>JAGFBZ010000302.1:2596250-5192500 GCA_018398805.1 Hirundichthys speculiger | reverse complement strand
TTATTACAAATATTCTAATTGAAACCAGCAATCAAAAATCTCCATTTGAGTTCAGAATCACTATTGGTTATTAATAGATATACAGTGGAATTGGGACAAAACTGCAAAAAAGTGCATTGGCGCATCTCTGTTTCATACCCTCTGCATGATTTAATTCACAAAGTATCTGTGTATGTCTTTGTGTGTATGTATATTCCCAGTGGCATGACAGTTCTCCCTCTCCTGTTATTCTTCCAACAGACTGGTCTACAAGAGTAAAGCAAATTGCTAAACTTTGGAGGAAAGCTAGTTCACAAGACAGGGCCCCGTATGTGGTAAGGTCACTTAAACTGTTGTATCTGATGTTTTGCCAATACAATGTGAAATCCGTCCACTCATATCTTAACTAACTAATTTAGAAATCCCTTCTAAGAGTGAGAACTCACTATGATCAGAGTAATTAAGTTATAAGTAATAGAAATACCAAGTCTTCAGCCTTGTGGTTTTTCTTACTATTTAAACACATGAACACGCAAACATACGTGAATATCCTTTAGTGTTCATTTGATATCCCACTTAAAAATCCTACATAGGAACTAACATTAGATATGATAATTTTGGAAATATCTTTATTTACAGTAACAGTTCCCTCTCTTCTGTGGTGCCTATACAATTTTAAAAAGATATCCCTGGCTATAAAACCAAAAGACATGCTAAAGGGAAAAAATAATAATTTACAAGGCTGTATGAATAAAATAGGAATGTAATTTTATGGAACATTTTTAATGGCTGGAGGTCTTGTGCAATTAATTAAATTGAAATTAAAATTTTCTATGCTAAAGTTGATATAGATAATTGAACTACTCTCTTCTTCATGTTGTGCTATTGTCTTCAATAGATATTTGTCTTTTAATCTGCAAATGTGATTGGTTTGCTGTTTAGCAAAAGGCAAGGGATAATCGAGCAGCCCTGCGCATCAACAAAGTCCAGATGTCGAATGAGACGGTGAAGAGGCACCATCCACAGCAACAGGCCCCTGAGGTGTTTGATCCCAACATACCACTAGACACAGAACTGCTGTTTAAAGACCCTTTGAAACCAAAAGAGTCAGAGCATGAACAAGAGTGGAAGTTTAGACAGGTAAGAGTGTATGCAATGAAGTCAGCGAATGCAGCGGCAGGTCCACTTTATATTAAGACAGCTAAGAAGTGGTGGTTTAGTAAAGCTCCCTAAACAACTTCACTATCCTCTGCATTAACCCTGATGACAGTGATGGTTAGTAGGTCCAGTTTACTTTTAGCATTTGACTGATAATTGCTGCATTTCTGATGTTTAATCCCTCTCTTTTCTTACCTTCCAACAGCAAATGAGGCAGAAAAGCAAACAACAAGCCAAAATTGAAGCCACGCAGAAGTTGGAGCAAGTTAAGAATGAGCAACTCCAGCAACAGCAGCAGCAACAACAGCAGCAGCAAACCAGCCAATCAGAGGCAGATGACAACAACCGAAGTAACCAGAGCCCTGCTTCACAGCCCAGTAATGACAGCATGTCCCCTATGCACCAGTTCAACTCTAAAGAAACTTTTGCCAGGCCACAACTGCAAGGGACGCCCAATTCAGGTCCTCCGGAGGATGTGTTCTTACGGCCACCTCCTCCGCCTCCATCTGGCCTTTCCTCCCAGCCTCAGTCTCCACAGGTATTCTCACCAGGTTCTTCTGGTTCCAGACCCTCTTCTCCATGGGACCCATATGCCAAGATGGTTGGAACTCCAAGACCACCAACTATTGGACCAAATAACTGTCGCAGACTGCCTTTGGAATCTGGTAAATCCCCCACCTCCATAATGGAACAGCAGGACAAAGGGAGGCCCTCTCCAGCACATGAATCTTTTGGCTCTCCCACATCAGTTAGCAGTGACCCTTTTGCCAAACCTCCTGACACCCCAAGGCCAACTGGAGAAATGGACCCATTTCTAAAGCCCATGGGTCCCCCCAGGGGCATTCAGACTGCTCAAGGAAGACCCCCAATGGGCTCTCCTGGCAGAGACCCATACTCAAGGCCCATGATAAGAAACGATGCCTATCAGCGTATGGCTCAAAACAGAATGATCCTGTCTGACCCTTACTCAAGGCCATTACTAGCACCAATACCTGGAAGTAACGAGTCTGGGTCTGTGTCTCTTTTCAAAACACCAATGCCTCCTCCTCAGGCTCAGGATCCCTATAACCGACCAGGGCCACATACAACTGACAGATTCTCCCAAAATCAACAGAATGACCCCTACGCACAACCACCACATACCCCAAGACCATTTGGGAATGACAGTTTCACCAGTCCTCCTAGAATGGGTCAGCATCACCCTCAAGGGCACTCATTTGGTCATCCAGGTCCAGTTACTCAGATGTCAAGAAATCCTTATGCACATGCTCCTTCCACTCCAAGGCCCGACCATTTCACCTACGACCCTTTTGCCCAGCCTCCTGGTCCCAACAAGCATGGTACTGATCCCTTCTCTCAGCCTGCAGGTAACCAGCGATCCATCAATGAACATGGAGCTCAACCTCGACCATTTTTTGAACCCTATGCTCGACCCCCAGGTACCCCACGTCCACATGACAATTATGGTCAGCCATCAAACATACCTAGTCCATCCTCAGATCCTTATTCACAGGCTCCTGCTACTCCTCGCCCCAGTGCAATGAATCATTTCCCTCATCAGTCCCATCCTGGGCAGAGAACCTCTCCTTCTCACTCAGTTGACCCTTATAGTCAGCCATCAGGTGGTCCAAGACCCTCTATGGGAGAGAGGTTCTCCAAATCACCAGGTAGCCAAAGGGGCCCAGTGGAGCCAATTTACTAGTACCTCAGCAGCATCAAGAACAGGGAGTACAGACATGTTTTCTCAGTCAGGGGCTCCAAGACAGATTCTCAATGACCCTTACGCCCAGCCTCCTGGGACTCCAAGGCCAGATGGGCTTAGCAGACCTGTGCCAAGGCCAGGTCCAATGGCAAGCCAAGATCCTTTCTCTCCACCCCAAGGTCGGCTTCAAGAACCCTTGCCTCATCCAGATATGCATACAAAACACCCTAGTGTTTCAGAAGGGGGCTTTAGTCAGTCACCTTCCAAAAGGCCCAGTCAAACACCTGGCCAAGATCCATTCGAACAAGCACCCATGACTCCTCATCCACAGTCAACAGAGAAAATGGAAATAAAAGATCAGACAGTTGTGGGAAACCCAACTGGAACTGCCCCTCAAGACCATACCCAAGTACCAAACAACCCACAGATACCTGGTGCATCCTCTGAAGCTCAGAGTGTGGCTCTTGCTGAGACAGAAGAGAGACTGAGACAGGTAATATATGCTGAAACCTTTGTCAAATGTCATCATTCATACCTTCTATTTGATTGTTGTTGGTTTGTAATATCTTTAATTTAAAGTACTTGTGATTTGAAATGCTTTTATTTACATGTTGAATCATATTTAAAGGTTTTTAGATCGTTGCACCGTAATACAATTCAGCACCACTATTTAAATGAATACATTTAAATAAATGGGCCAAATATTTATTTTAAGCATTTAAACATTGGCTTTATAATTTATATTACATTTATTAATGTTGTAATGATATAGACTTAAATCTATGATCCATAGCGACAAAGAATAAGAGAACTACTCCTCAAGCAACAGCAACAAAGGAGTGCCATCCGACAAGAGAGGGGCCCTCAGGAGTCCAGTGGCAACATAACCCCAGGAACACCACGACCCTGGCCCCAAGAGGGGCCAGGTCAACAGGGCGAAATGTTCAACAGACCACCTCCACCTTATCCTGGACAAGGGCCAATGAGGTTTCCTGGACCATTTCCAGGGGATCAGCGTGTTCCTTTCCCTAATGAAGGACAAATCTCCCGTGCCCCAAATCCTGGAGATCCTAATTTGAGACATCAGGGACCAAGGTTTGTCTTGCAATTCTTTTTGTCACTTTTTTTGTCTTTCCCTTGTTCTATAATTTATAATGCAGAATTTCAAAAAAAAATTTTGAATTTGTCCATTTTCCTTGTTTAAATTTTTTTTTACTGTATTTTCTTTAGGTTTGCATTTCCATCTGGAGTTTTAGGACCTCATGGGACACAGGAGTTCTTTCCCAAGGGACAACACCATATGCAGGATGTACCTCCTCAAATGAGACGGTCTATGTCTGTTGAAATGACAAAAAGCATGGGCGGAAATCCCTTGGGGCTGCCCCAACACTTCCCCCCACATAATATGCCAGTACAGCAGCACAACATAATGGGCCAACATTTCATTGAGCTACGGCACAGAGCAGCAGAAAACAGACCACGACTACCATTTCCTCCTGGTGCCATGCAAGGAGGCAATGTAGATCTTAACCTGCAGGGTCAAAGGCCAGAAGGCTTTCCGGGGGCTCCCGATTCTAGATTCTCTTTAAATCAGGGGCCCAAAATGGTTGACCCAATATCCAGCCAGACTGGCCACTTACAGCTCTCTGGTAGTATGGGCAATCTTCCTCAGCAAACCCAGATGTCAGGCATGAATCCACTCAAGCAGTCATTGATGAGATCTATGAGCCAACCTGCCTCAAATGAGACCCAGAACTTTGCACCATCCATGATCCTCACTGCACCCCCTGCTGGACAGACTGAAAGGATCTCAGTCACCAGCAGGTGAAGCTGTGGAAGAGAAACTGGATACAGAAGATTCAGCAGTCAAAGATCTTGAGGATGTTGAGGTAAAAGACCTGGTAGATGCTGACTTAGAAAACTTAAATTTAGATTCTGAAGATGGAAAAGACCTGGATCTAGAGACCAATGACTACCACCTGGATGACTTTCTAACATCTGGTAAATTTGACATCATTGCTTATACAGACCCTGATTTGGATGATATCAAGAAGGACATATTTAATGAGGAACTGGATCTCAGTGATCCTATGGATGACAATGCTGACACCTCTGACATTAACAAAAATACAACCACCGAAACTGAGTCTTCATCTAGTACAGCATCTACACTGGCAAAGTCAGAGGCTACAGTTGAGCAATCCTCATCTGAGATCAAGCCGGAAGTCGCTGGGAATCATGACTCTGATTCTTTAGCACCTGACCAGGAAATTAAAACAGAGGTCAAAGACTGTCAGAAGCCACCTGAGGTGGTAGAACAGAAAGCCTCTGGAAACACTTCAAACCAGCAGGGAGTCCTCTCTGACTCCACCCCAGTCCTTTCAAGTTTACTCATTAAGCAGCAGCCTGAGGAGCAGTCATTAAACCCAATCATTGAATCCGTCAGTCAAGGAGGTAACCTTATGGCCCAGCAGAACCAAGTCACTGATACTCAGCATAGCTCAGGACTTACAGTGAGTCAAACAATAACTGACACGACCACTGCAGGAGAAGCGGCTACGATGGCTGGCTTTGGAGCTGACCATCAGGTGGGGCTGACCCCTGAAGTAGACCATAGTGGTCTGAGCCAGGCCCAGCAAGCAGCTTTGAACCAGGCAATGGGACAGCATAACCAGCAACAGCGACCTCTTCTGCTGGAGGAGCAGCCACTCTTATTGCAGGACCTACTAGACCAGGAAAGGCAGGAGCAGCAGCAGCAGAGACAGATGCAAGCCATGATACGACAGCGTTCCAGCGATGCCTTCTTTCCTAATATTGGTAAACTATTTAGGATACTGCTACTAAGCATTAGTAAAGGAGAACATGTAGAGCAGCGATTTATGACCATGTGTTCTGTCATTTGCAGATTTTGACTCAATCACTGACCCCATCATGAAAGCCAAAATGGTTGCTCTAAAGGGCATCAATAAAGTCATGGTTCAGAATAACATGGGAATGACCCCAATGGTCATGAACAGGTAAAGAAATTAAATTAATATACACCACAAAAAAACCATTCCATACCAAAATTGATATATTCACTTCAGTAGTACATTTTTACTTGTTGTATGTCTATAGGATTGATAACAGCCTTTTATGCAATGGTACAGTAGAATTACTCCTGGATTCTCAAATGTTATGTCACTTTGTCATAGATTTCCTCCTGGTCCTGTACCACCTTGTCCTGAAAGCACACCACTTCCTCCACAAGCTGTTGGACCGGTAATTTACAGTTATCTTAGCTTTTTCTCAAAAACAATATGAACTTGGCTGTTTCAGTACAAATATAATATAACATTTTTGTTTGTCTTGATGTTAGGATGGTAAATTGACACAAGTAGCAAGGCCGAATCCTCCCAACTTTGGGCCAGGATTTGTCAGTAAGTTCACAAAAATAATCTTTGCAGTTTCAGTGTTTTAATTTTGAAGATCTGTTTGACTAGAAATATAAACATTGTTTTCTTTAAATTAAGAATGTCCAGTTTTACTGCCAAGATTTCTAAGAAAAAAGCCTTTTTATCCTTACAGACAATGCTCAGAGGGCTCAGTATGAGGAGTGGCTGCAGGAGACTCAGCAACTGCTTCAAATGCAGCAAAAGTTTCTAGAAGAGAAGATCGGAGCTCATAGGAAGTCTAAGAAAGCCTTGTCTGCCAAGCAGAGAACTGCAAAGAAGGCAGGCAGAGAGTTCCCTGAGGAGGATGCTGAGCAGCTCAAACATGTCACGGAGCAGCAGGGTGTAGTGCAAAAACAACTGGAGCAGGTACATGCGCAGCCTGTCAAGTTACACCATTAAATTCTGGTTCTCTAGAACATGCTTGCTATCCTTAAACATACTATTGTTGGTCCTGTGAGCAAGGTTGAAATTGCTAAATAAGGCATGGCCAATAATCATTAATCATTTATCTGGTCCTCCCATCATGCTGTTTAGCATCATTTTATAGCTAGTATGTAATACTGAAAGAAGGGCTCACTCAATGCATATACTATTCAATATACGTTTAATTACATTTTTAAGTAAAATATTTTAGCAGAACACAGGTGCCTTATTTGATCATGTTTTTATAGAAAAAGCAGTGTTACAGACTTGTCAAGCTCAAAGAAATTGTATGATGTGCAGAACCTCTGTCAAGCAATATTTTTACAAGACAAAACTATCAGCTTATCTCAACAGAAAAATTAAAAACACAATTTTTTTGTGTTTTACGCATTGACATACAGTATATAGAGCAGTTTTTTTAATTTTGTTTTGTTTTGTCTTTTTAAAATTTGGTTGGCATCGTATACTTCCCATATGCCATTTAAAAGTTTAATTCTTTGGTTACAACTTAAAAGTAAAATCATTCATCTTCTGCCCTCAGTAAACTTTCTCCTGATGACTTGTATATCACCTGTTTCCAGATTTTTTTCCTTGATATCTGTTAGAATACTTTGAAATCCATACATATTTACTTCTTATCATTGTGATGAACCCTTTTCTGTTTTCTGGTTTTTTTTTTTTTCTTTCAGATCCGCAAGCAGCAGAAAGAACATGCTGAACTCATAGAAGAGTATAGAGTTAAACAACAGCAAAACAATATGACACCAATAATGCCTGGGATGCACCCAGTACCAGCCCCTGCTGGTATGGTGCCCAGTGGCCCACCAGTAGTGCAGCCTCCCATGAACCCCATGATGCAGATGCCACTTCATCCTGGTCAACCAAATGCACCTCCACGTATGCCCAACCCACAACCTGGCTGGCATCCCGGTGCTTCTGTCCCCATGGGTGGACCAGGAATACCACCTTTAATGCCCTCTCAGGTCCCCGTTGGAAACTCAGCTCAGCCTCTTCAGATTCCAATGGGTAATGTACCACAGCACTCACAAATGCCAGAGTCCCAAGTACCACCAGGAGGTGTAAAACCCATGCAAGCAGGTGGTGTGAAGTTTGATGACAACAACCCATTCAGTGAAGGCTTCCAGGAGCGCGAGAGGAGGGAGAGGCTTAGGGAGCAACAGGAGAGACAGCGGGTGCAACTCATGCAGGAAGTTGAACGACAGAGAGCTCTGAAACACCGCATGGAGATGGAGCAGCAAGGGTTGATGGGCACAGATGGAAACATGGCTCCACTTGCTCAGATGCCATTTTTTAATTCCGAGCTACCACAAGACTTCATGCAACCTCAAAGGCCTTCACTACAGCAATCACAACTTGGACCTATGTTTCCACAGCAGCAGGGCATGCAAGGTCCCATGGGCTCACCACCTGGAACATTTATTCAGGGTGAAAGGAGAGCCATGATGAGCAATGGGATGATGCCAACTGACATGGGCCCTAGTTTGGGTCCTGATAATGTTGTCCTACAAGGACCTAACTTTCCCCATGGTCAACCAAGGCCTCGTCAGTTTAGTGGACCAGGACTGATGTGTCAGATGCAAGGTGAAGGTCCACCATTTGTAGGAGATTCAGCAACACCTCTACCGTCCAACTTTCCAGGTTCAGGTCAATCTCTTATACAACTCTACTCCAACATCATCCCAGATGAGAAGGGAAAAAAGAAGAGGAACCGCAAGAAGAAAAAGGAGGACGATGCAGATTCAGTCAAGACTCCCTCAACTCCGCACTCAGACCTTACAGCCCCTCTTACACCATGTGTTTCAGATACCTCCTCAACTCCGACAAGAAATGTCCACCCATTTGGAGACCATGACTTATCAAGGTCCCCCTTACTGGGATCTTCCACTCCCAGTCACTCAGAGCTTGAGAGGCAGCTCTCTGGTGGGCAGTCTGGGCAAACTGGTATGTCATCAGATATGACAAGGACTCAGGCTCAGGAGCATGAGAGGATCCTTAATAACATAAAGCTAGAACAGACTGATACTGTTGAGTGCCATGGACCAAGAGAAGGGCCCATTGCCTCAGAAATTAGCTCTGTGAAGGAAGAGGGTAATAAAGAAAGTGTGTCTCCATTCCCTGCTGGGCAAAGTCCAAACAAGGGGGAGGCTGGCAATGAGCTGCTGAAACACCTTCTGAAGAACAAGAGTACACCACCACCTGGATTGTCACAGCAAAAGTCAGAGGAAAGCCTACGCTCAGAGGAAGGGGAGCCCCCAGACTGTAAAACCCTGCTTAGGCAAAGCTCCATGGACAGCAATGGGGTTGGTACCTCTTATTCATGCAATTACAGTGCTGAGAGGGGATTGACATAGTGAGTCATAGACAGCCTTAGTGATTCAGATGGCAGTACAGACTTATTATTGTCAGTAAAGAGGAATATTATTATGTGTTAGAAAATACCTAAGTTAAAGCTGTAGTGTTATTCAGGTCATTTTAAGTTTGTGACTTTTAAGGGATTTAAAAAAAAAAAATGTTTTTAAAACCATCTCCAGGCATACTCAGATGGGACATCTGACTTTCCTGGACCTCTGTTACCTGAGCAAGAAAAGAAGAAAGGGAGGAACAAGAGACCACCAAAAGGAGGGGATAAACCTCCCTCTCGCTACAAGAAGAGGAAGAAGGAAGGAGATGAAAGGCAGCATGTACAATCTGGCCCTGACACTGTAATAACCCAAATCAAACAGGTAAGTTTTTTTTTTTTTTTTTCCCCCTTGGTTTTTACTCCTATTGGTTCCTGCTTGGCATAAATCATCTGCCTCCATCTAAACCTTCTTCTCTACATCCTCTTCACACACACCAACCAACTTCATGTCCTCTTTCACTGCATCCATAAATCTCCTCTTTGGTCTTCCTCTAGCCCTCCTGCCTGACAGCTCCAGCTTCATCTTCCTTCTACTGTTATATTCACTGTCCCTCCTCTGTACATACCCAAACCATCTCAGTCTGGCCTCTCTGACTCTCTCCAAAACATCCAACATGCACTGTACCTCTGAATGTACTCATTCCTGATCCGATCCATCCTCATCACTCCCAAAGAGAACCTTTTAGAGAGCAAAACAAAACTTAAAAAGAGGCAAGCAATTAAATGTTGCAAAATATTAAAAAAATAATAATAAAAAAAAGAACAACCCTTAAAAAAATGATTTACTAGAAATGCTAATAGCAGTAAAATATTACTTGACAGTTAAAAAATTAAAAATTTAAAACAGCAGCAGGGCTGCAACACAAAAAGAATCTAAAAACAAATAGCTAGTAAAAGATCAATGAATCAAGTATAAGCCCTTTCAGCACAAAAATGCAGTAAGAAAGTCATGTGTAAATTTAACAAATGCACTTTCAGTGCTATGATGTGCTCTCAATCCAGGTTGAAATTAGACATAAAAAAGAAAGCCTTAATATAGGTCTGCAATTTTGTGGTTTCTAAAGTAAAGTTTAAATTGTCCATAGCAGAACATTAACTTAGACTAATGGCCATAATTGTGGAAATAGTGATGCAAGATCCTTGATCTCAAGTCTGTGACTTAAAACCCTGGCTTTATTGTTTTTTTTTGTTTGTTTATGTGAGAGGGAGTTGTTTTTAAAAATCTTTTTAAAGCCTTTGTAAAGTTGTCCATTATAAGGTCAGCATCAGAGAATTAATTGGGCCCTAAACAAATTTCTAAGGCTGTAGCATCATATGTATTTATTTTTATCTATTTATTTGTATTTTATCTGATGTGTTTGTTGTGGAAAATATGTATTCCATTAATTATATTAAATGTCTCAGCTCAGATCAAAGTCTCAGTTTCAATGGTGTGAGTAGCTTTTGCACCAGTCCTACTCTCATTTGTCTGTTAACGTTTCAAACTGGTTCTGTTTCTCTCAACACAGCAACTCTCCCTGTTGCCCCTAATGGAGCCATTGATTGGGGTTAACTTTGCCCATTTTGCTCCCTATGGAAGTGGCCAACTCAATGGAGAAAATCTCTTGTCTGGTACTTTTGGCAGTGCATCACTAGATGGAGTGTCTGATTATTACTCCCAGCTAGCCTACAAGGTGAGATCTGCTTACATTACCGCAGGGCAAACACAGTAAAACAGAGAGGGTTTTGTAAAGTACATCTGCATCATTGTGTGCTGACTTTGCATTGGTCTTGACTCCACAGCAGAGTAACTTGAGCAATCCTCCAACACCTCCGGCATCACTACCTCCTACTCCACCACCAGTGAATCGACAGAAAATGATCAATGGGTTTGCTACAACGGAAGAGCTGGCCAGCAAAGCCGCGGCCATGGGTAAGCATTTAGAAGGAGGTAGTACCGTTGCTGAAGATTTGTAATGGTTGTCTTCCAGATAGATTGGCCCTGCAGAATAACAGAAGCACAAGTTCTGCCATCATATTGATTTGTTTTTTCTCTTGTCAAATACAGTTTCCAAAGGCCTGGTGCCAAAGCCACTCCATGTCCCATTTAGGGCTGAGGAAGACCTATTAGCCCGGGCCATTGCTCAGGGACCCAAAACTGTGGATGTTCCAGCTTCCCTTCCGACACCTCCTCACAACAACCAGGAGGAACTCAGGTAATGGATGATATCTTTACTTCATGTTAAAATGAATTTATTTTAGCAGCATAGTTTTAACTGTATTGGCTTCCATGTGTGTTTTTTCTTTTAATAACAGAGGGCAGGAGCCTTGCAAGGACAGGGACACACCTGACAGCTTTGTTCCATCATCATCTCCTGAGAGCGTAGTTGGCATGGAGATCAGTCGCTACCCAGACCTGTCTCTTGTGAAGGAAGAGCCTGCATCCCCCTGCCTGTCTCCTGTGCTCCCCATGATTCCAGCTCCTGACGGGAAAGGTGAACACGCACAACTCCCTACATAATTTATTTATCTAGCCAGAACTAAATGGTTGTGAAGCAGTTTAAACATAAAACTCAACGTTAAACACTAAACTATATTTTTTGGTGTCAGCATAGCTTTTCTGAGCATTAAAAAAAAAAATCCTCTTTTAACATATCTTTTTGTTCACAAACGTTTCCATTGCTGCACTGCACAAGCAAATCAGCTCTCCATGCCTATCCTGGAATATAACTATATAATCATAACTAGATATTGTATCCATCTTGTAGAATGTACTGTGTTATATTTTTGTTTTAAATCTTCTAGGGACTGAAATTAAACTGCAGGATATCAAGACTGAGCCTTCCTTCAATGTTCTTTGGCTCTCCCTTTGGCCCCTTATCTAATGATTCCAAACAAGGGCTGGTTTCAGTAGCTATCACACTGAGACCAGCTGCAGCTGAGGTAAGAATACTTGACTTTACGGGAATCGTTCACTGAAATTCAGCTTAGACTGTAGTCTTTATTCTTATTATTATTATTTATTTAGTCTGTAGGCTTCTTGTGAAGTTTATAAGCATTCTTATGAAAAAAAAAAAATACATTTAAGAATTGCATCAAGAAATTATATTTTAATCTTAACATCTCGTTCCATAAAGTTTCTTGTTCTTTTGTGTGCGTCCTTTTAGAATATCACAGGCGTAGTGGCAGCCATTTCAGACCTCCTCTGTGTGAAGATTCCTAGCAGTTATGAAGTGAGCAGCACCCCGGACAGGGCTCATCTATCTGTGCTCAGTGGTCAAAGGGTGGGTCCTCATGGCTTGGAGCTCCGACCTAACATACTCTTCCATGGACAAGGAGACAAAGGAGGGTTCAATGGGCGACTGGGGCAGATGATCAGGCCCAGTGGACCACAGGGAATGATGCAGCAGCAGGCACATCATTTTCGTTTCCATCCCCACAGCCCAGGTAGGGAATAAAACTGAATTAAATAAGAGTGCCACATATTCCCCCAAGTACTGCAATACAGTCTGTAATTGAAGTTTCATGTTTGATTTAAACTACACATTAATCACTTCATGAATAAAGAGACAAGATGTGATGGTGTGTAGAAGTGACCTATATTTACTGGTAATTGTTTTCTTTTAAACATACAGAGAAACGTTATTTTTTGTAACAGTTTATAGATAGCTATTTTGTGTCCCTTATTATAGAGTCAGATTGTCTTTGTTTATGTATAGACTAATTCCTGTTTATAGGACTATACTTGCTCTGGGTTAAGATCTATATCTCACAAAAAAGTATGACACCTCAGTGTCTTTATTCCCAGATCTTATTCCATTCATCATCCCTCACGCCCACAGTGAACAGTGAAAAAGAGAGTTCAGGTGTGCTCTGCTTGGAACTGGTAGAACAAATTGAGCTGAATCCAAAAAAATTGGCCTCATCCATTGGATATGAAATAATTTGGGGACCTGGAAGAAAGCATGTCTGGTTGTAGATGTTTCAGAATTACCTGTGTTTGATCCCTGGTATTGATGGCATTTCTGTTTTTCCAGGCACAGTTGTAGCTCGAGGACCTGACATTAGGAACCCTGGAAACCCTGGAAGTAAACCTCAGTGGTGTTGCCACTGTAAAGTGGTGGTTCTGGGAAATGGAGTGCAGAAAAGTACCAAAGACTTTCCTGCTCACATGAAGGTACCAAATTAGGCTAGAATTGGACTGAAATGCTCTACTTTCTTCTTTTAAAAAAAAAAAAAACCTGCTATATTATTGTGGTAGAACAACTTCCAGCTGAAGCAGTTGGATCCTAAAAGTGTCATCTAGAGATTCTTAGCCATTGGACATCTGGATTTCAAGTTTCATGACGGAAAGATCACAACACCACAGTTAACAGTATTTGTGCACTAATCATGGCCAAGAAGCTAATGTCTAAAGAGCTTACATAGATACTCCAGAAGTCACATTGCAAATCTTTTTTTTCCCAAAAGACTTAACTCTTGTTCATTTTATTATTGTGAGTACTGGTTGAGCTGTGACTGGATGCCCAAAAGATTACATAAGAGGATATATTGTACTTTATCTACTTTGAGCCTAAAGGACCACACAGGCCAAATATTCAAACACTCACAGCACAGTATTAATTCTGATGATATCCTCTTATTGTACAAATCCTCTCTGGAAGTTAATCTATTTCATATCAGTTGGTAGTTTAACTGCAAATCTGTCCCATATGTCCTTAAGTAGTTGGATCAGTTAACTATTGTATGTCTTTACATTTTTCCACATTTCTTGGACTTCAGCAGTTCAACCTGTTCAGGTTTTGGTTAATTATGTCATTGCATATTGAGCCTGTTGCAACTTGTTCTCGTTGCATTAGGAATCTCAAGCTGATTTGAGATCACAGGGAGACCTGGTCTTCTGTAGTCACAGCTGTTTCCTTCTCTACTGTTCATCACCACCACAGCAGCCCAGGCATGCCACAGAGACAAAGGTTCATACCATTTTAACTCATGCAGAATAACAATAGGGCATTGTTAAATAACAAACTACTGATAAAAAAATTTTTGGATCATCTTTTCAGGAATCCATGTCCCTTATCCCACCCTCTGATCAAATGGAGCTCCTCGGTAAAACTCAGCATCAGTACAGTAACAACATGTCCTCACTTGATGTTCACTGCTTGGCCCAGCTTCAACCCAAGCAGTCTCCCCCCTCTACTCCTCCTATCTCCTTCCCTGCAGCAGGTGAGACACCCAAGACTGAAGCCAAATCTGATGCCCTCAAAGTGACAGTGAAGTTAAAGACCCGACCAAGATCTCACGATGGCTGGCACCAGGGAAAGCGACAAAAAGGACTCCGCTGGAGGAAGTGGACTGTTCAGGTGGTGGTGCAGAGAGGGAATTCCCAGCTCCCTGATGAGGACAAAGTTGATGAGCTCTTGAAGAAACTCGGGGCCTCTCTTCGCCCTCCAGCATTACTCAAAGACCAGAGACGTTGCTGTTTCTGTCACCAGTTTGGAGATGGGATCACTGATGGTCCTGCTCGGCTGCTTAATCTAGATCTTGATGTGTGGGTTCATCTAAACTGTGCCCTTTGGTCAACTGAGGTTTATGAGACGCAGGCTGGTGCCCTCATCAACGTGGAGCTAGCACTGCGCCGTGGCCAAACAATGCGTTGTGCCTACTGTCAGCAGACAGGAGCCACCAGCGGATGCCACCGCCTGCGCTGTACCAATGTCTACCATTTCACCTGTGCTCTGCAAGCTCAGTGCACATTCTTCAAGGACAAGACCATGCTCTGCCATGCTCACAGGCCGCGAGGAACAGCAGGACAAGCGTTGGAGCATGAGCTTCGCTGCTTTGCAGTGTTTCGACGTGTCTACGTTCAGAGAGATGAAATGCGTCAAATTGCCACGGCTGTGCAGCAGCCTGAGTTAGGTTATACCTTTCGAGTTGGCAGCCTGGTGTTGCATGCAATGGGTCAACTAACTCCAGTACAAATGGCAGCCTTTCATTCCCAAACAGCCATCTTTCCACTTGGCTATGAGGCTTGCCGCATTTACTGGAGCATGCGTCACAGCAACCGCCGTTGCCGCTATGTCTGTTCTGTTGAAGACAGAGAGGGGATACCAGAGTTCACAATAAGAGTCATCGAACAAGGCTATCAAGACCTTCTCCTGACTGACACCTCTCCAAAAGGTTGGTTTTCACTGATTGTTTACAGAAGCAGGATTTTTGCAGAGAAGAGTCTTTAACTCACTTCTGCTCTTCCTTTGTAATTAGGAGTGTGGAATAAGGTGCTTGGTCCAGTTGCTGAAAAAAGAGCTGAATCAGGAACTCTGAAGCTCTTCCCTGTTTATCTGAAAGGAGAGGATCTGTTTGGACTCACAGTATCTGCAGTAACCAAAATCACTGAATCGGTTTGTATCTGCTTTGGATGTTTTTATGATGGAGCAGGAGTTCAAAATGTAAACAGATGTAATTGTGATGATGTTGTTAATGTTCTCTATCCTGCTTTACTCTATTCCAGCTCCCAGGAGTGGAGGCGTGTGACAGATACTCCTTCCGTTACGGACGCAACCCTCTCGTGGAGTTACGACTGATGTTCAATGAAGCTGGTTGTGCCCGTGCAGAACCAAAAACAAGTTCTTCCTACGCCTCACTAGTGATAAGGTAATTTTCAGTGGGGGAAGGGTTTACTTTTGTTGACTCAAGTCTTGTAAAACAAGGCTTAAATTGAGTGTTTTTTGTTTTGTTTTTTTTCTTCCATAAATATAACTTGCCCTCATACTATAGGCCACAACCACAAGCTGTGTCCAGCAGCAGTGCCAGGGCTAGCCAAAATGTGGCTCAAGGAGACGGTGGTGTTCCTCATAGTAAGACTCCAGTTGTGCATCCCCGATCTTCCCAGTATCGCTGGATGAAGAGTGAATGGAGAGCAAATGTCTATTTGGCCCGCTCCCGAATCCAGGTGAGTCAACAACAGTTAATTAAAACAGGTGTTTTTATATTCTGCTTCCCATTTACAGAATGAAAAGGAGCTAGGACTGTCCCGATCCGATATTGCTATCAGATATCAGTCCAACATCAGCCAAAAAAAAAAAGAATATTGAAATATATCAAACATCATGTAAAGTCTCTGATATTAACACTCTGATAAAAAGCAGTCCATTCCTCTCCGGCGCTTCTGCCCTGTGCAAATATGTCACTGCGGTTCATACTCCAACACAGCGGTAGGTAATACACCTGGTGCACTCGCCAAAGAAGAGCGTGCTCGGCTCCAGCGTATAGAACTCATGTGACCACAACAGTAACACCGTATGTGCCCTAGGAAGAAATCATGTTGGCAGTACTTTTCCTTAAAGACGAACAAAGATGCTTTCACTGAGTACAAAGTTTGCCGTGTACAAGTTTCCTGTGGTGGTGCAGAACCAAGGAGGTTTAATACGACCAACCTCATCGCACATTTGAAAAAGAACCATAAACAACAGCATGACAATTTTCAAAAGACCACAGAGATGAAGAAAAATCAAATCTCTACCGCCCTCAAACAACCAACACTGGCCGAAACATTGTCAAGTCATGAAAACCTCCCTCGTGACAGCAAAAAGGCATCGGCAATAACAGAAAAGGTTGCTCAATTTATTGTGCTCGATGACCAGCCCTGTCGGTGGTGAGTAATGTCAGGTTTAAACTTTTAATTGAGCATCTCGAAGTCCATGCTGTTATCCCTAGCCGCCACTACATTGTCAACAAAACTATACCTCAGATTCACAAAAACGTTAAAAAGTGTATTGAAGCACATGTGGAGAAAGCAAACACATTGTTCAGGGCACCTGATTTAATAATACCAATAATACCATTTAATAATAAATGGTATGTTCTCCAATACTACTGTTGTTGACTATTATTCTCTGTTTGAGTAATATCACTTGTTGCCTTTTTTAACACTCCACACTACAGAATAAATAATGAAAGTATGTTTCATCTGTAGCATATCAAATTGATATTGGTATCGGCCGATATTCAAGGCTTAATATCGATATCGCATCAGAAGTGAAAATATAGTATTGGGACAGCACTAAAAAGCAGCAAATACAATGTGTCCACAGGGCCTGGGGCTGTTTGCTGCTAGAGACATGGAAAAACAAACCATGGTGATTGAGTACAATGGAACCATCCTCCGAAATGAGGTTGCCATCAGAAAGGAGATGATTTATAGATCTCAGGTATGCCTGTTTTAAGTTCTTTTGCTTTAAATTGTTTTGATCTCTAATAAAAAACAATAGCATGTGATTTATTTTATTTTCTTCCCCCCCATCTTCATCACAGAACCGGGCAGTGTTTATGTTCCGTATTGACAGTGAACATGTTGTTGATGCCACTCGAACTGGTGGGCTCGCAAGGTACTCTGAAATTCCTCAAACTTTTTTTTTTTTTTTAAACAGGAATATATGAAGATTAATATTTTTATTCAAATGATTCTGTTTGCTGTTTTTGCTCAATAATTAGACTAAATGTATTTTTGTGAAAATAAAATCTCTGCCATAATCTTGCAGCTTTCAGCAGAACCTTAGTAATAAATTGCTTGTGGTCGAACCAGCTTTCAGACAGGGAAAAGTACGGCAGAATCTGGGGTCTCTGCGCTGATCTACGACTTGGTGTAGTGTCTCACCACGGCACATCAGACAGTTTCAGCGCTATTTGCAAAATTGTTGCCCAAAATATGGATCTTCCAACATTCGTCAACCTATATGCTTATAGACACCCACTCATCCATTTTAAAGAAAAAAGATTTCTCGCTTCAGATGAGAGCATAGACAATATTTGCTGCTGAGCAGCTTCTGCCTCTTTCTCTTGGATTGTTGACATGAATTTATCATGAAAGTAATGTGTTAATACATTTGCGGTAGTTTTTAATTACATGTACACTCTGACACTAATGCACTGAAAGTGCTGTACGGTTATGTTTTCATAAACTTTCTTATGTGTTTCAGAACTGTTTCCTTCTTCTTTTCCTTCACACATAGAGCCTACAATTTAAATTTTTGACGGAGCACTGAAAAAAAAAACAAAGTCCCTGTCATAGTGTGAATATATAATCTCTGTGACTATTTGACTGTTAAATCGAGACTGCATTTAAACTTTTTCTTAATTTAAATTGTAAATGATTTCAGTCAAAGTTGGGAATAGAATGTGCTGAAAATCCATTTATATCGCAGTGAATCATTTTTGTTTTGTTCTTCAGATATATCAATCATTCTTGTGCCCCTAATTGTGTTGCTGAGGTGGTCACATTTGAAAGAGGTTACAAAATCATCATCAGCTGCATTCGCAGAGTTGAAAAAGGAGAAGAGGTGGGTATATTTTTCCTTGAAAGGACTGACCCTCAATAGTTGTATCTCTTTGCTATGAAAGGTGCATTTGTGTGATGCTTGGTAACACATACCCCCCCCCCCCCCTTTTTTTTTTTTTAAAGCTTTGTTTCGACTATCAGTTTGACACCAACGAGGGCCAGCGCAAGATTGCTTGCCACTGTGGAGCTCCTGAATGCAGAAAGTGGATTAACTGAGCAAAACAAGAAGCCCAAATGCATTCTTTGCTATTGTGAGTGTGAATGTGTATGATCTCTGCACTAAGGAAACAACTTCACACCTAAGTCATAATATGAATGAGGAGAAGGCCTGAACCTTTCTTATAGATGATGAAATCACAGGTTAGCTCAACGAGATCATGAAATAAAATCGGGTGGAGGAAGGAAAATCTAACAGTAGCGGGATATGACTTGTGCCATATAAGAGAGGCTTTGTTGTACACATTGCCTCCGTCTGTATGTATGTATCTGCGTGTTTGGTGTACATGGGGTGCGGAATCCACCAGCGAATGAGAAAGCACTGTGCAGGGTGCGGCCTTATTGCTTACTAAGGGCAGGCCCTTTTGTTACATACTGTTAATGTATATCATATGATTAAATGTAGACATCACTGAATGAGGAATGTACAGCAATGAATACCGCGAAGGGAATATTAACTTGCACTAAAAAAAAAAAAGGAAAAAAAAAAGAGAGAAAACAAGAAACAGACACAAAAACTTTTAAATACTTGATTCCATGAGTCAGTTTTATCATAGGTCTCTGTCATGTGATTTGTGTGGAATTCGAGAGGTTTTGTATTTATTACTGAGTGAATGAATTTTATTCTCAAAATGATGAGATTGAGTTAAAGAAGGCTAGAATGCTATTGTTTTTGAAGATTGAAGAAGACATGCTGTTACTTTTGTATAAATGTACATAAAGAAAACTATAGGAATAACCGACCAAATACTACCTTAACCTTCTTGATGTTTGGGTGTTTTTAAAATGTTTTTGTTCTGTTTGTCATTGAAATTTATTTAAGATGGACGTTATTTCAGTTTGAGAGTATATATTATGATTATTCTGTACAGAATTTGTAATATAACCACGCTAATTCACAAAGTATTTTTGTTGTATTAAAAGTAAGGTATTGTAGCGTAGTGTTTTGTGACTTACACGTACTTTGACCACTCAAAAGAAATATTTTTCTTGACTAACGTAACAGGATATCAGTTACAGAATCAAAAAAGGACTCCTCAAATAGTAAGAGATCATTGCGATCTGTTTGCTGTTAATCAGGTTGGATTTTAAAGAACTGTGAATTAGGTTTTGAAACCCCAAAACAACTTTTTAACTTTTTATCACAAGAACACCTATATGTATTTACCTGTTTTTGTTTATACTTTACTTTTACAATAAGGTGTGAAAGTCTAACGATGTGACTTGGACAAACCAGTGTGCGACAGAAAGAATCGTATGTGGAACTATAGGTGGTTCCACCTTTTTCCTGGACAGAAATGGCATTCTGCTTAATCATGAATATTTCCTATACTGACACTTCACAAGTCACTTGCTTAGAAATGGAGCAGATTTTGTGTGCACAATTTCAAGTTGACTGTAAAATTTTGCAGACAGTCTTAGAACTTGTAATGTATATGGCATGTATTTTTTTAAACTTTCCGAAGACTCAATTGTATATATTTTCTCAATGAATGGTTGTAACAAAATTGTTTCTTGGATATTTTTCTTCTCTTGTATATTGCATCATCCTGCCAGTTTGTCTGTGCTACATTTTCTTGGTTGTGTAAAGTAGTCAGATTTTTTTTTTCTTTTTGTTTATTTTTGAAAATGCCTTTTGAAGTGTACAGAAAATGAGGTTTGGAGTTTGTGGAATTGAATTTAGAAACATTTACAAAAATAAACTATTTTACATGTTAGGAAGTTGTATGTGAGTTATCTATGATGGCACTGTAACAATGTTAACATTTTTTCCCAGCAGAGTTGGTTTGGTTTCCTGTCATAGAGTAAATATATGAATGTTCCATACATTTTTTAACTGGAATCAAATCTTTTTTTATTGGCTTGACTAGGTTAAATTATTACCAAAGTTATTGCTGAAGATCAATTCCTATTTGATTACACCACATTTTACGATCTTACTTAGGTTTTGTGGGACCAGTTAAAGATGGGGTAGGAGGTTTCTAGATGACATGACATATGTTTATCTGAAACAAAACATCAACAAAACTCAGAGCTCGATCCTCTTCCCTCCAGTGCTCCTCAAGAAAACATGACCTATTATGATCTTTATTTTCATCAGTTTGCAAAATACAAAGTGCCCCCACCAACATAGCTGCTCCTCCACCACATTAAAGGCAATAATTCAGGTTAAAGAAAACCCTGAAATTATTTGGATAAGATGTCAAATTAAATTGTGGAAGTTCCATGTGTATGAATGTTTAATTTTCCTACTAATTTGTGATTTTTTTTCTACATGTAATAAACTCTTCCCTTTGGGGGCTAAAGAAGACATTTGATTAGTTTAGGCTCAAATGAGAGTGTTAAAATTGGACCAACAATTACTGACTAAATGCAAATGCTTAGACAGCCAATTTTTTTTATCCCTCTCTCTTTAAGTGGTGTGGTGGAAAATGTACACTTTTTTGGCAGACCATTCCTTGTTTCTACGGCCTTTTTTTTTTGTTAAGTAAATTTGACCTGAAGGGGGAAGAAATTTAGATTTGGCATAAAGCTCAGCACCACCAATTGGGAGTCATTACCCAACAAATTTAGATTTCCACAAGTTTAAAGATGCAGTTGAGCAGACTGAATTCCAAAGTTATCATTTATTAACAATTCAATTAAAACATGGTCCATTTATTTAAAGAATAAAAACCACACTTCAAATGGTGGAACAAACTGTTAATGCCCAGTCCTGCTCTTCATTACAGCAGGTCAGAGGAAAGATGCACCATCCAATCAAATTAGCTGCTGAACAGCAGCAACAGATGCAGTAGGGAAGCAGCCCAAACTCAAGGTTGTCACAAACCAGGGCAAGACTGGACAGCAGAGCTTCCCTGTGCACTGGAGCTTTCAGCACAGCAGAGTACAGCCCAATCACAGGAAGCACATTCAATTCTGGATTCAGGTTAAAATGCAGATCTGAACAGCAGGCAGCTTAACAAGGTGCAGAACCTCAGCCTACCAGGAGATGAAGCAGATCAGGAGGCCAGAAGCCACACACTGCAAAGGACTCCAACTGCAGCTGATAATGCCAACAGAGCAACAGCACTGCACAAACACAGGCAGGTATAACACCTAAAGACCAACCCAATCCCAGCCACTCAGATTGTAAAATGGCATTTACAATCTCTGGTGAGTAGCTAAAGAACATATGACACTAGTACATGAGAAATAAAGACATACACCACAGCAGCAACCTGTCCACCTATAAAGGCATCCTCCCCACCCATCAATCAGCGGTGCACTCTGATCAGCACCTGGTGCAGAGTGGGGAGGGTGGAACACCATCTCACCACATAAAGAAGGAATGGAAGGTCACTGAAATTAATTTCTGTCCCTCAGATTGCTCTGGCTCCTTTCTGCAACTTGTTTTGACTTCTGAATTCATGTCAACCATGTCACAAGCTGCAGCTAAATTCAGGAATTAAAAACAAATGTGTCTATCTTTTGTTTATCTTTTCCCTTGCTGTCAAGCCTCAGTGGTGTTGGAATGCTCTCTAATAAGATCATTGACTGACAACGCACACAAAAGACAAGCAGTGGATATTCAGGTTTTATTTTATCGATCTCCCCAGTGAATGCAGTTTTACTTCTGTAATGGGATGCTGTGTAAAATGTACATTAAAAACAGAATGTAAGGATTTTCAAATCATTAAAATCTTACATTAAACTGAAAACAAGCTCAACATATCAAGTGATGGAATAGAAAGGGTTCTGGTTTGTTTATTTGACATCAGTTTCAGAAGAAAATATGGGATGAGTTGGTGACTTTATTTCTTTAGTGGAAACCAGTGCATGAGCTCTGACCCACTTCTGAAAACAGTCCATCATCCACCCACAAATACAAAATAAAATTCCACCATGTAATTAAATATGCACAATTAAGAAACGCTGCTGCCTCCTGTGACCATTTTGTGTGTCTTTAATACCCTGCTCAGATAACTAACAGTTTTATTTAACTAAACTGACTTTCTAATTAGTTTCCAGCTGGGTCCCCCTTGTTTCACCCACGTAAACGCATCCATCCAGCGAAAATCTGACTTACACTGACATCTGTTGGTGAGAAAATACGCACGACGAACCTCAGTGGTGTTATGTCAAAATAAGTGTCCCTATAATTTTTCTGGCAATGTGCCCTTGTGTTCGGACCTTTTTCTTCTTTTTAAAAAGTATCGAATGGGGGGAAATTCAATGATGACATGAAAACGGGTTTGTATAACTCACAGTCTCGCTGCTTACAGATTAGTCTTTCGTTTCTGTCATTTTAAAGCTTCTACAAGCGGAAAAAAACAACTAAGGAACGACGTTGTTATTTCTGTTCTCTCTGAACCGGAAACGCGGGAGGGGAGGCGGCACAGATTTGCTTAGGTTACAGACTGCAGCGCTACACCTGTAAACAAGTGTAGGGAAGATGTGTGTCCTGCCTCTGTCCCGCGGCCCAGCCTACTTCCTGGTAGCCGAAGCAGCTGCTGCTCGCTCGGTGTTGTCGTAGTAAGCGGAGGGGACTTGAAGTGGAGGTGGGGGCGGTTGTTTAAGGTTTGCTGACGCGATACAGCACTTAGTTAAACGCTCTTTATTTTAAATAAAAATAAAAATGGGAAGCACGGTGATGGAGTCCAGCAAGGAAAGCTCAAAGAAAATGCCAAAGAAGAGGAGAAGTCTGCGGATTAACATGCCAGTGAGTCGGTGAAGTATCATCTAATTTAGCTTCTTACTGTGACATGAACTTTCAGAGGAAGTCGGGGCTGAAATGTAGAAAGTCCTTTCAAGATGTTTATGCTGCAATTCGCGTGCGATTGCACGCGACAAATGAGCGCGTGCGTGATTGACAGCTGCCTCTGCGTTACGACTTAAACTTCATCATCATCAGTTCGTTGACCTACCATTATTAGGTCTTTTTTTTTTTTTTTTTACCCCCAAGACTATGCAGTGGGGGTCCAGGCGTTTTCTATAAATAACTTTAAGGAGACGTAAATACAGGAATATTTTCAGCAGCATGTTCAGCAGTGAGCCTTTAACATGATGTCATTGGAGCCAACTCCCCTGTTAGGGCTGCAGTTATTGTTAACATGCCACCGCATGTATTATACGTTTAATTTTCTGGATTTTCTATTTTTCATTTATTTATTTTATTTATTTATTCTTTATTTTTTGCAACTGACCTGCTGAAAAACAGCCAGCCATGAGTCTTTTTTATGATTACTACCTAACATGTTTATTTATTTTTTTAACTTCATTTTAGTGGCCTGGTCTGATTCACAGTTGACTTTTTTTCATCATTCTTGACAATTAATGTCACAGATGGTGTATATGAGCACACTAATGTTTATTGCCTTGAATCTCAAAGACATTATTTCTAATGATTCCAACAAATGCAGGTTTTGTGTATTGCTTGATTTGGTATGAAGTTGTGCAATCATTCAGATTTATGATCGAAAACATAACTACAGTAATTAATTTAACACCTCTGAAATTCAAATGAGTGTTGTTAAACAATCGGTTATGTGCAGTTCCATAGTTTGGAGAAATAGGCTCCAATCTTCATAAGCTTTTGAATGTAATGTTGTTTTTATGCCTGACACTCAAGTGCTAGATGTTGGAACTCATCACCACTATGTGAATTTCCCCATCTTCAGCATGGTGGAGACACTAGTACGCTTGCAAAAGGAAAAAAAAAAAAAAAACACTGCAGTTTCATGCACAGTCACCTGACTATACCTTTGTAATAAAGCTGCCTTTCTGCTGCTGAATGCTTCATATTACTTATCGAAAGTGGAATGTCCCAGGTCCAGGTATGGGGAAGGAGCGTGCAATACTTTGCATTTTTCTGAAAAGGTTTCCACTTGGGTGACTCATGTTTATTATTTTCTTTCAATCATTTTTCTTGAAAAACTATATGTTGCAGCATGTATTAACTATTTGAACATTCATTTTAACCTTGAATGGCATGCATTTTATTTTAAATGTTGTATTTCTGGAAAATGAGCTTCATCCTTGACAGGCAGATTGTTTTTTTCTTTGATGTGCAGGACTTCAGTGCATTTACTGCCTCTCAAGTGGAAACAAGTGGCTCAACCAAAAGTGGCACTCAAACGGTACATTTTATCATCTTTGTGTCATAATTTTTAATTTACTTGCCAGTTGTTTTCTTAAGATTGCCTTTCTGACTCCAACATCATTTGTTATGTCTATTTGGATCTGTTTGTTTGGCTTCAAATGTAGTAGTATAAAATGTGGATTTGGAAGAGCAAAATATTACACAAAGCCATGTCTTCTGCCAACCCACTTTAGTTTACTATAACATTACACCCACACTGTCCAGGCAAGTCTCAAACAAATACTGGGAATTGATTTTTCTAGAAAGAAAGCAGCCTCATCCTGCTGTCTGTTCTTTTTCTTTTGAGTAGGCATAACCGTTCAGCCTAACCAAAACAGACATTTCAGATTTTACCTCAATAATATTTGTGCAGCGCAGATAAAACCTGTACCGTCTTGTGTATTTTTAGAGCTGAGTAGCATCCAGACAAAACCTTGATAGCTGTTTCACTTGCCTTAACAAGGTCTTGCACAACACAAAACTGAGATTTGTTACAAATAGAAAAGATGGGTGTGTGCTCTCGCTCATGCAGATTGCCACACGATTGGTTTAAACAGAAATGTGTCTATGGAGTAGGGCCAGATTTAAGGAAGTACCAGGAAACCAGACCAAACAGCCCTTCCCTTTTTGATTTATCTCTTCCCAAATAGTCTTTGACCTTCCACCATTCATATCAGTACATTTCTATTTCATGCAGAGCATGAAATAGAAAGCATCGCTTACTTCAAGAGTAATATTTGTTTTTGTTTTTTTTGTAATGACCGTGTTACCAAAACAGCCTGTTACATTTTACTGTTTACAGTAAACAGAACCCCCTAGCTTGACATTTCTGTACAGTGTTTCAGTGTATCAGAGCCTACAAATGGTTAAATGATTTGTTGTTGGCACATCCAAAGCAGACAGCAGGCAGTGGTGGGAGGAGGCTCTCTCCGTCTCCTGCTAGATTGGCTGCCATCTCTCATGGTTTGTTTTGATGCCCGTGCAGCAAATAGTAGAGGATTTCTCCATGTGTTTACGCGATTTCATCCTTGGAAAGGGAGAATCTTTAAAGACATAATGAAAAATATTGTTTGTGTAGTTTAAGTGTAGTTTTAGCACTGATTGCCTGATTGTCAAACATGGCAGTGCTTTTACGGAATCATACCATCAGCGAAGCCATTTAACACAGCGCCCCTGCAAACATATTACATATAATATGGTGCCTCAGTGAAAGATACATCAACAAAGGGTGGGGACATTTTCAGTTTTTAAAGATGAATTCTAGATGCAAATCAGTTAAACAACAATATTTTAAAGAAAAAAATGTTCCTACTCAGAGTTGTTTGACAATACATTTGGAAATGGGGCAACAAACCCTGGAAATGTTGTGTAACTCTAAAATAAATACCAGCTGGAATGTTTTATTACTAACGAAGCTAGTTAGGAACAGTTGAGTAGCGTGAGAATGTAGAAAAGCATCCCGGCAAGGATGAGTCTCTCAGGAAGTAAAGGTGCGGATGAGGTTCATCACTGACCGAGACTGTCACTGACAATCCAGAGAAAAACTCTGCACACAAGGGACAATGCCAAAAAAAGCACACACAGAGAACAGGGAACTGTGTCATAACACTTTGCATTTTGAGTGATGGTTGACATATTTTTGGAAATGCACCACTGTTTACATGAGGGCTGCTTTACAGTAACGATCTGTTACAAGAGGCAATAAACACAAATCAACAGGGATTTTTAAAAAGTGCAACGTTCTTTACTGAGAAAAGCTTAACATGGAAACTAAAAAAGTGCCACTTTTTGAAAAAAAAAAAACACATTTACCAACTTGATCAGTGCGAATACAAAGGTCTTTAAACAGCACAACTTTAAAAACAAACATTGTTGGTTGCAGCATCCAGAAAAGAAGAAAAAAGCAAGATAAAACTCTAACTTGTCAAGAAAAAATGTAAACACAACCCATCTGGGCCAGAGATGTTTAAAGATGAACTTATGAGATATGGAAAACTGATCTGTGTTCTGATAAATCAAAACTGGAAAATATTTTTTTGACGGCACGTCATAGTTAAAAAGTTAGCATCAGTGATGTGTTTGAGTGATTGAGTGCACATGACATGGGCAGGTTTTACATCTGGAATGGTGACATTATTACTGAATGGAATTTTAGAGCAGCATATGCTGCCTTCCAGGACATGAAGGCATTATTAAGGAGGGGAAGGCCTTCTTTATTTCAGCAGGACAATAATGCAAAAGCAGATTCTGGATGTAATGGAGTCTCAGGGCCTCACTGAAAAATGTGGCTTTTTATGGAATGAAAAATATGACAAGTAAGAGCCAGAACCTTTGAACACCTGAGATCCTATATTAAGCAATAATGTAAAAATTATTTAAAATGTTTAAAAACTACAATCACGGCTTTCTTCAGCTCTTGAAAGATAGACTGTTAAAACAATAAGTCCGTTACATGACAGAAAACCTGCCATTGTCCCATATTTTTATAAATGTGTTGTTGACCTCAGTCTAGATCTTTTCAATATTTTAAAATATTGTCTTTGAACTATTACCTTGTGCTGTCTCCTTAAATAGATGTTTTAATAAACCATATTATTCAGTTTAAATAAATTTAACACAGGGTCTTAGTTTTATTTTCTGTTTTGGTAGATTGAGCAGTAACATGGGGTTCGGTGCACTCATGTGAGACTCTGTTCTTATCTGGCTTTTTATGTCATACCATCAACTGTTACAGCACAGCAAACTTAACAAAACAATGTTTCAAAATGTGCAAAAAAGAGGAAGTGATAAATAAAAAAAGAGTGCAACTGGCAGCAGCCATTTCACAATAAATCTTTTTACTCCAGTACATTTGCTCATCAATTTTGCAGTTTGTGAACACAGCCTTATCCAGAACTGCGGTTTGTGTACAGAGCTTTTACAGATTTGTTCTGCAGCATTTCACTGTCTCACATGATGCAGTGGATATGCTCTGACCATGAATCATGCATTTACATAAGTGCAGAAGAATAAAGCTGCCTCTTTATTCTCTCTCAGGGAGAGCGTCTTGTTCGCTCAGCCAGCCCCACCAAAGGAGTTTCTGCAAAGAGCCCAACCAGCGTGCCTCCAACACCCCATTCTGCTCCAGTGCAATCAAAAGCCAGTTCATCTTCACCCAAAACTATCTTCCCCTATGCCTCCCATCCAAACTCCTCGCCCAAGTCTCCCCGTCGCCTAAGCTTTAGTGGTATCTTCCGGTCCAGTTCCACAACTGCAAGCATGAAAATCTTCTCCAGAACCAGGAGAGGTAAGTGGACAAGCAAATGTGCACTGACTGTGCACTCACAATGAACACTTATCTCGTTGTTGATATAGTCTGAAAGGGTTGCTGAAATATTAACAAGTGAGACAAAAAAGATGGAACTGTGTTTTCTTTTGGGTTATCTGTGTTTACTGTTGTTTTCACAAGGCAGAAGCACCATACAGGAAACTGTCAGCTGCACTGAGTTCGTTGGCTCTCCTGTGCTGCTTGAGAGTGACACAAATGAGATTTTCCAGCTTTTTCTCTTCTACACTATCGAATGCTGTCGTATCAATAATGCAGAAGAAAAAGATAAATTCCTTACTTTGTTTTCTGGTGCTCTGCAGCCAGTGTGGTCACAAGGCTTATCAAAGATATGGGTGAAAACCTGAGTGCAGATAAACTTCCCATCATGCAGCAGGAGCATCATGAGTCATCATCTTAATGTTGCCGTCAACTTTCTCTGGGGAAAGAAAATCTTTCTTTCTTTTTTTTTTTTTTTTTGTCTCGACCAAGTCCCCATTGTTAAACGGGCAGGGCATTGAAATGACAGTTTGTTATAATAAACTACAATTTTGGCCTCCCACAGGTGGGAGAGCAGCCACAGTGCATTCATCAGCCTCCCTGAAAGCATAGTAGTAATGCAAAAATAAACCGAACCACCACAGAAAAACACAGCCTCATCCAGAACAGCCTTTACTGGCAGATATTCAGCCTCTTGTCTCCATGTATTTAGGCAGTTTATTATTACATAACAAAAAATCTGCCTCATGTTCATGGAAACAGCCCTGCTGGAAGAGACTTCAAACAGCTAAACAGATGAGTCATATGTTTTTGGCTCACACACATACCCATTCTTCTGCATTTCCTTGCAGAGGGTTTGTTTGGCAGTGACTGGTGGAACAGTCAGACTTTAAGAGCCAACATGCTCTGTTTCCTGTGGACATTATTTTTAATGGTAACTGAACTAAAACAGCAGCAAAACAAACAGCGGCTGCTATGCTCCTCCCAGAGAAGATGTTTAGGATTACCGGTGTATGATGTGGTTTGACACATCCTCTGCACTGACGAATCATGTGGTACTAAATGATTTGAAGCTGGTGAAAAAAATGACTCAGAATGCTCATAACTGCGTAGTATACAGGGGTTAAGTGGAAATACTAGATTTTCTGTTCATATTAGAGGGAAATATTTGTAGACATACTACTTTCACCACAAGGGTGCACTGAAGGCTCAATTTTGTCTTGATTTGTCTTTCAAACTATTTCAGTGACTCTGTCTTCGCTGTAAAACCTTTTCCTGGTATCGTAGTCACATTTTTTGGTAAACACAGCAATATTTTATGTGGAATAAGTTGTGTTCCTGAGCATCATATTTAGATCATACCATATGCTCTTTGACAGTTTTTCTCAGGTGTACTCGTGTGTTTATTTGATACAAATATGATAAGAATGCTACTCTATTCCCAGCTGTTTCTAAAAATGTTTCCCCATTGCCTGGACATTGTCAGCCTCTTGCTGCTGTAGCGCTTCCATAGCCTTATCTGGAAGCGAGCAGACTCTCAGGAGCTCTCCACACAGCCGTGCACAGGTTTAACCCCCACCCCTCGCACTCTCTGTTGCTACTGTGGGCTCTATGTTGTCAGTAAATAAAGGAGCTGGGAAGTTTTGACTTTTAAAGTGTATGCTGTGCAAGGGCAGGTCCATTATTCAGTTTTTAAGACTGTAGTACACACCCATATATGTGAGTTTTTCCTGACACCCAAAAAATCTTAAATGTCTCATGAATCTGAAATATGGCCAATTCTGGGATGAATAGAAATTACATGATTTTGATTGGAATCATGACAACTTTATTAGATCATCCATCATTGATGTAGGAAGTCATATTGGCCATTGACTGAGCAGAGAAACACTTGTATAACATGTTAAATTAGATCTGTGCTGGCCACGCTTAAACTAATATCAGCAGGAAATAGTGCTGCATCTGTTGACGGTAAGAGAGGGTGGTGATATTGAATGGAACCTTTCTGATCAGCTGACAAGACATGGGATGAGCCGCTGCTGTCATCTGATGGGGCCTGGCCTCAGCAGTCTTAAAGGTCAAGCCCCCTAAAAGTTTGACACTTTTGACAGTTTGACAGTGGGGCAGTGTTTGTTTCTTTATGTCTTCCTAAAGTGTAACAGAAAATTCAAATTAAAGCTTTTAGCTCAGGAATCAGTCAGCCGGTGTTATTCTGAATAATTTAGATCACGTGACGACAAAGTGAGACAGATGTTTCTGTGCTGAATTCAGCCTGTCAGAAGAGGGAGGGCGGGGAGATGTGCTCCCTGAGCCAATCAGCGGGGTTTCCTTCACACATTGGCCTCCTTTCACAGGCTGCTGACATGTGTGCTATATTAAAGAGACGCCACCCACAGCTGCACCTGACAGCTTCCAGCACCAACACTGCTGAGAGGGGGGAAGCCTTCCAGTCCGTCCCAGTCATTTACATCACTGCAGCTGAAGCTCTGTGGATTTTTTAACTGTAACACTTGTCGTTTTCATCCAGAGCTGACACCGCTTCCTGCTCGCTGAGTAGTGCTTTTTTTTTTTTTTTTTTTTTTAACCTGGATACAATATCTCAGCATATAGTAATGACTTGCTGTGGTTGCAGTTTGTAAGAAGTCAAAAACGTAGTGTAAAATGACAATATTAACTTCTGTCATCTGGATTTATTTTGAACTTAAATTCTGAAGAACAAAGTAAATAGGCTGTTTTTTCCTTGCGGTATTTTTGAGCTGGTGTCGTGCTCCTTTCTTGATGTGGATGGTCATGTTCAAATTTAGTTTTGAGCTAACGACCCACTGCTTTCCATGAAGAGGTTTGGCAGTTTGAGGAGAAGCAAGAAAAGAAAAGAGCAAGATGGGCTAGGAGGAAGACACCAGTCCGAGGCATCATGTCTGGCTGGTAAAGTGCTGTGACTCTCATCTTCTACATTAGTTTTTACTCTAAACTTTCCTGCTACTTACTCCATTATTTACTCGTTTAGTATAGTCTTTTTCTAATATGCCTTTTAAAGATGTGCTGTTTTAAACTGATTAAATTTTGCACATGAGTATTTCGGTATCATCTTAACATTAAACATTTGCTTTTATTGACTTCGCCTTAATGATCAAGAAGAAAAAACATCTATTTGTCTATTGATATGAATTTTTTCTTAGCCTGTTTAAAAATAGAAATTGGCGGTAAAACTAATGCAGTCTTCATTAATCATGAGTCAAGTTTGTTTTTTTGTTGTTGTTGAAATTGCTTGAAAGTGCTGCAGATTTATTTATAAGATTGTTTTTTTTTTTCAATTTATGAACAAATTTGAAAGTGGACTTTGTGTTATGTTACTTAGCCACTAAATTATGTTTTTCGGTCCTTCTATCAATATAAGATGTTTTGCTAGCAATGATGCAAAGGAAATTGCTTACCTGCAGAGCCAGGAGAGCCCTGCTTTGCCCCTGATCACCCCAAAAGCTGTAGTTACAGGGAGTAAAACCGAAAGAAATCATGAAGGAGATTGTACAGTGCAGGTACTTTGTACACTCAGTGACAACTCTGGGATATAATTTGGCTGATTTTGTGCTGTAATAGTTAAGCTAATGCTCTGCTTTAAATAGGATGAGACCATGACAAGTATATTAGAGAATTTAACTAGATATTAATTTGTTTTTTAAGTTGCAGACATGGATGCATGCTTTATCTGACTACCTTTCAACAAAAAGCTCTGGATTGAGTTGCATTGATAAGGATGGGAAGACATGCTGCAGCAAACAAATGGAGGCTGTGTGTCCATGATATCCTCAAACAACAGCAGATCACTTGTTTTTAGGTGTACTTCAGGCTGAGTCCAGCGCAGTTTGACAGCCTGTTTAGGTAGAAAAGCACCAAGGCTCATAACACTGGAGTCAAACTTCAGGCAGTCAGTCCAAATGTACATTTTACTGTGAAAAGTGGAGAAAAAGTACGCCTGTTAAGCTTAAGGGATTTCTTTCACATCAAAACTTTCCTCTTTAATTCCCAGTAAATATTAAACTCAAGCCTGGAAAAGTCAGATACCAACGAAATCAGATTCTCCTCCATAGTGTTTGCGGTTTGCCAAGTTCTCTGCAATTGAGCAAGTCAGGGTTTTGTAGCAGACCACTGCGCCAAAGTTGAACATTTTTTATTTTACACTTCAGCACAGGGCGTAGGGATAGCAGACATCCTTGTGCATCCAGAGTGGTGCAGGACTGCAGGGACTGCAGCGCTCGCATTCTCCTACCTGACAGTCCATTAATCTTCATACCTGCATGGGCTTTTGTTATATTTTTTATTTTTATATTTTTAAAACGGCACCCTTTCTTAAAAGGTTAAGGACTATATACACAAATCTTAGGGAAGAGGCTTTTGGATATCATGAAAAGTATTTCAAGGCAAATTATCTACAGTGATGAGACTGGCTCAGAGGCATTAATGGTGAAAAATGTTCATGACTAAAGACATATTCCAAAAAAAAAAAATACTAAACCTTTCTGCCACAAGCTCCCAAGTGTACAGTGCTGTGAAAAAGTATTTGCCCCCTTACAGATTTAATCTGTTTTTAGGTTCTTCTTTGCTGCTTCAGGACCTGGATGATTTGCCATAATTGATGGAACCATGAATTCTGCTCTTTACCAGAAATTCCTGAGGAGAATTACCAGCCATCAGCTAATGACCGTAAACTCAAGTGTGCTTTGGTTATGCACCAAGGCATAACCCAACCCATAATCCACCTCTAAATGGCTCAAAAACAGAATGAAGGCTTTGGAGTTGCCTAGTGAAAGTCCAGACTTAAATCCAATTGAGATGCTGTGACATGACCTTAAATGGGATGTTCATGGTTGAAAACCCTCCAGTGTGGCTGAATTGAAACAATTCTGCAGAAAAGAGTGAGCCAAAATAACCCTGACCCTCCACAGTGAGGGTTATTAAGACTTATTATCAGTTGCTGCAAACACTTGATTGCTGCCAAATGTGGCACAACCAGTTATTAGAGCCAGGTTGGTTTGGATAGCTTTTTTCCCCTCGATAAAGAAAATCATCATTTGAAAACTGCATGTTATATTTACTCAGGCTATCTTTGTCTTATATTGGAATTTGGCTGATGAGCTGTACCATGTAAGTGTGATTTTTTTTTTTTTTTAAAGCAAAAACAGAAGAAATCTGTAAAGGGGCAAATATTTCTTCACAGAACTGTTTCTACCTGGGACAGTAAAAATAAGTGGTTAAACAAATATTAAACAATACTCTTAATGTCAACAAGAGAAAAGCATTTCTCAAATCAACTCAAAAATGCAACCAGAATTAAAGTTTAAAATCTGAGTTTTAACCTTCAGTTGGAGTGGGGATGTCAGGACAAAATATCGGGGAAGTAAATTGATTGGATTCTAGCAAACTTACTTGCAGGGGACCTTCGTCATTCACAAACAACATTATTGAGTGGGTTAGTTTGGCCATGTTAGCCACCAAATAATGACAAAGAAAATTAGTCAATTAGTAAGATGTTGTCTTTTTTGGATGTCCAATTGATTTATTCTACATAAACGGGGGATAATACAATCTAATTAAGAAACATTTATTTAATTATTTATTTTAACAAAGTGGTCCTAGACAAATAAGCACACCTTCATTCTTGTACTTGTGTTCCAGTATAGTTTTATAATCACTGTATATTCAACTAAAGCTGTATTTGCTGTAGTGTTTCCCAGAAAAGACTTTTCCTATTTTCAGTGATTTCAGTGATTCGGTGATTAGCAATTTATCTGAGTAAATGTTAATGGAAAGAGAAAAGACTTGGATAGATTTCTTGTCTTGTGGCTGTTGACCTTTCCAAATCTCTATAGGAGCAGTAGAAAGTGGAGCACTCCCCCTGTTGGATCTGATATGTACGGGACTATTGGATCTGCTTTCTTATTGCAGTTGTTTGTGTCTCTGTTGCAACACCAAATTACAGAGATAATCAGCACCTTGTTTTATCCCTCTATGTGATATAAATAAATATGAGCTAATGCAATTAGCTCAAACTAGGCCAAAGGTGTTGGACATATGACTTAAGCCCATTTACAAAAAAACTGGTCAAAAACCTAATTCGTTTAAAGGCTTCAGACAAAACTTGTACGCCATTTAAAAAGAAACATCAAAAGAAGATTGTTTCCCCAGAATGAAACTTGGTTGAGTTTTGCTACTTTAATAATAATCGGAGGTACAAATTTCTTAAGGAATAGAACTTAGAAAACAAAACTAATTAAATTGCATTACAAAGCACCTTGCAAAAGAAATAAAGCAAAGGTTGAGAAAAAAAAAAAGAAGATAACAAGACCGCCAGATTAGACTGCATTATCTTTGACTGAGTATATTTAGTAAAACAGCAGCTAAATGTATACAGAGGAAATGAATGCTGTTTATTATGACCAGTAAAGTGGCTACATAGATTTGCTATCATATCTGATATCTGCTTTCACAAATGCATGCCAAGCATCCGCTCAAAGTGTCAGGACCCGAGCTAAAGGAGGTGAAGCTGTGGGAGGGGCTGACATGGCGAAAGCAGTCAGCAGTTATTTCCTGAATTTATAACAGTTACTTCTCTGATAATTTAATGATAAAGTGACATGCAGTAATAAATAAAATGTGTGACCAATAAATTAGATGCATTTATTTTCTAGTAATCCTTGTACTGGCTATAAATTACTTGATGCTATGTCAATGTTATTGAGAATTCAAAGCTCCCTGATTTGCAGCACGTCTGTCAAATCTTGCCAAGTTGGTTTTTGAGCTTTTCCTACTGCGTCGGTGCTAATTACCATATATATTCCCTTATATACCATATAAGGGAGTTTGTCTGTTGATGTATATGTATATATAAACAGACAAACTCCCTTTATTTGCAGGTGCTGTAAAGCAGTAGCTCAGTGTGCATGAAGAGTGGAGCACTGGGGTAATCTTCATGGTATTGAAGTAGTGATTTATTACAGACCTCTCAGCTCCTGAATTAATGGCGATCTGGCCTTGGATGCACAGATGGGAGGTGCTGAGTGCTGTCGAGTTAATATATGTCTCTGTAACTGTATAGATTTCTACGACATGAAGACGCCTCACTCTAAGCTCTCTGCATATAGAGCTGTGTCCACTGTATCAGAACATGATGTGCCTTTTCTCAGGTAACTTCCCTGTAAAAACCCTAATATAAAGCATTGTGCTGGGGCTTTTTTTTTTCTTTATACAACGTTAGATAGGCTGGACTCAGAAATGTGACCCTGGTCTGTTTCCTCGGTGGTTCCCGGCTGCCTCTGTCCAACCAGGCAGAGGAGAGAGCTCACAGCCTCGCCGTTATCTGCTCCTGTGGAATGTGCCACAACAGCGTGGCTAAAATAAGAAAACCATGCAGCGGAAGCAGGGTATGCCAAGAGCGCACGCCAACTAAAATGTCGAGAGATAATGTTGAGTGCGCTTGAAAATTTCTCCACAGTTTGCAGAGAAAAAGACCCTCTTTAAGAAAATTGTATCATCATTCATTTATCATTTAATCTTTTTTTTTATTATTATTTTATTTAATCAATGATGGCACCATTAAAGTTGACGGTTACAAGATAGTAGCTTCTATGAAAATGTTTGACAAAAGCATTTGTAAAGCAACAGTACCACACTGATCACTGCTCAGCAGCACAGCATACTAACATTTGAACTTCTTACTGATATTCAAATATAGATATGATTTAGTCAAGAATGATTTTTAGCTAAACCTCTTTATTTGTTGTACAAGTTTTACTGTTAGACCAGCCTAGTTGTAGTAAAGGTTATCTGGACATCTCATGGGAGAAGCCTCGTAACGTGAGCCATTTGCTCCACGTAGTTCACGTGTCACTCATTGTGTGTCCTCAGAAATAGGTCTCTGGTGTGCAGCCAGAGCAGCGTGAGGGTCGCATGTCACTCTATGTAAGATTGTGATGCCTGACGTGAAAGAGCATGCAAGCTGACATGTGACGGACACTCTCAGTTACACAGGAGCAGCTGCGTCACAGACAGCTGACTGTTACACTGCGGTTGGTTTTCATGTGGATGTTTGGTTATAGCAGAGGGACGCTGAGAACGGAAGGAAGGAAAATAACTTCCAGTAATTCAGTGCAGATTTCTCTTCTTTTTTTTCCAGAATTAATCCATCATTGATCCCTTTTTACAGCATTCATTTGCATTAATTTATGAGCCAATCTTTGGATGGCCTTCAATAGATTTTTCAGGAGCACAGTCAGGATGGTGCAAGTGTCAGCAGATGTTAGGTCACTGCAGTGTTGTTGATTTATTCTACAGAAATAATTATATCATTGCGTCTGTAGTTTATAATATAACATTTTAGAAACGTAAGGCTAATGGCACAGTCAAATTTGCTTTTAAAATAATTTGTAAAATAATGTGAAGGAAAATTAATCATCAACATGTAGATAAAAAGTCAGTACATTCTTAATGTTGTTTCAGAGGTTTTAAAAACAACATATTAATTCTACATCTCAGGTTTTTTTTTTTATTTTTTTTTTTAAGTGGCAGTAAAGTTGTGGGTTCAGTAGAGAATATGTCTACATATGACCATTCACCTGCAGTAGCCATGGACATACCGGTTTAAAGAGGAAGCACAGCGTTGGTTGCTTAGTGTTGGTAAACACACAGTAGGGTTGTGGTGAATCATGGTGGCTGAAATCTAGAAATTTCAGGAGAGAGGAAGTTTTTATTTGAATCACAGAAGTAGACACAGTAAACACTAAAAACCCATACTGTTTTGTCACAGAGAGCTGTTTTGTTCTAGACTCAACTCTCTGTTCAGTCTGAAAGTTATATAGTCTATGGTTACAACACAAATCATTACCTTTTTGAAAACTCTTAAAAAACAATGGTTCTTGTACATATTTTCAAGATGACACTATCAGCCAGCATAAGATTAAACCCCAGTTTACTGTGGTTTATCTAGTGTTGCTGCATCCCTGTCAGTCAGCAGCATTGCTCCATCCTTACCTCCACATCTTTGTTATTTTTTTTTCTACTTTCTGTGCTAAAGATGGATGCATTCCAACTTCACTTGAACATGAGAGCATTACCAGCTATCAGCAGCGTCAGTCAGCATTGCCTGCCTGTGTCGCTGAAAGCACAGTTAGATAGAAATCGAAATATACGAGAGATAGCTGGGAGATCTGTATCCGATCTTTTATCTCTCTATCTCTCTGCAGCTTCAGGACTCTCTACACCACCCACCACACCGACACAGGCCTCCAGCCAGCCTGTGTTTACTGAGGAGGCTCACCGGAGTGGCTCCGGCCACGAACGCCTGGAGCAAAGCTCTCGAGCACGCTCCCTTTCCACACCCCCGGACACAGGACAGCGCCTCAGCCTTCCTTCTGCTAAACCCCCAGTCCCTTCAACAAGCCCTGTGCCCCTCTACTCTACCTCACAACACGTAAGTCACAATGTTAAACATTTATATAAACATATATATATATATATATATATATATATATGTGTGTATGTATGTATGTATATATGTATATATATATATGTATTTATGTGTACATATATATATGTGTGTATGTATGTATATGTATGTATATATGTATATGTATATGTATTGTTTAGTCCATTGCAGGTGAGCTTTGGGAAAAGCTGTGCCTGAAGATCTAGCTCAGCCACACATGCCTGCAGATAGAGATAAGAGAAAAAAAAAAGAACTTCAACACAGATTTTTTTTTGTTCACGGAGCAGCAACTGAAGTCACCTTTGCATGTTTTGCATACCGAACGATCCTGAGTCACAAGAATAACTTAGATTAAATATTTTGTGCTTTTACTTGCAAAACCAAACACACTGTTGAACTATATTCTTCTTCCTTGAAGGTAAAATATATTTGAGTACTTTTCAGATATATTTGACACAGATAACTATTTTTTTCTTTGTGAGTACATACCAACAGTTTTACAGCCGTTCTGTTTATGACTCATACTCATACTCATACTCTTCTTTACTCACAGCCATTAATCCAAATCTACAGCTCTGTTATTTGATCGCTCTTCAGACATGCACAGTTTACTTATTCGAGTGGAAACAACTGGGAGAAAATGTAGTCTCATTCACAGGTCTTCTTCCCAAAGATTTTTTTTTTTAATTCTGGCAGTCTCAGTCAAGACTTGATATCCAATTTCCTACAGCTAGAGAGGAATTACTGATCTGTCTGCCTGGAGTGATAATGGGTTCCAGCTTGAGATGTTTAATCAATATTTCATTATACTGTTGTTTTTATCACATGGGGACACATCACTTTTCTTTTCATCTGTCTCACTGTTGCACACAAGGGAGCTTCACAAAATAATTCTGAAGTTTTAGTTTATCCTAGGTTGCCAAGTATCATGCATTTACCATTCAAGCTGTTCAGTCACTCTCACACCATACCACCAATATCTCACACTGAAAGAATGCAATAAAGTGTGTGAACTCACATTTGCAATAACATGTGCATCTCACATTTGGTAACTTAGTAATTACACAAGACTTTGAAGTTTGTTTATGCTCTTGTGTAGAAGGACCGAGCATAGTTGCTAGGTTAGCGTGTGTAGTCACAAAACGTCTATCATTCAACTTAACTTTTGCACTGTTGGCTTTCTGTAGCATAAAGTTGTAAAAGCTTGGTCAAAACAGTTGGATTTATAGGATCTCTGAAGGTATTTATATCTTCTTGGTCATAGGATGAATAATTAAATTTTTATGTATATTCCTGGAGGATGAATAGGATGGTAAATTGGAGGATGTTTATTCATTTGTTTTAATTTTGTAGAAAAAATTGTTGATGTCATAAAAAGCAGAGGAAAAATGTAATCACTCAATTCTGAGGAAAACATTACCACCCTATAATTGTAAATCTAAATCAAGCACCTGCATCAGATCAAATCTGTGAGTTAGTCTGTTGTTAGAATAGTGCTTGCACACCTTGGTAAGCGTTTGCATGTCTGCTGAAACAAAGAAGTGGGTTAAAAAAAAAAAAATCTTCAAGAAGGTAAATCATCACAGAATGCTGCAAAAGCTGATGGCTATGCCCAGTCATCTGTGTCTTAAAACATTGACCAGGGAAAACAAAATGGAAAGGCTGTAAAAGGGATGCATACTGGTAAATGAAAGAAGACAAGTGTCAACACAAAAAACTAACATGAGACATAAATCAGAAAAAAAAACAAGGTTCCAGTGGGCTAAAGAAAAGCAACCATGGACTGTGGTTGACAGGATGAAAGTGATATTCTGTGCTGAATCACCAGTTTGTTCTGCGCAAGGTGACGATGCTGGAACTTTAGCTGGTGCCATTCCACTGAAATGTATGAAGATGATTGCTTGAAGAAAACATGCACATTTCCACAATCACTGATGATATTGTATTGATTTCAGGTAAAAGTACAGGGGAGATGGCAGTCTTCAATGAATGCTTTAGGTTACAATTAAGTTTTGGACACTTTTCTCATCCCATCAGTTGAAAGGATGTTTGGTAATAATGACATTGTTTTTCAGGATGGTTATTTATTTAATTGCAGAAATAATTCTGCATGGACCATGACCCCCCCTCCCGCCCCACTCCACATCCATAATCTCACTTAAGTTTTTGGTGAAATTTGGCTGCCTTTGTTTATCTTTCTCTGTCCTCTGTCTCCCAGAGGTTTGCTGCAGTAGGCAAAAGCAGGCCACGTGCCTCCTGTCGTGCAGCTGCCAGATTTATGAAAGTGCAGGGGTAGATTTTTGGCAAGAGAAGTGCTGTGTCACCATTGCAGGGCGACACTTGGGCACAAAATGAAGCAGGTATGCAAACTTCCCCCTACTGCAGCAAAGGTTTTCAATGGGCGTGTTGCAAATTGTGGAGGGAAATCGTGTATCAACAAGCACACTTGGAGTATGCTAATCACCCTGCATGACACGGCATAATTCCTGTTGGGAATTACTATATGTTGCTAGCGGTGTAATTGGTTGGCTTGGGATGCTCTCAGCCTGCTGCCACAGTCTCAGAAAGTTCTCAGGGAGTGGTTTTAATAGATTTCAGACGTGTTGCTCCTTTCGTTTGCAGTAATGAACGCTGAGGACGTGACAAGGCATCCCCAGCTTCTTGCTGCTAGGCAACATAGGGGATTTCCTAATATGGCGAAGCACCCAGGTTGCCCCGCCGACTTGCCCTCAATGGAGGGGTGTGTCCTCGGCGCCAGACACTTCCTGCTGTCTTCCAGCGCTTCGTGTGGCTTTTTTTGTTTTTCTATTAATGGTGGTGAGTTTCTTTTTACGTGTGTTGTCTCCGGTCCAGCCGTTGTATCGGGGTTAATTCATAGGCGTATGTATATATTGGTGGTGCGACCAGCATTGGTTACTGCACCAAATGGACCAGGACTGTTCCACTGTCTGTTTAAAGGGGGGTGTGTGACGTCTAATAATAACGTGCGGCTGAAGTTGCAGCTCCACATCATACGGGGTTTTGTCACGTTATCTGTGTGTGTTTAGTTGGAGTATTTTTGAGTTGTCTTACGACGTGGGTGTCGCGCAGCGTAGTTTGTCTGTTTTGGTGGGGTTTTTTTTTTGGCGCATCACGGTCGGTGTGATCTGCCAGGATCCGCAGGGGGGGAAAGTCGGCGTCTCTTCTCCCTGCTGCGCTCACAATTTACTGCAAAGTTTTTGTTTTGTTCTGGCGCCTAGGTGTTTTGTGAAGGTTTTTCCGGGCTCATCACTGCAAACTTGTGCCTTTTCTGTCGCAGGTCTACGGCTTATTCGAAGGTATGCTGGAGAAACTTGAACTCGATGATGATGGTAAGTGTCCCTGTGTGAACTACAGCTCAATGTTACTATTCACAACGCTGTTAATCTGACTGAACATTGTATGAAGGTGATCGGGAAGCAGCTGTGTTGCAAGCTTTGGATATATTTTTACCTAGCTGCAAACAGAGAAAATATTAATAACATACCTGTATTATAGAGATCTAGCTGTCGATTAGTGTCAAAAAAATCTACTGATTCCGTTCATCATCATGTTAAATATGATGAGATCTATTCATTCAAATGTCTTCACCTTTTAGCTGTTTAAAAAAAGACCTTTGTTAAGCAGAGTAAATAAATGTTAGTGAGGTGAGCTTAAGTTTTTAAAAAACTTAATCAACATGTATCCTGTCTCATTTTCAGTGAGGGAATGAAATAATTCAAACATAGCCCAGCTTGTTGGAAAGGCTCCAGAAAACTACTTTTTAGGAACAATTAACTTTTTTTTTTTTCAAGTTAACTGAATCATTTATATATATATATAAACATGGAAAAGGCACCTTCTTTCAGTCACTGCCCAATTTCCCTCTGCATGATGGTACAAAAACCCACCCGCCCCCTCCCAGTACTTTGCTGCCCAAGTTTTTCCACTGTTTGTGTTCTTGTTGGTGCTGAAAGCAGAGTGTAATTATCTCTAAGATGGAGCTGTAAAGTGGCTGTAAGTGGTCATGGCGGTAATGCTTTTTTAGGCTCTGTGTATGTGTTGTTTCCGTCTCTCATTAGGTATTCCCTGTGAGATTTTTCCTTCCCCTGAAACTATCCTCAATCTTATTTTAATCCCTTTTTTTTTTTCACAGCTGCTGAGCCAGAGAGTGATATTTACATGCGCTTTATGAAATCCCACAAGTGCTATGACATCGTCCCGACAAGCTCCAAGTTGGTTGTCTTTGACACGGCACTCCAAGTTAGTTCTGTGTTTGGTTCTCAGTTTCTCTTTTTGCCATAACACCCTTAACACACACTGAACTGAGGATTCACTCAGTTTGTAACTGTGTCTTACAGTAGCGTAAAATGTGGAAAAAGTCCAAGACAAAAATTTAACATGGTATTAAAGATTTTGTCTTGAAAGCTGAAACAAACCAGCTTTCATTAATGTTCAAACCAACAGGCCATAGTAGTTCACTCCAGGACAGTTTCTGTTTAGTAGTTGAGCAAACTGTCATAAAGCTGTTAAACACTAATCCAAGGAAGGGCTGACGTCTTTGTGAATATCTTAAAACACTGAAGCCTGCCTATCTGAAGGTTAAGCAGTTCATGAGTGGTTAATTTTGTGCCCATAACATGAAGCTGCACTCCCAAGCTTATTTTGGACTATTTTATTTTGGCTTAATTGTTTTATTCTATTAAATGCTTGGAGAGCCCGAAGATGACGCACAGAGAACGCATGTTTACATATTAAACGAATCTTGGACCATTCAACAGTTACTATTTTTCCTCAACTGAACAACTGATTTGATTAATCAGTTATCAAAATTGCCTCTCACTGGTTTTATGTGGATCAGCTAACAGAAAACACTGTAATTGGCTTTTTGGAATCTAGTGAGGTATTTATATGTTATGAGGTATTTTCTATAATTTTATCCTAAGCTGGGTGTTTTGTTTTGTTTTTTTTTTTTCTTTTTTTTCCTTTTCATTTCAACGGTTTCTTGGCAGGTTAAGAAAGCCTTCTTCGCCTTGGTGGCCAATGGTGTGCGAGCTGCTCCTCTATGGGATACAGAGAAGCAAAGCTTTGTGGGTAAGAATCCTGAATCCTGACCAGACTTTAATTGTATTGTCTTTTTAATGTATTGCGCTTAATTCTGTCACTGAAATAGTGTCTTGAATTTGGAAGTTTTAATTTCGTTAAAGGGATACAGCAACATTTTGGGAATTAGCTTATTTGACATCAACCTCAGAGTTTGATATAAGGGTTCATGTAAAGTTCTCTTCTTTCTGCATCCAGTAACCCTCTCTGACCAGGCAAAGTGAGCGGCTTCATGAAGAGATTAACAGCTTTTTTACATCTTTAAAGTTAAACCTGTCAGACATTCGCTTGTTACACTAGACAGATGAAGCCTTGCACTTAGATATGAACTTAATCTAATTTTTCTCTCACTTTGCCACATTTGAGTCCATGTATTAAGCTGCATTTTATTTTTTTTAAAATCCTCGCTGCTGTTTTGTCATGTAGGTTTGTTGTGAATTACAACTAAGTAAACACTGAGTATTAACAGACATGGTTAGTGCAGCGTTACACCGTATTGAGTAGAAGATATTACAGCTGCCGTAACTCATTGAGCACAGAAGTGACTCGTCTCTGTTGACAAGAGTTTTGAAAAAGTTGAGCGTAAAACACCCTTAACTGACCTTCTGTGTTATGTGGGGTCAAAAGGTGAGCCCACGGTGAAGTGGATTTGTGTGACTTTACTGCAGTTCAGCCCGCGGCTGAATCATGAATGCTGGATCACTGTGAGCCTAAAGCAGGAGGGAACCAGTAATGTGTTGTTTGAACCAAGCCCCCGTAAGCGCCATCTATGCCCCGCTTGGCGCTGTGTGTCGTTTATGAGCACAATGTGCTTAAATGCCTGTTTTCATTGCAGGAATGCTGACAATCACAGATTTCATCATCATACTACACAGATACTATAAATCACCAATGGTAGGTCTGCTTGACGGTGAGGTTTTTTGCATCCTGAGGACTGCTCTATTTTTCTCATCTTCTTTATGACGAGGTTCCTTTTTCTTGTATTTCAGGTGCAAATTTACGAATTAGAAGAACACAAGCTTGAGACTTGGCGAGGCAAGTGTTATGTGTTCTTGTTGTGCACAAATGGTTTAATTAAACAGTTGAATTAACTTTAAGATGGCTTTTTATTCCTTGTTTCAGAGGTTTATCTTCAAGCAACTTTCAAACCTCTGGTCAACATATCACCAGATGCAAGGTGAATTTTCTGAAATATTTGAGTACATTTTTATACTTTTTTTCCCTCCTTTGGGCATATTTTATATTTGAGCACATTTGACCATGTTATTTGTAACTAATAGCCATTTTTGCCATATTTGCAGCCTATTTGATGCAGTATACACCCTCATCAAAAACAAAATTCACCGTCTGCCTGTCATTGACCCTGTCACAGGGAATGCACTTTATATTCTCACACACAAGAGGATCCTCAAGTTTCTCCAACTGTTTGTGAGTCCAGATCACCACATGTCACCATCAGTTTGTTACTGGATGAGTGTGTAGCTAGCATAGCATTTTAATCAGACTGGAAAGTAAGATTGCCCAGACTTGAGTCTTGAGTTGTCATGTGTTTGGCGCTCTCTACTGGTTGAAGTGGCAGTTTAAAAAAAAAAAAAAGTAAATTTTTTGTTCATTGTGAGGTCTTCTTGGCTAATTTAATTCTTTGTTTATTTCGCAGATGTGTGAAATGCCAAAGCCAGCTTTCATGAAACAGACTCTGGGTGAGCTGGGCATTGGTACATACCATGATATTGCCTTCATCCACCCAGACACCCCCATCATCAAAGCACTCAACATCTTTGTGGAGAGACGAGTGTCTGCCCTGCCTGTGGTGGACGACTCAGGTGAGATCACAGACAGAGAGCCCCGACAATATACAACTTTGTTACGTTTTTTTTTAATCTTACCATTGCCTTTTTTCTTTTTTCCTTGTCTTTTTTTGTTTTTCAATGAATACAGGCAGTGTTGTGGATATTTATTCTAAGTTTGATGTCATTGTAAGTCTGCCGTTTACATTTTTGAAGAGACAAAATACAAAGTTTTAGAGGTTAAACATCTGTGACTCATTGTTCTGTCATCGTGTTTGTGTGTCAGAACTTGGCTGCAGAGAAAACATACAACAACCTGGACATAACGGTGACGCAGGCTCTGAAACATCGCTCTCAGTACTTTGAAGGAGTTGTGAAGTGCCATAAAATGGAAACTATGGAGACCATTGTGGACAGAATAGTCAAAGCTGAAGTGAGACACGAAAGATGTATAATTGCATGTAGTTACTCAGAAATGACCCCAGGACTCATTTAATTGGGTTTAGCTGCAACTTTTTCTCTCTCTCTTCTTTAATCCCCAGGTGCATCGGTTGGTGGTGGTGGATGAGCGCTCAAGTATCGAGGGCATCGTTTCCCTGTCAGATATCCTCCAGGCTCTGGTGCTCAGCCCTGCAGGTATAGATGCTCAACATTGTTAGCTCCAACTCCCTTTCTGTCCTGGACCCTGAGCTCTCTCCCCCCCATCTGCCCTCTAATTCTGTCCCAGGTAGGAATAGCACCTGTTTGAGTCATGGCTGGTTATGGCCCGTAGCTGGCTCTCAGGAGGCATGGTGCCCGTCTGTACCCCTGCTTGTGCTGCTGGAGGCTGTGTTGTGCAACAGTGTTGTGTGTTTTGTTGCAAAGAGACCAGAACTTGCTGTTTTTGGTTTGTTTGTTTTTTCAAAGTACACGTTGGCTTCAATTTTTCTCTTATGAAGAGTGAAGAGTTGCATTCTCTAATAGTTTAAATATTTTTAGTTAGGAGCATTACTATCGATGATATGTAGGGCAGAGTTTATTTTAAAAGAAAATACTCATCTGAGACAGAACTGCACAGTTTCTTCAATTGTTTGACCTTCTGTTGAAGGTTATGAGTGAATTTTTATCAGTTTTGACATTTTAAAGAATGTTTATTGACCTGGAAAAAAAAGACTGTAATGTTTTAAGAGTAGGTGAACATGATATTTCTTGTGACCTGCAGTTTTTTTTATTTTCTATTTGAAATAGGGCTGGGCAACGATTTAACATTTTTAATCGCGATTAATCGCATGATTTCCCTGATTAATCATGATTAATTACATTGTATATGCAAAATCAAATAATGAATTCAAAAGTAGTGTAAAGGACATTTTTATTGAAATGTTCTGCTGCCACATGAACTAAAGTGCCATAACATTTGTTGTTCAAACACTTTTAACATCAGCACTTGTCAGCAACACATATTTAGTGTAAATCTTTATCTTAAAAAATGTAAAATAAAATAAACCTTATTGCCACTGCCAGGGCATTAATGTGCTCCTGTTTTTTTTTTTTTTTTTTTAATGAAAAATAGAAAAAGGTCTAACAACAAAATCCTGAGCCACAATCAGAACATTAAAACAGGCAGTTGCTGAGGAATCAGCAGAAACTTTTAACAGGGAGTTTAACTTGGCAGTGGTTACAAATAACTTTGTTTGTGTCAAATCAGCAGTCTGGGAGAACTTTAAAATCAAAATGTCCATGTAAAAGTTCTGTAACTTTACCGCTCTCCATGTCTGTTTTAGCTTTTCTGGATGTTTTTCCGTCAATTCTCTTCCAGCTCTGCAGCAGCCAGTAACAGACTTTTCAGAATAATAGCATCTGAGTAACATGCGGTAATGCGTGATAAAATAAATGTCGGCGTTAATAAATTAATGAGTTAATGCGATAATAACGCGTTTTTTTGCCCAGCCCTAATTTTAATGTATGTTTGTTTTTCACTGTCCATCCAACAATGTTGCTGCTAAGGAGATTTTTCTAAGATCTTTATGAGAGGGTCTCTGCGCAGATAGACTGAGGTACAGTAGAGCTCCACTGGGCCATTTAATTTCACTACTGCCCTCTGTCCCATTATACAACCACAAGAACAGAATCTAGTTACTGACCAACGCACGTGTCTGACTCAACTGTGACAGGTGGCCATAGGTTCCCTTTTAGCTTGTTGAGATTGGGATTTCTGTGGTTTGTCCATTATTTCACACAACAAAGCAACTGACAAACTATTCATCTGGCAGCAGATTGGTACTGTGCTGAGCGGTGAATTTCCCTCCTCCCTTACATTTATTCTTAGTTACCAACTCCTCCTTTTCCGTTTGTCAGCTTGTTTTGTTACTTTCAGGTCAAATCCCAGGATGGGAAACTGTGGGGCGTGTGCAGCGTATCAAGGCCAGTGTAGTCTGTCTCTGGATCAGTTAGTTGGTCTTAAATCTGGAAGGATCAGTGGTTTGTGATACTTGCTAAGAGTCCAGTCCTTGTAGGCCCCTACTCAAATGATTCAAACTATCATCTTGGTGCCTGATACCACAGGACATGGAGTTCTTGTGAGGTCCATGCCTCGATTATTCCAGTCTGTTTTGGCAGCACAAAGGAGATCTGTAAAACGGGGAGCAGGGCCTTCGGTCGCTTTGAAACCTCCCCCCCCCAGACACCAGAAATCTTGACTCCCTTCCACTTTTTAAATCACATCTCAAAACCCATCTGTTTCCATGCTACGTTCCGTATCTAATCATTCTGATCCCTCTTTTTATTACTATTATTACTTTTTTTTTCAAGATATTAGGTGTATAGAAAGGCGCTTTTCAATAAATAGTATTATTATTGTTATTAATATTATTAAATGATTGAGGAAGGGGTTTTAATATTGCAGCTTATTCTATCCTGTTCTACTAATCCCACTAATCCTCAAAGCAAAAATATTTGTTGCAGTAACTGTAATTATTTAGATTTCTTCAAAGAGTCATTATAGATGCTTCTATAATTTGTCTTTAAACTTGTCATCAAAAGCTGGTAATCTCTGGTTCATTGTGAGCACAGATGTTACAACATTAATATCTATGATGCAGCTTAGTTAAATAACAGGAGTTCCCTCCTGTCTTTTTTTTTTTTTAAGCTCTCAATACAATATACAACATCCTATTCCATGTATCCCATGTACATCCCATGTAAGAGATGCACAGTAAATGTTTGGTGCTGTGTTTAGCTGACACTAAATGTAATGCAAGCTCTGCTTTGATGTTTTGGTATTGAGGTGCTTGAGAGAACATAACAAGCTCACAGAGTTTCAGCAGCTTCACTGCTTGAGGCTGCTGCGTGTTTGGTTGTATCTCCATCAGATCAGAACTGAAAGAAAACATGACCCGGAGCGTTCAGTTACTCAAAAGATTCAACCCAGGATTCATAGACATCTTTATCATGTTTATCTTTGGACTGACATAACTGGAGTCCAGGGTGACTGCCACAGGTTGTTACTGGATAAAGTATTCTTACTCCTACTTTTGAGTGTTTTATTTATTTATATTTTTACTTGTGCCTTTCCAGGTATGAGGATGCAACTTTTGGTCAAATAAAGTTTAATGTTCATGTATGAATGTAAATGTAACTTTTAGTAGGCTATGAAAACTCAGCAATAAGCTATGAACATCAAATGCATTGACTTTAAAGAAAATGGTATTGATCATTAAAAAGAAAAAAAACTCTCTGCCAGGAGCATTCATGTGGATGTTATTAGTAGATGTGTTACACTTCCTGTATTTGGTCATTATGAATGAGTGAACGTGAGCCCTGAAAGCAATATAATGCTGTCTCTTGCCGCACTCTGGCTTAGTTGAATTCAAAACAGTGTTTTCACGTATGAGACCTCGCTGCGTAGCTTGATAACTTATTAATGATGAAAATTTAACTGCTTGAATAAAAGTGAAACAGTTGTGTTGTCCTTACAGCGGGATGTTTAGGGATCTTGCCATGTCTGAGTTGTAACCTTGCCTGTGCTGTCGTCTTCTCCTCAGATGCCTGTAAGGAGGAGAACCTGCCTGAGTGAGAGGGATGCACATCAGCTGATGTAGTGGGAGTAAATGAACTAAAAGGTTGAGGTCAGGAGTGTGAGGCTGAGTGCAGCCAGTCTGACGGTCCCAGAGACGCCTGCTACCATGCACAATAAAGGCTTGGAATCCAAAGAGGGAATCCTGCACTGAGGGTTGACTTCTCTGAATTTATATTCTGTTGTTTGAACACTGCTCAGATGCACACGCATTACATCAAAGATGCAGTGTAAATTGTACGCACACATGCAGATAAATGTATTATGGTTAGTTTCCGGGGAGAGGGACGGCAGTCATGCTGCTGTCATCACACGATTTAAGTTGCAATTTCACTTAAATGTGTTATCACCTTCACGGATGCACTTAATTAGATTTGGTTGCAGGAACTATGCTCGACACACATGAATTCAATGACTTCCGTCATTTAAGAGAATGTCTGCCAGTGCCATTATCGATCCCTCAGTGCCCGATCATTATTTGTGCCTTTTGTTTTCCCTCCCCAACACCAGTGTGGTTCTTTAAATTGGTATCAAATTGAGAGCAATTACCCAACCTGTAAGAGAATTTTTAGTTTACACTCTTCAGATTATCTTTCATTGGGTTGCATTTTTTTTCTTTGTGAATGAAAATCATGTCAAAAATCAAGGATTTCTTTTGGGTCAGTTCAGCAGAGATCAGAGTAAAAATACTAAGGATTCCTTCAAGCAACAGCAGTGGCTGAGTTTTTCCTCACTGATTTGGCGATTTACAGTCACTGTGACTTCATAATGTTTTGTAATGAGATAACATTGAAAATAGCCTTTTTAGAGGTTACACATTTTTACATTTATCCTCAGTGCTTCTGATAATTATAAAATTTAAACATGCAAAGCAACGTGTTTGTTGCAGCTGTAGCTCAACAGGACTCATCTCCATCTTTGGCTGTAAGTTGGATTGTTTTTGGAAACTATGTCACAGAAAGCTTTATTTTTATGAATGTGTCAACATGTTTAAAGAGACTGCAGTTTGTTATTTTTGTAAATATATTGTGGCAATATGTCTAGTTCAGAAAAACCTTGTACCAGATCAACATGTACTGTAAATGTGCAAGCATGAGAAACTACACTTCAGCAGAATGAATGTTCTTTGTTTTACTTTTTCTATTTTTCTGGCTGCAGAAAAATAAACAGACACTGAATGTACTTCAAAGCTTATTTCTTTAATTCTTCTTTGTCATATCTAACAGGTTTTTTTTGTTTTGTACTGCAGAGATGATGCACTCGTGATATGAACCTGAACAGCATGGAAGTTTATTGGATACGTACAAATGTTTTATAAACCTGCAATACTTTCCTTCTGAATTTATATGAATTTGGAATTCTATACCTGTTTAATTTTTTTTTGAAAAAAATCAAAGTTTTAATTTAAAGTTTTTTTCCAAGATTTGGAAACACACATTCTACTACACACCCTGAACAGTAAACATAGGCTTTATGCCCTGCTGTAGACGAAGAAAAAGTTTAATGAAAAAGAAGGAAAAAACAGGGATAAGAAGAATATAACATATAACAGTATAGTTACCGACCATTTTATTTTTTACTCCTGTTTCAATTGCTTGTTAACAAAAATAGCTAATCAGACAATCAAGTGGCAGGAACTCATTGCATTTGGGCACGTAAATGTGGTCAAAACTTGCTGTGAAAGTGAGCATCTGAATGGGGGAGGAAGGGTGATTCAAGTGTGTTTGAACGTGACATAGTTGTTGGTATTTCAGAAACTAATGATCTACTGGGATTTTCACGCACAACCATGTCTAGGGTTAAAAGAGAATGGTTGGAAAAAGAAAGTATCCAGTGAGTGGAAGTTGTGTGAATGAAAATGCCTTGCTGATGTCAGAGGAGAATGGTCAGACCGGGCAACGTTTGCAGAAGATCATCTCTGAATACACAATACCTCAAAGCTTGAATCAGATGGGCTGCAGCAGCACCTGCTGCTACTCCTGTCAGCCAAGAACAGGAAACTGAGGCTACAATTCACACAAACTTACCAAAATTAGATTTCAGGTGCAACATTTGGATGGTAGACTCAGAATTTGACATAAACAGCATGAAAGCATGAATCCATCCCACCTTGTATCAACAGTTCAGGCTGCTGATGGTGTGGCAGATATTTTCTTCTTACTCTTTTGGCCCTTTCGTCCCAGGTTAGCATCGTTTAAACGGCTCAGCTTACCTGAGTATTATTGCTGACCAGGTCCATCCCTTTATGAACACAGTGTGCCCAACTTCCAGCAGGGTAATGCACCATGTTGCAAAGCTCAGATCATCCTAACCTTGTGTCTTGAGCCTGACAATGAGTTCACTGTACACCAGTGGCCTCCACAGTCACCAGATCTCAGCTGAATAGAGCACCTTTGTGGTGTGGTAGGACAGGAGATTCATCATGGATGTGCAGCCGACAAATCTGCAGCAACTGCGTGATGCTGTCATGACAACATGGACCAAAATCTCTAAGGAGCTGTTTACAGCACCTTGTTGAATCTATGCCATGAAGAATTAAGGTGGTTCTGGTGGCAAAAGGGGATCCAACCTGATATTAGCAAGGTGTACCTAATGAAGAGGCCAGAGAGTGTGTATTTTGTATATACAGTATCTTTATTTAGATAGAATAGATAAATCATATAGGAGCTTCTTTCAGCAACTTTAGCTTTTCCCTTTTCATAAGACACCACAGCAGGTTATTGAACTCCACATACTGATTTGGTGTTAATTTTAGGTTAAATGTTTGACCTGAGACAAACTCTCTGTTCGTCCGAGTTTGTGACCCCCTACTGGCAGGGGCAGTGGGACAATGTATGCCCTGCCCAAGACACTTTGGCAAATGATCAGCCTATGGCTTGATCTGGATTTTTTTTTAACAGCTGGAAGACAATCTGTGTTCGATGCAAGTGAGCAGTAGCTTGGAGTCAGTTCATTTCATTTCATTTTATACAGCACCAATTCATAACAAAATAAAGCTCAGAGCACTTCAGAGATAAAGTCAATTCAGTCTAATTAAATACAGTCCAAATTAAAAGCAATTATTTCTCATTCATTATAAATCTTCTTCTTTGAAATTATATATCATTTCAATTCAATCTACGTTAGCACAATAGTATTTACATAATGTCAGTTAGTAAAATGTTTTCTAGCTTAGGAAACTAACTGAAAACTTCACAAACCTTCACAGTGATTCACAGCGATTAAATCCCATGTCCTGAGTTTGCACAGAGTTGCAGGTGACAGCGAAGAGAAGTAACTCCCCAGGAAGAAACATTCAGCAGAATCAGACTCAGAGAGGGTTGAAGACCAGACGCAGAAACAGACAAACACAGGGACACAATTCAAATCAATTCAATTCAATTTTATTTGTATAGCGTCTGTTACAATACCAATTGTCTCTAGGTGCTTTACAGAGACCCAGAGCATGACCCCCGAGCAAATATCATTAACTAAAATTATGATATTTAATCATAATCAAGGATAATGGCAAGAAAAAAACTCCCACAAAGGGAGGAAAAAAACCTTTAAACCAAGCAGTGGCAAGGAAAAACTTCACTTTGAGGAAGAAACCTTGAGCAGGACCTGGATCATATGGGGGGACCTTCCTGCCGAAGGCCAGCCGGGTAAAGAAAGAGAAAGAGAGAGGAGCACACAAATGACTGAATGAAATGGCTACATAAACAGATGCAGGTAGCAACACTGAGATGAGATGGTGAGAGGACTAGATTGATGGTGAGCATGCCAGTCGGCACCCTGAACACATCTACTCTCACAGGCGGAGGTAAACGCTGGGATGGCCAGAGGATATGACTGCAAGTCAGCATACAACTCTAGGACAGGGATGGTTACTATTTTGAAGAAAATGAAAAAAACAAATTGGTTTAAAAATGAATAAATACATAAAATATTGGCACGTCCATACATGGGGAGTAAAGAAAAGAGAGAGTGTTGTTGTAAACCTTTGTAAAATTGTCATTCTTCATCGACTGCTGAGGTGTAACGTATGACCCTTTTTGCATGCAAATGGAGAATAAATTTACTGAAAACCCAGCCATCGTTAAGTCTTGTTATTTAGAGGAACAGTGAGAAAGAAAGATCATCCAGCAATTTTGGCCTATAGCAGCATAAGTAAAGCGATGGTTTAGGCTCACTAGAGCCACCCTGAGTATAAGCTTTAACAAGAATAAACAATTTAAGCATGATGTTTAATACAGAGAAGGTGACTGCCTTCTGAACCCACAATGGGAGATTCATAACTGAAGCCTCTGCTACCCTCCTTTTGGAAACTCAGAGCAGAGCTGCATAGCAAAACCTTTTTGGCTATCTGAGGCATAATATGGAACAATATGTTGTTGTTTGTTTTTTTTTGAGATACAATGGAGATTGATAATTTAGGGATTTAAATGTGAGGGATTCAACAGGGAGCCAGTGCTAAGACTGGAGGAATATGGTCTCTACAGCTCATCCTACTCACTTTCCCAGACGACTTCCCCGCTGATTACAATATCATGTGAGATTTTTAGATGCTTTTCTCACACATGGAGCCAGTGTTTTGCCAACTACAGACAGCTGAACAGTCTTCATCTAACTGGAAGCTATTGAGCTCTCAGCCCTGGAGCCTTATTTCTCCTGGTGGCATGCTTCCCTGAGGATATTTTAGAGCAGGGATAGGCAACCATATGTGCCAGAGCATGCTTTGGAAAAGGATGGTTTTTAATTTCAGCTGAACACCACAGCTGATGAATTGTACTTTATATTTAAAAGCCTTCTGCTCAATTAAATCAGCTGTCAGTTAACACAGAAGGGTAACAATATTAGCAAACTCTTGGCTCTTTGCAGGCTGTGGCTGTGGGCACCCAGCAATAAAACCGGAGTTTCCACGGAGCAGCCACAAGGTGACACTGCAGTACATATTAATAAGAAAAATCACCCTCAACAGTTGATCTCATCCTGGTAAAATGAGAAATATTTGCATTCCAGTAAGAGATAAATGATTTGCAAGCTGTATTTTTTAAAGTGTCTTTCAAGGAAATTGCTAGACTTCAACAGGAAGTTTTTCCGTCAGTATTGGCTGTGCCTATATTAAGTGTGTGTGTGGATCTGATGGACTTCCAAATGAGGAGTAAAACCAGACCAGGCTTGATCTGGACAATCTGCTTTGATCTCCCAATCTCCCCTGTGATATCCAGCTCTGGGAAAAGCCCCGTCCTCACCTTGTAGCCCTAAAGCAGAGGATGCACATGGGTTTCACCATCCTCCCCCACCCCCTTTTCACTGCCCATCTTCTTCTCTTTCTTTACACACAGACACACACACACGCACACACACATTCACCATCCACACGCACACTGGACTTTCTTTTGAAAGTCTAAAACCTGATTTAAAATTCCTCTTCAGAGTGTATCATGCATTTTATATGCATGGTGAGTGGGAGAGAGGAGGGATTGAGGGTGGGAAGGGGGGAGCTTGGGCCTTCGCCGTTGGTCCCCCCAGGGATATAGCTGTACACACCACCATTACTACTTTCTTTCACTCTTCACCCCTCATTTTCTTGCACCCACTCAGCTCCTTCAACATTAGTTTTACTGCATCATGCCTTGCACAAATTCCACCGAGCAGCGAGGGGGCTACAGCCTTTGAAGACAAGTGTGATCAGAGCAGAGGCAGGGAGGGGGTACAAAACCTGGCCGCAGGGCATCTGGGGTTTTTGCACTCGTGTTTAGCAGCGTATGGAGCTGAGAAGGGAGGCTGACAAGTGCAGCGTTTGGGGACAGCTTTGATGTCTGACAGGGCGCGGCTGCTGCTTCTGCACAGTCCTTCACAAGGAGACTGTTGACACAATCAGGCTCACAGAGCTATGATAGATAACAGATAATCAAAAGAACACAGTTGAGGCTCTTCACCTAAACATCTCTTATTCTCTTTTTGCCTCGCTGAGTATCTCTTAAGAAAAGGCCGGGAATAAATAACTCACAACAAACAGCAGACACAACATGAACTTGGACTCCATGTGCTCAAGAAATCTGGTTTATTAGGAACCATATGATCCTGCTAGCTTATTGTGGATATAGCAGTAAACAACAGAAACACATTTCACTTTTTTAAGTGCTACAGGTTTGCGGGTATAGACATAAAACAGTACAGCAACAAGAGTGCTACATTCATATACGCACAGAGAATATAAGAATTACAGTATATTGCTGTTAAGCTGTTCCTATTCCTAGTCATTAATCATCCTCTGTTTCTCACACACACCAACACACACAGTCATTACTGGGAATATCACACTGTGAGCTGTTGTAATGTGAATCCAACGGTTTTATAGTGACTGAGACAGGGCTTAGGTCTGGCAGGTCGATATTTTACAGATAAGCACTGATTCGTCATTTGAGCACAATGTGAGACTGATATAGTACAGTAACTCCATACGAAAGCCTCCACAGAACCGCCTCAGTGAACTGAAGCCACATGTGTTTTCATTAAGATGCTGTTAAAGGTAGGGTAAGTGATGCTAAATGATTCCTAACCCAGAACACTTTGTCACAATCAGTGAATGTCTTCTCACCATCCACTAGCTGCCCTGTAGACTGTCAAAAAAAACCAAACCAAAACAAAACAAAACAAAAAAACAACTCAGTCTTCATACTCCATAATAAACATTGTTCCAGCCAATCACAGACAGGGGAAGGGCGTGTGTATGGACTCAGATTTGATGCAATCTGTCGGGTTCCTTGGCTAAACTGTTTTGTTTGTTTTAAATTTAATTGGCATTACATGAACTTTGAATCCAGAATCTATTGGAATAAATTGAACTGAAATTAAATAAGATTGGTCTGAATTGCTTTGTTCTTGATCAGACTGTATTTGAACGTTTTCAGTGTAAATGTCTTGAGATTTACTTTGTTGTGAATTGGCACTTTTCAGAGAAAAGTTATTCATCTGAACTAGAGGGAGAAACTATATCTCCATGTTTTGTTGATGTTTTGCTTCAAATGTCAACAGATGTGATGGCATCCAGAAATAGCTTACCCTACCTTTAAAGTAAAGATTAGTAAAAATGTACTTTGGTTGCTAGCTCTCTAGATCTGTGAAGTTCTGTGAAGTTGTGGCAGTTTAAGCTGTGAGTTAAATTGACAGTATAGCAGCCTTAAGCCAATATTAATACAACAAAGAAAATCATTTTTGAAAACTCTTATATTAGCAGCTAGGAAATAATGTAGTTACAGTGTGATTCCATAGAAAGATAAACAAGTGGTAATTTTTTTTAAATGAAGGTGTCGTTAAAAATATGTGATCTGGTACCTCACAATAAATAGAAAATGGAGTTCTTTTGTTGTTATTTCTTCTTTTCTAGCCTATTCTGTTATAAATATGGTTACATATCTATTGTGTGAAGACAGTATCTTTCATTCATGCAACAAAGACTTTTGAGACTTTCAAAGACAAAGAAATAAAGTCACCTCTCCAGAAACGACTTACCATATACAACAAAATATTTTGGAGGTTGTGAGCATTTCCTAAATTTCCATCAGACTGTAACTCAAGACAAACATCAATAAAACAGGCTGAAAGGAACAGATCAATAACTGGACGCATTTGCAGGAAGAGGGGACATCTCAGGTTCCAGCATGGAGGACTTGCTGCCTTTGGTCCTGAACTGAAATGCTCATCTTCTGTAGTGGTTTCCACTCAGTCACATCTGGTCACACAAAGGTTTTCATAGTCCACATCAACAGCTGTCTGTGGATTCTTATGTCATCTGGATTTTCTTCTGAGTTGTTCTGAAGCAACTGGTGGGACTGCAGCAACTGGAGAACACATGTTGACAGGACTGACTCTGAAACCTGGGTGAACCCAAACATTCAACCACAAATGGACTCAGTGAGGAAGGAAAGACAGCAACGGAGCTGGGAGTTTTCTGAGTTGTTTTGTGCTAGTAGTAAAGGCTGTAATTGTTTGACATTTACAGGAGAGTAATTGAGCAGAGGGGTGGTCTCCTTCACATTGCATTACTTGGAGAATGCGCTCTTAAAATCTTCTGGTTATATCATAGAGGCCCAGTCTCTTAAAATGCAAACTGCAGCATTTACTGTATTTCTTACCTCATTACTCAAACCTCCACAAGTCTCTCAGGTTATTAAACAACATAACTTCAAGTTGTTGGTTGTTTTTTTTTTTTTGTTTGTTTGTTTTTTTTCTCTTTTTTTTTTTAACTCCTTGAAAACCCACACATATGGATTGGCATGCCAGGAAAATGAAAATATGACATGAAAGTCAAGCATCTTTCAAAACTCTGCAAAAGATAACTCTGTCTTCGTGTCCACTATTGCAGGCAAGGAGAGTATAATGGTGCACCGTGTTCAGAGTTCACCAGAGCTGTCTGAGTGAAAGCAGTAGACTCACACTGTGCTGGCTGTAGTGAGCTGTTTCCATTTTATATTCTGAGCAGCTGTTCTGTGAAGAAAATGGTTTATAGGATCGCTGTAGGAAGGTAACTGCAATCCACAGTTCAAAATGGGTCCTTCAGCCTTTGAAGCACAGGCAGGGCAGCAACATCTTCCTCTCTGGCATCATCATCCTTGCATAGCCCAAACAGAGGGTCCCACACATGCAATGTATATACTAAAAACACTCAACGTTCATGCTGTCACTAGCACAGAAGCAGGCAGAACCAAAAAAATAAAACTAAAAGACATGCGTTCTTCCTCGTTTCTTCTCATTTGAACTCAGCTTAGTGTGATTAGGTGTCAAATGCATCTTTTCTAGGCATCCTTTGCTCTTTAGGCCGAGCCTCTGGTTTCTTCTGCTGTTTTGATTTGTGTCTGTTTTGACATGAAGGACCATGAGGGAAGGAATTTTCTGAGAAAGCCTTTGAAGAGACTCAGATTCAGTCTGAAGGTTGTCTTGCAGGGGTGAGGGGCATTTTTAAAAAGAAAGAAAAACAGAAAAACAAGAGGCACCAAATTTAAGCTGATAGAGAAGAAAGATGTTCATTTTTGTGTAAGGTAAGCTCCTATGGTGAGGCTAGCCGCCCCGAGCGCAGCCAGACCAAAAACAGTCTTGATGGAGGGCCAGTTGCAGTTGAAGACGGATTCTCTCTGCCTGTCGTACAGCTCCACAAAAGCATCCTGAGAGAGAAACAAGGAAAGAGAGACAGGCAGTTATATAGGGTCATAGACTGCATAAGAAGAACTGGACAAACCCCCGTGACATCACCCATACGTTTTCTGGAAGAGTGCCTTTGAAGCCTCTTCCCCTCTTGTACTGCGCAACGCCATGTTGCAGAACAAGCAGGCAAGAAAGCCAGCTGGAACATGCCAACCTTTTTTCAGTCACTGCAAGTAAGCTTTTTTGGCTTGGCTGACTTTACGTGTGCTAAGATACAATCCTAAATAATATTACTTTACATTTATTCTGATCAAATCTGTCCAAACATCCTCATTTCAAATGTTGCTATGGAAACAATATCCAAAATGAGTGACGCCAGAGCTAAAACGGAGAGCTCAGCTTGGTCTGCTGCTTACAGGGCGAAGTCGCTAACAGTTGCCTGCAGGTTGGGCAAAGCTACTGGCATAGCCCATGAGTCACGAAGCGAGAGACTGCGGGTCCCAGCAGACTTCTGGTACTTCCCATTTTAGCTTTGGCAGTATTTGTTTTAGATGTTGCTGATCAGTAGTCCAGGATCCAGAAATGATGGACACAGCTGTTGCTAGAGGTAGAAGCTGATGAGCTATAGAGACAGTCTGGAGACTGATTAGCCTTGGCCAGCAGCCTTCAAACAGGAGTGATGATAGCTGTTTCATGCTGATCTGTTTCTCCTTCAAACTCTTTCAGGTCAACTCAAAACTCATTTTATAGGAAATTCAGGAGCAGTATTTGATGTAAGACAGGCTGTCTTGGTATTGACTTTGGGCTTTGTGACAGTGCAGACTTTTGACCACTGAAGGAAAAGGAAAACTATGATTCAAATATACAAATGAATGTCAGAAAAAAGTCATCAGGATACATTAAACCTCCATGATTGGATAGGTGAGATATTTTTCCTAATTTTCATGAAATGTTTTTTGAAATGTGAGTCCCTTGGCTGCTGTCGCATGTGGGTGGAAATAGAGTGTTACTGCACCCATGCCAAAGAGAGATCCATTACTGCTCATCAGCTCTCACACCCTCCTACACACAACCTCAGATGCTCTTCATGCTGGGAGATGCTAAACACACCCCGACCAAATCATGGCATCAAATATGGGTATCACCAGAAAGCCAATTCGCAACACATTTGGTGATTTTTTTTTTTCTCTTAGCATGTGGGTGAGCAATGCCACGCCTGAGCATATTGAGCATAAATATGTTAATGTTACTCAGAGGGTCTTAAAGAGGCCTGTTACGAGTCTAGAATGTGTGAGTGAACGTACACTTGGAGGATCTGTGGAGCAAATGTTAAGGCTGCATGTCTGAGATGAGGAAATACAGACGTTTGCTCATAAGCAGTGACAGCAGGAACAGCTGGACAGGAAGTAATGGTGCTGAGCTCTGTGCTACACACACGCACACCCACACACACAAAGATTATCTTGAACCAAATACAACATTTAAGAGGGGTTCAAAAAAGGAAATTGCAGCAGCTCCTATTGAATTTTTTTCTTTTGTTATGAGGTTGACCACATTAATCACTGTGCTTGTGAAGCTGCACATCTGAGGCGCTTTCATGCCTCTGTATTTAGTTGTAATCTGACCTGTCTGTGAACAATAGTGAACTGTTAAGTTTGATTCATTGCAATATTACTGTGCCAGTTCCCATGGGAATGTATTACCATTCTATTTGAATCTGTCTGCATTTAAGGCAGTTTCCCTGCACTAAATATGCTTTATGTTAGACTAAATGGATTACATGTTTTATTCCCCCCTTGATCAAGCAGAATCAAAACTGGCTCATTATCCTCTCTTCCACAAAGTTTTTTTTTCAGACACACTTTATTATTAAAGAAAAGGCCCACACAGAACTTAAAAAAGCCTAAAGTGCTTTAGGGAGACAAAAGCATTTCCTGTTTCCCTTCCCATCCTGTGGTATTCCTGAAGCCAGGGGCTGATGACACAGGGGAGGAAGAATCAGCAGATTTAGGCCCTCTGGTGTCAAAACACACTGTACTTTTAAATCATCTGGCAACATTTTTAACCACATTTTCTTTGTTGCAGATGAGTGTTTTTAATTATCCTGGGCGAATGCTGACAGCTTCACAGGACTCATGCAAAGCTGCCCTTGAAGCTAAATGCTAACCTCAGCATGCTAACACACAGAGGACATGCTAATGTGCGCTGGCTGACAGTGTGCATTGAATCTGAGTTCAACCTGAAAACTTTTGAAAAATAGCAACACAAGTTTTAAAGGTTTTGCTCTTTAATAAATGAAGTCTATCACACTATCTATCCATACAGCAGATATTCACATAACTTCAAAGTATTAATGACATTTTTTTACTCGTAAGATATTAGATTTGTATATTAGATTAGATGCTTTCAACAGAAACCTTCAGGTTTGTTTTGTTGTCTTCTACAAAAGAACAAACTTGAAAAAGCATCCAATAACTGCAGAAACAGGAGAGCTAAAACAAATATGTTGTCTTGATTTTAATGGATGAAGACTAAAAATGAAATAGAAGATTTTGTAATAAATCTTTTTGGGAAAGATGCAGAATGTGGATGGTGGGCTTGAGATACTGGAAACAAAACTTCTAGTGGATTTTTAGGGCCTGTGCGCAGAGGGTGTGCCACATATTTGCAGTTTATTGACGAGCCCCTCCATATGCTTTCACCTGCAGGGATGAACGTTGTGTGGCTGATGTATCAGCCTCAGATCTACAGAAAAGTCTCTTGGACCCATGCTCTAACTCCCATGGGAAGTCTGCTATTTTGAATGGAACATGCAGTTTTTCCAGTATTTTGACCATTTCCAGGTCTCGTACTTTAACGAACTCCTCAAGATTTTGGTCAAATTGACTCCAGACTTCTTTGTTCCAATCTAAACACATGGCTGATGAAAGTTTGCGACGCTTATAACTTTTTACCAGAAGGCGTGACTGTAGTGACGCGACAAAGTTTGATGTCATTTCAAAGACTTGCCATGAAAGAAAAATCGGCTGTAACTCGGCACTACATTGTTTAATACTCATTGTTTAATGCGTATGATTGTAGTCCCATCCTGAACACATAGAACCTGTTATATTCAGGAATGGTAGTTGCGCCACCTATTGGCAACAGGAAATGTCATGTTTAACATTAGGCATCCCTGATCCTAATGAGATGAGCTGACAAGCCTCAAACCCAGCCTGTCAGTAGAGAAGACATTGAAGATGACTGATCAAAGGGTGTCACCGTGAGAGTGCAGCAAGGTTCATTGTCTCGTCATGAATGGAAAAGTTGTTCTAACTTGCACATGTGCTGTCCACTCTGCTCCAAAATCCATACATTTGATGGTTCTTCCACTCCAAACAAGTGTATATGACAATCTTGGATGAACTCCACAGCGCCACCATCTGGTCAAAGAAATATGATTTTGGTCACAATATGTCTGGTATCTACTTTGTGCTTCATCATATCAACCTAAGAAGTATACAGAATATACTCCCAAGTGTCCTCATGCACCAAAGAAGGTTTTGTGTATGGAGGTCCACCAATGCCAGTGTTATTCACCGTAAGACAGGAAGTGGATGGTTTTGTCACACACAAATTAAAACAATTCATTAAAAATCAACCGCTTGTCCTAAGGAGGTGAGGTCAAAGGATCACATGCCTTTCACAAAAGCAAACATTTCATAGATTGCAACTTATTACCCCTTTCGGAAATCCTCTAAATTTTTTCAAAATTTCAAATAATAGCTAATGATCATATTTCTGTCATTCTTTGTCTAATGAAGTTCAAACTACCCACAAACATTATTCACCTTCACCTCATGAATTCCTGTTCATTTAATTCAGATTGGACTGGCGGTACATGTACAGTAATGTTTTTAAACTCAAGTATGCAAAAAACATATTTTTTTATGACACCTAATTTTCAATCACAGTCACCAAACTAGGGCTACCCAGTGGTGCAGTGGTTAGGGTAGGCGGCCCATATACAGAGGCTCTAGTCCTTGACGCAGCGGTTGCTGGTTCGACTCCTGGCCCATGTGACCCTTTGCTGCATGTCCTTCTGGTTTTCTCTCTGCTCCCTTCACTGTCAATAAAGGCCACTAGTGATATATATATATATATATATATATATATATATATATATATATATATATATATATATATATATATATATATATATATATATATATAAATAAGAGCCACCAAACTTAACAGTAATTGAGCTGTATATATCAGCATGATTCATGTTTTTTCCGCTGATGATTGAATTTTTATCAATTTCTTCAATTTCTTTCACTTTCAAGCAGCTTTCAAGTTTCACTCTTATAGAATGGTCTTTGGCACCATCTATTGACAGCAGAAATTACTTTTCACATAAAATCATATATAAAACATTTAATTAGTGTTTCTGTAAATCTACTCTGAACATCAGATCTCTGACTCTTAATATTTGTTTGAGATGACAAAAAGCTGTGCTCATCACAGCCTTGATGTGGCAGGTTAGAACTCAATTCTGAGTAGATTCCAGACCCGGTTTTTGTTTTCATACCTCTGGATTCAAGCTGGACAGAAACATTTAACCTTTCCATTTTATAACCGATTCTTTTGGATTTGTGTTGCTAACAGTAGTTAGCAGTGTTGCTACTGCTAGCAATTTTTCTTCAAATGCGGATGGTAACCATATTTTTACATACAGTACATCTTCATGCACAGATTTTGGGGCATTCTTGTAGTTTAAGAAACATTCAGACATCTATTTTTCTGAAGACTTTAAAGACGTTCTATCTGAGTGTTTCCACTCGTCTTTTCTCCAGGTTCCAGGTATGAAGAGGGTAAGCTCTTGAGTCAGACCTGCAGCTGAAGAGAGCATAGTGTTTTTTTCCCACTTACTCCTGGAAAATAACAGTTTGCTGAAGATACAACTGATATCAGCAAAAAGTGCATGTGACTGACTGCCAGTGAGGCTCAACAAAAAGCAAACTCATGATGAGTGTCCTTGGTGAGGCCCAGACAGTTACCATAGATTATTTTCTATTTAAGTCTTAAACACAAGAGACCTATTACGGGAAGAGGTTCACAAGAGATGTGACGGATGTTTAAAGGAATCCCACAAGGGCATGAATGGTAATAACTCTGGTCTGACTCAGGCGAGAGTTAGGAAGCAGAGCCAGAAAAGGAAGGGAGGGACGTCAGGTGGATACCATGAGACTGAGGCATGCTTCTCTTCAGCTCCTGGAACATTTTCGCCCACATATTAACAAGCAGTGTTGCCACAAACATGTGAGTAGGGAGCAAAACAAACCAACCCCCCCCACACACACACACACACACTACTCTCGTCTGTCCCTATTTATGTTAATGTGAGCCTTTGAAGAAAGCAATGATAAGCAGCTGCAGAAGAACATACAAAGTTGAAGGGCATGAACACAACATCTGACTTTATTATCCTCAAAAGCTCATCATTGCCCTGCAGTGATGCCACCTGTCATAAGCAGCAGGTGTGCACCTGGGAGTCCTGTCTGCAATTTTCTACAATATAACCTTTTGGGATCACTGGCTTCTCAAAGGTTATGGTCAGCCAAGGGAGACGCACACCAAGGGGGAAATACTTTGCCAGGTTTACACATTCCTCTTTCTTCATTTGTTCTGCACACAATGAACCCCTCAGAGAGATTCATATGACTGAAAAGTGAATGCATGACAGGATCCCATACTTAGCAATGGGATGGCAGCTGGTTGTCTGAGTGTCATGGTTACCCCTTCTGGAAGCTTCACACACCATTTTCTTTTCCCACCAGCGGGACAAAACCCGTCCTCAACCTCTCATTTGTTTTTCACATGATTTACACCTCTGGGTTTTGCTCTGTGTCTTTCTCACCATGGACACAGAAACTTTGCACTGCCATCTTCCTTGGATGGTTGAACACTATCTCATGGGTAACAGGAAATACCAAACATTTGCCAGTTCCTTCGGGTAGCCCTGTGCTATCAGGGGTGATCCTGCAGTTTGTGCGGAAGATAATAAGTCATCTTGTGCTTTTAGCACACTTTGCCCAGCAGCACTTTGGCAGAACAGCAAAAATAATCAGGCAGTCATTCCTGTTTTGGGGACTTTTCTGTAGGCAGTTGCAGCAGACTGACAGAAAGGAATGTGGGTTAAAGTTTGCAATTTGTAATAATGCCTGTTGTGGCCTTTGCTGCCAAGTTGACCCTGAACTAGACCTCTCTGTTTATTTCCAAAGCATTCACACAGCAGCACACTAATAATAGAACATGAGCAGTTCCTAGGAGCCCCTTTTCCCTCCTTTCTAATGAGCTTTTTGCAGACTTCTTCACAACTAATTAAAGTCAAACATGACTCCCCTTTCAGGTGCCAAGTGAGAGTAAAAGGAGGTTGAAAGAGATGCAAGGAAAGCAGTAAGATCTTTATAATGGATGTCTTTTCATTTCTAATTTTAAAAATATATATATTATATCTTCCTTTTATGAAGTAGCAGAGATATGAATGCATGCACAGATGCACACTCCCCTGACAGAAGAGGTGGCAAGACAGCGCTAGTCTGAATAAGGGGGTTTGAACAAGTCCCTGGAGAGTCTGATGACCAGCCCCAGCAAAAGAAAGGAAAAAAAAAAATGAGATGACAGAGTGGTTTTTTGCAACACTCATTACCCGATGCATTCCCCTGTGTCAGCTGTAGCAGCAAACAGCCTCGAGCTGGGGACACTGAGCCCTCCTTCACTGACCTGTGACAACACTGCAGTCCTTGGAAACAACAGTTTCACAGCCAAGTGGTGACAAACTGCAGGAGGCTGCAGCTCACATCTGCCTTAGACAAAGAATTTACCAGAAAAGAAAAAAATAAAGAAAAATACATGCTTCTTGGCTATTTGAGCTTCTAAATAGCCCATAGGAGCATGTGTGTGTGTGTGTGCTGTGTGTGGTTCTGCGATAGACTGGTGACCTGTCCAGGGTGTATTCCTGCCTTTCACTGGAAGAAATTTGGGTTAGGCTCCAGCAGACCTCTGTGACACTAAATAAGAATAAGCAGGTATAGGTAATGGATGGATTAATACGGTCTCTTTCTTCCTTTTGTTTTGTTTATATACGGAGTCCTTGATAAACTAGCTAGTGATACTTACAGAGCTAGTTCCAATAATCTTCAGCTGAAGCTCTGACAAATTTGAATTAATTTTGAGGCACAACAAGCTGCATCCTTTTTAGTTATTGTGGTGCCAAGATTTCAGGCTAATAACCATTTCTGACTCTTCACATCCTTCCAAAATACCAGGTGATGGGGATGCCCCACAAAGGCAAAAACATCACCTAAAACTGTACAACAATAGCACATTATAACAATAACTGGATAAACAGAGATCGTGGCCTGAAACAAAGGGAATGGGAACCTTTGTCTGTTCGCTGCCACATGAGTTTCACTGCAGACTCAGGTTTCATACTTTCAACAGTGATTACATTTAAACGTAAAAGGAGAAGCGTTTTTTTTTGACGTTGGATGGAACCCTAAAGGCTCATAAATATTCAAATCTGCGTCAGCAGAAGCGGCAGCAGCATTTGTGTGTTTACAAAACAGCTCGCTCTCCCATGGGAGTGAGCGTCTACCACTGGAACATGAAACACGATCGCCAGTAAATCACCCACACTCCACATGACACTTTGCGCTTTTTTATTGTCTCCATTATTCAATGTCTAAACTTGCCAGATAAACTAGGACTTTAACTTTACACACGAGACTCTGGTTTCCATGGAGATGTAAAATGGCTCAGTAAACCTGGTTTTTATTGCATTAAGGAGGTGAAAACTAGAGTTAAGCGCTCCAGTCTGCACACTGAAAGAAAAGAACTATTCGGAGGTTTTTGGGGGGGACATTTACGGATCCTGGTGTGGCAAATATTTCTCAAGTATAAGCACAGACTCAGCAGATATGATGGTATTTTTACTGAACAGGTCAAAGCCAATGTGAAACTTTAAAAGGACTGGATAATCTTGCAAGCTCAGAAAAGTAAAAGGAAGTCCCTGAACTTACTGTAGACTGTGTTATCTTTCCTTTCACTTGCTTTCCTGCTGGACTCCTGGCTTATCTGAACACTTTCCTGGAGCTTGGAGTCTCATGTATGTGATCAGTCACTTCTAGAGTAAAGACACATCAAAACAAAGGGCAAGGCACAAAGAGACAATCCTTCTCACCCTCACCATAAACCACAGCAGCTCAGTCACTATTTTCGTTTCAGCCTGAGCAGTTGATCCCAAATTCTTCACAATCACAAAAGGTGAGCAGAATAGCCCTCTCAAACATATACAATGCAGCTAAAAGGGGATGTCTGCTTCCTCTAAGGATGTCTGCGCCAAACCCATCCGTCCTACCGTGGAGGAAGATGTAACAGAGTCCTGCCACACACAGGCAGCACAACTGCTGTGCTACTATAAATATCAAGAGGCTTCATCTGAGCTCCTGATTCAGGGCTTCCCAATCTAATAAAACAACTCTCCTCTCCACTGTTAGGTCCATTTAAAAGGCCACTGATGACGTGCAGGAGCAGAGGGAGAGTGGGAAAGGGCAGCTGAGTCATCATCCACGTACATGGAGCCCGGTGTGCTCGAAGTGCATTAAACCTGGCTTGAGTGGCTTTTCATTAGAGACGGGATGTCTGCCAGTTGCAGGTTTAAGTGTTTCATGTTCTACCCAAGGAAGCTTTGAAGAATACATCAGCTGCTCTGCTGATGTGTTTGTGGCCTCAAGTTCCTGTTAGATGATTAAAAGCCAATATATTATATTCTTTTCACAGCAATCATGCAAAACTCTCCATTCTGTGTTGTTTTGGTGCACTCAGAAAAGTGAAAGGGCACTTGAATAATGATAATCCATCATGAAAGTGAAAGTGACATTAAAATAGAGAGATAACACAGTGGTTAAAAAAAATAAAAATAAAAAATGAAAAAAAACTGTTAATTACTACATAGCGTGGTAAAATGTTCATCTTTCATGCTGCTGTTACAGCTTTGGGTTTTTGCAAACAGGAAGCAGAATACGTCTTATTTCGGCTCACCAAGAGAGCATAAGAGCTGCTGTAGCTGAACTGCTGTGATTGACTGGTTCAGATAGAAATGTCTGATAGAGACCGTGGGAACCAGCTGATTCCCAGGTGGCCCGCTGCTTCTCATGTGACAAACACGCTCCACAGCAGAGACTCATTTCCTGTGATGGAGAGGCACACTACTTCAAGCCTTAAAAAGTCGGATCCACTGACCCCTTAAGACTTTAAGACCACACAACCGCATCTCAATACGCAACTCCACAAATAGAGTGATGAATGTGAGCCAAAAACAGTCACGGTATATGGGGTAATGACTAGGATGTGTGGGAATGCCATCTGTAGCAGGGCCTGGTGACTGCTTGGCCCAAAAAAAAACCATTTGGTTGGAATGACATATCCAGCTTTTTGTTATTGTGGCTGTACTTCTGCTGAGCTTGATGTAACAGGATTACGTAATCCTGCTGTTCAGAAAGGGGCTTTTCAGTCAAGAAGGAAAGTCTTTGTAAAGATCTGCAACAGTTCATTTAGTGTGAAGTCACTTCCTGCGCCAGTCACTGTAGGAATGACATCACTCTCTGGTTTGAGTCTATAGCGACTCTGTTGTTCAGCCAAGTATGGTTGGATCACAGAGTCTTTGTGCGTAACTAAGGAAAGTTGAGAGGCAAGCCAAACATGAAGTCATGCTAATTGCGTGGAGAAAGGAGGGGGAGGAGTGCAGGAAATCTAAAGTTGGTAAAATGCTGTAACAAAGAGATTTGTGTTCGTTATGAAGTGTTACAGTTAGTGACTCCTAAAGCTTAGCCTCAAGTTTGAGAAAAAGCTTGGTTTGCTCTAATGAAAAGCGGTAATGTTGTGATGCTTTTCTTTGATGAAATCCCAAATTACTCATGTAATGTAGCAAGTACTGCCAAACAAGTCAAGTGTAATATCATCTAGCAGAGAATTAAACATGTCAGTGGAGGAGAAAGTATCAGAACATCAAAGCAACACTCTCATCGTCTTCTTTTTCATACAGGAGACATCTTGTGAAGTCAGACACCAAATGAAAGCTTGTCAGTTTTGGCAACAAGATATGTGAGTGGTTTACGTGATGAGTTCTACAGGGAGGCCAGGTTTCAGGTTCAGCTGTGTTTTCCATGTACCCATGTAAATGAGAGAGGCCACAGTCTGGGACGGGGCACGCTGCAAGGAGGGAGCAGATTGAGGATCTCAGATGTCCCATAATGCCAGAGAAAACAATCATCTGTTTGAGGTGCAGTTCCCTCAGGAACACCTTTGAAGTGGAGAGAAGAGGAACTGGAGTGCACTGAATATTTTCCACAAAGTCACACAGAAGACATCTACTGTCAGTGGTGGGAAGTAAGCTGACCATGGCCGCTTTCACGCATGCTTTACTTTCCATTAATCTGGTGGAACATGCTGCTTTCATGTCTGGATGAACTCCCCCTGGTATGTTTCCTTAAAAAAAAAAACACAAAGAACTGACTAATCCTGTACATATATGGATTGATTTTTATCACAGACAGCTGTCGCAGCAGTTCAGACTCTCCTGGTCTGAGTAGATGCATTTGCGTTAACGGACTGATACAGCCGAGGTGGATTCATTTGACACATAATCAGTGTTTCAGAGAAATCATCTCAAAGGTGTTCTATCGGCTTGAGGTCAGGACTGTGTGCAGACCAGTCAGGTTTATCCACACCAGACTCTGCCATCCATGTCTTTATGGACCTTGCTTTGTGCACTGGTGTACAGTCATGTTGGAAGAGGAAGGGTCCAGCTCCAACCTGTTCCCACAAAGTTGGGAGCATAGAATTGTCCAAAATGTCTTGGTATGCTGAAGTATTCAAAGTTCCTTTCACTGGAACTAAGGGGCCAAGCCCAGCTCCTGAAAAACAACCCCACACCATAATCCCCCCTCCACCAAACTTTACACTTGGATCAATGCAGTCAGACAAGTACCATTCTCCAGGCAACCACCAAACCCAGACTCTCCCATCAGATTGCCAGATGGAGAAGTGTGATTCATGACTCCAGAGAACGTTCCTCCACTGCTCTAGAGTCCAGTGGTGGCTGCTTTACACCACTGCATCTGACGCTTTGCATTGCACTTGGTGATGTATGGCTTGGATGCAGCTGCTCGACCATGGAAACCCATTCATGAAGCTCTCTGTGCGCTGTTGTTGAGCTAATCTGAAGGCCCCATGAAGTTTGGAGGTCTGTCACGATTGACTCTGCAGAAAGTTGGCGACCTCTTCGCACTATGGTTTTCAGCATCCTCTGACCCGTTCCATCAGTTTACGTAGCCTACCACTTCATGGCTGAGTTGCTGTCATTCCCAAACACTTCCATTTCCTTATAATACAGCTGACAGTTGACTGTGGAATATTTAGAAGCGAAGAAATTTCACAACTGGATTTGTTGCACAGGTATCATCCTATCACAGTTCCACGCTGGAATTCACTGAGCTCCTGAGAGCGACCCATTCTTTTACAAAAGCCTGCATGCCTAGCTGCTTAATTTTATACACCTGTGGCCATGGTAGTGATTGGAACACCTGATTCTGATAATTCGGATGGGTGAGCAAATACCTTTGGCATTATAGTGTATGTTGATTATCTGCAGATTTAAGTCATTTTTTTTCTCAGCATTTGAGCTGAATGTAAGAGAGAAAACCGATTTAAAAGCATCTGAGCTGCAGCTGCAGCCCCTGCTATCTGTCTGATTATACATCAATATTTTCAACTCCTCTGATTCACTGAAATTTTGCCCAACAGAATGCAGTGTTAGTGTGATTTTTATAGAGAGAAATCCTTTTGTTGTGAAGCAACTGTAACTCTAGAAAACAAAGAAGAGCAGTTATGCTGTTTCTGTAGAATAATACACAAATTTGTGTTTCAGTGACTGATTTTTTTTGGTCTATTGTGTTGGAAAGAGTTGAGCCAAAAGGCAAGGCTCTCTTTTTATCGTTTATGTTCCAGCCCCCATATGGTCATGAACTCTAGATAGTGACAGAAACTGTGACAGTGCAGATACAAGCAGCTGAAATGAGTTTCCTATGTTGGGTGGCTGGATTCTTCCTTAGAGATAGAGTGAAAGGTTCTGCAATTTTGGGGGGATTAGGAGTAGAGTCACTCTTCCTCCACATCGAGGGGAGCCAGCTGAGGTGGTCTGGGGATCCGTTCAGATACCTCCTGGGAATGCCTCAGTATTGCCCTTGAGGTGCAAGAGTAGGTGGCTGGGGAGAGGGAGGTCTGGACCTCTTTCCTTAGGCTGCTGCACCCACAACCCAAACTCAGAAAAGTAGAAGTTAATGGCTGGATTGATGGATGTTTTAAAAAAAATACCTACTGTTCAAATAAACTTAAAAATGTAGAAACGTGATAGATGTATCCATCCACAATTGCCATATTTTAAACAGCCACTGCGCATCTAGAATGCTTATATGAACTGTTATAGCATGTTATGACATGAAGCCATGAGGAACATTAACTGCTGTCTGAATGACTGAATGGCATCATTTTAACAGATTAATGAAGCCAGTTATGAATTTTGTTTGAAGATGGCTAATGTATGCTGGCTTTATTAATGCCAGTTTTGGATTTCTCTTTAACATTAAATATCTATGACTATATGAGACAACTTAAGTAAACGAAAACTTCCAAAGTTATCGATCATTAAGAATTTAAAAGTCAAGAACTCAGCTCAGGATGTGGAACTGATCAGGTTTTACTGATAAACACAAAGGCCAGCACAAAATTATGAGGCACACTTTTCAACCACCTCAATCTAATGAGAAGAGCTGAGGCAAAGCGACAAAAGCAGAGAAAGCATTTTCAATCTTGTTTCTCTTTTCTTAGAGCTAGATTGTGAATGCACAGCTTCGACTTGTAGCAGGACACTCTCACAGTGGTGTAGTGTTACTTCAGTGTCAATATTCCCCTGGCTGCTCTCTTCTGACAGTATGAGGGAATTTTAAAAAAATGCACATCATGTAGAACAACAAAACAAAACACAATATGAGGAGGGAATCTGTTTTCCCAAAAGCTGAGGAGTGAAGTTGTGAAATACATGATAAAACTTCTCTTGGGGGGCCATTTTGGTAAAAACAAAGAAATAAATAAAAATAAATCTGACTGAGGAGTCCAAGCATGTAACCATTGCATTGAAGTTGATTATTGTCTCTTCTAGAATAAATCCATATTGGAATAACCCCCTCTCTTTCCTCTCAGGCTGGTAATACTGGGGAAAAGTTCATTGACCTCTTTCAAGCAACCAGCTGATTTTCATCCAGGCTGGGGGAGAGGAATGAGAGGAATGCATTGATGTGTGGAGACAAACAACTTCACTGTGTGCCGGAGAGGCCTGATACGAGCAGGAATGAGCCTCAGATAACCAGCAAGAAGCTCAGTTACAACATAGTTGAAATGAAATAACTTAGCTTAACCTTCCTTTCAGAAAAGAAGAATGTAATCAGAGCCTAACAGCAGCTAAGAACAGAGACAGACAAGACCTCTCCTTATTTCTTCTCCTTTCTTTGTTCGGTGTTCAATGTGACTCACGGAGACCTTGTAGAGAGTTATGTTGTCCAGCAGGCTTTAAAAAAAAAAAAAGGCTGGTTGTTTGAACTATCTGAAGCAGGCTAGCTCACTCACAGCTGTGTGACCTTCCCTGTCTGCAGCGCAGCATACCTGAAGAATGATAATAAGTTTGTCTGTTGTGACAGTGAACGCCTGGTGGGGAGATGAGCAGAAAACTAATGAGGCACGAGTCAGTATGATAATAGAGGAGGTTTTCTCTTTGGAATAATCCATGAAAATGTCATTAGTGGTGTTTAGTGAGCGCATGCTGGGTGCTGAGCAGACCTGACACTGCTGCGCCCTGATAACAGGAACGCACTGCATCACAGTGAGACTTTAAATCATGCAGGAAAAAATGTACACATACTGTATATTCAGTTGGCCGTGTTATAAATGTTCGTATTTATTTTTACCTTGCGTGATGTAATGCCCATGCGGATGTTTCACGAGTACAGTGCAGTCTAGTCAGCAGATGAATCAGCTGAGAATCAGATGATTGCTAAGTCAGATGACTTTAACAAGCAACTTTAATCAAAGTTTGCTCTATAAATCTCGCCCTTTCCACTCAGCAGCATGAACTCAAAATTAAATCAACAGAACCTTTACTGTGTTAGCTCCATTTTGCTTTGGTCTTCTAACCGTGTCAGCTGGATCCTCCCTGTCAACCATCCACTGGTTTCTTAAGAAAGTACCCATCAGTCTCCACCTGGTTTGCAGCACACGCTGCAGTAAGACGAGCGGGATTGCTCGTTTATAACTTTATAAGCCTTTTCTTATTGCCTGCCTTTCCATCTCTCATCTTCCTCCTCCACAGCCCCTCTAGCTGCACCTGCTGATCAAAGACACCTTCTGATGTCCGACCATTTCATCCATGAATATGTTTCTGCCCTGTGTCCTCCCTGGAGAGCAGGAATTTGGATTCATTTTAATTCAAATCTGGATTCCTTGAAGGTCATGGGGGTATGGATGCTTGCAGTGAGTGGTATATGAAATAGAGTTGGCACAACTAGCTTGATAAAAAGCACAGCAACAATCACAAGTCATCTTTCAACATCGGTATGCTAAAATTCTGCTGATCAAAACGAGGGAGAAATGCACTTGTTAAACTATGTTTTTTTTTTTTTTTACAGTATTTTCACCACAAAGCATCATAAAACATAAAAGATAAACGACACACTTTTTAGGTCAGTTTATGGAGTTGATTAAAGTCCTGGTGGTTAGATGTGCAGACAAGTCTCGCCTCAACAAGACTTTCAAATTCCCCTACAAAGCAAAATGGCGCCTGATATAAATTAAACTTGACATGTAAAAAGAGAAGAAGAAGAAGAAAAAGCAGCTTTCAGCGTAAGTCAAAAGACTGCATCTTTGAATGATACACGAGTGCAAAACATCACCGTCTTGTCAAAAAATACCAAATCAAACAATAAGAAGAAAAGAAATGCCTGTCAGTTCTTCTCTTTTCAAATCAATGCTTTCTTTGAAATAGCTGTCATTATTTGAAGGTGTAATGACAGCCAAACAACCAATTAGAAGCGCATCCTTTAGAGGAGATCCAGCAAAATTGTAGCATTGTGAAAACATCAGGTATGCCCCTGCAGGGAAGACGCTGCTGTTAGAAGCAGCATGTGTTTGTGATAGTCTGGAAACAGCGGCGGTCATCTGTGACTGCTGGATTACAAGGACACGATGTAGGCCAGAGAACTGATAGGACATCACGACTTCAGAGTGGTAAGGAGGTCGGCACACTGTTCCATGAAACAATACATACTGTACCAGTACAATGATGTTTCCTTGTCAGAGAATGAATGAATTTTGGTAAATGAACTCTAGATTCAACCTGACACTTGAAGTGACTGGTTCAGAGTGTTAATTGAGTCTTTGCTTAAAGATACTGACAAAAACCATCGGAAGCCATCAATCAATACAGCAGTCAAAGTGATATCTGAGCACTGGCTGACCTCACTCGACTGATACAGGTCTGATTTCCTGTGGGCTATTGGCCCTGCTGCCAGAAATCGCACTGGGGAGGGGGTGCAGAGAATTATTTACTCCAGACTTCCATGGATGAGGAGGAGAAATCTATTTACCATCATCCGGATGTTGTTGGTTTTTTTTTTTTTCTTTAGAAGACCATGTGCACTGAGGAAACAATAATGTCATGCTGTTTGTTAATGGCCATCGTTGTGGTTAGTTGCATCGTGAAATCCCAGTGGATATATGTATGTTTGTGTGTGTGTGTGTGTGTCTGTGCTGAGGCTGAATGGCACAACTAACAGGAAGCTAGGCACCCTGGGGCCATCTGCTCCCTGCCACAGCTCACATGTCACCCTGTGACAACACAGTGTTATTGATTCACACCAGCAGATCCGCTTCTGTGTGTGCCTGCTGCATGTGTGTGTATGCATATGCATGTGTGTACACAGTCATTTTGTGGACAGCTAATAATTGATTTGCACTTGTACATCCGCTTCTGTGTTGTGTGTGTGTGTGTGTGTGTAGCCCTAAAGGGTTATTTTACCCAGGTTAAAAAAAAAAATCAGAATATATTTTTCTTCTTAATTAGGACCAAGCTCTGTTCCTTCTTTAAGGTACAACAGTGGACCAAACAACTACATGGAATGTGAAATGCATGTTTGTATTCATGATATTCATAACTATCCTCTTTATATACATTCACACTTTATAACACTTTGACCTGAAATGTTTTTTAGCTCACTTAAAAGTTTCTATGCTTGCTTTTTGCCTTATTAGAAAAAGACTTGTGGCACATATGGGGAGATGAGAACGCTTCATCCTAATCGGTTATGATGTGCCAAACTTGATAGTTACATAACTGATCACATAAAAAAACAAAAAAAAAACAAGTAAGGTCAGTGCTCATGGAGATGCAGAATAAACAGAAGGAGGACAGACCTTCCTAGGACCACTTCCCATTTTTACCTTGTGTATAGGCAAGGTGACTTGTTTTGTTTGTGTCATCTGTCTCCAGGTTTTGTTACCAGTCGACCTACATTCTTACCCTCACCTATGATCACAAACTGTGGGAGGTCAGCAAAAGAACCAGATTGCAAAGATAAGTGGCTGAAATGGGTTTCCTCCGCAGGGTTGCTGGATTGGTTTCTTCCTTAGAGACATGGTGCGAAGTTCAGTCATCCAGAAAAGAGTAGGAGCACAGCTCCGAGTCACTGCTCCTCCACATTGAGAGAGGCCACCTGAAGGGGTTCGGGCATCAGGTTAAGACACTTCCTGGACGTCTCCTTGGGGAGGTGTTTCAGGCATATCCAATCAGGAGAAGGCCCTGAGGCAGACCCAGACCATGCTGGAGATATTATACTGTATTTCTCAGCTCGCCAGGGATTGGCTCAGTATTCACTTGGTTGAGTTGGAGGAGGGTGGTCAGGAAGAGGAATTCTGGGCCTCACTGCTCAGGCTGCTACCTCATTTTTATAGGCACACATTATAAAAGCATAGCTGAGGAAGGAGAAAGCACAACTAACGTACTGGCCTGCCTGGAGTCCTGACCCGTCCCCAGTAGAGAATTTTGAAATAAAAAATGTGACATATCAATCTTATGCTGTTGTACACTATAAGACATGTCTCCTGCAGGACGAATGGGACAAAATGACAACTAAAACTGCACGTCAAGCCATTTGAAAAATAGTGACAGCATTACAAAGAGGGAGAAGCTTTACTGACCAAGGAGTGCACCGAAGGCCTGAACTGTGGGGATGTTTGTATAATAGAAAATGTAATGATGCTAATGAGATGAAACATGAAATATCTTGGGTTTATACTGGTGAATTAAAAATCTAAATAAATGAAACAATCACTGACTTTTTTCTATTAGAATTTTCCATTATATCTCAACTTTTTTCTTAGTTGTGATCATAAAATCTGTCTCCAAAATATCAACAATAGCCAGACAATGGAAGGAACCATTTAACCTTGACCTATATTGATATGCATCGCAGCACAAGGGCGTGCCTTGTGGCAAAGTCGGTTAATGTCTCAGCAGGCTCCTCATTATCCGGCTCCCACCATGACAGGAAAGGTGGAAAACTCTTTTATCTATCATCTCAAATGCCTGACTGGGGCAGGTTTTTTCCATGCCGATACATGGTGGGTTTGTGGTGTGAGGTCCACAGAAAGCACAGAGGCTAACGGGGCAGAGATTAATGTGGAACATGACAATTAAAAGACCACACAAGAGCAGTGATGGTAACACTTCTATATTTAGAGGCTGCTCACATGTCCCTGCATTTTTTAGAGATCTGGAGTGTCACATGGCACTAAAAGCCACAACTATGGGTATTAGTGTGTCATTTGTGAGGTTAGGGGACATGTGAATGTATGTAAATGTATATTTTTAGAGGCAGTAGGGTAAGACAGAGACAGAAGTAGGGAAAAGAGGGGAAATAGAAGAAGTAGGTGCTAAACCAGAGTGCGGATGGTATTTACTGTTCTGTTTGAGGAACATAAGTTTGGTATCTGAGTTTCTCTGTTCCATATATTATTCATATACGGAGCAGGATAGCATGGCTTTTAAATAGTTAAGGCACGTGTCCTTCATGAAAAAGGAAAACAGTCAGTTGAAGTGATTACATATTTGAGCAAAAATGATAATAGGAGGAAACAGAAACATATGCATCAGTCTGCAAGCCCAGAAGTCACACATAAAGGGAATTTTGCAAGACACAAAATAAACAAAAGCCTCTCACGTCAGCACATGTTCCTGGATGAAGCTGACACTGACGGGATTACTCAACAAAAGAACAGAAATTGCCCACACCCTTCACTGGCCACTCAGGAAAGAAAACCCAGGTCGTCTCCATTATTTATTTACAGTCACTGTTCCCCAACAGGCAGGCCTCCGAGCCTTCTGAGGAGGCCCAGAAATAAGCACACAGGAAGGGGTGGAGGATCTCTGGGGAAAGGCGAGGTCGTGGAAAGAAGCACAGCACCATGATATCACTGCAACTGTGACAGAATCCTAATCCTGTTGTTGGACTGTTTTCCATACACAGCAGAGGTTCCGCATTTTTGGAGCATTTATGAAATGCCCAGCATGTGTGGAACAATAAAGACTGAGCAAACATGCCGTGGAAGCAGGGAATGTCATTTTGGACTGATTTAAAGAAAATCAGGCTCCGTGTCTGACCTTTTGTTCCACTCAACAGCATGTTCAGAAAGTGAATCTAGTTTTAGAGACAGCATGTTTGAGTTCCTCCGTCGTCTCATGATCTTAGACTAAAGCCAAAACTGGAAGCATAAGTTTGGGGCTAAAAGAACCACAGTTCAAATCATATTAAATATCTAAATTATTTATTCCTTTGCATTCACTTGTTTATCGAGCTGTTGATTAAAAGTTTCAGCTGCAATCAAGTCTTTGCTATTAATTGCAACGGATCTCAAAATAATCAAATGTTTTTAATTTTCCAATTAAAAAAAAATTTTTCAACATGGTAAATTGAGTTTTTCAGTTTGGTATTTCCAGAATTGACTGGAATGAACTATATTTTAACTTGCACTATACATATAATACAAGATATACAACAGTGACAATACTAGATTTACCACCAACCAAAGAAAAATGTTATTTGTCTACTTAAAACACAAAGAAAACTGGTTTTTACACTGGCATTCACACACTGAAACCCTGTGTCAAAATGTTATGATTTAGGATTAGATTTCTGCTCTCAGACAGCTGATAGGATGTGAGCTTTTCAGTCTTTGGGCCTCATTCGTAAAATCTTCGTAAATCTGCGAGTACATCTGCTCACAAATCACCTCCTTAATAAAAACCTGCTGTAATGTGACTATCAGAACTAAATGAACCACTGAGAAGGGAATTCAGGGATCTGTCTGACACGCTGAACCCACGGAGGTAACATAATCCATTACTGCAGTTCTAGGACATTTTTTTATTCCTTTCAATAAAATATATTTTCTGACCTACATTTTATGTAGATGAATCTGCAGAATTGGACTGCAGGATTAAAAAGTTTTATCAGCACCTAAGCAAAAGACTGGCAGGTAGATGCAGGTGATATTCATTAGACCCAGTGCTTCTCAATTATTTTCTGCTGTGCCCCCCTTTAGGAAGAAGAAAAAATTTCACCCCCGCCCCTTTATTCCACTTCACACTTTATTCCAGTACGGCAAAAAAAAAAAAAAACAGCATGCGTCACACGCGCCCCCCTGGCATTGCACAGCGCCCCGCCAAGGGGTCCCGCCCCACTGTTTGAGAAGGACTGCATTAGGGCTCAGTGACACACCCTCACACCCACTGCCCCTAGTGACAAGTGAGAAAGACACATCACTGCCTCAACACCTGGTCCGAATTCACAAACGCTGTTTAAAACCTTGGATTTGATCGTATGAATGTGTGTACATTCATGAATGTAAATCACTCAGAGGTTGGCAGCACGCTCCCATTGCATATTAATTAGCATAAATCCCCACCCAGGGACCGCCATAAAAGGACTGAACATCTTCAATGTGCAAGTATACCTTTGAACATGGTGCATGTTAAAAAAAAAGAAAGCGAGAGATGGGGGAAGAGAATTCTTTCTAAAGTGGGTGATATAAGTAATTGTAGCGATGGACGAAATGATACTGAGGCTTCGGAGGTTATGTCACTCTTTCTGGGGCGGAGAACTTCAAAACACTGTGTTGGAGGTTTATTCAAACATGACTGTCATGTGGCTGATGTCGTCCTAAGCTTCAATAGTCATCGCTGCTTCACTTGGTGCTTCATTGCTGCAAAATGTTTCAAAGCCATGGATGAATGCAGCTACAAACATACGGCTTCATATTTTTGTCTAATATTTCCTTTTATTACAGCAGGAGTCTACCACCAGATGTCACAGTTCCTCCTTAGAGCGAAGCCTTGAAGCTTCAAATCATTTTTGGTACAAACTGAAAGAAAGCCTCAATTCTTCACAAGGCTTCATCCGCCCATCACTTGGTAACTGGAACTGGAATGGAGCAAACAAGAAAAATATTATTTTGCTCAGTTAGCTCAGGCGTGACAGGGACTGGCAAGGCACGGCCCTGGAAGAGATGACTAATGCAGTTAATGCCATGTTTGCTGTCCAACAAAGCTTCACCACCAGAAAATATTAGAAATATTAGACATTATATATGTGCATCACACCTGCACATATATAATGTTCATAGTCATCTGAGGAAAAAAGAAACTAAAAAAAAACAACCTTTTCTGCAATCTCACCTTAATGAATAGATGAATGAATAAATTCAGTTAAATAGCAACAGATTCTGGAAGTAAACATCTAACAATGTGTAAGGAGTAAAAGATGAAAGATGGGTGGCATCTATAACTGGGTAAAGGTCCTAAAAACACCCCAAAATCCACAATCAACTCTCATCAACCTCTAGAAGTGAAAGTTGAAGGTTTTGCCATTGCTCTAACAGTCACCAATGTAAACACGCTAAAATGTTTGGTTAACCCTCCTTAAAACAAGAGAAAAAGTGGGGGAGGGGGTCCCTTCAACATTAAATGAAAGATTCTAAGCTGCCTCCCCCCCAGAAAAAATAAATAAATAAATAAATAAAGTATATTGGAAAAAAAATAAAGGGATGTTAACTGTGAGCTGAGCAGGCAGAGACTTGGGTTTATATTCTGAAACTATAAAACAGGTAGGCATAAAAAGGTCATGTTGCATAAAATATTGAAGAAATGTGTAATTTTTAACTTAACGCCTTTTGAAAGTCAGGTCACTTCTTACTCCCTTGCACACTGTTTATTCCACACACGGAGCTGAATGTTTGGATCAAAGCTCCTCACGCACCTCAGAGACATTTCTAGACGGAGAAAGTATTCTGGAGAGTCAGAGCCCAGAGCAGCCTGCCTTTGTAAGACATGTTTCTAAGATTACAGTTGCCAAACTGATGGGTGTTAACACGGTAGCAGATGGTGAGCGACCTATGCCTGCACAGCAAAAGGAGTACAACTCAGGGGGAAAAGCTTGGCTCCCTCCTGTCGCATTAAGCTCTTTTGTAATATACTGTCTCCATTTCAGAGCTGGGCAACAATATCAAGAGATTAAAAACTGTGGGCTGCTGGATAGCTCTGTGGTTTACGTACAAAGGCTATAGTCCTGCTGCAGTGGTCACAGGTTCAACTCCTGGCCTGCAACACTTTGATGCATGTCCTCTCCATTCTCTCTCTGCCCCACTTTCCTGTCTCATTGTAAATGAAGGCTCCAGTGCTACAAAATCTTTTTTTTTTTAAAAAAGAGATATAAAAAAAGATAGTGGTCAAAATCTCCATAGAGTCATGGTTTCACACAGTTTTTTTGCTTCTTCAGTAAAGACACCTCATTGGTGAGTGGAAAGGGGGGAAAATGTCTCTAAATGCTATTTTCATGAGTAATTATTTATTTCTCTGCCTGGATGCTGGAAACAAGAAAGAAGTGTTCATCCTGCACTCCAATTATTCAGACCAGACTAATAAACTGACTGTGGCAGCACACAGCATGCAAAGAGAGGATTTGCAGCTTAGGAAGGATGGATCAGTCATGACTTATAGAGCTCATTACACTGCAAAATAACAGTCCCCAGATGCAGCATTGCTTTCATTCTCAATGCAGACTGTTTTTATTTGGAAAAAAGTTGAAAGCCAGGGCAGGTATAGCCTCGAACACTTCCTAAATGTAGCCTACTACTAACTCTGTAGGAGATGCAAATTGGATGTAAGTGACATCTAACTGAGGATTGTAACCATTCTCTTGTGTATGGTTGCATGTGAACTCTTCCTGATTTATTTTGTTTCGGTTAGGTTTTGTCTCTACTCTCTTAGCCTATGGAGATTAATGATTTCCTCCCTGTCCCAGATAGCCTCAGCAAGGGACGCAGCGACTATAGCCATAACAACATACAGCTCCCACCCACCACTGAACAGATTGTGTTCAGGGAATCCCCATACACACACACACACACGCACACACACACACACCTGCAACATGGAGAAAAGAAACAGAAATGGGCCACCTGGTTAGACACATCCCACAGACACCTGATATTTCTGTTTGGGACAATACGAAAGAACACCCAAGGCAGATGGAAATTTCTGGTAGGTCTTATCTGCAAGTGGAAGAAAAAAAAATGATGCTGTGACCTGATGATGATGACTCTGGATGAACAGTCAGAACCATCAGGAAAATTGTTGCAGCTCTTCTAAGACGGGAACTCGTGGACCGCATTTCAGTGCAACCCTTCAGATAGCATCCATATCACTAGAATAAATAAATCAACTTCTGGTAACTTTAAGGTGTTGAACTGTCCATCCGTCATACAGGTGTTAATATCACAGGATAAGCGACACTTTTGACCTGCTGGTGACCCAAACAGACACCAAAAATAATTGGGATCCAAGCTTCCTGGACACCATTCCAGTGAACCGGCATCCATACTGCCATTTTTGGTGCACGGGTAAAAGTAACACAGAACATAAGGAAGAAATCCATTTCTCAACATCTACATTGAGCAATTTCCCTTCAGGGACTAATTAAGTCTTTTTTCAGATTTGGAGCTCTTCTCTGTAAACCTTCGGTTGTGAAACTGCTGTTTTCTCCTATGAAGCGCATTTTGGCATTTTCGCTTTGTGCCGCCCCCACAGCCAGCCAAACGTCTCAGGTCAAGCATGTAATTTAAGATCTTGGACGCTGTCTGCTGCTTTGTTCAATCACTTGGTATTTACTGCCAGCGCCTGGAAATAAACACAGGTGCGTCACGTGTGGCTAAGGCTGCAACTTCTACTCAATTGATGAGTGCAGTTTCTGTCAACACAAAGGTTGATTGTTTTTTTTTTTTTTTAACTGGATGTCGTAGACAATGAATGGCGCTTGTTTCGTGTCCTGGGATGAGGGAGGTAATCAGTGCCGAATGGGAGCAATTTCAGCCTCGGCTAAGTGATCTGCCACTTCTAAGGGGCAGATTTTGTTTAACGAAAAGGTATATTTGACTCACCAAAGATGCATAGACTCAACAACAATTAGTGGGTATTCCTTTTTTGGGCTCAAATTATCTCAAAAACAACAGGAAGCAGAGAAGGACAGCTGATAGAAAGCTGTTCCCACCAGTCAGGAATAGGTTGATTAGCACCCACCTTTGTTTGTAGAATGGTGAAAAACACAGCACTCACCTCTTCAACGCAATGACACAATGGATAGTTTAAGTAAACATATGTAAGTTGACTTTTATTACGTTTGCTGAGTGCCCTCGTTGTTTGGAAGATGTGGAAGTTTTAAAAAACAAGAAAAGAAAAGATAATAGCCACCTAGCACAGCGTGGGTGAAATTACTGTGGTAATTGGGTGAAATGGGTGAATCCCCCAAATGGGTGTACTCCTTCAGCAAAGCCCAGTTTTAGATTAGAAATAAGAACATTAGCTTAATCACAACCTACTCAAAGATTTCACATTAAAACAGACTGGATGCAGGATTATTTCCAACAGCAGCAGCCAATGGTCAGGCCACGTAGCGAGGACACGAGTGTCAGGATCCTTGTTTTTCTGTTCTACAGCTGAAATCCCTGTCATGATTGGTATTTAAATGACTGATTTATGGATCCACTATATCCCACAACAAATTAAATAAATAGAAAATTTGCTTAGACTTGCATATAACTCTATAAGAGTTTGTAAAGATGTGGTTGCGTGACCGAGTAAGTAAATTGGGCAAATGTGAATGTTTTTTTTTTTTTTTTGTTTCTTGTTTTTTGGATCTCTGGAAAGTAGTTGATGATCTGAGATCTCTAATATTCTGGCTTGGGTCCACAGGTCCACTTACTTGTGGATCCATAGTTCAGGAGAAAGTGCAAAAAACTGACCAAACATTAGTTTCCATACACACACAAAAAACTTCAATATAACCCAAAAACCTTGACAAAGCAACCTGCCACATTCTGCTTTATGAAGCAAGTTTTACTGCAGTTAAAAAGTCTATCCAAAACATTCATAAAAATGGAGAAGTGAGATTACACAAACCATATCTAGAGCACAGACAATACTCTGGCTCTCAGTTATTAAAGGTCATGTAATAACTGAACAAATGCCTCAGAAATTCCCTCCCTCACAGCAAGTCAAATAAATATGAATCAACATCAGTATCTAACACTGCCAAAGCTAAAGCCCAGTTTGAACTGGAAAATCATTTGGATTAGGTTTTTTGATTCCCCAAGAGTAGAAATCCACCAAAATGACCCAAACTGCAGACATACGCTTGCATATAATCTCTGAGTAATCCGTTGAATTAAAGGACTGTACTCTCTCATGTTGATGCAGAGACACAGTCATCTCCATCCAGCTGTAAAACACAGACTATGATGACCTACATTACTGTACAGTGGGTACAGGCTCCCGGGACCTCTTGCAGGCATCTCTGCAGCCCAGTCTGCTGTAGGCTTTAAGACATGGGTCTGACAAAGCTGACAAAAGAGTTCCAACCTCAGAGCACAACAGAAAACTGCATCTTAAAGACAGTGACTGCAGATTAGCACTCCCTCTGTTGCCTGCCTTTGATATGTGGCACAACCTGCCACCTTCAGGGGCATGCCTGACTCAAGGGGAATGTTAAACAGTCCCATCCTTTGAGATGAAACATTCGATATGAATCATTGATGCCCTTCCCACCTCTCCGAACACACACATCCCATTTATAATACCTTCCAGCAAAAGAACCATGCGGCATAAATGTTATGCTCTCATTACGAGAACACCTGCTAATTAAAGGATAATTTATTGCAGAATGGCTTTATAGCTGCAACAACTGCAGCTTCTGTGCTTATCACCCAAAAGCTGCGGGAGAGGCTGCAAAGGATTTTTTGCAAAAAAAAAATTAAACCAAGAGGCTTAAACACATTCATTGACCCAGAAGCTTGCTGTTGGCAGACGTGTGTCTGGCCTTCTCCCTCCAGACAGAATTATGACCTAATACATTACATGACAGCAGCATGACTGAAGATCTTTCTTGCATAATGCTTCAAACATACAGTGCTGTGCTTAAGTCTTTAGGTTCCCCTCGTCTTATTGTTTTATTAAAGTTTTAATGACGACCACATTCATTTTCCAGTCTCTTTAAAGCTGCAAACAGAATATTAACACTTTAAAATGTTTAAAAATAAACCAAATGAATGTAAGTATATCAAAGAAAAACAAATGTTATGACACAAAGTTAAACACAGATCCATTATGCCGATGAAAGAACTACTGAAAACACTGTGCTGACAAGTCGGGATGAACCATTAAGCCTTGTATTATCACTCTGTCCCACTAGAGGTGATAAAAATCAACATAACATTTAGTCTAGCTTCATACATACAAAGGAAGAACAAGACACGTTATGTTGGCTGAAGAATATTCTACTCAAGAATATTCCACACATCAATCATACTGAGAGCGCCACCCCAGATAGACCATTTAGGCCAAGCTTAAAATATATATCTGAGCTCCAGCCAGTGAGAAAACAAGAAATAGGCTGATGTTACATGAAGGAAGGAAATCTCAAGGAGCCAAGAAGACTTGCCTGTGCTATAGACAATCTGTGCTAATCCATTCCTTTACCCGTGTTTGTCAATTCTAGCAAAATCAGAAGCACCGCAAGTCCAAATATACTATTTGTGATTTGTGCATGATTATGACTTATATATGTATGTGTGTATGTATGTTTTGGTGACAAATGTGGAAAGGAGACCAGTTAGATAATGGAGTCATTGTCAGATCATGTTGTGTGTGACTCCAATCAAGTTTCAAGTTGGATAAGCCACTAGCAATGAGGGAAAATGCATCTCATCAACATCAGGGAACGCGGTTGTCAGAAGAAAAAAAAAAAAGCGGAAAGAGAAAACATGCCTGCATCCAAAGAGAAGAAGCAATAAAAAAGAGGTAAGATGAGGGTAAACTCTGGCGTTGCTTTCCCCTGTGGAAAGAACTCGTGCTTTTTCTACATCGATAAGAAGATTAAACTAATGGTGCAAACATATGCAAATATTTACACTAACATTATAATGCCATTTGTGGCACAACAGCTTCATGGTATTGTATTTCTACATTTGCTGTTGTGAAGCCGCAAGTGTGAGTGTGTGTGTGTGTGTGTGTGTATGTTGGGGAAGACATTTGGTCTGAGGTTGTACTGTTACATAGTGTGCCTTTAAGATACAAACAGAAAATACAGAAACCTATATCTCTTAAGGCTAAATAGAATGGAATCCTAATCAATATCATTCCAAACATCTGTTTGTGACAGTCTGTGTTTGGTATGAGGGAAGTCACCCTAAATACCAACTTTTACTTGTACAGTCTTGCACTTGAACAATCCTTTTGTTCTGGACATTATTATTTATCATTAGTAATGTAAACACATTATCCTGAAGTCAACCAATTTCGCTTATTTCTATAGCTGTTGTTGATTACTTAAATCGTAAAACTCTTTTTATATTATCACTGCCTTTTCTATTTGTGTCTTAATAGAGAGACAGAAAAAATACGTATAAACGGTCATTTAAACTTTGACAAAAACGACAATAGGAGTGCCTGTAACGTTTGCACAGTATTGTAGGTGAATGCTGAAATAATTGAATCACGTCACGCTGGGTCTTGTTATTTTATTTAACCATGTTTTAATTCCCTCTACATTTGGCTCTAACAGTGCAGCCTCTACTGTCACAGACAGTTGGCTGTCTACCGCTGACTGATCAGTCTGTAGGGCGGGTTTTTATCTCTTTACGTTGAGGGGGTGTGGCCCAGAGCGAACTGTGATTGGTCAGGTTGACTTAACGGACAACATTTTCATCCAATCAGAACAACGCAAGAAGAAGGCCCTTTAGCGCTTGCGCTGTTGTGCGTCACAAGCACATCTTGAGAATAATTTTATTAATGATCGACCTCACGTGTACTTTCGATATCGAGCCTAAGTATTGCACTTTTTCATGAACATTAAATATTCTAATTTACAACAGTTTTAAATACGATCTAAAATCTCTTCGCCAAGACCTAATAAGGAATGTTGCGCCCCCGCAGCACACAACTGCAAACCGCTCAACTACACGGAATCGGAACCTACCCATCCCCCGTTATCTTGTATCCAGCTGTTAAGAGGTCCATTCAAATATTCCGTCATCCACTCCGCGACGTTGTCCACCTGGGACGACATCTCCTTGGACATACACTCCACGCACACCGTGCCTCCCGAACTCGAAGAAAGCAATAATCCGGCCCCAGTTCACCCCGTCCCGGAACAGTTCATCGATCACCTCGGCGAACCTCCTCTTCGCCGTGGTGGTGGTGAGATACAGCTGCCGCGACATCTCCGTAAAGTCCAGTTGGTACAGTCTCTCAAGTTCGTCTCCAGCCTCGCGCAGGACTCTGTGGGTGGCCGCGTACGGGTCAGACTGGGGGGCCCGCCTGCAGAGCTGGGACCCGCTCTCTCCGTCCGGTCCGGTGCTCGCCTCGCGGCACCGACGGACCAAAGTCGGTGAGGGGTCACCGACGGAGCCGTTATTAGCAGCATCTTCATCTCGGACGTCATCAACGCCCCACGCGTATCCCCGCTTGGAGAGTTTATGGCAGATGTACTTTTCCACGATATTGCGGTTACACTCGTTCGCCATTCCGGCTCGATTTGGCACTTTGTACAAGCAGAGATCGCCTCAAATAAAATGCATTGTGATCGACATCGTGCACTGTTATGACGCGCGGTACTGGCTCGTCCAAAAACTGGGTTATGTTAAGATCTAAGCAACCCAACTAATTATCCCGCACAGGGAGTGGATTAACACTTCCTTGACAGAATAAAAACCACTTGAAGAAAACGGCGCAGTAAGACGTCTTGGAAGTCTCGGTTCCGTGCGTGCAGCGGTCTTTATTTCCCGAATCCTTGGAGGCACATCGGCGACCTTCTCTTTGCATAGAGATCCAATATGCGGAAGAGGTTGGAGTAGTGTTGCTCTGTTCCCGTGCACATCACCCAGGCGTGGATGTGTCGCGAAGAAAAAAAAATATGAATGAAAGCCAAACTTGTACGCGCCTGATGGGGCTTTAAACGCGGCCAACTACCGCGGCAGCGTTACGCACGATCCGGCGCGGGACCAGGAGCCAGACAAGGTCGGACTGAGCCCTCTCCCACGACTGCTCCACATATCCGCTTCAGCAGCTCCCTGCCCATCGCCAGTGGGCCGCGCTCTGATGGTGAGGTATTCCTGACGTCAGCTACGCAGAGTAAATCCTTTAACTGCGCTCAGACTCCAAATACGCTCAAAGAACCGCGCTAAGACAGATAATAACTGATATTCTCACAACTGCGCCAGTAAATGCGCGCTTTCTGAATGACAAGTCCACCTAAAAACTGAGGACAGCTTTCTCTGAAGGGCTTATCTACACACAGAGAGAAGCTGGGTCAAGGCTTAGATGAGGTCTATTCACCCCCTTGTGGAAAGAAATCTAACCTTGCAGTTCAAATTGAAGCTTTGCGCAACTTTCCTGTGAATTCGGATTCCTTTTTTGGTCTGTGTTCATTCCCACATTTCTTTTTGTTTTCAGAAGTATATGATTTGCTATATCTAACTGGCTTTCCAAAGCTCCACACTATTAAATCACATGTACAACAACCAATGAAACAAACCAAAGAGGAGTCCGGAGCATTTTCCATACAGGTATTTATTTCTTAAATCATGTAAGAAAATATGATAAAGAAACATTTCACTTGTCAAATTCACTTTGAATGGCACACAAGGTGAAGGTGTTAAGTTTATTTTGGCAAAGAAATCAAATAAAATAAAGCAACAAATAATGAAACCAGTGAAGTATGATGTTCATGTTCAATATTCTTAAACTCATTAGAAATTTAACAATAACACCAATAGGGGAAAACTAGCGTGACTGCCCCAGAACTTCAACTTTTACTGTACGTTCAATCAATATAGTAAGAATAGGCTTTAATTGCATAGCTTAAAAAGGTGTCAAAACAAAACAGCTTTTTTATGAGCTACGTGTTCCTTAAACTAAAATGTGCTGCTATCTCAGAGCAAAAGATAACCTTTGAAAGCAATAAAAAAAAGAAAAGTTCTTGAGGGCTGGACTGCATGCCTTTCACCAATATCAAATGAGAACATCATTAAACATGAGTCATCCATTCTCACTTTCATGTCTTGGCTTTTTGTAAGGCTTCTTTTGTCATACAAAGATTAGAAACTGACCAAATACACAGCATTTTACAGCAAAAGAACACAGAATAATCTAGTAAACCATGTGTGGGTTAAGTCACACTGTTCTGTCAACAGTTCCATTCTCAGAGCACTTGTTTCATCTGTAGTTATGTCTTAAGGCTTATTATGGGTCCCCACACTGCTCCACAGTTTTTACCAACTAAGATCAACAGAGCAGTGACATCTCGATAAAATCACAAATAAATGCATTGCTTCTATTGACACTTAATACATTTTGGTATTCAAATATTGATGGATTTAAAAAATAATATTCCAATGTCCTGATTTGTGTGCTTTGCAGTAAAGTACATTCTCCCCGTTATAATGGACCAAAGGAAGACCTGCAAGAGTCAGTGTTTAACTTTTTTTTTTTTTTTTTTTTGCCTCTGTATGCAAAACAGTAGGAAAGTTATCGGAAAGTTATCATAAATAAACATTTTCCCTAGGCTTGACAAAAATCAGGAAGGAATTGATATTGTCGTTTAGGGAATTACAAATTCCCCCAGCTGTGCTTGACAGCAGGTCAAAGTCACAAGGACATGGACCTGTGATGTTTGGCCTTTTATGTAAAATAAATCTCCAGCACCTTCAGTAGAACCTTCAGAGACATTGACTCGAACCAGCAAGTCTCGCTCTGCTCTGACGCAACAACCAACCCGACAGAAAGTGGATCCAGACTGGAACTTAATTGCGATGCCTGAATTTCTGCAGACGCAAGAACTGCGAGTTAAAATGACACGCTTCCTTTCACTATCTTTCAAATGGAGGGAAGCAGGGGCGGACTGTATGAGCTAGCAGAGGTGAAAAGTGAAATCGTGTGCTGGTTCTTCTCCCCCATCTTATGACTTCATAGCTGCAGCTCAGTGATGGGAAAAAAAACTGTTTGGTGTCTTCATACATGAAATGATTAAATCAAATGGCTTTTCTCTCCCTCGGGGGTTGGCTAGGTCAACAGAAAACAAAACACATTCATGCACACAATTAACTTGCAATTATTTTTCCAACACTGCAAGGAAAACTTTCTGAATATTATCATTTAGTGGAAATAGTATTTTTACATTTGTAAAAATAATATGACAAAACAAAAACACTGCTACTTTCTGATATCAATGAAGAGCACTGTTCTGTCACTTCACAGCTTAGTTCACACATGAAGCACGAAAACAAAATGTCCCAACAGCATAAACAAACGCTGAGGGTCACGACCAGTTTCAAACATAGAGGCTATTCAGTCAAACAGGGAAGGTGCTTTGCCTGCAAAGACTAGTGGTACTGAAAGAAAAAAAAAAAAAAAAAAAAAAAGAATTACGGTTTTGGTAGTGTTAAATTCTGAATTCTTAAAAAAACAAAAACAAAAAAAACAAAGTGAGATGGTTCTGTGATACATGCATCAACAGGACTGAAGGCTAAAGTTACTTCTCTTTTTACGGTAATCTCTGGTGAAAGGGAATTTCAGGCCATATTTGGCACAACTAGTTAGGTTGCTTTTCCTCTCTGCTAAGGGGAAAAAAACAGCTCTGTGCAAATCAAAGCAGGATGGGCCTGATATATGGAAGTCAGTGGTTCACGAGGCCGACCTACTTTAAAACCTGGCTTTGTGATGTAAAGTCTGCCCTCATTCCCCTCACATAAGACGGTTCTCACAACAGAAGCCAGAGGACACATTAAACCCATATCACTGGAATGCTCTGAGTGGACAGAAAGAATAAAAATTGTTATATATTTTAGCGAGAAGCTGGATCACTGGACAAGTAAACAGCAAACACCTGCTACTTTCTTCCATCTCATCTCTCATAGACATCAAATGCACTTGACCTGAACTTTTTTTCCTCCTCACCGATGATAGTGCACTTGTATAGCTGTAGGAAGGGTTTAGATGAAAGGATTGGAGAAAAAGGGGGAAGTACTGGGCTGTATATATGGGAAGGCTGCTGTTACTCCCTCTTGTCAGTCGCCTTTGATTGCTCCCTCTGAATCATGCAGCGGCGCACGATGCTGTCAAAACTCCCCAGGTAGAAGAGGGCGATGGTCCGAAATAATCCCATGGTGACAATCTGTAGCAATTCAGAAATAAAAGATTACCCTGAAAATGTTCAGCCTTACCAAATGTTGACCGTATTTTGTATTGGCTGTACCTGCTGGAGACCTTCTGTGATGGAGGTGACAGGTGACATTCCACAGGTGAGTGCTGACAGCATGTAGCCATCAGGACCAACAGAACTGTTGAAGTTTCCCTGCTGCGAAATAAAAAAAAAGGCAGGGAAATTTATAATAAATGAAATATAACGGATCTTTTCGAATGAGTTAGTCCTCATACCACTACATCCTTGACCAGAATTTTGGCCACTTGGTCTGGTTGCCAAACTCCAGAGGTTTCAGAGATTAATTTGGTCTCCAAAGGCTAAGTGGGGGAAAAAAAAGCAAAAACAACACACAAACAAAACAAAAAAATCAAAAATTAAAATCTGTAAACAAGACAGTAACTGTTCACTCTTCACCATGAAAATTAAGGAAAAAAAAATTGACATGATTAAAAGTTTACCTTTGACTTGTTCTCTTCAGCCAGTAGTGGTGTATCAGTGTCAGGTGGGAACGCCACAGTCACGTAGATATTATATGGCTTCATCTGGAAAAATAACACAATAGATGCCTGAATTATTCTAAGAGATAACAAATTGTATGAAAAAAACCCACTTTGTACAAAACAGGTCTTGAACATACATTAATGTTGTGTATAGCTATAATGGTAATTCTTAATATATATAACAAAGCTCAATATCCCTAAAAACACAGGATATACTATAAACTATACCAGCTAGGTGCATTTTGCAGATGACTTTTTTTTTTTTATTATGCTGAATGGAAATCTTTATAAAAGGATATTTGGCTGAGAACAAACCTCCATCTGCAGTGACTCTGCCAAGCCACGCAGTGCAAACTTGGATGGGGAGTAGGCAGTGTACCCGAACAGACCAATCTGGCCTGCCTGGGAGGACACAAACATGATGCGGCCCATTCTTCGCTCCTTCATGGTGGTTATGACAGCTCGTGTTGGATAAACGCTACCCAGGTAGTTTAATTCCATCATTTCCTGTAGAATCAAATGCCATGAAGAGTCACAGTGAAATAGATTTTACAACCTAATACTAAAGAAGCTTGCAAGCGATTCAGCAATCTTCAGCTGTTGGAGATCACTGTGCTTGCTGTACAAGTGCATTCTCAACGCATTTCTTTTTTTTTGTAAAAGAACTCGTAATTTTACTAAACTCATTAAATTGTCTTAATTCTCTTTAATTGATGCCTTGTTTACAACTGAGTTCAGATGAACTGTGAAGTCAACAGATCATTTCAGCAGGTGATTTGGTTTAGTTCACAAACCCAAAAAGACTTTTTTCATCCTTTGTAAACCACACCGACAGGTATTTAACCAAACAGGCAGTGTGACATTTCCACCACATCACAACATTATGGGTGGGTCAGAGGGGTGGAACAGCTGGGCTATCAGCCTGACAGCGGGAACAAGAATGATTTTTCTGTGTGCAAACTGAGGCCAGGAGCGATTAACATGCTTAAGCCGCTGCCCAGGCTGGCTCAATGGTGGGGAACCAGCTACTGGCTCAATGGTGGGGAACCAGCTATTAAATGTTTGGGCACATTGGATTCTACAGTGCTGATAAAAGGTAAGGTTTGCATAAATATATATATATATATATATATATATATATATATATATATATATATATATATATATATCTATATATATATATATATATATATATATATATATATATATATATATATATATATAGTCACAGTCATGGAAAAAATTATTAGACCACCCTTGTTTTCTTCAGTTTCTTGTTCATTTTAATGCCTGGTACAACTAAAGGTACATTTGTTTGGACAAACATAACGATAACCACAAAGATTGCTCATGTGAGTTTTATTTAGGAGCTGATATTCTTACCATTTTCCATGGTTTTCTTGATTATAACCTAAATCACTTAAGTTTTTACATCAATAGCTATGGCGTTGTACTGGCAAAAACACTGCTTTTATGCATTCAGTGTTTTCTTTTCTGTCTGTTTTAGTCACATGATGACGTTTAGTGGTACCAGGTATTAAAATGAACAAGAAAGTGAAGAAAAAATGGTGGTCTAATAATTTTTTCCTTGACTGTATACATACATACATACAGACATATAGATATATAGATATTATAGAGATACACAGATCTATATATATATATATATAGATATATATATACACACAGATATACACATATATATATATACACACACATAGAGAGAGAGACACACACAGTACATAGACATATATATAGATCATATACAGATACATACATATATAGATAGATATATACACACACAGATATATATATATCATATATATAGATCCAGATATAGAGAGATATACAATAGACATATACAGACATACAGAGAGATAGAGAGATAGAGAGAGATATATATATAGAGAGAGATCATACATACAGAGATATAGAGACATACATAGAGAGATAGATAGATACATACATAAGAGAGAGAGACATACACACATATAGAGACATACAGAGATATATACACACAGATAGATATAGAGATACACACACAGAGATAGAGATATACAAGAGAATATATAGATATAGATATATATATATAGAGAGATATACACACACATAGAGAGATAAGAGACACACACAGATATAGAGAGATAGAGACACACACATAGATATACACAAGAGATAGATATATACATAACAACACACATAGAGAGAATAGAGACCACACACTACATAGAGATATATATATACACACAGAGATATACTATACACCACATAGAGAGATATAGACACACCTATATAGATAGACCAGATAGATACACACACATATAGATAGATACACACACAGATAGAGATAACACACCCACATAGAGATATAGACACACATATAGATATCACACACATATATAGATACACAACACATATAGATATACACACATATACATAGATAGATATATATATATAGATATACACACAGAGATATATACTATACAGATAGAGATATATACACACACTATATATATACACACACATATATAGACACACATAGATATATATATATATATACACACACACATATATATATATATACATACATACACACACACACACACATATACATACATACACACAAACGCATTCACGCACTGCCCGTCAAAAAGTTAAAAAAAAAAGTCATCATCTACATTTAACTAAGGAAGTAGATAAGAGCTTCCCACTGGATGACTAGTGCAGGATGGATGATTATGATTCATCTGGCAACAAGTTACTTAATCATAACTGATGCAGTGAGTAGCTTCTCATTTCTTAAACAACGATGTCAGAAAACACATCCTGTGGTTGTGGAAAAGATGTTAATTGGTTTCAGAAGGGTCAAAGCAAAGAAAAAGAAAATAAAAAAAATCAAGGGAGATTGTTAAAATGACTAAAGTTGGCTTAAGAACTGTCCAATACATCATTAAAAACTGGATAGAGGGGGACCATCATCTTCGAGGAAGAAATGTGGTCTGAAGAAAAAAAAATCTTGAATGATCGTGATTGCCTTTCACTTAAACGTTTGGTGAAATCAAATCGTTAAAAAAAACAAAAAAACAAAACAGCAAAAGTCACCACTATGTTTAATAGTGAAAGTAAGAGCATTTCCACATGAACAATGTAAAGGAAACTCAAGGGATTGAGACTAAACAGCTGTCTAGCCTTAAGAAAACCACTTATCAGTGACGCTAATCGGAAAAAATTGCTTCAATTTGCTGGGGACCATAAAGATTGGACTCTGGAGCAGTAGAAAAAGGTCACGAAGAGTCCAGATTTACCCTGTCCCAGAGTGATGGGTGCAACAGGGTAAGAAGATAGATGGATGAAGTGATGCACCCATCATGCCTAGTGCCTACTGTACCAGTCTGTGGGGGCAGTGTTATGATCTGGGGCTGCTCCAGTTAGTCAGGTCCAGGTTCAGCAACAGTATGAGCTCAAACAATGAGGTCAGCTGACTACCTGAATATACTGAATGACCAGGTTAGTCCATCAATGGGTTTTTTTCTTCCCCAAAGGCATGGCTATATTCCACGATGACAATGCCAGGATTCATTGGACTCTAATTGTGAAAGACTGGTTCAGGGAGCATGATACATCATTTTCACATGTGGACTGAGTCCAGGACCTCAAACCCACTGAGTATCTTTAGGATGAACTGGAGAAGAAAATACTGAGTCTGTGACTTTTTTTTGAAGAGCAGTATATATATATATATGCAGTTTATGTACACTTTCACCTTCGTGTAAAAATGAGCAGCAAATATGTTTACTATAATATATGCAGCATTTAGAATATCATCTGTTTTTAGTGCTTTTGAGTTTCTCAGCTCTAAAAAAAAAAATTAACCCTAGTGTTGAAGGACTTACTTTAAAACGCTCCACCTCCATTTCCTCAAACTTTCCTGACAAGGCTGTTCCAGCGCAGTTCACAAGCATATCAACAGGCCCAAGCTTTTCTTGAGCCTACATTATTTATAAATAAAAATCTGTTAAGTACCACATCAATGCATTTCTAAAGGAATATGACATTATTTGTAATGGAGAAGGTGGCATTACCTGTTATCACATTTTCCACTTGAGTGTAATCACTGGAGACATCCACTGATACACAGAGGACCACCTTAATATAGAAATAAAAACATTAAAAATGCAATCAGCAGTTATGTCCCAAATGAACACATGAAAAGGAAAAAAATATTTTGAAATAAATACTGACTTGCTTGTCATTGATGGCAAATTTCTCCACCTCTTTCTTAGCTCTAAGTAATTTATCCTAAGGGAAATAGTACATGGTTAATCCATTATAAAAGTTTAGCATACATGTAAACACTTACGTCATTGGTGTTTATTCACCTTCGAAACCAAATGGAAAGAAATCAGATCTTAAGAACATTATCGTCCACCATCAGCCCAAGTGTTTAACATAAAATAAAGAAAATTTAGCAGGAGTGGAAAACAACCGTTCACCTGATGAGGCACAATTTCATCTTTTGTTTCACTGCCACATCTAAAAAGACTTGACTATGTCAACAAACACACGTGACAGCATGGAATCACCAGTTAAATGTCGGTGCTGACCTCGTCTCGTGCCACCAGAGTGATGAACGCTCCTTGCCTGTAGCACTCAATCGCAATGCATTTCCCAATTCCACTTGAGCCTCCAGTCACCTTAAATGTTCAAAGGGTAAAATAATTATTTGTGACTTGACAGTGTCATACTTCACATACAGTGAATCATACGAATCACAGCCATGAGTCGTGATCCTGTATAAATAATACAGTGCTTAGATAATACCAGCTACTAAAATAAATTGAAGAATTGCTATATATATATATATTAACAATGAAAATTCTAACCAAGCTTGACTCTGTCGGAGGCTGCCTCTATTTTAATTGCAACCGTGCAATCTTGCGCCTGTTTAGACAAAATAAATGCACTGTTTTTCTTTAAACCCAAGTAATTAACTGAATTATACCCGCCTGTGGGTGCGTCGCTCCTCGTTATTGATATTGCGCTGTCATAAAATATTTTTTGTTGATAAAAAGTTATTATAGATTATCGACCTTAACGTTAAAGCCAAAATTCCTGCATATCATAACTTTGAAGAGTAATGACGGATTCTGCAGGCTAAACGAGAGCCTAAAGATAGCTATACAGCGAGAGTGACGAGTGAACGTTAGCTGCCGTTACCGAAATAATACCATGGTGCACTTACCACGACGTGGGCCCCGTTGAGTTTCAATGGTTTGGGACTGATGAGGGGCGATATCATGTAGAGCAGCAACACAAAGGCAACAATGAAGGCAGCAACTACAAGCAGCATAATGAACGGGAGAAAGATCCACCAAGAATTGAGGAAAAACCAATCTGTTATCGCCGAACTGAGCCCTTCTTCAGCGGACATGGGGGAAACCTTAGCTTGCTTGCTAATTCAAAAGCAGTAACTACAGCCCGATATCAGAGCTACCAGGCAGGTGGCGTACCCGGGAAGGATGGCGAAACGCAGGCCTCGCAGGAGGAGTAATTCCAGGTTTTGGCAGTTAGTCAAAGACGTGTAACGGTCAGTTTAACGTGCATCGGTGGACTTTATCGCCTCGTGACAAAACGCTATCTGTGTAAACTAAAACAAACTGAACTGTGTACTGTAAGTGGACGCTTGACGTCCGTAGCTGGTATTTGTAGTTCAGGAAAAGACGCAGTGTCACTGGTTTCGTAAACGCTGCTATTCGTAGTAACAACAACTCCCAGAATGCAACGTGTTACAGTTTATTCTTCACAAACGTCGCAATTAGTTCCACACCCACATTTAACCGGACCAGAATAAGGGAAAATAATACATTTAGTGTTAAATCAGATTAAATATATTTTAGCAAATCAGTCTAGGGCTGTCGCCTATTACATATGACCTATTGATGGGATTTTGAGTTTAAGGTTGTAAAATCAATCTCAAATTGTTGCTTCTATTTATAAATAAATAAATACCATTTTATGAGTGCAGAAACATATGCTTTCCTGGCCCAAAGGCTACAATCATAACCATTCAATATTCTTCACAAAGAATTCTTACTTTTTGGGTTGTGGAAAAGCAACAAGGTTAAGTAAAAAAAATCCACAAGGTCACCTAAAACAACATATTGTCATTTAAATCAGTATATTCCCTAAACCCTACTCACTGGTAGGAGTATCTATATTTGAGTACTATATTTAAGTAACACACTAAAGAAGGACAGCTTTTTAAACTTGTAAATGTAGGAAATGTAACTTGAATTAAAGCTGCAAGCAACGTTTATGGGGCCCTCACACCCTTTGCCACCCCCAAGGTGCCCACAGTCTTTTCACACCAGTCAGTCACAAAGACAATACAGCAAATAATTTAATTTGGCAATAAAATAGAAAAGATAAAATTTGCAGCCCAGCTTGAACACAGAGGTATGAACACAAAAATTAGGTAAGAGATACACAGAGCTGAGTTTTAAGCTGCCACATCAAGGCTTTAACTAAAACAGCATTTTATCACCACAAACAAATATAAAGAGTCAGCAATCTTATGTCCAGAGCAGATTTACAGAAGCCTTCATCTCTAGCAGACTTTACCACTGTACACTTGCTTTTCTGTGTGGTCTTCCCGAAAACTATGTAGAGGAAAAGTTTGCATTTGGTTAATCCTATATTATGCCTAGGTGCTTGTAACTTGTAATCATATAACTAGGTTATACTTAAGATTTAAAGCGTGACTCTGATTGAAACGTGTGTGTACTCAGTTAGCTGCAAACTGTGATGGAGCTTGCTCTCACAGTATGTCCCGGGAGATAAGAGGAAACTAGGTTAGGATGACGGGACACAGAACTGAGAATATGTAATGTGTGGAGAGGCAGAGGTATCACCCCCAGCTCTGTGGGCTTGCAAGATAGGGACTTCAAGCATCCACAGGATAAGCACAGGGCATAAGCAACAAAATGTTCTAGGACGTCATCTGCTTTGTATGTGCGTAAATGATCGCATAAAATCATACTTCATAAAATATCCCGGCTGACTCTACCCAAACAGTCTCATTTCGATGTTCATGTAACGCTGTGTGACAACTCTCCCTGTACACGCACTTGTAACAAAGCTTTGCTGACTCAACTTGGATGTCTCACTGATAGAGCCATGAAAAAAAACCCACAACAATAGATGCTCCTGTCAACCAGCATGTCTTATTCAAAAGATATTTTTTTTTTTTTAATTAGGGCCCGAGCACCGAGGACCCAATTTTATTTCGTATGTTTATTTATTTATTTTTTCCTGCAAAATTAATAGCCTTTTGGGGGGCCTTAATATGCTTGAAAACACATGAAATTTTGTAGACATATTACCATATTGCCTGAATATAGGACGATATTTTATTCTAGAAATCATATTCTCAAAAATGGAATCGTCTTATAATCGAGGTCTAGACTTTTCTATTTACACAACTGCACCGCTAGATGGAGCCGCAACTAAGTCACCAATAAGCAAATGGAGCATCACAGTGAACACATGTGAGTGGATCTGATGTTTATTAACATAATAAACATCAGTTTATTAAATAGTACCAACCTTGATCTTCAATAACATGGAAACCTGAAACGTACCTGTATTTTAAGTATGGTACCATACTTCCTACAAAAGATGAAATCATTAAAATGTTTAACAATACAGCAGAATGTTATTTCTGTGTGATTTTTTTTCTATAATAATTATACAATAAAAAAAAAGTTTTTTTTTAATGAATAACTTTATTATCTTCAACATATTTTAATTTCCTAAAATGATATTTGAAAAATAGAGGTCGTCTTATAATCAGAGTCGTCCTATATTCGGGCCAATTCAGTAGCTTAAGAAAATTACGTATTTCGGGCATTTTGGGCATGGGCATACAAAAAACAAATACAAAATTCAATAGTGCCATCTGCTTTCAGTTTGTCGATGAGCCCCACGATACACTTTCAATTGCGATTTTTTTTTTTTAAACCACTATGCAAGGTTTTACTGTTCACAAACAGCCGAGATTTGCAGTGGCAATCATAAAATATATGAGGCCTTGGGCAAATCATGTTGCCCTCTGCTGTAACTCAGCCATATGTTGTTTAATCTGGTCGCAAAAATGATTGCGAGATCTCGCAAAATGATTGCGGGATCTTGCAAAATGATTGGGGGATCTCGCAAAAATGATTGCGGGATCTCGCAAAATGATTGCGAGATCTCGCAATTATATATTATCTTTATATGTGAGGCCAATTCTAAAATAAAAATCAATAAAAGTCTCCCATGAGTGATGTGTATATTCTTCCATCGTTGTGTGTATGTTTTACTTCCGGTTCATTGACGCTGCTTTAAAAGAAAAAAACTACGGAGCCCCTTAAGGGACATGGGGAAGAATAAAATAAGGACGAATTTTTGCGAGGTCTCGCAATTATTTTGCGGGATCTCGCAAAATAATTGCGAGATCTCGCAAAAATAATTGCGAATTCGTCCTTATTTTTTTTCTTCCCCATGTCCCTTAAGGGGCTCCGTAGTTTTTTAAGGAAGAATGGGCAAGAATTTTAGTCTCTTGATGTGCAAAACTGGTAGAGACATACCCCAAGAGACTTGCAGCTGTAAAAGGTGGGGCTACAAAGTATTAACACAAGGGGGCCAAATAATATTGCACGCCCCACTTTTCAGTTTTTTATTCATTAAAAAGTTTAAAATATCCAATTAATTTCATTCCACTTAACCATTGTGTCCCACTTGTTGATTCTTGACAAAAATATTAAAATTTTATATCTTTATGTTTGAAGCCTGAAATGTGGCAAAAGGTTGAAAAGTATGTATGTATATATATATATATATATATATATATATATCTTACTGCCCCCCCTTACTGGACAGTCGGGAATGGGAGAAGTAATGCTAAAAGTTCAGAATAAGTAACTGTAGCTTGTTGATGTCACAAAAAAGAGGAAACACCGCAACAGAAAAAAATATGTTTAATTCTACACAGCATTAGCAACATTCCACTGGCTCTCATACAGAGAAGCAACACAGTCCATCTTCTCTGTCCATCTTCAGTGCAGTAATCATACACCAACATTACTCTGCCAGTGGGGAGTCATGTTTGGGATGGCACCCTTTGGCGTAAATACTCTTTTTTTCCCCCTTCTACTGGCTTTGTTCATCATTTGTTTATTTTCAAACCTGTATTTACCATATTTGGCCACTTGAGGGAAGCAGAAGCACTGGCGTGCAGTTAAGATTAGATTAGATGTACTTTATTCATCTGGACAGTTTGTTTCTGATAGGGAGCATTTGCATTTCACGTCTGGCAGTCCTGTTAATGACTCTGTTTAAACCCTTGTCTTTTCCTTCTCAGACTCAGGACCAGAGTTCTGCTGAGAGATTTACCATCACCTACAGGACTGACTTAAACCCCATTAGTGAACGTCGGTCACGGTGGAGCCCCAGCAGTGGAGCTAAGCCTGCTCCTTCCCTGGATTGTGTAGTTTTTATTTGGCTCACAGTGAAACATGGAATATAATTTTTCAACACTCAGAAACAACAACCAACAGCACCTATGGCTCTATCTTTTACTGCATATGTATTGCCATCGGCCAGTTTTCCTTCATCCCTGAAGTTTCTCTCTCATTCGTTGCATGAGAGTAAACTTATTTTTTCCTATCCATTCAAATTCTTACATCAGTCACATCATTTTCATCAATGCAGGTGAAAGCATACGGTATGGCTTCTTGATAAACTAAAAGCAGCTGGCCCTATTGAGCACATTTTGTATGCCCATGTCCAGAACCCATAAAATATGTAATTTTCATGCACAGCTAATTTCTGTTCAAAGATTTGTCAATTTTTGAGCATATTTAAGCCCCCAAAAAGGCAATTCACTTCGGTGAATTATAATAATAAACATTAGTAACAATCAGGTCCTGATTACAAATCCACAACACTATTGTAAATCCTTGTTAATATGCTACGAAACAAAGAAACACCTTCTCTTGACACAGCTTAAACTTTTATTTACACTCAGGAATTGAAAAACAGAAAATTAAATGCATGCATTACCTCTTCTCAATGGAAAAGGCTCAAAAGTTGGCTAAATGTGTATAGAAATAAACAGTAAAATGAGACATTCCTCCTTAAAAACCTCGAAGCGAAAGTCACATTTTCAAGAGCAACAGAGTACAGTTGTATGCTATCTACCATGATTTTACATGAAATGTACATGTACAGTACATTTCTTAGTTGTAGTGACATGCACTTGATATTGACTAATTTAGAAATAAACCAATGAGAAATAGTCATTCAGCTTCTCTAGAAGGCACATGGTTCACACTGCCACTTGTGGCTATTTTAGGTTCATACTTGGAGATGAATTTTTTCCTTATAAAATACACAAGATGACCGCTCCACTTGAGCCATCAAGCTCCAACTTTCACACCAGATGTTTTTTAAGCAAAATTCATAATCTGACTATTTTAATGTAAGGCTTAGATTTCTAAGTTTGCACTTTGCAGCAAAGACAATCAATGAATCCCGTAGATGTAAAAGAATATATACAGTAATTTGTGGGGGGAAAAAAAAAGAAAAAAAACGTGAGCAAAATGACAAAATAACTGGAAGCCATTAAGTCCATGAAATATAGTAAAATAATGCTGGTTCTCCACAACTAGTGATCCAACCTCAAGAACAGGATCTCAGATGATTAATGAGAAAACACATACAATGTGACAACAATCAGATGTTTGGAAATTGGATAAACAATCTAAAATTGCCACAAGGCCTTCACAAAATCTTCCATTCTGAGTATGTCAGTCTCAAAGCTCAACAACATCCACCTCTTTGTCTCTTTGTGACTAGGGCATATTTCACCTTAAATTGAACAAACTCATTCCATTTTACTTTACAAGGTTTATGCATTTCTTCAAATACACTATATGTTATAAAATGCTTATCTTTTGTAAAAATAGCAAATATGTGAGGGATATTTATTAATCTAGTGAGGCAGACCCTGAAAAAAAAAAGCATACAAAAGCAAATCGCACTTTAAAATAACTTATTTTCAATATATGTGTATGTCTGTCATTTAGTTTAAGTTTTTTTTTTCTTTATAAATAACTTTGTCTTTAGTGCTCAAATCCAACAAAACTCAAAAGTTTCCAATGTGATACTGATTCATTAATCTGGACAGATGTATGTAGCAAGTCTTTAATCTTCTTTGGACAACAGTGAATACCAATTTAAAATATTTCTTCCACCGTTTGTGTGGTTGTCAAACTGGCAAAACTGAACAGTAATCCTGCCCACTTGAACGACCCATGAGGCCTAGTGAATGGTTAGAATGAGACAGAGGAAAACAAGGACAGTACATAGACGATCAACTTCTTTGCTTTTGGTTTGGCTCCATCATCCACCTTAACCTTCCTGTCCAAAGTCCTCTGTGAATTTTTTCAGTTTCTCCAGATCTTGCTCGTTGACTGTTGGCTTTGTGCTGGCCAGTGACCTCAGCATATCGGCCTAAGTAGAAGGGGGAACAAAAAAAAAAAAAAAGAAAAGGCTCTAGTAAATCCTTAATACTGAGGGTGCAAGTATAAACCATTTTGAATTGGATCCCAGTTTTAAGCATAAAGATACCTGGACCCCTTGATCAATTTAAATGTACTATAAACTTTCCACAGTTTAGTCTGTTGACTGTGTATCCTGCACAGAGTAATTGCGAGATTTCTGTGTCAGGGCTAAAGTAAAATCTAAGAATGGGCCCAAACCATTAATAAGCCAGAATACCGAGGGCAGCAAATAGAACTGTGGTGTCGATGTGCAGGGATGGTCCAGCACGTCTGGTGATACCGTTTGTCTTAGGCCAGGGGCTAGCTTGTGAACTTTCTTGTGATATGCTGCCCCCATGTGGTCAGAAGTAATACTGCTGTATCAAGTGACTTCATAGTTCATGACAATACAAAAACAAAATGGCTTGTTTGGTAAAACTGCCAGGGGAAAGCCTCTTTCCCCCCCCAAAAAAAACACATGGCAATGTGGCTTAGGTTTGCAAAGTTACATCTGAGTAAACCACAAGAATTTCTGGAAACTGCCCATTAGACAGCCAAGACCAAGGTTGAGATATTTGGCCATAATGCACAGGGCCATGTTTGGTAGAAAACAAACTGCACATCAGTACAGACTCCTCACAGCAGCCGTCATGCACAGTGATGGAGGTGTGATAATTTGGGCTTGTTTAACAGCAACACTAGCTGGGCACCTTGCAGTTTCTGAGTCAACCATATACTTCTCGGAATGAAAAGGTATTCTAGTGTGAAATACCTCAGATAAAGTTCACACAACAGAACAATAATCCACGCACACCAGCATATTTACAACATAATGGCTGTGTTGAAAAAACAAAACAAAACAAAAAAACCAAAATGTTCCTGACGAGGTCCAGAGTTCAGTCTGATTTAAACGCCGTGGCTTGAGATTCAAAAAGCTGAACTTAAATGAATGCAGGCAAACCTCAAAGATCTATGGCAACATCAAGACAGAAAAAAAAATTCTCTCATTACTTTAGTATTTGGCAAATAGAATTAATTTTGGTAATCCAACTGGCCTAACACAGGAAAGGTTTAGTCTGATTTACTGTCAGACAGTGGGGGAAAAAAAAGGTGATGTGTTTTTTATACAGTATACGTAAACACCTGGTTTCAACTGTACATAATGGTAGTGGTTAAACCAACCTGGCAGTATTTCACAGATGCATGTGTGCCAGACTCAAGTACCAATGAAAAGGAAAAAATGAAAACAAAAGCTACCAAATATATCAACTACCAAAAAATACTTTTGATTTACTCTGTATTTATTGAATACAAATATTTGAAGGTAGTCATCCAGTTAGTGGAAAATAAATATCTACATTGAAAAATGTAACTATAAAAGGCTGCATTGAATCTCACTGAATCATTCTGTGCACAAAATGTATCTTTAAATAATTATTAATAACATTCACCATGTACGTGTATATTAACAAAAAAGCATGCATCAGATGTTTTTCTTTGGAAAATGACTAGTATTTTAATATTCTTACCATGCATACCACAGGCTCCATTAGCTTTCTCCCCAGGTACATCCATCCAAGTCATTTCAATCGAGTTGGGATCACCAGGTGAGCAAGGAGTCAAGAGGTCTTCAATAACAATGTTGGGGTCAGTTCTTGATGGACCTCGAACCTTTTTTTTAATGATTGATACACATAAAAAGAAATACAAATTGACAATAAGTCCATCTGAGTTTGTTACACTGTGAAATAATACTAATAGGTGTTTTTAAAGACATACCCGTTTGAAGTGAGTTGCTGACTGGACCTTTCGAACAGGCTGCATCAGAGCATCTCTGACAATAATGCTGACATCTGCTCCTGAGTATCCATCGGTCTTCTTGCCCAGAGTTGCAAAGTCAGAGTCAGTGAGGCTGTTGGGGGTGGAGCCTAGATGGAGTTTGAACATAAAGGAGCGGGCATGCTCTTCTGGCAGCGGGATGTAGATCCTCTTCTCAAATCTGAAATTATGTTATCCGACTTCACTGAGAGCAGATGAACATTTGATAATGGTTTTAAATCTTGAATAAGATTTACCTTCTTCTGATGGCAGAGTCAAGAGTCCAAGGGATGTTTGTTGCCCCAAGAACCAGCACTCCCTCGTTGTCATTTCCCACACCTGTAAAAAAAAAAAAAAAAAAAATCAGGGGGCAGAAAAATATTATAATGAACCCGCCTGAAAAACTGATCAACACAGATATTTGTGCCAGTCACCACCAATGTATATTTTTAAAAATTGAACTGAATTACTGTATGCTATACAGATAATTCATGCTTTAGTTGATCATTTGTACAGGCATGACATGATTTTGCTCATTTCTTTCATCTTTTCAGTTACATGTCCAATATACTTTGAAGACCAGCTGTGACAGCTGTGGTTTGCCATAGCTGTCACAAAACTTACATCTGTTTGGTGGGTGGCTCAGAATTAGTGTTTTGAGACCGTTTTTCTTCCTCTTTTTTTTAGTTAACTTAGTGTGGTGCTGCTGTGGTTTCTTCTCAGGCAATAATAAATAAATATAAAGTAAAGAAAGAAGTGTCTCGCCACGCCCTTGTTGTGGAATAAATCCTACTCACACCTAAAGCAAGATCCTGATAAGAAGGTCTCTGCAGCCACTAAGCTTTATATATTGAGTAACTCACCAAACAAGTGTAAGCTTATTAAAAAAATACCCTTTACTACAGCATTTCTCAATTCTGGTCCTTGGGGGCACTGCCCTGCATGTTTTAGTTGTTTCCCTGTTCAGACCTCAGACTTGTTCAGAAGTCAGCTGACGGTGATCCATTTATCTGAATCAGGTGTGTTAAATCAGAGAGACAGCTAAACCATACAGTAAAGTGGCCAAGGACTGGAATTGATGAACACTATTCTGGCCAAACAGTTTATAACAAATAAATAACATGTAATTGCCATAAACTATACTATAAACACATTTTGGCCACAGTAACCTTTTCCACAAATTGGGGTATTGTGGGGTGTGAGGGGTAGTTTAGAAACTCTTAACCTCAGGAAATGCAGAAAATCCAGTTAAACCAATAGAAAATTATATACACACACACACACACACACACACCACACACATACATACATAGATACATACATACATAGATAGATATAGATATATAGATATATATATATATATATATATATACACATATATAGACATATATACATATACACATATATATATAGATATATATATATATATATATACACACATATATATACATATATACATATATATATATATATATATATATACATATACATATACATATACATATATATATATATATATATATATATATATATATATATATATATTTACACATTAGGGCTGTCAAAGTTAACGCGTGATTAACGCAAAATAATTTTAACGCAACTAATTTTTTAACGCGCGATTAACGCGAGCCTTAGCCTGGCCGTTGATGTACAATAGTAGAGAGGAGAGTAGGTTTAATGAGCCTTGGAGCCTTGGGCCCCGCCGTAGTTGTAGTCCTGTAGTCCTCCGTAGTCCTGTCAAAACAGGAAGCCATGCACTGACGTCGACGGCCATGCCGCAGACAGACAGACGTAAACAAACGTCCGTGAGCAGTAGCTGGGATAAAAATGGATACAAAAGATACTATTTTGAATGGTAGTTTAGCGCCGCCCCCCCCCCCCCCCCCCCCTCCCCCCGGTTTCGTGGTTTGAAGCAAACCACGAAAATATTTTGTATGAAGAACATAAGAGAAAATATTGAGAATATATATATAATATATAATGGATTTGGCATTGTAGCAATAAATAAACATGCATTTGTTTTGCATAAGGCAAGCATTTGTGTACTCTCATATTAGGCAAGGCAACTTTATTTGTAGAGCACAATTCGTACACGAGGCAATTCAAAGTGCTTTACAGATGCATAAAATCACAAGAAGGCAAATAGAATCATTCCATACAAGCATAAAAATAATCAATCATAAATAAAATTAATTAATAAAAAAATTAATTAATTAAATTAAAAATGAAGAGTGCAGATAAAATCCTTCCAGGTCATCATCTTCACATCTAAACAGAACTGTTTTCAGCCTGGATCTGAACATTGTCAGAGTTCAGGTCTTTCTAACATCTTCTGGAACACTGGTCGAGATTTTAGGAGCATAAAACTGAAATGCAGCTTCACCTTGTTTAGTCCTGACTCTGGACACCTGCAGGAGGCCACTACCTGAGGTTCTCAGAGTCCAGGTTGGTTCATATGGATCTAACATGTCAGAGATGGACTTTGGGGCCATGAAGAGACTTGAACACAAGTAGAGCTGTTTTAAAGTCTATTCTCTGAGGGACAGGAAGCCAGAGACCTCAGGACTGGACTAATATGGTCATATTTCCTGGTTCTAGTCAGGACTCGTATTAATAAGAGTAATACAACTTGAAAAAGATCTGTATATGGTAGATTTAGAACAGATAAAAATATGCGATTAATCATGATTAACTATTGACAGTCATGCGATTATTCTGATTAATTATTTTGAGAAATTGACAGCCATAATATATATAAAGTTTTTTTTTTTTTATTCCACACCAACATAGCAATGAAAGAGGGAATAAACTTCTTACAATATATAATAGCAATAATAAAGACTTACTTTATCTCGCTACTCACCCTGCATTTGAACCAGGAACTCTGTTTTAATACGACGAGCAGCTTCACTCTCATTTTCACTTCTTGAACCACACAGGGAGTCGAATCTCATCTATGAAGATGATAGAAGGCTTATGCTCCCTTGCAAGGCTGAAAAGATTCTTCACTAATCTGGGAATCAAAATGAAGGTTTTTAGAAAGTTAAACACAAACTCCTGCCAAGTCAAGTTATTTCTGATGAGTTATGTGCCAATATACAATAAACTTAAATATTAGAATACTGCATTATGTTCTTTAACTATGCTTCTGTGAATTTCTGTTTCTAAGACTCACTTTTCACTCTCTCCCAGCCATTTGGAGACAAGGTCAGATGAAGAGATCGAGAAGAAGGTTGAGTTGTTTGCCTCTGTTGCAACAGCTTTCGCTAGGTAAGACTTTCCTGTACCTGGAGGGCCAAAGAGCAAAATCCCCCTCCATGGAGTTCTCTTTCCTGTCAGTCAAGCAAAATAATTCAAATAATAAATCACTGTCATCAAAACACATTTAACTGCTCTTGCATAAAGATGTTCTATGCAACATGAACAGGAACCAAAAAAAAAAAGAAATAATGATGTGACGTACTAAATAAAATGTGATACCTGTGAAAAGGTGAGGGAATTTGATTGGAAGAATAACAGCCTCTTTCAGTGCTTCCTTGGCTCCCTCTAAACCAGCAACATCGTTCCATTTTATATTTGGCTTCTCCATCACAATTGCACCTAAAATGGAATTTTACAGTACATGAATTACAAATTTAAACAACAGCTTTAATTAGAAATACTACATTACCTTGGTTCATATAATTACACAGGTCGTCTAATCAGAAATCAGAAGCATCACAAACCTGAGAGTTGATTTTGGAACTTCTTTTTCTCTGGATCTTCACCGTCATCACTTTCATTCCTGTACAAAACAAACAAACGAAAACATAATTTGCATCGTAAATGCTTAAATAGAATGTATATTTGTTCTTGAAGATAATCCACCTCTTTTCTGAATGCTCTTTTCTGTTCCAACTCACTGCTGGATAATTTCAAGTGTGAGAGCTTGTGTTGGGACATTCACAGTTGGGAAATGCTGAAGTCACTTGTATATCACTGATCAACCCATGCTTCTTGTGAATACATAGGGTCTTTGTCAATTATACTTTTTTTTTTTTTTTTTACCTGGTTAACATTTGAGATATTTTGGGTGCATAAGAAGTACTGTAACTTATCACAACAAAATATTCACATTATAAGTGGCAGCACCATTTATAGGGTTCCATAGAAGAACCTGACAAGCAGGCCACAACACGCATGTTTGGATTCCAAAGACACACAAAAGAAATGCAGCTCAGGACCATTATCAGCAATTGTGTCTCAGTCGCCTTCAGTGAAATAGAGAACTTCACAATTTTTGCCAAACTGAGTAACCTCAGTTTTCATAAGCATCTATATATGGCAGTGGAGAATACAGGGAAATAGCTGCAGCAAGACAAATAATTTAATGATTTCACCACTTTCATCCCCAACCGGATTTGTGTCCTGCTGGACTTCTGCAGCACCATTATCTATTTCAAATGCAACAGTAAGTTTCACATGAAAAAAAAACATGGATATGCGGCAAGTTCTTCAGTATCACTCATTTGTCTATTTTTATAGATGGAAGTAAACACCACAAAGCAACTGGTTTGGATATCTGGATGACCCCTGGGTCAAAAACTAAACTTAAGAAATAAAAACCTTAATCAAACACATAAACTCAGCTGACAGAACCATCAACTTCACTACAGAGGATGTGAAAAATAACAAGCTGCCTTTTTTAGACTGAGCGGTGCACACTGAAAAGGATGGAAGTCTCAATGAGGTATACTAAAAACCTTAACATACCGACCAATAACTGTTTATGGATTCACACCACACAATGGAACACGAAGTGGGATCAGAACTTTACACCATCGAGCTGGGACTATTCCCACAAAGACCGAGGAAAAAGATAAGACACAGAAGATCATCAAGAAACCAATTCAGGCTAGCTTAAAAAACAAAACAGAACAAAAAAATCCCCCATCAAATAAAATAAAAATTGGTGCAAAAATATTGTCAATCAGTCTGTATTACGAGTGTCTGAGAAAGCAATCTCTAAACACAATCTCCCGGAGTACTTCAAACCTAACAATACCCTCAGACAAAAGCAGCTCACCCCAAGTAAGAAATACCCAAATAGAAATTGAGCTCTTCAGGTCACAGCTGAGCAGTCCACCTGGATCTCAAGCATATGGGACAATCTCTTAAGTCCAGTAATGTATACATTTTGGTCAGAGAACTGAAATAGTTTGAGAGAGCAGTAAAAGAAACTATAATAAATAGGAGAAAACCACATTAAACAGAGGAGGTGGATCTGGTTTAACCTAGCACTTAAAATGATGGGCGAAGCCTGAAACTGGATTACTGACTCTCCCCTCCAGATGGTTTCATGGTAAATGTTGACCAGGCAAAGATGATACTGTTGATAAAGACCCCAACCCTCAAGAAGACTGATAGGTGGCTCAGTAATTTATGTAATTTGGATGATTCACAAAAAAAGGCCCAATAACATCTTACAATTGTATTCAATAAACTGGATTACTGACTGAGGAATTTCCTATTTTGTTTTTTAGTCTTGTAAAAAAAAAAAAAAAAAAAAAAAAAACTTAATTCAATATTCATTTTTATTAGGGGGTAATAGTTTTTCCAATCCATGATTTGCATCAAAATCAGCAGACATAGCTCTCTGCCCCACCCAATAACACACCCTTTGTCATCAGACTGTGATTCTTTGACAGGCTTAGCAGGAGGCGCTTTCTCTTTCTTCTTCAGGTACTCCTTCAGCTTCTCTGCTCTGTCCAGGTATTCCGCACATTTTGCCCTGATGCTCTGTTTAGCCTTGTCACCCTGGGCTTCATCTGCCAAGAATCAGCATAAAGATGGCACAAACAGTTTGTTTAGACATAAATATTCTATTACTCAAGGAGACATTTACTCTGTTAGCACTTCTAAAATCTTAACAGCTTTCATCAAATAGGTATTTATATGACCAAATTTTCTTAGGCATTATAAGCTACTCTTACTGGGCCCATAAACAAATGCAATTATACAAAGAGTTATGATTCCCAGTTTGCCAAATAGCTGTAATAATTTTACTTGCAACACTACAACACTTAATACTAGTATGCTGTCATATTCCTTACATTTTACCACATGAAGGAAATACTGAACAGCAGCTTGATAGAGGCGCAGAGCCTCGTCATAGTTCTGAGCTTTATCCTCCTGTGCTGCCTTTGCTGGCAAGATCAATGGCTTTCTGAAATAACAGAGACAGAGAACAACGTTAGCTATATTGATACCTGTGGTGACTGGTTTTAACATAAAAAAAAGAAGATCTGTGTGAACTTAAGGATAATATAATTGCACTGAATGGGTGTATTTCCTTATACCTATTGAGTTTTGAGCTTACCAGTATCAAATATCAAGCACACAAAATGACCAAGCAAGCACATACAGTAATGTATTGATCTCAGAAGGTTGGGGGGACTTGAGTTAGTATGATAGCCAACCTTCCTATAAACATACACACCGGTCATTATGTGCTGAAATCATACCTGCTGCTACATTAATTTCTGGTGACACTTCAAGGCAGATTTACAAACCTGATTTCTGACGCGCTGTCTTTCACTTCCTTTCGGCTATGCGACTGTAATTTATAACTTTAACACTAATGCGATGATGCACATTTACTCGCTCTTTAAAGTGTCTATGTTTGTAAAGGCTAGCTAAATAAAACCACCGAGCCACGTTAATCTCATTAGGTGCCTTGTAAATTCGTTGAAGTTATGCGGCAACGGCCACAACTGTCACTACGAACTGCAACTTTTACAATACCCCTTGGTCATAACCTTAGTATTTCACTGTTTACAAGTTGAATGTCGGTTTCTGCTTGTTAGCTAACTCAGCTAGCCATGCTAACTAGCAGCGGCTATTGTTAGAAACATGACGCTTTGCTACACCGCTGTAATCAGTTAAACTGAACAGAAACTGTAAAGAAAACCAAAACAAAAAACTGGTAAATGGTGCTGTACCCTGTTTTATTCAAAATGTAAACAACTTTTCAGGCTCGTCAAAGCGGTTAAGCCAGCTGAAGGGCTGGTCCTCAACTTACCTGTAAGTTATTGTTGGCCATAAGGGCTACTCGCTTGTCCAAGAAGCCGAACAAAAACACACTACCGCCAGTAAACTACTTTTAAAACAATGTCCTCTGTAATGTAATTCAACCTTGTCCCAAAACTGTTAACTCGAAATTTGACGTCTTTAGTAGACTTGTTTTCGTTCTTAGGTCGCTCCCGAGGCAGATCGAGGAGGCAACTTCCGCATTGAAAAGTCGATACTCGCGTGCAACGAATGCGTTGACGTCAAGACGTAACGTCAATGCAATATACATTTTTGTGATTAAATAGACGTAATTTATTGTATTTTAAAACTACAAAGTGCAGGGAGATGATTGGTTTGACTCATTTAAAAACAAATGAATGGAAAATTCAATAAATATTAGTTATATAAGAAGTATTCTAAGTTTATGTGTGTAATGTTGTGTTTGTGGTTAATCCCAACTCTAAAATCTTTGTGTGAGCTCAGTAAAAGATCTGTAAATGAATTTTTAATCCATGCACTGTAGCAAGAAACATTTTTACTTGCTACACAGAAGCATTTTGGAATGTTGTAGTCTGCCTGTACCAAAGCTCACTGGCACTGCTGTGACAATGTTTTGGTTTTATCATCACAGAAAATCATGTTCACATTTACATAGCAAATATTATATGCGTAATTTAAGTAGTGACCTCTTTATTTACTAAGTACTCTTTTAGTTCTTCCACTCTGTCCAGGTATTGTTTACATTTGTCTCTAATCTTCTGATTGCCATCTTTCCCTTGAGGTTCACCTGAAAAAAAAGAAAAAGACAATTACATCTGACGAACAGCAAAGACTTTTTGACATCATGTCATAGAAGTTCAAATGCGTGCGTCCCAGGTGCTATTAAAGAATTTTTAGTCAGGTGACTGTAGCATGCATGAGGTTCTTGGGAAACTGTATGAATGATAACTCATGACAAGTTAAAGTGGCGGAAAAGTAAAACTGGCACACATGCGCACAAACAAATTTACAAAAGTAAAAGACAACAATGTGCAGATTGTAAGGATCATGTGCTGTGTAGCATAACATTCAAGTCAATGCTACTGTGACATTGCTGACGCACGTTTCAAAATGTGAAGAAAATACTTGACTGCATGCTGGTAGGATTGGATGGCTTCTTCATAGTTCCCAGCCTGGTCCTCCTGTGAAGCTTTCTGTGCTATAGCAATAGCTTTCTGAAAGAGCAGGACATGAATTAATAGTTCAGACAGTACCACAATTTCTAATTCTACTAAAATCACTCTGGATGTTTATATATAAACATAAAACTCAGTTTGTATTGTAAAAAATCTCATTAAGTGCAATCTAATTTCCAATAACAAATATAGAAACAGCACAATTTATATTCTGATGTATGAGTTATGCATTATGATAAACAAAAAAAAGTTAACAAATGCTTCTTAACTATTAAAATGGTCCAAAAGAAGATGTTCAACAAAAAAAAATAATGTTTTCAAACTTTAAAGATGTTTATAACACATTGTCTATTTAGCTTAACAGAATATCAGCAAGCTTTCTAAAATCCAAAATATGAATCTATAACTTGTTAATGCCTGTGAATCTTTGATGGCGATTTTCATTGTTTTCATTGACCCACTTCATTGTATTGATACATTTTAAAGAAATATAGAAATATATACCAACAATAAAGTGTGACAGAGGTAAAGAAAAATGGAAAAGTAGGAGTGGAAGGCCCAGAAGGTTGGTGGATCAATCCCCAAGCTCATAGTTGCTCATAATCACAGTCCCAAGTCTGGATAAACTGGGAGTGTTGTCAGGAAGGGCATCTGATGTAAAACCTCTTTCCAAAATCAATGTGCAGAACATGTTGATCTGCTGTGGCAACCCCTAACAGGCAAACGCTGAAAGAAGTTGTTTACATGTGTGACTGTTGTAGAAGCTTCAGGAGACTAAGTGCCAAACTCAGAAAGATAAAAGAAAAAGAAAGAAAAAAATTCTCAGTGCAAAAGTTTCAAGGAGCTTTAGTGCTTATTATTGTGTACAGATTCAGAGGGTCTTAGAAAATTGTCACACGTAAAGATCTAGTGAACCCTTTAACAGAATTAACAGGAAGCACTTTCTCTTTCATTTTCAGATACCCCTTCAGCTTCTTTGCATGGATATTCTGTTTAGCTCTGCCCCCTTTCATCTGTCAAAAAATCAGCATTAAAAACATACAAAATAGGTGCTAATTACACAGAGCTACTGGCTAGTGATCAAAACTGGCTGATTCTAGGCTAATCACTTTAAGGCTTCAGGCAGGAGAAATGCCACCATTTTGATTTTAGCCACGTGAACCCATTCAACACTGAAGATTCTATGACTGACCATGAAATTTTCACTGTCTATGAGGTGAAGACCATTCCATCAGATTATCAGCCAAAAAAACAATTCAAACAATGAATTCTGCGTTCAGTGGAGTCTATATTTCAGCAGGTCTTTTGGAAAAAACAAAGATTCGTTCTCTGTGAATGATGAGGGCATCATGATGCTGACTTTTTGCAGCAGCTTTGCCCATATCATATCATTAGCATATATTGAAGGAGTGTGTATCTATCTTTTACTGGTTACTTGAGCAGAACAATGCCGGAACCATTATTCTGCTTTACTTTTAACAACACAGCTTGATAAAGAGAGTGTGTATGCTTGACTGGACTGCCTGCTGTCCAGATCTGTCTTCCTACTGAAAAAAATAACCTACATCAACAAGAGGAGAATAACAATAACACAAGAATAACTACTACAGACTGCTGAGTAGCTGAAATTTATAATTCAGCAAGGAGAGACATAAATTAATCTTGCAAAACCGCATCAGTTTATATCCTCTGTCCCAAAATGACCAAAAAACATACTTCACAATAAGGAGTGTTGTAACATATTTGTAAATATTCTTCTTGCTCAAGTTTTTCTTTAGTGTTCCTGTCATCAAAATCGAGATGTGATTTTCTAAATTCAGCAGTTAGTCAGTGAAGGAATTAAAATAATTCCCTTTGAACTTGTGTCTTTTGTAAACTGGTCTGCTTGTGGTGTTTTGCCCCCCTTTTTCTCTTTTTTTCTGTGTGTTTGCAGGGGAGAGTTTTCTCGGTTGCATGCTGATTTGCAGTTCCATCCTCTGGCCATCCCAGCGTTTACCTCCACCTGTGTGTGTAGATGTGTTCGGGGTGCCGACTGGCATCTCAGCGCTGCTACCTCCATCTGTTTATGTTTAAGTTTATGTTTATATGGTCATTATATTTAGTCATTTGTGTGGTCTCCTCTCTCTGTCCTCCATCCTCTCTCTGTCCTGTCTCCCCTCTTTTTTTTCTTTACCCGGCTGGCCTTCTGCAGGAAGGTACCCCCTTATGATCCAGGTCCTGCTCAAGGTTCCTTCCTCTTAGAGTGGAGTTTTTCATTGCCCCTGTTTGGCTTAAAGGTTTTTTTCTCCCTCTGTGGGAGTTTTTTTTTTTTTTTTTGCCTGCCATTATCCTTGTTTAGGCTTCAATATTATATCTTTAGTTAATGATATTTACTCGGGGGTCATGCTCTGGGTCTCTGTAAAGCGCCTAGACACAATTGACATTGTAACAGATACTATAAAAATAAAGTTAAATTGAACTGAATTAAACTATATATTAGATTAGATTAGATTTACTTTATTCACCCCATATTATCATTTAAGTACATTTCACCCTTACTTCGCCCCACTTGACTTTTGTTTCTGACTTGTATGTCACTTTGGAAATACGTAAATAAAGAAGTAAATAAAGTAAAGAAGTAGATAAATACATTTGAATAAAGGTTCATGTAGGGGTGCAATGATCCATCCATTTAAAGATGAATTATTGTGATTTGCCATGAATGGAAGTGATTTTGTTCAGTCACCGTATAATATTGTCTCATATCAACAGCTTGCTCCTGAACTGAATTGAATCAATATTGTGCAATGGCAGAATTTGTAATATTGGTAACATTGAATCATCATCCAGTTCATCAAAGTAAAACCATATCATGATGAAACTTGTGATTGACACCCCTAGGTTCATGGGTATTAACAAATTGAACATTTAGGTGTTTGATGCAGAGCCTGGGGCTTTTCTGGAAATTAGGGTGTGCAAATTGTCAGTCTAGCGCTACATACTGACAGTAGGCTGTTACTTGCTCATGCAATTCAATTTAACAGCAGCTTTAATGATAGATGCGTTGTCCATTATTACGATCAAATACGAAAACACTGAGTTTTACTGTGTAGGATACAATGAGATCATCAAACCCATTTATTTTCCACTGAGAGAAACATTTCAATACAATGTAACAGACTGCGATTAAATCTGTGGACTTCATGGGCTGCTACATTTTCAAGATTCTGAGAATGAATCATAAGGATATGTCAAAATGAAATCTGCGGTCTGTCAGACTGTCAAACACTTTTTTCCTTCTGAATGAGAAACTACACCCTAGACCTAACCGGGGAACCTCCAATATTAAGAGAAGCCATTCATCCTACCTGAAGATTTGTCGGCTCCATGCAGTCATACGAACATTTAAAGCGCAACAGATTCAGTCTTGGCCCACGCAGCTCTTGTTTCACTCACCCAGCTGTGTAGCCTCTGTACAACCAGTTTACTTCCTGTTTGCTTATCAATCTATTGCCTATGGCATAAGGGTAAAAAAAAAAAAAAGCAGCCTGGCCGCTTTAAAGAATGGCGACGATTCTGGGACACGGAAAACCCTCCTGCCAATGAGTCACGACACTCAACTGTTGCTGTGCAAGTTACAAACAAAACACAAAGTCCCAACTATGAACGGCAGATTCAGAATTTCTGCTTTTGTTACACTGGGATTATTTGAGATAGCAGTCTCGACAGAGGCTAAATTACACAGAAAGATTTCTAGCTGGAACTTCTTGTTAGAGACAGTGACCTATAAACATGCCACATAGTTTCGTGTTTGTGAGTTTGCGCGACTCTGAAACCCGCTTCACCGCCGAACTCTCGTGTGGTGTCAGTGAGCTCCGCTAGAGGGCGCCCTAGGATCAGAATGAAAGCGTCAGCGAGGAGGTACACCTACATGTTTGAGGCGCATCTTATTTTTGAACGATCACTTTTTAAAAATAAATTAATATTGTTTCACATTTATTTTGATGAGGCTTCATAATTAATTAAAAAAAAAATCGCAATCATACTTTAATGGTCTTTTCTTAAAAATTCAATTTATGCATAATGTCAAGCAATTGTATTTTGTATTATTGTAAAATTGTTTAGAGTGAAAAATAATTATTCATGCAAGCACATTTACACACGAAGGCGTATTCTCATATCTGAGGAAGACGAAAACAAAGGGGAGAAAAAAAAAAAAGCCATGCCCCCGGTGAACGGATAAACGCAGTGTTAATTGCGATGGCAGACCTTTGGCCCCTCTCAGTCACGGAGCATTAGCGTCGAGCTCAGACCGTCGGCAGCCTGACACCTGAGAGCAGCGCAGCGCACCAGTTTGGCTCACAACACGGAAAACTGGTCCGGATTTGGGGGATATGCGGTTAAAAGATGGGACAGCTTCAGCAGTAGAAGAGAAACTTCAAGCTTTGTCCGACATTATCGAGCGCGCGGACCTTTTGAAAGAGTCTCGCGCGTAAACCTTCGCAGCTCAATAGCTCGTTTCATGGAGAGCTGTCGACAAGACCTGCACGCACGCCGCGGGTCGCTCTCATCATCTACCAGCTCAGATGTGGAACATGGCGAGAGGGATGGAAGGAGCTCATCCTCCTCGCCGTGTTTTTGACCTGTTTGATGACAACTTTCAGGGACGCAGGTGGACAAGAAGCTTTTAATGACATAACGGGGTTCAGTTTGAACCCGCCGTACTTCAACCTCGCTGCGGGCTCTGGGATATCTGCCACCGCAACCTGCGGCCAGGATGAGGCTGGCGCTCCGAGATCTGATTTATTTTGCAAGCTTGTCGGAGGACCTACCAATGGACGTCCTACTCAAAATATACAGGTATGTAAAAAAAAAAAAAAAAAAAAAAAAAAAAAAAAAAGTGAGAGCTTAATACGTGTGCATAACTTTTCATCAGTGCCCAAAAAGGGAATGTGGAGACACAAGCACTTAAATCTCATGTAGTGAAAAGGTAATTGTATCTGGCGTGTGACCACTGACATAAAGTCGACTGAGTTATTGTTATGACTTTGGTTTTATGAAGATGCCCCCGACCTATGCTATAACTTGTAGCTTGTAAATGTAATTAAAGGCGCGTTTAAACCCCCCCCCCGGGGGAACCCTGACTATTCTGCCAGCTCTGAACAACTTGTATAAGTGCCAGAAATGCCTCTGCACTCTGTAGTTAATTCCCTCGTTTTCTTAAGGAAATGCCCTTCAACAGTGGTCCCACTTCCTCTGAGGAGCCCACTCATGAAGGGTCCCCACTGCAAAAGGAACAGGAACAGTTACGTTTGGAAAAAAAAAAGCACTTTATGTGAACATTTCCCAGAGAACCCTCATGATAAGCAAGAAATGTTAATTGCTCTATGATTGTTTAGATGGAAAAGAAATGAAAATATGGATATCCACAGAGCAGGAGAAGATCAAATCAACAGTTAGAGTCAAGAAGCCATATAATTTTTTCACTGCTTTGTATTATTATTATATCATTACAGCATATTAGTTATTGACCACTGGCATTATAAAACATTAATAATGTATGGAGCAATCATTTGGATGTGGATATGTTTTTAATACCAATAATTTGACCCCGTGTAGGGCCAGTTCTGTGACTACTGCAACTCTGCTGATCCAAACAAAGCTCACCCAGTGACCAATGCCATCGACGGGACAGAGCGGTGGTGGCAGAGCCCTCCTCTCTCCAGGGGACTTGGGCTACAACGAGGTGGATGTCACGCTGGATCTTGGGCAGGTAAGATGGACGCGTGTTATTTTTCACAGGACCAGATGTTTTTCAGCTGCTTTTCAGTTGCTGTGTGAATAACCATAGCTCTTTGATGATGGGAAAACATACAGTAGCACCTGACTGTTAAAGGTGAAGGAGAAATTTGACTTCTTCCGTGGCCATTGCTGTGATGCTGGGAGATGACTTGTGCTACTTGTGCGTGCAAAGTGGTAAAGCAGCTTTGCTGGTGTGAGGTCGGACATTTGCAGTGTGTGTGCTCCCTGTTCTTCCTCAGGAACGAGGTTGCTTGACTCGTAGTGTTTCATTCACAGATTTTCCAAAGGTGTTGGGTGGCTGTGTTATCAGTCCAAGCTTCAACGCCTCAGCGAACAGAAATCATGAGGTGCGGCTGGATTCTTTCCAAGAATCAAATTCACACCCCTTTGGCTGGTGAATATGCCTCCATCATGACCCGTGTCTCTGGTAGGAGGTTGGCTAACCGCCCGTAAAACTGCAGCTCACGCTCAATTATCTGCCGTGAGGAAAGGGAGGAATGCTGTCTCTGGATTAGGGATCAGAGAGATGAAAACTCTCATTTGAGAGACGCGCAGGGACCCTTGGACCTCAAGCGTGACACGAGTTTTGACTCGTATTGGAAAAGTAACAAGAACCGGTCATCTGCACACGTGTTGCACATTTGGCTCCCAGCGGGGGCACCGCGTCAGACAAAGGGTGCGGGCTTTTCTGCCTCTGTTTTTGGACGGACTGAGCCGAGCAGAGATCCTGCACGGCTAAAAATAGTCCACACTCACAAGAGGATGGACACATGCAGGGCCTGTGGAGATGTCTGACTTTAATACGTGGTAATGCTCAGTTTATTTGGGAGCACGGACTGTGGCATTATTGTATTAAAGTGTGCTAAAAAGAGTGTGGCTAGATTTGTGGCTGTGACTACCATCCACACAACACCCTGCCCTCCCTCAACACAGCACCACCTCACACACATACACATACCACACACCTGTCACACACATTTCTCTTTTAATGGCGTATGTTGCTGTCAGGACTAATGTTTACCTTCCACCAATGCATTTTGAGCAGTTTGGTTCTTTTTGTGCTCTAAAAACTGAATAGTGAGCTAAGAAATGTGACATTTGGAGGAAGTAGTTTGGCTTTACTAGTGTAAAATTAGAAGCTCATTAACTACTGAGTTAATACTAAAAGTCTCAATAGTGAGAGAAGTATCTATCTCGATGACTAAAGTGTACCCAAATACATCACAATCACTGTTTGAGTAGTTTTGTTCTCTTACGCATCTTCCTGAGCTGTAATAAGTGATTTATTTTTTAACCCTCTGAGGATTTACTGATCTTTTCCAGTTCTCAAATGAAAAGCTCATGCAATCTTTTGGACAGTGCAATACCTGACAAATGTTTGACTGTTCCACGTGGAACTTTGATAGCATTGTACATTCTTTTGAAATCCGCAGGATAAATGATGTGTTTAATGAGATATGTGGGTTAGGCCGGCCTGAATAGCTGCTTTGGTTCCTTTCAAGACCAACACAGGTGGCTGTTCGACTGGTCTCTGTAAAGCTCTAAGTAGATCTATTAGATAACGGCACAGTCACTGTTTATCTTAAAATGCTGAGGTTCAAAGAGAGGGGGTCTTTTCTTTTTTTTTTTCTTCTTCTTTTTTGACAGAGCTGTTTCCGGTCTCCCTTTTTCAAAGTGAATTGTTTGAAGCATGGTCTGCTAAGTTTAAAGCTAGACTAATCTGATCAAAAGTGAACTCAGTAGTTTGTCTGACAGGTTTATACCAGCACTTTAGCAGATATCATAAGTCCCCCTAAGCATGAATTCTCATGCCTGATAACCGCAGCTTAAGTCAGAAGTTTCTCTTATACTGGTGTGATTTTACAAATTGTCATTTTTTTTTCTGTACATATGGTAAAAATTGTATTTAATGTTTATATTTCCCAGTGCGCACTCTTTAAACACTTCAAAATCCACAACAGACTCACTCAAGAGGTGTGAGCTCTGCAGAGACCAGAGCTAAGGTCTGTGCAGAGCTCACACCTCTTGAGTTTGTGGACAGACCTTGATATGGCCCAAAAATTGCAGAGAACTTTAAGGCTTTTGCTAAATAAAAAAAAAAAAAAAATCCCCAAACATGAATGGAAACACTGCCAGGAGGCTGCAAAAAAGGCTAACGAGTTGGTGTTAATTTGTTGTTATTTTGAAATGTCAAAAGAAGAAACTAAAGATATAACCCTGCTTGAAGTATGATGGAAAGACATTCAAAGAAAGTATGACCAGGGAAGCCCAAAATGTTTCATGTCATTTTTAGTTCTTCTCATGACATGATCGCTATGTCAAGTGCCTTGAGCTCAGAATAATTTTCATGAGCTCCGTGTCTTCGACAGGCCAGTGTGAGCCAGATGAGCTGCTCCCTGTTTGTGTGACTTCTTGGCTTTTGAACCATGACTTAAGCTTAATCCTTCCTTCAGCTGGTACATGACCTCTGTGGTCTTCACTTGGCTCCTGTATGACAGTTACAGATGGCGTTTGACATAAATTACTTTTTGGCTTTGGATGAATGGATTTTGCCGTAAGTAGATAGTTGTGTTTGCCTACATTATATCATTATAACTTTTGAAAATTAAATTAATCCTCCAGCCTTGCTTAGTAGTGATTAAAGGAAGATTGAATCGCTTTGATACTGCCTTTGAAAACATCATTAGTATTTTTAGTATTATATTTGGCATTAGAAACATTTTTGACCACATAAGACACACTTGTGCATGTTTTTTTCTTGTTTATACGCATAAATACTCGAAGAGCTGGTGAAACATTTGAAGAACTCATCATAAATCTATGCCAAAAGCATGAAACCTTTTCCTGGAACTTTTGCTCTGGTTAAACTATTTACAGGACAAAGTAAGTAAGCCATTGTTCTGCTACACATTTACGCCATGTATCTGACTGCCAGTCCTTTTCTTTTTTTTCTTCTAGGGATTGTATTTTAGGAGCTGTGACCACATGTGCTTATCTGCCTGAGTGAGCACAAAGTAGACCATGTGAGGCAAACATACCAGGGCTTACTGCTGTCTGCCTCCTATTTGAGGAGTTCACACTGCTTCCGATTGGTTGTGAGACACAGAATGCATCCTGAACAGTATTGGCTTGAATTGGGTTTTGATTAGGTGCTGACTGATTAAAGGCACTGTAGTCGTGTTTTAATGTAAAGGACAAAGCTATGCATCATTTCTGTGGTTGTCAGATGTTGACAATAGATGGAGCCTTGTGGCAGTTTCATGGCTTTTTGTCTCTCTAGTTAAATTATTTGCAAAGCACGCTCTTATAGTGAGGGTATAGCATGCCTTTAACTTCATAGGACTTTAATAATAATTGTAAAATTGATGACTTGACTTTATAAAGAAGTTTGAAAGAGTACACTAGTCCAATGGTAGCCCAGTGGCTTTGCCTCTGCTCACAATGATGGAATAATCAAGGAGACGAAGCTTTCAGAAGCTCGAATTTTAGAGAAATTCCCTAGGAACTTAATCCTGTCTCTCAGGGGTCCCAGCAAAGTTGGTTTGCATGTTTTATTTGCAGCCATCGCCCCCTTTTGTGTTGGAATCCTTCAAGGCGGTATTGTGTGACACTCCTTCTGTGCACCCAGACTCTCACAAAGGTTTGGGTCTTTCAAGCCTCGTTGAAAGTGACCTGACCCTCTCTTTTCATTGGGTAAATGGATAGAGATAGGAAGGTGGTGTAATTGGTTGTGAGAAAGGGCTTACACAGAAAACATAAACACGTAACTCATGACTGCAAACATTTAATTTTCCCTCTTACCAAGCCATCTCATGGTTGTGTTTTTGTGCAGTTGTTAATGTACATGCATGGATGATCTTGTTCAGATTCATCATGCATGGATGCACTGCTGTACTGCTTCCTTCTCAACACTTGCAGAAAAGTGGTTTTCAAATATCCATAGTTAGTAATCTAAGTAATTTGGTTACATAAGCTGCTTCTCAAATAACTAAAAAATAGTAAACTTCTGTGGAAAATCCAATCTCCTCAGTGGTCGACATGTATTTTTGCATGAAGATTTGTAGGTGCATAGCTGTTGGCTCAGTTCCACATCAGAGATAAGATTGGCTTTTAGGCATACTCCTGCAGTGACGATGGAGCTGATGTAAGTGGCTGTGTTTAGCAAGGCTGCCTGAGGCGCCAGGCCATCCCAGCAGATATTTACTGCTCCACTAACAGCCACCACATGCTACTTAGCATTAGCAGCCTGGCTGCATACGTGCATCACGTTCAACTGTTGGACTGCAGCTGCACCTAAATCTGGAGCTGCGGTGTGGAAAAGCTTGTGGTGTTTAATGTGGGATCTTTTCACCTTTTCAAAGGCTTTGCCATCAATTGGTACTTGGTAATACTTGTCACTGGTCACAGGTTTACTGACGCAGGCACTGATGCAATGGGAAGTGTAAAGAGAGCAGCAGTTTTCCTAGACCTACTTGTCACGAATAGTATACCCTTTTGCATGCTGTCATCTAAGGTCACTGGAAGAGATCATATGCAATACTGCACCTTTAAAAAGCTCCAAAATTACAGAGGCTTTGTCAGTTTGTTTTGGCTTCACATTTTAACGTTTCTTCAGTGGTTTACAGTATGTTTGTTACCAAACAGAAAATGTGAAATTGAATAATTGAATGCTCAGTGCTCTATGTTACAGGATGTTTCTGCATAGTTTTTCATCAACCTTCAGATTAAAAGCAAACATAGTGTTTGCTGCAGAAGTGGAAGTTCATGAGCAGCTCAAGCTCTTACAATGACAAGACTGCTAACAAGCAGAAACATGCAGGTTCTTAATGCTCTCTTGTAACTTTTAGCCAATTGTTGTGTGTTACCATATAAACTAATTCTGTCATGCAGACAGAGAAAAATACATTAGACGACCCCCTTACGTCTCCTTTGCTCCACCTGTTGCAGACAGACAAACAGTTGTACATTGCATTGTTACAAATGGGAGGACAACTGCTCCACCTCTTCAGAGCTGCAGCGTGTTCTGTCTGCATCGCAAGTTCAAAGACTTGTCAGAAACTAATGGCCGCTTCACTGTTAAAATGCGAAAGATTCGGACACAACTGGGTATAAAGTAGGGCTGTAGCAATACACTAATCTCACGATACGATATGATACGATATATCTGGCTCACGATACGATATATATCAATATTCATCTTACAATACATTTACATCATTTTCGCAGAATCGATAAAATCGCCCAGCCCTAGTATAAAGAGAGCGTCCCGAAGAAGATGGGGAGGAGTTTATCATATTGCAATCTGTTTGGGCTTCAAGTCCGTTTTGTTTTTCACATCTTTTGAGACTCCAGAGGAGTATCTGTATACAAGATCACCAGATTCAAAACTAATATTTAATAGATTTAGTTAGTCAATTGGTTCTATGTCAATTGACATAGTTCTGTTGTGAAAAAATCATTGTGTGGAATCAGACAATGATTCCACACTTACTTCATGTAAACCACTGTTGCCCACCACAGTTTTCTGTTGCATTTACGAATGCATTTTAAAAACATATACTACATCCATAAAAAAGTTTTAATTGTTTATGCAAAATACGGCTACCATGTCTGCTTGCATAAAGGGGATTGGGGACAGTCTGGCTTGTTTTCAAAGATAATGTGTGTGACACTATGACAATGCCGAGTAAAAATTTTCCTGTATAGCTGCAAAATGTTGTGGTGGAGACCATGTATATTTTTATGTTATCATATCTGAAGAAGCATTTTATAATTTCTGTTTAGCCTATTGCTCACGTTGTTTTATAGTGTAAAGTTTTTGCTAAGTCTTAGAAGATAACTACGGTGCCTTTGTTATATCAGTTATGACTATTGTGTGATCTAAAACCCTGAGAATCTTCATCCAAACCATATCTACACTCAGAAACAACAACAACAACAACAAAAACAACTGTGATTTTTAAAAAACTCATTTTGTCATTATGTGAAACATGTAAGCACACAAAAGTCAGTTGCTGGGTTCCCAGTCTCACTTTATTTTTTTTTAATTGTATTCTTTTTCTTAGACATGTTATATAGTCCTTTAGTTAAAAAAAAAGGTACTTTCTAAACTACCTGCATGTAATTCAGACATATGATGGACTGAAAACATTTTGGCACATCATGAAAAGAAAACTATGGCAATAAAGACCATCTAAGATTCTATATTGATTATAATCGAGGATAACGTTTTGTTTTCATATTTGTAGAAACTGGTCTCCTAAGGGGGCAGCACAGAAGGTTCCTGGTTCAAACCTCAGTAGGGGCCTTTCTGTGTGGAGTTTGCATGTGCTTGTGTGGGTTTTCTAAAGGTATTCCAGTGTCATGCCACAAGAAATCCATAAGAGAAAAAATTATTAAATACTTTTTCACCTCAACAACAGATGTTGATTCATCTCATGTCATGAATGCTGAACAGTATGGATGGACTTCTAACATGACGGAGACTGTCAAAATTTGATTTATGCTCATCTTTACCCAATAGGTCACATGACCTGGAAGCTACTGAGCTAAAATGCTCTTATTTATTTTGAAAGAAATGAGTGTAGGAGCATAGTAGTACACTTGTTTTATGAGACAGATCTCTTTTAAATAAAATTTTGACAGTCCTTTGTTTATTTTTAAAAACCGGGTTTCCACAATATGTTGTAAGTTAGAGCTGACTTTCTCCATCGTCTCAGTCTGTTTGCCGCGCATTTGAAATGTTCAAGCGGCCGGCTTGACTGCAGTCTCATTCAAGTAAAAGTATGTTAGCCTACTGAAAAATTGCTTATGCCTGATCATAACAAAGCTAATAACTAAGAAGACAATAATTGTTAACAATTTTTTATTTCTTTTATTTCATTACGTTTCCATTTATCCACACCCCTTGCTCCCACCCTTGTCACGGTAGTAATATTAAATTAAGATGGTTACAAGGAAAAAAAAACAGAATAAAAACAAAACAATAATGTTATTTCCTTCCTTGTCTGCCACAAATATTTCAAAATAGCATATTAAAACAAAAGAAAAACCTTGCTTACCTCCATTTTCCTCTTCTTCGTCTTCTTCTCTTGTACACGTTCTTCTGTGGTACAATGTGGGGGAAAGTGGGAGGAGTCAAACGTTGAGCACCGTTTCCAAGTTCCAAGTACTTGAAGTTTGGACTTTGAATTACATTTTCCAGAGTTGTACTTGTCAAATATGCATACCCAAGGACAGGAGAACGCAGTTTGGACAGTGCAATTGGAACAGCACTGTACTAGATAGCATCACAGCTCAGCTAGCAGGCAAACACATAATTATAAACATCTACAATTTAATTAAGCATACAATAAACATTCTAAAGTTTATTACGACTTAGAACGGATCATGGACTCTTCTGGCAAGCGTCTTAAACAAAAGTATCTTATTTTATGTCTTTTTAATGTGTTTTCTGCTTTTGTATTTCATCTGTGATTATGAATGAAGTTGGGTGGACGTGAGAAGAAAAAAAGCTTGCCAACATCGGAGGAATTATTAAATAGGCTCTATCGTGATCAATTAACCATAAATTTGAGGTTAGGAGAACTCTAAGAGAACTTTCTGGCATTTTAAAACTACATTCTGTTACAAAACAACATAACTATAACTTTGCTTTTCACTCTTTTCTCCTCTGGCATTACTGCTACTTGTTGATGTGAAATGTATTCTGGGATACTTCTCAAGTCACTGGATGCTTCCTCTGTAAAATGGGCGGAGCAAAAACACATCCAGGATGTGACTTACAATTGGAACCTTTGGCAAGTATTTAGACCCCTCTAGAAACTTTTTTTTTCAATTAAGTCCACTAGTGACAAATCTTTGTCTGGTCTTTATTGGAGACATTTGAATACTTTGACATGAAAACATATATAGTTTTTCTTCTCAACAAGCAGTGTGTGCTGTGATGGAACCCTCCCCCCTCTCGAGTGACCCAGCCTGCAGCCAACAGTCCCACTCAGCTGCAGTTAGAGTAGGAGATTTTCACCCCTCAGTGTCCAGAGTGCAAATTGTGCATGGGATGACACTTGAGTTTACAAAAAGTCATAAAATGTTGACTATAATAGCTATTATTGCTCTTGGAGTTTGCACTAATCTGTGGTGCCGCAGTTCAGACTTCAGGGTGTGCATTTATCACGTTTGAGCAGTCACATACACAAACTGGGCTATTTGTCACGGGTCAGCAATCTAGACTTGATGATTCACAAACAACACACAAGTCTTGGCCATGACACGCTCAGGGTTTGCAGATAAGCAGTACATTTTAAAAATTAATTTCAGATTTGTTACAAGTGGTGAAAGAAAAGGACAGATGTTAATGTGGTATTGTTTAAATGGTGTTTGGTATTTTGGGAAACGGTTGGCTCTCTGGCAGTGATATGTTAATTACAAGGTTTTTGTAAATCTGGTTACTTTATACCCTGAATTTGTCACAGAGGGCATCAAGGTCAGGAATTTAAAAAGGGTGACGAAAGGCACAGAGGGTAGCTGTCACCCAGTCTATGCTTGCTACAGCTCAGCCCTGACCTTTTTGACAGCCACCCACAGCCTCTTAGGCTAAATCTCCTTGTTTGACACTCTTGTCGAAAGCCCGAGGCTGCAGATGCTGGGAGAGGCAGAGGATGGCTCTGCTCAAGTGTTTTGTAAAGTCTACTAACCACACACTTGTCAGTGTGTTCAATGTCTTTTACACCACTGGAATCCTCTGCTCATGTACATGGCATGCAGTTGTGATATTTAATGCTCCTTTTAAACAGTGCAAAGGTGTTGGACATATTTCAACTCAGTGTGTTTAGCTTGGCATGACAGGGCTGGAGAGACCACAAAGCCATGCCAGGACCGGGCACCTTCTTTCAAGGTGACACTGTCTGTTTTTGCCTGCATTTGTTTCTTCTTGCCAGTCTGGATTAGATTCAACGTTATGCACTACAGGATTTGTCATCATTGCAATGTTTTAATATAAGTTAGAAATGTGAAGACCTTTTTTTGCCTCATTTATAGAGTTTATAAACACAGAGTAAATAAGAAGCAGTGACTTCCTTTGTCCTTTTTTGTCTTTTTGGATAAAAAAAAAATCTATTAAATGTTTCACATTCTTCAAGAGAGAGAAAAACCGAATAGTCAAGGGATGACTTGAATACCATCTTTATAAGATACAGAGCTTCGGTTGAAGATTATGACAAATATGTGGAGTTTTGGTTAATTAAGGGAGGGGTGCTGAGGGAGTTGGGCTGTCACAGTGTTCTAAATTAATTACTGTGTCACTTACATGCAATATATAATCATATATAATGTTCTATATATATGATAGCAGCCAAGTCAGTATTTCAATCAAAATAAACGTGTTGAAACTGAATACAACCAACTAAACTATAGACTCTTGTATATATCCCTTGTCCTGTCTTGGACTGCATAGTGCAAAAACATATTAGTAGTTATTACCCAGTATATTTTCAATCTTTAATCAGAACAACAAGAGTCAAGTGTATATATGTTTCCATGGATGGTGATGTGCTGATATTAGCTAAGGGTGCAAGCAGCTCGCTGCTTGTCTACATTGTTGGAGCTATTTCTTAACCAGTTGATTGTACTGATAGTGGGTGGATTCATGGGTGTTGTGCCACTGTGGTCGGCCAGATTGCAATTGCATATTTGGCAGACTGCCTTTATCTTGTCATTGCTCAATATAATTTAAAGTGTTGCCACACAGCTGAGGTCTTCGGCACGATGCCTCCCGTTTAGCAGCCAAACCGAACTCAAGTACTGCTGTTGGTGACGTTCACGGCCGCCAGTTAATGAGAGCACCGTCTGTCTGTGGCCTGGCAGAGATTGTATTCCTCTACTTTTTCTTTGTATTTTGATGATGTAGTGAAACTTATAACATAATGATAAATGTATTTGGCAGTTTGGCTGTTTACAAACCCCCCACTCCCCCACCCCACCCTCCAGGAAAGATAAGAGTTTCCATCAAATGCTTTCGTGATGAAATAGAAGTCTTATGCATTGGCATATTGCAAAGTTAAGAACTTTGTTTACTATTTTGCTGCTTCGCAATTACTCATTTTGACAAAATGTGTTAAACCCATCCTGGCTGAACGACACACTGTCCTCCGTTTAGTGAAGCAGAACAAAGTAAACTGATGCAGGACCTCTCGCCAACCACACAACCCCTGATGGTCACATTTTTTGACATATACTAAATGTAATTGAGGATCTGTTTTAGTAATCTCCTTTGTCACAAGAAGTGGTGGAGGAGATTTTCACCGTTGTACGTCGCCGTCAGTGACAGGTTCCTGAAAGCAGCAGCAAGCTCTGTTTTAGGGGCATTAGGATGGAAGGGGAATGTGGCGCTATGTTTGGAATTTGAGATGGGTCTGCATGCCAGCCAGCACGTCTCTTGCCACCCCTATCCTTTTTGCCCTCCCCCCCGAGCCCCTGACCCCTCCCTCATATTATCACAGCCCGTGTGAACCAAACTTCCTCTTGGTCCTCAGCAGAATCAGCAAACTGACAATCGGCAGCTCCTTGCTTCTATTATTAGATGACAGCCTACGTCTTGATTTTTTATTTTTATTTTTTATTTTAACTTGTGCATCCTGTTGCAAGGATGGATGGAAGTGTTCTCTGATTAATTTATGACACACCCCATTCAATGACGAAAACTTCCTAAGTTGTTTGATTTACTTCCACTCCGGCTGTTTTCCTTAGCAGTAATGCTGATTAAAGGACAGTCAAGTTTAAGACTATTCCTTATTTGCAACCTGATGATTTTGTTGGTCCTTATTAAGGCTGTCAACAGTCTGCAGATAATAAGGCCAGACAGTTTCCCAGTTGACCTCTTGAACTCTCTCACAATCCATCAACCAAAGAGCTACTTGAATTTGAGGCTTTTAGTTCTTCCTGTTGGGGGTGGAATTCATGTAGAACCATCGATCCTTTAGGCGCAGTGATCACATCCGAATTGTTGCTATGTTTTACTTTGCTTTGATATTTTAACACAGCTCTTAGCCTTGCGCAAGGAGAGACATAAACCTGAATATTTTTAATGCCTGCCGGGCTTCGTATCAAGGTGCTGAGGGATGCTGGACGAGCGTGGGCCTGCCTTCATCAGTCTCAGGAAAGACTGCCTGTACAAATGTCTGCTTTTAAGATAGCGTGCCCAATTTTAGCTACAGTTTTCCATTTATCTGTTCAGTCCTGAAGGCAAATACTGTAGGGTTAGGTATTTGTCCTTCCAATACCCTGTTATTCAAATATGCTAAATATAATTTAATGAATCCTTGCCATCATTTTGATAAACTGAGCTGAGTTTTAGCCTAACAAAACATGACAAGTGTGCCTTTTGTTGGCAGTGCAGGTGCCATGTAAAGGTTTGTGTCATTGAGATTAAATTCCAAGTTACGTCAAACCTATGGAAGATCAATCAGAGAGAGCTTTCACTCTGACAAGCTACCTTTGTGCTGCACAATGCTCAATCAAGTTAAAATCACTCGCTTTCAGGGTTTGATAATGATGCAAATGAAGTGCAAAGGAAATGTACTCCCTTCAGTATCAGGAGTCTGACAGAAACAATGACTGACATCATTTCCTGTGCTTCTATTTTCTCTTTATTCTGATAGATGGTGAAGATAAAGAGTATGGAGAATAGAAAGGGAACATGCGGGTTTAGCTGATTTCTTTCACTAACCTGGCTGCACCTGCAGTGGTTTTAGTGTCTCTATGCTAACAAATGCTGAATGTATCTTGATGTATGACCAAATTTAGCTAAAGTCATGCTACAAGGACAAGTTCAGTGCAAAACAGGAAACTGATTCAACTCGAGCCATTAAATCTGTGGCAAATACAGCGACCATGCTGATGTTGTGCCCAGACAATCACAAGAAAGGAAATAAGAATATTGTCAGGGCCCCATGCTGAGCCTCTCTCAATAGAGTCGGTAGAGCACAGGAAACTGCTACATTTTGCCAAAATCCGCTCTGTGCAGTGACTGCCTTTTGTTCAGCCTGCTCTTTGTGTTCTGGTTTTCAGCTCTTCCATGTAGCGTATGTCCTCATCAAGTTTGCTAATTCACCTCGTCCTGACCTGTGGGTGCTGGAGCGCTCCGTAGACAATGGGCGAACATTCACTCCCTGGCACTACTTTGCAAGTAAGTTCACTTGTTTCTGTGCTTTTTGGAATATTTGACTTTTGTTTTATGCTGAAACAATACGAATCACTTCCTCCTCACCGCATCATTTCTTCAAATAATGACTGAGTTATTCATGTGAGCAGCCGATGAGATTATGATGCACTAATTAAAGCTAAGCTTGTTTACAGAGTTGCAATGACTAACCAGTCTTGCAAATTCCAGCAGTTATGTAAGGTGGTTTTTATTTACATGCAACATTTTCTCATAAATACCTTTTAAATCGTCATTTTCTTTCTTTTTTATCAGCTGACATAGTTTGTTACACTGTTTTGATAGACTCTTAGTAACAACTTTTGTCTTTGGAGTAAAAGAAAATTGATTTCCAGGTGAACATGTAGTGTGAAATAAGAGTGAACTATTGTTATCATTAAAAAAAATCACTGATATGGGGGAGTGGTCCTGACTAGATGTATGATTCTAAGATTTGCCTGAAAATAAATAAATGAATAAATAAAAAATAAATATTTAGATTTTGATTCTTATAGAGGTTTTATATTTGAAAACTTTACAATAATAAAAGTGCTGTTAAAGCACAACAAGGCAACCTTTGCATTTTGTAGCTTCAGTAAACCCTCCTATTGGTGTGGAGTTGCTTCAGTATCATTTAGCTCCAGACTCGCAGCCTGCAGTTTCAGGACTAAAGCCTTTTTTTTTTAGTTCTGGGACCCTCATTTTTGGCCACAGAATATTTTAACATAAGTTAACCATATGCATATGGATATGTACTACGGATCTAGTTTTTGATGACAGTAAGGATGGAAAACAACAAGAAATAGATGATGGTCTGAAAGTAATCAAATAGTTTTTTAAAGAAATTGAAATTGGTATTCTAACATTAAACAACAACAAAAAAAAAACTTTTCTGGTGATGCTTTTAATACAATGATCAAGCGTAGTCCTTTTGTTTCTCAAAAATATATCAGTTGTTTTCTGTCCATAGCAATAAATGTTCTCAAACTAAGCCTAAAAAATAAAAAATCCCCTTTCAAAATGAAATTAGAATTACAGTGTTGCATAGAGTGAACCCTGTTATTATGCAGATTAAAGTCATCGTTTTAGGCTTCTTTCTTCATGTTAATAAGAGACATGTACACAGATAATTGAAGATGGAGGTGGTTTTTTATTTTGCCACTCCATCTTAAATACTTTTGACTGTAAAAGTGAATGTTATCTTGTGCGGCATCTAACCTGCATCCCAGTTTTCAACATCAAAACCTAGCTATTAAAAAAGCATGAAGACACTCTCAGCATGGCAGCTTTCCAAAACAGAAAAAAGGAAACTATAACAGATATTTTCTTCTAATCTATGAATCAACTCTGAACCTCAGAACGGATTATTTGGATTCTACAACAGACCTTTTTCATGCATTTTCACTTGTCACAGAAACAAGAGCACAGCTGTTATGAAACCATACAGTTATCTGGAGAGTATATACTGTATACTCTGCATTACCACAGCATTTTTAAATAATATCTGCTTCTTTCTTGCCCTAACAAGTTTAACCTAATTGCAGTGAAAACAGCCTGTTTTGAAGAGGGATGTTAATGTGTTTCCTGGTGTATGTTTAATCTGTGCGCACTGATTAACTTGCTTAAGGCAGCTTAAGGAGGGAAGTGTATTTGTGTTTTTGTGTGTGGTCCAGGCTTTACTGTCGTTATGAGGACCTAAACGTGTTAACACAGTTACTTTAAGTCATCTTTTCTTCTTTGAAAAAATGTCAGGATGTTAAAGGTACATTTTTAGTGTTTTTTTTTTTCTTTTTTTGTGGTGACATTCAGCAAAACTTGACCTTTATTACTCGGCCTGAAGTATCTTTGCATTTCTGAATTAACTGAACAAATATGTCTTATGTGAGTGAGTTAGCCTTTCTGCATTATGATGTCTTGTATTTGGGAGGCACCTGCTTTTCTATTCACATTTATTTGATCCAAGTTGGTAAGTTATGATCTAATGTGACTTGAGCAATATTTCTTATGATTTATTGCCAATTGTGAAACAATATTACAACTAGACATGAGTTTTCTTATAGTTTCCATCCCTTGTAAAATGTCTTATTAGCATTTAAAACATGCTTGTTGCACGAACTTTGACATAATCAAAATACGAATGAATCAAATCAATTCACGTGTCTCCTTTCAGTGTTTATTTGACTAAATGAGTTGTGACTGAGTGGTTAAAGCAATATTATTGTTTTAGTTGATGACATAGTTGAACTATGGTTAAAAACACAACCATCTATGATTTGACATCAATAGGATAAAAGGAAAATAAGAATAGATTAAGTACACCGTGTTTTTTTTTTTCTACAGATTCAAAACGTGAATGCATTGAAAGGTTCGGGAAGCAGTCCGGTGTTCGTGTATTAAATGACGATGACCAACTCTGCACAACAGAGCACTCTCGCATCATTCCTTTAGAGAATGGAGAGGTATGAATTAATTATAAGAATTATAAATAAAAAAAATCTAAACATCAGAAACTAAATTTTTCATATGTACTCTGTATTGTCCAGATTGTGGTGTCTCTAATCAATGGCCGGCCCGGGTCCAGAAACTTCACCTACTCGCCATTATTGCAAGACTTTACAAAGGCCACCAACATCCGCCTGCGGTTCCTCCGCACCAACACACTTTTTGGCCACCTGATCTCCAAGGCCCAGAGAGACCCCACCGTCACGCGCAGGGTGAGACACAAACTGTACAACCCTGCAGTAAGGTGTCATGCTGGCACACGCTCATTTCTCCTTTGAGCATGCCAAACTTAGTTTTGTACCTGCTGCTTGCCAGTTTCTTTTCTGCTGACACAGTCACACGGCTTTGCTCACACATTCATCTTTCTGGAGACTTAGTGTCAGATTTGTATGCCCAGCCGTTGTGGGTGTTAGTTCAGTAGTGACTGATCTGGACATCTCCTGCAGGCTGCAGGTGTGGGATTTTACATTATCTCCTGGCGCTTAAAGGTAAAAGATAATGTATTTAAAAAGGAAGCATTGCTGCACTAGAGATGTTTCCTGTAATACAGCTTCTGCAAACTTTCAGAAGTGGCTTGTTTTTTTTTTTTTTGGAAGTAAATCTCTTGAAGATATGACAGCAGACATATATCTTTGGACTTGTGTCCAAAACTTAAATGAAATCTTTCTTCATCTGAAGCACTGAGAATAAATCAGTGCTATCTTAGTCTCATCTAGTTTTTTTTTTTGTTTAGTTTTTTTATACAATGCACTGATTCACCCCATAAAACCCTGAGCTCATGGGTCATGGTTTAAGTTTGCTTTGTATGACTCACCTATGCTGCAAGAACAGCCAGACATTTCTCCTGGAGTGGTTGATGTTTATGATAACACAGCTGTTACTTTGACATTGTGTTGGCACCAACATTTTTCTTATTTGCTGACAGTATTACTACAGTATCAAAGACATCAGCATCGGGGGACGCTGCGTTTGCCATGGCCACGCACAGGCGTGTGGTCGAGGGCGTAACCAGGACAACCCAAACAGGTCAGTTACAGGCTTCATATTCATCTACAAACATTTGAGACAGTGACTTTTGTGCGGTATTCTCTGGTTGGAGCATTTCTCATTACTCATTACTTATAATCAGAACAGTTTCCTAATAAGATTTTAAATATTTAACTTGAAAGTGTAACTTCAACCACAGGTTCCAATTCTTTTGTTTATTCATTAACAGAGCCAAGTTTCCTTTTTTGTGATATGCATTCCAGTGTAAACGAAGAGGCAAAGAGCACAGATATACTGCCAAACCTATCATGTATATCCAGGTACAGCAAAGAATAATAAAATATTTATGAGGAAGGATAATTACTGCACACAGCATAAACACCAGCATTGTAAAAGCCTCCATCACGTTATTTTAATTACTCTGTGACAGAGATGGTTTGACACACGTCAGCCCTCAGTATTCTGAAAACTTAACCTTAAGAACAATGTGATATGGATATATATGGATATCATGGATATTTAATTGTTTTTTATCCTTCGATAGCAGTATGGAGATTTTATATGATTGTTCTCAACAGCTCAAAGGTCCTCTGATATTTAACGATGACAATGAATCTAATCACCATAACAGCTGTTGCTTGGAAGGACAAACACAGAGAGAAACCTGACTCTACAATCACCCGCAGCCTATCTCACCGGCCAAATTGTCTCTGTGACTGAAATCAGCCATGTCCAATAACCGAATGATTGCTTTTGCATACATCCAATTCTGTAATGATGAAATTTATGTGCACGAGCCGTCACACCGTAGTTCACATTACTTGTGAAGGAATACACACATGCTAAAAAGTTGGGTGGTCTGGAAATTCTGAGTAATTTTAATTAAAGATTCAATCTTATTATACAACAAGAAGGTTTTTTTTTCATGAGGTTAAAGATGCTGCTGCTTTATGCAATTCAATACTAAATGGTTATAAGCAACTAAATGATGAAGCCAATCATCTCACAGCCCTGTTGTTGGGTGTTGTTGGGGTCAGCAGGGTGAAAAGACTGGGGCTGAGGGTGGGCATAGTATGTTTATACATATTTGGACACCTCACCTCACCAATATCAGTATGTTATCAAAGTGTCTAAAACACTTTTACCATTTTCAACAGTCCTCTGCTTCTTTGAAACTTTTAAGTGACTGTTGACTAATACGTGGCCGTTATCACTTTCATAGAGAATGTGTCGTTGATCTGATGCTTGTTCTGGTGCCTCTGAGCTTCAGAAATGACAGAATCCCTGAAGTCTTGTATCTCATCTTTCTTCAGACTCCAGTGTGAGTGTCAACACAACACCTGCGGAGAGTCATGTGACCGCTGCTGCCGGGGGTTTAATCAGAAGCCATGGCGTGCTGCAACCGTTGACAGCCCGAATGAGTGTCAGCGTAAGTGTTCTTGTACAATGCTTCATCTGGTGTGCAAAGAAAACCCCTCTCCCCTGCTACACCCCAACTGGCTCCTTGAATTACAACCTCCAGAGAGGGATGTGTCCTCTTGCTACTGATGTTAAAGCCCTGTTGTGGATTCCCTGATATGGCATTGTAGTGAGCCTCACTCAAGAGCTGAAAGGACTTTCCTAATATGGCCTGTGTGATGAACGGCACAGTGCACAAGTATCTCCGGGATTATTACTTTTCTGTCTGCTTACCTACCTTGCCAGTCGGCTTGCTGGGCAGGCCCGTGCCGGCCTGTGCAGTGAAAATTTATCAGAGATCCGTCCAGGCAGCCAGCCTAGCCTGTGTCAGCTGCAGTCGAATTGCTTTGGCCTGTGGACAAATTTCCCTGTCATGAAATATGACCTGGCAGCAGCCACAACAGCAGAGAGAGAAAGATGAGGAAGACCTGTAATCCTATCGGTGCACTCGTACAGTGGCAGTGCACCCTAACCGTTCATAAACATTAACAAGACATTCAGGTGTTACACAGGGAAGAGGATATGTCGTCTGGTTTAACTTGGATTTTATAGTTTCTCTTTAGACTTAACAAGTAGCTTAAGGTGCTTAAATACAGACAGGGGAGTCTGAGGTAATTTAGTCAGTATACTGAATAACTCTTCATGTGTGTGTCTGTGTGTTTGTCTGCGTATCTCGGGGCTTTCCACCTCAGCCTGCCAGTGTTTCTCCCATGCCTTTGACTGCTATTATGACCCCGAGGTGGAAAAGAGGGGAGCAAGTTTAGACACCTTCGGCAGGTACAGTGGAGGAGGAGTATGCATCAACTGCCAGGTATGAAATGCATTTCAAGTCTAAACTGATTCTTGTGAGAGCATGTGTGTGTTGTAAGAGTGAAGAAAGTCAAAGAAAATGATTCCATACTGTGTGTTTATTTCTCAAATAAGTCCTCTGTGGCACTCTTAAACATGCGGAAACTGATTGTGAGGGCAAGATGAACTCCTATTTATTCACTTAACTTTTATCACTATGAAAAACTGTAATTTCTTTGGCAAAACAAGCTAAACTTGGATGAGGTGTTCTGTTGAGATTGTTTGTTTGTTCTGGAATATGATACAGATGAAGAAGGTTTATCAAAGTATTATTTCTTCTCCAAATAGTTTGGCATGCAGCCAGAAACTCGAGAGCCAAACTGTACTGAACAAAGAGGATACTTGTGATCATTATCCGTTTTTTTTTGTTTTTTTTTGTTAAAACCATCGACCCGAATGTCACATACATTCAATCAAAAAAGACTTGCTTTGATCATTTAATTTAAAAAAAAAAAAAAGAAAAAAAAATCACATTCCCTGGTATATAAAATCCTTGTAAAAAATGATTTCGGGGAACAGGAATAATAATTTGTAAAAAATTATCAGAGAGTGAAAATTATGCAGACCAGCATCACAGTTTCTGTTTGATCAATGCTGTCTTTTGCAGGAACTACGTGAACAGTCTGTTTTATACATTCCATTACCAGCTTTCAGCTGTGACTGCATTCATTGGTCCAGCTGATAGCTTCAAGTTACGCTGAAGGATACTGAGATATCCCTCCCTCTGTATTATTTTGTCCACTTTGCACAATATCCCGGTTTTGCTGGAACAGGATGGTAGCAGAATGATGCTTCCCCCACTGTGCTTAACAGCTTGTACAGAGCTCTTGGGGGGTCGAATGTCTCTGTAACTCCTTCAAACTTACATCGGGCCAGTGAAGCCAAATAATTACATTTTTGCGTGTGACCATAAAGTTGGTTTACAGATTTCTTTTTCTTTGTTAGTGCAGAAACAGTGTAAATCAATCTTTGAAATCAGGATATTTGCCATGACATTTACAGTTATGTTGCTCCATTTTTGTGTGTTTCATTTGACTTTTATTGTTCTCCAGCACAACACTGCTGGAGTGAACTGTGAGAGATGCATTGAGGGCTTCTACAGACCCTACGGAGTACCTCCTGAGTCTCCTACTGGATGTATACGTAAGTCACATTTTCTGTCTCTTTCCTTTGATCTAGTGTAACTTTAAAATGCCCATTTCTTTTCAGAAATATTATTTTTCTTTGATTGAATTTTGCTCAGTCAAGATCTGAGTGTTGTCAGATGCCTTTGAACGAGGTGGAAGGAAGCGCTGACTATATTGGCTCATTTGTGTATAAAATTTTACAGGCCTGTTGCACTGTCCCCAGCTTAGCTGAGTTTTAAGATTTAATCTTTTTTTTTTCAAACTTCTGTGTGACATAAGACAGTTATGTGGCATCTGAAACCCATTTGCGCCTGTGGTTTACCCTGCAGCTGAGGTTTAGCCTAAACTCAGTTGCCATGTCCTCAAAAAATGTCACAGCAAAGCACTCAAGGTCTCTTTTTCTGCGTGTTCGTTTAAACGTGATTGATATGTTGGAACAAATAACACAGAAATATTTTTTTAGGCACTAGTGGTCTTTATTCATAGTGGAGAGAGACAGGAAGGGGGAAGACACATGGCAAAGGGTCATCCAGGGCAGGATTTGAACCCACGACCAGCCACACGAGGACTGCAGCCTTTGTGTATGGGCCACCTGCCCTAACCACTGCACTACCAGGGTGGCCTACAAATGTAATTTTTTTAATCAAATAATTTCTCTTCATTTTGACTTATGCAAGGTGCTTCCTCTAAAGTAAAGACCAACAGAAAGTGATGTATTTTAGTGCATTTGGCCCGCGTGTTCAGGTGAGTCACAGTATGGAGACACCCTGGCGCGCAACAAAAAATAATATTAATAATAATATCTGACTGGATTTTACCTGACAGGGGAAGACTGTCACTGTCACAATTGTTTTCTGTTGCCATAAGAAGACTCAGCAGGAGCAGTGATGTTTCATAGAGCACTTGTGGTGCATTGACCTTCATGCACATGTTCTTAAATTCTCTGTGTGGCTGGATTTGCATTTCGCTCAGGGGACCTGCTACTAAATAGGTCTGCTGTATACAGTATCTTTGCATGTATTTTTTGGGTAAAAAGCTTGTGTGCATCATTGTTGTTTGCAGCTCTAGCCATCTTTAGCAACACCTCTCACAATCTCTTTCCAAGCACAATATACGCGTCAGTTAGTTAAGCTGCACCTGCTCTTATCCACCGACTCTTACAACTTTATAGACACTTTAAACACAGCCAAGAGATTGTAGAATGTCTGTTTTACTGCTTTGATGGGTGTGGGTTTAATATTGTATGTACCTTTTGAGTGTTTAATGATTTGAATTAAACCCTAATGTGTGGATACATTGTGGTATTCCTGTAGTAACTATTGACTTTTGTTAGAATTGCAGTTTCTTAAAAAAAAAAGATCTTAGCTGTTCATTGAGGCAGTTGTGATGTCCTCTCATGTCTTGTCAGTTCGTGTAACTAAAGCGCTCCTCAAAGTACAATCCAGAATAAATACTTGAATGATAACAGGGTTCAATAGATGTCCCTTATTTATTACAGTGAAAAGAGTCAGATTTCAGTGTTAATCTTTTTTTCTGTCACAGAAGTATTAAGCTTCTTTGTAGGGGGTATCATCCTTGGTCATTTATGTGACAAATTGAACCTGGATCACGTTATGCTAAACATAACAGATCAGGGTCAATTGTCTCCTGTTTGAAACACAAAAGTCTTGTAAATCTATTTTGTCCTATTATTTTGATATTCTGTAGCTCTCTTTTTTTCCTTTATTTATTTATTTATTTATTTATTTATTTATTTATTTTATTTTATTTTATTTTTTTTTTTTTATTTTACCAGCCAGCATCTTTTCTTGTTTTGGCAGCAGTTTGTCATTCTTGTGAGCAATAAGAAACTCTAGGTCTACTTTCAGGATGGCGCGTCTTTGCCCACACTACCCTTTTTACATGATGGCGCCCATAGCTATAGAGTCGGTAAACCTGGGCTGACTCATCATGTCAGTAACCGTCTTGACACCACAAAACAGAAAAACCAAGTCAAATGTGCTTCATCCTTTCATTCCATATCACTGTCTCTCACCAATCACCCATTTTTATGCTATTTTTTTCTCTTTAATACCATTTTTTATACTCTTAAACATTTCTCTCGACATTCACAATTGGGTTCCATAAGTTAATTTTCCAAAATGTTTTGTGTTATTTTTTCTTTATTTTCTTTGCTACTCTTCTGTTGTGTTCTGCTGTATGTTGTGATGTTTCACACCTCTGGGCCTCTATGGTTTTTTTTCAGTTAACATTTGCGAATGTCAGCAATGAAGACATTGCATTGTACTACCAAGATTTTCTAGGTTGCAGCAGCAGCTGGTTTGGGATCTAAATGATGTGTCATTGTGAATGCGTCTGACCTGCAGTGTTGTATGTATGGATAATGAGTGAAGCCAAAACATGGTTATATTCAAAGAAAGGCTTAAGCATCTTTTTTTAGATAGTGACAAATGGTAGCTGTGCATCATCATCACTGGCACCACAGCTTGTATTGTCACAGAACCGGGCTCCGCCATTGTTTACAGTACTTTGGCTCCATGTCTGTTCCCTGTGTAATGTAGCTGGCAGTCGTGTTTGGACATTACTAAGTACCGGAATTAAACTGGTTGCCCTGAGCACTTTCACGAGTGAACTATATCATCCACAAACCCATTTAAGTCAGGTTAGCAGGGAACAGTGTTCAGAACCTGTAAATGTTAAAAGTCATAATTTCTAATATTTGTTTCCTGGAAATGAAACCCTTTTTTAATTGCTTTTTATTTGTCATGTGTAGAAAAGGCATTTTTTTTGCTCGTCTGTGCTTACTGTTCCTCCCTAACATGGTCATTTATTTATTTATTTGCATAAATTTTTTGCAAAATCTTGTGACTCCCACTAGCATGCAGCTGTGATGAAAGGACCACAGCTGGCTGTGAAATGGGTTCAGGAAGGTGCATCTGCAAGCCACAGTTTGCTGGAGAAAACTGCGATCGCTGTGCTGACGGATACTATTACTACCCCGAGTGCATTCGTAAGTTTAAGTTTAAACTTTACCTACTTAGTGTGAATTGTATTCTTTTACTCATTATTTCAAAAGGTCCTTTTGCCTTGTGTTCATGTACTTGGCTGTGTTCTTTTGGGTGGAGACTATGAAAATAAATAAACTGTATATGATATCGTAAGCTCGTTTAATAATGCTTTGAGTTCTCACTTCAACACTTAAAAATGCAGGGAGTACCCCCCCCAAAAAAGAAAAAAAGTGAAATTTAACTTATTGAAATCTTGGACAATAGGGGACCTGTGTCTGTAATTCAGTTTCCCCCCTGCAGGACAAAGCTTTTTTGAAAGAAGTATACCTTTACATCTGTAGGACTAAATGAGAAGAGACATGTGCAACTACTGCTTTATTGTTGCAACATTCCACATGCCTTACCTTCAATTAAACAAATATAAACAAAAATAAGAGATACACACATATGCACACGCAGACACAGAATTTCCCCATATTATCCCGCTGATCTAATCTGTGACAGACTCAGCAGCCTGCGAGGACATGGAGATAAGAGACTCAGGCTTTCATCTCTTCAAGTTATTTTGCTGTTTCATCCAGTGCTCTATCTTTGATTGACACGTGCTGTTTTTGAAGTCTCTGTATTTACTTGCACCACCATCCTTGCGTGCTATCTGATCTAATTTTTTTTGCAGGCAAAAATAGAAATGAATTCTAAGTAACAAAAAAGCACTCCAAATAGCCATAAAGTGAATTCAGTCCATGCAAACCTTGACATTGATTCATTTCTGCCTAGTCATCTAATTTTGACTGGCAATGTGTTCAAAAGTGATAGTTGTTTTTTCTTATGGTCATTAAAAACTCAAAACCTCAAAGACCTGTCATCTGTTGCTCAGCCTGAGGTTTGTTGTTTTATGTGCTGTTAACTTTAATTTAATTGTCATTTATAGGTTAAAGATTTATACCTCATAAAGTTATTAAGTGGCCTTCTTATCTCCAGACCGTGGCACAGACAAACTAGACTAAACATGCCGACAGTTATTAGGAGGCTGTCTGGTTTTAAGGAGATACTTGCTTTTCTGTAGTGTGATGTCACAGTAAGATATACTTGCAACCAGTTAAAGGTTAACATTTTTACAGGTTAGGTGCTGAAATATCTGTGATTTGCTTTGGTCAAAAAACTACGTGACTACAGTACAAAAGCAAGAGACGTGTTTGAAATTACATATTTGGTCTGCAGTAACTACCAAATCAAAAACTCAGCCGTGTCACTTTGATAAGGGCTACCTAACTGAAAATATTGTCATTTAATGAGCCACTGACGATGTTGAGACGACACAATTACAGATTAAAATAGTTGTCCAGTTTCTCCTCTTGCTACGTTTGCTGTAGCTTGGAAGTGCGCTGTGCAAAGAGGCTTGTATCTATGGAAGAAATGAGTGGAGTGGCTCACTCCAGTCCATAAAACCAGCTGCTATAAACAGAGGTGCAAAGAAAAGGCTGAAAAAGGTGCTTTTGTACTGTAATCCTGTGGTATTTTGTTCACATCACATGTCATATATTTCATTAAAACCTCTTTGTAATTTTTATCCTGGAAGGCCACTATGACCACATCTGACCCTTATGATTAAGATTAGTGTTAATTTATCAACACAAAGAGATAAAGTGAGAAAGCTAGATCAGTCATGTTTGTTACAGTAAAAGTTATACATTTTCTATAGAGTACTAACTAGGGCTGGGCAAGTTAACGTGTTATTATCGTGTTAACTCGTTAATTTATTAACGCCGTGATTTATTTTATCGCGCGCTAACGCATGTGGCTCACATGCTTTTGTTTTGAAAAGTCTGTTACTGGCTGCTGTGGAACCGGAAAACAGTAAACATAAGGAAGCCACAATCATTTTGTTGGATTTTGTTTGTAGTTTTGTTTTTTTAATTTTTCATAATAACAGGATGACATTAATACCCTGGCAGTGGCAATAAGCTTTATTTTATTTTACATTTTTTAAGATGAGATTTACACTAAATATGTGTTACTGACAATTGCTGATGTTAAAAGTGTTTGAACAACAAATGTTATGACACTTTCGTTGATATGGCAGCAGAACATTTCAATAAAAGTGCATTTTACACTACTTTTGAATTCATTATTTGATTCTGCGTATACAATGTGATTAATCGTGATTAATCAGGGAAATAATGCGATTAATCGTGATTAAAAATTTTAATCGTTGCCCAGCCCTAGTACTAACACTATCTCTGAACCTCTTGTCATGGTTACCAGAATACCAGTCAAAATTACTTAATAATAAAATTATACTATCAGCAAATGTTTACAGAACCCAAGAACCCAAGACAATTTAAGACAAACTGTATTTTTTATAGGCTTGACCCTCTAGGGAAATGAATCATATTTAATTGCCTCTTAAAAGCTACATGAGCAGGATCCAACAGGGGGAGGCATCTAAGTCTTTCCAAATCTACCCTTCACCACATCTGTGGCTCATTTATAATCTTTTAACTTTTATTTGTTGAAACTGTATAAGAAATGGAAGTGCAGAATGTAGTATTAGTATTGTAGTAATTGCAAAAAAGTGTAAAATGTAATTTTTTGAAAACCTAAAGAACTGAGACTTATGTGCATTCTTGTGCTTTTGTTTGGTGGATTTGATTCTCGCAGTAAACACAATACTCCCCTGCTATAATTTAAGTTGAGGTTTTACTTGATCACAATGTCCCATGACTGCCTGTCTTTTGCAATCAGGATACCCTGTGTACCAGACGACCACTAAATCTCCAGCAGGTCCTATTGTGGGTATGTTCAGTAAACACAGTTTTGTAGCTTGTTATATCACAACTTGGTGGGCATTTTTTAAACAGTAAATCTTTTTTTTTCTTTGATTTTTCTCTGTGTAGGTCCCGTTGCCTGCCCCCCAGGCTACTTCAACTCACCCAGATGTCAACGTGAGTGTTGTCAGACTCGAGATAAAGTTTTCTTTTGGCTGTGCTATGTCAACTGCTTTTATTAGCTTGTTCTTATTTGCATTTCCTGCATCTACAAGAAGTCTGCTGATGCTGTGTCCTTTTTGGAAAGTTTTTTTTTATAGGGGATTTGATGAGTCACATTTACTTAGCAGGAGGCCAGGCTATTAAACCTGGCAGTAGACGACTATGTTAGGTACCACTGAGTCTGACTGGATTTACTTTTTCATTGAATGTTAGGAACATGTGCTGGACGTCGGTCGCCTAAAGGCTTAATATATACACGTGTGAGGTTATGTTTGAAGGCCCTGGCATCTGTTGTGTTTGGGTTTAAAGGGATGGTTGGAATTCTGACATAATACATGCAGTTGTTCTGCAGAACAGCCCAATGGTCTGAAACGATCTGGCCTGCATGAGTGGGGATTTAAGTTCAAATGATCTCTGGTCCCTCATGATAGCAGTCGTCATTTGGGACTGTTCAGTGAGAACTGACCAGTCTAATATTAGTTCTTGGTCCCAGTTTGAAATTCCTTTCTCTGGTTTTCCTTCTTGCTGGGAAACCCATTATTAGTAATGTGGCATTTATGTTAAAAGAAAAAAAAAAACCTTTAGCCCCTGTTCTTTTTTGTGATCTAACCTTTCACAGAATGTAAACAAGCAGTAACATTCCTGTAACATGTTCATAAAATTTTCTTTAATCCTCTGGGCTGGGATAGATTTTCAACTGCAGCCCTTAAAAAGCTGATTTTACTGTTTTTGAGCTCTTTTGAGCCAAAAAAAAAAAAAAAAAAGAAAGAAAGACTGTAGGAGTCTCTGTGGTGAGTGCTATGTTTTCATGCCAAGTATGTTGACGTATCAGGTGAGGCTTGGCAAGATGTGGACACCAGTGTAGCTGTACCACTGTGTGCCACAATGTGAGAGCAGCTCAGCTGATGGAAGTACAGTGTTTCTTATCCTTTGTTGTCAGGTTTGTGCAAAGAAAGCACTCAAGCTCATTTCGAGCAGACTTCATTGTTCAGCAAAGTTACTCATTTAAATTTGAATGAGTCAAAGTTTTATTGGTTTACTTTTATAGTTAGAATAAAATGTCCTACATGTTTGTTTGCAGCGTGCATCTGTGACTACAGAGGGACAGTGTACACGATATGTGACGCTTCAGGGCGCTGCCTGTGCCGTCAGGGTGTGGAGGGAGAACGATGTGACCGATGTCAACCTGGATATCACTCCTTCCCAAACTGCCAGGGTGAGAGAAAACCACAGTGCTGATGAACATTTCAACCCACACACTGTAAAAGCACAAACTCACCAGTGTTAGTTGTCAGAGGGATTGTGATACATGACTTTTATTTTGAAAGAGCTGGCCACAGGATGTCATAAACAAAACTAGTAAACCATAGAAACAGAAGAAGTAAACTGTAGAAGTCAATCTCGGTAGGTTTCACATGGCAGTATGGCCAAAAGAGATGTTACCGAAACTAACTAGTTTCAGAAAGATACAAAGTCGAAATCAGTGTTTGTGTGAACTGATTGACTTTCGCTTCACTATAATTGTTCACTTGCTTGCATGAGTTTAGTAGTGGTTTCTAGATTAAGTTACTTTAATGCAGAAACTGCGACCGGGTGTTTTAAAGCCTGACTCGCTTTAAATTGACTCTCAAAAGTGCAAACAATGCTGAATCCATCCATCCATCCATCATCTATGCCTGCTTAATCCTATTCAGGGTCACAGGGATCTGCTGGAGCCTATACAATGCTGAATGTATTTTTAAAATTGAAATGAAAGTATTTTTAATGTCTACATATTGTCTGCATAAATTTTAGTTTTTAAAACTTCAAAGCAAAGGATGTGATATTTTTTATTTAATCTAAGATGAGATCCACTTATAGTTTAGCAAAATAAACAAGGCAAATAAACAATTCAAGATTTTAAATTAAGCACACATCTTAAAGCAGCACAAAATACTATTTCATGTCATATTTGATTACTTTTATGAAGCGTTATCTCGCCCTTGTGGTCTCCCATCGATTCTATTGGTGAAAACCAGCCAATGCATCTTTAGACTTCTGTCCAGGTCATCTACTGTGATAGCTGTGTATTGCTTTATGGCACTTTGTCATGCATCAACAGTGATGAGACTGGCTCCCAGAGCTACAGCTGGCATGATGCAGAGGTGACCAAGAGACTCAAGAAAGTAATGATGTAATTGATAGAAGAGAAAATGAGAAAGGCACTCAACAACATACTAAGCAAATCTTAAAGTGTCATAAATGTCACTTAACCTCCACAGCTACAGGAGGACCTTCTGAGCCAAAAGTTTGCAAAAGTTCTTTTGTGCTGCTTTAAGTACACCTTGTTGCACCCTGTTTTATTGTAATGAAACTTTTAAAGAAGAGAATCTGTTAGCTTTGACTCTCGTTGTCCCTTAGAGGAATGTTTTCTTTTGAGCTAAAAAAAAAGTGAGTTAGCCTACTTGTGATAACTCCCGCTTGTAGAAAAAAAAATATGAATGAATGTACCAGTTTTCCCAAATAGTAAAAATAATATAAGTCTGCAAGGTTGGCCGAAATGGTCTATTTGTGGCAGTGCTCTCAACATGATTGACATCCAAGTAGAGTACGCTCTCAGCCAGCATCAATGGCTACTATTCATTTGAATGTGCAAAGCTAGACTGTATGCTACGATGATTTATATCATAATAATACCAAGTGGTATTACAAGGCTTGATGGTCTGTCCCCACTTCTCAGCACAGTATTTTCTGTCAACTCAGTGAACCTTTACATTTAACGTGGTGTCATTCCCACATATAGCAGCTTTAATCCTCTTCAGTTCAACCCAACCTGTGTTCGACTGTTTGTTCAGTGTGTCGCTGTGATGGGGCCGGTGTTGCTGATGCTGTGTGCAGTCCGGACGGACAGTGTACTTGCCTTGCTAACTATGTGGGACAGGAGTGTGACGAATGTGCACCAGGTTACTACGGATATCCGGACTGTGCTGGTGAGTGGGTGTGATCCCTGCAGCAAAGTTGCATCTGTTTTTCACTGCATTGAACTGTGGCCTCTTCTCATGACACTGGAGAAAAAAAAAGAAAAAAAAAACTCATTCTCCCACAGCCCTGTAAAACTGGACTTTATCATTTGCCATCTGCTTTTTACTTTTTTCTTGTTTAGTTTTGTTCATGGCACACAGAAAACTGAATTATGGGATATATATGGACTTCCCAGGAACAGACCACTGGGAGTCACTTGAGGAAATGTCTGTCTTAAAATAAAGGGGCTTATCTTAAGAGCTGTTTTAAATGTTTCTTTTTATGTCAGACTCTCTTCATCTTAATGATGGCAACACGATGGACTAAAGACTGAATTTTTGGTTTCTGCTTGTTTCCTGTCTTCAGCCTGCCAGTGTTCACCAGAAGGTTCATATGGCACTACATGTAACCCTATATCGGGGCAGTGCCTTTGTCTTCCCGGTGTGGTGGGCCAGCAGTGTGACCGTTGTGCCTCTGGGCTGAGGTTCCCCCAATGTTCAGGTGAGCACCGTGGATGCCATCATATATGCATAAAAGCTGCCATTTCTGGGCAGGATCAGTTTATCATTTTTACACGGTGTATACATTTTCCAGGCTCCATCAGTGTGTGTAATGCAGCAGGAACAGAGGTCTCTGATCCTCAAACAGTAAGCCACTTTAAAGAAAATTATCTACTGGTTGTCATTTTTATTATTTGTCTTGATAACGTAAGTTGTTTCAGTCTTATCAGGGTGGATTTGCATGATCTAGCAGTTGTACACTGATAATGTCGCTGAACTTTGGCCAATATATTCTACTGCATATCAAGGAAGTGCTTTTTCCCTGCAAAATGCAATGGTAATTAAAAAAAGGAAAAGAGACTTCCTTCCAATTTAAAGAGGAAGAAACAACAACGAGATGAAGTGACGCTCAGCTGTTCAAGTGTATCTGTCTTTTAGTTATGAACAATTATTTTTAATAGAGAGAAAAACAGACAAACGGAAGGAAAAGCAAACCTACCTGCTCTCCAGTTTGGAGAACGTGCTTCGTAGTGTGACATGTGGGTAGTCGTGACTCATTTGATCTACCTGATGGCGAACAAATGTAACCCGTCTTTAAAATGAAGATAGCGCTCTCAACAATCCTCAGATTCCTTATCTGTTGTTTCAGGGCTCGTGCCGCTGCCTACCAAATGTAGAGGGAAGCCTGTGCAACAGGTGTAAACCTCTATACTGGAATCTAGATACTGAAAACCCTCATGGCTGTATAGGTGAGTAACAACAAGTTTGAATAAAACAGGACATTGTTGAAATTTAGTGAATGATGTAGAGGAACAAAAAAGAATATGTTGGCGGCTTTATACTTTTCCTTAATCACTGTTTTTATGATCAGTCTCCCAGTTTTTAACCAAAATGTTGACTTGCCAGATGCAATCTGACAAGGTACTGATATGGGTCTTGACCCATTTTACACAGACGGTATGTCAACAGACCCCTCTCAACAGGGCCGGATCTGCCTTCCTGTCCTTCAGTAGGGAACTGAATAACACATTACACGGGCAAACTCAACTTTTACTGTGAGATTTCATTGTGTGACCACACAATAATAGGTACTAAGTGGAACTTTGTTTCCCTCCTGAACCCTGCAGAATGATAGCTGTTCCTTAGCCAACTAAAAGTGGCTAATATGAGAATAATAAGGTTGCTCCCATTATACAGATAGCAGGCTTTCTCCAGATACCTGTCTTATGTTACAGTTGAGCCTTCACGCAAGAATGTTATCACTGCCATGCTAACTGAACACACAAGCGGGGCGGGGGGAGTGCTTTTAATATCTCAAGAATGCCTCTGGTTTACTGCGGCTGGACATCCAGGGATATTTTTTTCTTAATGTGCAACAAGCTGTGGCTGAAAAACCTCTTTCGGACCTTTGATGTGTGGATTTCTAAAGATTGGAGGGCTTTCTGTTGTGTTTCACCCCTGAAATCCTGTAATCAGACTTCTATTCACTGCAGTTCCCCCATTATACTTTCATAACCCATCCCCTCTCTGCCTTTTTCTCATACCAGAGTGTCAGTGTGATCTGAAAGGGACGCTGAGTGGTGTTGGAGAATGTGAACAGGTGAGTGTTTTCAATAGTACCCATGCTGGCTTTTCACATCACTAAGTATCACTCTCTACTCACACTGTACTATTTTAATGTGAGCACTTTTTGCAGCTGTTGCCACAAGCATTTTTTTTTAGTTATGCTAACATTACTGTTTACTTGGTTATGTCTTTGTTTAGAGAAGTGGTCAGTGTCATTGTAAGCCTGATGTGTGTGGCCCTGCATGTAACTCATGCAAGGATGGGTACTTCCTGCTGCAGAAAAAAAACTATTTTGGCTGTCAAGGTAAGATGGATTTCTTTACTGAACATCATACATCACACTTTCTTGTTGCCATGTGAAAAATTTGTCTTGTTCTCACGATGGTTTTTCTCTTTTGGTCAAGAAAAACTGTTTAGAATAGGAAGTGCTCTTTTTATCTATTCGACTGTAAGCAAAGTAAACTATCAAAACTGGCTTGAATGTACCAGTTGCATGTCTGACTACATTTAAGGTGGCTAACCGTCTCTAATCCCTGATGTAAGTGAGATTGGAGATGGTTGCAACTTGCTGGCCAACACCCGAAGCCACTCCTGTAAACACACAGGTATATTTTGGAAAGTAATTACAGTAATTTCTTTGAAGGAGTTGTGAAAAAGGAAGCCAAGATATATTTTAGGTAAAGATGAAAGTCCCTTTCAGAAACCAAAGATTTATTATCTTACATATTGCTGTAAGGGTCTGAGGTAGGTGGTCATAAAGTTTTTTATGTTAAGTAAGTTCTTGAAAACTATGTTTGATATACCCTTAAACACAGCAAGGTATGCATATTATTTAAAGAAAGAAAGTTGTTACTATAACAGATTTTTCACTTTGGTCTAGGTTATCAAATAGTCAAAATGTAAATTATCCTTCATCCATCCATCCATCCATCCATTATCTTTTTTCATTTATTCCTGCTCGGGGTCACAGGGGTCTGCTGGAGGCTATGTCAGCTCTTTTTTTTTTTGTCTGCACTTACATTCATGGTTAGTGCCATCATCTGGCATAACCAACTAATGTATGTATGCAATTCAATCTTGTAGCAGATTTATTTATTTATTTATTTTTGTGCTAATGTGAAAAGTGAACATGCCCTTCACCAGTCCTCTCTGGAAGTATTTTTTTTACTGTGGCTATGTCAGCTCTGTTTGGGCCACATGTAAATTAACCTTAAATTTAATGATCATTTTGTTTCTAAAAGATACTATTTGGGGAAAAATAAGTACCTGTAGTTAGTTTATGTCTTATTTGACTGTTTCAGTCTTACAGGTGATGAACAGCAAACTCTACACATGAAACAACCTTAGTTTCAGAAAGAGAGAAATCCCTGTGAATTTTGGTCTATATTTTGTTAACATGGTAATGGATTTCATTTTCTGTTTGTTAAATATTTTTATGTTCAAAGTTATACAGAGTTATACAGCACCATTGCTGTATTTCTTATTTATAGCGCTATAGATGCATTAGATGCTGAGATTCATTTTAAAACATTTCACAACTGCCATGTTTGCCATTTAGTTTCGTAAACTGCAGCGAAAACAATAAAGGTTTTTACATGTTTACATTTTTCTTGAGTAATTTGGTTATGATCAAAATGTTCCACGTCTTAATGCGATTATGGTTGACTACAAATATGATCTTATTTGTATTAAGGCTGGCACTTACATGACAATAAGTCAGTACTGTAGCACTGTCTTATTGAGTATTTTCTTTATCAGGATAATGTTTGAGTAATGCAGTTCATATAAAGGAACTCACTATTAAAAAGAAGTATGGCATTCATTTTTCCATTGATTTCCTCTTTCTCTTTGTTCTCCTCCAGGCTGCCAGTGTGATGTAGGTGGAGCTTCTGGAACGGAGTGTGATCACATGTCAGGACAATGTCGGTGTCGGAAGAATGTTACAGGCCCTAAATGCACAGAGTAAGATGTGGTTTTATATGATATTTGTTTTAATAAAATGCAGCATGCATACATTGAATTAAAACATTTGTTTCCCCCTCATTAGGCCAGCACCTAGCTACTACTTCCCTACTCTGCACCAGCTGAAGTATGAAGTGGAGGATGGCACAACACCAAATGCCAGAGCAGTACGCTTTGGGTATAACCCCCAAGAATTCCCAGATTTCAGCTGGAGAGGTTATGCTATAATGTCCCCTGCACAGGTTTGTCTGATGTATAAGATGGATAAATGTGATGACACAGGCTTGGAAATGTTTATTTCATAGATTACCTGCGACTTCAGTGGCCCTGTGTTTCCTTTCTCAATCCACTTTGAGATCACCGTGAATCTTTTGCTTTTGCTTCTGCACAAATAATCTTCCTTGACGCTCACGGCCTCCTATCATTTCAGTGCTGATGTGGAAAAATGGACAGCAGCTCTCTTAGAACTAACACTCTCTGTCTTCAGCCAGAGGTGATCCTAATGCTTAGCCTTGGCTTTCCTGGACCTTTCCATATTATAATTCGTTACTCCACCCCCCAACACAAGGGGAAAGCACGAGTGAGAGCATGGATCTTGGTGGTGGACAGAGCTGACTTTCATTCTTGCTGTGACTGTAAGTGAAGGGCCTTTCTTGCTTTAGCTCTGTTTTACTTCCTTCACCTTTTGTGCTGTCCAGTGATTAACCTGCTCAGCTCCATAAACTTTCCGCCCACCTGACATGATTTTCCCTGTTAACATCACTGCCTCATCGTCTACTCAAACCTGTGCCATTGCAGTCAGTGTGTAACTGTCACCCCTGCAGAGTGAAGTCAGAATAATAGTGCATGTTGATCCAAAAGATGGGAGGCAGAACTTATTCCGTGTGGTTCTGCGGTTCGTTAACCCCAGCAGCATCAGTGTGACTGGTAGCATCGAAGCTACCAGTAACAGAGGCACTCCAGGTAAGGCTGCCTCTGATATTGTATCAGCTCTTTTCTTTCCCACCATCAAACTGTCAAATCTAACCCATCATTAAAAAAATGGAAACATTCCCATCATAACATTTACTTCTAAGTTGGTGTGTTTTGTGGCTTAATACTGATTTTTCTCTTTCTGCAAGTGTGTGATATTACAGTGATCTGTGCTTGGTGCTCTGCAGGGAAAGATCAGAGTAAAGAGATTATATTTCCTCCGAGTCCCTCCCCATCATTTGTCACTGTCCCAGGAGAGGGCTTTGCTGAGCCCTTTGCAATGATTCCTGGGAGGTGGATCATTCACATCAGGGCAGAGGGGGTTCTCCTGGTGAGTTTATAAAGGAGACATTGATGTTTTTATTTAGAACTATAAATTAGACTACTTCTAGTTCATATTTTACTGTTTTATTATCATGTGTATTGGTTACTGACTTGCTAAAAAGAAGATGTAGAAGTTACTGAGTCATAAAATGCTTATTCTTTCTCTGCCACATCAGGACTATTTAGTGCTGGTGCCCTGGGATTACTACGAGGCTCCGCTGCTGCAGGAAAAAATCACAGAGCCCTGCACATACTTATCTACTGCAAACAAGAACTCAAAGTAAAGTTTCCCATGCTATTCTTCTTTTTTTTTTTTTTTTTTAAATTCATTTCTTGTTGATAGCAGCTATTTATTTTGTCTCTTCATGCGTGTTGCAGCTGTCTGTTATATAAGCACGTCGCCATGGACGGCTTCAGCTCTGTGCTGGGGTCACAGGGAAGACTCTCTACCCGGAGCGGGCGGAGGAGGAGGCAGGCTCGCGTGCGACGTCCCACCCCAGATCACCCTGACATGGCTGCTCTCAACGGGAGAAAGGTTCAGTATGGCACAGATGCTTTAAAAAAGGTGGCGGTTTACGTCAGCTTTAAGTTTTTTTAAAAGAGTTCAAAGGAAACATTTTAAATCAGTCCCTGAGCATCCTTTCATAGAATGGCATCCTGATTGTGTCCTAATGAAATACGTCCCATGTGTCTTGTAGTCGCAGCTGGAACTCAGTCTCCGTGTGCCTCGTCCTGGCCCTTATGTCCTTGTTCTGGAGTATGTCAGTGAGATGGACGCTGTACAGAATGTCAACATACTTGTCAGCGGTCAGCCAGGTGGCCAACTCTTCACTAGGGCCAACATTTATAGCTGTGCCTTCAAGTGAGTCTTGTGTTAGATGCCTTCACACTATCACTTAGGATTTTTGCTGATTTCTTCTGTGTCTTCACTATTTGAAAAAATGATGCGATACTATGCTATGCCAGGAAGTTGGAGGTTTTTCAGTTGTCTCGTGTCTCCTTACCTGCAGCACGTTGTGCCGAAGTGTAGCAGTGGACAGCAAAAATCAAGTCGCGATGTTACCGCTTGATCACAGGACGGAGATTCTTCTGCAGACCTCCACTGCATCATTCCTTCTGGTGAGAGAAATGCCCCCACAAACATTTAAAACAGCTGAATGTCTTCTTTAAGCCACAGAACGACGTCTGAAATAAACTTGTCTCTCTGTGTAGTACAAAGTGCATGCAGTGCCTGCAGAAGAGTTCTCCATTGAGTATGTGGAACCAAAGGAACTGTGTGTCTCCACTCATGGTCGCTTCACAGAAGACAGGTAAGTACTTAGGCCCTCATATCCTGCTTTTTAATTATGCTGGAAAGAATAGTGATGGCTTACAGCTTGAATTGCAAACTTTAATTACAAATTTCATTTCCAAATAAGCTGGGAAGACACAAGCAAAACGAAGATTATTTTATCTCTTCACTGACCAGCTGGATTGTGTTAATATAAAATATAATAAAAAATATTGAATTTGATGTCAGCAACACCCTCAAAAAAAGTTGAAAGAGGCAGGTAGAGACATAAAAGATGCCTGGTGTGGAAGATTGTACAATCAGCTCTATAAACAAAGTATAAACAAAGTACCCACCAAAAGCTTCATCTTTCCAAACCTTTGGGCTGTCTGGCCACACTGTACGAAAAATATATATCCACGCGTAGGCTCAGAAGTACCTGTAATAACCACACAGACTGCTGCTACATCCAGAAATGTCACAAGAACTGTTTTACACAAAAATACACTTTGTACCAACTCTATGCAGACAGTGTGCTGAGTTCTGCACAATCTCATTTCACTTCAACAGAAAGACAGTGAACATATGCTTTGTGGTGGGGTGATTCACTATGTCAGATCACACCTGGTAAAAACAAATGTTGACTTGTAGTTTCCACGCTTGTGAAGGCTCCTTTTGGCAAAAGGTGCAAAGCCAGCATCTCTGATAGGTTGGTGCTGCCTCACTACCCACGGAATGTATGACCTGCAAATGCGTGCATTTACTACTGGAGAGACGTGCTCTACCACCATGGAAATATCTTTTCCCGGGAGTTCCATGGTTATCTCAGCAGGACAGTAGCAGACCTCAATCTGGATGACTTACAACAGTAGTTAGAGCCTTCTGCTTGACTGGCCTGATCTTCTGAAGATGTAATGATGCATCATAAGGAGATGAATTGGACAACAGCAGGCGTAGAGACTACCACAGACTGCTGAGTAGTTTGAATCTTCTATTCAGCAAGAGTCAACTCAGATCCCTCCTAGAAAGCTGCAACAATTCCCAATTTGTTAAAAAGTATAACGAAAAGGAAGAGGGTTGTGATACAGTGGTAAGAACAAATTTTAGTAGAATTACATGTAAAGTCTACATGTCCATTCATAGACTTGAGTCAACATTTTTGGAATAGCATCTGTAGATTGTAAGCTGCAATTTAGACCATGCTAGATGCTAGGTTAGCGCTTGAGAACAGACATGCACATGTGTTCTTCAGCTGTGATTACATGCATTCCTTAGATGAACAGTGTCACTCACCTGAAACCAAACTTGGGGTCAGACCCATTAGTCCCCCTGACGTGCTAAATTTACTTTGACCCTGAATCTAAGCTCTCATTGTGTAGCTTTTTTATTTAAATCATTTAACAATGGGAAAAGTATACGTTTTGACAAATACATTAACAAATAGTAGAAAGTAAAGGAAACTCTTTTAACTATTAAAAAAAAATACAACTGAAAAGATAAATTAAACTGAACCGCTAAAATATTTACAGTTTTGAGCTGTTCTCTGTTGATATATAGGTTCATTGAAATGTTTTTTTTTATATAGTTATCATTGAAACAACACGTGTCGTGAAGATTCTCAGGGTCTTAGGTAACAAAAATGTCATGGTGACCATAAGAAGGTACATTCCCTGATATTTTTCAACTCCAGAGACTTATCTTTTACCATGAAATGTAAGTGAATAGAGCAAAACTCATGATGTTGAATGTTGTTTTATATATTAAAGATTAAAAAGTTTATCTCGTTACTGGTTTGACCAACATCTGACTGGCTACTGCATTGCTGCAGTGCTGGTTGTGCTGCAGCAAGGTCGGCAAACAAGGCTTCAAGTAACAGCCACTTGTTTCCCTTTGATGTCTGCAGTCAACACTGTGTTCTGCGGCAGTTTGACAAGCCCTCCTCAGCGTGGATTCTGTATGCAGCCCGTGACGGGCAGCTGTCGCCCTCAGTTGAGGCTGCTCTCCAACAAAGAGAGAATAAAGACTGGAGGCGGAGGCGGCAGTCCGAGGTGTTTTCTGTCCACGAGCCACAGAGTGAGGGGATACTCCTTAAATTTCCTCAGGTATCGGTGTAACAATTACACACTCTGCCCTTTGAATCGCCTCATGGATGATTTCAGTCACTCTGGAACTGAGTTTGAGAGATTCAGTTGGCCTTCTAAGTAACAAGTTTCAAATTCACCAACGGTTTTTTGAGACGATCTCCTCCTTTTTTCTCCACAGACAGAGATCACGTTCACTCCAGCAGTGCCCCTCCCAGGCACGTATGTTGTTGTTGTCCATTACCATCAGCGCGAACACGTCTCCTTTCCAGTGGAAGTACGAGTAGACACAGGGCGGACATGGAAAGGTGAGTCTGTGCGAGGAGGTGGTATTCAGATCAGATTCAATGAAGTTTAATGGCTTCCTTTAGATGTTTGAGTCCTTCTAAAGATCAGATAACGTCCATGTCCTCATGATAAAGAAGATCCAAAAGTCTGGAACACACTTCCCTGTATGTTTTTTATGGAGACTGACAATTATGTAGCATCTGTTCTCCTTTCTCCTTTCCCCGCAGGTTTGATAAATGCATCCTTCTGCCCTGCGGTCTCAGGCTGCAGGGAGGTTGTCATTGCTGATGGCCGCATTGCTCTCGACTTTGAAGAGAATGCTTGGCAGCTGCCCACCATCTCTTTGACCGTGCCGCCGAGGAAGACTCTTCTTCTGGTCAGTGGTCAATATTATATCTCAAACACTGCTTAACTCAAATGGGAAAATGAAAATCACTGAGTAATTTGTTTAAGGGTGTATAATGACAATAAAGTCTGCTTCGCTGAAATTAGTGAGTTATTTTTATTTGAGTTGTTGAGGTTGAGGACTTGGCACGCTGCGGTCCTCGCTCCTCGGTCTTATCCCATATCCCCAACAACAATAAAGGAACTGTTTTCCACCTGGCAGCCCCACACAGCTTTATAAAAGCTGAGCTTCCATGCTGTTGAAGGGCAGGGGTGTTTCATTTTCTTCCTTGGTTGGATGTGATCACTCACAAAAAAATAAGTTTAAAATACGTACAATTCTTTGTTTTTCCCCCCTCTAGCCATTATACCATAACCATTTTATTGCAGTTTCTTGTAAAATCTTATTTCTATTTTGTAATGGCTTATTTCTGTTTCCCATTTAGGATTACATCTTGTTGGTTCCTGAGAGCAGTTACAACCCTAAGCTCCTCAATGAGAGGCCTCTTGATAAATCTGCACAGTTCAAACAGCAATGCAGAGGAGAGGGGCTCCATATTGAGTAGGTATCCGGCATATAATACGAACTGGAATTGACAATTTCATAAACTGTTTTTGAGGTTTGGAGTTTTTTTTTTTTTTTAATAGTTGTGCAGAGTCAATGTTCAGTACACTTGATTGTTTTGTAAGTGCTGCCCTCTAGTTGTTGCAATGGAGCATATGGTGTGTTGTATAAAACTGTCTTATAATCATTGCTTTGTTTTATTGCGTTAGGCCCAGAAGTTCTTCCCAGTTCTGCAGAGACTCAGCCCGCTCTCTTGTAGCAGCTTATAATGATGGAGCCCTGCCTTGCGACTGTGACAGATCCGGCTCTACAGGGTCTGTCTGTGATCCAGTTGGAGGCCAGTGTCCGTGCAGGCAATACGTAATCGGGCGGCCAGTGCACAAAATGTGCCACAGGATACTATGGATTTCCCTACTGCAGACGTGAGTGAATAGTATCGCTTTTTGTGAACATGTGGGTTTATGATTATCTGAGTTATTAGCCTCAGAATCCTGTTTTTAAACCCATCAACTGTCCTCTTTTGTCTGCAGCATGTGAATGTGGCCGCCGGCTGTGTGATGAAGTGACAGGTCGCTGCATCTGCCCTCCTCAGACAGTCAGACCGGCCTGTGATGTGTTGTCAGAATCAGACCTTCAGCTACCACCCTTTGCTTGGCTGTGAGAACTGCGAATGCTCTCCAAGTGGCATAAATGCAGGGCCTCAGTGTGACCACGTTACTGGACAGTGCAGGTTAGTTGAAACCTCCTTGGAGCACACAACACTGTGCACTTATTAAAAAAAAACATAAGGAACAGCTTTATGTTTTTTTTTAGACACATCTTTAGACGCAGTTAGATATTTTTGAAATAATATATTTTTTCAATTCTTCTTAATTGTATAATTTTGTACATTCTCTGATATTTTATCACTGCAGTCCTAAAAGGCAGTTGTATAATAATTCATCCATATGGTTAAACCCTAATTCATTATGAAAACAGCCGCCTGAACCACCAAAATGTTTGTGCTGAAAAGAAGAGGAATTTTAACAGTTGACAATTCAAAGACAGTCTGTCTGCTTCTCAAAGATGTTTGACGTTGAAATTGAATTATAAATAGCAGTGTAAAACCACATTCAACATTGCATACGAGAATACAAGGATATTAACGAGTATAAAAACTAATACATAATCTAAATGTGCAAGCTATTCAAGGAGAGTTTTGATTATGAATGAACGCTGAGAATTCTTTCAAAAACAATGATAATAACGTAAATCTTTGTATTTTTATGCAGTTGCAAGCCTCGTATTAGTGGCCGGCAGTGTGATCGATGTGCTGCAGGTTATTATCGCTTTCCTGACTGTGTGCCTTGTGACTGTGATCAAGGGGGGGTCACATCTAATATATGCCACCCAGACACAGGCAGGTGTCTCTGCAAGGTGAGTCCAGACTGGTGGTTTAGAAGTTTCCCCTTCCTTATTTACCTTTATTCTGTCTCCCCATACCAACTTCCTCTTTATCACTGCTGCCATCGTTGCAGAGAAATGTCGCCGGCACCAGATGCGACACTTGTCAGGATGGTTCCTTCTATTTTGACCCTTCCAACCCTGCTGGCTGCACGAGCTGCTTCTGCTTTGGAGCCACTGACCAGTGTAGGAGCTCCAGGAAACGCAGGGGGAAGGTGTGTTTGATCTTCATGCCTTTGCATGTCAAGGAATGTCTTTGGAAGCTGAATGCCTTGCAGATCTTTCTGGCTGTTAAAAGTTATGTAGAGTTCAATGTTGCCTCTGCAATGAAAACTCCACATACTAATGTTATTCAGAGAACAGACATTATTACAGTTGACCATAGGAGGTCATACCTTCGATATTACTACCTGAACCTGAATGAGTCAATTTAGTTTTTTATTTTGAGGTTTTTTTTTACTTCTGTGATCACATTATCAAGTCTTGCTACACTGATCTCCAGTTAAGTGAGGCAGTTTTTTTTTTTTTTTTTTTTTTAGATTAAAGCGTAACAGTATTTATAATACCACATCACAACTGTTGTAATTTCATCTTTATGTATTCCTTTTTTCAGTTTGTTGAGATGCAGGGTTGGCATTTGGAAAGTCCCGACAAAGAGGAAATTCCTTCTGTTTTGAACACAGCCAGTAACACGGTCGTAGCAGACATCCAGGAGCTCCCCTCCACGGTTCAAAGTCTACACTGGGTGGCACCACAGTCCTACCTGGGAGACAGGGTGAGTCACTGGAGGGGAATAAAACGCAGCTTTGAGACTGCTTTGGTCAGGAAATGTGCACAGTTTAAATACTGAAAGAATTTGCAAATGATTTTTCGAGCTATTGAGTTAATTGATTTAATTTGTTTATTTCATAGGAACAGACGCTGTGTGTAAAGAGGAATAGTGTAACTATTATACAGTTCAATGTATCACAGCATTTGGAGACATTGTTAAAATAATGTACTACATTTAGTTAACCCCCTGGAAGCAGTTGAGTGACTTTCAGCCATCAAATATTTTCATTTACAGCCCCCCTTTCATTTTGTATCACCTTTTTCCTTTTTTCTTAGAACTATGCATGCAATTAAAAAGGCTTGTGTTAAAAAATACTATAATATATATTGGAAATTAACCAGTGATAATTCAGGTTAACTGTCAGTGATTCAAGCTGCATACACAGTGAGAAACTGTTGAAGTTATAGCCTGTATTTCAATGTACTCCACTCAAATGGACGAAGAGGATTTTGATCTTTCTGACCTTTCTTTTGTTAGGTTTCATCTTATGGTGGTTTCCTCACTTACCAGTCCAAATCGTTTGGGATCCCCAGTGAAGGAATGACTCCAATCAACAGACAAGCTGACATTGTGCTGACAGTGTGTAGAAAATTTTTTTAATTTGTGCTGTTGAGCCTGTATGTATTTCATTTTTTCACTAGCAGAAACACAACTTATTTATCAATTTCTTTATTCCACCCCGTCTCCCCTAGGGTCAGGATATGAGCCTGATCCACATGGCTCCACATGTCCCCCTTCCAGACAGGCTGTATGAGGGCCGAGTCCAGCTTTTGGAGGTAAAATAAACAGTTCTTCTTTTTCAGCGCTACTTTTGTCGAGCCACTAGTAGGCTTTTGTTCCAGAGCAAAAACACAATGTGAAAGTTTTTGAAAGGGATCCAATACGCGTTCATTGCGACGGTTATGAGGCCATGCAAAATTAATTAAATTTATGAGATATGTTTATTGATCATTTAGTTGTTAAACTGAAATTTGTAATGGTGAAAATGAACATTGTGATGTCAGGCTCAGATTTTTATCCAGTTGCCATTCAACACATCCACCAAACAGCATGAGATTTGCTGAGATGCTAACAATGCATTTTATGAGGTGTTCACACACCTCATAAAATCTGCCATTTGATTTTGCTTTTTTGGCATATTAGTGAAACTTGATATTGTGTTCTGCGTAAAAGCATTTAACAAAAAGGTATACAGTACAAGATACAGTAGAATTTGTATACATATTTGCTTTGAAAACCCCAGTGTCTTTACACCCACTTTTGTTTGCAGGGAAACTGGCGTCATGCTGGTACCAACAGGCCTGCGTCCAGACAGGAACTCATGATGGTCCTGGCAGGACTGGTGGGCCTCAGGATCCGAGCCCTGTATTTTACTCAGACCCAGCGACTTAGTTTGGGGGAGGTGGGCCTGGAGGAGGCTACAAACTCAGGGACTGGAAGTCCTGCAAATACTGTGGAGGACTGCTCCTGCCCCTCTCAGTACACTGGAGACTCGTGTGAGGTGAGCCCTTCACCTCCCTCCACAGAGAAATGAGTGAATTATATGTAAAAAAAAACTTGTAACAGCTACAATGTAGGGTCTAAGTTCATAAATAGTTATATGACAAGTACAGGTATTTTAATAAACCGCAATAAGTTATAGGGCTTTGGGGCATTGCCTAGAAGTTCAGTTTAAAGGAAAATTCATGAATGTTTCAAAAAGGGAGAGATTTCCTTTTCTGTTCATAAAGTTGTCAGAGCAGTATGAGCCCGTCAGTTACAAATGCAAGTGCTTTTACTTTGCTGCACACATTTTCCCATAATATTACAGCCAATTAATGGCTGCCAGTCAAGGCTGCTTTGCCCAATATTCGTTTTATTGCTAGATGTATTTAGCCTTTTTGCGACCAAATACAAAGGAGAATAGAGTGCCAGCTGAAAAATCCTACTGCTTATTCTTTAAACTGCCACTAAAGATAGTTTCATTTTATAGTTTAGTTTTATAGAATAGCATCATTATATGATTATCCTGGATTCTTCTACATAAATGAAATGCAACAGGGGCAGCCCCGACTCCACAGACATGACGTGTAAGGGAGCAGAACTCACATTCATCCGGGGTCTTTCTCTCCACGATGGCTTCCTCCAGTTATTCCAGTAGACGTAGGCAGGATCACCACTCGTCTTGCAGTCAGTGTTGATCCGTTCCTTGCTGAATTGATGGAAACATAGCCTTGACCTTGTTGCGAGGTTCAGCTCATCAGTATCATTCCCCGTTTTTTTAAACTTGCGCTAAATTGCCACCTTCCGAATGAGTGGAGTTTACGTCGTCGCTTCAAAACTGGAAGTTTACAAGTCATCCAGAAGCCCCAAATGGGCAGTAACAACCAGTTTCAACCAGTGCTTGCCACCCAGTGGTACTCGATTTTCCCTTACTTTTCTTTTTTCGTTTTTCCTAATAATCTTTTTTCCACCTGATAAACCAGAGGGAAAAAAAAACATGGGAATGTGGGGAAGGAAAAAGAAAAAGAATGTGAAAAGGTGGGAAGACTGGGACTTTTTGTCAGGTACAGGAGGAGAATGAACTGGGTGGGGCAAGGCACTGATTGAAATGGTATCTTGTTTTTCTTTTTTTGGTTTTTATTTTGAGGAGGTGGAACCTCTTCATAGAGGTTTCATAGCAGTTTTTAGGGTGTCCTGGCATGCTTGAACCAAGTACCACGCCCTTGTACTGGAGGAAAAATTTATCACTGAGGTGGTGTCAGTGGAATTTACTGGAAAATACCCATCCAGAGAGGCAGAGAGCTGTGTTGCCAAATGGTGTAGCCCCAGGCTGGGTTATGTGGCACAATCATGCAGACATAATATTAGTGATTATACAGCTATAATCACTGACATGGTTACAGCTCATGGACTGTTGTGGAAACATCCCTCATTTTGTTGCTCAGGAAAAGTTTAACTTTTCTTTATATCATTGGAAATGGGATGGTTAGGATTTAATATTTTGAAAATTATTTGTTTTAGAATTTTGGCTTATATGCATATAGTTGCTGCTGTTTTTCCCGCAGAAATGAATTTATATAAAAACATGTGGCAGAGTTTCCACATGTTAATGGGCTGTATTCCTTTTAACAAAGAGAACATATAAGAAACATTAACATCAAATAACATTATGGAGCCATTACAATAAAGCTTATTGTCTGCGTGCACGCATGTGTGTGTGTGCTTGTGAGCCCCCGTCTGATTGGGTGTGTCTAAAGGAAGTTGGTTATATGTGGCCAGAGGCAGTATGACAAGGAACCTCACCTTGAAATGCAGGGTGTGGCACTTGGCAACATTATCCTACTCATAAACCTGTGTCTTTTCACTCAGGTGTTCCTTCAGTGTCTACGTGCATCTTCACTGACACACCTTAGTTGTGTCTGTTATGTGCTTCAGCAGCATGATTCAGGTGTGACTGTCTTGTCTGTGTTGTCTGAGAATGACTGACTTTCCCCCACATATGTCAGCTAAAAAACCCTAAATGGATATATGCAGAATATTACTGGCAGTTTATCATGTTGATTTTTATTTTTTACATGTCTTTTCATGTAGAAGCTTTGTTGCCACACCCTTTGAGCTTCAAGCAAATTCAACAGCATTCACAGTACTGATTTTTCTTTTTTTTTCTGTTGAAACAGTTGATTTCCTGTGCGTGCATATTCATGCCTCACTCTTTTTTTCTGTGTCTGAATGTGACTCCAGCCGTTCCTTGTGTTAATGTGGATGGGTGAGTGTATTCATGAAGCAAGGGAGACAGAGCGTGTAAACACTTGCATGTGAGAGCCTGCGCGCCTTCATACACTCATAGTGATCTGCAAGGGTGACTCAGGTAGATGGGGTGTGTCTTCAGTGTGTCAGTGTGTGCGAGCGTGTTTAAGAGGCCGAGGCAACGGAGAGTGCAGCATTATTTCAACAGACTAAACTTTGGGAATGTCAGATACATGCATGGATAGACACCGGCGGAGAGGGGTTTTGTTACGGACCCTGATACTTTGGACTTTGATTGGACTTAGCTGCGCTGGAAACAGGCCCTTCAGCAGGGGAGAGCGGCCGCGCTACACCAGGCATCATGACAGAGCCACGCAGAGGATACAGTATCCTTCGCTTCACGACAGGGGAGCTCAACAGATCCAGTATCCAACTATTAATGACCGAGGCACCCAACGGGTGGTCTACCCTTCATTACATGAGGGAGAACAGATAGTTCAGTATCCTTCACTTAATGATATTGCGACTGGCTCTCAGATTCAGGTAAAAAAAAAAAGTGGGAAGATATAATGATTCTTGCATTTGAAAGGCTGTTATTTTACTTTAGCTGCTGGTTGGTGTGGATTAGTGAAGTCAGTAAGGGACTCTTATCTGAAACAAAGGTCATACTGCTCTGATAACCATGAACGTCTCAAGTTCAGTGCTGTACATGGTTATCATCCAGTTTTTATACAGACTTGGGTAATATGATGAAATACAACCTAAGATAGAAAGTTAGTAACCAACCTTTGCTTTATTCTTTATTGTTTATGAGGAATACAATCATCTATGACAACAATTAATGACAAATGATACCAAATGACATCAATAATGTCACTTTTTAGCTCGTATCACATACTTGATTCTGATTTCACTTTTGACCTACAGTGGTTGGCTCAGACAGATGAGTTTAACTTGCATATAAACTTGACTCAATTGTTGGGCAATAATGTCTTTATATTTGTGTTTTTCCGTCTTTAGAAATGTGCCCCTGGCTTCTACAGAGACGGGAGCGGGCCTTATCTTGGCCGCTGTGTGCCCTGTCAATGCAACGACCTAGCTGATGAGTGCGAAGACAGGACAGGGAGATGTTTGGTAAGAGATAAAATCAGCCTTTTACAGTTTGTGATGGTCCTATGACTGGAAGTCTACAGACATTCACTTAACCCTAACATTAAAACAGATTACCTCAGACCAGATGACGACATGATGAGCTGAAGTTTAAGTTCAGTCTAGACCTGTTAACTAAAGTAAACATCTGCTGGAACTACTTTTTTAACCATTAAAACATGTTTGTTCTTCCTGATTTTCCAGAATTTCCCCTTGTCCAAATTATTTTTGTGCTTACAAATCAAGTTTGTTTATCTGCTTTAGAGGAATATACTCGATGCAGTACAGGCTAGCTACAAAAAGAGAAAACAAATGAGCTTTTTTCATACGTCATCTGTTTGCTGTTGGAACTTCTTGTATTCATCTTCTGAAGAAGTGGTTTAATGAATGTGATGCATCATTTTCAGAACTGTAAGTTCAACACAGCTGGAGACCGATGTGAACGCTGCAAAGAAGGTTACTACGGCAATGCAGCTCAACGGACATGCAAAGTGTGCCCATGCCCATACTCTGTATCCTCAAACAGGTCAGTGAGGAAGAGAAACACTTACATTAGTTTTAGTTTCTTTGCTCAGAGAGGCTGGGGCATTTCCACATTAGGAAAGTGATTAACAGAATCCAGACCAGCCTAAATTAACCAAATTAACAGGGTGAATGGAGCAGAGTTTGGTTTAACAGAACCGAAACTACATACCTATAAAATCACAAATGCATACTGTAAATAGTAAATATTTTGTTCAGCTTCCAGCTGTGGACTGTGTTATGAACATTTTAAAACCTAAATTCCAGTAGCAGGTACGTGCCTTGATGCACCCTTCAGCCGATGTAGCTTAGCACGCTAGACGGGGAAGGAGAATCCACTGTGAGAAGCTGTGGTGGTGGTGTGTCTGTTAATCTCAGCTGTCTGATGAAAGTTAATTAAACTGCCAGGTGATAAATGAGTTGGGCGTTGATGACTATCACCAACTAAAATCACTCCTCTACCTTCAGTTCTCTCAGTGTGTACATGGTTCTCCTATTATTGACAATCTGAGCTACTCCAAATACAATCCTTAACAACTGTGGGGCAGGATTGCCAGCTTGGCCCCTCAATCCCTCTAAAGTTTATTGATGTGTAGCTCTCCAACATCAGAAATGCTTCAGTCCAACTTTGCTCATCACAAAAATGTTACAGTTCTTCCTCATATCATTGCGATTTTTTTTTTCTGCGATTTAAGTAGGTAGCCTAAGTTCTGCAACTCCTGGCATTCAGAAAAGATGCAATTCTAAATGCAGAACAGTTAGGTCGATGGTAAGGTGGCTTGGTTTGTTAGTTTGAAGGTAATACATTTTAGTAGAATTCAGTGTTCAGGGCCCACTATAGCATGGAGCCCTCCTTCAAATCCCTTCCTCTAAAACCCAATGCAATACAGTTCTCAAACTTTTAACATATTTTAATCAACTATTGTCTAACATCATGAATCAGACTTTTAGCTGCTGTACAATGTTCAAATTATATTGTATATTTTATGAAGTAAATTGCAATGTTTCTCTTGCTGTGCAGTTTTGCAGTAGGCTGCAGAGATGTTTATGGAGACATCCAGTGTGTTTGCAGAGCAGGATATACCGGAGAGAGGTGTGAGAGGTGGGTGTCCGTATTGACTGTTCGAGATCATTGTGACAGGAGGAATGTTGGCTTATTTCTAATTTGCTACTTATTCTGTCCCTTATAGTTGTGCTTCTGGTTACTATGGTGACCCACTTACCCCAGGAGGAAGTTGTCAGCCATGCAATTGCAATGGCAACGGGAACAGCTGTGACCCCAGGAGTGGAGGTTAGATGATGGACTCTAATTTTGGAAAAAAAAAAAAAAAAGTGTTCTATTTCATTTTTAGATTGTGCTACATTTGACTCTATTTCAGTCAAGATAATCAAAATATTTTTGTATTTACTCCATGCAGTCTGCAAGAACACCCTGGAACCAGGAGACACAAACACAGATGAGCAGTGCCGAGGTGAACTGAGAAAAACAACGGAGATCTGAATGGAATCACATTCTGTTTGCCAACAAACTGAGTATGATCCTTTGTTTCCTGTTTGTGCTCCAGAGTGTGACAGTTGCGCTCAGACTTTACTGGACGATTTAGAGAAACTCGACGACGAACTGGCACGGATCAAGGCTCAGCTAGACAATGCCTTCTGCTAGTGCCACCTCTAAGAAGAGACTGGAGAAGCTGGAGAAGGCTCTGTCAGACACTAAGGTAACACGCCAGTATAGCACTGTAACGCTAAAGGCTACAAGAGAGCAGTCACATTTATGGTCACAGATTAGTTCCTGCAGCAAAAGCCAAAAGATGCTATTTATAGTGGGTCACAGGATGTGAGCATTTGCTCAAACATTCCTGCTGATCACCAGTTTCAGTGAGTTTTGATCTGTTCTTATGCTTCAGGGTGGGTTAGAGACCACACCGTTACTTACTATATTCGACAGACACAAATAAAGCATTTATACGCTCCGTTCAATCACAGCCCAAGTCAGCCTTAAGCTTCAGTCAACCACCTACAACATCCACATTTGATTTTGAAAAGCTCACTTTACATTTCTGCAACTTTGACTTTTGCAGATTGTTGTCAATAAATTCAGCTCTGCAGTTAACAAGCAAAAGTCCAGAGTGGACCAGCTGGAGGATGACATGATCAGCCTCCAAGGTGACACCAGCTCCCTCAAGGACAAGGTAAACTTCTAACTAACACCGCATACGTTGTTGATGGTTCTAACATGCAAAAATATGTGTAAATGTTTATTGTTGGAATGTGTTTTTATTTAGGCTGATCAGAGAGCTGCTGAAGCCGACAAGGCTGTGGAAGATGTAGAAAAAACCCACAAAAGAGCAAAGGATTTGGAGTCTGAGATTAAAAACATGCTGAAGAAAATACAAGGTAGAGAGAAACAAAAATTCAGTGGCAGCACAATCTGGTTCCTTCTGCTGGTGTTCTGTTTCTTTTAGTAATTTGCTGGAACGTAGGCTGACTGCCAGAGTTTGAATATTGACTCGACTAAGCTTGGCTCTCTGTGTGCTTCCAGAATTGTTGGCTCAGATGAACAATGGAGATGGCAGAGGCGATGCGCTTCCTAATGAAAGCTTGGCAAAAATGCTGCAGGACGCTCAGCGCATGGTGAAGGAGATGGAAAAAAGGAACTTCACTCCTCAGAAGACAGCCGCTGAGAAAGAAAGAGATGAAGCAAAGAAATGTGAGATACTTACGGTATTCTTAGCTTGAGCCCTGATTCACTTTTTGCTCAATAAATATAATCTCCATCCTTTCTTATCTACTCTCCAGTGCTTGACTATATCAAGTCCAGTGTAAGTAAGCAGACTGACCAAAATGAGGAAGCAGCAGAGAAAGATCCGGGGCCTTCTGAAGGATTACAACACCAAGCTGGAGGACCTGGACAAGGCTTTGAAACAGGCGTCGGACTTGGTGAAAAAAGCCAATGCCCAGAATGGTCTCAACGCTCAGACACTGGGAGACCTGCAGGTAAAAAAAACTGTAGTTAACCTGTGTATCTGTTATTATTTAAAATATTTCATGTATTCTCTGTATAACACATCTTAATTGTAAGATTTTATGTAAATGTAGCTCAAAATGTCTTTTCGGCTTTTGCTATTTTTTTCATATTATCCACAGTAATCAATACACAATTACTATTAAAACTGATTTGTGTACTTCCTGCAGAAACGTATTGAGAACCTAAAGAAGGAGCGGAAAACTGTTGAGGACCAAATGGCCACAGCTGAGGATGAACTGCAGAAAACAGAGGAACTGATGAACAAGCTGTCGGACAGCAGATTGGTATATTTGACACATCTTCTGTTCACATAAAATATACTCATATATCTTGTAAATCAATAAAGGTTTTAAATAACTGGACATTATTAGAAAAAAAGATGAGCAAAAATACATGACGTTACACTGTATCACTTCATATTTAACAAAAACTAAGCTAAAATGCAGAAGCAGGGCGAGTGTGTCCAAACCAAAGTAATCCTTTACTTCTTACTCAGTTAATGGGATTAAAGAGGGTATGTAGCAGCCAGGAGCTGCTAATCAAATGCACTTAATTAACTGAGCATCACAACATTGACAACCTTTATAAAAGCAAATGTTTTGGAAGTTTACTGGTGTGGAGTATTCATCTGTGTGTTAACACATTGACGGGAGGAAAATATGTCAGCAACGATCTCAGAGAGACAACTGTTGCTGCACATCGTTCTGAGAAGCATTTTTTTAAGACCAATACAACGCACCAGTGAAAGACCACGCCTCACCCTGACTGGAATGCTGTGGTAGGACCGTAGGAGTACTCTGCATGCATGAATCCCTGCAAATCTGAAAGCACTGAAACAACACTGTAAACAAGTGTGGGCCAAGAGTAGGCTGATAATGCTGCACAGGAAAGATTTACTTCAAGGTAGTTACAAGCCATTGAACTATGAGGTGTTCTTGGTCTTTTACATGCCGCTTCTGCATTTAGTTTAGTCTTTGCTGAATAAATGATAAATAAAATAGTTGCATTTATTCATTTTTAAACGTTACAACTGAAAGAGAGAATACTTTCATTTTTACACCACTGTGCCACTCAGCTTTTCACATTCACTCCTCTGAGATTCAATTTAATTCAGTTTTATTTGTATACATTTATATACAATGTATTACAATGCAGATTGTCTCTTGGCACTTTACAGACACCCAGAGCATGACCCTGAGATAATGATCAGTATTTTTTGTTTGAGCTCTAGGGTAAGATAAGAGGCCTTTCCTTGCATTAAGGATTATTTGCATCCATTTCCCTATTTTTCACTTCTGTAGGAGTATGAACGACTTGCTGCACAGCTGGATGGTGCCAAGACTGATTTGACCAAGAAAGTAAATGAGATCACCAAGGCAGCAGCCAAGACAGACATTGTAGAAGATGCAGAAGAACATGCGAGGAACCTTAACAAGCTGGCAAAGGAACTTGAAGAGTAGGTGTATTGTTCATGCAATGTACACTTCGGCTATATTGAACATTATTCTGAGGTTATAAAGTGGAATTAAGATACAGTGTCTGCTTTAAAAGCCATAGATATTAATGCTGTCTGAGTGCAACTGAAGCATAACCTTTGCCAAATATCTTGACTTGTTGCTTTCTCCCATTATCTGGTATATAGTGCTGTGAAAAATGCAAGTGGGCGTTCTGAGGTTCGTGATGCGAAGGATGCTATCGAAGCCTACAAGAACATCGTGGATGCAATTAATGCTGCTGAGGCAGCTGCTAATGAGGCCAACGATGCTGCAGAGAATGCCCTGAACGTAAGCCACGTTCCAGATCATTTAATATATACACTGTGCACAATTGTTTTTGGTATGAAGTGTTGTTAATTAAACTTGTTGTTAATTAATTGAGTCACTTCAACTAAATATTTTTTTTCTTCCTTTTAGAATGTAAAGAACCAGAAGCTCACGAAAAGAGCAAAAGATCTGAAGGACACTGGTGATGACCTACTGAAGAGTGCACAGGATTCGTTGAAAGACCTTGAGGGTATTCAGATATTCCTTCGAATTTCTGTCTTTTCTTTTTTTTTTTATTAAAAAGAAAAAGTTTATTCACTTGTTTTCCTGTAACAGGCGCATCTGACAATCTCACCGACCTGAAGAAGCGCGTCACGAATGCTGACAAGAAGAAGACAGATCTTGAGAAAGACCTTCTTGATGCCCAGAACCAGTTAAACGACAACAGCAGAGGTAGAGAGGAGAAAGTGAAGGATTAGTGTGGCGTGTAAAATCTGAATTTGTCTTTGAAGAGGCGTTCATGTCTATTTGAAAATATTCTACTGTTTTTGCCCTCACATTTATTTTTCCTAACTAGATGACATTTCGAACATGATTGAGGAAGCCAAAAGGAAGGCGGCTTCGGCCAATGACTCAGCTGCTAACACTATGGACAGACTCAACGCTATCAGAAAAGAAATTGATAAGATCAGTACAACTCCAGTGGACCCTAACCTAAACAATGTACTGGCAGATGTGGACAATTCTGGTGAGGAATACTGATAGTCTTTTTCTTAATTTTATACTTTATGGTACTGCACGACTAATTTTGTATGAACTAACAATTAAGGTACCATAATTTTACACACTGCTCTCTTTTTTTTTCATCCACCTTCTTTATCCAGTGAAGGATTTGTTGAAAACCATCCCATCCCTTAACGACAAGATTTCAGAGGTGGAGAACCTGACCTCCCAATACTCACCCATCAGTAATATATCTGAAAACATCAAGAACATCAAAGAACTTATTGAACAAGCCAGAGATGCAGCCAACAGGGTAAGGTCCAGCTCTTTAAACACATCCATATATGTATTATAACTCCAAAGTCATGTCGTCCCTATGAAATAACATCCCTTACTGGTTTTAATTTCCTTTTTCTGTCTTCTCCTCAGATTTCAATCCCTATGAACTTTAAAGGTGATGCTCATGTGGAGCTGCGTCCACCAAAGAATCTGGATGATCTGAAGGCGTACACATCCCTGTCCCTGTCGCTGCAGAGACCTGAGGTCAGGGGAGATGGAAAACGCAGACGTAGACAAATCAGAGACAACGGCAACATGTTTGTGTTGTACCTCGGCAACAGAGATGTGAGTGGAATCAAAATCCATATGACCAATTTTGAGATCTTTTTATTTATAATTTTGAGCAAACCACTAACAAACTGTGTGCTATAGTCTTCTAAAAATTACATAGGTATGGCTTTGAGGGACAACACTTTGTATGGCGTTTACAAGCTCAATGGAGTTGAGTATGAGATGAAGTCAGGTTACATCTCTAAATCTGCACCCGAGCCGGCCAAGTTTGACAGAGTGGACCTACACAGGTAAACTGATGGCTTGTTCCTGCTGCACATTTACCTCCCGTGAGTTAGCCTTGTCTGGATTTTAAATAGCGAGAGGAAAATTCGTAGCAGTGGGATAATTGTCACTGTGAGGAAAATGAGGGTCTTTTTTTCTCTCTCATGGTTCAGAATTTACCAAGACGTTGCACTTACCCTTACCAAAGACGTAACCTCGAGCCCACCTGGTGACTCAATTAAGACCACGCAACAAGGAAAGGAGAACAAGGACCTTCTAAAGCTCAGTCCCAGTGACGTTGTTTTCTACGTTGGAGGCTACCCTGCCAACTTCACTGTAAGACCCAAGGACATAAAAGCAGAAATATCAGTATCTTTCTGCCTTTAAGAAAGATGAGTCTCATTAAAAATCTCTTTCTTTTGCTTCTCTTTAGCCACCAGCCTCCCTCAGCTACCCCAAATATAAAGGCTGCATTGAGTTCTCCTCCTTTAATGACAAAATTGTGAGTCTCTATAATTTCCAGAAAGCGGAGAACGTCAACTCGGAAACGCCATGCAAGAGGTACGATTGGTATAGAGGGGAACTGAAGACTAAATGTTTATACTTATTTTATATGTTCTTTTTTAATGTGGCATGTCCACTCCTGTCTGTATAAATGGCTGAACTGTTTGCACTTTATTCAAGTCCAACTAAAGTCATTTTCTGACTCAATTCCATACAGGTATGTACCTCCAATGGATTCGGATTACTACGAAGGAACTGGATATGCCAAAGTGAAAGATAGATAAAGTACCAACCATTATCTTGGTCAAGATGAGCATCTTAGCTCGTTCAGAAAACGGTCTACTCTTTTACATTGGAGCAGAGGTGAGTTATTGGTTGCATGATTATGAATATTACGTTTGGATATATTTTATTAGTAGAATTTTTACACTATTTGCAAGAATGTGATTATTTTATTTACCGTGTTACATAGGACGATTACTTAATTGTGACGATGGACAAGGGTGTCTTAACTGTACGTAGTAACCAGCTTGAAGCACCAGCCACAGAAAACAAAAAAACGTTCCCGGTAAGGAGTTTTTCTCTGCATGATCTTCCTCCACAAGTTCCATCACTCATCATATCATCATGTAGTCAGTCATTCATCTGCATCATGCTGCTGTTTACTTTCTTCAGACACAAGACTGGACAGACATCCAAATTATTTTGTCAAAAGCAGAAGTTGCAGTCCGCATGGGCTCTGAAAAGGTTGGCCCAAGCTAAAGGTAACTTCATGAGAGAATATAAGGAATTCTACATCGGTGGTGCACCACAAGATTTGAGGGAAAGGTAAGTGTTTATCAGTATTCCTCCTAACTAGTGTGTGTGTTGTAAAATAAGGGGTTTCTCATGAATGACTTCATTTCTTGCTTCTATAATAGAGGTAACATCACCATACAGCCATTCAAGGGGTGCGTGAAGAATTTGAAGCTGAAAAGCGCCTTTAAACCCCTCGATGAGCAGGTTGGAGTCAGCAAAGGATGCCCCACTGATTCACTGGTATGTTGCTGACCTCAGTATCCCAAACTAGTTGAAACGTGGTCACCATTGGTTTATTTGCAGTCAGGCTCATGTGTCGAGTAACGACTTTATATCCATTTTATTTAGGTTTCACGCAAAGCACAGTTCAGCTTGGGGAGCTCCCTCTCATCTGATCTTCAGGGCCTCATTCTGACCGAAGATGTTACCGTCTCCCTCGGATTCAAGAGCACAGAGAACAATGGTTTGATTTTGCAGAAGACAGAAGTGGTGAGTCGTTATTTTGCCTCAGTCATAAACAGTGCGTACACACAAAAACTATTCACACGCCTTCTGCATACAAAATGGTATTTAGAGGAGAAATATGAAGTGAGAATGTGCGTACTGCATTCTTCAATGCAATGGGTTAATATTCTTTTAGAAGCATATGTCAGTATGCTGACAAAAAATGTAAAAGTGTCAGAATTTAGCATTAAAAATTGAAGAGTTTTTATAGAATTGCAGTTTTAGTGTTAATAGCTGAGAAAAGAGTGGTCATGATCTATAAAACAAATGGCATTTTCTCTTCTTCACTGATGACTTTCTCTATGCACCGTTCTGTAAAATGATTCCTCTTTGTTGTTGTTGACAACAGAGAGAACTGAATCCAGTTTTAAAATCTTTGATTTCTTTTCTTCTTTCCAGTCTGATGAAATCAAACTTTCACTGGAAAATGGCTACGTGACTCTTTATTTCAACAAAAAACAATGGAAATCCAGCAAGCAATATCAAGATGGGCAGTGGCACTATTTAACGATCACCAAAAGAGCTGGACGGTATGAAAGAAGCAGTGACTCTACATTTAAATGGATAAATAAATGAATTCCTGATGAACCATGTTTATTATAGCATTGCAAATTAGTCTGGCTTTGATTTTATGATTCTGCACAAACCTCTCAAACGGCTGTGCAGACTGGGCAAAGTAATATGTTCTGTACGACGGTTACAGTGACGCCTGTTGTCGTCTGGCTGAAACCAAAAAAAAAAGCAATGTTGTTTTATTTCTTCTTTCCAGGATTGAGCTGCGTATCGATGATGCCGATAATGGCCAGGTCAGTGACATCACGTACCCACTTGCGCCATCCACCCAAAACACTTGGAAACTTGGAAATGAAAAGTTCAAAGGCTGCATTTCCAACTTCTACACAAGACGGTAACGTTTCCTCACTTCACAGATTTATATACTGCACAGCTTTTTCAATGGAAGTCTCAGTTATTGCTTGTATGTTCAATACACATTTACTCTGATGCGTGTTTTTTTTACTCGATACCTTTCATTTTTGATTCTCACAGGCCAGATAACCTGTACAAAGCTGAAGACTTGAGCAGCTTTGCTGCATCTGGAAATGTCCTGCTGGATGTGTGTACAGCTGAGAGTCCAGTTCAACTGATGCTGGATCGTGGTTCTAAGCGGGTGAGTGGTTTATTTTACACTCCGGGATTCAGATAAGAAAGTTAGTTATAATGTTCCTAATCCCTATATATATTTTTTTTTTCTATTTTTTAAACAAATATCAAATTACCAGAGCAATCAATATTATTGAATAGCAGAAGTGTGTGTAAAAGAGTAGCATCTACATTATCATTGTAACATGTGGCTCAATAAAGCTGCATTTCTTCTCACTTGAAGTAAGTCATACGGATATAGTCTTCCTCTTCTATAACTTTTATTGACTTAACCTTGTTTACATTAAATTTTGATGCCTCATTTGCAGAGATGAAGAAGAAGGAGTCCTAAGAGCTGCTGATGTGGACGAGAATGAAATATTGTCTTGAAAAACTGGCAGTGTGCACAACAATGTTCTTTAGCGTATGCACAAGCTCATTGATTTGCAGTGTACTCCAGTGGAAAATGAAACTTGCATGAATGTTTCAGTAGCCATAGCAAACTAGAAAATTGTTGTATTTCATCAGTCTTTTCATCTTGTCTTTTCTATTTAAATTCATCAACTAAAATTTTGTCAATAAGAACCTTGAAATGATTTCATGTCTCTTCTGTTTCTTCCATGTAACCCTCTAACAGTCATTCACAAGCACATTCCCTCTAACTCAACGCAGTTGTAAACAAACATGCCTTATTTTGAAATGACAGCAACCTACTCAGATATTAAAAACTCTAATCCCAGTTTTCAAGCTTCACACTGAAATCAGTTAATATCCAATAAACACGCAGATATCTTTTTCACATTGGATTCATGTGAATGTGACCGAAGCATGTTTTGGTACTTGATGCTAAGCCACCTCACAATGAGAACCATTTACGTTGTGTACCAGTAAAGCCTCGTGACCCTGTCTGAGTATTTCAAGGCTATACAGTGAAAAGAATAGATTGGCCTTCATAGCAAAACGGATGTAAGACACTGAACTTCATTGTAATAAATGATGTCACCACTAAGAACGAAAGCAGGCCTTGAGATGAAAGTAAAGGATTAAAGGACTTACCTAAACTGTCACTTAAAGTGGAATATCTAAGTGTTGATGTTCAGACAGCCCCGTCATTTTAATTTCTTCCTTCAGAACCATGAACATAGCACCACTTCTCATAATCACACTGGCCCTTGCATTCTTATCACCACTATAAAAATGCTGTTTGGTTTGGAGCAATCTATTCCCCAGCAACCTTTCACTCACAATAGATGGATTTAAAAGTAAATTCCCAGCTGGTCTCAAAGAGGGACAATAACCAGCTGACTCAAGAGGCTAGACTTGATGGAAAAATATAAAGGATTTAGAGAAAAGCAAAACATTGAAAGAAAAAAGGCTCTCCGAAATTAAGTGGAAGCCCATGGGGTTTCATGTGAAGAAATAAAAAATAAGCGCGCAAGGTGGTCTGCTGCTGAAAGATTGCCCCTGGCTAATACCTACATTTTTATCCAGACCTCATGAATTCTTTCGGAAATGTCAGTGTAAACTTTTACGATCTCTTCAACTCTATCTCAAGTAAATCAGGTTTTGAGTACGTGTCAAACAAAAATCACTCAGTTCACAAGCAGTGTGAGAAGTACAAGTTCTTAATGATGAAATCAAACACAACTGTGATTTAAGAGAGAACGTGTAGAAGAGAATCAGCATGATAGAACTTTCATCCAAACTAATTAAATATTCTTACATAATTATAACGATGGTCTGCCACGTTCCATTTATAGTAAGACACGAGTGATAGTAAGCATCATAAAATTATTCGGAGCTATTATTCGGTCATTAACAGACAGATACTAAAGACCTGCAACAATAAGTGATACAAGTCATATATGTTTATTCAGATTTGATTTGACTGAATTATTTTGGAACAATCTTGTTTCTCCATAAACATCATTTGTTTCTTAATCACACATTTCAATGATTCTTTCCAACTCTAATTTTGCAAAAATCAATATTTACCTTACCCTTTCTCTTCTGTTATTGTCAACTGAATATATTTATTTATTTTTTTGTTGTTGTTTAGTTTTACCCTTTAAATAAGCAAAATATGCATCTGAAATAAGTTATCTTGAGTTTAGGGATTTAGAATTTTCCTTTTACAGAAGCGATAAAACAGTAGATTAATTAATACAGCACTTAATAAAGTTAAACATCACTTCAGGTTCCACATGCACTGATTTCATGCAGAACACATTCCAGTATATAAAATGCCTGACCTGGAGTATCTTGTTTCATTGTTATCACTCTGGAGCCCTCATAAGATTTAGAAAAAAAAAAAAGAGTAGATTATAGATGTCAAACATCATTGTTATCATTTTTTTGCTGCCATAAACAACATAATCTGATTTGCTGACAGAGTGGAGCCCGTTCAGTGTCGTACCAGGGCTGAGAGTTGCCAGGACTACAAGCACCAGCTTATACTAAGATGGTTCTGTTTATTTCTGTGCTGCTTTAGGATACTGTGACACAAACAGCAAATGAAAGCCTATCAGCATGTGCAGCACCTGCCCAGGTTCAACATGCTTACCGCATGGGCGGCCCAGTTAGCAGACTGAGCTACAGCCTTCCACTGCAGGTCCTGCAGCCCAGGTGAGCAGTTAGTTTTGTTGCATGCAGGAACCGCTTGTCTGAGTCTACCATGTCAAGAACAGGGACTTGGTTCTGAAAATATTTGTCCTTCATGCTATCCAGGCCCCACTTCTCTGTGGATGTCAGGACTCGGTCTCCTGAAGGTCTGCTGTTCTTTGCTGCAACCAGAGGAGGGCGATCTCATCTCGCATTGTACATGTCCAAAGGCAGGATCAGACTGTCTGTGGGCAGGCAGAAGGAGATCTTCAACCGAGAGAAGTACAATGATGGAAAATGGCACTCAGTCAGTACATATATATATAATCAGTCAATCAAATGTTTACAAATCTGATCACTACCACAAAATCTTGTTATATAAAATGAAGACAACGTGGCGGATCTGTTGTCTGTAGGTCATATTCAGTTTGGTGGGGAAGAAATTCAAATTGGTTGTGGATGGCATCAGAGCTCTGGATGGTCAGCTGACAAAAGCTGAGCTGACATCAATGGAGCAGTTCACGTCACCTGTATACCTGGGTAGCGCCCCAGAAACCCTTCACAAAGAGTTAAAGGTAAACAAAACAACCAAAAACTGGAAAAGGAGTGTGAATAGAGTCTGGATTTAGCTTCTGAAATGGACTTTGTTTTAATTTTCAGTTAAAGGCCCTTCCCAAGCAAAGTGTCTCCGGCTGTGTGCGCAACTTTAAAATGAATGGAGCCCTGATGTTACATCCAACTACCAACTACGGTGCAGGACCCTGCTTTGAGGGACAGACACAAGGAGGCACATATTTCTCAGGGAATGGAGCACATATCATGAAGAGTACGTAAATTACTGTGATAATACTGCAAGTTTCCAAAAACACAAAGTTTTGTTTCTTTGTTTTTTTTTTAATCCCTTGAAGAACTAACTGTGTTCAGCTGACCTGCTTTGGATGAGCTATAAAGCACAGTCATAGATACACCAGAGGTTCATCTGATTTAATTAATGAATTACCTCTTTTTGTGAGAAATTAACGAGATGGTCCTTTCAGTGACAATTTCTTGGTATTAATCGCATATTTGAGTTTTAGAAAATATGAAACCAATGTTTACTTTAACACTGTCTCTCTTTGTTCAGTGCCTTATACCTAAAAACTGTTCAAACCCTAACCATGGCAGCTTTTTTTCTCCTTTCTCAGATAACTCCTTTGCTGTGGACTCCACCTTTGAGCTGCTGTTTAACATTCGCCCGCGGAGTCAGACGGGACTCCTGCTTCATATTGGTGATGCCAGTATGATGGGACACTTCTTCACAGTCTACATGCTCAGAGGAGAGGTGAGACTGCGGCTCTGTTGTTGCCACAGACTTTAAGTATTAGGGATGTTGCTGAAATCTTGGTGTATCTGGTAGTAAAAAAAAAAAAAAACCTCAGGGGCAATTTGTCGTACAGTCAGCAGAGACACGTACAAACCACATATTCTGTTTATGGAGTTCATCAACACAGACAATGTACTAAAGTAGAAAAAATAAGACTTAAACTGTCAAGTGAATTTATTTGTACATGTGATGTGAGTTTTTTACTTGCCATTATCTTTGTTTAGGATTTTATATAATTTTAGTTAATGATATTTGCTCGGGGGTCATGCTTTGGGTCTCTGTAAAGCGCCTAGAGACAATTGACATTGTAACAGACGCTATACAAAGAAAATGGAAATTGGACTGAATTGAATGTGATATCTAAAGAATGACTTTGAACATGCTAATTTACAGGTGGTGGCAAAGGTGAACAATGGAAAAGGAGAATTTATGGTGTCAGTGAAGCCAAAAGCCTCTTTATGTGATGGAATGTTTCATAAAATATCAGGTGAAACTTGATTAACCATGGTTTGAGGTGTCACTTAAATCTAAATTAAGCATATTAGTTAAACGTGTATTTCTGTCCTCTAGTAATCAAGAGGAAAAATGTTGTGCAACTATCTGTGGACACGTTGGACAATTACAAGATTGGACCACCATCTTCCACTACCAGTTTGACCAAAGAACCCTTGTATGTGGGTGGCATTCCTGGTGAGTATTACTTATGCTGATGTTACACCTGATGATTTCACAAGCAATTTCAAAGTTGCACACAAATTTCCACAGTTGGAAGAGAATTATGAAGAGTCTTGCTTGAGGTGGGGGGGTTTTCCAGTGATCTCAGTCATTTAGGTCTAATTACTACCTTAAGACAGCCATTGGAGAACATCTGTGACAGCCTTTTCCATATTTTGCCTTTATGACAAAATCAAGCATGTTTAATATTATTGCAACTTTTTCATCTTCTGCAAACTGTTGTTCCATGACGTAGTTGGTATGAAAGGCCATTTAGGACTATTATTGTCCTTTCTACAGTTTTGGCAAAGTTGTCTAACGTATGGTTGGCATACGGACGTATCTAGACGCAAACTTAATTTGTTGAACTCATGAACACATTTTGATGTTATAGTATGTTATAGTTAAGATGTTTTATTCAGTCCTAGCTGACTGGTACAGTGACTACAAACAGATGATTCTTTTTTGTAAAGCCCCAAATATGTTTCTTATAACGAAACAAAAAGCACTTCAGTGCTACTTATCTATATAAATTCAAAGAAACTATAAAAACGTGATCTCGTTCACCACCTGACCCTTTTCTTGCTACAGAGACGCTGAAGCAACATACGCTCGATGTCACAGCGTCCTTTGTTGGATGCATCCAGGACATGAGGATCAACGATGAGTCGGTCTCCTTTGACAGGTCGTCAGCTGTGTTCGGTCCAGTCAACCTCAAGGAGTGTCCAGGCTGAGCAGAAGCATTTTGTTGCTTTGTCAAACCTTGGGACCATGTTTACCACCAGTTATGTGCAATCTGTTACTAAGACAGAGAATGTTTTTGTGTGTATGAGTGTGTGTATATGATCAGGAGTGTTATTTCGTTTGTCTGTGTGTGCGTGTGTGTGTGTGCATGTGTGTTCTGTCAAACGTTTCTGTATTTATTTTTTTTGATATAATCATCTATCATGCGAGTATTTTAAAAATGCATTTCATCACAACAGTAACACAGTCTGCTCGTTGATTCTCTGTTGACATCCAAATGCTACTAAACAAGTGTGTGATTGTTGAGCGTTTCAACCCTGCACTTTAAGAAAGTAATCAATATCTCCTGTGATGGTGCTGTAATTGAGATCAAGATTACAACCTTTTTTTTTTTTTTAACTCCAAAGGTCATACAAGAATCATTACATTTAAATCCACAGTGCTTGACATTGACATTTCAGGGCTATTCTGTGTCAATATCCACATACCATCATGTAGAGCTGTGTATTTGAACTGGCTCAAGAGACATGTAACATTACACATTTTACCCCTTATTTATTTCTTCTGATTTAAGAAAATTTCCCATTTTGCATTCCTTTAGTGTGAAATTAAGAATACACTGTTTGTCTATTAGTTCTACCATTAAAGCATGATTTCTGCATTTTACAGTTAAATGACCAATATGCCTCTCACAATTCTGGTCAGTCATGTTTGGGACCATTACTGTAAATTTTAAAGTAATGTAACATAAAAAAAATATCTATAGTGCTTAAATACACCAGAAAATGTTTACTTACCTACTTTGTACAGTTACCAAAATTGATGAGAAATTATGTTTGAGAAAATAAAAAGTGCCATGTAATTGGACATGTATGGACATGCATTCCTGTCTTGTGATAATTGATTTGTAAAATGTTGCCTCACCTGTCCAATCAGTGATCGTTAGCGTTATTTCTTTGTGCCATAAAAAGTTAATTTGAATTGTGATACCTTTTTTTAACCCTTCACTGTAAATCATAGGTGCATTTGTTGCAGAAATTGATCAAAATGCAAATGTAATATTTAAAAATATTAAAATTATATGTTCAGTAAATGATTTTACATCTATTATCTTAAAATAAAGTAGGCTACAAACTCTAACAAACCCTTTATAGCTCCCCAGTAGAGATGCGCGGATGAACCGCGCACCCGCGGGCGGAGCGGATAATCCGCATATCAGGCGGATGACTCGTCAAAAAATAATACTTTAATTAAATTCGGGCGGGTTGCGGTTGAAGCACTCAAATAATAATAATAAGAAAAAATATTTTACCTATTATTAAAAAGGATGGCGGGTCGGTTCGGTTTTGAAAATTGGTGAAAAAACGTTCCTGCAAATGGATAGCGGGCGGATAGAGATTTTAAGAAGCGGTTGCGGGTTAAAATATACGTCATCCGCGCATCTCTACTCCCCAGCCAGCATATTCATGTTTGCCCCATCTGTCAGAAAGTGGCTCCAGAGTGGATTTGGGGTTGAAATGGCCAAATGGCATTGGTCCCGTATTGTTTCAGTATTATAGGCCACAAATGGAAAGCCTATATGAGCCAAATATATGGGGCCCAAATGGGTTACAAGTGGGCCAAACTGACATGGGCTAAGAAGTGGGGAAATTGTGTGGGTCCCATATAGTTGATCACCAGTTAACCAGATCAACCATTTGGACCTCACCTCAAAACCAGGTAGATCATATATGATTGTGCTCAAAATGAGATCAGTGCCTATGATACACTGAACATTCTACTCTGAATCAAAACATAAAGAAAAATCTTATCATGCTTGTTCAAATCAAACTTTTTTTATATAGCACTTTTCATACATTAAAAATGCAACCCAAAGTGCTTCACAAAATAAAACAAACAGGATCATAACAGACAATAAAAACCCGTCCCTCTCCCCCCCACACATACACAGCACACACATGCACACTCACAACACAAAGTAAAAATAGTTCAGTAACATGGCAGGACACTGAGGATTGTTATTGCTTTACAGAGGGTGAAGGTAAAAGGAATATTAAGCTGTTCAAAAAAAAAAAACAACTCAAACATTCACTGTTTAACCTGAGAAGTGCTTGAAGATTTAGCTTTCCTGTGAAACCACTGAGCTAGTATTTAAGCACAGTTTCTGAGAACTGCTTCACATTCTTGTTGCATGGAGTCATCCAGCTTCTGTCACCTGTGAACAGGTATTTCAGTCCAGGTTGACTGGACTACATTCAATTCAATTCCTCTGCATTTCTTGTTTTTACCTCAGAAATGGCACTTTTATGTCACCCAACAAGTTTTCTAGTGGAGCGAGCTCCAGGAACTGGACTGGCCTCTATAATGTTAATCTGGTTGGTCTGGAACCAAGATGCTGCTGCTTATGTGTTTGGGGCTGTTATCTTATTGAAACGCTCATTTCAAGGGCATCTCCTCTTTGGCATAAGGCAACTTCAAGTATTTTGATGTATTCAAATGAGTACTTTTGGGTAATTTAATACAGAAAAACAGTAAAAAGGACATAAGCTATAAGAACTGTTTGTAACAAGAAAACAAAGTAAGAATAACGCACAATGCCAGGGGAACTGGAAGTACTGCAGATGAGTTCATAAAAATGCCATGCACATGGTTGCTTTTTTGTTTGTGGAATATTTAATTGTGGAGGTGTAAAGCTTGACTTCATTTTCAGATGTCAAAAATGAAGGCTTGTGACGATAAAATTTAGATTTATGTATATGATATTTGGTAAATAGTAAGATCAAACTGGTGACATATGATTGACCTGAATTGGTAGAAGTGTAAGAAAAGAAACCCAAATAAGACATTTTCATGTGACAGCTGGGAAAACTCTGGGTCAGTATCTCCGGAGATGAAAATACCAATATTTTTCCAAAAAGAGAAGAAGGAATAATACTAATAAAAAAAAAAAAAAAAAAAAAAAAAAAAGGTGAAGCAGGTCTTCTAGAGCAATTTTGCAGAATGAGCGGTCCTAATTTAAGTCTTTTTGAGTGTCTTTTAAGAAAAACATTGCAGGGATAAATACAGTCAATAATCTTAAATTATACTTCTCTTACCTGATTTGTAATGATATACTTAAAGGCAAACCACTTTTTTCTATCTTAAATCTGGTATGAGATTATTCCAGCAGTAGACCACACTGAGTACAGAGGTAGTTTATTTTAAAGTCTTTCTTTTCCTTTTGGCTGTTCCCTTCAGGGGACGCCACAGCAAATCATCTGGCTCCATATAACTATCTTCTGGACCCTCTTCTCTCACACCAACAAACTTCATGTCCTCTTTCCATCTACCTATAAATCTCCTCTTTGGTCCTCCTCAAAGCCTCCTGTCTGGCAGTTCCAACTCCATCCCCCTACCAATACATTCACTATTTTTCTCCATTGGTTCCAACCTGCTTGGAGACACTTCTTCACCCCTTATCAGATCAGCTGACCAATGGCTCTTTTTTTTTTTTTTTTTTTTTTTTTTTTGTCATTTTTTAATTGTCTCCTAAGAACCGCCTCCTTCACTTGTATTTTAACCCCTTTCTGTAGTATTCTTTTGGCATGAAACCATATTCATAAATGCTCACTTCTATCCTTAGTCTAGCTTCCACAGCTCTTTCCCATAACTTCATTGTGTGGCTCATCAACTTTTTTGCTCCGTAGTTGTCACAACTCTGTACTTTGTTCTTAAAATTTGGCACCAGCACACATTCTCCTCTATTCCTCAGGAGTTCTCTCACTTTCTATGATCTTGTTAAGTGTTTGAGTCAAAAACTCCACTGCCACTGCTCCTAGACACTCCCATACCTCCACAGGTATGTCATCAAGGCCAACTGTCTTTCCACTCTTCATCTTCTTCAGTGCCCTCCTCACTTCATCCTTACTAATCTTTACTACCTCCTGGTCCACAATGGGTCACCTATTACTCTACTACTCTTCGTTCTCTTACATTTTCCTCATTCGTCAGCTCTTCAAACTACTCTTTCCATATTCCCATCACACTTGTGGCACCTGTCAATACATTTCCATCTCTATCCTTAATCACCCTGACCTGTTGCACGTCCTTCCCATCTCTTTGTCTCTGCCTCGCCAACCTGTGTATGTCAGTCTCTCCCTCCTTCCTGTCCAAACTAGCATACAAATCATTATATGCCCTTTGTTTGGCCTTTTCCACCTCTACCTTTACCTTACACTGCATCTCCCTATATTCCTGTCTACTCTCTTCAGTCCTCTCAGTGTCCCACTTCTTCCTAGCTAATCTCTTTCTTTGTACATACACTTACCGGCCACGTTATTAGGTACACCTTGCTAGTACCGGGTTGGACCCCTTTTGCCTTCAGACCTGCCTTAATCCTTCATGGCATAGATTCAACAAGGTACTGGAAACATTCCTCAGAGAGTTTGGTCCATATTGACATGATACCATCACGCAATTGCTGCAGATTAGTCGGTTGCACATCCATGATGCGAATCTCTCGTTCCACCACATCCCAAAGGTGCTCTACTGGATTGAGATCTGGTGACTGTGGAAGCCATTTGAACTCACTGTCATGTTCAAGAAACCAGTTTGAGATGATTCACGCTTTATGACATGCCGCATTATCTTGCTGGAAGTAGCCATCAGAAGATGGGTACACTGTGGCCATAAAGGGATGGACATGGTCAACAACAATACTCAGGTAGGCTGTGGCGTTGACACGATGCTCAATTGGTACTAATGGGTCCAAAGTGTGGCAGGAAAATATCCCCCACACCATTACACCACCATCAACAGCCTGAACCATTGATACAAGGAAGGATGCTTTCATGTTGTTGACCCCAAATTCTGACTCTACCATCTGAATGTTGCAGCAGAAATCGAGACTCATCAGAATATGCAACGTTTTTCCAGTCTTCTATTGTCCAGTTGTAGTGAGCCTGTGCAAACTGTAGCCTCAGTTTCCTGTTCTTAGCTGACAATAGTGGCACTTGGTGTGGTCTTCTGCAGCTGTAGCCCATCTGCCTCAAGGTTCGACGTGTTGTGCATTCAGAGATGCTCTTCTGCATACCTCGGTTGTAACAAGTGGTTAATTGAGTTACAGTTGCCTTCCTATCAGCTCGTACCAGTCTGGCCATTCTCCTCTGACCTCTGACCTCAACAAGGCATTTGCGCCCACAGAACTGCCACTCAATGGATATTTTCTCTTTCTTTGACCATTCTCTGTAATCACTAGAGATGGTTGTGCGTGAAAATTACAGTAGATCAGCAGTTTCTGAAATACTCAGACCAGCCCACCTGGCACCAACAACCATGCCACGTTCAAAGTCACTTAAATCACCTTTCTTCCCCATTCTGATGCTGGTTTGAACTGCAGCAGATCGTCTTGATCATGTCTACATGACTAAATGCATTGAGTTGCTGCCATGTGATTGGCTGATTAGAAAATTGCATTAACGAGCAGTTGGACAGGTGTACCTAATAAAGTGGCCAGTGAGTGTACGACTGCACCTCCTCATTCCACCACCAAGTCTTGTCTGCTTTCCAGTCAGATAACACACCAAGTACATTCTTATCATATTAGCTATAGTTGTCCAGTCATCTGGATTCACCTCCTGACCATTCAGAGCCTGTCTCAACTCCTCTCTGTAAATCACACAACGTTCTTTCTTTTTCAGTTTTAACCACTTCTTCCTCTGCTCTGCCTTTGTCCCCTCCATCTTCGTCACCACCAGATTCATCCTACACACCACCATCATATGCTGTCTGGCTACACTCTCACCTACCACTACTTTACAGTCACTGATCTCCTTCAGGTTACACCGACTACACATAATGTCCACCTGTGTGCTCCTACCTCCACTCTTATAAGTCACCATATGTTCCTGCCTCTTCTGGAAGAAAGTACTCACTACAGTCATTTCCATCTTTTTGCAAAGTCTACCACCATCTGTCCTTCTGTGTTCTCGTCTTGAATACCAAACCTGCCCATCACTTCCTCATCACCTCTGCTGTATTCTCTAGCATGTCCAATGTAGTCTGCACCAATCACCACTCTTTCATCTCTAGGGATAGTCTGCATCACTTCATCTACATCACTGCAGAGTATCTCACACTCGTGGGGCATAGCCACGAACAACATTGAACATCTCACCGTCAGACTCATCACTCTGTCTGAGACTCTTTTCACCTCCAGAGCGTTTCTAACAAACTCATGCTTCAAGATAACTCCTACTCCATTTCTCTTCTCATCCACATCATGGTAAAACACCTTGAACCCTGCTCCTAAGCTTCTAGCCTTGCTGCCTCTCCACCTGGTCTTCTGAACATACAGAATATCCAAACTTTCCTCCCCTGCATCATGTCAACCAACTCTCTAACTTCAGTGCGTTTACATGGGAAGTTTAACTCCTTTTTAATTCAGAATTAAAATTAAATCCGATTTAAAATGATTAAAAATTATCATGTAAACACCTAATTCTGAATGAAAATGTCCATTCCGAATTAAACTTAATTCCGAAGTAAGTGGCTGGTTTATTTTGATTTTAAATCCGAATAGAATAATTCCACGGTCATGTATACACTCATTCCGCTTTAAATTAATTCCCGTCTTTCTGCGCATGCTCGCTCTCTTGTCCGTCTGTTGCGATGACGCTTATATTCCACGCTGGGCTTGTTTTCGAAACAAAGTTTCAAGATGGCAGCACGCAGTAAACGGTGGTCAAGAGCAGAGACGATTTATTTAATAAATAGCTTGGAGGAACTGGAAATAATTAAAAGAACAGATGGCAGGAAACATAAAAATTGTGAGCTTTTTCAAAGTTGTAGTGGCTGGGTTAAATGAAGGAGGTTTAACAAATCCAAAAAGGATGCTAGTAATGTAGCCCTCTATGTTGTTGCTAATTGAATAAGTTTGTTTTCTTCCGGTAGACGTAAATACGTAAAGACGTCCGCCCCCCTATCCAATCAGAACCCTTCCCAACCCCCAGACCTTAAGCGGAATTGGATAAAGCCGATCAAACGTGTTTTCCATGTAAACCTCAATTCGGAATTACTATTTCCATGTAAACACAAAGGAAAATAGTTTAATTCTGAATTATTTAATTCGGAATGATTAATTCCAAATTAACAAACATCATGTAACCGTGGCCAGTGTCCCAACATTTAAAGTCTTTACTCTCATCCCTAGTTTCTTGCTTTTCCACTTCTCTATTTGCCTACAGATATGCCTCCTCTCCTCTCCTCTCCTTCTTTGACCAACAGTAGCCCATTTTCCATCGGCACCCTGTGGGCCACCAGCAGTCATTGTTAACCTGGGCCTCAACCAATCCAGTCTGGGTTTCTTGGGTCTTGTGATTTGTATGTTTAGTTTAGCATGGGTTTTATGTTGGATGTCCTTCTTGACACAACCCTTTCATTTATCAGGACCTGGGACGGGGTCAAAAAGACACTGGCTTGGACCCCCTGAGGCTGCATTAGAGGTCCTTTATTTTAAAATAACACATAGATATCTCCTTTTCAAACAAAGGGATATTTGATGAACTCTTGTCATTGTGGGATTTAGTGGTTAGTAGAAGTAATTCAGGCATTATTGAAAAGTCAAGAAGCTCTACAGCACTAGAGGGAACTGCATCTAACACTACAGCATATCCTTTCAGTGTGACAGCGCTACATGTCTTCATGTAAATGTTGCCTACTGAATGAGGATACTAAAATCAGAAATTTGAATATTTTTAGATGAGAACACACACACAATATTTAAAAATAGTATTTTAGCATAAGATAATAGTATTGTGAGAAGACATGTAGACATATTTTCAAATAGTTGATAAAATGTAAAAAGTATTTTTCTCAAAGGAGGACCGCGCCCACTGCGATGCTGCTTTCACGAGCGGTTTTCAGTCAGAAATTAATTATCAAACACAGTTATGCAAAGGCAAAGACCTTGTAAAAAACTGCGACACTCTTCATGTCTTAAATGATGCCATGGGCAAGCAAAGACACAAAAAACATGTTATTCTTTCCCGTGAAGGCAAATTGGAGCAGCGCGGTAGCATTAATAAGAAGTGTAACGATAATTTCAAACTATTAAATATTGTTTTTTTTGGCACTTTGAAAATATTTTTGAGTAGGCGGATTTCTTGTTTCCGACTGCGCTTCGAATGATGCGTCACGTCAGCATATATTAATCAGAAAGTGAATAATTCTGGCTGCACTTGAAGGCAACATATTTCCGGTCTACAGTAAAAACCGCTGGTGTAGTGGCGCAAGATGCACCCCTTCCGTGAAACGGGCACGGTTGCTTCAAATTACATGTAACCAAATACATCGATGCAAACAAATCGAAAAAAATATAAATAAGTGGATTAAATAAAATTACGAACCATTAATGTTCTTCCATGATCTTGAAAACACATTCATATACGAACAGCAGTCTCACCGTTACATTCCGTTCTCACTGGGCTAGAATCGTGTTTTTAGTATTGAGTTAACGTGTGATTACACAGTTATTCAAACTCACTTCTTTTTTTGTAAAACAGTAAATATCATATTAAAGAATACACTCACTTTATAGAGTGCACGACTGAAGCGTATGTGGATAACTGTATCTTTAAGGTCGTAATATATGAAAGAGTTTAAATCCGTCTGTTTTCAAATGCGCGTTCCCGCGACGGGACTGTTTTTCTGACAGTTGCTGCTTCCTGCAACACACCAGCAAACAGATAGGCGGCAGAATACGGAACAGAGACACAACCCCGGTACACCGGCTACCCAACAAGCTCCATGTAGTTGTCTGCAACAGAGATATGACAACATTCGTTTAAAGCTGCGCTACCGGTTGACTCCATATCGACTTTCAGTAAAACTACCCAGAAATACCGCACGGCGTCCTTGTTTCCTTCCCCGGCCGCGTTCGGTTCCTCTCCGCCGGCATCGGGGAACCCAATGGCGGACCCGACAGAGCCAGCGCCGGTGGAGGAAGAGAAGAACGACGCAGATCTGGCTCTGAAAGGAATCAATATGCTGCTCAACAACGGGTTCAAGGAAAGCGACGAGCTCTTCAGGACATACAGGTTCGTGTGGCTCTGATTCAGAGGCGGGAAGCGCCGCCGCCTGCAACAGCTCTTAAGATCAGTGTTGTTATGACACCTGGATCTAACGTTTCTAGACGCGTGATCGTGATGAGCCAAAACCATAAAGATGACATTAAGGCGCGCGTGTGTTAGTTTGTTTAAATCCCAGCATCCTTGTCAGGTGTCTCGACACAAGGTGGAGTTTGCTCTTATTTTAATACTTTGAGAAAATATTCAAAGATACAGTGACTGGTCATGTGCTGGTCACGAACCGTGAATGTTATAATAATGATGACTTAAGCATGGTGACAGGGTGTTGTACTTGTTTTAATAATACTTGCTCCAGATGTTTACAAAAGACAAGTGCTTATTTAACATTTGTCATTCATCTGACAAGCCAAATTCCAGTGTGTGCTCTTCTTTTTCAAAGAAATGTCTTCACATGAACTACCACTTGTCTGGGCTTGAGTTGGAAATCAATCTGTTAGATTTAAGTAGGATGTTCACATAATCCTCGAACCCGGGGGGTCCTCAGTCCCAGCGTCTCCATCTGAGGGAAACTCAAATCTGACTTAGTTCATTTAAGGTGGAGATATTTTCCATGCAGTCTTTCATTTCGTGATGTCATAATAATGTGCTACTGTCTAAAGGAAAGGTTTACTTTCAACATACATGTTAATGCCACGGAAGGGCACCCCCCCCCCCCATGTGTCCTGACCCCTGGTGAAAAGCAAAATGTCATCTCTCCCCCTAATTGCCCCAAGCCCTGGGTGTCATCCTGCTTTGACTGCAAGAAAACATTGAAGGAAGTGAAAGATGCAAGCGCATGAACTTAAGGCTGGCAGCATTAAACAGTTTACCATAATCAAACAGTTTATATGCAGCGTGTGTTATTCACAAGCTAGTAAACTTCCACTTTTTTTCTTTAGTTGTTCATGTCTTCACAGTTGTAGGCAATCGTGGCACACACTATATTGCCAAAAGTATTTGCTCAGCCATCCAAATTATCAGAATCAGGTGTTCTAATCATTTTCATGGCCACAGGTGTATAAAATTAAGCCGCTAGACATGCAGACTGTTTCTACAAACATTTGTGAAAGAATGGGTCACTCTCAGGAGCTCAGTGAATTCCAGCGTGGAACTGTGATAGGATGCCATCTAGTGCTGGGCAATATGACGATACATATCGTGGGGACGATAGAAAAGTGTGTATCGTGCCATTTCTCTTCTATCGTTTCTAACATAATTTTAATCAATTATTACAGCAGCAAATATGTAATTAAATAACCACTGCAAGCAGTGGAGGAACGTTCTCTGGATGAGAATCATATCTACTTCTACTGAAAGTAGCCTGGGTTTGGTGGTTTGCTTTTACTGCATTGCCACACTAGGGGGGATTATGGTGTGGGGTTGTTTTTCAGGAGCTGGGCTTGGCCCCTTAGCTCCAGTGAAAGGAACTCTGAATGCTTCAGCAGACCAAGACATTTTGGACAATTCCATGCTCCCAACTTTGTGGGAACAGTTTGGAGCTGGCCCCTTCCAGTGTTTCCGCTAGAAAAAATTGGCACCGGACAATGTGACCGGCAGGTTTTCAATTTACCGGACAAATGTTTGAAATTCCGGTCACATAGGCTATATGAATTTATTGAGGTTAAAAATAAATCATATGCAGTAGTATGATATCAATGCATGTCATTTAATAGTGTTTTTATTGAAAAACAGGCTATTTCAAATAAAATAAGTCCCGTCAATTGACTCACGAGTGTAACTTAAAAAAATAAATAAATAAATATTGCAGAGGCTTGCGCTCTTCTGACTCCGCTGCGCTGTTTTAATGCGGTTCTGCAGAGAGAAACCTCTCTCTGCTGGCACACTGGAGACAGGGATCAGCAGGCTATCTGGGCCAGTTGAGCCCACTCGGGGTAGATTTCACTGAAATCCCCGATGAGAACTCCACAGGCCGTTGAGAAGTTCAAGCCTCCATAACCGCGGAGCGCTGTCATTACAGAGATGCGTCTCTGCGCACCTGTGGCATCAATGAGTGGAGCTGTGGCTGGAGCCGACTCGTCCTCACACACTACTCATTCGTAAAAAAAAGGACATGTTTTTTCATAAAATCCATCCATCCATCCATCCATTAGCTTCCGCTTATCCGAAGTTGGGTCGCGGGGCCAGCAGCTTCAGCAGAGACGTCCAGATCCCTCGGCCGCTTCCACCAGCTCCTCTGGGAGAATCCCGAGGCGTTTTTCATAAAATGATGTGGAAATAACCCATTTTATTACAACTGAAATTGTGCTTGGGAGGAGTATTTTCACCGGACATTTTGACCGGAGAGATTATAAAATCCCGGACTTCCGCATATTTTACCAGACAAAGTCCGGCAATTACCGGACAACGGAAACCCTGGCCCCTTCCTCTTCCAACATGACTGTGCACCAGCGCACAAAGCAAGGTCCATAAAGACATGGATGGAAGAGTCTGGTGTGGATGAACCTGACTGGCCTGCACAGAGTCCTGACCTCAACCTGATAGAAGACCTTTGGGATGAATTAGAGCAGAGACTGAGAACCAGGCCTTCTCAGCCAACATGTGTGACCTCATAAATGTTCTTCTGGAAGAATGATCAAAAATCCCCATAAACACACTCCTAAACCTTGTGGACAGCCTTCCTAGAAGAGTTGAAGCTGTTCTAGCTGCAAGGGGTGGATCCACGTCATATTGATTAGGATGATGTCACTAAAGCTCATGTGAGAGTCAAGGCAGGTGAGCGAATACTTTTGGTTATATAGTGTACATTATTGGTGTGACATAAATAAATAAAACAAAACCAAAAATCAAATCACTTGAGGGGATCACTCTGAATAGATTGGGGTGTTTTGTAGCCTGGCAACACCTGAGCTGATGACATCATATGCAGTGATGTTGCACACCTCAGGTCAGTTATCTTGGTATCCAACATTGTCAGAAACTCAGAGCCGCTGGCTGAATGTCTGGGGAACACATCCGCTCCTCTGTCCGGAGTCTCTGTCACTGAACGTCTCCGTTGGGTAGTGAGGGGTTGGAGTTGGGAGTATGTAGTTTGTCTCGCAGAGACATGTCTGCAGGAACAGAAGAAATGGTTTGAGCTTCTTCTTGACTCTTCACTTCGTCCCCTAGATCTGCAATTTTTCCACTTTCACTTGTCTGGATTTCAAGTCTTATTCCAAGCATGACTTTGGTCTTTGGGAGGATTTATCTGCTGCTCCCACCGGCAAACAACTTTCCCATTGCCATAGTTACTTATCATAAGAGATAATAAAACCCTACTTAACTCAACCGGTGTAGTCACTGACTGACCCTACTGGAGTGCCGTTCATGAACACACTAAACAGCCTTAATACATTTTATTGCTCCTCAATAAACAGTTTTTGTGCCCTCTAGATATGTTTTCCATGCAGGTTGTCATGCCGCCTGTTTTGTCTGTTGTCTCTTCTCCTTCAGGAAACACAGTCCTTTAATGAGCTTCGGGGCCAGTTTTGTGAGTTTCCTGGTGAGTAAAGACATAATCTGTCTTTTTCGGACCCTACCATTTAATACTGTTGTCTAAATCGGGACTAAAAATGGAAAAAAAAAAAAAATGTGTGAATGCTACTTTTAAACTTAAAATTAATTATGAGGTTTAAGAAAATTCCCCTCTCGCTGGTATATCTTTTGTGGCGCTTCTTTTATTTTTCTTCTTCCTGTCACTAAATCAGACTTGTGACTGAGTAAGTCTGAGTATTTTTGAATTAAAGTGTGGATTGATGTGATATTTGTGTAATTAGATATTCAAGTAAATTAATGTAATTATTTCATTGCATTACATTCCTTTGGCAGGAGTTTTATCCAGAACAACTGATGCATTCAAATGCAAAAGAAAACAACTAGAAGTTGAATACTCAGAAAACTAAAAGCAATTTCTTGCTCTTTTTTTTTGTTAAAATAAATAAATGTCTATTTTTAGAAGCATTGACCCACTTTCTCACAGTAATATATAAAAATGCAGCTAGATTGAAGAGTTCATTCTCAAAGGAATAGTTCTGTTTCTTTAAAGTTGGGGTACTTCAATATATACTGTATGAATATGACAAAACTAGTATGAGTATGACAAGCTCACTTCTGTATTGATGGGCTGAAAAGATGAGACCTTGAACTGTACATGAAGACATGAAGGTCTACAATCAGTGTCATCCTGCTACCAACGTACAGATACGTACGGACATGGAGCCTTATCCCTTCACCAGATAAGACTCTTCTCTGACCGATCTCAGGGGTCGTGAGACTTTGCTCCTGGTGTATTCCTTTAGAAACGGTTATAACGTTTGGACTTTTTTCAGAACAGTTTCATGCATTGCGTGTGTGCAAAGTTTATCCGGCTTAAAGTAGCGATATGCAATGGTAGGCTATGGAGGGAAAACTAAAAAAACAAAACAAAAAACGACACTTATGTCACTCAGATTACATAAATAGGGCTGTCAAAGTTCTATTTAACGCCACTATTTTTTTTCTGTTTCTGTAAATATGACCCTCAGCCAATAAGTGTATTTACAGTCAATGTGTGGGACAGATGCGATTAATCAATTAATGTGCGATTAATCACGAGTTAACTATGAAAATCTTTCAATTAATCGCCATTGAAAAATGTAATCAACTGACAGCACTAATAAATAGCCCCCCCTTTTCTAAATATACTGGCACACGCATTCCTTTATCAGCAAATGAAATACACACTTTTAAATGTATACGGCAGTAACGAACAACAACTTGGACGGTCCTAACTGATTTCCTCTCAGTGGAAATGCTGACTGTCACCTTCAGTGTTTAACATTTACAATTATCACAATCTGCCATAATTCTCCCCTCCATTCATTTATGTACACAGTTCTCTTCAGACATGAGCAGATTTACCAGGGAGAAATGAGACCAGAACGTCTAACAAGCTTACTGGGTCAGTTCTGATTGGAGACGTCTAAACCGTTTAGGATTTCTGAGAATCTTAAAGGTTAAAGGTTCTAGTATCTCAGCCTCCGAAGAAACAAGAAACATGCAATGAGAATTATTACAGAGGTCAAAGATTCTGTATTCAAATATTCCAACGTCTTCTTTTTCTATATGCTTATCAATAAGAAATCATCATTTGTGTTATGCTTGAAAATGCTAATGTGTATTTATATCACCATGCACTTGTTTCCCTGCTTACATGCTCTGGGTCTCTGGAAAGCACCTAGAGACAATTGACATTGTAACGGACGCTATATAAATAACACTTTAAAATTAATTTGAATGACATTTTCCACAGTTTTTTTGAAATTTGGCAAGATTGAATATGAGCAAAGTTCCTCCTATAAATGAAAAGACTAAATTTTAGCAGTCCCGTCAGTCTTTTATTATGCTGGTGTCTCATGTTACAAACTGATCATAAATGTTTTGAAGGTAAGTTTCCATCAGTGCGTCATTTGTTTGAAATCGGATCACTTTCAGGAACTTTCCTGCTTTCTGCAGTGCAGCATTCAGTTCTTTGTTTCTCTTTTAAAACCCATGAATCATCCGTAAAATTGAGTTTGTAAAACAATTGATCTGTCTTCCATTTCGCAGAATGCCGTGATGACGTTTGAAGAGGAGAAAATGCAGATGGCCTTCGAGGACCTCAAAGCCACAGAGAAACTGTGTGAGAGTGAAAACACTGGCGTCATTGAAGCCATTAAAAATAAGATTAGGAGGAATGTGAGTGATCTCTTCCATGTTTGATTTAGTGAAACGTACCGTATTTGCTTAATTGATCCAGAACTGTGGTCCCCATGTTTGCTGGTTACCTCGCCTGCGTGTCTGCTGGTGATCAGTGTGTAAGTGTGTGTGCTTGTGTGGGCAGACGGACTCTCAGAGGTCGGCGTTGGGTGCAGTCGACCGACTCCAGAGGCAGATCATCATTGCAGACTGCCAGGTTTACCTTGCAGTTCTGTCTTTCATCAAGCAAGAGCTGTCAGGTAAGGGAGCCTTCAGTATTTGTTGGCCCGCGGTGAGGACTGCACTCTTTATCGTTCAAGCATATTTGCAAAGGAGAGACTGTTTCACTGAGCGGAGCTTCAATCCCCTGGCAGCATATATCAAAGGAGGCTGGATCCTCCGCAAAGCCTGGAAGATGTACAACAAATGCTACAGCGACATCACACATCTACAGGAGGGAAGCAGAAGGAGAGCCTCTGAACAGCAAGGGACGTCGTCTCCATCTCTGTCCTCTACCTCAGATCCATCCGAAAGCAGTCGCTCCTCCTCACCGGGGCCAAGTCAGCCTCAGAGACGGGACGACGTCAACCCAGAAGTTCTGGATCGGCTAAAAGGATCAGTGAGCTTTGGCTACGGTCTTTTCCACCTCTGTATCTCCATGGTGCCGCCGCACCTGCTGAAGATCGTCAACTTGCTGGGCTTCCCCGGAGACCGTCACCAAGGCCTGTCGGCGCTCAGTTATGCCAGCGAAAGTAAGGACATGAAGGCCCCTTTAGCTACGTGAGTATGTGAGTGAATCTGTTTTCAAATTGTACTGATAGGAAAAAGAGGGCAATGAAAGAATTGTGTCTAGAGGAGGTGGAGAGAACTTTGTCACGTCTTCTTGTTTGTTTTTTCTGATCACGTTTTTTAAATTCCAAGACTAGACTAGAAAGCATGTTTCTGTTTAACCTCCATGTTAAGATCAGGACTGGAGGTTGCTCATTCGTGTCTGTGCTTGCCTTCCAGCCTGGCCCTGTTGTGGTATCACACAGTTGTGCAACCCTTCTTTGCACTGGATGACACAGACACACAGACGGGCCTGACTGAAGCCAAATCCATTATCAAACAAAGGGAGGCTATGTATCCAAACTCCTCCCTCTTCATATTTTTCAAAGGCCGAGTGCAGCGCCTTGAGGTAAAGACATGTAAAGAATTAGCCTCATTATCTCTCGCTATGCGATGATGTTCTCCTGACTTGAGTGACATCACTGTAACTCACGCCACAAAGTTCCCTTTTCTAGTGCCAGATCAGCAGTGCCTTGACGTCCTTCAACGATGCCTTAGATCTGGCTTCCGACCACAGAGAGATTCAGCACGTGTGTTTATATGAAATAGGTACTCTTCCCTTTTTCAGAGTTCATACTCCTTTAGCAGACAGCTTCTGACTGGTGAATGTTTCAGGTTGGTGCAGCATGATCGAACTGAACTACGCCGAAGCTTACAGAGCATTTGAGCGACTGAAGACTGAATCGCGTTGGTCCCAGTGCTTCTATGCCTATTTAACAGGAGGTAATTGCAGTACGAGACAGTTGGGATTTCAGGGAATTGTGCGGGTTCTGCTAAGGCTAAAGGCTGGCGATATACTTGTTGTGTGTTGTAGTGTGCCAAGGAGCCACAGGCAATCTGGAGGGAGCTGTTGCAGTTTTCAAGGATGTTCAAAGACTTTTCAAGCGCAAGAATAATCAGATAGAACTGTTTTCCTTGAAGAGGGTGAGTAATTTATCGTGGCAATGTTCCGTTTTATGATGTGAAGGACAGTGAAAATCAATGACATATACGCATGTGGTTTTTCATCAGGCCGAGAAGCTGAGGAGCCCCAGTTTATCCAAAGAGCTCTGCATCTTGTCTGTGATAGAGATTCTCTATCTGTGGAAAGCTCTCCCTAACTGCTCCACCGCTAAGCTACAGATGATGACACGTGGTAAATGCTTTAAATTATATCTCACCAGATCCGAAGACAACTTTGTCTGTAGTTTTGTTTTCTTGTTTTGTCATTATCATATGCATAACGTACAGGTCTTTTGGTCCTATTTTAGTCTTGCAGGGCATTGATGATGCCTCATCTGCAGGACTGAAAAACTTGCTTCTTGGCGCCATAAACAAATGTCTCCATAATACCAAAGATGCCATTCAGGTACAATTCATGTGTACTTAATAATGCATTTTTTTCAGGTGTTGAAAATGAGACAAAATGCATGCTAAGCTGAATTTAAAAGCTGCACTTGAGGAGTGATTGCATTCAGTTCATGTACTTATAATACACTGAATATTGTGCTGATAATACCTGTGCCAAGTTTATTTCCCAGCATGTTGTGACTGAGTCAACTCATTTTTTTTAAAATAGTATTTCCATCTGGCTGCAAGAGACGAGATGGGTCGCCTGAGCAACTCTTACGTGCAGCCCTACTCTTGCTATGAACTGGGCTGCGTGCTGCTAAACTCCCCAGAGGTATGCACACGAAGACAAACTACCATCTGAGTTGGTGGACAAGTCACACGGTCTAATATTTAATCTTATATTTTTCTTTCCAGACTGCAGTGAACGGCAGAATGCTATTGCTCCAGGCTAAGGTAAAGTGAGCGGTGTGAGATTTTATTTATTTTTTTATTTTTTGCTGAATAAATGTTAATAAATAATAAGTGTTCATGTACTTACTGAATGAGTACTTACAGACAGAAGTTGGTCTGTTACGACTCTGATGGGTTGTACAGCAGTCTAGCTCTGTTTTTGGCTTTTCCAAAGTAGTGAAATTATCTCTGTAATGAAATTTAGTGCTAATAAGCAGAATTCAGTTTGGTCTGACCTCTGTTGTGGGTCAGAGGCTTTGACTGAGACAAAGATGCTCGTTTGCCTGGTGGAGTAACCCTCTAAAGGAGCAGTAGCCTCGCTGCGCAACGTCATTTGAAGTCAGTGCTCTGGTTTCAGTGGGATGGATGACTGTATTGAACTGAGGTTATAGGACGTTGGTGGAAAATAACTAATTCAGGAGATTATTTATGAGTTTTCCTTTATGCTCAAACACAATGAAATTTAAATAAAAACAATCAAAGAGTAGGCCAAAGTGTAGCTGTTCAGCTTTAAATTAATAGATTTCACAAAAATATAGCATTTCCCATGAAAGAATTACAGCCATTTTTAAGCAAAGTACTTTCATATTCAGGGGCTCACCAGGGATGTGCATTTCCTCCAGATTAGGAAGTACTCACAGTACTGTATTGAGGACCTTTTTCCTGTAAATGTTAGTTTTATTTAAGTATGTTTTATCCTAAGTGTCGTACTTCACTACATTTGAAATCACATTTGGTTATTGAGTTAAAAACAAAAGGTTAATGAAAAGAAACCCTGGAAGACATCCCAGGACACTGGGACACTTCCACAGTTAATGCAACCTGCAGTGGAAAATGTTCGCTGATGTGGTCTGCTCCAATACATTTCTCCATAAATGTTTTAGATTTTCTGTGATGGCATGATTTATTCCATTGCACTATTTCCAAATGTATAAAGACAACCTCTTCACATTAAAAAGCAGCAGTCTGTCCGTGGTCTCTTAGCTTAAAAAAAAAAGTGTCTTATATTCAGAAGGCTACAGCAGTTTGTGTGAGCTTGTATGCAGAAACTGGGTGCAGTTCCACCCGCCTTAATGGTGTTCGGCATCTCTGCTGCAGTGGCACTGGCGTTATTTATGGATTGGCAGCTGACATTGACTGAGGGCAGACCTCACTCTCGGTATCAATGACGGGCATCCCTGCAAGACTGAGCAGATGCACCGATTTCTGATACAGCAGAGGAGGAGCCAAGTTGTTTCCATCCTTAATGGCTGGACTGTAACCAGATTGGACAGCAAGTGTATTGATCCATTTGTCTGCAGAGGATAAAGCACGAACAACATCATACATTTTATTTACCTTTTTGCATGGTTTTCTGCAGGAGGACTACGCTGGCTATGACTTTGAGAACAGACTCCACGTTCGTATCCACTCAGCGCTCGCCTCTACGAAAGCCACAGCTCAACCTTGAAGGTTAATCTGCACTTTGAAGAACTGAAAGAAATGCCACTCAAAAGCCACAATACAATTCTGCACACTAGATTTCACTGTATGTTCTTTTTATTTTGATGTTCTGAGCCAACGTATCACTTAATACATGAGCATTAAATTATTTACTATGGATAATTCTGTTACTGTATTGCACAATGCTTTTCTTTTTATTGTTTACATTTCTTTTAAAAAAATAGACGCGGGATCAATCAGGTGAAATTCATTCTGAAAGGCATCAAGCACCTCAGATGTGTCAACGACACGTCAAGTATGAACCTGTAGAAGCAATTCTCTGAATGTTAAAGCCAATCCAGCCTTCAGTGTTGGTAGCTCTACATTTGTGTTACAAAGACTTTGCTCATCCATACGCATAAGTCAGTTAAGTCCCATTTTTGAACAGAGTTGTTTTCTAATCAATGTAAAGATGTGTTTAATACCAAATTTTTAATAAATGTGCGAAACATTGTTTCCATTTTGAGTGCCCTAAATGCCCATTTTCTGCTGTTTTAGTTTGGATTTCTTACAAAATGTTGAAGAAAATTGCAAAATGCAATGCACAAGTAATAAATAGTCTTAAGAACATTTTTTAAAATCCAGTTCTCAATCTTTTTTTCCCCCTCTGTCACCTTTATATTTTTACAATGGACTGAGAATTAGTGTTTCATCAGGTTTGAGCTGTAACATCAGTATTTAAGCACAAATTGGGAAGATGGAACATTTGGAATCAAATCCAAGAGTTGAGTTTTGTTAACAGTCACAAAAGTGTCAATTCAAGTGAAGGCCGACATCATTTGATGGGAGGAAGAAGGAAAAAAAAAACAACCAGCTTTAACAGACAGAAAGCTGACAGCAGAAACTTGAGGAGTAGCCAAATTCATTTCTCAAGAGGAAATGTATAAGACTGGACAGTTTATGGATCATTACAACATGCAAACCACAAGCAGGGATTTTGGAGGCATGGGATGATATGGCTGCCAGTATGACTGGATTACTGGTATTAACGAGAACTGCCGAAAAAAGTTAGATGAATTGCCAAATTTGTCAAGCAGTATTAAGTGCTCAGTTAAAATTGTGCCCCTTAACAAAAGCAACAAAAGTGCAAATCAAGTCCAGAAATGTGAAAGCATGGGCCGATCATCTGTTTGAAATTGCTTCTAACTCATTGAAGACAAAAGTGAAAACACAAACAGCATCTGAAGTTAAAGCCTGGCAGAGTCACAACAAAATCAGAATGAAAGCTTAAACAAATTTACAGTAAACGTAATGCGGCAGAAATAGCATAGCAAAATAATTAACCTTCAAAGAACAGATCTTTTCCTTCCCTCTTGGAGAACAACACAAAATGAAATCCTCTGGAGCAGCGAGTTAAGAACCCCCGTCTAGTGCTTGGCAGAGAAAGGGTGGTATAAATGGTTTCCAAACATGCTCAAACTTTGTGCATGATGCCAGCATGTCTGTTTGTACACTAACTAGTTTCTAGTAACACAAACCCTGACAGCAGAAGTTTCCTAGAGTGTGTCTGATTTCACCAGTCCTTCAGGTCACAGTAATCTAAAATACCTCAGTAGAATTTAAGCTTCTCTCTGAACAAAGTTTTTAAGCAACGGAGCAAATGTGTATGGATGAACAGAGAACTAAAGAACATCTTTAAGATTAAGCTTTTATTTAGCAACAATAGAAATTCTGTTTAATAGCCAAAAGAGTGATAACAGAAAAACTAAAACATATACATGTAGCAGCTATCAATAACATCAGAAAAGAAATGTTCAGTGCTTGACCATGAAGGAGGTAAGGCTTGCATAGTTATAGTTATGCACATGCATTTATAATGATAGTTGGATTTCAATAAATCAATGCACTTAGTACTAGGAACAACATCAGTTACACTACTCTATGGCCAGACCTTCACACACAAATCTATAAGAACAGAATCAGTGTCCCTGCTTAATAATAATGAGGATAAAAGTCTACAGGCTCAGGTAGACCACTAATCTTTATACATATCTATACAGCACATAGTTACAGGCTTCATAATATTTTATCATTCTGTTTTTCAAACCAAAGTCTTACTGTCATGGATTTGGTCATCGTTCTTACAAAATTTAATCTATGGAACATGGCTAAACACAAATTCACAATTGATTATAGTTGCATTTTCATAGAAGCAATGAGGTAAATATCTAACACGGTCAGTTAAAACACTAAATATCTGCACCACTCACTGTACTCAGAGGAAGAAACAAGGCAAATGTACCCAAATGATCTATTTTAGACCTTTGATTTGCATAACAGTATGCACACACAAGTATCAATCAATCAATGTGAAAGCGGTGTTTAGAAAACACCATGAGATTGCTGTTCAGAGAGGCTGTTGCCTCCACGCGTCACCGACACCGGAAATTAAAATGTTCTCATGCCCAAGTACGAATTATAGACAGTTCAACTGTTAAAAACTCCACCTAACATGTAATATTTCTAAAATACATTCTACTTAACCAGCACATGCTAATATCTGAAGTCGGTGGTCGTGAATCATGATAAATAAGAGAGTACTTTGTGCTTTATTAATCACAGAGATCAGAAAAGTATGTGCCTCTGAGTTCAGCTTTTCACTGCTTTTTCTTACAAAATTCATTTTCCTCAGTTACACTATCTCCATTACGTTGTTGCTAATGCTGGCAGTACAATCACCAGCACAGCAGAGGAAGTCCAAAGGTGGTCATGGAAATCCACGTATATACACGTTTGTGTGTTTTTACATTTAGTAAATGTCAGGCAGCTGAGTGTAATTCCTGTCCCAGTAGCCTTTCAAGTAAATCCAGTCCTGAGCTTTGTTGTGTGGGTTCGGTCCCTGTTGAAACCACCTGCAGGATGTAAAAAGAAATATAACTGATTCAGTATAAGCAGCTTGTTTCAAGGGTGACAGAGGAGGAGGGGATACATCACAAGGAAGCCACACATACATGTGAAGAAAGCCCAAGACTACATGTTGGTAACTTATCAAGTGTGCAACTGGAAAATGTTAAAGGTAAAAAAAAACACCTTTTGGAAACCAAATAGCCAGACACAACACACACAGTTGCTCATTTTGTCCTGAAGAGGGTAGTGTAGTGCAGCACTGCACATCAGAGTAAAACATGCGCAGAGATTAAATTCAGGCTTAAAACCAAACCTTGGCCCAAGTGCAGCGCTCCTTCTCAGTTATAGTGAAAGGAAATACACAGTTGATAATAACAAGGAAGAAAATTAGTTAAAGCAGATCCACTATTAGTAAATGCCAGCAACATAGATCCAATTTTTCAGTGACTGACCTTATTTTCCATTCCTCTGTTGATTTGGAGCGATTTTTCCGGGCCGCCCGCTGTTTTTCCTCAAGCCTCTTCTTTTCTGTGCTAGCCAGATCTACAACACATGAATATAGAAAAATCAGGAAAATCGCTACTGTCAGTGATAGAATAAAGCTGTTGTAGTATAACAGAAACTTAAATAGGGAGCATACTCTACCTATATCTCCAGTCTCCATGGCACGAATGTCAGGTCTGAGACGACTGTCTGTGGGAGGAAGGACTCCCTCCATGCTCTTGTCCAGCTCATTTAGCTGCATGGCGAATGTGGAGAAGGCGTAAAACTGCAAGAGAAGGGATTAACTTAGTTCAAAACATTTGACTTCATCCTACGCTGCAAGTCTCCTCGTATTGTACCTTGGCCGAGTTCTCTGGTCGAGGTGTTATCTTCCAGATGAGCTCGCTGCCCGGGATGACCTGGACCGTCTCAGCCTCAGGTGGAGGCATCTCTTCAGGCTCCTCATCAACACTGCTCTGAGACTGCTACAGACACAAGCACACACATATTTCCTATCCTGAATCAACAAAATATCTATTAAATGATGGACTGGTCAAGTACCACTTTCCAGACAAAAACAAATATAATAAAGGAAATTTGCCAGCACATATCTCAAGTAACAAGTGCTTTATAAGAGCCTCACAATATGCTTGTTTGTGTAGAGGAAATAAATGTGGGTGAAGGAGTGCATCGCTTAGAAAAGTGAGACTGCTGAAAAATTTAGTTTGATCTCAACAACTTGCATCAAGAGTGAGTGTAGCTAGACACACCGTGGTCAAGCTGCATCATGAAGCCTCACAGATGCACAAGCTTTTCAGCACAGACATAAAGAAGCTGCAGTGCATCAGATACACAGAAGCATTATCTTGGAACTGGCTCAGAGTAGTCCACAGTCTGAAACCAGGTGATGTAGACTGAATGAAAATGTGAACTCTTTGCCTATTTTAGCACGCATCATGTGCTGAAGAGTGTTAAGCAGGGCAACAGTGGTGAAAGGGGGAGATATTTTGCAGCTTGCTTTTCTGCAAGTGGAGCTTTGAATTAGGTCTCCTCATTGTTGAGAAGATTCCTGTGCATTATGCATTACCATCAGAGAGCTGTGTTGTGTATGAATATCCAAATCATTCTGCAGAACGACAAAAAGCCCTAAACAAACAGCCAAAACAAGCAAATAAACAACAACCCCCCCCCCTTCTTTAATTACAATAACAAGATGTCCATCATCATATGGCCGAGTCCCCTGCAGAGTTTCAATCTAAACATGAAGGAGTCAGTTTGAGGATTGAAGGGACAGAAGAGCATTTGTGACAACTTCTGCAATTCTTTTCAGACAACTTTCCCAACAAATGCACTGAAAGGCCAACACAGAATGGACTTAGCTTTTTCTGTTTCTCCACTTAAGTATCATCTGATAAGGACCTATTCAACTCTCTCACATGTACCAAAAGATTTTTCACTAACAAGAAATAAAGGTGACTTTGAAAAGCAGTAAAATTGACTACCTCTTTGTTGTTCTTTTTTTCTTCTGAAGTCTTTTTATCTGTCTTTTTGTGGGCATCAAAAGAAGCAGGGTCAACTACATAGAGGCATTCAGTCCATTTGCCATAAATTGCACAGACCTTCTTTTTGCTGCGAATATAAAAAGAACAGAAGGCAATCAATCACAGCTTAATTTACTAATGAACTCACTCTTAATGCTCTTATTCAAAACACAAATACTGAACAAGAACTTTTTATAACTATAAATAGGAGTTAGAGCTATACTTCCTATGACATAGTATAGAGATATCCTTTCATGTTACATAAGATAACATAATAATTTATGACAAACTGAAAAAGACAACTGCTACCTTTTATCCAGGATGTATCCTTCAACTTTATGAAGTTCTTTTCCAAAGAGACCACAGGGCTTGAATGTCATGCAGCATCTCTCACCAGTTCTGAAGCAGAATGACAGCTTGTTTGACAATTCTTTCACTTTTCTCCCTCTGCAAGCTGACATTCTCAAACAAACATTCATTATCCTGCTCACTCTGCCACTGTAATGGCAACTGTCCCAGTTTTGCTTCCATGATCAATAAGATGAATCTTAAACTAGATCAACATCTCACTGGCAGAGCAGATTAAAAAGAAGAAACAAGCTTTACAACCAAGTATCCAGGCATGCAAATGGTCTAGTAAAATACACCTGCATATGCAAACATACACTAAAAAGAGAGTTCTTTTACTTGTGATTGATCACTTCCACGTTGCCGTACTGCTCAATCCAAAGCTGACCAACAATGATGTTGTGGACACAGCAGGTGGGGTTTGTCCAGGTGTAGGCTTCATTATATCTGCAGAAATTAAGAAGCAACCAGTGAAGACAAAGAAACATGAAATGATCATTGAAAAGCAATTTGGGTGTGAACTCACTTAGGAAGCTCCAGTGTGATGGCTCCCTTGGGCTCAGCCTCTATGCTCTTACCCCAGAACTTCAGTTTGGGATATATGGAACCCATGGAAGTAAAAATCCTCATTGAGGCCCTGAGCATGAAAGGCACTGATCGGAGGGTGATGGCTTACTTGCTCTGACATCCATTTGAAGCCCAAATCATCTCTGATGGATTGACAGGGACATGACAGGTATTACAGAAAGTCTAAAAAAAGAAAGACTCAAAAAAAAAAGATACATGTCAGCTCTGAATCTGAAAGGTTGTGTGTATTGATCGTACCGGATCAGCTCATATGTCTCCCCCAGTAGTGGGTTGAAGGGCTTTCCTGTTCTCTCCCACTGTGATGCTACAGCTGACACAGCAAATGCTGCAACACACTACAGAGAATTGTTTTATCACAACCAGATCACAGATAACTAGCTCAATATTTGTGACAGGATTACACCACTTGACTTAAAAATAGAGGATCATAAATAAACTGGAGTAATGAATATTACATTATGGAAAGATTCAAATAAGTATGAAGCTATTACTTTACCTTCATCCTCTCAACAGAGTCTGTGGCAGCATTTGCCTGGTGGATGAGGTAGGTGTGCTCCATGTACTCTGTAAGCCGCTGAAGGAAACTCAGAGGCTCATTAAATACCACAGGCATGGCAATCTTTGATAACTCCTGAGAAGATGAAGAGTTGAAGATGATAAAAGACACCGAAAGAGCACAGACCACCAGCTTGGCATTGGGCTTATGCATTTTTCCTTTGAGTTACATGTTCATTAGAGAAATCTCAAAGATCAAAAACACTTCATTACAAGAGTGCTTTCCCACATCTTTCCAAAGATTCTTCTTCCACATAGCTTGGTCAGAACGTGCAGTATCACTCAAAAGCTCGTGAGCCCGTGAGCTTTGTGAAAGATATTTTGACTTATATTTAGACACAAGCGGGGCATGACGTAGAAGAAAAAGATCCGATAGGCTGTATCTCAGAATTGGTGTACTTTTTATTCTAAATCTGTGTGTAAAAAAAAAAAAAAAAGATGAGTGCTTTCTTTTGAGCACTAATGCTCTGCGACATTGTAGGTCACAATGATTACAAAGTAAAAATAAAAGCTAGTTTGGAGGGGGGGGCAGCTGAATCAGGACTGGTACCGGTTGGAAAGAAGTTGCTTGTTTTGAGCGCGGCCCGTGGAGACATAGCTCCATATCCAAGCAGGGACAAACACACTCACCTGGCACTCTAACACTTGCATGTTCGTGTAAACATTAGGTGAATGATGGTCTGAGGGATAAAAGGTGCCCAACTGAGGTGAGCCACCTTTGTAGATTGTGTACAGCAGCCTTTCTCAACCTTTTTTCAGTCACGACACCTTTCAAAAGTGAATAAAATCTCACGACACCCCAGAGTAAAATATAATCCAAAGCCACACTGCATCGCTCCGACTGTAAATGCATACGTCCCGTTTATTTTGTTTAACCTGAACACGATAACTGCACCAGAGTCCAGGATTTCTTCTGGATCACACCCAAAATGAAATCAGTTTTTCCTTTTCACATTTCTAACAACTCCTGAAATTTTCATCAAAATCCATCCATAACTTTTTGAGTTATCTTGTACACAGTCAGACAGACAAACAGACAGATAAACGCCGGCAAAAACATAACTTCCTTGGCGGATGTAAAAATTGTTTGTTTATCTGGGTTGCTGGGTTATGCTCATACAGACAAGGGGCCCTCCTAGCCAATGGGATGCCAGGAAGATGCTGAGCGATAGCCAATGGCAGAGCAGCTCGGACGCACCGCTTTCAAACCGAGATACAGAGCCGACAGCTATGTTTACATTCGGTAAAGTCTGGGAGCTGCGAGTAGTATCCTGAAATTTCTTTCGTAACGAGAGGCAATATTTTCCCTTTGAGGTGTTTCGTAACCTAAAAATTTTGTATGTAGAGAAACGTTCGTAAGTAGAGGTACCACTGTATATGAAATGTCAGAATAGGTCATTTTTTTGACGACACCCCTGAAGCAGTCAGACGACACCCCAGTGTGCCGTGGCACCCCGGTTGAGAAAGGCTGGTGTACAGCATAAAGAAAGTAGTATATTCCAAAAATGTACATGTCTTGATAAATCACAGGTATAAAGCAGCACAGCAAGCACAAAGAGAGTGCAGAGCCCGTTTTAGCTCTGCACTGTAAAACTTTGACAAGTTAACTGTCTTGGAATAAATGATATTATTTGCTGAAAAATATTAGACCTTGAGGAAATATAATGGGTTCATACTGAAATAAAAGTCAAAGTAAAATAGAAGATCCCCTCCCCCTTTTTTTTTTATCATGTATTAAATGCCTATTAAATGCTTTACTTGTGAGGAAAATTTTACACAAGTAGCCAACTATCAAATCTTTCTTTTTGACAGACAGTTTTGCACTTATTCATTACACTATAATCAAATTAAAAGCAATGTGGAAAAAGTCAAATTATTCTTACCATGCCGATACATTTTTTCAGGATACTCCAGACGCTCACATCATTCCTGGAATACATGGGAGCTGGCAGAGACGTTCTGCAGAAAAGTAACATAAAGAAGAAGGTTATATAGTAGAGAGCTGAGATCTGTACGATGGTATCAGTCTCTATCAGAACAAAATCAACTATTAACTATCTATGGAGAATTATGTTATTGTATATTTTGTGTCAGCTGTGCAGTTTATAGCACACAAACACTGGCTCTTCTGGATATATGTTTTCTGTTCTTTTTTTGGGGGGAGGGGGGTTTGGTATCCAACAATCAGGCATGACTAGAAGCTAATTTACGTCAAGAGCAGTCTTGGTGGTCAGAAGTGACATTTTCTTAAGAGACAGTCCTCCAAGAGGCTGAAGACACGCGCTCTCTTCATGCTACGTCCATACTAGTATGTTTTCATTTGAAACCACTTAAACTTTTGTTACAGTTACACTCGACAACCACATTATTCCAGCAAGATCAGTCCTCCAAAATGGAAAGATTCTGACGGGCTGGAAACCCCATTTCACTTCTCAGTCACAACACATCCTTCTCTGTTTCACCAAACCAAAATCATGTGACCATGACTTTAGATAACACACAGACGTGCCTTAAAAATAGCGTAAACAACACCGAGGAGACAGAGCAGTAAGTGCCTGTGCTTGACCCACCATTTGGGTAAAAAGGATATCTGATACCTGTAAACTAATGAGCTTTCAGCTGCTCTGATCTGGCCTCACGCAATACCTGTGAATGGGTACAATTGCGTGGGTTTGTGTTGATTTTCACCACTGGCCTTACACCCTTTTCATATTTCTTTCTGCATTCCAAGTCCTAGCATAATAAATTCTCTATACCATAATTACAAAACTTAGACTTTTCTGCTTTGCCAAATACAACCATTGCTGTGGCTCTGCTTATTGTCGAGCCATACTGACAGTTTTACAGGTACACTAGCTAGAGGCAGATGGTGTTGCTGTTCAAAAATGGAGCTGCTACACACACTCACGCACACAAAAACACACACATAAAAGCCAGTACTTCAGCTAAATAAACAGTGATGAAGGGAGTGAGGAAGGGTTTGCTCCATCTGTACATGAAGCGGAGCAGTGATGCATAGTAGATATACTTCTGGCCTAGTTTTTGTTCCAATTCCCTGTACTACACCATGTATTTAAGCACTGAGAATTTTTCTTTTAATTAGATTAATGAGGAGCTTGTATTTTACACATTTTACCTAAAACATATGTTTTTTTTTCTACATACAGTTTCTGTGGCTTTTACTTTTTTTTGGCAAGCTGGTCAAATTTTATGAAAACATAATATCTATTTAGGGAAGAATGAGAGATGAAATACAACCAGAAAAACTAATGAGATACATTTATAAGCAGACCTTCCCCTGTTTAGAAACTACTGAAACATAATTCCACTTAAAATACAGGATGTTTTATACATGTGAGAATTTGAATACTTTGAAGCTAATATTTCTTACAGCTGGTACAGTCTGTGGTAAGACAAATGTATAAATCATTATAAGATGAATAAAATACAACACTGCCTTTGTGATTTTGATTCAGAGATAGGCCATTTGTTTATCATTTGTAAAAAAATGATAGGGATGTCCCTATCTACAGTAAAAGGTAAGTGAAAGACCAGTGGCATCCACTAAGTCAAACAGTGAACAGACTGATCTTTGAATGGCACAAGTAATTTCAAAGAAATAAACACCTCATGTTCAACACAAGCGAGCCTACACACAGAGAAACAAAGCTATCCAGCCATCCAGCAAGTCAGCCAGCCGGCACACGCTGTATTATTTATGAATCGCATATTGGATCAACGAAGAAAAGGCTAAGAAACAGAAGATAGACCCATAGATAATGTTGAATTTTCACAAAAAAAAAAAAAGTGTGCAAGTGACTGTTCATCTAGAGAGCTGGAGCTGAGGAAAAACAAAACGGCTTATTCTCTGTGGACAGGGTGCTCAAGAAAAACACCTGACTACAAAAAAACAGAGGAGTGGAAAGGTTGCATCTCATTACACCAGCTTGGCCTACAGGATTACCCTCTTGATGAGGGAGGTCAGCAGCCCATCAAGAACACACACCAAGCAGAGACTCCAGAAAATGAAGTCTGAATCCAGCTGTGATGATCATCCTGAACAAAGCCTCCAGCGTAACAGAGCACAGGTTGCCAGCAGACATGCATCTGTGTAGCCATGCAAATCTTTGTACACTAATGTAAGTCAGTAAATAAGCAGAACATCATAACTGGAGCATGTCCCACCTGTGGTTCTTGACACCATTGCACTGGGCTGGTCGGTTGCCATGGTTACCGTCTCCTGACATTCCGGCAGCCCCCCTGCGTGTGCTCGGATGGAGGAGGCTGTTGGGAAGGGAGGTTTCTCTGCCCTCGTCCTCTTCACAGGAGTGACTGGCCACAGAAAGGAAACCGCTCAAAGAGAGCTCCGAGTCAGACTCTGTGCGATGACATGTGGTGGATGTTGGATTATATCAAACACAAACGGACATGAATTTGGAGCTTGTTTAGAAAAGCCCTGGCTATGCTGTCTCATCAGTGCACACTCTGAAAACAAACACTCGTACTCGGGTTCCTCTCCAGTCCCCTCCCTCTTCCCAGTTGCTGGCCAAACCCCACCTGAGGATTGTGTTCCAATGAGAGGCCAGACAGAGGCTTAGTTTCCTCCAACATTGTTTGCTCTGTGCTAGGTGCTACATGCTACTCCTCCCCTACAAAGTACTGTCAGCGACATTAAAAGGTGTTGTCACAGACACGAAGGAGAAAAAAGCAGTGTGGTAATTGTACACTAGAAATTATACATATTATGTACAGTATATACTGCTTCATAAAAAGCTGTGTAAAATCCATGCACAAAATGTTCGTTAATTTTTCTAGTTTAAAAAAAAAAAAAGCTGAACTGACAGGATACATTTTAGAACACATCTGTTTATGTAACAGTTTTACATGTCAGCAGAGAAACCATATTGCTGTAGGTCTCTACAACAACACGTTACAGCATAGATCAGGGCAAAGGTAAAACTGTTTAAGCTTCAGGTTTATTGGACAAAAGAGGCTTCAATAATTTTTAATTGAAAAGAACAGCAGATGGGCCTTAGTCAGGGAGGTGACCCGGGAGCCCAATGGATTGATCCATCCTAATTAAGATTTGGATCCTGTCTCCTGAAGAGACAAAATGACAGGTGGGGAGGATTTAATATTCTCTCAGCTTTCATCATAAATATACTCATATCTGTATCCAGACTAAGACTTTCTATACAGTCTCAAGTATGCCAAAAGTGAATATAATTTCTCAGCACTGACATTTATGGAATTTGGTTATGTTTAAGTTTATGCTCTTGACTGCACACAAGCTAATGGAGACAACTGAAAGTTAATGTAAGCTGACATTTAGCTTTTTAACACATTTTAGTTTTTTTATTTTTAAGAGTTCTGGATTATACAGGATCAAATGTATTGAGGGTGAAATTTTGAAGGAATTTTAAACAAAAACAGATCTATCCATGTGTCATACTGACCATGGGTTAAAGCTCCAGATTAACAAGGATAGCACCACTGCTCAAAAATGTAAACATTCTTTGGTTTCTCTGTCCCATGTAAGCATCAGATCTTCATACTACCTGGCAGGTTTGTATTTTGTGTGCACTCGCTGTTGGGATTTGGAGACAAGATGTTGGCACAGTGAGACCTAATCACATAAGTGTGTGTATGTGTGTGTGTGTGTGTGTAAAGTTGAAACCAGACGTTTACGTAGACTGTATAAAAGAGACACATAACTTTTTTTTCTCTCCCCATCAGTTAGAAGTGAGTACACTGACTTCTATTTGCTAAATGCCACAATAAAGAGATTTATTTTTCGTTGCTTTCGTGAAAGTCAGAAGTTTCCACACACCAAGATTGCTATGCTTTTGAACAATTTGGGAAATCGCAGATGATGATGTCATGGCTTTGGAAGCTTCTGATAGGTTAATTGACAACATTTGAGTTAACTGGAGGCACATCTGTGGAGGTATTCGATCCACAGAAGCATGTATGAGATCTTTTGATCTAACATAGTCAGAGATCGAATCAGACTGTGCTAGCATGTGACTGCATTCTTATTCAGAACAGTACTGGAGAAAGGACGGGATCATGAGAAGGCAGCAGAGGAAATGAGGCGACAGAGGAAGGAAAAGAGCCAGAAAGTTATACCAGAGCAGGGTTTCAGATGATAAGACACAGATTAAACACTTGAGTTTGTTACATGTTTTAGTGGCATACAAATGTAGCATATCAACTTCTTCATCAATGGAAAAGTCAAGAGTCAATCTAGTGGAAGCTCTTATGCTATTGTAGTTTTAGCAATTTTATCCCTCAGAATAGATTTTTAATATCACAGCTATAAACAATAAACCAGTGCAGAAGATAACTGCTATCTGAGATGCTGAGCAGGTATGCGCATGTATATACATATATATATATAAATTGTCCATCTAGAAATTTCTGACCTGATACAGCATCATAGAAGTCATCTTCAGTGAGGGTACTGAGAGTGGATGATTTTCTGCTCCTAGTCAAGGAATGCTTGAGTTCGTGGTGCTCTGTTGCCAATGTCTGCAGAGCTTCTGTCAGAGCTTTGTTCTTCTCCTCCTCCTGCTCTACCTTCAGACTCCACACCTGTAAGCACATGGCCACCAAGCAGATAAAACACAAAGCAGAGAGCAACACATTTGCTCATGGTAATTCAAGATTTTACTGCACAACATTCATTTGCACAGTACAGTCAACACTGCGTACAAATATGTGACTGGCATTTGACATACAAGTATTAATGTGCTTGTTCAGCTGCCACTGTGGATGCATCCTCTGGTGCAGATCATTGTTCTAACCCTCCACACAGATCTTGTTTCTTTCAGGCACAACTATACAACCCAGTCTCAGGGAGCTCTGTAGACCAGGATTGAGTGTCCCTTCAGAGGAACCTGAACCAGGTCATGTGGGACAGGACAGATCAGTGTTTCCTGTTGTCTGCTGCTAATGTCCATCACTTACTAATTAAGCCAGAGACTAAACTAAACAAAAGACTTAAGCTGGCAGTAAAATGATTAACTGGATATTTATATTAAAATACACACACACACGCACACACCTACACACACCCACACGTCTCTTACTCTGACTTTGTGTGTGCGTTTTACATACAACTTTAACTTACAATTGCTGTTTGGTTTTCGTTTGTTTTATTTTAAGATGCCATGATGTGTTTCCCTGAATGACCTCTGTGCTGCTGTAGTCAGCAGTTTTATCTTCATTCTGCAACCAAACTTTATCAGATTCCTTTGTGATGGAGATCGTTTTTTGTTGTGCGTGTGTGTGTGTGTGAAAAACACCCCCCCCCCCAAAAAAAAAAAAACAAAAAAAAACAAAAAAAGAAAGATTATGAGTCAGTTAAAACCTAGACACTTTTTTATTTGCTGATTAATCTTTCTGATTAGCATGGCCACTTAAATGTTGCTGGTCTAGCCATTTGTAATGAATATTGATTGGAAACAATCAGCAAATGGTGAGTCAGAGCTCTCCTAATGCCAAAGTCACGTTAGCTGTAGAGGTTAAACAAAAAAAAACTCTGCACACATTCAATTTATGCACATCACTTAATATTGTCTCTGCATTCTTGTAAAACACAGACAACATACATTTGGAGTCTCTATGCTAAAGCTAGATATTTTTGCAACTGTGAATCCCACGGGAGCTTCCTTTCACACATGCTTCAAGAAATGTCTAACACTTTCACACTTACAGTCTTCACCATTTTGTTAATGTTCAGCCTCTTTATGTTTTCTTTGAGGAAAGACAAATGTAGCATAGATGTTGGTGTTCATATTAAAAAAAAAAGTAGTTTGCCATTTAACTGTGATAAAACATATTTTGAAACTCAATTTGACACTTTCCCACAAATATCATTGCAAATGTCTTTTGATGTTAACTGAAGACAGTGAGGTCTGGACTGAAACAGAATGATGGGAAAAAAAAGTAACCACACGAATCCATCTAATGAGAACAACTTCACAAATTCAATTTGTAAAAAGACTGTCATTTCAAGGTTGAGGAGCTTCTTTTACATATGTGGGATGACTTCAGTCACCGTCGTCATATCGGAGCCGTTGTTAACACTCCTTGTCCCAGGCACTTGGCACAAGAGCCCATCCACTTTGTTGTGTAACTATCCCAGCCAGCTTTCATTCTCACTGCATCCCCTCGCTTGGGCACAAACAGTGCTATTTTAAGCCCAGCTGAGGCTTTGTGCTGTAGCTGAAGCCTGAGAGGGACGCTCCTCCTTGGCTTACACCCCAAAGTGTAGAGATTTTAATTTGCTCTCAGCTGAAGGGAAAATGGATCTCGGAGGCAAAGTTGTTGTAGCTATACAGAAAGACAAATATGACAATACATCTAAATGCTAATAAATGCATGGTGTCTGGGAGCTAAGAAACTACACTGAAACATATACCTCTGAAGCAAGAGGTGTAGTAACCGTTTGCACAAAGAGTAGCACCAGGTACTCCTCTATACATTTACATCCTTGACAAAAAGGCCAGAATCCAAAAAAATCAGGTGTGCCATGTTTTAACCTCTCAAAAGGAGGGATGACATTCAGTGGGTCGGTCACTGGTGTGGCAATGATCAAAGTCAACCACGGTACCACGTTTTGTTTTGTTTTTCTTCCAAATCCAGAGATTTTAAAGGAGCAATTGGCTTGCTTACAGATAGGAAAAATGAATCACTGTCAAAAGAAAAAAAAAAAAAAAAGCTACAATGCCACCATTCTCTCGCTTTCACAGCAGGAAACTTGCAGATCTCCTCATCAGCATGTCAACACCAAGTGCTTTCAAACTGTAAACCTCCATTTGTTTTCTTTGACAGGTGTGGAAGCCAACTGCCAGACAAACACGTAGAAAGGTTGCGCCTATAAATATGTGAGAGTTGCCAAAACCCACAGGAGAGGTTTCTGCCTGGGGATGTTTATATGCAGTTCAATCTTTGAGAGTGTTTCGAAGAGGCAAAGTTAGTAGCACACATCTCTCCACTTTAATAACCGTATATTCACCAACCAGTCATGCTGTGCCCTGCCTGTTGTATATAAATGTGACACTCCGCAGCAGATGCTGAAATGGGTCACATCTGAAATGCTATGGGGCAAAACTGCAATTGCTGCAAAACCCTTTGAACTGTGCATTACGTTTCTTCTTTACACCCTCTTTCCAGATGTCAAAGTGCAAGGACAACAGCACATGACTGGCACTATGTGGTATGCACACTTGAAAAACAAATGCGTGAGTGTCTCAAATGGAGGCATCTGCGGTGTGACAATGAAAATGTGGGATTAGACTTAATACTGTTTAATACTGGCAATCTCAGCACTGCAGAAAATATAATCCAGTTAGTACATGTGTAGAAAAAAGATTAGCATGAGAGCACTGGAAGTAACATGCTTCACAGACACTTCTTTTATCATGTACTATTAATTTATAGGCAATTAATTCAGTGATCACTGTTTTGACTTTGCCAATGCATTTCAGGCGAGAAAACTGCAGAGAACGTCATCAGCCCTAAAGTGCTAAGAAAGCCTTGTTAATCCCTGTGAAAGGACAGTAGCTCTTGGTATTGTGAATCGAGATAATTTATAATGACAATGCATCAGGTTAAAAAAATAAATAAATTAAAAAGTTTTATTGTATCCCACGTCGTAATTTTATACACCTTATTTAGAAACACACAAGTACACACTAAGTTCAGTAATGGTTTTGCATGTAAAGCTTTTCAAGGTATTCCAGCTTTATCAATAGTTTTATAAGAGAGCTGAAACATATTGTACAATATGTAAAATGATTTTTTGAAGGATGGAAAAGATGAAGACTGAATTGATCTACAGTGAAACTTCTTCATTTAGGCAATTTTAAAAAAAAAGAGAAAAAAGAAAAAAAAACTACTATATTCAAGTGCTCCATATTAATCCTTACATTCAAAGCTTATGTCCAAGAATTCCCACGTAAAATAACTTGTCAGTGTAATTTTATTTGAGCCCATCTATGCTCTTACTTGGACACAATTCATCATTTAGAATGCTTCAATTAAATAAGTGCAATGAACAGCGTAGCATTCAGCATCACCTCAAACACGCTCAGTTCATCACGCTAAACTCAGATCATTAAATCCATAAAAATTACCCCAGCGGACTGATGAAAAAAATCTCACTTGTGCCTACGCTTCAGACACATCTCAAGTCAAAAAAATTAAAAATTAAATAAATAAATCACACAATGATCATCATAACAGATCGGCGCTCAACTACAACCAAGACAACATGAAACAGTCCATAGCAATCAGTTGTTCAGCTCACAATTTAAAAGGAAAGCTGAGAATGTAATAACAAAAGTTAAATCTTGTACCTGTGTAGATGTAAGATGAAAGTGGAGTCACTGTCTCTTCTTTTCTCCAGTGCTCGGACGCTCTGGCACGAAGAAGTGTGCCTGTGGCTGTGTTTTTTTCACGACGTGAGGATGAATACATGTATCTCCAGTGAAGCCAGTTAATATGCAAGCGCTTGAGGTCCCTCTCTCAATGCACACACAGCCTTTCTCCAGAGTAGGAGCGTGTGGAACCAAGTCTGATGCTTTCTGTGTGTGTGTGTGTGAGAGAGAGAAGAGTCTACACTGATCTGCGAGCTGAATGCAGACGTAAGCATAAAAGCGGATCTCTCCTGTGTCCTTCCTACAGACATGCCAGTGATTACCACACTGTTCCAATGTTCCCCCCTCCCAATCTTCCTACTATGACAGGTGGACAGAGACACATAGGCACACAAATTTTAAACCCAACTGGTAAGGAGGAGCTACCGTAATGGGGGAGGGGCGTGACAATTTTGTAACCATTCAGTATCATCTATTCAACCAATAGGATAACAGCATAAGGGTGAGGTAATGGGAAGCTTTGAGGTGAGAATTCTGCTACGAATTTCAACACTGACCATTTCATGACACAAATACATTGAATTAGATTAACCTGTGCATTGATTTTATGTCTGTGACTACATAAAAATTATTTATTAAGAGATCGCAGAGACGGTATTGTACGGTGTTACAGGCCAACAGAAAAGATGAAGTGGTTATTCTTACCTCCTCCTGTTTTGACAAGAGGTCAAGGCAAAGCTGAAGGGCAGCTAAAGTTTCACAGGAAAGTTCACTAGGTCTCTTTGGCTTTCAAAAGAAGTGGTACAGCCAATGCTTTGGGGAAGAAAAAAAAAGGAAAAAAATTATACATGCACAATTGCGATAAGCATCTTTAAAGAAAACCTACACACTACACAAGTAGTTTCAAGCAGTTTGAATAAGTTTCCTTTGTGGGAGAGAAAAACTTATTTTGGTATGGACAGATCTTAAGAGATTATTTAGCACACTGATTTTAAATCAGGAATGTATCAAAATAGTTAACTATTAACATAATTTTTATTTTATTTCAAAAGATGTCAGGCACACTAAATTGACTAAATGGATTTGTCTGAAACTTACAAAAATTTTCCTCATTCTTCACCATGGATTCAAATATTGACACTTCACTTTCCAGTTTGTTCTGGCAGGCCTTGGCTGCCTGCAACAGCACAGACAAGCAAGACATGTTAGCCATGGAGAACCTATGCAGCTCAACAAAACACATGGAAATTCTTGGCACAGATTAAATTGTTTTGTGTGAAAGCAACTCACGAGATTAAAGTTTGCATCAGTAATGTTTGCTGTTCTAAAGCACTATCAAGGAGTATCACAGGCAAAAGCTGCATTTCAACTGCAGTACTCTTTTCTAGAACTAGGGTCTATTTGGGGGTCCCCCACAGCGCCATGCTGCCTGAATGATAAAGACTTCTTCACTTGCTCTCCGCAAAAGGATCTAGAAAAAGCAATCCATGTTTTTATCACCTCTTGTTTAGAGGTGATAAAAACATACTCCAATCCTGTATGTTCTTCTCTGCAACATCTGCAATTAGTTCAGAACGCAGCAGCTCGTCTTTTAACTGGCACTAAGAAGCATGATCACATAACCAACCCCAGCTTTGACATCCCACCATTGGCTCCCCATTCGATTCAGAATTGATTTTGAGATATTATTGATGACTTTTAAAATTTTGAATGGATTGACCCTTTTCCAATCTGCCAAGACCTCCTTCACATCCACACACCTGTAAAAACCCTGCAGTCAACCAGCCACTTGCTTTCAGATGTTCCGCAATCAAAATTAAAACACAGAGATCGAGTTTTTGCGATGGCAGTCACACTGCTCAGACTTTAGATATGTTTAAATCACTGTTAAAAACATGTGTTCTCGTTGGCTTACAAACTCTGAATATGACACAGACGGATAAAACTGCTAAAATAGAAATAGCAGTGCATTATATTTCCCTTTTTTTTTAAATTATGTTTTAAGCTTTTATGATTGTATTTTTTAAACACCGTTTTATTGCTTTAATTATATTCTTTTAATTGACTGAAAAACACTTTGCTCAACTTAGGTGTTTTTAAATGTGCTATATAAATAAATTTGACCTTGACCTTACTTGAATGGCTTGTGACATGTTCCCCATTTCCAAATCAGTACCTCCAGCAGCATCACAAATGATCTGGTCTTGGTAGCAGTGATGAGTGCTGTAAGATGCATGTTCCTCCAAAGCATCCAACCACCTCTAATTGGACAAACACCAGTAATCTCACTATGACAGTCTACTTTATGCAGATAGGGCTGCAGAGGCAATTTTGTTGTGAACAGCATAGAAGGCGTTCATCTCACTTTTCTTATTGCTAATGAGTTTATCTTGGAGGGAACCTTAAAATTATAAACAGTGTCATCAAAACATCTGAGCATGAAGAGGCAATGATCCCATGGTTTAACCTGGAATGATAAACATAAGATCGTGTTAGCTGCACCAAATATCCAACATCATCATATTACAGGTTGAGCGTGATTACAACTAAGACAAGTTATGTTGACTGGGCTTCCTTCTGCAGTTATAATAGATGGCAGCAAGCCTCTAACTTCTGCTACTTACCGTGCAATAGGCTTGTGAAAGAGATTTACAGCCCTCCCTTCTAACACCAGCCTGTGCATCAGCTCTAAAAAAAGAAGAAAAAAAATGACGCTGTACAGCAGCAGTAATCTACCAATGATAAAGACTATTCTAGCTTTCACCACAACTGACTCCACTGCTCACTTCAATCTTCACAGGTGGGATGGTATTGTGTGAATTAAACATGACTTCCAAACACAGTAAAAATGGATAATTAATACATTTATGCTATTCTTTTGTAGTTTATAAAAAATAAAAAAATTGAAAAGCACAAAGTTCTCTTACTGTCTGGGATACCAGGAAATAGTTCCATTTTCAATTACCACCCAGTGGGATTGCCATCCACGAAAACGTGAACTCTGTTAAAAAAAAAATAAAAACAGAAACACTAAGGAGTAAAAGCAAAACACATACTTGTACAAAAGTTCCAAATAACTTCAAACACTTTGAAACAGTTTTTGCTTTTCCATTTGGCATCATTGAGCCTCAAACTTCAGCGGTTCGCATCCTACTGTGGAGCAACAGGGATGAGAATCAACGCCTCCAATTCAGAGACCATGGTTCTCAGTCAGAAAATGGTGGAAGGACCTCTCTGGGTTGGGAGTGAGGTGAGACTGACAGGCAGATTGATGCATCATCTGCAGTAGTGTGAACTGTACACTCACATTGAGAGGCACTAATTGAGGTGGTTAGTGAATCTGGGTAGGATGCCTTCTGGATGCATCCCTGTGGAGGAGTTCCAGGCATGTCCAACCTGTAGGAGACTCTGAGGTGGATCCAGGACATGCAGGAGCTATTATGTCTCTACTGGCCTAGAAACACCTTGGTTTCATCCCGAAGCAGCGGGAGAGGGTGGCCAGTGAGAGGGAGGTGAGGGCCTCTCTGTTTCGGCTGCTGCCTGGGTAGGTGGAAGTTAATGGATGGGTGGATAGATTGAGGCATGCATATGTGTACCTGAATAGGCTTAAACTGAAAAACTCTGTTGAAGGAGCAGAGTGTGGGATTTAGTGACATCTTGTGCTGGAGTTTGAAACTGCAACTAATTGAAGCTCCTCAACCCTCTAAATCATATAGGAGAAATTATGCTTGACAAATATTTTAAGTAATTAAATAACAAGCCATTTTTGGTTTCGAGTCAACAGGACTTGGTCTGCAGATTGTGGACATCATATTGGGCTATGTGGAAGAGGTGGCACCAGAGAGTTTGTAGGTGTACATGACTCATTTTAACTAAAAATAAAACAAAAATGATTTTCATATCCATGTGATTCTGGAGCAATGAAATTGTAGTTATCAATATTACATTGCACTTTTTTTTTAGCTTAAATTTATTAATGCTCTGGCACACAAGAAAACATATAACCAGTTGTCACAACATTAAAAACAGCACCAGATAAAAAAAAAAAAAAAAAAAAACATAATTCATCTTCTTATTACTATGAAGTGATCTATTGGAGCTGAGGTGCTAGATTTTAACATAAGGGTGTTACTTTGACCAGCATCAATAGCAGTTTCAGTCAGCAGGAAAATGTACCATGTAACATTAAAAGCAATGTTGATAAAAGGCTCCAGGAACACAAAATAGCCAAACCTCTGACCCAGCCCCCTAAGGCCACTGATTCTACTCCAGTCAAGCATCCTCAAAATGTGCCAGAACAAGAATAATGCAGTGAAGCCCCACCCTGCAATCACCCCCCTGCCTGACAACACAGATCTAGTTTTCATGTCAAAACAAGTCAGAGCTGTTTTGCTGCAATCAGAGGCTGCTGTAACAGATGACCAGCATGTATAACCAAATGTGTATAGGTTACAGACAGAAAAAAAAAAAAAATCTCTTGAGCCATTATGAAGTGAATGAGAATACACTTCAACATCTGTGTACCTTCCAAAGAGGACCCTCAACCCTCTGCACTCCACCGCTCCCATCCTAAAGGGGAAAAACAACCACCAGATTTGTGTTCAGGTAGAACAGCTAAAATGATTGATAGTTTTAAATGAGACTAGAAACGCTGAACTGAATACATTCACATGTAAATGGAATATCTGAAGTATATTCAAGAGCTTAGTCTTTAGCTTTTCTTTATTTCCACAATGTCTATGCAAAGTGCAGTAAAGCTGTGTCAGGCTGATCAGTCATTCAAGCAATAGAAAAGAATGCCGACTTGTAAGATCTTTCTCCACATTTAACTAAGCTCAACTGGATTTGTCACAAGATAGGAAAAAAGAGAAACAGCAGAAAATAAGCTGGCCGCACACAGTCTCATATACTAGTGCTGAGATAAGAGAGATAAAAACTTTTCTTTCTTCCCAAAAAACAGAAAATAAATAAATAATACATAAATTGATTGAAAATTGCTGGATCTCACCTTATCTTTATAGGCTCCAAGAATCTGTTTCAGATCATCAGTACGAGCCAGGTCTGACGCTGTCTGGTCTGCAATGTCATCAATCATCCAAACAAATGACTATGAACTAAAGTAGCACAATGTAATGCTTACGGCATGAAGAGAAAAAGTAGTGAGATACCGTTAATGTTCTTGGTATCTGGGCTTGCTCCAGCCTTGAGCAGCTTTATGACGCACTGCTTCTGCCCCCTGTAGGCTGCACAGTGTAAAGGTGTATTTCCCACTGAATCCCTGCAGTGAATGTCTGGAGCATCTTCTCCATTGACCTGCATGATAGAGGACTGGTTAGGTAAACCATAAGAAACAGATTCATTTCTTTTATAATTTAGTATGGAGTTGAAACTTGTTTATACTGAGAGTATATAACTCATGGTACAAGGAAAAATATATATTTTTTCCCCAGATAGTTAAAATCAGCACTGGTCTGCAAACCACATAATCACATTTAATCTTGCTTAATGCTGCTTGGGAGTCAAAGTCCCTTAAGTGTCATATCAATTAGGCTCAAAGCAAATATCAAACTATGCACAATATCTGCAATTCTGTTTGTGCATCGCAACAATCTTAGATACAAATGACACCTGTGACATCCACTGATTCAACCTCTTCTTTAAAAGAGACAAATTCACTCAAAGTGTCATATATATACAGTGGAGGAAATAAGTATTTGATCCCCCGCTGATTTTGGCAGTTGTCATACTAAGAAATAAATGAAAAGTCTCAGACTTCTATGGCAGCTTTATTTTGACAGTTATAGAAAGAATAGAGAAAAAGAATTGAGAAATATACATGAAATGAAAAATAAAAATTAATTTGCAAGTCACTGAGGGAAATAAGTATTTGATCCCCTAGCAAAACATGACTTGTTGGCAAGCACAGCTGTCAGACGTTTCTTGTAGTTGCTTACTAGGTTTGCACACACATCAGGAGTAATTTTCGTCCACTCCTCTCTGGAGATCATCTCCAAATCCTGAAGGTTTTGAGGCTTGCGCTTGGAAACTCGCAGCTTCAGCTCTCTCCATAGATTTTCAATAGGATTAAGGTCAGGAGACTGGCTAGGCCATTCCATGACCTTGATGTGCTTCTTATGGAGCCACTCCTTTGTTTCCTTGGCTGTATGTTTTGGGTCGTTGTCATGCTGGAAGACCCATCCACGACCCATTTTCAATGTCCTTGCGGAGGCAAGGAGGTTGTCACCCAAGATTTTGCGGTACATGGCCCCGTTCATCTTCCCATCGATGCGGTGAAGTCAACATGTCCCCTTAGAAGAGAAACACCCCCAAAGCATAAGGCTTCCACCGCCATGCTTGACAGTAGGGATGGTGTTTTTGGGGTCATATTCAGCATTTCTCTTCCTCCAAACACGTCGAGTTGAGTTGAGGCCAAAGAGCTCAATTTTGGTCTCATCTGACCACAGCACCTTCTCCCAGTCTCTTTCTGAGTCATTAATATGTTAGTTGGCAAACCTGAGTCGGGCCTGGACGTGAGCCTTCTTGAGCAGAGGGACCTTGCGCGCACTGCAGGATTTTAAACCATTGTGTCTCAGTGTATTACCAATAGTTTTCTTGGTGATTGTGGTCCCAGCTGCCTTGAGATCATTAACCAGCTCCTCCCGTGTAGTTCTCAGCTGATCTCTAACCTTTCTCATGATCATTGAGACCCCACGAGGTGATATCTTCCATGGAGCCCCCCAGCCTAGGTCGATTAACAGTCATGTTGTACTTCTTCCACTTCCAAATAATTGCACCAACAGTTGTCACCTTCTCATTCAGTTTCTTACTCATGGTTTTGTAGCCCATTCCAGCCTTGTGGAGTTCAACAACTTTGTCCCTGACATCTTTTGACAGCTCTTTAGTCTTGCCCATGGTAGAGATGGTGGAGTATTACTGAGTCTGTGGGCAGATGGCTTTTTATACAGGTGAAAATTTGGAACAGGTGTCTCTCATGCAGGTAATTACTTCAGTGAGATTTGGAGTATGCCAATGGTCTGTGGGAGCCAACACTGGTTGGTCAGGGATCAAATACTTATTTCCCTCAATGACTTGCAAATTAATTTTTATTTTTCATTTCGTGTAATTTTCTCAATTTTTTTTTTCAATATTCTTTCTATAACTGTTAAAATAAAGCTGCCATAAAAATCTAAGACTGTTCATTCATTTATTTCTTAGTATGACAACTGCCAAAATCAGCGGGGGATCAAATACTTATTTCCTCCACTGTATGTATACTAAAGTTGTTAAAAAGTTCAGATGCTAACCAATTTAGACAGCGTGGGTAGATCCCCCTCTCTTGCAGCTTCCAGAAGCTTCTCTTCCTGCCGTCTCATCTCTCTTCTCTCTGCAGCTGCACAAACCAAACAGCACTTGAGAAAAAGTACACCAGAGTCTCTTATTTAAAAAATAAATACTATAATTTTCTTAATCCATACCCTCCAGCATGGTAATGATTTCATCATCCTCTGTGACATCTTTAGGGATTTGAGCTGTTCCGTTGATTGTGTTTGCACAGGCATTGTACCGAAGCAGCAACAGAACAATCTCCTGAGGGGTCCAAAGAGAGTAAAAGGTGGAAAGGGCAGTTTTGACCATCACTTGTCATCAGTTAGTGATCAATTAGTTACTGATGGTCATCTTCCGTTGTGAGAAATAAATGCATACCTTTCTTCCAGTATATGCTGCTTTGTGTAAGGGGGTGTCACCCATTTCATCTTGCAAATTCACATTGACTCCTGCCTGTAAATGCATTCCTCATGGTAAATTTCTATGGCTGCTGGTACTTAACATATAGAATATACGATACATATTCTAGCTTGCACCTTGAGTAACTCCTGCACAACATCTCTGTGGCCAAAGTTACAGGCCAAATGGAGGGGTGTCCATCCTGAAGTGGTTTTGGATTTTGCTACATTCAAACAGAAAAATTAACACTCTCCCAGCTGAATGTATCATGATGCCAGCTGTGCAACAGCAGCCCCGCCCCGCTTACTTACATCTGCAGTTAATATTGAGAGAGCTTTTTCGGTCCAGCCTCGACTGAAGCAGTCTTCGTATGAGAGGACAACTGCCCTCTTTAGCATGGAGAAGAAGCTGCTCCTCCAGTGTGTCTTCCTCCGTCATTGGACTTCGTTGACAAGAGAAGCTAACTAAAGTCAGGTCCCAGCCTACAACAATAAAGCCTAATTAACAGCATAATTAACAAAATATCATCACTAACGGAGTAAACCAGTCTTGTTTGGTAATTTAAGCCTTCCAGTTAAATGTTGAAATACTAATACTAAAGTGTATTGAAACTGTTCATTAAAACTTTAGCTTCAGTGTATCCAGTCATTAAGTGCAGATAAAAACCAACAACTCAGAAAGGTACCTAAATTATCTGAGCGTCATTAAATGTTTTAAACGACAGACGTTAACTTACAATTAACACTTACAATTCAGAAGGAGATGACCAATTCAGACTCACGCGTGAACTCTTAATTCCACCCAACTTTTACAAACATTGGTTTGGTTTGTAGGCACAACATTCACAGCCGAAACACGATCCCTTCACTCAGCTGGCAACCAGCGGTCACGTGACCAGGCAGCTGCTAAACTGGGTCTGAGCAGGGACGTAAATACAGGAGCTGCTACCAAAGCTGCAAACGATTTAGTAAAACACAATATCAAATACTAATATACTGATTACTAATAGTAATAATAGTACTAATGGATTATTTATATGATTCATTTATATGTATATATACATTTACATTTATAAATGTAAATGTACATTTACACACATGCATTTATTTCTAGAATCAAAAGTAAACTAAATGTGAAAATGTCATCATATGGAAATATTCCCTTGTGCTTGTTTTAACATCAAATCTTTTTTTTCCCCCTGGATCTCAAAGTTTCTATCTTTTTTTTTTTTACTATACAGGGGCCAAAAGAATCAATAGACTGTATAAGAAGAACTGGACAAACCTATTCTGATACCACTCACAGGTTTTCTGAGGAGGACTTTTGAAGCAGTTTTCCCCCTCAGTACATTAGACACTGTTGGCGAGCCTGAAACTCTACATCGACGATGTTAAATGTGGAAGAGTGAGCTTGAAATATACATCATAGCATCAGGAGTTGTAAATGCTGCACAAAAGCGAGCTGTATTGTTGGTGACAGGGGGAGAGGGACTGTGTGAGATATGGAAAAATTTCACTGATGAGCAGAAAGCCCACCAACCCCCTACTGATCAGCAACCTGCACGAGATGTATATCAAGTAGCCATTCGACTCTTCGAAGACACCTTTGCATTAAGGGAGAACATACCAAAAGCCCGTACAAAATTCTGGGAAACAGCTAGAGCCCAATGCTGGTGAAACAATAAACAATTTCATCACTCGCCTCAAAATACTAGTGAAAACATGCAACTTCAATGATAAGGCTGATAACCATGTAAGAGATAAAGTACTACTGCACATTAAAAATTCCGAGTTAAAAGTCAAATTATACAGAGAAGATAATCTCACACTGGATCACCTTATACCACCACAAGGAGGCGCTTATTCTCAGTTCTCCATCCAATACAAACCATGTCTCCAGCAGACCAAGGCCCAAACCAAAGTCCAAGTCACCATCAGAGTCAGGGTGCTACAAATGTGGTGCACAAGGACACATAGGAACCTCAAGTGCAGCCACTGTGGCAAAAAGGGTCACTTTGATGATCTCTGCTTCCACAAAGGTAAATGCAAGTCAAACCAAGATGACATGCTGAGCTCACAGGGTTGTAGCAGAGCCTCAGGTCACAGCAAGGATGATCCAAAGCAAAGTAAGGGTCGAAATAAAAAAGGCCAACATAGGGTAGAAGAAGGAGAGAGCAATGACTCACGGAGTAATTCTGAAGATTTCCACCTATTCAGAATATCTAAAGCAGAGGACCTTAGACCTGCGCCTGAAAGGTTTCACCTTACCTTTGGTGATAGACTCTGGTGCTCACCACAACACGATGTCCGTGCATGATTTTAAAAGATTACAGAAGGCTAGGCCCGAAGTCAGTCTGCAACCTGCCTCCACAAAACTGAATTCTTATGCCAGCAAACAAGCCCTCACGCTGTGACGGTTTAGCCTTGATATCTCAGGTTCTTCTTGAAATGCGGGTGCCAGCTAGGTCTCTCTCCTAGCATGTAAGATATTTTTCTTATTTGGGTTGCCTAAAACTCCAAGTACCGTGCACAAAGGATGCAAGCAGGTAAGTGCCAACACCCCAACATCAATCAGAAATAAAAAGAAACACAAACGCTCTTTTCAGTGGTGTTCACAAATGATATATTCCACAAACAGGAACAGCAACACAGACAAAGGGAGCAAGAGCAAATATATTCATGCACAATCAGAGGGTCAACAGTCTGTTCAGTTCTCAGTCCATTCCAGAGAGGAGAGGAATCATTCCAGGGAGGAGAGGAAGGAAACGACCACAGGAAAAGCACAATTCCCCTCCAAAGCCACATCAATCTGATCCAGCAAACGTCAAAATCCGCTCCGTATCTCAGGTAACAATACAGCCCAGTCCACAATCCAGTGAAATGACTGAACTCCAGCCCGGGTTTTATGTCTGACCTCCCAATGTGTGACCAACAGCAGACCTTGATTTCTCCATGTACTTTCACAGTAAAGCCATAGACAGCCAAACAGGTTGGACTTACGACCTTCCGATCCTTTCTCCTGCTCCAGTCCTGACAAAAAAAAACTCTGGCTCAGCCAGAAATGCCAGATCAAACTGACATCCATCAAGTACATGGGTCATATCCTATCACAAGAAGGCCTGAAGGTGTCAGACAAAAAAGTCAAAGCCATCGCGCATGCTCCCCCACCGACTGACGCTTCACAAATGCGTAGCTTCCTCAGATTGGCCCAGTTTCTGTGCAAAGTTCGTCCCAGAGTTCGCCACAATAACTGGGCCTCTCTCTGAACTCACTAAGTAAGATGCTGAGTGGAAATGGGAGAAGAAGGAACAGAGCACGTTTGACTGGCTCAAAGACGCTTTGATCGATGCCTCGTCATGGCATACTACTCAGTTGGCAGACCAACCCTAATCACCTGTGACACTTCCCCCATCAGCGTAGGTGCCATCTTAGAGCAACAACAGACAGACGGACTCTGGAAGCCTGTGTATTACGCCAGTAGGAAGCTCACACCCACTGAGACATGCTACTCTCAGTTCGAAAGAGAAGCTTTCGGAGTATTCTGGGCCTGTCGAAAATTCAGTTTGTATCTCATTGGATGTGAATTCAAGATCTTCACAGATCACAAGGCGCTTTTGAAAGTGTTATCACCCAACTCACTACCTCCATTAGCCAGAGTGGAACGGTGGTTGCTGTACCTACAACAGTTCACCTACCAAGTAGTCCACATTCCCGGCAAAACCAACAAGGCCGACCCCCTGAGTCGTCAACCCGTTGGTCATCGTGACAAAGCTGAAGAAAGAGAAACAGATGAGTACATCTACAGCATAATCAAAGATTCCACTCCTCATGCTCTAACCCCACGTGAGATCGAGCAGGCTTCACAGGATGATCCGACCATCTCCAAGCTATGCCAAGCCATACAGAAAAATGGCTGGACCTACTTTAAAGGCACAGCATTCCAGGCAGTCAAAGATGAACTTTGGACGGCTGGGCAAATGATCATGCGAGGAAACAGGATCGTGATTCCCAAAGCCCTGCAAGAGCACGTGCTACAATTAGGACATGAAGGACATCAAGGGATTGTGCGAACAAAGAACCGACTGCGAACTAAAGTCTGGTGGCCTGAAATTGACAAAATGGCAGAAAAGCAAATAAAGCAATGCTACCTATGTCAAGTGATCGGCAAGAACGCTCCACCAGAAGAGTTAGAGCGCACGCCATTGCCAGACCAACCCTGGACATACCTTGCAGTTGACCTACTGAGCATCCCCGAAGGTAACTGCCTGTTTGCTGTAGTCGACTACTACTCCAGGTGGCCTTAAGTTGCCTACATGAAAGTCACAACTGCCACTTATGTGATCAATGCTCTCGAAATGATGTTCTAAATTCATGGCTATCCCAAGTATCTAAGAAGCGACAACGGACAACCGTTACCTCACCGCTCATGGCATCATCACCGGTATGCCTGCTGACAGTGATGAACCCCAAGGACGTTTGCACAAGTTGAAACGCAACATTGCTGCTAATCATAGAAGAGGAGCCAAGGATCAGGAAATGAAACCAGGAGACACTGTTCTTTGCAAGAACCTACACATGTCCAACAAGCTAGACCCCAACTTCAAACCACAGCCATACGAAGTCATCAGTAAACAAGGAAATGCAATCATTATTCAACAACCCAACAGTCTGCCTAAAATGAGGAATGCCGCTCATGTCAAGAAGTTCAGTGTCCCCTCCATTCCAAATCCAGTTCTCACACCAGCTGAGTCTGTCCCAGTCACCATTCCCAACCCCACCCAATTCCCCCCTTCCATAGATCCAGAGCCCATGACTGCTGTACCGTCACCTGATGTTCCTGTGAAGTCGACTCGTGTCAGGTTCCCACCTGCATGGACAGAAGGACTATGTGATGTCTACCTGAACTCTAACTTTGCTTATGAAAAAAAAAAAGAAAAAGTGATTTTGTTGTTTAAAAAGAGGGAAGGGTGAATTACTTTTAAGTTTAATTTAAAACAGAAGTATATTTTTTTTTTCATTCTGCTCTAGGAAAAAGAAAAGAACACTTATGTTAACATGTTGAAATGAGATTAGTTTAGAGTACCTAGCTGATGTCATATAAGTTAAGTTAGTACATTATAGCTACATTGAAGTAGATATAATTTTTCTTTAATTCTACCTTCAGAAATGCCATTATTAAAAAGAGGGAAGATGTAGTGTTCTTATAATAAAAGTAACCTATCGCGAGATTAGAATAATGATACACGCGAGATCGTAACGAGACTAGAGTGATAGAGAGGAAAAAAATATTTATTGTATACATCTCCAGGCAAGTTGAATGTGTTCATTAATGCTCCACAAAACAGATACACTTTCATGTGTGTGATTCCTAACACACCACAGTTCGGTATGCTGTGTACTGGTGAAAATGGATGTGAATGGGAGGGCTCAACTCATTTCAGGAGAAAGAATTTTTGCAAAGTGAATTTGAGATAGGCTGGCAAGGCTGGTCTGCCTTATAGCAAGACTTATTTGTTTGACTTCTTTGCTCATCTTTTGTCTTCCCCAACTTATTCAGGGTCAGGGGAGTTTGTTGGAGCCTGTTGTACACTATGTATATTGAGCCTATTGTTATTATTAGTATTGGGTAATAGTGTTGGGAGTAACGTGTTACAAAAGTAATAATATCACAGTAATACGTTACTTTTTACTGTAACGCAGTAATGTAGTGCATTACTATTAAAATACCAGTTATATATTACTTGTTACAATTTCAGTAACGCACGTTATGTTTTCCCCAATTTTTTTTTTCCAAAAGATTATATCAAAACAGCGAGACATTCCAAAACCAGAAAACTACTTCCGGGTAAATATCTGCCGTCTGCCGCGGTCAGTTAGTGGAAGACGGAGGTTATGAATGCAGAGTAGTCCACCTTTTTAAGATGGATATATGCACACTATTTTCAGTTTATCAGAGAAAAGGATAAAAATCTAACAGTCACGCAAATAAAAATGAACTATCGCAAATGACCACTGGATTGCCTCAAGTTATTGTGGAAGCAATGGAAACTCGATTTTCTGCACTGATTGACTCCACAGAAGCGCTAGCAGCTGCTGTCTCACTGCTCACGTTCAGACTGCACTGGGTCAAAGAAGAGCCTGCAGGGCTGATGCTGGATGCCTCGCTACCTGCTGCTGTCACCTCCAATGACGGACTTTTTATTCCCCTTTGATGAGCCAATGCCGCAGCTGTTGCGCCCATGACAGTGGAAATTGAGATAACTTATTATTTCAGTGCTGCACCAGCAATGCAAAGCTTGCCAATGCAAAGCTTGCACCAGTTTCCAATAATAATAATAATAATAATAATAACTACACTCCATGATACACCTTTCAGGACAGCCCTGTGCTCGTCCCAAAACACAACCGTGTTGGCCACGAACGCTGTCAGCGCCTCCTCTTGATGCGCTTCAATAGATATTTCAGACAAGAGGGAAGTAGAATTGGCAAAATTACTTATGGTCCTATGTTGGAATTTTTGAGTTCTTTGAGCTGAAATTGCTGATGTAATCCTTGAAGCCTAGTTCTTCAAGAACTTGTTTTAATGACTGATTAAAATAAAATCTATGTCTGCTCTGTACATACTAAGGGTGCAACGGTACAGGTGGCTCACGGTACGGTCCGTACCGCGGTTTTTGTGTCACGGTTTCGGTACGGATTCGGTACAGTTTCAGACCACCTGCTACCCTAAACCCGCGATCGCAAGATACTGAGTTTGCAGAAAGCGCAACTCGCATGTCAGCGCGTAAAAAAGTGTGTCCAAATGGCATAAATGTGCGTCCACCTGGTCACATGTGGACATGCACAAATGGCTCTACCACTTGATTACACATCACTGTATTACTTGCACACATTTTTATTCTCTTGAGGTCAGAGGATGTCTGGTCAGCAGTTGTGGATGTCGGAATAGTCACAGCCAGACACATCAGTCTGACAGCTGTGGCATGATCTCATTCAGATGTCTGCTGTGGAGGAAACCAAGGAGATCTTTGTCAAGCTGGAAAAAGGTTGGATGCAGGAATTTATTTCCAATATGTCTGAAACTGTTGGTGGTCGAGGAGGGACAGGAACATTAATTGTTCATGATCTTTAAATGCGCATCCAATGATTCGTTCTGCAGTATTTTAAGAAGCACATCAGCTTTGCCAAGACATTGACATTCAGACTTGGCCTGTTGCCTAAAAGGCACAAACGCTCACGTGCAAGTCCAATGCAAAGTTATTGGAACATAAATACTGCGGGACATAAAAGCCTTTGTTGTCCCGTGTCCCGTGCAGGTCGAACCGAACCGTACCATATTTATTTTACTGAGTATCCGTTGCATCCCTAGTACACATCAGTGTTGTGGATTTAAAGAGAGTAATAGAACGTAAATAAAAATAAATTGTTTATTGACATGTCATCGGCTATAGTGTTACATTGTAGTGGATTAATGTAGTGGATTCATATATATATATATATATATATATATATATATATATATATATATATATATATATATATATATATATATATATATATATATATATATATATATATATATATATATATATATATAGATATATATATATATATATATATATATATATATATATATATATATATATATATTGCATTTGGGAAATATAGTCTTCATTTATTTTCTTTTTGGAAAAGTAACTCAAAAGTAGTGCAAAGGTAGTGTAATATATTACATTTCGGAGACAGTAATATTGTAATTTAATGTATTACTTTCAAATAACATGTAATCTATTACCTTTTGGATGTAACTTGCCCAACACTGTTGGGTAATTATTTATTTTGTAACACGTGATTGTTTATGTTTTATGTTTGTTTCTTCATTTACCTTCTCTTCCTTTTACTGAGTTTGCCGATTTTAAAATAACTATAAAGTCTATCAATCTTACTATGCATAGCTATAATGATGAAGGTGTGCTTTGGAAAAACTTATTTTCATGAATTTTGTGACTTGCATCAAATCAGTTTGCAAAGCACTGAACCAGATGTGACAACTAGCTAAAGAGCCTTCTTTTTCAACTAGTTGGATGTTGCTTCTTGATACAGCAGGAGAACTCTTCCGTCCTTAATCATTTGCTACCACAGCAACAAGAGCTCCTCCATCACCTCTTCTAACCTAATCTGCACCTCATTTACACCACATTCTCTTTTTCCTCCTATTTTTAAAGAAAAAATGGCTTATCTTTTATAACCTAGATGTCTCAGATGCCAACAATGACAGCTCCTGCTACACTCTGTCACTGCTGCTTGAAATACAGAAAATGAGAAATCATGCATGATTAGAATGATTGATAAATAGATCCAGGGTTGTTGTTTGTTATTTTCTTATTTGTTTCCTTTCTCTAATTTAAGGTTATTCACACATCACTGGGGCCTGAAGACCTTACAGTTTTGAAAATGGTGACAAAATCCCAAGTTCTAGGAAAAAGAGACTACACCTTTGCAATACCTTTTCTACAATAAATTGCTAAAATAAACAGAAGTTCGGAGGTAAAAGAGCAACAACACAAATAATTGTTCTCATTTGGTGTAAATTGCTGCTTGTAGGTATTTGTGTTCAGTTACAAATTTAGTGGTAAATTTCTGCCTTAAATAATTTATTATCAGTCTTTAGTAACAATATGGACATATTCATGGTCAGTTTTTTTGATCTGGTGATGTATGTACGGGTGGTTGAATTGTGTTTGCTTTCCGTTTCTGCCAGAAAAATACTGGGTGCTGATCTCATTCATGGTAACATCTTCTGAGAAGCTTTCTTGGTTTAAGAACCAAGAACCAAGACCAATGTGAAAGCAAAATTTGGAGGAAAAATCAAAATGACTCCTGCACATCTCAGATGTATTATAATCACCTGTAACTTTTTTTTTTAAGGTATCTCAATTTTTATGTCTGCATATTTGCATGTAGAAAGCTGCAATTAAAACCTTTTTTATTTATTTCATTATTTTTTTACCTATTAAAGGTCATTCTCTGTGTGTGGCTTTGAAGACGCTGCTTACTTCTAGCAATTAGGTCCCCTGAGGCATGTTCACATTTGTGAGGGAAAATGATGGGGAAGCCTTAAAGTAATGTGAGCGAGAGCTTCAAAGGTGAGATCCTCAGTCACCTGTAGGAAGATAATGTATACTTTTTAGGTCATTGTTGGACCAAAAACCCTGTCAGCAATGAAGGCTAGAACACAATAGAGCTGCAGGAAGTGATACGAAAAGCTAAGCATCTAATGGAATACATTTGGGGACCTCATCACATTCACCATGCCATTAAAAGATCAGACACTTCTTTTGAATATCCACTATGGTACCCATTAGTCATCTTTAAAATGAATTTCTAAGTAAGCACTTTGTTATGCAAGTTTTTATAGGCAAGATGCGACAACCAACAGAGCTCTGAAGAGCTGTGCTTTAATTGCAACAAAACTATCAGTATAAATGCAGAATTTATTCAAGAGTGTGAAATCAGAACAATTATGCTAAAGACAAATTGCTTAGGATGAGAAGAAAAATAAAAATGACATTTCAAACAAATGTATCCTGTGGTGAAAAGATGCTTGATAGATGCAGGGGAAAAAAACAACAACACAAAAACAAACAGCTGCTGCATTATATTCGTGAGCAGACAGTGTTGATTAAAGTTCACTGTAATGGTTGAGAAATGATAGAAATTCTAGTGAGGACATTAATCAAAGCATATTCATCAGATCTGGTTTGACGAGAGAAAGAAGCGCACTGGGCCAGTTCCTGCTAATTACCATGGCAATTATTGTAAGCTGTCACAGTTCTTAAGCAACTGGGTGGACTGTGTGCGCTTCAGAGCGTAATCCCTCACAAATTACAAGATAATGGAGGCAAAGAGCGGCCATTGCTTCAAAAGGAAGCAGGAGATAGAGCCCCAGCAGGGACATTTTAGGGGCAGACACAGAGAGACAGTGAGCCAGGAAAATGCAGGAGAAAAAGAACAGTGCTTATTCATGTCACATAGAGCATTTCTAAATCAGAGGGCCTTTTTTTTTTAACCTGTTTAGTTAAGTGATTTGCTTCAAAAAAACATTGTCCTCAAAGGCTGATCATCTTTAACTCATAATGCATATTTTCAATGCTTCCTTAAGTATAAAAAACATTTTAAAAGCTTTTTTAAAATAATAGGAAATCCCTTTGATTAAATTTTTTTTTAATTTTTATTGTTTTTTTTAGTTCTGACACTGTGTTTATTACCAATTAATAAATGTTAATCTACTAATGCTCTGTATTCTGGCCATCAAGGTAACCAAACCAGGTAAATCCTAACATCTTGGTATTCTGATGTATGTGCAGACATACTAATGTCAGACAGCATCTTCACTGCCTTTTTTTGACCAAAAACAAAACCATTAGAATAATGGTTGTAATGAGCAACTGTGAGAACATACCATCTGTATACATTTTTCACTTATTTGTACCATGTTGGTTTTCTGAAAATGAACTTAATTTCATCATTCACATGACCAAATCAATTATCAACAGTACATGTCCTGGTAACAACAGGGCAAAGAACTCAATAAATCTGTTAGATAAAAAAATAAATAAATGAATGGAGCATCAGGTAGGTTGGTCTGCATGTTCCCACCTGAACAAAACAACAAAAGCATCGATGTATATGTCAAAAAAGCATAGTATCAGTAGACCTTTGACATTCTTTCATGGTACTTTGTACCCCTCACACTGTTGTTTTAACTATTAAAGATAAAATGCCACAAGTGACTGGTTACTATCTGGGTAGTATTTTTTATATTAAACCTACAGTGCAGAGTTGTTGTTTCCCTTGCAAGCAGTGAGTATGTCCCAGGTATATATCTTTGTTTCTATTAAAAAAAAAAAATAGGTAGCAGGCTTTATTTATTATTTATTTATTAATGGGGCAAAGAGAGAACGGGGAGGACATGCAGTGAAGGGTTGCATGGGCCGGGAGTCGAACCTGCAGGCGCTGCATCGAGGACTTGTAGCCTCTGTGCATGAGCCACCTGCCCTAACCACCGGGCGGTCCAAGTATATGTTTCTTGAAGAAAAAAAAGACGTGCTACATTTTCTGGCTGCACCTTCACTATCACTCCAAGTTCCACTCTATTTATTTGCCAATTACCTTAAATTCTCCATGACAAATGTAAGCTTCTTCCCTTTTGATCTCATTTTGCTCCTGGTCTGCATCTTTGACATCATCTTCTTCATCAGTCTAGATTTGTGGTTTCATTTGAGGCATTCATTTGGCTTTGGAAGGCTCCATCAGCTGGTATGATATGTGAACAGCTCTCAAGTTGTCATAGTTACTTTGCAAAACAGATATTAACAAGTGCTAGAGTTGCCAGCAAATGTTTGTTGAGTTTACAAAGCAATTCTCACTTCAAGTGTGTTATTTCAGAAAAATTTACTCAAGGGCATGATCTCTTTTATGATTAAACCCTTGTGAGCAATCAGTTTGATATTCATATTTTAACAGAGGTCCAACACGGATGGCTGTTGAAAGTGGAAAGTCCTTATTAGCTCAAGAGGAATGACATTCTAATATAATTGTAGTGACACTGTATTGATTATGCAGGGCAGATGGATGCTATTATGGGACAGAATTGTTTGTTAACCTTTATCAAGAATAGATAGATAGATAGATAGATAGATAGATAGATAGATAGATAGATAGATAGATAGATAGATAGATAGATAGATAGATAGATAGATAGATAGATAGGCCCACACGTAGTAGGCCCTATGTAAATAACAATCAGAGATGTTCATGGTGATGACTTTGTCCAAAAAATTGGAGATGAGGGTGGGGTAAAGAAATACTTGGATTAACTACCTTGGAACGTTTGAAAATGAGATGAAAAATTTAACAAGTAACGAGACACGCCCAATGCATTTCAATGAGCTTCTGTGAAGCAAAGGTAAATGCCAGCACCCTTCCTCTTTAGAGCCGCTCTGCCAGAAAGACTGCGGGGTTATGGAGCTGTCCAAGGATGAATTCAGCTCTCTCATTAATGTAAAATGTGACGGCTCTGATGTGATGTGAGGACTTGGACTACCACGGGATACTTCTGTTGTGATCAGGTGGCATTTAGCCCAGACTGAGCATATTGATGCAGCCTATCTACTTGAACGCTCCCTTATTTTAGAGTGATTTGCTTCATAAACACTTATATATTTGTCTCAGTGACTGCTTAAAAACCATCACCATCAGTCACAAAATTTATTTGAATGGATTACGTCTGATGTTGCAGTAATGAAGCAGGATTTAGGATGCTGTAAGTTTACCTTGTGCGTGATAAATGGCTGCCATATGTGCCTGCACGGCCCCCGCTGTTCTCAGTCAGATCCACTGATAGCTCACGATGCAGGTTTCAAGGGAGCAAAATAGTAACATATTTTTTTGAGTTTGACATCGGTACACAGTTGGCTGTTTATAAGAAACTCCTGGTCCTGATGTTTTTTCAATGAAATTAAGACTAATGTTTGCAGTAATCCAAGATGACAAGTTTGTCTATTTTTGTGGTATGCAAAACACTTCTTGTTAATTTTGGTAAAAATGGTAATTAGATGGGAACCTGGAAAAGCTTAAAAATGAAATTTTGACATGGCTACAGTTCAAGGGGATTTTGATTGACTGAAAAAAAAAATTATTCATATTAATGACAGGGTTGGAGATTTCTGGATGATGTCTCATCTGTTGATATTTGAAACAAAACAACAAATCAACAAAATATGAAGAGGAAGCTCCCATATACCTCCCCTCCCCTCTCTCCTGTGCTTGCCAAAGAAAACATGCCTCATTAAGGCATGTTTGCTCCACTTGTGGAGGTTCTGGGGTAGTTTTTCAGGGCCGGATCGTTGATGCATGTCTCCATTACCAGGTAGAGCCCTGCTAAAACAACTTTCAGGAGCCTCTATAGAGCCAAAACAAACATTCCTGAGGTAGGATAGGTACTCAGAACGGCCCCCGATAAACTTCTGGATGGGGGGATGATGGTAATGACTTGGTGGAGTCGTGCCGGAAACCCAGAAACGGACATCCATATATGGCCAGTAAAGCGGAGGTCCCACAGCACAGCAGAATCTTGTCTCTCAGGAGTTTACAATGTATCGAGTTTTCTCAAAAACTTGCCACTGGGAAAATGAAGACTGGAGTCAGTAGATGAGTTGCATCAAAGAGCTTTTATTCTCCAATACAGCACAGAGGTCAAACGATGGAGTTTTAGGGCCACACTCAGAATAGAAAAATTGTGAACAATGATTTTTTTTCCATCCATCCATCCATCCATCCATCTATCCATCCATCCATCCATTCATCCATCCATCCATCCATCCATCCATCCATCCATCCATCCATCCATCCATCCATTATCTATGCCCGTTTAATCCTATGCAGGGTCACGGGGATCTGCTGGAGCCTATCCCAGCTGTCATCAGGTGAAAGGCAGTGGTACACCCTGGACAAGTCGCCAGTCCATCGCAGGACCAATTATTTTTTTTCCCATTATTACTCACTTAGAGAATAAAGTCGAAATGTCGAAAATAAAGTCAAAATGCAGTTTCCAGAATAAAGTCGTCTTAAAGATTTAGTCAAACCAGCTTTACTCTACAAAACATCATGTCTACTGTTAATGAGCTTATGACCTTGTATGTCAGAGTGGGCTTTAGCAACAAGGAAATTATTTCACTTTTAGCACACAGACACAGATAAGTACAATAAGTATTAGTACTTTGAAGATATTGTGTCAGAAATTGCGCCTATTCAGAAAAAGAAACTACACTGATTCTGGAATTCTGGAAACTGCATTTTGACTTTATTCTCAACATTTCGACTTTATTCTCTACATGAGGAACAGAAAGAAAAAAAAATCATTGTTGACCTTTTTTTTTTTTCTCAGTGTGGCCCTAAAACTCTGTCGTACAAAAGCCAGATTTTTTCTGCAAAAAAAAACTTGATTTTTTTAGTACGTGGATTAGCTTTTATTTGGCTACGACATGGTAGTGTCCTACACTCTCCAGGAATTTTCAGACGATCTCATTGGATGCAAAGTTATTTGTTTTTTACCTCTAATATTTTTGAACAAATCAGATTTTACAGGCCTGCATGTTGGTTTGACTGCATTACTCACATCTTTGGCCATTAAGCTTATTTGTCTTCAGGCAAAAGATATTTGTTTCGACCCAAAGGCTGGTGCATCCTGTGAATGCCCTGATACAAACAAGTTCGTTTCAACCCCAAAAGCAGATGCATCTGGTGGATGTGGCCAAACAAACATATCAGGATGTCTGTGTCTGTCCTTATCTTCTTGTTTGTGTTGGCCTATTGATACAGGACGGGCAGGGGAGATAATGGCAGCAGAATTAGTCAGAAATTCATACACATCACTGGTAGGTGGCAGGAGATGCCATCATATGGCCGCCTAATGTCCACTTCGCGTACAAGCCATCTTTTCTTATTCAGCGGCACCATTATGCATTATACAAATGGCAACCAGAAATGCTACAGTCATTTTTAGCTTCTCCAATATTTAGCGTGTCATTTTAGTTTGTTTGTCTTCTTCTATTTCTTTGTTAATGCTGACGTGTTCTTATTTTCTTTTTTGGCGGTTGACAAACATTGGTTTGGATTGGTAGTTCATGTGGAAAAGGTTCTATCACCGCCAGTGGGGACATGACTGCTGAAGGACTAAGGAAGAGGCCTGCCCTGTTAAAATTCCAGCCTACTAGTTCTACCCCACAACCCCATCATGAACTCTACCAATTCTCTCCCCTTTACCTGCTTCATGTGCACGAGCATGAACCTTCCTCCTGTCAATGATTGGCTAAAGCAATGTTCATAATGATTTGTAATGATCTGCTCCCATACTTTGTTTTCAGTTTATGAAGCCTGGGCTGAGTAATAAAACCAGCAGTGCTTACAAAACAAGGTTTCACTAATGTTCCTGTCAGACTGAGGAGCTCCACTGACCACCAACACATTCATTAACACTCAGGGAGTTTAATAGATGTCTCTTGAGATTTTTATTTTCTTTGTAGAAACAGTTTGATTTAAATGAGTTTGAAGTCTCATTTGTGCAACAGTATATTTTGGTAAGTTTGATGAATTAAAGAAGTTATAAAATAGTTTTTTAATTTGTTATTTCTATTCTTAAAATAAAAAAAAAGGTTTTATGTCAAGGCTTTTGTATCAAACTTTAGTAATAGAGTCTACAATGGATTCAATCCAGATGCAGACCATCTCTTCTATACTAAAAGTCTCCCCCTTTTTTTCTTTTTCTGAATAAAGATCTTTATTTAATTGCGGCTTCAGTGTAGGACCAGACTTAATCACGGTCTTGGAAACTGAAGGAGTGTATAAATAAATATAAATTTGACCAGTGATGATATGTTTAGCCGCATGTTATTGCTCCATTGCTGGTTGTCATGGTGGTGTCCAGCAAACGACATGGCCTTGAAGCAAAAAGCACAAGAAAATGGAAAGGAGATGGTACTCCTGTAAATCTGTGGACTCCCATTGTGACTGGAAAGATAGCTTAATAGTCTACAAAAGAGCACTATATGCAGAGCTAGAACATCTTATTATCCATCATTAATAGAAGAGAACAAATTTAATCCACGTTTTCTGTTCAGCACTGTGGCCAGGCTGACAAAGAGTCACAACTCTGTTGGGCCGTGCATTCCTGCTACTCTCAGTAGTGAAGACTTTATGAGCTTTTTTAGCAAAAAAATGGTGAGAATTAGAGAAGAGATTGGCTAAGCCCAACTGTCGACGGCTGTGGACGTCCCTGCAGCTTCGCTAACTTCTATTGGTTCTGACTTGACTCAGGACTGTTTCTCTCCTGTAGGCCTCTCTGAGTTGACCTCAACTATCCGCGAAGCTAAGAACCATCTACGTGTCTGTTGGATCGCATCCCAACTTGACTGCTCAAAGATGTCATGTTCTTTATTGGTATGTCAATTTTGGATCAGATTAACCTATCTCTAAAATCAGGATATGTACAACAGGTTTTTAAAGTTGCAGTTATAAAAAAGGTTCAGTTCGTCCATGTTAATGACATTTCTTCTGCACGGACAAGGGTCTGCTATGGCGTCCCACAGGGTTCAGTGCTGGGACCGATCCTTTTCACTTTATACATGCTGCCCTTGATCCAGAACCATAGCATAAACTTTCATTGCTACACTGATGATACACAGCTGTACTTATCCATGAAACCAGAAGAAGGCCAAACTTCAAGGGTGTCTTAATGACATTAAGACCTGGATGTCCTCTAACATTTTGCTTTTAAATTCGGAAAAAACTGAGGTTATTGTCTTTGGTCCCAAACACCTAAGGAATGGATTAATTGATTATACGCTGGCCTTCAGCACAGCTGTGAAAGACCTTGGAGTCATTTTTGATCAGGATATGTAATTTAAGCAGCATATTATTCAGGTTTGCAAGACAGCCTTTTTTCATCTCCGAAATATTGCCTAGATTAGGAGCATCCTCTCCCAGGGTGATGCTGAAAAATTAATCCACGCATTTGTCAGTTCTAGACTAGATTATTGTAATGCGTTGTTAGCAGGATGTCTGGAAAACTCGGTGAACTGGCTCCATTTGATCCAAAATGCAGTAGCGAGAGTGCTGACAGGAATCCGTAAGCGAGATCACGTCTCTCCTGTGTTAGCCTCCCTCCATTGGCCTCCCATGAAATTTAGAATGGGGTTTAAAATTCTGCTTCTCACATATAAGGCCCTTCATGGCCTAGCTTCTCGTTATCTACAAGACCTGATAGCACGTTATGCTCCTAATAGAGCTCTCCGCTCTCAGAGTGCAGGATTACTCGTCGTTCCTAGAATATCTAAAAGTAGATTTGGAGGACGGGCCTTCTGCTACCAGACACCTTTATTATGGAACCAGCTACCAATTTGGGTTAAGGAGGCTGACACCACCTCCATCTTTAAAACTAAACTGAAAACATTTCTGTTTAGTAAAGCCTATAGTTAGTCTTAACAATAGTGTGTTAGGGCTATTAGTTATAGCTATAGTTATAGGAGCTAAGACTAGAGTAGACTCCTCTTAATCCCAGCCTCGTCATAACTATGCTGCTATAGTCCTACGCAGCAGGGGGACGCCAACATGATCTGCTGAGTGGTGTCTCTACTGCTCCACCACTCTTCTCTCCCTTCCTTCCCTTTCCTCCTCCCTTCTTCCTCTTCCACCTCAATGCATAGTTAAGTAGGAGCACCTTGTAACTGTAACTGTGCTCCATTTTCTTTCCTGTAGTTTGTTGTGCTGTTTTGCCCTCCTTTTTTCTCTTTTCTTTCTGTATGTTTGCAGGCCAGAGTTTCCTGAGTTGCATATTGACTTGCAGTTCCATCCTCTGGCCATCCCAGCGCTTACCTTCCACCCCCTGTGTGTGTAGATGTGTTCAGGCTGCTGACTGGCTTGCTGACTGGCGATCTAGTCCTTTGACCATGTCATCTCAGTCCTGCTACCTGCATCTGTTTATGTAGCCATTACATTCAACCATTTGTGCATGCTCTCCTCTCTCTGTCCTACATCCTCTCTCTGTCCTGTCTCCCCTCCCTTTTTCTTTCTTTACCCAGCTGGCCTTCGGCAGGTCCTTGCAGGATCCACTCCACTTTGAGCAAGATTTCTTCCTCAAAGGTGGAGTTTTTCCTTGCCACTGCTTGGCTTAAAGTTTTTTTTCTCCCCCCGTGAGAGTTTTTTTTCTTGCCATTATCCTTGATTAGGATTTAATATTATAATCTTTAGTTAAAGATATTTGCTTGGGGATCATGCTCTGGTTCTCTATAAAGCGCCTAGAGACAATTGGCATTGTAATAGACGCTATACAAATAAAATTGAATTGAACTGAATTAAATATGACTGAAGAAAAACCTCTTCAATGTCTAAGTGAAATGATTAACGTAAGATTTGTGCTGTATGGGGTTACTGGTGAATTTTGACTGTGATTATTGTCGATAAATAGACACACTTCCAGTCTGATAACATCTGTACTTCAACCTAGCATCCAAACACAAATACTTGAGTGACAGAGTGGTGAAAAGCAAGAGCCATGGCAGAGCTCAGTATAATAGGCAACCCTAGAGCCTCTGTGTATTCTCCATGACACTGCTTTGTCTCTGAGTGCTCTCAATATTTAAATGAGTCCCTTGGATTTTCATTTCCAGTGACTACACCTGCTGAACTGATTGCCTTGCCTGAAACATATTTCTTTATACTTAACACATTTTATGCATAGATTGTATACTTATTAAATGATAAATACACATTATGCTGTGCTTTGTTCCCAAAACAGCCGCTCTACACGTTGGTGCATGACCTTTGAACCTTGATTTAACATTAATAATGAGCGGAGAGACCTGATCCTGATTTATTACCGTCCATTACAGTTTACAGTTTACACTACAGAAGAGAAGCATAACAAGAATTTGTGTCAATATTGGAGCACTTTTGTCAAGCTTTTTCTGCATTTGTTTCCATGACAGCACAACTCCAGTTTCCATGACATCACCACACCTGACAATTACCTATTAAATCAAATGGGTATTGTATGATGGATGTTTCTATAGCTACAGGCATATACAGTTTAGTCCATAAGTATTTGAACACTGACAGACTCTTTAATGATTTGCCTTTAAACACCACCACAATGGATTTGAAAAACAACAACAAAACAACGAAGTTGTAGGCTAAAGTGTGGACTTCCAACTTAGGAAGATTTCACAAATATATGGCATTTACTATTTGGGAGTTACAGTCATTTTAAGAAAAAGCACCTCAATTTTAGAGGCTCATCAGTATTTGGAAAAGTGATATAATTGTCAATATAACCACAATTTTTGATATTTGAATGAAAATCATTTGCCTTCAATGACGACCTGAAATCTGGAGCCCATGGAGTCATCAAGTTCTGCATATCGAAGACAATACAAATCTGAACACTATGGATTACTGATAACCTACACACACAAACCAATATCTGCTTTTCGAATTCATATTACCCACTGGAGCACAAACTGTCCATCGTCAGAACTTGACATCAGCGGGCTGAGAATATTCCCACTAAGACTGGAGAAAATGAAAAGGAACACAAGCACATCAAGACAGCAACTTAAAACCTGCAGATATCCAAGCTGGGCCTTCGGTCAAGTCAACCAAAGAAATCTGGAAAAAAATACTACAATACCAAACAGAGAGGAAAGGAAAAAAAGAGCTGCTGTTGTCATTCCATATGTGGCAGGAGTGTCTGAGAAACTCAGAAAGATCTTCTCAAAACACAACATACAGGTCCACTTCAAACTAAACACCACCCTTATAAAAAGACTGGTTCAACCTAAGGACAAGGCACCCAAATGGAAACTGAGCTGGGTTGTATTTGCAGTCCAGTGCAGTGAGGAGTGCACGAGACTTTTCATCAGAGAAACTAACAAATCAACAGAAGAGAGCAGCTCATCAGGTCAAGATTCAGCAGTTCACATGCATCTTAAGGATAATGGAAACTCTTTTGAGAACAATAACGTACACATTTTGGATAGAGAAGACAGATGGTTTGAAAGAGAAATGAAGACTTCAACTATTAAACACCTACAATGCAGCAATGCAATCCTGATGCACTTTTGCAATTATTTGCTCTTCAGCTGAGTAAAGTGACCAAAACCAGGTAAATTACTTACCGTGGATGAAAGACAACGCACATTCACATTTATCTGGATTCTTCTGTCGGAAATAATATCATCAATAAAAACACCAGGAAGCTCGTGCCCTTGGCAGCCATACATGCCCATACCATAACACTACCTCCACCATGCTTAACACATGATATATGGTTTGAGCTGTTCCTTTCCTTCTCCGTGGTTTTCTCATCACATCACTTTGACACAAGTTTATCTTGGTTTCATCTGTCTAAAGAACCTCAGGCCCAGAACCTGATTCCCTGAGAGAAACACATCATTCTTTTTACTTCACCGCATTTTTAAAGGTAAGCATGTAAATGTGTCAGAGATTAATGTATAAATGTACAACTGGCTGATTCACTGAAAACAGGAATAGTCTAACTAGAGAATCATAGTTGTCATTTTTATCTAAAAATGTCAACATCTTCTTGGGTATAATGTTACAAATGACATAAATCTGCTTTTCCAATGTAATTTCCATTGTTTTTTAGTCATTGTTTTTCCATTTGTGGAGTATAGGCTATTCAAATATTATTGAATTGAATTGCATTGAACTGAGTTGAGTTGAATTGAATTAAATAAACTAAATAAATCTGATAGTTTAGAGATTTGGGCTAAATTGTGAAGGTTACCTACAACCTAAGTGCAGTAAAATACTGCTTTTTCATTAATGCATATTAATGTAGTGATATAATATCAATCCATTCATCCATTATCAATGCCGGTTTAATCCTATGCAGGGTCACAGGAGTGATATAATATACAGATCTATTATAGAGCAAGGAAGGGGAGAGTATTTTGTAGATTTAATAGGCATTCCCTCTTCATTATACCTTATGATACTTTGACTACAGGGATGTTGTTGTATCTTTGCAGAATTACAAGCCTCTGAGTACCTGAGCCTCCGATTGTTGTACATGTTTGTGCAAAAGTCCACAGGAGATCAATTTCAAACAGCAATGGAAATTGATTGGGCTCTGTACAGACAGTCATGCCATTTTACCTGGCCGTGCCGTGGAGATGGAATATGTGTCTCTGAATCAAATATGGAAAATTTCAACAGGTGAAATGTGATTGGGATATGGTTAAAAAAGTGGATCGGGCTACTGTGCTAATTTACTGATATACAACCAGGAATCCAAGGATCCAGGGACAAAAGTAGGCTAGAACGGTCGGGGCTGAGTGGAGCCACATTCTGTGATGACACCTCAACCAACTACAAATAACCTGACAGACCACAAAGACAATGGAAGGGAAAGTGTAGTTTGGTAATGCCCAACTGTATAACACCAGTCTAAACACACTGACATAAAGAGGAAAACTTTGGTGTGGGAAGAAATTTGGGCTTAACAGATGCAGGGTCTCTCAAAAATAAGTATATTTTATTTATTGTCACAATAGTGTTCATTTCTGCTGGAGTGCTGATTACTTCAAATTGTCTCCAATCTTGTGAGTCTCAGTGCTTCTCTCCAGCAGGTTGTCAAAGTGTTTCCTCAGACTGAATTATTCCTGAAAAACAGTCAGTGCACAGATGCAGCTCCTGCACGAGCCTAAACTCTCGAAACCAGCCATTCCCAAACTTCAGAACACCGAGGCCCAATTTGAAATGCGAAAAATCTCCGCGGCCCACTGAAACCTTTAATCACAACTGTGATCAACATACAGGACTAGGGACCATGTTCTGATATTAATGTAAGGGGTCAACAAATAAGGTTAAGTTGAAGATAGAATCAAATCAAATCAAATCAAACTTTATTTATACAGCGCTTTTCATGCCCTCAGGCAACACAAAGTGCTTTACATAAAAATAATTAAAAAAAAAAAAATTAGATAAAAATTAAAAACATTAAAACAAATAAAAGCCGTCACACACCCCAAAGTCACAAAGCCATCCTCCCATTACCCCTCACCCCCCCATGCACCCCAAACAAAACAAAACTTCCTCTTTCTTTTTTTTTTTTTTTTTTTTTTTCCTTTTTTTCTTTTTTCTTCTTCTTTTTCTTTTCTTCCTGTCTCTTAAAAAAAAAAAAAAAAAAAAAAAAAAAAAAAAAAAAAAAGATGAAGTACTTCTATTTAAATGAATAAATATCTAATATCAAATATCAATATCAAAACACCAAAACACCTGGCTTGGCACCAGGCTGTGAAGTAACGATAACTTGGGGATCTATTCACCCAGGAACCAGCCCACCCACATCCAGAGAGGCCATCACCGCGGCAACCACCCAGGGCAGGCCAGGGTCCAGACCACAGTCGTTAGACTGCAGTACAGGACCCCAGCCACCCAGACAAGGTTAATTACCACGGCAACAGCCCCCCAGACAGAGCAGGCATAGCCCCTAGTGTGAAAGATCCCCATTGAGGTAAACACTGGAGTAATTATTAAATGAACAAAATGAAAATAAATACAATAAAATAAAAAAATTCAAAACAAAGATCAAATACCTTAAGATAAATAGCAATAGTAAAAATGCACATAAAAGATTTAATAAAATAAAGCAGTCAATAAATGAAATAGATAAATACATAATAAATGAATAAAAATAAAAAATTGAGATAAAATAAAATTCAGTTAAAATAACACTTAATTGATTTGTTTTGTTACTTCTTAATGTTTTTAAATCATGTCATTAATATTTACCAGTAATTAAAAACATATAAAAAAAAAATCGAGGATTTAAAACATTTTTAAAATTTTAATGACCTCTCACGGCCCACCTGCGGTACCGCGACGGCCCACCAGGGGGCCGCGGCCCATACTTTGGGAATCACTTTGCTCTAAACTCCTGTTTCAGGACCCACGCCGTTGTCTTCGGTGCTTCCGTTTGTCTCCTCAGAAATACATCCTCTCTCTCAAAAAAAAAACGACTTCGTATTTGCTGACCACATCCTGGAAAGCTTTTTGGTCGCCTAGCAACAGCGGCTCAACGTTGACGCGATTGGCACGTGTCCACTCTAAATCTAAATTATCTGAGACTTTCATTAAAGGAAGTTCGCAATTCCACAGGACTCCGACGTGCATGTGTTCTTCTCAAAGCCAGCATCAAACATTCGCAACGCAGTTTATAAACCAACACATTTATTATTAGTTTTCATTATGTTTATATATATGACCCTACTAAGTGAAACTGACGCCTCTTGGGAAGTTTTTTTTTTTTTTTTACTGCGCACTCTCTTTCACGGTGCAACACTATCTCCACCTTCGCCGAGGCTGCAAGAATAGTATCTACAACTTAATATCTTCAATAATATCAATAATAAGATATCAAAAGATTATAGATTATAAAGAGTTATCTTAAACTCATATCGACAAAAACACATGTCAAGGGGATGCTGGGAAAGTATATCCAACCACCCCCATTCACCACATAACATGCGAAACACGGATAAATTGTGCTCAGTCTCAGGTTACATTGACTGCAAAACTTTATAAATACCCTAAAAAATGGGCAGTAGGCTCTGTTTCTGAAGAAACATGCACTTTTTTGATGCTCGTTTCTCTTTATGAAGAAGACATGGCAGCTAGGTCCAGTTTATTCAGTGAAAAGAAAGAAAACTTGTCCCCGGTGGCCGCCAGTCTCTAGAGAGCCTCGTCTTTATCACTGGCTCCTCTGAATCCTGTCAGAACCTTGCAGGTGTGATCACACAGGATTTTTTTTTTTTTTTGCTGTAACATGACTGAAAAGTGCAAAGCGTGCAGGCACTGCCGGCAAACATGCGTAATTCATCAGGTGTCCAAGCAGCAATAAGCTCAGTTTCACCAGGAAACCGAAGCTGTCGGAACACACATGCGGCTGCAGCTTCCAGTCGTCTGGCACCTGTTGCTGGCTTGTCACTCTCATTTATTTATTCATCGCCTGTTTAAGGAGGATTTTATAACCGGGGAATTCAGCTCGCATCACGACCATGTCGGAGGAACACACTGATTTTAACTCCAGTGGCTATTTTGACAACAACACCTCAACCAGAGTCCAGAGCAGCCTGGTGTTCTCAGGACCCATCCTTGTCGTCTTGATGCTGATGATGGTGACTCTGGTTGTTGTGATAGTGTTGGGAAACGCACTGGTTATTCTGGCATTCAACGTGGACAAGAGTTTGAGGAGGCAAAGCAATTACTACTTACTGAATTTGGCAATCTCAGATTTTCTTGTAGGTGAGTTCAATCTTACTCTTGTTTCTGTGCCTGTCTACTTAAAAAAAAATCAAAAAACAATCAAAGTTGTTTTATGTTAATTTACTGCTTGCATCCTCATCCAGTCACACTAAACAAATAAAAAAAAATCCTTCATATCAATCAAAGTTATTTCTATTATCTTTGCTCATTTCTGTGAACACTTCCACATGTTAATAAGTGCAGGTAAGGATATTTAATTTGCTGCTTTGCTTGGTTTCTGATCCAATTACAACACACCTGTTCCATGTAGGGGCATTCTGCATCCCAGTCTACATCCCCTACTTCCTCACAGGCAGGTGGACGCTGGGTCGATGGCTGTGTAAGCTGTGGCTGGTCATCGACTACCTGCTTTGCTCTGTGTCTGTCTTCAGCATCGTGCTCATCAGCTATGACCGTTTCCTGTCCGTCACCAGAGCAGTGAGTGGAACCTCCCCGTCCCTTAATGCATGTGGTCGGCAGCATTGTCATTTTTATGAAAGAATACAGCAAGCCAAGCAAAAAGTTAAGCCAGGATTATGCTTTTTAACTTGTATTGTTAAAAGTTTTAAATCTCCCTTCTAATGCAAATACAAATGCTCTGTCCTTGTGGTCTGGGGTTTTATTTTTGATGAGTCTAATAGGCCAGTATTTGAGGCAGAGCCACCCATTTTCCCAAATGTGCCCATCTGTGAAGGTCAATCATTCCTGACCCATTCAGGCCAAGTGCCACCCCTAATTATAGTTTTACCCCAATGACAAATAATTGAACTTGGGAAGCAAAACACATGAAAACGCATGTCACATTCAATGAGTTATTTGTGTTATTTGTTATTTCTGTAACTGAAATGCCTTCAATGCTTTATTAGATTCAATACAGCAGCTGTTCACCTTATTTAGCTTTTTGGCACTTGCTCATAAATCGCTCCAACCGAACTGTATCCCATACACATGAGTGTAAACTCAAAGGTGGGATGATGATTGGCATTGAGGACAAAGAGAGTGCTCTGTTTCCTTTCAGAGGCAAACACTTAACATCAGAGCAACCAACGCAAATAACACCAGAGCGATAGTGAACCTTTTCTTTAATTAGACAGCTTTGATCATAGAGGTCCTCCTCTGGGCCATGGCCCCTCCATCCTGAAGAGATCAATCGTTCCAGGCACGGGCTGCCAGCAGACAAGCAACATTTTCCTAAAAGCATTTCTCTCTGAACTTTGAAAGACAAAGGATCGTCAACAGTCAGAGACAGTTTGTGTTTGAAAAGAAACGGTGGGATCAGATTACATTTAGCTGTCGTGACTGCACATTGTGAAAAACGCACATCACATTTTTGGTTTTAGTTTCAGTTTTAAGAATGAACTAGGAGTATTGTAATCATTTCTCAGAAAGAATGTGAATTAAATATTTAATACTAAAAGATGACTGACATGCATCAGGTCCAAGAGGTACCAACTAATTTATACAAACATAAGTGGGTGCAAGTTTAATCTAGTCTAAACTACTGATGATTAGAAAGAAGCCAAGTGGCATATATTCAGAGCAGCTTTAGAGGCTGTAAAGTATCCTGTCCACTTAACAGGCATGTGGACAGGGACACAGGATGTGATACAAATTGAGACAAGTGGTCATGAGTGGTACTTGAATGACTTAACAGTCATTCATGCACTTGTTTGCACTGCATGGTGTTGGACAGTTTGTGGTTTTATAGTATGGTTCTAAACTTATCTCTCAAGATCTGCATGTTATGGCTGAATGGTATGAATGATGCGTTAAAGGTCTTCATTCTGTTGTGAAACCACTAAAATCCTGATGTTGACCCATCAAACCTGGTGTAGCACGCAGAAAACATATGGGGACTAATTCCAATGCTTAGAGAGTCTCGATTTGGATAAATGTTCACATAGTTTTACTGGATCATTTTATGGATAAAGTGGATTAAAGTTGCACATTTTTTTGTTAAAAGCTGACTATTAGTTCAATATATTAATTTGAGATCATCTGTATTGTTTGTAACAGTAGCAGAGCAGCTGTGTCTGCACATTTAACAGCGGTTTACAGTGAGTGCAACGTTTGAAAATTTGGAAATTTGCAATTTGGAAATGGCAATATTTAATATTCAGTTCCAGGTGCAAAGCTGAGAGTTGAAGGATGCGGTGCATAGGCCCGATAAAGCTGTATAGTGCAAAGTAGATGGACATGCAAACATACAACACACTGTCATAATGAAACAGACAATAAGGGTAAGGATGTAGCTACAGGTTATGTTGAATACTTTAAGAGATAACCTCACATTAAAGGAGCCCACATTGAAAAATGTTTTTCTTTTAAACAGAGCTAAATGGATAGTATAGATGAAATACTTCATGAACTCCTGAAGACCCTGTAGCCAGAGTAGCAGCTGATTAGAATTCTTGCAGGCGGTCTTGAAGGGTTGGAAGGTGGACATATTATGTTGTACATGTAATATGTTAAACAACCTGGACTTTATGTCAACTTAATAATTGATGTAATTCAATTTTTTTTTTGTAAAAGGGTTTAATTTGCTTTAATTTGGGTAACTCGAACCAGTCACCTTACAAAAACAATTACTACAATGATTATTTTGCCTCTTGTCTTCATTCATTTTACAACCCAATTCCAAAAAAGTTGTGATGCTGTGTATAAAACATAGATAAAAACAGAATGCAATGATTTATAAATCTCATAAACCCATATTTTGCCTCACCCGGGCAAGGGGTCACCGGGGCCCCACCCTGGAGCCAGGCCTGGGGGAGGGACTTGTTCGGGAGTGCCTGGTGTCCGGGCCTTTACCCATGGGGCCCGGCAGGCCTCAGCCCGAATGAGTTACATGGGTTTATCCTCCCCATGCGCTCACCACCTGTTGGGAGGGTCATAGGAGTCGGGTCGAATGTGATTTGCCGACCCCCGGCTGACTGAACTGGCTACTGGGACAGGTGGGGAAAGCAGTGCTTCACCAACTCTCTGTATAGATGGGGTGGGCTGCTGCTGACCTCAACTGCAGATGTTGTTAGGCGGTGGAAGGAATACTTCGAGGACCTTCTCAATCCCACCAACATGTCTTCCATAGAGGATGCTGAGCCTGTAGACTTAGAGGTGGACCTCGTCCATTACTGAAGCTGAGGTTGTCGAGGTAGTAAAGAAGCTGCGTGGTGGCAGGGTTCTGGGGGTGGACGAGATCCGCCCTGACTTCCTGAAGGCTCTGGATGTTGTTGGACTGTCTTGATTGACACATCTCTGTAACATCGCATGGAAAGCAGGGGCACAAGTTTTAGATGCAGTTTGTTACAGATTGGTGAACTTCTGCCCATCTTTACATCCTAGAGACTCTGCCTCTCTGAAATGCTCCTTTTATACCCAGTCATGTCACCTGATCTGTTGCCATTTTATCTAATTAGCTGTCAAATGCCCCTCCATTTGTTTTTGATTTGTGCCAGTTACTTTTTCCAGCCTTTTGTTGCTCTTGTTCCAACTTTTTTGAGATGTGCGGCTGCCATCAAAGCCAAAATGAGCTAATATTTTCCATAAAAGGTAACGTTGGTCCGTCTCTGCATTTGATATGTTCTATTGGGAATAAAGTATGGGTTACGAGATGTGTAAATGATTGCATTCTATTTTTATTTACGTTATATAAAGCGTCCCAACGTTTTTGGAACTGGGGTTACTTTGAACAGTGTGGATTGACATTGCCCAGACAAATGTGGGCTGATTGTGCAAACCTTGTTGACAGAAGATAAATAAAGGGAGAAAAGTAAAAGCTGCTTGATAAATAAAAATGTTATTGTGTACCTGCCTGGTTATCTGTCCAGTACACTTTGACTATGTGAAAAGCGCTGTCTGGCCCTTGATTATGACCAGTCTGCAGACCCTGCCCAGCTTCAGCTGCCACCAGGCTGTCAACTCTTTGACAGCCTCTTTGACAACTCTCATGATAATGTTTCCACTGTGGCCCTGAAGACCAAACACATCTGTCAACCTATCACATTTTAAAGCATCAAAACTCTCCAATGAATCATTTATATGATCTTTTTTCACAATTAACTTTTCTTTCATTTTCTTCTGCCCAAAACAGCTGAAAAAAAAAAAAACCAAAACACAACAAAAAAACAAAACAAAACACTTATTATTTACTTGAGTTGGTTTGTTTATGCTTGACAATAACTAATTGTGCTAGCTCCCTCTGCCTGTCAACTGTCAGTATCACACTGACTTTTTAAAAATTGTTGTACAATACAAATACATGTTTCTTATAAAGCCCATAAAAGAAGAATTGTTATTTATTAACATACAGAATCTAACAATATGCAAAGCAGTTGAATTTAATTATATCTTGATCATGAACATGTAAAACTGCACAATGCATAGTTGCAACACTAATAACGACTTCACACAAAATACAACTGTAATTCTTCAATCAGGTGCCATTCAACAACCAATAAGTTCTTTTGTTTTTAAGACCATAGTAACTTTGGCATCTTGAAGTTTAGTTTACAGAAAAAAAGTCTGCAAGGATTTCTCAAATAGCAGAAGGAAGTAGAATCACAATTTTACTGAAGCATGTTTTCTAATTTATGCTTATTCTTCCTGCAGGTAAGCTATCGTGCCAGACAGAGCATGACTCATCAAGCCATAATCAAGATGATTTCAGTCTGGGTTCTGGCCTTTGTCTTGTATGGCCCAGCGATCATATTCTGGGAGCTGGTGGTGGGCAGAAGCCGCGTACCAAAAAATGAGTGCTTTGCAGAGTTCTATTACTCTTGGTACTTCCTGCTGAGTGCTTCTATGCTGGAGTTTTTCTCTCCTTTCATCTCTGTGGCTTTCTTCAACCTCAGCATTTACCTCAGTATACGCAGGAGGAGGCTCCACCACAGGGAGGGCCAGCTCCATCTTCAAGCAAGTGAACCTGCCTCTGCCCAGGGGGAAGGAACCCCCCTGTCCCACAATTGGGGGTTTGGGATAAAACTGCCTGTAAGAGGCTCTATCAACTCCCAGACCTCCTCTCCATCTTTTGGTAAAATGGACCCTTCAACCAGCAGGGCTGCTCAGCCTAACCGTCTGTCCAGGGATAAGAAAATTGCTAAGTCCCTGGCTATCATAGTATGTGTATTTGCCATCTGCTGGGCACCGTACACCCTACTGATGATCATCCGTGCTGCCTGCAGAGGGCGATGCATCCAGCATCACTGGTACGAGGTCACCTTCTGGCTCCTGTGGCTCAACTCTGCTATCAACCCATTTCCTGTATCCTTTGTGCCACAGTAGCTTCCGCAGGGCCTTTTGCAAGATTCTCTCCCCAAAGCGGCACACAACTCCCCCTTCATCTGTCCTGCGTGCTGTCCAGTGACAAGCAGACATCCTATGGATGGAAATGAACAATGTGCAAAAACTATTAATGGAAGTACTCAGACTCATCCATAAACAGAGGGAAAATCATGTGCATTAATATTATTGTTGTTATTTTTAATGCAGAACATAAGCAAGAGTCTCCAGTTGTACTTTGTTGTTGGAATGTGTAAGTTTTGAACTGCTCAGTATCATGTATATTATAGACAGTCAGAGTGTTGTATTCACATTGGACTAAAATACCCATGTAAGTGTTATGCCAATTTATAATAGGAAGACATGGTCAAGTGAAGTAGTTTAGTGCCTATATAGGCCATATATTTATATAAGTACATAAATGTTTGCATATTTATGTGCAGGTTTTGCTCCTTCCGCCTGACCGCGGCAACCTTGATTTGACTAATTTATAACGGACCACTGCCATCCTCTCACAATAACTGAAGCGCAGTGATGGAAGCACAAAGTGCCATTATGTTTAAATGCATTGCATATGAAATGAAATGTGTTATAAAGCCAAACCATATTCCATCTATTTATTTGGTTGGTCATTAGTTATGTATTTTGTCCACAACCATTATACTCTAAGGAGGAAAATGTGAAGAAATAGAACAATACGCATAGTTTTAAGTGATTTATTAAACTACGGTTTTAAACTTCAAATGTGATTCCTATTTTTTTTTTATTGCAAAGCACATTTGGTTTTACTTTATGTAAGACAGAGAAACCGACTGTTTATTAAAAAAAATACCAAGTCCTACATCTTGTACTGTGCTAAACAAGTGCGTTCATCTTTCTCTGCCACTAGATGTCACCAATAACCTTTGTTTCTAATGTGTGTAAAAAAAAAAAATCAGCCTTTCAGATGTTATATGGTTTTCATCAGCTTACTTCTTTGTTTACTTCTTTGTTGTGGTATCAATTGTAAGTGATAATACCTGCTTTAGTTTAAACCTGTCTGACTTGAGTCATAAGTTATGATTGTGGTAATTAATAATCACTGGTTGGATTAGATGGTACTCCCTCCACGCTGATGTATGTGTATATTAATGTGACAAGTAACACCAAACCACCCCGCGCTTCAGCAAATGTAAAAAATAGTCCTTGATCTCTTTAATGCTATAGAATGCTTGGAACTTGTGCCAAAAAAATATAAGTCTTTGCTCAAATGTTATCTATTTGGCCCAGAAGAGAGGTACTACATTAAAAACATTGTTTTGGGTTTTATATTCAAAATGTAACTCATTTCTGTCAGTAGCTGATGATACTTATTCACAGTATGAAAAGAAAATACTATTGATTTCTGTGCTTCAGTGTAAATGGCAATGATATGCCAGTTGCGCTTTGCTGGGACAGTGCCAACTGCTGGGTGAATTTTTGTTTGACGTGCAAATGAAATTTCATTGTGTAATATCATTTTGTATTGTTCCTTTATCTATGTAGCCTTGATTTGATAAGATTAAATGAATTGGAATTCTTTTCAGATGTGGTCTTGGTAGACCTGTAATTATGCCTTCATGTCAAATAGTGAGGTTATATTTGCAGGTGTCCCGGTCCCACCGGGGACTTCCATTGCTCAAACTGTGGCTGTAGCCAGTGTGCACATCTGGGCCCCCGGTCAGGTGCTGGGAATAAGGGCACAGCTGCAGGGAACAGGCCTCTGCTTCTCCCCTCACTCCCTCTCTGCCCACGGCATGGTGGGGGGACAGCAGCACATGCCTGACCAGAGGGATGCAGCCACATTTCCCTGGAGGGATGACAGAACTGCATTTATCAGCAGAACAGCAGTGCTGGCTTTACTCATAAGTGCAGCAGAACGAGCAGTTTCACTCTGGAGCGCTTGCATTGTGCGCAGTTACATCAGGCTGGATACTATTATTGATTTTGCTGATAGACTGAAATGTCATTACATTTGTGCCAAAGCGATTGGCCAGTGACTCTGGCTGTATCGGGGATCATGCCAGCTGAAATTAGTCTACGAAGGGAAACATCATGGGAAATACAGATGAAAGATAATAATGATGAAAGCATGTGTGTTTATGTGTTTCTTAATCCCGGTTTTTTCTAGCAGATGCTTGCGACCCAAAGCAATGATTCTAAAATTGGTGACCCCAAATGGAGTGCACCTGTGCCCCTTAGGTTTGTAGAGCACCATTAGCAGAGACTCGGTGTGTGTTTAGAAATGGTAGAAGGCCTTTCAAATCTCCCCACGAGGATCTTTGAAAAATACATTCTTCGAAATACATTCCCCTGTCCCTTTGTTAGAGTAATTTAACGCTGAAACTTCATGTTTTCTAGTTCGATAATACCTCATGTAGATAGTGAGAGGAGGCAAATGTAACATGAAGATGATGCATTATCAGATAATGAATGGAGGCATTTTCACACAGCAAGGACCCTTTTCCAAGTAGCGGCCAAATATTCTACCCTTTTGGAATTTTGGTATTAAAAAAAAAAAAAAGAAGCTAGATTTCCAAAGCAAACCTGCAGAAAAGACCAAAACCACTTTAGTGAGCAGATGGAGGTCAGAGCTCTGACCCCTTTAGAAGCTGTAGCATCACTTAGTGTACATTTTGCCCCTGCGTAGGCTGTTCCCTTTCACAGCAAACTAAATGTAAAATACTGTTAATATTTCATAAGAGATGTACTCAAAAAGAAAGGCTATTTCGTCTTCTTCTGTTTTCCCTCTACTTTTTCCTGCAGTGTACCTCCTGACTAGAGATTAAATAATTCCATTGGAATCCTCTTAGGAAGGGTTCCCAGCACTTGGCAATTAAACAATTACATTTAATCAGCATGGGGCGACGCTTCAAGTCACCCTCATTTCAGGCGTTGATTAAAAGCAATTCTGCAGTGGTTATTGCTGTCGACTTTTGAAACTGTGGTTCACTTAGGTTTACTGCATCTGAGGCGTTGGGTTGGATAGCAATACTGGAGGTTCAGTGGTGGTCGGGAGCTTCATCTACCTCGGGTGTGTAAAAGTGTAATGACAGAACTCATGGCAAACCTTATATTGTCCCTCAAGTCGGAGCCACTTAGATTACTTAGAGACATTTTGACCCTACAGCAAAGGAGACTCAGTGAACAATGGAAAAGAGACGGGCATTAAGTTATGCATGTGGGAGTTTGAATCCTGCTTGAGTGTGTGCACGTTTCACATTCTCCACGCACTTGACCGCGTTTCTTTTTTCATCTGCACTGAAGTGCATTTGGCTGAAATCAAATGCAACTTGACGTATATTTTCATCGTGCCATGCAATAACATATTCCCCTGTGACGGTGCACAAGCTGAGAGAAGGCACAGGGGAGGGCGTCGTATGTGAGCTGTATTTGATATTATGCTTGAAAGGAAGTGTGCAACCTGGCATGTTGTCATGTGTTGCAGTGGACACTAAGCCCCCCCCCCCCACCCCCCACCCTCCTCATGTGAAAGCCAGGTGCCACTGTTTTGTAAGACACCACATTGGTTCTGCAGCCTTCTCAATTAGTGGCTTTCAAGCTCCAGTCTCCGGCCTCGGCTGAGCTGAAAAGGAGACATGAAGGATTTTTGGTAAAATCGTTAATCATCATTTTATTTTCATGTATCTAGATCAAATTCACAATGGGAGGAGTTCAAAAATATGTTTCATGTTTTCTTCGGCGTGTTTCTTGGTTTTATTAAAGATGGGCAGCTGCAGAGAATGGAGGTCCAGGTTTTTGTGTCAGCTGCAGATACGCTGTATAAAGGCACTGGTTATTTTATACATATGATGGAGTCAAATATAGATAAAAGATTCCCAAGGACAGATGTGTAGCTTTTTTCTGAGTGCAGTATCATAGCAGCGCTGTAATAATAGTTTCGTCTAATGACATTCCCCCAGTAACTTCTTGCCTCTACGAATCTCGAGGGGAAGAGCTACAAAAAGTGATAATTACATGAAATATACATAGAGAATAAAGGGAGCATGTTTACATAACCAGGCCCATAAATATCTGACTGAGGAGACATTGTACTCCAACTCCTTTTAAGCTGATCTCCCAGGGATGCCATTTTAATGACATGATGGTTTAAAGAGATGCTGCTCCATCTCGTTCCATATTTAATTAACTTTTGCTTTTCTGACGCAGAGGAAAAAAAAAAAAAGAAGAATAAAGAACTTGTGATCGCGGCAAACACACACACACGTTCGTGAAAAGACAATAACAAATAACGGGGGGAACAGACAGGGAGGCAGGGGGAACATGTGCAGAGACCTTGTCATGCTTTTGTGAGCTGTTTACAATACAAAAGATGCAAAGGGAGGGGAGGAGCTGTGGAGGAGCAACGGCGAGGAGGACTGATGTGGGTGGGAGGGATGATAGCGAGGGAAAGGTGAGAATAGACCAAATGGGAAGCCCCAAGTTAGAAAACACGGAGATAAACTGAAGAGAAAGAAAACAGGATTTGAGAAACAGAAAGTATTTGTCAATGATTTCCGTCTTTGTTCACTTGTATCTTTACTGCATCAACACCAAGCTATAAAAGGAAAATGAATGCATGTAAACTGATGTAATCTGAAAATAGGAAGTGTTTGGAGTTCATTTTTGGCTGCCTTTGTAGACAAATATCATGTGATCATTAAACAAACACTTTAATTTGCCAGAAAACATAGTAAAATATTTTTAACTCAGGATAATTTATGACGACTTGACTGCACATGCATTCAGAGCAAAAGACAACTCCACATAGTTACAAAAACTCTCAGAACCAGTATATCATGTTCTGGCACTTACTGTAGACACAAAGACCTCAACTCAGAATATACAGTGAACTCCCCTCTCTCTCTCCCAGCCAGGAAGTGTGTTACCATTTTTTTTTTTTTTTTAACTTTTAGCTGTGTACAGTACACTCTGCATCATTTATAGTTTCCTTCTCCTTTACTCCTCTTGTTAGACTCTTCCCTTCTCCTCCCTCATACCGGCTTTATTGGCTATATAGAGCCAGAAGAGTTGCAGTGAATTTGACCCCTGCTGGTCTATATTTTATTTAATGAATTTTCAAAAATCCTCCCCATCCAGTTACCAAAAAAAAAAAAAAGGAAAAAAAAAGTCATGGCTTGTTTCTTCCAGGTGTCTGTCTTAGTCAGGGGGAAGTGGCTGGGGCGAGATACTCACCTTCAGTTTTTCCAGTACAGGAGACGAGGGGATCATTAGAAGGGGCTACACTGGACAAAAGAATTTGAATGTGTTTTTTTTACTCCATGAACTGGTTTGGGGAGCAAATATGTATAACCCCAAAGTTGTATGTGTTCACCAAGGTTGTGCATAAGTTGGGATCAAAATTAAAACAAACAAACAAACAAAAAACACTAATGATGCATTTACTTTAACTTTTAGTTTGTTGCAGATTGTATAAATGTAAGATATTTCATGTTTTTGCACACACACCCATTACTGCATTTCACACCTGCAACATATTCCAAAGAAAAGTTGGGACAGTAAAGTTTTAACCACTTTTCACCGCCGCCGCCTTCCTTTCTCAGAGCACTTAAAACATCTTACAGTATTGAGAAACAAAGTGATGAAGCATTTCAGTTTTGTCCCATTCTTTCCGTACGCGTGCCTTAAGAGTCTGACACTGTACAATACAGCTGCCACGTACTGTGTTTCGTTGCAGACGTCTCCAGATGTTCTTTAACTGGGACACGTCAGGACTGCAGGCAGGTCCGTCCAGTACTCAGACCTTCTTGTTCCACAGTCATACCTTTGTAATGAAACTGCTTGAACTTGTTGCTGTTAGCAGTCTGGATTGTCCTTTTTATTTTTGGTCCACAGCACATAGTCCTTTTTTTCCAATTTTTTATTTTTTTTGCTTTTGTAGGTGCATCAGTAAGTGATAAATGATGGTACAATGATGCAGCTCTGTCCGACGGAACAGAAATAAGTGGGACTAAGCAAAATGACCAATGGTTCTCCATCCCCCAATGGAAAATAATTAAAAACACAATGGAAACAAAAACCTGCAAAATATTTACAGCAACTTACATATAGCAGAATGGCACATACATAACTGTCCTGTTGTTTGGACAGTTTTCTTTGGACAGTAGTTTCCATCCATCCATCCCTCCATCCCTCCATCCCTCCATCCATTTCCCTCTTATTCCTGTCCAGAGATACGGGTATCTGCTGGAGCAGACCTTTGGGTAAAATGTAGTTTGAGTGGATAATTTAAGTGAAATCAATGTATATTCTGTGTACGTAAGGCTGGAAAAGTTAAAGGAGTAAAAATAATACCTATGGTTTGTCTGGAACAAAATCAACCCAGCCATGAAGGGGTAACAATCCAGAGTTCTCATACTGCTGGTTCCAAGTCTGGAGGAACGGGGAAAGTTGTGTCAGGAAGGGCATCTGTTATAACAACTCATGCCAAATCAAAATGTAGAATATGATCCACTGCAGTGACCCCTAAATAGAAAAGTCAAAAAAGCTGCTTTAGTTTCGAACAATATTAAACATATTTTCAGGATTTCACTATCTTTCTTTGCCTGGAAATATTCTTAGATTTATTGAATTAGATTGCATTTCTTGTCATTTAATCTGCATTCAGTAACTGAAAGCTGAATGTAATCGGATTCAACCCTCTCTACACATTTATTAGTGTTGTGATTGTCTCAGTTTCATGGCAGTGAATGAAACTGTCACAAAAGATAATGTTTGTTTTTTCTGTTGTTATTGGATATGATCTTATTCGGTAAGACTTTATTTGATGCCTATCTCTATAACGCATTATAACTATAATTATAGTGAGTTATAATTACCTTATAGCACTGTATAACTAAAGTTATAAACACTCATAAATGATCATAAAGCTTTATAACAATAATCATAAAACACTATAAAGCATGTTATAATCACTTATAAGGTCAGGTATTATAGTATGTTTATAACTGTTAGAAACTCACTGTTATCAATGCCCACATAGATAATGCATTATACATATATTTATGGTATGCTTATAAACATGTATAATTAACATTATAAACACCCATAAATGATCATAATGCTTTATATCAATAATAATAACACACTATAAAGCATGTTATAATCACTTATAAGGTCAGGTATTATAATATGTTATAACTGCTGGTCCCTTGCTCACCGATTTTTGTTGCAAGAATCAAAGGGTATTATAATGATCATAGTTGTCATATATTAAAACTCTTTATAATGCCTGATAATCAATGGTATAATACATTATAATCACTAGTATAATGCATTATAATGTGATTATAAGTCACTCTAAATGGTCATTGGGTGCTTCAAGTAAAGTGATGAAACTGCTCAGGTATAGGCTGATATAACATATTACAAACTGGTCATAAGTCACTATAAGTGGTTTGCTTGAAGAAAAATACATTTTTAATCTATTCAAGAACAACACAAAACATTGCAAAACTTGTTTTTATTAACAATGTGACTCCTTCAAAAAAACTGTATATTTGTTGTACTTTCTTATATCATGAATAAGGCAGCCAAAAACGCCTTCTCTGTGGTTTCGGGCATTTTGTTCATGAGCTCCTGGATAAGATCATCTTTCTTCATGAGTTGTTCCTGGAGAAGAGCCTTGTTCAATTTCAGTATTTCGATCATCTCCTGTTGTAACCCAACTTTTTGGTTTTCAGCTTCCAGAAGCTTTTTGAACATTTCTATTGCATGGACAGCAGTTGGTCCACCAGGGTCTGCACAGAACAAAATTAATAAACAAAGAGATGTAACCAAACCATTAACTGCATTATTTGACATTAATTTAAGTTTACTTTCACAATACCACAACTGTTTTCAGGGTAGCATATTCTATGACCTTTAGGACTTCACTTATATAGAGCACCATTGTAGCGTCCTGACTAAGTGATGGTAAAACTCAAACTGATGGTTTGTATTCCTTTATTGGTGAACTGTGATCCATTAAAGAATGCAACGAATGAACACACCGTAAGAGCTATAAAGACAAGAAAATACAGTTAACCTTTCTTTTACTGAAATAAAATTATTTTTAACTGCTTTTATCAGATCAAAAGAAAATCTCCAATGAAGTGCTGTATTACCATGAACTAAACATGTTTTTTTTTAACCATTTCCCTTTACTCCAATACAGTTTTAACCTTAGCAGGCCTTACACAAAAGACAGAAAACACACCCTGTTGCATTAATAAGACAACCAACGTATTAGCTTAGCTTCATCTCACTTCCATGCAGATTGAGTGATGCCGATAGCAGCTACTGCTAATCATGACATTTACATACATTAAACTGTCAATGGCACCAAACTAATACCCTTTGATCCTTGCAACAAAAATCGGTGAGCAAGGGACCAGCAGTTATAACATACTATAATACCTGACCTTATAAGTGATTATAACATGCTTTATAATGTGTTATGATTATTGTTATAAAGCATTATAATCATTTATGAGTGTTAATAATGTTAATTATAGATGTTTATAAGCATATCATAAATATATGTATAATACATTATCTATGTGGGCATTGACAGTGAGTTTCTTTATAACTATAGTTATACAGAGCTATAAGGTAATTATAACTCATTATAATTATAATTATAATTATAATGCGTTATAGGGATAGGCGTCAAATAAAGTGTTACCATATATTCTAATTTGAAAGAATATATCCAGAATATTTTCACAGTTTGAAGGGGCAACATTAAAGATGACCGGAGGGATGGTGGCAGATGAACACAGACAACTGGATTAATCCCTTAATTCTCTCTTTCTGTTTAGTTGCTTTTAGTAACCAACACCACCTGGTTATGTTTAATTGTGTCGCCCGCTGGGGTACATTTAGGAGAACATCAGTCCTTAGCTCAAAATGCCCCTTCACACTAATTTTGATTTGAAATAAAGAAGAAAGATTGTCAGAACTCAGCAATATGAAAGACAAATTGCAGCTTGCAAACTGAAAAAACAGACACACACACACAAAAAAAAACCCAGATTCTTGAAGAATTCTTATTTTTTCTCATATGTGGCCAAGGTAACTGGCTTTGCTTGGTTCTTTCCATTCTTTCCAGTCTCTTTCAAATCAGTGGCCTTGATGTTTTCTTCTCTTTCAACAATGTATAACATTGTCAACTCCCAACCGAGTTTATTCTCTGCAAACCAGTTAATTGAAACATGAAACTACTGAAACTTCCAACTGAAAAACATTAGTGTCAAAGTCATGCGTCATGCCCTGACAAAATGGTTGGAAGTGGTGTCCACCTACACGAGCACATTTCACTTCATAACTGTTCCACTATGATCCATGTGCTTGACAGAAGCAGCCTGTGTTTGGTAAGACAGATATAATTAGAATCACCTCACCTGTAGGAGCTATTCACACCTCCAGCTCCTCCAATCATTTCACAGTAACTACGCCATTAGACATTTGCACGAGAAACGTATGCTCCTTTGTTATTTTATCATTATTACATTTTAGAGATGCAAAAGCACAAATTTACACATGGAATACTCATAAAACAGCAGCAAAGGCCCTTGTGCTCCATCCAAAAACCTCGCTGGTATGGCTAAACACTCAAGTTGAAGCGTCCATTTTGCTGACACAGTTCTGAAGTGAAAAGATGGCTCTGTGGATGTGAAGTGCCGGTGTGAGAGATTGGGTTACCTCAGACGCTCCCAGCGGATCTCCCAGCCAAATGGAGCTGGATCTCACGGTTGAGCGCACATATTGAATGCCATAAGAGGTCTCAGAGGTCTCCTTCAGTGGGAGGAATGCGCAGCCTAACAATGTGGAGTTTTCACCAAACTAAATTTTGCACCATAGAAGAGCAATAGCAAGGAAACTGAACCACAAGGGACTAGCACTGAACGCATAGTCGTACGCATCGTTCAGATGGGATGAAATTCCACTTCTTTACCTTCCCAGATAGCAACATACTGCACAACTTTAGTAGGATCTCATATTTCTTTAATAAAGCTTTAATGCAAGCCACCACTTTTCCTCCAGAGGGATGTGGGTATGTGACTGTCAAATAAATGTAAAAAAAAAAAAAAAAAAAAAGGAAAGAGAATGCCAATTCACACACATCCTGGACGAAAAAAACAATGCCATTTCAGCTCCCCCCAAACATCTGGCCCCACTGCCCAGTTTCAGTAATGACCGGCCAGGCTCTTAGCAGCATTGAGTGCCACTTGCATTAAGGTTATGTTCAGCGTGACGACGCCGTAGAGTATCAGTCAGGCTGAGTTATCTCTGAACAAGCCATCCATTCTACTGCTTTCTGATGGAAGAATACTTGGGGGCTGAGTAATTATATTGCTTTAAACGAACCCCAGAGAACTTCCTGCCAAAGCGCCCACAAAGTCTCACACTTGGGCGAGTGTCAGAAAGTGCTTGTGCATGCACCGATGTGTGTGGCTGCACGTGTGCGCATGTGTTGCTGCTTAGGCTGGCGTTTAAAACGGAGGCCACGGTGGTTCTGATACGCCTCACAAGTGAATTTAATTAAATCATAAATATGAGCTGGAGGCCACCACCCAATTTAACGTAATGGATGATGTGGGCCAGTCCATCTCTGGCAAAGTGAAGTTCTGGATCTGTTCAAATGCCCTTGAAGCTTATTAAAAGTGTCTGGCACAGGGAGACGCTCGGAAAGTTGTTTAATGGATGCCCAGCTTGCATTTGGTGTGACAGTTAATGCTGGACTGTACCATCACCGTGCATGAGGGGTTGCGTCTTCACTGTGGAGAGAAGTCGCTCGTCCATTCCTCGTGTGATACTAATAAGACACTTATGTGGCTTGTATTTTGGAGTTAGAAAAAAAAAAAACAGAACCCCCCCCCCAAAAAAAAACTAAACAAAAGCTAACATACATATTGAGACATATACAAGATAACACAACGGAGACAAATGATGCATGCAGTCTCTGAATGATTGTTCAGAGCCTGCTCAGGCAGATCACATGAAAACTGCTCCAGTGCAGGTGGGTAACCCACAATGGCAGTTTTTCAGTGTCTTAGCAAGCAGTTGCAACAATCTTCGGCATTTCGGCAGAGGCGTGTAATTTTTGTCCAAAACTGTTAAATTTTTGAGGTTGTATTCTGGAGTTTGGTTCTTGTTTTGTTGTACTCACTTGGCTGCTGGTCTCCTGTTTTGTGTTTGCTCGTTTGCTTTACTTCCTTTTTTTTTCTAGCGTGAAAGCCTGTTTCAGTTGCTGTCTCTTGATTCCAAGTAGTTCATCCTTGGCAAACCCGACTCAGGAGAACATACCGCGGTGGAGGGGAGGACGCAGAGCATCACACCTCAGCAAGCGTCCAAAAACACCTGCAATCTAACTGAACATAGAATGAAGACTCTGAACTTTAATACTAACTCAGAATGGACCATAGACTCCTCTATGAGGTGTCTGTGATGATCAATTTATACAGTGTGTTTTTAAATGGGTTTTATGCTTTTGAATTTCAGCCATGTTTAAAAAAAAAAAACACGTTTGATGAAAGTGAAAATAAAAAACTCAGAAAACATCAGAGAGAATTTTCAAAGAGGCTCCATTTTGATAATTTAACAACAAATTTGAAGTGAGAAGAACCATATTCTCGCATTAAAACATCTTAAAACTACTTACAACACATCCGGGGGGTTTCGACCTTACTTGTCCATATGTGGACTTGATTTTGAATTTGAACACTGCTTTGGCAGCAATTGATGACTTTTCAGAAGTACACAAGAACAGCTGTTCAAATAAGCACACATACTGGAAAAATGTTCATCTGTGTGTCTTGTCAGCCCTCATGAGAATATATCACTGTCACAGGGGCCGTTTCTCAGCAAGGCCCCAGCCAGGAACCTTTTGACTGTGAGGCAACAGTGCTGTTGAGCAGGGAGACATTGTCCATGTAACCAAATGAGTAATGAAAACTCCCTCATGAAAGTATTTTGACTATGTTCAAAATAGAAAAAAAAAAAAAAATCACAATTATATTTTTATACACATAAAGACTGCTGTGTTTTGTAGTTTCTAAGTTGTATGTGGATATTTTGTATTTTATCTTGTATTGTAAATGTATTTTGATATATTACTGCCTGTCTCTGATATTCACCATGGAAATACAATGAAAGCTGATGGTTGATGATGATTGCCTGGGAGGGATAGTTCAGTAAAACTACTTCACCAAAACAAGATTTCAAATAAGCTGAATATGAGCATTTATGGAGGATGACCTTGACATGTAATTGAAGGTCCAAGAACAACAAATAAACAACTAAACTGCAACAAAAAAGAAAGAAAGAAAGAAAACACAAACACATTCATACACACATTCAAACAGAATAAAACTTCCACAAGAATAAAACGAAAAACATGATAAATAATAATAGCAACTGCATCACTAAAAAAAAAACAAAAAAAAAAAAAACAGAAACAAAATAAACAATAGTAATAAAAAAACATTTCATACAAGACAAGATGCCAGAAACCAAAACAATTTAGGAAATAACATTTCTGAAAACATGACAAAGCCAACGTCATTTCACAAGATAGAAATGTGAGGAATAAAACACGTCTTAGTGAATACAAGAATTAGTGTAGCATTTTGTAAATTGCATTTTCTGACATGCTGTTGTTTTTTTTTTCATAAACTTTTATATTTTATGTTATGGTTGATGTGCTTCTTCTTTTTAATATCCATCCATCCATTATCTATACCTGGTTCATACGTACTCAGAGGCACAGTGGTCTATTCCAGCTTTTATTTTTCTTTCTATTTTAAATTACATTGTGTTTATTTAAAGTTCTTATTTTGTGAAGCCTTTCAGTATTTTTTGTTTTCATGTTCTCTGAGATCGTGTTTTAGGTTTTGTTGTGTTTTGTACCAAAGGCAGCTAAAACTCATATATACTCGTATATACTGTATACATTTCAATATTGTTTTGGGCAGAATCAACAATTATGGCTGCCTTGTAATGGCATTAAAAACTCATCTTATATTTTATTGCAGGTTTTTATTTTATAGTTAAGAATACAACATTTTCTACAGCTATATTATGTAAAAATACAGAATGCAGTAGTTGCTGTATACTTCAAATAAAGCGTTATTGTAATGCCTTGTTACTCACAGTCGTTACGGTGGTACGAGCGTTCACTGCGGAGCCTTTCAAAACAAAACTGAAAGCTTCTACAAATGTTATGCTGCTTGAGTGTCACTGCTGATGAATCTTTTGCTGAGACAGACAGATGCTAATGTCCCATTCGGCAAAGGCGAAAGAATCTTTTCTTCGGTCCCCCGGAGTGCTAGAGGCTCCCTAAATAGGCCTAGCGCGAGGGTGTGTAGAATGGGACCGCACAGGGTGATGGGTAATGGAGTCATTAATAACAAGACCTCCCATAAGATGCTCAGATGTTCGTTAGCGAGAGCCACAAGGGAGTGAGGAAAAATAGGATGCAATTTAATACAATGAAAAAAAAAAGCAGTGTAAGCTTTTGATGATGATCGTGTTTATGCTGTCATAGGTCTTGTTTGATGGGTTAATTGTGCTCTCTCTCTCTCTCTCTCTCTAAAAGACACACACAAACCTTCTAGATGGAGGGACACCGAAGCCATTTCCTCATACAGTTTTTAATATTTCCATCACATGTGCAACACAAAAAACGAGGTCTGCCAAATACAGAACTCCATATTTGTACAATACATTTCAATAACATTGGAGATAACTGTCCTTTTGCTGCAGGAGATGGTGATTTCCTGTAAACTGTGTACGAACAATTCTCAATCAAAATGTCAAAACATTAAAGTTTCATACAAAAGTGCATCTCAGGTTCAATGACTTCAAAACATTTACATAACAAAATTGATTAAAGTTTTGTATGATTGCCACAGTGGCTTCCAGCTTTAGCCGAGGGCAATAAGATGCTGCAAAGAAACAAGATGAGTATGAGGGCACTCCCCAGGAGAGCCAGGGAAGGGTTCTGTAACTACGTTAGACTCCCAAGTTGGACAAAAATTCTGTTAAATCTTCATGAGCCCAAATTCAAATGGATTTGCTTCCTTGTTGGGAAAAGAATATGTAGAGATAACAAAACATTTTTTTTTAAAAAAAGAAAAGAAAATTCCAGTAATCTCTGGGCTTTAATGCACGGTAAACATTAATAACAGAAATGTACAGGTTGAATCAGCGGGCTGGAGATTTCCCTACGCTCTGAGAGCCACACGGGACCTTCATGCCTCTGTTCACGAGCCAACCAGAGGAACTAGCCTTTTCCAAATCTGTGTCACTGCGTTTGCATATATCAGCATCCTGTCCTCTGTCCCGTTTTTCTCTTCTCTGTGTTTTTTTTTTAAAATCTTTTTTTCTTTTTTCTTTCCCCTCCACGTCTCATATGAACTCCGTCACAGGCGGTGCAGATTTGTTGTGCTGTTGTTCACAGCTGGTCCTCTGGCAGGCATATTACTGTATGATAGACACACAGACAAGATTTTTGCCTATGCTGGTGAATCAAGCTCTCTATCCCATAATGATCGACCATGTCTGGATACAGAGTGACTTACTGCACACTAGGAGTGCCACTGATGAAAAGAGTCCTCCTGACAACACTTGTCAGTTCTTACTGTTTCCTATGCTCTCAGTGGCACCCTGTTTCTCCTTTACACAACTGGCTAAAACCCATCTTGTTTGACAACGTCATTAATCTTTTCCCCCCCTTTAATCTTTTTTTGGACAAACATTTTGAAATGTACATTGGCAAATACTGTATAAGATTGCAATATAGCTGTAATTAAGCAACACATGAAGTCTATGTACAAACAAGTTGGCCTTTTCTTTATTTTTGACATAATTATTAGTAAAGAACAGAGAGGTTTCTTTTAAGACCCACTCCCCCACGCTTTCTTTTGTTTTCTTTGCTTTTCTTTTTTCTTGCGGTGGCACGGTTTCTTGTGGTGTGACTGAATCAAAAGTTCAGTGCAAGACAGTCAGTTTGAGACTGCCCTGATGGTTACTGGCAGTCGGGCTTTATTTTGTGCGTCCTGTGATCCTTGTTCTCTGCCATGGTGGAGATCTCTGCCATGTTAGCTGCTGTGCTGAGTCAACGTATGGTTCTGCAAGGACACAAAAAGACAAAATTGAAATATTGTTATTGAATAGACTAAATGAAGCTTTAAATTCCCATCCCCATTCAAAAAAAAAAAAAAGACATGTTTTCTCACTTCTTACGATTAATTTCAAAAGGTATGATCGACAAGAGCTATCTTTTTATTATGTTGACATTTGAACATCGTGATCATGAGGCTTTCATTATTCCAGATCCAATTATCTTGACAGGAGCCCAAATGGTGTGTGGATCAATAGTAGTTGGCTTTGGGACTGAGCATATTTAAGCTCTAGTCTAACACAAAGACATAAGACCACTGACAGATAACATCCCATTCCTCAGAAATCCTTCCTCACGATCAAAGGCTGTATCCATAGCAACAAATCCATAACAAGGCACTGACACACCTGATGGAATAACATCCTTTGAGACCTGTTTATTCAGCGTCTACATTTATTAAATGTGCTGCAAACGCACAGTGCGGCACAAAAAAAAAAAAAAAAAAAAGTTGAGAAATACCTCAGGTGCAGGTGAGACCACTGATGGTTTGATCTAACTCACTTCTACAAGTTTATAAGGGTGCACAATCGACCCTGGCAGGATAACAAGCTGACAATATCAATCTGTTATGCCATTTTCACCCAAATATATGCCAGCACACACACAGACTGTTGAGAGTGGTTGTGGTGGGGCAGCTGTGCCAGGTTCTTTAAAGGGAGCGTGGACCAGGGGGTGTGTAACTGGTGTCCCTGGTGGGCTGAATCCAGGTCATCTTTTGAAGTGACTGCTAATCCCTTTAATGCAAACTACATGCCCCACTTGCTGCGCTCTGTTTAAAACACGGGCTTGGACTCTCTAAACTGGCATGGACTAGACACACCTGTCACTGAGTCATCAGCATGCATGCATGCACAAATTCATACACACCTCAGCGCACACATGCCTTCTCTCTGACACGCAGGCACAGAATTAAGGCGTCAAAGTATGTGAAATCTCATTTTGGGGTGCATTAGTTGCTTTCAAATATAACTGTGCCAAAAAGACGTTTAGAGTGATTACTGCAGCCTCAGAGAGAAGGTTTACCGAAAGTTGTCACCTTCAGCAGTGTTGGTGCAGAATCCCTTGGGCAGTGCTGAGAGATGCCCATTAGCCCCCCTTGCATTCAACCCTTCCCGCTTTAGCCTTTCACCTGCCTCCATATAAAGCATTTAAACACCTCGACAGCTTTCCTTTCAGTTAGGGCGATTGCTTCTCGACAGGTGGGGTAATAAGCTGTTTGACGGGGAGCAGGACTGTGACCCCTGTACGGGTTAGCGCGGCTCGCCTGGGCCCTGCTCTCCCTTTTACAAAGCGGCAGCTCCGGACAGCTCCTCCGCTTCCTTCTCTCCTCTCTTGCTGGGGGAAAAAAAAAAAAAAAAAAAAAAAAAAAGCTCCTTTAAGTGAGTCTGGGAGGAGACTCCCCACGGGATGCTCTTTCTCCTCACCTCGCCTCCCCCCCTCTCCTCACACTCCACCAACCCCCTACACCCCCAGTGAAGACATCCTTGGCGTTGCTGAGGAGGGACAGGAGCACGGCAACCTTATTAATGAATGCGGCCCATTACCCGTCAGCCTGGCTCCTTGGCGACTCCCAGAAGCCCCTGCAGTACGTGACTTCAAATGGCAGGATATTGACACGGGGAGAGCAAAGCGGCTAGAAACTGAGTGTGTGTGTCTCTGTGTGTGTATGTCTCTATGTGGAAAAGGGAGAAACAGAGAGAAAATTTGCGCTCAACTGAGTGTGCATGCCTTTGTGTGAGTGTGTGTGTGTGTGTGTGTGTGTGTGTCTGGACCCCAAAGGAATGCAGCTCCTTGGATATAATGTAGGGCTCGTAACAGCTATTAGAGGGGAAAATAACCCCTCTGGGGAATAGCTCCCCCCTCTGAATGTCCCAGCTCTGTCTGACACACACTGCATTCTACCTTTTCCTTAAACATGCCAAGAGTTTTCTCACCGAGGGCTTTCTCAAGGACAGTGTTAAACGACTTCAGTGGCTGTGGCAGTCATGCAGAGTAAAGGGAAATAGAGGAAAAGAAGGAGAAAAAATGTTAAAAGAAAAATGAAACTGATACCTTTATCTCTATGGATACTGAAGTCTGCGGAGTAGCTATAAACTGTTCTGTGTATGAGTACGGAAAGGTGGAAGGAAGGGGAGGGAAGAAATTCACTTTCCAATCTTCATCCTTGTGAAGTTCTTCAAGTGCCTCTGCACAAGTGTTGAATAAGTAAAATACCTACAGTGGGCCGCTGCAAATTAGGTATGAAACACACAATTCACTCACGCCGTTCTCAAAGAAAATGACCAAAATGTCCACCGCCCCAGCAAGGAGGATGCCACTAATGGTGTCACACTAGAATCACTGCAATTTAGGATTAGATGCCCTCCATTAAGCCTTTTAGCTCTCATCCTAACTCCAATTTTATTCCCCCTGAAACTCTGCCATTCCCCTTATCATCCATTTCCCTCCCTTCTATCCAACCCTTAATCTCCTCCTCGATCCTTTCAACCACCTGCCGGTCACACAGACCTGCTGCAGGGCCCAGCTTCCAGCAGTGTTCAGGTAAACTGTGGCACTCAATTCTCCACTAAATTAAATTTTGCGCTGATCAATAACTCGCACCCGCTTCTTCCTTATGAAGACTGGCTGCACTGCCTCCGAGTGAGCCCCTTTCTCCTCTCCACTTTGCTCAGCGGCTCCGTGCGACTGTTAAACTACCACTTTCATCTGATTACATCACCCTACTGCAATGCTCTCAGGGGTAGTGGAAGAGGAGGGAGAACACCCGGCAGGGGTCTTGTGTATCCATGCAAACAGGTGCAACATGCCCTAGGAATTTAATGCTTTTGCTGAGAGGGGGATTGGCAGAGGAAAAATGGGGAACAATTGGGGAATAGAAGAGCTATTCAGCCGTGGTGCTGATTTATTAACTAATCATTCTTTATACCGTCCCCCATTCCTCTGGTCGCCATCGATAGCACCCGGTCTCCAGTGAGGCAACAGAGGTGCATCTCTTGCATCAGTCCTGCAGAGGAAGGCCAGTGGACTCTAAGGCACAGCCTCTCTTTCATCTGGTCGCTCTGTATTAAAAGGAAATCTTCAGATTGTCCAACATCACAGAGGGAAGATGTAAAGCTTAATCGTAACGCTAACAAAGTTTGATTAGCATAATGTTAATACCTGCTGAGCACATGTTAAGTGCATTGTGTTTGCTCTTCTACCTGGCGTTATTCAGTGCGTTACATTAAAGCCAGGCTTTATTGAGTGGTTAGAGAGCTGAGTGAGCAATAATGGCTTTTTAAGCCATGGACTAATCAAGGTTTCTGAAACAAATAAAGCAGTGTGCACTTTACAGAAGTGCAAACCTGATCAGTGTATTGAACAGAGCATCAGTTTACAAAGTCCATAAGTTCTAAGTGATGTATCTTTAAGTTCCAACAATTTATCAACGATGACGTACTACATATATCGTACAAAAAAGGTTTCTAAAATTAATGTCAGGGCTTTAGCACCTGCAGCCACAGCTTGTCTTATCTGACTTATCTGTGATTCAAAATTTCAAGAACATTCAAAAGTGTAAACATTCCCCCTCTGGGCTCTGACAAAAAGCATCACATTGCCTCACATGTAGTAAGCTTGCATAGCTGCATGTGCACCCACAATCATCGCTCTGCCATCTAATTAAAGGGTAAGGCAGCGTTGCTAAATGACGCTAAAAGAACCAGACTATGATGTGTTTTATACCGTAGGTTGCCTCCAAGCACAAAATGTTTGTGCAGTGACTTGAAGGAGCGATCTGATGCCCCAAAGACCAACTTTTGATCAGTAACGGTCCCGCTATGTCTTGGTTAATTTTTACAAGAATTCTGCTGCAGTGTGAAATGTGTTTCTTGTTATTTGAGCTCCTCTGGGGAAAGATAGGAGCGTTGCATTCAGTCTTGATCTTTAATGGTGTGTTGAACCTGGTCCGGTATTGACTCAGTCCTCCCTCTGTGCTTCCCGACTGTTGACCGGTCCACTGAGGGGGTAATCCTTCCCTGCTCTGACCTCAGGCCAGGCTTACTGCAGGCTAGTTTAGCCAGTGAAGAACACAATCAAATTAAATAAATAATACAGCAGTTGGCATCCTCCACAGTCATCACTTATCAGACCGTAGGGATAGTTGACCCCAAACACTGTTGTACCACAACCAGCCTGGTCTCCTTGGTAACAGACTGTCTTGTTTGAAGTGAGGAGGCCAGGGAGTCATGGTCATACTGTAACAGCACAAGGCTAGGAGGGAATTAACAACAGCTATAGATTTCAGCATATTCCACACATATTCACACGGAACGGCTGTGGGAATATAGTTCACATCCATAATGCTTGAAATGCTTTGATTAGATGTCTAAGCACCCCAAGCAAATACTTCTGAAGTGTAACCGGAGATGACGGACCACCCTTTTTTGTGAGCTGCTACTTTGTACCTCCAAATGATACTCATTACCCTGTCTAAGTAGACAAGCGAATGGTACTAAAAACACACTATGCAGTGATCCCGCTGTTTGACTGAGGTAGCAAAACAACTGCACAACTGCTGTGTTATTATGGGGCCTCATTAAGTGAGGAGAGAGTGGGAGAAGGGGAGAGGGAAAGAGGAGAGGGAATGAAGAGAAGGCCAGCAAGGGGGAGAGAAAAAAAAAGAGAGAATAGAAAAAAAAACACGAGAGAGCGATACAAACTGTATTCTGAGGTGATAGCAACACACAGATGCCGTTCCAGCCAAAATGAAGACGATGACTAAAGAACCCAATTAAGGGCTTTCTTAGGGGAGCCATCTTGGGAGGGGGGGATGGGTCTTCCTGGGACATGAGCCCTGGGCTACATCCTCTAATTAGACAGAGCGAGGGGGGAGGATCTCTGCCTGTCACTGGGAGGGGGATGGGGTCCGTGGGGTTCCGCATGTCAGTCCCAGAAACAAAACACAATTACTTTCGCATTTAACCACTTCAATCAGGGACAGACTTTGACTGGGGATACTACAGAGCACCCCCCCCACCCCCTCCAGAGCATCAGCAGGTATGCCACTTCATAAACATTTTTGAGGAGAAAATTTCACATTTCCATACATTCCGTGAGAAAGTGAGCGCTGCACTGTTTTTCCCACCAAAATGAAGGAGCAAATTGAAAATTAACTTTGATGCCCAACTGGTCATAGCTGGCTTTCTAAATATAAAAGTAATTTTAACTTTGGTGTTGGGATGTATGAATAAAGAATTCCAGAGGTGAATAACTGTTCTAATGCTGCTTATTGGGGCCTCTACAACATTTTGTTAATATCTGCAGCACAACAGGGGCTTGGAAATCAAACACCAGAATGGGAAAATTAAAGCCTGTAGAAAGTTTCCTGAGAAGCACTTAAAATGGTGTTTATCAAAGTTGTTAAAAAAGTCAACTAAGAAAAGTAAAAGAGACATGTTTGAGGAAGAGATCCGGTGATAGATTCTCACACAGTATACCAAGCATCTCCTCTTTGTTTGGATTTAACTTTCCCCAGTGGTGCAACAGAGGAAAAAAAGAGGAGAGAAAAAAAAAAGAAGAGCTCAAAGGCTTCTGGGAGTTTTTGTCATGTCTCCCTCCAGACAATGTGTTTGCATGCACATATCAGACCCTGGGAGAGATGGAGACAAAGACAAATACATAGCGCATGCACACAGATGTAAACCCACAAACATAGTCTCACATGCACACACTGAGAAAGAAAAAAAAAAATCCTCCCTGGATCATTAGGTCTGTCATGCTGTCTAATTTTGATCCACCTACAAAACTAGAACACAACTATTGTGATACATCACTAGTCATCTAAGGGTGTTGATGTCCCCATTTACAGTGCAAAGCACTGCATGCACGGTGTTGTACATAATTATAAATATGTTTAAATATTAATAATGACGCCTCACAAGCGAAGCGTTATTTTTTTTTTCTAATTGTTGTTTCATTTTGTCGTGCAACTTTTTGAAATGGTGACAGAATTCTAAGCACCTGGGGTGAAGTAGAAGAAAACAAGTTGTCAAATAAAAGGAAATATAAATATATATGTGCATTTTTCAAATGTGTGAAGAGCTGTCACACTTGGCAGATCAAGACATTCAGAGAAAATTTGGTGTTTGAGAGCCACTAGGGGACAAACGCATGAAGCCTTGCTTTTGTGTGACGCATATGGGACTTGGGGCAGCACGGGCATTTTTGGGGGGCATATTTTAAAATTCATAAAAAAAGACAGAAAAAGTTCTTGGGAATTAGGCCTCCTGTGTCATATAAAAGGAGGGGGAGAAAAGAAAGGCCTTTAATATTATTTCTAAGAGCTATCGCTGGCAGAATCAGCGAGAGTAATTTAATGCCTTAGAATGCATATCAAATCCACTCTGTTGCTCAGTTTTTTTTCTTTCTTTCTTTTTTTTTTTTTTTAACAACTCCTCGAAATGCCCGTATCTGCTTTGCGTTACCCTAGTTTTTCTGCCTTGGACAGACATAATGACAAACATAGCTGTTTACACTGATGTGGTGACCGTGAAGCCTATAAATATGCTTAATTAAAACAGTGGAATGGTCACAGCTTGGCAATAATGGTATCACACGGGGAGAGGAGAATCTCATTTGTGAAGGGAAGTAGAACATGATGCAGATGTGCTCTTGTCACTTTCAGCACTCATTAAGGCCAGGGAGCTTTGGATTGTCTTTGAAAGAATCCTTTTAAAAAAGACTCTCCAATTAAGGTACATGTCCTGCGGGCATCTGAGGAGACAGAGAAGTTGTACAGTATGCTGCCCCAGTCCTTCCACTCCTTTGTCGATCACAGCGAGACTCGACGTATAACTCACGATCGCATGTCTCTTCCAAGGAATGATAATGAAATTGGAGGAAGGAGGGAATATAAAGCACACCAGCTTAGAAGGAACAAGGGAATCGCGCGCAGAAAATGTCATCTTCAGTGCCCCGTAACTTCAATCTCATTGCCTCATCTTTGGAGGAAGGCAGATCATTGGGAGAGAGTCCTCTGATCGCTGCTCTAGCAGCAGTTACCGCAATACTGGAGCTGAACTTGTGTGTCTCTCCAAAAATGAACCGCACTCAGAGAAATGTCAGATTTAAGCTGTGAGTAAAACTGCACATCCATCAGTTAATGAATCTGTCTAATTAATCCAGTCAGGCGCGATTGTCAGCAGCTCAGTACATGGTGCACAGTTGTGTGAAAAGCTGGTGTATCTGAAGTTGACACAAAGGTCCGAGAGGATGGTGGAGCATATTTGGGTGAGAATATAAAGTGAAGCTATGTCTGTTAGCTGCTCGAGGGGTGGGCAGTAATTGAGGGTCAGGGAGAGTGCTGCACAGTCAGCCCGGTTGCTCTACCCATCATCACCTCATGAAATATCTGGACTGTGCTCCATATTTTAATCTGAGGGAAAAGGGATGTGAAGGGTGGAGGCTGCGTAAAAGTGTATGATGGTGGAGGAGAGTACTCTGGAGAGTTTCAAAGGGAATGGTGGTTCATGTATCTCACTGCTTTTTTTTTTTGTGACTGTGTAAGAAAGTGGAAAGAGAGAAATGGATGGAAGGGGAAAGCGGATGGAAGATTATTCTCCACTGGAATCTGGATTCTGGGGCACACAGGCCCAGGAGCCAGTCAAACTGGCCGGTCAGAGGGGGGCGGCCGGGCGGGGGGTCCTGAGAGGGCTGATTAGACGGACACTCTCCCATCATCCATCTCGACAGGCTGGCGAAAATTGGCTAGCCCCTCGCAGGGTAGAGTTCACGGGAGGGGGGTTGTTGGCGGTGGTGGAGGAGGATGTGGAGCGGTGCACCGGCTACCTGTCACAGCCTTTGGTCTGTTTCAGCATCTCAGCAGCAAATTAATAAAATATCCTTCCTGCTTCCCTTTACCTGCCGTGGCAGCTCTCCCTCTCGCTGCTCCCCCTCCCAGCTTGCACTGGCCCTTTGACCCCTCCGACTACTGTGAGAGATGAGGAGCCCAGGCAGCCGGCAAGTGGGCAAAAGTGTCAGGGAGAAATAAGCAGAAACTCCAAACTCAAGAGCAGCCAGAGAAGGAGCTCTTGCTGCTGAAAGACAGCTCCACTTCAGACAGACTGTCAAACGACTGCCCCGTGTCAGCAAGACATTTTGAAGTGTGATAAACAAACAACAACCAAAAGGAGGCCTCCAATCTGCACTACTTGACATGCTTTAGGTATGGATGGAGCTAAAGTTCATTTTAATATTAGTTAACATGAGTAAGATCAGAAATCGTTGACTTAAAGAAGACACGCAAAAGATTAAATTTAAGAGAAAACTTCAAATTAGCTATGATACGTAGTTTGTTGATATAATATAAGTGTTTAGTGGATGTTTACAGTATTAATCCAAGAAGACATGGTATCTATATGTGAAGCGAATGTGTTTGAGAGCATGTCAGCATGATCTGCCTTCAGAACATGGAACAGGTTGAGGATAATGATCGTCTTATCCCCCAAGCTCATTCCTGCTCTTCTTTCATAACCCCCTGTTTCACAACAGAGTGCCATAGGTCTTTCATGTTGTGCTCTTGTTTCTTCACACAGAGTAAAACAATATAATCATGCATGAAACATCACCTCAGGGAGGCGGAGATCACTTCATTCCAGAAAATGTCAAACACACACACAAAAAAAGTAGGAAAACATCCCCAGGTTATTTGAGATTGTTTACAGGTAGCTGCTGCAACCCTCGCTATATAGAAAACACTTGTTCCAATGAGAGATGAAAATGTGACAAATCGGGGGACTTGAAATGAATGAAAGGCCTCAACGCTGGCAGTTTGTCGGCGTGCGAGGCTTGTTAAATAATCTGCTCTGCAGTAGAGTTGCATATCTGTGGATCAGGACTTGTTTTATTCATGTTAGCGTTGCTCAAATGACCAGCAGATAATGATCACATTCACCTTCCTCCTGGCAGACACGCGCCTCTGTGTTTACAACCTGAATCTCAATATGAAAATCATTGCCAATCAATGGATCCTTCCTCTGGCTACCAGCTAATACACAACGCTGCATATCCAAGTGTCAGGTACATATACAAAGAGGATGTAGTCAATAGATGCTGGCTTCTCTCAGCACATTAAGGCAAATTAAGAATGATTTCAGTCATTAAATTGAACACTTTAGTTATAGACTACTCATATTTTAGCAATTTAGTTGCAAAAGGCAATAGAAAAAGATCTGGATATGAGAAGTGTGCCATGTGTGCGATAGAGAATCCCCCAAACAAAACAGAGCTGCTTGAAAACACCAACACAGTGAAATAATATAATAAGGTCTGTTTCATTTTTTCAGGTTCTCCAAGGACCAGAGAAAAAGATTGCAAGAAAATGGATTATCTCTCTAACACTGCAAGTTCATAAGTCCAACTACTAACTTTGTTGAAGGGCAGATACGGCCTCCCAGAGGACAGAGCTCATATTTAGCCACGAGGCCTCCTCTGTGATTAGGATGGGAGATGCAGGCATATTGACTCAACTGTGTTTTTGCCTCTGCACTGTATGTAATTACCTCTTCAAAAACCAGCATTCCACTAATCCTCTAATTCCAGATATTTTAGTGCTCTGCTGGTCTAATAAGCAAATCAAATCACATCTGCACATCGCAAATGAGTTTTGGAAACGGACTGAAATAATTCCTTCTGAGTCGTTCATCCCAGTTGGGATGGCAGGGATAGCCAGAGTGCAGTGAGTGGTGTTTAGTGTTTGTTAAATCTGTCAAGTGTAATAGTCATAGGCTTTCCTGGCCGTTCCTTTCCCTTCAGCTGTCCAGTGTCAAAGGCTCACCTGTAACTCTGTCTGGAAGAAGAACTTCTGTGGGCACTGAGAGCAGTCGTAGATCTTATCCTCCTGACCGTGGGCGGAGAAGATGTGCTGCTGGAGTTTGTTGGCCTGGACGAACACTGCACGCGTGCAGAGAAAAGAGGAAAAGGGAAATAAATGTTTAAATGTTAATAGAAAATTTAAATGTATAGGTCATCTTTTTGCTTACAGACAACAGTATTAGAGCATCAGCCGTTAACTATTTCAAACGGCAAAGAAAATATCTTAATTTGCGACAAATGACTGCACTGTTAACACGCTCACAAAAGAAATCATTGTATATATCATAATAATTGTATATTATATATGGGGATGGGAGGGGGGATGGAACAATTTAAATGTTAACAGTAACTGGAACGGTCATACTGGTGGTTCTGGAGATGGTGAATGCATAATGTTTTTGGGATAATGGTGCTCCTTATTTAGAGCTGCTGTGGGGACAACAAGCCAGGAAATAAACAACCACTAAAACTGGCATGGCTTCAAGTGCAAAACATGGCCTCCATTAGTCTACATTGCTAATTATATTGACAATATAAATATTCATGGTGTTGCGCTACTTATTCATGCAGATTCAGACTGCACTTGCCATCACATAAACACACAACTCGCTAGAGTTTAAAACATATACCATGCGTTTGTGCTTTAATTAAGCCATAGTCCACACCAAAAAGCTAAGTGGGATGCAATTGTGTGCATCTTGAGTGTCTTGGTGTACAAGTGTGTGTCAGTATGGTCTCCAAGGAGCACTTCAAACATGCCGTTTGTTATCCCAGACCCCTGTGCTTTAAGGATGGCTGTTTAATCTCAAAGGTCTGGATGCTCTGGAAAAGTTAGCATGTTGGGGCTTCATTTGAATTTCTTACAGCTCAAAATAACTTTTCCTCTAATACATGCACCGAGGGCCACAAGGAGATGGAGGAATAAAAGCAAAGCTACAAAAGGTGAGCCGTCTGCTGGGGAAGGCTTTGGGGTCGCTGCAGCCCCGTGGCGATGCTCTACAACTTTAACGTGTCCCAATTTGAGCTCACCTGGGAGTGCGATTATTAATTATTGAGCCGCGCACAGTTCAGAAGCATTTGGCTTCTCAGACTGCTACATTCCTGACCCGGGAAAAAAAAAAGTTTAGCTCCGCAGCAGACGCATAGTGGGGATGTTGTCAGACTGCTAATGCCTGGGTGACAGCTGTCTCTGGAACATGGCAGCGTGTTAAGCAGAAATGAACAAACCTCGTGTAATGAACAAACAACTACATGGTCCATTTCTGAGACTAATGACCACAGCACCATGAGGATAAACATAATGGCAGATACATGGCTGGTTTTACACTTGGTTACAATACATTTCCGCTTCAGGATAAGGCCTCAGATAGCATACAAATTTGTGCGTCCAAAGGTGATAGCAATCTTTTCTTGTAGGGGGGGAACGCATGCTCTGGAAGCTAAAATGTGCTGATGAACAATAACCTTTTCCTTCTGCTGAGTTTCGTCTGCATATACTGTACAAAAGCAGGTCACAGTAGCTGCAGGAGGCCATCATTATGTCTTTGACTAGAAGAGGAAAAAGTCAATAAAGCAAAAATAAAAATGGATTTGAGACTTGGGGGGGCCTTCAAATACTCCACAATAGGGCCTAACACAGCTGAGATGTCAAGTTAGCTGTTGTTTGCTGTTAACATACATTTCTGGTCCGCTGCCAGTGTGAAGTGCATTTAATCAGCTTTGCGTTTATCAATTTATAGCTGGGGGTTCATTTAAATGCAAGACGAGTGACGGAAGATTTAAACCAAGGCCTAAAATGCTTTAGTGGTCTCTTCAAGTCTTCTGTAAGACCATTAAATAATAAATGGGGAAAAGATTTAAAGATATTTCATGCTAGGATGCAAATGGCAGCCCTATAACATTTTAGTTAGGTCATTTCTGACATTTTTAAAGGCATGGTTGATATTTATGTTTGCTAAGATGATTGCAAAAATCAGGGACAACTCATATAGGATGTGGTGAGTCTTTAATCTTTGATCGCCTTCATAGTTATTTTTTAAATTTGCATGCAAAGTGAAATAAAGGGATAGGCAGAAATGGGCTATGGAGGGGCATTGTATTGGCATTTGGCAGCATGAGTCATATTAAAATATGCAACTGCATTGCCTATTCAGAGGAGGAACAGAGGCATGTCTTCCTAGAGGGTTAAAATGAGGACATAGAGAAACGATGAAGAAATAATCCAAAACCACATCCAAACAGGATCAGTGGCTGGCCATTGTGCCTCTCCCTGCTGAGAATTCGAGCAGGAGAGAAAGAGAGAGAACTTTGTGGAGTTTGTTGGCCGTGGAGCCAAAGCAGGGCTGAGCTGAACAGAGCACTGAGCCGGGTTTGGCGTCAGGGGGTGTCAGGGCTGAGGGGGCTGAGGGGCCAAGGTCTCCTCGCTGTGGGGGATATTAAGCCCTCTGATTAGATCTCAGGGGCCGCCCATGGCAGACGTCTCCTTTACTACAGGCCCCAGCTCATCTTTATTTTGGCAGGGTGGTGCTCTCTGCAGGCTGCACTGCACCAATACTAAGCTGTTTATGAAGGAAGGAAAAATAAGTTTATCTCTTCCCCCCTCTTCTCCTTTTCATTTATTTATTCTTTGAGCCTACATGTGTACATTTCTACTTAATTCAAGAGTTCACAGCACAGAGGATGATCCTAGTGTTCTGAGGCAAAACAAACAAGTCAGCTGTGTGTCCTGATTGGGAGCTGTACGCTGAAAGCTACTAATTTTGAATTAAAGCTTAGCCTGTGTCTCTTTTTTCAAGGATGAGTAAGATGTCATAATTCTAACATTACTTACTGAATGTGTGCAGCGAATAAAACAATAAACTAATTTAATTACTTCTGCTGTCAGACTTTTGTGGATTTGAAAGCAGCACATCCTGTAGTTGTTAAAGTTTGTTCCTCATGTGGTGTCACAAGTGAAAAAATAAAAAATAAAGTGCATATACACATACACACACATGCACGCACATAGACAAACATACAGGACTTTCATCAGGCACACTTTCTTCTGTTTTGTTTGTCTTAAGCACATATTCCCAATCACAATTTCCACACCAACCCTCCTTGCTGCTCCTAAGGGTGCAAGCAGACACTTCTAGCTGCAGGCTCCCCCACTTCTGAAACCTGTCAAATCTGTCCTGGGAGAGTCAGCAGCTCTCTCATCATCCAGGGGCTTATGGACCTCTCTCCATTTACCCTCCCTCCCCTACACAGCTCTCTTTTTCTTCCTCCACTTCCTTCCTTTCATCTCACATCCAAACTTGCCAGTTGCAACCTCCTCAGCTTCCTCTAAGTTTTGCCTCCTTTCTCCTCTATTTTTTTCTATCCTCCTCTACTGACTGCAACTTACTTTTCCACAGTCTGTTTTGCAGCTGGATTTGTCCGCTCGCCATTCCCCCGAGCTGAGGATCGAGGATAATCAGGTGTGTGAAAGAATGACAATCACTCTCTACCTCCCACTGTGTTTTGGGTCGCGTGAGGGCAGATCAAACTAAAACACGGGCATTGACGGGAAATGGTCTTTTAATAAACAAAGAATAACCTTGTAAAATGAGCAAACTCAACAATCCTGGCGCTATCACGGCCGCCACAAAAGTTTGGCTTTTATGCTTAAACTCATGACATCTGTAACAGGCAACCTTTGAATCTGTAAAAATAGCATTTTTGAAATAGTGCGTGGCAGCTGTAATAGTGAATTCATATACACCCTGAAACAGCCTGCCTAAAGAATATTCATTCATGTATCTTTAGTACTGTTTCAAAGCACTTCTACTAAACATGAATGTGAATACTTCATGTCATTTCACCACACTCAGATTTACTGTAATTTTCTCAGCCGGTATTAGCTAGTTTGCTCATTTATATTTTTGACACATAACTTCAGTTCATCTAAATGAATATGACACAGATTAAAGGATCGAACAGCATAAGAAGCAGTTAAAAATTCTTCTGCAGATGATGCCACTTACAACTTTCTCTCCCAGCTAAAGACCAGCTAATTTCCAACCAGTGGTGGTCTTCCACGTCACAGATGGGGCAGTATTAACACCACAGTTACGGTACAAAGTTGGATGGAAGGTGAATGCTCTGCATATGAAGCTACCAACTATTCCAAGTGGCTACAATCCTGTTAACTTTCTGCATGCGCTTGTTTTCTATTTTTCTTTCCTGTAAATCATATTAATGCACTACAGATAAATATAGCCATCACAGTGGGGGTGTGAAGTTATCCCGACCCCTCTCTGCTTTATAAGCACTAGAAACATATTATTCAAGGTTAAGGATAAGGCAAATTTTTGTTTTGTTACTCTGTGAGTTATACACTTCTCATCCAGTGCTTTAAGTCCCTCTTTCAATGTTATATACAGTGTTTGCTGTTGAAGACTTTAACAGATGTCTGTTATATGTCCAATTGCTTTTAGAGCTCAAGTAAAACATCTGTTTCAAGACTAGTCGAGCCTGAGAAAGTGAGAGTCTATGGATGTATATCTACCTTGTGGATTCTTTTCTCTACTTTCTTTTCAATCTTCAATTTAAATCTATCACTCAAACCACTTTACATTACTAGCCACATTCACTCATTCACACACAGTGCAGCATACAGTTTTTATTTTTTATTTTTCGCCTATGCATTGCCCTTTCTCTATAGTACTCACACTCACACACCAATAAACAGATCAAGAGCAATGTGGGATTCAGCATCTTGCCCAACAGCATTTCAACATGTGGACTGGGGGAGACCAGGTTCAAACCACTGGACTTACAATAGGCAGAAACTGGTTTTCCTCCTCAACAACAGTCATCCAAAATATAAAGACATTTCTAAGACAAAAAGAGCTGACCTCAAGAGGGGGACGGGAGTACTACTTGCTTTTATGCATGTTTTTTTTTTTTTTTTTTTAGAAAACTTAATTAAATTGGTGAAATGATTTGTAATTTTAGAATGCATTATTTAACATTTTAACTTTCTTGTATTGCTGTAATTACTCAAATAAAGCATCCAAATGTAGCTTCCAGTGGTGCATTTGTTTTTTAAGTAGAGGAAACAAAAAAACAATAAACTGATGACAAATGAAGGGCAAACAAAAACCAAGCCTCTTGAGAAATTCATCTGACAACATGTGCTTTTGTTTTGTTAAGGTGTTAAACAAGTGTCTTCTCTTGTCTATATTTAAGGATCAGTTTGAAGAAATATATTCAAGGACAGCTGTCAGCCAGTCTCTCAACTGCTCCGCTGCACTGGCACTGGCTTCATCTCCGTCTGCCTGTCCCCTGCATCCCCAACAGAGGGAGGCCTTTCAGTTCATCCCGCACTCTCTGCCGCCTGCCTTCCCCACTGCCGTAGACCTTCGCCCATCTGTCTGTCTGCTCTGAGACTGCTGTCCTGAGGGTGCACTCTGTCTCTCCCGCCTCCCCTCGCCTCACCCCAGCATCCCTCCCTCTCTCTCTCTCATGTGCCGTGATCGATATGGATGCAGAGGGAGAAGGAGGAGGGGGGGGGGGCTGTCTGTCAAAGCCGACGGTGGAAAATGAAGCCTCAGATGAAGGAGGCATGCTCTGTATATTAAATGCGCAGACCCCTGTGAGGGGTGAAGGAAAGGAAATATCAATAGGCTTCTTCAAAAAGAGAGATAAAGCCAAAACAGCTATGTAGAGTTGCGATGCTGAGAACGGGGGGGGGGGGGGGGGGGGGGAGAAAATGGATATAGCTGTGACTTAAAGTGGATAAAGATGTAAAAGAAGAAAAAAATGACCAAAATGCAAAATGTGAACTAATGATGCTAATTGATGTAACAAGTTGAGATGAGGAGTAAGTTTTTTTTTTTTTTCCTTGTAGTGTGATAGGTGGATGGGGAGGGGTTGCAGGAAGTACGAGGGGGAAATGAGCTGAGGACCCAAAAAGTGCTAGGAAGAGTAAAGAGCTGAGAAGGGAGAAAGAGTGAAGAACTGAAGTTAACGACTTTGCAGATTTCATTATAGAGATAGTTAACCCTGTTGACACTGAAGGAGGGCGCTATCCTCTCAGGAGGAGTCCGGTCCTTCCACCTCCACGCACAGAGACAGATGAGATCATTACAGCTATCAGCACCACTGCCATCCACAATTAGCACATATTCTCTTCTTTCGCCACTCCTCCAACCCCCATCTTCCTTCAGCTCACACCGCGTTCCCCCCTGCTCTCGTTTTTTTCTCCCCCTGTCACCTTATGACATTTTTTTTGCCTTGATTTGGAGGCAATTGGACTAAATAAAAAGCCACATGCAGCAAACTGCTCTCAGCTTTAGCTGGTCTGTTTGCGTGACCTTTTCCAAACTCATTTAGAAGCTATTTGCCATTTCACACACAATAAGAAGTGTGTAAAATGCTCTGTTGGAAATCTAGGTGTCTCTGAAAAGTTAACAAGTATTTTATTAACTCCTTTCAGTTGATTGCAAACCCATAGTACACAGAAGTTTTCAGATGCAATACGAACCTGTAAAGCAGACAGGACACTTGAAGGTTCCACCCATGCCTTCAAAGCTGTGCTCAATCAGGTGGCACTGGAGCTTCGCTGGTGAGTCGAATGACTGACTACAGAGCTTGCATTCGTGGTTCAGTCCTTCCTCTGTAGAGAAGAAACAAAACAAACAGAGAAAAACCTTAAGAATGAAAATAAACAGAACATGAATGGAGGATGAGGAGCATTGGTCTTACTCTTCCTTACCCTTGCCCTGCTTTTACTTGTCACATGACATTTAAATTCAACATATTTGATCATGAATCAGATGGGAAATATGATAATATGTGATCTGCTCCCATCAGGACCCAGCTGATGTCCTTATTGCGTCGATGAAGCCTGGCAAGGCCTCCCCAGCTTGCATGAAAAATAATCTATTTTTGTATATCCAGCACAAATGAAAAGAAAATTATTGGCTTAAAATGTGAACCGTTGAATCAAAATAAATCAACATCATCCATTCAATAAGTTGCTGACATATAGTCCCTAAAAACCTGACTTTAATGTCACTAATATCCAATATCTTCCTCAGAGTACACTGCCCTCCTTCACAACATACAGCAAAATCATCTAGTGTCTCTTGACATTGGAAATCCTGGCACGTCTCAACTTTAGACTGCCTCAGCCATGCTCCACTGATAACTTAAATAAATGTCATGACTGTAGACCTGCACTCTTATTTGTGGCACAGCAACCTGCTGACTCAGACTTCTACAGAAGTGCCCATCTCCAGTGTGTCAATAAAAGGCCTTTACACTCTGCCACAGGGCCAGACGGAGCTCTATGAAAATCCTGCCAAGCCAGACATTAAGTCTGGGGGAGGGATGGATACCTCAGAGACTCATGTAGATTTTATCCCCAGGTGTCTGCAGCTCGGTGCCCACCACACAGGCCCTGGGTAGAAAAAGCATGTATGCATGACCCAGCTAAACAGCTGTGCACAGCTGAGTCCAAGCAGAGGGTTTATTGTGGCGCTTTAGGCAAATTTGGCAACACAAGTCAGCTGAAAATAAGAAAAATAGCAACACGGAATGAACAAGGTTCTCTCCAATTTCTTATTCCTTTTTTTTTTTTTTTTTTAATTTTTTATTTAAATAATTTTTTAGCCTTTTGCTTTCTCATCAATGAGTACTCAGTGGACTGTGCACAGTAGAGGCTATCCAAAATCTGACTATGTCCCCAGATAACAAAAAAAGAAAGTTATTTGTCAATGTTACTAATCTTAGCTACAGTTTTGGCAATTGAATTTGGTGGGATGAAAAAAAAACAAAAACTCTGCACTATCTGAGCCTCTGTGTCTATGAACTGATGTTGAGTAGCAGTGACAACTGGAACCCAGTGACCCCTGAAATTCCAGGAGAAAAAGGCAATAGAAAGATCACCTGCAGTGCCAACAGAAACAGTGGGAGCGAATACATATTGAACATTTTACCATAATGCATTTTAATCATTTTTCCCTCTTTTAATCCTTTCTCAGAAACATAAATGTATGGAATGATATATCACACAGGAATGGATTCTGTGTAACAGCAACACATAAGTAAGTGAAAAATATCAGCACAGACTGAATTCCTGCGTGAGTGTTTTGCAAAATGTTAAAACAGATAAAAGCAGCTCATAGTAGTTTGAAAGGCAGTGAGGTGATGCGTTCTGCAATCATGCAGAATCATAAATGACTGCAGAACACAACATCATATACTCTGTAGCCTACATGTGCATCTGAGTGTAGCAGCAGGCGTCAGTGAAACGGGGTGAGGAGGGCAGCATGAGAGCATCCGTGCAGCCGTGGAAGAGGATCACTGTTCTCTTTGATCACCATTCAGGTTTGCTGATGTGTGTGAGGGTGTATACTAAGGTGAAGCTAGCTGCGGCGCGTACAGATCTGCTCCTGTGCCATATGCGCACCCCCTATTTGACCCTATTGCACAATGCTGTCCCTTTGGAGACCTACCCTGCCTCATAATGCAAATAGCTCTGCACCTGGTTGACTAACCTTGCGTGTACATGTACTGTGTATGTTTATATATCTTTGTGAAGGTGCATAAGGGGGAAAGTAGAGATTTAAAGTCAGAAATTTGTCAAAAATTAAAAGAATGAGGTTTCGTCATGTGATATGGTGGCATTAAGTCAACAAAGGCGCTTTATTTGGATTGTGGATTTAAAATATAGTCAGTGGCTGGTGACAGTTCTGACAACCGTAGGTAACGGTAGTAAATGAGTTGAAAATAATGACAGGATAGGTGAGGTCTGACTGTGATTCACTCAGCAGTAAGTCATGCTCTGTTCACTCCTATGATGCAGCCTTCAGGGCTGGGTTTGTATTCAGTAGTGTAATAGGGGCTGAATCAGGCTGGCAGCCTGTTTCTTAGTGAGAGCCAAGGGAGGAAGTCAGCTTTCTCACCCTTATGGCTGCCTCATTGGGCTGAGGTCACTTCCTGTTGCTCTCCCAGCCCTTCTCCATGGCTGGCCCAATCAGCGAGGCCCTGCGTTGGCCCCCACCCCTCTCTTAGCACTGAGCAGACTCTGGATATAGTTACAGGGCCACAGGGGACTGTCAGCTCTCCCTCTTTCTCTCTCTATCCTCATCTCTCCTTCCTCCCACTCTGTGTTTCTGAGCCTCCTAAGTGTTCTCCACTGCCACCACCCTGTCCCCCTCCACTCCTAAGAAAATCCTTTAGATGAGAACTGCTCCTATGTCTGCTCCCTCTAAGCATCCCTGACACCAGCAAAGTAAGCCCATCTGCATATCCACAGGGGCTCGCGTTCCTGTGGATCATGGTTTATGTATTTCACAGCTCCTTAAAACACAAATGCCTAATATCTATCCCATGTGGAGGACCGGAGAGGAAGAGAGGAAAACTACTCTCGCAGAGAATTGTCTTGATTTCTTCTTCTGCTGTTTACTTTTTTAATCCAGGCTGAAGTTCATGTGGTGCTGAAGGCTGTTGGGGATGACGAGGTTTGTAGGTCTGGCTTGTGTTGTTTAGTGAAATCAACAGGGACACAGCAGTGCTATATTGAATTCTGTAATATTAAAACACGGTTAAGTTTGTGTGAGTTTGATAGATGTCTTTCTTTTCTTCAGTTTGGAAATCTCGATCCATCAAATGAATGTCCCTGACTGAGTGAGACTAAAGCAACTAAAGGCAGCCTTCCTTTCTGAAAATAGTGTGTAATTAAATATAAGGCAGGGCATTGCTTAATTAAAAAATCTCCCTCAGCTTATTCCAACTGCACCATTGCCCCGTATTCTGCTTAAACAATTCCATGGAGGAGCAGCTTGAATTGGAGCATTTGGTTTTTGCACAGGAAAAATCTGATACTTATAGTTACACTCCCCTCTAGGGCATAGCGAATTGTTCTCTGAAGCTCGCTCTTCCGACTTGGGTTGCATGTGCCGCTAGAGAAGATGATATTAAGGACATCAATCAGGCCAGGTACTTTGTCTGAGTGATAAGTAAACAAGTGGGAACACAAACCAAGAACGCTTAAGAGTCAGGAATGGGTTGTTTCGGAGAAGCAGAGGCAGAACAGCAACAGTAATCAAAGGTTGTCCTCTCTAACTAACAGGTCACTACAACGCCGAGTTCCTAAACTGTCAAAGCCTGCTATAAAAGTAGCACTTGAAATGAGCATGCTCATGACAAACTGCACCTTATTAAGAGTTTGCTGTCTGTTCTACCGTCTGCTTTGTACTTTTCAGGATGATGCTGGAGTGAGTGTTAATAACCCAAGGAGAGTTGGCGTTCAGGACACACTGCTGTATATGCAACCTACTACAGGATGCTGGAGCAGAAGAGAGAGCTTTAGGCTTGTAAACAGTAGGTGGGCTTACTTCTCTCTTCTCTCTGTGGGAACTATCCATTAACAGATAATGGGGGGAAAATCAGAGTGATTAAGGCCCAGGGAATTATGGGTGAATACAAATTGACTCCACCTCCGTGTGGTGTGCTCTCTTGAGGTAGACTCACTGCTCATAAGGCACAAGCTCATCTCAGAAGTACTATGAGGCCCATTAAGGACCGGAGAAAGCAGCGTATGGGGGTAGGAAGGTGGTACATGGGAGCGCAGAGGGATGGACTCCCCCTGGACCGAAGCTGATTGGAGAACAGCGGCCTGCGGGGAACATTACTAATATCTATTTCCTGCTTCCATAGTTTGAGAAAGACAGAGTGAATCGAGTGCAAGATGTTGAAACTGAAGTATAAGGTTTTAAACCTGGCATAACAAAAGTCCCTCCCCTACCCCCCACCTCCTCTAACAATGACTCAATGTATCACACAAACAGTGAGGGAAATGTGGTTGCATGCAGGCTAATAACATCAAAGATATTGGAGAATTACCACAGCGGGAAAGGAAAAGCATTACTCCTTTACAGAAGTGGCAATATGAAAGGCATCTTCTAGGTCTGCAAGAGGAAAGGAAAGTGAGGCAAAGGTGAGTGAGGTAGCAGAGCCCTCGTGTTAGGGTCCTAACTTTGGAGCATCTCTAACCCACCGGGGGAGGAAGAAGGGCCGTGACATGTCAGTGGTGGTGACGCCTTCGCACAGCAAGAGCAAAGGATTCTGGGGGAACACGAGTCTGAGACAATGTCAGCTCTGATGCATGGCGGCTCGTTGGAGGTGCTAATCAGAGCAGGGCAAGGCTCCTGCTAGGATCACCCTCTTTGTGCCTACATTAACCGCTTCACGGCTCCCCTGGCTACCAGGCCAGAGGTAGAAACACTCAACTGACAGGTTTTTGTGTCGAGATAAACATGCTTAACGCTTGAATGAATGCTACAAAGGGTTTAGCCAAGTAGAACACCTTTTGGATTCTACAAAACATGAGGACACTTCTCATTCTCCACAGACACATGCAGGCGATATTTCTGGCTCTGTTTTTGGCAAAGAGTCTGAATGCATATCAGTATACACAGAATATTTTATTCTAATAAAGAAAATAAAATAACAAAGGGGAAAAAAAGTGCCATTTAAGATGCATGTGCCATTTCCCAAAACCCGCTGTATTACAGCACAAAATATATTAGTTTTGATGCTACATTTTACTTCTTGCCACATACCTGCAGTTTAGATCTCTTTTCATTTGCAACATCGCAGCATTATTTTTAGATTAACTGTTTTTTTCGGTCTCTGTTTCGTTACCGTCTTACGTTCATGTTAAAAAGCTCAATTTTCAGTTCTTCAGTGTTGCCAGGGTGATGAGATCTGTCCCCAATAACGCTCCCAGAAAATATTGTCACCTCTCAGTATTTACAGCCTTTATTGTAAAACTAATATATTTCGAGCCGCGAACTATTAAAGCTATAACACATTTTTGAATGCAACGGTGCTGAGCATTATTATCAGAGGTATGATAGGTTCACACATCTATCCACGCTCCATTTTTCTTATACCGTAAAATCCTCCATTTCTTCCTGCATCTCTACGCCTCCCACTTGAGGTGTGTGCAGGGAAGGTGAGAAGGACACATGGGGAGAAAGAAGTTGAAGTAAGGTGTGTTTAATGGAGCATTCTGGAGTTAAACCAACCTATGTCAATTATTAGTTGGGAAGGAGGTGTGAGATGTGAATCAAAGCAGTTTTGTCATAGAATGGAATTTGTGTTTGCTCCAAAATGGCAATTAAAGTTATCACAGGGAGCAACAGAGCGACATTGAAATGTATTTCTATTTTAACAAGACTCAAAAGAAGGTGTCATTCCGCTCAAGTAATATGTGGTTAGGGTCTTTGCAGGTAAACTGAGGTCATTTTAAATTTGTGTGTACAAGAACTGTATAAAAAGGACTGCATGAACTCTACTGTTTTTGCATCTATTGACAGCACTTTGCATGACATTGCTAGTTGACTTATACGGATTTAGGACGATGTAGCAGCAAACTGTCCTTTTTATATATTTTTTTGTACTCATGCAAAGTTACAATTGTCAGTTTGTCTTTAGGGAGCCTACCAAACTCTTGCTTAAGTGGAATGACATTTTTAAATCTTGTCAGAGGTTTCAAGTACCACTTTATGTTCATGTAGCTCTGTTGCCCCTTGTGCTAACATTAATTTCGACATCATTGCAAACAGATACTGCATTTTAACTAAAAACTACTTCAACTTATGTTGCTCTGGCCCCTAACAAAAGTTTACTCTCCCTAATATCTAATAATAAACATTGCATAGTTTTAACTCTGGAATGTTCCTTTAAAAGGAAAAAAACAAGACATCATCGTCTCAGACTTGTCAATTTAAACCAAAGTCAGTTCCACTGTAATGTCAAATGTGTCCTGACCTCTGTCAGATGAACATTTGTAATGTTTGTGAAACTGACTTTTTATACGCCGTGCCTCTTTTGTGAGTCATAGAAGCTGCGTAAACTAAAGATAAATGGGCTTTTATGTTTTCTGCACCATCAGCCTGGAATAGTCTGCAGCACTATCTTAAACGGCAGAGTTTAAAAGCACTGTCAAATCACTCCTCCAATCTATACAAAGTAACAGGATGCTATTCACTCATGCACTTTTGATGATTTTGAAATATTCTCTGTTGTGTGGTTATATTATATAAATGTGATGTGTTTTCATGTACTGAAACTGTATCTAATGCTACTGATTTTGTCCAAGTCTTTCTTGAAATACAGATTTAAATCTCAATAACGCTAATACAGGTTTAATACTACTACTAATAAACTTCTACTGAGCACACCCGTGCTTCCTCACTCTTGCTTTTCACGTGCTTACATAAATTTACAGCTCAAAGATGGGAGGACTGAGGAGAGAAGAGAGGAGGTGGTAGAAAGCAGAGACATGAAAAGCAAAAGTAGCAGGACATAAAAGACGAAATTAGAAATTTCATTTGAAGGATTGAATCTTTCACACTGATTAAACGTGTTTCTTTAAATTCAGTAATATTCAGTTTCAATGTTGTGTTGTTACTTCTCACTCTACCAGCGTATTTCGTATGAGGACTAAGTAAATATACAAAGAGTCATTTAAATCTTGCGGATAAGAAATGCCAAAATATTTTAAGGCCAAAGACTGCGTACATTTCCGATGTTGTGCATGCATGTAATTTTAGGAGGTAAAAACCGTGCGCTCAGATGAAACTGGTGCTTCAGCAGGAGTTCCGGCGCTACAGCGGCTGCTCGAAGAAAAGTCTGCCATTTTGAGCTACCACATCACCTGCTGTTCTTGGAGCTGAAAACTCACAATGGCTAAAACTCAGTCGAATGAAAAGAGCGCAGGTCTTAGACGGAGAGGGGCGGAAAAAGGAGAAGGGAGAAATCTAGATAACAAAGGAGGAAGGCGAATACTTGTTACCGAATGATATGTAGGCGCAGCCGCTGCAGGCAGGTACGAAGGTCCATTGGGGACGAACAGTGCAGACCGCTGAGATGGATTGCACGGAATCTCGACCCCCTGCAGCCACACAACCACCACGCTACACTAAAGTGCTCTAATTTACTCTTCATGTGACTGTTTTAAACTTCTGGGCTCATTCTTGCTTAGACGGAAACAAAGGGTCAAGTGACTATGAACAGCCTTTACATCACTGGATGACAGCTGCTGTGCAGAGTGAGAAAAAATGAGAAACAACTAAGTTACTGTACAATGGGCAAAGAAAAACTTTCAAGGAAGTATCGAAGAAAAGGAAACGAGGTGTGAACATAGACCAGACTCTCTTTCAGGTCTCAAAAGAGTGAGTGGCCTGAATGTAAAAAGTTAATTGCGGGCACATGCCCGGCTTTTTTTTTGTTAGACTCACAGTGGCATTGTAAAGCTGTGGTATGTGGCTCTATGGGGTTTGTGGTCCACACAAAGGAGTGGGGTGTTGAGGAGAGGCCCCTTGGCTGGCCTCACGGCATGGAACACCATACAATTAGCCAGCCCTAGCGTTCTGCCAGCTTATAATTATCAGTGCTTGCCTTAATTGACTCCCTCAGCCTGCTGCAGAGGGACTCCCCTTTCCCTCATACCCTTTTTCCCCCCTGCTAGATGCAGGCCGCCAAGCGCCATGCCAGGCTCTCCAAAGTCATTTAGAAAAGCGCTCATATTTTCGACACAAAAAAAGGGGGAACATTTGGTGAGAGAGAATTCATCATCAGGTGTCTAGAGGTTTTCCTTAATAGAAAAGCTGAGTCCCACTGAGCGCGCTCCGTGTAGCGGCCAGCCACGCATGCTCAGGACCAGCAAGCCGCCATTCACAGCAGGCCACAAGACATTAACATAATTTTATATAACACAGGCAGCCGCACTGGAAATTTAATACATCTCAGCAAATAAGAGACAGCCGTTTTGCATAATTTTTTCCTTCATTCTCCCCTTGCTTTCATTCTCTCTTCTTGCTTTAACTATCCTCCTTCCATGTCTCTCTTCCGTCTTGTCTCTGACCTGCCTCCATCTCTCTCTTGTCGGCACTCTACTTTGCCCCCTCCTCCCCTGCCCAACCACCCCTCTCTCCTCGCCCCATGGTGCTGCTCTCACTAGGAGAGGGGAAGTTCATTACCTCAGCTAAATCAGAATTAGTCCCTTCATTTTGACGGGGCGAACTTCATTAGAAAGGCCCTTCCTTAATCCAGCAGGGAGAACTGATGAATCTACATGGGGGCAATAATTTGCTTCACGCAGCACATTCAGCCACTTCCTCCACACTGTCTCTACCTTACCTTTTTGCCGTGTTTCTGGCTTTCTGTACTTATGGCTGCGTTTTTATTGGATCTACAAAAAGAAAAAAAAAAATGAAGAGGAAAAACACCTGCATATAATTATCCAATGGCAGCAGAGATGGTGCAATGAATGAGTTATGCTGTTTGGAATGTCCCGTCTCCCCGACAGACTTTCGGGTCTCTGGAGCAACCATAGCTGAGTTGGCTGACTAACACCAAGCAAAGTGAGCATGAACACAAGCAAACTGGGTCTGTGGGCCTTACGTTACTGTAATTAAAAAAAAAAAAAAAAACATGATTATGTGATGGATCTTTCTTGTGCAAATGCACAGTAGACAAAAAAAAAATCAAAATCTGAGATGGAGGTAATGTGAGACACATGTTTCCTTTGTCTTTCCGCTTTCCTATTGTTGAACCTACATAACAGAGTTTTGCAAGGATCTCTATAGAGACCGAGCTCCAGCAGTCATCCAGATTCTCACAACAAACTAGAGAGCGAGGAGATGTGAATCAGGACAGACAGCCCCTGACTGGCATACCACAGCGCCTGGTGTCAAACAGATGTGCAGCTTGGCAGCTATGCTTCCCAGAAAACAGAGAGCCCATGGGTTCCAGAGTAGTTCTGAGTTGTGCTGCCCTCCTCGTCTTTCACCACTCCCCCGTGTCCCACAAACAGTCCCAACTCCCCCCACACTGTGCCCCTGCAGTCGGCCTCCCTCATCACCTCCACGCAGGGGTCCCATGACAGGTAATCTCGTCCCTCGAATGTGAAATTTCCAACAGCGATGCCCCGCGCCTTTACCCCCTGCCTTCATGGCTGATGGGTAAATTGGAATGGCGCACCCTGCTGGTGCAGAGAGCTCCAAACAGACAGCAGTACACACATGCTGAGGCGCCCCTCGCACGCTCTGACTAATATAGTGGACATGCACACTTGTTCCAAGCTGCAATATCCATGCACAGACACACGTCCACGCACAGGGGGAACAAACACAGTCACACACTTAAAGGCATCAGGTAGATATGAAGCCTCATAAACACATACACATGCCACACAAGTGCTTTATGTGTGATTTGTCTGCCTTCATCTGCATACAGATTGAAGATATGATAAAAAAAAAAAAAAAGCATACTGAGATGCGTCAATATATGTTGAGATTTAAATAAGCAACAATGGGCAACAATGAAATGGCTAAGCTTGCCTGTTTTTTTTCCAGAAACTGCATCAGACCTCTGTTGCTATGGTTTCTATGATGTGTACACTGCAGGACAGGACACACATAATAGGTAAATACTAGAAACCACAGAGTAAATGTGAACATTCCCAGCCCCCCCAGCGTATGTGATCACCACTATTAATTCTATGTTTTATTTAAGCATACAGTAAACCATTAATAAACACTAACAGAGGCAGAGGTATTTCTTAAAATAAATGCAGTCACGCATCAGGGCTGGGTTTCCCAGTGGGTTGATTTAGCTGTCCGAAGCTTCCACTCCAACTATCTGTCTATTCTTCTCCTCAGTCGACGCTCTGAAGCATGTGTGAATGGTTGAGTCCACCCTCAAATCGCGGGGACGTCCTAAATAGTCAGTGGGACCTGAAGGGGCTAAAGATCACTGCAGCAGAAGCCACAGAGGCCTTCCTGTCAAAGGCAGCGCATTCGGGGGGCCAGGGGTGAGGGGATGCCGGAGGGAGAGAGCCAGAGACATGACATACATTTCATTACACTTAAACCAACTGTGGGTTCAACTCAGAGCCCTGGATTTCCAATGGCGTCTCAGAGGATGGAGTAAGTGGAGGTGTAAGAGAATGGTTTTTACAAAGAACACAATAGGTAGGTGGACAAAGGCAGGCAGCTGGACTAATTGCTTGGGGGCTTATAGGAATATTTTTCTAAGTACCTGCGTTTAAAGCTCAATTTGGTGGCTTAGTTCACTCTGATGAAAGCTCTGGTACCTCAGATTTATACTTAAATTGTTTAATGTATTTATAATTCATTCTTTTAAAATGCTAATCTTTCTTCAAGAATCGAATCACTTACTGCATTACACATTTCTTGATCTCAAAGTGTGCATTGGCTCCACCTCAACTTTGATCTCTCATCCCTGATCAGTCTTATATGGGTGTGAGGAAAGAAACCAGTGCTTGTACAAAACATGCCAATAGTGGTCTTTTAGTTAGAGCTCCCTGAACCTTGTTGAGATCCTACGTGTATCTCAGGGAACTCAGGGAAAAGAGGGGCTATGAGTGCTGCAAGGAGCATGCTCAGATGGAAGCCAGGGTTAAAAGGAGAATGAGCTGGATGTGCATGGTCTAAGGATCCACTACAGCACAGCTTCTTGGTTTTGAGGATATGTTCTCTCAGAGCTGCGTATTATCATTGCTTTAGCATTATGGCAAAACGAAACAAAAAAACAAAAAAAACAATTGCAGTCTTAATCTACTTTTTTTTGTAAATAAATGTCTTAATGTATTATTAAACTGGCTTGAATCACAAAACACATATCTTTGCTCACTTGGAGGGAGCCCCTGCTCATTAAGCCTCTAACATATTGTGTGTTTTGATTATTCTATCAGCTTCTTTCTCCGATTGTAGTGACAAATTCCTGTTATTTTCTTGCCAATCTCCTTCCAGCTGTCATATCTTTTGAAAGATCACAAAAAACCTTCAAACACACTTGTGATATGTCTTCAGATTCACTACAGGCATTGCTTGATTCCCCCATTGAATTTGCAGGATTAACTCAAGGAAGAAGCGTCTCATATGTCTTAACTGTTTGGTACATCTGACATGAGAGCGTATGAGATTCTAGCATACTGGTATTGTCCAGGGGAGGGAACCCTCACTCTAACCGTCAGCGCTTCACCAAGTGGGACAGAGATGATTAAAACACACCATGGCTGTGACTGACAGACTCCCCACCGCTTCTAGAAGATGACATGTCTCCAAGTCACAGAGAAAAGCAACTCCTCTAATTTTAACTCTAACTATAACACCGACCTCATCTGTCAAAACCCACAGAAAACAGCCATGCTGAGATTCTTAACCACAATAAAAGTGATAACAACTAAACAGAGAAATAAGTTTAAAAACAACAATCAGGAGAGAGGAGACAAAAGGGCTGAGAAGGCACTGTTTCCCTCTGGTGCACGCAAACAGCAGGAACCTGTGAGCCTGTGACAACACCTTCAAACATTTCTGTTACTTTCACAGAAATATCTGATGCTGATGCTCCAATGTGATGCTTCTGCAGCAGTCTTGTCCCAGCGCACATTCGACTTGCCAAGCTCTCAGTTGACAAAAAAAAAAAAAAACAACAAAAAAAACCCCACACTCTTCTAACTGACTGTGCTTGACATTTGTCATGACAGGAATACAGTTAAAGGAGGAAATAAAAAAAGGAGTGAGAGGTGGGAGGGGAAGAAGGAAATGGAGGAGTGGTAAGAAGGTGATCGATGTGTGAAATTACCAAGATTTGTGTGAAGAAAAAAAAAAAACAATCTGCATTCTCTGACTTTGTTGCAGGTCCTGCTTTTTTTTTTTTTTGTGATGAAGAGGACACAGGGGGGCGGGGGCTATCCCTGTTATTGTCATGTTGTGAAGAGAACTCAGGGTCGTGCACTAAATGATTCACAGCAAACTGAATCTTTTACATTAGCGTCAGCAACCCAGCCAGGCGCCCTTGTGGGGAGATTCTTCTTGTGTGTTTTTATTGAAGTCTGCATTGAGTGCGCCCAAAAGCTCTGACAGGGGGCCCCCGAGGGTGCTTGTCTTCACCTCCAAATCGTAAGATGGAGAAACGAAGCTCCCTCTGTGCTCTAAATTATACCCCTCAACACCCCTTTTTGCACACAGACTTGCAACGAGGCCCTCCCCACCAAAAAAAATAAAAAATAAAATAAAAAATAACAGAGGCAGAGAAGAAAGGCCTTTAGTAATACAGTCCCAGTGGATGGCTCCGAGATTGCTCAGTGCTGCTGGTACAGCTGACAGGCAAGATGTGGCGGTCCGTTCCCTGCGGTCTGTCAGAGTTGGTGCTATGGCATGACGGTTACTAGTTATTCTCTATGGATAGTTTCTTTGCATGCCCCTGTGTGTCCCTCAATTGACAGACCCCTCCGCTGACCCACGGCTTTGCCCCAATTACTGTAGCAGGTAGGTGAAACTCTAGGTTACATGCCCCCTTATGTCTCTTTACCTCTCTCCCTGCTCCTCGGCGAACAGACCTATGAGAGGCTGGCACAGTCAGATGAGGCTGGGGGTTGGGGGGGTGGGGGACCAGAAAAAGGGGCAGAAGGGGGTTGGTGTAATTTGATCGGCAGGCACAGCTGCATAAACATTGGTATTGTGGAATTTCTGCCTGCTTGATAGAACTGACTTTGCTTGAATGGTCCCTCTTCTCTCCTCAAAATGGGCCATTTTCCACATGTCTCAATGAATATGACAACCAATCCAGCAACATGAGTGCAATACTGGAACTGAAAAACCAGCTTGGGCTAGCTTGTGTCTTTTCTCGAGCTGCGAAATTCTCCCTCTCTGGCCGTCTCTGCTAAAGACCTCATCCAAGTCCTGCTGCCTGACCTGTCAAAAACAGCCCCACTCCCTCTCAGATGCCCAAACAAAATAAACCAACAACCGCTGGCAGGGTCAGAGGGCGGCTGCTCTGGGTGCTTACACTCCGGTGTGCCCTCTGATTGGTGGAAAGGGCAGTGAGTAAAAGGGAATCTTTTCAAAGTGAAATCTCCAGCTGATGGCTTAGAGCTCAATACCCCACAGTTTGTTTCTCTTGCTGCTGTCAGGAGTTTTGCCTGAGCCATTTGGAAGGATTAGAAAAAGTGGGGGAAGAGAAAGTTTCGACTGAGCGGAGCATGTGTACTGTATGGACTGAGTGATGGCTCCAGGACCCCTTGGAGGGTGATAAACCTTTGACCTTGACAGCCCCCTGTGGTGACCCCTGACCTCTGGCTCTGTGCCACAGACTCAGTGAGACAAGTGCAGGCGGGAGAGGACCACACCCCATCATCTTGGCTAAAATCTTACTCATTTGACCTACAGTACCTGTCCTAATGGACTGGTCAGTGAAAACTGTATAAGTTAGTAGAAACAACAGCTAATGTTACTAAACAATATCACAGATATTCAGATAAACTGCACTGATTATTAAAGACGCATACTGAACAACAAAATAGGTGAAGAGGCATAGGAAATATGAGGAGAATGGCACAGCAGCTATACATAAGATCTGAGAAAGCAAGAAATGTAGACACTATTTTAACTGCACTTAATGTGAATGCAGAATGCCTTTTATTGTCCTTATACAGCAATGTACAACGAAATTGGAGAGCTTACTCCCATGTCAGTGCAGAATAGATATTTATAAATCAAAAAGTCTAAAAGTCTCATATATACATATGTACAATATGTATATATGTACAAAATGTAATGTAAGAAATGCAAATGTGGAAATTATTAAAGTGGAGGTGTGTGGAGAATTGAGGCATGAAGACACATCCGGTTTTTTTCCTGCGCTACAGCAGGCACAAGCTCCAAGGTCGCGCCAATCCACGCCAGTCTTTCTACAGATCCATTTCCTCTCCCCAGGCACTTCCCTCATGTTGTTGGCCCAGTGATTCAGTGCCTTGCATTAAGAGCAATTCACCTGCCTCCAGCGTCCCAGCGGCACAAGTCCCCTGGGGAAACCAGGTGGAGCATAAAAAAGTTTCACATATGGTAAAGTCAAGCTGCTCGGAGGCTGCCGAGTGAGCTGTGGGGATAGAGGCTCCTAAAAGGCCCAGCTGGTACTTGGAAAAGGGCTTCTGCATTACTACACCTCAGTGTCTGTTTGGGCTCCCCTTTGGAAAGTGTTGGCCGGCGCACATGACCAGCCATTTTAGATTTCTCCCTCAACCCCCACCTCATCCCTTGCTCCCTCCCGTCTTCCAACTGGTTCTGTATCCAATTGAACATTTGGTCCTCCACTGCTGGTTAATCAAATTCCTCCATCTGGCCCCCCTATCCCTGTGGAACACAAAAGGTGCAGCCTGAGCCTGGGTCCAAGTGCATATTGGGAGGGAGGAGGGGGATGGAGACAGGGACTGCCTACCTAACTTACACAGCCCAGTCAACTAGATCAGGTAGAAAGCATAAGGCCAGGCCTGGTTGTTTTGGGCAAACAGAAACAGCTTGGGACTGAGTATCAGAGCCCTGCTGTTCATATAGCGCTCAGGGATAGCAGTCAGTTCATATGACAGTAGGAGGGTTTTATGAGCTAATACCTCCACATACACTGTAGAATACCGGGTAGAAAGGAGCCTAAGTAGCAGTGGCTACGACAGAAGGCAAGCATGTCCCTGTCACGATGATGTTATTCAGTCTCCATGGCACTAGAGGGTGGTATTCTTGAAAAACACTGGCCAAGAACAATGAAAAAGGAGGAAAATACATTTATATTAAAGCTGCAAATGTGCTTATTGTCTTCTTACACTGCTTCACTGAGTTCAAAGTAGCTGTGTCTCAGTAATTAAGCAGTGCTTAAGCCTTTGCTTTGATCAAAAAGAGCTATCTTAAGATATTACACAAAGCCAGCCATGATCTTTTAATCCCCTAGAGAGACTACACAGTCTTCACAAAATATCAGTGTAACTACATTTTTTATTAAAAGAGACCTTTCAAAAGCACCCCTGCCTAACAAACCTAAATAGGTTTCAAAGTGCTGTCATTCAAAAAGGCTCCCATCACATCTATGACACCTCCGGTTGATTTGCGGCTGCTCTTTGCTCTGATTCAGGAGGAGAACCTGAGGCGAGGTAAAGCCGGGGACATCAGTTGAGTCGCGGATACAGAAACACATGGCATCTCAAGTGTTGCCGCCGCCCGTCTGTAATATGTATTGTATGATTTCTATTCATGTCCGACCATCCTTTCCCCTGCCAGGTGGCAAAACATGTGTCAATAATTAAACTGCTTTTACATAACAGGATACAGGAACACAATGCAATTTGCTCGCCATATTTCATTGGGCCTTTATGAAAGCACATGAGAGAGTATAATTAATCAAACCACTGGAATATGTGAACGGCAATTTCCACTTAATGGCACTTACAGGGTTTGTGTCCCTTAAGCACCGCGTTCTGTCTACCAAACGAGCGGGCTTCAATTTTGTCTTCATAGTTCAGACAATAAAACGTGGTGTCGATGTAAAACAGCACCCATTTGACATCGTGAAGTGCAAACAAAATCCAAGTGGGTTTATGAGGCCTGTTGCCATGCTTTCGGACACGCCGTAGCGGCGGTACACTGAGGTGATGTTGAAGATGAACTGATTCAGCTACTGTTTCTGTGTGTGATGTCATGCTTGAATTTCAGAAATTAATATTTTTTAACGATCTTGCTCTGACCTCAAACCTGGATGTAAGCTCCGTATTCATTTAACCACAGGAGGCTAACCACCGCCCAACCAGGGACAGGAAAGGGATCATTCACTGCTTTTAGTGGCTTTCTGTGAGAAGATGGTCCTCGTCTAAATGGCACCCATGTCCCAAAAAGTGTTTCTGTCTCTCCCCCACCTCTCTTTCTTTCCCCCTGCCTCTCCGAAGACTCCTCTAAGTGCAGCATCTTGTTTCAGTAATTCAGCCAGGGCAGAGACAGTGGAGAGAGGAAAGTAATCGATTTCTCTCTCATTTGGTTCCTCCTAGACTTGCTGTAAGGCCTCTTAGGGGAGTTCTGGACTATTGGACAGGACAATGTTATGGGAAAGAGTGCCATTGCGTTTAAGGTCATCTTTACACCGAGGTTTCATTTTGAGTGCATTTTTATTGGTGCATAGACCAAGCAGACAAACAACACAGCCATCTTTCCAGGATGGCAGACATGAAGGTATGCCCTCACTGTTCATAACGGAAACAGCGTTTGAATGATAGACTGTATCACTGCAGCAACACGATCCACTGTGGAGACACTCCCTGGAAAACTGTTGTTAAGTAGCAAGCTTTTAGTGAGGTCCATAGGTAAACCTTGAGTCTATATAAAGATTCATGTGCTAAATATTTTATAGCGAATTCCATTGCTGTATGTTTACTAGTCCTGCTTCATGTCTTAAGTCTTCTTTCCAAATGAGGAATAAATAAATGGAGACAGCACAAGCTACAGAAGATGAAGGGCACAACTGGGGTTGGAACTATGCTATGCTTTCTATAGGTGACACGATTGTTGGTGCTTTACCATTTAAAGAAATGCTACTTCTTTTCCTCCCTACTTTTGCATTCATGTTCTGCAAATCATGCATCAGGTTAATTACAGATGTTCTTGATGAATATGTTTGCATTTCTCAATTAATGCCAGACAGAACATACCTAAAATGTTGGTATTAAAACCATCATGTTTACATATTGTGAATTTTTCTGCTACCATGTGAAATCTTAACGTGCATAGTTAAAGTAATAATGGGAGAGTAAGCAAGAAACATGTCTGTCGTCTCACTGTCGTGTTACTGTTCAGCAGCTGCCTCTGCTTTTCAGGCTGGCTTCAGCAACAGGTTTGTGTCTGGTTCAATGAGTCTGCACCTCTTCAGTAGTTGTGGACCTTTATGATTCCTAATCATTCATTCTATGTTTAAAATCTTATGGCAGTCTGCTAAATTCTTAATCGCAGTCAGAAACTCCCAGGTTTGGTCTCCATTCATTTACATCTGATTGAGGTATTCCTGCACAAAACCAATTAAAATTTCAATTTAAATAACTGCAGATCCTGGCATGTATTTTATTTTATTTTATCAAAATACAGACCAATCTCATGTGTCATTAGAAGTACAGAAGCTGCAAGCCAAACAAGACAAATCTATCTATTGTTTATTACTTCCTAAGGCTTCTTACCCAGAGGGCAGAATAAGAGAGGGAGGGGCAGAGGTCAGCGTAATTACCATTCACTCCTTCCTTGGAGTCAGACAGCGCTAAGACATGCATTGGCAAATTCCATGGCAGCATCGTATATCACATTACCATAAAGCCCCAAAGAGAGCTAACCTTTGTTCAATTCCATTTGATTCTAGGAGAGAAAAACACTGCCCGTCTCATCCAGCCTCTGTTTCAAAAGTTCACGTGTTTGTCTTTCTGTCTTGTGACTGTTTCTGGTTAAGATGTGCCGTTCCAAAAATAAAGCATCAGGGGACACAGAGGATGACTGAATCATCCTGGGTTGAATATCACACCATCTCAGTAGCTTCAAAGTTCAATTTTCAGCGACGGCAATGTGAGAAAACAGGCTGTTTGTATTCAAAATCATATGCAATGTTAACCTCCTGGCCACACTAAATCCAAAGTCTAATTTAAAAAGTGTTATTGCTTTGTTGCTCACATTCTGACTGAAAATGACATCAATTTATATTTTTTCTGTGACATTTAACTTTACTCTGCTCTTGATATTATAAAATTCTCCTCGAAGCACTACCCATTTTGACTCCTGTTGACAAACAACAGTACACTGGCATCTGCAGCATCAGTACACTCTAATATGCCTGTCGACTGAAAACTGAACAACTGGCGATGACAGAAAGTGAAATGCTGTAACCAAGCAGAGAGCGCTTTGTGGCGATCTCTTCAGTCATGCTTACAGGCAAACATCTCCATCTTTTTGTAGCAATCTTCACGCTGCTTGGAAAGACAAATGTTGTCTCGGAGGATGAAAGAAATGTAAAGATGAGAAATGAGTAGCAAGCTGACGTTCAGAGAGGAATGCATGGAGGAGAGAATTACAGCCAACATAAACCGAAAGAATACAAATGTAGGAATGGTCAGAAAAGAATATAGAAAGAAAGAAAGAAAGAAAGAAAGAAAGAAGGAAAGAAAGATCTGTGAATTTTCCTCTTTTCCCTTGAGACTTCCCTTGATGCCAAGCATTCATCATCCAGCCCTCTAATATCAGTTATTCTGTGGCTCCTCTGCTTACAGCAGAATTAATTTCTGCTTTAATTACTCTCATCGGCGGAATGCTGATGAAGGAGAGGGACGAGGCATTCTGGGACTCGGGCCTCATTCCACCGCTTTAATTTGAATGAATTCCACCCGGAGACGCTGGCAAACAACTGGCAGCCGAGCCCCGGGAGCCACTCTGGGACTGCGCTGAAGAGCTGCTGCAGCCGTGGCCCCCACCAACCATGCTACCTTGTGCGCGCATGCCTGTGTGTCTGTGTGTGTTTCCTTGCCTGCGTGTGTTACGTAGAGCAGGTTGAGTGTCTGCAAGGTTGAGTGCTGGTGTGAGAAGGGATAAACAACACACAAGACGAGGGAAAGAGGAGAAGATTGATAGATTAACTGATGAGCATCTGCACTTTATGTAAGCGCGTCTTCGGTGTTTGCATATCCACATAAATGTAGTCAAGGATGTGAGGTGGGAAAGTATGATGTGTAGAAAGGCAAACTGAGAATGATTTCATATAAAGAGAGAGTAAGAACAGGTCCGTGTAGATGCTAAACATATGAAATATGAACAACATCGCTGACTGCAGCCCACTGTGTAACACAAGTGTTAGTCTGAGAGCGAAAATCATTAATACTTAATATGATTATTCCAAATATGGCACATTGCACTCTCCAACAAACCCCCAACCCATGTATCATACAAGAACTGGCGGTATAAAAAGGAGAAATAACTGCAGGGATAGGAAAAGGTTGTATGTGTGAGGTGCACGCAGCATATATTTGCTTGATGAGAATCACTGCAGAAGAAGGTAAAGCATCTCAGCAACCGCGGCAGAGGAGCAGAGAGAGGGGCTTTAATTGACTTTCCTCCAAGCCAGCTTGGTAGTTACAGAATGTAGCATATTGGATAAGGATTGTGATTGATTATGTTGGTCTGCCATACCAATTCATTTGATTAAATGTAGCCATGGGTTTCTTTTCCAAGTCCTAATGAAGCAGCAATTTGAAACTGAGCAACTGGAAGAATTTTAGGGGTTTTCAGCCCGACGCCATCTATCTCTGTGAATATGAGGCTTCAAAATAGGAATTACTACAGTTCAGACTTAATATTAAAAAAGCAAAAAATGATGATTAACACAAATAAGGAAACTGAACAACTTGTACGTAAAACTCTAAATGAATGCAAACTTATGGAGCATTTATGCGGTAATATATTGTAGGTATGCCCTGAAAGGAAATAGAAAGAGTTAAATCCAATGAATAATTATGTGGCTCGAATCTCTACAGGCTATAACGTATATTCCTTTATTAACAGAACTATAATTAACACGTGTGCTGAAATTGCATAAGAAAAAAGAGGCTTATATACACCTCAGTTCATGCGGTTGCACTGTTTAATACATGACAGCATAACGCAATTCATCTCTTCCAATTTTACTTTGGAAGCCGCTCATCTGATGTTCAGCACAGAGTGGGGAGGTAGGTGGCTGTGACCTCCACGAACCCTGAAACCTCTGGACAGGTGGGCGGTGGCCTACGTGCACTGTCCATTTTGGCAGCAGCTTTCCTCCCTCCGGCAGCTCAGACCATGATGAGCAGCTGGGCCGCAAACACTAAGCACATTAATATCTTCTTAATGATAATAATCATTATGGCATAAGCACCTTCCCCAAAGTGGGAAGACTCACGGATTGTGCCACAGTAGCATCGTCATTAAGGTAAAAAATAAATAACAAGCAAATAAATAAATAAACTAAGATGGAATGACTCTTTTAATGGGCAGCAACTCACAGCCACCAGGATAATACAGACACTAATGTACTAATGTGATAATGAGATACACAGGTGTCATAGGGGAGACCAAATTCTCAATGAAACCAGTGTGAATTAAGAAATAAAATCTGCAGTTGAAAATAACTTTGACACCACAACTAATGCAGTAGTCACCAAAATAAGAACTTTTACTGCATCAGTGACACATATGTATCGATCTGTGAAAATGTCCATATATCTTTCACATTTTTTGTTCCAGCTGAATACTTTTCCACCTTGTCACCTTGTGCCTTTGAATTCATGATGAGCTACTTGCATACAGCATTTCCCGAATACTCGCCTCATTTAATATAACTGTCAGTTTTCACCTATCACAGTCCATTATCTGTCTCATCCACGTTCATTATTGAAGCTAATGATCTGTTGTCCTCTCTGCTCCCCATTGAAACAGGACTACATTAAAACTCTCTTACTAACTTAATTAGTAATTATAAATGTTAAAAGATTAATCATAGAGAGAGTGGCTTAAGGTTTACGTCTCTAGGCAGTGGTGGGACAAATGGAGAGACAAAGAGGCCATGTCATTTTAGCGTTCACGCTCCACCATCATCCCAGAAATGGGACAAGGAGAAAAGAGTAGATGTGTTATCATTTTACTTTGAATGAATGCTAACTAAAAGTTAGAGACATTTAAGTAAGGAAAAAATACATACATTTAAAGTAATGATCACCTAGATTTTTAAAAAGTGCTTTTGTTGCATTTGTGCTTCAATTCTGTTTATCTAGTCATTTTCTATATTGCGTTTGGGGTCACGGGGGGAGGGGGTGGGGGGGTCTAGAGCCTATCTCCGCTGGCATTGGGTGAGAGGCAGAGTACACCCTTGACAGGGTGTGCTACAATTCCTTTATGCAAATGCGGCATGTTGTTTCTATTCCATAACGTACAAGCACTTCTGTAGTGGATATTATGCTGTTTACAGGAAGCCTCATTTAATATGGTAACCCATGATGCATGCAGTGCTCACATTATCTCTTTCTAACAAGATGGAAATAGATCCCCCTAATTAAATCCTGGGTGTACACTAATTCCTTACTAAATCTGCTCCTCTCTGACAACTCCACATCAGCAACACTGTGCACTCTAGTAAACGTATAAGCGCTGATATAAACATTAAGCCTTAATAACTAGTAGCGCTTTCATCCAAGGAGTTCCTGTGCGATTTCCATGAATGTGAGGGGAACTGCTCAGGACCATCTCCCTGTTTTTTTCCGGAGTATGTTGATGCTCAGGCCGGGGGGGGTCAGTACAGCTGGTGCAGAAGGCAAAATTAGCAGGAAGTTCAGCTTTGCTGAGTTGTGTGAAGGTAATGATACAAAATTTGGTTCTGCCTGATCTTCAACCACGTTGTGTAAGAAACCTCCTTACCTCTGTGGCAAAGGAAATGGACAAGAGTCCACGAGACCAGAGGACAGCACAGATAACAGGGGTACAATGTAGAGATAAGCAGAGATTTTTAACAATGATCAGTTTTGTAGCACTGGCCTCTTACTTTTAAAGGAGAAAAGGTGGTGTCTTGACTGCTGAGCAAAGAGCGTTATCACACAAGACACACAGAGTAAGGGGTTAATGAGGGGGCTGGCTGGTGGCCCACCGCACCTGAAACCTATTAGAGTGCTCTGGAACATTCCACAGGGTTCTTCCACTTTGACCAGAGGGCATCGTAAAGGTCCTCATAGACAGAGCTCATGCGACTGGGATGCTGACTAACAGCCAGCAAGGTGAAAGAAGAAGAATCTGATATGGAAGAGCGTGACATCTAAGAATAATGCAGATCATAAACAAAGTCCTCTGAATCCCATACCGCCTGCATATGTTTTGCACGTACACGCACAATCTTTTTACGAAGGAAAACTACAATTGAATCAATTAACTGCTGGCGAGCAGAGCAAAACTTTTATCAACTTTTTGTCAAACGGTTTGCCATCTGGACTTAAAACAGTAGGAACTCAATAGAGTGCTGCAGCTAAAAACATGCATAAACATAGGCGCAATCTGCTGCCAAATTTCTTGGTAGCGTTATCTCCTCCGTGTGTGTACATATATATGTACTTTAGTGGTATCAAGGCCCATCTCTTTGGCTGGATATGTGTCGATGCCTTAGTGTTATGCTCACTGGGTTTAGCTCTATGGGTGTCTGTGGCCTCTCCTCTGGCCGCCCGTGTCCATTTGCTCTGCGGGTATGGCAGGCCTGAGCTGACAGATGGCCGCCCCTCTCCATTCCGCTCCAGAGTAACACAGTAACTGGTTTTTCCTCCGCCGTTGACCTTGCCACAGCCAGCCAGCAATCCAGGCTGGCACTCGGCCTGTCGAACAGGAGGGTAATGAAGTCCAGCGCTGCTCACATGATTATTAAGGCTTTGACGCTGGGGGGCCTTTCAGAACCGTATTCCCCTCCCCTCTCCTCCCCTGCCCGCCATCACACAGCCAAAGTTTGATGAGGATGGTCATTCGTTACGTGGTACTTTGGAAAACCACCATTAAGCTCCATAAAGAGAGCTAAAAACTTTTTTTTTTTTTTTTTTTTGTGGCTCTCTTTTGAAGCCTGCTTTTTATGACAAAATTGTCCACACCTATGAAACATTATTAACAACAACTTTGAGAACAATGCTGAAATTCTTTCTTCTCAGCAATATATGATAGCAACCGGTACTACAGTGTACATGTAGTTCCAAAACACACACAAAAAAAAATAAAAAATAAATAAATAATTGAAAAAAAGAAAAAGAAAAAAGAGCCGCTACACAAAGTAAGATCAGAAATGTCACACTGCTATTGGTGCTGACAACCTCTAAAAGCATTGCAGTTCAGCTGCAGGGCATCACTTCTTCTCACTGTGAATCTCCCTTACCACAAGAATCTCTAGGCATGCTTGGAACCCTGGTCCCATCAGGGACAGACTGGGATTTCAGAGGTGTAGGTTGCAGCTCTGACCTTTACTAAGGCAGGACTGTCTGTTTGCACTTCCCCCGTAAGCCCCCCTCCAGTCAGACTGCTAAGCAACCCCATCAGACCAGGGGTGCGCACGCACCTACGGCCTTGGTGACATCTCAGACACCATGGGGAGGTGCAGCAATGCAGAGGTTAATTCTGATCATCCAGTATTTATGGGTTTCACTTCAGAACAAGGGTTGGCATTAACACTCTAAAGAAGACAGCTCTCCTGTATATCAATAAATCATAGCAGCAGGACGGAAAGAGCCTACCTATATTCATTTTTGCTTAAGTCCTACACTAGACTTGTACAGCAGGATTCCAAAGGTATACCACGTGATTCATATCTGAATGACTATTTTAAGATCATAATTTGGGTTGTGTTATGATTAACTCATCCAACCAATCACGGAAGGGAACTTGGCCCAAGTCACCACAGTGACATCAACCTACCAATTGCAATGCAGGAGGAGGCCACGAGTGCTTGGTCAGAGTTTGTACAAGCAGACTGTATGAACTGAGAGCGCCAGATATTTTCTCACATGTTGGCCTTGTGTGTGAGGTGTGGGGGAAATGTCAGAAAAATCAATAGATAAGGACCACATCAGACTGAGCTTGTCTGGCCAAGCAACAGAGCATCCCCATGGTGATGTCAATTACCTCTGCTTTACAGCAAAAAAAAAAAAAAAAGAGAAAAAAAAAAAACACCAGGAGGAGCAAAGCTGTAAAAACTTTTAATGCGGTCTCCTGGTTACATCGAGGAATTTGTAAGAAACTTCTTTTTTTTTTTTCCACCCAGACAGGCAAGTAACACAAAGAATGTGAGAATCTTATTGATGGCTGCTTTTTTGCAGGTCGCTCTGATTTCTATTCTCCTCATGGACCCCACATTAGTCAGTGAGAGGTATAATGTAACGAGCAGTAAGGTGTGCATAATTGCATATTAGCAGCAACACACTTGGCTGCACGGGAGGTGACTCTGCTAACGAAAAGAGAGGCGTTATTAATCACCAATTAATAAAAGCAGGCAGACATCACACTCAGTGTATGGTACGCATGGATTCTTTTGTTTCCAGTGACTAGTCCAAATCTGTTCTCTTATTTATTTCATAACATTGATCCTGTTCCTGTGATGTGTTGTTTATTGAGTTCTGACTCTGATCCAGCCCCCTAGGAGTCAAATGAGGAGTGTTTGGTCATGTTTGCTAACAGATTACATGTGTGTATGTTCAATGAATGAATCCTGGAAACTACGGGAACACCATCAGAGGTTCCCCATCAAAGAGGATTATAGGAAAAGAAACAAAGAATACCTCCCCCCCCCCACTCCCCAACATTCTGTTTATACACTAGGAGGAGAAAAAAAAACTTAATGGAGTAATAAATGTGTTTTCACCAGGGCACAGACACTGACAGAGACCATATAATCAACATACACTGGCCAAGTTGCTCTCGGGGCCAAAGACAAGAGGATATGTGTCAAGGATAATTTGAGGCCCTTAGCAAGAGACAAAACAAGGATTTCAGTTTCAAATACTGCTACAGTGTGCCTCCTGTTGGTTTCTCCACCAACAGCCAACACAGTATGTTTTGCCAGGTTGGAGCTCAGTTAATATGAAAATGTGAGCGCTAGATAGCGAAACAGGAGAGAAAATGGAGAGGCAGTAGACAGGGGAAACAGAGAGGAGGTGGAGGAGAAACGAGAGGAGAGCTTAAGGCCTCTCACTAGCTCCCCTCTTCAGCTCTGTAACGGCCCACAGTGCTTGCTTCACACAGAGCGGCCAGCTGTACAGCAAATGTGCCTTTCCCTCTCCGCCCCCAAACCTTTCCACCCCTCTGGTGCCCCCCCTTTGCCAGGGCCGACCAGGCCACCGGCTCCACTCTGAGAGAGAAGACTCCTCCCTGACTTGGCTTCAAGCTCAGTGCTGTCACCAGCCCAAAAAATCTGTAGAGGTGACCCCAAAAACACTTTTCTGGGATGTACTTTGGTTTGTTTGTTTACTACTGTCCTTTTGAGCAATGCCACCTTGGCAGTTGCTGCTTGGAATGGACAGGAGTGAGATGAGAATTAGATTGAAAGAAGATATAACAAACAAAAAAAAGCTAAATCGCCTTTCACCTTCAAAACCCTTAAAGACAGAGCCCATGCTTCAAAACATGATAGGGCTCTGAAAATCCACATAGGGATATTTGAAACAGAGCGATAAATGGGCCAAACGTGCCCCCCATGAGGCTCCAAATGTCATAGTTTACACTGGGGTCAAAGTGAAGCAATGGGGTAGCATGATGGCATGCTGATAAAACCAAACAGGCTTTTGTGTCAGTGGAAGACCTTCAAAGGTCCTCTTTAAAAATAAAATAAAAAAAAAAAAGGAGAAAGGCAACTTTGTGAAGTCACAACAATTTTAAATGTTTTTTTTGTAATACAGTCACAGCATGTCAAAATGGGAAAGTACTGTATATTGATGGGCAGATCTGTAATCTGGAGATTAAAAAAAAAAAAGAAAATGAAAGGACTGATAGTGACTGCAACAGCTGAAAGCTGTATAAATCTGTGTGTCTCTTGAGAAAAATCAGACACCCTCAATTCAGTAAGTGTGCCATGCCAAAAAACTCTAAACTAAAGAGTGGCCAGCTGTCTTCTGGCCTGCTATTAAATTGCTCCTTGGATGGTGGCGATAACATTTTTTTCTCCATAGGAGTATCACACCAGGTCCCCAAACAGAGCGACCAGCTGTACAGCAAATGTGTACTGATCCATCTGGGCCCTAGCAGGCTGCAGCCTCCATCTTAGGACACGTGGGGCCGTTCACAGGCTTGGCTGGGGCTGGTCTGCAGCACACCCCTCTGAAACCACGACCACCTCCTTTTCTTTCATTTACCTCCATTATCATAGTAAATGTTGAGTAGCTGCACACCAGACCTGCCTTTTATGTTTGAACCAGGGCTGTCGTCATCTGAGGGTAATATTCATGCATCAAAATGTGCTGGCAGACATACAGAGGAGGCAGCAATGAGCACTTCAACCTGATGAGATGAGGTTAAGGTGGAGACTCCTTGCACTTGGTTTGGAGAGGCTATTGTATTACAAAGGCAGCTAATAAGGAACCGTCTGGGTGAAATAGGCTCAGGTTCTGTTGTTCCATACACTTAGCACTATAGTTATGTCACGGCACATCACTATATATAGAGTTATCAGTGTGAACTGACACCGTGGAGAGGGGCTTGGATGAAAACAACACCCCTATGAATCCAGCGTCTGCTCCATTACCTACGCTAATAATGCTGACAGCTGAGCGGAGATGACCCCAGCCCCCTGATTCCCCTCTCCTGTGCAGATGGCCATTAAAAGGAGAAAGAGTTCCTTTTTTTCTGTGAGAAGGTATTTAGATATTTTCCAAATTAGATTTTTTTCTGTGTTTTTTTGTTTTTTGTTTTTTTTTTGGGTCAAAATTGGCATTGCATTAATTAGAAGCTGGGTTTAATTTCATTGTATTTTAACTCACAAAGAGAGCCAAGTTCTTGAGAATCGTTATGTCTGGAAATCAATGCAAGCTGTCATCATGCACACGGTTTTTATAAAGTTACATCAGTTGAACACATTTTCTTTGTTCTGTTCAGTTCTTTTTTTTTTCGTTTGACAACTTTGTATTTCAGACAGTTTTGTTTTCTCCACATTTTAAAGATCACAAGACAAATGCACGAAGCAGAACCCCTTTTGAGTAGTCAGATGAAAACCATTATCATGTTGAATGCTAAACAATGGCATATCAGAGAAGTAAGGCATCAGGCAATAACCCAATCACCTATCCTCCTGTTATCTTAAGCTGTATGAATTCTACTATTATGAAGGAACTGTGTGCTTGTGTGGCTGAAAGACATAAAATAACCAGTAGGGGGGTTGTTTTCTACCCTCCCTGTGTGCTCCGTGCCTGCCTTTGCGAGTGAAAGGACTAATGTTGGTATGGTACTGTATTAGGCACCCCCAGTAGACTAGTGGGTGAGCAGATCGCAAAGATGAATACAAAACACACACCTACACACTCTCAGCTCGTCTCTCTCTTTTGCAAATACACCGCAGAATCAAAATCACAAATCACATGCTTCTGATTGTTTATGCACAAACAGTGGGTCCCTGATAGAATTGCCTACCGGTCCTGATAGAATTGCCCGCCGTGTTTAAATTCACCTGCGCCTAGAAGCGTGTCCCAAACAGAGAGGCAGTTTGGTTCCAGATCAATGAGTCTCTCTCCCACTGAAGACAACAGATAATGCAGTGTAATGAAAGAGCCGCCAAACGAGCTGAATAAATGAATGAATATAGGAACGTGAGACTAGAATTCAGACGCCTACTTACTGCAGGCAAGAAAACCTGTTTTTCAATGGTTTCCTCTATATAAATTATTCTGCCTGCATACAAGTAGCAAGCAAGAGTGAAGACATTTAGAAAATGTGGAGGTTGGTCTTACACTGGCATTCCCACCTTAGGAATCTTGCAAAAAAAAATTATTATTATCACATTAATAATTTTGGAATATACAGGGTCATGTCCATTCATGACTCCATTAAATGCAAATATTATGAAACCATGTTCTCAAATGTATTCAGATCTGAGTAGAATGCTTATGTAAAGAACAACGAGCAAGCTAAATAAAAATAAAACTAGCTGTTATTACTGATTCTATTAGGAAATTTTAACATTTCTCAGTAAAATCTAGTAATCATCCCCCCCAATGGAAACTACCTTCATAACAAAATAGTTTGAAGTACAGAGATTCTGCATAGCAAGCATGCACACACCATAAAATATCATTCACATGCATGTTGAAATGAAACGCGCAGGTTTATGAATGCACAGCACTGGGGATGCACTTGATGACCAAAATATAAAAGTAATTCCACCTATTTGGTGATGTGATCCAGATACTTGTGAGCCTGAGTGAGACAGGGTTAAATATGTCATTACATATATCACAACAGTCCTTAAAATGTGATTCATCCTGTAAAATATAGCGGGAAAGGTGGTCTGAAGTTGCTTGGTCAAATGCTTGTTGTGACATTGGACGTGTTTTGCTTTATGATTTGTATTTATGACAGTCACACTAAATCATTTAAATTTGATACCTAAAGCCAACACTAATGAATTTCATGCAAGATTTTAAAGAGATGCTAGCAAAATGCATAAGCATTGTATTTGGTGCAGGACTGGCACAGAACAATCAAAAAATGAGAAAGAAAATGTTTTTCCTACCCAGCATGTGGTTGGCCACATGAACTTGGATGTCCCATTCACTGTAGAACACCATCTGACATTTGATGCACTGGTATGTCTTCTTCTATTAATATGAAAAAAGAAATAAAGTCAGCTCTGGTTAATTAGAACTATTTTATCAATTAGATGCAATGATATAAAAATAATTTTTAAATATCTTAATGTTTTTGACCATTCTTTAACCGGATTCAAAGAAATATGAATCAACAATACCTCTTCAGTTTGTGAAGGGCTGGCTCTGGGCATGGGCGACACCTGTGGGGTCTTTAGCTGTCCGCTGTTGCTATCTCCAGACAGCTCCCGATGCACAGTCTGTACATGAGTTTGCAACTCTGCTTCAGACTCAAACTTCACATTGCAGCTGGAACAGCGTGTCTTGGCTGCAGATGATGAAGATGTGGAAGAGGAAGAGGATGTTGAGGAAACAATTTTTCCTTTTCCCTCTCCAGGGCTGAGACTCTCCCCTTGTACCCACGCAGTGGTAGATGTTGCTGGAGTGGAGGCTCCTCCCTGTTGCTGCTGCCTTCCTCCATTCACTGTTGGGCTGGAGCTCTTGGACCCGGCAGCTGTTACACAGGATGCACACAGTCCATAAGGTAGTCCATTGATGTCCAGTTTCACCAGGTCTTGTTTGGACCTGAAATCTTTCAGGCAAGAGGCACATTTGAAAGGTTTTTGGGCATGATGTTGATGCTGGTTTTGAGAGATGGCATTGGTGCGGCCCATGGGTTGGTTGGAGGACATAGTGCCTGTCTTTTGCATGTGGAAAGTACCATGAATCTTGAGCTCCAATGTGGAGGTGACAGTCTGCATGCACACCACACAGCGGAAACCAGTCAGAGAATTCCTCAGGTCGGGGTGCATCTGGCAGTGCTCCAGGAAGTCCTCTTCACTCTGCAGCGGCATCTTACAAATGCGGCAGCTGCCTGTGTCCAAACTCTTGCTATGGGTGACCTTGTGCTCTGTCAGGGTGAGCAAGGAAGGGAAGCGCTCCCCACAGATGGGACACATGTAGTGTTTGACCGGTCCAAGATGGGTCTGCATATGTTCCCTCAGCCCAGCCTCAGAGAAGAAGGTACGGGAACAGACATTGCACTTGTGGTTGCCTTTGATCATTTCAGCTTTCCTTTTTACCATTGCACTCTCACCAGGGCGGATATTGTGATCTCTCAACTGGTGGTTCGTGAGGAGAGACTCCATGGTGTAAGAAGCCCCACATATGTCACACCCATACATGGGTTCTGCAGTGTCCACCTCTTCTTCACTACCATCATGGCTGTTCTGTGACTCCACCACAGACCCTCCTGGTGCTCCTGGACCATGGCTGTTGGTTAAGAGACCTTGCAGTTCAGCATCCTCTTTAGGTTGGCCTTCCCCACTGCTTACAGTAGATCCATTAGCACCACAATTCTGGGTCTTTCCCTCAAACACACAGTGTTTCTCCCTTAAATGTTTCTCCAGAAGGACAATAGCGTGGAAAGCCTTACTACAGAAACGACAGTTGTACTTTTTGCTGTGGGTGGTGATGTGGCACTGAAGCTCTACCTCTGTACCAAAGGACTCCCCACAAAAAATGCAGCGATGGGCACGGCCTTGGTTCTCCAGATGGCTGTGTTTGACATGTAGCTGCAGGTCGGTTTCATGCCTGAAGTCCCAATTGCAGGATGTGCAACGATATACCTTCTTCTCGTTGCTATGCTTCACAGCCAGATGGAGTTGGGTAGAAACCTTTGAGTCAAACACCTCCTGGCACAGAGTGCAGCGAAAGAAGACAAAAGTATGCATGTCAAGTAGATGCTTCTGCAGGTCATCTACTGAAGTGAACTGCTTGTCACAGCTCTCACAGATGTAATAAGTGGAAGTAATGGTGAAGTGAATAGTAACATGCTTCAGCAGGGATTCTTGGTTGGGAAACTCTTTGTTGCACTGTGGGCACGTGAGCTGAGGCTGCAGACCATCCAGGTGAGTTTTTAAGTGAGTCTGGAAAAGGTCTAAACTTGTATACTTGGCTCCACACTGGTTGCATATGAACTCACTGGTAGCGCGTGAGGCAGCGCTGCCTTGTTTCAGCATGGCATTTTGTTCCACAGATATGGGTGAAGAAGGGCTGAGAGTGCGCAAAGACTTCTTTCCATTGTTGATGTAGTTAAGCGCCAGAGGAATGTTCTTGTGATTCTCTTTGATGTGCTTATTAAGCTTTAGAACACTGTTGAATATGGGTGAGTTGGTGCAATAGGAACAGGAGTACACTTCGACTATGGGTTCCTTGGGAGTTACAGCCAAGGGGGAGTCAAAGCGTAGGCTGCCCCCATCACAGTGGGTCTGACGAACATGTTCCTCCAAGGTAGCCTCTGTCAAGAACCCCATGAAGCACTGGGGACAGAAGAAGGCATTGCTCTCCTTGGCAACGGGACTAGGAAAGCCATGGGAACAGCGGATATGCTCTTGTAGGGCATTCAGATCACTCAACACCTCAGGGCAAAAGTTACACTGAAGCAGAGCATCGGGCAGTCTAGCTAATAGGGCAGCATGGTCTTCTGCATTGTGGACCTGCTTAATATGTTCATTAAGATTTAGAAGAGAGGGGAGAACCTCCAAACAAAACTGACAAGTATGAGCTTGTTCTGGCTTGTCCAGATGCATGGTTCTAAGGTGAATTTGAAGGACAGCCAAGCTGGAAAATACTTGCTTGTTGCAGTAGATGCAACTGTAGGAGACTTTAGGCTGTTTTGAGGAGCGACCTCCGATATCAGATGTGTTCTGAGCAGCCCTCTTCCTCCTCCCTCTTGTCTTGGGCACAGGTGGTGCTGTCTCCACCATTGTAGAGCTGTCAACAGAAAGGTTGGAGTCGGGGGTGGTGCTTGAGACAGAGGTGTAGCCTACAGTAAGCAAAGAAGGGCTATTACTATGGTTACTAGATTCAGGGAGCTGGTGAATGTCCATATGGGCATAAAGGTCCTCAACAGACAGAAAGTGCTCAGAGCAGATAGCACAGATATGTCCCTTCCTATCTCTGCTGTGGGCCTGGTCAATGTGGGTTAGCAGGGTGCCCTCATCACTAAAGGGCTCATGGCAGTAGATGCACTGCAGGGTGGCACCCAGGCCTCCGTCTTCGGACGGCGAGCACTCAGGGTGGCACTCCGCGATGTGCCGCTGGAGCTCCTCCGGAACATCAAAGCCTTCCTCACACCGGCTGCATTTACGAGTTTCTTTCAGCTTCCATTCATCACCTCTTGAAAAACTCGAGCTGCTGCCATCTTTGCCCCTTTCATGTACTTGCATGTGGCCGTGGAGAGAGCTGGAGGAAAGGAAGCCTCGACGGCACACGGGGCACTTGTGGGGTTTGTTGGATGCGTGAGTTTTCATGTGAATTTTGAGGTGATCACTGCGGGAAAAGGCAGAGTCACACTCTCCACAATGGTACTTCTTATCACCGGTATGTAGCTTCACGTGTCGATCTCGGCTGCGCTTGTGTTTAAACAGGCGGCTACAGAAGGTACAGCTGAAAGGGAGTTTGTCACCGTGGCTCTGTTCGTGACGCTTGAGGAAGCTTAAGCGGCTAAAGGACTTGTCACAGAACTGGCATGGGTATGGCAGGCCAGGGCCCCCTTCTTCCTCCCCAAAATCATAGTCCTCACAGTGTCCTGGGGAAGTCTGGTCCTTACTGGAGGGAGATGATGCTGGCCAAGAACATGATGGGTCGTCCTCAAGATCAGCACTGCCTGGAGAAGAAGAAAGAAAAAAATTAAAAAAAAATTGAGGTAAAGTTATAGTATAATATGAAAAGACAGGATGAGTGTAAGTTGGGGAGGTGCTTTTTGAGCCTGTATGAGAAATTTGAACAGAAAAGGAGAGTCACTGTGGTGTTATTAATCATAGTTATTGTAAGGTTGTGGTGTATAAATTTGGAATTCTTTGAAATGTAGTTAATTTTTTCATCAGCAGCTCTAGCTGAAACAATACCTCTCCTCAGGTATTATTTGAAAAGTTATACTTAAATATGCAATTTAAAGTGTAATTATAGAAAAGAAAAAGTTGAAATACTTTTACCACAATTAACCTTGTATGTGGCCATGTAATGGCTTAGCCCACTGTGACTAAAAACACAATCTCTCTGACATTTAAAGCCCACACAAGACAATGGGTGTACTAAGGATGTAAGCCCTGCATGAGGTAAATTAGAACATTTCTATTATCCCTGAACACTTACCAGAATTTTTTTTTTCAAAAAACAAAAAATGTCAAGAATGAAAGAGAAGATTAAATTTACATTTTAAACCACAGCTTTGCATAGCCTTTGGGAACACTCTACTGCAAAATGGATTGTTTTCATGAAACATGTGCCTTTCAGAGCATTAGTCAATAAATTATGAAATATGCATAATTTGCATATCCGCTGAATGGTGCGTGATTGTCTGTGAGGCAGCTGATCCTGAATTGATGAATGTGTCATGTGCTGATGTGGGGAAGTGAGCTAGGAAGAGAGAGAGAATGGAAACCAAGTGGCTAACTATCTCACTCCAGGCCGAGCAGGTGCAGACACTGACCAGGGTACACTAGTCTACTGATAATACAACCCCCATTCTTTTGACAATGACTTTAAAGTGTCCCTATATATTCCACTTCTTTGCCGACATTCCAATCCACTGGTTCACTGTACGGTGATATGAATGGAAAACAGTACACCACTTTCCACAGGTTCAAAAGGTTACAGACCACTTCTTCCCGCTGTTGAGCTCTAAGTGCTGTGAACTTCCTTACCTAAATAACAACATTATCCCAGGCTCTTCTGAAAAAAAATCCAGTGTAAAAGGCCATAACTTGGAATGGGAAAAACAAGAGGAAACTGCAAAGATTTATGAGAGGGACAGAGGAAAAGCATGAGCTCTTTCCAGGATCCAACCTCTGTACTCTCCTTCAGCTGACAAATCTAAGTCCCTCTCTCTCCCCCATGTCTGTTGTTTTTGCTGGGAGATCTGCCCTTTGTCAGGATATCATGCCCTCTCTGAGCATTCACCCCCATCAGGGCCTATCTTCAGGAAACAGATGGGGTCGGAGGCCATTCCCTTGCCCCTCCAAACTGCTGAAAGCGGCACATTGAGAGCCCACCTCCACACCGCAGCCCTCCCGGAAACCTCCCACCCCTGGCAAGGCGCCCACTCTGCACACACATCTCATTCAAGGAGTGAACCTTGCCGTATTTACTTGCTTTATCTCTCATCCATGTCTCAATGTTTTCTCTCTCTCTGGTTTGAGGGAGGATGAGTGACTCAGTGCTATGCCCTCCTCCACAGAGGGGGCGGATCTGCCCTATCTCATATTGCCTCCCAGGGTATAGGAGAAGAAGACAATGCAAGAAGAATGACCTCAGCCAATGCCTTACAGTCAAACATATTGGCTTTGAGACAACAGTATAAAACAAACAAATAAATGGGCTTATATACAAGGCTAAATGAAATTCTACTGTCTTAAATGAGGAAGACTTTGCCTAGAGACATTACCAAGCTGTCAAGATAAGCTCATTTCAATTTTGATGTTTGTTTACTTGATGTATATTATTTATTCTGTGGCTTACTCTAATAACACACATACATAAAGTTATATCTGTGGGGGACATGTGGGAGTCACAAGGATTTCTTGAGTTAAGTTAGCAGAAAGAAGTTTTTGGGTATGTTAAAAGCCATGTTAGTAGTAGGTGGTGAAATATTAGGCAAATTGAAACAGATAAAAATGAGAGCAATCAACTAGAGCAAAATCATTTGCCAACAAGTTAGGCGTTATCGTGGTATTAAAGTGAGTAGCTGTTAGCTCAATCCCTGCATCAAAATCCCTGCAGCCTTGATTCTTTACAATGAAAGCACTGTGATCGCCATCTACTACAGTCAAAACACAAACTAAATACTTAACAGAAGGGCCCAATCCACCCACCCACCCATCCATTATCTATACCTGCCTATTCTTATTCACCATCTCTTTGGGTGAGAGGCAGGGGTCCACCCTGGACAGGTTGCCAGTCAATTAAAAGACCCCAATTGTAGAAAAAAAAAAAAAAAAAGAAATCAAAATCTACATTCAATTAGAAGGGTGGATTGATCATGATCTGAGCTTACGTTGCTGCCAATAACACAGGGAATATTTGACTGGTGAAGAAAACCATGGGTTGAAATAATATCTGAAAATCCACAGACTGATTATTATTAGTTTTTTTTTTATGTGCCGAACAGACATAAGCCAAAACATTATTGCTGACACTTTGTAGATATATGTCAAATGGGAAGGCCATGTAAATCAGTCCATGAATCTCACAGACCTAGAAATAGGAGCATCGCTCAGTGTAAGGCTCTGAGGGGCACACGTTCTTTCTTGTTTTGCCTCGACAGTCCATTCAGCTGTCACATCTCTTTCTAATCCAGTATTCTACTCCTCTATCTCTGAAGCAACCCCCCCCCCCCCCAAAAAAAAAAAAAAAAAGAGAATCTAATGGACTGTGACCTTCATAAATTTCTACAATTTTCAACATTATGTCAATGCATTGGTAACTTATACAAAATCACTGCAGAATCCACTGGAGGTGCAGGAGTTCTTTTGTTTTACTCTCACCCACCACCTTTTGCATGTTAAGAATGAGTGTTTGAACCAAAGTGAAGAGTCGATGCATTCTGTTGGTTTCCTTAGTTGCCTTTACTAGATCAGTATTATATGAATACAATTATAATGAGTTTTTAATTGAACTTGTCCATGTTCTCTGTAGAATAAGAAAGAAAATGACCTTCTATGTAAAAAAAAAAAAAAAAAACACACCTAAAACTTTGTAATTATGTTTGTTCCAATAATTCTACTCACTGTTTATTTTGCACTGCAAAATACACAGGAAGGGCCAACTCTTTAAAATAAGAGACTTTTTGACAACTTTTACAAACAGAATATAATAGAATTCCATAACAGAATTAATTGTTTGGCCCAAAAGAGTCTGTATTTACCAAAAATCACCATAATCTCTGATCTTTGTAGGTAGTTTGCTACATGGTTGAGTTGCCATGCTCTCTAATCTTTATTCAAAGATGTTCTATCACAAATGGCGTCTCAGCTATCGCACTTTTCTTTCTCTTTCTGCCAGTTTCCAGATGTGTTTGAAGCTGCATGTGGCAAGCTGATATATTGGACACCCACATGTATGCCGCTGTTGTGCAACAACAGTGTGAATTCAGCAGCACCAAAAACTAAGACAAAATGGTGCTCATCGAAGTTCTTTTTTTAAATTTTTTTTTCTGATTTAAACTGCATTGCTTGACATTTTGGATTAAAAAAAATGAACACATTTGCCCCCCATTACTTTCAATGTAAATAATCCGCACTCCCTTCTGTTTAAAATTCCTATGTGAGATTTTACTGGACCGCAGTTGATCATTAGTGGTCACGTGCCACACAAAAAGGAGCTTGAAGAATGGGAGGAAATTCTCCAAAGAAGCAAGGCCCTTTAAACATTCCTAAAAAGCGGTTAGTAGTGACCATGCATGTATTAAAACCTTTGCTTTTGGTCCCTTAAGCCTTTTTGAGCTAAAAGCACCCAGAATTTAAGTGCCTCAGGGCTTTTTAAGGAGCTAAAAGATTATTTCATCCTGAGTCTTCTGCATTTCTAGTGAGGTCTAATTTCCAGGATAGATTAGGTAAATCAAGTCTGCCGAAGTGTGAACGTCTCTCTTCGCTGGGGCGCTGAAGCTTGCTCAGTTGCCTACACGGAGCAGTGAAACAAAGAGACGCGCTTCAGCCGCATTCATCCATTATCTGTTAAGGTTCTGTGTTTCTACAGGCTCTGGGTGTTTATTTGTGCGCTAGATGTGAAACAATCAGAGATTAACATTTTATTGCCGTGATTCACTGCTTTACTCTTCCTGGTTTGACTGCTCTCCCAGCAGTCAGTCACTCGCAGCTCTCTTTCCTCATTCCTTATTGGACCTCCCGCAGCTCCTGGTGCATGCTTTGTCTGGCCCAGCTGATTGAAGAGGGCATAAATGACCGGGTTTGAATGTTGTGTTTACAAACGGTGACAAAAGTTCCCGTGGCACAAGCTCAAGTTGACAGATTTGATGAGCTTTCGGATCGACTTTGAACCTAAGAATACTGAGGCAGTGGGGCAAATAAAATCCACGTAATACTCGAGCAGTCGGAAGTGTGGGTAATCATAAAAGTCCTCCCTTTTCCAACCACGGCCATTTTTACAGGTGGGATATCTTTCCTGGAACTTTGCGTAAGCCTTGGTTCCTGCAGGGGAAATCGTGGGATTCAGGGAAAGGACCCTCCCACCTCACAAGAAAGACCCCAGTTCCTACAATCGAAATGTAGCTTTTCTGGTAGAATACTGTAAAAGAAAATAAGCAATGTGCCCTCTTTAACGTCATGTATTTTGGAACTAAGGTAATCCCTTCACATGTATGTCTCTGTTATTTCACAATCCACAAAAAGAAAATGTGCTCAAACTTTTGTACAGCACTATATCTACTACAAGACCCCTTTTTCCCCTCTCTTTTTCTGAGGTGGCCTTAAAAAATACCTCCCTCAAAAGAAAAAGCAAAAACGGGTTTTATAGTCTGCTGAAACTTTATTTCAGATACTCAATCGATGTTTCAGCATACACACATGCACACCCACACACACTCAAACAGACTGTGTAATACACAAGAGAGCACGATTTTACACACACTCACTCACATGAACAAACATATATGTACACACATGGCATGCACACAGATACACACATATAAGAGCAATGGCTAAAACAAGTGTGTGAACAACTGTAGATGAAAGAGCAATCTTTCTCCAGAGACCAAAGAGGAAAGAAAGAGAGAGACTTGTTTTTTTCCTTCTTCACCCAGACAAGAAATGCCCAGGCCTCAGCAGCAGCCTGAGTAAATAAAAGAACGGACCTTACTTCCCTGTCTCTTGGGCCGGGGGCCTGTGCACGCCAGCACTCTCTGTGCTGCTGCCAAAGGGGATGCTGGGGCCTGAAAAACTACACCCTGCAGCTGAAGGGCTGTCTTTGTTGGTCTGCCAAGGCCTTCCTGAGCATCCTCCAGCCAACAGCCTGTCACGTCCTGGGAGGAAGACCTCCATCTTAAGGCCTGTCCCTCTCTGGGAGTTCTGTCCCTAACCCCCTCCCTATTTCTTCTTTAAAGGTCTCCTATGTGGAACAAAACAACCTTATTTGGTGTGCTGCTGTGGAGAAAGGCAGAAAGTGAGCTACAGGCATATTTATTAAAAGGATAAAAAATTCTGTCCTGAGGTAGAATATATATATATATATATGTATATATATATATATATATATATATATATATATATATATATATATATGTATACATACATACCTATACACACACACTTTCCCCCCCTCTAATAATGCAGCACAAGTAACCACAAAAAATTCCCAAATCACATGTGGGTCTCACTTCCCTCCGAGCTAGTCTGAACTCCTCTTTGTGCTCCACTTCCTCTATGTTCATTTATAGCAAGCACCCTTTCGTAGAGTAAATACTCCTGTTCAAATAGGATCCCTAATGCTAGGAACAGGTAGGTTTACCGTGCCGGCACACAGCCGCACAGCTTTCAAAACCCCACGAGGATATTTTTATTTATACAGTTAAAGAATGTGAAATTAACAAGGTAGATGGGTAATTCATCAAGAAAAAGAAGCCATTAATCTTCCTGAGGACACTGTTTCAGTTTAGGTTGTAATGCATAGTCTGAGAGGTTAATGATATATATGTTTCAAAAAGAGCTATTAAGAGTTGATTTTAGTGACAGATATCGCTCTTTACTAGCATTATTTCAGTGCAATACCAGAAATAAAAGCCACAAAGGAAGAAATACTGGATTGCCAATACCACAAAATATTCATTGCTGCTGTGCTCAGCAGTGCCATACTAAATAAAAGATTTGATAGTTATTCATATTCAAATCCAATAAAGTTCCTTTTCAGTAGAGGCAAGGCTGCAAGTGTACGACAAAAGTATATGTTAAAGTTCTTCAGTAACAGAATCAGCATGTTGTGCCAAAAGTGAAAAAGAGAAAAACAAAAACAGAAATGACTTCTGATGTTAAATGTATTGCAGCTAAACATTTGGCTTAGTAGATATTTAAAACAGAAGAGGGGTTTTGCTGAAAAAAAAAGCAAGCAAAAAATATGTGCACAGTACTCTGTAAAGGTATTTTGCTATTCTCAAATCCAAAAAATGGGAGGAATTGACATAAAAACCACCACACACACAGACACACACACACACAGACACACACACACACACACACATGATCCTTTCAACATTTTGCAATGGAAAAAAAACATGAACATAAAATCAATCAGATGATTTTAAATTAAATTTAACAGGCTTTTGAAAACGCTGTCGTGTCTTTCAATGAATTCTACAAAGACAGATAGATAAATATGTGTGATAAATAAAATGTATTATTATAATTATTATAATTATTATTATTATTATTACAGTAGCAACAGGAATGAAAAACTGAAAAAAAAAAAAAACGGCACACAAAAAATAAAAATAAAAAGGAAGACATTAAAGGAAAGTGTGTATAAAGAGCCAGATGAGATTAAAGAAGGTGTTCAGTAAGAGTGCAGTCAGGTAGGCAAACATGGTGATAAACTGAACGACTACATAATTTGTATTCTAAATCCTTGGTCACCGAAGTGCAGAGGACCGGGGTAATCTCAGAGCTGTGATAAACCAGAGGTTATTGTTCTATCTGTCTGATGTGTGAGCGCTGTTGAACAGTGATACTTGCAATTCTTAACCAATGCTTGAATTGTGATTCTACAGTTTTTACTTCCACCCCTCTGCAAACATTCAGGGGCCGTAGGTTGGGAATAACTCACTGCTGGTGTCCGGACCTTCGTGCCTGTGGTGCTGGAAGCAGATCATGATGGCTTATCACTGCCTGACAGAGTACAACAGAGTACATACAGTATCTCCTATCTAGAAAAGCAAACTCTTATCCAGGTCCAGGAGATTATCTTATCAGAAAAGATGTCTTTGCTTTCACTCATTTGCCACTTCTATAGCAAACTAGACTTTGTTCAAAAGCCATTCTAGTTTAAAAAAAAAAAAAAAAAAGCAATGGTTGTGCTTTCAGCCACCAAATCCCGTCTTCCGGTGTGTTGTACCAGAGATCTGTACGTAGCGGTTGTCATAAGAGATGTGTTGTGCGAGTGTATTTGTGGCACTTTGGGGATTGGGGATTCATTGAATAAACAAAAAGCTGACAACTTGTCTGATGTAACACCGTGACCTCACTTCATATTCAGAAAGGGGATCTTTTTACAGTTACTGGGAAAAGTAGTGAGCCTTCCCCATGAGACAAAGCATGTGTCATCTCGACACTTTTCCTGTTCTGATGCCCAAATAGGAGCGTATGTCTGAGCAACACACTATCATGTACGGCCCTGATTGTGACACAACCACTTAAGATCTAACAGCGTAGATGGGGAAATAATTTTTTACAGTTTTACATTAGCTAAGAACCTTCCTCTGTGACAAAGAGGCAGGGTGGGAAGGATTTTTTTTTTTTTTTTTTTCTGGGACTTATTCCAGTCAGATGAACAAATCACTTATTCAGGACCGAGAGCTCAGAGGACACAGAGCTATTGGAAGAGACCCAATTCTGAGCTTTACTTATAGTATTCCTGCTACATCCCTGTTTTAAGACATCAAATCCAGTCTAAATGAAACACTGATAATTCCCAGTAGCAGCCTGTCAACAAAAGTACCAGGTGGCTAGATTCTTGCAGCGTGCAGCTGATTAACATGTAAAAAAAAAAAGCTAGTTAAGACATGTAATTCATCATTAAATTCACAACCTTAGATATTTTATGTCTATGTGTGTTGGGGGGGGGTTGTGTATACACTTCTGTCTTTTTCATTCCTTCTTTTTTCTTAGCAAACACAATATGTTTTTACACATCACTGAGAAATGTCAGGTCCCTCACCCCCCTTGCAACAGATCAATCAAATCCATGAGAAGGAGGGGAAAGTGTGAGACGACTGGAGGTTTGGCAAACAGGGATGCTGCCTTTCACTGGACGAGCAAGAAAAAAAACATTAAACGAAATAAGGACTCGCTTTCCGCAGTTTCATCAATGCCATAGCGGCGGGCTACTCTGCTCTAACAACGTGCACATGCGCAACGCAGCATGTATCCACGTACAGAAAGTTGAAGGAGAGTTGCGCGCTAACCGGAACTGCAGTCGGTGGGGATTTTTTCACGCAGGGCCTGACACAAAGAGCTGGGACATCAAGCGCTGTCCTGACTCAGTGGTCCGGGTGTCCATTATTCTGGCTCTCATGGCTCTGTCTCTCAACCATGGGGAAGCAGCAAACTGTCAAGTACTTTGTCCACATTACCCATGTCCCCCAGCACAGACAGGAGCACTTGGTCACTGTCCCAGAAATCACAGTGCCCTAGTGGCATCCAGGGAAAGTTAGACAAATGGAAGGCCAGAGGAAGAAAAGTAGGGCAGCCAGTCATCCTTTACTAGGCCTTTTCTTTCTGTGATACTGAGAAACAATGAAAAGAGGGATTATATTTCAAATAAATGTCTCTGTACAGGCAAACTGAAATCAATTCTACTTACAGTCATGCAGGGAAAAAAGTACAATCCCTGCCAACTGTACGTTTTTTCTGTTTTGTTTTTTTTTTTTTTAAACATATTACGACATAGTACAAAGTTATCTGGTCCTTACAAAGCCTTTTTAGGCAAATACGACTGCGGATGAACAAAAACACATGACAAATAACACTGGGTCATTATTTATTTGAAAGGGTCATTATTTTATTTAAAATGCTTTAAAAGATTGTTTTGACATGTCTGGAATGAATCAATAAAATGAAATGAATGAAAAAATTTAATAAAAACTAAGCCAGAATGCAGAAGCAGTGTGTAGTGTATAAATTAACTACATCAGAAATGATCAGATCATAGAAATTTAGAGGAAAATTTACTGCTAATTTAATCACCAGAAAGGGTGACAACTTCAACGGAAACAGAAGTTTTGACAGGTTCCTGGTCTGGAGCATTTAGGTGTGTGCAACTGTTACTGCTCATCATTCTGGTAAAGGAAATCAAACTTTTTTTTTTTTTTTAATTTAAGTCTATCATTCTACAGTGAGGAAGATTATTCCCAAGTAGAAATCATCTGAAACAGATGCCAATCTTCCCAGGAGCAGATGTGATGGCAAGCTGACACAGAAGTCAGAACAGGCCTCAGTTAGATATTAAATGTTAAATGCTCAAGCTCATGACAGCGATTAGAAAAAGACAGCAGAAGTTTGGCTTGTGAGAAAGTCTCTATTCTCATGACAGCACAACTGATGTTTGCAAAGCTGCATGTGAATAAAGAAGCCTTCTGCAACAATGACTTTTGGAAACTGAGACCAAGATGGAAATATTTGGTCATAATTCACAGCGTCACATTTGGCATGAATTGAAAGCAGCAGATCGGTTGCTACATACATCTCATATATCAACTGCCAAGCACGGTACTGGAGGAATAATGATTTGAACTTGTTTTGCAGGCATTCGGCTGACGACAAACTCCTCTGTATAACAAAACTCTAGAAGAAAATGCGAGAATAGGAACAGGGCAATCAAACAAAACACTTTTTGTGGTGAGACTGAGAGATTGTACATAATCAGATGCCTCAATGAAAGATAGAAATGTTCTACATAGAAGCGAGAGAGAGACTGATCACATCATTAGTTCTGGTTATTGTTGAAGTTACCGATTCACGTTGTGTACTTATTATTCGAACATTGCTCCTTCATTTTGGTTTACTTTTGTTAAATAAACAATGACATAGCGTAATCTTTGTAACTCTGACAACATCTACGAGATTTCTTGCACATTCAGAAATGCAACACAATTAGTAAAATGAAGGGGGCTTTTAACACGGTCGGAGTTGTTTAGACCAGGATGAAAATCTGTATCAACTATGAAAACCGTATTAATCATAAAATATAATAATTTGAACAATGGCCTATGATGAAAGGATCTATTCAGAGAATTTGGTCCAGCCTCTGCGCTGTTATGAGCGTTGCTTTCAGAGAAGAAAGTGTAGCACTAGAGCATAGCAACTAATGCGGGGAATAAAGTGAGGGGTGATTCGCTGCTGCTTCTTAACATCAAACCCAAAGAAAAAGAAAATTAATGAGAGGGTGAAAAAAGGGAGACTTTTAATTACACCATTATTCACAAAAAAAAAAAAAAGAAGCTGAATTTATAGTTCATTATTCAGAGTGCAGTGGGTGGGCTTTATGGTTTATGATGGTGTGTTATTTTACTTGATTTGAAGGTTGAAATATTAAAATTAAATTACGCTTGGACCGAAAATACTTTTTGGCACTTTCAGACCCTCTAATTCCAGTCTCTTGAGAGTCACTTGGTAGACCACTGTATTTTTTTCTTTTCTTGCGTGGATGGATGGTCTTGATTATTTGCTGAAATTCTGATGACCCAACTCATCTGTTTTAGGCAACAAAACAACTTGGATGGGAGTGATAATTAGCGTCTTTAAATGAGAAATACTGAAATTATCTGCATCTGTGAGTATTTGAAATGTAAAACAGCAATGCACACAACTGAAAAGGCGATAAACGCCAAAGGTTCTGCAAAGCAAGATGATCAGACCTGAATTCCTGAACCTAATGGAGCAGTTTGCGTGTGGGAGTAGAGCCGTCGCTGTCATCTCCAACACCACCGAGTGTCTGGTAGTATGGAGAGGAAGGACATTTGACCACTTCAGGTGGGCCTCAGCACAAACAGGAAGGAGGCTGTCCCCCAGGCCTTGGCTGGACCAGCAGCCACAGTGAGCCCCCCAGGGGGAAAGAGGAGGATGACAATCTGTCCCCCAGCATGCCTCTTCACCGCCTGCCACACTGCACTAGCTCTAAGGGAGTGCTGCGCCAGGCAGGACTGGCCTGGGCTGGGCTTCAATAGTCAGGGGTGCCTCAGTGTGTTCGTGAGTGCATGCTGTTCCCTCAACACTGCGGCAGACCAGACGCAGGACCCAGTGGACAGTCAGCCAGCCAGTACAGCCACTGTGAGCTATACTGCAGCACCGGGCTGAGCCGCTACACATGAGACATTACTTAGATGCTCTTTTTATGTTTCCTCACACTCTTAGTTAGTCTCGGATATATGATTTATGTGATCAACCCGGAAAAGAAAAAAAAAAAGAATTGTTGTGCATACAGAAATTTGCTGAGTTACTTTATGGTATGGTTGCTTCATTAAAATAGGGTCTGCTCTGCAAGTTTCAAGAAACGCTATCCATTACTTAAAACCCAACACCGGGCTGGGTGAATTCAGGAAACAGGACCTAATTCTTTTTAATCAAACCACCTCGGAGTGACCCACAAAACTTGGGCTAGACTTCAGGTAGGACTCATCTCACTTTTTAAGTGTAACTTTAGAAACCGGGACCTACGTTTCAGTACACTGGGAATTCTTTTGAAGGGGCCTCTCGTTTGCCCATAACAAGCCTTATATCATCACCTCTTTTTTTTTTCCTCACTACAAACGATGATGAAAATGCCACAAAAATAAGCAAAAGTGAAGTTATTAACAATGAACGTTTGTGCGAGCTTTGCCACAAGCTGATGTCAGAAAACCCCGACCCTGCCTCTTGACCCGTGACCTTTGTCTCCCCTTATTAATACACTGTGGCTTTATTTGATATCTCATCAATACCAGTCCAGCTTGTCAGTGGTAAAACAACTGGACACAGCCCAGGAGGGAGAAGAAAACATGCATTGTGGAGAGGGGAGCAGGAAGGGAAGAAAAACAAGCATCAACTCAAGCAAGACGATGTATTTTCATGCATCCCTGTCTTAAATGTCAAGATTTCTTAACCCTCAGTGGCTGCAGTGCTGACACCTCTCCAAGGTTCAACAGAAACCGCATTCATTAATAATTAGCCTCGCTGTGAGGACAGGGGGAGCAAGACAGCTAAAATTTAAACTTCTGTCCTTTCCCGAGAGAATCTAATTTCACTTTTTTTCATTCTTCTTGATTTCTTGTTTTCCTGGCGTGCCGGCCAGAATCCTGAAGGCAGCCCACGAACGAGCAATGCAGACGTCGCATCAGCCTTACTCCTCCCTCCCCTCCTTAATCATGGCTCTAATACCCTCCAGATGAATAAACATCTTCATCCCTTCTCTGTAAGAGCCAGAAGGCTCCTCCACTCTTGAATCCAAGAGAGGGAGACGGAAAGAAAGAAAGAAATGGAGATCTGACGAAGGAGAGCAGGAAAAAGATGACAGATGGAAGGGTGGATCAATGTAGAAATGAACCAACAGCAAAGTAACAAAGCCATGGCAAGATTTTCTGGTTCTTTCCATAATTCGTCTGATCTATTCCCCCCTTGACACAATTATCACAGTCGTTCTAATTATTTTCCCCTCTTAAACAGATTCCTAATGGCAGGCTGTGCTTTTTATGGTCATGTTTGTAAAGCGAAGGTTTTAAAAGCTGTTGTGCAACCTTGTCGCCTCAGACTGTGTCCACAGACTTGCACAGGAAGGGGGAAGGGGGCGAAGAGGGAGGAGGCGAGCGGGTGTCTCTGGAGAATGGGCCAGGCCCCAGACCAGCACTTCCCTGGCCCAGCAACTGTGCCAGAATACTCATGACATGTGTGTACAGTATGTGAGCACAAATGGCAGACAGATTTAGGGGTTTGCTTTGTTTCCTCTTGCATTGTTTTCCGCTGGTATCCACACAAGTCACCATCATTGTATCTTATTTCTAAAAGCATAACAAACACATGCACAGACACACACACACACACAGACAAATACACACTGACACGCACAAGCATGTGCACATCTACCCAAATGAAACACTTTGCTGCCCTTACTCTCATCTTCATTTGTAGAACAGGGATAGAATATGAAGCCTCAATACAACCAGACAAATGACTACGGGGCATTTTACTTATTCATCCATCACTTCACATTGATTTATTCCTGTTTATCTATTTATCAGCTGAAAAAAAAAAAAGCCAGTTTCCTGGAATTGTTTTGTTAAAAGTTTGCATGCTAACAGACTTTGTGGAAAACTTTCAGGGTCAGTGTAGAAAAATCCCTAAAAGAGATTATTGAGGTTCAGGTTAGCCATGAATGCCCTCCTCTCACTCCAGCACCTCAAATAAACATACTTTTCCTCCAGTTTACATCTCAGCCAAGTAACCATTTATTTAGTTACACACCGCCACCTGGAAGGCTATTTATGTCTCTCTCAGGAGAGGAACTTGGTGTGACTGCCAAACAAAATGAAATCTCATATGAATTATCAACCATTCAGTACGAGAAACCCAGAGGAAGGAACTCTGATGCTTAGTATGTCTTTGCATTTGATTTCTACATTAAAAGGAATATCAAATGAACAAAGCATATACATGAGAGGTGAGCTATGGTTTCCAATAAAAGAAAAAAAAAAGTTTCTAAACACTGTATATACAACATATAAAGCTAGTATATTAAATCTGAAAGATTTTGTTTCGTGGGGACTGCAGTATTTCTGTTCTTATATAATTCAATATTGTATGTAGTAATCCTAATGTGCAGCAACTATAATGAACTCATTTCAAGGCCCATCATTGAGAAGAGTGGATGTAATAGTCCCCCAATATCAGTTATCACTGACAGCAACATCCATATCAGTTAATTACTTTTCATGGGGTCGTTGTAGATGAGAGGACACCAGCCGTTATCAGTATATGAAAGCAGAAGACATTGCTATTTTACTATTAGCACGGACAAGCCATTGTAGCTGTCACTAATACAGAAACGGCATACAATGACAGCGTAATAAATCCTGTGTCACTCACCCACTGGCTTACTTGGCTAGTTTAAATATCAAGAGAGCATCATCAATAAGGTGACCTTTAATTAAATTTGGCATGCAAATAGGTTGGCAAGTCAGGAAGAGAGTGAGAAAAAGAGATGTTTTGATCTTACAATTGGATGACACACACATAACACATACTGTAGAGTACGATATCGGCCTTGCAACAGGATCCCCTGTGTTTGTCTTTTCTTTACATCTAGCGCAAACAAAAACAGGAGGTAAGAGCGGTGCTTCCTGGCCTCTGTATCATTGTTGTGGTAGCTAAGTGACTGCCATCGCTGCGGGTCTTTACTGTCCCAGTAACGGGTTGGAGCTCGGAAATGTAATTTCACATAGTATGCATGCATCTGGAAGGATAACACGGGGACAGAGAGTGGTGCACGGACACTCAGGTAACTTGTAAACCTTGTCAGCTGAGTGCCACGCTGATGCTTGAGTCAGGTGACAGTCACAGTCACACACACTTGAGGATGTTTGGTGAGGAGAGACGCCTCCCACAGGTAACTCGATGTTCTGCAAATATGGAAATGCTGTAAAACATCTCATGGAGCTTTATTTTCAGGAATGTGCAGAACCCTGGAACTTAGCAGAGATGCTAGCTGAATTCTGAATTTTTTTTTTTTTTTTTGCCAACTATGATTGTCGGCTTCCGTCCAACAACTGAGAATGGATGGCGAAATATCCTTCTTCTTTCGCATCAGTTACTCCCAGAGACACGCATTATATATACCTGAACCTGCTCATGTCGCTTTAATAAGATGTCTGGATTAGGATTCGGCAGACGTAGCATCCTGCATGCACAGTCTCTACTTAGCTAGGCCTCAGATAACCTTTATCCTATAGGGCTTAATTAATGTCAGCCAGTCTACTCTGCCTTTCAGAAGGAAACGACTTATTCCTCTGCCCTCATGAAGCCCAAATCCCTCTGTTTCACTGCTGAGGCCGACTGCCTTGTTTATCCCAACTACAGGTACTGCTCCCTATTAAGGCCAGCACTTGTTACAGGGAAAAGGTTGAATTATTTACCAACAGCAGAAGGGGAGGAAAGCAGAGTGCGTAAGAAGAGGCATTCTACGCATAGATGAGGTTTATTTGTTGTTTTTTCAGGTTAAGAACATGGCAAGGTTAATTATCCGTCCATATTACATACACGATGCTAATAACCAAAGAAGCTTTTGGCTTGCCGCAAAACAGAAAATAACACAGATGAGTGCATCGATGTGAAAACATTATGCTTTAAATCTCTGATGAAAAGTATCTCACTGGTTTTGACAGTAGTTGAAGATTTATTCATTTGGTCATGTGTAAATAGATGATTGTGTTTTGTTAAATAGATTTTGAGGGTGCTTGCGCAGAGTCTTCACCCAGGGCAAACTCTCTGCATTCTATCTGCATCTCAGCCTCTGTGCACAATACAACAAAACATACAGAAAACAAAAGGGAGCACAGAGGGGGAGAACGAACAGACAGACCAAACAATAAACTCAACCACAAGAGACAGAGTTTGACTTTGTGTATGTATGTGCGAATGTGTGGGTGTGTGTGCGCGCGCACGCGCAAGTGTGTGTGTCTAAAAGGGAGACAGAAAACAAGAGGAGGACAAGGGAGATGAAGACAAATGCAGAAGGGGAAAGAGACAGAGGGCGGCAGAGAAAACGAAAGACAGAGGGAGAAATCAAATTTGCAAGAACATAACAAAAAGCTGTATCTCCAACAAAAGGGAACACACAAGAGTATTTGTCTAGCTGTCTGCACCAGCAGGATCCTCTGAAAGTTTATTAAACTAGAACCCTTCAAGAGAAGGCAGAGAGTAGTAAACTATACTACTGGGGAGGAAAGAGAGAGGGAGATGGAATGAGGGGGGGTTGAAAAAAAAAAAAGCTAGCTTTTCAGCCTCTGTGTCTCAGAAATTCTTTTATTTCAGCCATGCATTAAGTAACCTCCCCGCTGAGTTCTGCTCCCCTTCCTGGTGTGGATAAAGCCGTCCCTCGAGGGAGCCGCTGGTAATTTCCAGCTTCGCCAGAAACTCAGGTATTAGAAAAGACCGCTTGGGGACCTGCCACAATATACCTTCACAATTTCATACGCTCTGAAAAAAGAGGGAGCCCCTCCCTCTCAGCCTACCCCCACCCTCCCTGTAAACCCCCTCGAGGGTCCCCAGTTCAAATTTCTGAAGTGCAGACAACGGGTGTATGTGGGGGAGAAGAGGGTGGTGGTGGGGGGCCCGTGGGACTGAGCACCAGCAATAGAAAATCCATTGCATAGAGGAGAAAAAAGCATTTCCTCTCTGGTCTGGCAGGAGTGCCTTTTTCCCCTGGCTCCCACCAGAGGCTTTTTACAAAACATGTGTTGCTGACATGTTGACAGATTGCTCAGTGAAGTGTTAGGCGCATGCACACGGCTGGCCATTTAGGGGGACATGGCTTCCTACCCAACATCCTCTACCTGAGGCACCATGTTTTATACATCATCCCCCAAAGAAAAAAAGGAAACAATAAAAGGTAAGGGAGTTGCTTCCTTTGTGAGGATAGCAGAATATCATAGAGCCGAGCGAGACTGCGTATAATGCTGCCTTAGCTGAAATGCGGTGATGGGGAGGAGCAAAGGAAATGAGAATAAGGGGGGGGAATGGTTTCAGGCAGGAAAGACAGAGATAAAGCACAGAGGTGGGGAAAAAAAAGAGCGCTGGAGGATGGATACGTGGTATGCTTATGTACACCAGGTGAGCTTGTCAAACCAATAAGATACCCACAAGACCTCCTGTTCGCCTCCTTGTACTGAAGCCACCACTGGCAGGAGGGAGGATGAAATCTGATCAAAGGCCAGCTTCCAGATCCAACTTCTGCTCCTATCAGGGTATCGACAGCACATGTCTTAATCGCCCTGCGGCTCAAAAAGTGCTGCCGTGGCAACAGGATGGAAATGGGGATCATAATGTATTCATGGTGCTAGCGACCTGGGGGCTGCGGAGCACGCTCTCTGGGGACTGCACTTTACCCAGAGCCAGACGTGTCTGGGCAAAATCACTCCACACAAGACAGCAGCAGAATACTGAGGAGCCGCAACAGGATGGAGAGAGGATGAGAAAAAAGAGAAACGGGAGAGGTGGTAGGGAACGCTAAGGACAGAAGTCAAAGAGGATCATAAAAAAAAAAGGACTGAGAATAGTTTGGGAGATGAGAGGTAAACAACAGATGCGTAGGGTGTCAGAGAACTATTGTGAAGCAAATTCATGACTCTGGAAACCACTGACACTTTTAATGTTGACATTTTTCAGAAACTGCTCCATCAACATGCAAAAGCTTGAGCCTTATCCTGCATGATCCAAGCGCCATCACCCAGCTATGAAATCACCCTGTCTTTGTCCAGGAGAGCGTGTGTTCCACTCCACTGTGAGGCCATTGATTTTTTTTTTTCACCTCTTTCATTTTTCTGTTTTCTTATTGCTTTGTTTTCTTTCAATCTTGGTTTATGTTTCGGTAATCCAGCCACTTTGTTTCATTCAGGGACAAATGTTGTACACATGTTGTATAATACGTTCTTTCAGAACCACCCACATTCCTCATACGGCATCACTATACCATGAAGAGGCAGGAACACTGAGATATAATACCTGAAAAACAGACATCTGAATGTATTCGTGGATGTTTTACTCTGATGACCAGGCTTGTATGAAGTCAAGCAGAAGGATGTCTGTACTACTCTGACACTGAACTGAAACCTTAACACTCAACAGGGGAAGGAGAAAAAATAAAGCTGAGTGTGACTGGAAGGGGCTTGCTGGGATGAGTGGCCCTACCTTGAGAAGTCTGGTGCTGCTTGATCAGGTGGGTGGCTGGCTGGGAAATAAATTGCAGAGGAAATTGGTCCAGATTATCAGGGCCACAAAGAGGCATGGCCTTTCGGCCACGGGCAAGGGTGGATAAATGAGTGGATGAGCAAATGTACAGAGGAACAGAAAGGGGGAAGATTGATGGTTGAGCAGATGGATGCTTCACTTGAATGGAGAGTCCAGATACCCACATCCACCACCGCCTGAACTGACCGAGCTAACCACTCCTGAAAAATAAATGCTTACATTAGAAGTACACCTACCTTTTCCTCTGACTGAATGTAATTGCGGTCTCTGACTTTTACTGCCCTAATGATCTCCCTCTCTGCTTCACACCACACAGAAAGACACGCACTTTCACAATCTAATACACACCCGCATAAATGCTTACATGCTAAGGCAAACAAACAAACAAACAAACACAAAGCTATAGCCTGACCTGCTTTTCCTCAACAGGAGGGCAGCTGCAACAGGCACCATGCCAGGTAAACATCCTCAAGCCTTGTGCACTCGCTGCAGAGGGTAAGCTCAATGCTGAAAACACACTCTAAAATATGAGGAGTAGGCAATTATATTTAAGACTGGGAACGCATTCTTTGAATGTACATATTCCTTCTTACATGGCTCTCCTGCTGCATTTAGAGAAAAGAATGACAACTTTTGCTTCATTTTGTCAAAGAAAAATTGTAACACCTCCCCCCTAGATATGATGTTTCAAATGCATTAAGACACAATGAAAGGATTCACCTGCAAACTGCAGTGGGTCCTTCTGCACTAACTATCCTCCACACGTAGCACACCCTCAGGCATTCAACCCAGGGCCAGAGACAACTCCCCGCTCTGTCTCTCCTTCTTCCCTTTAGCTGACAGGTTCCTTGACGGCTAAACTCCGAAACAGACCTCTGTATTTGTGATGACGGTGCACAGCAATCAAGGCAGAGAGAGAGAAAGAAAGAGAGGGAGTGATGAAGAAGAGGGAGAGGAGGGGACATGGGCAGAGAAGACGAGCTAAAGAGAAACAAGGACATCAACAACATTTTCTCACAGAGAGATGACCCCTGGCCATCCTGAGGCATCTGGTTTATCTGGCTGTCTGGGTAAGCCCTGCACACACCTAATGACTCCAGACCAGTCTATGTCCCATAGGTTTTTTTTATCCTGGATTACAGATGGGGAATGACAATGGGTTGGTAAACTACTGCGCAGCACGTCTACAAGCTCATAACAGACAAGGAGTTCTCCACGAAAGAAAAGACGGGGGTGAAAAAGGTTCAAAGTTACTGGGAAGTTTTAGCATTAGTTTATGAATTAGGCGAGAGTCACAAGATCATGATTTAATTTAAAACTGTACAGATTACAGGTTTAACACATATGTATGTATCATATTAAGTATAAAGTACATCCTTAACTGTGAATTTTGCATAATGTTGGGGGCCATCATGACGATGTAGTTTCGGACTCTTGTTTTACCCCTTGTGTTGCATGGCATAGATCTACTTCTGTGATGGAGATTAGTAATCATCTAGGGTCTTCATATTGATGGCCAGGCTCAGCTTGTTTGCATATTTACTGGTCTCAGAGCCCAGTCGCCTGAGGTGAGAAGCAAATTACATTTCAGCTTACCCCCACACACACAACTCTCTCAGACTTTCTCGATTTCCATCCCTCGTTTTCTACTCCTTTTTTGCCCCCCAACCTTGTTTCTCTTAACATGCTGATCAGTCATCTTGTGGTAAGCATCCTTGCCTGCCCTGGATGCGTCTGAGTAGCAGTCTCATTTGGCTAACATCATCACACCGTAATCTTGTAGGAGCGAGCAATCAGTTTACTTTGGAATTAGGTATTCCGTCGGCGGACCAAGAGAGAGGGAAAGCTCACAGGGTTTAAAGGATGCAAACGAAAGCATGCTCTCTAGAATACAGTCTTGAGTCTGATTGGGTGATAACAACCCACACAAGCTCCATGTGAGAGTAATGAATGGCCAATGGGAGGCCTGAATAATAAAGCAATTGGATTAAAATCCAATCACAAGATGGTTTTGTCTGTTGACTTTGTTTGTGGGGTATGTTCTACAAACCAAGTTCATGATGAGATGCATCACGCTTTGACTGGGGGCACATAATGTCCTAATATAAAGATTACCGCTCTGTTTACTACAGCAAAATCTCTCTTGGCCGTCAGTCAGTCATGAAGGATTTTGTTGATCTGATTTAGTGTCCATGCATGGCATATAGAATGAGGCTAATGGTGAGATGAAGTGATGGCAACAATAGATATTCTTTGCTGGCTTAACTCAGTGGCTTGTTTGGAGGATGGCTACCACAGGTGGTGGGTTACTATTTAATCAAGGATTTTAATGTCTCAGTTTAACGCAGAGACATGCACCGAGCTGGCACAGTCTGCAGCCTTCGCTGAATCTCTGCCCCTCATTGGGAGGCCAGCTCTTAGGAGAGCACCTTTGATCAAATCAATTGGCTCCTCTAGTATGATTGATCAGCCAGACAGGTTAGAAGTGGAATAGATTTTATGACCTTTACATTCTACGTGATGCTGTACCCCCTACTCCCCGCCGCTCTTAATATTAAGAGGACATCTCCGTAATACCTGACAGCATGGCTTTACTGTCAAACTATTATATTCTGTACCGACACATGCTGTTCCCTTTGTCAAAGCGCAGCCCAGCTGGTGGCCTTGGACACCTTAAATGACACCCATCCTGCCCATAAAGCTAAATTTATGTACCACCTTCCAGTCTGAAAATGGCAATTATCACCTAAGAATGAAAGAGTTACTTAACGTGATATTTGAGAATTTCTGACCTTGTGGGTGGCTGACTACAAGTCCTCATATCCTCAAGTAAAGGAGTGGCTATTCTAACGAGCCCCATAGCAGCCCCCACCCGAACACTACCCCTTGTCCAACAAAAATAACCCCTGGGAGGGGTAGAGGACAGGGGGAAATGTTGAGTCTGAGCGTAGCCCCAAAGCTCCTAAACCACAGTGGCTAGCAGGATGCCGTCACAGCTGGCTCTGCTTCTTCCTGTGGGCCAGCTCCACAGAGCTGAGCCTGCAGGGAGACATAAACCTGTCTGACTGGTCACTCTTTCCACCGCCCTCCGTCTCCCTGCTTCCTTTCCTCCCATTACTGGTGAGTTTGGCAAAAGCCATCTAAGGAAAAAGACCTATGGGGATCAATGTGCAGTACATTTCCACACAGACATAAGCAAAGATCCTTTGACCTTTTCATTAGGGAGTATTGACGAACATTATTCAAAAGCCCGTAAATGCTTCTATTAGGTGTCTGCGAAGGAGCTGGGCTGGTGGACTTTTGGTCATGTCAAACTCACATTACATCCTGCTAACTCCTGGTGTGGACTAACGTTCATGTCACATATAGTTGCTTGCACAGGATCCCTTGGCATCGGTTTCCAGTGTGCAGGGTAGTTCTGGAACAGAAATCCCTAAACACCTGAAATAGACACAATGAGACTGTAACCAAATATTCTCAACTGCTGCGGAGTACATCTATGAGGTAACCCAGAAAATGGAAATTTGTTGGAAAAGGGAGTAGTGTACAATCTAATTTGTGGTTTGTGCTGTCAAGAATTATGTATTTCAGTCCAAACATAATGTTCTCGTAAATTTTACCCAGAAGTTTCACTGCCTTTGTCAAACTAATAAGATACTCACAAAGTATCTTCAGGCCCTGTGACAGGACTTGACCCCAGACCTCCTGATCTGAAGGCCTATAAGTTCATGTTGCACCAGCTTTCCAGCCGCCATATATGGCCTTCGGTGGAAATCAAAAGTCCTGACCAGATTCAGCTGTCGACGAGTTCACAGCTTGTTTGATGCTGACAAAAAGGGTGCAAAGTTGGCACTGAGGGTGTTTTGGCAACGAAACATGTCATTTAAAACTCTTTGGCATATGATGTTCTAAGACAGCGTGTTAATTACTTGGCAAGTTGTTGTTCATCTTATATTTCCAACATAATGATCTAAAATAAAATTGAACAAGAGCAATTTTATGCTCATTTGAGGCATAATGCACAATTTCATCAAAGTAAATTGGGATTACTGCAAACATAAAACAGCATTTTTAACATTCCATGAATCAAAATGGTACAAATAAATCCAAACCTTGCACACGTACCTAACTGAAAAACAGAATAACGTTGGATGAAACATCTGTTTGAAAACTGAGCCCAGAACACCCAACAAGTTTTTTGAAATGCATTTTTGCCTTCTCTTTGTGCCTAGTTCTGCCTCTCTGTATCGGCTTAATCATTATTCTGGTGAGCAGTGCCACGTTTGAAAAAGAAAAAAGAAAATCATTTGAATTCTGGGGACCCTGAGGAGAGTGAGCAAAACCCAGCGGTAAGATCCAAGCTCGCTCTCCGTGCCCTTCTGCTGGCTGCCTACCTGGTAAACATCTCCGCAAGCTCCTTGCTTTCAAAACACGTCAACCGGTGCCTATGTACTTTAGACCGGCTGGCCGAGCAGGAATTGAGACTATTTGTTTTCATTTTTTACTTTTTCCTGTCTGTCTTCCGAGCCACCGCACATAACCTGTCTGGCATTAATGATGTTGTTAATAAAATGCGGCTGTCTGTGGGTGGATTTGCCTGGCAGGCCTGGTGCCTGTCCTTCTCAGAGATAAGCCCACTGCTGGCCTTATCTACCTCCCACAGCCCCACCCAGCAGTGCCGAGCACTGGACACACAACCAGTCAACTCATCACTGGCTAATTACCACCTCTGACTGCTTTACAAAGCAGGCCTGGACTCACATTACTGTTGCTGCTCTCTTCTGCCTGCATCTGTCTCTGCTTTCTGCTTTTTCCTTCGCATTGCATTCCTCCCCCCCAACTTCCTCTTTCATTCATAGCATCTTTTGTTAATACAATTCATTTGTCTCTTTTGGCGACTTTTTCCTTCTTCTACTTCTCAGTTTTGTTTTTGCTCGAAGTAAGGAGTATTTAAGGTATATCCTGTCTTCTCAGCCAACTCTCAAAGGGAATATTGCTGCACCTTCATTGTGGGTAGTCAGGTAAAGCCCTCTATGTACCTTCCGCGTATACTTATCCATCTTGGAAGCACTAATGTCATTTAAACTACAGTTTTTCAGTAAGAGCTTAAGCCATTTGGAGCTAGAGTCAGTTCAATCTCATAGATTCAGCAGAGCAGCCCAAGTCACTTTTGCTACAGAGAGAGGGAGCGGTTTCTTTTATTCAATTGTTTTCCACTTCCACGAGCGTGTGCCAAGGGGGAGGAAAGCGCCGGCTTAACACGCTCTGCAATTCAACACGGCCAGACGCAGTCCTATTAAGATTTAATGTGCCATTCTTCTGCTTGTGCCGCTGAAAAAGACTCGCAGGCTGAGGAAGGGAGCGAACAAAGAGCAGGCAGAGCCAGGGCCAGGGAGAGACGAAGACAGTATGAGAGAAACTGAGACGAGCACTCCACGGGCCGGTCACTGTCACACAACTACAGTCAGTAGTTTAACTACTGTGGAGGTGGAAATAACAACAGTGCCCTCGATCAGGCGTTTGGGCTCGCTGGGCGTAGTTCTGCGTGAGGACATGACATTATCTCTGTTTTTGTCCGCAAGTCATTTCTGCTGCTGTGGCTACCTACTTAATAAAGAGGTCAACTGGATGAAGTCCCAGCATGTGTTGAGCCTCTTGGTCGATGAATTATGTGTCATCTAAGATAGAAACCGCAAGCACGCAGGTGCCGCGAGGCAGCATGTGTGCGTGTGCTCATTATTACATGTATATATGCGTACGTTTGCATGTCAACGCAGATGACTGATTCAACTAGCAAACACGTGTGAGAAAGAGTGCGTTATATCGAGGGGGATGTGAATGTGAGGAGCATTTGCAGCGTTGGCTAGTGACATTTATGCCTAAAACATGCAAGTCCAAGCAGAAACTCCTCTATTCTTCTCCTGATTGTTTCTCTGCAGAAAATGCAGCCCTCGTCTGCCAAAGACCAATAAATACTTTATACAGTGCATAATGCGTGCGGTGTGAAGCACAGGGGAAAGAGAAAGAGGGTGTTCTCACGAGGGCATATGCTTTGAATTCCTAATGACACTCCTGTTAACGTAACTGGCACTGTTGCACAAAGAGGAAACGCACAGGGAGGCTATGCCGTGCAGTCAAACATCTACGATAATACCACCTTCATCCCCCTTACCTTCTTTATCGCTCATTCATTCCATACTTGTTTTTTACACCAATAGACACCCCCCTCCGAATACGCACACACACAAACGACACACACATAAAGACACATGGACAAGAAAGACTCGAGTCCAATTGTGAGAGCTCACTCTAGCATGAGCTCTCTTTTCAGTGGCTGCGTTGTGCCAGAAGTAGCTATTCTCCCCTGACCGCCTCTCCTCCTTTCAAAGCCTTGTAATCAGTGCGCTGCTCTTTGTACTAGGATGTCGCAAGACACCCCGGCAAAAACACAGCAGAATGTCTGATGAACGGCAGTGGCTCAGAGTTCGGCTAATCAGGTCTTGCTCATGTCGCCTTCCTCTTATGTGAGCCCTTTTGAAGCAAATAAAGTCTGTGCACTTTGGCACATTCTTCTTGGCAGCCACAAGGCAGCTGTTGGATCAATACACAAAGTTATATGAGGGGAAAAAAAAAAAAGGCCGCACAACCAATAACAGCCTGTTGGAAACAGTTAGTACGAAACACGCACTGCCAGGAGCTTGTTCATAGTTGAGGGTTTCACTGAATATTTCCATGCTGCTGACCAAAAGACTTGATGTAAACAAATTCGAACAAGCATGTCGTGTCTGGGAATAGAAAGAGGAAAACATATATCAGAGGGCTTTTAAATTTTGTTTGGTTCCCCATCACAAACAAAGACTTCATATTCATCTAAACTACCTCAATCACATTAGCATCCTCTGCATAGTGTCGGGGCAGTATTGTTTCTCACTGAGTATTAGTGTTTCATTTGTATTTTTCTCATAAATGTGAAATGTATTTTATTGAAGTTTAGTGCATTCTGCAGTGTCTGCAGGGATGCAAAAGGGGAAATCTACATAATATAAATCCATATATGGCCCAGTTATCCATCTCTGTTTCTCTGTTGCACCCTCGCTGATTGATTCCTTTATCTGAGGGAAGCAGAAGACATGCTCTGTTTGCTCGCACAGTGGCCAGCAGGAAAACAGAGAAAGACACTTGTTAAAAAGGTCATCTCACAGAGGGTTAAAATAGCAGGGCACAGATCTCTCTGGGGGGGGGGGGGGGGCAACCATGCCCCTCCTCCAGCGAAGGACACGAGGAAAGGTGTTGCTCAACGGAGCTGGACCCGTAATGAAAGAACAGCCACCGGGCTGATAGCCCATGTGTACACTGGGCTATTCAGATACCTTCAGAGACCCGGGATTGGAGAACAGGCAGTGAACAGGCCGTCTGAAAATGCAATCTTTTGAACTGAGCTCTGAAGAAGGAAGAAGAAGTATTATTTTTATTTACAGTGTGGGTTCGCTAGTAAACATGTGGAAATGAGACAAGGAGTAAAGTATTTCTTTTGTGAGTGGGGGTCCGAAGGCAGGTTTCCTTGCCTACCACTAAAATCTCATATCGAGCATATGAACGTGTCTTGTGCCAACTGAGACCAGAAGCCAAACTAAAGACACCATTTCTTTTATTTCATAAAGGATTGGTAACAATACAGCGGTACGGTGAGGTAGAGAGACAAAGCGTTGCTGGAAAGGCCAGTGGAATAGCTATGCCTCCAGCCTCCTGTCTCCTCCCCAGGGCAGCCTAAAGCCCTGTCGGCAGGATGCTGATCCCCACATGGAAACCTGATCTGCAGCCATCCTGGAGCCGGGAGGAGGAGAGGGGGAGTGCTCTCCCCCCACAGAGCCCCTTCACTCCTGCCCCAGAGTTAAAGGGGTGCTCTGGGGGAACATTCTTCTAGCCCTGCCCCAGCCAGCCTCCACTCTCAAGCCTCTAGAGGAGCATTCTTCCAGCCCTGCCCTAGCCTTCACTGGGACTCTCCTGGGGAGCATTCCTGAAGCCCTGCCCCAACCCAAGATGGACTCCCTGGGGACGCATTCCTGCAGCACTCTCTCTTTCTCTTTCTCTCCGTTTCTCTCTCCCCATCTCCCTCCTTCTCCCTTGCTCCCTTTCTCAAGCTCTTTCCTTCCTCCGCAATCCAGCATTAGCGCGATCAATAGCACCGATTGCATCGGGGACACAAGGCAATCCATACCCATGCGCTCCCTTAGCGCACTGCAGTGGTCACAGCTTAAGTGCATGGAAAGGTGTTATACCTCTGCCAGATGGAGGGGAAGCAATAGCCACCATTGATCGAGGTGACATGTAACATCTCTCTTCTTCTCTCTGTCCGTTGGGCGTGGTCGACATGCAGTTTGAATATGTTCAGACTTTATTTCGTTTGTTTTGTCTCACTCCTGTGATGATGTTAACGTTCTAGTGCAGAGTGAGATACATCCCTGCCTAATGAATCCCAGAAAACACATACATACACTTACATGCTATTAGCTGAGACAGAAAGAAATCCGTCAGCAAGAAAATCTTCATGTATGGATCGGTTCCAGTCAAACTCTGCAATTTGTTAACCAAAAATAAAACATTTGAAATTGTAAAAACAGAGCGTTTAGCAGGTGCTGGTGGTTGATTAGAAAATGGTTCTAATAAAGCACCCATCTGTGAGTAGAGGTTGATGTAAGGCAGATTAATTGGTCATGGATGTCTACATAATTCCACAGGAAAATCTCATCCCTTAACCCTGAGAATACACAAACATGCATGTACACACACACGCATTCAAAGTACTTAGTATGCTATCGAGAAGTTTCTTTTCTCCCACTGTGATGAATACTAATAGAGTGTTTCTGCTCAATCACAATGCCCTAATGGCAATTAAGTTCTTTTGTTTAGTTTCCACAGGGGCTCTTTTTTAAACTCTGTTTTCTTTATTCCATCATTGAACAATTAAGAGTTATTTGTCCGTAAGATTGACATTTATAAAAAGATGGCCTAATTAAAGAAAAATACGGCTGAGTTGATCGTGACTACACTTAAAAGTTACTGTTCATGAAATAGCCTTCCTCTGAATTCAAATACAAAACTTTTGTTAAAAAATGCCCAAAAGTGATAAAAGTTTCTCAAAAAAAAAAATTCTGTCCGTAACTAGTGAATGCTTTTATCCAATAAAAGTAAACCAAGAGAGAGCAGTGCATTGTTTTCCACTCTTTGTCGTCATCTATCGCATCTGTTTTTAAATTCTATTTGAACACACATGAGCGCACCGGATGTAAACATCTGCATCTGCACATCTAAAGTCACATACAACCAACAAGATTGCATTTCTGCCTGAATTAACATCAACGTGAACTCTGCAAAATGCACATCTAACAGTTAACGGAAAAAATCTCTGTAAAACTCACGAGATTGCCAGAGTATAATTTGTGGTTGCGTGACTGTGGGTTGGCACATGACTGTGGCACATGAAATCGAACTCTCCATAAATGTGAACAGAATGGAGACGAGCGTTCTCTTGAACATCGCTTACGTTTTCTTTGAATGATCAATGGTAGTGTGTGTGCCGTTTCAAACATCAAATTATCACACCTTAGGTCCTGTTGTGCTTCTGGACATGGGGAGCACTGGGAAATGTGTGTCAGATGGCATTTCTCAATATGGGCCCATCAGGACGTGTAAAGGAGGACAGCAAGGCCAGGAGAAGCACATGGAAACCTTCAGTTCACATCATTAGTTCTGTCTGCCACCTTGTCAGGGTATTTATAGTCCTATTCATCCATCAACAGGTCAATGACACAGTCTGCCAATGGCATCTATCTCTCTCAGTCCCCCAAGGTATTGCTACTGCAGTGAACTAGCACTGGGACCAGCTGAGGGACTTTCCTGCTGCACGATCTGTTTCCAGCTGGTGGTCAGGTTACTGCATGTTACTAATACTCTCTTAGAACTATTGAGGTGCTGCGTAGATGTTACACTGAATGAGGCAAGGCCGTGAAGCTCATACCATAAATACACACACTATAAGGAATACTTGGCGGCCTGTTTGTGCGTAGTGTCATCAGCTATGTGGCATGTGTAAATAACTACGCTGTGTGCGTCGGGCCTGTGCTGCTGGATATGAACCGAGGAAACTGGTAGTCTGGTGTTGTGCCCCCCCTCGGTGCAGTGTACCAATGCACATCGTGAGGAACGCTCTCTGTTGAAGGCGCAGAGCAAGAGTGGGAATGGGAGGAGAGCTGAGTGGCAGAGTGGAGGGGAGGCTCGGTGGGCTGAACGTTGTTTACCTGTCAGCTGGCATTGATTAATCTTGTGTTCGGTGAGATCGCTCAGCGACTCGAACACCTGCCGGCAGCTGTCGCAGCTGTGCAGCGCTGGCTCCTCGTCCTCCTCCTCTCCCTCCTCTCCTTCCTCTGGAGAGAGCAGCCTCTTCCTCAGACGCCCGATCTCACCATCCTCCGCCGCCCTCTCGAGGGCGCACTCTGGATCTGTGGAGTCACAGGAAATGACAGCAGCACACAGTCAAAGGGGTGACCCGCGCAGTGAGGTACTACAGTTTTCTCCAGGTGACAATAAAAATGAATTTCTAGACTCTGGATTTAATAAAAACAATAATAAAACCTGTAATAAAAATGCAGGTTCAATTTGGACCTGTGTAATTCAACCACTCATGGCATAACAGAAGTGTTGGGCAGGTGAGGTGAGAAATATACGGGCAGAGAAGGTGGCACAGCGCTTGCACACACATCTAACACACACAAACACAAGCCTCTGTTATTGGAAATGGTTTTACGTTGTGTTTGCCCTGCTTCACCCAAGCAAAACTTCAGTATATGAAACTAGACTGATGGGAATATGTGTTGTTAATAAATCCAGGATTTTGGCTGGACAGGAGAAATATGAAATTGTGCCAGTGGGTGCTGGATTGTATAAGTCAGCATCCATCAACAGGGACAAACCTCGCCAAATGATCCAGATATCTAAACCGGAACTGTGCGTGCACGGGGGCACGGCTCAGTAGAAGACAAAACTGAGATTGTTGTGGGTTAGACTGTCATCACGACACACTCATTTAAATTATTCAGCCTTGCTCGCAGGCAGCCGCGGGTTGCGCACATCAATATTCTTCAATCCATCTGCAGTTTTGTCTCTAGTTGGCTTTGTGCTGCAGCAGTGCCAGGGGTGGGCCACTGACTACCTCAAACCAGCCATAGGAACCATCTCCCATATTACCCGTCTAATCTGTTCTTGTTCTCTGTTTAAGTTCTTCGCATGATGCTAAAACATCCTGACAAAAAACAACACTCAAAAAAAAAAAAAAGCCTTGCATGGTTCACTCACAGCATGGCACACGCATTTTGTTTCAGAAGCACAGAAAACTGAACGCAGCTTGGATCAGCATCTTATAAATAGTCAGCATGGCCTGCAGCCCTGTTTCTCCCCTGCCGCGACCATTACTCCTAACAATAAGACTGATTAAAAAGCCATACTTACAATCAAACAATCATGTCACCCCAGTTAAGCTTTGTGGGGGACACGAGCCTTTTCAATTCACTGGCAGCCATTTTAAGCAGCACTAATGCCAAGTGCCCCTCAGATTAACTGGAAACTGTGGAAAGACTCCTCTTCTTCTTCTTTTTTCTGTCTTTCACCTGGGACGCCACTGACGGAGCTTGAGGGCGAGGAGCGTGTGACACCGATGGGCGCAGGTGTGCCCAGCATACATTGGGCACAGCGGCCATTTTAAGTCCTCCGTCTGCAGGGTGCTCTTAAACTGTTAAATTCCTTGAGGAAAGGCGTTTCAGAACTCATCAAGGCCACCCAGGATTTTTCCTTTCCCCCCACTTGCGCCAAGTATTGATGTAACATCACACCCTCCATTGTCCTTCCCTCTTGGCGACCGAGGCTCTCGGAACATGCCCTCTAAAAATATCAGCACTGTGGTCCCCGTTGGGACCGTGCAGAACAGAACAGAAGGTGTTTCAAGAAAATGAAAATCCCAACCCAATCCTCACAGATGCAGGCCTTTCTTGCTCTCAGGGAAACACTTCTGACTGAGGCCAGAAGCCACACAATATAGACTGATTCAGCCACACATGCAGTCACAGAATTCACAATATGCACTAAAAAGTTAACATTTCATATCTTCCTCTTGCTCTTTATTTTATTTTATTTTTTAACAGGGAGCCTGTATATGAGCTTAAGACTTTTTTTTTTTTTTAATCTCCAGAGACCTTCATGAATCTTTAATTTCTTTAATATTATTGCTTGGTTTGGACAGAGAGAACAATTGAGGACAAAATGTATGCATTTTATGTTTTATTTGAACAAAGACACATTTTTTGGAGCAGAATCCACACATATTTTTTGCATGATTCCTGTCAGGCTAATATCATTTCCCATCTAATGGATCTGAGATAATGACCAAAAGAAAGGAATGAGAATGAAAACCAAGAAGCTTGATGCTTAAGAGTTCGATTTCCAACCCCTTATTTCCCTTTTTATTTCAGTTGACAAGTTTCAGCTGTGACTTCCAGTGAACCCAAGAGTGACCTCCCATATTGTGAAGCAATGCGATGGCGGTTGGGGGTTGGACACTGGGAGTCTAGGGTGTATGTGTGCGGTGGGGGAGCTGACATAGCAAGGTCACGTCCAACCCAGGGATTAAAGAGCCACATCAATACTGAGGTTCCTGTGCATCTGTGCCCCATACAGTAATCCATCAGATCGGGACATCCTCCACTTCCAGTCTCTACAGGCTGGACAGCTGATCAATACCGGCACGCTTGAAATGGCTGACGATCACATGTGGAATACTGGGGAAGGATGTGCAGCATATTGACAGTTTTACATCGGGCCCAATGCCCATGTTAATTTTGATCATCAACATCACAACATTGGTGCAGAAGGGTGAGAGGAAGGACATTTTAAAAGCATCTTTAAAAGAGTTCATACCTGTTACTCACATATTATAAATGGTGGGAGAGGGTGTTGGGAAAATAGGGGGGAAAATTGAGGATCTTGATCCTGATACTGAGCTTATAAAATGTGGGGATACGAGTGTTGATTGACATCTTTACAGCCTTGCAATATCTTACTGAGTCCAAATCCATTCATCATACACACACTTGTGGTGCCTGGTGACATTTATCACACCACAACTTTCATCTTTTGAGAATTGGAGAGTCTTTCGGACCCCCCATCCTGATTTTATTGAATATTTCTGCTCTTAAATATTTATAACCTTTTAATTGATATTCTCTTTTCTGCCCCATTAGTCTCACCAGGGACCTGTGGCCCCCAGCAGGGAAGCTCCCCCTCCAAACACACTTGTTCCCTGCTGTCTGGCCCACATACTGAGACAGGCGGAGGCACTGACCACAGAAAGAGAGGAAGGGCATGAACCCAAAGGATTGGGGGGAAACAATATAAAGTATTAAAGCAAGGCAGGGCTGCTAAGCCTGGAGTCAGCAGAATCTAAATGTAAAAAAGTTAACTCTCATCTAGAAACTTGCCTTTAACCTCACGGGACATCTTGTGTTTAACCCTGAGCTAAAAGATTAGCTGGAGTGCCTACAACAAATGTTCAGTAAGTACATTTTTTTTTCAATGTTTTAAACTGAAATTCATCCAAATTGAGCCACAACATACTGAGCACAAGAAGTATGAAATCACTGAGGGGTATGTGCTCCTTGCCTGTAGATATAACAGTGTGTCGGGCTGAGACAGCCTGAACCCGTGATGAAACTTTCTTTACGCAATGAAAGAACTTTGTGTCAAAAATATCATTACGAGCGCACCCATCTCCTCATTTCCCCCAATCATTTTCAAGGGATCCTGCTCTTGTGATGCCCCCCCTCCCTGGCAGCCCGCCCTGCAACCACCCACCCCCAAGTTCAAATTAAGAATTTATTTTAACTAGCGAGCAGCTTCTGCCGACACGTGTCGGCGGGCCTGATCAAAGGTGAGCACACTCCTTTATCAGAGTGAGGGAGGCTGTCAGAAATAGGAGGACATTAAGATTGAATAACCTTCACACGCTTGCCGGCACCTCATTATTTAAAAATCTGAAACTTTCCGAGCTCCAAACATATATAGGTCACGCTACAGTCTAATGCCACACGTGCTTCTGAGTGTATCCTCCTCTGTGTGGATGGGATTTGGGGGCCCTCCACTTGAACCGCCACATCCACTGATCCCCCATCATTAAAGAACGCCACCATTCCACAACGAGGCTTGGAGCTTTACACTTGCTAGAACGTTAACAATTGTCAAAAATTTACACAGAAGAAGAGGGGAGTGGGCTTTGTGTTTTTATGGTCGCTGTGTGCAGTTTATTCACCTCCAGCTCTTCAGATTCCCATTTAGGCCCGATTTCATTTTTATAATTTGATGCATTTTAAAAGTGAGAGTCGGATCTTCAGAAGTGTCTGTCAGAAAGCATTTCTCACAAAAGCTCTGAATAAATTACAAGCTCAAGTTTCAAACAATGTTCCTACCCTCTAATTTATTGCAAATACATTTTTTTAAAAATGTGTTTTTATATGAAAATGTGATGATGCATACTAAGTGAAGGTAACAGCAGAGAAGGTATCAAACAATTACAGAAGAAGTAAGAACAAACAAAATAACTCCACAGAGGAAGCAGTACATGCAGTCACTGGTATACAGGCGGCATGATTCACCATTAAAATCTCGTCCCCCCAAAAAAAGATATGTGCACACAAAGAAGAATGGAAATCAAAGCAGCTGAATGAGAAACAACATTTGAACACACCAATGCTCTTCCTCTCTGTTTTACTGGATGCCTCACTGGGAATGATGATATTGAATGGAGCGCCTTGCTTCACCATTAGTGCAGGGGAACATCAAAGGAGATGAATAATAGAGAATATGATTTTCTGAAGTGGTGGAGTGAAAGAGTCCCTTCCTCTTGCTGCTGGTGAGCCCTGTAATGCATTGATCTGAGGGCTGCCTGAACCTCAGCCAGCGTCTCAGACGCCGCGCCACAACAGTACGCTACTCTGCTCTCCAGCAACTAGCCAAGCTTTCAGATCTCTGTAACTCTTCTGTTTGTCTCAGTCAGTTGCACTTTAACAGAGACTCCTCCAAAAACAGACTCAAACTGACACTGCCAAGAGCAAAAATGAAATATATAATATATATCTATCTATCTATCTATCTATCTATCTATCTATCTATCTATCTATCTATCTATCTATCTATCTATCTATCTATCTATACATACATATACATGTGTCTGTGTGTGTGTGCACGCATTTGAAAAAAGAAGGAGAAAAACAGTGAACATGTGGTTATAATTACACACAGGCTGCGCAGTGGTAAAGCAAAGCTGCAGATCTTAAGCCTGCTCCAGACTCTCTGTGTAAAAAAGCACACTGCCTCATTAAATCTCAAATATCACACTGTTCCTGCCTCTCTATACTATGCATAATACCGTCTATCTGTTAGAGGACCTCTTTTGTTAGCATTTCGTCTTTGCTTTAGTTACATATCAAACATGAATAAGAAACAGGATGCCGGCCTTGCAGCATGCTTGCAGAGTCACAGAGGACCACAACTGGGGGGGGTGTACTTATGAGGCAGATCTTGACACCCCGTCTGATTAAGCCCTTTCTTTGTTAAAAGTGTAATGGATATTGTGAGACTGTCTGTCAAAGTGGCAAAAACCGAGCCTTTCCAGTGCTTTTAAGTCTGACGTTGCTTTTAAATCTGATGTGAATTCGCCGTGAGGTAGGAACACTGCTGTTACAATTAACTGTGTAAAAAAAGTTGGAAGTGACAACCTGGCACAAGAGAAATTGGACAGCGTCTTCAAAGTTTGCAGCAGCAAACAACTCTTTTCTCATTGACTATTCATCAAGTTGCACCGTGAGAAGGGGTTAAAAAATAAATCAGTAAGACGAAGTCAAATGAGGAAAGTGAGAAATTAATTTGTGCGCCCTCCTGATTTCTCCACAGGCAGACATCGATCATGTGGCGGCTGTCTCCCCTCACTCAGGAGAAAGAGGTGGTGGAGGGACGGGGAGGGGAGAGATTCGTGTGTCTGAGGGGGTTGTTGTAATCAGGCACACTCATTAGCTCTGCTTTGGCTCTGGATGACAGCAGGTCTACAAGGCGAGTTAGTCTCTTATGCCCAGTCCTCCATCCCTTGAGCTGAGGGTTAGAGGGGCAAAAGAAGCAGCTCCTTTTCTCAGAAGCACAAACCAAAGTCCATCAATACACATTAACACCACGGCAGATATGTACTGCTCTGCTTTGTGTCAGGAATAATACAAATAAAAGGTCAGAAACTGGACTCTTTCAGTTTTCAGATGCACCAAACTGCCTCTGTCTAAATATGACACAATTTAAAAATATAAAATCTACCTCTAAGTATCTGCTTGTCAGGAGGCCATGGGTTTCCCAAAGAGTGTGACCATAGAATAAATGGAGGCAAGCTCTGTTGTAAGGGTGCATGCAGCTCCTCTGTTTTGCAGAGTCGCACTAAGAAAGCGATGAGTAAATGCCGGACTAATGTGGCAGTCTAGGTGCACCCAGGGTCCCCAGCCTGCTGGGCAAAACCATCCATATCGGGTTTAAAATAACCACGCCTGAGACTTAACCTTTACCAGAGACAAATGAAATGAAAATATACAGTGTGGTGCATCAGGAGCAGGCTTCATTCATAGGGGGCTTTCTTCCAGCCTGACCTGAATTACCGCTCTGTTCCTGGAGGGCCATTGTGAGTGGCACGTGTGGAGACAGGACACATTCATCTGCGTGGCTCTATTCTACATCACACAGAGAGTTGGGAAACAAAGAGTGTGAAAATAACGGCAAGAACACACAGACACACAAGGACGGCTGCAAGCCCACCTGCACGCATGCCAGCTTTGCCCTTCTCTAATGAAAACACATGCGGCCATGCAGTTTATAGAATGAAACACTCAAAAATTCAAAAACAGGAAACACATACTTTTTCATCATTGTGGTCCCAGGATTTTACAGACAGACAGACACGCATACACACACGCACAAACACAGACACATGATCCACTTTCCAGCTGAAAATGATGAAATATGAAATGGAGCATTACCGCTTGGAATGGCAGTCTGCCCGGGACTGTGCTGGTCCTCTGTCACATTGTCTTCTACTGCCAGAAACAAAAAAAAAAGAGAAAAGGGAGAAATAGAAGGAAAGAAACAGTTAACAGGGAAAAACAAGTTAGACACATTGAGATTTCCTTCTTTTTTATTATTTACTATAGAGATTTTCTATACGGAAACTCCAAGAGATTTGAGCTGCCTTTGACAGCTCAACCTGTGGTTTGGGAGTCCGTGCAAGCCTTTCATATGTATGAGGTTTGGCAACAAGGCAAACAGCCACCCACGTAAATAACATATTGGACTGAGTAATGACGTGATGAATTATGAACGTTTCCCCTGGAACATCCTCCCAACATCAACAGTGACCAAGTAAAAAAACACCTTGATGACTATGTTAGTGAGGAGGTTGTACAGCGCTCTAGTTTGTTAGATTAGATGAGTATCAAAAAGAAGGTTTGTGGAATCAAGTATGAATAAAGGCCTTCCTTCGGTGGACTGTGATCAAAGCTCACATGCTAAACACAGAGTGAAATATACACTCTATGCTCACTCTCTGTGTCATGACAGTCAAAGCAGCTGCAAAGTGCTCTTGCTCTCTAACAGGGTGGTTGACAACATGGTGATGGCTTGATCAGCACTCAGATCTGCTCATTAGGTGTGTGGCAGCTAAAGCATTTTTGACTTTCTGACAACAGTACTAGAAGTGAAAAAGCATGAGTTGTGTTTGGTAAAAGGCTGAAGCCTTTTGCAGTGAAGCCTTTTTAAACTGGAGAGACTTCCTTTTGGCGTGTCAAGTACAAGAAATGAAATGGATTTTAACAGCGGGAAGAGAACAAAAAACGTCTCCCACCTGTTCCATGTAAAATGTGTCTCACTGAGGACTTCATTCGCCTCTACGTTCCACCCCTGCAGTTGAAATGCATTCTCCATTATGTTTCTTCTTTCTAGCCTTTCATTTTCTCGGGCAAAGAGGAAGGGGGGAGTTTGACAGGACCTCCCAGTAAGGGAGTGAGCCACTGGCTGCCAAAGCAGAAATTGTCGTACTTCTAAAATCGCAGAAAATATCCTGTACTTTGCATAATTAAGGTGGGATCCTATGGTGGCAGAAACCTTTTCCTCAGGGGAGCGTGAGTCAGAGTCAAGTGGTGTGACAAACCTCCGTGAAAAATGAAGAGGAAAGTGTCGAGACTGTTTTATGCGAAGACAGCCAGTGACCGGACAACAATGTTTCGCTGACGGGCTGCGCCAAAGCAAAAAAAAAAAAAAGACTTCCAGACTAACTCATATAAGAAGCTTTTCAAAATAACTTTAAAAAGAAATGCAAGTAGTAATTTAAATACATATAAGATGTAAGTCTTTGACTTAAAATATTTCCCTTACGGACCATTCTAATTGATGGAGAAGGAAAATATGCTAAACAAATGGTAACGGGCCTGGCAATTAATTAGCTAAATCAGTTAAAGTGATGGAATGGACACAGCTGGAAACCATGGAGGTAGTGTATCCCTCAGAGCCACAAATGACTGTATGAGCCAACAGAGAAAAGCTGTCCTGTTAAAGAAGGCCTTAGTGACTGACGCCCTGAGAGTTTAATGAGTTTCTCCAGCACTGTTGAGCGCCTTGCATGTAGGATCATATAAATGGGCCAGGGATAGGGGGTCCTAATAAATCCCCCATGGTTCTATCAGAGATTGGTGGAAGGAGCTGGAGTTTTTGTTTTGATTACCATCACTGTTGGTGAGATGAGGTAGTTCAGGCAGAAAATTCTATTTTACAATGTAATAAGAACTTAAACATTACAGCAATTTGCTATGATTTGTCACAACAGTGAACTTATTAAAAGTTTTGTCATTTAAAGTAAACAACTTCCATCACAACGCACATTCTTTTCTCATTTGCACCTGTCTGCTTGATAATTAATAGGCAGCTAGGAGCAAACGCAGAGGGTGAGCTGTCAAGTGAGGGCAAACTCCTACAATGTTTTATACAAGCTGGGCATTTGATCAACAGTCAGAACAGAGCAAATATAACTAGCTGAGCACTTTTAATTAATATATTCTAAAGCTCATGATCGCCTCATAATGACTTCAGCTGAATACAACTCAGTCCACACTGATGCAAATGCATCACTGCTATCAGTTAATTAATGTTTGACAAGGTACAGTGTATCACTCAGGCGGAGACAAACTGTAATCACGCTGCTAGGTTTTGTTGATACAATACCGAACACACATGGGACCATTTCAGCACAGCTCCTTTGATTTTCAAAATGCGCAGCAGGAAAAAAAAAAAAAAAAAAACGTAATCCCACAACAAGCAGCACAGCATTAAAGGCCACTAATTAACACACCGGCCACACACAAAAAAAATGAACAGAGTAACTGTCATTGTATTAAAAGTGACAACTCCCAAGGCAGGATATTTACTTTTCAGGAATGAATTAATTTTCTGCAGAGAGGTGAAGAAGGAAGCAAAACTGAAAGAAATACTCAACAAAACTTCATTTAAAAAAAGACAGACTAAGACAGCTGTGAAAACTATTAATTTAATAGGCGCGTAGAAGGTAAAGATGTCAAATCCGCAGCAGCTTGGACCTTTTGTTAGTCCAGAAATGAAATAGTGCTGTGTAAGAACTCAGTGAGGAGCGTGGATCTGTGCATACGGTGTTGCTGCTTTACACGAGGATTACCACATATTTGTGTGTGTCTGTTTGTGTGTATGGGTATCTTGCAGCCATATTACAAAAAAAAAAAAAGAAAAGAAAAAAGAAAGCCCTGAGTGTGTTCCTGGATATGCGTGACTCATCTGCTTGGTTACAGCCGGCTTCGACGATACAGTGCCCAGCACAATGGCTGTGTAATCCGCCCTGACTGACCGAGAAGGGAACGCTCGCCACAGGGACTACAACTCAATTTAGCTCAGGTCAAGAGGTCAACCCTCCTCAATTAGGGCCGGGAAGGGAGGGAGGAGGACACACACTGCACATGAATAACTTTCTTAATGAGCATTATTTGAACTGGTGATTGGTGTCATAAATAATTTGCAATAGAGGAGCATGTTAATTGTGTTGCATAATATTTGCAATTCTTCATATGTTGATGGTGTAGCGTAAGCAAATCATATTTAAAAACATTCAACCTGCTTGTGGCAATTTAAAAATGCTATGAATCAATAATCTCATTATGCACTTTTTTGCAAATTCAGCTTCCGAAAAAAAGATTGATACAATTCATACGATCGCATCAGACAGATGCAAAGAAGCCCCGCCATATATCATTTCATTTGCAGCAGTGGTCGAAATCAGTCACTGTCTCTCAGTCAGAAGTCTGTCTCCATGTGGCAGACAATCCATGACAACAGGAGAGACACATGCCATGGAATAAGGAGAGATATCGGCCAGCTCCCGCGACACTCAGTCCAGCACAGAGAGCCGCATGTCAAAAGCACTGACAGCCGTGCTAATGGGATTTTTCCATGGCTCTGTCATAATTTCCTTAATGATAATTCTTAGCCATATTTTTGTGTCACATTAGAAATGTGTTAATGGGTGTTATGCCATAGATCATTAATTGTGAACAGACTGGAATATCCTGCAACTTCATATAAGATGATGTAACCGTTAACAGGCATTTCAGTAAAAAGAGATAAAAACATATGATAGATGGAGTAAAAGGCACTATATTTCTGCATCATTCAGAGCACAGCTCATTAAAAATAGGAGATGAAGCTTGTATTTAGTATTTAAAAAAAAAAAAAAAGAGTAATTTTGACTAAATCACAGAAGCTCAGAGCACCTGGATAGAAAGAGCCTATGGTTTATCAGGACTGAAAAGGGGAGTGGTCTTTTATTTATTTAATTTATTTTTTTTGTCATCAAAAAGAAATGCCTCAAATTATAAGATTTCTTTTCTTTTTTAAACTAAACAAATAGATTTTATTTCTTGATTGGTGTACAATAAATGGCAGTCTTGCTCACAGGACAGTCTCATCTCTTTATTTTCTGACCAGGTGCATTTTTAATTAAAATAAAATGCCCCCAGTAGATTTTATAAAACTATCTGTTGTGGGAGGTTTATCTTCAGACACACACACATGCATATATACTTTTTTCTTTTTCTTTCTTTTTTTTTTTAAATGGTTCCTTAGGTGAAAGTGGAGCAAAGCACTCCAGAGTTCACTCATGTCACGGCTAATTTCTGCTCCTCAAAAGCATCAAATATTTAAGGTGTGCATGACACAGCCCTGATTTCAGGACAATCGCTATGCGTACAGTAAATGGTGCAGAAAATATATTTATATATGCAAATGGAAAGCCTGGAAACTTCCTCCTCAGCCAATGGACACATCAGTGCTGGGACTTGAGAGTGTCATTTGTGCTCCAAATGAAAATATCAACCCAGTCTCATATTATTCAGGAAGCGCAGTAGGACAGGCAACGTGGCAGTCACCGTGCAGGCTTTGGAGTGAGATCCTCCTTCCTCACTGCTCGCCACTGACTGAGGCAATGTGCTGACCCAAAGCCACTGCGCATCAAAACAAAATTACAGTGTACCTACAGCTGAGAAATATAGAAAGCTCAGGATTGAATAAATGTCAGAGGCTGGGTTGAAGTGTTTGCATATAAGCGAATGATGCATGGTCTCGTCCTGTGCCATTTATTCCCCCAAGCAATAATGCAGCCGGATCTGTCTCTCAGACTTAATTGAAACGGGACTTGTAATGTTGCCCTTTTCCTTTTTTCGATGGGACCGAAAACATAACCTCTGACTCCCACAAGCAGCCAATACTGAGAAAGTGGGTGTGTGCAGGGGGGTACACAAGGGAAAAACAGAGTGCCAACTGTCACAGCATTATTTTCTCATCTCCTCTATATGCATGCCACGTACATGCTATCCATACAAGTCCTTCAAACGCAGCCCGTGATGCCTGTTTTACCTTCCCTGCCTGTACCATTAGCACCTCTGTTTATTCTCCGCTCTGCAGAACAAAGTGTTCTCTCTGGGCTAAAATGGACCGTCCACACTGACCACTGCCTCAAGTCGGCAACCGAGATCCTATAAAAGTGAAACCTGAACTGCAAAACCCCACAACCATGCATAGGCAGGCTCACACATCTGCACCTGATGACCCAATATATGGACCAAAAAAAAAAAAAAAAAAATAGTTGCACAGTAATAGAGACGCCGCTTTGGTTTTCAAAGACAAAAAAAAAAAAAAAAGTCTACAGGTAAAATGACCAGTCCATGCTGCTTCTATCAGAGAGCAAGAACGCAGTGTCAGGCAGCTGTTTTAAAAGATGACAAGTAAAGATATTATGGACATCTGTATGAGCGCATCTCTGTCCCCAAGGAAAGAGACAGACAAAGAACAATAAATAACATCTGCCTGGCCTTGCTTGGGTCTGATCCAAAACAGGGAAATATCTCTGATGTATCTGCATTTCTGCTCTGCTCGAGCAGTCAGAAAGAAGACATGAAAGTAAGGATGTTTTGTGCGCCTGAATTTTTTTTCCTCCAATTTAAATTTTGGTAACAATAACAAAACAAACAAAGTCATCACTCTGACTTCATTTGCATACTGACTAGTTCACTCTGCATTCCTGTCTGTAGCACACATGCATGTACACAAATCTTAACAGATGTTCTCTTGAATGCTCACATACTCCCCCCCCCCCCACACACACACACACACACACACACACTTGTAGCATGTAGGCATGCTAGCAGAGATGATTATATTTAAGTGATATGTCTTTTGAGAATAGCAAATGTCACACCACCTTAAAAAAAAGAACAAGAAAGGAAAAAAGTCAATGCCACCCTTGTCTTGTTTGAGAAAATAGGAAATCTATGTATAGAGCTGTTTACTGTGAACAAAGCCTTGCAGGTCTGCAAAGAGAAAGTGACAATTTTAAGATGTGCATGCACTCACATTTCCACTCTCTCCTGGGTATTGATTTAAAATGGTGGCTGCATGAATGTACTACCGCAGACCATGTAATTTTCCTTTGAGATGAAGACTTCCGAGAGCGAAAGGGAAGAAAGAAAGGGGTCCAAAGACCACAAGCTGGGAATGTGAAATTGTGGACAATTATTTGCTGAGCAAAATACAATGCTCTGCCAGATGAACTGAAGCTCAACCTCAGAAACCCAGCAGCTTATCCCGCTAAAACGCTACTCCAAAAAGTAATGTGTGAATGTGTGTGTGTGTGTGTGTGTGTCTATTTCACTCTCCCTCCCCCTTTCTCACACATGCACACACGGTGACAAATGGTGGATCAAATTACCACCAATGCAACTGTTTAAAAGAGGAGAGGGAAAGTACAGAAAGTATACACATCTGCAGCTGAATTCAATGTATATTGTTTTAAATTAAACATATATGGTGCCATTTTGCGCAGTCCAGATGTTTTCAACTTTCAGTAGCTTATCTGTCTGATATTAATTGTCCTGGACACACGCAGGCAGCCCTCCCCGACTATATAAAATGTTTCCACCTTAGTTTCTCAGACTGTGTGAGGGGGGGGTCACGTGACTCTGCGCCCCCCATTCCAGCAGACAGGCTCAAGTTCCGAGCAGGAGCGTCTTTAACGCATCCAGATGTTCGCCTGCATGCGTCGCGCTGCACTGTTGCTCCCCACAGCCTCCATGCCCTGCCCTTGCACTTTAACTACAACACAGTCAGAAACTGAAGCCGAGCAGCCCTTTTTTTTTCCCCCACCCTCACCCCCCCACTGATGTAAACCACGCAGGCTTTGCAGTTGCTTTCATGCGCAACATTAACAGGAAGAGCACTTCGAAATGCGGTTTTTTTTATTAAAGGGGAAAAAAAATGACTAACATTTCATGCGCCCTCGGATCATGCCCGCTGTCATCTCCTTAAAAAGCAAAACGTTTTGAGATCCAGCAAACACAGACTCATCACTTACCTTTCAGGGATCTTGGTTTCGCTTGCTTGCGGCGCGACATCCTACAGAAAAAAAAACCCGCTGAAGTTGCTCAGTTTCTGCCCGAGAATGTGTGCAGGACGGGATAGTCTAAAGGTAGAGTCTCTCTAAATTCCCCTGACCAAAATCGCGGCTGCCTTTCTAGCATCACAAGGAAAAAGGTGTTAAGTTCGCCCCTGGCCGCGCGCTCTGGACGCGAGTTTGTTCTGTTATTTTTGTGATGAGTAGGTGGATGTCACAAAATCCAAATTAGCCCCGATCGGTATAGGCGACTGTGTTTGAGTTGAGCCGGGTTTGTCGGGAAAAGTGTGAGGATCTAGTAATCCCGTCATGCGCGTCCTTTCTCCGGGAAAACGCACACGCGTGCGGGCATGATGTTCGCTCGGGGATAAAAGCGGAATATTCGCTTTTCGCCTCTCATCTCAAATGCATCCGCGTGAGAAAGACATCAGCAAAACGCCTCCTGCGAGACTGCAAAAAAATGCAACAAAACCAAAAAAACAAAAAAAAGGAAGAAAAATAATAAATTACACGTTTCACTTCATATCCACCTAACAGCATCAAAACTATTGTAGACCCGTCCTTTTCTCACTCCAGTCAGCTAATCATGAATTAGGTTCGGAATCTGATCTAAGTCTACGTCTAAATAGCTCTTAAAAGAGGATGAAGAAGCAGAGAGAAGATGGAAGCTCCCTCCTCATCACAAACCTGCAAGGTCTTGGACTGCGCTGTCGCTCCGGTAGTCCACATAATAATGGAAAATGGAAGCAAGGCCCCCAAAGCCATCAGGATGGCTCCAGAGGGGGCCCCTACCCCGCAGGGACTCGCTCTGTACGTAATCACTGAGGAAATCATTGTCAGCCTGCCTGCACTCACACACAGACAGAGAGGCATGATTAAAATCCGAGGGATCGCGGCAAGATGCGGATTGCTGGATCTGCTGGTTCCCCGGATCCGGAGTCGAACTCTAAACCCAGAGTCGGCTCGCTCACCCTGGCGTCTCCTCTGCCTCAGCTCGCCGTCGGCCACTCTCCGTCTACGGCAGACGGACTGGTCCCCCTTCTGGTAGAAATGGTTAAGCAGAAAGAGATTTTCTGTGTGGCTCTTCACATGCATGTATATGGCATGTAAAGACATGCGGGAGATGGAGTGAAGTGTTTATGTGCAGTTCATTTTTTCTTCTTTAATATTATGATTATTTTGTTACTTGAAAATTATAAAGAAGTGTGTCTTTTTCAGATGTTAAATGACATAGTGAGAAAAAAAATGTCCTCTTGTCATCTTCAATATTATTCTAGAGTCCTCTTATTTTATTTTATCTTGTTTTTACAGTTTCTGTGCTCATCATTTCAATAGTAATTTAACACATAAAATGTTTTAATACAACACAGTCTTTCTTTCTTCCTTTCTCTCCTCACCTGGACACCCAGGCCCCGTACTACCCCCGCTATGTGAAAATGAGATCCAGAGAGGAGTCCCCTCTGCTCTCTACCCCTCTGCAGGCTGGAGGCAGCCTCTGCCAGAGGCCACGGCTGAAAATTGCAGGCAGCTTTTCCTCACTTTGAGTGCATTTTCTGTCCGGGCTGATTCACAGAGCCAAATGTAAGAGGAGAGACGGGGTTTTGGCTGCGGACCTTTGGGGGAAGGAGAGAAGGAGTCGATAGGGCGACTCCCATAAATGTGCTGCTGTTGGAGAGAGAAAATTAACAGCAACCTTTGATAGCCTTTACTGTGGCCAAATTTAAATTGGCGAAAAGAAAATTTGCAATAAAAGTTAAGTATAATTGTAAAAGTTAATGATGTGGGTGCATATTAAGCCTGCTTTTATTCTATAGGGTACATCCGTACTTTCTCTTTGAGTTCATAAAGAGGCCATATGTAGTATCCAGTAATGTAAAAGTGATAAAAACTTGTGAGGTCTTTTTTAAACAAGCCTTGTTATTTGGCATCTTCAGTCCCCAATCAGTGATAGACGTGAGATATAAGTGTTGTAAATTGGAGCTTATGACCTACATATGATGTCAAGGCTTCTGTGTTGTTCGCTGCATTTAAAATTGTACCTGCGTCTGTTGCTTTTTAAATTATTCCTCGACGCACGCGCTGCCATAAAATGCTTGCAAGAGATCGACAAAGCAAAGCATGACGCAGATCGACAAGATGTGCTTTGGTAAATTCATCGCCCTCACAAACTCCAGTCAAGTTGGTAAACACACACACACACACACCCACACACACACACACACCCACACACACACACCATGGAAAACATCTACTCCCTGTGCTCAGAATCTGTCAGGAGGTCTCAGCTGCCTTAAAACTTTAATCTCAGCAATGCTCCAAAGTTCCCGCTCTGTGTCTCGGCACTCTGTCAGACATATCTCCCAAAGTTTTGCCACCTACCCCCCCCCCCCTCCCCAGAATACCAAACACAAATAATCAGTAATCTTCAGTCCTCTAGGGCTCTTTGTTACTTTCATTAGTGACACAGTTCAAGTACACACCAGCTCAGAAGTCTGTTCTTGAAGTTCAGGGAACCTCACGTGAGGAACGCTGCTCTAAAATCTGCCCGACATGGCTTTCCCCCTCAGGGATAACCTTATAAATATGGAAAGGAGAATCAAATATACATTTTGGGGAGCGTAAGAATCACAATAAAAATCAACAAAAATATTTTTTTTGTCTCAAGTCTCACCTCTGCAGAGGAAGGAAAAGAGAATCAAACAAGGATAATAAAGAAAAAACATGTTTCCCTTAAAAAACAACAGCAAGAAGAGTCGATAAACATCTGCTTGTGTGCTCCTACAGAAACGTCCCAATTTATTTGTGCACGTGCTCATGTCGCTGTCTAAGTGGATCCCTGGTTGTGTCGTCCTGTGATCGCAGCCTTTCAGATGCTTTTAGAGGACTGTGTTACCGTGATCTGAGCCTCTTCTCATAGCATTTGTAGTAAAACTAAGCAGTTATGTGGAGATTGCTTTCACTAACCATCTAGGTCTTTCTTGTTGTTGTATTTGTTAGACAAACATTTAGACGTCACGGCAAGAGAGACTGTGCCGCAGCATCAGAGATTTCACTCTGCCTCTCGGCATGGTGAAATATTTCCCGGTGGAATCTCAGACCCTCGGGTTTTGGCTTCTTTCAGCAGATCTTCCTGACCTGTGCTCTGCTCACCCTCTGCCCATTTGGCTCTGGAATCACATTGTTTAACAAAAAAAAAAAAAAAAAAAAAAACTTATAATAACTGAAGTTTAAAATTTAGAGAAAGTTTGATTCCTTATTCAAAGGAAGCGTCTCCTGAAGAAATAATAATCACTGAAGGCTATTTAGTGGAATACTCTCACAAATGGTGAAAAATGGTGGCTTAAAAGCACAGTCGGTCAATTACGGTCGTTAGAAGAGGGCAGATGAGCAGACGTGCAAGTGCAGCAGCCACACACACTCACACACACACACACACGTTTGACTTGCCTCATTAAAACCCATCCAGCTTCGAGAACTCAGAGATGTGAATGTTTCCCTTGAGGAGAGGAGCACGTTAATTTTGAGGAAGGCAGAAGACTCAACTTTTTTCTTACTTGCTTGTAATTACAGAGATTGCTAGAATGTATGACCCTGAGAATAAGGCTGAGTCCTGGGAGAGTCCACCAGAAGCAACACCGTCTTCAGTTTTGCTCTCTATTGTGTATCTCCCCAGTAGGATGCAACCCACACCAGGCATGAGTGAGGTCGAGGTAGCGCCCCCAACACCAGAAGAACCGTCCCCGGGGGACTTTACACTCTGCTCCAACGAGCCAAACTCCTGAGGCTGGGAAAAAAAACAAAAAGTTCGGGATGTGAGTGACTGAAAACATTGGCCTCTCTGAGCGCTGAGGCATTCTCTCACAGTAAACTGATTTAAAAAAAAGAAAAAAAAAAGAACAAAAACTACATGGAGAGCTAACAATCTCAAGGCTTCAGCGTTGGCAAGCAAGGCGTGAGGATTGTTTTCCAACTTCGCTGTTATCCAAATTGCCGAGCAATCAGACATTGGAGAAAAAAAAAGAAATCATCATAGGTATGCAGTCCAGAAAGACACCGTGTGTTTCGATACAAAGAAATAGCGCAGATGGTTAGAAGAAACCATGATGAAATCATACGGTAATTTTCCAAATTTGACTGTCACAGTAAGATTCGATGGCAGCCTTTATGTGTCGACATTCTGGCAAAATTGAAGGATGTCAACAAAATGGAGGAAATATAGGGTGAGTTGTTGCCTTCGACAGTGACCTTCCAGCTGGATATCCAGAACTTCCATCTTTCCAAGCCAAGGAGCCCCACAGAGCAAATCCCAAACCAGGTCATTAGCACAGTGGTGTCACTAGACAGCAGATCACAGGCCAGAGAGGGAGCAAGAGGAGGACTCCTGGCACTGCAGCGGCTGCTGGGAGGTTTGACATTCAGGCCTGGCTGATCTATGGTGCTGGGGAGACAGTGCCCTTGCTTTGGGTCTTGGTAAGGAGAAGACCCCCCCCCCCCCCCCCAATATATACTTACCAATATCATAAAAGTGAGGTCGCATCATGTTAGACTCAGGTATATCCCTCACGTCATGACCTGATGTAGTCTAATAGTATTACCAGTGCCACTTGATTATGAAAGCCATTTCACATCATTAGTTAGCAAATATCTAGTCTGACAAAATATATCTAGACTCACATGCTGGGCACGTCATTATTGGGTCTGGGCTACGCATGGATTATTCATCCTCTTCAACCAACTAAGAACCGCTTCTGTGACAATAACCTCTACAGCGATGCCTTATTGGCATAAAAAAAATACTATTTAACCACAATGGGACAGTTTCATACTGTGATCAAAAATCATTCTAAGGGTTTTATGTCCTTCTCAAATGGCTTTGACCTCCACAGCCCATCTCCAGCAAGCGGTGACCACTATGAACATGCCAAGAAAGAGGATCCCCCGGGGGCATTAGTATGAGCCAAGATGAACATAAAAAAGATGGACATTTTCCACTTGGCACCACCACACAAGATGAAAGGAAAAGATAGCAAACCTTTCAACACATTTTTTTTTTTTTTTTTACAGAACTAAGGGTGACTCCTTTTTTCTTTTTTTTTTTTTTTGCTCATTACCACTCTCTCATTAGAAGATCTTCACTTTAAGATGACATCAGATCCACTCACCTCCATATAAGCAGGTGGTTAACGGCGCTGAAGCATGTGAGTGTGCTACATTGACCCACATCATATATACAAGTTATTTTACACGATCAGCCAGACACCTCTGGTTATCGGATTCTATAGATCTCACATTGAATTTTACACATCAGTGAAGCATAATGCGCTGTATTATCTGCATATGACTCAAATATGGATTCTGATATAAAGGTACAGACATGTGGCTGCTTTCTCTGCCTGTATTGAGCTTTTAAATCCTCATAAATTAAATATTACAAATTTTTTTAAACCTCTAGGCCAAAAAAATGCTAAATTGTAACTTTCACATCTCCTTTAAAACAGGGCATGTTTTTCTTATGTGTCTACAAATGTGTCTACAAAATGAAAGAGTTTTGGAGCCCAATGAGCTGTGGCGCAAATTAAGAGCTATCTTCCCATCAGCATGTCCAATTTAGTTCAAGATGGTCCCTGGAAAACAGGCAGCTGTGTAGAATGATGTGGTTATATGAAGGCATGTGGCTAAAGAAGGCTCTGAAGGATTAGAAGAACCCTCACTCCCAGGCCATGCAAACATTAGTCATCCCCCCCCCCTCTTCCTCCTCCGTCTCCTCCTCACCCTTCTCACCTTCACCACTATCACCCACCCACCACCTCTTTTGCTCCCTGGTGACCCCTCCCCTCTTCTCTGACAGTTGCAGCAACCTCTCTCTGGACCATGGTAGCAGAAGTTTAGAGTTGGGACACTGTTAATTAAAAGAAAAGGTTAACACTCGCGGGGCTGGAAGAGGGTACATTCAGGAGGCTCCCCTGGTAGAGCAGATGCTCACTGATTCCACCCACAAAGGCTCAGAGGAAAGCACCAACGACCAGGGATGCAGGCCAGGCGACCGTGGGGACTTCAGGCTGAAGGAGCGACTGAGGCATAAAGGATGGGGCACATAAGAAGCCGGTGAGCGTGGTGAGCAGCTCAACTCACCTTTTCAGTGACTAGCGTCCTGGGCCGTAGCTTTGAGCTGATTAGTGGGTTCCAGACAAGGTCTCACCTCCCTAGATACCGCCCACACACACACACACACCGTATACCTTCGTTAGACAGCGGGACGTGTGCCAGGCCTACTTAGAAGAGTATGTCAGAGGGGTAAGAAGAAACAGACAAAAAGGGAAGGAAGAAGAGAAAGGAGTGGAGCAGGAAATGGCCATTCAGAGAGAGAGTAAAAAAGTAACGGTGGACACAGAAGAACTGGTGAAAGGGACTGCACATACTGAGACGTTGAGACTCTGAGCTGAGCCCATCAACTTCCTGCACAGCTGTTGTCGCTGACTGCAGCGTGTGTGAAGAAATGTGTGTGGGAGTTCATTAAATAATGATAAATTATCACTTCATTTTGCTCAAATATGTAGCATTATTTAAAAAAAACAGAACGTTCATGAGGGAAAATAGTTGGCCTAGTTTTGGAGAGGTTAACAATGAAAAAGGTGTTTGGCATCAATGGGGAATAAATGATAAATGGATGATGTTCAGCTGCAATATGTTAAAGATCACTTCATTAAATAAGATTAAGAAAACTACATCTATTTATTGTTCCTGAAATAAGATTAAGTATTTTGAAACAATGATTAAATGTTTGGAATAATAATAAAAAAAACTAATGAATTCAAAATCAGACACATAGACTTCTTGCTATTCTTCATCTTAGGTCAGGAGATAGTGACAATCAAAGAAAACACACTGATTGCCACTTAAATCAATTCCAATAAATACTCAGGAGCTTTTAAGTCAAATAAGAGGGAGTAAAACAGCCCCCCTCCCCAAAAAAAGAAAAAAAACAAGTGCAGATAATTAAACATCTATCCTCAGAGAAGAAGTGCTCCCACTGGAAGGTTGTTTGGTTTAAGGATTTGCTCAGTGATTCGACTCGCCAGGGACTCTCCATTTGAGTCTCAAGGTTTTATATCTCTAACTAGGCTTTAATTGCCAAGGTAACAAACCACCTGATTAAGTCTGACAATAAGTCCGCTTGATCTGTGGAGTCGGAGTGATTAGAATAGACTGAAGGAAGAGTAAAGAGAAGGAATATTCAAATTTAGCAATGACGGCATCATGTATTCGTGCTTCATGAGGCTGTTTATTTGGCCAACAAACAGGGAAACATATTGTATGGTCATGCACCTCAGCAGTGTGAGCTCGCCTCAGAAATTCTATTTACTGCACATGAACTTTAGAAATGCACAGCACTTGCAGGAAAGATCCCAATTCTACTGAGAGTGTGGAGGAGGCGGCTCTCAAAGCCTCAGGTCCCATGCCATGTGCCCTCCTTATTGTAACAAGTGCATTTCTTCCCTCAAACTCTGACTGGTGAGTATGTCGAGGAGGAGGAGGAGGAGGAGGAGGAGGAGGAGGAGGGGGTGTTCTTCAGAGGAGCTGGTGAATGTCTGAAAATACTCTGAAAAACTCTGTGTCAAAGTCCCTTCTCTCCTGTCAGAGGGCTGACACAGGGCATCCAGGGACACGGGGCCTTTGTTGCTCTGAGTCTGGACATTGGCCTAGATACCCCCCACCCAACAGTACTCCCCTCCACCTTCTCTCTCCCTCTTACAACATCTCACCTACAAAACACTTCCCAGCCGCCCCATCTTGCCTGTTCCTTGCTGTCATCCTGCCCTCAATGAACTGCTCTGTTCCAACACCTCCCCTCCATCCCTTACCTCTGCCCTGACTTGCTTTCTTTTTTTTCTTTTCTTCTTTTTGCATTACATTTCATCCCATAAATATACTCAGCAAGTGTTTTTTTTTTTTTTTTTTTTTAATTTTACCCCATCCTGTGACCCTGCATAAGATTGAAGCGAGCATAGATAATGGATGGATGGATGGATGTTTGAAAAGGTGTTATGATGACACTACAGTTGTTATATAATTATAACTTCAGTGCCATCCTTTGTACTACATTCTCGTTAAATCTGTAAAAGATATTCCAACAATCACCACAATCAAAATAACTATGTCCACATCATTCTGGTGTTTCTGGCCAATATGCTTTTGAGATTTGAGCTGATAACTGTACGAGCTTCTCCTTCAGGTTGCGGGTTTGGTTAATACTGACTTAACTTTTTGTTCAGTTTCAATGACTTGGAGGTAAAGTAGAGATGAGGCTAAAGAGAGATAAAGGCTAGACTGAGAGGGTTTTGGACTCATAAAGAGGGGGGGATAGTGAATAGAAGGATGCTGGAGATGGATCTTCCAGGAGAAAAAGAAGAAGACCAAAGAGAAGATTTCTGGATGTGGTGAAAGAAGATGTGGAGTTGGTTGGTGTGAGGAAGATGCAGAAGGCAGGGTAAGATGGAGAGAAATGATCTTCCATGACAAGTCCTAAGGAGAACACTTTAGGAATAGAGAAGTCATTCCTTTACATTTTAATGGAAATTAAAAATTTACATTAAGATCTTGGCATGCTCCAGTGCCAAGATCAAAGCCCTCGGGTAACATCTGCAACAAAAACTTATACGCGAGCAGCATCATGCCTCACGTTGGAGAAAACACACCACAGTTTATATGTTTCCTATCTTGTAATTTGATTTGATCGTCTGTGGTAACTGAATGTGCAAAATGCATTTTGTTTGCAATATAAATGTGGTGGGAGATTGAAAAAGAAAGAAAAAACATCTTTGAGCAAAATGATGTGGTATTTCTTGATTTGTTTGTGAGGTATGTCAAAAGTATTATTTTGTGTTCATACAAATTATGTTACTAAATACATGAAACATTGCAACATGCAATGCCAGTGACTATATTTTAGTGGTCTGTCAGTGATCTATGCCAGCCTTGGTTTTTCACCACACTGTGGACACTGCCCACTATGAAACGTACAAATGAATAAATGAAAAAAGTTAAATCAATGTGATTGATTTTCATGAACGCGTTCAATTACTTCTTACTTCAACTAAAACGATTGCCTTGTAAATTAAAAAAAGTTGGCGTAAAAACTAGCATGACTTCCAGTGTTTCATGTCAAACATATTGATAGTGTACTGTGCCACTGCATCTTTTGTCAAGCTTTCACACAGTCAGATTTGTATTTCTCGTCCCTGAACACAGGATTGCCTTTGAAAGCCTTGCCTATGTGACGTTCTAAAAGCACAACTGCGCACAAACGATTTATCTTATAGACGCCAAAACTAACATCCAAAGCACCTCTGTCATGTGAGCATGTTTTTTCGTGTCACTTTTTGAAATTCGCTCTGACGTGAAGCTTCAACTCTTGCACTTCGCATCAGGCAGTGTGTACGTGGCTATGGAAATTTTCCGTGTCAGAGTAGTGCTCTCCCCTGTTTGTCTCTCTCGGCAGGTGTAAATGGTGCAAGTTTCTGTCTTGTTCAACACCCATGCTATTTTGATGTGTTGGCAATTCCTTTGCCAGACCAATAATTCCCTCACACCAGCACTACTCTTTCATGCTGCCTGCTTTATTCTAGTTCTTGGGGGAATCCTCCCGAGACACATAGTGCGCCTCTTAATTTCCCCAGAGATGCATGCAGGAAACATACACCAGTGCTTTTCCAGGGATGAAACACAGGCAAAACATTATACCACAATATATCATGACATTTACTGTTGCTGGGTCAGATAACCAGTTAAGTGGGCTCCGTAACTTGTCACAAGTCCGCATTTTGCATTTCTCTTCTTTGTTTGTCTCCTGTTTGAGTTTGCTCTTTTGTTTTCCAGACTAAGAGTGGGGTTGGGGGGTTGGGGGGGCTGGAATTATTCTGAACAGTGAAGCATTGAGCAACATGCAGCCAGTCAGCGCAGCAAAGTAAGAGAGAGTCCCTGGAGGCGGCGTGGCCCGGTGGGTTTGGTTTGTACACCCGTCACAGACTTCTGAAGGGGTGACGTGCATCACTGCTCCACTGAGAGAGAGCCTCTGCCATGTTTACTGTCATGTTCCAAGGTATGCTGCGTGGCTTCAAACACATCAAACACGTCTACAGGAATACTGATATTGGGAATGCCACGGGGAGCCACACAAAAGGTGCAGACGTACCCCTGGAAGCACACGTGCCCACCACTCTGCCACCAGCCCTCACAATCAATGCAAAAATAAATCCAGGTTTTTTTAAATGCTGTTTTTACGTATGACCCAGAATGTATGTTTACAGGTAAATACAGTTGGAAAATCCACTGTCTCTAAAAGACAACGTCGTATTGGAAAGTGTTTGAGTCATGTCCATGTCCATGTGCCATTTTGTGTGCGCCGTTGTTTCCACAGTAACAGTGGCAGCAGTAAAACTCATGATGTGATGCGTAAGGAGATGGTAGTCAGTGGGTCCTTTGTTCAGACTGGTAGAAACCACATAGTACCAGAACTAGCAGAACAGAGTCCCAACAACTTCTTGGGACATATGATGCAACTGATATAAACATGATATCAATAACTTGTCGTCCCTCTGTAGCAATCAAGAGGCTTTTGGAGTCCACCATCACTCTCTTGTGCTTGCTTTATGAAAAATAGTCAATACTTATTTGACTAGTGAAGTGCTCCCCTCCTGACCTGCTGTGCATGGTGTTGCAGAGGGCTGAGCTGTTTGCTGTGCCTCTAGGCGTGAGGATGGAGGTGGTGGTGGTGATGTTGGGGGGGAGTGGGGGTGGGGGAGCCTGGAGTTCCTGCCTGGCTCAGGGGGAGGTTGGACTGGATTAGGCGGCTGACAGCTGGGCCACATCTCTGGAGGCACGGACGAAGAGACCCCCTGTCTGTCTGCCTCTGCACCAAGTGTCAATTTGAGCATGAAGGAAGAATGGAGTAAGTCAAAGAGTAAGTAAGTGAGCAAAATGGAGCCACTGGTACTCCTGGGTGGATTGACATCAGATGTGCATGGGCTGTGCACACCGTTAGGCATCAGAAAACACACTATTTATTTAGTGGGTTTTGACTTGGGGGCACAAACATGCGCACACTTGAGCAGACTCACAGACACAAGATAAAGTACTCCTACGAGGTTGCAGCTCTTGACCTCTCCAGTTTGCCCAGTGATGTTCTTAGCTGTTTTCACTACATGATCTAATAGGAGCCACACAGGCTCGGCTATTTGACTTCAAAAATGTAAGCTTGGCTCTCAGCCGCATTGTTTCACATTCAAAGCGCAATCTTTTCTCCCTCAAATCAAGCCTCTCAATAATGCAGAAATGGCAGTGAAATGAACTCGCCTCAGGTGGTATCCTGTACAATTATGTGCAATCAAAACGACAAACTATTTCAAAATCAAACAGACCCGTATCTTATTTGTATCTTCAGTGATGGTGTATGTAATTAAATCTGACTTCTCTAAGTGGCCGCATTATTTGATAGGCTGACTTTGAACATTTTCTCCAACTTCCAGTGGAAATTCTTGACAGATTATTTGATTATGGCGAACACAACAACTGGCATAATTTACTTCAGCAGCACACTGTTAATGTGAAGAATGTTCCAGTGCCATGTGAGGATTTACTATAATAGGTTTTGTCTAATCTTGAGAGACTGCTTTGTGTATTTCCTGCACTGAGACATGGCTATCACTGGGACGTAGGATGAGGGCCGGAGTCGACTTTATTAGCTGGTGATGTTCTAATGTGATTTATTTTTATAAATGAGAGTTGGGTGTGAATGCAAGTGGGAGTGGAGGCCAGTATGCAAATGCAGACCCTCATTAAACACCACCACCACACAACATTATCTGCTTCTCCTCAGATTGTTTGTGCACATTAACGAGGCGCAACCAAGTCTGCTAACTAATGACAATGTAATGATCACAGCATTTATGATCAAGTCATCAGAAGTCATGACACTTACATATTTGATGTATGAGGAGGACCTCTTGCACCCTTACACTCTGGTGAACTCCAGGTTCCCCCTCATAACTACATCAGTTAGAGAAGACACAAAAGTAATTCAAAATATGAATTTAGAATTAATAGCAGTGACCTTTAGTTGCAGCAAACAATTTATCACACGCCTCTAAGACCGAAAGTTTGTGCCTTCATTTTTTGAGAGCTGGGAATTCAAACTCCCCTGAAGTTATTTTCCTATTCTAAAACCCATTTAAAAAAAAAAATTAAAAAGAAATTATGCTTTAATCTGTCATATATTGTGTAAACATTTATAAACAGTGAAAATGTTTTTAAATGCATATTTTTTCTTGCCTAACACAGCAATATTAAAGCCAACTTAGATTTCCACAGTAGACATTCAGAAAGATTTAAAGATACATGTGAATATTTTTTTTTAATATTAATTGAAAGCCACTGAGTGTTCATATTCATATTTAAATATGTTGTACCAACATTGCTTACACTGCTTTACCTTTGTTGCAAAAACTGTGCAAACTTGACCGTGCATGTCTTCACAGCAGTTTTATTTTTGGTCCTTCAAACTTTCTTATGATGGTGGCACACAGGTCTCCAGGGATTTTCATGAGCCAGTTTCTGTGTAAAGATGTTTATCTTTATGGTTTTTGCGAGAATGAGGAGATTAACCCCATAACTAGCAGATATCGTACAGTTGATCTGAGCGTCATTAGTCCACATTAATAACCCATGGAAGTGCAAATGGGCTTTTTTTTTATCATCTTAATTACATGACATCTGAGCTCTCTATCTAAATATGACTCTCTTTAGAGATGAGATGGGCTCTGTGACTTCGAGGTACTTGTTATTGTGTGCACATCTGACAAAAAAATTACACACACGCGCGCGTGCGCGCACACACACGCACACACACACCGGCCATCTAAACTCAAAAGGATGCCATTGCCCATTAGAGAGATGGATTGACAGGAATGCAGAATAAATCTTAGTGGCACTGAGTCAGAAATATAAATAGAGCTCCTAAGATAGATTTGTCTCTGGTGTTAGTGAAGTTACCTTTGGGGGTAGAGCTCTACCTTTTTAGTAATGAGGACAACCACAAACAGTTTGGTCTCCTAATGAGAAATTATGCTTTTGGAGGTGCGATACAAAAATGCCATAGAAGAGCGCATCAGTTTAGGCTTTTCTGTGTGATTCTCAACTAAAGTAGCAGAAATGGGATTGAAAGAATCAGCCCCACCTGGTGGCTTTGATGTACAACTTACACTCCTACAACTGAGGAGACATTGGTATTAAACAGCTGCAGGTATCAACTGCCCTTCTGGAATATTAGAGAACAATCAGTGACTTTTTATTCTTTTTTTTTTTTTTTTTCATTTTTGGGCAGCTTTTGTTAAAAAAAAAAGGCCGATTAAGTTCAGGGAATATTTATGCTCAGCATCAAAGTCAAGGTTTCAGCAAAAAACCAAAACAACACTAGATACCTTTCAATGGAACAAACACTCCCAAATATCACACTCAAACATGTTTTTAAAGTATCTTTAATTAAAATCTCCTCACAATACTAACAATGAGACAATACGCCATTAATGCAAAAATTATTTTAATTGGATCAATAAAGGACGATAAAATCAGGTAGGCAGGCAGGGGAGGAATGCTCTATTACCCATTTTATCATCAAAGTGAGTACTGTGCTAATTATGCTATAGCACCCAGTCAGAGCCCACAGGAGACTGATAATGGAGCGCTGCCCAGGGTTACAGTGACTGCACTCACTGGCTCCATCTTTACCATGTCATTGGACAGGTTGGGTTGCTCATATTCATGCAGTAATGCATGATGATATAAAAGAGCAATAAGACAAAGGTGTGGTATGCAGCTTTTATTTTTCCTTTTGTTCTCCTTTTAACTCCAGTTTGAGAGCTGGCATCCCATTAGAGCTCTATTGCTAATCAATGTGAGGCATTATAGGTTGTATAAATCACGCCCTGACACCTGCTGTATGGGTCGTTAACAGAGAACTCACCAGGGAGAAATGGGGAGAACAAACATGCAGACAAACGGAGCAGAGATGTCTGAACCTCAAGCTGAGGTATTGATACCAGAACTTCATTAAGGTGACTGAGGAGCTGATCAGCTAAAAAAAATTTGGTATGAACAGGAAGGGTGTCCACTCAAGCAACTATACAGTAAGAATCTTCTCAATTAGTCAAGAAAATATTGGTTTAGCTTTCAAAGAATAAACACTCAAAATGTCACTGCTTTCTAATAATGCTTTGATATCTCGGCTTAAATCATTATTTGCAATTTACCAAAGACCCACAGACCACCGGAGGTGCTTATCAAATATTAGAAGTTAAGAAGAGAGAGGATCCTGTGAAAAAAATTTTAATTGAGGATGTTGTAATTCTGCCTGAAAAGGCAAGCAGGAAAGTGCACACGCAGGCATTTGTAACCTCCGTGTGCTACAGAGGGGGACCATCTGAAGACTCGTAGGTCCTTTGATGTCTCCTGAATTCAGGCATAATGCATGTGTAATTAATAAACCATTTGCATATGATGAACTAGGGCACTTAGTCAATGTTCTCGGGATCCAAATACCTGAGGAAAACAATAACAACAGAGAACATTAAAAACAGGGAGTCTTCGCAAAAAAACACAAATATATGGCCCACTTTGGATTAGAAATACATTAGTAGCTAATTATGTCCTAATTGCCAATATATTAGCAGGTGTTTGTACTTAACCAGTGATAATGCCCTCCTGGAATGAGCTCATCTGGGTTATTCTCAGGTGAATCCTAGCAATCTTATGTGATTATGATGTGACAAAACAGAAGTGGTCAAAAAACATTGATAATAATGAGGCTGGTGATCAGGTAAAAAATGACAACAAGTAATACAACTCAATAATAATCAGATTATAATAAATGAATAGTAAATAAAATACTTCAGTCAAAACAAGGAATAGAAAGTCCAGGAAGAAGAAAACTAGTTAAGACAAATTATAAATGGCGTTGTCATAATTACTGGCACTTTTGCTGAGAGTGTCATTACTGTGAGCACCCAGTTCAAAAAGGATATTCATTTTTTTCTGCCAAATATTTTTAAAGCAATCAGAGACTCCAGGAGGTGAAATTTTCTCACCTAATCAAACAGCAAATGTAACCCAGTACCGGATTAAATATTGAGCTCTGGAGTTTCAGATATCTTTTTTCACTGGCCTGCTGGCATTTTGCAGCAAGGGAGTATCAAACTCCTATATGTCCCTGGAGTTGGCCGACTGTAGAAAAGAGCTGAGCCAGCAGGTCAAACTGCAGAAATGTCATGGAGTGCAAGGTAATGAACCAAAAACATACATCAAATGGTAGTCCTCCATACATCTGGCATTATGGCCATGATGACATCAAGAAGAGTGACATGGAAAGCAAAGTCAAGTCATGCCTGTGTTTAGTCCCATCTTTATAATAATTTGATATGTTAAAGGGAAAAAAGATATGATGCAGCTCTCAACATTAGTATGTCACACAAGTTTGAAGAATAAATATACCCTGAGGTCTATTTCGTTTGTTCCAGATCCTGCTGGTGTGCATGGATGATGTGGCCTGGTTCACTGTTTCAGCTAAGATCAAATAAAAAGTATTTACAGTTGTAGGGATAATGTTATATGTAGTGTTGGTTATTATGACTGAGTATGGGTAAGTCAATTAGTTCCCATCCAAAAAGAGCTCAGAGAGACCTATGTTACCAGTATTATCTCTTTGCTTTTTTTTTTATTGTTGTTTTTTACAAAAATTGCCAGCAAAACTTGCTAGCTAGTGTAAGCTAACATAAGATACATAGAGAACTGTTATGCTTCCAGTTATGCCCTGCCCACCAAAATATATCAAACTGTTACTAACACTTACAGGGTCTGTATGTCAAAGAGGGCTGGTGAGGGACACACAATCACTCACATACACACAAGAAAAAAACACCTGCTGCAAGAATAAATTGGCATCTATCCAACTTTAAAAAAATGTTTTTGCTAGATTATGGCACTAACCATTACTGAAATATGCAGACAGTTGTTAAAAAATATATATTAAGCCACAAATGTATGCATAATTAAGGCTGAGTGATTTGATTGAAGGTGCCATCACTTTAGCTATTTAGCGAGTTAGCACTGTTTTGACTTCTGAGCTTTGAATAAAGACCTTACAGAGCATAGTCATTTATATTTTTCAATTCAATTCAATTCAATTCAATTCAATTCAGTTCAATTCAATTTTATTTGTATAGCATCTGTTACAATGTTAAGTTGTCTCTAGGTGCTTTACAGAGACCCAGAGCATGACCCAGAACATGATAATATGTAATATAAACTGCTAACTGTACGAAGAGACTGCTATAACTAGCCTGGAAGGGTTATAGGGGGCAATCTTGGTAAACTGCTTGAGGCAACTATCTTCTCTCCCTTTGCTGGCTTGGACTAACCAGGGGACACCAGTTGGATTGTCTCTTGATTTAGCTTTTACCTCTTGCAGCAGTTGGGTCCTCTGGTTGCAAAGCTTTCGCCTGGGATAATTTTTTATGACTTTGTCTATGGCGGTTAATTCAGAGACAAATATTGTATATTTTAAATCAATACCCAAAATCTGAGAAGCAAAATTCAAAACCTGAGAACCAAAAACCTCACATCATGAAGCATAGCTGTTAAGCTGTGAAATGAATCCCCCTCCCTACAACTAGAACATTCTCTCTCATGTTTATTGAGGATGATAAATGAACAGAAGTCTACAAATTAGGAAAGTTTAGATCCATCAAGGACTATGACTGGAGACACATCAGAAACTAAAGGCTGACATTCTTTGTACAATCTGACATTGTTGGAGGGTTTTAAATACTTAGGGTCAACAGTTCAGAGCAATGGAGAGAGTGGAAAAGAGGTGAAGCAGCATGCGCAAGCAGGTTGGAATGGGTGGAGAAAAGTGTCAGGTGATGTGTGATAAAAGAGTTTCAGCAAGAATGAAAAGAAAAGTGAACATGACAGTGGTGAGACCGGCGATGTTGTATGGTTTAGAGACTGTGACACAGGAAAAAGGCAGGAGGCAGAGTTGGAGGTAGCAGAAGTTAAAATGTTGGGGATGGAAAGGATCAGGAGTGAGTTCACCGTGGCGACCACTGAAGGGAACAGCCAAAAAGAAAAGAAGAGACTAGTGTTGTAGATAAATGTTTCATAGACATGTTGTGAAAAGATGTTTCAAATGTGGCCTATTACACCCAATAAAGCTTTATTGATAAACTTTTGCTAACAACTGTATTTCATAAATTAATGTTTTTTTCTTTATGTAGATAAAGACTGCGTGCATGCCAATGATAACCTGATCATTTCAGCCAAGTGCATCATCTCTTTCACCTGTAATTATCTTATTATATTTTTATTCTGAATCTCTCAGTAAGGGCCATAATTGAACACTTTTATAGTAAGGTTGAAAGGTGGTTGCGTGTGTTTTTCCATTAACTTCCTTAACTCAGTGTATGCAGAATTTATAGTTTGAACTTTGTGCCAGGAGGGGCTGTCTCCTGAGGACTGAGCTACCTGTGAGTGCTTTTGGATGGGGAAGGACTCATGGCAGCCCCTGCTGCTTGTTGAGAAGAATAACATCAGTCCCCTAAAAGTCCCCAATAACGCCAGAAAAAGTTTGTCACTAGTTGCTTTTTAAATTAAAACAAATTCTCTAGAGGGGTTTGAATGCTCACTAAATAATAGCGATAAAGTCACTAAGTTAGCAACACTGCATTTATAAGCAGAAGTTGGCGCTCTGCTGTCACCATAAAGAGCTGAGTCATTCAGCAGCCACTGGGCTACTAGAGCTTGGCTATGTCTGTGAAAAGAAAAAGCAAACTGAGAAAATTGAAAACTGAGAAAACTGAGATAGCTTTAGGACTGATAGCAAGAAAAGAAAAGTGTAACGGAGAAAGATGATTGTGCTCTCAGTTACAGATTTTGATTTCTTGCTTACAGATTATGGGTTTTAGTTCCCAAATTTGGGGTTTTGATGAGCTATATATTTGGCTCTGAATTCATGCAAGTTGACAAAGCGGGCCACTAGTGAACGCCAACCAAAACACATTCTGCTGTTTCATTTGCTGGTACTCGCAGTAACTACGCCTGTGACTTGGAGGCCGATGCCAGTCGGCTTGGCCAACCCACAGGTGACTGGAACAGGCCGAGCTCTGCAAGTGGCAAGCTGTGTGACTTCAGCAGAGCCACGTCAGTCCTCGTTTCAGCTTCAGTAGCTCTCATTTCAATTCAATGCCCTTTACTTGTATAGTGCCAATTCATACACACACAAAAAAAAGAAAAAACAAATCATCTCAAAGGCTACAAAGTTTACAAAGTTAGATGCAATCCAATTAAGTCCAAATTGTATTCCAATTCAGTCCAACTCATAATGAATTCATGTGTAAATGAATTCATTCCTATTTTTGGATCAAATCATTCTAATTCATAATTCAATTAATCCCATTTTAAAAATGAATTTAGTTTGAAAAAAAAAGTTTAAAAATTCTAAATTGATGAAATGCCAATTCATAAAAAGCCTCGATAAAGAATCCAACGGATTACCGGTACATCAAAACGGTCACTTTGGTGGAATCCTCCAGCCTGAGCAGGTATGAGGCACCAGCGGAGAGGAAAAAACCTGGTTTACAGGGATAAAAACCTCCAGCAGAAACCAGTGGTCTGAGGTAACAGGAAAGAGAGACCTTTTGCAGCATGGAAGAAGAGGATTCAAAACCACTCTTCAGATAACCTTTGGGTGACATCACAGGGGGCGTGTGTGGTTCTTCTGTTCCTGAGCTTGTTTGAAATGATCATGTTATTGATATCATGGTGTTCCTGAAAACCCAAACAAAAGACATAGTTTGATGGTGTTAAAATTTCATCTTCCATCACATTAACCCATAAAAATCTTACTTTTACTGAGAAATAAGTCATGTTCATTGATTATGTAACACATTTAAACTGTTTTAGATATTTCTTCTTGGAATTAAAGAGATCAAAATGAGCCATACCCATAATGCTTTCCATCCTGGAAGAGCCAGAGAAATGTCTGGTCTCATCACTCTCTTTGTGGGATGCTGTGTAGCTGAAGAACGTGCTGTTTGATGAAAGAAATTCTGGAGTCACCTCCATCTGAACACTCTGGAGGAGCTCACAGGTACCTGCTTCCATAGCAAAGCAAAAAAAAAAAAAAAAAAAAAAAAAAAAAAAAAACTGACAAAAGGAGTGCGATTTTGATTGGTAAGGAACTCGATTAATGATGCAGTAAATTTCCACAATCAATGCTCAGTTGCTGAAATATTGTACTCTTGTATCCAGGATCTTTAAGCTTTTATACTGATGAATTTGCCACGAGTTGTATCAACTAAAATAATTAGCTTTAGATGAGTCAATGATTCACACAGGCCACAGCAGCTGGGATTAGACAGTTAAATCAGTCACTGGGGGGTGGTCCAACACCGTTATCTGTGTTCAAAACAATGAAGCACTATGACATTACAGTGTTACTGTCGGCTAGATGGAGGGCACGGACCACTTGTTGAACGAAATAGTGTGACAGATAAATAGGGCACTCAAAAAATGAGCGCTTTGTTGGTTTTCGCTGTTAAATAGGGGAAACCTGAGTACCTCAAAAAATATCATCCACTGGGTGGCAGCACCGGTCTAAACTGTTGGTTACCAATTTGGGGCTTTTTCTGTCATGTAGACTTCTGGTTTTGCAAGTTTGTATGTGACTGACTTGGAAGGTGCAGATTTAGTGTGAGGATAAGGACAAAACGTAGTAGAAACGTAATAGAATATCGTGAGCCTCAAAATAAATTCCAGGCTATGTTTCCGTCTATTCAGCAAGGAACGGACCAACACTGACTGCGAGATGAGTGGTGATCCTGCCTTCTTCTACTGGAATAACTGGAGGAAGCCATAGAAGAGAAGGACATGTGACTGCAGAGCACAGGATGAGTGTGATTTCTGCCCCCTTACATGTATCCTGGTCACCTGCAGCTAACACCTGCTGTATAGCCTACAAGCTACGACATTACTAACAGTGATCTGTGACCATTAACAGATGACCAAAATCAAACACAAAGCTTTGCAGACTAAAATGACAGATTTGTGTTTGTGCTTGGAATTTTACATTTGTCTTATCATCTTTGGATATTTTATAGCTGAACTGCTATAATATAGTAGACTGTGAGGAAATATGGATTTCACTGAGAGGATAAATTACCTCCACCTCACACTGCCTCTCTGCTTTGTAAAAAAGATTTTTGTAAAAACTGGAGAATCAGTTTTGTAATGTTTTTTTTTTTTTTAACTTGATGGGAGCATGCCTCATCATAAGCAACATCACATTGATTGCTGGGACTGCAAACGTAGAGAGCAATTGCCACTTACTGAGTTTCTAACATTAAATTTCACTTAGTGTTACTGCCACTAACCATGTGTCGCCAAATGAACCAACACCAAACTGAAAGGATGATAACAGAAAAGTCATTGCACTAGTTTTTATTTTTTTTTTTTAATCTGAGATGACTTGTGCATAAATGTGAAAATGTTTTGTTCATGTGTGGCCGGACAGATTAACTGTGTGTGTGTTCAGGCTCAGATATTTTGGGTGTTGCCCATGTATGTCATTAACATTATTCCAAACAATCATACGGGCATTTTTTACCCCTCACACCTGTAAATTTGAAATCCTGTTTTGAAACTTCCTCACTCAATCCCGAGAATCATATCAAAAACGTCTGTTCAACTTTTTTCTCTGTATTTTTTCCCTCTACTCCCCGCTCTTACCATTGCATTGTTCGACCTTGAGTGAGATGCTGTCAGGCGCTTTTTAGAACATAAGCGTTGCAGTTTCCCATAATCCACTGGGAATGTGGAGGTGAGAGCTGTGGCCCAGTAGCACTCTGAGTGGCTGGCAGCGGATCAAACGCAAACGAGGTTCCTGAGCTCATTCCAATTATAACAGCACACACTATCAACTACAAATACAAACAGCACATAAGTGATAGCGCTGGTGGCCTGGAGGACTGCTGCCAGAGAGCAGGCAGCATGCTAATCAGGATACCTCTTGCCATGGGCTATTTAGGGAATAGCCTCTCATCCCACCAATTCCCCATGCCTTAGCTAGGGAAACGATAGAGAAGAAGGGGAATGAATTCCCCAAGTGCATAATCCAAGGACAAAATATTAGCAAATGGATCTTTATCTTTGCTCTTGGCCAACATCCATAATAATCACCAAAAAAAAAAAAAAAAGAAAAGAAAAACAACACATTTGTACTAAATAAAATATATGGACATCAGTCCAGTACATACAGAAACAAATTATGACCGCCTTCGATATGAGTCTTTTCTTTTGATTTTAGTTCAGCCAAAAAGCAAAAGTGAAGAATCTCATTCTAAACACAGACGTCAGTAAGCCAGAATCACACGCTCTACCCCATGGTTTAACCTTTGCAAAAGTAGAGTGAGGAAAAACACGGCCCTCAGTCATTTGCACATCACTTCACACTGTTTATTGCAATTAGTCTGATTATTCATAACAGCATCTTCCTCACCATCCCTTTATAGTCGGCCAATCCAGGAAAGTGATTTATATATCCGTTCGCCTACCACTAGGGAAGGAAGTGAGATGTTTGGAGGGGTTCTGAGGTAACGTGCACACGCCCCCGCTCACACGACAACCCCTCAGAGCTTGGCAGGTCTCCAGAGCCATGCAGGGGTGGCGGAGTACAGCAGGAGCCTGAGTGAGAAGCACACATTGTGCACTGCGGGACCCGACCAGCCCCGGCCCGCAGGCACAACTCTCAAGGACATCGAGAACTGGGGCAGAGAACTTCCAAGCTTCCCACTGTTAGGGCAGGCAGAGGAAAAAAAAAGGGAAAGTTTCCAAAGTGTGGCTGTTTGTGTGAGAATAGCTTGTGAAAAGTGTTGTTGAGAGACATACAACGCTTCTCTTGCTTGCACTTTTAATATTGGATATTTGTTTATCCACATGTGCTCTCAAAGACAAATATTGTTATGATCATTTATCAGTGAAAATCAGTGGGTCATGTAGCCTCATGGTATGAGTCAGAATTCATATTTATTCATTTAATCTGAAAAATTGATGTTATAGCTTATTTAATTAAAACTTGTGGTGCCGAATAAAGCGATTAAGCAGTGAATATGAAATATTTTGCAGGGTGCTTTAGAGATAAAATTCACAACGATCCTGAAGTTTGTTTGGACATTTTGTGAAAAATGTTTCCAAATTATGTATTTTCAGTTTCTTTACACAAAATAAAAAAAAAGATGCCATTTTCAACACTGCTGGAACAGGCAGTGGTAGTGGCAAGCCTTTATTTTATTGTCCTTGCAGTCAGGCACTCAGCTTTACTGTGGGTCAGCCCCCTCTCTCTACATCAGGGGGAAGGAACCACACTGTTTTGAGATGGAGTACCCCCAACCACACCTTACAGCATCGACCCATGCCACCATCCTGGGCCTCTAATGGAAGTCCTGGGCATCCAGACGTCTCCCCTGCTCCGACATGGGCGTCAAGTGGTGCTCCTCTCATCACTGGAAGCAGCAGGCCTCGCAGCCCTCCTTTTCTCTCCCTGGGACTGGCTTTTTTGGAACATTGCAGGCAGATGTGTCCAGATGAGCACGTTCTAATTTGTGGACCCAGGTTAATGCTCTGCGAGAAGCCCCGGAAGATCAATAGCTTTATTTCCCTAAAATACCAACATGGTGAGAACCAGCTAACGGGGTGCTTTTAATACCGCTGCAGTTCCAGCGATGACTGGGTTGTATTGATTGTGCCCATGTGGAAGTACGTGCATCTTCTGGGGAAGGATCTATTTGTGTCACCCTGGGCTGGGATGGGGGCTCCACTGGAGGAGTCGAGAGCTCAGCCAATGGAGGATGCCAAAAACATCAAAACAGCCATGTTTACAGATTACCCAAAGGGAAAGCAAATTACAGCAATTATGCAGGCTGTGGGAATACTGATATCAGCATACCTGTTATTTTACCCAGAGACTACTTTTTTGAGGCTAGAACACATACTAAACAGCACTCAGTTTGATTTGATGGCTAAACCCTTAACACATGATGGGATTTAAACGAAGCATAGCACATTAAAGGCATGCAAAACAATGTCTTTCTGGAGATCAACCTGTTTGTGCGTGTCACGGTCCAAAAAAATCTTCCCATTTGTTTTGAAATCAAACATAATAGCTTCACCACAAAACTGTAAAATGAATGTGGGGCTGGTAAACGCAACAATGAATATGTGAATGTTTTTTTCTGTAGTACTGTTTTAATCCAAATATGCCAATGAATCGCTCATAAACACTGCTAACTGCTTTTACTGAAAACTAATTCAGCCTTACAGCATTTATCAGTGCAGAGACCAATGTACATGAAGAGGAGCCTTATCCAAATCAGGGGCCTTTGTTTGCAGCTGTTGTGACATATTCATGACTAGGGCCATAATAGTCAGATTCCTGTTAAATCCCCCAGGGAGAGAGAACGTTGTCACATCCAATTACTGCAGCACTGCGTAGAGGTAAATCAAAACTCCTGTCATGAACTCTGAAATCTAAGGTGTACACAAACGCACACGAAGACAAACACACTGCGTGAGCAAAACGAGACAACGGTTATATCAACATTGATAAAATATTGGAAAACACATTCTCCTGTAACTCGGAGGTCATATATGGATTACCCAGCGAAATGGAATAGGCTGGAGGCTGTTGGCTGCCTTCTCCTCAAAGCATAAATTGATATACAGGAGATTTAGGAGTGAGCAAAGCAGCAACAAATCAAGATTTTACAATTATGGATTTGTTTGCCGGCATGCTGGAATTGGAATTGCAGATCAGGATGAAAATATGCCCCTTATTGGGCGAGGAGCAATCGGGTCACCGTGTTGTCTTACACCTTCTGCTCAGCACCAATGAGATACTTTTCTGCCGAGGCAAATGATTGCCTTTGTCTTATCCTCCACAGTGGTCTTCAGGAGGCATGGTGGTTGGAGGGTATCTCAGCAGTGCACAGCCCCGTTTCACCCTGGAGTGGTGCAAAGCTCCTGCCCAATAAAACAGGCTGCATCCCCAGGGCCCCTCCCTCAAGCCTCCAGTCAGCGCTTGTTTTTGCACCATTTATTTAGTGTGACACATCTCCAATTAAACTGTAGAGGCTGCTGCATTCCCCCCATAACTACCTCTTATACCTCCCCATAGACTTTCTGTCACACTGAGAGTGTGGCTATGAAAGAGTGAAAAGGAGAGTTTGCCAGAGAGAGAGAGAGAGAAAGAGAGAGAGATCACATCTTGCCTGCCAGCTATGATCACAATGTCATTTTCTCCTCAGTGGTTAGAAGCCTCCTCTGAAAGGTGCCCTGAATTATAATTATCAAAATATTGAACGAGATAATCATCTTCTTTTAACGATGCTGCCACTTCACGATTTGCACCATCACAGAACATGAATGCTTAAATCTACTCCAGGAAGAAATGCTGGTAACTCACACAGTCAGACTCCCTTTTTTAGGCCTCCACCAAGCAGCTGCATAGCAACACATTTCCAAAAGGAATTGTCCCTGCGTTACCAAGTCATATGTCCATCAGTTCAGATTTGAGGATCTTTCATATTAAGTAAGAGTCTCCTCACCACCTCTTCATCCTCCCACAACGGCCCCAGACACCGTCACAGGAGGAGTGACTTTGTTCGACCCCAATACCGTCTGCGAGAGCGCAGCTGAGGGCAGCATCTGCCAGTGAGGACTGGTGGGGGAGCGCCCAAAACACCCACTCTGCCAAGTGCAGGGGCCAGGGGGGAGCCCCAGTGGCAGCTGGGAAGGGTGGGGCAGCCAGCTGTGGAGCAGCAGGGTGGTGTGGGGTGACAAGGCGATGCCACCAAATCCGAGTAGGGATAAACAAATGTGTACACATGCACAGATAAAATGTAAACATACAGGCATGCTGAAAAGTTTGCTTTTTTTTTTTTTTTTTTTTCCTCCAAGTTCTTTCCTTTCCACCAACACGTGCACGCACAGGCTCATCATCTGCAGGCTGTGGCCCTCTTAACACCAAACAGCACTCTGCCGTCACGTGCTTCGGCCACACATCTGGTGTACCATCTGTATCACTCCCCCCAATGTGACAGGTAGTCCCTCTCCCTCTCTGGAGGGAGCAGAAGGGGAAAGATGGACACGGGAGGTAATTTTGGGTGTAAATGTGCTCTGGACCTCTATGGATACATCTGGACAAAGCAGACATGCTGCTGAGCAGGGGAGGGTCGTCATCAGTTGGAAGCCCTCTCCCTGATAGCAGATCAAGACAATTATAGCATACTGTCACACTGCGACAGCACCACTGGTGTACATCTTTATGATTTTGTTGTGATGAATGCTTTTGCACTTTTGTAACATCAGGCCTCTTAATGACAAGATCCAACAGATGAGTCACAAAAATATATTAAAGATTCTTCCAATTTATTATGATGTACAGTTTACATTGCCATGACACAAATGTGATCACCACTTGAATGGGGTGCAGAATGAAAAATATTAAAACAGCCATATAAACAATACCAGAGGAAAATGTATTCCTTTCCCCCTATGCTGCTGTACATATGGGATCAATAAAATATGCACCATGATACAGATATCAGGCCAGTGATATAAAACTGCACAACCAGTCTATACGGTGAAATGAAGGAATCCATTTCTGAACATTATTTTCACATCTTATGTTACATATGTGACAGTAACAATCTGTATTATTCACAAACAACACTATTTAAATGACATCAACTCAGACGCTTATTCAAAGGGGAGACAAGAATCCAGCATCATCAACTAACCAACTAACATTGTTCTCTAACAAAACAAGGTACTTGTCAGAGGTATTATACCAAGTCTGAGCTTTTCCCTTCCGCCGGTTTGCAGTCAGTGGACAACAGAGGTGCATTGTGTAGCAAAAGGGCCCCAAAGGGTATTAGCTCACCATCTGCAGTGGTATCTGCTACATATTACTTCCCTTAGCACAACTGTTAAATAAAGGCCTTAAGTCATTATTTTGTCTGATACTGTGGTCAAGAAAAAAAAAAATCAGTTCATGATTGAAATCAGATTTTCACCTTTAAACCAACTTACACAACACCATTTAAAAAAAAAAAAAAATAATAGAAAAAAAAGCATTTTCAGACATTGAACATTTTCTAGCTTCCAGATACACTGCTCATACATTTTCTTTAAGGAACGTCTGTACATGTCCAATCATTTTCAAGGCTTCTATAAAGTATTCATACAGCATCTGTGTCACTGACAGAGCAGATCTAATTTAATAGTTACACAGTTCAACAAAGAAAATGTGCTGGATGGGACTCTGACATTAAAGAACATAAAGGAAAAAAACAAAACAAAACACTGACACATACACTTCATGAAATAAAGAACACAACTTTAGTTCTAGTTTTCAATGTCTTGTACAAAGTTAGGTTGATCTAAAAAGCATAAAATATATATTTTACATCATCACATACATCAAGACATGTACCATGGCCTAGCTGGAAGTTCACCTGGTGCATTTGCATCATTTCATCTTTAATTCCTCCACACAATTCCTTGCTGCTGGCATTATTGCTTCTTTTAATAAGGGAGATCAAGGATAAAGAAACAATGCACCACAGTAGATTGAAACTGTACATTTGAGTCATTTGTTATCCAAAATTTTGTGAGCTTGTTTCACAATCTGCAATGCTAAAGGATAAGGCGGCTCCATTTTTAAGGCATTGCTGCTTTAGGACATACTGGAGTAAGGAGTGAAACATGGACTTTGATGTTATCACATCAACTGACATGATAAACAGGAATATATCTTATATGCAAGGATAAAAGCCCAAACAGGGGGAAAATGTATCTCGTGTTCTTGAATGTTGTTTGTGTCCAAGATAATCTAAGCAGAAACAATCAATAAATTCTGCTTAGCAGTTGACCACAGGTCTCAGCCCAGACAGAGATTGGAGCAGAGCTGTGTAGGATGCTGTGACCACCTCTCATTGCTGGTAATTTCCATACTGGCCCTGTGGAGGAAAAATGTAACAGTCCAATATTACTGGCCTTCTCAAAAAAACAAAACAAAAAACAAAGTAAAAGTTTAAGTTCAAAAATCTCTATAGATTACATACATATATGTGGTTTAAAAAAAAACAAAAAAAACAAAGAAAAAAAATAAACAAATAAAAACGTTGTGAGCCATTATTTATGCCTGCAATGGCCAGTATTGACCAGCAGGTGGCAGCATTGCCTTAAAACTGTAAACTCTGAATTCTGACTAGATACCTCAGGTTTGAGAAGCAGCACTGCTGAGGATGATATTCCTTAATAGTGGACACTATCTTTTCTAAGGAAAACATATTCTGTATAAAAGTAGCGTTAGTAAGCAGGGGTCGAAATATGTGATTTGCAATATTGAAAAAATGCAAGAAAAAAAAAACACATTTGGAAAGAATAATTTGACACACTGACATGTATAACTGATAATTCAGTCGAAACATTAGGGGTGTAACTGTACACACAATATATAAATTGGTATGAACCAAAGTTTTATAGCCAAAGAAACTGCATGGCTGTACGTGAACCCTCCCCCACCCTTTGATGATAGCACTGATGCTGCAGTGGTTGAAGGTCTTGGAGCAAAAGGTAAGCATTGGAAGCATAAGACCAAAACTTGATAGGTACTGATTTTGCCTAAATGTATGCAGCATGCCAAAACAAACAAAAGAAGAAAAAATAAACAAAATTATACAAATGGTTTACTACTCAGGTAAAAAAAAAATTCAGTATGCAACCAATCACCCTAACTCGCATGATGCAATACACATTCCACAACATTTTTCATTTTTGCCTTTCAAAACTGAAAGCTGGCCACAAATTCTTTACCTTCAAAATCCCTCAACTTTACAATTTGGCAAATGCCTTCTAACTAATTTTATCCATTCTATTCAAAAAAACAAAAAAAAAAACATATATATGCAAAAAATGATGCAGAGACTCCCAAGATTTAAGTTTTTGCAAATTGCTCCAAGAGTGAGGGAGATTTTCCCCTCTGCTGAATTCTTAAGAATTTGTTTGTGGTTTTGACCACAATAACTGCATGCTTGGTCTAAACCAAATTTCCATGTTTTTTTCCTTCATTCCTGAATAAAAAAAAAAAAAGCTATGAAGCTTTCCGAGTCAATGGAGGACCTTAACGTTCCAGAGAATGTCCGACACTGTCCCTTACTGCTCGTTAAGTTTGTTCTGCTTCTGCGCTGGTATTTTAATACCATTTGTTTACTTCTTTGATGAGCATGCACTGTACTGTGCCAAATTTGCTATTGAAGAGAAAAGAAAACATATTTTACATTTTGTAGTATACAGAAAAGTGTTTGGAAAAAAAGCCTGTGATCCAACAGGTCATCTGACCTCTTCTTAATTAGTGGCCTCCTGGCGATCTTAAGAGGAGATTCTGCTGCCATTTAACGGGTTGAATGTAACACCAGGTCCATGTCTTCTTCCTCACAGGTCTGCTTTAATCTGTTCTTAATCAAGTACTTGAAAGTACTGTTTCACTTTTTGTCACCAACCTTGATTTCAATTCATATATATTTCATCTGAATATGGAAGTGGCATTGACAGAGGAGGAATTGTGGGGATAGGTTTTGAATGCGTGGACTATGGGCATTGTGGGAAATAAAATGGACATAACTACCATCTCACCTGGAGATAATAAAAAAAAAAAAAAGAAGACCCTGCATAAAGTAATGCTGCCTTTTTCTCTTGTTGTGGATGAAGCTATTGTCTTTAAAAACTCTATTAGAGCTGTCTTTTGACAAATGCCACAGAGAAGCATGTGGCACGTTGACTCAAGGAGACTTGTGCGTCCTTAACATTGAGATCAGAGAAAGTGGAAATTCTTGGATGACCATGGTGAGAGGTTTAAATCTAAAACTGAAGGAGACATTGTCCATGTTTAATAACATTTGAAGTTTCTGACAAGCTTTCAAGCATGCCACCACAGATGGACAAAAATCGGTGCATTGAAAAAGTATTGAATGTAGAGCATGAAAACTGTTGGGACCATCACATGTACTGCTACACCCCTATCAAATACAGTTTTATCAGAAGCAGAATGTTCATCAAAAACAATATTGTAAATTGAGAAGATTGAGGGCACAGCTTTTGGCTGTCTCACTACAGAGTAAGCATGCTGTGTTTCAGGACCCCATTACTTACAGTTCGACCCCTGGTTTATAACAACGTAAGTGTAAAAAAGAAAAGGGAAAACTTAAGGAAAAAAGAGAAACAGACTAGAGACAGAAGAAACAAAAGAAAATTGACACTAGTTGGTCATGCGTCTAGATTGGACCTTGAGGTCTTCACAGCAACCATTACCTTTGCTTCTTATAGAGCTAGTCAGGGGTTCATATCCCCGCTTCTTTATTTCCTCATGTGCCCCTGAATATTCAAAGATAAAGATATCATAGTGTAGCTTTGGTCCTCATAGAAGACCATAGGAAATAGAGGGCAGAAAATGGATTTCCCTTTAAACACTGGAGCAATTTGTATCAAGTTTAAGGAAGAATCCTCTTTAAAGCCCTCATATTTCACTGGAATGGCAAACGACATCACCCAGAATATACAACCAAGACTATGGTTAACAAATGAAAGACAGTAGTAACATATATAGTCTTTTGGGAATAAAGGATTCAAAGACCCATTATGATGTAAGCATGCAACACACTATCCGTTTATGTTTGATTTCTAACTTCACTTACTATCACTGTCTCACTGAGTTATGCAAGATAAGAAACATAATTATTTCATTATTAGGTGTCTTACCTAAGTCTGATGAATAAATACTATCTGTGACAATCCAGTGTTGTGGCTATACTCACCTGGTCATAACCATAGGGGCGTTGCTGTTGGCCCTGTGGGGGTCCAGGTTGAGGAGGACGATAGGCCCCATACTGCTGTCCCTGGCCCTGTGGATAATTAGGGTACTGTCCTGGGGCACTTTGGGAGGGACCTAAAACAAATATGTAGAAATAGATTTAAATAAATAAATAAATAAAAATTATACAAGCTCAATGTCCTTGAATGAACATACAAACCTGTCTAAAAATAAATAAACAAACATACACATGCTATGCATACAAAATATATAAAATCAAAACTGTAGTTTGCAAACAAAGACATCATTTGAAAAGAGCCCGGGTTCTGTTCATTAACTGTATGTTTTGTACTTTTAAATGATTTGAACTCAGGGAAATCCCTAGTTTTTTTTTTTGTTTTTTTTGCTATGTATAGTGGTAAAAAAAAAAAGTGATGGATGGCAAAAAGAGGAAAATGGACCTGTCAGACCTATTTATTTAGGCAGCCTCCACAATGCCTGACTCAGTCATGAATAAGAACAAGTGTGTCAGGTTGAAGCCAGGCAGAGGTTCCCTAATGCAAGGAGACATCAAGGAGATTCTGTTGGCCTTCATTAGGGAAGCAAGGCTTCATTACAAAAAAAAAAAAAAAAAAAAAAAAACCTCATCAGCCTCCATACAACACAGCTTTCTTTGCAGCCACTCTGAAGGACCAAGCAAAGTCTGACTGGGATTGAAGTCAAATGAAGCCCACGCAGCATCGTTAGGCGCTCATAATGTCTTCTGCTGTTGCGCGTAACCTTGTGGGGGCCTGAGAGAGCAGGCATTTGAATTTGCCAGATGGATCTCACCTCTGCTTCCCTGCTAGCTCATTACTAACATGAGCTCTGGCTCAGACAGAGGGTAAGTAATGGAGAGCTCTAGTAAAAAACGATGAGAAAAACACTCAGACATTCAAGAACTACATTTATGCATTACAAACATTTTAAGATATTTTACAATGGATTTTTACCGTTGCCTTGCATGAAACATATCATGAAAACCCTGATGATGTGTCATTAGTAACTAGTAGTAATGCATCGGACAACAGCTTTGGGTTAAGCTTAGAACATATTATTAGAAAATATTGCAGGCGTCAGTGAGTCAAGTTATTAATGACTTTCAGAAGTATTACATTCTAATTATTGTGATAACATAACAATGCACCATCTCCTCCCTTCTCTTTGTCACCCAAACACACGCCACTGTGGAGAGGAAACAGTGCTGGCTCCACTCAATCTTTTTTTTTTTAACATAGACAATATAAATCTCATAGGAAACACTTGTTTTGTTTTGCATAAAGTGTTGGGATATATACTATTCTGATACCAGTTACTAATCGCGACAAGTCTTTCCAAAAAGTTCAGATCTCCTAATATTTTGCAAAAGTCCTGAAATCAACCATCTTTTCACTCAGGGGACATTGTAATTGCAAAATTAAAAATGCAGTACAATGGAGATGATGCTGCATCCTACAGGACATACGCATCTGTACCAAACCAACGGTAACTGACCGTAACCCTGTTGCTGAGGTGGGTAGCCCTGTTGACCTGGGTACTGCTGCTGTGGAGGATAGCCCTGCTGCTGTGGTGGACCTTGCTGGTATGCTTCCTGTTGCTGACCATACTGGGCATTACCTTCAAAGAGTAACAGCAGGCACTGTGAGCAAAATATAAAAGTAACTGGAACGTGATGATACATAAGGTAAATTGGACTTTGTAAACCTTCCAATGTACTCATTTAAAATGTGGCCTTGGTATAAATACTTTCACAAGGATAAGAAGAAACAGGACCATATTATTCATAATTCCCATCATAATATATTTACCTGCAGAGTATTTTTGAGTCATGAGAAGCAAAACATAGTATCTTGACAGTATACTGTGGACAGCTATGTTTTAAGAATTCAAAATGAGATGGGATAAGTTTCAGTCCATGACCTTGAATAGAATCAAGCAGGTATAGCAAAATAGATGGTTATTTCTCAATACGGCAGGAGTTTCTTCATTTCAAATAGAGTATGCGCCCATGTTTGAAAGGTTATAGGAAAAAAAGGGTAGTCAGTAGAAGAGGAAAAACAATAACAACAAGTGAATGTTAATTGGACAAAGACAGAGAAAGAGGTTTTACATTTTTAATCTGTTGCCTGTGTGCTTCCTAATGTAATAATACTAAACCTGAACATATCAACCTGAAAAAAAATCTGAACTATCCTAACAGTTATTTTTAATGGGTGAACACAACAGTACCACATACACTGTCCTCCCAAAAAGAAAGTCACCAACAGGATTTAACTAAGCAAATGGGTACCACTGGATAACTATCGCATGGATGATTTTGTTTTAGCTGGCAATAAATTATTTAATCCTAACTGATGCAATGGGTAGTTTTTCTTCAACAATCATGCCAGAAGACACATCTGGTTTCAGAAGGGTCAAATTATTGAGATGCATCAAGCAAAGAAAAAAAAAATCTAAGGAAATTGCTGAAACTACTAAAATTGGGCGAAAAACTGACCAACGCTTCATTAAAAACTGGAAGGATAGAGGGGAACCATCATCTCTGAGGAAGAAATGTGGTTGGAAAAAAATTCTTGAATAACTGTGATTAGCGATCACTTAAATAAAATCATTTAAAAAAATGTATTAATTAATTAAAAAAAGAAAAAAAACAAAGCAGAAGTCACTGCTATGTTTGTTAGTGAAAGTAAGAGCATTTCCACACACACAATGTGAAGGAAACGCAAGGGATTGAGACTTAAACAGGTGTCTAGCCTTCAAAGAAAACCACTAGTCAGTCAATTTGATAAGGAGCATAAGGATTGGACTCTGGAGCAATGGAAGAAGGTCATGTGGTCTGATGAGTCCAGATTGACCCCGTTCCAGAGTGACGGGTGCGACAGGGTAAGAAGACAGATGGATGAAGTGATGCACCCATCATGTCTAGTGCCTCCCATTCAAGCCTGTGGGGGCAGTGTTATGATCTGGGGCTGCTGCAGTTGGTCAGGTCTAGGTTCAGTAATGTTATGTGTCCAAACAATGAGGTCAGCTGACTACCTGAATATACTGAATGACCAGGTTATTCCATCAATGGATTTTTCTTTTTCCTGAAGACACAGGCATATTCCAAGCTGACAATGCCAGGATTCATTGTGCTCTAATTGGTAAAGACTGGTTCAGGGAGCATGAGACATCATTTTGATACATGAACTGGCCCCCACAGAGTCCAGACCTCAACCCCACTGAGAATCTTTGGGATGTACTGGAGAAGACTTTACATAGTGGCCCAACTCTCCCATCATCAATACAAGATCTTTGTGAAAAATTAATCCAACTCTGGACATAATGAAATAAATGTAGTGACATTGCAGAAGCTTATCAAAACGATGCCACGGCAAACGTATCCCGTAATCAAAGCTAAAGGCGGTTCAAAGAAATATTATTTCGTTATATGTGACTTTCTTTTTGGACGGGCAGTGTATATTACAAACAGCTGTGGTTTTTAAGGCACTTCGATTCTATGTATCACACTGACCATTTCATCTATGTTAGTGGACACGGACATTATTACTAGCACTTACAGGACACTAAGTTTCCACTGTACCAAAATGCATTCAAGTATGCCAGCCATACAGTTAAAGACATGAACTGCAACTTGACATTTGACTTCAAAACACTTTACTACATCTGCTGCAGTTAGGATGATGACTCAAATGAGACGCTTATCTGAATTTTTTACTGACAGATGGGGGGTGGTACTATGTACTAGATTTCACAGGTCCTGACTTATTGATGGACTGCAACACCTTTTGGAAAAGGGTGCAGCTCTGACATATGGATGCATTTCCTTAATATTTCGTCTTTGTCAGACACTAAATTCAGATTCAATCGCCCAGAAAATAATGAAGAAACTGAAAATTTATGTTTGTCACAGTCTCTTTTCATCATTTGTTTTAACACAGTTTCTGGGTTGATTTATTGCCCGTCTTTTCCAAGTGACCAGAGGGTTCTCCTACCTTCTGAGGCCCCCTGTCCTGCGTGACTGTACTGGTCCCCATAGTAGTCTTCCTGCCCTGGGTACTGCTGAGGGGGTCCTACATACACATACACACAACATACACACAAGTAGATTCAAGGTGTTGTTGGACTGGTAGTGTAAGGGGGAAGGGGAAAGAGCATGGATCCCTTGCCACTAACTCTTGTTAGAAAGTTTTCTCTTGCCAACGAGGCTAACTTTGTAGAGGCTGGAGGCTTTAGGTTACATCTTTACTCATCAAGATGTGTGTGAACTCCAGTAAAGGAAACAGAGGAAACTGAGAGGAACAAAAGCAAGAAAAGCAGAAGGAGGGTTATGGAGAAGAAAGGCCAACACTCACAACTTGCACACATGGAAGATACGGGGAGTGTACCTTGCTGTGGGGGTCTGTAAGGTGGCATTGGCCTCTGTCCCATGACATGGTTCCCTTGGTTGACCTGGCCCATCATGCCCATAGGGTTCTGTTGTCCTTGATAGTGCTGTCCACCAGCACCAGGAGGCATATTATACTGCTGTGATGGAGGCTGTTGATGCATCATCGGGCCTGTAGTGCACCCACAATGAGCTAACTCTCAAACTGTGCTAAACAGATAAGCCATACAACAGTATGTGGCTTATCACATACACCAGTTTATTAAAAAACAAATCACTGGAAACCGAAACAAACGCGTGGAAATGAACATATATGCTGTTTTACCTTGATTTGGCTGCATGTTCATGCTTGGTCGTGGCCCGTAGTTTCCCATTGGCTGGCCCTGGGTCATATTCATTTGGCTCTGAGCTGGGATTCCCTGGGAGGAAGGGACTGTGTGATTGTAGCCACCCATGGAGCCATGACTACTGGGGGGCATATTCATCGAGCCACTGGGCATGTTTGGAGGCTGGTTGGGGCCTGGACCAGGACCTTGCATGGGCATGTGATTAGGCCCTAAAAAAACAGCAGCATAGGAGAATCATTACAAAACTAAATAATTTGTTTCACAGCAGTGAATATGAACATCCAACCTGCCCTGCCATATTCTCAAGAAAAAGTATAAATTAAGATCAATCTCAATGGAATTTCACTCAAATTTTAAATAAATGCCAGCACCATTAACACAGTATTTACATGCAATCTATATAATAGGAAACTTTTCTGAACTACGAAAATACAGGTCAGTGAAAAGTATAAATGCACACAGGACAGCCAAACAACACCTGGAGGTGGTCAGGCTTGCTCCATGTTCATTTCCCAAATAGCTGTTGATGCAGTCTGTACAGCATGAAGACTGAACAAACAAACAAACACCAAGACCACACACTGAAGGGCTATCTTACTACACAACTCATTCCATCTTGTACATACTATTTTACTTACTTAACTATTTATTTTATTTTATTCTATTTTTTAACTTACTTTTTTTTTACTTTTGTATATGATGTACATATCCTGTTTTTCTTATTACATATTCCTTTCTTATTCTGAGAGTGTTACCACCTGCCGGAACAAAATTCCTTGTATGTGTGAACGTACTTGGCGATTAAAAACGATTCTGATTCTGATTCTGATTCTGATCTTAAGTAATACTTCTCTCAATTTGAAATGAGCAATTCTTCTTAATAAATCTGACAAGGCTTAACCATTTTGAGACAGCACAATTTTGACTTTTATAATAAAGTCAGAACATATAATCAAGAATCAAAGAAATATGAAGACTTCCTTTTAATTCTACACTAAAATAATTTATAATATGGTAGCTTCAACTTAATTTTCACTCTACTAATGTTTGTATGGTAATCAAGTCAGTTAGACAATACAGACACTGAAGAAATAAAGAAGGAAAATAAGAAAATTAAAGAAAAAAAAAGTATATAAGCTATGATGCTTCAAAGGGAGAAGATAATCACAATCAAATAGAGACCAAGTTTAAGACCACCCTAGCAAGCCCAGTGGGTGACATCATCTTTTAACAAAACGACCTCCCTCACAGCTCTGTGGTGTTGCTAGGCAACTCAAGTGAGACAGAAAACTGAGGGAGAAGGAGAAGGAAAAACGAAGCGAAAGACAAGAGAGTGAAGTTCAGGTGGTGGTGGTGGGGGTGACTTACCAGGTATCTGTCCATTCATCTGGTTCTGCATATGGGGGGCTGGAGGGCCGCCACTGACCATACCCTCAGAGGGCATGTTGTGACCGTGAGGGGGCTGAGGAGGGGGTCCGCTTTGGTTCATGCCGCCAGGGCCCATGGGCATATTTTGAGTGGGTGGCTGTGAACACACAACATAGACACAAAAATTCACATCAGCTGTATGGAAACTAATTTAAGCCTGAGCAAGAAAAGTCCAAAATAATAAAAAAAAAGAAATGATATCATAGGTGAGCAAAATTTAGATTTAAACTTAACAATTAAGACAAAAGACAATAAAGTTCAGAAATATGGCATATAAAGAAGGCATACAGTTGAAGCAAATTGAACAATACCTCCAATCTCCTCTACAGCTGCTTTAAATCTGATACTCATCAATTCTTTTAAGCAATACCCAGTGAATACCTTTTACAAATTAAAATGAACGAAAACATGTTCATGATGGAGGTGAACCCACAAACAGCCATACAGAATACATCAACATGTAACACAGATACATTAAAAGATAAGCCGGTCTATTAGAACTGGATACATGTAAAATTTAGGGACTTGCGACAGTCAAATTAAAGAAGCAAAGCTGAAGAGTCAATTTGTTGCCCCAGAGGGCAAATTACTGGCATCTTTTGTCACTTGCACTGGTCAAAGTAGAAAAAGGTTTGACTCCATTTCTTCCATGACACTGGTAACAAAAATGGGAAAATGTTATTCCTCTCTTTTCCAAACTTAAAGAATTTCTCAAGAGAACTGCATGAGACAAGCAATTCTACATGCTGAGTAGTACTCTTTGTAACAATCAAACATGTAAGCAATAGCAATTTTCTTTTCTTTTTTTTTTTTAGTTTTCATCATTACGCTCCTTCAATTCTTAATACAACATTGTTGCAGAAATAAACTACTTATTTTCTAACACACTGATGGGCTTTTGTCTTTGATTAAGAAAACTCTTTGTGTACTGAAAAGCAATGCAGGCATTTTACCTTGTAAGAAAAAAATAAAATAAAATCCCCAAGTGGCTGGAATTGCCCACAACCCAGATAAGCTCAATGCTGACAAGTGAACTCAACAATACTTCACCCAAAACAATCAGCAAGTATCAATACTCACAGCAGGGAGGAGAGACTGCATGTTCTGATTGGAGTCTGCTATCGTGGCCAGGTACACTAAATTTCTGTGCAGCATCTGTTGATACCTGGGTAGATGATGAGTTATCACTATTTCACATTTCATTATTGAAACATTCAAAATGACGGCCACTAATAACTTACTGTGAACACTCTGCTGTTTTGCCTTTACTCTGGAAGTCCATTATACACTGGATCAGCTGGTTGTTTTCATCGAGTAGCTGTGGAAGGAAATTCACTCATTTATATCACATTGTGTTACTACTTATAATTCAAACAAGAATGACATTCAGTGACATTAAATAATTTGTCAAGGTTGGCTTTGCGCTATCTGGTGATCATTCTGCTGTAATTTGGAAACAAAGGTTGTTTTTTTTTAATGTAAGATTGCGTTTCTCGCTAACAAAAGACTCGTCTTCCTTGCTAGCTTTCGTTTGCTAACAAAACCACAGGCCTCCATTCATCTATAATACAATTTCTCCGTTAGCCATATAGGCCAGCCTAAAAGTTTAAGAGCACAAATGGCGTGCTGACTCCAGGGATGTTCATATTCACCGCGCTTTGACCCTGTTACATTGTTCCCGATCTGCCCACAGTTGTGCTTGGATGGGCACCGCTACACTGACAATCACAACGGCTAGCAGCGTTTAATACCACAGCCTCCATACTGCGACGCGCTACAAAGATAAATTACCTTTTGAATTCCTGCGGGTGTTATATCGCCCTTCCTCTGCCTGTGAGGTGCAAATGCCACCGACATGGTGATACTGTGGTAGATAAAAGTGCACTACAGCATAAAAGTCAAAAGTTGCTAACACACAAGACCAAATCGGTAAAACTCGGACCAGACGGTTCTGAATACGACGCTATTTCATAATGGAATGGCCCGTTATGGTGGGGATAGCATTGAATTTTTATACATTAGTGTTTATTATTATTTGTTTTGATTATACAGCGATTATATAACATAACAGTAATTTGAGATAAATCTTAAAATTTGAAATTATTTATTTTTATTATTAAATACACGCATATTTCGACTTAATTGGATTATGATATTACCTATTTTTAACATAGTGGAACAGTCCAAAGCTAGACTGAAAGGCAATGAAATATGGACTTCACGGGGGAAAAATAGTCAGAGTTCTGATAAATCTATAAATAAATAATCATTATATTATTAACTCGGACAATTTAATACAGTAGAAACTAACCAACAACAATTTTCCTTATGTGTTTATTGTGCGCCCGCATTCCCCATTGCCCAGGTCCATTACATGTAGCCTAAAAAATAAAACTTTGTAGCGAAAAAAATAAAATAAATTTGTTAAAATTTGAAAATATCACTAAATTGTCACATTTCCCATTTAAATTTTAGCAGTCAGTTATTTCATTCATACTATTTGGAAGCTATCGATTTTAATTACAACTTTTTCTTGCGGATATTGGTATGCCCCAGGTCGAAGGTCATGAGCACATTGCGCAGGCGCTGTTTTCAACAACCGTAGTTAGCTGGACTTTGCTAACTAGCTGAATCATTTTCTAGTGGGTTCCTTCTTTTTCCTGCGATTGTCCTGATATTGCAGTACAATGGCGGCAAGATATGATAGAGCTATTACTGTCTTTTCTCCTGATGGCCACCTCTTTCAAGTAGAGTATGCACAAGAAGCCGTAAAGAAAGGTTCCACAGCGGTGAGTTTTTAACTGGACTTGATGGTAAAGCTAACGTGGCCAGTGAATGTTAGCTGACCAACCAGCAGCTCATAGATGCTCACTGATTCTTTAACCATTTGTTTTGTTTCACATCGTTTGTAAAAGTCTAGACTGTGATGCAACATCGCGGTATCATTGGACTACAAATGTGTTAATTCCACTTATAGGATGCATCTGAAGCTATTATACAGCTATCGTTAGCATTTTGTCGCTGTGTCACTGACAACACTTTCAGTTTTGATCTGCTGATGTCAAGTAGTACTGGTACAGATACACTGTTAGAGTTTACAGTTTTGTGGGAGATATAGGTAAGAATAGAGTTTGACTGTGGCAAAATTAGGTCTTTCACACTATAAAGACCAAAAGCTATTATTCTCAATATTTACCCATTATTTCGTTTCATTTATAAGGACGGGGACAGAGAAATCCTGTTGTTTCATTTGGATTTGTGCTCAAATAAAACATATCTGGAGTGGATTTTCCGCAGATTTTTGGCCAAAAATAAATTTCTAAAGTTAGAAATATAGGCGGGGGGAAAAAAATCGAAAATTTTGACAAGAACATATCGAAATATTTGTATTCTATATGTAAAGATCCTAACAAAAGTATTTTCTTCTAATAAGCTTTGAAAACATGTTTAGGATTCCTTACATATTTACTTGGATTTTATTAGCAGCATTTTTGAAACACTCTTTATGTATGTTTAATAATAATAATAATAATAATAATAATAATAATTAATAATAATAAGCTCAGCCACAAACAATTACTGATGCAAAAGTGTAACTTAGTGGCCTGCATAGGAAGTGCAGGTGGTTTCAGCATCAATTAAAACATTGCTTTTGTATAAATGTGCTTACAAATGTGTGGCAAAAAAACAGTTTAACAAAGTGATCTTTAAAATGTAACCTGATTAGCAATGCTGTTCTGTTGCATAATTTACCTTGTAGAGGGCACTGTTGGGACTCCTTGGATTCTCCAAACTAGATCCAAGAAAACCTTTTATTCATATTATTTTGGTCATTTTGAGACCAATTGAAATAACAAACAGGACTGGATGTAAAAACACTTAATATAAAGTAGAACTGAACTCAAGTTATGAAGTACTGTCTTATTACAACACACCCTCAGTGAGATATTGGCTGTTTTTGATGGAGCACATCCCATCATCTGCCAACCCTAAATATTTGATGACACTTATATATTCAAAAATCATGTGTATATTTTTTTTCTTTCATGAAGGTGGGAATCAGGGGTAAAGACATTGTTGTCCTTGGTGTGGAGAAGAAATCAGTTGCAAAGTTGCAGGAGGAAAGAACTGTACGCAAGATCTGCGCACTGGATGAGCATGTCTGCATGGCATTTGCAGGTACCTTTTATATATATATATAAAAAACTTTTATCAACATCTAAATATGTTCATTGTTGAACAAATGTTTGTACTCTTAGATAAATATTTCATATTAAAGCCTTTCACTTGAATTTAATGTTTTGTTTTGTTTTTAAGTTTTGTTTGCCCCCTCTCATTTGTTCTGGAAACTATAATGAACTTTCTTTCAATTCTCTTAAGGTCTGACAGCAGATGCCCGTATTGTGATAAACAGGGCTCGAGTTGAGTGCCAGAGTCACAGACTAACAGTGGAGGACCCAGTCACAGTGGAGTACATCACACGATACATAGCAACACTGAAACAGGTACACAACCTTCTTCTTACCATTAATTTGCTTAGTCTTAACTCGTTAGGATGTGTCTATATACAGTAGCATTTGGAGAGCAGAAATGCTTTGTTTTTGGTTACCAGGTTTGTTTTTTTTTTTTTTATTAATGATGCACAGATGATTACTTAATGTCCTTGTTCCATTTGTAGCGCTATACTCAAAGCAATGGGCGCAGGCCATTTGGAATCTCTGCGTTGATTGTTGGCTTCGACTATGATGGGACTCCCAGACTGTATCAGACTGACCCATCAGGAACCTATCATGCCTGGAAGGTCAGTGAGTTTCTCTACTTATATTGTCTGGTTGACTTTGCTAAAGATGTTTAACACATGCTCTATCAATCTGAAAATAATCAACAACTGATTTTTGAAAAATCAGGCAAATGCTATTGGGCGTAGCGCAAAAACTGTGAGGGAGTTCTTGGAGAAGAATTACACAGATGAAGCCATTGCCGGGGACAATGAGGCAATCAAACTGGCTATTAAAGCTTTGCTTGAGGTAAGGGCGTCTTTAGTCTTTTCATAAACATATTTTACTTTTAACTTTCTCAGCAGCTACATTTATTAAAACGAAATAAATAGGATTTTTTTTTTATGACGTACAAATTGATCTTTACAAGGTTTTTTTTTTTTTACAAAGAGCATTTCATAAACAAACAGACTGCTATTGTGTAAAATTAGTTTGAGAACAATGAACTTCTATTTGCATTTGTCATGATGCGAATTAAAATTATCCTGACCTTATCAAAATGCAATAAATACAACCAAATAAACTATTCAATGATCTGCCTTGTGTATTAAAAGAGATAAAACCACTAGTGTTTTTCATAATATTAAAATATGGCCTCTTCTGTGCATTTTTACATTTTTATATTCATCAATTTTTTTCTTTTTTTTTAACTTAATGTGGTAATAATTTGCTGCTAAAACCATTTTTTTTGTTGCTGGTCGCAGGTTGTCCAGTCAGGAGGGAAAAATATTGAACTTGCAGTTATCAGACGGAATCAGCCACTGAAGGTAAAATGTGTGCATAAACTAGCTGTTGCATTGTTTCATAATAGCTCATCATGGAGCTGATAGTTGCCTCTTTTGTGTCTTTAACAGATTTTGGAATCCAAGGAAATTGAAACTCTGGTGGCTGAGATAGAGAAAGAAAAAGAAGAAGAGGCAGAGAAGAAGAAGCAGAAAAAATCCACTTGAAGCAGTTGACACAAATCTCAGCTTTGTTGCACTTGGATGACAATAGCTTGTTTTGATTTCCATATATTAGTTTCTGCTCATTTTATTGTAAAGAGCTAACTCATAACTTGAGAGATGTTGATGGTGCTGAAATGTTTGAACACATTTGAAAACAGCAAGTTCATATGCTTAAGATTGTTTAGCTTTGTAGGTTTGGAGGACAGCCACTCTTCCAAATTGAAAAGATAAGTGTGTCCAAACCTTTTCTTTTCTTCTTTTATTTGTGTATGAGCAGCTGCAGATCTGAAGTTATGAGTTAGATCTTTTACTATGCCTGCAATAAGGTTGCAATTGTATGACCCCAATGAAACTTCGTAGTCAATAAAAGTGGACTTGTTTGTATGTTTTTTTTGCCGAAAGATTTTAAGTATCCATTTTACCAAATTTCTTTACTAGATAATATAAATATGTAGGACTAACTAAAATGACTATTTAGCTTCTGCTAACACTGGTTTCCTCAAAATGAGTTTAGGGACTTTAAAACAAAAGACCGATACCCTTACTCCCTCTATTGATGTTTCTACTGCAAAGATGCTGTGATAAAGATGGCTACAGTTAGAAACACAGGTAGCAGCAGTGTGGCTATAAAGAGTAATGTTTTTCATCAATCAGCATTCTGTCACACAGACTTGAAAACAGTGGGTGCTTGATTACTTTATAAACTGCCCACTTTTCCCTCAGTCATTTAAAACAAATTAGTGACGAGCAAATGAAGTGTCTAACATTGGCCCAACGAGTGCCCCCTCTTCCTTTTTTTTCCTCCTTTTTTTCTTTTCTTTTTTTTATTTTACCCTAAATTCGCTTATCAAGCAACCACTGCTCTGAATTCTCAACGACACAATTATGGCCGGCGGGGTGGTAGGGCTGCTTAATGGGATCTTGGCCTCAGACCCCAGTGGGAACTTTCTGTGACTTTAATCTGGAGCCCTTTGAAAAGTTGTGCCGTGCTGTGCTGAAGAGCCCCGGGGGTTCCCTCTGACACGAACCAAAGACATAATGGTGAATGCTAAAGTCCTTCATTTATAGTCATCTTCCCCAAGCCAGGATTTCCTGAGTGGGTGCCTTAAGTAGAGTGATTACACTTTGTTTGTGGGTTGTTAAAGGTTTGTGTTTGGCCTGATGTTAGTAGATCAATTAAGCCTTTGATATTATTTACCATCGATAACATCACTTATTCTCAAGACTACAATGCGTATTGGTTTTGCTGAACTCAATGTCAGCCTTTCCATCCATACGCTAATTGCCCCCCACTGATGCATTTCATTTTGGGATTCTTCTATTAATATTCACTGCTATTAGTTTGATGGGGGAATAGACTGTGGTCGGAGAGATGATGAAAGGATATATGAAACTATAGGTAAACTTTAATAAAGTTTATTTTAGGTAGGCTAGCTATCTGATCCTTCTTGCCAATAACGCAAGAGCAGCTTATTCTTATCTTATCCCAGTCTTTTGAACTGCTTGTGGGAAGAGTTTTTCTTTTTCTCTTTTTTTTTTTTTTCTTTACTGGCATTGTTGTTACCCACAATCAGCATTACTGTGCCTCAGGACAAAGTCCATCTCTCTCATCGCTGGCTGCTGCTCATCATTAATGCAGAAAATAATGGCTTCACCAGAGGTCATTGAGGGAGGAACAGTGCTCGAGGACATGTACTCTCCGAGCAAGAATGCACACTGCTCCAGGCTGTCCACAGTGCTCTCTCACATGCACACAAATGCACACACCTTACAGTCCAGTTGCACAAACACAAGAAAACACTGTATTAATATGAACACAACAGATTTATAAAAAAAAACAAAAAAAAAAAACAACAAGCCTCATATCACTTTATCTCTTGATCTGCTGTTGCTCATCCACTTCAGGCAAAGTGTGTTCTCATGTCGTCGTTACAGTCCTATAAAACAAAATATGGGGTACAAAAAACCGAAAACAAAAAAACCCTCCACGTTTGGAGCTAATTTGAGTATTTTGTCGCATTTTGTTCCATTAATAGTTTAACCCTTCTGCTGCGATAACCAATACAATCATCTCATGCTGATTTTCAAGTCACAGGCAGGTTTCACTTTGAAGATCTACATTTTTCTTGTCATTCTAATGTGCTACCCAGAGGCCATATTTCAAAGCCTGCTCCTTTTGGGATATTTAAAACGCTTCAGTGCAAAATGTCTTTAGGTCCAAATAAGGTAAGTGCTTCAAGCGCACACACTCTTGCATCCCTGGAGGATTCTGGTTACATTAGTGCTCTTTTAAGACTCCTTCCTTCTGCTGAAGAACTCGCTGTGTTATCACGTCCTGAACCAGCAGAGCGCAGTGTTGCATAAAAACATCTCTCATCATATCGTTTACAGTTTCTCTCACTTCTCATCCTACAGATTGACAGTATGACTCCTCTAGCTAACAGCAAGCAGAATCTACTGGCCACTGACATGCTTTCGTCCCTGTACTTCCACTCACAGCTACAAAGGGACTCTGAACAATTGAATCCATTGAGGGAGAGTTGTTTTGCTTAAAATTGTCAGATGAAAAAGCAGCATTGCTTGTGTCCTCGAGCGATGGCCAAGCTGTCAAAGTGTGTTGGGTCATAAAAGGCTATGCTCTCAACACTGTCCCTTTTCTGCTTGTCACACGTCGACAGTGGCACACATACACTATTTGTGTACAGCGGATTGGCCTGCCTCCATTTATGTCCTTCGGGCCTCTGCAACAGTATGGAAGCAAAGTTTGGGTGTACTGGTGTACAGACTTACATATCTATAAGTGATCCAAATATGTTTTCTTTTAACATTCTCTTTTAACTTCTAGCTCCAGGGATGTATTTTAAATATCACTCTATTATCTCATCTCAAGCATCTTATCTTCTCTGTCCTTAAATCTCTTTCCTCTTTTCTCCCGGTTCCACTCTCCTGCACACGCGCACAGCACACATTGATTTTCAGCCGCTTCCCTCTTGAACACGCTCTCCTCTCTTATCTCACAGAGCGACATACACAGCTGAGTAACAGATACCGCCTGCATCTTTCGTTGTCATTACCTTTGTGTCCCCTGAAAGGTACAGGAATATCAACAGTTTGCATGACGAGACTAAAGGTACGGGTTTAGGGTTACCCCATAAGAGTCACCTGTCAATGGTTTTGTCTCCCAGAAGAATACTCAGAGCGCATCCTTCTCTAATTGAAAGTAGACACCACTGGCGTAGACAGGGAGAACAGGAGAGATGAGGAAGGTTTGAGCAAAATGGGTGGGAGAGGCAGAAAGGATTGAGAGCTAAAATAATTCCCAAGATTGCTGCAGGCCAGAAGCAAATGGCCCAGGGGCTTCGTGGCCTCTCAGGGCCGTGGCAGAAGCCAGTCACACACATCACATAGCATTACTCAGGATGGGGTTACAGGAAAATGTCAGCCGACGCATAAGGAGGAACCATCGGCCCATAGGATAATTTGATTGCCTGAGGGAGGTGCAATCTTGCATTCCCACGATTCCTCTCTTTCCACCCACACCCTCTTTTCATTGTATTTTTGAATCCATTTTTCTTTATCTGTTATTTAACATTTTCACTTCTGCTGTCTGCTCTGGTGGCCACAAATGGTGTATATGCACAAATGTCCTGAATGGAGGCGAGTACAGTGTTCCCAGAATGGCATGCAGCGGCACTTTTACCGTGAAGCATCTTCTTCTATCCTCATGGAAATTTTATGGGCCATCGGTTCGAAGCGTTGCCTCTGATATCTTGATTTACAGCCTGATACTTAAATGCTGGCTTACATGTTGTCTGACTGGTCACTGGACAAATCACATCCTTTCCAGTAGCAGTCCTGTCACAGATGCAATCAGGAAAGAGAGTAATCATAAACAAGGAAACAAATCACTCCATACTGCATATTGAAAATGAATGTTTATGGTTTAAACTGAGTGCAGCTTTACAAGATATCCTTTTGCAAAAATATTGTTGAACATTGTTTGGATGGTTCTTAGAAAATCAAATAATTGTGTGTGTGTGTTAGTGCATGAACGTGCAGCTGCGTATGAGCGTGTGCATTAAAGACAGAAGGATGGAGAGAGCAAAAGAAAGAGACAGCAACAGAGTTCAGCACAGATATGTGAGTGCGTCTGACAGAGAGGACAGCCCTGCAGGCAGGTCCCAGCCCTTCAGCACCCAAAATGACACATGACTGCTTTGACTTTTGTCATCCCCTGTCTCCTTACGCCCCCAAACCCAAGCCTCCAACAAACACTGAGGCAAGCGCAGATACACACACTCAAAGACACACAGTCACACACTGTATACTGCTTAGATTACATTATCTTTATCCTCAGGACATGAGCCCTCCTTGTTGGATGACATTTGGGCTTGTGCAGCAGTAAGGTTACCTTTCTTTGCCCCTGAGTTAAAGATGCCTGTCTGCAGCATGCATTTGAAATGAAGGACGGGGAAAAAAATCAGATGAGAAAGATTTCCAAAAGCACTTTGATCAGAGGCATCAACAGTCACGCACAAACTTGTTAAGCAGTATGTAAATTTGGGCTGATACTGAATAAAGTTGCCAGAATGGCATGAATCCATTGTGCTGTGATGATCAAAATAAAAGAGGGCTTCATACGCTGGAGGGCAAGAAAGTCACAGACATGAAGGTTTTTTTCCTTCCTCTTTTTTTCTACAAAGGGGCTGATGTGATGCAGAGAAGAGAGAAGAAGGGGAGGGAAATGAAAGATAGGGGGAAGCCTGGAAGGATCTCAATCTAAATTAGCCGGGTAGAAGGAAGACTGTGCTGAGTGAGACATATAATTAAAACCAAAGCGATGAAAACATCAGCACTCATTCACTTACTTGCAAAGATGAATTTCTTAAAATTTGCTGCTGGGATGATCTGAAGATGATTCAAAGCTAAAGGTAAATCTCATCTATTGTTAATTCACAATGATCTCCCATTTTGTCTTGACTGGTCTTCCTCTCACCATCTCTCCCCTTCCACCTCCTCGCTCCCTGCTTCTGTAGCCCTCCCTCGTTCACTTATTCTCGCCAACTGACACCAAGAGATGAATAGACGGTGTCACGGGGACTCTTGTAGCCTGTCAGTTTTTAAACAAACAGTTAGCAAAAGGATCTGTTTCACAAGAAACCTCCCTGTGTGAGATGAGGTTATCAGCTGTATGTTGTTGTTTCCTGTCTGTATGGGAAGACCCTCTCTGTTACTGGAGTCAGAAACGCCACCTCACACAGGGACCACTTTCATGCTCCGACACACTGCAGTTCTATTCCCTTCAATCCTCAAATTCATAAAATTGTTTTAAAAGTAGCAATAGTGCTATTTTGCAATACTGAGTTCTTACAAAGTAGTTATTAAATATCACCTTATCATATCACTGATTACTTAATCTTTTGGTGTGCCCTCAGTTAAAATGGAGTTGTAACCATCATTACCATTGTGTTATTAAATTACAGTGACATTTCATTCAATTTATTCCTTCAGCTTGTTCATGGAGTTGTGGTGCATCACAAAAGGAAACATATACTTAAGGTTGATCATGGCTTAATGATGGGTTACTGGTAAATGCTTTTTCACTAAGGGTAAAATAATGCATAATATCTTTGGGCGAAAGGCAGCAAAGAAGTCATATATTTGTTAGAATGATTAAGTTGAGGAACTGCAGACTTAGTAACTTATGGACTGGTAGGCCTACTCATTAAGCAGGCTAACTATTCAGCACTTGAACACTTTCCATTATGATGCACCACTTTACATGAAGGGACTCAAAGTTTACAGGCACACTAGGTAACCATACCACTCCAGACCAAAAGGGGGAAGCATATCTTGAGAATGTTCATGTGTCAGCCCTTGGCATACGAAGTGCACAGTAACCCCCACGGCGCGACATCTAAGCCATTTATCAATGTTCATACTTGTCTGTACTTGTGTTCTTGTTTAGTTGTGAAACGTCATCAGCTGCAGCCCAAGTACTGCTCAAATTCAAAGTCTGCATCTAGACAAGTATGGTCAAAATGTTTGGATGCGTTCTTGTGGCATCCATTTGATCGCGGATGCATCCAGTGGAGACTTGTGCAGACTTGAGATGCCAAAGTATCCCAGAATGCATTATGCATCAACCACCAGAAGTAATGGCGGAGAAGAACGGAGTAAAAGAGAAGTCTTTAACTTCGTTGTTGTTTAATTGAATGAAGTTTTAAGATATTTTCATGTGAGAATATAGGATATAGTCCTTCTAAGTTCAAATTTGTTGTTATCAAAATAGAGCCAATTTGAAAATTTTTTTTTTCTTTTCACTTCCACCGAACTTTATTTATAACATGGTTGAAAATGAAAGCATAAAACAGATTTAAAAATAAAAACAAATCATACGACGTAATGGTAAAAGACACTTTGCCAGAGGCATCCATTGTCCACTCTGAGTGGTATTAAAAGTTCAGGAAGTTTTTTTTTAATGTTTAATTAAATTGTAGATGTTTTTGGATACACTGGTACCTGAGCTATGATGCTATCAAGTACACAAGTACACTGTTGTTTCAAATGCAGAAACACTGAACTGTGTCCTCTCATCCTTCTGTCTCTTGAGTCTTGCAAAATATGAAAAATCAGCTATACAAGTCCAAACTTGATGTACTTGGAACTGAGAAATGACTCTGGTCTTCCAGGTTCAGTCCAATGGAGAAGTAACAAAAGTGACAGCTTCTTAACTGACCACGAGGGGCTGGCTCCAAAAGAGAGTCGGTCTCTTTTAGCTCCCATCAAAATGTCCAATTTTGCAGAAGAAAGAAACATATCTACAGCCTGGTACAAAAACAATTCTGGTCTCCATGTGAAAGGTAAAATTGTATAGAGCCACAAATCTATGGATAATTAGGATTCTTCTTCTTCATATTTCCCTCCAGGGGTCTCTACAGTGAATCATCTGCCTCCATTTAACTCCATCCTCTGCATCTTCTTCTCTCACACCAACTAGCTTCATGTCCTCTTTTACTACATCCATAAATCTCCTCTTTGGTCTTCCTCTAGGCCTCCTGCCTGGCAGTTCCAACCTCATCATCCTTCTACCAGTATATTCAATATCCCTCCTCTGTACATGTCCAAACCATCTCAATCTGGCCTCTCTAGCTTTTTCTCCAAAATATTTAACATGCGCTGTCCCTCTGATGTACTGATTTCTCATCGTATCCATTCTTCTCACTTCACTTCCAAAGAGAACCTCAACATTTTAACCTCTGCTACCTCCGACTCTGCCTCCTTCTTTTCCTCAATGCCACAGTCTCTTAAACCATACAACATCACATTTCTCACCACCGTCTTGTACACCTTTCCTTTCATTGTTCCTGACACTGTTTTATCACACTTTACACTTGACACGTTTCTCCCCCATGTGCTTCTTCACCTTTTTTCCACACCCTCCGTTGCTCTGAACTGTTGACCCTAAGAACTTAGAATCCTCCAGCTTCTTTACCTCTGCTCCCTGTTGCCTTATTGTTCTATTTGGTTTCCTCTCATTCACACACATGTATTCTGTCTTGCCGCAGTGAACCTTCATTCCTCTCCTCTCCAGGTCATACCTCCACCTAGCTCTCTAGCCTTTTCTCTACCTGCTCCATGCTCTCACTACAGATTACAATGTCATCTGCAAACATCACAGAAATATTTACCCCTATTTTTTAATTCTATGTATTTCAATTACATCTAAAATATCCATTTGGATTACATGGATTTATTATAAATGGGCTAATGAACCTAATGTGGTGCACATTTGTCCTCTGCTCTGCAGAACACAAAGAGGACTGTGGTCTTTTAATTGATCACTTTAGCTACTTAGCAGTTAACAGTGTCTTGACTTCTGAGCTGTGAATAAAGACCTAAGAGAGCATAGTCATTTTTATTTTAATGATAATATAGCTTGTTTTAAAGATATTACAACTTATGCATCGAGTGCCCAAGACAGTTTTCTCTTTGGAACAATAAAGTATATCTTATCTTTTCTTTCTTGCTGTGAACTGTACTAAGAGACCACTGCAACAGAGGTTGGCTTGGAATAGTTCAGAGGTGAAGAAAGCAGCCTGATGCCTATCTTCACAGTTGAGGGCTGCTAGCCATGGATAACCAGAGGACACCAGCTGCACTGTCTCTAGGTCTTCGCCTTCTACATCCTGCTGCAGCTGGATGACCGGAGAATCATGTCTGTACCCTTCCCAAGTTGACTAAGCGGACCACTAGGCAGCGACATCCAAAATGAGTGCTGCCAGAGGTCCCGCTGGGAGCGGCAGTCACTCAGCTTGTGACTCATGGGCCTACAGGGCCCGCCGGCCACTGCGACTGGCCTCGCCTTGTGAGCGGCATGCCGAGCGATGCCGAAGTTGTTTCAATAGCGACACTGGAAATTATTTGAAGCGGATTTGATGAGAATGAATGGAAAGTAAAATGAATTAGCATCATAAGTTAGCATAAATGAAGCCAGACAAACTGAATTGCAGTAACTGAACCAAGGTAGGTGTGTTCCAGCCTCTTCAGACAGACTGTGGGTGACATTATGGCTTGTACAGTTCTTTTGTTACAGTGTGATAACCACCCATTGCCTCACCTATTGGACGTTAGCCACAGGACTGGAACCTTTAACTTCTTGCTTTGGTTCCTCTCTTCATAATCTACTGTTTAGTTTTCTTTCTGGAATTATAAGAGACATACCTATTTCCTTTTCATTAAATATCATTTTGTTCTTTAGTTGTGTTTTCAACAAACCTTTATTAGCTTGCTCATAAATTTTAGTTAGAAGTTACCTACTTACTTGGACTCATATTGTCATCTGTTCCTCATTCGCTCCTTTGTTGCTCCGTGGCAGCTACTCAGAACCTTTCTTGCTTTAAAGGGTTACCTCTGAGAGCTCTATTTGTTCTGGCAGCCTGCATTTGTAACCAAATATCTGGAAGTAAGACAGGAACCATTCCCACTGAAGGCCCTTTATTTACCTCCAGTATAGTGCACCCCTATTAAACAAGTCCTCCTGACAACAAATGTCCCTGTACTAAAAAAGGTCCCTCTAAAATCAAGCCTGATTTTTGCAAGAAAAGAAAAAAGATAAAGACAACCAGCTCCCTCAGGTGTCTTCCCTCTTTTCCCTCCTTTCTGCACCTGCACTGAGTTTTTCAATGCCTCTGTGTGTCTCTCCACACAATGGAGACAGTGCATAGCCCCTGGCAGCTCTTTCCAGCTGAGAGCCACCTCTCTCCAGAGGAAAAAGAGGAAAACTGCCTGCACTAACAACTGATCCTGGCAGATAAAGGAGCAGATAGGTGAGGAAAGAGTTTCTTGGACATAGCTTGCCTCGCACTGGAGATCAGGGCGACTTCTTTTAGCTTTTTAATACTAGCAGCTGTTAGCACAAGATGCCACTAAGAACTAAGAGGTAACTAGTGACCAGTCATTGTCCTTTTTGCTTTCAAGTGGCAAATATTTATGACAGTTTTCCCACTATGCATTATCTTTTCACAGATATGTTTCATACAAAGCATGTTGAAAAAACACCCTTGTTTTAATTCAATTATGTGGCTCACAATGTATCTGCCACCACCAACTGCATTGGGTACGCTTACCACAGTGGGCTGTTGAGGCCTTCGTTAAAGCGCTGTAATACAGTTGCACCAGCAGAGAAGAGCCCAGCAGCAGATCAGTGTACCACTCACTCACCTGAGGCAGCTGACTGGAACAGCAGTTAGGCAAAACAGCCATCACAGGTTGCCGAGGCCACAGCTGGGAAAGCCCTGGGCAAAAGTGTTGATCTGATGTGGTTAAGTGTACATCCATCTGCACGCTAGGGGAATACAGTGAACTAGTGTTGCACCTGAAGATCTGTAAAACTCTCCTCGTAATTTCTTATTTGTCCACTCCAGTGTGTGGTCTGTGAGAGGCAAACTCCTGGTATTTGTCCTAAGAAAGACCTTGATAGCAATGGGGTCTGAGTGAGAGTGCTTATTTTATTCTCTTCCATGCTGCTGCAGGCTATGGCTGTATTAATGCAATGGCAGGGATCTTTGAAGTTGTGACTTTATGAGACAAAAGCTAATTTCCTTTCCTTTGTTCATTATCGAGAGAGACTTCCAGCCAGGCGGAAAAGCATGCTGTGCTAATTATTCCATTCATGAGTTGTCTCTAAAGTATGTAATGGATTTCACTGGCCTTTTTTCAGGTAAACAGGGTGATATGGTCCTCACCTCTGTCAACATGTTGGTTTACAGTGATTATACTCTCATATTTTATTTAATCCTCACTAAATAAAGATGAGTGAATCTTTAAATACAGCTCAAACTGTTGAGAATCAAATGGTTTATTGGAATAGAAAAGAGCTTGATTTGTAACTTAGATTTTCCATGTTGGAAGTTGGTTTACACATAATCAGGGCTGAAGCACAGCTACACTTTCTGCGGCGTCTCAACAAATATATCCTCAGCCAACTTATAAGACCAAAGCCCACTTTGCAACTCATTAAGAAGATCTGAACCCAATTTCACAAATGAGTTTCAGAGTTTGCAGGGCCAAGTTAGGCATGTGACATAATGGGATTTCCACCTTCTCCTAAAACACAACTTGGCAGACCATGAAGGGAAATGGATCATTTCACTTTCCATCTTCGCCGCGTACAAGAATGCCGCCCACAAACACCTGAGCGCTCCCAATCAGCGAGATGCGTGTGTCCTGTCATGGGTGTAAGATGTGTATCCTGTGACACGGAGTCAGATCAGACAACAGGAAAAAAAAAAAAAAAGAGTGTAGCTGCGAGACAAGTGAAGCCATACACCTCCTCCACTGCTGTCTGACACCCCTGCTCTTCCTCCTCCTCTCTCCCCTGCCTTTGTTGTGCTCATTTCATTCCGTGTGCAGCCTCCTGGCAGGCAGGTCAAGGTTTACCCTCGCACCACACACTATTTCCCTCACATGGCGCCCGGGGGAGGAACACAAGAGCCCTGAGGCAAGGGCAAGCCCAGACAGTTCGCACAACATTGCCGCCATCACCACCTATAACCAAACAGATAGGAGGACAAAAATACTCATCTGAGGAGCACAAAGTTGGATCTTTACCTTTCCTTTCCCTCTTTCTTTCAACAGTTATTGCTTTTATTCTTCATTTCTCTCTTGCCTTTTATCTCATTGTACATTATTGATTTCCGTCAGTAGTAAGGTATATGTCCATTAACCGACAGATTTAATAGAGCGACAATAGAAAGCTGCTCATTTGTTCCCCCTCATAGTGTTAGTGTTCATTTTGAGAGTCTGATACTAACCCTGGCTAGAAGCAAGTGCTGGATTTTTAGCTGTAAATGGAAAACGCCTGTGGGCTTTTCATTTTCTGGGCCCAGACGTTCCCTTCATGGTGTCGGAGCCCTTGTGTTCACGGAGTTCATGTTTTGCTGCAGGGCTTTTTTTTTTTATTTTGTTTTATCTCATAGCTTAGACTAGCAGGGCTTTAACTCCCAGAGGACTCCTGCGTAGCAACAGCAGAGATCAACAAAGTAAGTTTGTTTATGTTGGCTGTGTCCGTATGTTGTCGACTTATACATTTCTCAGTCTCCATTTCCTGCCTCTCCTTGCCCCAGGGGAAAGGAGCCCTCTAATTGGATCGTGTTCTAATTGAGCCTAATACTGGAGCTAACCGGAGTCGGGCCCTGTGGCTAATGAAGAGCTGAATCAAAACCAAGCACTAAAACTTTGACTGTGCATGTGTGTGTGTACTGTATGCCTGCATTTTTAAGACCGCAGTCAGTCTTGAATGCATGATTACTCATTTAAGTTTTCAGAAACATAGTTTTTTTTTTTTTTTTATCCTTTCATTCTGTGCAGCACATAAATAATTTTACACAGGGAATGCATTTTGGATAGGCCTGCCACAGATAAACATTAATTTGTGAAATCATTATGAATTTAAATGTATAAATATTGAATTATGTTATTCATGCAAGAATGGCATGCAATTCATTTTTATGCTCAATGTTTACTTTTAGCCACATCCTCTAATGTAAAGCATGATTTAGAGTTCTGCGCTGCGCTTATTTTCCATTCCATTTGCACCATATAGTCGGAATTTCCAAGTTCCAAGTCAAGTCAAGTCTCCCCCGAAGTCAAAGCATCAATTTGGAAAGTTGGAGAAACATGGCTGCTTGTATCAACAATGTAAACAGTTTCCTAAGTATACTGTTTATCTTTGACTTCACAATAAGTCAGACATAGACAGAGAACTGATTGCTTTTTATCAGGGGACTTGGTGCTACACTGTGCATAGAACATTGCTTTGAATTAGTATTGCGATCAGCATAAACTAGTCTGACTTTTCATCTGGAATGTGGTCAGCTTGGATGTGACAATGTTCCGAGTTAGTGGAGTGCACCACATGTAGGTGATCCACACCATTTCTATCCGTGCAGTTGTATATTTTCATCAGTCCACTGTCAGATCCACTGCTCTATGAGTATCAGGGAAACTGAAGAATGTCTAAAAACTGATATTTTCACTGAAATTGGTGACGAGTGTAGAAGACGTTGAAGGAGATGGCATATACAACAGTTGAACTGGTTTAGACATACTGGCAAAGTTTTAAGTATGAGAAAAACAGGATAAATGTGCAAAAAGACAACACTGAGTGGAAGAACAAAGTAGTAAATTAGGAAAAGAAATCCATAAATATCAAATGTAAGTAAAGCACACATGGACAAGTCCACGGTTCCACTGGAGTTATTACGCTGATAAATTTCATGTGAAATTCTGTATCTCTTCTGCTGAGTGAGCTGCTGGTACCATGCGGCCCAACTGTTCTCATTTCCAGGGTGTCAGACACTTCTCTTTAATCAAAGCCTTTGGCATCTCTTACATTCTCAAAGAGTCCTTTACTGTCTGTTCTTGGTGCATGCAGTGCAATTAAATGTCAATAGCAATAGCTGTCATCATTCCAGTGTATTTAAACAAGGAACAAGGTCCTCAGGAGGTATCTTGGGGGGGAGGGTAACACAAATTCCTGGTTGGTTTGGACCAGAAAGCTCCTTGAATTTAGGACAAATTTTGGTAATATCTTAAATACTGTGGTTTTTGGTTTTTTTTTTTTTTACCAAGAAAAAAAAGTTTGAACGATATAGAAAAGGAAAATGCAAATGAAAAAAAAAGATCCTTACATTTACTTTGAAGAAAGTTGGAATTCAAGATATTTCAAGTTTTTCTCCCCAACAACCATTTGAATGTTGCAGTTGAAATCCAGACTCATCAAACCAGGCGACATTTTTCCAATCTTCTATTGTTCAGTTTTGACGAGCCTGTGATTTGTAGCCTCAGTTTCCTGTTCTTAGCTGACAGGAGGGGCACCCAGGTGGGATCTTCTGCTGCCGAAACCCATCAGCTTCAAGGTTTTACATGTTGTGTGATCAGAGATGGTGAGCTGCATACCTTGCTGATAATGAGTGGTTATTTGAGTTATTGCCGCCTTGCTATCATCTCCAACCAGTCTGACCATTCTACTCTGACCGCTCTGACATCAACAAGGTATTTTCGTCAACACAGCTATTGCTCACTGGATATTTTCTCTGTTTCAGACAGTTTCTATTAACCTTTGAGATGGTTGTTCATCGGTTTCTGAAATATTCAGACCAGCCCTTCTGGCACCAACAACTACAGTACGTCATTGTTAGGTTCTTTTTTTTGAAAAGATTCTAACTGTGTGTTCTTTGCTGGAAAGGAGAGTCTCGGTCGGTAATTCAAGTACAACACAGATGTTTAATTGTAATAAACGTGATATCACAGCTCCCTGGTAGAGGCAGTCCCTAACACAGGAGAGCGAATTAAATGATACAACAACAATTTATACAGAAATGACGGGGAGGAGCCGCGGTTTAGACTTGGCTCTCCCATTGGCCGGTCCAGTCCTCTCGTCCAATCCACTGCCGGTGTTTCCTAAAAAGGAATGATGATTACCTATCCCACAATGCTATTCTGTTTTACCTGCCCAGGTCTTTGTTTCCTAACACATGGTTTTACCGGCTACAGCTGGGCTAGTTTTGCTACATTTCTGATATAAAGTGAAGACAAATCACACACTAAGAATGATCTAAGACACTGTGATAAGGACATATGGTTCATTGAACAAAACAGTGTAATAAAAACAATGAGCAGCAATAAAACAGTATGATATAAACCAATGGGTAATGTCATTTGGGTTTCCAATACTAGAATATTAATAATACTATTGATAACAGTACTATTTCCAATATGTAACTAATGTGTATTTGTGTATACATGAGACCCTCTAGCTGCACTAATTCTGGACCTAAAAAGTTAAGAAAATTCTGACCTAACATCATGTTCAAATTCCCTTAAATCCCATTTTTTCCCCATTCTGATGCTCACTTTGAACTTGAGCAAGTCAACTTGTCAACTAAATGTATTGAGATTCTGCCATGTGATTGGTTGATTACCTATTTGTGTTACCAAGCAATTGAACGGATGTACCCAATAATGTAGCCGTTGAGTGTAAATCAGTTCTTGGTGCAGTGCTGTCTAAAGGATCAGAGAGAGCAGTGCTTACTGTGCTCTTGACTTTTGCATACTAAAAATCCTCCAGATTCTTTGAATCTTTTTACAATATATCATGATATCCACTGTTGGAAAAGAAACATGCGAAATTCCTTCCAGTCTTTCTCGGAGGAACATTGTTTTAAGATTTAGAAGTTTTTTGCCACATTTGTTGACAAAATGAACATCCTCTAGCCACCTTTGGATCTCAAAGCCCTTCATGGACACTGCTTTAGTACCAAATCATCAATACAATCATCTGTTGACATCACCTGTTTGAAATTTGTTTGACGCATCAGGGCAGGAGAAGAAACATCAATATGACTTCATTGTTCCTTTTTTTTTTTTTACAGACTTGGTTCTGAAAATGTTTAAAACAATCTGAAAAGAGCCAAATAATAAGAAACCAGGAATGCAGAGGCAAAGAGACATTTCTCTGCAGACACCAGCACACACTTGTAGTCAGTTACAAGGGAGGATTGAAAGGGTCTGCTTTTGGAAAAGTCTTTACTTATCCTGCACATCATCTGCAGTTTAAAGATTGTTGGTATTGTTCGTGCTAAACTAGAGTTTGAGCTTTCTCTGCTGGCCTGAAATGGTTGTCACCACGGATCTGAAAGTTTTCTCGTAGCTGCTTTGCGTTAGCGCTACTCTGCCATCGTGCATTTGCTCTTTAGCATACCACAACATCAGACACTGGTTTAGATGAAAAGGACAAAGTTTTTTCCCTCCCTTTAACTTATTCCTGCTGCCTTTTTCATTCTAAATGTCAATCCATTGGAAATAAATTGATACCTAGAATGAAACTAAGCATGTGCTCCAGCTGCGTGGGCAACACAGAAATGAAAGTGAATGATGCCAGGTTTGCTGCTAGAGGGCTTGAAAAAAAATGGCTCCACTATCGCCTCCAACTAAGAAACGGTCTTTTTCTGTGTGTATATTCTTACAGCTACTCATTCCTCTCCCCGTGTATGTAATAAATACACATGCTACTCATACATCTGTGTCTATATTACAATGTGTTCTGTAATCATTTTTTTATACGATCAATATGGCCATTTTTTTTTTCGAGAGGTTTTGATTTATATTTCATCACTTTGGAACATATCAAAACTGTTTGGTAACAGTAAATTACAAGTGGTTTAATATGGGTGCTGTCTTTTTCTTTTATCATAGCCAGGTACGAAGTGTACTCACACGTTCACCAGCACACACAGACAGACACAAGATAAATGCATCTTCCTATTCATATACATCATAGTGACAAGTGTGCAGGAGGCCTACATCTGAGCAGAAATTGACAAACATCTTCAACTTTTGTGAATTCCTGCTAAAATTAAGTAGCTTTTTCCAGTACAACTATCAGAACATAGCACTTACGGGCAGTCTAACCTCCAACTTAAGTCTTGTGCTCTATTCTTAAACTAGGAAGCTACTGCTGCTGTACCTATTATGATTTTCAAGACCATTTTATGCCTTATTTGCCCAGCTATAGAAGTTTATTTTAAGGAATGTTAGCTGGCATGATGTGCTGCAGTAAAGTCGGTATCAAAAATAAACCCTGGAATTTCCAATCACATGTTTTAATTTTCTCCTCCATCAGCTTTGTCTCTAGAAATACAAATTGTATATTTTTATTGCTAATGTAAAATGGCTGTGGCCAAGCTTTGAATTAGCCACTTATGTTCCAAATTAATTCTCTCAGCCACGGCTCAGCACGGTACAGATGAGTGTGTAGAAGCTGAATTTCTTCATTCGTGATGTGATGTGTTTTCAAGTTGCTGTAGTTGGAGGCCTGTGAGGCACAAACTAAGGCTGGAAACTGTTGGTGACTACCACCAGAGGGGGGTGGGGTGGAGGCACAGCACTCCAGGTAGGCTGAGCTGCACCCTCCCTCAGGCTCTCTGCCATTTCTCAAGAAGGAGGGGGGGCACAGTAAATGGTTCCAGAGCAAATAGAAGCTGCCAAGTCTCTTGCCTCAAGGATGTAGCCCAAAGGCCAATAGGAAGATTGGAAACAGATGAAAGAAAGGAACTTAGGTGGGGCTCATAGTTGCTCTTATGAAACCCAGCTGAATGAAAGCTTTTCTTTAGACTGTATGTGAGACTTAATAGGCAAAAGCTTTCCTTTTTGGATATGACCATATAGACATGTTTAGACCTGAGAGGAGACGTTTGTGTTTCATGTGCTCATACTCATTTAAGAGTGGGACTGCAATGCTTGAGTAGCCCTCCAGCTCTTGTCTTGTTTGTTGACCGTATTAAACAAAATGGTCAGAAAGCCCATTACTCAGGGGGGAATGAATGGGAACTGTGTGTCCAAGTGTGTGCATGTCTTGGGTCTTGCGCACAAGGAGCCGCCCTGGCCCTGCAGGTTTCTTCTGGGGTTTCTTGCCACCTTTATGTCTCGGAGGTGAGAGGGCGGGTGATAATTGAACACTGTGGCACCTTTAACAAATGTATTGAAAGGAGGAATCGAAAAACCTGTTAATGAGATTTCCCTCCTAAGGCGGTGCTCCAGGTTATTTTTCTTATAATTTTCTTAATCTAATGAGTTGGTCAAAGTTTATTTTCAAATGTATTTCTCCCACTCACCCTTTAGGGTTCTTGCTTTTTAGTTTCTACATCTCAGGAATGCACAAACCTTAATAATAAATCAATTTGCAGCGCTTTGGAGGGGGGCACTGTTGAGGTTTGAGAACTCAAGCTGTGTCAAATTTTTAGAAAAGGTTCCATAGAGCACCATATGAATGATAGAGCATACCAAGGTGAGCATCTTTGTACTTGGGTTTGTTTACCTCACTAAAAAGGCTCCTGGCTTACAGATTGGGCCATGAAAATGGCTGCTCGCCTGTGCCTGCAGTACTCTGTATAGATTGGAGTTTTTCATGTGGCAGTTAGGCTGCTGGGATATGCTCCCCAGGGGATGTGCTCTCATTAAGGCCGGTAGCTCGGGGCACTTTTTCTTAGCTTCCTGTGGCCACTGACCTCCTTTTCACCCGTGGGCTCACAGCTACACCACAGCACTGCTTCCCGGTCTCTCTGTCTCTACCAACAACGCCCTGGGGTTTGTCACATGACTCGAGTGACTCCTGACCTGCCTGCCCTCTTGCAGCCCCTCCCCTCCTGTCAACGAGTCAGTTAGAATGATCACAAACAGCATAAGGGTCACATGTGCCCCCCTAAAATGGCGCCTATGTCCTTGGGCTTTTGAGGGAAGAATTTTCCCAAGCTGACAGTGTCAAAACATCATGTCAGAAATGGCCAATTTTATGTGTCATCTTAAAGCAGTACATCTGCAATATTATTCAAGAGGAAAAATGTTTAAGTGCCACAATAAAGCTTTGCAAGCTGTCCATCATTTGAAGTGATTGTGGCCACTGAGAGGAAATTAGTGATTGAAAGCACCTGTGTTTTGGGGCTATCACCTAGAGTTCAAGCATGCGCTGAGTCGTGCTGCTTGGAAGGACAAGCGTGATAACTTTGCTTCGTCACTGTCCTCCCTGAGCCATTTCTTCGGCCATTTCCTTTACGCTGTGGTTCATTTATGACACACCGGATTGCATGGCACACCTGAAGGTAATCGAGACAAAGACACTTTATCACAGAGCTTCCAAAAAAAAAGAAAAAAAAAAAAAACAGTGAACTTGAGGCATTATACTGATGTGCCCGAAGAGTGTTGAGGAAATATAAATAAAGGTCCTCATGATTTAAAACAAACAAAGAAGAATTCAAAAAGCATCATGCTCCCTGCTGTTTACTTGAGACTTCAAACTGTCGTCAGTTCTACTGTCAGCTTTAAGAAAAAAACTGAACAAATGATCAAAATATGCATGCACACACAACATTAGTACACATAGTGTTTGATTTTAAGAGGTAAGCTGTGGGGTGGCCTGCACTGAGATTGAGATATCAGACCAGCTCTCATCAGCACCATCCATACTTCTACCTGGGGGCAAAACAATCTGTCCTCTAGTAAGCAATCAGATTTTATTTAAACACACATATGCACAAAGAGCCTCCACAAATTATATCCTCCCCCCCTCCCCACAAAGCATTCTTCCTGCCTCAGTATCACTTGCTTCCTCCATATGAGTTTGTGTTAACATGAGGACAGGAACAGACACACACACTTAGATACAGACACACACCCTGTAGCTATAAGGTTCCAGTTGGTATATCTCTGTCTCTAAGCCCCAGTTTGATGCCCTAGTCTCATGGTATCCAACCCCCACTCTTTCTGCATCCCCTCAGGCGTCTGTGTGTATGTGTAAGATGGCTACTGAACCAAGAGGGCATTGTTTTCTCCAGCGGGATTTCATAGTTTAACGTTCACATTTATGCACACATTCAAATGGATCCTAAAAGTAGAAATGGAGCACGTAACCACGTTCTGCACTTGAATCATGCTGAAACTCAAGATTAAACTCAAGATTGCTGCTGTGAGGTATTGTGCATGCCTCCTACACGCTGAAACCATTTTTGATAGATGCACATGCAGCAGATATTTGCACATTTACCAATTGGGAGCTTTCCACAGGAGGTGTAAACTCCAGTCAGCCTGCATCAGGTTGTGTGTTACTTAGGCACATATGTGAGTGAAGCAGGGAAGTGAAAAGACAGCGGGCAGCAGGGACAAACCCGTCAGCCACTCAGATCACATCAGGTCTGTCGGGACACATTGGAGCACAGCAAGCCTGATGGGATATGGCCCCCAGGGGTGCGAAGCAGGCCAGATGACAAACAGACACAGGGGCACGAAAAGAAAGAAGAAAGAATAGAGGATGGCACATCCTGCCTCCAATGCACAATATGTTGCAGTAACATGCATGCAGTTATGAATAGTAAGCCTGACAACATTATGTACTAATTATAAGGTAATACCATGGCATGATCGCAGTAAACCACAATATAGTTATACTGAAGCACACGAGCAGTAACATGCTCTTCTAACCCCAAAACATTCTCACAAACACATATACACTTGCATGCATGCTCAATGATACTGCCATAAACATGTAGCCTGGATCTCACACCAGATAACCCACATCTTAACAACACAGTGCATATGCTAATGTGAAAGAGGAAGGCATGATGTTTATGAGCTGCACACGATGCATATGTTTGTGAGTGTGGCTAAATGCACAGATACACTTGGGTACATATGTCTGCAGGGGAAAGCTGGGAAATAGACACTTCTTCATGCCTGTTCTTTAATTGGGGCATTTATTGTTTTGTGGTGGTGTTTACTTCATTAAATTAAGGCACATTTCAGAAATGCAGCATGTTTCAAGGTTTATATAAGCAAAATTTTGCTGTTGGCCATTAAACTGCAAATTAACATATCTTTATGACTGTGGGATATGCCAGTTGAGGATGCTTTTACATTTTCACACTAATCATCTTGACTTTAACATGTTGGATTTCAGTTTGATTTTCTTTCATCACAAATATTGTTTCCCCCCTCGGCTGTGTGTGTGTCTGCATGCGTATTTGAATGGAAGTGTTTCAGTGTATGTGTGCAAAAGACTCTTGTGTGCTTCTGTCAGTTGTCCGTGGCACCTTCATGTCAAACCAACTGTTCTCTTTCTTAGAAAATCAGAGGATAAGTGTTTTCTTTTTTTTTTTTTTTTTTTTTTTTGGGTGGGGGGTGGGGTGGAGGGGTGGGGTGACAAAATGAACTAATGTTGAATATTCCATATTGGTTTTACTGTAATTCCTTTCTAATTCTTAGTTTATTCAATTTCATCTCCTTCAGGCTGGTAGGTATGGAAATGATGTCTGTTCTTTTTCTTCTTTTTTTTTTTGCCTGTGTAAATTGCAGCTATCACCTCAAGCCTTTTGAACAAGATTACCCAGATGGCCTTGCGTGCTGTGCCTGAAGTTTTATTTTCCTCCTCTGCCTGCTTTTCCTTCTTGGCTGCAGGGGAAAAGGAGAGGGAGCTGGGAAGCCTCCTGAAGGCCCTGGGTGAGGCCAGGAGGCAGCAGCTGTGGCAAAGAGAAATCTCGGGGAAAAGAAGGAGAACAAGTTGGGGAGGGAGTGCTCAGGGGTAGATGAGGCTGGTCCGGGGGGGCTGGGGGAGGTACTTTGTTGTGTGCCTGTGTGTGTGCGTGCATGTGTTTGTATGTGTGTGAAGGGAGGAGGCCACAAAAAGCTGAGCAAAGAACGCTAACCACTATAAACACTACCCACTACCTGGCTGGTTTGGTACTGGAGTAACCCTGGGAGAACTCACAGTGGAGATGGGAGGTGGCTGATGGAGCGGATACAGTCTGGATGGGAATAGAAAGAACTTAGGGGGTGCCTACGTGAGATACAGTGAAGTGTGTCCCTGTGTAAACATAGCATTAGCACAGCACCAGGCACTTTAGCAGTACTTACTATTTATACAGCCAGAATCACATCCTCAAATGTCAGGATCTGCTGAAAAGCGTGATAAATAGTAACCTTCTGCCCAAGTGATCATTGTCGTGAGACTGGTGGGATTTGTCATTGGGTTTCCACTCACTGTGTCCTGGACATAATCTGCTGCTGGTTCTCTGCCTCGAGGAAGAATATGATTTTAATACATTAAGGCGACACAGAGATAGAGAATTATGCAGAATTAAGGTGTTCACCTGTTTATTATTCTCACATGCAACAGCTTCCATCCACACTAATCTCTAAAAGAACACACCCAAGTCCCAGATTGCTGATCTTCGCTTGAAGGCATCGGTGAAAAGTGATTCTCACCTGAGATAAGTTGAGCAGAGGAGCAGGAGCAAGAGGAGCTGCATATCACTTTAAATATCCCACAAACCATCATTTTGGAGGAAAAGCTGATGGGACACACGCGTGTCACTTATCTGTCAGACATTTTCTTCAATTTGTGCGCACACATGCCTGCTTGCTGGAACTTTTTAATATTTTGTCCACAGCTGTGGTGAAACAAACAAAGTCTGAACATGCAACATGTATGGTCAGCTTTTTACTCATACTGAAGTTCATTGTTGGATCAAAATCCAACAATGTACTTCAAAATCCCCTTGTGGTGTTTCAGCAACAACTTTTCAGATGCTACAGCCAAAGAGTCAATAGCAGGCTATCACTGTTTATTTTCACTCCCTCGATTTGTTTGTTTTGTTAAGGCTTTGCTCTCCATCATAATGAATCACTTTTTTTCATCTTGTTCTTATTTATTCTCATGGCTGGAGGTAGAATGTGGTGGTTGATGAGGGGCTGAAATGAACTGAGCCTTAGCCTTAGCCCCAGGGCTGGCGCATATCTTAGCATAAGTGATGGCCAACCGGAGGGCTAGAGCCTGGCTGAGAGCGCCCTTAGGACAGCAACTCTGACAGATCATGTATTTATAGGTCTGTTGAAAGACCTCTATTGTGTCCCACATAGCCTCAGAGCATGTCTGTCCTCTGTATTATAATAAAGCCGCTGGCCTTACCACTATGATGGATGGGTGGCCGTCGAATGGCAAGCTCCAGAATCATTAGAGCACTCCTTACATGCAGGTCTACCCATGCAAAAGGCTGGGGCAGGGAGACTTGCTGCTGGTGAGCAGCACAGTATAGTGGAGACCTTTTAATCAAAGCTAGGTATGCCTTATTAATTCTCAGCCAAAGGAAGGAGGGAAATAAATAAGAGAGTGAAGAAAAGAGCAAGTTTGCTGATGTTTTTGCCAAAAAATACATGTGCAATTATCTCAGTAGCTGAAAAAAACACTCCATGGACTTTTTTTTCGCTGCAGGTTAGAATATGGCACCTTCAGCATTTCCCATGAAGCCTCACTGGTCAGATTTCATTACTGCTGAAAACTTAAGCAAAGCCAGATTTCCATCACTACTCCACTCAGTCATACATTATAATGTAAAAAAATTGTGACGATGAAGGTGTAATTGAAAATGACACACTGTATGTATTAAGACATTTTTGGACAAGGTAAAAAAAAAAAAAAAAAAAAAAAAATCAGAACTTGCTTCAACGTGGCTTGGAAAACAAACATGCAGCTTAACTTTTCTCCGCCTTAAGCATTGTAAGCAGAGTGGTCTTTGAGCTGTTTCTCAATCTCATGTTCTTCTCTCACCTCTGGAGTAGAATACAAATGATTCCCTCTCAGAGTACAGTGTATGGCAGGGGGCCTCCAGCAAGCATAGTCCAGTCTAAAATTCCTCACTGCAAGCACATCATAATTCAAGGCCTGACTGATAAATAAACAATGCAAACCAAAGGATGTTGGTGAGGACTAACTCAAATTTCCAATTTCCCACTTGGAACAAATTTCTGGCGGAGAGCTTTCTGGCTTGTGTGGAAAACTGTTGATAACATCATATGGGATAAATACAGTATATATTACAATGTGCAAAATCAGTATTTAAAAAAAAAAAAAAGAAAAAAAAAGAGTGGATATTGATATTCAGTCCATAATCGAGAGTGATCATTTCCTTTTCAATTTCTTTTTCTCCTTCCATTTTACAAGGCTGCACTTCATCAATTTAACATGTATAAATCAAGTGTTTATGTACAGCTCACAACATTTCAATCAGACTGATCAGCAACTCCTTGATTCTTTACTTTTTTAACCATTCTGTTGTTAGTTTTTGGGATCTTTCTCCTGTTGCATGACCTGGTTGCAGCCAAGCTTTAGTTGTCAGACAGATGAAATCCCATTTGACTCTAGAATCCTTTGCTACACAGAGTAATTCACTGTTGATACAACTGACTGCAAGTTGACCAGGGGGCCTGTTTTAGAAAGGAGGTTCAATAAACTCGGAGTCAAAAAACTAATTCAGAATGAACAAGCTGCCATCTCTGCTTCAAGAATCCAATCATAGCTAAAACTCTAAAAACCTGGTGGAAATTTTATTAAATAGCTAAGGTCATAATTTCACCTAATAGACACATCCCCATCTAGAATAATCCTGACTTCCTAATAAAGCAGAAATCACTATATTTTTCATCGTGGATCATCAAGGGCATCACATACCTTAAATATATCTGTGAAAACTCCGGTTCCATTCTCTCTCCTGGTGCAGAAGTACGGCATCGGAGGAAGTCAGTATCTATAGATTAAATCTTGTGCACAATCTAAGATAAAGAGCAAAACACCTAACCTCAAGCTCCCTCCACTGACTTCAGAATTAACTCAAATATCTAATCACCATAAAAGTTTATCCAAAATTTACAAGTTAATTTCTATGACTGACATAACAATATCCGTCCCTTCAATAAAATGGGAACAGGATCTAGAGTTCACCTACAATGCTGGCTTCTGGCCCCACATTTGTAAAAATGCATTCCTCTCAACCGCTAATACAAATTTACAGCTCATACAATACAAGATCATTCACAGAGTGCACTTCACTAGGGAAAAAATGTTTAAAATTGGCCTCAAAGACACTAATATTTGCTTTCTTTTGGGTGGGGTGGTGTGTTGGTCTGTTGCTGGCTGGTGCACCCTGGAGTTGGGGGTGTGCAGCTGTCCTTGTGTTGCCCTGTGGAGGAGGTTGTGTTGCACGGGGTTGCTCGGTCAGTCTTGTCGTTCTGGTTTTCCTCCCTTCCTTATCTTTCAATCGCTGCCTCTTCCCCCTTTGTCCTTTAGTGGCTGGTGTGTGTGGCAGAAGTTGTGCTGCTGGGTGGCATGGGGTGGTGGGGTGGGGCAGCTCTGTCCAGGCCCCTGTTTCCCAGGTTCATCCAGGGTCTCCTGTTGGTGGGGGTGTGGCCTTGTGGGGGCGATGGCTCTCGAGCCTTTTGGGCCTCTCGTGCTCTTCTGCTCTGCTGTGGAGAGGATGTAGCCGGTCCTACCTGCCCATGGTCCCCCATGGGGAAACCAGCTGAGCCTGGGCAATTAAGAATGGTGGTGATAATAATAATTATAATAATAATTTCCATAGTTATTGTTAACATTTTTAATTGTTAGTGGCATTATTATAGGGGCATTATGACTATTGGCACTATTGTTGTCATTACTATTAATATTGTTGTTAGTGTTAATTTTACTGTTGATCATTAAAATTATTGTTAAATTTGTGTGTGTGTGTGAGAGAGAGAGTAAATATGTGCTTAGGTATGCATATGTAAATATATGGGTAATTGGGATGTGTGTGCATATGTGTGTATGTTTATAGGTGTATATGTGTAAGCATAGGTGTGTGCGTGTAAATGTAGATGCGTGCATGTAGGTGTGTGTGTTTGTGTATCTATCAGCATTAGTATGTTAACCATGAATTGTTATATAGTATGTATTTTATACAGTGGTATATTATATTACTGGTATAGAGCTTAAAAAATAAGTATTAAAAGTATATGTATTCACAGATGGGTGTGTATATGCTTGCTTGTCTCTATTGGAAACTACAGTCTATCTTTGATAAATAACCACCACAATACTGACCTGACAGTTCATCTGTAATTCACTGGCATCATCGCCAACATAGCAGTCATAACCAAATACCAGCCTTTACTCATATATCCATTTTTGTTTGTGTTTGTGCATATGCAATATGCATAAATGGGTGTGCAGGTATGTGTGTATGCTGTTGTATGTATGTTTATATTATATGTATTATATGTACACATTCATATGCATGTCTATCATAAGGTACATGGTATATACAAGGTATATAACATACAAAGGTATCGATATATGTAAATTTTATAATATCTATTAACATGTATCCATCCATATCCTGCTGCAATATTGAAATGCATGTATATCTGACTTTAAAAGGTGTTGCATAATTATGGCAGTTATGGCCAGTAACCTATTAACATATATGCAGACAGCTGCATTCATCACATTCTGCAACTTCACTTTGATTCTTGGTTTAATATTTTGCTCCCTACGAGGTTCCTTGAATTTAGGCGCTTCACTAACCCTATTGGGTTGAGATTCTTTAGACTTGAAAACTTTTCTTTAAATTACTTTCTATAATTCACTTCAAGTTCCCAAACAGCAGTTCTTCCCTAGATTACCAGATTACCTTCATGGTGCTGTACTAACTGGGAAGACGCCCCTCCTCACTATGGCTTCCTCAGGTTATTGGAGTAGAAGTAGATAGGATCACCACTCCTTCCACAGTCAGTATTGATCTGTTCTTTGCTGAATTGTGGGAAACAGCTGGAATTTCTTGTCAGGTTGCATATGCATGTCCATATTCTTTTGTTTGGTCCTTACCCTCGTGCTAATTAGCCGCCTTCCAAATCAGTGGAGTTCACATAGTAGCATCTTAACCAGATGCTTTATCCATCACTCAAAAAGCCCCAGATGCAGCGGTAATGACCAGTTTTGAGCAGTGCTGCCACCCAGTGAAAACCATTTTCACGGTACTCAGGGTTTCCCCTGTTGCCCATTCTTTTTCTAATTTTATGACCATGATCATGAACTTCAAAATTTAATATATCAGCCGAGGCCTGTTGTCAAAGCTCTCAGGTTTGGGACTTGATCTCAATATTAACCAAATGGAAATATCCACACAGAGGAAGACTGCCGAGCGCCTTGAATGTTTTCTTGTTGTGAAGAATCTTTCTCGCTTCAGGATGAGAGAGTCAAGTCAAAAATGTTTGAGATGACCCTTTAACCCTACTCAGGTTGGTCTGCTGCAACAATAGCTTTACAAAAATCATTTCTGCTGACTTTCCTCTTTGGCATTGTGTTAACAAACACTGCAATGGTCCAGAACAAACAACGTGAAAAATCTTTCTGCTTAGAGGTGCTTACATTTGCAGTTGACCAAATGGTGCTACTTACCCTCTTACTCTCCTAGATTTTATGGAAAGCAGTAAGGTTTCAATTACTTTTTTTTCACACAATGCTTCTCCATTTTGGCTTTTATTAGAATAAATAAACAATGACTTTGTGTAACATGTCATATGTTGATTTTTTATATGAGCTGTATTTGATTAATTTGAAGACACCATAAGGACTGAATGATTCTCATTTAATAAGATTCAGAATTTATTAAAACAAAAGAAAGATATATTTTCTTTTTTCTTTTGGCATTGCTGACTTCCTGTTGTTTCTTCAGGCTTCTCTGTCTCTAAGCTCCTCGTACTCGCATGTTGTTCAGGAAGCAACAGGCAACAAGTTAGTAGCCTCAAAAGTTAAACAGAAACCTTTCAGAAAATTTCAGGAAGTTTCAGAAAGTTTCAGGGATCTTCGAGTTCACTGTCAGTGTCAGGAATCAATATGGAGTGCAGGAAAACAGGACCACTGCCATCCTGAGTGATGGTACACAAAAGCATTTTGAGAGGACTTTATTATCTACAGCATTCAAGCGAACAACACTTGACTCCTTCATTATGCAGGGTTCACAAAACAAAAGTTTAGCACCACAAATATCTTCGCTCGCAACATTTGTCATAACCCCAGAGTTGAAATAAGTTAAATAAGTTCAGTGTTTAGATGCTGAACAATGCAAATTACTCCACTTTACCTGGCAAATCATGAACTGTGGAAAAGGCAAATCCTTTGTCTGTTTTATCTCAAGGGCTATGTCCATATAATGAAGTTGATAGGGAAGGATGAGATTTTGAGTCAGCTGAGTCACCAGTTAAGTCAAAACATTACATTCTAGGTTTATCATAATTGTGGAAATATATATCCATCCATCCATCCATCCATCATCCATCCATCCATCCATCCATCCATCCTTGCCAGGGTCATGACTACCATCCCTACCCTCTTCAGGTGAAAGGAGGTGACACACCCTGAATAAGCTGCCAGTCAACCACAGGGCCTGTAAAAAGTGAAATGTTTTTTCTTCAGAGATGACTGTGTCAGTTTTAAATGCACATTTAACACTTTATTTGTCATTTAATTTCACATATAATTGCACAGATTTTTTTAATGGAAGAACCTCTGTTGCTCCTTTTCTAAACCTCTCGGAATGTAATTATAAAACTCTGTATCCACTTTACTCTGCTTTCAAGCTTCTGTTCCTTCTCTACACACATCAACTTTATCAGAAACTGAAATGGGCATTTTTGTAATAATTTAGAACAGTTTTGAATCAAGAATCAATTTTTGAATTGATTCCTAACCTTAAGATTCGAATGTCGACCGGTATTTTTTGTTCATTACATGCTTCATATGCATAAGTATATTTTTTCATTTTATTTTATTTATTTGGGGGGGAATAAGGGATAGTAAATGCATCACCTTGAACCCCCTCCCCCAATCATCAAGCACATCTTGATGACTTGATCACTGGGAAGTCTGTGGTATAGATGGAAGAGAAACTAATTTGTGCAGTGTGTAAGGTAACAAACACTCTTGGGGTAACAACCATCAAATCATTTGGGAAAAACAATTTTATCTAAAACTTAAAACAGCATCACCCTGCTGGGCATGCTCAGTGTAAAGCCAGAAAAGCACAAAGCCTGCAGTCTGCTTTTTTTTTTTTTATTCTTGATTAGGTAGCACAATTAGAGTAAAACACAACTGTCATGCTGGGAGTCTGGTGACTGTCCCATGATTCTCCCTAAACAATGCTATGCAATCGGTCTTACTTTTGTCCATGTAGAGTGACATTTTTCTGTTGGAATTTGCTGTTGGAGAGCCAGCGTGCTACTTCACTTGGCAGAAGGAACCCTGGAAATACCTAATTGTTGAGTAGTTTGTTGTGAATCAAAAATAAATGCGGCAGATTTTTAGTCTGTGTGTCACCTACTTTTATGCGAGTAGAATAGGCTACTATATAGCTGGACTTACTTTTAAAAAGGTTAAAAATGTATTTGAGAAATTGCTGAAATCATGTTAGAAAGTCTGTGTTCTTTTGAAGTTAATGCTAAATTCAGTTAGTGATTATCCACCCCCACTGTTGCATGACTATCCAAAAAGCTGCTGCTGCAAATAAAAAAAAGAAAAGCATGCGTGGCTGAGCAGGCAGAGGTGAAGTATATCAAAGTTTAGAAGGTTAAAACTCATTAGAAGGTTAAAACTCATTTTAACCTCAAGTCATTTCAGCGTCTTACAAAAAGACAAAGCATCATTCTACACATGGACTGCTCATGCCTAAATAAGGCTATGAGTGTTTATGTTTGTGTGTTTTTTACATTTCGATTTGCAGCTACATTTAAGTCTCCGCATTTCAGACAAAGCCACGGTGACATGTGCTTCTTCTTCCAGATTCGAGATATTGTTCCGAGCTGCCATTGTCCATCTGAAAATATTTAAGGCCCCTGTGATGGCATTCATCACACAAATGAACTAATTTTTCCAACTAGAAGTAATGAGTAGAAATATGTGACCATTATATTATAATAAAGGTATTTATGAGCCTTCAATCTCCCAGGCTCACGATGAGATACCTTTGAAAATTTGAAATCAGCTCCTGAGGCTGAGGGTGGGGGAGGACAAGAGGGAGGAGGCAGAGAAAGAACGAGAAGGAGAGAGAGAAAGAGAGAGAGAGAATGAGAAATGGCAAGGGAAAGATGTGGGAGTTGTGTTTTTGCTTTTTTGCCATAGGTTACATTTATAATTATTTTTCTGGCATAAAATGGCCAGTAGGCTTTTTCAATAAAAGTAGGAGGCACTTACAGTACAAAATATTACCTACAAGTCAACACAGAGAGGAGAGAAGACTCCAAACAGAGTTAGACTAAACCCAGTGTACAACAGAGAATCTGATACATTTATGTTGTTAGGGCATTCATTAGGAACAGCAGCCACTGCTTGCATAGGCTCCAGTACCAAACGACTGATGGCGTGAAGATGAAGGTGAATGAGTCCATCCACCGACCTTCACTGGTGGTGAGTATGCCGTGCCTGAGGAATGAGGGAAAGATGGCCTGGACCACTTTCTCTTGGTCCTTCTCTGCTTTTTGATTACTGGAAATAATCACTAGTAAGAAAGCAAGTGAAAAAGACACGATCACAGACAAATGACTGAAAAAAGGAGGATCTCAGATTGCCTTATTCCCTTCCTAGCCCCTGTCCTTTAAAGGACTGGAAGTCAGTTTCTTAATGCCATTCTTTTTTATTTTTCTTCTCCAGAAGACTGTGTCCTGAGAGGAGAATATTTCTAATTCCTTTTCAAGTTAGTCTGATTCCAGGAAGTGAGAGGCCACAGGGTCTCATTATGCTCAAACTGCGCCCACAGGTTTCAGACCAAAAGAAGGTACACAAAAAGTGGCCTAACAACTAAAACTAAACCTTATGGTTGTTCTCTAGAAATATTTGTAACATCATCTTACTTTAGGTTTTAGGGTGTATTTCAAATTTATCACCTTAAACGGAGAGAAAAAATATAATTAATGGAAAATGGAAGAAAAACAGCTGTACTTAAATTAGCTTTGAACCCACAATATTTCATGTTTTCTCTCAACTTCGATTGTGAATTCCTATATTTCAAGCCTCCAACACATTCTAAAGTTGTTTCGGGACAATTTAGGGCTAGTAAGGAGATGAAAGAGAGAGGGAGAGGGAAAAAAAAATTCCAACTAGGTGATGTCAAAAAGTGATTGTAATAATGAAACAGTAAAAAAAGTGGTATCCATGAGCAAAGATGGCCTTGAAGATGCCCTTTTTGCCAACAAAGGCACAAGAAAAACTTTTAAAAAAGAAAGACCAGAAGGGATTCCCATATTTCTTCCTCAAATAAAGTTAATTTTAAATTGAACACCAGTGATTTCCTGTACCTCAGATAGCAGTCCATCAAAAACCATCATTCATCACTTTTTGATCTGACCATGTAGGCAAGTGATATCTGTGGCAAACTTTTGTCATGTGCAACAATATGGAGTGACATTCAGAAATGCCAATTAAAACTTCATTGTGCAAAAAGAAGCCTCATATTTTTCGTCCCGAGGCAGTGTCCACTTCTTTGCACTCACAGTTTCCTATTCTAACAGGCCTGTTAATGACTGTGACTGCATGTTAGTGTGTATGTACAGATGAACTTCAAAGGCATTTTCCTGAACAGTTTGTTATGCTACATGCTGTAAGGCACAGTAGATGCACATGGGTTCATGCATTATCACTCGATATACATATATATATAAATATACTCTTTTATGGTACAACATTACCCTGGACTTACTAAATGGTTTGTAGCTGTAGCAGTATAACAGCGGCTGTCGTTCTTTTTTGGAAATGGATGGCATTCTCCTTTCAGGTGAAGAGGTAGCATCTATCCCACTTGGATTAGTTTAAGTCACATGTAATCCTATACATGAGTAATGGGAAAATGTACCATGATATCATCTTTAGGTTGGGTTTCAGTTTCTGCAGTGATGTGACAGTAGTAGTATTGGAAGTGGAGCTGATCCACAAGATAAAAATTATTTTCCAGCCAATCTTGACCTTCGCTATGGTTTTGATGACTGAAAGTACAAAACTGCGAACCCAGGTGACTGCGAAGTTTCCTCTCTGGAGGGCTGGGCTTACTATCTGATGTCAGACCAAATTTAAACCTCCAGAAAAAGATTAGAGTAGACGTTCTGTTCCTCTATATAGGGAGAGCCAGTTGAACCAGTCCAAGCACCTGATGAGGATCTGGGCCTCTCCTTAGACGTTCAGCAGGCATGGACAGCTGGGTGGAGGCCAGAGGCTTGAGGAATTTTTTTCCCCAGCTGGCCTGGGAGCGACTGGCTGTCCCACAGGAAGACCTGGAGGAAGCTGATGCAGACAGGGAGGACTTGACATATCTGCTGAAATCAAAAACGGGGTTTTAAGAATGGATGGATAAACTAAAAGATTTTTCATTCATTTTGTTTATCTAGGCTTGTTGCAAATTTAATTTGTTAATTTGATACTGTATTGCCCAGTGTATGCCAGTTATCTATATGTAAAAAACAATTTTACTTATATATATTATAAGAGTTGAAAGTTTAGTTTCCTTTTTTGTACCATCTGCACAAAAAGGTCAACGGTAAGAGATGAACTTCTAGATTTACAGTTCTTGTGCTAAGTGACTGTTAGCTGTAGCTTTTCATTAAATTCTCAGCAAGAAAGTAAATAATAGTAATCAAAACAATTGCTCATTTGAAGCAGCTAATGGTGAGATTCTTGAAAGAAAAACAGCTTACAAATTGGGTTGAGGATTTATTTATTTATTTATTTTTTTTTAACATTTTCTACCTGAGAACAAAGAATTCAAAGAATTGTTGTGTAAAACCCACAGTTGCACCTCTGGCTTGTAGCGGTTGGCTCTAAAGGGAATCTGGGGCAAAGAGGCCTGAAAGGGACACGTATAACATAAACTGCAGATAGCCAAAGAAAGTGGAGATTCTGCCAAAAGGGACGGAGACAAGACGACAGGGCTCCATGTGGGATTTCACTTTGGATTTTGGCCCCTGCAGGAATATGTGGAAACACAACTGACAGCACTTGCGTGGAGAAGTCGACTCTATTCAGTATAACTAAGTAAAGAAGGCAGTGTGTAGTCACTGATGCACCAACATAAGTCCTGCAAGGTGCAATATAGCCATAGTAGCTTGCTTTACCTCTTTGGTTAAAAAGGGGTAAAACAACACATTATATATATATATATATATATATATATATATATATATATATATATATATATATATATATATATATATATATATATATATATATATATATATATATATATATATATATATATATATAAAAAAATGTGCAGGTCTGTCCTCAGAGAGGTAGGTACTGTACAAGAGGAACTGGACAAACCTCCCTGTCAAGTCTCCACTAGGTTTTCTGAAGGGTGCTTTTGAAGCCTCTTTTTTCTCGTACTGTGTGGGGTCATGTTGCAAATGGGTGAAACAAACAAGCCTGGCAGGCTGACTGGAACACATCCACCTTATTTCAGTCACGGTTAACTATTTTAGCTTGGCTAGTTTCCCTTATGTTACCACACGATGCTTATTAATATCACTTTACATTCATTATGATCAAATCTGTCCAAACATCCTCATTTCAAGTGCCATTACCAAAACAACATCTGAAGTGTTAAGAGAGCTGGAATGAGGATTAGCAGATCTACTGGGACCATCTGTCACTCAACCCCTGTTGCAGTCAGACAAGCCTGAAGTCAGCCTGCGAGTGGCGAGCTGAGCAATGGAGGTCCCAGCAAACTTCTGTGTAGAAGGGTCCTGAAATGATCTGCCATGGCTGTCGGCTCCTTCAGCCAAGCCACTCTGAAGGACATTCACAATGGAATCTCCCATTTCAAGTGTCATTTTGGTGATGATGTCAGGAGTGACCACTGGGTTTAGCTGACACACGGTTTGCACAAGCTGCCTGCTTCCTAACTAAGCTTCGTCCAATTCCAGGCTGTGACAAAACAAGTTGTGATGGTCTGTTAGTACTGTTGCCACCACAATAAAAAATGTTCTCTTTAAAATATGAATGAATACACTCTGTTAGTTCTATATTTACAGCTCAGAAGAATATTTACTGCTATGCTAGCCATCAGGCTACCACCCTAATTATACATACATATTTTGCATTATATTGATTTACCTGATATGGTGCAAAATAATTCGCCCCCTGTACAGTTGTCATGGAAGTGAAATCTAGGTATGGAGAAACCACTTTTTGAAACAGACCGTAAATATGTTCACTTCTGCTACAAAGTTGAACATTTTAACATTGGGATCAGTGGATATTTACTCGCTTTTGGAGCCCTAGTGATCAGTTTAGGAACTGCAACTTTTCACATTTCTGCACTGGAGTCAACCCAGAGGAGAAGTTTAAATTTAAAGTGGACATATTGTGATTTGACAGACTTGAAAACATGTTGACAGTGACTAGTAACTCAAGGTTTTCAGATAATGCAGCCTTGTACCTTTGTTTCAGGCTACATAAGTCTTAAAATATGCTGGTCAGTGAGCTGTTCAGATTAACAGGATACTGTGACATCACAGACCCAGATCAGAGTAGAGTTATCCACTATCTTTATCTCCATCCACTTTCACATCTTGTGGCATTTTGTGCACCTGTGAATTGAGTGGCGCAAAGTTGAAATTTAACTAAACCAACTTCTCATAGTCAGACAGGCTTTGAATGAATGCAGTTGAAGTCAGCCTGTTCCCTGCATGTAAGCATTCAGAAGGGTTGAAATTGGTCTATGCTTTCTGTACATGCTCAATAGTTCGCCTTTAAGGCTTTGGCATGGAAGGAAGAGAAGAAGATGAAATACAGATACAGCCAATACAGATGAAAAGAATGAAAAGGAAAAAAAAACATACAGAATGTATGAAATGTACAGAGCTGTAAGTCTGTCCAGATGATTTTTCATCATTGTTCCAGTTTGCTGCCACCAGCTAAACCAAAGATTTATCTGTTGATTTAGTGTGGCAGTATATACCAAGTGGAAAAACCCGATGCTAAAAACATGAAAGCAGGCACTGTTGCCACCGATCATAGCAGAGGCGAACATGCTATGGTTGGTGAATTAAGTGCTTTCAGTGCAACTCCAGTTCCAAAAAAGTTGGGATGCTGAGTAAAATGTAAAGAAAAGTAATATTCCAACGCTTAGAAAATCTCATAAATCCATATTTTATTACCAATAAAACATAAAGATCATATCAGATGTTGAAACTAAGATATTTTACAGTTTCATTTTGACTTTGATTGCAGCACCTCAGCTCAAAAATGTTGGAACAGGGGAAACAAAAGACTAGTAAAATAATTGGCACTAATGAAAAACAAATGAAGGAGCATTTGACAACTAACTGGGTTAATTGGCAACAGCTCAGCCACACTCCTGGGTATAAAAGTTTGTTTTCAGAGAGGCAGAGCCTCTTGGAGGTAAAGATGGGCCGAGCTTCACCAAGCTGCAACAAATTCAGTCTAAAATTTGTGGAACAATTTGTAGAAAAATGTTCCTCAATGTAAAATTGCAAACTCTTTGAAGATTCCACGATCTACAGTACACAATATCATCAAAAGACTCAGAGAATCAGGAGGAGCTTCTGTGTCCAAGAGACAAGGCTGAAGGTCAAAAGCTGCAGGATCTTTGGAGCCTCAGGCAGCACTGTATTAAAAACAGACTGGACATCACTACACAGGACTCAGGAACACTTCCACTTCACCATGCAATCCACTGACACAAGTTAAAGCTGTATCATTCAAAGAAGAAACCTATGTGTACACAGTCCAGAAATGTTGTTGTCTTCTCTGAGCCAAAGCTCATCTTAAATGGTCTGAGGCAAAATTGAAAGCTGTTCTGTGATCAGATGGATCAAAATTTGTGATTCTTTTTGGAAACCATGGACGTGGTGTGATGCACTTTAAAAGCCTGCATCTCTGATGGTATGGGGTTGAATTAATGTCTATGGCAAGGGTAGTTTACGCATCTGGAAAGGCGTCGTCAGTACTGAAGAGTACACAGAGGTTTTCAGAGCAACATCTGCTCCCATCCAGACATCTCTTTCAGGGATGACTGTGCATATTTCAGCAAGACAATGCTAAACCACATCCTGCATCCATCACAACAGCACGGGTTCATAGGAGAAGAGTCCAGGTGCTGAACTGACCTGCCTGCAGTCCAGACCTTTCACGAACAGAAAACATTTGGCACATCATAAAATGAAAAATATAGCAATGATGTTAGACTGTTGAGCAGCTAGAATTCTGCGTCAGACAAGAACGTTCCTAAAACTCCAGCAGCTGGTCTCCAAACTCCCCAGACGTTTACAGACAGTTGTTAAAAGAAGAGGCGATCCCACACAACGGTACGCATCTACATGCTCCAATTATTTTGTGTTGGAGCCATCAAAGTCAAATATTTTCCATGAAATGGTAAAATGTCTCAGTTTCAACATGTGATATATCGTTGATGTTCTATTGGGAATAAAATGTGGGCTTATGCAAGTCGATGCATTCTGTTTTTATTTACAGTGTCCAATTTTTTTTTTTAGGAATTAGGGTTGTGCGTTGGAACAAAGAAAAGACTTATTGAAGCGCCCAGTTGAGCTACAGCTGTACCTTGACTAAAGCGTACATGTAGACGTACTTACTGATTTCAAAAAGGCATATGCTGCAGAGATTTGGGTTGGAATGGAATTTAGATGCTGACTCCCTCTCCGCTATAAATAAAGCTGAAAAGACATGGTTGTAAAGTGTTCTTTTGTATGAAAGACCTCAGATTTCTCCATCAGTTTTTAAAAAGGCCACAATTATCTAGTGAATTACAATCCACTGCGATTCAAATGCAAAACTCTGTAGACATGTAAAAGACATCCATACATTTAAGTAAAAACTGCCAGCAGACAACATGACAACTTTAGTTGAGATTTATTTCACTTTTTTTTTTTTTTTTTGCTACATTCCTCTTGAAACTAGGGAGCGTAGGTGTGTCAGTAATCTTGGAAATGCTTTATATTCAACTTCATATCAATATGTGCTACAAATAAAAGTAATCTTGATGTGGGTAGTACAATAAGCTTTTAATCTGTGCAGTCATGTCTTAGGCAACAAACTTGCTTTTAAAAAAATGTAAAAAACACAAACACATATACAATGAAAATTTACAAGTAAAGACTCAGAGGAAAATTATGATCCAATTCGGGAAGTCCTAAGAATGCACACTGGATTTCTAGTTCATACTCCCCAATGAGGCAAATAGTGTGAGACAATAATTTACAAAATTATTTTCAAACTGCATGTCAAAGGTCTTTGATTTATAGTTTGATGACGCTTACATTGTTTCCATTTTATGGAATAAACCTTTAAAATGACCTGAACTAACATAAAACCACTTCATTGATATCACAATATTACACATTATGTTAATCGTGAAAAGATGGCGCTGTTGTAATGGCTTATGACAACTGAAACATTCTGTAGAGTAAGCAACAGATAAGTGATCTTCTCAGAGTGAGGGATAAAAACCAGTTGAGCCAATATGCCAGTGAGACAACAAAATCAAGTCACAGATGACAAGCTATGCAACACACTACATCAGCAATAAAAGACTTTTAATTTATACGGGTACATTAGAAAGTCCTATTTAACCTAATGCAGGCTCCAAGTTTTAAAACAAACTTTGTTTGGGGATCCAGCGCATATAAGTCCTTTTGAAATTCGTTTATAGGGTCTAGACAATCACAAATGTCCTTGCAATCTCAAACTTATCAAATGCCTTTGTATCTTGTCATGGCAAAAAAAATAAAAAATAAAAAAAAAATCTCCTGTTGCACTTCATTTTTATGCTCTATATGGTCATCAAGTTTAAGAAAACAAAAACATCAACAAGGAAATGAAGAAGAATAGTCCACAGAGCTCTGCAGCGTCACGCACTTGGCTGCTACAGAAAAGTCTAGCACCTCCTACTGCTGGGGAGGGTTCTAGTCCAGCTGCTCCTGCTTTATCCTGTTTGAATTGGGTCCTCGTTGAATTGTCCTCCTCAGTTCCCTCCTCAGGACGTACTCGCTGAATTGGGACGAGTCCACGCCTCCACCGCAGGAGCCCGCAATCTCGAAACCACGTTGCTGGAGACGCTCTAGAACCTGGGGAGGAGAGAGAAGGAGGGTGAGGCCAGAGGACGTGCAAAACCTTTAACATCTTTTATCTAATGACAAGCAGCGCTTCCTCGTTTATCACTGCTTGTCCACATGACAAAATATGCGTGGTCACTGTATACTCTGATGCTAAAACATGACCATAACCTCTAACTTTTCATCTGCCACTGCAGCACTGTTTTAAAACACAATTGTTAAAAAAAAGTCTTCCAATTATTTGCTCAGGCTTTAATGCTAAGTTGAACACTAGAAACAGCTTTGGGTGTGAGCTGCAGCAACACACAGCCTGTGATGGGAATTTGGATGAGACTTTCACAAAACGAAGAGCCTCTCACATTGTTTCATGCCTCACTTTTATTGTTTTTTGGTGTATATGTGTGTTTTTCTCCCTGTGTGTGTGTGTGTAGCTGTTCCTGATTTTGCAGCCTTGCAGACATCTACTGACGTGTCTGGGGGGGCTGTAGGATCACATTCCATCGAAGAGGCCCCAGGGACCAGTGAGGCTTTCTCTCTGCCACTTGGCTCAGTGTGGGCTGTTCAGCAACCCCCCCCCCTCTCCCCAGCTCTCCCCCTAGGCCCAAGCCTCCGCCAAAACTACAAAGGTCCCCCAACTGCTGGCAGCTCTCTACGCTTCTCTTCCTTCTCTCTCCCCCCTCAACCCCCTGCCCTGCCTCCATTAGCCGCAGATACAGCATACACCGCCGGCGTGCTTTAATAACCAAACAGGATTATAGGCCCTGCCTGGGGACAACCTGCTAGGGAGCATGCTCACTCTTCTGCTTGCTCTCCACGACTCACACACTTCACAGACTGGTTTGTATGTGTGTTTTTGGGAAGGTGGTGGAGATATGACTCCCTCAGATGGAGACGCAATCCAAACGATTGCGAACTCTTTTGGAATACGCCATCCCTTCATTAGTTATTAATGTGTATCTGAGGATATTACCATCAATGAGTTAGTACAATATCAATATATAATCATAATACATGCTGATTATAACAGTCTAGTTTGAGAATAATCTCACAAGAGCAGGGGGCCCGAGCAATGTGCTTCTTGCACGGTATGAGCAGACACAAAAACAGGTGTACAAAAAGCTGGATTTGATTGTAAACTGGGCGTCAATCCAATGACCACCCTAAAGGTTAATTCATGCTTCCCGCTTGAGTTTCTTTAAGGGTTCATCATCTGCTCAAGTCCACAAGTGTCTGCGCACACTGTGAGCGGTGCAAGTCTGCCAACTTAGCCTGAGCGGGGAAAACAAAAACAGCAGTTACGGGTATAACTCCACTCCTATGAACAAGTGTGCCGCCTGTTTTGTTATCTATACTTTTATAATTATATGTCAAAAGTGCTTGCCTTCAAGGCCTAAGAGGTGGCATAATTTCCTTCTTTGACTCGTTCAGGAAGAAGCATTCTCCTGTTTAATATGCATACATGGAATGCGCTAGTATGTTTGCACATCATAAAAATCTTGTGCAAAGTCTCAAACCAAAGGGGCTCTAATGTCACCAAGGACATTATTTTATGTCTACATGAGAGTTTTCTCCAGCATTCGTGAATTGCCCCTTTCCATTTGCTCTCAGGTTCCACTCTGTTAGCACATTAATGTCAGCCTCTGTCATGGTGTGAGTGTGCCAGCCATTCCTTTAATCTACCATTAACCCCTTTACCATACCTTTTCATAATCAGGTTGGTACTAATGCCCACTTCAAAGCAATGATGTGAAAAAGTCAGTGTTGCAACAGATGAATAAGAACAAGCTGCAGAAAGTGCTCATCTGACTGCTCTGGAGTCGGAGTGGAGATTATTATTCCAGCCAGATCACAGAGAAGTAAAGATTGTGTGAGACTTGTGCAATGATGACTTGCTAAATTGATGCTTTGATGATCTCATCAAAGAACCCACTTTTCTGCAAGGACTTTCTTAGAATTTGTTTATATTTTAAAAGATAAAGGTGTGCAATCAGATGCAAGTAAAGATTTTTCTTTGTATTTATGCTTCAGATTTTATAAATATATCTTTGTGTTTGTTCTTTTAAATGAATGCAACCTTAAAAACATAAGCCAGGGGGCTTGATTACCTGGACAGAGTTGAGGTGACAATAGCCATTAAGTGGGAAGCGGATGACGTGCGTGGAGTCATGGTTCCAGCCAGCATTCACCGAGTTACACATGACGTCGCCGATCTCTGGAAACACGTCTTCGATCAGGGCCTTGTCACCGCTGAGCGTGATCCTCTCGCCCAGGTCAGGTGCGACACGTACCACCAAACACTCGCAGGGCCGCGACACCCTAGCCATCTCCTGGTCCTGGCGCCAGCGCTCCAGCTCAGCAAGCATGGGCTGCAGCTGAAAGTACCGAGCCTCCTCATACAGCAGACTGTAGTCCTGGGGAGAGTGAGTGAGCAGGCGTTAGCATCTCAAGAGCCAGGAGGAAGAAAAGCAAGGTTGTCTGCCTTCACAATTTGTATATATATATATATATATGTATATAGCATCTCTGAACCCTACTCAAGACACTATTCAACAAAAATGACAAAAGTCAGTGTCTGCAGGGCTTAAACTGCACCACACTCAAGTTTTCTCATGCTTCTCTCAAAATCTACCAAATTTAAAAATAGCCTTAGCTTGAACTTGAGCCTTTGCTTATTTTAACTGGAGTACTTTCCGTTGATTGAGTGTCACTGTGGACAGTCCATCAGAAAATGTGGTTATTTGTTTTCTCTGAAGGCATGTTAAGTGATTACTGAGTAAATGACATATCCATGTAAAAGAAAATAATTACTAATGAACCACACACAGCTAGAGTCACCGTGAATAAACACCAGGCACAAGTATGTACAGAGCTGTCGTGTGGTCTTGGTGCCCAGGCACTTACTTGCCCCCATCAAAACCCACTGGCTTCCCCGTGTATCTGAAAAGAACGTCTGGGAACTAATGGTTGGAGGCAACCAAATTACTTCTCTTGATGTGGAAACACATCATGATTGAGCTTTGTTTGGCAAAGCCTTGATATTTCCTCTCCAGCACAGGAACTGATTTCAGCAACTCGAGGAGGACCAGTGACCAAAGGCATTCCACGGCCTTATTATTCATTGTGTGTGCAAAGTTGCAGGACTGCTGACTGGCTGATGTGACTTTTCTAGGATGGACATCCACTCACTTTGAAGTCGTCTGGAATGAGGAGCTTGGACGTCCTGAGGAAGTTGAGGATGTAGCGGAACATGTGTCCATCCCTGTCAATGAAGTAGTGCTGCTTCAGGCTGTCCAGGACTATAGGCTCTGTGCCATCAAAGAGACGACCAATTCTACACAGAGAGAGGAGGGGTGATGGGTTAGGCAGAAAGAGGCGACAGGAAGGAAGCAGGAAGACAACGTGGCAAAATCTTAAATCCATACGTATATATATATATATATTGCATGTGTATTCATTAATATTGCTTAAAGCATTTATATCTGTGTCACATTGTATTTTAAACTTGTATCTCATTCTTGCTCAGTTAAGAAAGAAAGAAAGAAAGAAAGAAAGAAAGAAAGAAAGAAAGAAAGAAAGAAAGAAAGAAAGAAAGAAAGAAAGAAAGAAAGAAAGAAAGAAAGAACAGAAAGAAAGAAAGAAAGAAAGAAAGAAAGAAAGAAAGAAAGAAAGAAAGAAAGAAAGAAAGAAAGAAAGAAAGAGCAGGCAGACATTAAAGGCGGAGGTGGTCTGGAGAGGTCAGGGCCAGCTGGTGCTTGGTAGCCTGGAGCAGGCTGCCAGTCACCCTCAGGCCTGGGCTCGGAGCGACAGTGTAGCTCCAGAGCCTCCAGCCTCCAGATGGCTCCATGCCCTTTGGCTCTTTACTGCTGCTGTGACATCTGTCAGAATAACCAAGTTGCTTTTGTCTCCGCTCTGCATTCTGCATTTGCGGCTCCTGCAAATTGTTTACCCCCCCAAAAATAACTGCAAGCCTTACTTCACAAGGCAGTGTGTTGTAACGTACCTGAACGATCAAACGCCAACTGACGCCACATTTTTAAATACATCAGAATCTCCTCTAAGCGCATCCCGACATGTGTGATTTGAAGAGTTGTGACATTCGCCTGTCACATAATCACATTAAATGCCAGAGTGGCAGACATTAAACTATAAAGGAATCATCCTCAGCCAAACACATCTGACTTGAACAGACCAGACGCCACGTGAAATTTTCTTACCTGACAAACCTTCAATCCACCCCTAAGCCATGAACTGTATACTCAACACAAACTTGAAAATATATATATGCTTATAAGGCAGTCTCACCGGGATTCTGGAAATTTTGTTAAGGTGGCCAGACTGCTGGTGTACATGTGGCCGCCTACATCGATGTGCACAGGTGCGTTGGACTTGGTGAGCTGTGCAGGTGTAGGAATGCCCTGGTTACTCAAGGGAGACACTGGTGACCGTGTGATCATGGGCCTGGACATGCTGGAGCGATTATCCTGAGGGAGCACAAAAGGGATAAAATGCTATTACACAAGAAAATTCACAAGGTGAACTCAGCTCTTTTTTCTCTGCAGCAATTCAAAGAATAAAATAACAAGAGTGAGCTGGCTTCAGATATTTAAAGAAAAAAAAATCTAGTTATAATTTGATACAGCAATCTGTATGTCTTCCCACTACAGAGCCAGGAGTGGAAAGGAAGATTTCTTTGTTTTTTTTTTTTTTCATTTTTTTTTTTTCACTGCAGAATAGAGCAGCCTGACCTTGACCTGAATGTTGCCACAATCCACAAGCATCTACTCCTGTGGGCCATGATCTCCAAAACCAAATTAATTTGGAGCATCGGTCTCTCTTGGAAATGAGCAATAATGACTCTTGATTTGAATCTCATAATAGGATTTGGGGAAAGTGCCTCTCGATAACCTACAAACACCATTAGCAGACAGTTTCTTTTAAGCAGAAGAGAGCTAGTTCATCCCCCAAAAACTTTCACACCCCGAGAGAAGATCGGAGAGAAAACCGCAGCTGTAATACACAAAACCAAGAGGGGTGCGAGGTTTGCGCACGTTTTATTGGTAAAATACCAAAGAGCTCAAACGGTAGATTTAAAGTATAAAAGCGGAAAATAGAAGACTTTGCATGTGGCACAATTACACTAAGATTAAAATGTAACAGTATGTGCACAGTCTACATATGAAGGCAAAAAACTCCAGCGTCTACAGTAAAAGTAGCTACAAATCGAGCCCGGCTTTATAAGACTGCCTTTCTTTCTTTCTTTCTTTCTTTTTTTTTTACCTGCGCCGGCATAACTGTGGTTGGAGAGGAGGTCAGTGAATGGTCATTTTGCTTGAGCGATGCTGCGGGGACGGGCTCTCCTCTGACAGCGAACAGGAGCGGGGGCTCCCTGCACTCCGCCGCCCGCATCGGCAGCCGTTTGAGGGAGGCGTGCACCGACTCATCCACGGAGCTGACGGGACGCGCTCGCTTCTTCGCTTTCTGGTGCGTCAAGTCCATGATATCCGTTTCATCCATAGCGGCTCCGAGTGTAAGGTTGAGAGACAGGTCGGGTTTTTTTTTTTTTTTCCTTTATAACGCGCCTGCTGGGTGAGGAGTCGGAGAGGAGAGGACCGGGAGGAAGAGCGGCAGCGGCGCCGTGGCTGTCACGCGGAGCAGCTTCTTTGCAGTGGCTGGGAGAAGTCAAAGCCCCCGACAACATTAGCATTGTAGCGCCTGCGGCTCTTCTGGGCTGTCGCTGTTTCAGTGGCAGGTATGCGCGCCGCAGTTTCAGAATAAAACGCATCCTGCCCGGCAAAACTGGATGGTGTGGTTATCTTAGTGGGGTCAGTGCGCACATCTGGACCCTCCGCAGCTGGCCTTTTTGCCCCTTTGGAACAATGTTTTCTGCGCGCGGTCACCCCCCCCCCCCCTTCATGCTGCTTCCCATTGTTCAGCAGCTGTTTTGCTCAGCGGGTCAAACCCTCCTTCAAGGCAGCGGTCCCTCAAAGTCCGAAGTTCAATCAGTGGCAAAGCCAGTTCTGTGGGCCACTTTACGCAATCACCTGGACAGAATGCCCCCCATAACACCCATCACTCCCATACACATGTCACTCACACTCACCTGAAAATCAGTCAGTGATTACATTTTCATTGTCCCAAATGCGTCTCTAACAGAATAATCAGCGGAAAACAACTCAAAAGTGCTTTTCCAGAGAGCTAAGAGCGTTTAGTCCAAACATGGGCCACATGCGCAGTTTACTTTGCCCACATTTGGCCATGATTCAAGCAGCCTGTTGAAGCTCAGCCACATATCTGCCTGACATGCTCCAAATATGCATTTTCTTTGGGCATTTAGGCCACCCCTTTCCCTTACAACGGTTCCCATAACCTGTGCCAAAGCCAGCTCATGACATTTAGGCCACATCTGGCTCATATTATACATGTCATAATCAAAGTTACACCCAGCTCATGACTTTTGGACCATGCTTGGCTCACATTACACTTGGCAATACCAAAACTAAGGCACACGGGCCAAAAGTTTAACCCAGATTATAGTCCCAAATGTGTTGTGCATAGGGACACTGCACCTAAAGAACAAACAAACAATAGTGTGTCCTAGCATGAAGTCAGACTTTAATCAACTTCTGAATCTTTTTGCTAGTGGTTAACATACTCCTGGCATGCAAGAGCAACAATATGAAGGCTAAATTGAGAATAAAAACAGACCACAACCTGTCCAGCCGCAGTTAAAAGTACTTTCACAGCACTCTCCTTGGTTGCTTTTTTGCAGAAAATGCAAGGAATCCACAATTTTTAATAACATTCAGATTAAAATTAATTAGTTCAACCACTGGCCTTAAAACATCCACATTCCTGCTTCTCATTGGCAGTGTTGGTTTCACACCTAGATACCCAATTAGCAATTAAGCTTGCCTTTGAGTGTAGGCCTCCAATGCGGTGTGTGATCCTGGTTTGATTTGCATGCCACTTGTGCACGCGCTGATAAGCGCAGGCAGCAGCCATACATAGTTTTAAAATTCAACTCCAGAATCCCTCACAGAAGGCAAAGGGGCCTGCGGGGCAAAAGAGAGAGAAATCACATGGCTGCTCTTCAAAAGGGGACCTGTGTAAGGCAGCCGGCAAAGTGCGTGGGATCACACTCAGAATGCAGGTAATTTGTTCCCTGACTAATTTGTAGAGATGGTGGTGGTGGTGGTGTGTGTGAGAGTATGAGAGCGAGTATGCGCCTGTGGAGAGTAAGTTCTGAAAACAGCTTGGTGGAATTGGATTTCCTCAAAGCCTTGTCATTGCAAAGGTGGATTGAGTGTAAAATCTGTGAGGCATTATGGAAAATTGCAGGGGAGAAAGAAGAGGGAGTGAAAAAGAACTGGTGCTTGGGTGGGCGGCAAGTGGTGGTTGAGGGAACGGGCTCTTATATCACAAAATCATTCTGAGTAACAACATACTGTGGACATTTTCTTGGACTGAAGTCCACATCACAGTTTTGTCTCGATACAGATGTAGCTTCAAAAGAGTTCAAAGGTCATAACTTCATTGGGAAAGCATCCGTAAGCATCGTTAATGGCTCATATTCAAGAGTTTTGCGGTGTTGATCTGCCACACAGACATTTTTCCAACCTGTTGTGAATTTGAATCTGGAATAGTGCTACAGATTTGAAAATATTCCTTGAAACAGGATCAAATGTTGCTGCTGCTTGGTAACATAAAATATTGCTGCTCTGCTTAATAACACAGAATATGTAGACAGATGTTCCATAAACTTCAATAGAAACTCCACTAGAGTAATAATCATTTGCTCTTTTGGGATCAGCATAAAGTTGTCTCTCCCCCAGTGCAGGTCTGTAGTATTTTCAACATATCACACAGCACACAATTAGCATTTTAGATCAGAGCATTAACATTCAGTGTGAGGCCGGCAGACCGGTATTTACATAAGCTGGATGGGCCGTCTCTGCTCTGCTGCCTGTGGCAATTTATTTCAAATGTCCACACGCAGACGGCTCCAAATTTTGGGTGAACTTCAGTCGCTGCCTGCTGCAAAGGTAACAAAATAACAGGAAGCAAAGCGTCTTAACAGCGTGGCCTAAGAAGACTCTTGAGGTTTGTTCATTGGTCACTTTGTACTGATAGATTGTCGGTCTAGACAGTTTTCACACTCAGACGAAAGATGCGCATCATGGGAAAAATCGTCTACCTTAGCTCAAAAGCGGCGGTCGTATATTTTACAGTGACACAAGAATAAAGCTACAAGATATAACCATCTTGCGATCAAGAATAGGCTGTGACAGATATCAACCAGTGGCAGAAATAAAAAAAAAAATAGTCTCACAGTGTGTCTGCCTCTTGCTTCCTCTACAACCAACAGGAATGTGCCATGAAACAACGTAAACCGTATCTAGTCAGCACAGTAACAACAACAACAGCGTCAAATACAATGGAGAAATGGAGAAGAAAATGTGCAGCTCAATTAAAGAAGAAAGAAACTTTCTACTTCTCCCTTTTATTTTTTTTTCTGTTCAAAGTACATGAACACCACCACGACAAACACTAACTTTCACCTCACAGGCGCCATGGCAGCAACGAGGCGGACGCATACCGATGATGCGATGCGATGATGCGAGCTTTAAATACACTTGGGTTTACTTATGTCATAGATTCAATGTATGTCCGATTGTACAGTGTAACCAAAGCACCAACACCCCAACTTACTGGTTGAAGCAATCCCAGAAGTAACAAAACTGCAATTCCTTGACTGACCACTATGTGCTGGCTCCAAAACCAGTCAAATCTCCACTGACTCACCATGTTAGAATACCCAAACTTACAGCAGGCAGCTTGTACTAACTGTATGTCAGCTACGCACAGGAGTAATTATTGATGTCGCCACCAAAAAGGCATTTGAAAGATCCCACTACGGATGTCTGCTGGGGGCTTCGCATCTCCTCCAGCAATGGAGCTATGGTGAATCGTTTTCAACTGCAACGCATGGATGTGATGGATTCACAGCTGGAGACCAGCAGGTCCCAGTAGAGCTCTGCCAGCCGTTGTTTCAGCTTTTAAAAGTTGTTTTGGTAGCAATAATTAAAATAAGGAATTTTGGACAGAGTTGATCAAAATGAATGTAAGCAATATTAATTAGCATCATGGGTTAACATAAGCTAAGAGAGCCAAGCTAAGATAATAAACTGTGACTGGAATATGGCAGGCGTGTTCACGCTGGCTTCTCAGTCCTGATCATTCCATCCTTTTTCAACACGGCGCTGCGCAGTACAAGGAAAAAGGGTCTTCAAAATCACCCTGTAGAAAACTTATGGTTGACGTTATAGAGGGTTTGTCCATTTCTTCTTATACAGTCTATGGCTGTAACGTGCAATAAGTTAATCCGCATGTCAGATTGTGCACCGTGGCCTGCATTAACCTTATAAGACTGCAAAAATCGGAAAAATGTCTACCGGATCTTAAGCAATGATAGGCCATCACATATAATAGAAAGGTTCTGAAAGCATTAATACATTATTTTACTAAAACCTTTCGAAAAAGCGCAAAGGAACTTATGCAGTTTTAGCTCAACAGCTCCCTCTATAGTTATGGAGGTTAGGTTGTTTTTTATTACACTTTCAGATTTACTCTTGTTGGATCTTTCATTTAGTCCCTCTTACATTTTCTTTTCTGTCATTACTTACTTGGGTCTCTTTGTTGCCTCTGCCATGGTGTCTGTGAGCTAGTTTCATCATTGTTGATGTGTGACATAGTGCCATGAAGCAAAATGCAGGTGTCACAAGAAGTAGTTTTTGGTGATAGTAGGGATGGGAGGCTATTTGCAATACAGATAGCCTCCCTGATAGTTAACGATGATTATTCAAAGGTATCAAATATTCCTCCAAATGAAATTTATATTTTAATGTTAGAGACTATTTTGTGCTGCTTTATGTAGAAATTAATGTTTGTGCTGCATCTTCTTACTCTTATATGACCTTTGACATGACCCCAGAGTAATGCTGTTGTTTTTGTGTGCATGTGTTTTTTGTAAATACATATGATTCATTAAAATGTTTGAGTTTTAATGAGTACAGAGATACTGTTTGTGGTGTGCATTGTTGACCTCTGAAGTCACAAGTTCAAAACTATGATTTTTAATTATATTTCTCAGAACATGAAAAAGCACTGGCTTCATGATATATACAGAGCAGATTCAGTGTAAAAAAATTACACAATGATGTTATAAAATAACAAGAAGGTAACATCAAGAAAAAAAAAAACATTCTGTAAATGCTAACTTGCTCCTGAAGGTGAAGTTTAAATATTTTTAGGTAAACTGCTGTTTAAGAACAAAGCTTTGATAGAGCTGGTAACTCTGACTAAAAGGCGCTAATACGATATGTCAGATTCAGTTACATCTCATATCAATGTTCTGATAGTTATGAAAAAGAAGTGCGTGGACTGTCCCTAGGTTTTCTTCTTTCGTGTGGAGATACTTGCTGACTTTAAAATAATTCTTTGTGGAACTACAGCAGCTGTGCATCAGCATGACATCACAGATAAGAAAGTGTGATCAGCTTTGTTTTGCTGCAGGCTGTTGGAGACAGTGGTGCATGTTCACAGGCACAGACCACAGTGGCCCCAGGCACAGGAGTGGCAGGGCCACAGCATGAAATATAATACCAACGTTTCACGCTAAAGCCTTTTAATTCATGCATGTAAAACTCTGTTATCCGAAGTGGCTTTTTCTTCTTTTTATTTGTCCTCCAACTCAGAGGAGCATTTGTTTAGTCTAATTTGAATGGGAAACCTGTGAGCTCCCATACAGTAATCAGGGACGGTTTTGTTACAGCGCCATCAGGTGATCGGTCCTGATAAGACAGCATCTAAGTCTTTATTCATTCACTTTCTAGAACTGACATGACTGACAATTTGCTCATGTTGGAGGTGACTAAAACTTTGACCACTGTGTTACAAAGTCCTCTTGAATGTCGTCATATTCGAAGCGCGGTTACAAATGTTTAAGTCACCAAAACACAAGTTAATAAACAAGTTACAAACTAATTGGGCAGTTTATAAGCAAATGTGTCTTCTTCACAGTCTATGGTCTAAAAGGCGAGTTACGTTCAAACAGCAACTTACTGCTTTCTAACTAGGCTACATACAGTATTTGTCCATCCGGAACTTGGAGTTGGTTACGCACGGCGCGGTCAGACCGCCAAGAATGTGAAAAAGCCAGAATCCCCTCCTATTTTTGTCTTCTTTTACATAAACATGGTTCTTTTTAACACAGTCACGGCTTGTATTAAAGAATGATTCACAAATTCTGCACTGACGTGTGTATGCTGTCATACAGAATAAGAAATACGCCTGCGGCAAAATTACTCCACAATGGCATCTTTCATTAGATGATCTGGGGCAGCCAGGAAATGGAAATGTTTCACGAAAAAGCAACCAGAAACAAAAAAACGGACTTCCAAAATCCTCTCAGAGTCGAAAAAAACACACGTTTGAATAAGTTATAAGCAAGTTACACCGGAGCAGAGACACGAAGACTGAGGTTTTTTTTTTTTCGGAGCTGAAACGCGCCAGGAGCGAATTCACACGGTGGGGAAGTGGAGCGCTTGCTCGACAAGATCGCTGCCTAATCCGCTGTTCGTTTTAAGCAGCAGCACCAAGCTTCCTAGATTGTTGTCACGCGCATAAATTCGTACAGTAACCAAAGAACAATAGCCAGGAACTGGTTAAATATTTTCTAAAGAACTGAACAGCTCGAATCGCTTGGCACATGCGTAAAAGCTGCTGCGCCTCAATGTCCCAGTCCATCCAACCTCGGAAATAACAGCGAACCAAATGATTTTTTTTCTTTTTTTCTTTTGCTTACCTGAAATGTAGAGCGGCACAAAGAATCTTTTTATGCACCTTTTCCCTCCGATTATGCCCACGATCTGCTTCTCTTCCTACACCAGTGAGAAATGCAATAGCTTGGCTAAGGTAGACAGAACAAAATACAGAGAATACTTGCTCCAGGGCTCCGAAACCCCTCAAGGCAAAGATCAGGATACAATTAGCTCATGTCTCTGCCCGAGTCTACACCAATCTGCAGGATAAAACTGCGAGCAATGGGAGAGATCTCAGCAGCAGTGCCCCGGCTTTTGTTGAGTTTATGTTTTCTTTTTATATAAAATCAAATAAATATATTTTTGTTCTGAATTTACCCCCCCCCCCACCCCCTCCCTCCCCTCACCGGAACTTGCCTTCTTTCTCGCAGAGAAGCTGATTTTAATCGTTTTGATTAGTTTTGATGTAACGTTCCCCTGGGCCATTTCTACAAATGGATGGAGTCTTTCTTTGCCAGAGAGGATAAGCAGCAGATGATGATAATTATATAGATTGTTGGTGGAGCCCTTTCATTTTTTTTTCTTCTTTTACTTCTCATCTCAAATATCCAACCTGTCTGGTCTGTTTCTTTTATGTATGCTATACACACCGCACTTCCACCAGACAACTTGTTGAGTAGACCAGAATCCACATATGAAATTAGTGGAATGTGGTTAATGAAATTCTTACTTCCTGGCTTTTCCTTTGCAATCTTTTCAGTCTCTTTCCTCCCTTTGGATAACTTCCAAATGACGTAGTTGTATAAATAAGCACTTGCAGCTTGCCTTGCCTCAATCAAGTCTGAATCAGTGCCTGAGGGTGATTTGTGAGCTCATTTCAAATGTTCAACCATGCATGATTTCAGGCAGATAGAGAGGCACTTCTGAGGCTTTTAGAGTTGCTTGTGGGATGCACACGGAGCAACATGTTTGAAGTCATTCTTTGGTTTAAAAAAAAAAAGCATAATTACTCTGTCTGGCTGTTTTTTTTTTTTTTTTTTTTTTGCTCATGTCGAATTAACAGATGTTTCTTTACATTTTGTAAACGTTATCCCCCTTGCAATACACAGTGGCGCAAGGCAGATATGCCTCTTACGCCCCCTACTGTTGAGAGCATTACGCTGAGATGCATGCTATTGTGACTACCTTTTATATGAAAAGCAGAGACACACAATAAAAAAAGGAGGAAACCTCAATGTGAAACAAACATTTTTAATGTTCATCCAGGGAGAAAACCAAATCCACATTTGTTTTGAAGTTCAAACAACAGTGGAATAAGAATTCTTCAACACAGGACTGATGAGATGGACGCAGGCATACAAAAGCATTTCTTCAATTCTTTCCATCAAAAGACATCCCAGAGTTGCTTCTCAGCACATGTTGTGTAGATGATAAACAAGATTGCCTCTGAGGACGGGACAGTGATCCCTTTGGCTCCAGTCATTAAACTCTCCCCTTTTTGTCCAGAATGTCCCACAGGAAAATGAACACAGGATTAAAGTGTTATGACAAAGTTATTTGGCCCTGAGGCTGTTGGCTGGAGCACTTTACACCAACTATCAAGGATACACACACATTTTTATGCCATTAGTCTGACAAACTATGGTGAATAGTGAACACTCGAGGCCTTAAAATCCCATACGTTATCCATTTTCTTCACAAATGGAACCCATTCCTAATGCCGTCCTCTCACTTAACAATTCAAAATATGCATCAGATGTTTTTTGAAGCTGACAAGCTGAGGTTGCCGAATCCTGGGTGCCACAGGATACCAAAAAAACCTTGTTCCACATTGTGAAAGGGTAGTGTTTAACTTGGATTACAGCAGGAAGGCAGCGGCTAGCTGAAATGTAGTTTGGGGGACAAATTATCCCGATTAGTTGCAGCTGTAAGTCTGCCCCAAAACAGAAACAGACTAACCTGCATGACATCATAGTGTTATAAATGCTCACTCTGGAGAAAGGAAAAAATAAAGAAGCCTTAAAAGTCTGTTGGAACTTTAAAAAAACTGACAGCAGCAGTGTCTCAAAATACAAAAAATATTTCGAAGATTTACTGTAAATTCTCACTGTAACTCACAAATTACAGAGACTTACATCAGTAGGAAGAGATGACACATCCATCCGTCCAATCATCTGTTTCCACTTCAGTCGAGGGGGGTGGGCTGAGGCCTACAACTGGACAGGTAACAGACTAGCAGCCATGCACACTCACACACCTGCAGCAATTTTGAATCACAAATTCCACACAGAAAGACACAACATATGCCTTCTTTTGAACATTAAATGTTAGAATCATATGTACACACACCCTTTTTTATTTGCTAGGCTCAAGGGTTATCCAGTCAAAGCCTCACTTGGTCTGGTATGACTACAAACCCTCGCGAAGGTATCAAATCACCACTCTTGGGAGGTGTTCATGTAGCTGTTTTATTGTGTCCAAAAAACAACAACAACAACAACAACCGAAATCACAGATAAAACAAAAAAGTACTGTACTCTACAGCTAAACATTACGCCTAAAAAAAAAAAACCCATTTGAAAAAAAGTTTATATAAAGTAACTTTACAGGTAGTATTTCTAAAACATATAGCCCTCAAAACTGTATAAATGTAAATAAGTCAGCAGTTAAAGGCAAGTATTTCCAGACTTTAACAAGCTGTTGTTCCTGGCTGATTGATAGGAAACATGGCCCCAATAAGAGCACTGGCAGTTGAAACAATGGAAGAGCTTATAAAACGCCTTCAAGAAAATAATTCAACACAGAGTGTGGCAAAAGATGTTGGCTGCTCTCAGTCAGCTGCTGCTAAAATTTGAAGTAAGAACAGACAAAATGGGAAGGTTTTAAAAGAGGAAACATACAGTTGCTCCAACGAAGAAGTCAGAGTGTCAGAACAGAAAAATCTAAACAATATGCTTTAATAACAGAAAGTGCTCGATAAAATAAAATGGAAAACAAATGGAAAGAAAAGGAATCAATGTGAATGAACTGTTGAAAATCTGAAGTATATATGGGATTTGGAACATCATTAATACATAAATGGAAGGAAAGAAGGATACAACAGTAGCATCGAAGGAACTGTTATTTTGTTTGAACTTGTATAACTGAATTTATAGCAGGTACTGGTCCATCTTTATATGTGACTATCATCTCCTGCATTCCTCACAAGTCTGGGTTGTTAGGTAGAGTGGCAAGAAAGAAGTAATTTCTACAAAAAGGACTATCTAACCTCACGTTAATCATGCTGAAAAATCAATTCAGTCACCACAAACCATGTGGAAAAATGCCTGGTGGTCTGACAAGACAAAACAAGAACTTTTTGGCTTCAATTCTGAAAGGTATGTTTGGTGCAAAGCCAGTCTGGAGCCCCATCCAAGGAACGCCATACCAACAGTGAAGCGTGGTGACGGCGGTGTCTCTTCAGCTGGGACAGGGGCACTTCTTAAAGCACGAGGGAAAATTAGCTGAAAATACCAAGATATTTTGACACAAAACCTTCTGTCCTGCATCAAAAAAGCTGAAAATGAAGAGGAATTTCACATTCTAGCACAACAATGACCCGAAAGCACACATCAAAATCAACCAAGACGTGGCTTTAGAAATGAAAAATCAAAGTCCTGGAATGAGCCCAGTGCTCGATCCCAACAAGAAACCTATGAAATTACCTAAAAAAATCCGTACACATTTGTATTTTAAAAACCTGCAATTTCATAAGAGTGGGTAAATCTTTTATATCCACTGCATTTCTACAGTCTTATATGAAGCAGAATTTGAGTTTGTCATTAATTCAACAATAAATGCACACGTGGACATTAAAATCTTTTCTCATTCCATCAATCAAAACTCTGTGAGTGATGAAAAATATTGTTTTTATCAGTGAAGTGCAGTCTTCGATGAATTCAAGCTGTCCCAAAAGACAGAGAAGGTGCAACAAAGCATCAAACTGTGATTTGTCTTATTTCTGTTTGCTTGTTTTTTTTCTTAATGATTCCATATTGGCGGCAGCTCGGTGGCTTAGTGGTCAGCACTGTTACCTCACAGGTAGAAGGTTCCTGGTTTGAATCTCAGCAGGGAGCTTTCTGTGTGGAGTTTGCATGTTCTCCCCGTGCTTGTATGGGTTTCCTCCAGGTACTCTGGCTTCCTCCCACAGTCCAAAGACATGCATGTTAGGTTAATTGGTGGTTCTAAATTGCCCGTAGGAGTGATTGTGAGTGGTTGTTTGTCTACATGTGCTCCTGTGATGGACTGGGGACCCGTCCAGGGTCGCTTTTCGCCCAAAGAGAGCTGGGATAGACTCCAGCAGATCCCTATAACTCTGCAGAGGATTAAACAGGCATAGATGATGGATGGATGGATGGATTCCATATTGTTTTCTTTTACTTTTGTGAAGAAAATTTGCATAAGTATGACACTTCAAACTTTCTGAGGTATCTTTTCCAAAGCCAGAATGTTCAGATCACTGTGATTCTTTTTTTCCCAATAAAATAAAACAGATGAATGAACATCCTCCAGAATGAGTAGAATTTGACAACCACTGGAAGGAAAGTTGCATTTATCATTAATCAAATTAAGTATAGCAACTCCAAGATTTCCTTTTTTTTTAATATCCTTTATAATGCCTATTTTGTTTTTTATTTGTTACATAACACCTGTAACACCACTCTATAATTCCTCCTTTACAGTCCAGGCTCTTCCAACATCACCAGTGATATCGTTATCTATAAAACTTGTATAATATGTGCCTGTTGGCGAGCTTGACACACCTTAAACAAGATGAAACAACATGAGTAGACGCTCACTTTGGACTAATTGTCTGACCAATCAGAACAGACTAAACTTTAAGGAGGACTCCCTTTAGGAGACAGGAAGTAAAACGGAGAAGTTCAGTGAGACGAGGTCCTGCAGCTGTCTACAATATAAAGAAAATACATTTTTGACGTTAAAGACTCCAAGTAGACCTACAAAACCAAAATTATGAACCTCCAAAGAATCAGTCTAAGGTTGTGAATATTCTGAGCAAAACAGTCTATCGCTTGAAGCACCTTTTTAAACTTTTTTTTTTTATTGTGTGTGTCAAAAAAAATACCCAGCTCTGCGGATAGGGCCACCCACTCCTCGCAAGTCGGTGTGGACGTGAAGATGTTGTTTAGCCTCAGATCATGTTAATAACTGCTGTTACACTCGCCGCACCCCTCTAATGGCCCGTGGTTATGCAAGGGAGTGGGATGGATAAGGGAAAGTGCTGAAGCTGTTCCAGATTCTGACTCAGTCTGCCCTGCAGGGTTGCAGAGTTTTAGGCCAGAGCTGTTCATCAAATATTATCTTTGGCACAATGAAATTTAGCTTTGGAGAATGTCTCTGTTGCTATCATGTAGTCTAAGTCATACCATCATGGCCTTGGAGGACTAGACAGTAATGACAGTAATTCTATGACTGAGGAGCTCCTTTATTCAATTAGTAATAGCAAAGAAAAGAAACAAGCCTCAGCACTATAGTTGTGGCTTTATTCATGCCCTTCTCCAGAAACGTCCACTATATGCAAATTCTGAACTTTGCGACAGCTTGTACATGTCTCCACCTTGCTCTTACACAGGGGTTGATGCAGCAGAGTTTGTTCTGCTCATGCACTTATTTCTCCGTCCTATGCAACCAAAAATAAAGAAGTGACACTGACAGGCCTTGTTATCTGTAACTGAGTAACAATGAGGGTCCCTATTGTATGAAAACACTTCTTTCCCCCACTTGTTGGCGTCTCTATCAGGCCCAGTGCAACCATCCCGCCCACAGTGGACAGAGGAGTCAGTGACACTACGGTGAGGGGAACAGAGACAAGAGGAGGGGGCTGCCTTGGTAATGCTGGGAGGCTCTAATAAAATGTAATCCTATTATATAGTTCCCACTAGAGGGCAACAATAATAAAGGTTTCCCTAATAACATGAGCAGACCGAACCCAAATGGAAAACAGCTCCTCAGGTCAAGTCCCACACTTGTACATATATCCTCTCATTAACCCAATCGCTGTTGGGCCACATTACACCGACAGGCCTTTGAGATTTAGCCATGATGGCGAGGGAAGAGTTAAGTCAAACAAATGTGTTTCATCAAACTGCAGTTTGGGCTGCTCTGCATAAAGGAATTGAAGGGGGAGGACGAGGAGGAGTGAGGGAATGTGTGCGGGTGGGAAGTTGGAAGCAGAGCCTGGAGGAAACCAATCAGAAGTTCTCCACCCTCCCTTCCTGAGTCGAAGCCATCGGGGTCTCAGGTGTGTGCTACATGAGCTAATACCTCCCAAACTTGATTGTTTGTGTTTGAGTAATCAAAGTTTTGTAAATTGCCATTTTGGAAATGATAGTATTACCATTGATAAACAAAATCACAACATGGTGCACCACAAACAGGAAATGACAAGACTTGAGTAAACTCCAAATTATTATTATGTCTAAATTTCCCTTTTGAGCCAAGTGAAATGAGTTATTTGCTCACAGAAAAGTCACAAAACAGCAGGAAAATCATCAGAGCACGAAGAGACTCGTTTGACTTTCTCCGACTGAAATTTAGCAAAAAATCTCAGCCCTCATCTTTCTGGTGGAAAGGGCCAAAAACACAAACTCATATTTTCATAATGTGATAACATAATGAATGAGTTATTCCTCTTCTGAGCTGTCTCAGTAAAATATTTATCATAAGTGACAAGGTGAGTGAGAATATCAATCATATTCTCAAGACAGCTTGAGTTATTAAGTGAGCCAATGTAACAGTATTACAAAACCCGGAATAACAAAGTTATTTATCTCTCTCACTCTCTGCATGTGCGTATGTAAGTGTGTGTGTGGAGTCGTGTGTGTGTATGCGTGTGTGTTTATGCGTCTGACAGCATCAGACGGAGAGTGTCGCATGCCTTCCTGTTCCTGTACCGCCCTGCAACCCCAGAGCCGCAGACTCAAGGCACTTTCCAGAATCAAACAATTTCACGCAGCTACTGGAGGAGGAAATGAACTGAGCCCAGAGCAATAATAAAATTATACAAATGTTATTACAGACTCGCCTGCTACTGTCCTACTTTAATTCAAATTTGGGCACTCCAGGCAGTGCTGGTGGCAGAGACCTTCCTGAATAAATCAACATTAGGTTACGTCTAAATTATTAAGGAAGTGGGAGACTTTCTTGTTTATTGTATGAATTATTAAACAAGTATTTAACGCTGTTTTTCTCCACGAATCCCCAAATATTAATTGCTAATGATATTTAAGGTGTATGTTTTATCTTTTTGGTCTCTCTGTGGCATGCTGGAAATTGAGAATCCTGAGTGCTCAGCTGGCATAAATTTGTCTGTTCTCATTTAGATAAGCAGAGATGTACCTTGCTGGCATCAGCGTGACGTGCACATGAATCTCTGCTTGTAACTGTACAACCATCATATAGCTTTTGTTTGGCTTTGCTGTGATTTGTAATGTTAGGGAGAGCTTTGCATCCTTGATCAGTTTTCTGTTCAACATCTTGCTCAAAAGCCTTTCGATATGTTGAGAAAGAGCCAACTGAAAACATGACGGTTTATTATTTGCTGTCACTTCTTATTAGCTTAACCTCATTGGGGTGTCTGTGGCAACCTTTTGGAAGTTTGTCAACACACACTGAATATGCTTGTCTGATGCAATTTCAGAATTTGATGACTACTGTACAGCGTTCCCCCATTTAAGCCAGAGTGTGACAGCCTTTTCCAAATCTGGTCTGCATGTCCACAGAAGTCACATGAAGTAAATACTATTTACTTCATTTTGCCCTCAATCACCAAAATGAATCCATAAGAAGACCACATTTCTAATGCAACATGGGATACTGCCCTCCTGAGTCCTCCTGCCTGTGATCTCCAGATAAGCAGAGAACAGCCCAGTCACAGTCATATGTCCTGACATGAGATCATGTCAGATTTAAAAGAACTTTATGGGGTTCAAACAACTTTAGGTCGATTATTAGGTGGTAAGGAGTATAAACCCTTTTTAGGGAAAAAAAAAAACAGTTATTCAATGCAGTTTGGCGTTAGAACAGAATATGTCTTTGCAGTAAAATGGCAATTAGAATTTGCACTTGAGGCAATCAACCTACATCAAAATAAATAGGTATTTTAAGTTCGTGACAAGACTCAAAAATAGCATGGATCAGGTTCCCTACAAACAAACTGAGGTAAAAAGTGTATAAAACAGGCTGTTTTTACAGACATCTCCATCCATGCAAATCAACTACCGATGGCACATAAACTACAGTGAATAGACAGAAAAGGAGGAGAGTTCATGGCCTCTGTTTCTAACACTGGCCTATTTTGTTATAAATATATAAATCAATCTAGGACTGTGGAGTCAGAGAGGCATGAACTCTCCCCCTTTTTGCCCCCACTGACAGTAGTTTGAGTCCCATCAGTATGGACTTATGACAAGATGGAAATGACTCAACAGAGATGCCTTTATAAATTCGCTTTTAATACACTTTCTGTACATTTACAATGTTAAAATTACCTCTGCTTGTCTGTAGGGACCCACTATCACTCAAGCAGAATGGCATTTCTAAGTCTTTGAGGTTGAAAAATACCAATTTGTTTCGACGTAGCTCTGTTGCCCCAAATGCTAACAATAGTTGGTGTTTTGCTCTAAAACACATTTTGCACTCTCATTTAAAACTCCTTCAACGTAGGGTTGATTTAGCTCCAGAATGTTCCTTCAAGCAATCATTTATTTGGTCTATCAAGATGATTAAAGGGAACTGAAACAACTGCTGTCCTCTGAAGCTTTAAGGCATCCAAACAGCATGCATGTGGCTAAAAGTTGGCTAAAACACTTACAAATTTTAATTCTCAAGTATTAAAAAGGCAGTCTGAGTGAAAATATGCCTCTCATCAATTTCCAAAAAACCCTTGCAAAACCATAAAAGTGTCATGAAGCGATCAAAAACAGTACTTCACTATTAGTTTTAGCTTCTGCTCCTATAGGACTACTGAGTCTATGCTCCAGTATGGTTCTGAATTAATGATCTGGATGAGTTTCAAGTGAAAAAGAGCATGGACTCATGAGTTAAACAGACATTTGTCTGCACAGGCCTGAAGTATAACCCGCTCATTCAAGGCTCATGGCTGCCCTCCCCTGGACAACATCAAACAGGAGCAAAATGACTGAGGACTCCATTCTCACTTTGGCCAGCAGGCGAGGCAATTGCCACATGTATGGATTGTACTGACGTGTGACTCAAAGAAGGGAGGCGGTCTAGGTTCCAGCAAAAAACCTTTTTTAGCATGAATATGCATCTGCTGTACAAACCCTTTAAATGCAATGCAGCTGCAGCAGGCAGGGTCCATCACACAACAGACAGAGACCGAAGAACACCAATACTACAAATAAAGTGTAGAAGTAACAGAGCATCTCAGTTTCTTATCATATAGTGGTGCCATGTTGTTTTGATGGAATGAGAGTACATGGAGCTATTCTTAGTGATGGAGCATGCGACTGGCACACAAAATGGACATTTACCTGGCAATAAGGAGGTATAATCCTTAGTTAGGCGATCCAGTTCTTTAATAATCTCAATATCTTCTTTCCTCAGTGTCTAAATCCTACTGCAAATGATCCAAGCAAAAAACCATATGGTCACTATATTTATTCTCAGTATGTGAATGCTGCAATGGACTCCTGAAGGTAACCTTTATTTGTGTTTCACTTTTCAAACACAGATGCAAATCAAAGTGCTTCACAGAGCTCAGATGTATCAGATATATATATATATATATATATATATATATATATATATATATATATATATATATATATATATATATATATATATATAATACCCGATGCAATCCACACATGCAAAATGCAAAGAAATCAAAGCAAATCAAAGTTATGAGTAATAATGTGAAAGGACACAAGCATAAAGCATGAAGAAAAGGAGGTGCAAAAAGCCATGGAAATCCAAAACACACAAAATTAATTAGAAAGTAACCCTGCCCCTTGTCAGAGTAAATTAATATCAGTTAGTTCAGACCCAAATGATGGCCTTCATAAATGTGTCTCATTACCAAGGTGTCAAGAAATATGTCATGATGTGCAGGACCTTTGCAGTCTTATTGTTCCCAAACATACTGATGGCATTGGTTATGGAGGGAATTCTGACTGTTGGGGCAATAATCTGGAAATGGAAAGAACATCAATTCACCATAAACAGGTCATGACCAGGTGCTCCTCTGAAGACTTCTGACAGAGTGGAAAGAATTATCAGAAGAGTTGTCCAAGAGCCAAGGATCACTGTGTAGAACTTCAGAAAGACCTGGAATTAGCAGGTGCAATTGTTTAAAAGAAAACAATAGGTAATAGGCCTGTATGCACACTCACAATGCAAGCACATTTAAGCCTGTTTAAAGTTTACGGAACAACATTTGGCCATAATAAATACACACAATGTTTGGAAAACAAATGGCACTGTACATCACCCCAAAAACACCATACCGATGGTGAAGTTTGGAGGTGGGAACATCATGGTGTGGGGTTATTTTTCAGCATACAGTACTGGCCAGATTCATATTAATGAAGGAAGGATGAATGGAAAAATGTACAGAGACATTATTGATAAAAATCTGCTGCCATCTACCAGGATGACAAAGATGAAACAAGGCTGGACATTTCATCAAAACAACATTCCCAAACACAGCCAAGGAAAGTCTCAACTGGTTTCAGAGAAAGAAAATAAAGCTAGAATAGTCCAGCCAATCACCTGAGTTACGTAGATCCAGTTTAAAATCTATGGAAAGAACTAAAGTTGAGACTTTATAGAGGAGGGTCACGAGAACTTCAAGATTTGAAGATTGTGTAGAAGAATGAAACAAAATCACACCTGAGCAATGTAAAGTAGCTTCTCCATACAGGAGCTGTCCAACAAACGGTTGTGTACGAACCGTACACAACATTACCAACAAACGGTTGTGTACGAAGTATTACATACATAATGTATGTATTACAAAACACATTTCAGCGAACGTGGTCAATATTTTTTCCATGTTTCATTTCACATTATTATATTCAACTTCATTTATGAACATCTATGGTTTGATTTCTTTGCATGTGTTGATTGTATGGTCGTTACCAATATCTGGTGATTTCCAGTCTGAGAGCATTACAACACAAAAACACGCTGACTGACCATTGGTGGAAGAACCAGATGCCCATATTAATAAATTAAACCATTAAGTATGGTGCACATAAGATCATAAAGAAAAATAAAATGAATTAAATAAAATCTAAACTCATTGTATGAAAGGAAAAGCTAAGTAGATTAGTTTTATCAAATGCATAGCAACAGACAGTGAAGTGAAGATAAATCCTCCGCCAAAAAAAACAGTGTTTCCAGAAAATAAACAAGTTGTTTCCCTGATTAATGCACTGAAAATAGAGAGCTGTGTTGCAATGCTGTTAATACAGCTTGTCATAGCTGCCTTACATTGCTTGTGATCCATAATGTGCTTAATGATCAACAAGGACAATCTCTCCTTTCATTACACGTACAGAATGCAAACCAAATATGACACTAATCCAGAAATAACAAGGCTGCATTTTCTTCCTCACGTCTCCAATTCAGCGTGATGACCCCATATAATTGGGTGACCCTACACATACTTCCTCAACACAATGTATTGGGGGGCCGTCATTCTGCAGTGTGCAATGGGAGCTGCATGACAACACTGCTATTAAATCACTCAGAGAGGTCCATGGGAAGAGTATTAAACTGTCTAAAATTGTTTCTTAGAATAAGCCAAAATATCATATTTGCTTTATGGTAATGAAAGTCCTACAGCTCTGTTGTGTCAAAAATCAAATGTGATAAAAATCAACTTCTTCTGTGAGGAGAAAATTGAGGGGAACGAGTTCAAGATGGATACTCCAGAGTTTGATGGTCTTTCTTCATTACAAATTGGTCTCCATTTCCAGTGCTCGTGATAGTCATACAGAGGACAGCACTTCTCCTGTCGTGTCCTGGAAAGGATGTGTTTTCTCAGCTTTCTCCGTGTCGATGTTATGGATGGAACCTGGCTTAATGCCAAGGTCCTCGATTTCCACCTCTTTGTATGTCCCTGTTGGGTCCTTCTTAAAGACTTGTTTCAGCTTCTTCTTTATTTCAGGGTCAGGGCAGAAGAGGAACTCATACAAACCTGCAGCCAAGATGCCGCCCAGAACAGGACCCAGCCAATACACCTATCACAAACAGCAAGAGAGTCAGTCAGGAGATTTACCAGTGGCTCTTTAGGACAATCTCAACTCTACATTATGTGCCAACAAGAGACGATACATCTGATTTCAGAGAAACTGGCTAGGAAATTATGATCAAATATGATTCATTTTATATTAACTCACCAAAGATAATAATATTTTTACTTTTAATGTGTAAACCGTTTTTGATCTATAGCTGTTTGGACTTGTTGTGATGAGTTGAATAAATACAGCCAGGAGTTCTTATAAAGGTAGAGTAACAGAGCACTGGAGGGATAGTGATGGAGGACTGAGCTCACTGTGTTTGGTTGATGACACACGTAATATCCTGCAGTTGCCTACCCTACCTTTAACTCCTAATAGATTTAAAAGGCCACATCATCAGCATGTCAGTAGAATGTTGTTTATGCAATGTGATTGATTAAGTATTCAAAATGAGAAGTCTGAGCGAAAACTATAGTATAATAATGCTTTTGATCTATAGAAATGTTTTTGATGTATTGCTTAATAAGCACCTTCAATACCTCAATTGTAGCTGAACCATCAGTGACGAATGACATTACAGAGCCCACTGAGCATATCTGCTCTTCTGCACACACATACATACACTCAGCATGACACCATGCAGTCCGCAAATAGCTCAGTGGAAATAATTGCCTGGATACAGAAAAACACAAATGCTCCTCTACATCTTCGTCAGTGGCATCTTGTTCTGGAGCTTGATATGAACATTAAACAAATTTGTAATGCTTTAGAAGATAATTTGTTGGATGAATTCACATGAAGCTTGTAGAAACCGTTACTGAGAAATCATTTTCTACCACAGACCTGTTTTTTTTTTTCCCCAGTATGTGGAATTTCAAATTAAGTAAAACATCTGAAGACAAATATTTCAGAGCATGTTGGCATAAAACACTGATAAACACTTTCTTAAATGGCACAGCCACTGTCAAGGGTAATTGAGTGCACATAAAAACACTTGAGAGTTATCATCAGGAGTGATCTCTTACCCAGTGGTTCTCAAAATTAAGTGTGATCATTGCAGGCCCAAACGAACGAGCAGGGTTCATGCTGGCTCCTGTGTAAGGAATCTAAAAATAAAAATGGCATTAGTTGAAAGAATAAAAGATCATGGTGATGCACTTTAACTTCAGACATTCTTATTAAGTATAACCCGTTGATTAATTTTTATCTAGAAGAAGGAAATATCTCGTATAATCTCTGAGTGTATGTGTATTCAGGTTAAGTTGTGGAGCAGTGTGACAAATAACATGTATTATTCTAAGCATTCATTTGTGCCTCAGGGTTCATGAACCCCCTGAGATTAGTTGCCATGCGATGGCAGCCTCTGGTAAAGATCTGCACACCTGGGTGTTAATCACTAAGAAGTGTACAGTATCACACACTGAGGAAAACATGCTCAAAGCACCTGTTCTCTCTCATCTGAAGGAGCTTGTTCTTGGAGCCTGGCTTGCTCTGTAGTTCAGTAATGATGGGTGTAATATGATCTTCTGATTAATCATTAAATCTCTGTTTTAATGCTTGAGGAATCAGCCTGTACTTGAGTTTGTCAAAAAGTTTCACGTAGCTGCCTCAACATACAGTAAATCTCCTTTGAATGCGTAATTTTTCATGAATATCCTGAATCCTTGACATCCTGGAAGGTACTTACTGCAAACAGGTGACCAATAGCCACAGCTAAGCCAATAGCTAGGCTAGCAGAGCCACCCAGGTCAGTACGTTTGGGATCACAGGTGGCGAAGACGGTGAAGACCAGTTCAAATGTGATAAGGAGCTCCACAAGAAGGGCGTGGCCGAGTGAAATGTTGGAGTTCACCTTTGAAACAGAGTATTGTCCTTATGAAATATGTGAAAAGTCCAATTAACACTTAGACTCACCGGCCACTTTATTAGGTACACCTGTCTAACTGCTCGTTAACGGAAATTTCTAATCAGCCAATCACATGGCAGCAACTCAATGCATTTAGGCATGTACACATGGTCAAGACGATCTGCTGCATTTCAAACCAGCATCAGAATGGGAAATAAATGTGATTTAAGTGAACGTGGGATGCTTGCTGGTGCCAGACAAGCTGGTCTGAGTATTTCAGAAACTGTTGATCTACTGGGATTTTCATGCACAACCATCTCTAGCGATTACAGAGAATGGTCCGAAAAAAAGAGAAAATATCCAGTGAGTGGCAGTTCTGTGGGTGCAAATGCCTTGTTGAGGTCAGAGGTCAGAGGAGAATGGACAGACTGGTTCAAGCTGATAGGAAGGCAACTGCAACTCACATAACCACTTGTTACAACCGAGGTATGCAGAAGAGCATTTCTGAATGCACAACACGTCAAGCCTTGAGGCTTATGGGCTACAGCAGCAGAAGACCACACCAGATGCCACTCCTGTCAACTAAGAACAGGAAACTGAGGCTACAATTTACACAGGCTCACCCAAAACGGGACAATAGAAGACTGGAAAAACGTTGCCTGGTCTGATGAGTCTTGATTTCTGCCGTCACATTCGGATGGTAGGGTCAGAATTTGGCATCAACAACATGAAAGCATGTCTTGTGTCAGCGGTTCAGGCTTGTGCTGGTGGTGGTGTAATGGTGTTGGGGATATTTTCCTGGCACACTTTGGGCCCATTAGTACCAGTTGAGCATCGTGTCAACGCCACAGCCTACCTGAGTATTGTTGCTGACCATGTCCATTTCTTTATGACCACAGCGTACCCATCTTCTGATGGCTACTTCATGTCATAAAGCATGAATCGTCTCAGAATGGTTTTTGAACATGACAATGAGTTCACTGTACTCAAATGGCCTCCACAGTCACCAGATCTATGCCACGAAGGATTAAGGAAGTTCTGAAGGCAAAAGGGGGTCCATCCCAGTAAGAGCAAGGTGGACCTAATAAAGTGGCTGGTGAGTGTATAATACGTGCAAAAAAAAAACAAAAAAACATGAAGGTGTTACCGTAGTCAGACCAAGGGATCCTCTAACAGCAGCAGGTGTGACTAAGTAGAGAATCCCAGCTCCAGTTATAGCTCCCAGGCACTGAGCCACCACATAGAACACAGCTTTTGCCAGGCTCAGCTTTCTTGTTACAACCATAGCTGCAGTGACGGCTGGATTGATGTGCCCACCACTGATGTGACCAAAAGATTGCACCATTGTGGCAATACTGAGCCCAAAGCACAGGGAGATGAGGACTAGGTCGGCTGGGGGAGGCTTCTCCTCCCCTGCAGCCCAGTTAATAGTGGAGCCCAGGCCGAGGAGGACAAAGATGACAGTAGCCAGGTATTCTCCAGACACAGCCCTCCAGAAGTCCTTGGTCCAGATCCCTTTAAAAGCCACCATTATGGTATGACAGTTACACCAGGACAGGAACCTCCTGGCAAAAAGAATAATGAGGAAAATGATTACCCTACTTATGTATTCGCAGTGCGTGCATGTGGCAGGGAATGCACTGAACCCTATCAGAAGAGCTGCCTCTGGGCAAAACATTTATAACTCCACCAGGGATTTAAGTGAGCGACTTTCCATGACAAAATGCCATATAGAGTCCTCTTTAAGCATTGTGCATAAGGGCAAATTATCATACCAGCATGTCAGAGCAGACTACAGTTAATTGATGCCAAAGAAGTACTCAAAGCAGGATGTGAGAAGAATCTACTACTGTTAATACTACAGTGCATTAGGTAGCACATTGATGAGTTACTGAATTTTAAGAAAAAAAAAAAAAAGAATCCTATTTCAAAAGCACTGGAAACTTCCTTTGCAAAAGCTTATCAAAATTGTCACTAAAAGCTAAAACTTACCAAATGCAATGACGTGATCTGTCTCTCTCTGCCCCCGCTGTGTGTGTTATGCTTTCATTCATAAGTCCTGTTGGTTTATTGAACCGGCAGAGACACCTCTCCCTTCAGCACAGCTACTTTTTTTAAGTTGAAAAGGCCGTGACCTTCAGTACTTACAGAAGAGCAGCAGGTTGTGTGAGAGCAGGAGTGGAGCAGAGAGCACGTCTGTCAGAAGAAGATGAGCCACACATTGCGCCTTGGGACTGCATCCAGCAGCTTTATTGGGCTACTACCCAAGCATCCCCTCACAGGAATTAAACAGGCTGTTTGGTGGGAGGAGCCCTGAGACTGCTTCCACTGCAGCCTCACACTGAATCAATCAGGCTCTGAACCTTTGTCATATCAGAGCTTTGAAAACTTGCTGGACTAAGCACAACACAGGCAAACACTGGCAGCTGGAGATACAAAACCACACACTGAACTGAAGCCCATTTCAGCTTAGCTTGTTAAAAAAAAAAAGAAAAAGAAGAAACTAAGAATAATTGACTCATGCTCAGTCTAAAGCAGTCAGAGAACAGATAATATGGTAGAACTATTACGAAATTTAGAGACCAGCAAAATATATGTAAGAAACACACTGTACATGACATCATGTTTTAAAGTTTAGAGGTTCTTGGTGGAGTATCACTGAGCAGTTCACACATTTCTCTACATTTACATCTAATGGACAGTTTGACAGTGACATCATATATTCAGTTTCACACAAAATGACTATCTTCATCTTTCAACACATTATACTGAAATGGCAGCAAGTTTAATATGGCTCTTACATTTTTCTTTTCTGATAAGACTCAAAAATGTAATTTCACCTAAGTGGTTGTGTGGATAGACTTCCCACAGGCACACTGAGGTAAGTTTGTATGTGTACAAAAAGTGCACTGAAAAGACTGCTTGTCCAGTCACTGCCGCTTTGTTGCAAGTCTGTACAAGTCGATTACCGAATCCTGCGCAAACTATTGACAGTAGCAAAATGTAGCATTCATGGCATCTGCTTCGGTGGTCCTGGATCAGTATACATTTATGATAAAAGAGACAATTTTTAGAAGCGGAGGCTATTAACTCTCCTCTTTCTGCATCTATTGACAACAGTTTGCACGACCTTGGTAAATGACTTGTATGGACTTATTACAAGGTGGTAACAACCAGTAGAAGATGTCTGTATAAACAATTTTTTTAATACTGTTTTTGTACACATACAAAGTTAAAATGACCTAATTTTGTCTGCAGGGACCCTATCCACACGATGGCCTCAGTGGAGTCTTCAGTGGAATTTTGAACTGGAAAAATGTAAAACTCCTGTTTTGGTCCTGTTTCTGATAGCGGTAGTAAATTATACAGTGTAACACGTTCTCTGTGAGAATCATCTGCTTCAAGTAAATTTAAAATATTTTTGCTTTCTTGTTATTAAGTCATAATAGCAAGAGCCAATTAATGAAACTGAGGACTCAAGTAAGCTTTCTTAGATCTTCATAGTCATTGTTGAAACAAGTCAATAGCGTACTCTTTTTATCGTGCAACAAGTAGTCTTTGAAGAATGATTAAAAAAGTGAAAAAAAAAACCCAAAAAAGTATGTCTCTGTAACTCCATATATTGTACAAGTCTGTTGGTACCATATACACACAGCTAGGCTAACAGGTTTTGTGGTTGTGTAACAACATAATTCATAAACCATCATTTAACCTGTGAGAACAAAGCAGAAAAAAGAGGAATATTCAAATTCCACATTCCTGTCTTATCAATTCAGAGTAATGTTTGCATTTTCCAAAATGCATACAAATGTTTTTTATTTCCTTTCAGTGAAAAGCTTCCTGAGCATACTTGGTCTATTTGCATGAATGGAAAACTGAACTTGCTATCGTCATGGTGATCAAATGCAAAGTGTCATTACAGAATAAACATGGTGATCACTGTGACATCGTTTGAACATTTTAGAGACTGTCAAAATGAGGGTCTCAAATATTTCCAGAAGCAGAGTACTTAGCTATACAGTAGCTCTTCCTTCTTATGAGGAATTACAAAAAAAATCACTTAATAAATAATAACCAGTTAAAATATGCTTTTTAGTCAGTCATGTCTCATAATAAAGGTGTCAAATGCTTTCTTAACAATAAAATACTTGGGCTTTGGCATCAAGGCTCCAATCTAATCAATCCACTCTTTTTAGGCATCTGTAGAGAAATTAGGGGCAATTAGCATAACTTTACCCCCATCCATGGAATCAAAACCTGCAGGTGGAAGCTGGGGAAGAGGTGACATTTTAAGAGATGCAGCAAGCTTGGTGGGCAAGAGACACCAGAAGGCATGTAAGGGAGACGGGTAACTCTTGCTCCCTAAATAGACTTATAAATAAGATGGAGTAACTGGAATAAACCAAGTAGAGGGGTGAAAGTCTGCATAAAACTCTGCTTGAGGAGCTTTTTTCTTTTTGTTTTTCATTGTTCTATATTGGATATAAACAAAATAAATTCTTGCTTAAATATATATATATTTTTTTTTAATGCACAAGGTACAGTATTTGCATCCTGTGCTTGTGTGGAGGTTTTGTCCTAGAGAGTCAGGTCTCCTCCCACAGTCCAAAGTCAAGTTAACTTTTAGTAAATTCTACTTTTTGATAGAAGAACAGGTGGCTGCTAGTAACTGCAAGCATATTAGACCTGAATACCTGGTAAAGAACATCACATGAAAGTGAGATGAGTGTAAAACAGGTAATATGGATATCTATCAAATGTGTATTTCTGCTGCAAAGATGGACTTACTGATGTGAAAACTTAACACCTTGAAAATTCAATCATTTAATGAAACAGTTCAATGGAAAGTATGAAATCAATATATAAAGTCATAAATCCAGAGCAAACATGTTGAGATTTCTCTTGAATACATTTGATACTAGTTCTGAGAGAAGACAATGACCCTGGGCTGGACATGTGCAATGATTTACAGTACAAACATTGAAGCAATAAGCATGGAATTTTGTGAGACCTAAATTAATGATGCATTCACTAAACATGTCAGTGACCTTGCTATGAAAGAACACGGGTTGGAATTTTTATGGGTCAGTATATGTCAAGGAGTTAATGTTTTTCTAAAAGTTCTTTTATGTCAGTTCAGTGGTCTCCATCAAGCAGAAACAAAGGTCAAGAGAAAAGTACAGCTGATCTTGAGATGGCATGAAGGTCAGTTTAACATGAAAACACATTTGTGAAATAAAAAAAAAAAAAATACTGCACATTTTATTGGCACATATTTGTTTTTTCTTAAAGTTCAGTTTTGTTTATGACAGTAGCCTTGTCATGAGTCAATTTTCTTTCCTTCCTTTTCCTTCATATGCATTCATTTGATATCAGAGATATATTGCAAGTATGTAAAATGAATGACGCACAGCGGTGCATGTGGATTTGTTTACCAGCTGATGCCCAAAATAACCACTGACACTGAGTGAAGCCTATGGAACCAGCAGATTATTGTTGCCTATTAACACATAAACACACATCCTACTCAAAATGCTATCCTAAAACAATAAAAACTGAAGAAAAAAATCAAGCAAACACTTGACTTAACAGGTATATGTGCACAGATACTTTTACAACTGGAATAACAGACAGAGAAAAGCTACTTAAAAGATTTATGACACAATGTGAACCTTGCTTGGCTTGATACATCCTGACAGAACACAGAAAGTACTGGTTTCAGTAGACATCAGTCCAGACATGCTTGCAAGATGTCAAATGATCAATGAAACGTGCAAAGACAAAATTACAGAAGACAACTTTACTGTCACATCAAAACCAGAAACAACAGGGACAACACACAGCAAGCTAGGTACATATGATAACAGATTACTTGTTACTCCAGGAGGAAGATCGCCGCTTCTGTCTCTTTTCGTTGCCCTCGCCAACAAGTAAAAGCCAGTCTAACATTTAGGGCCAGATTTTCGGCCAGATCTCCTAAAGCCGCTATTTAGGGATAGCGGGAAGCGGGAGGGGTGTTCCCCCGCAAAGAATGCAATTTTCCACCTTGCTAAACCCGCTATCCCACCTGCGCTACCCACTACACTATGCATAGGAGTGGTAAGGGCATTCCACCTGTTAAACCAATCAGTGCGTCAGCAGCCATTGCCTTTAAGAGCAGGTTGCGCTACCTGCAAACCGCTATGGAGCATCTTTTCATCCAGCTCTCATCCACAGCTCGTCTGGGACTCTGCTGTAGAGCTTCCTCCTCTTCCTTCCTCCTCCTCCTCTGCACTGATATATAGATTAAAATATTTTTACACAGACAATTCCTATCGGCTACCTGAAAGTCCCAGATAGTCGGTACGCCCCCAGCAAACATGCGCTGGTCGTCTATTGTTTAACTGGCGCGCAAGCTGTTTAAGACCATCTCTACCATTTTCTCAGGGGTTCAACTGAGGCTAAATCATGCTTAATTTGAGAGGTAGAGCCATTTTGTACACGTCCGCATGTGTCCAGATGGATGCACATTGATGCCATTTGGACGCACTCTTGTAGGCACGAACATGCGGGTTGCGGGTTGTGACCAGCCGCTACCCGCAACCAGCGATCGCAAGATACCGAGTTTGCGGAAAGGGCAAAAGACACGCCCATTGCCACACCTACAATGTGAGTAAGGGAGTCGGCATAATGGGTAGTGGCTTTAGGGAGCGGAAGATTGCATTAGCAGTTAGCGGAGGTTCCAAAACCCGGAATTTGAGGGTGGCGGCTAGCGAGAAGTGTACGATCGGGGGCCTTAGCCTCATCTGGTCCCTTGTTCTTTCACACTGCGTCTCGTTTCTTCTTGTCGGTCTTGCCAAAGGAAATGTTTGTCCAAATTCTCTTCTTTTATGTGGTTTTTCCCGGCATCTCTGCCGTGATGAATGTACGAAGAATAACGAGATGACTAGCTTTTGGCCCTCAGTGCTAGTGAGCAGAGGTGTTCATGATGGTTTGTGACATGTTGCTGCAAGGCTTTATGTGCTTCTCAAGAGAATAATGTTGCATAGGACCTCAAAGTTACATCGAGCAGTTGAAGCCAATCAATGCAAACAGGGGTCCAGTTGCGTCAGACAAAGTTAAGTTGTGTTGCTTTGATGTGAAATCAAAAGGAAATCAAAAAATATTTCCTTGATTTGCATAGACACACACATATATTATATATTCACATACACAAACATACAATTTTGTTGCATTTTTTTTGATAAATACATAACTTACTTGCAGTGCTGCAAGCATGAAGATTGGCACATACTTAACCTTTGCTCTGGATTCTTCACCTTCTGTATTTAGGGTGTGCTTGAAGGTGGCAGACATCATCTTCTAGAATTTCCAGATGAAGAGGAGTTGTGAAGATATTATGAAAGCATAGCGCTAACAACTGCACATCAGTGTAACAGTAACATGAGGCGTCCTATGATACGATAAATCAAAGGAGAAGAGTATCTATGAGGTCTTGCCATGGATCTAAATGCATGCTGATCTGTGTAAAGAGTAAGATATATTGTTAGCACCCAATCATCACGCTTCACTTATTTCAGTGAGTGTCCTGTTGCAAATCCAGTAATAAACAAGACCTGTCAGTGATTTCATCAGTGGTAGATTTTCTTTTTGACTTCTTTTAATTAATGAAAAAGTAACCGGACGCAAATCTTAACAATTATGCACGCATACAGTTTTATTTACATTAGTAAATATGGCCACTAGGCTTGCTCATTTTATATTCAAATGTAAATCTGCACACTAAACACAAGCGAATATTGATGAGCTGCGTAAATCGTTTAAAACCATTTCTGAGTATCATGAGGATTTGTTTTTTCTAGATCCTGTTTCAGTAGTTCCTCCAGGCATCCTGCACATCAGAGGAGTCCCTTTTTTTACTCATTAAAATCTTGCCTTAATTCTTTAGATTTGCATGCATTTAAATTACAGTTGAGTCAGTTAATGTTTGTTTGTACAGGATGAGTTCTGTTTGATCAAAGAGCTGCCTTCTAGATTGCAGTTTAGTTTCAAGTGAAGCAATTTGTAAAGAAGAGATCTTAATGTGTATTCAAAATTATTCTGTATTTTATGACCCATTCTAGGAACTTATCAAGTCCTATGACGTCTTCTAGGAACCAAGATGTGTTTACAAAGTGTAAGTGAGAGCAATGATAATTAAATGGGTGTTGTAGGTGCTGCTGAGTAATGCATTTATATGCGTTAAAGTGACAATCAGCGACAATCAGCCAGTCTAGATGTTATGCATCACTTGACTGAATGTGAACAGAGTCTAACCTTATACACCTCAGAACTCATCTTGTCATATCTGTCAGCAGTCATATCATCAATAAACAGCAGTGAGCCCGTTCCACTGGCAGCCATACACGCCCATAACACCGCCTCCATCATATTTACCCAACAATGTGATATGATTTGGATCATTAACCACTGCTTTCCTTCTCCAGACTTTCTCTTCCCATCATTGTTACAAGTTTATCTCAGTTTCATCTGCCCTAAGATCTGATCCTAGCACATGGGAAGTTTTTTTTTTTTTAGATGTTTTCTGGTAAAGTCTAATCTGGCTTTGCTATTCTTGAATGTTACCAGTGGTTTGCACATGTTGCGAAACCTCTGCGTTTACATTCATGTAGGCGTCTCTTGATTGTAGATTTTGATAAAGTTACACCAACCTTCCCCAGAGTATGCATGGATTATGTGGTCATTCACTTTAGTTGTCTTCTGTGGTCTTTCAGATCTCTTCGGTGTTGATGAGCTGTTTAAAATCTGAAAAATGGCTGAACTGTGCATGGCATATTTTCGGTGAAACCTCTTAAATTAAAGCTGAGAGTCTCTACACTTTGATCACATCTTGGTTGTTTTATTTCAAACCCATTGTGGTGCTGCATGAAGACAAAATTATAAAAACTCTGGCCTTGTCCATATACTGTATACAATACAGATTATTACAGACTGTGTGACAAATATTTGTTTATGATTGTTGTCATGATTAGAAAATCTGTGGTTTCACTAAGTCATTGTTTTGCTGTAAACAGCCTACATAAATCTAACAGGAAAAAAAAAGTCTAATCATGTTTGTTGCAGTGGCCACAAGTGTACTAGCCTTTGCTGCACTGCTTTGTCATTTCAATGTGCTCACCACACTCAAACATAGGCAGGATACAACCAAATCAAGAACATAAATGCAGGATTATTATGACAGAAGGTCAGCTATGTAGTGGCGATCCACATACGCACTTAATATGATTGGAAAACTGACATCCCTGCATATTTACCAGCAGCTGTAACCCAGGGATGTACCACAGGCAGACTCTCTCTGGTAGCAAGCATGTTTTCCTTGCAGATGAAGACTGCCATGCTTTGTTAGGCAGAAGCCTTTGTTATCACTGCCACCATGCCAAGTTTTCTACATGCCACTGTGAAGAGAATCCCAACACTGTTATATAATCTATAGGCTTGACTAGGAGCCAAATTAGCGGCTGCCTCTTGAAAGATTGGACTTCTGAAAGGGTTTATTCTTACTGAAGTAAATGAGGCAAATGGGAACAATCTGCTTTTGAAAGCTCATTTGACCCCTGTCACACAGAGAAAAATAAAATTAGAGGATGGTACAGCTAGCACATGCTTGCATCTGGCATCAGTTGACTGGGATATCTTCTTCTCAAAACTATCAGAAGGGAATGGGGTGTCCTTGTCTGTGTCTCTTTTTCTTTTGCAGTTCACAGAAGCCTTTAACAAGTAAACAATGTTCAACAAGTAAACAAAGAATTGATTGATTTCACCAAGAGGCTTCCCCATATTAAGTGCTCTGAGACCAAACTGGAAATTGTATCAACACTAATGCCACCTTTGGCACAAACCCATTACCCCAGTAACACCCTCGTCACTGTGAAGCATGGTGGTACTGTCTGGATGTGTTTTATATATATGTGTATTTATACATAAAATAGGAAAACTGTTTTTGAACTGGTACCATGCACATAAACATTATGGATGCTTGATTTAACAAGATAATCATGGATATAGAACAAAAGGTTCAATACTCAACACAGAAGTTCAGATTTTTTTTTTCCTGCGGAGAAATAATATAACATTTAGCCCAGTTGAGACTCTGGTTTATTTATTTGTTGAAATCAAGATGGCGACCTTTTATCTAAAGGGTGTCAATTCTTCAGCGAGCTTCTTTTTTTTTGATGGATTGCTAAAAAGAAAAATGTTATAATCCAACACAGGTATACAACCTTGTATTCAACATATTCCTCCTACAACCAACTCTGTTCAGTATTACATAAACTTTTCAAAGCCTATTAACATAAAATAAATCCAATTTGTCAAGGCCCCACTCACCTTTTTGCTCTGTACTTGATTCTTTAGCTACACTGCATGCTGCATCAAGGATGTTGCTGTTTTTGTTTTGTTTTGGGTTTTTTTTACAATAAAACATTCAATCAGCTCCCCCTCAACACCCTCTTTCAGCTGTGGAGCAATGTTTTTATTGGCTTATCTTCAGTCTCCCTGCAAACAGGCCTTAAACGTATCAACATTACACAAGCAAATTATTATTACATTGACTGTAAAAATGTTCAGATATGATGCTTTTCATCTATGAGTCAACTGACTATATTATAATTTATGAAATTCCACACAAAAATCAACATATACCTTCCTTTTTGTTCTTCCCCTTTTTGATATTCCAGGTCTGCTTTTTTTTTTTTTTTTTTTCCTCAGAGGCACTCAAGACCTTGAGATTACAGTGCTGTCAGACAAAAACAACTTGAAAAGTTGTTTTCTGCTGTGGGGAGAGAGCACATTCCATGTAAGCTTCATTACTTCTATTCAATCAGCCAGTGAGCAAACCCAGATTTTCTGCTCAGGGTAACTGGAGCAAAAGACATCATTGGAGGGTTAGAAATGCTCAGCTAAAAAACAGTTTTATTTCAAGAAGAGAACATTTTATTTTGGTCATACAAACCAGCACCCACTCATATTATATAGGACCCCCCCCCCCACCACATACAGTGTGCCTTACCTGACAGCGCATGCAGCTCAGCTGAAAAACCTTTGGGTGAGGGCATCCATCTTAGCTTTTCTCGAAGTTGCACATCAATCAGTCGGAGTGGATCTAGCTAATGGCACCATAATGACTTCTGGGGGAAATTTATTGATCTCGTATTTCTTAAGAGACGTTGATACTTTATTAAAGGGAGTCTATTGCTCTCTGATGGAGCCAGAGAATGTTTTGGGGCCAGCGCCGCTCAGCCACGAGTGATATTGCTCTTTAAAGCATATTGCAGCCTTTTTTCACAAGGTGACATAACTTCCTGAGGTCTTAATAAAATGTCTGTGACACACTTTGGGTCAAAATACCACCAAGGCACAGTACAAAAGCACTCTTTTCAACCATGTCTTTACAGCTCTCTTCATAGGCTCTGACCAGTCAGGGTCTGGACAAAGAACATCTGAGGGGTGTCTTGGGGGATGTGGTACTGGGATTTCATCAATAGATCTTTTGGGCCGGGTGCTGCTTCCCACAGATTCCATCAGGTCCCATAAGATTGCTGTCTGTGAAGTTTGAAGACCAAATAAACACTTCAGACTCTTTGCAGTGTTCTTTGAGCACTTCCTAAAAAAAAAAAAAATGTGAGGACGCTCTTAGGGAGATTTTCTTTCATCTGTGGATGTGGTGGAGTAAAGGTTGATGTATCGCAGAGAAGAATGGAGGATGCAGAATAGCCCCAGTACTGGGTCAAAGCAGCAACAGAAATGGTTTCCCACCAGTATTTATGTTCATTTGCAGTTGTATAAATGGAACATAACCATGTTGAGAATGTGGCGACTGGTAAAATTTAGACACTTGCCTTTCGAGAAACTTTCAGACTATCTGGCACCACAATGTCACTTCAACAGGTCATAGGTCAACATGGACCATTTTCGTGTCCTTTTACATCTGCCCTGAAAAAGTCTTTCAGCTGTGAGGTACTCATCAATCATGATATTGTAATATGAGGGTCCGTTTCCTGACTTGCTGGGGGAGGCGGCTTTTGTAGGGGAAAGTTGTTACCATGTAGAGGGCGTAACTGGATTACAAATATTTTTTGGTAGAGCTTGGTGCCAAAATAAGATTATTGCGAGTGCCGGGATACAGAACATTTCACCGTAACAAGATGAATACTATTTACTCATGTCACCTTTCAGTGGCCATAATGTTTTGCTTGATCGGTGTATACAGTTGTCAAGCACCAAAAAAGAAAAACAGAAAATGTCCCCTTTAAGACACCTTCACGTGGCCTTCTTAACTCCAGCCGTTTTAACACGCTGCTTGTAGGAGGACTTATAGGACTTACTTTCTTTGTACTCACTAAAAACTGTCAAGCATCCTCCTGCACTGAGGGAAGCAAGGATTTGACTTCACACCGGAAAAAAACATGTTCTCTATTCAGTTTGTGTGGGCTGTTAGTGCAAGCTGATATAACTGCTGCACTGAGGATGCCATGTTTACATCCACTCACATCCACTCTGCATCAGCCTTGTTCTCTCCTGATGGCTTTAGTTGGGAAAATAGTTCCCACGTGAAAAAAGTGAAAACATGACCTGTGGATTTTGACAATGGGCAATTTTGTGCAATTACAGCACCACGCTCTGGGTGTCATCCACATCTGTTAGACTGTAGAGAAGGCATGCTGTAAGTCTGTACTGGTGATGTCGCCAAACCTGAGCTTTTCACAATAAATCTGCTAAGATGTATGAATAACACCACAGGTACAGCATCCAGAGTTCTACTATAAGTTCCTGATATGCAGGAGAAGAAGCACGGTTTTATAATTTTTTTTTTTTTTTTTTTTAATTAAAGATGATGTCTAAAAATTAGGGCTGGGCAATGATTAAAATTTTTAATCGCGAATTAATCGCATGATTTCCCTGATTAATCACGATTAATCGCATTGTATACGAAAAAATAAAATAATGAATTCAAAAGTAGTTTAAAAGTCACTTTTTTTTTAAATGTTCTGCTGCCATATGAACTAAAGTGTCATAACATTTGTTGTTCAAACACTTTTAACATCAGCACTTGCCAGTAACACATACTTTGTGTAAATCTCATTTAAAAAATGCCAAATAAAATAAAGCTTTTAGCCACTGCCAGGGCATTAATGTGCTCCAGTTTATTTTAATGAAAAATAAAAAAGTCTACCCACAAAATCCTAACAATCTAGAGGCCACAATCATAACAATAAAACAGGTCATTTCTGAGGTAACAGCAGAAACTTTTAACGGGGAGTTCAACTTGCCAGTGGTTGAATCGTCCCCTGGGAGAACTTTAAAATGAAAATGTCCATGTTAAAGTTCTCTAACTTTATCAATCCGTAATTATCTGTTTATCATTTTTTTTTCGATTGTCAATCAAAAATGAAAAAAAATTAAAAGGTGACTTTATTTTTTTTTTAATTAATGTGTTAACTCAATAATAACGCGTTAACTTGCCCAGCTCTACTAAAAATAAAACTGATGTCCACTTTAACAAACATTAAAATAGGTCTCAAAAAGATTAGCAATATCTGAGAAAAATGCAATCTATTTCCATGCTTGTTGAGTTTCACTCACATATTTATAGAATATATGATTATTCTGGGAGGACACTCATGTGATGTGGCCACATCACATGTTATATGCGTCTTTACAAGAAAACCGCATCATTTTCAGTGCTGGTTATCATCATCTGCAGAGGATTTAATTTCTAAGACCCTGATTTCTCCCCCTCTCTGTACTGCTTTCTGTCACGTACGATTCCATTTGCTTCAAAGATATTTAGGTAAGAATTTTCCACTGCTGCAGTGGAGCCTCAGAGAAAGGACTCTGTAAATATAAATACAAATAAAGAAGGTTCAAGATATATAAAAGCATAGATCTGGCTGTCCTCAGCTCAACAACATTTCAGCATGATCACTCAAAGGTTTTAGTATTTGCTTGCTTTGAGAAACTGCTTCAGTCTGAAGAACAAGCTGTCTTGTTCTTTTTGTCATAAATTCTCCCCAGTACATATGTGAACTGTCTCTGCACGTCTCACCAGCCATGCTCCACTCACTCTGTTCTTTCAGATCAGTTTGTGATATGCTTCCCAGTAAGTAAAGATCATAAATATCTAGCTTTCTCAGCAACCGTGCACTGTTGAGTAGTTTTGTCCACGTCTCTTTGTTTCTCTTTGATTTCACCAGAGGGTGAGCAGATTAGAGGGGAACAAATTGTTCAGTGCTGTGCAAGAGGCAGTGTGAGCAAACATTTGTTTGTGGGGCTTATTTTAAAGGAACGTTTCTGCCAACATGTTAGGAAAATAGAAAAGATGATGCAAGTCAATATAATAGCAAAAATGTCAAAAATAATGGTTCGGTGCAATGCAAAAAAAAAAATAAAAATGTATCAAGATTGTGAGTTCTTGCTATTTGTTTTGCTATTTCAAAACAGCAAGGAGCTATCACACCAAAACACCAAAAAAGAAACGACAAAAAAACTAAAAAAAAAAAAAAAAAACAGAGTGACAGAGTGAATTACAAAGAGTAAAAAATACAGAGAGAGTCACTCACTCAACAGAAATAGCCCCAGTTTTTCCCAACTTTACTTGGGTGAGTAATCAAATCCACCTAGCTTGTCACTCACGGCTTGCTTTTGAAAAGATGATGTAAAGAATTCATCAAATATGTTGGATACAGGCACCAAATTTGAACGGGTCATTGGGATCTGCAGTGGAAATGAAGCTGAAGAGGCTTGAAACTAATCTGAAGATATTCAGAATCTATGTGACTTATTCCTGCTCACACTCACACTGCTGATCTGTGCACCATGGCAGGAAAATAATTGAATCCACTTGAACTGTGTAGTGTAAATGCAGCCTTTATTACTCTACCAGGCTGTCCAGCTAGTTATATTTTTCCTTGTGTTTCACATTAACTTGTGCCTGGATTTTGATTGTGGCCTGCCCTTTGATTTGCTCCCAATACATACTGTACACCATGACGTTAAAGTCAGGGTCAGCGATTTCTGGATGATGTCTGGTGATGTTTCAACAAAACATCATCAGCAACTCCTTGGTCACCATGCTATACAAACTCCAAAAGGTTTGTGTCACTGTGACACTTGTGGACAGAGTTAACTGGGTCTTTCTCATTACCAAGCCATCATGGAGGCAGGCTGTCAGGCCGAAACCCACAGGAGCCTCCTGGAGATGGTACATAACATCAACATCAACTGCCACTGTAAAAGTACTAAGCTGCATGCTTGCATCAGCAATAAGGGGAAAAGAAAATATTAACAAGGAAAACATTCAAACTGAATTTTTGATCACACACCACAAGGTGTTGGCCCATTGGGTTCAGTTTGAGTTTACAGTCTGCTGCCAGTTCTGCCAGTGGAGAGATATAGCTGAGCACAGAAAAAGAAAAAAAAAATCTCAGTAGGACAGCCCACAGTGTGAATTTCCACTGTTCACCACTGTTGCTACGCTCAGCGACTCCCCAAGACCTTCACTGACAACTGCCCAGTGGGATCAATACATTATTATTGCGAGCTATGGAGTTTGACTCACTGTGAAGTGATCGATGCCAACATGCTCTTGGTTGGACCAAGGTCAGCTCATAAATCATCACAAATCACTACGACTAATGTGAAAATGTACATTTGAGCTATTGTGTCTCATTAAGCTGATGATTACTTTGAAGAGTGAATAAAGATAAATCACAGAGAAAGAAAAACGAAAACTCTGTATATCAGCTGTATGTACTGTATCCTACAGAATTTTAATGCTACACATGACAGGGAATTTACATCATCTCTATGGCCAGTTTCCCAAACAAAAGTACAAGTAGCACTCAGAAAAATTTTTGAGCAGTACAAGACTATAACAATGATTTGAAGCCTTATTGGTTTTATCCCAACACCAAAACTAGCAAGGCCAGAAGGCACAAGAAACAACAAATTTCATCCACTGTCTCTGCTCCATTGCCTTTTTCTCTACAGTAAGAAGTCATTGCAGTTATCATTCACTGGAGTACCACCTCATCATGCTCACAGCAGACTCTGGTTATGTCTGCTTCAAAGGGCACATCTATAAAAAAAAAAAAAAAAAGAAAATTGGAAAAGGAAAAGCAGCAGTTGATGTACAGAAAAAATATTCTTGCCAGCAACAAATACAAAAATGAAAGGCCCGACAGTACCCAAGGCCATGCTTTTTAGAGATATTGGTCTGCATTTTGTTGCTTTTCTGTTGAAAATAGCCTGTATTGTAGTGTAAAGTCTCCCCTGGCATTGATGTGCACAATATTCCCTGTGTGATTCACTGTGTAGAACTTCTTTTTTTTTTTTTTTTTTAAATCACGCTTCAACTCTGATAACGTGATATTGAATGTTTCTTCTTTGGTCTCATTGCTGAATTTGCCTTTTTATTGTTGCATTTATTTCGACCACTCTCACCTAACACTTACTCACCAGCTTAGTCTTGAAGCTTTGCATTCATTTTCTGAAAATAGGTTGCTGGTGGGCCCACACAACCATGACTTGCTCATTTCATGAATCAGGCCCTTCCTAGAGTAGAGAGCCGCCTGCTGGCCTAAGAGAGCATCAACGACAGAAGCAGTTTAAAAGGCTAAAAATGGCCTGCTCAGGGGTCAACAACTGAGCACAGACAGTCAGAGCAGTGATGAAACAACTAAAAACACCTAAAGAACGATTAAATAAAACCAAAATGAGCTTGTCAAAGGGTCATCCCATCAATTTGATCCACAAAGATTGGTTAACTAAAAAAAGAAAAAAAAAGTAATCAGTTACATAAAGGTCTCCATGACTCTGGAGCAGAGGTTCCCAACCTTTTTTTTTTTTTTTGGTTTCTTCAATAAGCAACTCCTCCTTTTCTATCTATATAAAAACTGCACCAACCCTTTTTGCCTCTTCGTTGAGTGCACGCACCCTCCAAATAATCCTCAAAACCTTTTTTTCATGCCTTTCCAGACAAACAATCAGTCACTTTTTTCCCTTTCCAAGCAAACAAATGGCCGCCGTGAGCGTGCATTCCTCTGGCCATGGATGAAATGTCAGGGGTGGCGTTTGTGACAGATTGTGACAAGCTTTTGTTTTTACAAGATGCTGAAGTCTCTGACTATTAAATGAAAGAGTAACTCGAAACTCGAAGCTCTTGTGTATGGCCGTTTCGGCTGTAGCGGTATTCCTTTCAACAATCCAAAAGCTTTTGTGTGCGTTCTCTCGGTAACATTACTTTGACGGAGTCGGCTTGAAGATGAGCGAGCACATCATTACAGCTGAGCTGTTCCACATACTCAAGACTGGAAATGTGCTCCAACACTGATGATTCCTTTGATAAGTACACACTGACAATACTGGTGGGGGAAAAAAAGTAATAAGAATTTCATTTTAAAGAATGTTAATGTGCTGAGTAAAATAAAAGTGTAAAGTAGTGCCGCCAGTTTCATCTGAAGTGGAAATTACTGTGGCACCTTTCGGCCTTACTATAACTCTATACTTCTATCCTGTTGTTGAGACTGCAACTTCTCTCATCTTTTCCCTTTAAGTGTTACCACATTGGATGACTTTTCTTCAAAAATATTGAGTTGGAAAAGGGTTTTTTTCCATCCCTTCCCGACCCAACCCTGCCCAGTTATATGGGCTTGGGACTGGTTCTATGGGAACGCTGGCTCGGGACCCCTGAATGGCTGGGTTCTTGCAGTGGGGGAAATGTGCAGTCCAGTGTCTCTGGGGACATCTCACCATATGACGAGGCCAGGAATCAATCTGGAATATTGCCAGACAGACAACAGGATGAAACAAGAGGATTTGGGGTCCAACTCTACCCACCGACTCTCATCAGATTACATCCTGCGCCAGTTTGTATGCAGGTTGGTTTACATGCTTGAAGAGTGAAGGATCTCTTCCTCCACACTCTCTCCACGCTTGTAATGCATAACATCTGTGAGTCCTTAGCACAGCAACTGCCACAGCCCCTTCAACTGCAAAATTAATTAACTGCTCCTTTTCTGGCACAATCAGATACCTGTGAGTCCAAATTGGATTAAATCAGTTTGCTGTCATTCACTTTAAATAACCGTAGTGTGGTGTTTTTTTTTTTTTTTTTGCTCCTTATAGGGAATTCTTTTAAAGATACAAAAATCACTGTCTGCACCTTTCAGGCACTAATTTACCACTGAATGTCTTTGATAATACTCACAAAATGATCAAAGTTTAAAAAGCTAACAAACTAAAAGCCTAAACAAATACATTTTTGTCTGAAAGCACTGTCACACCTCAAAGGTTAGAGAAGCAAAACTTTGAGAAAAAAAATGAAGCACTTCAAGACATCTCGTGCAATATTCTCAAACCTATAAAAATGTATTGTTTGCCAACTCAGTAACGGTCATATGTTAAAAATAATTGTATGTGCATCACAAAATGTCATAGAGTTAAAGACCCCCCATGCAATCAATATAAATAGAATAACAGACAGCTACATTTAAAACATTTAAAAAAAATGGTCTCAGCTGGCTTCTGTGCACCTCAGTGTCCTAAAAGAGGACTGGAGGAGGTTGCTGGGAACAGGGAGGTCAAGGGCTTTCTGCTCTGCTCACATTGTTTCCCATGCTTTCCAGTTCCAGATAACAACCACAAAATGGATGCTGTCCTTTTTTAATCTGATGCAGCTGCTGAGGGCTGCCTCAGGATGGTGCCAGTGTGCTTCGAAACACAGTGACCCGCCACGAATGGATTCCACACCAACCCACGGCATTTATAGTCCGTGCAGCGTTCTCTGTGGCTTTATACTGTATTCACTTAATGGTAGACGTACAGAAACAGCTCTGCCAGCTTTTGAAGCTATTCACAATTCCATCAGTCTTATATATATATATATATATATATATATATATATATATATATATATATATATATATATATATATATATATATATAATGTAACAGGATTAAAGCTTTGTTCAAGAAAAAAGCATGCTTATATAGTAGAATTGCTATCAGAGCTCTGCATGTGTGGGAAATGCTATTTTACATAAGAATTTTGTGCACAAATATAAAAGAAAAAGTATGTACTTGTAAGTTTCTTATGAATACATTCATGCAGTGACTCTGTTAGTTTTACATACCAGCTTGCTCTTGGCTGGATTGGACCTTCACCACCAATCCCTGCTCATCAGCCAGTTCGGCCGGTGACAAGTCATCTCTGCTTTTAAGCAACTGCTTTGTTTTTGCATGTAAGGTTATCATATGGGGACACTGAAATATGCACATTTGCCTGCTAAGAGCTGGATATGAAGATCAACACCATTCTGGGCCTGTTGTGTGGTAACTAACATTACTTGGAAACATCTGTCTGACGACTAACAGGAAGCAAATGTTTTCAAGCATGCCCAACTAATTACATAATGAAAGTATTTTTTTTTTTTTTGTACGTGACCTAATTATAGCCAACATTAAAATAAGATGATTTCTTTTCATTGTATTTAAACACATAATCAGTGTCTTCAGTGCAGTAATGAATGCATAACTGAGATTACAGCGAGGGCTTTGGAGAGCATGCATCGGAAAGAGTATTTCCCTTATGGCGACATAAAATTGATGCAGAATAAAAATGACATCTTATATTACACAGACAAAGCACAGAGAGGAAATATAGACTGACAACATTAACTTCATGCAAATATAAGAAGACAAATGTTAGGGCTAAATAGGCAACCTAGTCTCTGTGTATCAACAGCAGAGACTGAGAGCCAAATAGTACAAGAACTTGTAGAAAATATTTCTATTACCATTATTACTATCATTTCTTTTTTTGTTGTTTTTCAAATTTCAATAGTCTTACAAGGCTGTTCAAACATGGAGTGATAACTATAACCATGACTGTACAAAGATGGTGGTGAATATGGAGTTCATATAGTAATTTATTTCACATTGTAATTTATTTCAAACAATATCCTTGGGATCACTTCTAGTGCAATGTCATGAATAATTTGAAATAACTTCCAAAAAAGCTGAGACACAGTGCTGAGCTGTCTTTGGTGCTGACGGTCCTTTATGAAGTATATCCTTTACTGATGTTGTCTTTGATGAGTGTCAGGGTGTCGTCAAACTGGTATCGTAATCATAGGGAATATGAACACATTTTATCCTCAAAAGACTATAGCTCTTGTAACAGAGTCGTAAATTTTTCCAACCCCTTTCATGTCATGAACCCATGAAATTCTGGTTTGCTTTTTCATTCTCTGTGCAATACGCCGCAGTAGCAGCAGTCCATCAAAGTCTATTTTGGAGCCTGGATTCAGCCGGAGGGTGCAGCGTGGGCTTTACATTCCCACGACTTGACCGTTCTATTTACTTATTTATCTATGGATCATCGTGTGAATGACCTTTAATGCACTTCCCTGTATAACTTGGTAGGGATAATGGGGTGAGGTGAGCCAGCTGGTGAGACTTCCCCCCTTGTACTTCGGCAACCATGCACCTTTATTGTCACGTTCGTTTCAAAACCACCCATCATCTTCGAGCACAGTGGAATGGGAGAAGCACTTGGGGGCAGCAGTGAGTGCCATTTACTCTTAAAAACGAAAAATTACGTTAAAAATAATGAACAAAATTTATTTGGAAAATCACAGTGTATAGCAGCTTTAAGATTAATGCTAAGACTGATCTTCCTGATGCAGTATCTGAGTATGAGACCAGCTTTGACAGTCGGTGACTTTAAATTAACAAAATCTGCTAACAAAAGCAGGAGCTGCCATTCCATTACCTCAGGAGAATCCCGGGGTGCACTTCTAATCATAATTACATAAATTAGTTTTTTAAAAGAAGTAAATTATCTTTAAAACTTCTCATGGATTTGATTCAGATTCAATTAGATAGACAGTTTACCCCAAATGGTGCTACTTATCCTCTGACTCAGATTAACTAACCGTAGGCCTGGGGCCAGTTGAGCCTTAGAAACACTTTTTAAAAAAATGATTTTTTTATACATTCAGATTAATTAAATTGATCAGAAACATGTTGTAATTTTGATATATTTTTTTAAATTTGACTTCTTCCCCATTTCCTCTCACCACGGAGACGGGACAAGTCAAGACCCTCCACTATTTGCAGTGCTTTTGGATATTTGTGCACACATTAGGTATGCTGAATGTGTCCGTACATTGATGAGGAACAGAGGAGGCTGAACTGTGAATTTGAAGTGGTGAAACCATTAAAGTGGTTTGTTTTTGAAAAATGTGGAAGCATTTTGTGATTAAATAAAGAAGGGGCTCCTGGGAAATTGTTCCCCGGTGTAAGTGGATGGAACAGGTTTTCAGCCAGGAGAGCAGTTGTGGTGAACACACATGAGAGGCCAGCAGGGCTGCCGTCACACACTTCTGCAACTTAAGAACTCTATCAGCAGAGCAGCACCTCAGGGTGACACACGTGCATGCACAGAATCATGAATATAAAAACATATGCATGAATCTAATGTTATTGGATGAATGTGAATAATAAGACAAGAAAAGATTGAGAGTCCCACTTAATATTAATGCATGTTTTAATGATCCCACTCTCTATATTGTATCACTGTTCTGAAATATTACTGCTCAAAAAAGAACATTTTCACTTTGTGAGATTTACAGTAGATGGGGGTGTGAATGCCATTGAAACTAAATTGTGAGGTGGTGTATGACTGTGTTTCACTCTGTCAAAGCTCCACTTGGCATGTGATAATTATCGAGATGGATTGGCACTAGATTGTGTGTACTGCCATGGATGCAGCACGCATTTGGAAAAAAAAAGACAAATCCTGAAAGGCACGTTGTCGATTAGCTTGAAGTGAGGTGGGGTGAAAGGTACACAGCAGGCCTGACCTGCCTTTCAGGTTTGGGGACATGCAACTTTCTCTTCTGTCTAAATATTTGAAATAATTAACCTTTCAAAAACTGTTTACATGTTATATTGTTTACTTAATGTGCAGGGATATCTGTCTGGAATAGAATAGCCAGAGGAATTTTCTACACTGTCACTCTGTTGTGATCAAAAAAATAATCCTATTTGACACAGGCACATCCTCTGGAAAAGCACGGCAAGTTGGGCTGTCAGCCTCTTTTGCTTGGCTCCCATCCCTGAAGTCTTTTGTTAATTTTCAACTTCTGGCTGCCACCGCCACCCCGCATCCCCATCCTCTCTGAGAGAGTAACGGTGATGCTTTACTTTTAAATGGCTGAGGGACTACTGTCATTGAAATCAGAGATGATAATTTCTATATCATAAACGACCAGCTCCCCGTTACCTCACTTTTGCAGTTTCTTATATGAAGTGTACCTGATCCATGGAGAGGAATTCACTGGAAGAAGTGGAACTGTGCCCCATATCCCATTATTGAGCCTCACAAAGGCCGGCCCCTATAGGAGTGAAACCTCCTCTTCATGCACCATAGCCACAAGCTACTGTATATAGAGAAATTTATGGGCTCAAAGCTGCTTCTTAGGCAAAAACACCATAGAACTATTCTGTAGATCACAGCTTTTATTACGTTTTATAAATCTGTAAAAATACATGATGCAAAATCCCTTTTATGCGAGCAGCGTTCTTAGCCTGGAAACATTGACAGAACATTCATTTGCAGTGAAAGTCAGTGGCTGGAAATGTACCGTAGGCTTCTTGATGTGTGTATTGTGGGTGCATGTGAAGGACGGACGCAGCTCTGACTTTGGATTTGACTGGCTCGGCCTGTAGCCTCTGGCTTCATGACTCTTCCCACATGGCAACACATTATGGCAACGCTATTTAGTCTATGCATACTACAAGCGAAACTGTCACAACAAATGAAAGTCACTGTGCATAGTGATCTGATCAGTGAAACAATGAAATGGGCCACGTTTCACTCAATGCCAAGTAATAGAAAAGGTATTTTAATCTGTTCCCATTATATGTTAAATGTGTCCAGTTTACTTGTGACTCGCTTGATGAATAAACAGAAGCTAATGGAAAAACACGATTTGAACCAGGATTCTGTGCTTGAGTGATTAAGTCTCCTTGTTAATGTTCCATATTTTCAGATAATTCACTCCATAACCACTGAGTAGCATGCACTTACTGTCGTTCTTGTCTCTGCTGTGATGTCGAAAAGTCTACCTGTTGTGTTATCCTCTACTAAAGAACTGTGTTGAAGCCAGCAAATAAAACATTTTAAATTCAGCACAGTCTACAGACAACAGCCAACAATGTGACTTGACTTCAATCTTCCCCTCTAGTAGCTGAAACTGAAAGAACTCAACTGTAGAACGAAGAGCTTCAACATAAAACTCAATCATGTTAGTTATGTGTCTGCTGCATAGCTATAGGTTATGGATGTTTAACATTGATAAATCTATGACTTCTCTTGACATTAGCAAAGCTTACCATACAACAGCTTTTACTATTGATCCAGCATTTTTTTGTACGTGTCTGCAACATGAGCGTAACATTTGCTTCCGTTATAATGAACCGTTATGGGCACTGAGACATTATTTGACTATAAAATGAGCCCTTTTTCTCTTGGGGACATGCACCTGACTTTTACTGAGGCAATATTTGCCCATGCTGCTGTACATTATAAGTCGTGATTGACTCGTCTCCCTTTTGGCTGTAGTCACGGCTAATATCTACATGTATTCTGTCCTCAGGTAATGTGGCATCTTGTTTAGAGGCTGCAGAGTAACAGGAGACAAAGAGGGCACGGATGAAACAAACAGACGTGTTTCCATGGTGCAAAATGGTTAGAGGTTCCTGTCTCTCTCTGGGGAAACATTAGCTGAGAGTTGCTGCACATTTAATGTTGCGTCCTCTTGTTAAGCTGTGCACAGTGATGCTGTTTATTTAGGTTAGCAGGAGTCCTGCTCCTCTAATGTCCCTTTCTCACTGGCTGGAACTGAAAGCTGCTGAAACAGTATAGAAAATGTATCCAAGTTAGACTCCTGGGTCTAATGTTGAGCTGGAAAGCTGATGGAAGAAGAAGCAGTATAATTATCGCTGTCTTTTTTTGTATTTATATTCCAACAAGCAGTCTCATAGAAAAGATACTAGATGCCTTTCTTTTAACTTCACAATGTCTTCTACCTTTAAACGGCACGGAAGGTTTCTTGTAGTTATCATTGTGTAGTTTTAAATTTCAGCCAGAAATTTTGTAAATATTTTTGTAAAAATAACTACCTGAGACTATTAAGTGGGGTTGGGATGCTCTGGAGCTGCAGGCATTCAGCTCACATCACTCTCCTGAGACTACAGGTGACCAAGGATTCACTTCATCACCCAACATTATAGGGTATGTCAGTATGATAATGAGAAAGTCTTATCTAATTTCTTTTGACCTTTCGTTTGAATACTCCCTCTGAGCGTGTACTTTACAGCAAAATCAATACATGCATCATGGTACGCAACAATTGCCACTGGCTATAAATTGTGCTTTAGCCTGCATTCACTATCTTTCAGTTATTTGTTTACATCTGTGATGAAACAGTGAAATTAGAGTCACTGTTTCCTTCAGTTTTTTGTTCATTTTAATGCCTGGTACAACTAAGGGTACATTTGTTTGGACAAACATAACGATAACCACAAAGATTGCTCATAAGAGTTTTATTTAAGAGCTGATATCTTACCATTTTCCATGGTTTTCTTGATTATAACCTAAATCACCTAAGTTTTTACATCAATAGCTATGGCGTTGTACAAACACCGCTTTTATGCATTCAGTGTTTTCTTTTCTGTCTGTTTTAGTCACATGACGTTTAGTGGTTCCAGGTATTAAAATGAACAAGAAAGTGAAGAAAAAATGGTGGTCTAATAATTTTTTCCATGACTGTATATATGAACATATATATATATATATATATATATATATGAACATATATGTGTGTGTGTGTTAGGAAACAACACTAAAATATAGGACAATGTGTGTGCATTACACTGTTGATAACGGTGCTCAGAGCTAAACTGTTCAAAAGGTGACAGGTTATGAAAAAAAATCTTTTCTTGAGTGCATAGATTCTGGTGCCTGGAGTTAAAACTCATAACTCTGATATTAAAGCCCTGTCAATTTGTTTGAGTTTTGAATCGGTCTGAAATATTGCTCTGGAGAATATCTTGTTCACTTGGCCGTTCAGATTTACAGGACATTGTGTCATCACAGACCTGAATTTTTCACCTTCTCCACCCATCTTAGAGATAAAAATGCTGCTTTTCCCGTGTTACATAAGTGGATAATGGAAAGCTGGAGAACAGATCTCAAGTAGGTACATTTTTTGTTTTGTCTTTTTTTCTAACTGTATTTTGAGCAAAACTATGACAGCTTTTGAAAGAAATCGATAATATTTTTTTGTTCATGGCCCTGATCCTTACTGCTTGTCACTAATAAGGATACATGAGGCAAATGCTGACACTCAGTTACATATTCATTTAGTAATAATAGTTTAGTTTCTATTATTCTTGAGAAAATAAAAAAATGGTCTTTTGTCAGAGCTGAATTTTACTGTTAAGGTGTTAAATACCAGTAGTAAGTGGAAACTGAATTCATGACTCACAGCTTCTTTTAAATGTGTTCTTTATTGAAACGTAAAGCAAAAAAATAAATAAAGTGCACAGCCTTGGAGGTTTTCATCTCTGTAATATTCAAATAACTCTGATGTGTGGCATCCATAGTTCTATTTAAATAACGGCATTCAAGCATGTTTACGTTGTAAAATTTCACTGACACTGCAAAGCTTAACATCTGAAATGTTGTCAACAGACATGCAACAACTTAGTAGCAGTTTCACAGTAAAGGCTGAAACAAAATGGCAAAACAACTAAAATCTGAAGGCAGAATCATTGTACGTCTCTGAATGTGACAAAATGAAATAAGTGACACCACATTTAGGAATGTTTGCCACAGTCTGTGGACAAACATAGTTATTACATGTCTGAAGTGACACCCGGCTAGCTGTAAATCTAAGTTGCACCACCATTTAAAAAGTTTAGAAATGACAATGTTTTAACAAAACACAACTGATAAAGCATGAAGCTGTGTCCCACTGCTGCTGTCTGACACTTCAAAGACTGCATTGACCTGCTTGAGACCACCACTATTGAAATTTCAAATAACACAAAAGTATCATGCAGGCAGCAGCAGTGCAGCGCTCTGCTCTCCTAAGATCTTAAGCATCCTAAACTCTCCTGAGACGTCCCCTCCCCTTCTCCAGCCATGACATTCGGCACAATGGAGTTTTGAAGTTGAAAAGCCAGCCTGAGGCTGGCTGACTTCCAACCTGGATACTCAACCCGGTTTAGACATTGACTTCTCCTCTGATTGTCCTGCTCAGAATACAGTATGTGGTTGTGTTTACATCGCGCTCATATGATTTAATTATTTTGGTACTTATCATGACATAACCTCCCATGTGGGAAATTCAACTAGATCCCTTACGGATGAAAATGTTTTAGGAAACATGTCTTTTTTTTCTTTTTTTCTCTCACACAGTACTCCTCTCATAAAAGTGCATTATTAGCTCATGTTTCACTTTCAAGCAATAACATTGTATCAAGGCATGTTTTGTCTTGGACTGAAATGATTTGAATGTCATCAGCATGGATCTTGCGCAACCATCTCTATGTAAGCTCTGAGATTTGAATTGTGAAACCATTTGTGGTTTTAAGAAAGAATGAAAAAAAATACCAATCTGTTTTAATGGAAACTTTTGGTCCTGACATGGGTCAAGAGTTAATTTATTTTTATTTTTTATTGCGAAATACAAGCTTGTACAACTGAATTACAGATGTTGTCCCTCAAGTCATGAAGACAAAAGCAAATGAAGAAAAAGAACATGATTCTTTATATCAGCTGGGAGCAAGTTGGAAGAAAAAACAGGGAAGGAGACCAACATGAGGAACAGGGAGTGATTTGCTGCTAATATCCTGAATATTTTTTCCTCTCCTGGAGATGTTAACATTCTGGTGGAGCTGTGTGGCTCAAATTGCAGCTACAATAAAAATGCCATCTGGTCGTGCTATTTCACTCCACATGACTTTATACATCTCTGGAGTTAATTTTCGAATTTGCATGTTGATGAATTTAAACAACAGTAACATTGTATAGTAGAAACATCAGATCCAACATTTCACCATTAAAGCGTAAGACATCTACAATATAATATCCATCCACACTGACTGTATCCGAGAAACAAGCATCTCTTTGTGTCAGCAGACATGTTGGCACCACAGTCTCTGATTTTATGTTGCTGCAGACCCTTGTGGACCTTATAACAGTTGGAGTTTAAGGTGTCAGGATACAGAGAAGTATATTGGAGTGTTTTTTTGTTTTTTTTTTACATGGGAAAAAACAAAAAAACAAACTACTAAGTAAGGATGCTAAAAATAAAATGAAGTCAAATTGTTTTGAAGAATAAGAACAAAGCCTGAATGTATTAACAAAGCTCCTACCTGGTGGTAAGTTGGATCAGATGGTGGGAGAGGGTGCCAGATAGAGCCAGTAAGCCCAAGCATATTATGAGGGTTGGCAAAGGGACCTGTTGGAAAGATTTTAAGCTCTCACCCCTGATAGAGCTTCAACAATATCCTGGGGAGGCGGGGGACATTGAATCTAAATGGGCCATGTTCTGCATTTCTATTGTTAAGACAGCCAACCATAAACCACAGGCAGGGAAAGCAGAGATTTAACAACACTGTTTATAGTTGGGGTGGGGTGCTGTTGACCTCAACTGGAAATGCCACCAGATGGTTTAAAAGAATACCACGAGGACCTTATCAGTCCCACTAATGCGTCTTCCACAGAGTCTTTGGACTCTGGGATGACATGCCCATTACGGGGGCTAAGGTCACTGCAGTAGACAAGGCCCCTACATGGATGAGATTCACCCTGAGTTCCTCTGACTCTGGATATTGTGGGGTTGCTTTGGCTGACACGCCTCTGCAACATCACATGGATGCTGGGGGCGGTGCCTCTGTATTGGCAGATTGGGGTGAGCTTTTTTTTTTTTTAATTATTTTAATTTTTTTTAACTTTTTTGGCACTAGTGGCCTTTATTTGACAGTGAAAGGCAGACAGGAAAGGGGGCAGAGAGAGAGAACGGGAGAGAACGAGAAGAATGGAATACTGGGTCTGTTGCTGGCCATTCAGTCCTCATACAAACAGAGTGAGAGTTTGGTTGCAAGTTGGATTTGTTTCAGCTTGGAGTTGGACTCTTCCAGGACTGCCCGTTGTCACTGATGCCGTTCATAAGTTTTATAGACAGAATTTCTCACCGCAGCAAATGAGTGGAAGGAATCTGCTTTGGTGACCTCAGTATTACATCTGTAATTTTTTTTTTTTTTTTTGGATCATGTCGTCCTGTTGGTGTCATCGAGCCAAAATGTCCCTGCTCTCACTGGAGTAGTTTGAAAACAAATGTAAAGTGACAAGGACACGAGTGGGTAGAAAAAGTTTTCTCTGCAGGGTGAGTGGACACCCCCTTTGGGTGATATGTTCAATCATCGGGGAAAAACTCCGAGTAGAGTCGCTGCTCCTCCACAGAGATGAGTTTCTGAGGTGATTTGGGCATCTGGTTTGATGCCTCCGGGATGCCTCCCTGGGAAGGTTTTCCAGGCATGTCTAATGGAGAGGAGGTTCAAGGGAGGACCCAGTTCACGCTTGACAGATTATTTTTCCCGGCTTGCATAGGAACGCCTCCATATCCTCCCAGAAGAGCTGGAGTAGGTGGCCTGGGAGAGGGACGTCTGTGTGTCTCTGATTAGACAACTTCCTCTGTGACCTGAATTTGGATGAGCATAAGTTAATGAATGGCTGAATGGATAAAACACTATTAAAAACAATATGTGCTGTATAGCAAAAAAAAAAAAAATCTAAACTGCAAACATTATATTTGATTCCATTTGTTTTTTTGCTTTTCTGTCCATCTGCATGGTTGTAGGCTGTAGTCTCTACCCCTCTGAGGTAGAAAGAGTCTGAACTGCTTTAAAAAATAGTTTGCAATACTTTGGAGTGTTGGTGGATCCAAAAAAAAAAAGAAGAAAAAAAAAAGAAAATCTATCCACATTTGTGAGAGGCGTGAAATCAAAGCAATCCTCTTGGCTGCACTTAAAGAGGCCTTCACCTATAACTGATCCACCTCTTCACAGAGTGGAAAGACAAAGTTTGAGAGCCGAAACTTTTTTTTCTTCTGTTATAAAATGTCTGCATCTAGAAGAGGTAGAATCTGGCACTCAGGAGAGGTTGTAAAATAACTATAATAATTAACTTAGGCAAATCTTAATCCAGGTTTAATGTTGTCTTCATGTGGATCATCTTGTTTGCTGGTTTATGTAGTTCTGTAATGTATTAAAAGTACAGTTTTGGGTACAGCAGCATCATGGATTAGATCATTTTAAGTATAGCATTTCTTTAACATACCCCAAAGATATCTGACAAGAAAAGTCAGTGTTCTTCTTTCAGTGCACCTAGTACTTTTAGAAATAGCGGTACAAGAATGCCTGCAATGTCTTCTCTGAATCAAGATTTCTGTATCAAGTTGTCACATGATTTATAATGTTAATTTATTTCAAATAGAATGTAAATTGAGGGTAACATAAGACTTAGATATACAAGCACATCATTCATTACCTAATAAATTTCAGTGACTGTATAATTAAGTCTTAATGAGGCTTAATGGATGCTTTAAAGTTAAAAAAAATGAGAGCACATTTGGAATCCTGGGCCGTAGATGTGCAGAACATTCCCACAGCAAAACTGGAAGTGACAAAAAAGGAAAGAAAAGTTAAAGAGAACAAAAAGTTTTCAAAAAGAGCTATAAAAAGAACTATATATCCTTTTAAGACACAAAAGAGACAACAAAGAAGTGGCCTTCTAACTAAGCGTGAAAGTCTGAATAGATGACTTTGTATTGCAGAGTTTGAGGAATGGACCTGTAAAGAAAGTTTTTTTTTTGTTTTGTTTTGTTTTGTTTGCCTTGATGCAGGCAGCTGAATTTTCGATATATCTGTATTTTGCACTTCTGCTAAGCATCTTTTCCATTGATTTCTCTCTGCAGGCGTATGTTGAACATATTATTCTGCTGTTGCTGGTTGTTTTAAGGTTGCATACTTTCAACCACTGTGAGATTGTGAGATTCTGCTGCATGTAGAGCAACTCCTTTAAAACAAGTTTTATTTCATATGTATGTTGCTAAACATACCAATTTCTTTCAAATGTAAGTGTTTTGGGCATGCTTTCTTCATTTGCACATCGTGTGTGCACCATGCACCTCCATGAGGAGCAGTTGCTGAGCTGTGGGTGTGGAAGGCTGTGCCTGACTGGGACCCCCTGACTGATTTGGATGATTAATGCTTGCAATTGGAATCTTCACAGCTAATACAATCGATAGGTAATTTATAATCCATGCAACTTCGGGGGTGATCCAATTAGAACAATGAAAAGATTGTATCTTTCCAAGATGTCAGCTCTGTTTGCTTGCTTATGTATGCTGCTACAGGTAAAGTGTGGTTTAGCACTAAAAGCTGCAGCACTGCAGAAAATAACCTACACCGCAACCTAAGTTTTAACTCACATAATACATAGTAACTATGTAGATCACACACAGTATTGGACCGAATATTAGATGACATTTTTTTTCTGGAAATCATATTCTGAAATATAGGATCGTATTATAATCGAGGTCTAGACTTTTCTATTGTCATTACACATCTGCGCCGCTGGATGGGGCCGGGAACGATGAGAGCAACAGTGAGCCCAGCGAGGGAGAAGACCTCTGTGAGTAAAAGACTGTAGTCTATACTGATACACATATGACAGCTAAAGGACACTTTGCACTACTTTTTTATTGCACTTTTGTATTGCAAGCACCGTTTCCCCCTTCCAGTCAAATGATTTTACATATAAGGCTAGCCAGGTTATGTCAGTTTGCAGTTTACAGCTTCTTTTATTTATTTTTTTAAAAGCAGTTGCAATATAGCAAACTGTTTATTGCACTGATATCAATAATGCATTGCACCACTTATTTGATTTAATTGATAATTTTATTTTTACAGTCTGACTTGTTAATGTTGTTCTTGAATAGAACTTCACTTTGATGGTTAATGCAGTTTATTGCGCTGTTATTATATCAATGACGTTTTGCACTACTGTTTTGTTGCAGTATAGATTTTTACTTCTACAGAGTGAATTGTTAATGATGTCCTTGAAATTAAATAAAACTTGACTTTGATAGTTATGTTGTTGTGGTTGTTGCTTATTCACCAGGTCATCATCTCATATTTTAAAAGAATAGAGTTTATTAAATAGTACTATACACTGATCTTAAATAACATGGAAACCTGACACGTACCTGTGCCTTAAGTATGGTACCATGCTTTTTAAAAAAAGATGAAATCATTAAAACTTTTAACAATACAGCAGAATGTTATCTCTGTGTTTTTTTCTATAATAATTGTACAATAAAAAGTTTCACGAATAATAACTATTATCTTCAACATATTCTTATTTTCCCAAAATGACATTTGAAAAATAGCAGTCGTCTTATAATCAGAGTCGTCCTATATTTGGGCCAATACGATCGTTAGAGCATCTGAATCGTAACTACAGAAAATCATAAATCGTGCTGAACGGAAACAGCCAGAGAAAGCAAGCATTTATCTTGATTTGACATAGAGATTTTGGGATTGCATGAATCCAGAATTTTGCACTGTAATATAATTTATCATGGTGAAATACCAAAGGTAAGATCAAATTCATAGTTGGGAAGCAGAAAGTGATGTGATGATATTTTTCTGTTCTGCAACTGCTGGCGAAATGCATTTTCGTCATTGAATGATGATCCTGACATCACTGCAATCCATATCCATGTGGAAATAGGGGGTAATTTTTCTATAAGGTACGTGAAAGTACTCAAGACAGAAGAGGATTGCTTTATTTCAGCTTCCTTCCACTGATGGTTGCTCATCATCACGTAACATTTCCATCATGTCAAAACCACAAGTCAAAACCGACCAAACACAGTTTTCTCACTCTGAACCTGTCACCTCTCTCACTCTGGGGCCTCACTTGAGTCAAAAAACTAACTCAGAGTCAACAAATTCTGAGTTTGTTGACTCTGACTCTTAGCATTGAGGTTCCAGTCCTTAGTGCCAAAACCTGTTCATTTCAGAACAGGTTGGTTCAATCAACTCTGAGTATGTTAACCCCGTGTCATGTGACTTTCTGCAGAAATGTAAAATGGCAGAAGTGGAGAAGGAAAGACAGTTGATGTGAAAGAAATTACAGAGCGAAGTGATCATGTAATTTAAATTCTAGTATTTAAAAAAAAAGAGAGAGAGAAAAAAACACTGGAGTAGTTGACGAAGAATAAGAACCTTTGCCAGCATTAACAAAGAAAAATATAATTCATGGAGCTTCAACGGTTATGTGGGTTCAGTCAATACCCCCAGTAAAAAATATTTTTTACTCACAGATGTGGAAGCAGGATACGAATAAAAAGTTATTTTGAATAATTAATGATATCACCTTCAGTCATGTAGGTTACCCATAATCCTCCTTTGATGACTCTCATGTTTGTGGCTAATGAGAAAGAAAAAAATAGTTTGCTTTTCTCACAGCTCTGCTAGTCTATGTTCAGCATCCCTGCTGTTTTTAAGGAAACTGACATTTACAAATAAATAATAGCTTATGAAATAAAATAACCCAAGTGAAGTATGGGTGATATTTGAGATGCACAGAAAGATAAAATCATATATATAAGTTACATACATGAGCTATGTAAATTAGGGAGGGTGTACATTTTGTAAGTCATGAGCCAAGAAAAATGTAACCTGTAGGCTTCATAGTAAATGTAGAAATTGTGATGACTTAAAATGGGCACTGGCTTCTTTGACCATCTTGCACTCTAGACCACGCTCTTGGATGAACTGGGGAACCACTGGTGTGTTGTGCTGTTCTTTATCAATTTTACTGAGTAGCAGGGCTGCGGACTAAGGCTTTTTTTTTTAACCTCCTTTTGCTGGTGCAGGCCAGTGTAGTGAAGGACACCGCCAACTGACGGTCGCCACATGTGAGTGGTGTGTTGGATAAGCAGCAAACATGTGCTTACGTTGATAGGACACGCACCCATAAATGCCTGCAACCAAGATTTGATGATCATCAAGATCAATGGGAGCATTGTTGTTGTGCATTCCTCTTTATTGGCTGCTTACTGTGTGTTAGATTACCATGAAACACTTTCCCATTTACACTCAAGCCCCTTTTCCTTTAGGGGCTGTTTATGGGTTTTGTAAAAAGAATCATTAAATTAAAGAAGGTGTGTGTGTGTGTGTGTGTATATATATATATATATATATATATATATATATATATATATATATATATTAGGGCTGTCAGTCGATTAAAGTCTTTAATCGCGATTAATCAAAAGATTTTCATAGTTAACTTACGATTAATCGCACATTAATCACATTTTTTTAATGTTCTGTTCATCATCTATACCCATTTTGGCCTATACAGGGTCACGGGGATCTGCTTTATTTTCTTTTTAAGTCTTTAGTTTGAAAACCGGAAGTCCACCAGTGCGGCTGTACTTTTTGGGGGCTGAATTCATCAGCTTCTTAGTGTATTTTGTCAGGGCTGCTGCTTGACTGCAGTAATTTGCTGACGGTCCCTAAACTCCATGGCAGCAGCGAGGTACTCAGAAGGACATTCAGCGTTGTTCCTGAGAGTTTTTTCCAGACTCACTGAGCTTGGAGGGTTGATGACACTTGTGAAATGTCTGGCATACTTACATCTACAAAATGATACCAACATGGATGAAACAGGTGCCGTTTTCATGACGCTATTAAAGTTTAAACAGAAAAAAAATCAAAGCGAATGTCGGATGTCAAACTAACTTTACCGCATCCTGCAGTGGTAACTCAGCTCACAGCAACGTTAAATACAAAAAACCTTTTTCTTCTCAACAGACCCATCTGGCAGCACCTAAAGGCTAAACTTGCTGTTCATAAGACCCTTTTCTGTTGCCGTGTTTGTCTTATATATATATATATATATATATATATATATATATATATATATATATATAGATATATATATAATATATATATATATATATATATATATATATATATATATATATATATATATATATACACACACACACATAATTAACAACATAACATAAAACCAATAAACCATAAACCAGTGAGAGGTACTTTAAACAAATGCATAAACTAATGCTAGAAAATAAAATAAAACATGGTGGTGTTTTGGTGCAGACTCATCGAAATGCAAAGTGTACAGACATCATGCCAACGGCTGGAGCAGACCTTGGCTGAGCTCTGTGTGGGAGGGCAAGACATCTGGACAACACTGCAGAGAGCAGAGAAACTGAGAGGGGAATCCATCATTGACCACATTAGCATCGTTATCATCTTGTTGCCCCCATCAAAATTTAAAACAGAATACACAATTAGAAAACTGTATGGACAAAAGTAGAACATGGAAAAAAAGAGACTTCTAAAGGATAAACTAACTTCTAGTGAAGAGTAAAATGTGCAGACAGGTCGTGGTGCAGTTTGTGTTCTTCATTATACAGGCCGATATGCAGCAAACTCAACCCAAACAAGTTTTATTATCTACTCTCTTTAAATCAAATTAGCTTAACTGAAGTCATTTGGAGCATAAGGGCTTGTTGTTTTTCTTAAATGTAATTTCTTCCTCCACATGGTGAAATAAGCAAAACAACAGACTGCAACACATTACATCTCAAGAGGAGAACAGACAGTTTTACATCTGCGCCACATGATGGATTGAAAGTTGCTCCAAATGCGCTGGATGCTTGTCACAACAGATCGTGTCTGCAGCTTCAGGGAGTGGCTCAGCGTTTTGACTCACATGAAGCACAGATGCATCAGGATGCTGGATGGTCTCCCTGTGCTGATCGGGGAAGACAAGCTGTGTTCACTTTTGGTTTCCCAAGCCTTTGATAACATTCAGCTACTCTTTTTTTTTTCTTCTTTTTTTTGTCTCTTGCATCATATATAATAATTTTTTAGCATATTGACAAAGCTATCTGCCGACAAAAGTTCAAGAGAAGTCTTCATAACAGAGATTGATAGCATGTAATAACGAAGTGTCAGTTATGTGGTATTTTAAATTTCCGGCAACAATAAGCATCTTCCTGTCATAGTTATTGTCATACACAGAGAATAGCCTTCAGAAAAAAAAAATCAGCTTAATATTAAAGGATATCTCACAGTGTTTCTTCAATCTTTTTTCAAACAAACATAACCGAATGAATTTGTGGTTTATAATTGCATCAAGAGATCTGTGTGGAATATACTATGAGTAAGATGAATATTTAATGACACAACATTTACAATTTTCAAATATTCATCAAACAAACCACTCCACTGAATTAAATATCTTGCATAGTCTTTAACAACCACTTCAGCAAATGTTAATAACCTATAATATTGGCTACTGAACGGGTTTGCAACATGGGATGAATTGATTTCAGTACCTGCTGTCAATACCAATGAAAAATGCAGTTAATTCTGTTTTATATGAAGGATGTGCAGCAGACGTTGTAAAATGCGGACTATTTATAAAGCAAGGTGCTTTGTTGTGGACTACAAAGAGCAAGAAAGAATGAAATAGTTGAGCTCTGAGGAGTAGGCTCCTGTCTCTGATATTATATGACGCATCATCTGGCTGAAAGCATCCATTTTATCAAAACGTGAGATGTGTACACTTGTTTTCTCAGAAATGTTCAGGCATGCTGTGCCATTAATGTGATGTTCAGTTGACATCAAAGAAAAAACCTTGATTAAATAGCCTGTACACCCGTACAGGATGGGCCCATGGGTTCATGCTGTTTATGTTAAATTGTCTTCCTGCTGTGACCAAGCTGCAACACAAACTTTCGTCCCTTTGGCAAAGCTTCAAAGTGCACTACGGAGATGACATCCCTATTATGGCTTCTTCTCGTTTGTTTTGAGGTGACGGAGTGGAAACCGGCACAATGTTTTGCTGCTTTGGTCCATCTATTTCAAGATTTGACTTGTTGTCTGATTTAAGATTCCCCTCTGCGCATCACTGCAGTGCTGAACTGTGTTTGTTGGGAATCTGTCAGCTTTAACAAATCTTGTCGTTCTGCTGTCACCTCTCCTGGCAGCAAGGCAGTTTTGTACATATGTTTTGCTCATGGCACAGCTATGATTAAACTGAAGCCACTGCGGTAAGTAAACGTCCCCGAATGGTGTTTATGTCAGAATTATTATGTCATTTCCTGCCCATTTTACCATTTAGGCAGTTATTGAAGCTCTCAATCCTGTTTGCATGGTTTACGCTCATGCATGATTTATAGGATGACTCACTGTCTGACGGCACAAGTTGTTTGTGATTATACAAATATGCGCTTAATAAAGTGGATGTTATGCTGGAAATCTTTTCATTAAATACCTTTTGGAAAATGTTACCTAAGACCTCACACCTTTTTAACTAAGTGTCTATGTATTTAAATGAATCTCAATCTCATGATAGAGCAAAATAAGAAGGAAAAAGGGCATGTGTAGGTTTGGTGCAATAAATGTATGTCAATGTTTTGGCCAAATTGATGAAACAGAGTGAAACATTGTTTTCAACTTTTTAAGCTATATTAGAGTATTACCCTTGTGCACAATTTTAGATGCAAAAAGTTAATGCAGATCTAAGCTCTAAAGATACCTGTTACAGTGGGTTTACACCTTAATTAGCTTGTTATGACTTGAGCAAGTTCAAATATCAAAGCTTTTTAAATCTGCTCAAATCCTTTCCCAACAATGGGCAGCCGTTGGATGCTTAAAGCGGCTGTTAAGCACTCTGTAAACAGGGCTCAAAAAAAGAAAATTAAAAAAACCCAAGAGTCTCACCGGCGCCAGTGCCTTTTTGCTGGAATAACGGACAAGAGAAGGAATTCAATCTCTTTCCTGGCTACTAAAGTGTAACACTCTTATATTGCGATCTAAATAAAGCCCTTTTCTTATTTTTGTGATTTTTGAAGGAGTATAAGTCGTTTAGACTTTATAGCACAGAAGCAGCACCGGTGAAAGACAATGGACTCTATCTATTGAGTGTTAGTGCTGCATTTGATACATTTAAATCACATCATCCTAATGCAGAAGTTTAAGTGTATTATTGGGATTAAAAGATCTACATTAGCATGAATGATAAATATGAAGTCATATTTATCAGACTGAATCTACTTTGTTGACATGAACAAACCCTGCTTTTACACCAGAGTTAGATATTCCACGATACTTTTTACATTTTACATGCTTCCTTTTGGTACTATTATTAGGCAGCATGGCAAAAAAAAAATGTCACTGTCATGCTGATGATACTTAGCTATACTGATACATGTAGCCAGATGAGAACAGTCAGCTAAAATATAAGCATGTCAATTCAATTAAATTCAATTTCATTTGTGTAGCATCTATTACGATGCAAGTTGTCTCTAGGCGCTTTGCAGAGACCCAGAGCAAGTCTTGAACACATAGAGGCCTGGAAGACATCCATTTCCCTGCTATTAAAAGCAGATGAAGGCTGAGACTGTTGGAAGACCTAATCATGTAGTCTCCTCTGGATGGCATTGCTTTGGGATGAAGAACTACTGTCAAGAACCTTGGAATTTTATTCACCATCATTTGTCTATTGATTCACATATATAACAAGCTTCCTGGGCCAACTTCTAACATCTTTGCAGTATTTCAAATAAGAGAAACATCCTCTCTCAGAATAATGCAGAAAAACCTGTCAAGGCATATGTTAAATTTAAGATTGAACTATTGTAATTTCTTATTGCTGGGAAGTCTCAAAGTTATCCTCAACAGCTATCCCTTGATCCAAAATGCTGCAGTGAGAGTTCTGATGAGGATTAGAAGGAAATATTTTATTTCACCAGTCTTTGCTTCGCGGTTCATTTGCTTCAAATGAAATCCAAAATTGAATTTAAATTTACTATCCCCAAAAATAAAATTTTTCTTTCAGACCGCAAGTTTACTTGTGTTTCTAATTTTAAAACTAGATTGGGTGGCAAAGTTATCAGTTATCAGGCCCGTCTCCTGTGGAACCAGCTCCTCGTTTGTGTTTGGGGCAGCGACACTCTACCTTTGAGGCTACTTTTAAAGCTTTCCTTTTATGATAAAGCTTATAGCTATTTATTCATACTGCTATAGCTCTAGATCACTGGGAGACCTACCATGATTCACGTGGCCTCTTTCCTCAGTCTGCTCTCCTCACTCGTCATGTATGTATGAAATTATTACCGTTATTAACTTGGTTTTTCTCTTTTTTTGTCTCATATAAATGATCTCTTTGTGTTTGTTGTTTCACGACTCCGGCTGGTCACAGCTGAAGGCCACCCTTCATCAGCCTTGCTTTGCTGGAGATGTCGTTCTGTAAAGGGGAGTTGTTCCTTTCCACTGTCGCCTCACGTATGCTCAGCACGGCAGACTGAATCAAAGTAAAGATTTGATGTAATTACTGTGGTCCGTTAGCAAGGTTGTTTTCAATTGCTATTACATGAAAATGTACATAATAACTCCCTAGACTTAAATGGAAAGCATTTTAATTCATTATGACTAAAGAGAACCATATTTATTCAACTACAAAGAACTTACTTCCTTTCTATGAAAAGAGCCTTGAGAGGACTTTTGTGTGAATTTGTTCAGTACAAATAAAAAATGGATTTAATTTAAATAAAAGATTTGATAAAATGTAATTGTGCATTAAATCCTCCCCCCCTCCCCCCCAAGCTTTTCACAGCAAATAGAAATCTTGACAGAGGTTCTGTGAGCAGCTTTGCTCTCTGCTGGTCAATTCAAGTTGGTCAAACCTGTCGAGGATCAAAAAAAAAAAAAAAAAAAAAAAAAACCAGCTGTGTGGTATCTGCGTCCTGATGTCAGGAGGGGGCTTTGAAACAGGAGCAGGCTGACTCACTCACTGATGCCGCTGAATGCTGACATCAAAACAAAGAAGCAGAGGAAATAAGCCGTGGCATTGAATCAACAAACAGCTGTCAGCCATCCCCGCGTTACACTGACGGGCTCTGCCGTGGTGAGAACAGCGTAGCGTAAATGGGAAAGGACAGATGGACACGCTCCGTTTGGGTGACAGACTGCGCAGCCCTGGGAAAGGTGCGGGGACAGGCAGCCTTTTATAAAGAAATGTGTTTGACACATCAGAGCCTTGCTGCAAAATCACATCAGGCTGCCTGAGGATGGATGCTGACTCTGAAGTTGGTGATAAAATATGGAAGTATTAAAAAGTTTGAAAGCTGCGGGGATATCTAAATGAAAATGCTTCTGTTCGACATGAAAGTTTGATGATCTAATTCAACTTAGTAATCAAAGTCTCAATCAACGCTCATACTTTTGTCTTCAGTTTTTTTATAACAGACGTTTTCACTAGGCATTTTGAAAGCGCACAACTGGAACGTGAATATTTCTCTCTCAGTGAATAAAAGCAATTAAACTAAATTGTGTTGGTGAGGCTGTCACAGAAGATGTTTGGCAGCAGCACCCTGATAATGCAGCCGGTGACTGTGTGTGATCTCTGCTGCGATAACAATGTTATTATATATCCCCCACATCTCCTCCTGTGCATTCTGCATCACTTTCAGGTGATTTAGATTTGGTCACATAACAGTGCAGCCAGTGACAGTCCTATTTGATTTTATTCTTAATGCAAAGCATCAAAACTGGTGCGTGCTGTAATTGTTATAGGGGAGATACGAGACAATATTTAGTGCATTATAGCTCTTTGTCTTATTACCGTCCATATCTTTAATCCTCAGTTCATCCTTGTGTTATTACAGAGACTGCAACGTGCAATATTCACGACAGCATCTCATGCCATTAAGTAGTGGGAGCTCTTGTTATGTCTTTTGGGAACAGTGTCATGTATATTTTTCTGTCAGCACCTTGAACAGCTTCACTCAATTTGCTTATGTCTAATGACTTGTTTTATTGTTTGTTTTTTTTTTTGTGTTTTTTTTATATCAAAATGCAGAACAATCTATCCGTCTGGATGAATTTCGATTTTCAGCGCTGTCAAAAACCACACTGGCAGTTTGCTGTACTGCTGTCACTTTGGTCCATCCACCCTCACAACATAGTTGACGTAATAATCAAAGAGCAATACACAAATCAAACAGGCAAGATGAGGAAAAAGAAATTCTAAAGATACAATAACATGTAGTTTCTTTCTTTGTGTCTCTGATGCCACTATGTGAGACTCAAGGTGAGTTGTGGCAGTAGATTCTTCATTTCAGTCTTAGTAAGAAGATGGAAAAGAAACTGTAGATATCACACAACACTTCACAAGAGACTCAAAAGAGTTTTGAGAAATGAAACTGAGAAAAATTAACCTGTGTGAAAGCATTACTGAAATTTAATTTCAAAGGTGTGCCAAAGATGAGGCAAGCCAGGCATTTCAAGCAGCACTTTATGCTCGCTTTCAATCCAAGTCCATCATTGATACAAGTCAAAAGTTGAAAAGCGGATACTGATGTTGGGCCGATATCATTGTGCATCTTTGGTGATTAGACCAAATATAACCGGAGTTACAATCAATAAGTTAGGCCATACTTTTTCTCAAAAATTGTCGTTATGTTTAGTGCAGGAAAAAAAAGGGTATAATAAACCTGATTACGCTGAGGAAGTTGCTCTGCACGCTGAATTTGCAAGGAAAAAAAATTGACCTATTGATGGAAAAATGCACGAATCAAAGAAACTATTTGACAAGGCATGTAATTTGGTTGCTAAGGAGGAGGAGAAAGTGTACACGCTGGCTCCAGGTGAGACTTCCTGGATGTGTAAAGCTTGTGGTTATGTCCCTCTGTCTGGACAGGAAACTGTAAATAGATGGACAAAAAACCAACAAACAAACAAAAACACATGAGCTGCATTTTATTGTAAATTAGCTGTACATAAATTTGTTGTTTTCTAAATATGTGTATGTGTTTTTTTTTTTACATTTAAAATAATATTTGCATTCTAAACTTTGAAAATGGTTCATGTTTTTTACATGGTTTTCACATAGTTCGTCCTTCTTGGATTTTGTGTATATTGTGTGATTTTAAGTCCATTGGTTAATGCAGTATGTCAAGAAAAAGACAAAATAAAAAACTATAAAGTCACACTTGTAAGGTTGTGCTGAAAAAAAAATGATAACATGGCAAGCTAAATCATTTATGTCTGTGTGAAATATAAAGGAAAAATCAAAATAGTATTAGCCGATTATTCATATCTTAAGCATCACTAAGCATAAATGTCATTGTTCCACTTAAAAACAAACAAACAAACTTTCATAATAATAATACTTTAACATACCTTATTGGAACTTGTATGCATTTTGAAAACATAAGCTTGTTATGAAGTTAGCCCCGTTTTAACATCTATAGGCTACAGCATTAAGGAAGCTGGCTAGTAGCCTGTGGCTCCCCCCCCAGCTCCCCCCTGCAGCCTCTGATGCTATGGAGGGGTGTTAAGTTATGTTCATCATCCCCAATATGCCCATGCTTGCTAAATAAGTGGGGACTGACTAGATTGGAGACTATAGATGCCAAAACTGAAGTATTTAAACATTAAGAAAGCATGCAAACGTTCACTGAAATGGGCTGAAGTGTCTGTTCACAAAGACAAATGCCTTTGGCTTCTACGAATACCAATTAATATTCTGTTTATCAGAATTTTGAAAAAACCAAATCATGCTGTAGATGTGAATATTATATAAAAATATACACATAAAAAAGATGTTTTCCTCGATGCAGGAGGGGTTTTGCATATTAATGTGAAAAACTGTGGAAAACTGTGAAAAGAGTCAAATTTTTTTGAACTCACTGCATCTTGAGAAGGCTCATGATCAATGGCTGCTCTTCAAAAGAGAAAGTTCATCCTGTGATGCTCAACAGCTCTAATTAATGTGCCACCCTACAGGCAGCGACACAGTTCTGACCTGTTCTTGCTTATAACGCCATGTTTAATTTGTCCCAGACTGCAGAACTGAAACGTTTGCTTCATATTCTTTTTTTTTGTTCACAGGGAAGATTGGCAGACACGGTCCGTGGTTCTGAATGCTGGGCAATATTCACTCCACATCAAAATAGCAGCGGTTTTCATTATCTATTCAAAGCTGACAGAACATATTTTCAAAAACAACCATTTCCAGGGTTTCGGATTCCTGGCTTATCAAACTTGTAATTTGTTCATTCAAAGCATACCGGCACAAAGATATCCTTTGTTAAATTTTCTTGCAGAACTATGTGAAATATTTTCACATACCAGTGTGCCTCATAACAGTTATGTTGACACCTCCTCGGCGGTCCACAAGGACTGTCAGACTGTCCTTGGGCAATGAATAAAAATAAGATATTACAAACAAGGAATGAATATAACTGTGGCATTAAAGCTTGTTTTATGGTCTCCACAAATTTCATATCCAGCTGTTTAATTCAAGTTCTCATCTCATACATATGCAACAAAAGCTTTAAGATTATGTGAGTTGCATGATTTCCTCCTCAGCTTGTTTTGGAGATGAGTGTATTCTTGCTTAAATGAAAGAAGAAAAAAAAAAACCCTCACTCAAACTTTAGTGGTGGTGTCTTTTTTTTTTTTCAAGGACTTCACCTTCAAAGTTGTAGACAAAACTTCCAAGCCATCCGTCTCGAGAATTTAAATCTTTTTTCATCAAAATAACCACTGTTGTGTCTTTTTTTTTTCCCCCCACAACAGCTGTCTGGAAGAGACAGCAGTTTGCATGATTGCATTATCACTTCAGCTGAACCCTGCGGTCATATCTGGGCTCGGTCCAGTATAAGTTAAGAAATTATTGTCAGTGATTGTCTCTATGGTAAAGGATCTGACTCCTAGACACTTCACAGCTCATTGTGGATGGGTTTTATAATCAAAGGGCTCCCACAGTCCTGGCTTTTGGTTGTAACTCCACCAATAAGGTTGTAAATTTACTGTGGATTCACAACAGTACCCTTGTGTGTTTCACAATAATATATAAAATAACATAAACAAGTACAGTGATCCCTTATTTTTCGCTGCTAATGGGGACCGGCGCGCCCCACCCCCCCGTGAAAATCAAAATCCACGAACGGGAGCTGGAGCCCCTGAGCCTAAATAATGTGTTTAAAATATGTTTAAAAATCACAAAAAAGTAGCGAGGCACTGCAGCGAAACAAGAAAAAGGCTCAACTGTGGTCTTTCTGTTACCTTCACAGCCTCTGGTCTCTGAACTGTGGTATAGAAACTGCTGGTATTGTGCTATTTTTGGCTCGTAGTTAGCAGCTAACACGCTAACGACAACAAAAGAAACAGTCCAGTTTTCTCTACATGGAACGAGCACTTTATTCTGGCACTGCAGGAACTTGTAACATCACACAGGTTGTATTGTTCGGCTCCTGTCGGTTAACAGAGAATGTAAATCTATACACACTGGGCTGCTGTTTATGCTCACTCCACTTTTCATCTAACCCCATCTTCGTGACCCACGTCACACACACGCCATTACCCATAAGGCCACACCATAAGGCCACCTTCTTGAAGGGGCCAGGCTGGCTCACAACATTTCTTCAATTTTTTCTTGATTTTTTTTATTATATTACATATTTCTGATAATCCGCAAATAACTAAAATGGCAGAACTTAAAGCGCAAATTGGCAAGGGATCACTGTACTCATTCTTTGTCCTACACAATTGTTGTTTCCACTTTTATTTCAATGGACACTTGCTTCATGTGTCATGTTTTGTTTTATTTCCAGTCTTTATTTTTCTCCACCTTTTTCATTGTGACAATCCTGTGTTTCTCCAGTTAATTGGTCCCATGTGTGTGTGTGTGTGTTTTTATTTTCTCTTTTCATGCCTTTTTAAGATTAATTTTTTTATTCGTTATTATGTTTCTTTTTTATTTAATTATCTGGACTTCTTTTGTCGACTGTTTAAATGTCCTTTCTGTTCTTATGCCAACTATATTTAACATTGTAATTGGCATAATGTTATAGCTGTTGTAATGGTACTTCTTCTTGAAACTGTTGAAAATAACATAAATGTGTTGGGATTGTCTTTGAGTTTGATTCTTTATCGTTTCTCTTGTTTGGAGTTTTAGGTTTGGTTTACTGGTTCTCTTTTGCTTTAGGAGTCTTGTGCTTACATTTCCTGTTTTTTTTTGGTACGTGTCTCCCTGTGTTCTCCCTAGTGGTGTCTGTCTACACCTCAGTCTCGCTTTGCCTTGAGTGTTTGGCAGTCTATACACAGCCTTTTGTCTCATTCCTCCCTTGCTGGTTTTTCATCGTCATCTTGTCAGTTTGGCTCCTCATTTAGGATCTCTCGGGCTCCTTGAGTTCTTCTTATATTCTGTCTTCAGACAGTTTTGGTTACCTGGTAATCCTACTGAAGTAGCATCTTTGGTTATCATTATATTTCTGTGGACAACTTCCTGTCTCCTAATGTATGGTAATGTATGTATGTCTACCTAATGTATAGCAAAAAAGATGTAACCAAAACTTTCACTTTGACTGTTATTGGCTTTTTATTATTGAGGTCAGTAAAAAAGAAAAATAAATCAATAAATCAGCATGAATTAGAAAAATCAGCACTCTGCCATAAATCACTGATGTTTCGTTTTTCAGTAAAAACTTATTTATCATCAAAGGTGTAAGATAAAATGATATCTAAATAGAACATAAATGCAAAATACTAAACCAATTCAAGTTGTTACTAGATTTTTTTTTCTAAAGACATACAGGAAATAGACTGAGAGGATTGAAGCCTATTATCTACAGCCATGCAGTTCCAGTATTAATGCCAGTTTTGCTTCTTATATTTTAGACATAACAATGGTGTCAAAAACCAACTGCTTCAAATACCACATTAACAACAGTTTAATGAGGGCTCGGACTGCCTAACAATATAACCACTCTAATTATTCTCAGTTCTCGGTGTGCGAATGTGATCTGATCTTCAGCAGAAACATGAACGGGTTCTTGAAGTGAATAAAATCTTAAAAGAGCTCAGCCTCTTTCGGGGGACAGAGACTTAACGAGCTCAACAGCCTTTGAGTTGCCTGGAGACAGTGGCAGGGTTATAAAAGCATTAAGGAAGGAAATCAAGTCCTCCTGAACACAGAGAGAAAAAAAAGAAAGAAAAAAGCCTGCAGAGATTCTGACTAAGCTGTGGGCTAAGGCGATGGAGGGTCTAGGGCTGCTGAGGACAAATGGTGAAGATGAAGTAAGATTTGAGATCAAAACCATAATTGACAATTGCCAAGGCACTGACATTTAGTTAAAGCTGATTTAATGTCTTATAAAGACTTAAATTTGTGGACGGCACTCCCTATAAGATACTGTTGAGCGAATGGAAGGCTTAACAATGACATTTGGAAGCACAGAGCTACCATGCAGTCCATTTCCTTTCTTAATTACAGAGTGAATCACAGCAGTGTTTAATAACATGTGGTGTCAAGTGTTGTCAAGAGGTATATTTCTATCACTAATCTCATTAACCTTTTTTTCTCCTCTTCCACTCTCATTTACCTCAACAACCACAATTACGGTTCCGCTGTTTTATGTCACCAGTTGAGCTGCAGTTTGCATCCAGATCAGTCCAGGTCTGTCGACTAGACAGAGCAGTGAGTATATAAACGGGTATAAAAACACACTCGTCTATGACGGGCCTCACTTTACTTGAAAAACAGTTATTAAAGAGTAGGTTTTGCAGACCACATTTTATTTAGCAGTTATCAGGACACGGGAGACTAAACTGTTTTCTGAGCCAACTTTCAGTGCTGCATTCGTTTCTGCAAAAATATCCAAATTCCAGCTGGCCCTCCTCAACCAATTCATGATCCATCTCCTTTGTAAGCTGGTTTAAACTAATCTTGCAGTTGCTCGTGAAGGAAAGCAGATTCTGAAAGAACACAAAGTTTTAGCCTTGACTGTAGAAAATGCTAGAAAAGGATGTTCTTCCAAAGAAGTCACACTCTTTTATCACACTCCCCTCAAACTTGGATTTTTGGAGACAATTATAAGATCAGTTGATTTGAATTCATAAAATTAATGTCAGCACCAGAGTGTCAGTGTTTGACTCTGGTCACTATCTCTTTTTCTATCAAATAGCATTTTGATAGAAATTTAAATTTTACTTTTTTTTTTTTTAAATTGAATAATTTCTTAAGTGTCATAATTAGCTTCTGAACTCTTGAATCATAGCCAATGACACAACAATATTATGGTTACGTTACCTGGACCTTGAAACGTACTCAGCTCTTCCTGAGGAGTCCTAAATAATGTCCTTTATTGTAACAAATTTTTTATCGCCTATCTAAGAACCAAAAGTCCAAAAGAGCCCATAACACCGCCCACCCCGGCAGCTCGGGTCTTCTACCAGAGGCCTGGTAGACCCTAACCAGAACCCTAACCCTGAAGGTTCTGCACAGGATCTTAGCTGTTCCCACTATTGAGCTCTTCTGGACAAAGATCTCAGATGTTGTTCCTGGTATCTGCTGGAGCCACCAGCCCAGCTTGGGGGTTACAGCCCCGATGTGGTAGACACCAGGCTCTATAGATCTTGTGTTCAGGGCATGTTCTTGTGCAGCCATGTCAGTGCCTATGTGCTGTCTTTCAGTCCAGCTATCCAGTCCAGGTCATCGGGGGGGGGAGGGTTCAAACCTGCTTCAAACGGGCATTTCTGGATGGAGTTTGCATGTCTCCCCATGTTTGGGGAGGACAGGTACTCTGGCTTCCTCCCACAGTCCAAAGACATGCATATCAGGATAATTGGTAATTAGAAATTGTATGTAGGAATGAATGTGTGGGGTTGTTTGTCTACATGTGGCCCTGTGTTGGACTGGGCCAACACAGGGCCCAGGTGTGGCGACCTGTCTAGGGTGTACCCTTTCCTTTCATCTAAGAGAGCTGGGATAGGCTTCAGCAGATCCCCGTGACTCTGCACATGAGTAAGTAGGTATCGATAATTTTTGGTTGGATTGATACATAGTGAAGGTCTTACTTTGGTTTTTAATTACTTCCACCAGGGAATTGGAATTTATGGTTTTCAGATAGATTTTATTTCCTTTTGTTTAATTTGCTCAACCAGGTTAATGTAGAATTAGTAACAGTGGACCAGAAGTTCATGCGAGAATAAAGCTTTCTGTTAAAACATGCATCAGGTTGTGGCCATGACACCGTTCCAACATTCCAAACCACCAGTAGGAAAAAAAACTGCATTTCCATGACTGACCACTGGGGACCGGCTCCAAAAGTGAGTCATTCTCCATTCTTCCCAATGTTAAACTGTCCAACTTTGCCACAGAAATCATTTCAGGACCCTTTTCAGTTGACTAATCAAATTGCGAACTGACTAGCTGACTAACTGACTTGCGAACTGACTGACTAACGCAGACTAGAGTCCACTGACACCCGCAGTCACTCGACTCGGTGTTAGCTTGCCTAACCTGGAGGTGGCTGTTAGTGACATAACCAGTGAGGCACATGCCAACCAACAGCTGGTCCCAGCAGAGTTCGTCGGTTCAGCTCTGGCAGCGCTCAAGTGTCTGCTGTCAATGAGGTTTCAGAGCATCCCAAACCATAAATTCCATGTTTGATATTTGCAATTTTTGTCTCTGACTGAATAGCTCAAAAGCCAATGAGAAGAAGCAATCCAGGTAGCATTACCAACTGGGCGTTATGAACTGCCTTTCAATGTGGCGGCAGACACAGACACAACACAGCCTGAAACAAATGGACTGCAGAAAAAGAAGACCAGCTCACAGAAAAATGTCATATTTGTTTTTCATCTGAAGTCACATTTGATCATGTAAGTGTCTGTGAGTCTTTGCCACTGTGAACTTGCTATTACAAGCAAGTTCTGGCTGAATTGTCTACTGTCTGTATTCAGAGGATTATAAAATGAAAGATCTGTTGAGACTGTCTTCATGTCTGTGGTCTCCAATGTTTTTAAAAGCAGTCAAGATTTCAATTTCATCTAGTGTGTATGCAAGCTCACGGACAGAGATGAATCCTCATTTCACAAGGTGGAAATGTCATTATATTAATATTATATCATATTAATAATTCAAGGAGACCATAGCCCTATCCCAAAACTAGATGAAAATTGTTTATCCATGCCTGTGAATGGGTGTACTGGGGTCCCATGAGCTTCAGCTCCATCTCTGAAGTGCCCACTTCAGAGATGGAGCTGAAAATGCAAAAGTGTGATCTTGGGTCATAAATCTACAACGAGAAGGTAATTACAGCACAGGCATCTACAGTATCAATTTGCATGCGTGCACATTTCCCTTTGTTTACACACTAGGCCCCTCAATTAAATGTGCATAAGGCCATGCGATTACTCACTTGGAAATATCCAACCATGCATTGCTGAAATAATGCTGGCCAGTAAATTCTCAGCATATTTCATAAAAAGGATTTTTGATGCAATCATTGCTGACACAGCAAACAAAGTAATCAATGCAGCCTCAGTTGCAGTTACTTTGCAGTATCTGTAGTTTCTGATAAATGGAGCAAGTTGTATAGGATTCTTGTCATGAATACTTTTGCTTATTGTATCTAGTGAAACTAATGTCACCACCATACTGATTTCAGCATGGTGAAATTATGGAATTGTGTTTGATTTAATTATAAAAGGTTTTTGCCAACTTAACTTTTTTTTTTTTTTCCAGGTGCACATTTGCTATATCTAGTATAGTATGATTTGGAAATTTGTTTCATTACCCATTTAGTGATTTGTGTGCATGTAGACATTCATCAAGTAGAACTAGGATAGATGTATTTGCACAATTCAAAATGACTACTTGAGTACAAGCTGAGAGATACTGCACTCTCTTACACTGCAGCTCAAATGGGGCAGGCTGATGAGGGAAACAATTTTACATTCCTCAAGAGCACAGCAATAAAGGACTTGCGTTGGCAGGCAAGAAAAACAAACTAACATAGCACAATAATCCTCGACCATACTGCTTAAGAGATGCTGGGACTCGTTTATATCTTTTTTTTTTTCTTTTAGTCAATAATCTCTCTACCGATCCAGTAGCCTGAAGTTACTCAGTATCTCTGGTTTATTTATCTTCTACACTGAAATCCCAGTTGTTCCCTTGTAATTACATTTAAGTGGTATAACCAGAAAATACTTCCATAAGACCCACGCTACACTTCAAAAAATATACAGTAAATTTAAAAGGAACAGCATAGGAAATGTTGGAAATACTGACTTCATGATCTTATTTTTACCTTGACAGATTTACAGTTTCTAATTTGTCCTCATCGTATGTTAAGTAAAGGTTATTAATGCATTTTAACGTGAATTCTGTCACCTTTTCCACTTTTCAGTGTTTCCTTTATGTGTGTGAAAACACCGCCGCTCTGATGTTCATGTGTTACTGTTACTGTTACAGCAAAATGTCGTGTGCAGAAGTTTTAAAAAGTCATGAACATTTTTTTTTCTCTATTAGAGGATAAAATCTTTTTTTTTTTTTTTTTCCATTTTTGTTTATTGACTAGGAATTGGTCTGGTAAACAGTCCAGACCAACATGTACTTTGAGTCACTTGTCTGGCCATGTTAGATCTTGTGGTGGGTGCGCACACACAGTGTGCAGCAACCACATCACGACTTAACTACGGGGAAACTACAGGGTCACCCCAAATATAAAAAACAATTTCATTCTTTGAGTGTTATGTTTTTCATGACCATATTACTTCAAGGGAAAGGAGAGATTTGCACGATTCTATTCATTTATGTATCTATAGACAGAGATGCAGGCATGCCCCAACTTTGAAGCAATTAACTTTTGAGTTCAGGCATCATGGCATTATGGGTAAATTTCAGACAGTACTTTTTCTGTTTTCAGTCTGCCTGACCTTTACTTAAAGTTCAGCAGATAGTATAAAAAAAAGAAAAAAAATTAAAGTAGACACCAAGTAGCTTTAAACTGTAATTAAAAAACAACCATTACCTCATGGTTCGTCTATATATTCTCTCACTAGAACAAAAGAATTTCCATGTCCTCAAAGGCAAAGCTACTAATTGTCTTTCCACTGACATTGTTTCCATGGAGCCAGCACCTAATTTTGTGTCACCAGCTTGAAGTGCTGCTGTTCCAATGTAATCCAACAGTCTCATAAGCTTAAAAAGTTTTCTTTTTCTATTAAATGTTCATTTATGTTCAGCTTCACGAAAAAAGACTCATCCCAAAATCAGCATAGCTGGATAATTATCTCTTAGAGGCTGTCAGAAGTTCCTCTTGGGCCGCTCAAGAAATATCACATCACATACTGTATTTAAGACTGAATGGTTTGATCTCCTTTTGGGAGAAAAACAAGGGAGAAACACCTTAGCTAATTTGATTGGCATCCATTTTGATGGCTGCTGAAGTGTCCAGGTGCCCTCTTATCTAATTCTCTGTTCGGCTGGGGGGCTCGAGTCTGTAATAGCCTCATTATGGAGGCTTGTTAAATTCATTATACAAGAAGGAAGCAGAGGCGTCAGTGGGGGCAAAAGCTCAGTAGTTCTGACACTCTTAAGGCAGAGTCTGTGCTGAGGCAAAAGTGTGCCTAATTTTCATTTGATATCATTAGAAAACACCTTTCTTTTCACAAGCAGTTTAAAAGATGAAAAGCTGTTTTGCACTTTTGCTGTGTCCTCTGCACACAGAGAGCTGTTTCCAACACAATGCTGATGTAGAAATCAGAAAAAGAAAATAAAATAAAAGAAAAGAAAAGAAAAATGACGTGAAAACACATGGATGTTTGTGAGAAGAATTATACAATGCTACTCATACCGAGACATCAAACCCAGTATATCTTTTAGACAGACTAAATGCATGGAAGTGACACAGCCTCCCACACTGTATCACTGAATACATTCCCCTGTCAGTTTTCAGCACCTTCTCCAACTCTGCATAAATTATCAATGTTCAAAACAGATGAAAACGCCACCATGTCTTGCTTTGTTGATGATAATATTCTCATTTAAGTTAAGAAAAGTCATTATTGTTTTTCATGGCCACTCTGCCCTGTCCATCAAACTGTGCAGTTCTCAATGCTGAAAATCTTCTGTAATATCATAACATGACGCTGCATTATATCATATTTTACAGACCCATGCAGGGGATTTTTTCTGAATTAAAGACAAACAGAAAAATACAGATTTATTGTACAGTATTTATTCATCGGGATCATTATATCATGCAGAAGCGCACACACACACACATCATATGTAGCCTTTGGTGATGTTCAGTTTTGCCAACTAAATGTATTCATGTTGTTTCTTATGCAACAGATCTTAGTCATTCATTAAGGATGCTCTTTACTGTCTAACTAAGAGTGCCCCTTAAAGTGTTAAAGTGTTAAAGCATGACAACAATCATGATTCAAGCACAATCCAGGCTAAGCAAGAGATTAGACGGTTAATGTTTAGATGGTTTGCAAGTTAAAGTCATAATATTGTGTCAGCAGTACCGGTTTAAGTCGCAGCTAGGTCAGCCAGATGCTAACCGACGGTGTAATTGGCCCTACGATGTTAATGTGACTTGCTGAAAGCTACAAAAGTAAACATCGCATATCAAAGTTGTTTGCGTTGCTTTGAAATAGTAGCTTTGTCTGACACTGCATCATTTTCTGTAAAATGCTATCATACTTGTTTCACTATTCTCATGTTTTTCTTCTTTAGGCAGTTGCGTGCGGTTATCGCTGCAGACAGTGGAAGCTATATTACCCCGAGAACTTCCTCCAGTTCATCGCAGCTGCAAATGAACATTCGCCACTGAACTGGAACGACCCGTTGTGCAAGACATCTATGTGCTTTTATATGATGTGTCAGTGTTAAAAATCCTCAACAGATTTTCATAATTAAGGCAATTGTTGAAGCTCTAGCATCAAATGACAATATCATGTAGATTACATTATTTCCTGTTGTCACAGATCTCTTGTACAGTATGTATCAATGAGAAGAGTAATTTATTAAACTTTGACTGTAGTTACATTTTGATGTGGATCCTCAAATATAGCCTTCTTGGTAAACCATTTTCAGCAGTTCACTTAACAGTTCTCTCAGAAATGTATCTTTCTGAGTTTGTATGCTCTGCTGACTCTTCATCCTGCCCTTCAACAGCATCCTGCTAAATATCAATCAATCTAGCCGGGGGACGTGTTGTGCCTCTTCATTTCACCCTCCTCTACTTTAGCCCAAGCAATCAACTGATTGTTCTTCAGCCTCTAACCCGTTCCAAAGTCACCCACAGACTTCAGCTGAAATGTCAACCAAATTAGCAGCAGACTACCTGCTAGCATCCCTATCAAACAGAAGGACAAACTCAGCTGCAGTCTTGTGGCCTGTTGTAAGTTACACAGGGGAAAGATGAAACAACAATGTAACTACACCACTGGCCTTCAAACCAGGGCCTGAAAGGCTGATGATGTCAGTGGTGTAGTTGTCTGAAAGTACAACAACAACAAAAAAAAAACCTTGTTGATGGAAGATGCATCATCCCACCCAGCCTTTGTGTGTACCCTGATGTCTCTTAATTCCCATCTGAGGATTGTTCACAGTACCCCCTGCTAACTATTTATTATGTGATCTTTTTGTTCCATGTTGCTTTGCTGTGTAACCTCAGCAGGGAGTATTCCAAAAAGCAGAGTCATTATTCCTTCTTTTTTAACGTAACATGGATTTTACTGACGGTGAAAACTGTTAAACTGTTGTAGCCCAGTACAATATGTCAGAAGAGTTTAGAAAATATCTTCCTTAACAGCAATTCTATTTTTTGCTATAATATATATATATATATATATATATATATAAATATATATACATATATAAAATGTACATATGTATGTAGACTGTAGACTCTTCCAATCAGCCAGTAAAGTGCAGCAGCTTTCAAGGGCTGTTGTTCTATAACCTTCATGTTCCCCATGTGTAGTAAAAACAAGAAAAAAGAAAAATAAATAAATCTAACAGAAACCTCAGAGTCATGTGAATATTTTTGTATGGTGAAGTGTTAAAAAGTGACAGCTGACAAGGGCAAGTGCATGACACTTTCACAGGACATGTGCATTCATGGCTGAGTGAGAGACTGTAAACATTCACAACATTCACTCCCGACTTCATGTGAGGATTACTTAGTGTACATATAAGCAACGCTCTGGAACCTTTACAGTGAGCGAGTGTGCATGCTGATAAGAGCTTCTGCGTCACGCTCTCTCCTCCTGTGCGTTCCTCTCCACTTGCATGTTGTTGGCGTTGATACATCCGAGTATATGTGGTATTGATATCAACACAATCTGATCTTGTCCTCTGAATTGTGTGTGTGAACAGCACCTGTGGAGAAAATGAGCAACTAATTGTCTGGTGTCCATGTGTAAAAAACAGCTTCCTACATACGGAGTTTAGGCACAATGATACAACTGGAGTTTCATGCACAGACACCGATGGCTAAAGTCAGTTCACTTTGCTTCAGTTTGAAGGAAACAAAATCTGCTTAAACAATATATGACTACAAAAATGTCACCGTGAATATTTTGTACAATGTTTTCAGCATGCAGAAAATCTGGACATGAGCTATCATTGCCATTTTATATGAGGAAAAGGTGAAAAATTATCCCTGCAAGTTCTATACCTGAGCCATTCTTCTGGATGTTGGTCCCTTGTAATTATCACCAATCACATCTTTGTTTGCAAAACTCCAAATTTTCACACTTTGATTTAACAAAACAAGGAAATGCAGGATATTGAATCTTAATTAATGCTGGCCAGCAGGGACACATTTTCTTACTTGCCTATGATTACACATAATTCTCAAGGGCCCCTTCAGTATGTCAAGTTTAATCATTAAAAGATGTGGACCGATGCCTTTTCAAAACAAGCATTGCCTTTTTTCCACTCATAACCTCTAAGTCTTACACGCAAGGCTGTAATTCCATGCAGCCTTTTCCACTTCTGTAAATAATGTCATCCTAAGGCAATTGTTCTGTCCAACAGTGACTGACAATCTGTCCAACATTGTGTTTCCTACAAAAAGCAATTTCTTGACAGGACTGGTTGATAATGACAGCTGCACTACATGGAGATCAAAGCTGCTATCTGGATGTAAGCCCACAGTAACACTGTTTAAACTTCCCATTGCATGATGCAAAGCCTTTCATAGAATATTGTGTTTCATTAAGAGCTCTTAATTGGTCTTCCATCATAAAAAAAAAAAAAAAAACTGAAAAAGAAAAAAACTGCTGGCTTAGTGTGACAGTACCTCAAAAAAGTACTGGTAAATTAATTTACCAGTAGGCCTAAACATTTAATGTTATTAAAGCTGATGTTTGTAGGAATTTTAATTAAAATTATCTAAAAATCATCAAATGTTTATAAGTATATAAAATAGACAACCATGTTAAATAATTAGTTTTACTGTGTTTATGAAAGAGCCACTGAAAATACTGTGTTATGAGCAAGGATGAGCCTTCCTGTCTTGTAATAGTTCTTTGTCCCACTGGAGCTGATATAAATCATCGCAGGATTTGGTCTGCCTTCATACATTCAGATGAATGAACAGGACAGGATCTGATGCTGGCCGAGGGGCTATTCTACTTACATGTCAGTCATGTTGAGCGTACTGCTCAGACAGTCCTTTCAATTCCCGGTTCCCAAAATTTGTGTTAGGTTTTGGAACAGGTTTTTGTGTTTTCAGGGCTGTCTTCTTTGCTCACTTGGTTCGATCTGTCTTGTGTTCCTTTCTGTTGCCATTAACTTTACTTCCTGTCTGAATTTGACAGCCTATTTCCCCATTTGGTTTGGTTTGACTTCCTGTGTTCATGTAGATGATTGTTTTCACCCGTGTCTTGTTTGTCCCTTGGTTTAGTCTTATCTTTACTTCTGATGCTTGCTGGTCTGTCTTGTTTTGTTCTATCTTTGTTCTCACATGTCACCTCTCCTAGTCTCTTGCCATCGCTGGAGCTCATGTCAGTTATTCTTTTACTTTTTTACTTTGTTAGTTTAGTTTAGGTTTTGGCTTTGGACACTCCTGCCCTGGCACCATTTTTGTTTGTTTCTCAAAATAAAGGACTCTGGCTGGACCACCCCTGCCTCTTGAGTCACCTACATTTGGGTCCTCAAGAACTCCTCAAATAATAAAATGTAAATATGGTGTGATGAATCCTAGACAAAAAGCCACATTCAGTCCATACTTGTAGCATTCTAAAAAAAACCTAAATTTTAAGCTTCCAAAATTTTAAAACCTTTAGATATGCCTGCTTTGTGTACAAAACCCTCCATGGTCTTGCACCACCTCCGCTGAAAGAGTTCTTCAGAAGGAGATCTGTGAGTGGTATGAACACTCAGGCGTGTGATAGAGGTGACTGTGAGATACCCCATAGGCGAACCTCCTTTGGGATGAATGTGGTATCTGTTGTGGGTGGGAAAATCTGGAACAGCCTTCCTTATACAATAAGGGGTTGTCCCTCCTACTCTTCCTTTAAAGGAAATCTCAAGAATTGGCTTAAAACATCTCAAATCTGTGATCATTAATTGTTGATTTTATTTTATTCTATTGTTCACCTGCTGAAAACAGACCCGACATGTGACCTGTGTGTGTACATATATATTTATGTACTCTATACACAATCTCGCTTACTTGGGTTTAACCATGTATGCATACCTGCTAATGCACTGTAAAACTCTATACAACGTATTATGCATTTTAAAAACCCGTGCAAATGGGCAACGTGCAATAATTTGAGCATTTTACATCATATTGCTAAAAGTACTTTTGCACTTGCACTTTACCTTCTTATGAACATCTGGTCCCTCCTCCGGTCTGAAATCAACAGGGCTGCCTTGTTTTTTTATTCTTTTTATTCTGACTTTCTTCTGTTGTTACAAATGTGTGATCTAGACTATGTCTATGTTTTATATTATTTATACTGTGTGTCGCGTAATGTTGTATGTAGCTTTTTATTGAGTCCTACGGGGGGACTGCCAATGCAAATTAGCCTTCTGGCTATAATTGGGTATATTACATTTTAAATGTTCATTAATATACAATGTCCCTCTGCACTAAAAAATTGAATAAGTAAATAAATAAATAAAATAAATAAATGAGGCAGCACGGTGGCTTAGTGGTCAGCACTGTTACCTCAGAGCTAGGGGTGCCGAATGTAAAAACTTGATTACAGTTTCCAAACTGATATATTTTCAATATTTAGCTCATTTTCTTACACATTTAGCTCATTTTACACACATTTGAGACATAAATTATTTTAAAAATTTGGTTATATGTGAACGAAAATGAAATGTTAAATCTAAATGTTAAATGTTAAATCTAAATGTTAAATCTAAATCTAAATTTTAAATGTTAAATCTAAATGTTAAATCTAAATCTAAATTAAATTAAATCTAAATGTTAAAATCTAAATATTAAATCTAAATCTAAATGTTAAATCTAAATCTAAATGTTAATGTTAAATCTAAATCTAAATCTAAATCTAAATGTTAAATGTTAAATCTAAATGTTAAATCTAAATCTAAATGTCAAATGTTAAATCTAAATGTTAAATCTAAATCTAAATATTAAATCTAAATCTAAATGTTAAATATAAATCTAAATGTTAAATGTTAAATCTAAATATTAAATCTAAATGCTAAATCTAAATGTTAAATCTAAATTTAAATGCTAAATCTAAATGTTAAATCTATATCAAATGTTAAATGTTAAATCTAAATATTAAATCTAAATCTAAATGTCTTGAGGGACAGTCGGGACTCAGACATGGCCGTCTCCCTGCCTGTGGAGGACATCGAACGTTAATGATGGGGACGGTACCGGCTGAACTACCCCTTGAAGTGCAGCCCGCACACCCGCCAACACCGCCCGTTCGGTGTCTTCCACAGTTCGGTGGCCAAGGCAAAGAGAATTTTCACTGATGAGATGGAGGAAGGACTTTCCAAACACCTGACAGAACTTGCTTAACACTCCTATGGCCTCTCTCCAGCTAAGTGCCGCACACTGGCATTTGAATATGCAGAAAAGAACCATGTCCTCATGCCTGCCAATTGGAAAGACACGCAGTGTGTAGGTAAACCAGGGTGTGCAAGACATCATGTGATTTCCTATGGTAACTAAGGCTGATCTTCCCACAAGGCTAAATCTTATAATGGATTTTCTATTGGTCAAGAATGGTTCCAAAGCTTCCTAGCACATTGCCGACTTTCTGTTCAAACTCCAGAAGCAACATCCCTCTAAAGGGCCACTGCCTTCAATAGAACGACTGTTGGGGAGTTCTTTGATAATCTGGCAGTAGTCATGGACAGGTGGGAGAATTAATTCTTCCAATGCATGTGTTTTATTCTCTAAGATTAAGTAGTTTGGATTCCCTTTCTGCTTATGTTTAACAGACATAAATCCTCCCCCCATGATTTCTATTGTGCATGAAACAGGTGTCTATACAGTACAAAGGCCTCAGCTGGTAAGATACACGATATACACACACACAAGGCTGACATGTGTAGTTTATATTAATGTAATAAACAGGCCGGCAGGTCCTCCGAGCGAGCGAGGCTGAGAATGGCGCTCCAAAATCGGATAGGCTCTGGTTCTCATCCCTGGCCTGGTCCCCAGCCAGCCTCCAGCCTGGTCCTCAGCCATGGTCTGGTTCCCAGCCATCCTCCAGCCTGGCTCTCATCTCTGGTCTGGTCCCCAGCCAGCCTCCAGCCTGGTCCTAAGCCATGGTCTGGTTCCCAGCCATCCTTCAGCCAGGCTCTCATCCCTTGTGTGGTCCTCAGCCAGCCTCCGCCCTGGTTGTCCGGTAGCCGGTGGGATCTTCGAGTGAGTGAGGCCAAGAATGGTGGTCTGAAATTGTTTCGGCTCGCTTGGGGACCTTGCTCAGGGGGGTACTTTGACAGGTGTCTTGTCATTACATAATAACCAACTAGTTATTGAAAGCATCTGCAGGCTGCAGCAGCAGCAGCAGCCTAGCCTACAGATTGAACATGCCATTGATTCTGAATGTTCTGTTGGATTCAGGTTGTGACACAAAGAGGGAAAAGGCAAGTTGGTTCCCTCTCTCGGTCGAGAGAGGGAAACTGGTAACTCTGGTCTGTGCTGTGAATGCTGCTGGGTTGACGCTGCACCTCCCATGTTTGTCTTTCCCAGAGTAAAGTTTAAAGACTGCTTCATGATCAATGCACCTCCAGGAGCAAAGGGTACCCACACCAGAACATGATGGATGAATGAAGATACCTGGGCAGAGTTCCTCAATCACCTGATAAACCATACTTACTGCGCCCCTGACCACCCCATGCTGCTAATCATGGACAATCTTAAAGCTTCCCATACAATTTTCCCCGATGAAGCGTTTGCACCATTCATTCCGTCAGACCGGCCAAACCCTGAGCTACAGCCTACCACTGGGGATGCTCCACCTCCAGCAGAGGGTACGGAAGGCCTGCACCCTGCAGATGATCCGCCTGAAGATGAACCTCCCGCTGCAGGTAACGCACCCTCCCATACTAATTCGCCCACTCCCGCGCCAGCTGACACGGATGCGCGACAAATAACTAGCCGACCTGGATATGTCCCTCCGTAGGAAATCATTACACTTCCAAAGTGCACCACCAGAAAACAAACCAGACGGAAGTGTGTGAAGACCGCAAACCTCACCAATACTCCTGAGATGCGGGCACTTGAAAGCACTTGAAAAAAAAAGAAACTGACATGTTCCCGTAAAAGCAATGTTGTGAGGAAGCTGCCACAACCTACAAGGCCTGGAGGGACCACACGAAGAGAGCAACTCTTCATCTTTCTGTGCAACCTTCAGGGATGGAATGTAGAAGGCCTCGCTACGGAGTGAGAGGTGTCCTAATCCCAGTTCCCCTACTGTGGAAGTGGTTCTTTTCTCTCATTTGAATGGTGAATAAAACATTTTTTGAATGATACTTTGCTGTATTTGTGTTTGTTCATAGTCACCTCCAGAGTGGTGGAAAAAGTAAGTGGATCATTTTACCCCCTTGAAATCTGGGCTTTGTCTCAGTTTACCCCTTGTAGCTGGGGTAAAATGAGACACTTGACCACTTTTTTAAAAACGGTCATATTTTCACCATCTTTAGTCTTTAGCAAACATTCAGATAGTTTCCGTTCTTAGGAAACATCCTAAATTGAAGGGAAAAGTGTTAATTTTATAGACACATCAATTTAGCTTGCTTAGGGTGTGTGTGTGTGTGTGTGTAAAAACCATCTCACATTACCTCACTCTTTACTATAGATTTTACTGCATTTCACACTATAATACAGTGCCTCTCTCTAGAGGGTAGACTAATGATTATATGCCACTGAGAATTAACTCAATATTACAAAAGTTTGTTCATCATGGTGATGGTGTCACACCTCCATCTGCTTTCGTCAATTCTTCTGCTATCTCCAAATGCAAAATACTCTCTGTCGGCCATTTGCTAATTTTGTCCACAACTAAGCAGGAATAAGAAAGCCACGTGTCACCTGCATTGATCAAAATATCAATAATGATGGCCATATAGTGAAACAAAGTACAAACCAAAAACATTTACTCCATGACCTGCATTCAAAACACCCAATAATCTACTTACATTCAAAGAATTTCTAAAAGAAAAATCCATCCCATTGTAAACAGCCTGCGGGAAAAAAAGAAAGAAAAAAAAGAAAGCCTTCATTACTCCCGGGTTTGTGACAAACAAACTTGGGTTTGTTCCTGTTCTATATCTGCAAGTCTGAAGACATGGGTCAATTAATGTGTGTTGTGTTTGCTCCTGAAGCAGCTGAGTCAAGGTGATTTTTTTACACCCTGGCCTTTACCACTTTACCATTTTAACACCCATTTCCTGTATCTTCTATTGCCATCAAATGACACACTAAATGTTAGAAATGCATAAAAAAGACAAGTGAAATGTGCCTGTAGTGAAACTCTATTTATACTGAATGACATGATGGCACATAGCAGTAATGTACAGTATATTCCTAATGTAGTGTCTTCCAATCTCTTGAATAAAATGCATCAATTGGAAATGCCTCTATGTGTGTGTGTGTGTCTGGTTCAGTGAATTCTAATTTAATTTTTAAAAAAAAAGGAAAAAAAGAAGGATATTATAACTATACGTTGGGGAGGTTATAGACTATTCTGCTGTGATAACATAATTCAGCCTCAACAAGTGGTCACTGAGCAGTCTGCACAATTTTGTGCTTCAGGCAAATGAAGTTCACAGGGAAATGATGCAATAAAGAGTAACAATGTTTTCATTATCAGAAAGTGCTGATATCTAATCTACTGTATGACGGCGGTGCGATTTCCACCAAATGGTTTCTACACAAGAGAGTCTAATTAGTAATCAGTGTGAGTGCTCCGTGCCGATAAAAAGTCGAAAAAGATGATCTGCAGAATACCTTTTCATTCTCTATGCTTTTTTTCACAGGCTCAAGCGGGGGCTCTCAACAAAGTGCTGCTATTTAAATCAATACATCCCTCATTACAGAATGATGAATATTTCATCAGGAAGACTATTACTTCAAATGAATAATTTAGCTGCGTTATATCAGTCAGGGTTGGGGTTTAGTGGTACCCTGGTCCCTGAGGTTTTTTTTTTTTTCTTTTTAAATACCCAATCACTTATTATGAGGCTCTTTAAAACTCTACATAACCCCACCAAAAGAAGGGGGTTTTGGATTTGGTTCAGAGATTGTTCACTCTGAAAAGGCCAGGGTCACAGTTCAAACCACTGACAGTAAAGATATCCTCAGCTCCAATTAACCGTGAGCTATTGTATTGAGAGCATTTCTCTTTATATTAATAAGCTCCATGCTTGGGTAAATCATACATAAATGCATGGCCTTTGTGCTCATTATATATCATTCAAACACTCCGTATATGACCTATAAGAGGCCAATCTATCAACTATTCAAAGAACAAAAAGGAAAAAGTATGGGACCATCAAGAGCATCTGAAACTGAGAACAGATGTATCTGCTGTAGTATTTTCCAATGATGGGTAAATGTTTAAAGGGGAAGATTAATTATGAAGCCCTAAAATGCAGCGCCAATGGACAAAATCCTTGTAGCTCTTAACGGAGACTGAGCTCAGCAATACTCTGGAAAAGATATCTTTATTATCAGTGACATGAAATTCACTATCTAACATTAAATATCGAGTGATTAGATTTTAACCTTCGGGATTTCCACTGGGGAAAGGAATGAATCCACTTCCCCCTCTGAAATTCATCAAAATGGAGATAAGAGTTCTTTCAAGTGTTGCGATGTGCTGGGTATTAAATAACGCAAGGTCAAACTGAGTGTTCATGTAAGATTATGGAAATGTCAGTCTGTTGCCTTCCTCTCAACTCTGTGGTTAAGAACATTGAGAGCACAGTGGTTAAGTGTAACATCCACAGATAGATGAGTTGACTGTATGAGAAGCTCCTATTACAGTCACATGCCTTCTCATTTATAGCCTTTCAATCAGACAGGTTATAATTCCAGCGTAATTACTACCATTAACATGAATTGCTCCTCTGAAGCTTGAGTATGTGGTGACATATAAATTGTAAATGCAGATACAGGAGCTTGGGCATCACAAGCTCTGCAATCTTCTCCTTCAAAGGGCCATGTTGCCTCCTTTAAAATGAGGCATTTATCAAGTTAACCCCTGTCTGGTGATGGAGTTGTACGACACATTATAGACGTGCACAAAAACAGATGGGCCATTAAACTTTATCTAACCAAACATTCACTGACCCCGGCTTAATTGCTATAAATAATATGTACAGGACAACATTTTTATTGCACATTATTCTCAACTGAACAAGTGAAAACGGTTTTCAGTGCATCCTAATGCTACTTCAACAAGGAAAGAATAAATGAGTGAATGAATAGAAAGTGCGAATAAGGGAATGATTATGCATACGCTAACATTGTTTCCACCAGCATATGTTTTAGTGTTAGAGAATGCTAATTCAGCCTTTTGTCCCTACTACTTAGTACTACCTCTCAGTTTTTTTTTTAAATGCGTAGGTGTAGAGGTGTTCTTATCTATTTTTAAGCATCACGCTTTGAACAGGGAGCTATCTGAGAATGCTTTCACATGACCACTGCAGAGGGCTGCATGTTGACTTTTGACAAAATATTATGTGAATGCCATCAGAGACAACTGATGTTTTGTAGCATTCCAGAATGGGTTAGTTTTCAACTGCTACACTCAGTTACATAGGGCTACAAAAGGAAACTGGCACAGGCCTAAGTGTACCCAACCTTTCACCTAGTGACACGTGGGATTGCTTCAGCACACCCTGTAACCCTGATAAAGATTGAACCAAGCCAAATTAATAAATAGATAACAAGTGGATGTACACTATTGCCCGAAAGTATTCGCTTACCTGCCTTGACTCACATATGAGCTTTAGTGACATCCCATTCCTAATCAATATGATGTGGATCCACCCTTTGTAGCTAAAACAGCTTCAACTCTTTTGGGAAAGCTGTCCACAAGGTTTAGGGGTGCGTTTATTGGGATTTTTGACCGTTCTTCCAGAAGAGCATTTGTGAGATCACACACTGATGTTGGACCAGAAGGCCTGGCTCTCAGTTTCCGCTCTACGACTGGAGACTGAGTCTCCAGTCCAGTTAGAACACCTCTAAATCATCACCAAAGGTGTTCTATCAGGTTGAGGTCAGAACTCTGTGCAGGCCAGTCAAGTTCATCCACAACAGACTCTCCCATCAGATTGCCAGATGGAGAAGCATGATTCATCACTCCAGAGAACATTCCTCCACTGCTCTAGAGTCCAGTGGTGGCGTGCTTTACACCACTGCATCCAATGCTTTGTATTGCACTTGGTGATGTATGGCTTGGATGCAGCTGCTCCACCATGGAAACCCATTCATGAATCTCACTGCACACTGTTGTTGAGCTAATCTGAAGGACACATGAAGTTTGGAGGTCTGTAGTGATTAACTGACCGCGCTCAGTGCGGGGTCAGTTAATGTGGCCTAATGCCTAATGGCCCAATGTGGCACGTCAGTTTACATGGCTTCCACTTCGTGGCTGAGTTTCTGTCGTTCCCAAACACTTCCATTTCCTTATAATACAGCTGACAGTTGACTGTGGAATATTTAGGAGCGAGGAAATTTCACGACTGGATTTGTTGTACAGGTGTCATCCTATCACAGTTCCACGCTGGAATTCACTGAGCTCCTGAGAGCGACCCATTCTTTCAAAAATGAAACAGTCTGCATGCCTAGGTGCTTAATTTTATACACTTGTGGCCATGAAAGTGACTGGAACACCTGATTCCGATAATTTGGATGGGTGAGCAAATACTTTTGGCAATATAGTGTATGTCAATGTTAAAATTGAAGATTGGGAATACCTAAACTACAGGGGTTGGACAATGAAACTGAAAGACCTGGTTTTAGAGCCACAATTATTTATTAGTATGGTGTAGGGCCTCCTTTTGCGGCCAATACAGCGTCAGTTTGTCTTGGGAATGACATATACAAGTCCTGCACAGTGGTCGGAGGGATTTTAAGCCATTCTTCTTGCAGGACAGTGGCCAGGTCACTACATGATGCTGGTGGAGGAAAACGGTTTCCTGACTCGCTCCTCCAAAACACTCCAAAGTGGCTCAATAATATTTAGCTCTGGTGACTGTGCAGGCCAAGGGAGATGTTCAACTTCACTTTCATGTTCATCAAACCAATCTTTCACCAGTCTTGTTGGGTGTATTGGTGTATTGTCATTCTGAGACAAGACATCACCTTCAGAATACAATGTTTGAACCACTGGATGCACATGGTCCCCTAGAATGGTTCGGTAGTCCCTGGCAGTGACACACCCATCCAGCACAAGTATTGGACCAAGGGAATGCCATGATATGGCAGCCCAAACCATCACTGATCCACCCCCATGCTGCACTCTGGGAATGCATTAGTCTGGGTGGTCCGCTTCTTTGGGGAAAACAGTAAAGCTGGACTCATCAGAGAACAATACGTGTTCCACATTGTCCACAGCCCAATTTTTAGATTTTCACTCCTTGCACCATTGAAACCGACGTTTGGCACTGGAACGAGTGACCAAAGGTTTGGCTATAGCCGTCCAGCCGTGTATATTGACCATGTGGAGCTCCTGACGGACAGTTCTGGTGGACACAGGAGAATTGAGGTACACATTTATTCTGCCGTGATTTGGGCAGCTGTAGTTTTATGTTTTTTGGATACTATCTGGGATAGCACCTGAATATCCCTTTCAGACAGCTTCCTCTTGGGTCCACAGTTAATCCTGTTGGATGTGGTTTGTCCTTCTTGATGGTATGCTGACATTACCCTGAATACCGTGGCTCTTGATACATCACAAACACTTGCTGTCTTGATCACACATGTGCCAGCAAGACGTGCACCAACAATTTGTCCTTTCGAACTCTGATATGTCACCCATGATGTTGTGTGGATTGCAATATTTTTGGCAAAACTGTGCTCTTACCCTGATAACTGAACCTTCACACTGGTCCTTACTGGTCCTATGTGCAATTAATGAAGACTGGCCACCAGACTGGTCCAATCTAGCCGTGAAACCTCCCATACTAAAATGACAGGTGTTTCAGTTTCATTGTCCAACCCCTGTATATGGACTGAGTATTGAAGTGATCATGTATTCAACTTTATTTCAATTTAACTTTATTTGAATAGAATCTATTACATTACAAATTGTCTTGAGGTGCTTTTCAGAAACCCAGAGCATGATAATCCCGTGAATATTATTGACTATATGTAATATTATTAAATCTGCATTAAGAGGCGATGGCAAGAAAAAAACTTCCCTTTGGGAGGAAGAAAGAAACTGCAGGTCTAGATGTTGCTCTGGAAACTCTTGCCTGCAGTCAAAATATAAAAGTACAATTTATTACATACATGGGTCAGAAAGTCACCATGGTGACAGGCTGCACAGCTGATGTGATCTCATACAAGATTATCCCTTGTTTCTTTTCTTTTCACATTCAGAATTTCCATTTGTGTTCTCGTCTGTTGAGACTGGTGCTGTGATGTGGAAACGAAAAAATGGGACAGAATTCATAACAAAACAAACCAACCATTTTTTTTCCTTTTTTTTTAAACAAAATATATACATTCACAGTTTTCCATTCAATTTAAATTCTTAAAACCTCTTACATTTGCTAATGTGTTAATGTGGTGGCAGCCATGCATTATTGTTGGACAGACAATACACCGACACACTTGTGTTGCTGGAGCACCTTGCAGATGCATATATAATGAAATCTATTTGTACCTCTGCCAGCATCTTTTGTAGTGAACTACCATAGCAGAGAGGCAGTGCTACTTTTTCCTGTTTCATCCTGATTGGAGAACTGAAACAACTAAGCCCCAACACTGCCAAATGAAACAGAATTGACAATGTGTTTCAATATTCACAGTCTATTTAAACTGTGAAGCTTTTGAAACTATACTGAAGCTACACAAGAACGAGACTGCAGATACAAGCAGCTGAAACCAGTTTCCTCCGCAGGGTAGCTCGACTCTCCCTCAGTTATGAAGAGAGGTTCAGTCATCCCAGAGGGACTTGCAGACAGCCAGATGAGATAGTTCGGGCCTCTGGTTACGATGTCTCCTGGACACCTCCCCAGGGGGGTGTTTCAGGCCTGTCCAACCAGGAGGTGTCCCTGAGGCAGAGCCAGGACACGCTGGAGAGACTGTATCTCTCAGGTGGTCTGGGAACACCTCAGTATCCCCTGAAGGAGCTGAAGGAGGTAGGCAGAGAGAGGGAGATCTGGGCCTCTCCGCTGAAGATGCTGCCCCTACAACCTAGATAAGTGGAAGTTAATGGATGGACAGATGAAACTAAACAAACATGTGGGTGGGTACAATAAGGATTAGATGGTGAGATATAGTCCTGTACATGCATCAAATGCAAGGCCTGATGTTTGCACAAACAAAGATACACAGTGAGTCTAAAATATTGCTTAGACCAGATAAGTTCTCTGGGGCTCATTTATTTTTTCCATAAAGTCCAAATGTAAATTAATACATTTCTTTCCAGTTTGCTTATTTAATCTAAATAAACATTACTAGTCATGAAAGCATAGTTTCTTTCAGATATGTTCAAGATAAACATGATATATCTATCCGACCCACAGCCATTTTCTTTCACAAAAGGGACAAATATATACAATCATTAAAAAGTTATTACATCTTCTTAAGCCAATATTTGAAGATAGGGGCATACTTTTTTCAAAATCTGCAATTTTATTGAAATAACAAGAAGATATGTTTTTTTTTTTGTCTGTTTGTTTTATTATTATTTAATGATTTCTAGTAAAGGCAAAGTGTTTGTGTCTGCAATGAATATTGGACTTTATGTATTTTGTCATAAAGATTGTCCAGTGATTGTCATTTGTTACAAATGAGATTTGTTGATGTCTTGTTTGCCCTTTATGTGTGGTTTTCAGACTGTTAATTCAATATGGGAACATGATGTGCCATTTTTTTTCTTATAATGTTAGCGTAATTGTTTTATTCGAACAATCTGATGGATTTGATCAATTTAATACACCTTCCATGTATTTTTAATAGTAAGCAGTGTTTTTTTGTTTAAGGATTACTTTTCCTTATTCTTTTGTACTATACACAGTGTCATTCTTTTATATAATGTGTGTGTGTGTGCATATATATATATATATATATATATATATATATATATATATATATAGATATCTATATATATATATATATATATATATATATATATATTATATATAGCAGGCATATTCTGAGGTAACAGCAGAAACTTTTAACGGGGAGTTCAACTTTGCAGTGGTTACAAATAACCTTGTGTCTGTCGAACCCTTCGTCTGGGAGAACATTAAAATGAAAATCTCCATCTAAAAGTTCTGTAACTTTACCTCTCCATGTGTGTTTTAGCTTTTTGTATGTTTTTCAGCCAGTTCTCTTCTGGTTCCGCAGCAGCCACAAACAGACTTTTCAAAACAATAAAAGTATGTGAGCAACATGCGTTAATGTGCGATAAAATAAATGTCGGCATTAATAAATAATCTTCGTTAATAAATAATTATCTTGCCCAGTCCCTAATATTTATGTATAATATTTCTTGTAAAATACTTAATAAATCTTTTAGAAATGTATATTTCTGTAACCAGTTTTAGACAAATATAGGTTTCTAAAATAATTCAAAGCCCACATCTTTCTGTGTAACTACAGTAGTGCAGTAAGTGTCTGACAGCCAATCACCAAGTGCTGCTGGTAAATCCATCCAACAGTGAGCCTTTCATTTCCTCTCCAACAGCATATTCTTACAGACTACACTGAAAGCAATGGCAAAAGCAACTTATCTAGATCTATCTCTCCCCAGACTCCCACCTACCTCTCCATCCTCCATCTCAGTGACCTACTGAATGACAAACTATACTGTTCTCTGTCGATCAATGGCTCATAAGTATAAACTGCTCTCTGGGAAATAATCAAGCACAGCTGAGAATCCTGACACTGCATGAACTTCAGCAGCTTTAATTTTGTGAACTGATAAAAACTGACCACGTTGGCAATAAACCATAGTATTCAGGAACACGGATTTTCCTGGATGCTATTCCAGCTACAGGGGTATTGGTGTTATACACATGCCATACCTGCCAGCACCTTACCCCCTGCTGTTATGTGCTGGGGGGGCATCTTTGCACAGTCGTGTCTGGTGTGATAGACCTTGGACTCTATAACTCTCCTGTTCAAATCTGTTCTTGTGCTAATTAGTGCACTGCTGACTTTCAAATCAAATCTTTCTATCTGCTGGTAAGACAGTGTTAGTCATTTTTTTTCAATCTGCCAGTGGTACATTCAGTGCAGGGGCTTCTCCTGCCATGATGACTCCTCCGCCTCCTCCTCCTTCTGATTGTGTTTTTGCTGCCTGAAACAATTGCTTAGCAGTTCATCACTGGGAGCCATCTCCTGGATGTATTTCAGGATTCTCATTGTTCAACCTGGATTCTGGCTTTGACACTTATAGTCCCCAGCCTCCATCCTTCTACTTAGTGTACAGACTCAGGGTGCTGTACTTGGAGTGAAACCCTACATGCAGAGCTTTTTTGTATTGATGTCAGTTGTTTCCATTTCCTCTTGAGAGCAAGCTGTTATTATACCAACAGGGTTTCTGATTACTGGAAAGTCATATGTGTTCTTCCCATTCAGCTGGTTGTTTTTGTAGGTACAGGGCTGCAGCTGACTTCCTTGCAACCTCTTCTTCTTTCGAAGATGTCTTAGCAGAAATATGCAATGGCTTCTGGGTAGCCCTTACTCCCAAGGGTGGTGCCGGAGAATCTCAATATTGAGGGTGATACAGCCCTCAAACTTGTTCCTCAACTTGACGTTCTGAGAATCAGGACAGCACTTGCACTTCACAGGAGCGCACATTTTTGAGAGTGAGGGTTAAGGGAGTAATTGGAATTCACCCTTAGACTTGAACTTGTGCGTTGACTACATTTGAACTTGTAAATCAGAGATGAGTCCTCTGATTTTTTTTTTATTAATTTTTTTTTCATAATGATTTGACAAAATGTAATGTCTACATTAAGATTTTCTACATTTTGTGCAGGATGCATGTTCCCACCTGCAATGAGTTCATGTCATGTATGTGTGATGTTTGGCACTAAAATGTCATATTTAAAAGAACCACTTGAGGATTTGATGGGAACAACCTTCAGCTGCAGTCGTCATCTGGCAACAGTTCACCTACAGAGGAAAAAGCTACAATAATGCTTATTTTCTCAGTTCATGGCAGAGCAGAGTGGTGGAGAAAGCTCTCTTTAATTCCATTCAATTTTATTTGTATAGCGTCTGTTTCAATGTCAATTGTCTCTAGACGCTTTACAGAGACCCAGAGCATGACCCCCGAGCAAATATCATTAACTAAAAAATAGCATTGAATCCTAAACAAGGATAATGGCAGGTAAAAAAAAAAACTCCCACAGAGGGAGAAAAAAAATCTTTAAGTGGCAAGAAAAAACTCCACTTTAAGAGGAAGAAACCTTGAGCAGGACCTGGATCATATGGGGGGACCTTCCTGCAGAAGGCCAGCCGGGTAAAGAAAGAAAAGAGGGGAGACAGGACAGAGAGAGGATGTAGGACAGAGAGAGGAGAGCACACAAACGACTAAATATAATGACCATATAAACATAAACATAAACAGATGGAGGTAGCAGCACTGAGATGAGATGGCCAGAGGACCAGGTCACAGATCACCACGCCAGTCGGCACCCCAAACACATCCACACACACAAGTGGAGGCAAACCCCGGGATGGCCAAAGGATGGAACTACAAGTCAGCATGCAACCCAGGAAACTCTGGCCTGCAAATACACAGAGAAAAAAAAGGGGGGGCAAAACAGCAGAACAAACCAAAGTAAAGAATATGGAGCAAAGTTACAGTAACATGGTGCTCCCAATTAATTATGAATGAGCTGGAGGAGGAGGAAAGGGAAGAAAAGGGGAAAGAGCAGTGGAGACACCACTCAGCAGAACATGTTGGCGTCCCCCTGTAGCGTAGGCCTATAGCAGCTTAACTATGACGAAGCTGTGATTAAGACGAGCTACTCTAGTCTTAGCTACTACAGCTATGGCTATAACTATTAGCCCTTACACACTATAGTTTAGACTAACTGTAGGCTTTACTAAACAGAAATGTTTTCAACTTAGTTTTAAAGATGGAGGTGGTGTCAGCCTCCTGAACCCAAAATGGTAGCTGGTACCATAAAAAAGGTGCCTGGTAGCAGAAGGCCCGTCCTCCAAACCTACTTTTGGATATTCTAGGAACGAATATTGCACTCTGAGAGCGGAGAGCTCTATTAGACGCATAACGTGCTATCAAGTCTTGTAAATAGCACGGAGCTAGGCCATTAAGGGCCTTATATGCGAGAAGCAGAATTTTAAACTCAATTCGAAATTTCACGGAAAGCCAATGGAGGGAGGCTAACACGGGAGAGATGTGATCTCGCCTACGGATTCCTGTCAGCACCCTCGCTGTTGCATTCTGGATCAATTGAAGGCTATTCAGGGAAGCTTTTCGGACATCCGGCTAACAACATTGCAATAATCCAGTCTAGAACAGACAAATGCGAGGATTAATTTTTCAGCATCACCCAGGGAGAGGATGCTCCTAATCTTGGCAATATTTCGGAGATGAAAAAAGGCTGTCTTGCAAACCTGATTAATATGCTGCTTAAATGACATATCCTGATCAAAAATAACTCCAAGGTTTTTCCACAGTTGTGCTGGTAAGCCAGCGTTAACCCAGTTAATCCATTCCTCAGTTGTTTGGGACCAAAGACGATAACCTCTGTTTTATCCGAGTTTAGAAGCAAAATTTAGCTGTTGAATGGGGGGGGCTTTCTGACCAAAAAACTAGAGTTAAAACTTACTTTCGTTGTTTTCCTTTACAGGTTTCTAACCTGCTACAACCATGCACAGCTGCAGCCTATTTATGTTAAAATGGGGCTAAATTGGCAACGTCAGAAGAGACCATTCCTCCATAGGCACGAGCCTATGGTGCAATGGAGGAAAAAAATAAAACATCTGAAATTACATTGTCAGGTCCATTTTTTCCCCAGAGATATGAAAACATCCATCAATCCATTTTCTATATCCGCTTTATCCTATTCAGGGTCACGGGGGTCCGCTGGAGCCCATCCCAGCTGTCTTTCTGACAGGCAGAGTATACCCTGGACAGGTCACCAGTCACACACAGAAAAACAACCAGGCAATCTCATTCCAATGGCAAGTTTAGAGCCACCAATCAGCCTGCAACACATGTTTTTGACCTGTGGAGAAAATCTATACAAGCATGGGGAGAACATGCAAACTCTGCACAGAAAAGCCTCAGCCATAAATCAAACCAGAAACCTTCGGACTGTGTGGCAACAGCACTAGAGTCACCGTGCTGCCTTATAAACACATCCTGCGGAGACTAAATGAGGCAAGAAGATTCTGGATCTGAAATGTTTATTACTGGTGTCACTAGTTTCAGCTTCGTTGATGCAGTCTTTCCACTGTTACAGCAGAGATGCAGCATAGATTAAGTCTGAGCTTTATCAAACATTATTGTCAATACTATACAAAAAACAATTCTTACCTTGTGTAATTGTTTGGGGATGAAGCTATTTATTTAATCCTAACTTCAACTAACCCGCAAAATAAATAAAAAAAAAAAAAATGGATTGCAGCCTCGCAGCTGTACGACACTCCCAACCAGCTTAGTTGCAATTTACATCCGTGTCCCCTTCAGTGCTTGAGTTATGGTCTTGAATGCTGACTGCCTGCACTTGCAGCGATCTGATTAGGTGAAGTTCCTCCTGATAAAGGCTGATAGATGCTTCATTCAATCACCTCAGTCACTGCAATTTCTTAGCAGTTTCTTTCTCTGTAACACACCATGAAGAACTGTTCTGGATGTTGAATCCTCGAACGCATTGCCAAACAGTGTTTTGTAACAAATCCTTGCTTGCATCAGTGATTCAGCAACATACAATCTTTTTGTGTAAATGTGTCTTATTCAGTATCATAATGCAGCATTGAATCTCCACAAAATCTGCACTAGAACACCCTTTTTCCATACATGAATTATTTGTATGACAGAAAAAAAAAAACCAAATGCTTTAATTAGACAGTAATTGGCTGACATGCTCGAAAACAATGAAAAAATGCTAAATAGAATACATACTGAAAGAAATGGCAATTAGTTGTGCCTTTTATGACACTGTCTTTTTTTGGCTTTTGTTTTAATCATTGGTTCAGATAACAGTACAAGAAATAATAACCTCATTAGGTTGATCATCTGAGGTTATCCAGCTATGTTGCAGTGTTAAAGAAACGTGTTAAAGTTCTTCCCTCACCCATAATCCACCTCCCCATCATCGACAACACCAAGAACACTGATTTTGATTCATTCAGAGCCACCAAACCCAGCTTGAGCCATGACAAAGGGAAAAAAAGCATCGTCTCAGCTGTTGAGATGTTTTTTTTTGTTCTGTCTCTGATAGAAAAGGGTCTTCATGGGGTTCTGCTCTGCACTCTTATCATTTACCAGTCATATTCCTTTGTTATCACAACAGACAGCTTGTTAAGGGAAGTGGGGATGATGCTTTAAGGAAACATTTTATGTGTTTAGTTTTCACACAAAACAAAAATCGGGAGAAGTGACCGGTAGAAGAAGAAGAAGAAGTGACTGGTGAATCATACATTTTGCTGTGGGATTCACGCATAAATATTTTCCTTTGAGTCCTCATATCTTTGGACATTTGTGATGGACTGGTGAGCTGTCCAGCGTGCACCCCTGCCTCTTGCCTGAAGACAGCTGGGATGAGCTCCAGCAGACCCTTGTGACTCTGAATAGGAATAAGCAGGTACAGGAAATGGACGGATGAATGGTTAAAGTGCTTAAAGTAAACCCCGATTATATGAGTAAACTCCAGTATATGCCAACATTTATTTCTTTCACTTTTAACTATTGCGAATTACAACAGCAAACTGAAATACTCCAGGTTCTGTTGAAAAAATATACGGCCAGTCATTTTCTGTTCATTAAACTTTCTTGTTAAACAAAGCAAGCAGTCTCCACATGGTTGAATGATTGGTGTATAGGGAACTCTGAAACATATTTAGAACCTGTTCCTTTGTCTGCATTCTCTTATTCTTGAATTACAATAACTCAAAGCAGGAGCTCCACTGTCTTCTCAAATACTTCTCATATTTTTTCCCCTCTAGTTTCAACGTTTTCTTTTTAGTATAACAACTGCTATTAATAATAATTCTCATTTCTTTTTTGCCAACATCCAATATTGAAATTGCAAAAGCAAATTTTTGATGATTAAAAGCAAACCTGTGTCCAATAAAAGCCTTATATTTGATAAGGACTTAATTAGTTCTGTATTTGATGCTGATTTATAACTGAATTGTGGCCGCATGACTGAAGCCACTTATATTCATAACTCTCAGGGCCATTTGCCCTTTTTCATAATGTTGCAGTGAAACAGTAAATGAATTTCAAATGTTATCTCATTCACTGTGTCCTTTCAAACCATTTCTTTTCAAATTCAATTTTATTTTATTTTATTTTATTCTTGAATAACTAGACCAGATGAATGAATTAAATCTGTTTTTTGAGTGCACTGGATGCCTGAGGCTAGGAGCGCAATCATTGCTGATAAAACCCCGTAATGACTATTTCTATGTTCATCTAATTTTCTGTTGAGGTTTTGCATTGAACATTTTCTGTGATACAATCTGTTTTTTTTTTTTTTACCAATTCTTTATTAAGTTGTTTTCACATGTGACATGTCTGTGAGATGTCCAGATTTTTATGTTTGGTTGTTCTCTGCAGTTCACAGATGCCCTTCACAGCAAATGTTTCTGAGGATAAGCTTCTTTTTTTCTTTTAGATTTTGCAAATATTCTGGAGAAGCACATATGGCATCAATTCAGAGTCAGATATATGAACACTTTTGTAGTAAGGTTGAAATGTGGTTAGAGGTGTTTTTTTTTTTTTTTTTAATATCAACCTCCTTGACTCAGTGTATACAAAATTTATAGATTGAGCTTTGTGCACTCCTGCAAAAGAGGATGAATTCCTCCTCCTCTGACTGCAGCTGGGAGGGGCTGTCTACTGAGGACTGGGCTGCCTGTGAGTGCTTTTAGATGATGAAGGACTCACAACAGCCCCCACTGCTTGTTGAGAAGAGTAACAATACTTGCTTTCAATGTCAGTCCCAAAAAAAATCCCCAATAACACAAGAAAAAAGTCTGTAGATGTGTTGGCAGTAACTTTTTAAAAAAAGAAAAAGTCACTAGAGGGGTCTGAATACTCAATAAATAAAGTGATAAAGATGATAGCAGAAGAAGTTTGGTGCTCTGGTGTCAACGTCAAGGGCTGAGTCATTCAGCAGCCAATGAGCTACTAGATCTCAGCTATGTCCCGTCTCCCCTGCCGTAGATTGACGGGACCCTGATTTGACATTCATATCAGAATTCCAAACTGCAAAAAGAAAAAACGTGACTGAGAAATATGGTTCGACAACAGAGTTGGTTTTAGAACTGATAGCAAGATGAAAAAAAAATGTAACTGAGAAAGATGATTGTGCCGTCTGTTACTGAGTTTAATTTCTTGGTTGCAGATTCTGGGTTTTAGTTCTCAGATTTTGGGTTTTGATTCACAATATATTTAGCTCTGACTTGGCATTATAGGCACACAGGTTGAGAGCACAGCACATGATGAGGCAGGACATGATGAAACATTATTTTTTCTGTGCATTGACGATGCCTAATGATATCTCCCATACTATCTTACATTTAGCTCTCCTAAAAATGAGCTACTGGTATTTGGACGTTGTAATTTAACTTCTGCTGCTTGACTTAAGACAGAAATTATCATTTTGACATTAACATACATCACCTGAGGAAGTGCTGATTTTGCAATCAATATGGGGCCAGAGACCTGTAGGCTGAGACAGATACATTACAGGTGAACTAATCTTTATTTCTCAGTACACACACACACTGGAAAGTTGCAGGTCCAAGAGACATTAGTATCTTTTGTAAAGTGGCTGTAAATAGTTGATGTTAGTTGTAGCATCATAAGGTTGTTTATAATTTTTTTTAGCAAATCTTTATTTGTGTGGTTCACTTAATCTTTCCTCTTAATTAAATAAAGATTTCCGATCTACCCTGCCTGTGTCGCTATAAAAACCACTGTCAAAAGGAAGTCAGTAGAGAATATCATGTCCTCGCATGCAGCTTGCTAAGCATCAACACAAAATCTTAAAATAAGTGACAGTTGCATTTCAGTCTAGGATGGCTAGCTGTCACTTTTGGCATTTAGTGCTTTTAGTGAACATGATTTGAGAGTTGTCAGTAAAATCGTAACAGAATATAATCATCCCTTGTATGTCTTTTGTGTTGTTAAAGCAGTACGAAGGCACTTTGGTCGTTTTTAGCTCTGTGTGCCCCCTGGGTGGCCAGAGGTTGGGTTGATTTTACAATGCAGCCCAGGACTGGGTCTTATTTGGTCTCTTTCACGATCACTTTCTCATTTTTTCTCTGGCACGAGGTCCGCTGTAGCTTTGTGAGTTAAATTCATCACTGGTGATTACGGCACGTAAGTTATACGCAGTTGTGACTAGACGCAACCAGGACAGGAATCAAAAAATTACTTTGGCTGTACATGCTGACCACGACAGCTGGATGACAATTCCTGAAAGTAAAATAATATTTTAGATATTTTAAGTTGAAAGCCTTTTTTTTTTTTTTTTTTTTTTTTTTGTGCAAGTTTAATTCTACTAAGAGACTGCTGCAACCAGGCTCTGTGTTGGCCTGGAAGGGTCTGGGCTTAAAGTTTTGCTGAAGCGTTTGGTCGCAGCTTCCTGTGCCCCCAGCTGAAGGGAGAGATAGCAGAAAGAAGTAATACACCTCCTTGAATGTTTTCAAGGTCTCAACAAGACAGAAAAAAAGTACGAAGCTGCAGCTGTTTTTAGTGCTGTTATTAGATCGTACAATGGTTCATCATAAATGCTTTGGAGGATTCATTTGCTATGACTACTTCTTTATTGACAGGAATTAATAGGAGAGGTACTCTCTGCAAGAAATCTGGGCTGAATGTCACAATATATTTATTTATTTATCAATGTAGAATTTTTTTTAACCAAAACCTTGGTTAAAAATAGCTGGAAAACCTACCGTTTCAGCTGCTCCCTGTTCAGGGTCACCACAACAGAGTGATCCACATTAGAAGCTTGGCACACGTTTTACACCGGATGCCCTTCCTGATGCAACCAGGGTTCAAACCTGGGACCTCCCATCTGGGAGGTGATGGCACTACCACTGAGCCACCAGGGAGGCCAAGGTGGCCTTGGTTTAATAGCCTCGTCTAAAAAATAGAAAAACATTGTAAACATTAAAGAAACGCTAGACTACATACATTGAGGACCTTGATGACTTGAAGTGGCTGTTGCATGTTAAAGTCGTACCTACATGTATTTGGGGCAAAGACCAGCTGAGTCAATAAACAGAGCGAGGAGTCTTAAGATGTTCCTTTTGTCATTGTCAGTGCTTAAGAAGATCTCTTCAGCTAAAGCTTTATCATCTTTACTGATACTGAAGGCAGTTTGTTATTACAATATACATCTAACACCCTTTTATAAAAAAAAAATATCTGTTTTTTTTTTGTTGTTTGGTTGTTTTTTTAGGGGGGGGGGGGGTTGCTGTTGTTGATCTTCTGCAATAAACCAAGTGTTTCTCATCTGAGCAATAACTTTGCTACTTGTCAACAAGTTCAAAAAAATTCATTTATTCCCAACAAGGCAATACAAGAAATTATATTCAATAATTTTATGTAATTGTCAGACCAAGCTATGCTTGATACGTATATTTCCCTAAAAACTATTTCCAGCCCTTTACAAAAATTCTGTCTTTCTAATTAAAGACAATGCGAAGTCTGGAAAATTGAAAAAAGTCTGCACTGACATCTGATGGCATTTTCTGAAGACAGCAGAAGACATGTACATCCATAGTTCTATTAAAATGCAAAGGTTTCTTGGGGTGTCACTACAGTTTAATAAGTATAATTCTGCAGAAAGTTCTCTAATACACTAAAACAGAGGGTAATTGTTTTTGATACTTTAAACAGCCTCACCCAGCCTTTGTGCAGCTGTCTACTTCTATAGATTTGCTTCTGTATCTGCCAACAAATTTACAGAAGCCTTTCAGCCCAATATTCTCCTCGAGCATGACTCAATACTTCCTCTAACTTCTGAAGACTGTCTTGATACTTAAAACAGAGCAAAATAACTTTATCATCAGAAAATATCCGTTTCAAATGTCTTATATTGAATATTTGACTATTTTTCTGAACTAATTACTGAGTTCTCACACACATCCTGGACTTGACCTGGAGTTTGCCTAAAACTTTGATTTTGTATTTTATGGTTTCTTTCACCATAGTTGAGAAATCAAAGTTGGTGATTCATTTGTAATTCATCAGATGTTTATCCATTTCAAACACAGTGTGTCGTCGTGAAAATGTTATCCTGAAACTGATTGTTACTGCTGCATTTGGGGCAAAAAAATAAAAAATACAGAACTCCCACTGATGCGGAGGTCACTGATTTAGCACAAGGAAGGACAAAACAGAGAAAAACATTGACAAGCTGAACCTCACAAGAAATTCCAAACTATACTTCTATAATTTCAGCAAGGAAAAGATGATCACTGATGGCGAGACGAGTGGTGATCCTGTCTACTTTACCTGCAATCACTGGGAAAAGCCATAAACCAGAAAAGTGCATGACTGTTAAGCTTCAGAAGTGTATATTGTAACGGCCATTGGGTGAAAGAAACGTGTTTTGCATGTCAGTGTTTTAGGATGCCAAATTTTCTAATACAGATGCGGGCTGTGTGAAAAAATTGCTAAAAAAAAAAAAAAAAGAGCCATGTGGAAATGCCTGTAAACGCACGTTTGTTTACATTTGCACACAATCTTGTATAGGTTGGAGACATAGGCCCCGATCGTACACCTCCCGCTAGCCGCTACCTGCTACTTGCAAATTGCAGGTTTAGGAACCTCCGCTAACCGCTAATGCAATCTTCCGCTTCCCTAAAGTCACTACTCGCTATGCCGACTCCCTTACTCACATTGCAGGTGTGGCAATGGGCGTGTGTTTTGCGCTTTCCGCAAACTCGGTATCTTGCGATCACTGGTTTAGGGTAGCGGGTGGTCAGACCACCTGCTACCCGCAACCTGGGATCGCAAGATACAGAGTTTGCGGAAATTGCAACCCGCATGTCGTCCAAATGGCATAAATGTGCGTCCACCTGGTCACATGTGGACGTGCACAAACAGCTCTACCTCTAGATCACGCACCGCTGTATTACTTGCATACGTTATTATTCTCTTGAGGTCAGAGGATGTCTGGTCAGCAGTTGTGGTGGATGTGGGAATAGTCACGGCCAGACACGTCAGTCTGTACAACTGTGGCATGATCTCATTCAGATGTCTGCTGTGGAGGAAACCAAGGAGATCTTTGGGACATTTCCCCTCAAAATCTGTCATGGGCTACTTCACAGTCACTTCTGTTTTAAACAGGTCAGATCATCAAATAGAGCTCCGTGGCTCAAGCTGGAAAAGGTTGGATGCAGGAATTTATTTCCGATATGTCTGAAAGATCAGGAACAGTAATTGTTCCTGATCTTTAAATCGGTTCTGTAACAGGCAGATAAGGTTTTCCGGAACACTGCTGTGGAGTTTATTGTACTGTGCGTGTATCCCTTCGGGCACTGGCCATCTCCTTGCGCTCAGATTCGTTCTACAGTATTTTAAAAAGCACATCAGCTGCGCCAAGACCCACAGCTGTCTCAGACTCCCAGCACTCCCTTCTGTGAAAATGTTCCCGTGGCTCTGCCTGGACGTGTTTATCGGGAGGGCATCAACTATCTGGGACTTTTCAGGTTGCCGATAGGAATTGTCTGTGTAAAAATATTTTTATGTATATATCAGTGCGGAGGAGGAGAAGAAGAAAGAAAGAGGAGGAAGCGCTACAGGAGAGTCCCAGACGAGCTGCACATGAGAGCTGCTCCAATCTGGATGGAAAAATACTCCATAGCGGTTTGCGAGTAGCGGGTAGCGGGTAGCGCAACCTGCCCTTAAAGGCAATGGCTACCGACGCACTGATTGATTTAACAGGTGGAATGCCCTAACCACTCCCCTGTATAATATAGCGGTTAGCGCAGGTAACATAGCGGGTTTAGGGAGGTGGAAGATTACTGTCTTTGCGGGGGAATCCCCCTCCCGCTACCAGCTACCCCTTAATAACAGCTTTAGGAGGTTCGGCAGAAGATCGGGCCCTCAGTCGGCAAGAATGCTGTGAAAATCCAAGGATGTATGACTGATTGCCATTGCAAAAGCATCTCTATTTATGCTTGTCACGCTGTCACAAAATTTTAAGTTAATATATACATAGTAATTCTCTTAGTTTACCTGCTCAGTCGACATCTTAAGTTTTCCTCGTGTTGCGTTTCTCCCTGGTTTTGTATACTGGCTTAAAAATACATTTACTTGTAGAATGGCAACCCTCATAAAAAAAAAAAAATTTTAATTAAAAAAAAACTGCTTCCCCCAGCACACCTGTAGGGGGTGCTAAAAATCTCAAATTGAAAAGTTGCACTGGCCTTACTTCAAGGTCCTTGAATACTGTTGCTTAAAAATAAATAACAACAAAACAAATCTGTCTTGACAAAATGAAACCTATTCAGCCACAAAAAGAAGGCGCTTTAATATTAAACCACAAAAACATATCACGCATAAGAGTCATAAGTAACAGACATTGTTTTGGGGGGTGCCATGAGTTCAAAATGTTTTTGTGGGTTTGAAAGCAAAAACTGCAAACATTTTCACTGCACTGACATCTGCTTTTTCAACAATGCCATTTTCATAAATCAAAAACGTTTCCTCATTTACCTACTGCTGGTACATCTGAATAATGAGTATCTCTCTAACAATATCAGCCAGGAGCAAAAAACACCCACATCACCCATTTCATTCAATAGACATGGTCTGTTTAGATTTGCAGCCCTGTGCTATAACTCTGTGATCACATCGAGCTTTGTAAATGAACCTTGCATTCTGAGTTGTAAAGAAATAGATAGAAATAAAAGAAGACCTTCTGCTACACATCAATGCATCTCTGCAAGATGTTGGTCTTAAAATTTTCATGATGTCCTAAATATGTAAAAGTCTTCAGTAAATGCTCTTCAAAATGATATAAAGAACCATTTATTAATACTACCATTTCTTCTTGGCATGAAATTAAATGCCTTTCAAGAACTAAATGTGTATTCTGCACAAGTAGCTTCAAAAGATTATGCTTAGAGTTATTATCATTCTGAAAGGTAAGCCTCCATCACAATCTCAACTCTCTGGAAGATTTAAAAAAATAATTTTCCTTCAAAATTTTTTTTAAGTATTTACCCATATGATTCCCTCACTTATGACCAATAAATAACATGTCCACAGTATGATGCTTTCAGCATCATCCACCAACTATGGGAATGTTCTCAGGGTTGGAAGAAACTAAATGAACACAGTCCACATGCATGAGACCGAGGTAGTGGTGAACTCAATCACACGTTCTCATTGTTGAGAGGAGCATGAGGGCAAACAAGTTATGAAGGTGTGCTTGGCCAATCGAGAAGTGTCGAACAGAAATCTGCCAAATAAAAAAATAATTGTATGCAAGTGAATAAATATTTTCTAGGAATAAGTGCAATGGAGAAGGAGTTTGTCGACTCTTGTTTTAAGTGCGCCACACAGCTGAGGCTAGCGGGATGCTTTCATCATCTCAACAACTAAAGTGAACTGAGACATCACTGCAGGTGACATTTCACGCTCACATGCACGTGCTGGAAGCGTTCACAGCATCACCATCTGTTCTCTTTTGAATAAGGCGAGGTCAAGCATTGCTAAACTGAACTATGGATTCCATGTGTGGCAGCGTTACTTCTGTGAAAAAGTTGAGGAATTTTCAACTTTTCACGCTTCAGTGCAAGCAACCGCCAATCAAACTGTCTTTCCACAGCTGGAGTCGGCCAAACAAACTGTACATGGGGATGAAGGTGTGTCTGAAGCACCTGTGGTCGAATAGATGCCCATAATTGAAAACTGAACCTCCACCTAAGAAAAGAATATCTGGATATTCAAGTATTCAGATCCAAACCTAAAAATAATCAACTGTTGCCCTTAAAGTCAGAATAATTCTGTTTCAGACAAGTTATCTATCAAGAATAAATCACATTGTCAGAATCATTTCATAAGAGGTAAAAAAATATTTGATTCCAGCTTTATGGGCAACAGTGTCAAGATTAAGTGGGGGAGTTCTTGTCATCTCACAGTGGAGATTGCATCCCAAGTGTGCTTGTGGACATTTATATGTGAGACACAGTCGGTTACCACCGGGTGACCATGACGACGTGGTGACGCACGGGAACTTATTTTCCACATAAACAAAAGAAAAGGTATTCAGTTCCTGTCTACTTCTTTATTAAAAACAAAAAAAAAGAGAGAAAGAAAGCAGATATAAGTCTCTTCTGCCAGGCAGTGTAAATGTAGACGTGTTGTTATCTGACCAGAGTTCTTGACCTGTTTGTGTGTTTGGAGAATCTCCAGGATGCCTTTTGCCAAATTCCAAATACGTGAGTGTGCGCAAGCACGTGTGTGTTTTAAAGCAAAAAAGGTAACTTTCTCAGCACTCTCCCATAAAAGCTCAGCTTTAGTACATTTGTACAGCATGTGGCTGAAACTGTTTATTTAGACAGAAACTCCAGTTTCCCACTTTAATGAAAAGATGTCTGACATGACTATAAGTTCTTTAGGCACTCATGACTGCATCTCTGCAAGATGTCAGCTAGTGATCAAAAGGTAAAGTAATTAAAATGTTAATCCTTTTCTATATTTGTGGTGAAAAGAAATGTATGGAAAAGTATGAGTCCCAGGGATTTATTTGCGGGATTTATCTTTAAAGGAGTAATGTGTAAGATTCCTGGTTAAAATATTCCCAAATAACCTACAAACAGCAAGAGAGTGATAAGAAATAAGTGCAGTCATGTCATAAAAATGATGAATATATATTTGGCTGCTGAGATACAGTATCTATCCCAGTTAACGTGATAAATAACTGGCTTCACTTCATCCAGTCTTCTAATTCCAGCTTCTACCATGTGTGCCAGTAGCAAGCAACGTAGCCGCCTCAGTTGAACATTATGACACGAAGAAGTTGCACCATTCGTGGGCGTACTTGAACTTGTTGTCAGTCGTGTAGGTACCCATGTCATGTAGGTGAACAGAAACAGCAAGGATGGCTGAAGCTCTCTGGAAGAGAACTTTAGCACCACCACAACCACCAGCTAAAGAAGAAAAAGCCTCATTTGGAAGGGAAAAAAAAGATCAGATATAAACAGGGCTTAAATCAGAATAAATATCGGCAGAGCTTTCCTCCATTGGAGACAGCTCATGAACTGCAAAGAAATGAAGTTTGATGCAGAACTTGCAATGTTTTTTTTGCTAATCACTTTCGATGGTAAAGTCCAGTTAATTGCCTATTTAACATGCACAGGTCAGATCTGCCAGGATTGGAAAAAAAAATAGATGCTCTGTCCAGTCATGTCAGTGATAGTCATGTTAGAGCCCTTTTGTTTGCTCAAATGTTATCGACCAAACTGACGCTAAAATGTATCGATAGCTAATAATCCAAGCATTTCTTCGACAATCATGAAATGGATTTCTGGAGCTACACAAAAGTAACAAATGTAACGGAAAACATTTCAAGTCGTTGTGAATATTGACAAACTCAGCTGTGACTGACTGATGATACTTGGCTGCTAGGAGGTCTTGCTAATGGTGAGATCCAAACAGGCAAATATGTAAACTGTGAAACTGACTTCAGGCAGATGCTAAATGAGATAGGACTATCATGTCCCTACTTCGGTCATTTCAATCGTGTTTTTCATGTTCCCGTGGAGCTGTGAACTATTGTTTTGGCAACGTAAAGTAAGTTCATGGCCAAGTATCTTCTGCAGTGACGACAGGCTGGCCAGATGAGTTGAGAGACTGATGGGAGGAGGGACGGTGTGTTTTTTCCTTTCTTACGCAAATTGCCTCCTGCATCGTCTAAAACAAACATACAGAGTCATTACAGTACGGGCTGACTGGGCACTCCACAAACTGTAAGTCTTTACTGTGCCATTATCTCATTTCTTACTTTGCGCAGCTACACTGCCCCTATTTCAATTACAGTGTGGAGTATAAATAAAAATCTTGGCTTCACATTACACATTGCTCCTCTTAAGTCAGTTTTTATGTTACATTGGGTACAGATGCATTGTCTATGAGTGAACCTGTCGTATGTATCTATTTCAGGAACTATTAAACATTAGTCCTCCCACAGAGCATGTGATGCATGGTAGAACATTTTGGAAGCAGTGCTGCACTTTTCTTCATAAATATATCCTTTTTTCCTCACCAGAGTCACAGGGGGCTGGAGCCTATCCCAGCTTTAATCGTGCAAAAGGCAGGGTACACCATACAGGTCACCATTCCATCACAGGGACAAATGAGACAAATGACCATGCACTGCAGGCCTCGTGTTAATTACCAGCTCAGACTAAACAACAACAAGATTCAAGACTGATAGCAAATGCAAATCCATGTGAACATTTACAATCAATAAAATCAATGGAGAATTCTTTAAAAACTGTATATCATGCTAATATACAGTATATACATAAGGTGTGTGTGTATGTTTATATATATATATGTATATTAGTAGAGTCTGATCAGGGACTTATTCAACAGCAGATGGGTATCCTTCCATGCTCGGAAATGAGCGTCAGAACATTCTGTGCTCGTCATGATCTGAGTAGAAAAAGACTTATGTCAGATGCAGAGCTGGAGAGCGCTTTGATTCGATCTACTGTACATAAGAGGTGAGTTTTCCTTCAGATTTCCACAATATTGCAAACATTATAGTATGCCATTCCACCGCTGCCATGCTACCTGAACTGCTGTACACAAAGCCTTTTCCGGGTCATTGTCCGTAAACCGGACAATTAAATATTAAAAACAAATTCAGTCCCGTGGCCCTTTTTTTCATTTCCATTTTTTGATCCAAGTCTAAAATTGAAATATAAAAAGACAAGCATTTTTTTCGTTTTATTGTGTTAGATTAAAAAATGAAAAACAAAAAAAATGTTACTTTTTAATTTTTTTTAAATTTTTAATTGACAATTGAAAATGGAAAGAATGATACATTGATTAATAAAGTTACAGATCTTTCACATGGACATTTTCATTTTAAAGTTCTCCCAGACGCAGGATTCGACAGAAACAAGGTTATTTGTAACCACTGACAAGTTAAACTCCCCGTAAAAAGTTTCTGCTCTTACCTCAGAAATTACCTGTTTTAATGTTCTGATTGTTGCTCAGGATTTTGCTGATAGACTTTTTTTTATTCTTAATAAAAAAAAAAACAGGATGACATTAATGCCCTGGCAGTGGCGAAAAGCTTTATTTTATTTGACAATTTTTAAGATGAGATTTACACTAAATATGTGTTACTGGCAAGTGCTGATGTTAAAAGTGTTTAACCAACAAATGTTATGGCACTTTAGTTCATATGGCAGCAGAACATTTAAATAAAAGTGACCTTTACACTACTTTTGATTTCATTATTTGATTTTCCGTATACAATGCGATTAATCGTGATTAATCAGGGAAAATAATGTGATTAATCACAATTAAAATTTTTAATCGTTGCCCAGCCCTAATATATAGTTACTCTTGTCTATAATTCTTTAATATCATTGATGACTGATGGCCACATAGGTATAAAAGATCTCAATTTAAAAGAAGGGTAAGCAGTTTTACATGGTTTCTAACCCAGAACAGTTTTTGTCACATGACCATCCACTAGCTGCCCATCTCTTGGGAAGACTGTAAAAAACAGAGAGATTAAAACAAATAAACTAGTCTTCATACACACTCCTGACTTCTTAAAGTGGAAACAAACAGACTGGGCTCAGCCCCCAAACCATGAAAGACATTACTCCAGGTTTGAGCTTGGTCGTGGAGGCTTGGGGGGAGTTTATGAGTTGATGAAGCAAGTGCTGGAAGGAGGAATGAGGGAGGAGCTAGCACAGTTGCCATCTAGAAATTGCTTCCTCTGCCTTTAAACTTCAAAATGTGAACCTGGACAAAGCGACACATATTATTGTCAAGGGAAGCTATACATTTTCAGCTATGAAGTGTTTTAATAAAGGTTTGAGAATAATCACCTTCACATTTTGGCTAATATAAACCTTAAATCCACTCAAACTGTTGCAGTGGATTTTTATGAACATAACTAGCTTTCAAAACACACTGCTCGACTGCAAAACAGGCATATGGGAAAACCAGTTCATACAGAACACTGAGAGGTTTTGATCTTCTGGAAGAACCATTTTCTCTGAACCTCCTACTTAATGTTTTGAGACTGTTATCCATGTAAATGCTCAGCGTGTTGCTTATGAATACTGAGAGCTCTCTTTTGCACATGAATTGTCAGAGTCGTTGGAGATCATTTAATTCTTAGGAGATGGTGATTAACACATGCATTCATTTCAGGTTAGGCCCCTCTTTGATGCCAGCAAAGGGGGAAGAGAAAAGGGGAAGAGAGAAGGGTGATGGGAGCGAGGGGGACAGAAAGGGAGAGGGAGGGGAAAGGAGGAAGAAAAGAAATACAAAGAGACAGGCAAAGAGCCACACAAGTACGGGAGAGACAAATCCTTCATAGCCATGCATGACTTATGTGTGATAATGTGCAGAGAAGAGTCGTCATTAACGTTGTTGATAATAAGCACATACCCGCACAAAGAGCACTCTACACTGGCAGACATTATCCACAAAGACGACAAAGGCTGGAATTAAACACAGAAATCCCAGGAAGAAAAAAATAAAACATTGACAATTCTTTTGAACAACATTTTCTTTCACTGACATCAAACAAAAGCACACTTACTGGATATACCTGACCAAAGTTGGCTTGCAGAAAATAGATATAGATGAAGAAATTACATACACCGAAACATTCTGAGCAAAGATGGTAATGAGAAGAAAGCTTATTTTGTAAAAGAAAAAGAAGGAGGGACATACAGTTTAAGAAATGTGAGGCAGGCTTTACCTAATAAATGCAGGATTTAACCATTAAACTGGCTATTTAGGGAGTCATTATCCCCCTCTTAATGCCTTCAGCCAGCCTCATACAATGGAGATAGATATGTTCATCTCTTCAGTGTTGCTAATAGGCCAACACCTTCCTTTGGGTAAATATCTTTTGTTTTTTAAGGTCATGTCCTGAATACTGATCCATAGCTCACGCAAAATTGCAGATGTTCTTGAATGAGAGGTCATTTGCAGAGGAATATCCATCCACACAGTATTTCTCTTGTGTGAAATCTCCCTGTCTTCCAAGTGTTATCTGTTTTTCTTGTTTTTGCTTTTTTTTTTTTTTCCTTTTTTTTTGTGGTTCAGCAGCAAACAGCAGGTCATGGACTGATTCCACCAGCACATGAGGTACATTTTGAACTATGGTGTAAAATGATTTATTTGTTCTTTGGTCTCTTGTGGAAGATCTCAGATGGTTGAGAGTTTCTTCTTATCCATATCCTGTGGAAATGTGTTGCAGCTGATGCAAATATACAATTCAAAAGTAATTCCACCACAATGAAATGAACAGTGCAAGAAAGTAACCAAATTTCACATTTTTAAAATTGCCTCCTGCATAATTTAAAACAAACATACAGAGTCATTACAGTAAGGGCTGACTGGGCACTGCACAAACTGTAAGTTGAGTCTTAACTAATATTCTAGTTAGAGCAACCTTCAAGTCACACTTATTATAGTTATTATAAGACTTATAGTTCATTTTACTTAATGACATTCTCACCAGTTTATTTAAAATGTCCAATGGTCAATACTCTGAAAAAGACAGTAAATCCATAACTCTATGTGCATGTGTCCTAGCTAGGCAAATTAAGAATAATTTTAGTTTACAGTCTTATACATTATTAAGAAGTTATTTAATTCAACCTCATCAGGAATTGGTGCTATGTTCTCTGCGGGTTATGGCCATGACTGATTACTAAAAAAGTGATGATGGTTCCAGTACCCCAGACTTCAAGATGTGAGTGCCCCAAAACAAGTGTGAGCCAAAGGAGCAAATGCTCTTAGTTGGGTCCAACCTATTTACTATACACTGAACAAAAATATAAACACAACACTGTTTTTTTGCCCCCCATTTTTCATAAGCTGAACTAAAAGGCCTTTTTCTTTCAAATATTGTTCACAAATCTGTCTAAATCTGTGTTAGTGAGCACTTATTTTCTGAGATAATCCATCCACCCATTACAGGTGCGACACATCAAGATGCTGATGAGACGGGACAATTATTGCGCCAGGTGTGTCCTTACTGGCCACGATAAAAGGCGACTTTAAAAATATGCAGTTTTATCACGCAGCACAATGTCACAGATGTTTTGCGATTGGCACGCTGACTGCAAGAATGTCCACCAGAGCTGTCGGCCGTGAATTGAGAGTCATTTCTCTCCCATAAGCCATCCCCAAAGGCGTTTCAGAGAATTTGGCAGACCACGTGTAACCACACCAACCATCTTCACCCCCAAGACCGTCTGAGACCAGCCACTCGGACAGCTGCTGCAGCAATCCGTTTGCATAGTTGAAGAATTTCTTCTAGTTCCTGTTAGTACCCAGCAACTTCGCACAGCCATTGAAGAGGAAAGGACCAACATTACACAGACTACAATCAACAACCTGATCAACTCTACGTGAAGGACAGGTGTTACACTGTGTGATCCAAATGGTGGTCACACCAGATATTGACTGGTTTCCAGACCTCCCCGGACACTCATAAATACAGTGAAACTGCACTTTTTAGAGTGGCCTTTTATGCATATAAATGCATAAAAAAAATCTTAGATCTTTAGGAGTTTATCTCATGAAAAATGGGGGCAAAAACAAAAGTGTTGTTTATATATTTGTTTAGTATATATTTGATTTCCATTAGCGGCAGCCATTTTGAAGGACATTGAGGGGGGATTGTACAGTGAATGTAAAGAACTGGACAAATCCCCCTGTGATGTCACCCATAGGCTCTCTGAAGAGTAGGTTTGACAATTTTTGCCACATGGCAGGAACTTGCTCTGCCCAACAACTAATCCAAAAATGCTCAACAGGGCAGAACGAACAAACCCAGAAAATGGTTGGAACATACCCACCTGATCTCAGGCACCACAAGATACCAACTTTAGCTTAGCTTACCTATAATGCCAATTATTGTGTCTTTTCGGTGGCAAAACTGAAAACGGTGACTCCCAGAGCTCCGACCCTGATCTAATCTGTGTGATGAGCTTCAGTCCAGACAGCTCAGGCAGAAAGGCCGACAGCGGCAGTATTGGTTGGACTGCAACCAATGCACAATTCCAGTGTGATTTTTTATTGGTGTGGAGGTGAAGATGGCTTGCCCAGAGCAGGCAGCTAAAGCAGGCAGCAATGACTCCCTGTTGTTTAGTTGCCTCCAGCAGAAGGCTGATTTGACTGCCTCCTCTGGCCGTGAGCTGCTCAGCAGCCCTCTCCCCAAAGTCTTCGAGGCCAACCCAGCGCCAGGTGCAGCATTCTGTTAGCACAATCAGCAGCACAAGCCATAATATTTTTAAAACAAGAAAGGTTGTGGAATTATAGGTCTTTATTCACAGCTTTGATGTCAGGTTCATCAAGAACGCTGAGCACTAAGCAACTAAGGTGATGACAGCTAGCCTTAACACCATAGCCTGCAGCCATCACTAAAAAAACATGCCCATAATTGTGCATAATAATGTGGCTTTCATAATTTTACCTGCTGTGGTACATAAGAGCTCACCTGCTGTACAGTTGTCACAGATGTGGAATCTAGCTCTGGAGACCAAAACCTTTTTTTGTACCGGGATATAAATATGTTAATTTCTGCTGTAAAGCTAGGACGTTTTAGCAATCAGTGTAGTACTTGCTTTTGAAACCAGCCTAGTGGTCGGTCAAGGAACTCCAAAAATTCAGTATTTCTGGGATCGCGTCCATTTAGCAAGCTGAATACAGCCCCTTGGGAGGATTAAAGAGCACCGACTTTAAGGACATAGTAGTGCAAATAGAGTATAATCTGTCATTATAAATCTTTTCTTCTCCTCTTTCTTATGGGTGAAAAAGCTGAGGCTCAAAGTCAGCCTAATGCTCCATAAAATAGCTCCAAATCTGCCCCTGGTCTTCTTTGGATTTAAGCTCTTGCAGTGAATTGTTTTACCTTGAATGACATAAAAAGTTACTGGTGGTTATATACAGTTTTACTCTAAATTTTACAACTGGAGCTTTAAATACTTGATACTATGAGTATCATCATGATGCAGCTAACACACTGCATTATGAAAGATGCGTTTTTCCTAAGAGAGAGCAAAGTCTTTTAGCCTTTTACCAGATGGCATTAAAATATCTATGAAGCTGAAGAGCTATTTTAGCTCTTGACATATATATTTTTTTTCTCTCTAAGTTGCCACATTCCCAGTCTTCAAAACAGTAACCTGTAAAGGATTCACTGATTACCATCTTTTTTGAAAGGGTTGTTTAAACAGAAAGGAATTCATTTATTCTTCACCTTCTGCAGCATTTTGACCCACAGCTTGCTATTTGAATCAAATTACTGCGTGTTTTGAATTTTCTCTAGAATGGGGGAATAATACAAAAAGGGCCAAAGATTGCCAGTGTGTGTTAGGTTGTATCACAATAGTAAGCATTTGTTGTGAAAGGAAATCCATGCTAAATGTCTATATTACTTTAGAAAACAGAGAATATGTGCTTTCTTCAGTTGCACTTGGTTACATCTGCATGTGAGGGTGGACAAAACAAACAGGACCGGGAGCCTGGGGAGCAGAGGAGGATAATACCACTGTAGCATCGTCAAGACCAGTCTGTCATTATGTGTGGACAAACTGCGTGAGGATGATGGGGGACAAAGGAGGCAATTAGTTGAACAGAGCACTCGTAATACACTCTCAGGGGGGCAGTAAGTCAGGCAGCTCAATGCTGCAGCCAGGTTCACTGAGCAATTAAGGAAACTGGGAGAGTCGGAGTGGCTTAGCCTGATGCTCTGCAGCTTTGCACTGATGTTAAAAAGGAGATCGAGGGTCACTTTCAAACCCTATCAGTCCACCTTCCCCTTAATGTTCCCATCCGCACTGGCTGGAGGATCTGAGAACAAAGCCAAATGGACAAGTGTGGACAAAGTGGTACATGGGAGGAATTATTTTTCCTCTTTCTTCATAACTGTGTCTGACATATCCTTTGGCTTCCCTCCCAGATCACTAGCGTTGCATATATTTTTCCTTTTACCTTTTGTTATCCCCTCTTCCTTAATGAATTATTCATAGTGTGGCGAGGGAAGGGGTAGAGAGCAATTCCCCCCGGAGTAAACATACCAATAAAAGGAGAGATGACTGCAATAAAGTGATATGGGAGGCATCACTTGCCCCTTTACCAAAATTGGTATTAAAGTATTATGGGCTATGCACCATTTTATACTTCGAAAAAAGCCAAACATTTTTCATTCAAGTCTTTTTTTTTTTTTTTAGAAAGTAAGTAGATCTGCATCCATGCACTGCAAGTGCCTCTGTCATAAATTCCATCATAATTAATTTGCGATGCATAAGCAATTGATCTAAACTGTAATAATTTTAGCTGCTGCATAAACTGAATTGATTAAATCCTCTTAAGTATTCAGTTTTCTAATGCAGCTTGACCTCTGCAGAGAGAGAGCAAACATAGTTGTTAAATTTTTGTCTGCACTTTCTGGTCTCTGCCAGAATTTTAGGCGGGTGTCAAATATTACATGGCTACCTGGAAATCAGAGACAATAATATAATAATAATAAATAAAATAAACTTAAAGTGTTGAAACATTTTCACAATAAGCCCCCAGGATAATTGTCAAAAGGTGTTCCTTTCCATTTGCTCTCTTTCCACCAGTCCCCGAGACAAGCAATGGCTGAAGGCAGAGATGCCTTCAGGGGAACAATTTCCAGCATACCTGCAGCAGATTCATGAGCACTTCCTCTCCCGAGGGTCCTCACTGATATCCATTCCCCACGAGCACCTCGCACAAGGATGTGAGAAATAATTGTCCTGAAATGAGGAATCAGCTCTTTGTTACATTTCATTAATTTGGAGGAGAAATAATCTACTTCATGCAAAGATCGCGGTGTCAAAACTGAACAGTGCTCTCATCTCAATGAGGTGCACAAATGTATAAGTGGATTATTTTCCACTCTTGAAGCTGCATGAATTTTTCGCTCTTTGGGACTGGCTTGCAGACTTTCAGTGTTTGAAAATTGCAAAGGAGGGTTGGTGGTACTGTAGGCCAAGACACAGGGTCTGTTAATTGAAGTTGTACATAATAAAGGAAGAGGTCGGGGGGGTGGGGGGGGGGGGGGGTGGACGTGTTCATTAATAATTGATCAAAGAGCCGTTAAATTGAAATGTGTTTGCATCAATTAATCATCCTCCCAGATGCCACTAATCAGCCTTTTCCTTTGCAGCATCATAGCAATCTTGCAGACTACTCCAGTTGAGCCAAAGCCATCATTCATCGTGTTTTACTCGGCTCTTAAAGCTGACCTCAAGTCTGTGACGGAGTGATTAAAAAACTATTGCCACTGAATGCTGCCGGCTTTGCTTACAATCTCCTCCTGAAAATTGGTTGCAGTCTATGCAGTATGCGGTATAAAACAATGTTTCTATGAGCTATTGATAATCTTTGAACTATATAGCAGCACCATGGGAGATTCTTTTTGTTTTTTGCTCCTGCTGTTTGCCCCCTGCTGTTCAAGTGTGGCTCGCCACAGTTGTAAATACAACTCGACAGTTGAATCCTACCCACAGATCGTGGATTCGTTTACCTGGTGAAATATATCACCAGCAAAGAAACCAAAGCCTACAAAACTGACAGAGTAGCCTGATCTGCCATATATCTAATCACTTTGCAAGCAGTTCCCATTTACAGCCATTTTCGACAGCACAGAATGTACCAAACCAACACGGCAAGGGTGGGCTTTAGACGATGACTCAGTGAGAAGAATCCAAGAGCCAAAATTTAAAACTGCAGAATCACTAATAACACCTTGGATTAATAAGGTTTTGCTGAAAAACAACAGTAGCCATTGACCAGTGCTCCTATACATTTTGGATGTCTTTTGTTGACACTGCTGGTACTAGTCTGGTTGTCGGTCTCCTTACCTCACATGGTTCATTTCTCTGATTGGTTATATGCCTATCCAACAGCATCCAGAGACAGTTTTCTCTGCATCTGTTGGTAATCTCCCCAAGAAATCAAAATCAAAACTAGAGGAGCCAGACTTTGTGTTTTACATAAAGTGGAAAATAATTAGGAATTAGGGCCATCTACTGCTGTTTGCAATAACAGTAGATGGTGAAATCCCAGCTTTTAACACTTTGTTGTTCGCTGTAGCCTAAAGTGTAGCGTAATCCGCTGAGATGAACAAAAGCACTGCACCACAACTTATAAGAGCATCCTAAATCAATGAAAACCGAACATTAAATATGCTTGCACCTGGCTAGCAAATGTAAGCACACGGCCACTTCTCCGCACATGATGCAAACAAACAGCAGCTAGTCAACTAAACTTACTTCACAAAACTTAGAAATACCCGAGATTAGGTAAAACCTGCTTGACTCTACTAGCCTAGACAACTTGACAGTAGCGACACAGAAAACATTCATTTCAGCAGAACACATCGCACTTGGACATCCGGATGTTAGTCTGAGTATGATGTAGCATGTTTACAGGATGTGTAACAATTAACAAAGGTGAAAAGGTTACGTGGTGTTGCTTTAACAGGGTGGTGAAGCAGGTTATGTGTCTACAATCTTACAATGTTCAGTTCAGCCACCATTAAGTTGTATGAGGCTCTACTGAGGGTGGGCATCTATGCGCAGCTACACAAGAGGAAAGAAGACTTATTTAATGCCTATGGTTAGAGTTATCATTAAAAGATTTTCCTTCAGTGTAAATACTTAAGTATTTTAATCCACTGAGCATGCTACAGGACCAGAATGGGATTAAATGTCCATCAGATTAAAAGAAATATTAAATACAGTAGTTTCTTTTAAATATCTTCATAAAGAATAGGCAACCTGGAAAGGTTGCAGTGTGATCAATGTGTTTTATGCTGTACTTGAACATTAACAAACACTGCATTAACCCTTTTACCAGGCAGAGTCCCGCCCACAGTACATATACCTTTTACAGGCATCTGAGAATTTTTTTAATAATAGTACAACATTACATATATGTGTTGCACAGTGAGCAAAAATGTTTATGCATGTACAAGAGTGTCCTGCTGCGGTGTTCACATTGTTCTGTGTTATTTTTTATTTACTGGCATTTATATTGAGGTTATGTAAGGAAGGATATAACTGATTGGTTTGTATGAGCTGCAACTTGCCTATTTCTGTAAAATAATATTTTTTTGTTTAAAGATATTGTTTTGCGGTGCAGCTTGAAAGGTACTGGTGTCCACGTAGACACAGACAAACATGTCTAACAGGTCCATTACGGGCATGAAACTATTGCTGCATCACCAGGCAGCACTTTCTTGTCAACAGTATGTTTTCTCCACAGCGTTTATTGTAACTTCTTATCTAAGTCCTTGAGGATAAGGTCATGATAAATATGTGCTCCAAAGAGTCACCTTTATGTAATCAGCAGGAAATCTGAGCCCCCGTCTTTAATTAAGATGAAAGCACAACCCACATTTTTATATTTACTACCTCAGTGAGCATGCAGGTTAATCCTAGAAGTGATTATTTCCACTCACTGACAGTGACCGCTCTCATGTAGCAAACTTGTGGGAAAGGTGACCGAGTTTCTGCAGGACTGTGGTCTTACAGGACAGACACAAGCCATAGAAGTTAGACGCACTAAGCCATATTAGGAAAAGTCCACATCGTTTTTATTTAAAGTTTAATATCTCCAGGCTCTGTCTCAAACCTGATGGTGTTGACATGAAAATGATCAATGACAGTAGATCAGCCCCGTGGGAAGTGCAAGATACACATCACATGATTAATGGCTTTGCTAGCTGTCATGAACTATACTGGACCAATGCAGTGATGGCTTCATAAATCATAAGTGTTCTGACACATGAAGCTTTCGCATTTATAAAAGCCAGCATTTAGTAAAGTTTTTTTTTTCCTTTTTGATCTTTCTCAAAATAATATTGCATCAGTGCTGCTTCCAATTTTCTCTTTTCATGTGATTATTCATTTTCATTTTCAATTTGATTATTATTATTTTCTTTTTTTGACACTGCTGATATTGTAAAATATCTCTGGTGTAACAATGAATCCTTCCATCTATCCATTATCCATGCCCGTTTAATCCTTTGCAGGGTCACGGGGATCTGCTGGAGCCTATCCCAGCTCTCTTCGGGTGAAAGGCAGGGGTACACCCTGGACAGGTCGCCAGTCCATCGCAGAGCCACGTAACAATGAATTAAAAATTTAAATTTAAAATGATGATTGAGGTGTCCCCCAGGAAATCATGTAATGGACTGTCATAGACAAAAAAACATCTTTTGGCTTTCTTTTTTACTCTTTTTTTTGTCTTTTAGCTGCAGTCTGCAGTATGTTTTTACCACAAGAGAGAAAAGAAAGTCTAAACCAGAAGCAACAGAGCCCTGATATACGGTCATCTTACCAGGAGCTTAGGATAAACCATTAGTAGACATTTGACTGCTTACACAACCAACAAACATGACTGATTCAATTGCATCTCTCTGGAGTCTTTTTCTTCTTTCTAGCTGTCAGATGCAAGTCTGTTATTGAGTTAACCCTCTGAAGGCAGTACAGAAGTACTGAAGGCGAAGCAAAAGCAGCAAAAAAGATAAAGATTTTTAAAAAAAAAGTGTGTTGATTTGTATATCTGTGGTCCTTAACATTCAGTCCCGATATATTTGGCAACTGAAATCCTTATATCAGTAAGAGTTGCTCAGAACGACAAGCTCCAGACATTTTCCTTGAAAATGTCCTTTGTCACAACAGGACATCACATGGTGCATCTTTTCAGTGCACTAATCATGCTGTTTTATTGAAGAACTCGGTCAATAACAATTGCAGATTCCTGCTGGCCTGCAACAACAGAGCAGGGTAAAGGTTAGCTAGTTTGCAGAGAAGTTGGTTGTGTGCAGACCATTGCCTGCAGCTCTTTATCACAACTGGTTGCTCTTTTTGTCTATTTTATTTTTTTTCTGCAAAATGTCAAGAATTATTGTTGCCCCTTTTTGCAAACACACTGATTTCCAGCTTATATTTTGATTTTGAAGTGTTTGCAGCGTGAAGCTGAAGTAGTAGTTGCTGCCCTAGGTGCAGTATCAGGTTTATACCTCAATAAGGTAAAATTGTTCTTGACAATATGTATATTGTTTTTTTTTCTGTGAAACCTCTGTGCATTTAAGGCAGACTCCACCAAACACACCAAAATTGAAGAAACCAAAATATAAAAACTTGTAAAAATGTTGATTGCAATCCTTAAATTATGGCATTTCCTGAAAGGAGGAAAAAAAACAAAAAAAACAAAAAAAAAATTCTTCCAAAAGTACAGTTTGAGATTAGAGCCCCGATCGTAGACTCCCCCTTACCCGTTACCACCAGCCGCTACCCTCAAATTGTGTGTATAGGAACCTTCGCTAACCGCTAATGCCATCTTTTGCCCACTATAATCGCTACACATTTTGTCGACTCTTTCACTTACTTTGTAGGTGTGGCAGTGGGCGTGTCTTTTGCCCTTTCCTCAAACTTGGTATCGCACCATTGTAGGTTTAGTAAAAAGCATAGCAGCTGGTCCAACAACCCGCAACCCATGTCGGCTCGTACAAGACAGCGACCAAATGGCTTCACTGTGCATCCATTTGGTCACATGTGGACGTGCACAAATGGCCCCACCTCTCGAAATAACTCTTGTATAAAAAGTATGATTTGGCCTCAGTTGAACCCCTGAGAAAATAGAAAATGGCAGAGATTGTCTTAAACGGCACCAACTATGCGGGACCTTCAGGAAGCCTATAGGAATTGTATATGTATATATATATATATATATATATATATACACACACATATATATATATATATATATATATATATATATATATATATATATATATATATATATATATACAGTCATGGAAAAAATTATTAGACCACCATTTTTTCTTCACTTTCTTGTTCATTTTAATACCTGGTACCACTAAACGTCATCATGTGACTAAAACAGACAGAAAAGAAAACACTGAATGCATAAAAGCAGTGTTTTTGGCAGTACAACACCCATAGCTATTGATGTAAAAACTTAAGTGATTTAGGTTATAATCAAGAAAAACCATGGAAAATGGTAAGATATCAGCTCTTAAATAAAACTCTTATGAGCAATCTTTGTGGTTATCGTTATGTTTGTCCAAACAAATGTACCTTTAGTTGTACCAGGCATTAAAATGAACAAGAAACTGAAGAAAACAAGGGTGGTCTAATAATGTTTTCCATTGTTTATATATATATATATATATATATATATATATATATATATATATTACAGTGTATATGTGACTGCAGATAGCGCAACCTGCTCTTAAAGCCAATGGCTACTGATGCACTGATTGGTTTAACAAGTGAAACGCCCTAACCACTCCTATGCATAATGTAGCAGGTAGCGCAGGTGGGAAAGAGGATATAATAAGGGTGGAAAGCGTTTTTTTTAGGGGAATGCCTCTCCTGCCACACATTATCCCTAAATATCGGCTATAGCAGATCTGGCTGAAGACCGGGCCCTAGGTCTTTAACTTTCCAGTGATTAGTATCACAAGCCATTTGTTGAAGTAACAGAAGTAAAAGTTATATGACTGAATGTGATCAAAATCTCACTTAATGGAGCTTTAAGAGGGCTATAATGTCAGTTGTGAGTAATAATCCTACAAGTGCATGGTCTTAATTCCATTCCCAGTATCTAAACGTTATTTGCTGCTTTATCTGTATGTCAGGGTGACACTGACTGACTCTTTTTTATAACAACAGGGATAAACTCAGTACGTTTTCTCTTAAATTCTCCCACTTTTTGCATTCTTCATTGCACATGCTTACAATGACTCACCTTAACGTCCTTTTAGAAAGACAGGTCATCAGTAGTATAACAGCCTCCCACCTACACATGCATGAGCCCAAGTTCATTAGTCAAATGTGCATGTGTGTGCACAGTGTTCACACAGAGGACCAGAGAGGGCAGCAACAGAGGAAAGATGATGTAGTGCAAGGGAATAAGAAGCAAGGAGAGACATAGGTCAGAATTAATAGAACTTTGAACCTTTAATAACACAGTACAATGGTGAGGCGAGGATTTATAATTATACTCGTTAGTCTAATATCTCCTCCTCCACCCTGTACAAGATGATATGTAACTCTATTGAGATCCTTCACATTCTCATGCATTGGGAATCTGTGAACATATGGTGCATTCAATGATGTGGGGGAAAAAAATAAAATTAATTAAGAAAAATAACTTGAAATATGAGGCTGTAGTTAATCTGAGCATGCCTTTGGGAATGCAAATGTTTCCATTAACACTGAAAATTATCAAGCCAAATGTGGCTCATTATTATATTTCATTGCCCACATTTCTGGGAAAGGCAGCGAGCCAACATCACTTTACTGCAACTTGATCAAATAAATGAACTGAGTTAAATTGCATAATGCATTATTATTCCCCAAAAGGAAATTACAATGTAATATAAGTTCTTGAGGATAAACACACTAACAAACAAGTATACTGGACTCCTTGGCCAAAAAAAAGTCACACATTGTAATACTTTGTGGACATGCCTTTAGAAGACAGCTGCTGTGGTGTTGTTTCAATAAAGTTAAAGTTAATATCATGCCACAACCAGGGGTGGTCTCTGTGGTTTCTGAGTTGTAATGTGGCTGCTGCATGCATGAGCAAAATCTACATAATTGGACATCATTTGACCAAACAAATAAAACAAGATCTTTGCCAGATGAATTCCTAATCACTTTAGATATTATATAAATATGCCACCACAGCAGGAGATTGTAGCTGTCACGCTTTTAAACAATAGAGGTACCACGGATTATGACGTGTAAGGAGGCAGAACTCACACTCATTTGTTCCTTTTCAGATTTGTGCCTTTCTGGTCTTTCTCTTTAGCAGCTTCCTCTGGTTTTCCAGGCAAAGCAGACAGGATCAACAGTCGTGTAACCGTCAGTGCTGATCTTTTCCTTGTGGACATGACGGGGACATAGCCTGGAATTTCTCGTGAGGTTCGTCATGTGGACATCAGCCCCTGTTTTGTCTTTTCTCTCATGCCGAATCAGTGCCTTCCATCTTCTCTGCACAGAGAGATCATTCAGCCACTTTATCCATGTCAAATTAGCCATAAAAGCATAGATGCATAGCTTCTTTGCTTTGGATGTATGTGATGTACTCTCCACAACACTGCAGTAGTACACCATGATTGAAGACACTTGTCTTGGCTTGCTGCTTTCTTTACCAGGAGTAGTTGTGTCTGCAAAAAGTCACAAAAGCAATATGCTACTGGCACTTAGCGGATAAATAACACAATTTTGCGGTATTTGGGTAGCTCCTATTGCACACAATATGCTATGAATGACCTCAGGACCAGAAGAAATACACACATACAGACACACACACTCAGCTCTGGATACTCCCAACACAATGAAACCCTCTTCACAACCAAAAGGCAACATCAGTTAGGAAAAATTGCAGTCCTTCAAATGACCACCAGGGGCGAGTCAATCATTCTTGACCCCCATGTTAAAATATCCAATTTTACAGAGCAGAGAATCATATTTACAGCCTGGTACAAAACTATGGTTTTGACCTCCATAGCCAGAAGAGGGTTAACTGGAGGATGACTCACTGAGCAGCCTTTTGTCATGAGAGTCAGGAGTCAGGAGTTCTGTGTGTGTGGGTCAAGTTGGCGTCTCTCCCTGTCTCTAGTGCTTCCTGTTTTACTTTGAAAGGTCTGTCTTGTCTTCATTGTTTTCTGATTCGCTTCCTCCCCCTTGTTACCCTGATCGTCCGCACCTGCCTCTTGTTTGTTCCCCTGAGTATTTAAGTCTTGTCATTTCCCCTGTCTGTGTGGGTCCATTAGTTGATGTGTGTGTTTGCAGTTCTTCCTGTTTACCTTCTTGTCATTCTGCTCCTCGAATATAAGTTAAGTTTGTATTTTTGGAATTTTGGGATTTTTGTTTAATAAAGCCTTTTCGTTTTGAACTCCTGCTCTTGGGTCCTCCCTCAGTCTGCTGCAAACCATGACACCTTTAGCTCATAGGACACTAGTTCTGACTTGTGCCAGCTGAGACCCAGCTGAGAAGTCTCCTAGTTGACCTGGAACCTTCCCAGTTGACTAACCAGACTACTAGCTAACATTTTAGCTGCCTTCACCCACTACTCTACAGTAGGGGTCCTGTTGTGGTCAACCTGACCTTCCCCGGACTGCTGATCTGTGGACTCAAAGTGAGATTAATTTGAATTCAATAATAGTCATGACACTCTCAAGTTTCGCCTTTGCAAAGGGAGAAATCAGCTGACAGACCCCACGGTCTGTCCTCCTGCTCGCCCAGCTGAATTCTGACTTTCTGTAGCTCACAGGCTGGTTTTATTGACACATGCAGGGCGTTAAACATTAAGCGTTGTTAGATACAATCACTTTTTCTGTTAGTTAAAGGCAAACTCCCCCATTGTCCCCCAGAACAGTGCCTTTTTCTGATAAGAACATATCACCCTGGCACAGCTTCAATTGTCTTCCTAAGTGCCTGCAACTTTATGACTCAAGCTCAGCCCTTAATTTTACACTTAATATATGTGTCCAAATATGCAAACACAATTATAATTCCACACAGCACAATTATAATTCCCACAGTCTCCAACCCCCGGTCCCTGGCCCAGTACCAATCTGTGGTACCGGGCCGCAGAGAAAAAAAAGATAACTTCTATTATTTCTGCTATTTATTATCTGAGTCTAAATAATCTTTTATTTTGAAAAATGTCTGGATTATCTCCATTACATCCCTCTATGACTTACTCTTGACACATTACAAGACTTCAAGACCCGTGTCTCAGTCACATGGAAAAATTGAGTAAAAAACAAGTGTCTTCAGAAAGTGTCTTTCCAGAGGATGTTACCGATGTTCTGTTGTTGGGGCGATGTTACGAGGACGCTACTAATAAAGTTGCATGTGAATAAACAGCGGAATTACGTTTATTGTAATATATAGAAACGACCACAGTTTTTATGTCGGTCGTATCATTTTATTTTGTTGTATTCATCTGCGACACGTTTTACAGAACAGTCCGTGACAATATTGCCTGACATTAAAGCAGTCTGTGGCGCAAAAAAGGTTGGGGACCACTGGTCCACAGGGACCCAAGCTCGGTTGGAGCTCAGTCAGTTCTCGTGTTGTTTTTTGAAGGATGGATTCAATCAGAATGGATGGAAGATAATGTGAGTTAATATAAGCATAGGTTAGGGTGAGCAAAGTTAAAACAAAAATAGCTAACTTGTGGTAACTGCATTTAGCTGAGCATGTTTCAAGCAATTGCTGGGCTTATTGTTCCACCCATTTCCCCGTTTTTGGATCAACTTGGGTTTTACGGAGTCAGCTCCTGCAAAGATAGCATCTCAAAGTTTACCAAAAAACAGACTTCAAAACCATTCTTCAGAAAGCCTGTGGGTGATGTCACAAAATGTTTGTTCTCTTCTTTTTATACAGTCTGTGGTTACATTTACTTCTGCCATGAGTTGCATTCATTTTTCACCAAGAATCTGAATTGGTGACAGGAGAGTCGGACCACTGCATGACGTCTTCTCCAGCACATCACACAGATTTCTAATGAGGTAAAGGTCTAGACTCTGTGGTGACCAGTCCATTTCTGAAAATCATGTATCATTCTCCCCGATGGACTGCTTTGCAATTTGAGACAGATGAATCTTGGCTTTGTGATCTCCGAATATAACTGTGCCATCAGCAAAGGAAAAAAAAAATTCACTGACAGAAAAAAAAAAGGCCATTAAGTACATCCAGATAGAAGGTTGACCTCAATTTTTCTGCAAATATTGTTGCTGAACTGACGAACTGAAGGAACCTAATAACACTGGCTATCATAGCCTTGCAAGGTAGGCACAAGGCATGATGGGAGCATTATTTCATTTGCAGCTCTTCTTATGAAGATGTCCCCTTCACTTTGGAACAGGGTAAATCTGGACTCATCAGACCCCAATGACCTTTTTTCCTTGCTCATTTTTTCTTTTATACTGCTGAGTAAAGTGAAGCCTCTTCTTTTCTCTCTCGATTAGCTTCATAGATAAGTTAAAAAAAAATTTAAGGTTAGGAGTATGAGACCTGAGTGAGATAATGACAAGCACAACACAGATGTGAGGAAATCTGTAACCCAAAACCAGATGAGTAACTACAGGAAGCCAGATTGCCCAATGAAAACTACTTAATAAATAAATAGATTAATAAAACAAAAAGTAAGATTGACCAAGACATAATGCAAGTTGGTACTGAAACAAAGATCATAAGATCATAAGCCTATCATAAGATCTTTTTTTTTTTTTTTGGGTGAAAAATTACATACAGTACTTTTGCCTGTAAGGAAATATTTCTTATATTAATATTTTTTCTTTATAATAATGGAAATTCAGAATAGTTTCTTTTTTCTGCAACATCAGTTCTTTGTCAACTGTTAAATAGAGCAGTGTCAGTAAAAGTGTCTACCACACTACTTATGTCAAATGTCAGTGATTGTTACATAGTGAAGATGGAACTTGTTCACATTTTCGCCTGTATATTGTTTAGCACCTGGTAATAGACCTTTAGGCTGAGGATCCATGCTGCTCTGTCTTTTAGCCAGCCCACACTGGACCAGATGAAGCACTTCTGGGACTCTAAAAAAGGATGAGTTTGTGGAGACAATGGATGGATGGCTGAATCCATCGGAGTGTCCCTGCAGAGAAGATGTGGGTTATCTGTTATGAAACTGACAGGGAACATGTTTCTTAAGCTGGGATTCATAGCATCTACAGGGAAGCAGGCAGCAGTTTGAAGCTCTAAAAGTAAAAGCAGAAATTAGCTGTCAAGGCATTGCCTTGAGGCAGATCAACAAAGGAGGGTTAGTGGTGTCAACACAGATATAATAATGGTACCACGGGTGAGCAAATACTGGGACGGGGTTCGAATGACCATGTGTTAGCACAAGTAGGAACTAGTGTTGTGACATGAAGTAATAATTGTGGTGAAATTGCTACAATACTTGAAATTACATCTTATGATTAAGAAGTGAACCTCAAACAAATTCAAGCAAAATCAGTGGCATGCAAGGCCAAAAACTGTTAGTCCACCAAAGTAAAAAAATATTTCTCCACCTATGTTGGACTTGTAGCAGGTGCACTTTTTAAAATGAAAATGAACATGAACACTAGTGAGCAGAAGATAAAACAGCAGGCTCAGCAAATGAGTAGAGCAGCTCTAAAACCTGGTACTTTCAGCAGCTTTCCAAAAAAGAAAAAGCCCCATGTGTTGTAAAAAAAAAAAAAAAAAAGAAAGGTGCTTCGGATCTATATTTCAGCCAGCAGATAGCCATGTGGGAGTGTGGTTCTGCAATTTAAAGCTGCCTGGCTGAACTGGCTTTCAGGCAGCTCAGATAAATGGAATTCCTTCAATTAAAAATTAAAAAAAAGAGAACAATTTCCAGTGGCTTGTGGCTCTTTGTGTCACTGTGAGTTAGCGTCTGAGTACTCAGATTCAAAACACGTTCTAAGGAGCCCTAATCAAGATCATAGTGAATTACTGACTTTATTTCTGTAATAAGTTCGTGCTGAGTGAATTTTATTATGATGATACAGCGGAAACTCCCTGATTATTGCTTTTGTTTTGATACTCCTTGATATAAAAAGTAAGTGATTCAAGTTACACCTCTTTTAGAAAACATTATGCTCTTCTGGAGCTCGTCTCACTTGCGGGGTGCCTCAAGGGTCCACTGGGGACCCAATGTTATTTTCTCTCCACATGTTCCCTTCGGGGTGTGTTTTTACGAAACAATATCCCCACTAATTGTTCTGCTGATGATATCCAGATTTATTTATTTAAGTTGGGTTACAAAAAAATCCCTAAAACTTTGCTAATGTGTATTGAAGATCTTCAAGTGATGAAGCTTAATTTCTTAACCTTAATGATATCAAGACTTAAGTCATTTAGTTTGGATGACTTGAGCTGCTCAGCAATTCTGCTGGAATGCTTTAGCTCCACTTTCACTCTCTCTGTAGCAAAGAAAATCCCTGCTTCCCATGTGTGCAAATCCATTTTTTTTACCCACATTCTTTGTTTTTTTTTTTTTTTTTTCCACTTCCAATCATGACACAAACAGGCTGCAGCACTCATTTCCAAGTTCCAAGTTCCAAATAATCAACTCTTACAATGTGCAACGATTAAAATTTTTAATTGTGATTAATCACATTATTTCCCTGATTAATCCCGATTAATCGCATTGTATATGAAAAATCAAATAATTAATTCAAAAGTAGTGTAAAATGCACTTTTGTTGAAATGTTCTGCTGCCATATGAACTAAAGTGTCATAACATTTGTTGTTCAAACACTTTTAACATCAGCACTTGTCAGTAACAGATATTTAGTGTAAATCTCATCTTAAAAAATGTAAAATAAAATAAAGCTTATTGCCACTGCCAGGGCATTAATGTCATTCTGTTTTTATTAAAAAAATTTTAAAAAGTCTACAAACAAAATCCAACAAAATGATTGTGGCTCAGCACAATTAGAACATTAAAACAGGTCATTTCTGAGGTAACAACAGCTTTTAACGGGGAGTTCAACTTGGCAGTTGGTTACAAATAACCTTGTTTCTGTCGAATCCTTTGTCTGGGAGAACTTTAAAATGAAAACGTCCATGTGTATCATTCATTCTTTCAATTTTAAATTATCAATCAAAAATTAAAAAATAAAAAAAAAGTGACATTTTATTACGTTTTTCGTTTTTTAATCTAACACAAAAAAAACTAAAAAAAAAAAAAGCGTGTTCTTTTTATATTTCAATTTTAGACTTGGATCAAAACTACGAAATTAAAAAACGGGCCACAGAACTGAATTTATTTTATAATCGAGGACTGGACTTTCTGTTGTCATTACACATCTGTGCCACTAGATGGAGCCGCACTGAAGTAACCAGTAAGAGAATAGCACGACAGTGAACACATGGAGCAGATCTGATGTAACATGTAGGAATGAAGCGATAGTTTTGTTGCAGTCTAGAATTTTTTTTTTTTAGACAGAATTGTTAATATTACTAGCTGAGTTGCTACCTGAACTGTAAAGTTCACGGATTTTTACCGTTCTCCATGTCTGTTTTAGCTTTTCTGCATGTTTACCTGCGAATTCTCTTCCAGTTCCGCAGCAGCCAGTAACAGACTTTTCAAAACAAAAGCATGTGAGCAACATGCGTTAACGCGCGATATAATAAATGTCGGCGTTAATAAATGAATGCATTAACGCGATGATAACGCGTTAACTTGCCCAGCCCTAATATAATGTGTGTGTGTTTAAAATAGGGCATCAAGTGTAAAACTTGTGCCAAGCTTTCTAATGCAGATCACTCCTCTGTGGCGACCCTGAAGAGTGAGCAGCCAAAATGGAAGTATAATTAACACTCCAGGAATTTATCATTACAAAAAAACTACAGACACCATTGAGAAACATAAGGGAGAAGACAGCGGTCTCATGTGATGAATCCTCTCTCAACAACAGTCTTTTTCTCGAGTCTGCTCTCTCAACGTTGGTCTCTGATATCTGATGTGTATTCCACAGGTAGTGTCCTGATTTCTGTTTCCACCCTAATTATGTTAACCAGTTGACTTCTGACCTGCCCTTCTCCCTTCATCCACTAGATGACCCCAAACTTTCTCTCTGCCACCGGTCCCTTGATCGCACATTCACACACCTGGTATCACTTTCGTCATTTGTTTTCAGCTTTTAAAGTTCTTCCATGCAGCTGCCCTGCTGAATGTTGTATCATTCATTTTTGATATGTTGTGGATGGATTCTTAAATTGTGCTATGTTGCAGCCCGGTGTGTGTCAGTTGTTTACCTGCCTGTGTCTCAGAGTGCCTTTAATCAATAATTTATTGTTTAAGTACAGTCACTGCCTTGTTTTTGCATGTCTGGCAGCCTGCTGTTGAGTTCCTCTCTGAACAAAGCCCAGGCATGCCGTGCATGCTAATCAGTGTGTTAGGTATGCACAATATATTAGGATAGATACATGTAGTACATTTGTCCTCATAAATTATATATTAGTATCTAGACAAAATAAAGAAAACAAACTTATTTGATGAAATTCACCAGCGGAGATTAAATTATATTATATTTATAGCACCTTATAGCTAAAGGAGACATTGAATCTAAGCAATGCTTTGTGCGTCCATTCATACACGTGATAAAATGGAAATGCCTGAAATTTATATTCAGCAATCACCATTAATTTTGCATGTGTGTGTGTGTGTGTGTATAGCCTTTATAGATTCAGATAGTGAAGGCTCTGTCATGAAGCTTGACTACTTGAACGTAGTTTATTCTTCAATATCAAAGCGACAATATACACTCTCAGGTTACTTTAAGTGTCTGTTCAAATGCTTAACACAAATAGCTAATCAGACAATCACATGGCAACAACTCAATGCACTTAAGCATGTAGACGTGATCAAAACAACTTACTGAAGTTCATGGTGACCATCAGAATGAGGGGAAAAAAAAGTGATTTAGTGTACAGAACGTGTCAAACCTTGAATCAGATGGGCTACAGCAACAGAACATCACACTGGGTGCCACTCCTGTCATCTAAGAAGAGGAAACTGAAGCTACAATTCATAGGCTCACCAAAACTGAACTATAAAGGATTGGAAAAATGTTGCCTGATCCAATAAGTCCCGAATTTAGCTGCAAGATTCAGAATTTGGTGTAAACAACATAAAGGCATGGATCCACTCTGCCTTGTATCAATGAATCAGGCTGCTGGTGGTGTAATGGTCTGGGGGATATTTCTTTTGGCACACCTTTGGCCACCCTTGGCACTAATTGAATATGGTTTAAATGGCACAGCCTGCCTGACTACTGTTACTGACCATGTCCATTCCTTTATGACCACAGTGTACTCATCGTCTGATGGCTACTTCCAGCAAGATAATGCACCATGTCACAAATCATCTCAAACTGGTTTCCTGGAGTTCACTGTACTCCAGTAGGAAATTCATCATGGATGTGCAGCCAACAAATCTGCTGCAAGTGAGCGAAGCTATCATGTCAACATGGACCAAAATCCCTAAGGAATGTTTCCAGCTCCTTGCTGAATCTATGCCATGAAGAATTAAGCTAGTTCTGAAGGCAAAAGGGGGCTCAACCCGGTATTAGCAAAGTGTACATGATGAAGATGATGAAGATGATGATAAACAATACAATGACAGGTGACATTGTCTGCTGTGCCCTACATTGAAACCTCTACCATAGCCTGACATGGACCTTCCTAGGTATGTACAGTAACTACAGGTTGGGATGATGAGGACCGCAACAAATATGATTGGTCCACTTGGTAGTGCTATATTTCCTTCTACATATTTTTTACGCATTCTTCATTATTTTAAAGTCAGGTAGAAAGATAGATTGCTGTGATGTCAGTAAAAATGATTGTTTCTCAATTCACCAGCTCCAGGATGCCAGATAGCCCACCAGTTGGCCCCGGTTCAAGTCCCAGGCTCTGTCCCTTTGCTGCTTGTCTTCCCTTTCTGACTGCTATTAATAAAGGGCAACTAGTGAACTTGAGCACTGCAAACTAAAGCGCTGCGCAAAATAATCCACATTGCCATCAACTACAATGCCGGTCCTGTAATTTAGACTATGTAGCAAATGAGGCCCAAAGCCAAGGCCTTGTTTACACCAAGGAAACAGCCATAAGTACACGTGTAAATGCATCACATTGATATCCAGCCTCTCAAACCACAGTCAGAGGTGGTCTGTGTCACACGTGATCACATTCTTTAAACAATGTGATTAACAGTGTCCTGCCACATTGAAGGCCCACCAACTTTTCTAACATTTTCTGAATAGACAGGACACAAGCATACATTTGGTTTTTGGAGGCAAAAATCACATACTTGTTTAATTGCATAAAGGATGGGCAAGTGAGATCTGATCACAAGATTCATTCGGAGACACGCGTTAATGCCCATGATGCCAACTTGTGATCAGATCACACAGGATGGAATTTAATACCAGGGGACCAGGCAAACAGGCCCCATGTGATCATTGCAAATATGCATAGCTATTAACAGTTGTTACTGAAAAGACCTATTCAATACTGAAGATGATCACTTCAGGTACTTTCAAATAGTCAAATAGACTCACAGTATAATCAGAAAATGAAACAGATTTTTTTTTTTTTTTAAATAGAACACAAAGTGCCAGTACTTCATTGAGCAGACTGTAATTTGATTCCAAGCAATGGAAGTGCACAGATTGTTATAATGTAATATTAATGGCACTGAAGAAGGGAGAGAAATTACATTTGATAGGTATTACGTAAAACTCTTTTCACCACATTTAGTCAGATGAAAATGTTTATAAAATAACAATCTGTTAGCGCCGACAATAAAGGGGGAGTAAATAGAATCCTTAATAATATTAGTCCCAAATAATATTACTCGCAGACATTTTTGTCTGTAAGTCATAATATTTCAATTTGTACTCATGGAAAGACCACTGAGAGTCTGTAAACATCCCCACTGTCACAAAGTCTTACAAACCCATATATCTACTTTATCTTACTATGGTTTAAACAAATGTCTAATTTTTACTCATAAACTAAAATTACACCAGAGACAGAAATCTAATTTTTTTTTTAATGTTTAAGTGATATTTCATTTTTGAATGTGAACATTTTACTCCAAATGAAGAGCAGACAGATGTGGTTTACTGTCATTCAGGAATAAGTCATTACTGACACGGCGCTCGTTATGGCATCAAACTAAATTGACGCAGAAGTCCAGAAGCTGAAATATCCCAGAACTTTTCTGACCCTAAAATAATATTATATCCAAAGAAAATAAAAATGCTATTGTTTTTAAATTATGTATGCTGTAATACAGCATAAATAGTCAGCGTGATGGTTTTGAATACAAGAATCTGACCAGTATAAAGGATTGATTATCCTCTTTTGCAGTAACACAATTTTGATCTTGACTAATTGTGCAGGAGAAAGTTCTTTTGTTAAGACACGCACCGGCTTCATAATTTCTTTGATAAAAACGGCTCAATACTCCATTGTTGCATCTGATTATTGCATCATCTGTTCAGACCATTCTGCATGAAAAGTTTGTCTTTCATCATTGTGCCCATTATTAGATTTGCTGTAAAGAGAGGTCATGTAGCCTGTTGTCTGTGTTTATCATTGACTCACTCTGCAGTATACATGCACAGAAACACAGGCCATCAGTCTGGTCTGTACGGATGTGGTCTGGTAATTTCTGCCCTGAGAGAGTAAGCCACAGGAATGAACGAGGGGAAATGGTCTTCTGCTCATTGCTGTGAAAAATTGTCTGTGAACATTCTTTTGAAAGTAGACAAACAAAATTAGATCAACCTGATGGAAAAGGTGTCAAGGGCACTGCTTCAGGCTGTTAACACGGCTGATTTTGGTGACCAGCTTCTGCCCCCCGAGCCACATGTGGCTCTGGTTATGAGAGGCCTTGTGGTTTTGAAAAGCAATGACCGTAAGTGCTTAAAAGCTGTTCTGAATCAAGGGTAAGGAAACATTTTCCCCGAAGTGTTTATCTTTCCCAGTCTGCGCTGTTGGTTCAAAAATATCTTAATAACTTAATATGGTCATCGAGGTGCTCTGAAACCCACACGGCATGAAGTGCACGGATAAAAGGGCAACACTGCAATTACTGAATTTCACTTTTTGGGGGGTTCGTTGCAAGTGTTGTTAAAGAAACCAACACAGAATAAAAGTTGAAATAAATTGACAGGAAGCTCAGAGATGATATATATGCTAATCTCTCTTTCTGAGATAAACATGACTGAAGATGAGATATGAATATGGAACAGTGTCATTTCTGTCTGCTCTTTGAGACTCCTAGATATTACACATCACTGGTACTCAAAACTGTTTCCTCAAGGTTGCTTCTGCTCTGCACCTGTACTTGCAGGCTGCACTTCTCCCTTAAAGAACATTTTGAAGTTAAAACGACTCTAGGTCATTTATTAGATGAGTAAGGGGTATAAACTTTCATAGCATAATGCATTTAACTGTAGCCCAGTGGGCAAGTTGCAACATTAGAATAAATTGCATTTTTAAGCCTCTGACGAGACTCATAAATGTTATTCCACTTAAGAGATACTGTGGATAGGATCCCTACTGACAGACTGAGGTGATTGTAACTTTTTGAGTGTATAAAGTGTATAAAAAAGGACTGTTATGTTTTTATTGGGCAAAGATTTCAGGTCAGTGCCAACTTATTTTCATACCAATTAACCACTGAATGTTTGCTATATTACTGTCAATAGAAAATTTTATGATGAGGAGAGTTTATGACTACTGCTTTCCTAGAACAACAAAGTCTCCTCCTCATTTTGCATTTATTGACAGTAGAACATCCGACATTTGGTAGGATGTAGTAAGGACTTCTTAAACTGTCGGAGGATTAAAATAGCTATTTTTTTTTATGTTGCTGCTTGCCGCCTAGGCTTATGTTAAAGCCATTTCCTTGCAAACATATATTCTGTTCAAACTCCAAACTGTTTTAATTCTTATCGTTTTGCTCCCTAACAAAAGTTTACACTCATTGCCATCTAGTAATAGACCTAGGGTTGATTTAACTCCAGGATTTTCCTTTAAGTGGTGGTGTTAAAAGGGTGTCTACAGTCTGTGTACAAAAATAGTGTATAAAATGGACCCTTTGTACAATCATCAACATCCTGTTGTCATAAGTCGACTATAAGTTGAGTCCAGATGTCATGTAAACTGTTATCAATACACACAAAAGTTCATGGCCTCTGCTTCCACAGAAGTTGACAGGTATTTATACATCAATGAGAAATTTGCCATTAGATGCAGAGATAACAAACTCTCCTCCCTTTACATCTGTTTCCAGTGTTTTTTACAACATAAGTTGCCAACTTCTATGCATAACAAAGATGGGAGTGACTGGACAGAGTTGCCTGTGCATAAAGTCCTTTCTATACACTTTTAAACACAATGTTTAAATTACCTCAGTTTATAAGTAGGTATCTTATCCACACTAATTAAGCGGCATGACATCTTGTTAAAGGCTTTAAATATCAATTTGTTTTGACATAGCTCCATTGCTCCTTGTGCTAACATCAATTACCATTTTTCTGCAAACATATATATATATATATATATACAGTCATGGAAAAAATTATTAGATCACCATTTTTCTTCACTTTCTTGTTCATTTTAATACCTGGTACCACTAAACGTCATCATGTGACTAAAACAGACAGAAAAGAAAACACTGAATGCATAAAAGCAGTGTTTTTGGCAGTACAACGCCATAGCTATTGATGTAAAAACTTAAGTGATTTAGGTTATAATCAAGAAAACCATGGAAAATGGTAAGATATCAGCTCTTAAATAAAACTCTTATGAGCAATCTTTGTGGTTATCGTTATGTTTGTCCAAACAAATGTACCTTTAGTTGTACCAGGCATTAAAATGAACAAGAAACTGAAGAAAACAAGGGTGGTCTAATAATTTTTTCCATTACTGTATATATATATATTTATATATATTCCCTTCTAGCTCAAAACTGCGTCAATTCATGTTCCTCTGGTCCCTAATGAAAATTAACACTCTTTATCATCTAATAATAGACCTGGGGTTATTTTAACTCCAGAATGCTCCTTTTAAGTATTTAGTATCTCCAAGGCTCCCTGCCATACAAAAATATATCTTAATAACCATCAAAGAATCAAAGTTAAGGGCAAACATTTATTATATGTATAAGATCGTGTGATATAATCATTATGGAGCACAGAAAGAAACAATACTCCTTTGTACTAAGATTGAAGCTCGTTACTGAAAGCAAAAGGAAAAGGCAAATAGATTTTTATACATTTTGCTTGATTAAGGATCATCATAGGGGGGTGGTACCGCTTCTCTTTACCCGTCATTAAAGAGGCAAGCAGTGAGAGGATTAGAGGAGTCAGAGCGATAGCTACTGTCTTGGAATAATTATCATCATTCTGTAACTTTTAAGTTCCTGCAGTGGAAGAACAGACGTCTCTCCACACACACACTCTGTGGCTACTTCATTATTTAATCCTTTGAACGCTTTAATCATTAAATGTTCAAAAAGGTTTTTTAATAAGAAAAAAAAATACATTTCATTATGTAAATTATTAATCACAGGAAACGCAACCATTCTGATTCAGGATTTAGACACCACAGGATTCACAGTTCACTCACCAGGACAATAAAAGCACAGATGCACATGAATGCGCTCAAAACAAATACACACATACACACACACGCACACACACACTGCAGATGCTGGAAAAGAGCTGCATGAATGGGTCCAAATTCCCCCCTTAATCCCGGTGGACTGTTTTGTCATTACTGGCTCTTGTGTGAGCAAGGATGCAGGAATGCAGCATCCAGTAAGTGATGCCCTGTAGCCGGCACTGAGAGAGCCCCTGCCAGCCCGATGTGTTCTGCTAGCAATCACTGCACACTGAGTCACAGGCCAGTGGAAAATGCCAGATAAACATCACACTGGGAATGAGCTTCCTCCCTCTTTCTCTCTGGCAGTTTAAGTGGTTTAAGAATAGCACTAGAGATGGAGCAGCTTATTTTAAGTGACACCATAAGAGTCAAAAGGTCAAATGAAACATACAGAGTCAGAGCGGGCGAATAAGGTGCTCAGTAGATTAGATGACTGGGGTACACGCCAGGGTATGTGTCAGTTGCACTCTGATTCAAACACCATTCTGTATGTGATTCTGTCTCACCAATATCTCTGCTGTCATCCTCTATTATGGGCTTTGGAGTTAAGGAGGAAAGTCGTAAGAATTAGAAAGGAGTTGAAATGTGAGTCAGTGCTGAGGGCTCCGCTATCTTGGCTCTCTCTGAACCCTCCAAATAACACCTTCACACAGCATTCACAGAAGCTTGTTGTAATTTCCTGTCCGACCTTAAAAACGCAGTCAGGCGCAGGTCTCATCGTGGGCTGGTGTTGTAAATCACATGAAGGTGGACCCGATATTCCATTTCTACTGAACATACCTCTGCTCATCGACCGGTTGGAGAGAGTAGCCGGTGAAACATCTCTTCCACTTTAGTGACATATTGAACAAATTCTAAGCAGCATTGCAAGACTTGGACACTTTGAAGAATCACATAATAACTTCTTACTTGACCTTTTGAAGAGGTTATATGATGAAAAAAAAATCCTCTCTTTCTGCTTTCTGGGCTTTAGAAGCTACAGTTGGATGATGGTATTAGCGCCCATTCTTCTGAACGCTGAGTGGTCCATCAAGGGTCCATGACCCACCGTCCCAGTTATTCTTAACATCCAAAGCCCACTAATCCAACATCCTACAGGTCAAACGGTTCAATGGTGCGTCATTCCACGATTTGGAGTGAAGTCACCGGCTGACCCTAGCTGCGACTCACATAGCAAATATTTTTCCAGAAAAAAAAATAGCCCAACCTGCAACCCAACAAATGGATTTAAGACTTTTTGTTTGTTTTTTTATGTTTTGGGCAAGCATTTATACCAAATATATTTTATATTTTATATAATTAACTTGCAGCATAATCACAATTGGCGCGCTGCAGAGACCTTTTAAAGGGCTAATCTCACTGCTTGGATGAAGATAAAAAAAAAAAATGTCTGGTAATGTCTTAACATGATTCTCTGCAGATGATTTAGTTGTCCATTTGGAGGTGAGCTAGCTCCCTGCCTAAGGCTCTCTTTGAGACTTGCGCCTGCTTGTTGCTCATTTAGCTCACTCACAAGCAACATCACAGAACATTACATAGCAATTCAAACAGCTCAGTTCGTTAACTGGATACTTTTCTCTCTCATCCTTTCATGGCCTCAGAGAAAAATAAGACAACTCCCACTGAGTCTAGCAAAGCTGGCAGTTCCAAATTTTGCCCATACCCAAGTGCATTTTTTTTTCTTGCAGTCACATGATGTCAGCCCAGTGTGTCTTGAAATGTTGCATGCCAAAGCTGCACATGCTAACCCACAAATTTGCAATTGTTTGTCAAAGACGGGAAGTGAAATGAAACAAGACAGCCATGGGTGAAAAAAACAGATGGGGATTTTTACCTTAGCCCTACCTGCACTTCAAGTAGCTTTAACATAGGAAAAATGATCTCATTCCTTCCTGGGCATACTCTGAAACTGCAGTTATTAAGTGGGAGTACAGTGAGTTCATCATTATTCTTCATCTTATTATTCATCTATTCGTTCAGGATATAAATCAAATAAGTTTAAATGCTTATTTGATTTAATGGTTTTGGGGGAATGTATTTGTGTAATGAGGGAGGGTCCTGTTGGAAGTAATTAACACCTTATATTCAAGCAGCTTCATTACCACAGGTAAATGAGCCAAAAAAGAGATTCAACTGACACTGAAAATTGTAAAATTCCCTTCAGACGGATGGTACGCTGAAACAGTGGAGCTGCTGAGGTGTGACCACCAGACAAAGTGCCAAGAAAAGACAAGGTGCAAATTAACTGTAAAAAAAAAAAAATGAAGCACGAAGCTTCCCAGCAACCTATTATCCTCAAGTACATCCATATTCCACAACTGCAACTGAAGTGTCCAGAAATACTTGGGTGTCAAATATTCAGAGACAGAGTTAAAGTAACAACCACTGAATTAGATTTAGAAGTTGAAGTATCAAGATTGTTCCAAGGACTACCTCAAGACATAATGGTTTATGGTCTGATGAAATCAGAATGACTTTTGATTGACTAAATGGATCACTTACGGGCCCGGGGCATCACGAGGGCTGTATTTACACTGGAGGGTTTAAGTGACCCAGTTTCAGATTTTTTTTTGTCCTCCCATGTGTCAAAGCTCAGTTATGGCCAGTGGCTGTGTAAGCAATAGAAAAGCGTAAGGATTTAGATAATCTTGGAACGGTTTCAGGCCTCATTCATATGTGCAAACAAATCAGATATATGAAAATCAGATACATCCATTTATGTCTGCTGTCTAAGCAGACAGTTTGAATTTTACCTGACATTGTGACTCAGACTTCCTTGAAAATGTGACTGTGGTGAGTTACTTGAACACAAGTGGACAGGTTCTTCTCTTCTTTTTCTCTGCTTTAAAGCATACCCAATCCTTTTCTGACCTCTGAGAATGCTTCAGAGGGCGATGGCTTGGAAAATATTTTCTGTTGTGTCTTTCACTACTTCAAGGAATACTTCAAGAGGCAGACTCTGAGCTTTTGTTGTGATGTTAACTTTACTGAGCACTGAGGAGGTTCCAGCATGGTGGAGGACTGGTACTGGTATGGGCTGCTATAATTAACTGTAAGATAGCTGGACCCTCGTAGGCTGGAGTTGGACTTTAAATAAATGCATGATCTTGATGCAGCACTCCACTGCTGGGTAAACCAGCAAAGGCCTCTAAAATGAGATTGTAATGGGATATCAGTAACCTGCTGGCTGGACATTACTGCAGTATTCTTATGTACAGTGCAGTGTTTCATGAGCCGAGGAGAAAAGAGACTTAATCCAGTTCAGTTCAGTTTTATTTGTATAGCGTCTATTACAGTATCAATATGTGCTTTTCAGAGACCCAGAGCAGGACCCTCGAGCAAATATTATTATAATTTATTGAAAATATATTCATGATTTGTATAATATTAATAATAAATATTATAATCATATCTAAGATCCTTTAATTTTAATAAAGAAACAAGAGTTGTAAAAATAAAATTTAATCTATAACAACAAATTTTTGTTTCCTCTTTGAAGATTAATTTTTGAGGTTCAACAAAATTCAGTATTGACTTCAGTATTGAATACATAGGACTGATTTGGGGAATGCAATAACTATTTGTGGATGTACTCTATGTCCAGGAGTCTGTACTGGATAGTTGCAGCTCTTATCATTGAAGCTATATGGGATTTATGTACTTTTCAGGTATTCCAGATATAGTATGTCAGGTCAAATTCCATCCACTCAGGTTTGTTTCAAAAGCTTTGCTGTAGGTTTGAGTAGCATTTGGTTATGCAACGGTTGGTTATGCAATTTACAAAGGAAGCAGTTTATTACCACATAATGACTGATTTATTTTTCAAAATTGAAAAATAACTACATAGACTTGCTTCTCTTTAACCTTGCAAAACCCTCATGTTGGAAGGTTTGTAAAGATAACATTCTCGTACTACTTCATATTCAATCTAATATTCTTTAATGGTATAGATATAAATATAAAGATTTTTCTCGTCAGTCATGAAGGATGAAAGAAACTAAGATTTGTGTCCTGTGCCCCATTACTGTGCTGACTGACCGCTACCCATAGCTGCTGCACGGACTCAGGATGAAATACTGTACTGTGGTTCCTCCTCTTCTTTCTCCCTGGCATTCATTTGCAGCGGCAGCCGGTGATCATGGCAACGGCTAGTCTTCGGCGTGACCATTCAGGTCTAGACTGGTCCAAGCTGCAGCACACTGCTGGCTTCAGTACTAAGGCGCTGTGTTTAATTAGGCTCATCATGCTGAGCTGCTGCTGTTTATTTCCCCTGTGACACAATGCTGATCTCCACAGAGCAGACAGAGAGAGATGGACAGCAAGTCATTATGCATACGCTTCTGCACGAAAGGAGATGCACCAACTTCACTACAGGCAAAGCAACACACAAAAATGTAAGGTGCAGCTCTCATGTGACATGACCACACTTCGGTTTCTGGAAAATTTATTCGGTGCACACAGCATGACTTTGCAAGGAGACACTATAGCAGCTCAGAGTGCTCAGTCAGTGATGCCTGCATTTCACCGGCATTCCCATATTGTCACACTGCACCACTGTGTAAGCCTCACACGCTCTTAAGAAGCTCTGAAAACTCCTTGAAGTCAAGCTAACAAACTGTATGTGTGATAAAAGCTTTCTGCATTATTTGGACACATGATCATTGGTCAAACAAATTAGTTGGGTGCCATGCTTTCTCCAAGGAGAATATCCTTGTACTGTGAAAAAAAAAAAAAAAATGGTTTGGCATTTTGGGGAGTTTGCTTTTTAACTTTTAACATCAGAACTACGAACGTGTCTGTGCACTGAGTGAAACTGTAGCCTGCAGCCAGCTACCTTAGATTCAGACAACGACTTCAGAGGAAACAGTGAGCCTGAGGGGTGTATTACAGAGTGAGATTACTGGGTTAGTGAGCTAGGCTAAGCCTAAAGACATACCTTTCAGTGTCACAAAGGTGACTCTATTTTAACTTTGCTTGAAATATGAATATGCTAAATAGATAACCTGCTAAGGAGATGTTTATGCTACTATTTTTGGATTTGAATGAGCTGTAAAAAGCTACAGCCTTTACCCAATTCTTTTCTCAAAAATATTTTCTGTAAGCAATGCATATTCTCATGTGAAGGCAACATGCTACTTATGCAATTTTTGTTTATTTTTAAAACAAAATGATCACATGCTTAACTTTCACTTATTCTGCTCAGATTTTTGTTTTTTTAATAACTCATGAATTTAAGACAATATTTTCTGTGATATTGTATGTACCTTACAAATGACTGTATTCTCTTTTTGTTATTAAAATGACCCCCTAAACAATCATAGTTTAGGTAAAAAAAAAAAAAAATAATAGTCTGAAAAATGACCTGCGAGCCTTACCACAGCATTAGCTTTTTCAAGGACAACAGGGGCAAACCGGCTCTGTCTGGTGGAGGGGGTTGCTGTCAGTGCCCTGCTGACCAAGAACCCTGGGAATTTATTCTAGTTGAGTCTGAGATACTAAAGGAGATTGGTTAGAGTCAACTCATTGAGACAATAGAGAAGATCAGAGATAATGAGATTAAAAAAAAACATTGTTTTGGAATATCACACCTTTACAGTATGGGACCAGTCATATTGATTTGTTCACTTCCTGCTATGTGAAGCATATCTGCACTTAGCCAAACAACAGTATTTGACTGGAATAATGTAATGGAAGAATGTAAGTTTTTATACAACATACATAAACAGTAAAGCAAGAGCAACATGTGGCGATTCTCCACCTTTAAGGTACAGAGCAAAACATGGAGCAACCAACATGGTTGATATCCCAACAGCATCTCAAACCTTTTGTTACCTTTGGGCAGATTTAGGGTAACTGGTTTCCCTTGTTTTCTGCCGATGTGCTAAATCAGCTCACCAGGAGCAGATTAACAAAAGCTTCATACAGTGGGTAAATGAATGTTAAATGTGTCACCATTTGCTCAGAAGATATATTTCTAAAGGTGCTAGTGACATGAAACTTTCAAACTTTCATCAGATAATGGTTAACAACATGCACTCCACAAATGCAAAGAAATCAAACCACAGATATCCATAAATGAAGTTATGTGTAATAATGTGAAATGGTACAGGAAAAAAAGTGTTCAACACATGAAAAAAAGGGAGGTGCAAAAAGCCATAGAAAGCCAAGACACCAGCTAAAATCAGTCAGCAATTAGAACGCAATCCTGCCCCTTGTTGGTTCAAATCAATATCAGATGGTTCAATCCCAACTGATGGCCTGTAGAAAGGTGTTTCATTACTAAGGTTTCACACAGGAAACATCTCATGATGGATAAAAGCAAAGGACTCTCTCAAGACCTTCCCAACTGTATTGTTGCAGAATATACTGAGGGCATTGGTGACAGATGGATTTATAAACTTCTGAATGTTCCAGTGAGAACTGTTGGGGCCATAATCTGGAAGTGGAAAGATCAATTAACCATTAACAAGTCACAAACAGGTGCTCCTTGCAAGATTTCTGACAGAGGAGTGCAATGAGTTACCAGAAGAGTTAACTTGGAGCCAAGGAGCATTTGTGGAGAGCTTTAGAAAGACCTGGAATAAGTAGGTAAAATTGTTTCAAAGAAATCAATTTTCAATTTAATTTTATATTATTTGTATAGGATCTACTACATAGTAATTGATTAAAAAAAAATACTGCCACTAACCAGGATAATGAAGATGAAACAAGGCTGGAAATTTTATCAAGACAACGTTCCCAAACACACAGCCAAGGAAAGCCTCAGTTGATTTCAGAGAAAGAAAATAAAGTGGCTAGAATAGTCCAGCCAATCACCTGAGTTACACTATATTGCCAAAAGTATTTGCTCAGCCATCCAAATTATCAGAATCAGGTGTTCCAATCACTTCCATGGCCACAGGTGTATAAAATTAAGCATCTAGACATGCAGACTGTTACTACAAAAATTGGTGAAAGAATGGGTCGCTCTCAGGAGCTCAGTGAATTCCAGCGTGGAACTGTGATAGGATGACACCTGTGCAACAAATCCAGTCGTGAAATTTCTTCGCTCCTAAATGTTCCAGAGGAACATAAGGAAATGGGAGTGTTTGGGAATGATAGAAACTCAAACGTAAAACGTAAACTGAGGGAGCGGGATCAGTGGATGCTGAAGCGCATAGATTTAAGAGGTCGCCAACTTTCTGCAGTCAATCACTACAGACCTCTAAACTTCATGTGGCCTTCAGATTAGCTCAACAACAGTGCAGAGAGCTTCATGAATGGGTTTCCATGGTGGAGCAGCTGCATCCAGGCCATAAATCACCAAGTGCAATGCAAAGCGTTGGATGCAGTGGTGTAAATCACACTGCCACTGGACTCTAGATCAGTAGAGGCGCCTTCGTCTTCCAACATGACTGGTCACCAGTGCACAAAGCAAGGTCCATAAAGACACAGAATGGAGAGTCTGGTGTGGATGAACTTGACTGGCCTGTACAGAGTCCTGACCTCAACCCGATAGAAGACCTTTGGGATGAATTAGAGGTGTTCTAACTGGACTGGAGACTCAGTCTCCTGTCGTAGAGCGGAAACTGAGAGCCAGGCCTTCTGGTCCAACATCAGTGTGTGACCTCACAAATGCTCTTCTGGAAGAACGGTCAACAATCCACATAAACACACTCCTAAACCTTGTGAACAGCCTTCCCAGAAGAGTTGAAGCTGTTCTAGCTGCAAAGGGTGGATCCACGTCATATTGATTAGGAATGGGGATGTCACTAAAGCTCATATGTGAGTCAAGGCAGGTGAGGAAATACTTTTGACAATATGGTCTAAATCAAATTTAAAATCAATAGAAAGACCTAAAGATCACAGTTCATCGAGAGAGGGTCACAGAACCTTCAAGATTTGAAAACTGAAGAATTAAATCATACCTGAGCAATGGATGAAGTAGTTTCTCAATACAGGAGGCGTCTTAAAGCTGTAATTACCAGTGAAGACTTTTGTATGAAGTATTAAATCAGTTTTAGTATGAGTGTTCAATACTTTCTTCCCTGTTTCATGTCACATTATTGCACGTAACTTAACTTATGGGCATCTATGGTTTAATTTCTCTGAATGTGTGGATTGTATGAGTTGTTACCAACATCTGGTGAAGGTTTCATGTTAATAGCACCTTTAGAAATTAACTAACTGAGAAAATGGTGATGTGTTCAGTACTAACTTTAATCACTGTACCTTGCAAACATGAGTGGTATATATTTTCTTATCAGTTTCTACACACAACTGAAAATAGGGGGGGCATGCCACCAGGGGAAGAGCAACCACATTTCTCTTGTTGCTGCGAAAATCAGTCCAGGGGGGGAGGGGGAAAAATGCAATAGCCTTTCACAAAAGCTAAGTTGTACCTCTGAGTTTCTCAGGCACCTTGCAGCGCTGAAACTCCTCAGAGTTCTCTCAAACAATAGCTGTTTAATTTAAGTGTGGGTCCAGTGAAGCGGAATAGAGTTACTGTTTATCTGTGCTGGGTCTCAGTGCTACAGAGAAAAGCATCAGGTCAGCACAATGCTGCAGCCAAACGGGGAGACCGAGACAGATGGATTGTCAGAATACCTCAGAAGCATACAGCTCGTAATGTAGGACACATTTTCCCCAAGTGCAATTTAAGCTGCTTAGCTAAACAAATCTGGGCAAAGCTAAGGTAGACCAGGGATGTGCTGTCAACACATTTTTTTCTTATATTCTACTTTCTTTATTATCTTTCAGAAGCTTCAAAATAGAGCACATGGCATGTTAGAAATCAGTGTGTCTAATCTGGCACTCACTAAACTGATAAAGTAGGACTGGCAGACTTACCATATGCTCTGTGCCAGATCTTTCTTTCTGCACAGTCACAACAACAACACACTCACCAATTATTGAGAGGAAATATGATTGATTTTTTTGCTTCAGTAGCCTCCGTCGCTACATGCCCTCTAACTTTAATATCAAACAAATCTGTGGCTTAATGTGGAATGAAAAACAATTAGGTTCTTTCGTCATAGTTACAATAATATGGTATAATACCAATATCAAGGTAATTTAAATGTTTAAGTATAGATGAGAGGCTCATGAATCTATATTTCAGCACCAGCTGCCTAATTGTTGACATTTCAAATTGCATTTCTGGTTTCTGGCAGACACTCCTCCTTTACCGCAATACAAGAAGGACATATTTTCCCTGCTAAATGGGACAATTTGTCCTCTTTAGGCTGGATATATTTGAAGAATAATTCATGAGACACACTTTTACAGCTACTATCCTCTTTGGCTTGTAATGCATTGGCCATATGGCGTCATTGTGTCTGGATGATAAAGTGAGTGAAAGCAGCAAAAAGGACATCCAGGAACCCTTCTGAAGTGCACATCTGTGTCTATCCGTGGTTTGTAATGAGGGATCTTCTCGTCACTGTCACCTGTGACGGACTCATCCAGCTCCAAATCACAGAGACTAATAGGGAGATTGCCCATTGGGACACAAAGAAGAGATATTGTTGCTCAGGGTTACTGTGGCGCCTAAGCAGCGAAATGGGATGCACAATGGTGGATTTATTTATGGTGTTAATGTATCTGAGGGGAGCTCATTTGTCTGTCACCGTCCATACTTGACTGGAGAGGATGGAGATTACTTGTCGAGTCAATGTGGCATTTCTGTCTGTCATTTTTATGACATTGTCACTATCTATGATTTTTTTTTTTCTCGTACTATGCACAAAGTGACCATGAACATGGATTAGGAAGTGCCCATATCAGCACTGTGTCTAAGTCTAGTGCCTTGAACTTTACATATGGCAAAAACCTTTAGAAAGAAGGTGTTGGTGTATGCTCTTTACATAAACTAATTTAAAAAAAAGAAATAAAGCTTTTATTGCACAGGCGTAAAAGAGCAGTTGCAATTTGGAAAATGCAAAGTGCCTCGAGTGTTTCTTTGCTTTAATCAGACATTCTTCAATGCAGAAAACATATTACACACAAGGAAAATGACATCAACATTATTGCTCTAAATTAGGGTTTCTCAACAGGGGCGGTACCGCCCCCCCAGGGGGCGTTCTGAACCTTTAGGGGGGGCTGGAAACGTCAGGGCTGAGACGGGGGTGCTCAGGCACAAATGAGGGGGGCGCTGCCTTGAGAACTCTATTTTAAACTTCCATGGTTTCTCAAGGTTTTTTTTATAGTTCAAATCTACTTAAGTTTCAATAAAATGTTGTGCTCAGATTTCCTTTCCAAAAATAAAGCTGCTGTCTGAGACCAAAACCCAGAGTCTGCTGCTTCCATGACCAGGTAAAATGGACTCTGCACCGGCACAACTTGGTGGCTAAAAAAAATGTCCCCATCACTCAATGAGTCCCTGAATGTGGCAGTCAAGTCCATTAACAAAATAAAGGCCCACGCGCTCAATGAGTGGCTCTTCAGACAGCTATGTGGGGAAAATGATGACATCAGTCACTGTCGGCAATTAAACATTTTCTGCAGTCGGCAGTCGGCATTTTCTGCAGTCGGCAAAGGTGGGCTTCAATTATATTATTATAAAGGCCTGGTCACACACAAATAATTGTGTAGCTAATTATTAAATGTTTATAGTAGCCTAGAGGTCAGATAGTTCACCTGTCTCTTCTTCATTGTGGCGCTTTCAGTAAATCCTCCTCCTCAGCAGCTTCTGTCTTTCTCCTGAATCAGCGCAAAAAAATTCCTCCGCAAATTATCTCCGCTGAAAAGGGAAATCCTACAGGGGAGACCTAGCGCGCATTACGTCATATGTATGAGGAACTCCAATGGGGGAAAAAAATGTTCATTGTTGTTCAGGTGTTGGATGAGCTCACCTGCTGCTCTACACTGGCCACTAAGTATTATACTTATTAAATAATATAATACTACTAATAATAATAATACTAATAATACTAATACTAAAGTATTATATTATTATAGTATTATTTAAATGTATTTCCATTATTTCTATTTACGCAAATTAAAATCCATGCTTACACAGATACGCACATCTTTTTTTTTTTTTTTTTTTTGGGGGGGGGGGGGGGGGGGGGGGGGGGGGCATTAAGAGCATCATGGTGGCCCAGGGGGGCGTTTGTTCAAAAAAGGTTGAGAACCACTGCTCTACAATAATCATAAATGACAGATTCTAAGTGAGCAGGCCAATCACATGCCCCTTTTATCTGCCAAAAACCATCAACCTATTTTGTAGTTTTAAAGAAATGAATCCTTCTTCACACTTGCACCAGAATTTAAGACCTTTTTCCCTTTGACTGTGCTCAACTTCTGCACCAGTGTACTTGAAACTTAGCCCATTCTTGTCACTCAACAGACAGGCAGATAAATAATTATTCCTCTGCCTCATTTCTATCCTTGGGAGTTAGATAATCTAACACCCAAGGTAATAAAAAGATAACAAGACTGTTTTATTACACCCAATTTATCAGCTTTTACATAACGTTTTGGGAAGACTTTTTTTTTTTTTTTTCTGAGGGCAGGCGTCAAAATGTGAAGCCAAAACAGATTCATACAAAGCCCTCAAGCCAAATGTTAGTAAACGATTAGCTACACTCTAACTGGCAGCTTAATTATTTTTGATTTCACATTATTTGCAGTTTTCTCAGTCCATATTTCTCCCCCTTGTTTAGCGAGCAGGCCCATTGTTGATTTTTTTTTTCTCTCACTCTCTCCTTGTTACCAGAGTTCAGGACCAGACTGCTGGCAAGGAAATGATTGGAAGACAAAAAGAGAGCCATGACAGGCTTGAGCAAACAGTCTCAGCATGATCAAAGCTGCTGAGTGGAAGAGAACATTGTGCGTGATGAGTGGAGAGGGCCCGGATGAGCGGCTCCGTAGTCAAATACATAGCATCAACACAAAGTTTCTCTGACACCACAGCTCCATTACTCACACCTACTATGCTAACATCTCGCGGTAGCTTTGTAGCCTGGCCAACCGTCTTAAGTCTTTTCCTCTTTGATTGAAAGAATTTGTCCCGTTCCTCTGGAGTCAACTCCGATTTCCAAGGGGCGACACCAGTGGGTGCAAGAGAAACTGACTCTGGACGCCAATGATAGGCAAACAGCAAATCTGAGAAACAAAGCAAGGCAAAGTGACAACTGTAGACTGCATAAAAAGAACAGGAAAAAGCCGCACCCAGCTGTAAATATGTCTATTTTTGCTGCAAAGTTGGACATTTTAACATGGGAGTGAGTGGAGATTGTTTGGAGCCCCTAATGGTCATTCAAGGAAATGCAGTTTTTCTTACTGACGCAATGAACTAAAATCAGATGTTGCCCATTTTTGACAGCCAGACCAGTATCAACAAAAAGCATCCAAACCTGGGGGCAGTAAAGTAGGAGCGCTGGTGAATGACTGTGGATGGTTTTACAGAAAAAACTTGTTGATCCAGTGTGTTGTTGACAATTCTGCTGCCATCCCACTTAATTTTAATTGTGGATCCTGGACACTCCTCTATCAGTCATGGCATAAACTCTGCTCCTGCCTCAGTGCGATTAGTTCCGTATGTTCTGTATTGGAGGAAATGACTCTGAATTGGGAGGGGTACCAGACCCATTTCACAGGAGACATTTTGCAAGAAGTGAGTGTGTATGGCTTGCCAGGCTTCCCAGGCCCTCATTCTGCAAACTAGTCAAGCTCTGATGACTTCAGCTGCTTCACAGTGAAACAATATCAAGGCTTCCACCTGAGGAGACACTGGATTGTTTTGCCCTGGTTGATGCAAAGACACTTGGTCGAGTTCTCTTCCAAGTAAAGCCCACAACCTGCCTTTTATATCCAATTCCCACATGCTTTTTTAAAATGTTTTATGAAGTCTTTGAGGAACAGCTTTTGTATATGGTGAACTGCTCTCTTCAGACAGGTGTCTTCCCCACCTCCTTTAAAACGTGGTGGTGAAGCCCCTTCTGAAGAAGAGTGGCCTAGACCCCACCATTTTTAATAATTACCGCCCGGTATCCAACTTACCATTTTTAAGCAAAATTTTAGAAAAACTGTTTTTACTCAGATTAATATTTTTTTAAGTTCAAACAATACATTGGAGAAATATCAGTCTGGTTTTAGGATGAACCACAGCACAGAGACAGCTCTTCTAAAGATTTTAAATGACATCTGGCTTAATTTAGATAATCATAACCTCACTGTCATGGTTCTGCTGGATCTAACTGCCACTTTTGATACAGTAGACCATCACATTTTAATAAACAGACTGAGGAACCTGGTCAGGCTCTCTGGTGCCGTTTTAAACTGGTTCTCCTCCTACCTTACAGACCGAAGCTTCTTTGTAAGTTTGGATATCTGTTCCTCAAAAACGTACAAGATTAAGTGTGGGGTCTCCCAGGGGTCTGTTTTAGGCCCAACCCTTTTTAACCTCTATATGCTTCCCCTGGGTGATGTCATCAGCTTCCATAGTTATGCTGATAATATGCAACTGCACATCGCTGTGTCTCCTGATGACACGGGGCAAATTGATCTCCTTTTTAACTGTATTTTAGATATTAAGTGATGGATGGCAGCTGACTTCCTAAAGCTCAACCAGGACAAAACAGAGGTTTTAGTCATAGGTCCTGAAGGCAAGAGAGAGAAACTTTACCCAAATTACAGAATTTTAAACTTTCACAATCTGTGAGAAACCTGGGTGTGATTTTTGACTCTGAGCTCAGTTTTATTCCACACATAAAAAACGTAACAAAGGTAGGTTTCTACCACCTGAAGGACAGAGCCAGAGTCCACCCGTTTCTCTCTCAGGCCAGTACGGAGGTGCTGATGCTTTTATTTCCAGTCGCCTGGACTACTGTAACGTTCTGCTCTCTGGTCTTCCCAAAAAGAGCATCTATTCTCTGCAGTTGTTACAGAACTCAGCCGCTCGCGTGCTGACGAGGACCAGAGGGCAGGAACACATTACGCCAGTTTTAATATCACTGCATTGGCTCCCCGTCCACTTCAGGATTGATTTTAAGACACTTTTACTTGTTTTTAAATGTCTTAACGGTCTTGGGCCCTCTTATCTATCTGACCTGCTTTTATCATATCAACCGTCACGAACCCTGATGTCCTCTGGCACTGGCCTTTTAACTATTCCACAAGTTAGATTAAAAACACAAGGGGAAGCGGCGTTTAGTTACTATGGTCCCCGACTGTGGAACAGCCTGCTGCAGACTGTTGATGTTTTTAAACAGCGGCTCAAGGACCCACCTGTTTAGTCTGGCTTTTAATTAATTAATCTCTTAGTATTTCAACTTTATCTATTTTATTCTATCTTTATCCTATTTATTGAGTCATCTTTTTTAATTTGGCTTTGACCTGATCTCTTTTATTTTTTTTGTTTGTTTGTTTTTTTTAAATGTACTTAATCTGTAATGATTTTAATTGTTTAATTTACTTTTGAGTCTTTTTGCATTTTATTACCATTAAATCTTTAAATTCTATTTTTTTAAGAAAAAAACTATAGTTTTTACATCTCCAATTTTTTTTACATTTTATCATTACTGTATCTATTGTCTGTTTTTATCCTGTTTTAGTCTTCTAATCTTTTTGTTTTTAGCTCCAGTGGTCCTCAGTGCCCTGCCATGTTACTTAACTTTTTACTTTGTGCTGTGAGGGTGCGTGTGTGTGCTTTGTGTGTGAGCGTGAGAGGGACGGGTTTTTATTTGTTGTGTTCCTGTTTTATGTTTTATTTTATTCTGTAAAGTACTTTGTGTTGCATTTTATATGTATGAAAAGTGCTATATAAATAAAGTTTGATTTGATTCGAACAATAGCCTTTATATGTTCAGCCATAATTAAGTGACCTGCAAAAGTTGGCACCAAAGATAACAAGAAAACACATGCCGTAGTGTGACATCCAGTCTTTGCTGTGCATTGTTATCAAACTGAGAAGGTAATAACCTCCATCACACTCACAACCTCCCTGCTTGTACGCAATAACTAATTTCCCCCCTTATAATGACTTTTACAAGTAAGAACTACATCCCTGTGGTGAGAGAAACACATGTGACACAAACCACTGTCATTAGACACTAAGTGGAGGCAAAGATCAGCAGACAGCTCCACTCCACAACAACGACACTTACAACAATCAATCTAAAATAAGCATAAAATATGAAATCTGCCGAGAAACAGTGTGTTTTGATTTTCTTTCAGCACTCTCAAGGTTTTTATGCTCAAAAATGCATGGATTGGGCTGCTAAAATGTGAACTCATGCATTTATGGATTAGAAGTTTCATTTTTCTCTTATACATTTGCTCATTTATGATTAAATATTGATTGTTTAAAAAAAATTCAGTAGGTGTTCAGGTTTCATTATATTTACTGAAATAGTTGAGTCACTGTGAGTTTAAAAAAAAAGAAAAAGAAATTGACAAAGAGAAATGGCACACTGAAAAGAAATAACCAAACAATTTTTCATTCACGGGGCATCAAAAAACTGTCCAAGCTGGCAGCACTTCTGAGATGTGCAAAAGTGTCTTTTAAGAGCAACGTTGTGACAACATTGGCCACAACAATATCAAGATGAGAGAAAATACATATTATGTTCCTAAGTCTGCTTTGTCTTTATTCCATATTACGAACAAATGATTCTAAACGGACTCTCAGTGTGGGCTTGAGCATCACAGCTGTTTGTTTTGTTTGTGTCTACGCTGGTCCTGTGATGGACACATGACCTTTTCAGAGTCTACCCTGCTTTTCACCCGATGGACAGGCTTCAACAGCCCCATGACCCTGAACAGGATGAAGTGAGTATAGAAAAAGGATGGATGGATGGATTATAATACCGACTCCTCTCGTATAGCATGCAGTGTAATGTAAGTATAAAGTTTAATATAAGTATAAAATGCATTTCTTTGAAGATGTGTGGGAAATTCAGCTCACACACTGGCGTTGCAGCAAAGCATGATGGGTGTGTCTGTTGCGTTGCGCTGTCCCTTGCTGATGCCTTCATCATACCAACAAACACATTTCTTCTAGCCAGGTACACAATAAGACCAGATTCTTACCAGGGCTGACAACATTCTGACACAGTCCGTCTGAATGAACAGTAATTTTGCGCTGACAGTGGCAATTTTCAATGCTTTGAATAGGTGACATGCTACCTGTCGCTTTTTAGCTGCATTCTGTTTGTCAGAAGCGCAGATGTCAGAGGGAATATCATCGGCTTGGAAGAAAGCCCTACCTGAATGATTTGCCTGTGATATTGATCAAGGCTAGCTGCTATTTAGCACGCAAATATATAGAAAAACAATTGATATCCTCAACCAAACAAATGCAATGCAATTCAGCCCCCACTATTGCTGTCATTTCTCTCTAGACTTTATTTCTGAGGTTCATGTCACGACACAACCACAAAGTCTGGTCATATAAAGCAGGCCAGTTGGACATATCATGGCCCGCCCCCATGAACAATTTAATTGACCGACATTTGCATCAAAGCCTGAAAAGCTGAACTTTTCTCACTTCCTGGGGCAAGCAATGCTTCCAGAGCAACACGGTTTCACCCCATTTAAAGTCAAGAAATGCCTGTGGAGGTCAATTAACACGCATAAACCCCAAAGTGTGCCTCAGCATTTCGTCAAAGGTAAGACTAATAATTTCTGTGCCTTTACTTTTCGTTCTCTATTCCACCAGCTTCTGCTATTTTCTCACATAAGATTTTAATTGGGCATCAAGTTGGCAGGTACTTCCATTTTTTTTTTTTTTTTGCCTTCAAATGCACTTTGGGTGTCGTTATCTGATGATTTTCATCCATTTCTGACGACTAATGTTAGTAACTTGTGAATACAGTACACCCTGATTAATCGCAGGGGTTACGTTCCTTCCTCCCGCAATGAATCCCAAAAATCTGCAAACTATTGGAGTTTTAAAAGGCCTATGTATGATATTATATACACTAAAATATGCTTCCCAAACACATTCTTAGAGACATTCTTACTCAATAATACAGCACAGTACATAATGTATTACTTACCTAATGAATAATAGTAATAATAATGATAATAATACTTGTTTAGGTTTTTGTCCGGCCCTTCCCAAGGTAATTAAAGAAATTACGTACTGTATGATCCTCTCTTTTTTCAGTTTTTTTATTTTAAATTATGACTTTGATAGATCGTCCCGTGGTGTAAAGTTTATTGTAGATATCACCGATATAATCTTCGAGATGATTTACAGTTGGTGATGTACTCCAGTTTAAATGATGAGTGGTAAGAATCCGTTGAAAAAGAAAAAATTAGACCAAAGAGAGAAAAGTTTATGTTCTAGCAGCGGGAGGCTGGCCATGTTGGTTCACGTACCATCTCGTGGGAGAATTGCGGTCACAGTGACGTCGGTCCGATGCTTTAGCACAACATCTTTTGTTTCAATGAAAAGAAAAACTGAAATGCATTTAACGCTTGGTTTATTCACATCACACTGAAAAAAAAAGTTCATCCTGAACAATGACAATAGCAGTATATAAACCCTACACCCCAGTTAATCAGTTCATTGATAACTTCTGTGAGAACGGCAAACGTCACTAAAGGGGTGCGCTTGTTTTATGCACCTTTAAAGCTGTAACAGATACACTGTCTTCCTGACTGAGCTGACTTCAAGAGGTCCTACAGCAAAGCCGTGTTACGGCAGATACATCATGGAGCGACTGACACAGCTCTTTTTTTATTTTATATTAACTGACATTGTTATTTTAAAATAATTAACCAGTTAGGGTGAGTGCAAAATCCTCGAGTATGCGGGACCGTGATCGGTGAACCGTGAACGGACAAGGGTAATACTGAACACGACTTCTTTAGAATGAATGAATAACCGCAGTGGCACTGTGAAGCTTAACTTACAAAATGGCAACATTGGGTCAGAGTACTGGCATGTGTGATGTCTGCAAATATTGTTCAGCTATCATGTTCATGCAAAATACATGGATCCCTCATGAAGGCTCCTTTCAAGTTACAACCGATGAGAGGGAAAAGAAAAAGCCTTCATTGCCATGAGGAAGAGAGGAGATGCTGTTCTATTTTCTTGTCTTTGTTTTTTTTTGTTTTTTTGTTTTTTGTTTTGATTTGATTTTTCTATTGCTCAGAACAAATCGTAGCATAATTGCTGTTTCCTCCAATGGCCCATTTTCACTTTCAAATAAACAACTTATATTTTGCTTGTGGTTGTGCCTCATTTCCCGGGTGTGTTTTGTGGTTTGGATCACGGACTGTCTGGCCCCTAAGTCAGCTTCTAAGCTGGATAAGGCACAATCCTGATCCAGAGAGCAAACGGACTTCCTTGCTATCACCAGCACGTCAAGAATCAAAGAAAAGAAGATATTTTAAAATAAGATGCAAAATAAGGCTCAGCAATTGACATTTCTGATGGAGACAACGGTTAGCAAATGTTTGGAATGGGATATGAGTCAGAGTTATCAATGTTTGTTTAATATTAGTAAATAGGCTAAACTAACTCAGAGAGGAGTTACAAGACCATTTCCAAACATTTAGTAATTCACAGGCCATAGATAGCATATTAAATATTAAATGAAAGTATAGTAAGAAAAGACTGCACAAGTATAGTTTGCTTAACAGGGTTGTCAAGAGAAATACTTTTGCTTTCTCTTAAAGATGGTTTTCCAAGCTATTAAATCATGGGGTGTACTTTTTCTCACCCTCCTCCTGCACATTAATCTGAGATTATATGTAATTTAATCTAAACTCTGGTTAGAACCAGATATATGGAAAGGAAGATGCACTTTTCGCTTCTCTTCTCAAGGTATAAGCACAAAATCACAGACATAGTGGACACTTCTGGGTCAAACATTTTCTAATCTATTCCGATATTTTTATATTCCTGTTTTTTTTTTTAATGTTCTCCTTTCACTTCCAAGTTTGGGTGACTGGCATCTGAAATGCCTTGTCTGTGGAATTTTTCAGTGAGTGCCCCAGATCCATCATTGCAGGGCCATTGAGGCTCATTGTGTGCATCCATTAACTGTATCTGTGGTAGAACCTTTCAAAGGGCCATTTGGAAGAGGGTCACTGGTGCATGGGGCCCAGCCATCATAAATCTGGTGCAGAGCAGAGCTGAACCTCCCCTGTGCTCAACTATCAGACCTCTAATCACTGGTACCACTTCACGGCTGGGACAGAGGGGAGTGGGTGTGTGTTTGATGGGGAGTGGGGGCATTGAGGGGGGGCAGGGTGCGTAAAGTATTACTCAATTTGTTTCCAAGCACAAAGACCAGCTCAAACTAATCACCCAGCTTTGCGTCTTTTTACAGAAAGCCCATTTGGAAAACTGAGCACTTCCATTCTCATGATATTGATATTAATATTTGTCTTTATCCTCACACTAGTGCAGTGTTAATATCCACATGAATAAAATATAGACTGTGCAGAAGGGTTGCTCAAATCCATTTCCTTGCTTGCTCTTGAATGGATCTCATTGTTCTTCATTATTGAAGTGGGTCAGTGCTTTCTCACCTCTCTTCTAACCTTCAGGAAAACATTTTGGGGTTGAGAGAAAAACTGCAATATTAATGGCCCCATAAAGAAGAGATGTCCTTTTCTGCAGGTACATCACACACTAGTTTTGTTTGTCTGCTGGAGACAATCACCATAAACACCTCAGTTAGGCATGCGCCATAGCTTAGGGAATAGAATTGTCGTTCCTCCACTAGGTGGGCCATAAAACCCCCCACCACCACAGTGTGAAGTCACTTTGGATAAAAGCATCTGCTAAAATCATCACAATCAATCACAGTCATGTATTGTTAAGGTAAATATTCATCACAGTATGTACTGATTTGCAGTTTTCTGTTGCTTTGTCAAAGTGTGAAAGCTGGTATTTGTTTGAACAACACACATTTTTACCTAGCTGAATGTGCTCCTTTGAATTAGCTGAATGCTGAACTGTATTTCTGTAGGCATTGCCGCACTGACACAAGTGTCCTATTAATTTGCATACAAGGCCCCAGGAAGGGTTAATTCCTTGTGCTGCAGAACACCGATTGAATTAGGTTAGAAAGAAAGCAGGACATGAACAAATTCTGAAATGCTCAATATCCAACTGTTTATCCTCTGTAGACTGGGCAACTGATTTACATTTTATTGCCTTTTTTTTTTTTTTTTTTTGCGCTCACCACCTCCAGCTTTGTAGGCACCTCAGTCAGAGCATCTCCCACTGGAGTCCGTGGGTGTCCTCTCAAGCAAAAGGAGCTCCTATTGGTCTGCCTACCACATTCTACCCACACACATCCAAAGGGTCCGCTCTCTTCGCCAATGAGTTCCCGTGAATCCTGGCAGTCATTACAGTGTCTGAAACACAAAAGAAACGTGTCTACCTTAATACTGTCCCTGGGTGCTCAGAGATGCAGAGCTGCTGTTGGCAGAGAGAGAGGAGCGCCTTTGCAAAAGCCTCAATCCTCCTTTTTCCTTCACATGTTGGATGATCAAACCTCAAAGGAAGATTTGAGTCAAGTGCTTAGAAGCCAAAGGCTTTTTTTTTTTGCTACCAAATACTGCAAGCTTACTGGTGGAATGCAGCCTGTCAAATCCTCACATCAATTACACCATTCAGATAATACACTATATTTAGTGCTTGACATCCACTCATGCTTTTTATGAAGCCCTAAAGTGCTCAGTAATAAATAAATGAACTTGATAAGACTGTATATAACTAATTTACAGCACCACTCTTTTTTTGTCTGCATTTACATTCAAGGTTTGTGCCATCATCTAGCAATACCATCTAGTGTGTATATGCAATTTAATCTTTTACCAGACTTTTTGTACTAATGTGAAGGACACTGGACAACTGCATGTCTTCCTCCTTGAAATTGGAGTTAGCCAGAACCTGACAAAGTGCTTCTTTGACAGTAAACCAACCTCTCGGCATTGTGAGTAAATGAAAAAACACTCTTTCGCTCTGCTCTGCTCTGGCTACGCTCAGTATTACTGCCACTGCTATGCCGCGCGTCTCTGTGCCGGAGGGTGTTTTACAAACTCATTTTGCGCTAAAACGTTGAATAGCGCCACCTCCAAAAATGGTTCTCAGATTACAGGCACACATGTCTGTCATCTCCTGGTGAAAAGTAGAAATCGACCGATTATCGGTCGATCTCGATATTTGGAAATTTGACGTATATCGGCATCTGCCTTTTTTTAATCCGACCTCCCGATATGAAGAAATCAATTTAAAACTGTGTTATTTCGGCTCAGATGCAGCCGCGCCTCTCTCTCCTGCCTGCTGTCTCCTGCAGTATTCATCCCGTCCTCTGATTGGTTAAGCGGCAGAGGCAGAGCCTCCGAAGAAGAAGCTGTCCTCACACACACTGGTGAGAGGAAAAGTAGAGCCCTATGGAATCCGTGATCACGGAATCATGGAATTGGAGATTAAAAACGGAATTCGCTTTAAATGTGCAATATAACAGAACTGAACAGAAATTTGCGTAAACCCGCAAACTTTTCTTCAAACGCAACCCGCATCTCGGCGCGTACAAGAGCGCGTCCAAATAGCATCAATGCGCATCCACCTGGTCACATGTGGACGTGCACAAACAGCTCCACTTCTGGAATTAACTTTTGTATAAAAAGTGTGATTTGGCCTCAGTTGAACCCCTGACAAAATGGCAGAGATCGTCTTAAACAGCCTGCTCGCCAGTTAAACCACAGACGACCAGAGCGTGTTTACCGGCAACGCACCAACTATCTGGGACTTTCAGGTTGCTGATAGGAATTGTCTGTGTAAAAATATTTATATGTATATATCAGTGCAGAGGAGGAGGAGGAGGAGGAAGGAAGAGGAGGAAGCTCTACAGCAGAGTCCCAAACGAGTTGCGCATGAGAGCTGCTCCGATCTGGATGAAAAAAACGCTCCATCGCGGTTTGCGGGTAGCGCAACCTGCTCTTAAAGGCAATGGCTACTGACACACTGATTGGTTTAACAGGTGGAACGCCCTAACCACTCCTATGGATAATGTAGCAGGTAGCGCAGGTGGGATAGCGGGTTTTGCAAGGTGGAAGATTGCGTTCTTTTGCGGGGGAGGAACTGGCCTCTCCCGCTATCCCTTAATAGCGGTTTTAGCAGATCTGGCGGGAGATCGGGCCCATAATCTCTCCAGGGTGTCCAGGGTCTGCCCCGTGGTCTTCGAACGAGGATCACTTTAATGAGTGAAAAGCACAAACGTAAAAAGGCGAGTCACTCACTTGAGCTAAACACAAAGAGGCTGATAGTTATTTATTTAAACGGTGATGTCTGTAATAGCTTGGAACACCTAAAGAAATAAAAACCACACGGACACACACTCATACACACAACCAGTGTTCATTGCTTTGGATTTCATAGACTCTACTTAAGCTATAGTAAATATAGTTTTTGCTGTTATCAGTCATGACATAACTGAAAAATGTCAGATACAAGCTAAAACGATTAGTTTACTGCTGCTGCAATTTCTTTCTTTTTTGCACTTTAAATGGATTTTACTCATTTGAGTTATTTAGTTTATACATTTTAGACAAAATTTTATGATGACTAGAGATTCTAGTAAATTCTAGGATCAATGGTGGAAGACTGGGGTTGTGTGTTTTATTCATTTTAGCCTGTACGGTAGTTTTAACCTGAAGATATTGTAGAAATAACTTTTTTCCAATGTTGTATTTCTGCACAAGATGAGCAAATGTGACCATAGAATTATTTTTCATAGATATGGTTGAGATGAGTGATACCCTTGGTAATCCATGACATAAAATTTAGGGGTTTCTGGTTTATTTGGAAATCAGGATTATTCCAAATAGTCGTGTGCTTACTGTGTAAGACGATGGTATTAGCCATCTGGTGAAAATCCCACCAGGCTGTCAAGGTTGCAGCTATGATTGGGTTTTTGAAGCAGGAATGGCAAGTAATTGAGCGACTTATGAAAGGCAGCTTGGTAATGTTGATTTCTTTGCAAAATGATTGTTCTAAGTCCATCCAAAAAGAGTCACATTGCTTAGACTTTATCCAATTTATAAATATATTGGAAATTTTGTAAGCAAGAAAATAATAAGAGAAGTTTAGAGCCTCTAGACCACCTTAAAATTTGGGTTTCAGTAGTGTGGACAGTGTTGTACCTGAACAAAAGTTCATGAACAAGTTCATATCTTGTGCGAACGTGAACTGAATGCGCTCTCTTTTCCCTTGACGAGCTTTGGGTGTGAGCAAGTTCATTTGGGCAGTTGTGATCGACGCTCTTTCAAAGTTCACGCCCGGTCAAAACGGTGCCAGGTTTCCAGCGAACCCCATTTAAAACACACCACAAACGAGCCTAATATGTATCTTCGGAAAGCAATCAAAATGGCAACACGGGCTGTCGCTTCTGTCACACTAACAATTGCATCATCAAATGTTTAAAACAAGTATGGAGGAAGATGAAAGCTGCAGTCGCCCAGAGCGGAGGAGCGCCCCGACTGCCGGAAGGGATTGAAATTTTGTAATAGGGGGGACAAAAACATTTGCACCTTAAGTACCTGTTTTTGTCTTATAATAAAGACCGTTTGACAGCAGGTTTTTCCTCATATTTTTAACATACTGTAGAGCAGTGATTCCCAAAGTGTGGGCCGCAGCCCCCTGCTGGGCCGTTACTGTAAAATATTCATAACATTATTTAAAAAAAAAAAACATTAAGAAGTAATAAAACAAACCAGTTAAGTTATTCTACTGTCATTTTAACCTTAATATGACAAGTGTCACCTATTTGTTGACCCCTCACATTAATATCAGAACACAGCTTCTAGTCCTGTCTGGTGATCATAGTTGTGATGAAAGGTTTGGGTGGACCACGTGTTTATTTTTCACATTTCAAATTGGGCCTTGGTATTCTGAAGTTTGGGAATGGCTGCTGTAGAGAGAAACTGAAAGGGAAATTGACAGTTTTACATGAGCTGTCCCTTCAATGCTAATGTGAACCCTGATTGGATAAAGATTCTGAAATGGACACATAGTTTTCGACAGATAAAACGGATAAAATAATTGCCGTTTGTAGTGGTGTAGTATATGGGCAGCGGCAATCATTTTGGCAAATAATTGCTCGCAGCAACATTTAAGAAAGAATAAGAAAAAAATAACTAAAAATGAATTATTTAGTTCATTTTTTGAAATGATGAACTGAACTAGTTCATGCAGAAAGTGAACTTGCCCAGCACTGAGTGTGGATAATTTAATTTTGGCCTTCTTGTTTTTCCAATAATATTGTGAGACTATAGAGTCTACAGATAGCACCACTCTGACAGAAATCTTTTATTTTAACCCTGTTAATATGTCAAGCAGATACTCTTTTAGGTCTTCAGAGACATGAGCAAAATTAGCCACAATGCTATGGCTGAGGATTCCTACTTTGAATATGCAGAACACTAGACACAGTCTCAGAAAAAAAAAAAAAAACAACTTACTTTTGTGGTTTAATGTGCTGAGGAACCAATTAGAAGCTAGAAAGCTATGACCACAAGTTAGCACAGGGTACGTGGGGATGACAGCAGAGACCTGGAGAAGAAAGTAGTTCATGTGCTCGGCTCTTGTTGCAAAGATGGCACAGCAGGCATGTTCCATTTATGTCTGCGATGGATCAACATCCTTCGTCAAACCTTTATGTCCTACCCAAAGATGTTAAATGAAAACACAGGTGGATTCACCTATTTTATTGCTGTTTGGTTTTCACGATGTGAGCGATCAGTGACTCAGAGCTGAGAGGAAGGTTAAACTAACATTTGCATCAAGTTACCAGCTGATAATGTTGTCAAGTCAAATGCTTATTTCATCTGTTACTGTTGCATTTATAGTAATATCTAAAGCTAAAGAAAGTAAATACATTACTATTCTGATGCCTCCCTTGGAGATCACCTCCAAGGGAGGCATCATCAACCTCTTGTTGAGAATCGTTCTTTGGTTCAGGCACTTAAGGCTAAATTACATCAATATTAGAATTGGCTTGATTTTTATTAATCTATTTTCTTTTTGTTTCTTTATTTTTGGGTGGGGGCAGTGCTTTTTAATTTCCAAATTTAATGAAAATGAGTTACTTTGCAACACACTTCCTCCAAGCTCATATTTTTCAGTCGAACACTATTTCAATAACAATGATGAGTAGTTAATAACAGCAGTCAAATACATCATCCCTGAGTGGCACAGCAAATTACCTTCACAATCAATGTAGAAAAACTGCATATTCATTTGTTTTCTAGATAATTTAAAATGTTGACTAAAAAAAATGATTTCTCTAGTTTGACATCAAAGAGGTATGAAGCAACTTGAACAAGATATTTGGATAGAAACACAAACCATGCAGACACCATTTGTGGTAGTTTTCTGATTTTTTTTTTTTTTTGTCTCTAGCTGTTTCTCTTGCAGATGTTTTGCATCATTATGCATCACTTTGCTGTCATTTTGCAACTCTCTTTCTGTCTTTGTGTGTGTGTGTGTCAGTTTATTTGTCTTTGTATCCAGCCAGTGCCCTCTTTCTCATTTTAAATGTATTTGTTGCTGATGATTTTACATCTCCATGTCGCTGCTTTGTGGTCCACTTTCAGGTGACTGTTTTGAGTCATCTTTACGGTCATGTTGCATGTCTACATCATTATTTGGTGGCACAGTGTAACCACTGTGTCTCTTTGAAGTAATTTTGCATCTGATTTGAGTTACTTTGCAATTCTTTGAAAGCCTTCTGTCTCTTTGTTGTGTATTTGTAAGGTTTTGGTCATTTTGCATGTCTGTTTTTGTTCGCTTTAAGAGTCTTCACATTTGAGGTTTGGCATGCCACTTTGATTTTTTTTTTTTTTTTTTGTGCTAGTGCCTTTTGGGGCCATTCAATGCTCAATCCCAGCTCCATGGCTGCATTTTTCTTTAGATATATAGAGCTCTATATTTCACATCCACTTTATTTAGCATAATGGTGGAAAATATAATGACCAGCCTTAAACTTTCACTAAGAGTCCTATATCTTATTCTGATACTTCAATAAAAGTATTGAGGCATCATCATCATCATCATCATCATCATTAAATGGACTGGAATTATTTAGAGTGCAAGGCTACAGAAGCACTTAATGTCTCAGTGTGGATTTACATGAAGTGCTGCATTGTAAGACATTCTTCTGGCATACAGCCTTTGAGAAAAAGCCCAATACAGGACATGTATTTATTAAGGTGTTTTTGAAATATCAGGCGTTGGCACAACATAGCACTTTTACTATACTTTTACTTTTACTTTTACTGTGCTGAAAGCGTTTGTGCACTTAAAGTCCATTTTAGCATTACAGTGCATTGCATTGTGCTCTAAGGTCCTGTTTACACTTGGAATTCCTGAGTGATCTGGTCACAAATGAACAGTTCTAAGCGTGTTCACACCTGGCACTCATGTGCCTACACATGTGTCTCGAATAGCCATTTGTGATCATATCTCATTCCCCTGACTTATATGCAAATAAACAGATACGGGATTTCCACCTGCAAAGAGCTAATTCGTTGTACCACACCTAGAGTCCAGGAAAAAGAACAAAACCCTTCCATGGTTTTAGTGATCAGCTCTTATTGAGTCCTCCAATGTGTCCTGGGTGCGTTTAGACCTGTACTTCACATTTTGTGCATTCTGTGTATTCATGTGATATGTCTGGAAGTAGATTATGCCTTATGGGAATATCTTTATCTCAAACGCAGTTGCTTAACTCCTCCTTCCTGTGTTTTGTGGAGCCTCATTTGCTTTGTATGCAATGAAAATTTCAACTTGTGGGGCGGATTACAAAGGGAAAGCATATGCCAGGTTAGCATCCAGTGCTAGCTAGTACAAAGCAAATCACTTGCAGGCTTTTTGAAAAACGAACTTCTTTTCTGTCGTTTGACTCTGCTGAAATTATACAGACTACAAGTGTAGGCTGTGTAAGAACAGTTTATATTATGATAACTACAACTTGGCGGTGGCAACGTCTGCATTTTAGCATTAGCATTGAGCCAACCCATTTATAAAGAATTGTCCTTCCTACTGAACATTAGGGGGTATGTTCCACATTTCAAACAGACTGATGAAGGGCGAGTGGAAACAAAGCATACGGCTGTTCATCTGTGATCAGATCATGTGGGATGGATTTTAAAGCCAGGTGTGAAATAGGGCTGTCCTGTAGGGATCATTTGAGACTAATGTTAAAATGTTTATTTTGTTCATCTAAAAAAAAAAACAACCTATGTTTTCAGTATTAATAATCTGGGTGACCCGTCAAACTCTTATAAATGAATGGGATTGAGGCAGATACCTCATCGCGGTTATGGATGAACTTCAACCCCAACACTACCGGCTATTATTTGAAAAGTGCATTATGCTAATGCGCCTATGATGTAGCCATCTACTCTAATTGCATTTCTTTTGTGTTTTTACATGTGCTCATGACTAAATGCATCACAAATGATGCAATATGCTCTTTCCTGACATTTTTTTTTCTTTTGTAAGCAGAAGCTGCACCACTTCATTTTCAGTGAAGGGTATGAGGTGATACATCAGAGAAAGCCCAACCAGGCATTTATCCGAGGTAATTTCCAACATGTAAAGATGAATGTTGTCCTTGATTAGGTTTTTCCCAGTCGTGGCAGTGGCAGTACCAGTGGTAGCAGTGATAGATGCTCAGTGATCCACTCGTGTGCTGTTCAACAGTTCTCTGAGCGTGCCCGTCAGCTGTGGGGATTAACATTCTGCTGAGGTCCTGCTTCCTCTGTTTGCCTGGACAAAAAGCATACGGACTGCAAAATATTAAAATACATATGCAAAAAGGCAGGCAAGCATATAAAAAAAAAATAGAGTGAAACATTCATGCCTACCTGTTGGGTGTTTTTCAGAATCGCTCATGCATACAATTTGCTTTCTTAAATGGAAGCTCTATACAGTGCATTTGAGAGAATTTCACTGTGTGCATTCAGTTTGAGATAAGATTATCCATGGTGTGGCACAATAGGCTCATTTTAGAGCTAGTGGAGATATAGTCAACATAGATTATATGTATAATCCCCTTTCAGACTCACTTCTTCAGTGAAATACACTAAATAAACACATTTCTGTGCTAGAAGTATTGAGCAAAAAGAAGATATAATTCAAGCTTACTTCCTTAAGTCTATTACATTTATTTCCTCGAAGCTAAACAAACTACATGCTTATGTGTCCTACTAACTTAAAAGTATATTTTGATTTCCATTAGATTACTGAAGACCAACAATTTTTCCTTTTCTTTTGGTTTTTCTTTTTCCTTTTTGTTTTCTTAACAAAAATGTTGAAAATCTTTCCCTGAGGCCTTCAGTTAATTTGGACCTGCTATGAGGCACCAACAGACTACAAAAGCTGCACATGTCTGCGTTTCAAACTGAGACCAGCGGTGGTTAGGAAATTCTGTTTGCCTAAACCCACAGAAGTACAACACAATTCTCAGCCGTATATCATATGTAAGAGAGCCGACAAAAAAAAAAAAAAAAAAAAAAAAAAAAAAAAAAAAAAAGAAAAACGACAGACTTGTGTAAAAGTGGGATTCAGGTGGAGCCGGAGGCTAAATGCCATCTATTTCATATTCTCGGATATGATTGATCACAGTATCATGCCATTACTGATGCTGGAGCTCCGATGGAGGCGCCAGCATGACAAGGTCATTCTGCTACATGATCGTGCAGTCCTGCTACTTGACAGCCTGGCGACATTTTCCGCTTTGGGATTCAGTCCAGAATCTTTTTATTCAGCTTGACTTATTCAGATTCTTTGCAATATAATGATGCTGAATTCTTTTGAAAGGCTATTTTGCATATGAATGTTTAATGACTCTCCTCCAGCCAAGTATAAACTAAGGAATTATTGGCTTTGCCCAGCCATTTCATGACTAATGTGTCTTAATGACGTGTCTATGGTTCCCATTTAAGGCCCTAATGGGCAGTAACAGATTTCAAACTGCGGTGCGTTATATCAAATTAATTACTGATCTCAGCCTGTGAGCAAGTGGTCTCTCAGTCATTGGATACCTTGTTATTGCTGTATTTTCATTAGAGCGTGTCTGAAGCCAAAATGCATCAGGCTGTTCGGTTTCACGCAGAGACAGACCAACATGCTCCGGCATTTTGATCTTCAGTGATGCAGTTTGTAATTCATTTTAAAGGAAATCAGTTAAATATGCACAAATTGTTGCATGAACACAGAGGGGCGCAGCTCTGGTGTCGATAGGTGGGGATAATGAGCTGAAATGGTTACGCTTTGTGCTAATGGTCGACATATTTTGGACTTAATTAGAATGAATTTGTGTTACTGTTACCGCGCTGGCTGTCTAATTGAACAAGGAATTGTGGATGTAAAGCCTTTAATGAGGTCATATAACTTCTCACGACATCAGTGTTTTAGGATCAAATTGATTAGTACATGAATAAATGGCTACTTCTGTTCATTTCATTTTAACACACTCTTAATGGTTTGGCATCGCTGTCTGGATCTGACCCTGTTGTCTATGTTGTGCATCTCCTTGTACGTTCACGCCTCCAAATCAACAACACTTGAAGTAGAGATGTGACTGTTGTTTCCTTGTCATTTACATTGTTATTGTTCATGTACATGCCCAGTATTGTTTCCAGTGTGTTGCACATACTGATAATAAAGTCACTCAGATGTGCAAGTTCTGTGTTCGGTGCTTTCAAACCATGAAGATGATTTATAAATCTTGGCAGGCATGCATTTGCGCTCGTTTACAAACTGAAGAGTTTCTGAAGTTCTCAGTTTTGGCAGCGCTGTCCTCATCCGTCTTTTTGTTCTGCTTTTCTTTTACAGATGAACTTGCGTCTACGCTTTAGCAGGGAACGCTGAAATAAATCCTGAGTGTGTGGCTTTGAAGTACAACCTAGCTGACACTGCATTAAAACCAGACTGATTTGATGAATGTCGCTGAAGTTAGATGTTTACACAAACTTAGGAGGAAGTTATTAAAACTCAATTACACAGAGCAGATGTTTACTATATCTCTTTTATGCTTAAAACAGTTTCTTAGAGACAGGTTGTTTAACCTTCGGTTATGCATGTTGAAGTGTGGAGGGTAAGAAGTTTATACACAGGAAGGTTATCCAAACAGGTTTCGTTTCTAAGATGTCACATATCGTCAGAATGTCTTACCACTTAGAGTCAGACTGCAGGACACAAAGTTTCCATCACTTTTAAAGAAAAGGTGGACTTAATGGCACAGAATGGTTTCAGTCAGCGGTTCCCAAACTTTTTTAGCCGCGCACCCCCTTCTATGTCTCAACCGGGTTGACGCACCCCCGATTCCCCACCCCTTAAAAAAAACACAACAAGCTTTATTATAGCCATATTAAAGTCGCCATGTTTATTCATGCTAAAATGACCAGAACACACATATAACATAATAATCACAATCACAACAATGCGGTCTCGCATTTAAATTAAACTGAAACACTGTAATACAGTTCCAATATAATGAAACAAAGTTATGCGCAGGCTTCCACTTTTAAGAGCAAAGAGGATGGATGACATGCTCAGACTCAGTGGCAGAAAGCAGATAAGTTGAGGAAAATGTTAGAATATTTTGAACATTGAACAAAAATTGCAGCAAGTTTAAATGACCGTGGAACTAACACAACCCGTCATCATAACACAGGTTATGGAAATAAAATTTGAACGCCAGTAATTTTAAATCTATTCCAATAAAGTTCCAATAAAGATATTTTCCCTGATTTCAGCCAATTGAGCATATTTGCGAGAATGAATAAAGTAAAGGCCACAAGCTAGGTGCAAATGCAGTGGTAGAAGAATATAACTTCTTCTACGCTTCACTTTAAGATGACGTGCATTTTGAATAGCCTGCATTTATTTATTCAATAAAATTAAGTTTTTGATTTAAAATTTTACAAAGGAAATGTTTATTTACACATCTTTATTGTGTGAAAACAAAAAAAATTATCAGACCGCCATTACATTTTTCATCTCGCGCACCCCCTAGAGGCAGCTTGCGCACCCCTGGGGGTGCGCGCACCCCACTTTGGGAATCCTTGGTTTAAGTCATAAGATTACAGGCAAACTTCATTTTCTTTTCTTCTTTTGGAGGCTAAACCTGCCAGTGCATTTGGCAAAAAAAAAAAAAAAAAAAAAATTCTTACGAAATGAGTCTGGATTCCCTTCCAATTCACAGACATTTCTACCAATACAGAGCGTATCAAACCAATTACAAAAGGATTATGCAATGACTCAGAGAGGAGCGTCCAAGCAGTTCTTTCACTATGGTGAAAGAACTGCTAATAAAACACCTTGGATAAACAGGTTTTTATTGGAAAATTGACTCGCCAGTCACTCGCCAGCGTTCCAGCTCCACCGCACACTATTTTGAGTGTCTTTTGTTGATTCTTCTCTGGTCGTCGCTGTAGCTGCGTCACATGCTTTGTTTCTCTAATTGGTTGTGTGCCGATCCAGTAGCATCCAGAGGCAGTCTGTTCTGCATCCGTTGGTACTGCTCCATGGAAATCAAAGTTGAATCTGGAGAAACCAGGCTAATTAGGGTGCCTTGGCAAGTTTGAGTGAAAAAAAAAAGTGGTGTCACGTGCACATCAAAGCCAGGTTGCAATAAGGGAAAAGAAATCCCATAACACCTTTCACAGCCATGCCTACCAGCATTTTCGGGATGTTTTCGCATTGTTCGGATGGCTGCGTGTACTTTGTGCATCAAATATTTCTGCAGTCAGTGCAACGCAGCATCTGTGCCAAAGGACGCTGAGATATGCACAAAGGACTTTTGTGCATATCTCAGTGACACTACCTGCTGTGATAGAACAGCCATCTTTAATACCGCTAATGGCAAATGAGACTGCCCTTAAAGTACATTGAAAAAGCCCTGAAAGTGAATTCATGGATTTAAATGCTTTAGACAGGCTGATTGGCATCTTTTAAGCTAAGTGGAGGTGTACCCGTTAAGGGTACTTTGAGGCTTGCTTTCAAACTGAACAAAATAAATAAATAAATATTGACCTCCATAAGTCTGGTGCATTCTTGGGAGCAGATTTCAAACTATCTCAAAGTACCAGCTTCATCTGTAGCAAAAATAGTTGTCATTTTAACATGTGCAAGCAGTCACTCTCTCAGAAACATGTGTGTGGGCTGCTGCGTAGCTCAGTGGTTTAAGCAGGCAGCCTAGATAAAGACGCTGCTTTCCTTCTGCAGCAGTCACAGGTTTAGCTCCCAGCCTGCAACCCTTTGCTTCGTGTCTTTCTCACTCTCTCTGCCCTGTTTTCCCGTGCCGCTTCACTGAAAATAAAGGCCACTGGTGCCATAAAAACTAAAAAAAAAAAGGAAACATATCAGTTAAAAAAAATGTAAATAATCCCAGAAAACAGCCTCATGAGATGTTGAAGGAAATAAAACAGAAATATATTCTACATCTATGTTAAAATAGGCTTTAGATTACCTGAGAAGTAGCTAAAATGAAGAACAAGTTGTCACAGTTTCCAAAACCATCTTTTAATTAATTTTACACTCGGACAAAGATCTTACTTCTTTTAGAAATATCTGTTTGACGATTTAGCCATAATCACCATCTGGAATAACGATGGAGCACACAGGGCAGCGTGGTACTTTGAACTGTGAAGCACGGCGGTGGCAGCATCATGTTGTAGGAGTGCTAATCTCCAAGCAGGAATATCCAACTTCACAAAAAAAAATAAAGAAGTTGGCAATGTGAGAAATGAAAATAACTTTGATACTTAAAGTTAACTTCTCAAGACATCAGCCAAGTTAAAGCTCTGAAAATGAGTCATCCACATGGACAATGGCCTCCTGGCAACTCTTTCAAAGTTGTAATAAGACAGCTTAAATACAACAGTCAAGCTATTGGAGTTGCCCTTGCAAAGCCCTGATCTCAGCCCAAATGAAAATTTCTGGTCAGACCTGAAAAAGCATGTGTGAGCAAGGAGTTCTGCAAATCCAATTAAGCTGCATCAGTCCTGGCAGGAGGAATTGACCAAAGAGAAAAGCTTGTGGAATGCTAACAGAAATGTTGGCCACAGTCTTAAACAATCTAAAGGCAATACAATCTTGTAGTAACAAAGTGTGTCCGGACGTCCGACACATTGGGACAGTGATGAAAGAAACAAAGCCAGAATTAAAGCCAGAATTACAGGTCAGTTAGGGTAGGCTGTTTTAGCTGTTCCTAACTTTAACATTTAATATGATGTCAGTCAAGCTTTAACGATTGATTGTTACTCTGGGCAAATTTACTGGCATCATGAATTTTCCAGGGCTGTAATAACTTCAGTTGCAGTGACAAGCTGCTCAGCTACCTCAGCATTGCTGAACAAGGCAGCATCTGGTCTGTCTGTGTATTTGTTTGCCTATAACACAATTCTTCCATGAATTAAACAAGCAAAGCGATGCAGCCCCCTCAGTGTTCTAGCAGAGGATCCTTCTTTGTACTTCCAGTCAGTCTTGTTTAGTTTTTACTTTATATACTTGTTTGGATTTTAAAGATGGACAATGGACAGATTATATACAGACACTCTGCACACAGACAATGAGAGGTGTTCTGAAACACCAAATATACTATACTTCTTTGATTGTTGCTGTTGTTAAGGGTGATTTGTATCTTTAAGGAAAAGTCAGAAGTTTACTTTTGGAGATGCAACCTTCAAAGCCAATTGGGTTGATAATAAGCAGTCTATATATTAATATAAATAAACCTCTGTGAAGATTTCCTCCCATGCAGCAAGTGCTGGATGTGTCCGTTTTATCTTTGCCATCCACTCAGGGGATGTGGAAATCAGCCATGGACCCGAGGACAGCAACAAGGCCCAGTGGGACACTCCAGAAATTTCCCCTGAGAAAAATCTGTTCTTGGACTTTGGACTTGTAAAGGACATTTACCAGAAGGTGGAATAACTTAAAATTGAGGGTATAGGGTCAAAACAAAGGAGGCAGGCATTTATAAAAACGATGGCCTGAGGAGAAATTAGTCAGTGCAGAGTGAAAACTCATTTTACCTCATACTTACAGCTTCTCAGAGTAACTGAGGCAATTTCATATCTGCAGTTTAACTGTTTTCTATGTGTTATATCTTGGGAAATTCGTTTAAATTTACAGAAGATAAAAAGGATTCCAGAGAGCTTACAACGGTGTGTTTATCACTATTTACTCTTTGACACACTGTATGCGTCAGAGATGACTATTGATTTTATGTAGCTGCTTTACACTAACATGCTATAATTCATGCAATAAGAGACACTTTACAAATGTCACACAAAGAACGGGGTAGTTAAAACACACTTGAACTGATATGCACTCTTATTACACATCATTGGCGCTGCATGAGTGAACGCTGATGCTTTTCAGACGGACTGACCTCTAGAGTGTAGTTCTTGCTTGGCTGATCGCTTGTCACCGGCTCTCAGCTGTCCATACAAGCAGCTGACTACAAAAGATTCAGTAGACAGGAAAGCCTGGCCAACCCAGTAGCCTCTTTTCTCAAACATATATGCACTGATATAGCAACTGTGCTGTAGAACCAGCAGCACACTGACCCTGGAGCATCTACCATTCAGCATTATGATCATAGAAGTTCCTCGCTACCGTCAGCATGACCAGAGGAACCAATTTGTGCTTATTGGAAGTCATTTTCCACTTATTGTGTAAATGTGACCAAGGGACCTAAAGCCTTGATGACAACAGGGTGATGGGATATGAAGTGTTAAAACGCATGAATAAATCTAAAGGCTCTCAAGGGATTCTTTGTTTCCCACTTTTTTCTTGCTGGCCCTGTTTCTCGCTCGTGTTTTGCATATTCTATTTCACAGGAGAATAGAAATATCAGAAGTATTTCTCTGGAGTGAGCGGCTGCTTAATGTAACTGCTTCTTTTAGTCATTTCAGCTCGTGATAAAAAGCACACACACACAAAAAAAAGAAAAAGGCCATTGCATCTGTGTGTGTGTATGTGTGCGAGAGAACGAAAGGAAAAGATGGGCGTCCTTTAATGTGTGAGCATGGTGTATGATTACATGTCCTTTGTGGAACACATCAACCTTGCATGCATGAGAAACCACAGCAAGATGAGAAATGCCTCCCGTGCACTCGCAGGCAGCAGAAAGTATCACCAAACGCTCATATACACGCTGAAAATCTCATGCTCAGCTGATATGCATCTCATGAAAGAACTGCGTTCATCATTTTCCTCCCCCCCCTGACGCCCCGGTGCTGTGACCACAGCGTCATGACGGTGTGTGGACGGGGCCAGATAAACAGGGGTTGATGAATCAGTGTCACTAACGGAAAGGAGAACAATACCTGCTGAAAAAGAGGGAGTGCCACTGAGATAAGAGGCAACACAAGGGGCCGCAGATGGAGGTGAGATGTGGACGCGATCTATAGACTGTGTAAGAGATCTGGACAATCTGGGGTTTCTGAACAGTAGTTTGTGAAGCCAGTCTTTAAGGTCCATGGAGGATGCCATGTTGGCAAGAACCGACTCTGCCCAACTTCAGTTGATCCATAAATGAGAAAATGGGCTGAACACACAGGCCTGGCAGTCAGATGGAACCTACCCACCTTTACTCAGTTCCCTCAAGATACCTGTTTTAGCTTAGTTTTTTTATTTTAGTTTTTTTTGTACAGCCCTTTAGTCAGTGATAACTATACTTAAAAGTGCTTTATGAATAAATTTTACTTACATATATACTGGTTTAGATCATGTTAAACTCTGATGGCTATCTAATGTTACCTGACATTAACTGAATGCGTCTTAGTTTCAGATGTCTAAATGACGTGTGACTTAGAGCCAAAATGAGGACTACCGGAGCACAAGCTGAACGGCGTTAGAGCTGTGGCCAGACCTTCAGCCAGGGGGCCATCCAGCCAGACATTATTGTTTCTTGTCTCCCTGCATCTCACATCTTCAGCCTGCCCCGCCTGCAACAATAATACAGTGACAGACACAAATGTCAAGCTACCGAGAAGGCGCTAGTAGGCAAAATTAAACATGATGGAGCTACTTGGTCGTGGTTTGTGCTCAAGGGGTTAGATGAGGTGAAGAAAAATGTGCCATAAATGGCAATAAATGACGTACAGAAAAAAACTGAAGCCCTCCGTTACTTATGGCTGAAAAAGGAAAGAAGTGGAGTTATTCTAAAGCAACTGCCTATCAAGCATAAGCACAATCACGACTGATATCTTCAGCATCCAGCCTGCAGAAAAGGGGAAACCAGAGTACAGTATACCATTATTATTATTATTATTCATGGGGGTTGGGTTCTGTCCTCCAACCCGTGAATCCCAAAAATCTGCAAATTGTTGATGCAGTTTTAAAAGGCCTATGTATGATATTATATACACTAAACTATGCTTCCCAACACATTCTACAGACATTCTTACTCATTAATACAGTAATAATGTAGTAATGATAATAGTAATAACAATAATACTTGTTTAGGTTTTTTTTTTTCTGTCCCTCCCAAGGTAATTGAAGAAATTACATGCTGTATCATCTCTCTCTTTTCTAATTTTTTTTAAAATTTTTTTATCAACTGGCATTGTTATTCTAAAATTATTTACTAGTTACTAATTAGTAACTAGTTAGTTACTAGTAAATGGCCTAAGAAATTCACGATATTGCGGGGGGGCTACCACAAATTCAAATACCTTTATAAAAAAAAAAACATTTTGAGAGCAAAATCCGCGAGTGTGCGGGACTGCTAATGGTGAACCGCGCTGTGAAGGGTAATGTACAGCGGAAATGGTATCCACTGGGTGGCAGGACTGGTGGAAACTGAATTGGAAGGCACCAGTTTAGGACGAGGGTAAAGATAAAATGGGAAAGAATATCGACTAAGTGAACCTCGAAAGAAATTCCAGGCTGTGTTCCCGTAAATCTGCAAGGAACAGATCAACACTGGTTACATGATGTTTTTTAATTCTGAATTAAAATTAGGAATTAAATAATTCCGAATTAAACTATTTTCCTTCGAGTTTACATGGAAATAGTAATTCCGAATTGAAGGTTTACATGGAAAACACGTTAGTTCGGCTTTATCCAACTCTGCTTTAGGTCTGGGGGTTGGGAAGGGTTCTGATTGGATAGGGGGGTCGGACGTCTTTACATCTACCAGAAGAAAACAAACTTAGCTAACTAGGTTAGCAACAACATTTCACTTATTTTTGACCTGGGTGGCATCTCTATCTGCGAAACCTCCTTCATTTAACCTGGCCGCTTTGAAAAGCTCACAATTTTTATGTTTCCTGCCATCTGTTCTTTTAATTATTTCCAGTTCCTCCAAGCTATTTATTAAATAAATTGTCTCTGCGCTTGAACACCGTTTACTGCGTGCTGCCGTTTTGAAAACAAGCCCAGCGCGGAATATAAGTGTCATCGTGACAGACGGGCAAGAGAACGAGCATGCGCAGAAAGACGGGAATTAATTTAAGAGGAATGAGTGTATACATGACCGCGGAATTACTTAATGCGGAATTAAAATGGGAATAAACCAGCCACTTACTTCGGAATTACGTTTAATTCGGAATTGACATTTTCATACGGAATTAAGTGTTTACATGGTAACTTTTATTCGGCTTTAACTTTAATTCTGAATTAAAGAGGAATTAAACTTCCCATGTAAATGCACTGATTGACTGCGAGACGAGTGGTGATCCTGTTTTTACTGGAATGACTGGAGGAAGCCATGGGAGAGAAAGTGATAGTCAGGTTGCCCACTGTTGTGTTTTGCATGCATTGGATTAATGAAGGGGATTTATGCGTAACCTGGAATTAAACAATTAAAAAAAAAAAATTCCAGCTGGATGTTCCCCCTTAATCCAGTCACAAGTATACTGGGACTCAAGAGCAGACGGCCCTTCTTTCTCTGTGAGTCAGAAAGTACAAAGCACCTGATCTAATATCACAGTTAGAGGGTAACTGTATAGAAATCAAACTGATTGATTTTACACAAGTGACTGGGTCTATACACAAATACATTAAAGAGTGCATGTGGCCCAGCCTGCGCTCTGTCATCTGGACTACTTATTTATTCATTCGACGGCAGCACGCAGGAGCTGGGAAACCTTATGAAATATGCTCCTGCTGCTCAGGGCCAGAAATTTCTATCGATAGGCTGGGTAACATCCATCTTCCCAAAGTCCACCAAAGGTCAGGAGCAGCATAACTCAGAAGCTGGTTTGCATTGCTTTCTAGTCTGTATTCTGCATGTTTTCCTGACAATCCCCCCACGGAGGCTGGGTGGCTCTGATAGCGGCTCAGCCATCCACGCACCCAGGGGAGCTGAGGATGGCTGTCTTGTAAATCGGCTGGTGAGGTGGTGCTGCTGGAAACATTGTTTCACAGTCAATAAAATGGGCTCTGGGGTGCTGGTAAGAACAGTAATCTGGAGCCATTTTCCAAGGAAAATACCCCGGGACTACATGGGGTGTGATAAGTCGAGGTCCTCCGTCACATTTGGAGTTAATATTTTTGAATAAAACTTGAAATAATAATCTGCCTGGTATATATCGCAGCATCTGATGGGAAAAAGATGTGGAGACGTTGGAACGCAGTGCGCCGTGCACACGAGAGCCAGATTTCACTCCAGGAACAACAACAGAGCCCACAGTGTGAGCCAGAGAATGAAAGCGCGTTTATTATTTATTTATTGTTTTGTATCACTGAGGTGTTAACTTCTTTTTTTTTTTTTTTTTTAAACATGCAGTTTGTATGTAAAAGAGCTTCACAGAAACTGGCAGAAGAAACCAGTGCCTTCTCCCATCCAACTTAATTAGCTTTGCAAATAATTATCTGCTTATTTAAATTCCCTCGCGCTACTATTTTTGTCCATTTGTCAGCTATCTAAAATGTGCAAATGAGACAATGTTTTGAACAATTATTTCACCCAACCTCTCTGCGCCATACGGAAAATAGATGATGAAAATATGCCTCTCGCACAATAGTCTTTAATTACTGCTCAGTCTGTCAATTTCAATGATTTTAATCCTCAAAACACTGCACATTGTCCTTTGATTTCCCATGCAACGTACTCCAGAAGCACTTTCAAGCAGAGAAGCTTCTTTTCATTACATTATTAGGGTCTCTAACAGTACGTGTCTATAAATGGTAGAGAGCTGTAGGTTTTGGTGCGTATATTGAAGGAGCTGTGCAGCAGCTGCCTTTATGTCCCGGGCTCTCTAGATTGCCAGCGTACCTTCAGGGATAATCCATGTTGTGAAATTGAAGTGGGGTTCTGGAATATCAATTCTTCTTTTCCCACCTTCTCTGTGCTAAGGATTTTTTTATTTTTTTTTTTTTTTAAAGTGGATTTGAACTAGCTGGAACAATCTGAACATCAAGATGACAGTGCAGCAGAGTGGGAGATCCTGCAGGCCAGTTACAGCCAGGGAAAGACGCAGTCTTACCCAGTGGCGGCGGCAGAACATTTTCATTGCAGTTGCTCAGGGGTTGCTAAACAATTGTATGGAGTTGCTGGACAATTTAATTGCAATACCAATTAAATAGCATAAATATGGATATGTATGTCATTACCGGCCTACTCATTCTAATCAGCGCTATCTGAAACTAGTGCGAATGCCATGAAACAGATAAAAAAATCAATTTGAAGTTCGTTATTATAATTTTACCATATAGTCATGCCGCTTTTCACAGCAGTGAGAAATGCACATTAACAGCCTAGACTACAAATCATTTAACAATAACATGTTCATCACATTTTAACCAGTTAATATTCACATAAGTACACATCAGAAGAGATCTGGCAGACTTACGCTTCAACAGATAGTGCTCCATTTTGATGTCACTTTTCTAACGGCCCGGTTTTTTTTTCCCAAACTGACTTCGCGTGACTACTGCAGTCCAACTCTCGCGAGACGAGTCTCTCTCATCGTTTTTAATCGTCTTCCTTTTATTTTAATTTAAAACAAAAACACATTAAATTAATTTTGAAATAAATTGTCACCATTTTTATTTTATTTAACACAATTAAATTTTTTCATTTTTAATAGTCTCCATTCTTGGGGTTGCTTTGAAGTTGCTAGGCCATATTTTGGGGTTGCTATAGCAACTGCAAGCTACACCCTAGCGCCGCCCCTGGTCTTAACTGTGTTGCAACGTGATGCAATCATGATGCTGCTCACCTTTTTCCCTTAACGTTAAAAAAGATTTTCTCTTTGAACACAAGGCTGCAGTCAGTGGTGGATTAATGGAACAAATACCAAACCTGGTGAAAACTGACTTCTCACTGTGTGAAAGATATACAACATTAAACATGTCAGGGTCAAACATTCATCTCTTTGTGTGTGATCACACGCTTTGTATTAATTGCCAGGCGCGCTTATTCATAATATTAATCCTTTAATCTAACTCTCAGAAAACAAACAAGCATAAGTCTCCTCAAAGCACAGGCATGTCCTGCTTCAGTGCACTCTTTGGACACTTAAGCTACAAAAAAATAATTTGATGAAGCCCTTTCAAGATGCTGAGTCACTGAACACATCTGCGCCTGTTCAAGATCAAAGCGAGGAAAATAGTTAGCCCAAAGTTCAAGCAGTGTAACCCCCTTTAAGGAAAAAAAAAAAGCAGAAACAAAATAAAAGTAATGAAATCTGGTAGTTTGGTTTAAAAACCTCAAAGTGAGAGGAAGTGATTTGGCAGGGCATATCTGATTCAGCTGCAGTTGAAACAACAGCTCGAGGTCAGGCAGTTTGTTGTTTAACATTAAATCAGGCTAGGCACTGTAACATTTCATGTTGCTTCTGGCAAATGGAGTGCAGAGCTATGCATACTCCGAGATAAGTGCTGCACGCCAGACAAGGTCATTGGAAAACAACACTGGAGGAACTACTCCCCGACTCGTATAGGAGCATGTACCGTACGAACACCACAGCTGCTCTTAAGAGCTACAGGATGAGATACTGATTAACAAACACCAGCTACAACTACTGCAACAGAATGAAAAACAAAAGGCGAGTATGGTTCAGTGGTTCATCTCTAATAGCCGTAGTCGTCATGTTCTGCATGAGAACTACTCAACCAAACTTGCCCGCGTGTGATTTGGTTCAATTAATAAGCCGTCTACATCTATTCTACTTGGTAAATGATGGCTCTGTGAATTACAAGTCCCACTATGAGAGAAGGGGGAGAGGCAGGCGGAGGCTAAACCAACCAAAGACGCTATGTTTTAACAGCTCAACTGACAGTTCCTGCTGCTTCTGTCACCGCACACATGCAGTCCCTCAGATCTTAATCCTGCCTAATGTAAAGGAGAGCAGGTACAGAGACCCCGTAGTAGCACTAGCAGGTTCTTTGTCTCCAGGTCAAGTCCGGACTGACACAGTACTCGACAGAGCAAATAAGTAGACAAATGCTGGCTGGATTGGGGCCATCAAGTTGTTCTTTGGACACAGATAGGATTACAGGCCATGCTTACAATTCAGCGTGCAGCCCTCAAGACACAAAATGTATTATCAGTAGACTTGCACAGGCCTTCAGCATTTCATTTTAGTACAATCTGTGCAAACAACAGAAGTGCATCAATGATTTATTCTACCTTCTGGTACAATGTTCCACACTGAATTCACCGTTTAATGTACAAAACTATTGCTCTTTCAGATACATTTCGCAAATGTAGTGTTGTTAAGACTCTGCGGCATTCCTGCATGAAAAGAAATAAAGAGGCAGAGTTTTTTTAGCTCCAAAATTAGCATTTTATTTGGATGGTTGGGGTCAGAGATGTATCATTTGTGTTTCAGTACACATGGTTATCCACAAGGCTTCAATCCAAAACCGTTCCCAGTCTTAAAGCTGATTCATTAATTGGCGCCTCTCATCCCCCACCCACCCACCCTCCCCCCACCCATCTTTTTGGTACAAATTCAACACTTGTGCTGATAAGATTACTATTTCTCAGTTTTTAATCAATGTGTTTTTATTCATCTTTTATACAAAAAAAAACTCTGAACTTCTACACATTTAATGTCACCCAGATTTTTATTTTTTCACTTTGTAAATAAATTTGGGAAACAACATTTTTTTTTTTTTTTAATTTTTTCAATTTTTGTCATCATGAAAAGATAAAAACATGCAAAAAACTTGAATTTGTTGTCCAAATTATACATTTACAAGTTTGGAACTTTTTGCACTTCTTCATAATACTACATCAAAAGAAAATATAAAGAAAAAAACATTATGTACACACATCTTTTTACAGTGAAGTAAAACTTGAAAATATCAGATGATGACTAAGGCAAATGAAGTGTACATAGATTAGACCAAAACTGTTTTTTTTTTTTGTTTTGTTTTCCTTTTGTAAAATACTACATCACCTCAAAAGAAAGAAAAAAAAAGAAAAGAAAAATTGCTACAAAAGTATGATTCATAACTCCCTTTATTTGCAACCAGCTGCATAATTTTAATTCTTTAGTGAGAAAGTCTAAAAGTCTAGCATACTGTACAGTGCTGCTTGTTTTTCTTCCCATCCAAGCTAACAGATGTTCCTTCATTTCTTAATCTATGTGATTTATTTAAATAATCTTCAACAAACAGGAGTGTTGTGTCACCAAAAGAGAAAAAAAAAGCATGTAGAAGCATACCAGAGTGTAACATAATTTGTTTGAAATCACTCTAAAAGTCAGTACCATTAAAGCCTTGAACATAATACTAATCATTTAGATCCTGAAAAAAGAAAAAAAAAAAAGAGCGAGAGAGAGAAAAATAAATGTACAAAAAGGCACATTATATCCCAGTGCTTCTGTACTGTGAAATTCAAGTGTAACTGAGCGCATTCAATACCGACAATCTGAGGGTGACAGCCAACCAGTGTTCCCTCCCACATCCTCCTGAACTGGACCACAGCCTATGCCGAAGCTTTCAACAAGCATATGTATGCGCAGACTACAACAATAAGCCTAGGTTGGTTGTTTTTGAAAAAAAATTTTGAATCAATGTTTTTTTTTTTTTGTATCTTTCAGTCAGAGTTCTATCATTCTCTTGGGGAATATCAGAAGCTGTCCTTGTCCTTCAATGGGAAATATTTCCTTTTCTTCATTAATTTTTTTTCTTCACCCCCATCTTTTTATCCTTCAAGGTGTGGCTGTGTGTCCTAGTCGTCGCTTCCACCGTACATGTCCGCCAGTTTTCTAAAGCGAGGGCCCCACTCGTTGAGATAATCGTAGTCTTGGTCGCCCCCGCTGCTGGACGAGTTGAGTGAGCTTAGGGAGCCGGCTGTGGAGCCGCTGCCCTCGTAATCGAACACTAGCAGGGAGTCGTAGGGAGGAGCGGTGGGGTCATTGTCTGCTGCCTTCAGTCCCTGTGCACAAGGAAATAAAATCTCGGTCAGATAAGATTAAGCCACGTCTGCACTCTGCAACAAAAAACTGTCTGCAACAAGGAGCGGGGCCACAGAAACCTAACTGCTGCTTCACACAAACAGGACTAATCTTTCCTAAAAGCTGTCTGTAGGTCTCCCTCCACTTATTCACAAAATCCTCTTCTTGTCCAGATTAATCAGGCTCCAGTGTTCCTGCAAGTTTTAGCTGGAATCCTTCTGATGTTTCTAGAATGTTGGATTATCAGATGCTTGATCAAAAGTACTGAGCATGATTGGTGGGGTCCTTTACAACCATAAAAAAAAAAAAAAAAATCAGTTAATCAAATTTCAAAGTCATTAATTCAGAGGTGAGAAGGGATGAGGACATTGAGCTTGATCGAAATAATACAACAATGTTTTAGGGCAGAAATAAAAACACTCAACCCTGAGGAAATGTGAAGTGCTTTCTGTGAACCCAGCTGAAATACACTTCCTAGCTTCAGCGTTGTAGGCTGCTGTGTGACCAGCAGCCTCCACACTCCAGCAAGTAAATGTAAAAGACTCGGCTAAAATGGTCTCTTGGCTCATTCTAAATAAGAAATGGTAAAAAAGTGCCCTGGAGGCCTTTAGGTTTCCAGGTCCTGTTGGATGAAATCCACCTTTAAATGCATGGAAAACAATTCAATAACTCTATATTAATACCCAAAGGGAAGTTTTATCAGTGGTTGTAGGGTTTGTGGTGGGAGGAAGGGAAAACTCTCTCCTTCCCTCCTTGATGCCTGTGACTCAGCCCTCTGGCCTCTCTCACCTTGCACAGACAGTACAACTATGATACCTTTGTCATCTGCCATTTAACTGAAGATGCCTTTAATATTTCATAGCTCCCAACTCTGTAAACCCTTGGATTCGAGCAGTGAGCTCAACTGAGGTGGAGATGAGGGCATGGGTATGTTTGTCACGCATGCGTATCTTTATGTATTATCTGGAGGCTCATGGTGCTGGCGGGGGTGGTTCTATTTTCAAAATTGTTCTTGACATTCCCAGAAATCCTCATAGCGTCACAAGGGGTCCTTATGGATTGTTATTGATTTCCAGCCTCATTCCTTAACAGGTCTCAGAGGAGTTGATGGATTGCTAATCTAGGAGTTGAGATGTGCTTTGGCTATGAACCACTTTTGGATACAGTCCCAGTTCCTCCCTCTTATCGCTACAACTGAGGACATCAGACAAATAATAAATGAATTAAAAGAAGTGAAGCAAAATAACATGGTAAAACAAGACATCAGCTCATTGGGAGCTTCTCAAAGATTTATAGTTTTCTCTATGCTGCTACTACAGGACCAAGTTGCTCAAATAAAAAGATGGATTGAATTAAAGTGGCTGGGAACATGGCCATTATTTTCCACTTGTTAGGTTTTGTTAAGCATTTGCTCAGGGCTGTGGCGCTGATAATTCTGTTGGAAATAAGACAGATGGATCATTCATTACAATTACAACAATAAGAGCTCTGCTGGTTGTAACCCCCTCCACCTACAACCAAAACCCCACAGGCAGTTTCATAAGATTAGTCAATCACTGAACAAAGCCTCATCATTCCATTACAAGTGAATCATCCACCACGGCTCAAATAGTCATGAATTTTCAATGCTTAATGGTGAACCGTCCTCACTTTTTGGAGTCTCTCTGTCCCACCGATAAAGCGGTGTTTAATCAAACCCGCTGTTGTCTCTATTCACAAACAACCCTGCAAGGGATGAAACAAACCATTCAAACCAATGAGTGTAATCACTTCAGCATTGTGTCCCTCTGTGTCACCACGTCCACCTGTGAACCACAGAGGTCAGGTTGGTGCTAATATATTTAATGTTACCCCCCACTGGGAGAACAGACCAAGAGTTGAGTAATGGATCCTTGTTTGTCCAACTGTGGGGTTAAAGTACTTATGCTAAACCCGTGCCTCTTTTTCTTTTTTGTACCTCTAATTTAATTAAGAGCCTCAAGCTCCAGGAGAATGTACACAATTCAGAATGGAGATGAGACAAACTCCCCTCCCGCTCTCTTCTGTCTGCCTGCTCTTCTGGCACCAAGCCCGATCAGTTCGGTCTGATTCCAGCTCAGTGTGTGCATCACGACCGAGCTTTAGCAGTGCTTGAATTTGGGACTACAAACAGATCAACTCTGCCTTATTCCAGTAAGTGTACTCTGGATCAGGAGGCTCAGAAACACCTCAAAGATCTTGTGAGCATATTTAAATGACATGTAAAACCAAATCTGATGAAGGATGGTGAGCACTGTCAAAGTGTTCTTTATTGGACACGGCAAATTATCAAATTTTACTCCGTATCAGCTGTTACTACAAGGTGTATTAGGTGTATTCATGAGTCACGCAGTGAGAAAATGAATGATGCGAAGGTAAAGGGACCTGGGAGATAGATGAGCAGGCAGCAGAGCTGAAAGAGCAAGCGCTAATCTAAAAACATGGGCACCATCCAAAAACCAGGAGCCAACTCCATTTGTAATGCTGCGAAACTCTTGTCTGTTGGAGCTTGTGAAAAATATATGACTGCTTTTTTCATTTTAACATTCTCCCTTCATGCCGAAGTCAATGGTGGCCTGAGGCGAAAGAGGCCACTCTGAGCAGTGTGCACCGATAGAAAGCCAATGCAACGCTTCTCTCATCTTCCATTTCTATCCTGACACATCTATATCTCCATTTTGACAGAAAACGATTAGAAAAACAGGTACATCTGAGAAAGTTGGCATTTTGTACATTGTAGGCTTTATATGAGTGAGAACAGATATATGTGAAAATAACTTTTTTTTTTTTAGTCTGCTGGGGGCAAAAAATAAAATAAAAAAGAGAAAACAATTCTGATTGTTAGCTGAATTCAAAGAACATTTTTCCACTCCAAGACAGTGAGGGGTGGCGGGGACCTTCTTCCTTGATAGTTTGTTTATCTAAAAACAAATTTATTGTAAATATATCAATAAAATGCATTTACCTTCAAAATAAAAGTCAAGATTTTACCATATTTTTTTTAATTATTATTATTTATTTCACCCTTTTCTCTGGGATTTGATTTCACTCCACAGCAAACTGTCATTTTTCTCTGACTTTTACTGGCTGAGGATTTTACCTCATTGATGAAGTCTCCGATGTCTCCAGGATGGGGTGCTGCTGACCTCATGGGATACTGCGGCTCTGGGTGGAGGGGTCTCTCGTCTAGACGACGGATTCCCACCGGCTTGATGGCATCAGGCTCTAACGTGTCTGGCTGCTGGAGCTGACTCAGGTCGTAATCCTGGAGAATAAACAGACAGATGGGACTTAGCTGAGCTGCGTGACAAGACCCAAACTCAGTGTGATTATTTAAATAGGTAAACAAATCATGTACTGTAAAGAGGGAGAAGCAGCTCAAGTTAGGTAAGGGAGATTTTTTTTCCCCCTTTTTAAATGCAGCAAGGACAGTGACGGAAAAATGAGAAAAACTTTAATCTTCTTTGTCTGTGAAGCACAAGCCCGAGGAAAACTTGAAACGTTAAAAGAGCAGGCACTTAGGGGGTCCAAGCTGAGGACCACATCACACACTGCACAGTGTCTGTACTCGTGCCGCGTGCTGCAGGAAGGATGTGCAGGCGACTGCTTTGCTCTAATCAATGCCCAGACACGGGATGGTGGATATGCATAAGCCATTGCTAATCCTATTAACATTACCAAGGCAACCTGAATGGCCCACAGTTTGTGCAAAGTCATGGGCAGGGAAAGAGGAGGAGAAAGAATGAAGAGAGAAAAAGGAGTTGGGAAAGAGAAAGAAGAAGCGGTGAAGAGCAGAGTAACTGAGCTGAATGCCTGGATGGTATTGGAGTGACGGTAGATATGATAGAGATAATGCTGTATGAGAGTCAGTGTGCGTCTAATAAGCGTGCATGATGGATTGTCTATCCTTAAGAGATTTTCGGTAATCCATCCATCTCTAATATCATCCTTCAAAACTGTCTTTGCTCAGCTGAACAAGTACCTGCACACACTTTTAGCAAAAAAGTCTATGGAAGTTGGGAGGAAAAATATAAATATCAGAATGAACATACAGTATATGCTGGGACAATACAAAAAAAAAAAAAAAAAAACTCAGCAAATGATGTATTGTTTTCTCAAATCTTTCTGTGGGAAATAACTGGGTGTTAATGTAGATATTTAATAAGGTACTCTCTGCCTATGTTAATATTTTAACCTGTTACTTACATTGCTTTACAATGTTTACCTTTTCTTCTCTCAGTCACATTCATGTTCTCATAAACTACAGAACAGATTGCAGCTGAGTAAAAACTGAGGGGCCCCCAGAAATATTAACACATTTTAGGAAATCCTAAAATCATAGAAAACAACTGGAAATTATTATTTTTTTTATTCTAGTGTTTTATGTAAATGACCCACTGCATGATCTTGGGTTGCCGCAGACGAAAGATCAGCGTCGTGAAAGAATCGTAGGGATACCTTTGGTCTTTTGTCAAATTGGCTGTACTACATCCTAAAATGTGAGTGGTTTGATGACTGCCATCACACTGGTGTTGCGACCAACGAGTATAAATTTCTACAGAACGATTTATTTTCATGTGTCGTTTATCGTCTTACCTACAGTAGACGGATTTGGAGAATGAAGGAGGATTTCTAATCTAAAAGCTACTCATGAAATTTTTGGTGAAAATTGCCTCCTCTTTAGTTTTCATTAGCTGTAGCTGTTAGCTTAGGTGCCCATCAGATTTCCTCTGATTCTCCAAATTGAGAGTGTTGTGACCGCTGTCAACTGCAGTCAAGACACCATCTAGTGAAACACTAACTGATACTTCATGCAATGCTACATTCAAAAGATTAAATATCCCTTTAAATGAGAGAACCAACAGCATGTTGGCTTGACATTAAGTCTGGACACACATGTGCTTGTTGCCAGATTGTTGACAAAGGCTGTCGATTAAAAGAGGTAAGAAAGAAATTTCCACATTTTTTGGAGTTCTTAAAAAAATGGCTTGAGTCTTAGGAAGTACTTCCTCTCCTCAACATAAAATCCTGTGTTGTAAATGCACTGGAATTGTCCTTTCTGAACGTGAACAGGTATGACGACATGCCCTTCTTTTCTTTGTGGTGACAAAAAAAAAAAAAAAAAAAAAGCATAAAAACCTTAATTTTTTCCCCCCCCTCCACATTACCCAAGTCAGAATTTTTTTTTCTTGGCCTCAATGCACACATCCAAAACCATATTGCCAAATGTAAATCTGAATCAAGATTATTCAAAGGTAGATTTGAAAACCGGTTGACTCTGACTTCTGTCTTGCATGTTTTTTTTTTTTTTTTTCTTTCACAGGAGAGTTCACAAACATTCAGCAATTTCTGGATTATTTTTGCTGTGTACAGGGAGCGAAAGCTGATCAGGTGTCTGCCTTTGATGAAACGAGGGCTTCATAAACCAATGCAAACCGGAGCAATGACAGCAGCAACTAAAATCATATAGTCCTAGAGCACCCAGTGGTCTGACACTTCAATTTTCTCCCCCAGTAGGAGATAGGGAGAACAAGGGTAGGCATTATAAAGACCACATTGCAGGGAAAGTCAGGTCCATTTTTTACCCAAGACTGACTCTGCATACGATTCCACAGACAAGACCATTTCCTCCTGGCGCTGTGCCCTTCTCTGAATTCAAAATGGAAGCTTGTTTTCTCTCAATAAATCGCTGCTCCTGCTCATTCGCCTTTGAGAGGTGTTATATCACCCAGCAGTTTCTATTTGAACATGTTCTGGTCCAAAGGTTTGTGCATTTTATGTTTCAGACCAAGTATGTTGATACACAAATGGGTGCTTTCCCTCCTGCCTAATCACTGGCAGATGTGTAATGGCTTTCCAGTCATATTGCTACCTTAGACAAGGCTTCATTATTGCACCACAGCAGATGTCTGTCCCCAAATGACATCAGTTCACCAATTACAAGTCCCCGAAACTAATTTGACACTGTGCTGGGTCAGACTGGGGTCTCTGTCACTTTTCAGCTACACCTAAGCAACCGAAGCACTTCATCCTGCAGGAAGAAAATAACACATTTTGTAAATTACATTTTTTTATTTCATGAAATGATTTGGTTCTGCTAACAAGGGGTTATTAGAACAATCAAATTCTGTGTGTGCCTGATCAGTGCAGCAGCATGCAGGGATGGGGCATTTCTGATGCCTGTGGCACTGTGTCTGTATTGTTTGTGTGTGCATTTGAGCTGTGAGGCAAAGAGCAGTTCCAGTGCAGGAATCATCGCCAGTATTTCCAGAACCAGTCAGATCAAAATGTGTTTGCTGTATTGATTGCAGCTTTTGATTTCCAGCTCCCTTTGAGGACAGAAAAAAATGACTACCTTTTCAATAAAAACCATCTTGCTCTTCATTGTGATTGACTGAGAGGCATGCATGTTAAAAAGATGCACATGTCTGCTTCCAGAAATAATCCAAGTGGTCCCCGCTGTTCTAATGCAGCTTTGGCCTAATACAAACTGCTTCCATGCTGCATAGATGTGACCTGAATATTCTTGCCCACCAAAGACCAGACACTCCCTTTCTGTCGCCTTTTTAAAAGGCATTATACAGCTATATGAAGGGTCTGGCTGAGTGCTCTCTAATATGACCGAGTTTGAGAGCCACATTCCCATGATAACTGTCAAACACAGGCAGCTCTGCAATAACTTCATCTACGCGAAATGTAAAACACATTTACTTTTAATCAGAATCAGTCTTATCTGATAAGATGAGAAAAGTGTCCTCGTGGACACATTTTAAGAAAAAGAAAAAAACTATTAAAATTTGAAACATTAAAGGACATATGGAACCAGAAATCACAAGCTGTGACTATAAATATATTTATGAAGGGTTATGCTAGGGTAGATTCTCAGTCAACCAGATCACGGTAATCCTAAAAAGCTTAAGTAAAAGGCAACTGGAGTTCTTTTCCTTCAAGAAGAAGAAACAGAAAAAAGGGGGGAAAAAAATCCAGATGCGTTCAACACACGCTTTTAAGGATTATGAGTCTTAAAATTTGATTGGTGAGATGCCTTGGTCTTTCTTCACTCTTGAATAAAAAAAATATAAATAAATAAATAAATAAGTTTTCAAATTCTTTTTTTCAGTAAATGCAAATATTTGTCTCTAAATAACTTAGTCAGGACACCAAAATAATACTAATGTAATAAAAAAAAGCCCATTTATCCCTAAAAATCAAAACTAAGTGGGTTTTATGTTGCTCAGCAAAAAAAAAGCAAAAACATCCAACTTCCACTGGTTTCAAGGACAAAGTTTTTTTTTTTTTTCTTTTTTTTTTTTTTTAAATATCTTGTCTGGGGCCCAAAACCAATTAGAAAGAACAGACAAAGAATTACAAACCAGTTTTACTGTCAAAATAGAAATCATTAGTTTGGGGAAAACTGGAGCCAAGCTGCACTACAGAAAAGAAGTTTTCGAACAGTTCAATACAGAAGAGTGTATTCATCTCATGATTCTTACCTGATCCTCCTCTCCTCCTCCTTCTTCATCATACTTGAGGATATTGTCTCTCACATCATCCTCTGGATCGATAAGAAGCTGTTTGGCCTGACGCTCTTTATCACGACGCTTCACCCACACCACAAACATCAGCACAAGAACTGATTGACAGACCAAGAGAGAGCTCGTTAATAATAATAATAATAATAATAATAATAATAATAAAAATAATAAAAATAATAAAATGGCTTGCAAATTTCCATTCAGATATAATCGGATTCAATGTATTAGGGCTTGGAAATGGGCCTGATCGATTTTCAATAATCCTACAGTAATCTATTGATATCACGGATAGCCTTCTTTATCATCCCCGATTGTGAGAGAGGCACAGAGACACTCACTGAGGAGGATGATGATGCAGAGGAGGATGGAAATGATGGCACCGGTGCCCAGACCAGCAGCAATGATGTGTTGTTGGTCAGTGCAGCTTCCGCTAATGTCGCACTGGCACACTTTAATCCGCAAGTAAGAGGTGTTGGACATGGGCAGGTTGCCCGAATCTGTTATTATGATGGGGATCTCATAGATACCACTTTCAAGTGAACCAATCTTTAGGCTCACTTGGGCATAGTCACCTGTGGGATGGAGAGGAAAAGAAGTGAGCGATTAATCCTTGTCAGAAGAAATACATTTGGAGTGATGATTCTAGAGATTGAGTAACTGTCTGTTTTAATACAAAATATCATGTTTCTCTCACAGATAAGTCTTTAACAGGGGATTAAATCTTAACTTGAACTAGTCATTTGTATAGACTGTGTTCACACCACGATTACACATGCATTGCCACAAATATGCAGCATAAATTTATACCTGGAAGTTGCATCAGCATATCTAATCCAAAACATGGTCAGGATTTGGATTTGGAGCTTATAAATCTTCTGAATACCTTTTGATAATGCTGCTTAGGCTAAATTCCCAGCTGCGATAATCCAAATGCCATTATCCTATTAAGATTTATTCACTGCGTTTCAGCTCACACTACCTAATAGCTGAATGACAACAAATTACTTCTTCCACTCGTGGTTTTGTTTCAAATTAGCATAAGCAATTAATGGTTCTTTGTTCAGATTAATAGATTAATATATTGCCCATCTTTGCTCTGACACCTGAGTACTGCTACTTGCTCATATTTAAAACACTTTTTCCTTAGTCTTGCTCAGACTAGTTGAAGTCTATTCTTTTTAACCGATTTGTATTCTTTATCTTAAAAAAAAAAAAAAAAGGTATAAAGGCATAATTTTCTCTTCTTCGACATTACAGCAACCAAACTTAAATATGTGTGCAAAGGCCAAAAAGCTGAATCATCATCTCTGACATATTATCTTGACAATTGCAAAATGCAGATTAGTTTAATCTCATTAGCTCTGGGTTTTGATACAGGACAAATAGCCGTGGATGAATATGACTTGCTTTCATTAATGTGATGTTGTGTTCTGTGTCTCACCACTGAGTCTCGTTATGGTCCAGTTTCTCCTCACATCTGGGGGCCTATGGGCTAACTCAAAGGCGAAAGGCCCAGCATTTGGGTTCAAGTCCCCATCAATCGCAGTGATGTTGATGGCGTTTGGCTCTGGCTTTCTACATATCTCTGCCTCTTGAGGGAACACCCTGGGTGCATTGTCATTGATATCCAGCAAGTAGATCTGGAGAGTACCTGTGCCAGTTGCTGATGGCACACCTGTATGGCCATAAAATGACAGAAAAACACTCAGCACATACATATGTATGATACATTTACATAAGTAAAGAAATATCTGCTTCTGGGATACCATTTCTCCTGTTGCAATCATTATACAGTTGACAGAAAAGTTAAGAACTGACTTTATCTTTTCGGCATCTAAATAGCCATCTACTCTGGTGGAAGAAGTTCCATACAAACTGCATACTGATCCGAGAATCTAATCTCCAGTAAGGAGGTTGATGGAAAAGAGTTACCAGAATATTTGGTGTGTGTGATACTGAAGAACCTCTTCCTGACTAAAGACACGGGATGGGAATACTAACGTATACAAACAGAGGCCACTGTCGCTCCTTTCAGGCTCCTCTGTGTATTCACTAAGCTAAGAGGCTTTTTTTTTTTTTTACTATTCAGGCCACGCTCAAAGGAGCTAGTCATCCAATCCTGACCCATTAATGCTGAGAAACTCCTTTATTGGTAGTGTTTTTAAGCCTATTGGCCTAAGTTCTGCCCCTTGGAACAGGATAAACCTGAACAGAGGTAAATCCCACCAGGGCAAAGAGAAGGTGATAACATTCACATGCTGGATGGTTCTGGGACTGCTAGCACATTAACCTTTAACTAAGGTGGTCCAGGTACCAAACACATCAAGTGCCAGGCACATGATTGTCCTTCAAGCCTGGAGAGTGTTGCTGAGGCTTTAAATGAGGCTGATTCTTCAACAGATATGACAGATGTGTGCACTGGCTTCAGATGAAAACATTACAAAACTGTCAGAAGGATGCTAGATAGAAGACTGACCTTTGAGAGCTAAACAACATTAGACTTCTGCTAGGATTCTTTTGGAAAAGCTGTTCCTGAACACCCTTACAATAATGGCCTGAAAGTGCTTGTGTAACAGTGTGGCTAAAACACCTAGACCATGTAACCAGTGCTTCACAGCGTTTTTGGCAACTGTAGTACAACTTGAATGTTTACTTACCATTGTCAGAGGCCAGGAATGTAGCATTGTACAAACTGTTCTTCACATAGGGAGACTCGCGGTCCAATATGGCAATTGTAGTGATCCGACCAGTGTTGGTGTCAATCCTTAGCCAGTTGGCTGGATCTGAGAGTTTGGAGTATCTGGAGCAAGAAGAAAGAGAGGCACAAAATGATTCAAGATTTGTCCATTTCCCCCGTTATTAGTTTAATGAGAAACTTTAAAAAGGTTCAGTTTGGTTTTCTGCAGAGGCATTAAAAAAAACCTTCTTTTGCAGTTTAGTACTACTTTATGTCCCAGTGTTTTATTTGTTTACAAATAATAAATATTTCAGACATCATGCATTTTACATAATTATTCAAACTTTTGAGAGCAGCTTCACAGGGGATATGAAACTGGCTTCTTTTCATCAGTGCCTCAAGTTAATTTGTAGGACAAACTGTAGAATTACAAATCAATCTTTTTGCTCATGGACTGTTTTCAAGCTGATAAACACTTCAATGGCCAAACAGTTGCTATATAAAAGAAAAAAAAGCTATTGGTTGTTCAAAAGTGATACAGGGGTGTTGGCAGCTATTTTATTATCTGAACAAGGATGACAGAGATTTAACCGTTGTCAAAACCCACCTTAACCCACAATCAGACTTTTTCACACACCATGTGTAATATTTACATAAATCAGAATTAAATACTTTTTTTTTATGCTATGCAAACATTCCAGGAAATTAAATTTAATAATGTAAAATATACTTGATAGTTTGCTGCATGAAGCGATCGGGATCCTGTGCAGTGAAGGTTGTAAGCGCAGACTCTGGCATCACCCCCTCCTCCAGTTTGATAAGTTTGGGGTTTGGCTCAAAGTAAGGACTCTCATTGACATCTATCACTCTGATGGAGACAGTGGCAGTTGACTGTCGGGGAGAGTGGATGCCTCTGGCCAGGGGAACCTCATTCCTCGCTTCCACTGTCAGCAAATATGCCCTGCTCATTTCATAGTCGATAGGCTGGAAAGCAGTGAGATGAAAGTATACAGAGTGACTCGAGCGTAAAAATACAAGATAAAATGAACCACATGAAAATCCAAGATAAAATGAATCATAACATTTTTGCTTGCGTGACACTCATCAGAGAAGAGAGCAGGCCAACAGACTAAAGCATTTTCTTTCCCCTTCCTTAAAAAAAATATTGTGAAATCTGGCTGTAAACAGGATGAGATAAAGAAATTGAAACCCTTTATGCTCAAGGATTCACAACAAGGCTGGTGTAAGAGTTGTGCAACTGTTTTGTTGCATTGGAAATGTGGCCTAAATTTAAATAAAAGTTGAAACCAACTAAGTTTTTAATTCTGTTGCAATATGAAATTTTGTAAAAACATGAAGCTGTGAGCTTGCCAACAGCTCTTAAAACAAACAAATTAGTTCATGTAGAAAATGTGCAGTGATTTTTTTTTCCTCTCAAGTGCTACAACTGATTTATGAAAAAGTATTTCATTTTTCAAAACAATCCTTCATTAATGGGGAGAAATATGTCAGTTCAGGATTTTTCAAGTCCTGATTTCAATGGAATTAAAACCGTTACTGTAATGCAATAAACAAACTCAGTGAGTTCTAACAACCAGAGACACTACGCATCTCCACGGGATTTAAGGATGTAGTATGTGGTAAAAGCCTCACCTTGACGACTGTAACCAGGCCCTCGTTAGTGGTTGGATCAGTGGGCACTGAGAACCTGCCGGTGGGGTCGCCCCCGGTGATTTTGTAGACAGCATTCCAGGCTGGAGTGTTGGGCTGGTCCTTGTCAGTCACCGTCAGGTTGGCCACAATAACGTTCACGCGGTTCTCAGGCACCTCGCCGAAAAACTGCATGAATAAACCATGAATGTACAGCACATCGAGATGTTACTGATACTGCAGTGGCAGCGAAAAAAAAAGAAGCCACACCAGGTTCTGCCTCACACAGCACAGCAGGGCCAGTCTTCTGTAAACAGACATCTAAGGTAACTTATCATGTCGTTATGGTCATCTCATTTGCGATGCTCCCCTGACAGCCCAACAGTAGCATTACAAATATGTTTGATTCACGACCGCAGTTAAGTGCCTCTTTCACTCAGACATCCCATAGCTGTACGTGTCAACATTGAGAGAGGGCTATAACACTTTACGCATGGCTGGTGACTTGTACATCTGTATGGCTTCAGTAATGCAGGGCAAGCAGAACTAGGTGAGCGAGCAGGACTGATGCTTGAATGCAGCTAGGGTGAAATGGAGGTCTTTGTGTTGCTGTTATGCTCAGACTACTGCACTGACATCTAAAGATATGAGCTTGTTTCTTACCGTCTCAACAGTAAACTCTGGTGGATTGTCATTAATGTCAGTGACTCTGATGACAGCCGTGGCTGTGTTGGAGAGGCCGTACATGGGGTTACCCTCCATGTCGGTGGCCTGAATGATCAACGTGTACTGCGGCACTTTCTAAAGAGAAGAAGAAAACGAAAAAAACAAAAAAAACAATTACAGTTAAAGAAGTTATTCCAAAGGCTAATGGATTCAATTGCAGTCAACTTTACAACTGTCCCTCATAAGATGGTAGCACATTGTGTATTAGTATTTGTAGTGAAAGCATTCACATAAAATGAAACAAATCTGGTTGTCCAATCACGGTGATAAATGGGGAGTTTTTCAGTTAATGTCTGCATTTATAAAAGTACACCTCTACAATGAGCACTATCATGAAGCTGACAAATGAATCTTTTACATTAAAAACTGCTTAGGTGATGGACCAGTTGCTACCTAATGAGAGTCGGGCAAATTATTTCCATGGTGGCAACTGGCGGACATTAAACGGCGGCCCCAGGGTAGAGGTGATTGAGCAGCCACTGCAGCCAGATTACCCTCACTAGAATTGAACAGACTAGTTCCAGCGGTAGACATTTTATTTATTTTCTCAAACAACCATGCAATCCCAATTAAATGAAAGAGTGGCAACATTTATGGCACAGAAAGTGGAGCGCAAGAAGATTGTGGGGTGCTTCTGTTTTGGAGAAAGAACGAAAGGAGAAAGTGAGAATGAGGTAAACATTTAGCTGCTCGTTGATGCACGCTGCCTCTTTGTATGAGTAAGTAAGTGTGAAACAGCCAAGTCCACTTCCACTTCACATTTAGTTGGTAATAAACAAAATTTAGTTTGGCTCATTAGTTCTCAGACAGACTGAATATTAGCAACAATACTTAGGCTGCCATCATAACTTTAAAAAGCCACAGTCCATTTACGTAATTGTGAAAGAAGGCATGCTGATCAAATGCATGAGGCAAATGCATGACAAAATTATATAAAAATACAAGTGGGAGGGGGTGTTGAATACCTCTCTGTCCAGGCCTGCAGCCACTGTAATAATGCCTCCAGTTTTATTGTTGATGGTGAACATATTGGATGATGGACTCTTCTGGATTCTGAGACAAGATCTTGTAACGGAGAATGCCATTTGATGTTTTGGGGTCATCTTTGTCAACAGAAGTTACTGTCATAACAAATGTTCCTTTGAGAGACAATAAAGAAGATGGATTAGCAACATAGTCATGTTAACTTCTCCGTTGAACCACTGATAATTAAAAAAGCATTCCAAATTGAGAAAATACTTTCAAACTGACCACTGTTGAATGTCAAGCTATGTAATTCAGTGTTGTTCTTAATTTTAAAATGCCACTCATTGTTTTACCACTGCAATGTTGACAACAAGGCCATCTCAGGAATGACGTGTTGCTTTATTTGAAAACATGGGTTTACATTATTCAGTATACCTGGCTTGGAACCCTCTGGGACAGTGCCATTCCAGATTTGATGGGTGAACTCAGGTCTGTTGTCATTCATGTCGATTACATTGATCACAATATCAATGGGGTTTTCAACCTGGTTGCCGTTCAGGTCTACTGCATGAGCTCTCAGCTGGAAGAAAACACAAACATGTGGGTTGTAGATTTGTTCAGGCTCAAGCTATTCTCAGCTGTAGAAACAATATGTTGGGACAAACCACAAACCACTCACTCAGTCACCCATTACACTCTGTGATAATCAACCCCACAAACAGTCATTAGCAACATTTAACTGTGTAAGAAGAGAACTGTAAATGCAACAACACGAAATGGAATGAATACATTCCAGAGACTCATTTACACGACACGCTATTTATCATCATCTGTTGCTTAAACACACTACATGTTCACAAAAAAAAAAACAGTAAATAAAATAAAAAGAAATGGTATAATGTCCTGCATCCTTATGTGCCTTAAAAGCATTTTTTACTCCAACACACAGAACCTAGAATTTATTGGTAAATAGAATCTGAATTCACCAATTTATCTTTATTATGATCCCATACATTAACAGTCTAGAACAAATATAGTTAATATAGCACGCACCTATCAGGCATAATTTCATGAACACCCATCTAATATTGAGAAGGTCCTCCAGGGGGTGGACAAAGGAGGAGGCTGCTATTTGTTCCCATATTTAGGCAAGTGGCAAGTGTGAAAATAACATCTATGTAAATGTCAGATTTTCTCTGAAGAAAACATTGTAGGAAGATGAGATGAGCGGTGTCACTCAGTTTAGCTCACCTTACTCATGGAATGTGACCAGTTGATGTATGCTTCAAATGCTACAGGTTTTTATTGTTTGCATGTAATACACACTGGAATATGTATTGATTACTTTTATTCTTCAATTGCAATCTTAAAAGGACAAAGAAATTAAAAATAAACTGAACTGCTCTACAGTTTAAACTTGTCACAAAGTTTGTACAAACCACAGGACAAATTAGCATTTTCTTTTTTTCTTGACAAAGTCTTTTCTGACCTTCCAAATTAAATTAGGATAAATATTCTGAAACCTTTTATTTCATTCTAACTATATCCTGTACTGGTGTCTACATCAGCTTGTGTTTTTACAAAATGGAAAAAACACTGATGAATAAAGCAGCTTTAAAGGTGAAGTTTATGATAATTCATCAAACACAGTATTCATTGAAAATCCTTTAAATTCTCAGACGGATAAGCCAGATTTCCTGGGAGACTCTGGTCTTTATCAAGTCTAAGGAGACTGTTTAGGCTACGCATGACCCTTGAGCACATGCCAACCAGCAGGAATGTACAGCCCTGCCAGAGAGAAGGCACTTCTCTTGATAAAGACTGGGGGAAAAAAATCAAATGACAAAGAAACAATTGAAGAATATCTTTTTTCTTAACGTACATGGAAGCTGGGAATATGCTCTCGATCAAGGGGCTTGTTGACGGACAGTTCTCCAGAAATTGGGTCGATGGTGAAAATTCCTGTGGGAGGTTGGTCAGCACCAGGACCTGTCACACTGTATCTCAGAGACCGGGTTTTGTCATGATCTGACCGGATCTGTGGGTGCAAAGATACATTTCAGTTTGAGCAGCACATCCATATTAACGTTTTTAGACAACTTATTTCCATACTAGTCACAGTCATGTTTACAAGTGGGTTGTTGTATGAGCACAAGAGAGACTATAACGAGTGTCTACATGGTATTGACGTTCTGTCATGGTTTGACTGGCTATCCTATATGCCATGTAAGCCAACACTCTCTGTATCTATACCCCTGATCCATTCTGAGCTGCCCATTTCCTGTTCTTGATATCACCCACTGAAGCTTAGAAGCATCTTGTCAAATAATTGTTAGGAATCGAGCTTAATCGCCCAAAAAAAAAAGTACCTCCAAATGACAAAATTCTATGTATTATGTATAAAAACAATAGCTTGGCCCTTACTTGATTGCATATCATCTAAAGGTAAATATAACCTCAGCTAAATAACAATTCACAACATATTACATAGTTTGATTACAAAAAATATATATAATAATAAAGATTAGAAGCATAAAATTAAGTAAGTATAGCTGAATTGCTTCCACAAAGATTTAGAAGCCAGGTACTGCTAATCAAAGCACTTAATTAATAGACTAATAGAAGTGTCAGTTCTCTGTTCTGGAGCATTACAGTGTGTGTTAACCCAATAAAAAGGAAGAAAAACATCAGTAATAATCCAAAAGAAACAACTGTAGATGCCTATCAAAGCAATTTGGAGTTCACTTTCCAACAGTGAGAAACATTATTCACTCTTGGAAAGAGTTCAAGTCTGTGACTAAACTTCCCAAGAGTGAACTTCCCAGCAGGTTCACCCCAAGGTCAGACCCTGAAATGCTTGTAGACATTTAAAAAAAAAAAAAAAAAACAAGAGCTGCATCTCAGACTCTACATGCCTCAGCTATCATGTACTTTGTTCAAGTTCATTACACTGCAATTAGAAAAAAAGAAAAAGTATAGCTCGTTTAAAAGTGTGGCCTTGAAAAAGCCTCTTGGATCGGAAAAAAAAAGTGGATCTTGGGAGAAAAAAAAAGTGAGCAAGAAGAACAACAAAAAAGAAAAGAAAAAAAAACTATCCAAGTTCTGTAAATATGAGGAATTTTGTTGAAGTTATAAGGAACATGTCCAGTAACCAACAACAGGAAATCTACAGGGTAATCATACAAAGCAAAAACAGCCTTCTTTGAAACTGGGAGACTGGTGTCTGTGCAGACAAGTATCGAGTCAAATGCATTACCCGGACAAGCTCTTGTGGGAATGGGCCTCGTGAGTTCTCTGGGACATTGATTGGAGGGATGACCCAGTCTCTCTTCATGCGTTTCAGTTGACTATCTGTGTTTCGTGATGGAAACACAATTTCCTTCAAATCTTCGGACATAGCAGGAGGGACAGCAACTCCCTGGACCCAAAAAAGGAAATGATTTAGTGATCACATCTTTGCAGTAAAAGTATGAGTACACACATTTTTAAAAGATGCAGAAGGTATAGGTATGAGGATGGCAATACTCGTGCGTAGGTTGCTTTATCACAGAAATATCTGAACATTTTCAAGGAAAATTGAGGAATTTGTGATGTTTTTATTAATCCACTGGCTTCACCTCCAACACCACCATGTTATTTGTGGTCTATTGGATCTCGCAACATGTGGAACACACATTTGTATTCAGCACATGATGGACTAATTATTTCTGATGCTTTAACTTGGTCAAAAGCTCATCAAGATTTTCCGTTTATCAGTCTGGTGTTTGTTTAACTGAAGTCATGTCATGACATTTGTAAAGCAATTTGCTTTAAAGATTTATGAAACTCAAGAGAAAATGTTATCAAGGCAGACTGGGCAAACATTCTACATGATATAGCATTATCCTGTTAGGACTGGGCCTGAGCAACATCGTTTTAGTATTCCTTCTAGTGAGCACATTAGCATGTGAACATTAAAACTTACCTGGATGAAAGAAAACCTGATCTTACTTCAAAGACCAACACCACAGTCTGACCAGTGACCCTTAACTAAAAGGTTATTGACAAAGAAAACTATTGCGATGTTCAAAGAACCGGCTGCCTTTTCCAAATGTTATTCAATACCCATTCTAAATGTCTGTTCAATCAAACAAACCCCTCTGTTCTGACTTTCTTTGTAGTTTAAAGTACACACAGCACACAGGTGATGGTATGCAGCACAAGTTTGCTTTAAATGGCAGACCTCCTCTTATGTCCTGATAAAACACCCCCACACAGATAGAGCAGCTTCCATAATGGATCTGCCATCCTCCCTCAGCTGTAATGAATGAGATTTGAAACAAAGGAGGATGGTACCTGAAAGCCAGACACTAAACACGCAGATGGCTCAAATTGCCTAGCTGCTCCAGAGACTGAGGAGACTGAAGTACTGCCAGAGAAAGTTAAAATAACCTTGAACAAAACAAGGCAAGAAGGAAAACTATACGGTATGCTAAACCTGACAAATAGTTAACATTTTTTTATGGAAGTGCCAAATCCTTTGATCTCTATTCCTTAATGTTGTTTTTAGATCTACAAACATTGAAATCTTCTTTGGTAGCTAGTCCAACAACTATAAAGTGTCTCATGCAAACTGAGAAATTAATTACTACTTTTTCACCTTTATAACATGACCCATATCCCTCACTCCTCCTCCTCCAACATCTGGGAAGCTGTCGCAGAGCTTCCACTAATCATGTTTGAAATCCGATTATACTGCTTTCACACATTGAAAATGCAGAGAGGCAAGCGGGCAGATAGTGAAGGAGCATGCCTCAGAAATATCTATTACCCTATTAAAATGGCTGCGAGTGAGACGAGCAATTATTTGTAACTTGCGTCTGGAATGATGAATTGCATGGTGGGTTCGTTCAGCCCAACGCGAATCTATCTCTGGTATGTTGGAGGTCTACACCCATCCACGTTTTGCAAGCACTCTCCATCTTCAGACTCGGAGTCTACTCTAGAGTCCCAGAGAGTGTTACAGTGAGTGATGGCCTCAGTATTTGTGAGTGTGTAGGACCGATATTTGCCTGTGTGTGTGTCTCTCCGTGTCCGTTCACCCTTTTGGAAGAAACAAAAAAAGTAGTGTCTTTCCAATCCTGACACGTTTTGTCCAGACATGGAGCAGGAGAGGTTTTAATGGGGACAGAGACGGTGGACTCGTCAATACTAATGAGTTAATGCTAATGCGTTTTCAATGATTTAAGTGTTTCCAAAATCTGGTGCCGTAAAGGTGGTTTCAAAAAAAGAAAGAAAAAAAGAAAAGTGTGGTTGCTGATGTGATTAAGAGAGGCATAATTCATAACAATAATGGCACTAGTTGGGAGATAAATGTGTATGACCTCAAAAACTTGCAAGATTCAAAGAAGTCAATCCTTAATTTCATTATGAACAAATCAGGACATAATTTGATTTTATAATTTCTATGTACCGTATTTTTTGGACTATAAAGCACACTGGATTATAAGGCGCAATATCAATGAATAGGTCTATTTTCATACATAAAGTGCACACCAGATTACAAGACGCATGAAGTGAAACTACGTATTACTCCGCAAGGTTCCTAACATTATGACAGTAGCCATAATGCTCCGACAATCCATGAAGCAGTGCAGGGTTCGTATTTTACCAAAATCCTACTAAAAAATTTTGACAGATTTTTAAGTGCCATGTATCACATAAAACTGGTTCGCAGTCAGAAAGCACCACTAGAATTAATACATAAGGCGCATTGTCGATTTTTGGGAAAATCTAAAGATTTTAAGTACACCTTATAGTCTGAAAAATACGGTACATATAGCATCCTTGTGGGGCTCTTATTTCTCTCTCAACTAAAACATGGGTTTTAAAAAAAACAAAACAAAAACAAAAATCAACTATGTTTAACTGTGCGAATATTTATCTTTGACCAACTCAACAGTGAGTAATGGTATCATTAAAATCACATATACCTGCAGGATTCCCTATAGTAATGATTGTCACCAGCTAATGGTGTTTTGAAAATCCATTAACATTACCTAGAAAAAAATAATAAATGTTAGCTTAAAAGCCAATTGTGTTGGCAGCACTTCCACATTACTGTCAATATTAACTTTTAATCTGCATCCACATAAAATATGGTAGTTATTTTTCTTAGAATTATCTCCTGCACTGCATATTTAGAAACAACGCCTTGTAGTCATTTGTATCAGTACATTAGAGGGATTAACAAGAAAAGTCCACTGGTCTTTTAAAAACTGTTTTAAAGCTTTTTCCTGCACTTCCCCAAATATTGTGCCAACCACAATGGTCATTCTAACTCTGCAGATGACTGAGAAATACATCCAGTGGAATGGCTTAAACAGATGCTTTCCATCTTCTACACCTCTGAAAGTGGGGTGTCCCCTTTTGGATGATAAGGCTGCAACCTCAGAAAGTTAAAATTTATTGGAAAGTATACTGCATCTGCCCTTGTTATTCACTGTCCATGCTGACTATATGTTTATGCTCCTTGTAAATTGACACATTAAGTTTTAATTAGCAAGCATTCATCCAGTCGAAAGGAACACCTGTTGTGGCTAGTCATCTGTGAATGTGCAGTGTGTCTAATAAGTGCAAGTTGTTTGATTTAAGGGCAGAATTGATCATTCCATCTTTCCTGAAGAATAACGTCAGTGAGACAGTAAACAAACTAGTCAGAATGTTGAATGTTAAGAGTAGTTGGGCTGTATTATCACCTGTTTGGGGGATGTCAGCCTGACTTGGGTAACCCATTCCTGCCGAGTGGTGGTGTCACTAGCCTTGATCAGCAAAGGTGATGCAGGGAGGGTAGTGTGCTGAAGAGTCTTAGCAGCATAAACGACTCCATCGGCCGCTATCCGGAAGTCAGATGGATTACTGCATTCAAACCCCACCAAGCCACCCTGTCCACAGTTGATGAACCTCACTGCAAGAGAGAAGAGAGATGGATTTGAGTTCAAAATCATCCCATGCTGAAAAAGTGAGAAAAATAGCAATATAGACAAGAGGAGGAAGACAGGCAGCTAGACAGAAGGTCCACAAAAGCTTTCTGATTCTCCTTCTCGCTCATACATTATTCACTTCAAGCTGTGCCCTAAAGGTATTACTCCAAACAGGTGCAGTAGAGGAGAAAGATGGGAGGGAGATCAAACTTAAATAGGAAGAGTGATCCTTAAAGGCTATTAATGAGAGAGAGAAAAAAACTAAATATTCAAATGCTGATGTGTGAATGAGACCGGTCTATATGATTTGCAGTTGTTTTCAATGTTCATGCACCGTTTAAAATGTGTAGTTCTGCTAGAGAGGTTATATTTCCAACAAAGGCCATTTCATGCACGCTTTGTCCCCTGTGACAAACAGGAATGGCTCCTGTGGATGACTACAATCCTCGGCTCCATGAGAGGCAGATGTGAGTGTGATGTTTATTTCATAACCAAGTAGGCCTACAGAAACCCAAAACTCAAAAGCCCACAATCAGACACGGCAGAGAGGTTGCTCATGGGGGTTTGAATCCCACGGGTGCCAGCGGTTCAACATTGGTTCATGTTGCAACTGAGTGACAGTACAGCACGGCCCATATACTGTAACTCTCTCCTGCACACACACACAAAAAAAAAAAAAAACACACACACACACGCACAGCTCAACAGCCAAGAAATTCATTGTGCAGTCCTTTTGTGTGGAAATGGTCCTCTGCAGCCCTTCTTGTGATTACAGCATATAGAGATCACAATGCCGCTATATATCATTTGTATGGAAGCTATGCTGAAGCTGCTATGAATTATTAAAACAGATGTAGAATTACCTAACAAAAAGCCTTGAAGGTGGATGCCTAATCTCCCTTTGTGCTACTACCTTAGAGAGCCGCTGATGTCTACAGAGCATCTTCACTTGGAGAGCAATGAATTCCTCTGGGCTTCAGGAAAGGGTGCAGTAGACAATGTTAGGGTCTAAAGTGAACTACAAGCACACTATAATCTGACTGTCCTCAAATCTCTCAGTGATGAGGAGTGAGTTTACAAGATTTCTGAAATGTAAAGGGAAGGACAAATCACATTCTGATAGGAGAAGGGGAAAAAACTGATTGAGAAATCAAAAAATAAATGAATACAAAAAAGACTGACATCCTATATAAATTTAAATAAAAACACAGAGAATGGATCAAATATACGAGTATGCTGGATGGAAGTTAAAGAATCAATGTATTTATCCTGATAAATGAAAAAAGACAACCTTGTTCTTGTTTATCAGAACCCAGGCCCAAAAGAACTGCAAGAAATAAGCTCTGCATTCCACTAAAGCCTGGTGAAAGATTTACACACTAATCAAAAAAATAAAAAATTGTAGATAGTTTTTTATTAGCAGAACTGTATTTCGTTGCTCAACAGTCAACTAGATAATCAATGTAACAGAGCCAAAAGTTTTAGCATAAAAGGCATAGAGGGAGAAGACGACATCTTTCTTGTATGTGAGAACACACTAAATCCCATCATCTTCCGAGCTACTTTTACTCAGTTACCCATGACCAATTAATTTCCTTTTCCTTTTTGAACCTAGAAAACCTGACATCAAGTAGATGACAGTCTCTCTCTGAAGGTTTTGTTTTAAAGCCAGGCGCCTATAAACTCAAAGCCTTCAGGCATCACTCGCCATCTCAAGTCAGCAGTAGATACTCAGATGGCGGTAGAATACAGAGTAAGGGAGTGTCAAAATAACTCACAATGCTGCAGAACAGTCATACAATTCTTCAATCCCCTTTAAATTAAAACAACTATATGAGGCTATTATGCAAACAGAAGGGTGGGCTGATACAATGAGCTGTTTAATAAGTTAAGGTTAATGTTAATATATTACTTTGATGACATTACCATAAGCTATTTTCAAAAGACAAATAATGAGAAAACATTCCAATTATCTTCATAATTGTAGCTGGGGAGGAAAAAAAAAATCAAAACAAAACAAAAAAAAAAAATTAAAGTCATATTAGCCTGGTTAGTGCTTGTTAATGATTAAAAAACATGTCCTGCATCATCTGATTGTCTTGCATCCCTCTAGTTGAACTGGCCTTTGTCAATAAGTAGTAAGAGGCTGACAACAAGGTAACACTGACTTGTTAGATCTATAAAATATAAAATAAAAGACATAACAGGTTAATGGACAATATTGCCCGTTTCTGACAAAACAAACCCAGAAAAATGTCACCATTATATCTTCTCATTGCCCCGGAAAGTTACATCCTCATATTTTTTCCATTCTCTGTGAATGGAATCAAACAGTTCTGGACACATTTTTTGTGAATATGTGTTGTAATGCAAATTGACATTCAACTACAAGTTATTTCAGCCTGAGCTTCTTCTAGTGCTGAGTGGTGCTCTTTATTATTGTCTGAAATTTGGCCATCAGGACTCCTCCGAGAGTCTCTTCAACAGTCAAGCCCCACAGCCATCGCTAAACAAACTCCCAGCAGGCACAACCATTTCCAATGATAATGAATGAGAATGTCCTGCATGTGCCTATTCATCTCTCAGACAGGCTCTTGTGGCTTATAAAAACACAGAAATGCATAGACTGATACAGCTACATTTTATCTATATCTAGGTGCATGGCCTTCCCAAGTTACAGGGCTAAAAGAGATCACGGCTGCCACACCCCATCACATATGTCGTCATGGACACAACAATAAAGGCTTGAATTGGAAAGAAATGCCGATGCAGCACAAGAGGACTGGGGGTTGGGGTTAAAAAAGACGGAGCGAGAGGGGGAAACAGACATGTCAGCAGAAAGGCCTGTCCGACTAATGCCCTGCACCGGGGCCCAAAATTACCTCCGACTGAATGATCCCATTCACAGCTTGTCCTCCCGCCAACCCCCTCCCCCTTGCCGGACAACAAAAAAAAAAAAAAAAAAAAAAAACCCTATAACCTCTTCATAGTGCAAGAGTGCCTCACTATAGTCTGCTCATCACGTGATAACTAACTTGGGCAGAACTGGTTAAAGACAAAAAGGAGGAGGCTGAGACACGCTTTTCATTTGGAACACAGACTCCTCGACTCCACAGAGGCAAAAGAAAAGTCTCATCTGAAATGCCTGTCTGCCATCTACACCAGCTACAGACTGAAATCTCTAATGTGCTGTTAATGTGACAAGTCTGAAAGTTTTCATGTGAGATCATCCCTGCATGCCATCATTCATTCTGGGAAGTGAGGTCACTGACAGTTGAGAAATACTCAGCATAGGTGTTTCATCAAGAGCTGCAGATAAGTGCGTAACCCCAGCACCAACCCCCTTCACTCAACCCTGGCAAATAGTTCAACACCCCTGACAAAATGCATCATTCACAAATGAATGTAACCAGATTTAGTACAGTGGCCTTGCACTTGGCAATGAGAAAAAGCAATATGGCCTCAACTGAATGCACTGTGTGAGACGTCCATGCCAGAACCACTGTTTATAGGATCCCGTTAAGCCCCACTGGAGCTTGGACTCTGGTACCGCAATGCAAACTGCTGTGATATGAAATTTTAATCCCGTCCAAAACTGGAGAGAATACATTAAATTACGGTCAGCATTTTCTTACTGTGTGCAGACTTTGGGTCCAGCCACACAAGGATTCCTCACAGCACATTCTGTAATTGTCCGATTATTGCATAAATTGCTCAAAGCACAATGCACAAATGGAGCACAAAGCAAGATTGCTGCTTGCTATGCGTAATTTCCTATGCATATGTACTTTATTTTCTATTTTCTTAAGCATAGTTTTTTGTTTTTGTTTTTTTGTTTTTTTTTTTTTAAATGATACCATCATGAAAGCATACTTTTCCAACTTCAAGGCTGGTAAATTAATGTAGTTCACTGAGCAAGATAATTCATCCTATTCCTCATAATTACATCCATTTACATATAAATGCTAAAGATGTACAAGATTTTTTTTTCTTCAGAAAGCACTCCAGATAAATTATACTTCATCTTTCTCTAATATAATTGAATGAGAAATGATAAATGGGTCAGTTATGACACCTACAAAGTACCAATTTTTCAAAAAAGGCAAATGCACAGATGAGATAACATTATCAAGCTCCCCCTCCCAAAAAAAAAGCTATATTTTTCAGATAAACTAAATGGTATGTAGTTCCAGCCTGAATCTGGGGATGATGAAACCATCCTGCCACTAAACTCTGGAAAAAACATTTTACTAATGCACCACACTTCAAACATACAGCATCCCATGCATAAATATGGTACGGATTTGAATGAGGGGAGTATAATTATAATAATAATAATTTTTAAAAAATTCCAAAAAAAAACTAAACAAAAAAAAAAAAAAACGTATTTTGGAGCTATGTTTAGTGCCTGCAGCAATTTAAAAAACCCAAGAATCACAGTATCGATGCATAAGCATGTGCAACAAGCAGTGTCATTTTCTTAGTTTAAATCACAGTGACCACTCTGTTTCCTTCTTAAAACCGGAAAGGCCCTCAAGACAAAAAAATAAATAAAAAATACAACCTTCCCTTATCACAAACACCCATATTAACAAACACACTTTGAAACAGTAAACCTCTGAACAGCTACAGCTATTCACGCTTGTTCAGTCCCAAACTCAGCTTGACGTTCCAGCATCTGGGCATTATAAAGGGGAAACTATCTTAAGTTTTTTTTGTTTGTTTGTTTTGTTTTTTGTGAGGTAAAAAAATAAAAAAATAAAATAAAAGTTTTCCCTTGTATCACATTTGTACATTTGGTCTTTCCTCTCCCCACACAAGAGCAAGTGAACAGAACTGACAAGTGAACTACTGTTTTTAGAAATCCCCAGCAAGCCTTTATTTTTTATTTTTTTTAAGTGAGATCCTGAACTTTTAATAGTTGCATTTTCTACAAGCTCCGTGCTCCAAAATCAATTTGACCCTTCTCAACCACACACTCATAACACCAACTGTATGCCTGTTATAGACCTCCTTGCGGGGCTAAGCTAAAAATCTAAATGAATACAATCGTCCACTGGTCTTCTCAAAGTGGTATTTGGTAAGCATCACTTATTCCATCTGAAAAAGCAGGGTTCTCTTAAAATCAAAATGAAAGATCAACATCTGATATTAAGCAAATCTTTGAATTTGGAAATTAGTAATTTCACTGTGTTTGCGGTATGTGGGAAAAGCAGGGGAACATCAATTATTCTCAAGCATTGTGGCATAAATGAAATGGTTTTCAATTTCGAGTACGCTGACAGTTGAGCATCGTATGGATTAACGTGCCACTGGAGCCGAGAACTGATAAGGCTAAGCTACACCCTTCAGTGGTTATCAGCGCATAGCTACGACTAGGATTTGTTCTGCGAGTTATTGAGACAAACTACTTGATAACACAGGCTTTAGAGGTGTATTAAACTGACCACACTGCCAAGATACTGAACATTCTTACTTGTCATGATGCTTTCCAGAAAGGCCACAGAAAATACCTACAGATAGAAGCTTGTGCTGAAAAGTTGCGACATAAATACACCAGAACTACAAATTACAATGGAAACTGCACAAAAAACACTAGCACTAGTATGGCTCCCTTTTTCAAATATATATATATAATTTAGAAAACTGTATAGAACTTATATTGACAGACGGAGAAGGAGGAGGATGAATGACAGGAAAAAAAGAGTGTAGAAGAAAGACGGGGCGAAGACGAGCAAGAGGAAAAGGGAGACAAATGAAGTTTGAAGAAAAAGATAAATTAACAAGTTCGAGATAACATATGTTTTGTTTCATTCAACTTAATCATTCTGCAAAGATTAATTTGTTACATTTGTTTACTTTATTGGAAAAAATGTTGCTAAGAATCCCAAGGTTGCTCCAGAACAGAAGATTGATTTTTGAAAATGGCAAAAAAAGATTTTTCTTTTGCAATTGTTGCTGCTGCATTACCATACAGGTCTTCTTGATTTGTTCTCTGAAGTTTCAAGAAGCAGCTATGAACATTTGAGTTTTCAATTTACTCCACTTTTTTTTCCTTGTTTAAATTTAATTCATTTTTGTTTAGCGCAGTGTAGTTAACAGTCCCACATAAACCTTTCCCACAGTTTTTCCTGCAATTTTAAAGTAAGACTGCTTTGTAATGTATCAGTATGAGCAGACATTTATTTGATATTTTTAAATAATAAGGTACACTTTAAGGTTTTGTTGATCATCTGTGTGACAGGGCATCCTGTCGTGACATTAGGGATGTATGATAAGTTTTTTTAAAACCGATACCCATAACCGATAACTTTCAGCTCCTAAAGGCAAATACCGATAACACACTCACATACCTAAGATCTTTACATCACTACTATGAACAAAACCAAACACAGTTTTGACTTTTTAAATTAACAGATATTTTTCCCAATGACAAACTATTGGCAACTTTCTCAAACATTTTCATAAAGCTATCAAACAAACCTATTTGATATCTTACATCAACTTAAATAAGGTGCATTACTTACTGATATAAAAAATAAAGGGCTCCTTGAACTGATGGAAATACATGCATCCGAATTAAAAACTGAAAAAGTGCATTCCAGAAGTTTACAAAAAGAATATACATAGAAAATTAATCCACTGACAAGTTAGATTCAAACATTTCTATATAAAAACAAACTGAAAAGTACACTCCATAGTAACAAAAAATTAAGTTTAAAGGATTTTGGCTTGTGGTTCCATTCAAATGAATACCTTTAATTAAAGTTAATGAGGTTCAGTAGTTTTTTTTGTTTTGTTTTGTTTTTTAATCTCATGGAAGCTTTAGATGAGATAGAGAGAGAAGGGGGAAAGAACTTGCTGCTGGCTTGCTCGCGTTAGCATCTTTAGCAGTCAGGGCGTCCTCGTGTGATTTCAAAACTCCATCGAAGCGATGGTTATGTTTCAGGAGGCTGATCAGGTTTGATGTATTAAAGCTTGTGCTTTTCTTCCCTCCTCGTGGAATTTGCTCCAATAACCAGCAAACTAACTTTTTCGGAAACTTTAAAGAAGTTCCATACAATCGACGCCATGTTCTCTGTTTTCATAAGAACGCTGTGCCATGTGTGTTAACATGTGAAAAAATACTGCAAATATCAATTCAAGTCAGCATCTACCAAAATTATGAGCGAGTTAACAAGTTGTTTTCTGGTATGAGGGAGTATTCTTGATTTTCCTTTCGTTTTTCTGATTATGCCAACGTCACTTGAACAGAACATTCACTGCAGGTCATTCGGGTCTCAGTGGGAACGAGGCACTGCCATGATGACAAAAGTTTGTATGTTATTGGGGCTATTCGTCATGATATCGGACTTATCGGAATGAGATAATTTCCTGTTGTTGGCCCGATAATTATCGTGCACCCCTAGTGACAATACAAAAAAGGAAGAAAAAAAAAACATTTAAAACATTTTAGGAAATACTTCAACAAAATGTGCATCTTTCATTACCATGAGATATCTTGGTAATTTTCTTGCTGCACACAAAATCAACTCATAATTGATTTTCTGGATAATTCAGAAATGATCATAAACAACTGACATTAATTGCTTTATTCTACTGTTTTGCCAAAAACAACAAAAAAAATTGCATACAAACAAAAGAACTCTTTCTAAAGCATTTTGAATTCAATTCAAAACCTTAAGTAATTGTTGAGTGAGAACCACCAGCCACATTTATTTCAGTCAGATTTAAACAGGTCAAATGTGGCTGATGTTAAAATATAGTAAAGGCCTGTGGTATACGTGTTAATTTTTAATTAGAGGTTAATACTTAAAAGAGAAAAAAAACAAGTACAAAAGGAAAGCAGCCAACTGCTACATCAGCTAATCACCACAAGCACCCCATGCCTGTGGTTTCAAGCTGAGCTGATGTTTTCTGAAGAGGCTGATCACGAGGGCCAGGCACTAAAACTGCCTCAGTGCAACCTGTAATGTGACATTATTAGGATCTTTTGATCTCCAAAGCTGGCAGAGCTAAAACCAGCAGACTCAAAGCTATTTAGTTCTTCCCCTTGATCATTCATGTCAAAATACCATCATAAAAAGCAAATAGACAAAAAAAAAAAAAAAAAAAAAAAAAGAGGCAGTGACCAGAAATGAGATAATCTCTAAGGGGATTTTCACTGAGTCTTGCAGGGCTTTTTAAAAATCACACCCACACAGGGTCTTGTGTCTAGAGATGTACTGATCATTGCTTCACAGCGACAACAATTCAAGCCAAACAGGTGACTTATGCAAATATCTCAGTGTCTTATGCTATTTCAGAACGATTATATCCTGTGTAATTAGCTGGAAACGCACAACTGGCATCTTTTTGGTTAAACGCTGATGTGTAAGTAATGCGAGTTTTAGCAGGGGATGGAAACATATCAATCAAATCCTGATCGATTGCATGTGTGATGTGCAGGATGAAGGATTAACAAATGGTCACATTTTTGGCATTAAGCAGCATAGAAAGCAGATAATTATTCTATACGAGTAACTTGGCAAATGTGAAAGATTTATTACCAGGTTTCTTTGTGAAGAAGAAAACTACCAACCTTTAAATAGTTGGCAGAAATTAAACATTCATTACTAATCGAGTATTGAATTAGAATACACATCAGCAGATGAAGTATCAATTTTAATTACATCAGTCTGGAGAAAGCCAGAATGGTTTCTGAGTTTATGACAATACATGTTAAAAAAAGAACACAGAATTAAAAAAAATAAAGACAAATATTTATTTCATTTGTCTCAGAAGACAAATGGAATAAATGTGCTGAAAACCAACTCGAATTTGTTCACTAACCAGGCAAGTTTCATTGCCAATAAAAGTTGATTTAAAAAAAGAAGAAAAAATACGAGCAATGTTTTCACTGAATCTGGTTGAACAATGTGTGTGCAATTGATTTCATAAAACAACTTTTTTTTTGGCTTTTCTCTTTGAGGCTGCATTTGTCCAGACTTGGGACCGGAACTAATGCTAAAAATGCTTACAATTTGTGACTGAATTAATAGTATTTTCTTTCTTTTTGTGTGTGTAGTATGTCATGCAGCCATGTTTGATTTAAGGTTATGGGTCCCATATTTTGCTTTTCCTGACTATCAAAGACTCAAGATGGATTTAAAGTGCAAGTCAAAACAGTATAATATGAAATCTCTAAGGTTGGTGGGTGTTACTACAATTTTCTGGCTTGGTAATCTGATTTTTTCCCCGACCTCTGAGATCAAATGGAACACACCCGAGACTGATAATAATACAGTTAGAAACGTACTGCATCTTTGCATATATATGTATTAGATTCTGAGGTCAAGATGTTGCAGAACACTTAACACACAGACCTTTGGTGGGAGGAAACAACCAACACATTTAATCAAAACTTTGATTTGCACTGGACAAAGGTTGTGCAAATTAATGTTCAAGAAGACAAAGCAACTTCCTGTGAGACTGAGCACAGAGGAAGCTATTTGTACATTATCAGTTCTGATAAGATTAGCACAGTTGTTTATTAGAATATGATTAAATTTTGACAAATTGCCTAACCTCTTGTGTCAGTACTTGAGTTCATTTAATGCTGAAAGAAAGCCGATCCAACCACCATAAATAACTATGATACATGTGGGTAGCCTCTCTTCTAATGCAGGCCATCCATTGCGTGTGCATCACATTCAGACGCCTTTAAGCTTTCATTACATCATGGGCAACAAGTTAAATTAATTATGAGCCAAAGCAAAAACAATGACATCGTGTGATATTCAAGGCAAAGTAAGTATTTGAACTGTACTCCAATTTACATGCATCCATCCCTCAATTGGTTTTAGAAATTTGTATTTCACACATTCACAGGTGATTAAAGTTATTACATCTTATCAATTTGTTTGTGGGGGAAAAAAACCAATACATACAAGAACAGAGAGCATAACTAGAGATTGACCGAATTATCGATTATCGGTCGGGCCGATTATCGGCGCCGATATTTGGAAATTTGATGTATATCGGCATCTGCCATTTTTTTAATCCGACCAGCTGATATGAAGAAATCAATTTAAAACTAGGTTATTTCGGCTCAGATGCAGCCGCGCCTCTCTCTCCTGCCTGCTGTCTCCTGCACTTATTTACCCCGTCCTCTGATTGGTTAAGCGACAGAGGCAGAGCCTCTGAACAAGAAGCTGTCATCACAAACACTGGGAGAGTGGGAGGAAATGTTTTCTTAAGTGAGAAGCTCCTGACAGAAAACACGTGTCAAAGGTAAATGCAGAAAGCTCTTCTGAAATTGTAATAAACATCCCAGTACTCTGAATCTCACAACTACTACTAACGTTACAGTGAGCAGCAGAATAACGTAAGAGCAGAGTAAACCTTAGCGGCAGCTCTGCTAACTCGTATTACGTCCCAACTTGTCTGAATTATTCAAAAGACAATTGCTGATAATATCGACATGGAAACAGTCCATGATAGAAAAGCATGTGTGTGTGATTAAGAGAGTGTATAAAAAAAACTCAGTTCACTTGTTTTAAGGAGCGCTAAGGTGGAGGCTGCTTAGCTTTTACCATAAAATTAGTTCGTCCATCTGGCTCTAAACGGTCTGCAGACTATGTATTAGCAATGGGGAAAATACACCGTACTTTCCAGACATATGAGTTAGCTTTTAAGTTAAAGGCAATCGATCTGTCGGTCAAAGAAGTAACCAGAGCTACTGCACGTATTTATTTTGAGATCCGATTATTCTGATCCTTATATTCAGGTGCGCTCAATAGTCCGGAAATCATGGTATGTAATGTGGAGAATAGTATGTAGTTAAAGTCACGTGAAAAACTCTACAACTCACGACTACTAACGTTGCTATGAGCTTTCTGGTCCTATGATCTGAAAATGAACGGGAAGATGACTTTGTTTTATATACCACTACTTTCTAAAATATCTGTAAGCAAGTTTTTATTTGCATTTACAAGAGATAATGCTGAGCCTGAGAACTCCTGCACTCTTTGTTTGAAGTTAAAACAAAGTTAAATTATTTCAGTTATATTGAAATTTTACTGTATTTATTGTGAAAAAATTCAGGGAGCTATTATCCAAGTTTTTATTTAACTTTACAAGAGGTGCTGCGGAGCCTGAGAACTCCCTATATTTTTGTTGTGTTTGAACTTAAAACAAAGACAAGTCATTATAGTTATTTTTAAATTTTAATGTATTTTCTGTGGATTTCAGAGAGCTATTAATTTAACCTTTCATTCAACATTTATAAGAGGTGTTTCCGAGTCTAGGAAATTCAGGCACTTCTGGAGCTATTATTTTCTATTTGTGTGATTCAATAAACATGCTTTAGGCATTTCAACGAAGTTCAGTGTTTGCATTCAATTTTTTTACGCCAATTTTTACACTTTTACTGCAAATGAATTATGGCTCCAAATATCAGTTATTGGCCTCCTCTAACTACTAATAATCGGTATCGGTCCTGAAAAACCCATATCGGTCTATCTCTAAGCATAACCAAGTTGAATTTATTTCTTTATATCCTGATGATATACTGGATAGCAGTCCGAATTTCACTCAGACACCCCCTTGATACAGCCTCAATGCAATTTAAATGTTACTTATGGAGTTGCATAAATATACAAAGTCCCTTAACCTTAATGACCAAAACAGGCACTAAACTTTTCCATTTCTGCTGCAGGTCTGTCACAATATCAAATTTTTACTACACAATCATCATAGCAAATAAATTCACATAATGTTATAATTATGTTACCTAAAGGACTCAGAAATACCACTTGTCCATAACGAACTTTTATTGCACTTTTCCCCCTATTGTTAGGCAAATTCATTAGACTGAAAATGAGCATGGAGAGGCATTTAGAGTTGTTAACTGTAATTCTACAAGAGCGAGCAAAAAAGCAAAGTAGAATCATACTTAAGGAGTAAATTGGGATCTAAAATATCCACAAGATACAGAGTATCAGCTGCATGAATATGACTTGAGTTGAGGGATTTGCGGAGCGAATGCTCTCATCAGTTCTCTCAACAACTCTAAAGGGCATCATATCCTCTACTATAGAGTAGACCAATGAGTTAGAGATAACTTCATCCTGATAAGCATTATCTATGTCTGCTTTTATTCAGTTCACTGTTTCAGTCCTAACTGACCTGAATCCTTGGCTCCGTTCTCCTCTTTAGTGCAGCCCAACATCAGAAAAGAAGGAATACTGTCAAATCCAATGACATAACTTACCGTTAACAATGCAGCTAAGATTTTAGTGTAAATTTACCATATTAGGGATAGAAAACTATTTTCTCTAAAGTGAAAGATGATGAGTTTAAAGTTAGATGACTCGGTTGGCAGTACTGCCACTGTTGCTCAGCTCTGACCTCACATTTGTGATGCGTGCAGAAAACATCTTTAAAGTAATCAGCAACTAAGTAATGCTGATTACATACATATGCTCCTCACATACGGTATATATGTACACGCAAACACACACACACATATATACATACATATACACACAGCTCCATGATATCCTCTTAAAAATGGAAGAACATTTTAAGAGGGTATCATGGAGCAATAATAATTTTATGTTGCTGCAGATTAGACTGTTAACATATTCCTTAACAATGATGATAGTAACAGACAAGCAGGTGATTGGTAATGAAAAGACATGTCTCCTCTTTGCCTTCACAGGGGATGAATACACTGCCTGTTTTGCATAACTCTGTTGTCAATCAATTGCAAATGCAAATAACTCAGGTTAAGACTGAAACACTCCACTGCATCCAATTAGAAAACCAAGGCATGCACGCAAACATGCCCTTTTTAGGGCCCTATGAAATCCCCGATCACAGAATCATGGACGGAATCGCGGAATTGGAGATTAAAAACAGAATTCACTTTAAATGCACAATATAAACAGAACAGAACGGCAATTTGCGTAAACGTTTTTTTTTTCCCAGAGAAAAGGGAACTTTTCTTTCGTGAAAATGTTCCAAGTGGGGTCACGAAAAGCTGGGGACACTCTGCCCCCTCCTGCCCCTGCTTTCCTCATTAACAAAAAATAAATAAACAAATAAATAAAATATCGAAGCGGTCACCTGAGAAACGGCAATGAAGCGAAGGAACTACAGGCTGACTACCAGCTACAGGGCAGAGCAGTTTCTCTGAGATTATTATGTGTCTGGCGATTCAATGTTCTTGCAAGTTTTGCCAGCACAAGGTTGAATGGACACGAAAAGATACTTGTGAGGATCACTTGATTAGTGAAAAGCAGAAACATAAAAAGGCGAGAATCACTCACAGAGTTAAACACAAAGAGGCAGACAATTATGTATTTAAACGGAGATGTCTGTAATAGCTGGAACACCTAAAGAAAAACAACACACTGACACACTCATACAACCAGTGTTCAGTGCTTTGGATTTCATAGTATCTACATAAGCTATAGTAAATAGCTATGTCATGACAAACTATGTGTCTGATAACAGAAGAAATTAAACAAGCTAAAATGATTAGTTTTAGCTTGCAACTTCTTTTTTTGCACTTTAAAATTGATTTTAACCTATTTGTTATTTTTTTCTTATTTATTTCATCAAAAGAACTTTTGAATTTTTTTCTTTGTCGAAAAAACTAATGTTTTATTGGACACAATACATTTTAAAAGTGAAAACATTAAAGTTTACAGTTATAATTGCATAAATTGTCTATATTTTATATACTGCTGTAGGGTTAAATTTGCATAAAATGCTCAAAATAGGAATTCTCAAAAATTACAAAACCAAAAAAACACAGAAAATGGAAAAGAATAAATAAAAATAGAATTTGAGAAAAAATAGAAAGGATTTCATAGGGCTCCTACTTTTTGTTCACTTTTACCCCCTTCCTCTTAATATGTACAAATACATGTGCGCAGACAGAGTCGTAGATATGCATAGTTTCCCTTTATCCCTCTACATGTCCAAAACAGCAGCATGGCAATTTAATCCAGTGTCAAAAACTGAAACATTTTATATAACCTGGAGTGTCAATAAAAGCACAGATATGGAAGGATGTTATTCACTGAGATCTAGTCTGAAGTGTAAAATAAAATGAACAGGGATCTGGGATCAGTTCTGGGGCCATGTGCAGCACTGTCATAAGTTCACACTGATTTTTATAGAACAGAGCTGATGGGATTCCTGCTTCTCCGCCTTTTATTTTGGAGAAAACGGGGCACAAGGAGAAAGAAACAAGGAAAAGGAATGTGAATTCTCCCTGGTCAGGAAACGAAACATCCAGACAAAGGAAGATATGACAGACAACCTCAGGAGAAGAATATATTGTAAGATCCATTGTTGCATCTGTGTCTGTCTTTCTTCCTAAGAAAAGAAAAATGACTTCGGAAGTCAAAACATTTAGGATCAGATGTAAAATATATTTTAAAAGTAATTTATGGCCCTTTTTCACAAGACTTGAGATTTTATATATCAGTTTCTAAAATTTTTACTTTTTTATTTCAAATATTTAATTTGCCCCTCCTACTTCATTTCAAACAAGTTTCTTTGGAATACATTTAAATCTAATAATAATGACAATATTTAAGTGGGTGAGAACTGGGAGGGGGGAAAAAAATTCAGAGTGACTGTAAATGACATGAGTGAAGAAATTTATTATGCACCCGAAGTGCATTCTGCAAAGCTTGCATATTCAATGAGTCACATCAGACCCTGTAAAATTTAATGCACCCAAACTCTTGCCTTCAGATAAGATTGAACTGGCCGCATTCTGTGCTGAATTTCTTGCATGGCAGCCTAAAGAGATGTGTCATCTTTGTGCAACAGAAAAATTAAGGAAAAAGGAAAATCAATTCTAATTTGTGAATCAACTGAAATCTTGGGGGAAAAAAAATACGTATTTTCTTTCTATCTATCACAATAAGTAACCTGAATATAATTTCACATTTTTATTTCTGAGCTTCTACTGTGCCTTTCAAAAATGGATTACACAAGGCTACTTGATAAAATGTATTGATCAGGATTACTTGTATTTGCAATTAATGCTTTTGGATCATTCATCATTAAATCAATGCATCACTGCAGATCAATGGATCATTACACCCCTACTCATTATTTGTTGTTCAAGTGAGCAATTGTTTGTATGAATACACAAATATTTTCCTTGTGTGTTAAGTGAACTGAGCTTTTTCCTTTGTTAGCTCCTGGAAATATCAAGCCACAACTAAAATGTCTGCATCATACTGACTTATTTTGGCCTGCTTGACCCTTCCCCACATGTCATTTGTGATCAAACAGATCAGCTATGTGCAATCAAAAAGGATTTATTATAAATTTATTTATTTTGATGGCTGCTGGTGAAAGATTAATTTGCACAAAGCAAGTAAAATCTGTACCTTAAGGCTTTATCAAAATTTCAAATATGACAGCACAAACAAAGGGCAAAGAAAAGCTGTTTGACTGCTGCCAGTATGCACAGTTGTGACAGAAAGGAAAGTACACCCTCTTCCATGTCTAACTATTTACACGTCGAGTCAAAGGATAAGTACTGAGAACTGGTGATCAACCAAAACTAGGTCCACACTTGTTCATCTGTATAATACTTTGGATTCACTGTTATCATCCACTAATGTCGATGAAGCTGCCAGCATCAATTACTTTTGGCTTAGAACTCTGTTTACTTTCTATCCTCCAGTCACAGTCAAACTCTTAAGTGTGGGCCAAGTCTGCCAAATGTAATTTAAACGCCGTAAATGCACAAAAGGTTGTTGCATGTCACACTTACCCAAGGAAATGCTGTGAAACAAAGTACAACTCTGAAGACTGCTTTAGCAAAAGATCTACTGCAGATGCATTTAGAGTGCAGCCTCATCCTTGCTCCAGGGCTGTCAAGTACCAAGTACCACTACCCCAACCTTCTCACTTTAAGATAACAGTCAAAAATAAGTCTATAATCTAGCATCATAAGTCTAAGTCTAGCATAAATCTAGCATCATCAACTCCCGAGGTCATTTTAAACTTCTACTTTGTTAACAAGTTATCCCAAAAACTGTGAGTCAACTTTTTCAGAAGCATTTTATAAATCTGTCACCAACTGTATTCTAACATTTTTTACAGCTCTTCACTCAAATAGCGTCAAATTGATGTATACTCTGCTACAACTAATAAATTAACTGCACAGTGGAAACTATTGAGCCACCATTTCTGTGTTCTTTCATAATAACCATAGCTAACTGAACATTGTTGAGGTTTTTCAAATAGTGGCAGCAGTTCACATAACGGTATCAGTTCTCACAAACAGAACAAAGTGCAAAGTTCTGTGCACCACCTAACAGGGAACAGCAAGTTTGTCAGAGCACTTTTTTGAAATTTCCTGACCTAACCTTGGTGTACTCTCTGGGACATCGATTCCTGGGAATACTGCCAATGATCTTTACACCTGTAAATAAACCTACAATTTCTTCCAAAATCGTTTTAAAATGGCCTTTTAACCTTTCCGAGATTGATGGGCAGCAACAATTGCTTCTCTAGAATAATTGCTGGTTTCTGTCGCTCTCGGCATTTCATTAACACACACTAAAATGCTCCTGATTAGCAAACTGCTGAAACTTCTGCTTTTATGGGTACAGTAATACCTACTGATAATTGATTCAATCAAATCCATTTGATTAGTAGCACGTGGTCGCTACTCAGCCTAATAATTTCCCATGCGCGCTCTAACAGTACGCCGCGTCTTTCCACCCAAGGCGTGAACACATGATGTATGACAAGATGTCATACATCATGTGTTGCTGTGGTAAAAAAAGAAAAAAAATTCCCCCAATGCACAAAACATCAGAATTAAAAGAGGGCATAGTACGTTTGTCAGTGCACGAGATCCATTTAACTGTGATGGGTAGAAAGTTTTAATAAAAGCATTTAAAATGTGTATAAAATTCACTGGTATCATGGGTTACTGAGACTTACATGGGACTTACATGGGTGAGCTTACATTCATAAGCATGACTACCGTATTGGCCCGAATATAGGACGACTCTGATTATAAGATGACCTCTATTTTTCAAATATCATTTTGGGATAATAAAAATATGATGAAGGCAATAAGGTTATTCATAAAACATTTTTTATTGTACAATTACTATAGAAAAAACTCCCACAGAGATAACATTCTGCTGTATTGTTAAACATTTTAATGATTTCATCTTTTTTAGGAAGTATGGTACCATACTTGCGTGTCAGATTTTCATGTTATTTAGGATCAAGGTATTGTGCCATTTAAAAAAAAAAAAAACGTGTTCTCTTCAAATCTGAGAAATATGACTCTGAATAAGCTACAACCATGTAGTTCAATAACTGCATAACTATTGAAAGTCGAGTTTTATTCAAGAACAACATAAATAATTTAGTCTGTATAAAAAACTAATTGTGGACTCGAACAAAACTGTCAAAGCCCTTTGCTCAAGTTGGCTGCGTGGTTCCTCTATTCTTACTGGATACCTAGGTCCGGGCTCCATCTAGTGGCGCAGATGTGTAATTACAATAGAAAAGTTCTAGTCCTCGATTATAAGACGACCCCCATTTTTGAGAATATGATTTCTAGAATAAAATATTGTCTATTTCTGGACGAATACGGAATACTTTTTTTCAAATTCAGAAAATATTTGACTTTTTTTATTTGTTGTCTATTTGAGTTAAAGTAATTGGTGGGGGACAAAGATTTACTATTCTTGCATTCACTAAATTCAGAGTGAGCAAAACCAAAAAAAAAGCGGTCTTCAAAAAAATAAAATAAAAAAAATCCAGAAGGTCTATAGATCAAACAGCATGTGTCCATTTAATTTCAATTATTTCATTTGATGAAGAAAAAACATGATTTGCAGTCCCTGCGTGGTAACAGTTACTTAGTGCAACTGAGAAATCAGATGTGAATAATTCATCTTGGCATCAGTCCAGCACAAGAAGTGTTTCCTCTCACATGCATTCTGGGGTGTTGAGCATTTATGTGTGTTGAAAAAGTTTTTTAAACAAAATTGACAAGTGGACAAGCAGAAAAGTCTTCATATTGTTCAAGTGCATATAACTGATGTGAAGAACAAATGGCAACTGAGGGCCCCCCTGCTGTGAGTCCTCACATCAACCGCATCTGTCCAAAAAAAATACAGCACTTGAACACACCACCAAACATGAAATCCAACTGCCAGCGATGGCCAACACCTACATATGTGCAAGAGGACACAACTTTTACTTTGCAACTTTGAAGTGCAGACGGAAGCTTAAGTCTATATATTATTCAGTGAGATAAAAAAAAAAAAAAAAAAAGACTATAAAGTCAGGGCATTATTAATTTTGTTTTTAGTATCCAAAATAGTTCTAGCTTCATAAGACGTGTGTCTCGACCACTCATAACTATTTCAATTTACCATAACACACCGTGATTGTTCTTTTTGAACATGTACGCTTTAACACGCTGAATCAACCGAAGGAAACGCTGATTTAGTCCGACAGAGCCAGCGATGCGTTGCACGATGAAAGAAAAGAGCAAGACGTTCGCCAGCACGCCCGACATTCCCAACAGGATATTGTCAGCTTGTTTAAGGGCCTTACTCCCATGTGATCAACTGGTCTGAGTGGGTTAAGTGATAGATCTGTGCAGCTGTGCTTTATTCAAGACACAATGAAGAGAACTGCAGAGGAGGAGGAAGGGAATTAACCATCATAGGGAAGGCGGAAAGGGAGACCAAAACACATCTGTCCTCAGTTTGTCTGCAGCTATAACACCAGACCACAAGTGGGCCATGAACAAATCTGTCTTTTCTTGCAAAAGGCTGCCTGCTGAAATGTTTCCAGACCATGGCTTTTTAACATGAAGACTCGTGGGAATACTCTGTCGCCTCTTGGTGATAGCAACGTTAGTCAGGGTCACACTAACATCGAAAGTGGCAGCACAAACAAGCAGGTGGCACAAACATGTGAATCGGGGTAGACAGATTGTCATGGTGCCACATAGTGCCTGCATGTGTTTTTAAGTGCTTTTAGGAGGCAAATATGTCCTGCTACCCTATTTCAGTTTGTCAAATTTCTGCCTAAAATATCACAAAAGTATTTTGATCCACTATATAAAACAAGGTGATTCGTGTATACCAGTTGTTCTTTCAAGGTTTCATCTTCTTATACTACTGCACAGCTGTGAAGTGTGGCTTCAAATTTTCACAACGGTGCTTCTTTTAAGTCGCCATTCCCATTTTATAAAGAGACAGATGAGAGCGAGAGAGAAGTGAGGTTGGAGCTGTCCTATCATTCTGCTTCAGTGGAACCTTTCAGGAGAACAAAAAAATAAATAATAATGCAGGTTCACGGAGTGTTATGCAAACAGAGGCAAGATTCACCAGAAGAGATCCTGCTGTCACTGAAGCTTACTCAAAAGCCTTTTCTGTCCCCCTTAGAAAAGCTTACGCACAGGGAGTGATTAAACAACAAATCCACAGCAGCACACTAATCCACCAACAAATTCTTCATGTATGTCTCCGTTTGTCTAGTTTTCTTCCACAACACATACATAACAAAAGACAAGCCAATTCTTAACACTATCCAGGATGAATTCTACAATAAGGTGCTGAGCCGGGACACTTTCTGACACAGTTTCCCTTTGGAACAGTTTTCTTACAAAAAAAAAAGGAAACTGAAACAAAACTAATCTTTATGGACATTAATATGCTTTTCTTTGACTAGGGAAAAGTCGGAGTTGGATAAAAATGGTAGAATCTGGCCAGCAGGCGCATGACACAGGCAGGATACAGTACAGCTCCTTTGTTGGAAATAGTTGTGAGGATTAAATTGTTCCAGGTGGGGTTCCATTTTCTTCAGAACTCCTCTGCTTGGCCTGTAGGTATAAAAATGGCAATTCTTAAGACTGAAACTGATTCAATTTTTTTTTTTTTTTTTTGAAGTGCATGAACACACCAACAGGAATGACGGGGGCTGCATCTTCTGGTCTGTGGTTGCCTTTATTACTTTATTACTGACTGCTTCTCATCTTTGGCTGTTCTCCTTACTTATCCACATTCCTCTGATTCACTGAAGTGGGCATGGGAATTAGTTTTTTTTTTCCCCCCTACCAGCTTAATCTCATTACTTTCATTGGCTGCTAAAACTCTGTGCTAAGCGTAAGCTTATTATTTATTGTTATGAGAAAAAATGTGTCTGTACCAGGTTTGTGACCATGCTCAGATGGATGTTGGTATTTGGAAAAGTGGACCAAGGGTAATAATATCATTGTTTTATTTATTTATTTATTGTGTTCATGTGCTTTGTGGTCAGGTTATGGCACAGCTGCTTATGAGCTAATATGATCTTCACCTCTACTCAATTTTCTCTTGGACCACGTAGGACAAAACATGGCAATATAAATGGACACTCGAGATGTATGACCTCATATCTCATATTATATGAATTCAATAACATGTCTATTGCACAACATGGTTGCTGATGAAAGCAGTAAAACAAACTTTAATATCCCAGTGTGTTAGAGGTGTTAATGATCAGTTCTGAGGACAGTTATGCTGTAACTCACTGTCTTTGGCCACACCACTGCCAGTTAGGACTGTAATTACCATGCTAATGCTAAACGTGAGTGTCCAAAACAGGCAGACACAGCACCTATAAATAACTTTCAGCTGAAGTCTTAACAGTTCTGCAATGTCAGCACTGAATTGGGGGGCTCAAAAAACTTGCCATAATAACTGATTCACCACCTCCTATTTTGGTTTGTCTGAAGCATGAGTTTTCTTTTTTTTTTTAATAAAGTTTCCTCACCAGGATGCGATAGAAGTAACTGGTTAGCAGAGACAGGCCTTTGGTGGAGCTCATAAATGTAACATAATATCGCAAACATCACATGCCATGAGATCATAAGCTGTCGGCCAGCTGTGTCTGTTGGTGCAAAGAAAACCTTTTCAGATCAATTCAACGTATGGTTTGAATCAAGCATAACAGAGTCATGCTGGGTGGAGAGTTCCGTGTAATATAATGATATCTTTTTTTACTTATTTACATGACAGTGGAATCGGCAGATTTTCCTCTCTCACTCTCCATGAACAGGATGTAGTCAGATTTACAGCTGTCACGTGTATTATTTTATTATTAAAACAGAATGCAATGATTTGCAAATCTCGTTAAGCCATATTGTATTCATAAACTAGAAAAAACATTTTGAATAATTAAAATAAAACATTTTACCATTCAAGAAATGGACAAAAAACAAAAAGGCTGAAAAGGTAAGCAGTACTAAAAAGAAACACCTGGAGGACCATTCTGCATCTAATTAAGTTAGGATTAAGGTTCCTGAGCATTAATACGAAAAACCCTGAATATCTCAGAAATTATAGCACACAATATCAAAGGATCCAGAGAATCTAAAGAAATCAGTTTAATTCTGGATGCCTATGATTTTCGGGCCCTCTGCGTTACCAACAGACATGAATCTGTTTGCTGTGCCATGCACAAATACAAGATGAAGCTATCATGAGGAAAGGACACCATATAAGAGCATGCTGCTATCCTCTCTGGACCAGAGCTTATTTCAGATGTACTGAAGCAAAGTTGAAAACTGGTCCATCTTGAAAATCATGAACATAGCATGTTCTGGACGAAAGAGAGCAGGGATTTTGTGGCCTGTTATGAGCACTCAGTTCAAAAACTTATATCTCTGACGGTCTTGGGATGCATTAGGATGCCTATGGAATGAGCAGTTTGCATATCTTCAAAAGAGGGAGAAAAAAAACAATGCTAGATATTACAAAAATATATGCTACCATCAAGACAAGAGCTTTTTAAGAGAAAGCATTGCATCTTTCAGCAAAACAACACTATACTAGTCACTGCATCCATTACAAAAGCATGGCTTGATAGAGGTGCTGAACTGGTTGGCCTGGAGTCCATACCATTCACCAAGTGAAAACAATTGACACATCATGAAACCAAAAATGGCAAAAAAAAGATCACAACTGTTGACCATATATCAGAAAAGATTGCAAGGACATCCAAAACCCCAGTCGCTGTCTTCTCAGTTTGAAGACATATGTGGACTGCTGCTAAGAGGGAACAGTACAAAATGATGAACATAGCCCCGTTGCAAGTTTTTTGAGATGCATTGCTTCAAACATGCAATTACCTTATTTTTCCCTTAAGATGACATATTTCCCCAGCTGAAAACTTTGGTATGTTTTGTAATGATCTGCTCTGAATAAGATAGGGGTTTGAGATAGTGTTGTTCCGATTCCAACACCAGCATCGGAAATTGCTCTGATACTACCAAAAAATGCTGGTATCGGCGAGTACAGGAGTCCAGGCACCAAGTGATACCAAGTAATTTATATTTCAATTTAAATGATAATTTATATTCAAATGTATAATTTACTGGTTACTTCCGTTACACAACCAGCAAAAGGAAATACTTTTTAATTTTGCAGTACTGTTTATACTGTTCTATCTGGACATAAATGGCTTGGATTTGCTGTATTTATTCATGTTTTACAACAATGATAATTATATTACAGTCAGGAACGGTGCTTTTTTTTTTTTTTTAAATATCATACTCGGATCGTTAGTAGGCATCAGCCAATACCCACAGCTCAAGAATCAAAATCGGTATCGGGAGGGGAAAAAAATGGTATCGGAACATCTCTTTCAGATTGGCAACTTATTGCATTTTGTTTTCACACTTTATATAGTGTCAGAGTGTGCAGAAACAAGGTCTTCTCCGTTGTGCTTGAAGCAACGAGGAGCAGAGCAACGGTCTCTGCAACTGTTTTTTTCTAATAGGTTGCTTCAAAATAAAAAGAAAAAAAAGGAGAATAAGCTCAATAAAATCTATTTTCTGATGGCATAAGCTGAGGAGCATTCCTTCTGTCCATGATCCAGATTGTCTATTGATCCAGTGTGCTCATCAATGTAACCGCACACACATACGTGTGCATACTCGTGTGAGAAAGGGAACGAGGAGCTTAACTGAAGCCATACATGCAGTCCTCCAGTTGCGGATTTCATTACTTTGATAGCTAAAAATAAAAATGAGTGAGCTGACAAATATTTATGGATGGCCATTAATGTAACTGGGCGGCCTGCCCAAAGAATTAACATTGTGCAAGAAACTCTAGTATGAATTTACACTGTTATAATGCAGGCTGAAAACAAAAAAATCCAGACAACGGCTGCCAATCATGCTGCAGTAAAACTTAGTTTATTAAGTGCGAAGGCCATTCTTACTTTCAAAAGCATTATTCTGTACTAAAGTACATTTCTGCACTGCGCAAAAAATCAACATAAGAAAAGAGAAAAGACAATACTGAATAGTGAAAGCCATTAAGTCCAGCTGTCAAACTTCCATTACCAAAGTGTCAAACAAGGTGCCGTTTTAGTCATTAACACTGCACACAAAAGACAGGGAACAGAAGAAATCCACTCTGACGAAAGAAAAAAAAGAAAACAAAGAAAATCTTTAAGTAAAAGAATGTGCATGACCAATAAGCTGCTAACCGCACACTGCATCCAAGTGACACTTAAAACCATTGACCACAAAGCAGATACTGAACACACTGAACTGGCATGGCCATGTCGAAATACAAGATTAGTTCTGACCTAACGTTATCTTCAAATACAAAAAAAAAAAACATGCAACATTAACTGAGATACAAGTGTGCCACATTAATTGAAATAAAATAAGTAAATATCCTATTTGTGCCCTTTGTTGCAGACAGTCCAGCTATAGTAAGCAGCTTCCTGTACTGACCGAGCTAGCCTTTCCTTCCCTAGTATTGTAGTAACATTACATCTAGTAAGGATTGCTTTCATAACCAGTTTACTGTAGTCATGACAATGCAGATGGAAACCAGAATAAGGGCCCAAGTGAGAGCAAGCGCACAGAAGACAGTTCTTTTTCCAGACTGGGTTTTGCTCTGAAACAGAATCCTTAAAATGTACTGTATTTACAGGTTAACAGATATATTCAGATACAGTATGGGAAAGGGCGTTGTCCATGAACTCCAGCGTGCTGCTTCATCTTGCGTTTCACATCCCCCCCTCGTCTTTTGTGCAGAGGGACAATAACGGTGTATGAGGGGAGGAGCACAGCATGACTGATGGGAAGGATCTGCTTACCTCCCAACCACTGCCTTAAGAGTTTCAGTAGCCTGACAACAGGTCCATGAACCTATATGCTGTATTCCTGCTTGAATGCATCAGAGTATTAGTTGTTGAGAACTAAAAAAAAAAAAAAAAAAAAAAAAAAAAAAAACACAGTAAAGATAAAGATGTAATATACGCTAAAACATTAAAATAAGTTATTTTCTCTTCAAATTCATTACAATTAGCAGAAATCAAAACAAGGCAACTATCAATGCTGGTGTATGTGGAAAAAATAACTGAATCATCCCTCTTTTCTGTGTTCTCATTTACATGATGTGGGCGTAGATGGGTCAAAGATCATCCACATCACAAATCCCTTTGAGTACATGCTCACAATGGGCAAAAGCTGAATGCTTTTAGCCTAGCGGCAAAGAGGAGAGCAGCTCCTCCCTTGATGCTGCATTCCTCCATCCCGCTATTCCAGCACCTCTACAGCATCCTGTTATCCAGAGTTCACCGCTTGAGATTCTTGCAGGCTGCACTGTAACCTGAAGCGGTCTAGTGCATATCAGTTTTTCACCGAGTAAGGAGAGATGTGGAAGACAGGAGAGGGAATAGAAAAAGACAGGAAAAAAAAGAAGTGAAACAAAGACAAAGAGGAGGGGGGTAAGAGCACAACTCTGCTTGTAGCTGTTTTATTGTGTCCTGGTCCGTGACGGAAACAGTGGGGCTCTTTTTAGTTGTCATGTTAAAAGACTCATCCGTCAGAAACAGAGCCCAGCTCCCTAAAGACTTGTAAAGAGGGGACACTTTCCTTTTTGTTGCCAAATACTCCATAACCAGGCTAGAGTAAATAAGATTTACTCTGAACAATATTCAAAGTATACTGGAGATCCACCTACTTGCAATTTTCTTGGTTGATTCCATTTTCTGACTTTTGTAGATGGAAGATCTGGATGTGCCGATTCCAATTTTCTTTCCAAAGAAAAGTAATTCATAGCATTATAGTTTTTTTTCCTAATTTTCCTATAAATTGACAACTCAACTGTGTTCATAATACAGCAATGACCATAGACAACTAACATGTTTATTACCACCTCCCATTCATTGGAAATCTGGAAAAGGAAAAAAAAGGTCCAGGTTAACAGACAATTTTTGTTTTTTGCTGTAAAGCCTACATTTAGATGTTATACTCTGAGCTCTGCTATGAAAAGTGCAAAGCAAGAGGATAAGCCATTCATCTATTCACTCACTGAGGTCATTTACATTTACATGAAGTATGTGGCATGGAAATGTAAAGCCTGGGGAGGACTTTTTAATTTTTACAGCACAGACATGCCATAATTTTTACTGCCACCAATGTTTTCTGACATCCATCTTAATGAAGATCTCCTGTCTTCTCCGTCAATACAATTTATGCATTTTATTATGCAAACATTTTGCCAGTAGTTTTTAGCTTGAAAGTCAACTCAACTTGCAGGACTCCGCCACTCAGCTGAACACGTACTTTTGTACGTGCTTCAAGCAGCAGGACAAACCATCTATCCCCTGTCTGTGATGTCAAAACCCATTTTATTCAGGGGCCTCTCACGCTTCCTCTAACATTTTTTTAACACCTTCCAGGTTTTACACATTGTTAGCTTTCCTTGCTCATTAAAAATGTCTGAACCAAATGGCATGTCCTGCTGAGCGCAAGTGTGAATGCCAGAACCTCTATTCACATGATGCGCTCACCTGACTGGGGGAACAAAAGAAAAAAATATATCTGATTTCCGACCACCTGCTCTGGTGGACAGTCAAGCTGAAAATCTGGATGATCACTGTGACAAGCGAAGCAATTAATACATTCCTGGAGTAAATAATGCAAACGTGTCCGAAAAATATTTTCTTTAAAATCGCCACTGTTTTGGGCCCTTGGATAGCTTGGTGGTTTAGACAGAGAGAAAAGAGAAAATTGCCACTTTTTTTTTTGTTGTTTTTTATTTTACTCGACTGGACACAAGCCTAAAAAACAGTATTCAGAAAAACAGGATGCATCTTTAGAGTTGTGCAGCTGGGTTGGTAGCAGATATTGAACTGCATTTTGTGCCTGCAGTTATGTACAGGAAGGGGATAACATGACAGCTGTTGCAACCCGGGATACTGAGGCAGACCTGGAAGCACAAACATTTGCCTTCCTGCATCACTGGAATTCACATTAGGGGGTCATCTGCATTACTAAAGTCCACAGACGGGCCTTGGTGGCAGCTGTGCAAGAGGGGTTTATTGCCCAAACACAAACAAGAGATTGGGTGTCGAGAAAAAGATGGACATCACCATTGCTGTCAAGTATGACACTGACACTCTGCCCGTGACTGTGTGCTTGGGTTATATTCAATTACCATTATTTGTTACTAAATATCTATGTATACTCAAACAGGATTAAAATGAGAAATGTAGTGCTCCATTTTGTATCACAAATCATTATCATAAGGATCAAGATCCTACATCTAATTTAAAAATGTATGGTGTTGCATATGTCCCATTCAATCAGACCAGGAGCTCTGATAAAGTAGACCAGTGGGAGCTGAGCTTTTAAGATCCATGCAACATATGGAAGACACCAAACTGAGAGGGGGTGGCGCCCAAGACCTAGATTTAAAATACGGATGGACAGCTGGTGCTGTGAGGCATGACAGTACAGAATTCACATAGAAATTCAATTCCCTTTTTTATGGCACTGGTATTGGGCGAAATGTGGAGCTTCTCTGGTAAGAACATTAAAGGTTTTTTCTTTTCTCCTTTTTTTTTTTTTTTTTATGACTGCTAGCAGAGAGCGGGCCAGTTTAATGAGGAGCAATGTCCAACCCGTGCTCCTCCTCATTTGACTGTGTGCTGCCTCAAAGCACACGTTGGACCCTCAGCCACATTAGGGACATCTGGCCCCTCCATCCACAAACATGGCCTTTAATGGGCAATTACAAAGTCCAGAGCCTAGGAATATGCTCCAATTTATAGTTTGAATGTATCCAAACCCAGAATCCTCTGTCTATCAAAGCCACATTAGGTTATATGAGACAGGAGGCCCATCAGACCTAATAAGCCTTATCCTTTCCAGAGAATGGCCATTAAACTCCCTCCTTCCATGCTCGCCCAGCCATCAGCTCCCAGTCTAGCAAATTAAACAAATTAATGGCATCCTCAATATTACAAATAAAGCATAGAATAACATGAAACTATGAAGCTCATTAAAGCTCAACTCCATCTACACCCTTTGCAGAGCTTTGGAAAACTCAATTATAAATGATTTATAAGGAAGACATCGAATGTGTGTATTTAGTTTCACCCTTTCAGCGACGCTCAGACTGTATGATCTGAGCCCTCCTCAACAGAGGGTGACAGGGAGTCAGTTTGCAGAGACCCATTTTAGTTGCCCCTGACAACTAACAGCTTTTTCCCAGTTGAGCCCTCTTCCTTAAGTTCATTTCACTCTTCCTCCTGCTTTTTTGCAGTTGGGGGCATCCTGCTTTTGTAAAGTCCCATCCCCCCATTCGTTACAAATAACCACGTTATCCATATCAAATCCATTGATGACAGACAGCCTGAGGGAGTCAATACGAAGCCGATAGATTTTCTGCTGTCTGTAAAATTCAAAGGCCGCAACAGCTTACACATTCAGAGAAAGCCTAAAACTACTAACTTTTCAAGGGAAGAATAATAATTTTCCGTAAACATTTTCTCAACAGTATTCATCTTGTAATAAAATTCTATAAATAGTATCTATGTAGTGCTGTGAGACAAAGAGACAAAGGTGCAAACAAATAAGTGAATATCATTGTGATATTCCAGCTCAGTAGAGAAAGGATACAAAAATCACATGTATAAATTATCTTGCCTGGTTTTTCACCTCAGTCTTTTTTTTTTCCTTCAGCAATTAACACCTGCCAACAACCTCTCACCCTCCTGTTCTGACCCTGAGGTGTTAGGAGACCAATGTGTGACCTGATGAAAGACACACTGCCAGTGCACTGCCTAACAGTCATTTCCCCACACTGATAGGCCATCCTTTATTTAGCATAGCCTAAGGAGGTGTGCTTAGCCACTGTGCAGCCCCAACATACACCGCTGACATCACTAAAAATAAACCAGACCACCAGCACAGCCCACTAGTCCCACATTAACCACAGAAAACTAGTTATTCCCTGCTTGATGAGATCCTCCAAACTGAACACAGACCCCCCCAAAAAAAAGGTTAAAAAAAAAAAAAAAACTGAGTATAGCATCACACATGAAAGTATGAATCACTGTGTGAACTCCGTAATTTTTCCTCCTCTGCCCCGTGCTCCCTCAATGGCAGGAACTCTAGGAGTGACAGTGAATACTAACAATACAGCCCAGTGTCTCCAGGGCTGTGGAACAGCAGACAGCATAGAATCATAATTGAACGATTCTGATAGAAAACACACAGGCTTATATGGGGTTAAAAAAAAGGGGGGGGGGTGAAGGATGAGCAGCGGAGGAGGCAATGAATTTCGAGGCTGGGGGATTTTGATATGACAGAGGGTAGTTATTTGCAGGCAGCAGCAAGTCCTTTACCAACAAAGGGCCTTTCATATTTCCTGTGAACAGACACAGAGACTCCCATTAATCCTGAAGGGAGGGCTCATCTCAGGCTTCTCCTCCACACATAAATTACTCTTCTTATGCCCTTCCTTCCATTACCACACAGTGTTTACAGCATAACGAGTTAAGAAAAAGAAAAAAAAAAAAAAAAGAAAGAAATCAGCCAAACATCTTTAATGTGCTAGGGCACTCTTAAAACACTTATGTCAGCACTAACTCACAACACATGTGCCAACGTTTTCTTAGCGCCAAGCCACAGTCAGCGGCTAAAACCACTATGTCACTCTTCTGACTCTGTCTCTATGTCTCATTTCAGTCTGTCCTCCTCATATGGGAGGAGTGAAAAAGCTCTGACCAGCTGTCGCATTTTTTTTCAGCAGATAAAACTCCCTCTTACAGGCAAAGGACACGCCAATCCCCACTTATCCTGCACAGAACGGAGTTCAACAGTGGTGCACAGCTGCTTGTGTACACATGCTTAAACCCCTTGGTGGTCTGGAGGAAGACATGATAAGCAGTTCAGGAGGCATCTTCTTGCATATGAGGCACGCTGAGAATAGACTTGCAAGAGGTGAAGAGAAGACAGAATGAGAGAAGAAAAGTAAAAAGAAAAAAAACTATACATGTACTCAGATGTTTGGATTGCATTATTTCAAAGAGACATGAAACAACTATGATGCAATAGTATTTTTCAAATACACTGCAGACATAGAAAAAAATTTCACTTGCATCACATATACAACATAACCTTTAATGCCTGCAAAGCCCTGTTCAGAAGGTAATCAGGTTGTTAGTTTGTCTGAAATTAAGCAACAACAGCCACACTGGTCCTGTGAGAGTATTGCGATTACAGTTGTAAGTGAAATTTAAAAAAAAATACAGGACTCATCCCTCATAATGCAATGATTGTTGGCCTTAGAAGAAATAATTAATTTATAAAAAATGTATTTACAAAATTATAATTCAGTACTGGTTTTTACAGTCAGTCAATCAGTAATTAAACCAAGATACAAAGTTATTGCAGTGCCGCATGACTAAATATACTATGTAAAGCCTGATATCTAAAGTAACATAAGTGGATTTCACTGTACTTCAGTGTGCATCAAATGTCTAACACCAAGACACCACAGATAAATATGTTATATCAGTATGTAACTTAGGATGCACCATTAAGCTTTTCTTTTTAGGCTTTTCTAAGTTAAGATGCGCAATAGCAATTCATTAATTCAAAAGGTGTGTGCGACTATCTTGGCAGTCAAAATGAAAAACGATCACGCACAGTATGACAGCTCACAAATAAACTTTCTCCTCCAATCAACAACCCAATCTTTCAACAGATGTGTATTGGAACAATGTAGAGCTATGTTGCCCACTACAGTCACTCAGCACAAAATAAGCTTGACAAACACAGAACAAAGCTGCGCTTGTGTCTTTTGACCTCAGCTCTCCTTGACAACACATTCTTGGTAGGACAGTGGGGAAACATTCAAATGAGTTCGCCACAGTTGTTTCCGCTATTTATTCAATAAGTTCCATTTAAAGACAAGCTGTGTGCACCAGGGGCAACACAGCAGCTTGTAAAAAACATTGGGAGCAGAGCACGCATTTCTCTTTGCGCGTATAAATGAATTAACTGAGCTAATGGCTTGATTGTGCACACAACCAGGAGGGATTTTTTCCACCCCCTCTCCAAAAAAGGTGTGATTATATCTAAACAAATGTGGACCTTAAAGTAAAGTGATTTGTTTAAGGTGCAGCGACTGGTTCCAGACAACACAGAGAGAAGTTGGGGTCCTCCTCATCACTCACATGGCAGCCCCACCTTTCTGCCTCTGTATTCAGTCAGCAACAAGGCGATTCACCTACAAGGTCTCCTCACTGTTGACAACTTTAATACAACTTTATATTTTAAAAATAAAAAAAAGTAACATGCATGTTCGGTCAAATTCTGTAAAAGAGTGTCTTTAGATATTCCCTGCACACTCGAGCAGTTGCTTTCCCTCCATCTTCGTCTGCTCATCAGAACAGGTGCACGTGTGAACCAAGATTGGAGATTCTCAACCATTTTACAGGCAAATAACCTGAAACAACAAACACTTTCATCAGTTGCATTTATAAAATGGCTGAACAGTGGTTAAACTGTCGTGTTAAGAGTTGTTACTTCAGTTATCATTTCTGACTCATTGTGCTGCCTGATAACGGCAACAGAAAAAAAAAATTAAAGAAATTGCAGGTGGAACAGCTATATTAAAGATTTTGTTGTATTAAAATGAAATGTCGGAGAGTTGAGGCAAAATGAGAGAAGCCCATAGATGTCACTGGTTGACAACAGATAAAATGCAAAAAACCTTTTCAAAGAGTAGGCCAACTATCGTTAATATTATAACAGTAGGTTTTGGCCTTTCCCTTTAGGACTCACCACAACAGATTATTGAGTTCGACATGTTGACTTTGCATAAGTTTACGTTGGGATGCCCTTCCTAACACAATCATCTCATTTATGCAGGCTTGGCACTAGCAGATCTGTTGATCTGTCAGATCCCCGAGCAGTCAAATGAATTAAAATGCAAGGATCCCATTGTGCATTAATTGTACGAGTGCCATCTTGCAGATGATGTTGGTTGATGTTGCCAAATTCTAGCTAAACTGCAATCTTAGCACTTATTTTATTTTATTTTTAATTCCACTCAAGATAGGGCTTTCCAGGTTCAAAATCTGCACTCCTGCTTATGTCCGCTACGGTTGCCAAGAGGACAAAACGTTTTTTAAATTTTGTAAACACTATACATTTGGATAAGTAGTTCATTTCAGCATACAAATAAATTCCCCAATACATAAAAGAAATGAAGCTCACTGAAACAGCACACTGACAAACACACAACAGTCCTACATTAGTCCTTTTTACATCATCCTTTAGCTATCTTGCCACAAATAAGAACTTGAAAGATTCAAGCTCTTCTAAATTATTACTACAGAATGGCTGAAATAGGGTCAGTAATTATTTTTCCTTTCTTACTCTTTAAATGGGACTATTGCAAAACCCAATCGCAATATCTGAGGTACATGTCTTAAAGGAAGAAATGTAAAACGTCAAAATTGTCCTTACAGTGGACCACACTTGGGAAGTTGTATAATAACTTGAACACATTTATGGTACAAGTTCCCAGTTTTCATCTATTGCTTATTTCCACTGGGATGGAATTGTAGTCCAGTGTACAAACACAGCAGCAGAGAGAGAAAAGCTTATCCAGAGTCAATAATAAAGGTTTTAGTTGCACCCCATAAGGGACCAGGCATGATTATAAACACAAGAAGTGGAGCTGGAAAAACAACATCATAGAATGTTGATCCAATATAAATGCATGCCTTGCATCAGGATTTACAGACTGGGAGTTCTGAGGCTGAAATAACATGTGCTCCATCTCTTCAATCCTTGATGTTGCTACTGTCTATGCAACATTCCTCACATGCTTCATTTTTTTCAAATAGGATTTTTTTAGGCTGTTCTCCACTGCCTTATAGCTACTAATGTATCACAGTCCATACAAAGATCAAGGATTTGTAATTCAAATAAAGTGCCTTGAGAAAAACTTTTGATTTGTCTTCAGAATAACGCACCATAACTCTTGCTTTGTTTATGCCTGGCAAACAAATTCTCTTTTAGTCCAAATAGTCTTTGGACTAAATAGTTGCAGGGACTGAGGGTAACTAAGGATCACCTACCTTCAAGGGCATTTTTTTTCCCCGTTATCTCCATCGCCAATAGAGCATTAACGCAATAACGGTTAGCCAGTACTTTTATTTGTCAAAGATCAGTCTGTATCCTCTGCTCATATTGTAACAACAAAGCTTTGACTTACTGTCTAGACATGACCACATTTATTATTTTTTAAAGCCAGCCTTTCAATGGTCACATATTAGTAACCGTTTGTATTTTGTTGTGATGGTTGCAGGTTATGTGCGGTTCAGACTCATCACCTTACAGTTACGTTAGAGATGGTCCTTCTTGTGCTGTGTACCATCTGTGTGAGACTCCATGTATCTACTGAGATAACTTATTTTGAACCTTTTTAACATGAAAACAAATGTTCATCTTTCAGCCAATTTGCACTTAACCTGATCCATCTCCCGGTAGCTTTCATGGGATTGTTATGATTAAATGGAACTCCTGCTGTAGAGTATGTGCTCTTATGAAGTTAGTCAAATACTGCTGAACAATTATTTAAATGAAAAAAGACAAAGTAGAATATAAAGTTGCCCCCTGGGTTTGATTCAAAGTCCAGCTTCCTAATAAACACAATTCATTTTCCTCCTGGGTCTGGCTCCCTCTATCACTAGTGACAGGCGTGAAAGGTCAATACCCTTGGCTCATAGCCCTTGTATGCTTAGCAATGCCATGAATTAATGGTTGAGGCCCTTATTCCAAACTCTTGAAGTTGGCCGAAGGAAGCTTATCATCTCCAAAGGTCACTCTGCTTAGATCACTTAGTGTAAGAATGAAAAGCTGACAATGGATTTATAAGATTGAGTGTATTGTTTTTGGGAGTAATCATACAACAGGTAGGGTGGGTTGGGGGTATTGGCTAGCATTTACAAATCTTAGCTCTTCAGGTTAAGATCAACACAGTGATTTGGCATTTCAGTCAAAATGTAAAAGCAAGCTACACCATTTTCAAAAGTATAATTGACTACAAATTTCTAAATTTAAGTCTTGATCTAAATGAAATATACTAAAGTAAAAAAATAGACTAAGTGAGCTATAGTCAAAGCATCATTAGGTAACTTATAGCCAAATGCCCCCCCCCATCTTCTCCACAGATGTTTCCTCATTTCCGACTCAGTCCATTTTAAAATTTGGGGGCAAATTAGCACAGTCTAAATGCAATGGATCTCCTACAATTCCAAACAAAGCATAATTAGCACCATGCAGGAAGGCTTCAGTTATTACTGTACATCGATTTTAATTCAATCAATTGTGCAGCTGGAAAAACAAATACCATGTCAAAGCGCATCCCCAGTTTAATTCCCGGCTGACTGGACCATCATTCTACCGCTGTCTTTCAGCACATTTCCTGTCAACCCAACACTGTCAACCAGCTGAATAGAGACAAAAACCCAAATAGGAAAAAAAAAAAAAAAAGAAACAAAAATAAACTTCAGTTCTGATGGGCAGCTGCTCTCAGCTCTCAACCTTGACACAAGCAGATCCTTCCTGCCTTGGACGATATGAAATAAACCCTGGGGGGGTGGGGGGGATCCTGTCCTTTGTTCAAAGCCCTCTATGTTTGAAAATGCATCATTCAGAGAGACGCTGGATTTGCATGATGGTGTTATGTCCCAGACACAGATCTGAAAAGACTTATCCAACCTTCAACTTGAATTCTTGCCGAGTTCACTGTATTTGGGTCAGTTCAACACATTTGAGTCATGCCTCCCCTCCCCTCCCCTCAGTTTGAGGTATTGTGATCTCAGCTTGCAGTGTGCACGAGTGCAAACTTCAAGGCCAGACACTGAATGCTCCATCATGACATGATGTACTTCAAGGATAATGTAACTTGTGTCCATATTTATTTTTTGCATGGTAGTTTGAGGCTGCACCTACAATTAAGGGCTTTCTTTTTAAAATGCAGTTTTAAAAACAAAATGGATCAATGTCAACATGCATTTCAACTCCATGTCGGAAAATATTTCCATCAAGAAACATCGTTTACAACCACAACATTCACAGCCATGTTGTTATTGAGGCTTGTATGTTATTTAAAAAAAAAAAAAAAAAAAAAAAGATTTAAAAGATAGGTAATTTTTTTTTTCAAGGGTTGAACAAGCCACAGTAGTATGTATACTGGGTGTAACTGTAAGAAAGTAATGTGTTAAAATAAAACTTGTACTTAGTGTGGATTCAGCCTGAAGTTGAGTGGCTCCTTTGATCCCATAAAATTATAGTTGAAAACACAATAAATGGAAAATCTCCATTGTATTTTAAAAAAAGAATGTTATAGACATTGCATCATATTGGCTGTTTAAAAAAAAAAAAAAAAAAAAAAAAAGGTAATCTTTGTTAAAACCCATCTCTGTTTTCCATTGGAAATTCCCAAAGACCAAACGGAAGTGGCTCATGCCCTCATCATTGTGAAATGACACATGGAATGCTGGTTTTACAGAATCCTGAGTCCCATAAGTGTCACTGGAGAGAGAAATGTGTTCAGTGATGCCAGCTCAACTTAGCACACAGCGCTCATTTCCTCTTTGCTTCACTTTTGTTCCTACCGCCCATGGAGGAGCAGAAAATGCCCAGGCATTCTGCCTTGGAGTCATTCACATACAAAGAGGAATACTGGGGCAGAAGGCCAACCTTGAAAGTGCTACGTGTAGGGGGCTGGTGAGAACTCTGTTGGGGTACTAACGGTGCTCTCAAGTTTGTGAATATTTTTGAATTCCAAAATCTCTTGACTACTTTCATCAACTGGAAACAAACAACAACAAAAAAAAAAAACAGGCAATTGATTTAATCTGAAGCCCTGTTCATTGTGCTGAAAGGAGGAGACAAAGTAATTACAAGAGCAATTCTAATCCAAAGCACATGCAAACTGGTATGCCATATGTTGTCTATTTATACACCCACAAGTGGTGTAGGTTCTGATGCCCAAGATAAACCTGTTGTAGAAATCAGCATATCTTGAGGTTACACCAGTTTCATTATCAAGTCAGAATCTACTCCATTCTAAACCCTATTCTGGAGTGGTGGCAATGTTCCAAAAAATAAAGCAGTGACAAGCTCGATGTGCTTTATTGCCTTGGTACATATCCACAGAAGAAAAGATAATATATAAACTTAGACAATACTGACCACAAAGCGATATGCTGTTCACTGCTGTACAGTGTGTATTTGAATTGAGACATGAAATTGCTCCTGGTCAATCTAATATCTATGGTGATGTCAGCAAGGCCTTGTAACAGCAGATCACCTGAGACAAGTTATCTGTTGGGCTGCATATGCTTTTCTGATGAAACAACAGTTTGGGGGTACAGCCACCAATCCATGTTGAGATTTAACAAAGATTTGTTTGTTTTAACTGCAATTAGTTTTACTGTTCATTTTGCACAGCAAATGGAAAAAGAACTGAAAGACAAAGAGCAAATATGTATGTTAAATCGAACAATAAATATATATTTAACAAAGAAATCTCTCAACCATCAAAAACATTACCTACGCTGCTAAATCAGACTTCACACGTATAGCGCAAGGCCAGGAAGCTAACAAGATTACTGCAGGAAGCAATTTTTGTTTCTTTTAAAAAAAGGGGGCCAACTACTACGGTACCATCCCTGCATTACCCAATTAAGGGACATCAATCTCTTTAAAGGGAGCACTTCCATCTTAAAGCTCGCACAAGGAAGAGGGGGAAGGGATAACATGGAATGGGGAGTGGTGAAGTAGGTTGGACAAAAGGAGAATGCATCAAGAATATCACAAGATTCATCCTAGCAAGTCGGAGGCCAGTGTCCAGAAAAGCGCCAGAGCATTGAAATTGAAGCCTACACAGGAACACAATAGGCAGCATGGCCTGCAGGAGGTAGACGTCTCATCCCAGGCAGGATATTGGCCTTTGTGAGCATGGTTACAGTATCTGGGTCAATTAAAGTGTCCCAGCTTCAAATGTCTCTTTTGTTGTCAGGGGAATAATGCCATGCAAATTCACAAAGACTGCCTGATACAGCATGTGGTTTAGAAAATATGAACTGTGCATGTCACTTGGAACCAGAAAAAGGTTAAACACAAGGCCATCTCAACATTTGCACAAACTACCACATTTATATGTTCATTTTAATATTACCCTGTTGTCTGCCCACTTTGTCATTCACAGGTATGTGAGACAGGTAATACTGCTGAATCTACATCTAGACCAAAAATAAAAAGCACACTAAAAGCTAAATGCACTGCCATAGGAACAAAAGATTTAACGAGAGAGGGAGCGAGCAAGCAAGCAGTGGGAGAATGGGAGTGGCCCCTTTTTGCATGTCTGCCAATTTAACATGTGAGGACAACACACTCAATACACTCCCGAAGCTTAACATAATGAGGAAAAACAAGCACAGCTCAGAGAAACTGTGGGCAAAATCAAACAGTGTTACTGCACAATAAGCAGCTAGAGAAACACAATAAACAGAGCACACTTTGTAAAGACAAAATATGTGAAAGAGAAGTGGAATTGTTTGCTCTACAAACCAAAAATGCCTATCCCAAAGAAGAAAAATGGCACTGAAATCCACAGATCACTCCCTAGAAAAGTAAATGATTCACTCCATAGTGCTGATGTATCGTCTTATAGGTGCAAGCTGGCATTTCTTTTCCACATCGAGTATTTCACCTGTGAAAAATAACACTCCTAGTTACAAAGAGGCATATGCAGAAAGTCAGGTCAATACAGCTATTTATATGCGGCCTCATTATATAGTGGGGTCATCTCATGCTCTTCCTGGGTGTTCTTCACATTAAATAATATGCATCAGAATTGGTGCACTAGACTCTCCAGAGTCACCAAGATTGTCTTCAAATACATTTCTTGTCATGGTCAACAGAAAATAGGGAGGGCCTGATTATGCAGAGCAAATAAATCTTCTCTTTTGACAGCTTTTTAGGTGACGAAGACATCATTTTAAAACCTTAACAAACAGAGCATCAGCAATGGAAGAGTCCGGGAAGGATTGACAACCAAATAACCTATAAACCTGTCTGGCTGTGTGAAGGAGGAATAGGGTCAAGCTCTGCTTTTTTAAATATGTATTCAAACATAAGGGATTGAAAGAGAATTCAATTTTGATGTGAAAGATAAATGAGAACCAATATTTCAGATTACACATCATATATATTCTAACTGGTTTTCACTAGAATACTTGTACACAACCATCAGGAGCTAATTATATGCCAAGGACAAACACCGTACTTGAACCTTGAACACATAGGCATGTTTTTTGTGTGTGAGAGAGGTGGTGGGGGGGCGCTACTATCTAACGTCAGCAGCATACAGTTAGGCGCCACTGGTAGAGGGCATCACCTGATAAGGGTGATACAAACAGATGTGATGATAACCTGAAGAGCCAATATCTGCCCTTTAATAAAAAAAGTATATCAAGTTTACATTTAGTGTACATTAGTATCATTACTGGCACATACAGTGTGATGATTTGCAGGCCAAGGAACGCTGGAGAATTAAAAAAAAAAGTCAGACACAATATGTCCGACCCCATTTTGCCACCCTCTCGGGCTGAGAAAACAAACAACTTTGCCACATATGGGTCTCTTTGCCTTAATACACTAAAATTATAATTCAATATTTATGATAAGGACAGTGGTGCTATGATGTTCTGAAAAATTATATGCATTGCCAATACCGCTAAACTTATTCTGCATCCTTGTTGCACAGTAGTCAACATGGAGAAAAAAAAAAAAAGAAAAAGGTTTCTTTCTAAATCCGCATACTGCCAAGATTCAATCTGTCGTCACAATATGTGGCAGTTATCTAGGCCATGGCACTCCCACGAAAAAAAGGAAAAACATTTTAAATAAATAAAAATGGCAGAGTGACTGTGGGATGAAATCTAATTTATGCAGTCTGGTAACAATAAAGAATAAAACAAATTCAACCCCACCCCACCAGTGATGCTTTAGTGGGGAACTGGAGCGAAGCCTTCATTACAACATATTGATCTCAGCAAACAAAGACCCTGAATTCATTGATCCAGTTTCAGAAAAAAGGGGGATGGGAGCAGGCAATCAACTGCTCTTTCAACAAACTCCTAGTAAAACTGCTGCTTAAACTTAAAAAAATTAATAAATAAATAACCAGAGTAGTAAAATGAGAGAGACGACCATGAGGTTGTTCAGAGTCCCATAGTGTCAAAGAAAATGTCAAACATGCAGCAGCTGCAGGAACTTCTGAGTCTCATGTTGCTCTTTAATTTTTTTCATGTGCAGCATGAAGGCTCCAAAGTACCTATAGATCTCATCTTGAAAAGGATCTCGAAAACAAATAAAAGAGAGTTTCTGAATAAATTATTCAACACTGCCACAGGCATCAATAAATACCTCATACACCCCAAAGAACAAATACCTAGACAGAAAATTGTTCTATGTCTCAGCAAAACTATTGAACAACTGCTGTTTTTAGTCCTAAACCTATACCAAAAGGGCTGAATCTCTTTTATGTTGTTGGATGACAAATACTAATAAAACCTGAACAGCTGAGAGGCTAAATATGTTGCTATTATTTGATTCCACATGTTTTCCTCTAAGAGATGAACGACGGTCTCTGTAGGTCAGGATAACAAAGCAGAGATGTGGTGCATTTTTGGCCTCCCTAGTGATGTGTCAGGACCTCTTTGGCTGGGCTCTCATTCATCTGTACCTCACCAAGAAACCCCCACCAGCTTTATTCCCAATCCAAGATGAGAGAAAAAGGGTCGACTACGTTGGTGAGCACTTGCCCCGGTTTACGAGAGAGGGTCGGGAAGGGTCACGTCTCACCAAACGCTGGGGCCCCTTAAAAATACGCGTGAGTAGCCCCAGCTGTACACAAGACCAACAGAATCTTAACCGAGCGCGCAGAACCAGAAAAACCTAACGTCTGTGTGAGTCGGTGAAAGATTTTAAGTTTCACAAATATGGCTTTTCTGTCAAAACTGACATATGAAATATGCTTTGTTTAAAAATGCATGCATTTATAACAGGAAAACAACAGTTATTCTTAAATTTATAGCAAATTTTGAAACATACTGGGCTTCAGAGAGGTTTCCTGTTGATATTCACTACAGACAGTGACACAAATTGTTTCAATCACATTATTAAACTGGTCAGCTGTAAATCACCCCCCTCTGTCTTATCTGAGGAGCCAGCTCACTGGAGCCTCTTGTTATCATCACATTTGAAGCACTGAACCAAGGTCAAAGCCAACTATAAGTATATTTCTTTCTCCGTCATCAAAGCTTGTCAAGAAAATAACCAAAAAAATCAGGAATGAAGTTTGAAGGAAAGGAAAATGAAAGCAGAGAAGGTTGGAAGCAGATATGGCAGAACACCACAAAAGGAGACTGTATTAAGGCCAATTAGGCTTTTGGGCCTTTCATTAACCTAGTTTTTAGGGAGGGAAACCTCTGCTGAATAATGCTCCAACTGACTCACTTTGCTTTCCTGCTTGAAAGGCTTCATCAAGAAAAGAAAATGGACCAAAAAAAAAAAAGCCACAATGCGTATCAGCTCTCCAAAGCCAACAGAATTCCATCAGGCACCAAGGGGCAAGCCACCCGCAGCCACAGCCTACCTGAAATTAAATAAAATCTAGAGAATCCTGGTGCTTTATCAAACAACTAAACAAGGTAAGTGGAAGCACATCACAGATGTTGATAGACTTGATTTTATTTGGCCTGTATGATGGACTAATGAATAATCACTTCTTTTTACTTTAGTATCGGGGCAGGGCAAATATTCCAACCTTAAGAACAAGGTCACATGGGTTCCAGAGGGTAGACAATCCTCCTACGTCTGGTGGGGTTTTGCATCTACAAACTATGAGCTCAGCCTTGCTTTAATGGATCATTGGAGAGGACTTTTCATAGAAGAATAATTATCCTTCCTGGCTTTTCCCTGTGCTGCTCTGCCAAAAAGAACTTTGAGGAGATAAATTTTCAGCAACTCCACTGAAAACCAATGGGGCATCACTTGGCTAGCTAACAGATGAAATTTTTGTTTACACCACCGGGAACAAGATTAACTCAGTTAACAGGCTGGCCGCAATTGCCGTTATCAAATCTACAGGATGTCTTCAATTTAGCACATACAATACCTGCCATTTACATGGTAACTGCAACCATTTCCAGGTTTCACAGGACTCAGGATGTGTATTCTCTTAACAACAAAGGGAATGCTGCAATTAGATGGAACAAAGATACCCAACAGCCCATAGTCTAAGGTATACCCGGGGTCAAATGCAATATAATACAAGCAGAGGACTCGTATTACTGACACTTTACACAATGTTCTGATAACATTACACAGTCACTCAACCAGATCCAATTTCAAATAAGTCAACTAAACCGACAGGCAACGGATGGCTACTCATCAATAACGTAATGAGAAATCTATGCCTACTAAAATTAGCTGATGACTGTATTATTTTCACACTTTTGGCAGTGTTCCTGATTTTCACTGACATTTTATTCACTATTCGAGGTCTTTCAGGGCAGAAATGACAAAGCTGAAGAATCGCCAGGGAAAGTGAAGTACCCCGCTGTATGTGGCGAAAGAGGCAACAGCTTGAAAATGAAGTCAGTTACTAGGTCAAAAACAATATTCCAAACCAGCATGGCGAAAGCAAAAGAGGAATACTCGTCACACTGTGGGAGCTTTGTCTTTCAAAACATGCCACAGGACACTCTCATTAGAGAATGCAGTTTCATTAACATCATCCCACGCTGCTGAGCCCTGCTGCATCACAATGACACAGGAGTGCCCCTCTCTGTCAAGGAAATCTCCTCATAGCAACAACTCGCTGGGGGAGGGGAAAGGCACTGAAAGGGGGGGACTGAGTGTGGGGGCAAACAAAAGGGGACCCGATTACCCCTGGTCACGGCTCATCCACAAGCCAACGCAAGGAAATCCATCACCTACAGGATCAAACGGAAACTTGTGCACAAGGTAAAAAAAAAAAAAAAAAAAAAACAGTGAAAGCAGCACCCACCCATCTAACCACTCTCTTCCCTCTCTCTTTTCCTCTCTTGTCACTGCCACCACCCCCTCCGACTCTCTGACTCACACCAACAACAGCGTGCAAGTTTTAGACACACACTGTGAAATCCAACACAAGTGAGAATGCTTTCTGGTCCAAATGACCTCAAGGCTCCCACCCTTCTAATGGCACCTGGGTGATATATTCCAGTTTTTATTACTGTCTGTAGACCTGCGTACCATTTCATGGTAGCGACATCCTCATTTCACCAATATTAAACTCCAAAGCAGCAGTATTGGTCATGCCTGCTGCAATATAATGAAGCACTGTGAACATTTATATTGTTTTTCACTTTCTTGCCAGCACCAGGTTGTATAGTACTCATACATATGCACATTTTGGAAGACATTTCTCTTAAGTGGGATAAGCAGTACATCACTGCAGTTGGTTTACATTAACAAAAATACATGCATATTATTTAAGTCTGTGTTTAAGCTATTTTAAAATAGAATAAGAAACAGAATTTTGGCACAAAATGGAAAAAGAAAAATCCAGTGTCAATATGAGTAGGGAAATGTTGAATAGCTATGCTTATTCTTTTAAAGTTGCAGAAGTTTTCAAATTGTTGTTCCCTGCAAAAAGATAATTGCAATGCTATAAGATTTTCCTCCTTTTAATTATAAAGAGTAGTTAACAGCCATCTACAAATTCCAAGTAAAGCACAAAAGCAAAGCAGTCACAATGTGTAAAATATCACTTGGGTAACAATCAATGTCTATGCTTGCTGTGAAAGGAAGAAAAAAAAAATAGAATGCAAGCAAATTGAACAGAAGCTACACAAAGTTGAACCCCATTCGAGCTGGTTTACAAGGCGAACTACATGACTTGCAATACCACACAACTGCACCGAAGCTAATTGTTTAAATATGTCAGGCTTGTTCCGATCCTCCCCCTGTAATGTAACACACGGAGGCAGGCACACTCAACTGATTTGCATGCAGACACATGGAGAATCTCAAACACAGACATAACCAGCATCACGCATGAAAGAGAAGTACAGATATTTCAGCACTCACCACTGAAAAGTGGCTGTCCTTTCTCTGCAATATCTGGCAGCGTGACAGTGTATAGATCTTCAGAGAAGCCTGGTCTGCATGGTGGGGCACCTCTGCTCTCTGCTGCAATCTGTGATTGGGGGGGAGGGGGGGGATAGTGTGAGTGTTTTTTGGGGGGGGACAATAAATCATAAATCAACCTTCAAAAATGCACCACGTTGCCTCCACAACCTCCTGGTCACGTTCTTGAGTTCCTGCAGTTGTACAAAAGCATCTGTTGTTTTTATAGCAGGGGCTGCAATTAGGATAATGAGGCCAAAAGGGTTAAGCATTAGCCAAAAAGCATGGTTAGGCAAGAACAAGCTCCATTTGTCCCAGACTAGGGGCCCAAGCTCAGGGTAGTAGTCAACTCTCTCTGATTAACACACAACTCTGGACAAACATTCTTCACTTTGAAGTACAAAAACAAAGGAATAAAGGGTAAATGCTAACAACTCAGCGAGCAGGAATAAACATGCATATGCAAACATCTCAATAAACACATAAAACCTAATGTGTTTATTTCAAAGAGACTGGCAGATGATGATTGAGCTACTTTTTTTGGCTTGGTTTTGTAAAAAAAAAAAAAAAAAAAAAAAAAAAAAAAAGACCTGTTCCGGATGTCAATATGAAAAATGTACCCATTAAAAAAAAAAAAGTGAAAACAGAAATATTAGAATAAAAATAACTGAAGCTTGTGTTTAAAATTTGGATTTAGCACTAGATAGATAAATAAAAACACAAACACCACCAGTACAGAATCAAAAGAAAAAGAAAATCACCAACAATACACAACTCTAACCCTATATCTGAAAAGCACTCAATCACACAACCTCAGCATTGATTCAGCTTTTGGGAACAGAAGCCTGTCCTTATTTCATTGCATGCTTTCAGTAAAGAATGTAAAACGAGAGGAGTCTTGGTGAAAAAGAGCATTGTGGGTATCCGTGCCACTTGCCATTCTTAATCAGAGGAATTTAAATGGGAAATGCTTGCAGACGGGGGGGAGGAGCACAAATTGACTCCTACAACAACGGCAGCGGGACTTGCATTTAAGGATTTAAATGTTTTTGTTTTTTTTAAAGCTAGTCCTTTTAAAAGTAGTCTCTGTATATTAAAAATTGGCCACAACAAACTATCCAGGATACATGTAAGATGACACAGCCGAGAAAACACAACCCAATAAATTATCTCAACAAACCCCTCCATTTTAATATCGTTGGTTTACATCCTCCGGGTTGATAACGTTAACTTTCTGTTAAGTTGGGTCAAACATATACGGCGTTATGATGAAAATGTTTAGCGGTCTACTTCACGTTGTTGCTTCTAACGACTTCCACCAGAGACAATTAACGCGACAGCGGACAGCGACGTACTGCAGCAATCTACATAAATATTAAACCTAAACTAAATATAACCGACTGATATCTAGGTTAATCTAGGCCTGCGCCGCTCCGCTTCAAAGACGACAAGATTCAGAGAGAATTTCAGTTATGTTGAGCTACATCACCACCGATTTGAATGATCTCAACCGAAATAATGAATTCAAATGTGCGCAGTGCTTCGAGCATCTCGTGAGCGTTTAAATAAATAGAGGCGCTAGCTAGTAATTGCCGCCGAAGTCAAAGGAAGCCCGGCAGCTACTTCATCGTCATTGTGTCCTAACTGCACGCAGCCTACGGTGTCCTGTGGGCGGCTAGCTCGTAACTCAGCAAACAGCATCGTTACAGAAACAGAACAAGCACCGAAAACTGTCCGGTGGAACTCCGCTGGAAACGGCTCGGAAATTACCTGCAGTCCTGCCAAGACCAGCAGCAGAAGCAGACCGCTGCTTTCGTGTAGCGAGTACATTGGTACGCCCGTCGCCGCTTAATTCCTTTCTTCGGAATCCGTAAAAAAAAAAATAAAACAAAAAGAAAAAATAAGAAAATATGAAAAAGAAAAAAAATATCCAACGGACTCAAGGACGGCCTCGGAAGAGCTCCCTGTGTAACAAAGGCAGGAGCAGCAGAGTGAACGGTGGCGGCAGCATGTAGCAGCCTCCTCCTCTGTCTCTACCCGGTCCGTACTGAGGGAGAGCACTGCCTGGTACTGAGGCTGCTGCTCCCTCCCATCCAGTCCCACACAAAAACAAAACGAGCCCCGGCCACTAGTCTATAAGCTGCCCATCTCACTGTCTCTCCCTACTGGTGACACAGCCAATTTCATTATTGATACAGAGCGGGTTATGCTTTCAACAGTGCTGTTGTCTCCCATTTAGGTCGTATTTGAATCTTTGGTTTGGTTTCTTATTGACTTTATTGCTGTAATTTAGTGATTTGTCGGCTTAAAATTGTATGTAAAAACGTAGACGGAGCTTTATAATGTTGATTACATTGATTCAAAACAAGTATGATAGCCATCTTCCATTTGAAAATTAAATATCTCTAGTTTGCTCTCAATTGAGATGTATAATGATGAATCTTAAAGTGAGCATGATCTCACTATGAAGTCCAAGTTAAAAAATGATTATTTGAATCACCCATCCAGCATGTTCACATTAACCCCATCTGGATTAAATGTGGACTACTTGGGTACAAGACTGAAGTGGATACATGGCATAGGTTCCTTAAAATGTTAGAATTATAGGGTCTAATGGGGAATGCCATATGGGCCAAATAAACTAAGCACACAAAAAGTAAAGAAATTTATTGTAACAATGCTTCTTGGCAATAAATCTTATCCCGTTGTAAAGCCCGTGTATCTCCCTTTTAAACGGTGCCCCATTTGTAAGGAACATTAATTTTTGTGGGATTAGCAGCAGAGCTGGGTATGTGGGTTGGACCCATGAACAATTTGCCAAATCTTCTCTGCCAGTGCCAAACAACCTTTTTTGGGTTTTTTTTTTTTGCTGTTGACTCTTGTTTGATGGATTGGATGATTGAAATCTGAAGAAACGAGGCACATTGGCAAATTAACAATTTAAATGTATTTATTTCACAAACAGTGGTATGTTGAAGAACCTTACACAGCAACAACAGCCTGAAACCTCGGTCACACATGCTGTGAGATGGCATCCGATTTGTCAACTAGCATTTGTTGCAAGTCAGCCAGCGTGGTTGTGTTGGTCACTCTGACACAAGTGTTCAGTGGGATTGAGGTCAGGACTGCTGGCAGGTCATTCAGTCCTCTGCTCCCAAATTCTGGAGGTAGGCTCTGGTAAATCCTGCTCTGTGGGGTGAGCGTCGTCATCTTGGAGGACAGAGTTTGGTCACAGACTGTGGAGGTTTGGGATTGCCACAGGTTGCAGAATTTCATCTCGACATCTCTCTGCATTGAGATTGCCTCTAATGATGACAGGCCTCATTTTTACATTAAAGGAGCTGCCGCCCCACACCATGACACTGCACTGAAGATGTGCTCTCCACATCTTCTCCACACTTTGACCCTATGATCCAAGTGCAGTAGACAGAATTTGGCCTCATCACTGAACATAGCATTCCTCCACATATTCAGATGCCAATCAGGCACCTGATTGCCAGCACCTGGGGGTACCAGAAGCGGAAAAACAAGAATCAACTGCAACAGCTGTTTGGCATTGGCAGAGAAGATTTGGCAGATCTTTAATGGGTGCAGCCCCCATACTCAGCTCTGCTGCTCGTCCCACAAATGCAAGCTCTTTACAAACGTGACACCATTTAAAATGGGAAAAAAAAAACAGGTTTTCCAAAAGTATAAAATGTATTTCCGAGAGCTCAGTTCAATTCAAATCAAAATTCAGTTCAACTTAAAATACTTTATTAATCCCCAAAGGGAAACTCAATAGTTGTAGTAACTGTCATGATTTAAGTCTGTTCAGTGATTCATTATAGATGCTTATTGCTGTGGGCAAGAAGGATCTTCTGTCGCGTCTGTGTTGCAGCAGATCTGAGGAAGCCTCTGACTGAAGACACTGTTACTGAATCACTGTGTTGTGAAGAGGACGCTCAGAATTGTCCATGATGTTCTTCATTTTATGAAGTATCCTCCTTTGCAGAATCAGCTCCAGAACAGTCCACAGAACAGAGCCAGCCTTCCCTTTTATCAGTACTGTTACAATAATTTTGTGTTTAGTTAATCTAGAGCCTGTGAGGGACACAAGTGTACTCAGTGGGGACAGGCTAAGAAGTAGGACAAATTGTTTGGGTATAGTTTCAGTAACACGCCCCACCTTAAATCCAGGTAGATCACATTCAGAATCCGTGTGGGCAACGACAAGTAGGTCCACCATGGCATCTGCAGACAAACCCACAAAGGACCAGTTTTGCAGCTACTTTTAGCTCCTATGGGAGACCCGTGTGAATGCTGGCAGAGGAGGACACTCTAATTCACTTATAAATACAAAGAGAGTTGAAAAACAAAGCGGGGAGAATACTGTATAATTAAATTTATTTACCATTTCATATTTGGATATTGCTGCATTTTTCATATAACATTTGAAGTTAACTTTCTTATTTCCGATAATGACACACTACACTCGATATTGCTTTTCATTTAAATTCCATCCACCAGCTCCAGGCTCCTTTGAGAAAAATGTGTTCTGAATGTCACAGGCATCAGTAAATCAGAATTCAGTCAGCTATCTGTTAGCCTGCATAAAGAGCAGCCCAGACTCTATCGATCATTAAGGGTGAGATTCTGATCACAACTACTGTTGGATAATTACTGTTAACTGCATCTTTGATCTCAAGGGTTATTAATTATCAGCAATTTGGTGCTAAATTTGTTTGCAGAATCCATCTGTTCCCTGCGTTCCTAAAGCTCTCTGTTTACTAACAACTCAGTCATACAGGAAAAAAAAAAACATTATTTTGCAATCGCTTCATTCCTCTGTTCTTAAGCTCAGAATTTTTAAGTAAAGCTTTTCATGTTCCCCAAAAACATTCAATGAATAATTCCCTCGTATTATCTTCTCATGTGACACAGCTCAGTGAAAGTTAAATCACCTGGGTTGTGCTGCTGACACCTAATTATCCATGAGATGGCTCTATAGAATGGATTGCATCTGTGACACTGAAATATTTTGGTTCAGTACTCGAGACGGTACTTATTCCCATCTCTAAATAATAAACAAACCGTGACGTTTGGTTCACCTCTTTCTGGGCCAATCTATTATTTTACAAGTTATTGGCATTTGAGGTCCAGCGTTGTTTGTGTGTGATGAGAGAAATGCTCCTCCTTCAAATCAAACCCTTCAGTCCGGAGAGTGCGGTGAAATCCTGAACAAACAGCGAGAGCTATCACAGCCCACGAGCAGTCAGCGCACACACATGCGCACACACATGCGCACGCACGTACACATGGACGGGATGACAGAGCTGAATAATTCTGCAAAGTGTTTCCCTCTTGTAAAAAGCAACTCCTGTCACTTGTGCTCTTGTCATTGATTAGTACTTGTTGTCATTTTGTGTTTTAAAATAATTAGACTCTCAGATGGAAATTAATGCAATTGCAAGAAGAAAGACAGTGCAAGAAACTTGAGATAACACACTTAGCCCAATAAAGAACAATTGCTGCATGTATGGATTCCTGCAGCCAGATTTTCCCTTCACTATTAAAGAAATGGCAAAATGTGTCTGTTTTTTTTCTCTTTTTTTTGCTAAAAGCAGTGATTTTAAATGTGCATGTCTTTTGTTTGCTGAGGCTAAATCGAGCCAAGGATCAAACTGCATGACCTGTTGATAATTGACATTGCATTTTGTACAAATTGTTAAATTTATATAACTTAATCTAATTGAGAGTGGGATCAAAATGCTCCATCTCTTTGATTAATGCAGGGGCAGTTATCTTTCATCAGTACTTGTCTAGGGAGGGGAGGAGGCGTTCGTGGGAATGCAATTTGGACTTGGTGCATTCAATCAAACAATATCATGTTACATGATTCATAACGCCGATCTGAGACCCCCCCGACAACCCTGAGTATTGGATGTACCTGAATTCAGTATGGTTTAAAATGTGCAATTAGAGGAGAAATTTACCTTCAAGGTTGCGGTGCAGCCTGGGGATAATATATTCTCTGGCCTGAGCTTTTCCTTGTATCGACAGATAATGCTGCTTTGCAGGCATGTGTGAGGCCACTCTATGATGCATGTTAGCTGTACTGCTGGCACTGCAGTAGACTGTCATAAGCACAGGTGGCCAAGAGCTGGTGGCCTGCTAGGAGCCCTTGATTCCACACCTTTTACTCTGCACAATTGGATGTGGTCTGGAGCGTTGCAGCACAGTGGCCTTGATGGCACTGGAAGAAAAATGGACGAGGTCAGCAGCACTTTCACATCTGCTGACTTTGTGTTGATACAGGAATATGACACAGTCCTCCCTCCGCTCCCACATACTGTAACATAGTGCTCAGTCATTTCTTTTCCGAGCCAAGCAATATACAGTGAAATTCTTGCATGCAGGGTCTTTCTTTTGACATATTGAGACCCCTTTAAAATGACAGCGAATATCAGCATTCTGTCAGTAAGGGAGAACATATTCTCATTACATATAAGTACATATATCGTGACCCCTTTTGACAGCTGGCTAATTACATTGTCATGGGCGATCCCATGCAAGTCAAAGGTCATTTTGGAACAAATTAGTGAGATGAAAGGAGCAACCTAGTTGTCAAAGCCATTATCAGTTTCAATCAAGCTTCATTGTCATGCATTCAATGAAAGATCTCTAAGGAGCACTGTGTTGCTCTGATTGTTCTGCTCTCAAGCCAAATGGACTCATTCAGTCCTTTATACCATATCAACAACACAGAAAAATAGAGTTGTGATGTGTATGAGGCAGCACTGCAACCGTTTACATGTTGTAAAGACTAAATGAAGCTTCTTCTACCTTTCAGAAGATTTTCACATCAAGGTTATTTAATGTCTTCCCCTCCGTACTGTGTGGAGTGCATTCCCTATAAACAAAAACCAGAGCACGATCACTGAAATGTTCTGGTTCTATTGTATTTCTTACAAAGCGACAAACTGCACCAGAGACGAATGCAAACATTTCTGCCGAGCCCTTTCTCTGCACTTTCTTGTAAAACTACATGTGAGTAAAACAGCATGGTGCCGGCCCCAAATGAAGGCAAAAGTGCTGCCTTGCAAGCAGCTTCGGCAATGTCTGGCAGAGTCACGGAGCTTTAGCATTAGTACGCCTGCCCCCATTTGTGGACTGGTATTTGTGCTGGAGGCCATATCTGCCTGCTGTGTGCTGGTGTGGGTAACAGATCTAATGGTGACTGATTGCCTGGTTAAACGCAATTGTACTGGACCCCTAAGCGACCCAAGCAGAGAAAGAAACATATTTAATTAGTGGTGGATGTATGAATGCACAGTAAATCTTTATTATATGGCCATGTCATCTCTGAAAGGTGATTTTGCTTATTTGCATTTTTTTTAATACAATTGTGTAAAGTTATGAACAGTAGGCAACAGGTAGAAATAGTAGCAATACATTTGACAGTGTTGTTGGAATGCCAACAGCTGTCAATATATTTCAGCAGGAATTACACTGATGGACTGTCTGATGAAGGAGCCAATCAATGGAGCCAAGCCACAGCATGGTTTAAAATATTAACCACGTAGTGCACTGCAGAGAACCTCTTTCTCACGGATAAGATCCCACATGCGGTGTTGCTCAGGGAAATGTACTGGGGACCAAAATATTCAGAGCACTCATTAAATGTACCTCTCATTAGAGACAAGACTGTTTGAATTATAAAGATGTAATGACTCTGGGCCAACTTATTTTGCATCAGTTTCTGCAACATCAGGGGAAGAAAGCAAAAAATAAGATTTAGTAAAGCAAAGTTTTACATGTAAAAAACATAAGAAAAAAAACAAACAGGATATACAAACACTTCCTATTAAAGATGGTCTGCATATGCTTTATGCTTGGATACAGCTTTTTTCACTAAGTTTTCTGAGGAAATTTAGAGTTTGACATCCAGATATGGTCTCCAAACACTTTGGCTATGAGCGCACTGCAACTGGAGAGTTCAGACCTATACAGTTCTTGGCAGAGCTCCCTGTGAGTAGACCAGGCTAAAAGGCTGGAAAGCACAGAGATACAGGCTTGTAAAATCATACTTGGCCAGAGATACTCAAGGTGCCCAGAGGCTCTCTGCTCTCTTGGATTGTGCACTCTAGCAGAGAGACGCACTCAGCTGTGTCTCAACTTGGCCAGAAAGCCGCTGAAGTCCAACTTCAGTGACTGGTTAACCCTCTTCAAGGGGGAATTCACAGGGCAGACAAGAAACTCAAACAAGCTGCCCGTGTCGAAACGGTGAACTGGAACGTACGAGAGAAAATCCCCATATGTGAAACTCTGAGATAATAGATTTATGATATTCAAATTTTTGATCTCCTTTGTACTGATATTTTAATGGAACATCAAAATGAGTCAGACTGTTTTCATGAGCCAACAGTAATGCTGAAAAGACAGTAAAGCAATAAACTGATTGTGATGAATCTAAAGACACAGATCCATTCTTTTATTACTCTTCCCAGATGAATGAGAAAATAATACATGCAGCTGATGTTGTAATCTGAGCTTGCACAGTAAAATTGGAAAGTTTGTTTGAGTAGATAGTTTTATCAACCATACATGAAGGTTCAGTATTTCAAACACTCACATGCAGTCAGCCTGCAGGTAATGAATGCATTGTTTATTCACTCAGAATTGCTTTTTATTATCACGACATGTTTTGTGTGAGTGCCCACCCATATTCTACACTAAGCAAGTACAGACATATCATACTGTTGGTAACAAAACAGCACCTTAATGGCAGACTTGCACTGGAAGATCATTATTTTCAGAATGATTCATCACAATGTTCTTTTTTCTTTCCTTTTTATCCTGTTTCCCCTCACTGCTTTCCTGCTACATGAATATTACAGCACAGATCACACAAATTTTCCGTCTATCCAGTCTCTATACACATTTCATCCTGTTTAGGGTCACGGGGGTGCTGGAGTCTATCCCAGCTGTCATCGGGTGTGAGGCGGGCTACACCCTGAATGGGTCACCAGTCCACAGGACCACACAGACACAAACAACCGCCCACACTAATACCTATCCACGGCCCATTTATAATCACCAAGCAACCTTAAATCTATGTTTTTGGACTGTGGGAGGAAGCCAGAGAACCCAGAGTAAGCCAAGGTAGGCACAAGTCCATGCAGAAAGGCTTCAGCAGTGGTTCGTGCGGAATATTCCTCCCGTATAAAACCTTAATGTTCAGCCTCAGAGGCTCTTTGAAGTGTGAGGACCCCTGTGATGTCCTCAATTTTCCTTCTTATCGGCATTGATCTGCTAGAAGACAAGGTCTGTGGTAGTGATAGCCCGGTCTGTCTTATTTAGGAGGGCAGCAACAGCCTGCCTGAGCACAAGGGCTTGGATTGGATCTATACGAAGGCTGTTCCCACTGCTTATCCATCCTGCCTCACACTGAGCTTTCTTATCTACAGCTTTATTTGCGAGGCAGTCAGGGAATGCGACACTGGCTTTTGTAATCACAAGGGTAATAAGATTAGAGGTTACAACAATTAATGTTTTTTTTTTTTTTTAAGTTAGTTATCTTAATGTTTTTAGCCGGAGAGTTTAATTTTTGCATTCATTGCTTTGCTTTCTTGCAAATGGAAGACAAGCCTGATTACAAAAATGTGTTAATAATTGCTGTGGGCTTAAGAAGGAGCCAAAAGCCTGCTCGCTGTCCGAGTCTGTCAGATTGCATAAAGAGGTACGCTGGGAAAATTAAAATGATCAAAACCACGATAAAAATAATGATAAAAAGAAAGCAGGTGAATATACCATCATTTTGAACCAAATTAATCATGAGATATTAAAATGCTTCATAATTTGAGGTGTTCTTCCTCTGAAACATGTGGTAACTATGGTAATGAAATTGTACATTTAAAATAGTCTTCTGACTCCCATCAACTAAATTAAGAATATTATACATTTAACACTTGACAATATCATTGATTTAACACATTATACTTTATTCTATTAAGATAAAAACACAATCCTTATTCACAGTAATTGCCGTATACCTACTCCAACACATTTGCGAGTGGATATTAGTATCAATTTTTCCCCCTGCCAGTGTGAACACAATCATTATGTGGTGTATTATGCACTCCACAGCTCATTAGCAGTCAGCAGGTTATCCAAAGATGCTGATTTTCCTTTCATTAAATCAGAAAAATAATGCAGTATTTCTCATCAGAATCAGATAAAAGCTGAAAAATGAAACACCCCAATGCCAGCAACATGGAACCATTAAAGAGCTTTGTTGCTCCTGCATGCAGTGATAGCCCTCTACTGCTTTCTTTACCTTCTACAAAGCACGGCTGTACCATTCATAAAAGCAGTCATTAAAAATGAAGCATTATTTTAAAGCAGCGTGAATTCCTTTTTTTTTCTGGCCAGTTATCATAGCTTTAAAGCAGTCCGTGTGAAGAAGGGATACAAGAAGGGCATTTGTGGCCAAAGCAGCAGATGTTAGTGGCAGGTTGCACAGAGTGAAGGGTGCCTCATTTGGCTCACTCAGGAGATGATCATGAGACATATTGCCTTTTTTTCTTGCCCTCCGTGAGACACATGACCGCTCTCGTCAACCGCATGGGAGTTCGACAAGAGTCTGTGGGATGCAGCAATCAGTTTGACGGTACATTATTACCAGTGTTTGCTGAAAAAAACAGAACATCAAAAATACCACGACTGAAGTTATTTTCCCATGTGCCCTTTTGAAGATGAGGTTTCCCACTTTTAAACATGAACCTTGCACATGTTAAGACAGCAATTTACACTAAAGAATTTTCACAAAAAGCTTCGAGAAGTGCTCCGTGGTTCCCTGTGATTTCTTTTTTTCTTTTTTTGTTCAATTCCTCTCCCACCTTTCACAGTATCTATTTGGGCTTCATTGATTCACTTCTCAATGATGCCGGCTTGGCCAAGTCTCTGCTGACCCTGCAGAAAAAATATCAGCCAGGCTGTCTAACAGTCACTGTTCCGGTTTCACACACACACACACACATGCAAGCAAGCAGTGAATGATTGTGTCAGTGAGCTGGAAGTGAGTCAGCCTGCTGCTTCTGCGGCCCTCACAGCAGAACCATAGATTAGCGTCGCACTGAAACAACATAAGGCTGGGAAGGGGGTGGGTGGGTGTTTGCGTCCACTGCACAGCGACTCCAGTACGGGAAAAACTGATGGGATCGTCTTGCAGTTGTCAACAGGCCCAGGGACACAGGCGCTCATCTGTGCCTGAGCAGCCATGTGTCACCTTGAGCTCTCCGGAGGAGGTGTCCGGACGCAAACCTGCTGGGCCAGACAGGGTGTGAAGAAGGAGGCAGGATGAAGGGACCGAGGAAGTAGAGCTCGCTATCCAGCTTTCAGTAGGTGACATCCGCGACTAAGCTGAATAACTTGAAGAAAATTCAGAACAAGAGTGAAAAAGACAACTTATATTTTCCAACACGACCTGCAGCATTAGTGGAAAAAGAAATAATACTGGCAGAGCTTTGATGCCTACTGTGTCCTCATTTCCACCTCCCGACCCCTGCCCCCTTTCTGCCATGCATTATAAACGGTTGATTGTGACAATGACAGCTCTTCAGGTGTGCAGCATTCTATATTTGTTATTCAGCTCACAGGCATTCCTGTCCCTCTCTCCTACCACCTGCACAGGCACACACACACACACACACACACAGAGTTATATGCACAAACACGCATGCACACAAGCGCAACGTATCGCTCACAGCTGCTGTGTCAGCAGGATTCTGGAGCCAGAGAGGGGGGGATATTACATGAATCAGCCTCACACAACCATTAGATTTGTAGTGCTGTGATCCAGAGTCACAATTTAAAGTGACCTTTTAAGGTTAGATTCTGATTCTGTGGGATTCTGGTGCTTCATTTTAGACATATTCATATACAGTAAGGGTATGTTTGCATACCAGGACAACCTCGAAATCATAACATACTGCCTAAATGCAATGTCAGGAATGCAAAGATGCTTGGTAACATTTTTTTTTTTTTTTAGATGAGTTTGCATTTATGCTTTAAAGGATATACAGTAGTACAATCGTATGTTAATGTGTCTCCATAAGGCGACTGTCCACACAGTCAGGTGATGACACTGATGACATTGTCCTGAGTTGCCCTTTCACATTTGCAGTGCACAGGAGATTTTCCATATCAGTCACAGGCTGACTAAATATGTGGTCTGGTTTAGGTGGGCCTCAAGAGCTCTCTGTAATTTGGTCATAAACAACAGAGCCGATATTTTTCCAGTGTTAAATGACCCTGTCACTCTGAGTCACTGCTCAATGTGAGTTTTGCATGCACAGGTAAGAGGCTGCTCACAGAGCATACACACAACTCACATCTTACGGCAACCACTCACTGGGTAGGGACAGATCCTTCTTCATGGTTCAATGTTTGCACTCTAAGGGTTTCACTTCAGTTGCATGGTAGACTTCTTATCAGAATGCACATTGGCACACTGTGAATTCTCTGGATAATTACTTATGCTACTCATGCATGAGCTTAATTTAGACATTAAAAAGAGTCTGTACGAGGAAGCTGTGTCAGTTAAAAAAAAATCCTCTAATGCTCTCTCTGATTGATACAGGTATTTGTGTTCTCATATGCAGCTCCTTTAGGTAATGCCTAGTTCAGGGCTGTGGTGCATTTGCAAAATCAGCATAAGCAGTACATTAAAAAAAAAAAAGTTAAAATCCAAGTAAAGTCGGAAAATATGTTCTCTCAGGTTGTCACATCACAGGAAAAACACGCTGCTAAACACAAATGATAAAACAGTCCCAGAGTATATAAAATTAGATTATAAAGTAATGAGAAAATCAGTAGTGTTTCCTACTTTGAAATGCTGAAGATGCTTTCTACTAAGGATGCTGACTAACAGCTTTAACTTCTGCTTTAAAGAACCACACTTTGGCAATAAAGCAAATAAAGGCAAATATGTGTTTTATTGTAACCAAAGTACATAGATATGATCTAAAAACACACACAATGCTTTTACCAGCAAAATGAACAACTTGCTCTATGTTCACACTGCTAGCTCAAGTCCAATTTTTAGCATATTCGGATCATTTCAAGATTTTTCTTTCTTTTGACAGTCTGAACAGCAAACAAACAAACATCCATCCATCCATTATATATATGCTCGCTTAATCCTCTCCAGGGTCACGGGGATCTGCTGGAGCCTATCCCAGCTCTCTTCGGGTGAAAGGCAGGGGTACACCCTGGACAGGTCGCCAGTCCATCACAGGGCCACATGTAGACAAACAACCATGCACACTCACAATCACTCGTACGGGCAATTTAGAACAACCAATTAACCTGACACGCATGTCTTTGGAGTGTGGGAGGGAACTGGAGTACCTGGAGGAAACTCACGCAAGCACAGGGAGAACATGCAAACTCCACACAGAAAGACCCTGCTGAGCTTCAAACCAGGAACCTTCTTGCTGTGAGGCAACAGTGCTGACCACTAAGCCACCGTGCTGCCCAACAAACAAACAAACAAAAAACACATGAAACGCAGTTTTACCAAAGCAGATTCAAACTACATGTGGACGAAGGTTTCAAATTTGATTCCAAACCATTTTTTGCCCAGGTCTTTTTACTTTCCACTTTGTCCTTTGTGTCATTCGCAACATTTCAGCAAACAACCACTACACCTACCAGAGTGACAAAAGTAATTCCCATCTCAGCCAGCCTTAGCTGGCATCAGTGGACAGCTGGCACGAGCTGACCATCCACTAACGGCTAACCTGGCTGGACCTCACACCCGACTGCACTGGCTGAAGAAATGAGTGCACAGAGGCATCGTCTAACCCTGGTGCTGTTGTGTAACTTGTAGAAAATTTGCACAATATAACTGTTTGTGACAACAGCAAAGCCAGTTTAGCTCCCTTGATTCTGGTTTGCTTAAATCCATTCTACCTGAGCTGGCCATGGGAACAGCCCTAGCAGTTGAAGGAGATGGTCCGTCTGGCCACAATTAGCTGTTGCAGCGGCATGTCCGTTAATCCCAAGCTGTCTCTGTGGAGAAAAATAAATAAATAAATAAAAACAGTTCTTTCAGCAGGTTAGCAGCCCTCTAACCTCCATGAAGCAACACTAACTAAAAAAAAAAAAAACTACAAATCACACCAAGGGGGTCACACATGCATTTCAGCAGCTCAATGAGGAAAGACCAAGACCATCTGTAGTACAATTGTTTTAACAGGACACCAGAATACACTAGACAAAATATCTGAGGCAACTTGAAACAACATCTTGCAGGTGTGTAAGACTTGTGTGAACCCAAAGAATCAGACACAATAGACGTCCCATACCTGGAACTAGGTACGTCACCTCTAAATTAGTTAGACAACAAAGTCATTAAAAATAATGTTTACGTTCCACCACACCTCCAACATCTATGGGACAATCTTTTGACTTTTTCTTTTCTTCTTCTCAACATTTCTCTGGAATTTGAGTTGGCCCCCAAAGTCTTGTAACTTCTTGGATCTGGACAGGATACAGGAGGTGAATATACCATAGCTTCTATGTATCTAGGACAATACAGCATTAGGGACAGGATTGACTTTTGCTCACCTTAAGACAACACAAAAAAGTCTCCTTCATGTTAAGAATATCAGTTTCAAATTTATTTGAAAGAAGATTTGATTAATTAGGAAGTATTGTCTAGCTATTGCAGTCCCGTTCCTATGATCGCGACTCCCATCCCAGTCATCTCTGGTGACAACTGTGACTAGTTTTATGTCACGTATTAACAACAATGAACCTAGTTCAGAGAGCTACACAGGCAACTAATAGACTTAAGAAAATTATTGATGGAAGAGGAAATGAGAGTGACCTTGCAAGAGATCCGAAAATCTTACGTGTGCCATAAAACAACTCAAGCTTCACTCATATAGGTGGACCTGCTGAGCTAAAAAATTGCAACAGTTCCTCTTTGTTTGTCTTTAAATTCTTATCCTTCTGCATGACGGAGAGAAAACTCGAAACCTGCACGAAAATCCAAAACTATGTTTAACAGTTGAGCATTTCTCAGGGTTTTAAGAAGTTAAGCAGTTATGTTCCAATGCAAACCACAAAGGTATTTACTCTGATTTAATTTGTGATGACAGACCGACAAACTAACAAGGATCTGCTGATTTCCCTTGGCTCTGTAGAACATTTTAGTAACTCTTCTCTCCAGTAACAGTACTTTGAATTGAATGTCTAAATTTTTTTTCCCCCAGAAGTATAAGAACCAAGAATCTGATGTGTTTGAGTAACTACATCTCTCCCCTTCATCTCAATGAGTGTGAAACCGGGACACTAAGCAGAATCTACATTGGATTTGGTCCTTTGGGTAACCCAAACACAACTCCAAATAAGTACTAAATTTAGTCTCTTTCTGACATGAGTCAGCTGTTTGCCAACACATTAGTCACAGCAGCAAAAAAAATTGACAATGATTTATGAAGCTGCTCTCAAGGCACTAAAAATAATTGAAAAATCATCACATTTTGCACTTATTAGTTTTATTGTATGATACCTTTCTAGGCCTGTTGCTTGGTGATGTATTATCACATAATACTGCCCAGCTATTAACTATGTGAAGTGAAGTCACCTTGAGTTTTTTTTCTTGGCTTCCTTATGAGGAAATGCTTTCCTGAAAACACCAGTCCCGAGCAGTTTGTCTTCAACTCTCTAAATTGAAAAGCAAGGACATGTTCCCTCAAAGACAGGTTTTAACTTCCAGTTCATAATTTCCCAGGAAGTCTTTCGACTGAAAAATAACAACTTCTCTGAACGCTGCTTCAGAGCCATTCTGAAAGACTCAAGAGATTCAAACACAATTGCTTATCCATTTCTGAATGTGGACAACATAAAACCTGTGTAAAAACTGTGTATTCAAAGGTCTGGAACAGCATATTATGTAATGTACAGGAGTCAAACAGTGAACTTTTTTTTTTAACAGTTATGTGGCAGTACTGACCCTCTAGTTCTGCATACAGCTAATACAAACATAACCCCTGCAGCTGTACTTTCATGATATAAATCAGCTTGCAAAAGCCTAAAACAAACAGATCAATATTTCGAAAAATGAAAAAACAACTGCTGAGCTCCCTAGCTTGCTACAGCTTCGTCTTCACTGTACCACGTACGTACAGGGAAGATTTCGTGTTGGAGCTGCTGTCTGACGTTTTCATTTTTGTTTTTAAATAGGAGAAGGAAGTAAGTCGGACACAGAAAAATAAACCACTTTACCTTGCCCAGCAGTGGAAAAGCAGTAACTTACAACGTCTCAGTGATTTTAATGAGATTGTACATTTAGATTTGGTGCAAGAACATTCCAGAAGGTAAAACAACCCCAGGTCTATTATTAGACGGCAAGGAGTGTAAGCTTTTGTGAGGGAACAAAAGAATATGAATCTAAGCAGTTCTGAACAGAACAGAACAAAACGGTAATTAATGATAGCATACAGAGCAACAGAGCTACATCAAAATAAATTGCTACTTAAAAGCTCTGAGAAGACTCAAAAATGTCATTGCACCAAGTGATCATGTGGATTTGGGTCCCTACAGATAAACCAAGGTCATTTCAACTTTGTTTGTGTATAAAAAACTTCATTAGGAGTAGTTCATGATGATCCTTTTTTTTGTTCTGTTGACAATACTTTGCATGACTTCAGTTGTCTTATATGGACTAATGACAAAATATCACAACCTGAGATTCCTGTACAGGCTTTTATTTATATATATATATATATTTATATATGCACATACAAATTTGAAATCACTATAAACTGAAGTTAGTCTCTCTTGATGTCTTCTCCACTCTATAACTTAAGTGGAATTTCATTTTTGAGTTCATTCATCGGAAGGCTCAAAATTGCTATTTATTTTGACTTAGCTGCCCCTTTGCTGCAAACGCCTGTTCCATTCTCAATTCTTCGATTCATGTCTTTTCGTTCCCTAACGAAAGTTTAAGTTTCTTGCCATAATAGACCTAGGGGTCGTATCAACTTCAGATGTTTCTTTAATCTAACTTGGCAAGGTTAATTTTGTAATGCCCAGAGTACAGTCATAAAAACTGCTGGCCTTTTGACGTGCAGAGTCACAGTCAACTTTAAATTAGGGCCCGTGCTCGCTTCATTACTTTGCCTTTCTAACGCGGGCAGGTTGCAAACAGTAGATGTATTAGATGTGAAGTAACCTGAGTAGGTCAACTTAGCATTGCACCCCCTACATTAAGACTGATTGCCCAACCTTCCCCTGGAAAAGGTTACATCAAGCTGCAATTGAAGACTTCTTTATGTTTTTCATATTATACAGTGCACGAGTAATGTAAATGTTAGTTTAATGGTGGCAAGGTCACGAGCTGTAATGTTAACTCCCCCGTGCTTAATTCACTTCCTCTCCTTGAGCATCAGAAATTACTTCCCAATCACGCATCATTACTGCTGGATTTCCCTTCCACCTTTAGGGACAAATTAGACGGGCATCACCTTGATTGCAAAGCTCTAATTCCATATTTAAGTTGCGAATCCAGCAGAAATCACTGTACAGGATTAATTATTGTATTATATTACCCTCATGTGTTGTCTTGAAATAGCCATTTTAATGACACAGAACCATAAACAGCTCTAGGACATGAAGACTTTATTCTATGGAAATGTCCAGGCCTTACAGGGGGAATGAACCTCAGGGACATCATTTGAGCATCTGCTTGTGTGGATGCCAGAGCTCAGGCCCCTTAAAATAAGACTGAAAGTGATACTGACAGAGACGCTCTCATGAATGTCATGGGCTCCTGAATGTGATGACAAATTCTATTGTGAGGAGAGTTTAGGATTCTGGTGACAAAGTGTCATCCTGCATTAGCTTGCTGAAGATTGGCGGATCAGGCTAAACAAGGTGGCAGTGAGGTGGAGAGAGGCAGCCAGCAGATGAGCCGCTTCACTCCTGACAGGCATTTCCTGCTCACGCTCTGGAAGAGCCTGCGTAGCCGCGCAGCTTTTTCTTACGTTTCTGACTTTTTCACCTCTTAATGTGAACCACAAGACTAACCAGTGCCATTTTTAGTTATGTTTCTCTTTAAGCTTTAAGCTCTGGTGCTTACACAACTTTCCAATCCACATTATAACTTTGAAAAAAAAAAAAAAAAAAGAACATTTAATCTTTTTATGGGATTATGTTGGAGTTAACAAATAAAGGACCCGGCTGAGATCTACCACTTCCTGTTAACCTGCATTTTATTTTTAGGAATTGTGGATTTGGAAACAGACTTTCATGCTTCCATGCTTCTGCCTCTAAACTCATCTCTGTACAGCCGTGGCTTTTAAAAGATTTTAAATTCTTGGTTTGTCCAATTTGCTCTCCGACTCTGTGCCTTTTTTTTATTTTAATTTTAATTTTAAATCTTTAGATCTTATGTAATTCATCTTCTGAATTTAATTAATGGAAATGAATTCCGTTTTACTCGAAGCACATTTTTAATCATTCAATTTTGTTCAGTTTTGAGATGCTCCTCTTTAATTGGTGAACCACCATGTTATAACCTGAATCATTACTTAAAGGATTAAAATGACTGAATTCAATAACATGCTATTTTTCTTGCTTAATCCCCCTAAAATCATTTAAAATGTCTTTTCTTATACAGCGCCATATGTCAAAGAATCACATACTGACAAGGATATCAGGGCCAATCTGGATATTTATCATCTCGCCCAAGGACACACACACACATGGAAGGCCGGGATCGAAACCACAGCTCCTCTGATTGGAAGACAGGCACTCCGATGCCTGAGCGGCAGGATAACTTCGACATATGGCCAGCTCTCCTGCTGCTGCTGGGTAAAAATAAACGCTACGAATATGATGCTGAAAATTACCCTTGTACTATTATACTGCTAATTTGATTTGTATTAACAATTTAGAGTTTCAGAAGACACTGTGACATCTCATTGCGTGCAAAGTAAAAAAAAAAAAAAAAAGTGTTATCTTCTAACAGTTAATTAGATTTCTTATACGAACACTGACATGTTAAACAGGCTTCTCCTACCAGTGTCCTTCATGGGACGTACTCGTGTTTATGATTATAATTAATCCTGCCAGCAGAATAAACCTTGCTGTCTGTTTATATGCAGAGCTCCTTAATCATGTAAGAAATTATATCATTTGTGTTATTCCATTGATGCTGGCCTTTTGAGCTGAGGTCATTTTTCAGTGAGATTACACGTTATTTTTTTTTAAATCTTTTTTAATGCAGTTTCTTGATTAGTTGGAGAGTGAAGAGATGTGTTGCAAAAGATTCAGTGGCATAAACGTGAAATTGCTGTGGAGTTAATAAAAAAAAAAGGATGTGTTTACTGGTTTTAACTCGCACATAAATACTGTGTGCAGTCATGAGTCTCAGTAGTAATGACTTCATGAAATTCTTCACAAACAGCATTACTTCTACAAATTTAAGTCCCGCTATTGGCCTTAATGTATAATGAAGTAAAGAAAAAAAGAAGTAGAATGTGAATTTCCTTTGATTGTTTCTGTCCTGCTGAGCTTTCTGGGCCAACAATCACTTCATCCAGATCATCGTCTTCAATTTCCAAACTGTTCAAAGAGGTTTTTTCGGTTTATCTTTATTGTAATTATTTTCTCAGTCTAGGATTGCATCTTTGGCTTCGGAGATGATATAGGTTTATTGGCCTTTTCGAGCTAAGACCTCCAGCAGACACTCTGGCAGTTTGCAGCCAAGTGTGAAGTAGCCAAGAATACAATTAACGCCTCCAAGTCTGAGGCCAGAGTCTCCAGTCAGGAAAAGGGGGGGAATGACTTGCTGGGAAACAGTGGCTGCCTCGAGTGGAGCTGTCTGCATCCTGGAGTCCCGTTCACAACTGAGGTCAGAAGAGAGTGTCACTGTGGCGGTTCTGGGGAGGGGCCAACAGGGGCCAGTGCCCCTGTAGCACTGATTCCGGACCCCCCTGTGGCCCCCTCTCCGAACGAAGATTATACAGTAGCGCCGAGTCGCCGACGTCGAAGGTGGAACTAAAGTGCGTGGCTTAACATTCTAGTCGGACCCTTAAGTGCGCTGCACCACTGAAAAAAACGAGCGCGAACATATGAAGCAGTGCAAAAATTACCACAACCACGAACGATCTTACACTGTCAAGGTACACTGTCTCTTATCTTACAGAAGCAGAATCTACTGACACTGAGTGTCACATTGTCAGGAAGACCGAGGTAGATTCTGCTTCTGTACTGGCTCTGTGTTGAAGAAGAAAGAGCTCAAATGCAAAGATGCCCATTTACCAGTTAGTGTACGTTCCGACCCTCACCTATTGTCACCTATTGTCACCTATTGTCATGAAATGTGGGTGGTGACTGAAATAAGCAGATTTGTGAATTTTGATGGTTGGATAGATCAATTATAATATTCTCTTGCACAGACTTGAATGTGTTATTAAGATAATATGAAATGAAATGAAAAATGAAAAATACTTTATTTATCCCATAAAGGGAAATTCAATGTAGTATATTATACATATTTATACCTACTTGTACCTATTTGTACACAGACTAAATTCTTTTTAATTTTGTTGTTTGTTTGTGTTTTTTGGCCCTGGCTGTCAAACGCTTTTGGATTTTTATTTATTGTAGCCTTGTAGCTATCATGAGCCTACATGATTCAGAAAACAATATCATTAATGATTTACAGAAACATTTTATAAAAGCATGCAGCTTCCACTTCCATTTTTTTTTCCCTTTCCGATTTTTCCTTTTGTGATTGGACGTATTGATGGCACCTTGAGAGGGTTAAAATTGCAATTTATTTTGACTTAGGTGTCCTTTTGCTGCAAACACATATTCCATTCTCACTCAAACTTCTTCAATTCATGTAATTTCGTTCCCTAATGAAAGTTTCTTGCCATAATAGACCTAAGGTTGTTTCAACTTTAGATGTTTCTTTTAATCTAACTTGGCAAGGTTAATTTTGTAATGCCCAGAGTACAGTTATAAAAACTGCTGGCCTTTTTGACGTACAGAGTCACAGTCAACTTTATATTAGGGCCCGTGCTCGCTTCATTACTTTGCCTTTTTTAACGCGGGCAGGTTGCAAACAGTAGATGTATTAGATCCTTGAATTATTTGCAAGAGAAAAATGTAATAAAAGTGAGTGACACTCATGAGCCTGTTATGTTCAAGCTACTTGTGTAAATTATATTTATACAACGTACGTCATCTTCAGCTGCTTCCAAGATTTTTTTTTTTCCATCAGCAGAGTTTCACCTACATGAAAGTGACTCTACGGTATCATACGTTCACATTCCACCATCTGTCACTCATGCGATATTATAACAGTCATTAAATATTGAAATCATCCATTCTCGAGCTCTGCAATTTCTCCCATGCAAATTCTTTCTCCGACATTCTCCTTCACTGCAGTCAAGAGTCCAAGTCACTTGATTTGTCTCCTTTGGGAGAAATGTTTTATTTCATCACTTTTCCACTGAAAGATTTGCTCAAATTCATGAATATTATACTTCTAATTTTAATGAGGAAACGTGAGTATATCATCTGTTCTGTTAAGACTGTCGTTTCATTAATAAAGTTCAAGCTTGTTTGAACTTTATTAAGTTCAAATAATAAATCGCTAATTGCTAAACTCAAATTTACATACTCAAGGGTTGACTGAACCAACTGCAAACCCTCTGATTTGTAACTGGAAACTCTGGATTTCTCATTTCTTGTTGACTCTGAGTTTATTGAACCCTCTATCTGCCCCATGAAAACAAATTACTCACATAAAACAAGTAAACAAATTGAGGCCACTTTTTTTCACCTCCTGAAATAGCCAGATTGAGGAATATCCTGTCTCAGAGTGATGTGCAAAAACTGGTCCACGCATTACATAATTTAATAATTTATTCCTGCCATCTCTTATCATACAGTTGGAATAGTTCTCAGAAAGTCTCTTGCTAATTCAAACTGCTAAAGCAAGAGGTTTGATGAGAATTAGCAGGATAGGTCATATTTCCTATTTTTTATTTCCAGTGCAATTCATTCTCTGTATTGGCTCAAAGATCTAAAATCCTTCTCCTCCTACATAAACCCATAATGATCAAGCTAATTATAGACAAGCAATAACAATAAAAAGATTCCTGGCATCTGAAAGCAAATGTTGCTACATGCATGCTCAAGACGAATCAAGCACTGGCAGTTCACCGGTATAATGATTTAATATGAAAGAACTGGCAACAAGCTCAAAAAAGTCATGCAAAGTTCTGGTTGAGAAAACTGGTGGGTTAGACTGACTTTTATTGGAGTTGTTGAACTTGCTTGGATTTTTTTGTAGTTCTCTGAGATAACTGTTGGTACTTTGTAAACAAACTGAATTGGATATGACAAAAGTTTAGAATTAAATGAAATTTGAATATCAAAATGTTTAGGTTCAGCTGAGAAGTGGAGGTTAGGATTCCATCTCTGCTTCTTGTGGATGATGTGGATGATGTGCTGTTGGCTTCTAAAGGTTTCTTTGGAGCAGATTGCAGCCGACTGTGAGGCTGAATGCGCTGGAAAAAGGGTGGATTGCCCTGTCTTGGTTGGGAGTGAAGTGCTGCCTCAAACGGAGGAGTTTAAGTGTCTTGGAGTTTTGTTTACAAGTGAGGGAAGAATGAAATGGGGGAATAGGAGAGCTTTTTTTCAAATAGAACATAGAGTTTTAATAATCACCGATGATCTTCATAACTAGACAGAACAACATGTATAGTTTGTTCCAACCATCTTCTCCTGGGAAACAAAACATCTACTTCCTCAGAAGCTTCAAGGGCTCATCTGTGTGTAAAACAACAACACTCGACACTATTTCTTTGGGGTTTTTCCGGTCTCTTTCACTGCACGACTCATATAAGTTTATAACATCTCACATTTTCTTAATCTTGGTTACAAAGTAAAGAATGATATGGGCAGACTGTATGTTGATAAGTCCTGATTAATTGTAGGCTAGGACTGATGCATAGATGTGGGCAGATGTAGAAATGCGTAAACAAACAACATGTGAAAATCAACCACTCTGTTGTGGCCTTTTTGTGTGCTGAAAAAAAAAAAGAACGGGGTCCCAGTCATCGTTAGGCAGAAAAAGCCAACTTGAGAGTATTATTTTTCTTTGAAATGGTTCTAGGTTGCAATAATTTATACATCACCTCAAGTTTCATTTTAATTGGCTAGTTAGTAGAGTCATAGGATTTATGACACATTGTATTCAGTAGTTTTCTTCTTTTTTGGTTGCAAGACCAGTGTGGCGGCCGTCTTCAGACCACTGTAGGATGTAGGACAGCCGATTTTGGCGAAAGACCCAAGATATCCCCTAGATTATTTCTTCTGTCATCTGTAGCATCCAAAAATTTCCAGTATGTAGAAGCCCTGAGACATAAGCTGAGAAGTTAATTCATCCAGAAGAGACTTAGAGTAGAGCTGCTGCTCCTCCACATTGAGATGAGCCAGCTCAGGTGGTTTGATCGGGGGTGGAGGGGGTCTTGTCCAGAGGGAATACAAAACAAAAAGAAACAAGTGAAATATTATATAGAGGAAAAGTATCAAAACTGTCATATAAAAACAGAATTACGATTACTGAAACACAAAAAAGAAACACTTTGTATTTGGCTGCATAGTTTGAAGCACAGGTACTCTTTATCTGCTTGGAATTAATTCCTGTTACATTTTCGCCGGAGCCCGTCATCAGCTGGAAGCCACCCATCACAGATGTTTCACCGCTTTGATCCCAGAGCACCTCCAGGTTGTCCAGCTGCGGTACGGACGGCTCCCTGCTGCGCCGAGCAGCTGGCATGAAGATCCTCTCTCCCATTTTAGGTCATTTCTTCTGAGCCAAATCTCATGATCTCATGAGGAAATTGGAGCTGTAGGTTTCAGAATGGACCCCTTATTTTGGCTGATGTTCGACATCCCAGCTGATTGCCTGATGAAGTCAATGTGTGTTTGAAATGCAGGGACACTGATCTTATTCCACTCAAGCCTGAGTTCCTCCAAAATCTCACCCAGTTTTCACAGGACCCGGTCATGATGCCATAGATGCCAGGTCAGAGCTGCTTTGCAGATTGCTAGAATGCACTACAAGATGGGGTTCTGGACATTGCTGAAATGGGCTGGGCTTTACCTTCATTCCTTGAGGCCCAAGACCACTCATCGGGAGCTTTTCTCAATCTGAGCCCAACCCTGCCTGAATGTCACCATGTCACCAATGTTTCCACTGGCTGACAGCAGGTACAAGTGCCTTTTCAGCCGCCCACTTGTGCTCCGTCTGAACTGAGGCCTCTGTCTTTTGGATGCAAAAGTCAGCTAAAAGTCAGCTCAAAGACAAGCCTCACTTTCTCTTGTTTGTAGCCCAAGTTAAGTGATGTCAGTGGCATCTGGAAGGTGTTTCTTTCAGGGAAGGCACTGAGGAAGACTTGGCCATTTATGGATGTAACAATTAGCATTTCCGTCTTCAGTTGTAGTGTTGCTGAGGAAATCTCACTCTACTTCAACAGACACATCAGGTGTTAGTACAAAGTGAACTGAAAGTGCCGGGCTTTTAAATGAGTATACAGTAAAAGTACATTCATGTGCAATAATGTACAGAGTTGTCTTTAATTTTGGACATACCACATTGTCATAAATAACAGTGCAAAACGTTGTTAAATAGTGTGGATAGTGAAAATGTTGTCCTAACAATGTGGTGTGGAGTGTTTTTATGAAGCATGCAGAGCAGCAGGGTGACAAGATGAGGAGATTAAGCATTAGCTGTCAGTAGTATTGATTCACTATTAACTTTGGAGTCATTGACCCAAACCCAAGATCACAAGTCCACTTACTCTTAATTTGAAAAGGCAGAGTTTTGAAGCACCTTACAGCAAAAAAAATAACAGGATTGCCACAGTTTTATAAACTAATCAATGTGTCACTGTTAGAAGAAAGCAGGCTGGGACGCAATCACCATTATGATGACCTATTGATGGTCCAGCAAGTAATCATTTGTGGTTTGTTTTTTGTTTGGCTCCTCCCTCCTTTAAATCTGCAGTGCAGCACAAGAACAAATTATGTGTTGAATATGTGTATTATTGCTGCAGCCAACATCCCTGCTTCCAATAATCACCTATCATTTCATGGCAGACATATATTATAGCATCCCTCCATATTTTGTCAATTATATCTGGTCATCAGATGGGGACATTAAAGCTTCGCTGAAGGGCTCATGGGGGATTTGTTGTGGTTGCAGTTTTTAATGGTCTTGCATTCATGTAAAATGCAACAGGATTCATGTCTTATCAGTAAGTTGTCACAAAATGACATATGATACAAGTGGTACAAATGTTTAGAGTCAAGAACATGGTTCTTGGCAAAGATCTCCCTTTATATAGTGGGTGAAACTGACTGTACTGAGGAGTTTCTGTGGGCTCTATCCCAGAATATGAAAATTAAGTGGCTCTAAACTTATCCCCTTTTAGTCCATATAATAACCTAAGATCTCCTTCTACTATTAACTGTACAGGACACTTGCCTGCGATTATTTCATAGCTGTAGCATAATGACAAGTGGACTCAGACTTCAAGCCTGTTTCACATCATACAGCTTAACTCAATTAGTGATGTCAATTCAAGGAAGTTCAGTTTTGCTTAGAAAAAGTTCTGCAACAATGCTAGAATGCAATAAGAGAAACTATGAACGTCTCCTTTAACATATCTGTTTACTGTTCTTATATCCACAATCTGTCTTTTAAAATCAGTCTCATGCTGAATGTTAAGACACACGGTGACTTCTTTTTCAAAAGCCGAATATATTTTCTGAGGTCTTGATAAAACATTTGTGACATGCAGTACAAAAGCTATGGGAGCTAAAACTACTATTTTACAGCTCTGTACATGGCAGCTGGTTTTAGACGGTGGAGTCAACCCCTCAACTCTGCCATACCCCCCGCTTCCACAAGGAGTGACTCTTTTGAGATCAATGTTACAGCTTTGTGCCACCCACCTCTGAGAGACAACAAATGCAGCATGGTGTGTTGTAAGGAGATAAAGATGGGTAAGCTGGGTAATTCTTCTCAGATTTGGATTTGTCATGTCACAGAATCCTGAAAATGACATGTTATCAGACCTAGTCATCCGTAAACAGTCAGTTAGGGTTATTATATCAAAGGTTTTAAGTTGGTAAATGGACTGCACTTATATACTTCTTTATCCACACCATCAAGGTGCCCTCAAAGCAGTTTACATTGGCCTCTCATTCACATACATCAGTGGGTGGCTGCTGCCATGTAAAGGGCAGGTTTAGTGTCACACTTGTCACTTGTACGCCAGGATCAAACCACTAACCTTCCAGTGACTGGACGACCTGCTCTACCAACTGAACTACAGCCACCCTCTAGGTATAGTGACTCCTACTCCAAAATAAGTGGTCTCAAGTACAGAACAAGTAAGTCCTCTTTATCAAATGTGTTTAAAACAATATGTGACGAACAGAAGAAATTAGGTATTCAACACATTTAACAGCTTATCAATCTAACTTTACGTTTTCACACTGGCAGTGCTTCTGTTTTACTCACAGATGTCTTTAAAGGCCTTAACTTAAACTTCTTTGGAATAAGAGTGACTAAATCTCCCTCAGATGGTCCCACGTTGACTAACAGTCACATGTGTTTTCACCCCGTATGATGAGTGCAAAGGAAACAGCCTGCATAAGGGAGTCCAACCCTGCATGCATTCTTCAGAGGTGAGGTTAGTGCTCATTATCTATTGGTGTTCTAAAACATTTATAAAGATAATTCTTATGAAAAACAAGCAGGGTTTATTTAGATAGATGACATTAAAACAAGGTGGAGGCGTGTGCTGCACTGGCAGACCTGCAAAGAACTGGCAACCTCCACTAAATTTAATGCCTGAACATATTACCCAGTATCAGTGGAAAGTCTTTATTAATTACTTGTAAATTTTCACACATTATGTTTAAATTGAGAGACTGATTTCAGGGCGCAGACTGACACAGAGCTGTTTGAATTACATGTAAATATCAAGGGCACTTACATGTGATTCCTACTGGTTTTTTTTTTTTTTAATGCTTTTTTAATGATATACCTTTGTCCCACGAACCTTGATCTGGAGACACTCAAATGTACTTTTGTCTCCCACGCAAGTATAGCTGATCGTTCCCCAGTTCCGCCATGTGTCAAAGTATCCCTGGGAAGGACCCACGTTCCCCCCTATATGTTCATCGGGGTATGACTGCAGAATCACGATGTACTGCATAGAAAGTACATATAATAAGAAGCCCTGCCTGAGTGAACGTCTGTGGATGGTGTGTTAGAAACTCACTGTGAAGCACTTTGCAGAATCCAAGGTTAAAAAAGCACTGCATAAGTGCAGAACACCTATTATTCTGTCACACTTTTTACATACATTCGTATAACAACGAAAATGTCAACACAACCAGCCACTCTGCAGAGTTTTCCACCTCTAAACACTGTCCCTTAGAGATAGACTGAGAAGTTCTGTCATTTGAGAGAGACTAGGGGTTGCTGCTCCTCCACATCAGAAGGATTCAATTGAGGTGTTTTGGGCATGTCCAACCCAGACACCCAAGACACACGGGAAAGATTAAATCTCTTGGCTTGCTTGGGAATGCCTTGGCATTCCCCCAGAAGGGTTAGAGGAGGTGGCTGAAGAGAGAGAGATGTCTGGGCCCCCCTGCCTGCAATACTGCCCCTGTTACCTGAACGCAGATAATCGGAAGTTAAATAGATGGCTACTATATTTGTGTTAGCTGAATATTTATGCAAATAACCCAAAACTGCCATTAGAAAATGTCTTATTTGCATATGAAAATATTGCATTATGTAAACTTGCAATTTAAAAATTGTGTTAATGTAAATAATGGAATGGAGAAGCTCGAGACAGTGTTTTTGAATTCATAACTGAACACACACACATTATATATATTTATATGCATGGTAATATCTGTTAAAGAGAACATCCATCTGCCTTCTTCATCCCAAACAATATTTTGTTATGTGGTGCCCATCTGAGATATACAAGGTTGGTTCCACATTGACTCCATGTGAATTTCCCACTTGTATTTGCTTATGTGGTTGCCCTGAGTAGGACCCTGAAAAGATGCACTTTTTAGGCCCATGCCCAGCCATGACCCATGTGCCAGATCATAACCACTGCAAGCAACTTATATAACCCAGCACAGAAGCCATGAACAGTCCCATATAGGGCCCCACTTTTAATCCGATTCACATGTTTGATAGCCCCCACATACAAATGTTGGCTGGGATCCTGTTCAAGGGCCAACTGTGCACTTTCACACTTCTATGATCACATGAGAAAACCCAATCAACATGGTCTCTTTGAACTGTGGAAGGAAGCTGGAGCACTTTGAGAAAGCCCATGTAGGCACAGGGAGAACATAGAAACCTCACAAAGAAAGGCTTTATCTGAGATTCAAACTGGGAATCTTCTTGCTGTGAAGCAGCAAATGCTAACCCCCACTCCAACACAGTCATGTTTCAGGTGTCATATAATGTTATTTTGTTGTTCTTCTTTAGATTCTTTTCAGAGTGCACTTGACAAAATAAAGGATTTGAGTGTAGCATTTTTGTAGCAAGAAAGTCTGGACAGAATTCATACAGTAAATGTTAAATTAATAGCTTTCAAGGTTGTATGCATTCACCTGCAGAGGAAAGTGCACTTTTGCTTTGTTGTTGCTGCTGTTGTGGGTGGTAGCCTTCAATTGTACACAGTGTTGTGACTCTGACAACTGTCAAGTGCCTTTGTTAACATGTGTGATTTTGCTGTCTCACATCACCAGTGATGTTAATTTCAGGGTGTAAATCACAGCTTGTGGTAAGAGGCTTTCTATTGTTTAACCACACATTGTATAGTATTATTTCCATTTCAGTTATGATTTGGGTAACAATGTCTGCATGGAACACAAATAATCCTTTATAATAAATGCACATTTCACTGTAGGATCTTCGAAGGGTAATTTTAGGTAAGTAAATAGGGGGTGAGAACATACAGTCCTAGAAGCAGCAGCTGAGGAACAGGTTGTCGTCAAGAACAGGTGAAGAAAGTGAGCCAAAGTCAGAGATAAGGAAACAGCAAGGCCAAAAGTTATCTGTTCCCCTGGCTGCCCTCCTTAACCCTCCTCAATCCTCTTGGACCTCGGCTTCAGCTGGAGCGCCTGGACTGCTGCTTGACCAAATGTGCAGTGTTAACCGCTATGTTTATACAATGAGTAAATGTGCTTAGGTGTGCATTGTGAGAGATTAGAAATGTTTTAGCAGCAGAGGTTGCATATTTGTCCCTTTAATGCGATCAGCCATAACACCTTGAAATCTCTGACTCACTGCCCTGTGTAAAAAAAAAAAAAAATATATATATATATAGCCTATGCTATGGTCCATACAAAACCCCTTGGATAATTATTTACTACCTGCAGGGCAGATAATCCTGAGGTGGTTCCACTGAACCCTACTGTCTTCTCTTATTATTATTATTATTCGCATATTCTTACTCTTTCTTCATTTGCATTAAGGTGCTGCTTTCCTCTTTCCTATTTCATGACCCGTCCCAATCCTGACATACAGCACGCCCATCAGTGTTTTATGTCTTATCAACTGACACCGCGGATATGAAGCTGCATTTACCAAACCCACAAGAAGCACATAAACCTTTATTGGCACATATAATACAGCACCAGGACTGGATTGTTCAAAATATAGCCAACACGTAAGAGTGATAAAACAGTCATGATGGATGACAACTGCATGTAGACCGAAAATAAAACACGTTAAAAGCCTCTTTGGACCTCACTAACATCATCCAGTAAAAGGTGTGCAGCTGGTACACGAACAGGAGAAGTGCAGAGAATTTTTCATACGAGGATAATAGATAAATGTCTTGGTTCAGTTCTCGCACCAGACACAACCCAACTTAACATTTAAACAGAGCCAGAGGAAGGTAACAAATCAACGAGAACGATATGATCGCTGTTTTGAATTTTTATACAGCAACTTACATCAGCTTACATCATGACATTTTATTTCTGAAAGAAAAGATGAGGTTTGATTCTCTGTTTTTACACATATAATAACAGTAATAATGAAAAAAACTAAATAAAGCACAGGGAAAGGTCATTTAGAGTATTGAGGATAGATTAGAAATAAAATGAACCAACCAGCTCTCGGTGGACACAAAATATATAATCCACCTCCAATGTTCCTGCTGTTAGCAGACATACAGTATGTGGCCCATTCAAAGGAACTGAAAAGCATTTTGATGCCTAAATTTAGTTGAACAAAATTATCATTAAAGCTATTCTAGCATTGGAAACACAAAGAAAAGGTTGATTGTAGAAAAAAGGACTTTTTGATGAGAAAAACAAAGCTGCTTATGGCATCAAACTGTCACTGAACAGCACTGATTAAGATATAACAAAAAAGATTCTCAAACTGAAATGCAAATACAAATGCTGTTGTCACATAGATGGCAGTTTTAGTTCTGGGAAGAGCGACCAAGACAGACTGCCGTTGCTGGCCTGGCATGGGGAAATATAATCACTTAAAGAAATATGACAAAATTTTCAAAGGTGCATTCAATCAAGCTGTGCATTTGTAGAAAATGTGGAGTTGTAGAAAGTAATAGCTTCTAAAACTCACAAACAATGAACAATAAAACAGCTATTTGTCTTGTCAAAAGAGGTGGATTTTGTATGTATTTAGCATTTAGTTAAAAAAAAAAAAGGGTTATGCTGGCCTTTTGTATTTTTATGGGATAAAAAAAAGTAAAACACAGAAAGCGTGGCAGGTATGTTGTTCGTTTCGTTCCTACATTCAGGGATAGAATGAGAAACAAGAGCAGCAATTAGATGCCATTGTCTTGTGCTGATTGATTTAGATGAATGTACGCTGAAATATAACAAAATTAGTTCACAGGGGGTTATTTAGTAAATTCTACGCTGTAGTCAGGGTATTCCCCCTTAGCAGGGAGGCTAACTGTGAATCATTTCCCATTGAGTGTACCTGTGTGGTAAAACCAGTGAAATCAGATATTATAATGGTTCTGCTGTACAGGAGGCCAAAGAGGTTTCTCAGACTGCTGCTGCAGAACGAAGGTGGTAATTACAGAGAGAAACCACTTGAGCTTAACCCAGCTGTGGGAAAATAAACCAATTTCACAACTTGTTAAAGAAGTTTCAGTTCTCATAATGCATGTAGATATCTCAGCAAGATGAAAGTGTGTCTGAAGATATTAGCATTGTAGGATAAGTGATACCATTGTTATTTTCTTGTTAGTTTTATGACTAACTAATATGCTACTCTCATTGAATTTGTCAGATCCTCTGAATATTTCGATGTCTGTAATTGTAGTTTCTATTTAGTCAGGGGAGATAGTCGGCCATTCTACTAAAAGAAAAGAGAGCAGCTGCCTCTCCAAACCACACAGTCAAAACCAGTCACAGCTGCAGTTAAGTGTTTCTAAGATGTTCTAAATGATCTCTGAATGGTCTCTATCATGGTCTTTCATTACAGCGAGTTAAAACGAACGCCAGGATTTAGGAAAAAAACCTCTTCCTAACAAGCTCGCCCAAATTTGATGAGGCAGACAACACAGAGAACTCAAGCCATGTTAATTCATACAGTACAATATAAAGATACAGTAAACCAAACAAATGGGGGAAGAAAAATCGGTTTCATAAAGTCCATTTTCACCCAAACAAAATGGACTTTCAACACCAAATGTCTAAGTGAATGTGACAGTTTGGGGGTCCTGTCACTATATACCTCCGATTGATCACGTGTCCTGGCTACTTGGCCACAGGGATATCCCTTTGGCTGACTGGCAAGCACACGTGACTCTCACCCGGGAGTCTGGGGATCAAATCCCGCCCGGGCCCTCCTTAGTGTTCACCTTGCTACATTCTGGCGTTGTTGGCAGGATCCATGTGACTGTCCATGGATTTGAAATCGTTGTGGCACCCTGCGTGGAGCACGAGGACGTGCTTGGGGAAAGAGGGGGAGAGATGTGACAGTGTGGGGGTCCTGTCACTATATACCTCCGATTGATCACGTGTCCTGGCTACTTGGCCAGGGATATCTTTGGCTGACTGGCAAGCTACTCTCACCCGGGAGTCTGGGGATCAAATCCCGCCTCCTTAGTGTTCACCAGGCCACATTCTGGGTTGTTGGCAGGATCTGTGACAGTATGGATTGTAAAATTGTGTGTGGCAGCCTGTGCGGTTGTGCAACCATGAGGACATGCTTGCATAAAGAGGGGGAGAGATGTGACAGTGTGGGGTCCTGTCACTATACCTGTCACGTGTCCTGGCTACTTGGCCAACGGGATATCCCTTTGGCTGAGGTCAGCATGCGTGACTTTCACCCGGGAGTCTTGGGATCAAATCCCGCCCGGGCCCTCCGTAGTGTTCACCTTGCCACATGAACATTTAGCTAAAAATGAGAATGTTTTACACTTGGAGAATGAAGTGCTGTGATGACTGAGGCTCAACATTTATTAGTGCCAACTCACGTAAGATACTCTTTATTTGCCTGGCTGCTAACCAGAAGCATGAGCTAAATGTCATAGCATAAACAACCAGTTTTCAGACTTCCTCCTGCTCACTACTTAAGTAAGACAAGACTTCCAGTGATTTAACTGGTTAGCTCCAGCTGTGGAGCCACAGTTTGATTGGTTGATGCAGCGAAGCATGAAAAGTTGAGAGTTCCAAAACCTTTGACAGGAGCAAAGCTACCACAGGATGCACAGGCCCCACAACTGAGACTGGCAACGCTTCACATCCCTTCATTCAAAGTGAACGGACAGCTCGTACATGTGAGGGAAGGGTTAACACAGCCTGATTCCCTGTGTGTGAAGTTCAGGTTAGATTTCCTTTGCTCTCCTCTCCTCTGATTGTTCACGCCTGTATCTTGTCAGGTCCATATATTGTCTTGTCTTGTCTTTCCACCTTGTCCTGCTAGTCCATTTGTTTTCGCTATCTCATTGTGTTCTGCCTCCCTCCATCGCTGTCTTTATCCCTGAAGCAGTTGCTTTTTGTTCTTTTTTGTTGGATTAACTGCAGTACACCACTTTTGGTAAAAAATAAAAACGTATTTTGTTTGCTCTTCCTTCTTCCCAGTTTTTTACATTTGTGTCTTCCACACTTTCACCTCAACAGCGCGGAGCTAAGATGTCATGTTGGCTCCAGCAAGGAATTAAATCTATTTTCAACCTCTGCATTTACTATATTTTATTTACATCACATATATTGATTTTCATTAGGCCTTTATCAATGCAGAGTTGTTTTCTGTTTTTTTTTTCTCGTGCTCAAGTTCAAAGTATAGCTGCAAGCATAAATATGTCCATCAACATAAAACCTGAGTTCAGAGAATTGAGACATTACATCATTCTCATCTGCAGGCAAAACACAGCCAGTAATACATTTTCAACAGAATGTTTGATTAAAGCTTTCATGGTAGATTTGCTGTTAAAACACTAAAATCGACAGTAAATCAGAAGGAGGATCAGTGTAAACCACAGTTCTGTAAGATCCTCACAAGACTCCTGAAATCCCTCAGCCCCTTCCCCCGTTTGAAATCGCATCAGTCTAAATTATACCAATCAATCATTACCTTTGGCCTGCTGGCACTGCATTCTGTCTACTCTTTGCTTATTTTATTCTACTTACCCCCTCCAAGGACGCAGTGTTTTTAGTCCTACGTCTTTGTCTGCTCATCATATATCTCAGAAATGCAGTAACAGATTTCAGTGACATGCTTGGAATTTTCAATTTAAAAAATACCGTTTGTTCATGATCGCGCAGCCTTGAGCGTGTATGCAGTCTTGGAATGCTTTTTGAAGATCGCTGTTTGCCTTTCAAAATGTTTGGGGCATATTTGGACATTTTCACTTGATGAGTGACAGTTGTTGCCAATGCCACTGCTTGTGAAAACCTAATTCTCTGAAAGAAGAAGAAGAAGAAAAAAAAACGGGGGACTAAATCCTTTTACTTTCATCTTTTATTGGTAGTACTCACAATGTGAGACTCTTTCAGCCAGTGTTGAAAAGAAGACAAGCAAAATAGTTATGTGTAATTATTTGATCAAAAGAGTTGTGTAAATATTTTGTGGCATATCTCTCTGTTTTTATGTCAAGGAAAAGATTTCTGCTTGTACGTTCGATAACCTCAGTCAAGTAGTTAGAAGAAAATATGAAGGCACAGCATTGTCACATTCCCCGAACATCATCAGCTTCCTGAATACAGTGTCGAGTTTGCCTGAACCTAATCTTATCTGGTACCAACTCTTCAGGTTCAGGATCAGAGTCAGGACGCTCAGAGTTGAAATATGTATAAAAATCATCTGCCTTCATATTGATGAATAAAATTCCCAGCACATACTGCACTGAAGGCCATTAATAAGGAAGAAAACACCTTCAAAGGGTGTTAGGCCTAAAATTGCTTCTAGTCTGGTATTCTCCAACATGCCTTCAATTTCTATGGTAACAAGAACACATTGAGGGACTACATCCAGCTCGCTTGTCTAACACAAACCCTGTTGTGAAGAAAATTGCAGTTCATCAACTCACCACTGGCAGCTGACAACAAAAGCTTGTCAATCTCCTTTAATCGCCATGGCAAAATGTCCAACTTTGCAGCATATTTGCTGCTCATTTTTGGTTGGGCAGCATCAGAATGGCTCGGCGCTATAAGACATTAAGATGGTTTGATAGTTAATCAGCTTGGTTGCTGATGGTGGTGCTATTAGTTTGTACGGAGACTGGTTAGAAAGGCCCCTCTGCTTCACATTTTGGTGTTTATAATAGGAAATCAAACCCCCACTCACAGTTTATGATGTTTGACCATCCTCATTCCCGCTCTTCTACTTTAATACATCATGTCCAACACTTTATGGCCCTAAACTTGTCAGTTACAGATGGAGAGGGAGAATCCCTTTACAGAATCCAACTGCAATGAGTCTGCGGACAGCTGGACTAAACAGAGCAAACACTTCCACAAGTTTTGTGACTGGGTCATGGTCAGGTGAAAAACATAGCACACCACAGATCATCTCTCCTGCCTGACGTCTCACTTGGTCAGTCAAGTCCAAACTCTTTTGGCTCCCCTCTCTAACACCCAGTGCCAAAACTGGAAGTGTCAGAGCACTGAACAGAAAAGAGGTGTGTCATCGACATTGCAGCTCCCACTTCGAGGAAATAAGTTTTGACACGAGACTGAGCTTGTGAAAGTTCGCACCCTGCTGTTATCCAGCTTTGTCTTTGAGCTCTTGTCAGGAAGACAAAGACTCCCAAAGCACCATTACAGAATCCAAGAATGAATACGTCTCACATGTGTCATCACACGCGGATGAGTTCACTGACAAAATTCAGCAGTTTGGAAGGCAACATGCTGCAAAAGGATATGGCAGGGTTGGTGCAAAGTGCTGCTGGAACCAAGACGCAAGTTTGTCCTTAAACATTTAATTTGTCTGCAGAGCATGACGGTACTTGTGCAGTTTGGCAGCTAAAGGATGCACAGAAGTGGAACTGAATCCTACCCTGCCAAAGCATATATGAAGACAATAATGCAGCACCTTGGAATCATTTCTGTCCAGATATGATGAAAAAGAGTCTTAAGAAATTGGAGGACAGGCAAATCAATGGATTTCACTACATACAAAACACTCCTACTTTGATAACAGCAACAGTGATTTCATTTTTCTAGTGCTCTTTTGCGTTTGAACACAGAGGTCCAAACCAAACAACGAGAGACAAAAGTCTGAGAGACTTCTTACATTTTCAACATTGACAAGTCCAGAAATCCAGCCGTAGATGTTTGAGCCAGAACCAGATCTGCAATATGAAAGCTGTCAGCTGGAGGAACCACAAAAATAAACATTACATGCTGACAACCGTTTGTTTGGGGTTGCTGTAAAAGCAATCCATCTAAATCTTTCCAGCTTTATTTATTAATTTATTTATTTTCCAACCTTTGTTGCATCCTCACAACCAAATCCACATTTCTTCCAAGACATTATGGAAACAGAAACAGGTTGTACGAGGTATTCTTGCTTGGTGCACTAAGAAAACTGATTTTAAAATGAACACATTCTCTATATCTTAACACCAGACCGCCTGTACTGCAGGTTTTCACTGGCTGGGCTGGTGAGATCACGACACGTAGCTGGAAGCTGTCCTTCAATTTCATCGGATGCATGATTTGATTACGTTTAGGAAGTGTTGTTGAGCTGTTGGGGTCTCCCTTCCCTGGTGTCAGCAAAAACTAATCAAAGTAAGTCGTCACTTTATGGCACTATGTCACACATCAACAATGATGAAACTCGCTCACAGAACTACAGTTGGCATAACTAAAGACATGGCCAAGATGCTCTAGAAACAATGTTGTAAAAGCAGCTTAAACTCCGCCCCCAAACCACCACTGAGCTAAAAATCACAAACGTTCCTTTGTGCTGCTTTAAAACTCACCCTCTAGGGTTTGATTAACAAATTGTTTACTGTTGCAAGACAGCATATTTACTACTACAATAATGAAACATCACCATATTAGCCATTAGAAAAAAAAAAAAAATATATATATATATCTAATTTTACCAGGTCGATCCCATTGAGACACAAGGATCTCTTTTTCTTTCATTTGTTGGTATGTTAGTGTTTTTAACTTGCAGTTTTACTTGACATATACTGACATGTACCGTGATGTTTACTGCATGATGATAAAATGTTCATATGGCAAAGAAAGCTCTGCCAGTGCGTGCATGTTTTCAAGAACCACTGTCAAGTTCACATGCTGAACAGACACCACACTGAAATTCTAATGCATTGAGATACACTTATTTTTTCATGTGAAAAAGGAATTGCTAGAGCTTTTAGGAGTTGGGACTTTCCATTCATTTATTCTGTCACCACCGAGCTGCTGAGCTGTATTAGTGAAGTGATGCACTATGACAGGCCTAAGCTATTTTTATCTCCTTCCTCCAATGTATTGGGAAATTACAGCTGATCTACAGTAGAAAAGTCATGGATTTCAACCTGACACCGAACGTGATATAACTCATGACGGCATCTCCTGTCTGTGTATTGAGTTTTGCTCCTCTGTGACCAGTAGATCAAAGTAATGGACTGTTGGAGGCTCTGCACTCCAAACTAAAGAGGCTTGAGCTACTTAGAAGTTTAATGGTTTTCGGCAGGTTCTTAATTATAGCACAGTTTCCCCTTGAGCAATTTCTCTCTTATGGCACACCAACACAATTGTAAATTTTCATCTGATCAATACAATGAGGATGTTTAATAAAAGCTTCACAAAGAGGCCCAGTCAAATCAATTAAGACATTATTTTTCAGACCAGCAGCAATGCAGAGCAATAACATAATGTGACAGTGGTCTAATAGCATATGGTCAAAAGGTACTCTCTCTAGACTTGGCATTTTTCAGATTTCCATCACTCTCCTCTGTCGTCAGTACGACATGTTGTCACTTTTTAAACACAATTTCCTTCTAATTCAATGATTTTCTTTAGATTTCCCAGCGTTTACCGTATAAAAGGATGAGCTGAGCTCAGACTTCCACAGGAACTGCAGTCTCTGTGTCCAAAACAAGCTGCCCTTGTTCTCTCGGCTGCTGTGGGCATCGTGCACGGATGCGCTGATAATGGTCTGATGACTTTTTGTTCCAACAAGTTCAGCAGGTCAGACGTGCCATCCATTTTACTTTGGTGAGAGCTCTTATCGATCTCCTCTAAGTGTACCTTCTTTTTCTCTCTTAGCTGGGCTCTCTGTGGCAGCGGGAGAAAATACACTTCTCCCTATTACCTAGGCTACACTCACCGCACGGCTTAAATCTGGACAAGCTGTAAGCATTAATGTGGTGCTGCGGAATGGCGAGACGCCGATGCACCGCAGGTACATTTGTGCTGCAGTGAAATCACGTTGACTGTCCCAGGTGGATTGTTGAATCACAGTTGTTTTCAGATTGGAATATACATGACATGTTTTTTTGAGAGAAATCTTTCAAAAACATTGTAATCCTTATCAGGAAATATTGTGGTTCTGAGCTTTGAAATTTGGGCTGTAGAAGTATAAGTGTGACGGTACACTCTGTCCTGCTTCCTGTTAGACACATTTTTTGAGTCATTGTTGAACCTGTGCATTTCTTATTCTGCTCAGTACAGCAGTCTGTCAACTAAATCTAGGAACTAAAAAAAAAAAAAAGAAATGACATCATATGGGATTTATTGAATTAACTTCCTGAAACTATTCTGATCTCACAGAGAGGAAGTGGTCATTGACATTTTTAGCATTGTTTTACATGGTGGTTGCACACGATGTGTTAAAATGACATGCTTACACCAGAGAAACCATGTCAAGAGGAAGCCAGTGAGCTGCTTTTTTTTTGTGGCAGACACACAAACCATTCAGCCGTGTTTCAGCTCAGCAAGTCCGTTACACGGTCTGAAACCCCGATCAAAAACTGCACATGTCGTTGAGCGTTGATCTTCTGAACACATCTTTCGATTGAACTGATTCAGTACACTCAAAAGAATGGCCGTGCCCATCACCAGGCACAGACAGCACCAAGGGAATGAGTGAATAAATGCTAAGAGACCATAAGAAAAGGGTAACTTCTGTTAATTTAAAACTAAATCCATCATATCAGTGATAAGTATTTACCACAGCTATAAGCAAAGCAAACCTATCATGACCACAGCTAACAGACAGTGCTGTCATCACATATCCAGATTTTAAAAACAAAGTAGGCTTTTAGCCGTAAGGTCAAACAAAAGTGACACACGCGTACGTCCATTTTGTAATTTCTAAACCAGAATTTTGACCCGATTGCATTTAACTGGACTTTGATGTTCTATATTTAGAAGCCTAATTCCAAAAACGTTGGGATACACTGTAAAACGTAAGTAAGAAATAGGATGTGATGATTCACAAAATCTCATAAAGCCATGTTTTATTCCCCATAGAGATTAAAGAACATATTAGATGTAGGAGGAAGCGGAAGGAGGGATAGCAAACAAGAATTTCATTTATGGAGTAAGTGTTTATTTATCCTGCGCATATGACAGTAATAAAACCTCTTGAATCTCTTGAAACCGAGACATTTTTCCCATTTTCATGGAAAATGTTAGCTCATTTTGACTTAGATAGCAGCAGCACACGTTGTTGTTCACTCAATAAATCACTGCATTATTTACTTGTGTGACTGTGACTCTAAGTCCTGCTGAAACCTGCAATTGATCAGCCCGTCATGGACAAATAATGTAATTTTCTTTGCTGTCAGTTTCTAATGCCTTATCTTTGTGAGTGGCATCGAATTCAAAACTATTGATAACTACTTACACATTGTATTCTTTTGCATTTCAATCTGAAGTGAACTTAAAGTCTGCCTACACTGTATAATTCTACTGTCAGTAGAAAGATAACGTTATTAGACTTATTCAGGGCACAGGAGTGGAATGGTTCTGAATCTTAACAAAATCCTTAATTCAAATGTTCACAATCTGGGGTAACTTCAGCACTTCATCTTTCTTACACACACGCCATCAACCCCCTGTCACTGCTGTTGAACTTTCATTACATTACTAATAGAGGTACCGATAGTAATAGCACAGAGATGAGAAGTTCTAAATGTTATGTGAAGTGCAAGGCCTCAGAGTAAGAAGTAACACACATAGCAGACAATCTATGTGACATCCAAGGAAGGAACCCGAGCAACTGCTTGATCACTGTTGCTAAGGGCAGGGGCAACTGTATGTAAGCCAAGCTCAGTTGTGCGATACACAATTTAATTTGGTCCACTCTGCTGCCCAGAAATCCACTCATGGGGGAGCTGCAGCAGTTGATAATTCCTGACCAGCTGCTGTTGGCACTTGTTCGCTCGGGGCAGGCACACCTGCTATCAGGTAGTTTTTCAAGCTCTAAGTCAGAAGAGGTTTCAGGTTAGCTGAGCTGATACTAAACCATGAAATCAGAGCTGACCACTGAGTGGTCAGAGAGAATCCTCACCTGACAGCTTAATAACATCGTCTCTGCAGCAGTGCGGAAATCTAGTCACACCGGCATACTTCCTTGTTCTTTGAAGTGGGATGATGTTTGGGAAAACTACTAAACTCTATTTTTTAAAAACTTTTTACATGCCATGTATTGTTCAAGAGATGACACCCTTAGAAATATAATCCAATCCTAATAATTTCACATAATTTTCCAGCGCTAAAAAATATTCAAATAATACTTAAAATGTGTAGAAAAGCCACAAACCCGAGTACCAGGAAAATGGTATCCACTGGGTGGCAGCACTGGTCTAAGCCGGTTGTTACTGCTGTATTTGGGGCTTTTGTGTGTCATTTAAACTTCCGTTTTTAAGCAACTATGCAAATTCCCACTGACTCAAAAGCCGCTGTTTTTGAGTTAAGGACAAAATGGAGACGAATATCCATAAGCTGAACCTCACAAGAAAATTGACAAAACACAGACAATACTACCCTGCACTGTAACACTTGCACAGATCGCAGTGTTTGCACATCTTGCCACTTTAACTACACTTGTCACTTTGAACCCCTGACTGTCTGTTTATATTACTTATATATTGCTTAGTTATATTACTTAGTTTTAAATCTGCAATTTTATCTCGTTATTTTGTGAATATTTAGGTTGTTTATTCTATTTTCTATTTCTATTCTATTTTATATTACTACTGGGCTTGCTCCAGGACCAGGGTAACTCATTTTGTTTCATTCCATGTTAACATGTGTTAAAAATGACAATAAATGATCCTTGAATCCTTGAAATTCCAGGCTATGCTCCTGGTTGATCCTGGAAAAGATCAACACTGATTGCGACGAGTGTTGATCCTGCCTGCTTCTACTGAAATAACTGGAGGAAGCCACAGCAGAGAATGACGCATGACTGCAAAACTGCAGGTGAGTGTGAGTTCTGCCTAAGCAGCAACCATCCCACATCCGGATTGAAGCTCATCCGGGAAATATGTTTTGTAGCAGTTCTTCTACTGACCAGTACAACTGTGGGAAACCTTGGGGTCTTTTTTGATCAGGATATGTTTTTTAAATACAGTATATTTATCAGGTTTGTAAAGACAGCCTTTTTTTTCACCTCTGTAAAATCGCCAAGATTAGAAGCATCCTCTCCCAGGGTGATGCTGAAAAACAAATCCCCGTGTTTGTCAGTTCTAGACTGGATTATTGTAATGTGTTGTTAGCAGGATGTCAAAAAATTTGCTGAATAGCCTCCAACTGATCCAAAAAGGAGCAGTAAGTGCTTGACAGGAATCAGCAGGCGAGATCACTCCTTTGTTAGCCTCCTTCCTTTGGCGTCCCGTAAAATTTCGAATCAAAATTCTGCTTCTCGCATCTAAGGCCTTTAACGGCCTCGCTCCCCGTTATTTATAAGACCTGATAAGGCTTTAAAAAATCCTAATAGAACTATCTACTCTCAGAGTGTAGGATTACTTGTCGTTTCTAGAATATCCAAAAGTAGATTCGGAGAACAGGCCTTCTGCTATCAGGAACCTTTACTATGGAACGAGCTACCAGTTTGGGTTCAGGAGGCTGACACCACCTTCCACCTTTAAAACTAAACTGAAAACATTTCTGTCTAGTAAAGTCTATAGTTAGTCTCAACAATGGTGTGTTAAGGGCCAATAGTCATAGCTACAGTTACAGGAATGGATGAAGACAAGACCAGAGCAGGCTGGTCTGAAACATAGCCTCGTCATAGCTATGCTGCTATAGGTCTACGCTGCAGGGAGACACCAACATGATCTGCCTGAGCAGTATCCTCACCCTTCTTCTCTTCCTGCCTTTACCTTTTTTCCTCAGTTGTTTCCATAGTTACTTTATTAATCTAATTGTACTCCTGTATAATGACAATAAAAGAATTTCTATTTGTTTATATTTCCAGTTGATTAGGAAAATCTCATGAATGTATTTGCATTTCACTGTTCCCGTAGTTTTTTTGTGCTGAACTGCCTTGTTGTGTTGATTTCTGAATGGTATGTTTCACGTGTAAAATAAAGTGCTGCCTGGCTCCTCGGGCCCTTGGCCTTTGTCCTTTTGGATCCATTTATTAATAGATTCATGCAAACCCTGAACACACAAATTCAACAGACCTGTCACACAGCTTCTACAGCCATCAGGGGGCGGAGACTGTGGACCCTCCGGGCCAGGATCAGCAGACTAAGGGACATCTTCACCCCCCAAGCTATCAACAACTTTAACACTCTCTGCCTCTGCCCCCACAATCACAAACTCTATGGTCTGAGCCCCCCCAGAACTCAGAACTCAACAGCTGCATTTGATGCAGAATTTGGACTGCTTTCTGCACCACAGTCACTTTGAATACACTGATAAGCCCAGTAACTTTTGCATTTTACTTTATCTTCATTTTCTTGCGTGCCCCATTTATATATTTTTTTGAGATGCACTATTCAGCCTTTTTTGTTTAGAGATTTTTATCTTTGCATCAAGGGTCTGATTGTACCACAATTTCAATTATTTGGATGTACTCTACATGTGGTAGAACTGACAATGAAGCAGACTTTGACTTTGACTAATTACAATTTTCTGTTATAATTCAGAGTCTGGGCATTAAGAGTATTTACTGTCATGATCTGAGGCAGAATGGAAGACCCAAAAACAAAAGGGTATATTTTACAAAAACACAAAAAATACAAAATACAAAAATACAAATTTAACTCAAAATCCAGGACCAGGGTGATGAGAGGGAAGACGAGAGGAGAAACAGGCAGGACTGCAAACGTGTACAAGACTAGAAAGACTATGGAAAACAAACAGAAATCCAAACAGGGAACAAGCACAAAAACCAGCAGGGAAACTAGAGACTGCAAGACAACGGACCAGCACAGACAGGGGAGATGACAAGTCTTAAATACACAGGTCAATAAATGAGAGGCAGGTGCAGGGGATCAAGGTAACGAGGGGAAGGAAGCAAAGCAGAAAACAACGGAGACAAGACAGACCTTCAAAGTATAAACAGGAAACAGCAGACAAGAGACAGGGAGTGACGGCAACTGGACAGACACACAAACACAAGGGCTGTCCATGGCCGACCCAGGCCATGACAGTTTACCTCTTCTTCATAAGACAATTCAAGTTCAAGTCATTTCACTTTGATGGGATATTATACGATTTGATTTGTCTTATAAAGGTTCTTGAAACCACAGAACAGATTTTCCTTTTTCACTGTAAATATATACATGCCATGTCTATGAACGTTGCACTGGTGTGGTAACTTCTGATTGACACACTCTTTTGCCAAAAGTATTTGCTCACCCATCCAAATGGCTGGAATCAGGTGTTCCAATCACTTCCATGGCCACAGGTATATAAAATTAAGCAGTTAGGCATGCAGGCTGTTTCTACAAACATTTGTGAAAGAATGTGTTGCTCTCAGGAGCTCTGTGAATTCCAGTGTGGAACTGTGATAGGATGCCACCTGTGCAACAAATCCAGTTGTGAAATCTCCTCGCTCCTAAATATTCCACAGTCAACTGTCAGCTGTATTATAAGGAAATAGAAGTGTTTGGGAACGACAGCAACTCAGCCATGAAAAGGTAGGACACATAAACTGAGGGCATAGTGCGAAGAGGTCGCCAACTTTCTGCAGAGTCAATCACTACAGACCTCCAAACTTAATGTGGCCTTCAGGTTAGCTCAACAACAGTGCAGAGAGCTTCATGAATGGGTTTCCATGGTGGAGCAGCTGCATCCAAGCCATACATCACCAAGTGCAATGCACTTTTTACATTCCCAAGCTGTGGTTGGAAAAAGTCTTAAGTACCCATGTTTTTATCTTATAATGGGTAACGTTAGCTGGGCTTAGACCCTCTTGAGACTGGTTAGTTTTACCCGACTGCTGATGTGTTGTTGCAGTATCACTTGTGTATCGTCGGTGTAGCTTGTGCTGGCTGTAGTGGCATCCAGGGATTGACCGTGGATTTACTGTGCTGCGCACCAGGTGCTGAGTGCTCGTATGTCTGGACTTCAGTGATCCTCTGTAGACGTCTGTCCAGTGTTTCTTGTTTACATGTGAACTCCAGATTTTAGATTTAATTATGCATAAGCCTTGTTAGCATTGGTCATCCGACATGCATTTGTTTCTACATTTTGAAAAGTGTTGGTGTACATATGTGCTGTTTTGACCTCACTGAGCTGATATGTCATTTGAACAGAGTAAACAGTTCACTCACTCCATCCACTGTCAGTATGGTAATGGTGGGCACCCACTCTTATGACAATATGATGCCTTACACTGACTGTGCAGGATCTGTGGTTAAACCTTAGTCAAACCTTAGCTTTTAAAGGCAGAATCAGGGCCTTGACGGTTTTAAGGTACGTGTTAAAATCAGATTCCAGTCAGATTGGTTAATTTTACGCTCCTACTGGGGATACATAGAAATGTCATTAGTAATGATGTTTATGTATTAAGAAAGGACTTGCACTTGCCATAATTTACTTCAGATACTCGCTACTTTTTTCTAAACTACACTCCACCATGATCCACCAATGGTGAACTACTTTTATTAGCGATTTCTTGTTCCGTTAAGTGTTCTTTAATCCTTATATATGCCCTGTTTTGTAGGCTTTTTTGAATCCCATCTCCTTTCTCATCTCTAGGGCACACATTTTTCCAAAACAGAATGAATAATTTAGCGTAGAAGTTGGATTGCCCTAAAAATCAAAGGGAGGGCTTGTCTGGAGTGCTGATGTGTCTGCTGTGCGACCATGGTAGAACTGCTTTCTGTCAACTCTGTGTGCTTATAAGTAATTTTGCAAGCGTTTCATCACTCACACGAAACATTTCTTTGATGCACATGGCCTATGACAGTGACTAATGTTAGCCTGGTTTTGCTACGGGATCAGTGAGTGAGTGACGAAGTTTTTTTTTTTCTTTGCCTACACACCCTCATGTATATAACCTTGCGGATTTTGAATCGCAGTACTTTTATTTTTTATAACCTTGTCCTCCAGGTTGTCCTATCAGATCATATTTTTGACTGTTAAATGAGAAGAGACATGACTAAGATAAATATATTAAGTAAGACCAGAGATGTTTCCTAATGTGTAGATGCTACATTGCTCAAATCCACTTTTGCCTTCTAAATGTGTTTGATATGTAAAATGTCTGCATATGATTATGCTAAGCAAACACCTCAAGCATTCTCAGCACCAGGCAAAAGAAGTTTTTTTTCTCTTTTTTTTTTTGCTGTGGAGGAGCTCAGAGGTAAGCTAGTGGAGACAGTCAGCTAACAGTATGACTTTGAGAAGTTTCACAAGACCTCATCCAGTCACATTCTGGACTGGGCTGTATGTGAACGATTTAAGGCAGACAGAGATAACATCCATCAGCCCCTTCACCTGTGTCTAATGGCTCGCTGCAGACAGTCATGTTTGCCTACGTGTTTGATGTGTGCATACCGCATACCCACCTCCTCTTTTCATGTCAGAATATCAGCAGGCAGCACGACGTCAGGGCTCACAAATGGATTTCCTAATCCAGTTGTATGCTGGAAGTTCTTTCAACCCCCCGGTTTTGAAGCCCAAGCCAAAAGTGTACTTAAACACAAGCATTCCCTTAGACTGCCGTCTGCCTCACCCCACGGCTGTCATTGTGTGCTTTGACTGCCTGAAACATTTCCGTAGCAGTGAGAGAGGGAGAGGGAGATGTGTGCAAGGAAAGCAAAGGACATCAGGAAAGCTCAAATAATGAGATGTCAAGCGAGGCCGACCAGAATTGTTAATTACATTTATTCCAGTGCTTTTGGAATGCAGCCATGATGCTTTCAGATATATAAAGTGGTGTCCTCAACATGTTCCAGGTTGAGCCTTTTAAATGAGTTTGAGTGATTACTCCTGAGATTCAATAAGTACTTATTTTAATCTACAGACGGGCCACACATGGCCATATAAAGAATAAACACAGAAGTTTGAAAAGAAGATCGACAAAGTTCCAACAGGATTCAGCCACTTTAACCGCTGACTTTATAAGAATGCTGTACTCTGACTCATACAAAAATATTTCTTCATTAAAGAGGGCCAGCATGGGTCCCCACGTTGGGGTCTAACAGTTTGACACCATGTATTCATCAAACATCCGACTGTTTTATGTCAACTGGGAAACACTCCCAGGATGTTTGCTTTGACTCAGCCCAGTTTGCCTGTTCTCCTCTTAAGATGACACACGAGCTGACCTTTTCAACTTTCTACCTCCACTTGAACTTGTGTTGCTGGCACTTTTTCTTAGCATCTGAACGAGAATAAAAATGTGCTGGACAAGACCAATCTATGAAGTCCAAAGTTCCTGAGGTCCCATCCTGTCTGCGATAATGACTCTCCTATCAAAATAACAGAACAGGATTTCTTGTCGGAGCTAGTTGAATACCCTGCCAACTGTTGCCTTAATTCAGCACAACTAGAGACTGTCAGTCATTTCAATTTTATGTCACTTCAAACTGGATCGGGAGAACTACAAATAAGTCTTGCTTTTTTCTTTTTTTTAATATGAGCTTATACTCTGACATGCATATACTTTCCTAGTTTCTCCCACCCTCAACCATCTGCTGTCAGGCAATGGTAATTAGTTTTATGGCGTTCTTGGCAACAAGAGTGCAGCTTCACAATAATTACCCCTTTATTGTTTTCTACTCTATTGTTAATATTGTGGTTGTTCTTTGGCTTGTCCTAATTAAAAGTTTGGGGATTTGCAAAATTAACACAGACTGCCCTTTTTGTCCTTCTAAATTGCTTATCCCGCAAAGCTAACATGAAAGGATATGATGGATGGCGTGAGTGACAAGAGATGGTATGAGAGAGTAAAGCATTTCAGTGATGGAAGAGCTTAAATCAGAGACCATGGCTTTCCAAAGCCTGCAGTTCGTACTGTATAAGGTTTCCTTGTTGTGGGCACTTTTCTCTCAAAGAACAAACCATCAACAATTTTTTTTAATGCCCCTCTTTTAAAAAAAAAAAAAAGTCTCACCCATAGGTGCTGAAAACAACCTATCTCCACTCTTCAGATTTTTTTGACATTTTTTTTTTTTTGTTGTTTTCTCCAGCTCTGCTTTCTCCTGGGTAAAGAGTGAGTCAATATTCTCTCTGCATCGCTCACTGTGCTGTTTGTTTTAATGGGCTTAGTTGACAGGTGGTCAGAGCTGGCTTTCTCAAGCTTCAAATGAGTTGTCCAATAGGTCTCTGGAGCTGAGCTGTAGTCATCATTGAGGGCAAAGCCACGCACACATAAATCAGTCTGCTCTTATACTCAACAACACATTTTAACCTCGAGTAAAAGCATCCCAAATTGGAAGGAAAAAGCCGAGGTTTCCACTTATATATATATATATATATATATATATATATATATATATATATATATATATATATATATATATATATATATATATATATATATATATATATTTTTTTTTTTTTTTTTTTTTACGCGAGATTAACGCACACACACGTTTCTCTAAATATGACCCTCGGCCAATAAGTGTATTTACAGTCAATTGTGTGGGACAGACATGGCGACAGAAAAGGCAAGTTTAGCCTTTAGATGCTGCCAGATGGGTTTGTTGAGAAGAAAAAGGTTATTTGTATTTAACGTCACTGTGAATTTTTTCCTAAATGGGCCACGGCTCGCTCACATCATTTCTTCACTGTGAGAGAACGCGTACAACATCCTGTGAGGGATCACTGTATATCGATATTCTTTCCCCAGAGAGTGTCGATTTTTCAGCCCCGGGTATCGATATTCTAAGCTTCTTTCAAAAAAAACAAATCTTTTCTGCGCTGTACGCTGCTGCACCTCTTACCAATTTCTGAGTTCTAAACTGGCCTCCGTCCAGGTATCCTTCTAGATAGACCTTCTACATAGAAGGTATATGTCCGATGTAGATTTCCATGAGCATGGAGCTGGGGAAAAGGCAGGCAACTAGAATTTTTGAGAATCTTCTGTGGGGCCAAAGGCAAATTCCTGCCTTGGGTTAGGTACTTCAGCACAGCACTGAAAAACGTTTGAGTAGGATGTGGTGTTGATTCAATGCTGAGTGAGTACGCTCTAGGCAGGAGATGATGCTCTTCAGCCTTCTCTATGCCCCTTAAACTTTTGAGTTTTTCTCTTCTTATTCAGTGTTAGTTTGCTAGGTCAGTGGATCTTACCAGCTCCAACACTGTAAAGGAGACAACATCTGGAAAGAAAGAGGAGGAGGTCAACACCTGTTACAGTTCCAGCCTCTAAGATTTTTGTCTAGACACCCACTAATGGAAACCTGATACTTTACAGGATATCCCTGTAACGTAACTTCTTCAAATTGACTGTATTGTCTTATACAATGTCTTTGCAATTTGACTTCTGCATGCATTTTTTTTTTCAAATGTGTGTAAGGGGAAAATAATTTAACCACACTGTATTCTTCAGTGATTTATAAACAAAGACTTCAGGCAGTTTCAGTTGTGATTTGGTTTTCACCCTTTCTTATACATAATTTGCTTGTAATCTTCAGGATTCAGGAAGAATATTTTGTACAGTCTGAATATCCTATTAATAGATCAGAGATGCACTAATAGACCAGACAGAGACACAAATCAAGAGTTTTCAGCTATTAACATTGACTAGCTCATCCCTCTCAAACATTATGGATTCACTGAACTGCATGATGTATGATGGATCAGATCATGTACAAGGCTAGTCAATAATAGACTGGAACAGCTTTTCATTTTCAGGAAATGAAAGATGGAGCTTTTTTAAGTATTGTATTTCAGGAATAAGAAAGTAGCACAGGTTTTGATGAAATGAAAAAAATGGGATTATCAGTATTTTATTATTAAAAATCTGATTGGATTTTCCACCAAAGAATAGATTAAAAAATTATAGTGTATGCTGTCAATTACAGATGGCAAAAGTACACCCATTCTTCACTCAGGTAGAAGTATAGAATACTTATTCTACACAGCTTGGACTAGCCAATAAAACTGTACACGGGGGTGGGACTGTTTAAAGTACACAGCTCATTTGTGTAAGGAACAGAAAGAAATTTAATTAGGTTGGTTGTTTTTGGGATGATGAAAGCACGTCAGAAACACCCACCTGCAGCTTTGTCTGCTGCGTGAGTCCGCTGTAAGTCTTTATTGTTGTATTAGTTCAGGTAAATGTCACATCTTCTTTTAAGTTCAGGAATTTTAGGATTTGTCATATAGATAGAAATAGAGGGCTATAGTAAAATGTAATTTTATGACATTTCAATGTCCTCTTGATGATATTTTTTAAAAACTTCATGTCATTTTTCACAAGTGCCTCACATCATACACTAAGAATAGAGTCATAGTCATTTATTTGTGATTAACATGTTTATCCCGAATTTCAACTGCAAACAACCAGGATTTACACGAATAACCAGGTTCTAGAAAGACGCCATCAATGTTAACGTTCCCACAAACCCTTTAAAGAAGCACAAAAGACTTTTGTTTACATTAAAATACTTTAATGTAAATGGTCTTCTGTCAGTGCTACTGGCGGAACAAGCAGGACTGAGAGGCTGGCTGGAATACGCCAATATTAACCCAGGATGATAATTGAATATTACTTTGCATTAATTTTGACCAAGTTGAGGTCAACAGGAATTTGCTCTGCTTTGGAGCCAGGACCTAGCGATTATTTGCAATTTTTGTTGCTTCCTGAATTGCTTCAACGCGGAAAGTGGGAATATTGGCGTTTTGAAAATGACACAAGTTCCTTTTGTGCTTCTTTAAGCCTCAATGCCCGAGATTGTATTCTGGATGTTTTACAACTGATGTGAAAAAGGCTTAAAATAGTAACTGATAAGTCTTCTAAAATTGAAGTCTGTTGTAAAAATGCAAGGAGAAGAAAGTACGGATACACATGCCAAAAACACATGTCCTAAAAGTAAAACCTTGGCAGAAAAGCGAAATACTTAAATATCGTAAAGACACCAGAAAATTTGACCTAAGTACAGGAACAAAATACAGCTACCTCCCATCTCAGGTCAACTATGACTTTTCAAAAAGAACAAATAAAAACTGCTGGCCAAACCATGACAAAAAATCTTGAAATTGCCCAAGAATACTGAAATAGGGGAAACAGTACCCCGAAAACGGTGTCAACTAGATGGCAGAACTGGTTGAAACCAGTCGTTACACTGCATTTGGGGCTTTGCGTGTCATGTAAACATCCAGTTATGAAGTGACTATCCAAACTCCCGCTGACTCAGAAGGTCCGGATTTAGCGGGAGGGTAAAGAAAAAACAGGGAAGAATATCGACAAGCTGAACCTCACAAGAAATTCCAGGCTATGTCCCCGTCAATTCGGCAAGGAAAAGATCAACATTGGCTGCGAGATGAGTGGTGGTCCTGCCTATTTTGCTTGCAATAACTGCAGGGAGCCATTGTGGAGAGAGACATGTCTGCTAAGCCCCGGATGAGTGTGAACTCTGCCCCCTTACACATGATATTCCACGTTTTTGGGTTACCTTTATTGATTCCATAAAAATGGCCTCATGAACATATGCTAGATGATAATGCACCATATGTTTCAGGGGAGGGCTGCTTTGTGCTACTGAGGGGCAACAATGAACAGCCATTGGGACTCATTGTTTTGAATACGATCTACCCATCGCTTTCCAGCATCCAATTATAAAATTATTCTATTCTATTCTGTTACATGTGTGACAGATGAAGGAAAACATGCTAAATAGTAATAAAGGATCATTAGGGCCATTACACTGAGAAATTACATACTGCTCCAATTTGACATTATGCAGCTTTTATCACACACAGAAGATCTTCAGCACTGTTTTATTACTGTTAAAGGTCACTACTTAATTACGTTGGGTTCCTCTCTCACTGTTGAACTGGAGAGCATAAATTTATTTGATCATTTTCTGTAATTTTTTTTCCCCACATTCCTATTTTTCATAATTGCCCAACTTTAGGTTTGCTTTTACATCTTGTCCTCTCCCTTACCCTAAACGTCAGAGCATTACATATTTACACCAACTAATGACCGGGGCTGACAAGAGACAGAGATACACAGAGAGTAATGATTTGCGCTCACAGGGCTCTCTGGTGGAGGCTGGACATCTCGGTCTGTGTCCTCTAATAGGCCCTGTCTCCAGTGATTAGGGATTTGTTGACAGGGGAAGTTGTAGTGCCTGGCACCAGATGGAGCGCTCAGTTTCTTTTCCCCATTTATTACCATCGTTCCAATCTATGCTTAAAAGTAACCCACACTCACACACATGGACGTGTATTTGCTCGTTATATCAAAATCAAAAAAAAAAAAAAAATCAGATGGTGAAATAAATATCGTCACATCATTTGGAAGGGGAGGTAGGTTGTCTCCCCTCCCACGCCTTCCTGAAAACGTCTGGGACCCAGGGCCACGCTAGCAATCGTGCTGATCATTACACCCTGGTTCACAGCACAGCTTCAGTACATTCTCCTCTGAACCAGGCTGCATCCACACTAATTACACTGTCATTTCCATTCACTCATCTTTGGGGTCGATGGCTTTTCAGCTGCTTTCTCCCAATGCCATTTCGAGGATGACTCAAAGACCGTAAAGCAATTTCCTCTCAAAATTCATCAAAAGTGTTCTTTTTCTCTTCAGATAAAACAACAAATAAATTAATAGAAAACCCTGAGCTAATTGTAAAGCAATGTCTCTGACTCACACTCCTTCCATCCTTAATTCTCTTTCTCAGATCACGACTCAGGCTGCAACAGTCGCTTCCTTTTCCTGTCTTCCCGATGCCTCCTATTATCAAACTTGGATTGCTTCGGGGCTGCTAATGCATAGCCAGGGCAGGTTGAATTTTACCTGCACCTTTGACCCATGCTTGCACAAAACTCACAGTCATAATGCAGCAAGAAATGCATGCTGAATAAGTATGTCTTCCTCTGTGCGCTGAAGGCTAAATTAATTTGTATGAAAATCTAGGATAACTAATGGACAGCATGGACCGATAATGCAATAAGAGCTCTTGTATTTCTTAGTAATTCAAACACACAAGGCTTATTTGATTATATATTCCTGCCAATGCATACTCATCCCCATATGCATAAGGGGACCTAATGGCATACTAATGCACAGTGTTAGCCATTATGCATGAACTGTTTCATCCTAAGCCACCATGAAAGCCAATCAAGCCATAGCCTTCCAAATTCCACAGTGTGCCTTATTTTTCAGAACAATGTGTTCTCTTGAAATCAGCAATTAATTGCGTAGAGTTAATTGCAGACTGAACTGCAGCTGACCTCGAGTGCTTTGCTGCTGCAGTGTGTGCACCCCGAGAGAAGAGCATAATAGCTGTACCACAGAGAGAGAGGATGCACTCACGGGATTAGTCTGGGCTCTCTTGTTGCAACCAAAGCTGGGACGTGATCTTCTATCTGATGATAGCTGACCAAAATTACAAAGAAGAACCCTCCAAAACATATTTCAAAGCTGCGTCCATGGACAGATGTTTTGAGCCACAAAGCATTGCTCCTCAAAGGCATCCTGAGATCTGGAAATTTGACCCAGGTTTGTCGCTATCCATCATATGTGGTCATTAACCTGTGACACATGGCAGCCATGTTCCAGCCGTCTGTCGTCATAAATCACTCTGTCCCATGAAACGATACAATACACCTCACAATGCAATCTCACATGGGATGAGAAAAAAAAAGAGAAAAGAATAGAAACAAAATCAAAGCAGAAACTCAACACTCCCTTGTAAAGTAGATTAGGAGCTGAAACTTGTCAGATGTGCTGATGGTCAAATAGGCTATAACTCCAGTGGAGGAATGTTTGGCTATTAATATGGCTGCCTCATGTTCAGGCCACCTCTGGCCTTAATTGGCTATGATTATGATTAATGTTGTATTGATGTAAAATTTCTCACCAGCAGGATAGTGCCGTTAAGATCAAGCAATTTCAGTATCTCCTCAGGCGGTCCGCAAACTCTTTACTATATTAATGGGGTCCCAGATGCAGCATCGCACTACTCCAGCAGCTGTGGTTAAGGAGAAAGAGTGATGGTCTGCTTGTAGTTTGATCCCTGGCTTTTTCAGTCGATGTTGAGGAGTCCTTAGGCAAGACACTGAACACCAGATTGGCCCCTGATCTTTTCATTGCTGTATGATCGTATGACTGATAGAGGAAAAACAAACTCTGCACTGACGATTACGCTGTATAGGCTGCAAACTACTGTCTAAATGTATATGTGAATGGGTGAATGTGGCTTAGTTTGTAACGTGCTTAAAGTGCATAAATGCAATCCATTTACTGGACTGTATATATTTCATAAGGACCAAAATACTGAATCTCACAAATTTAAAAGGTCATTTAAGGACTAAGGCTTGGATCTGGGGGTATAGTGTGGCTTAGAAAAATGCAGTTGGCTGTAAATTATCACATAAATATGATTTAGTTTTAACTAGATTGTATTTATTGGACTGTATATAACTTTGTAAACTTTGAGTGCTTTCTGTGTAAAGTGTCTTGAGTTGTGAGCTGGTACTATATAAGTTAAATGAATTTAACTGCAGTCACATTTGCTTTTTTGTAGAAACTGGCTCCCTTGAGCATGATGTAGCAGGTGCAGTATGAAGAGTCATCACCCTGCATAACCCATCAAAAATTGTACAAGTCCTCCCTAAAGTTTTCAATTTCCCTTCGTGAAATACTGAACTATGACTTCCCAGAAATCCCTCACACATGGTTGTCTCCATGTATAAGGGGCTAATCTTGTGACAATTCTTGGCAGACTGCTAGCTCTTTTTGAGTAAGTATAATGACTTTTTTGCATAACATGACTTGGAAACACAATTTATTTTTGACAGTATTTTGAAATATTGCTTTAGTTTTGTGCCAAAACTGCAATAGAGACGCAGCTCATGAGCAGGAAGACACTGCAGCTGCTGAGGATGTCATACCTGAGAAAGGCCTGTGACTCATGAAAAATCAATGAGAACTCATGAATAAAGTCACATTGATTGTTCAGTAATTTATCAGAAACATTCATATTTCCCAAAACCTATACCATTATCTCCGAATCACCTTAAAACTGTGCACAGACATACACAAGCAAACAAACAAATCTCATGTTGCGTTTGAAGCTGTAGGGTATTCTCTATAGGTCTAATATTCTGCTAATGTTTTGTTTCTCCTTGCATGAACATGGTGGTGTCTTCCAGCCTTTGCATATTAATAAACGAGTGTGAGAAATATGTGCAAACTGCGTTGTATAGATTTTTGCGGTTTTGTTGATCAGAGATGATTGCATTATTCATCAACCAAGACTCACCTCTGGTAATTCTGTCTATACTGCAGCTTTTTGAGGTTTTATTTTTATTTATTTTAAGGTGAATCTTGCACCCTCATTAAGGAGCCAACATAAGCAGCTCTTGGCCAGTAACACACTGTGTTGTAGTCTTTTTATACCTTCAATCAATTACAGTATATTGCGAAAGCTTGAGCAGACCAAACATTATTTTTCAGTGAGCGCTGCTTTGAATCAGCTCCTAGGTTTGTAGTTGCCATGGTTACAGGTATTCTATAGTCTGATAATACAGGATGTTCATTTTACTGCGAGAAAAAGGTTTATGGGTTTGCATTCAGCTGTATATCTTTCCTCCTATCATGCACTCACATAACCAAGCTCTCATGTAGACAACGCACGCATACACACACATTTATATACAGCATATGTACATGCACACACACACGCACACTGTGCTCATCCAATCAAGCCATGTCTCCATGGAAACTGGAGTCAAATAAAGAGATTGCCTTAATCACTCGAAAAGTAGTACAAACTTTGCTCTCGCCTGGCCAAAGACATTCATTTTCCAAATTGCTTTCAAAAATCTGTATATGTGAAGCCATTTTCATCCTAGTCTCGTTCTATTATCGCAGTTATACATGGCGACATCTGGGACAACTCTTCAATATGTTGTAGTGGGGTTAATTAAAAATGTAATGGTCAAAGCCTGTATTTCTAATTGAGCCAATAAGAGGTATTCATTTGTTCAAATTGATTATATATTAAAGCACTGATCTGTATAACTCATGGCTGCAGGTGATAGTATATATGGAACATTTATGTTTGAATCAGAGCTGATGTTTAATTGCTAGATAGATGGAAATCTAATCATGGGACAGAAATTCTGCTCCAGATTGCTACATGCTCAGTGTTTTGGACAAAAACTCCATAGTTGTTGCAAACTTAATGAACTGTTTCATCAATTGTGCACCAATGAAGATGCAACTTCACGCCACAAAAACCTGATGTTGAGACTGTAAGACGTACATTATTTTACTGATTTATTCTTGTATGCTTTCCATGATGTTTCATTTGTATTTCAGATGAAAGTGCTACTGCCATTTTGGCCAGGACTTTGTTAAAAGAGATATTTGTTCCCAATGAAATGTTCCAGGTTAAATAAAGGTTTAATCTCATGCTCTGGGAAACACTGCACCATTTTATTCCCATTCAAACCATTAAGAAAAATGTTTCACATTTCTTTCTGTTTACAGAAACAAAAAGGGAATATTAGACTTTTCAAAACAATGGCAGTGTCTCCATCTTTCTTTCCAAACTCAAACATTTACTGTATAAACTGAGAAATTCTTGAAGATTTATCTTTCCTGTGAATCACTGAACTAATATTTAGTTGTATCACCACTTTTTCTGAAAACTGCTTGACATCTATGTTGCATGGAGTCGTCCAGCTTCTATCACCTGTGAACAGGTATTCCAGCAAGGGATGACTGGACTACATTACACAATGCCTCTCCCTTTCTTATTTTTTTCCTCAGAAACATCATCCCAAGTGTGAGTTTTCTAATGGATCAAGGTCCATGGATTGGTCTGACCACTCTATATGTTAATGTGGTTGGTCTGGAACCAAGAAACTGCTGCTTACTGGTGTGTTTGGGGTCGTTGTTATGTTGAAACACTCATTTCAAGGGTATTTCCTCTTCGACGTAAGACAACATGACCTCTTCAAGTATTTTGATGGATTCAGACTGAATCTATGATTCCCTGGTATGTGATAAATAGGCTCGACACCGTAGTATGAGAAATATGCCCATATCATGATGCTTGTGCCACCATGCTTCACTGTGTACTGTGGCTTGAATTCAGTGTTTAGGTGTCATCTGACAAACAGTCTGCGGACCCAGACCAAAAAAAGAACATTGGTTTCATTGGTCCACAAAATACTGATCCCATTATTCTTTACACCAGTCATTGTATTCTTTGGCAAACTGTATCCTTTTGAGCACATGTTGTTTTTTCCAGCAGTGGGACTTTGAGGGGCTTCTTGCTAATAGCTTGGCTTCACATAGACGACTTCTAATAGTTACAATATTCACAGGTAAACTTTAAATCTTCTTTGATCACCCTAGCTCTGATCATTGGCTTAGTTGTTGCCATTTTTGCTACTCTTCCATCTAATTGAAAGGGAGTTTTCAATTTTCTTCCATGTCTTTCTGGTTTTGGTTGCCATTTAAAAGCATATGAGACCACTTTAGATGAGAAGCCTATCATTGTTCAGAAGAGAAGCATACTTTGATTAAGAAGTTGAATTGGAAAGGGGGAAATTTATAAATAAGTGCAGAAAATGTCTGGAATGACCCATTTTACTTAGATTTTCTGAGGACTTTACTATAACCAGCATGTATGACATCTGCTGCCCTCATCCTTAAAGGAGCCGTATGTAAGAGATCTAATAAAAGGAATCATAAAATGACCCCGATATGTCAACAGACATTTAAAAATCATGTTCATTTCAAATACTTATGTCACTGACAACAGCACTCAAGCCAGGATATTCCCGTTTAAAAAGAGGAGTTGCAGCCCTCAACTGATGTTGATGTTGTCATTTTTTGTTTTGGCCTGAAGCGCCACCCTCCACCTATCTACCAATCACGAAGTCAGAAGTGTTTCGGCATCCGGGTTGCCAGCTCGGCTCTAATTATCGCAGCAGCCGCTACGAACGTGTTGGATGAAAAAACGTCTAGCTTTCCAAAACCTAAAAGACCTCGTTATGAATCCGAGTTACGTCGTGACAAGGTCCGAAATAAAACAAGGATTTGTATAGGAGATGCTTTTGATAGATGGAGACGGCTGAAAGCGGAGAAGAATTTGAAGACAGACGCCAACGTTGCTGATTTTCTCCTGGACAGGTAAGATTCATAGCTAAATGTTTGGCTAACGCTAATTTACTTGGACAAGGTAACAGTGGTACCTCTACTTACGAACGCCTCTACATACGAAACTTTCAGGTTACGAAACGCCTCAGCGGGAAAATATTTCCTCTAGTTACGAAAGATCAAAGAAAGAAAAGATCTTTCATAAAGCATTAAATATAATTAACTGAAAATAAACTTACTGTGTAGGACTCGTCGCTTGCCATGGCAGCCTACGTTCCTGCTGCATTCTGCAGCGACCTGGCAACCTCTGGTCGGGGAGGAGGGGGAGGGTACACGCTGCTCAACAGTAAATTGAAAGTGAGTGCAGTACCAGTTTTGGCCATAATCTTACAAACGGCTCCTTTAAAGAAGAATCTCCTGTTTCACATCTGTTTTTTGTCACTGAAGAAATGTCCTCACTAACTGAACTGCTATTTTTTCAACAGCCAAATATTCCTTTTTCTTCACTTTCTGTAAAAACAAACAAGAAACAGTAACAAACTTTGAGCCCCAAAATCCAGATATTGTTCTTACATTGTTTACACAGACCACCATGAATAGTTTTGGTTGTGAGGGTCTGAGGACAAATTTTAGCTTAGCTGTGCAAACAGCAGTAGTCATTTCATGTAGCCACAGTTCCTCTTAGAAGAGTCCTGAAATGAACTCCGTGAGCGTCTCAGTTCCTTCACCTGGCCAGTAGGGGATAGCCAGTGAGGTACCAGCCACTGCTAGCCTGAGCGTATGGACTTTGGCAAAAAGCCATTTAGCGACAGAGCACTGCACAGTTTGAGCAATTAGGTTGGAGCAGCATTTTCATGTTAAACGATTAGTTTCAATTTCAATTGAAGGAATATTTGATTATTTTTAGGAAATGTTGTCTCGCCCTTGCAGTCTCCCATGTTGGCAAAAACCAGCCAACATAACTCTGGACTTCCGCCCCGGCGTCAACTGTGTATTGTTTTATGTCTTTATGTCACACACCAGCAACGATGAAACAAGCTCACACAGCTGTAGTGGACATCATGGCAAACATACGGCGGAAATCCCGGGGGGGACACAGGGGACGTGTCCCCCCCTTCCATAAAGTTGTCCCCCCCAAAAAATAATTGTAAGCACACAAAAACAATTGAATAATAATATAGTCATGTTCAATAAAAGTACAACACAAGCGCTGCAAATTATAAACGTAAAAACCCTTTTTTTTAAATTGTTGAAACATTGCGACCCCCCTATTTCTCAAAGTGGTTTAGTCCACATGCCGTTTCTAACGGGCGGCGCTACCGGCAGCACCGTGTGTCAGCGAGTGTGTCATAATGTGGAAAGGATTTTTGATTGTATTTTATTTTTGCATTTTTCAGTTGCCATATTTAATGGCGTAGTTGTAATATGTTGTTGTATTTTGTTTGTCAAAAAATACAACACTACAATATAATAATACCACCTAATACCATTGTTGATTTTTCAGTTTGAACATTGAAAAACCTGTATACAGGTAGAATATGCACTGATACACAACAATGCTACAACTACTATTATTACTTTTTCTAACATTCAGCAGGCTGTGGGCTCAACCCTGCAAGGCAAGTTCCAAAGGAGCAGGAGAGAGAGAGGGAGAGAGCATTTTTTTTTCATGTCCCCCCAGGAATTACTCTCTGAAGTTTTACTGTTTATTGTCCCCCCCCCCCAAATGAAATGGGATTTTCGCCCCTGATGGCAAAGGCAAGTAAGAGATTCAAGAAAACTCAAGAAAGCGAGCATGAGGCCAAACAAATCCAACAGTGTCATAAAAACAACAACTTAATGTCCACGCTGACTGGACGACCTTCTGCACTGAAAATTGAAAAAAGTAGCTTTTTGCTGTTTTAAGAAGTTTATAGGACCACAAAATCAACAGAAGTGAGCTTTGTTTTAATTATTTTGAGTTTATGCTATAATTAGATCTTAAAATTGTTAACGATTTAAATGTCCTGTTAAAACTGTGCTGATTGGACTGAGATGTCAGAATTTAACTGACATATTGTAAATGCTTTTTATGATAGTAAGATCCAAAGTGCTGTTGATCTTTTCCACAATCCAACTTATACACAAGAGTGTCTTATAAGAAAGTGGCAAATGTGATACACTGCTTTATACTGGTCCACTCAGAAAAAAACAGCCATGATTGATGTGCCTGTTTCAGGTTTTTCTCTAGCCATCTCTGAAAGGACTACACAGGCTCTATCTGTGTTACCCATCCCCGTCCCCTGAGGCAGTGCTCTGATGTGGATGAAGTGAAGAATTATCACTGCAGAAAAAGATGGGCGCTTGCCTTTGCTGCCTAAATTTCTTTGTGTGTTTTCATGCTGGGTGGATTTATTTGCATTAAAATGCTAAAAAGGAGAAAAGAAGCAAAGAAATAGGAAGGACTGACATTCTTTTTTTCACATCAACCAAGTTCTCTTAGCTGTCTCAGATAATGAATAATGAGGTTTCTTTGAAATTAGAACCAGTCGATGCTGAACTGCTTTAGAACAGTTCAAAAGGTAGATCTGCACACGGTGTCAGTCTTTATTGAAACCTTTGCAATTGGAATGCAATGGTGATACGCACACACATACATACATATCTCTCTCTCTCTCTCTGTATATATATATATATATATATATATATATATATTTATATTTATATTATTTATATATATTTATATATAGATATATATATCTATCTATCTATATATCTATATATATATATATATATATATATATATATATGTGTGTGTGTGTGTGGTGTGTGTGTGTGTGTGTGTGAAGGAACCTTTTTTGCTGTGAGGCAACAGTGCTAACCACTTAATAAAGCACCGTGCTGCCATATATATATATATATATATATATATATATATATATATATATATTATATATATATATATATATATATATATATAAAAATTAGGGATGCAACGGTACTCAGTAAAATACGGTACGGTATATACACACACACACACATATGTATATATAGTTTGCGGAAAGCGCAACTCGCATGCCAGCGCGTCCAAATGGAAGAAATGTGCGTCCACCTGGTCTCATGTGGACGTGCACAAGCAGCTCTACCTCTCGATTATTACGCATCACCGTATTACTTGCATACGTTTTTATTCTCTTGAGGTCAGAGGATGTCTGGTCAGCAGTAGTGGTGGATGTCGGAATAGTCACAGCCAGACAAGTCAGTCTGTACAGCTGTGGCATGATCTCATTCAGATGTCTGCTGTGGAGGAAACCAAGGAGATCTCTGTGTCTGGTGTCGAGCTGGAAAAGGTTGGATGCGGGAATTTATTTCCGATATGTCTGAAACTGTTGGTGGTTGAGGAGGGACAGGAACATTAATTGTTGGTGATCTTTAAATGCGCATCCAATGATTCGTTCTGCAGTATTTTAAAAAGCACATCAGCTGCGCCAAGACGCACAACTGGTAACAACTGGATCTTACGCAGGTAAGATCCGGGTTTAAAAAGGTGGAAGATTGCGTTCTGTTAACTGTTTTTACTCCCTCGCCGTTGTATTCAACAGTGAAACCAAAATGCTCCCACACCGGTGATTAAATAAAGTATTTCCCAATTTCTCCGCTACCGCTGGCCATGCCTGCTTGTTTTTTTTTTTTTCTGGGTCTATGAGCTGCAGCCAACCAGCCAAAGTGTGAACACTTTTAACATCAGCACTTGTCAGTAACACCTATTTAGTGTAAATCTCATCTTAAAAATGTAAAATAAAATAAAGCTTATTGCCACTGCCAGGGCATTAATATCATCCTGTTTTTATAAAAAATTTTTTTAAAAAGTCTACAAACAAAATCCAACAAAATGATTGTGGCTCAGCACAATCAGAACATTTAAACAGGTAATTTCTGAGGTAACAACAGAAACTTTTAACAGGGAGTTCAACTTGGCAGTGGTTACAAATAACCTTGTTTCAGTCCAATCCTCCGTCTGAGAACTTTAAATGAAAATGTCCATGTTAAAGTTCAGTAACCTTACCAATCCCTGTATCATTCATTCTTTCCATTTTCAATTGTCAATCAAAAATACAAAAAAACAGTGACATTTTATTACGTTTTTCATCTTTTAATCTAACACAAAAAAACGAACAAAAATATCTGTTTTTTTTTATATTTCAATTTTAGACTTGGATCAAAAATACGAAATGAAAAACAGGCCACAGGACTGAATTTGTTTTATAATCGAGGACTGGACTTTCAGTTGTCATTACACATTTGTGCCACTAGTTGGAGCCGCACTAATGTAACCAGTAAGAGAATAGCACGACAGTGAACACATGGAGCAGATCTGATGTAACATGGAGGAATGACGCTAAAGTTTTGTTGCAGTGCAGAATTTTTTTTAGACAGAATTAATAATATTGCTACATGAGTTGCTACCCGAACTGTAAAGTACACGGATTTTTACAGTTCTCCATGTCCGTTTGAGCTTTTCTGCATGTTTACCTGCTAATTGTCTTCCGGTTCCGCAGCCAGTAACAGACTTTTAAAAACAAAAGCATGTGAGCAACATGCGTTAACGCGCGATAAAAAATACATGTTGGCGTTAATAAATTAATGAGTCAACGCGATAATAACATATATACGATATATGCGATAATAATATATATTAGGGCTGGGCAATATATATACAGTGATCCCTTAGTTTTCGCGGTTAATGGGGACCGGCGCCCCCCCCCTCGACAATCAAAATCCGTGAACTGGAGCCGGAGTCCCCGAGCCTAAATAATGAGTTTAAAATATGTTTAAACACCGCAAAAAAGTAGCGAGATGCGTCTCGGCCAATCAGCGCACAGCTTCTAGAGTGCTGGGCCCTCTGCGTTTCTCGTGTTGCTTACAGGAGGTTGTCAGTCATCGTTTGATGTTTCGCTGGCCTCTCGTCTGCTGTGGGGTGGATTTTCGCAGAATTTCAGTGATTATTTCCTTTTTTTGATTATAATATAATTATAATATATTTCTAAAAAATATGCCAATAACTAAAACCGTGGAACTCAAACCGCGAAGTGGCAAGGGATCACTGTATATATATATATATATATACATACACACACACACACCACACACACACACACACACATATATATATATATATATATAATATATATATATATATATATATATATATATATATATATATGATGTGTGTGGTGTTTAGGTATCGGTTTGTTTTTTGTTTGTTTGTTTTGGTATATTTCACTCTTTGCTGCTCTTTGTTCATAAATTCACATTGTCTTTTGAAGGAATACTGTAATTTTCTAATCATTTTTGGCATGAGTTAAACCAAAATGTTAGATGTGTGAGTTTAAGGGCTGATTTTCTTTCCTCTTTTAAATATTGTGCTTTATTCCAAACGGAAGAAAAGTAAATGCAATTTGTGTCATATAGGCAGTGCTTAACACATCTCCCTTTGTGTCACTATGATTTAGCCATGGATGCTGCCACCTCTGAGGACAGTGATTTCTACAGGCACACCAGTCAAATCTGATTTTTATAAAGGCTTTCGCATGTCCAATTTCTGAAATCAAAGAGAAAATAATATCAGGAACAGAACACCTGAGCTGTGCCTAATGAAGTCTGAATGATTATTAGTATATCAAAGTGACAGTGGAAATGTCTAAATATAGGAAATTTGAGGGAGGGGGGAGAGAAAAATTCTAGTTGAGTGGACAAATGTGGTGCCAGACATGACAGTCTGAGGAAAATTCAAATAAATCAAGTGGAATATATCTGCAGTACTTGAGCTCCAACAGAAGAAGACAGAAGAGGAAACAGTAAAGTATGAATATTACATTAATATAGAAAATAAAATATATAAATGAATGAATCTGTCTGTCTTCATTTTATGAAAGATAGGAGCATGGAAAAAAAGAAAATCTGCTCTTTGGCCGAAAAACGTCAGATGTAATACAACCAATTAAATCAGGACACTGTATGGCCTTAAAGATTTTCTCTGGGAAGGATCATTGAAAGAGTTATGGTTGCACATGCATAAATGGGGTCCAGTATTGTAAATAGATTTGACAACAGATAGCTCTTGACAGTCTCCAATTCAAAATCATCAACTGTCAAGTTTTTGTTTTCTTATTTTTATTTTTTTGGAATTATTTATTTTTTTAAGGTTTGAAGAGGCTGTGATAGTATGACGAAAATAGGTTGTGACATCGGCAGTGCTTCATTAGTGTTACAACAAATTTAGTAGACCCACAGATAAAATTCATGCTTCAAGTTTGGATTATGATGAGAAAAGAAAAAAAAAGCATATTTTTCCTACTGATTGTCAAATCTCAGTTGAGCTTGGTGTTCTAGATGAGGAGACTTAAAGCAGCTGTTGTCCCTATAAGGTGCTCAACATAATTGATGTCTTAAAAGTTTTTCACTGTGCACCAGTTATGTTGTGCATATAACGTACTTGTTTAGTCATAAAGGGCGTTATTACCAAATGTCTTCAGAGATAGCTGTTAATAACCAGAAAGGTATTAACAAAGTTGACAAATTGAAATGGGGCACCACCTGATAAAATCAGGAAACAAAGACTAAACGGCACAGTCAGCCTCAAAATGGCTGTTGTTCTATGCGTACCAGCCTGTGACCAGGTGTGGTGCTATAAAGCAAAAGAGAAGGTGTGAGTCCGAGCACAGACCTCTTCAACCAGCAAATATTACAAAACTGTGTAAAATAACCACAAACTTCTCTCATTAGAATATATCAGAATTTATTAACACAAGTATTAAATGAACAACACTTGAAGATCCTGATATCTACTAACTAAAGGACGACTAGACTAACATAAGCAAATAAAACGTTCAATGGAATTGAGTGTCAAGTGTCAAGTTCAATAATTATTTATTTATTTATTTTTTTTTTTTTGGTGAATCATTTAACAGTGGTCTTGATTACAAAGCACTGAAAAACAAAATATTCTTTTGCACTTCAGTTCCTTGAAAAGAAACCTACGAGTGGCCATAAACAACAGAAAAATACATGGACAGACATTTAAAAACATACGGAAATCATTCTGCTGGGCACTCCAGCTTCACCATCGATTGTATCTTTGAGACAATTTACCTTCTATCACATCTCAGAACTGTCCCAAGAGAGAGAACTTATTTTTTCTTACTAAATATAACCCAACTCCAAGGGCTTTTCAAGACATTCTGAGGATTTCAAGAACATTATGGCTATTTCTATTCATTTTAAAATGGATGCAAATTCATCCATCTGACTGTACTCAACTGACAAGTCTAACTTATTGCTTTCAGTTATAAAACTGGAAAAGAGACTTCAATGTTGTAGTCACTAAGCATGAGTTATGCAGTACTGTATATTTGCAATACGTGTTGAATCATCCATTTTGTCAATCACCAGTTTTCAAAGGGCTGTATATCTAGCATCAATTAGATTCTATGCATCACAATCTGCTACACAGGAACTATAGTAGAAAAAGGCAACATAAATATGGGTGTAGGTGGTATTTCATGTCCAAAAATACATAATATATTTAAAGATGGAACCTTCACAAGCCTTAAGGTGCAAATGTTCTATTATTTTTATATCTACAACGTCAAATCAATTGTAATATCAATACATAATTGTTGATAACACAGTAGTAAACATTTTCTGCACGCACCATTAATCCTTTCATTTACTTTGGCTTTTATTTCACTGTGAAAAGTATGAGGCCAAGATATTTCATGTTTTAATTAAACTTTGCCTCTTTTGTTATATGGACAATTAATATTTTTAAACAACATTATAATAAATATTATTTTAAAAATAATGGGACGGAAGAGGTTTTGTCACTTTCCTTGTGTTTTCATCAGGTGGAAACCATCCTACTTCAAGGCAAGGCAAGTTTATTTGTACATTTCGTGTACAAGACAATTCAAGGTGCTTTACATAAAACATTAGAAGCATTACAGAAGCATTAAAGAGTACATTAAAAACAGGGAGGAAATAATAAATGGAAATATTAAAACGCAAAATATTATTAAAATACAAAATATTAAAAAGCAAAAAGTTAATCAACAGTGGTTTTTGATTTAAAAAAAAAGAGGAATTAAAAATGAAAAGTTTTTAACCTTGATTTAAAACTGCTGAGAGTTTCAGCAGACCTGCAGTTTTCTGGGAGTTTGTTCCACATGTGAGGAGCATAAAAACTGTATGCTGCCTCTCCGTGTTTTGCTCTGACTCTGGGAACAGAAAATAGACTTGACCCTGATGACCTGAGGGATCTGGTGGGTTCATAACGAACCAGTATGAATGTATTTTGGCCCAAAAGCATTCAGTGCTTTGTAAACTAACAGCAGGATTTTGAAGCCAATTCTTTAAAGAAACAGGAAGTCAGTGTAAAGATCTGTGGACTGGAGTTATATGATCCACTTTCCTGGTGTTAGTGAGGTCTTGAGCAGCAGCCTTCTGGACTAACTGCAGCTGTCTGATGGTCTTTGGAGGAAGACCTGTAAGGACAGCGTTACAGTAGTCTAGTTTACTGAAGATAAATTCATGGACAAGTTTTTCTAGATCCTGCAGAGACATCAGTCCTTTAATCCTGGATATGTTCTTTAAGTGATAATAGGCTGACTTCATGACTGTCTTAATATGACTACTGAAGTTCAGGTCTGAGTTCATGACTACACCCAGGTTTCTGGCTTTGTTTATGGTTTCTAACTTAGCTCTTTGAAGCTGAGATCTGACTTTTAATATTTCTTCCTTGGCTCCAAAAACTATTAATTCAGTTTTGTCTTCATTTAACTGAAGGAAGTTCTGACACATCCAGTCTCTAATTTGATCAGTGCATCTGGTCAGTGTTTGGATTGGACTGTAGTCTCCTGGTGAGATGGGTATGTAGATTTGTGTGTCATCAGCATAGTTGAGGTAACATATTTTGTTGTTTTTCATAATTTGATCGAGTGGGAGCATGTGGATGTTGAACAGCAGTGGCCCCAAGATGAAGCCTTGGGGAACTCCACAGGTTATTTTAGTTTGCTCAGATTTATAGTTACCTATAGACACAAATAAGTCCCTGTCTTTTAGATAGGACATAAACCAATTTATTTCAGTGCCAGAAAGTCCTACCCAGTTTTTCAGCAGGTCTAGTAAGATGTTATGGTCAACCGTGTCAAATGCAGCACTGAGATCCGGTAGTACCAGGACTGAAATGTTTCCACTATCTGTGTTCAAGTGGAGGTCATTAAAGACCTTAACTAGAGCAGTCTCGGTGCTCTCAGTCAAGAAGTTGTGGAGTTGTTGAAAAACAGCTTTTTCTATAATCTTACTAAGAAAGGGGAGGTTTGATATTGGTCTGTAGATGCTCACGAGTGATGAGTCTAAGCTGGTCTTTTTCAGGAGTGGCTTGATGACGGCTGTTTTTAGGCTCTGAAGGAAGACACCTGAAAGCAGGGACGTGTTTACAATCAGTAAAATATCTGGGGACATGCATCCTGAAACAGTCTTGAAAAACCCGGTTGGCAGGGTATCAAGACAGCAAGTGGTGGTTTTCAGATTGCAAATAATCTCATCCAGGGTTTTCGGGACTGATTGGAGCAAAGTGTGTCATGATGTTTATGTCTTTAAGTGGACACAGCGGTGACATATGTGCTGCCCCTGGCGTGGAAGCACGCGGTGACTGCCTGATTTTCTGAATTTTGTCTAGCAAACTCATTACAGGCCTGATTGGATTGGAGTTCTGGAGTTACTGACACAGGAGGATTAGTTTAACCTGTCAACAGTAACGAACAGGGAACGAGCATTATTGCTGTTCTTAGCAATGATGTCAGAAAAGAATGATTGTCTTGCATTTCTCAGCTCCAGATTATAAATCTTCAGGGTTTCTTTATAGATCTCATAGTGAACCTGCAACTTTGTTTTCCGCCACCTGCGTTCAGCTTTCCGACATTCTCGGTTTTTCAGCTCTTACCAGCGTGGCATTTTTCCATGGAGCTCTTTTTGGCAGTGATCTATTTCACCTTGATGGGGGCAATGACAATAATTCTTCTTATTTTACAATTGAAATGATCCCCATGCTCATCAATTGAGGGCCAGGAGAGGGTGAGTGAGGGAGAGGGCAGTTGGAATCTTTTCAGAAAAAGATCGTAACATATTCATGTGAAACTTTATTAGAAGTGTCCTCGTAACATCGCACCAACAACAGAACATTGGTAACATTCTCTGGAAAGACACTTTTCTAAAAGGTTTGTTTTTTTACTCATTTTGCCAGCTTGGGAATTTAAACATATCACGTGACCGAGACACAGGTCTTAAAGTCTTGTCATGTGTCAATGGAGAGCATCTTGTCATTTTTCAAAATAAAACATCATTTACACTTGGATAGTAAACAAATGGTAATAATTGATGTTTTTTATGCTTTCTCTGCAGCCCGGAACCAAATGACCCACGGACCGGTAGTGGGCCGGGGACCAGGGGGTTGGGGACCACTGGTCTAGAACACATGGAATCTCTGTTTTCCAGAAAAAGATGTGCTAATAGTAATGTTTTATTTATTTTATTTTATTTTTTTGTGAATGTAGCTCTGTATTGTTATGCTTGACAAAAAAGTTCCTATAGTAATCCCTTGTACTTGAAATCAATTAATTTCTCTTTGGGGATTAGTAAAGTATCTTTGAATTTGAACTGAATTTAAGTGAATAATATCAGCTATTAATGTTCTTGAAACAGTGGGATCACAGATTACAGGTATTCATCTTTAGATTTGGACCTTTTACTATTTGTGCACAAAATTTTCTGCAAATTAATTTCTTCAAATGAATCATTCTATTTCATTTTTCCACTTCAGACTGAAATCTATTGAAACTTTTTCCAGTTGTTCTTTCAGGAATATTCTTTTAAACATTTCAATGACCCCCGCTCAGACCTTGCAATAAAATGCGTCTAAGGAAATCCGATCACAAGTGTCCAGTGCTAATGCCTGGTCTCAACATATTCCCATGGAGAATCAGATCCCTCAGCACGCATTAGAAGGTGGTCTGGGTCACTTGTTTTACATTTTCTCTTTGTAGTCTGAACACAAAAGTGTCCTGGGACAGATCCAGGGACTGCCTAATAAACTGATGTCATTGACTCTGACTTGCTTAATTTTATGCACAAAAAGGCCACAATAAAACTCTTTATCATTTGATTTCCTCTTCATGTTTATGGCGGATCTTTCCTGGCATTGAGCAAATAAAATGTATTTTATGTGACACGGAGTCTTGGAGGCGCAGGTGCCCCTTGTAAAAGAGATCTTTGATCTCAGTGGGACTAACCTGGTTCAATAAAGACTAAAAAAAACCCCACCCTGATTTGATTTAAATATTTATTTAAAGAGTATTTTGGACTCTAGTGGCCTTTATTGAAAAGGAATATAACCTCTGTGGGGGGGGGGCTGTGAGCTATCTGCCCCCCACCCCCCCCAAAAAAAAAAAAAAAACAAAATCTGGATTGGTACAGATCCTTTCTTGAATAAAGTTTGTAGAAAAAATGTGCTCAATCTTCATTGTGTTTTGTTGTTTCTTGCTTCTCGTTTTTTTCTATTTATTTCAGAAAGTTATAACTAGTTTTTTTTTTCTTTTGTTTTGTTCTTCCAACTGCTGCCTTTGGCAGTTAAAAGTAATGCATTTGGTGTTTCTAAGAGAAACTGATGTGCATGTTTATTTGCATATAGAGTGGGAAGGTCAGATCCAATCACTCAAGACACATTTGGGTACACACTGTAATACCAGGTGTGAACATGTACCTTTTTGTGGAATGTTTTGCTAGCCTGAGGTGTTGGAATGGATGTAGGGTATTTTGGAAAAATCTGAAGTAAAGTGTTTAGAGTCTTACATAGCAGCTATTCATGTAACCTACATATCTTACCCTTGTCATTGTTGGCATTTATGCATGTCCATTTTTGTTTGTATTACTCTGTAATTAATCCACCAAATGCTAGGTGGTAGGTGTGGGTTCTTTTCTGCAGCACTGTAACTTCCAGTACTGACCTTCCTTTTTTTTTTTTTTTTTAACTCCCTTTATATAAGGTAGACATAGAAATGGAGCAAATAGAGTATCTTATTCAAGTTGGAAGCTGATTTTTTTTTTTTTTTTGGGGGGGTCATTTTCACTGACACTTCAGCAATCTACTTTTCTTCCTGGGCTTGAAACTGATGAAGCTGTAGTGGGAAATAAAAATCTATGTTGGTTCAACACCCTTGTTGCTTTGTTGTTCTATCAGTGTTAAAATGACCAGCCATATTTATTTTCAGTCTCATTATTAAGATACAAACAAAAAAAATATATTGATAATAAGAAGTAAACCAGTAAATAAATTAACTGTTTATTGGCATTAAAAAAAAAAAATCAGCATCAGCCACTAAAAAACCCATATTAGTCATCTGTAAGATAATATTACAAAGGCAATGTAAACCACGCAATATTAAAAAGAAACTTACTCTACAGCAAAGGTTATAAATATCTTGGGTTATTGTGTTTGTTTCCATAGCATCCCTTTAGCCTTCAGGCTCAGGCTCATGAATGCACTGCCAATAAAAAAATATGCTGCAATTACCCTCGAAAATATCCATAGCCATTTTCCAAACACCATATTTTTTTACATTGGGCTGGGCAACGATTAAAATTTTTAATCATGATTAATTGTATGATTTCCCTGATAAATTACGATTGATCACATTGTGTACCAAAAATAAAATAATGAATTGAAAAATAGTGTAAAGCGCACTTTTATTTAGGTGTTCTGCTGCCATATGAACAAAAGTGCCATAACATTTGTTGTGCAAACACTTTTAACATCAGCACTTGTCAGTAACACATATTTAGTGTAAATCTCATCTTAAAAAATGTAAAATAAAATAAAGCTTATTGGCACTGCCAGGGCATTAATGAGCTCCTGTTTAAAAAAAAAAAAAAAAGTCTACCAACAAAATCCTGAGCCACAATCATAACATTAAAACAGGTGGGCCTTTCAGATGAAGGGCTGCGCCCTGTGGTGGGGCCCCGATGCCTGCCCCGGTTCCCTAGGGGTAGGGGGGACCTCTTCCCCCAGGCCGTCTGTGCCATCTATCCTTCCCCCCCCTCACAAACAGATAACATACAAAACAGGAAAGAAGAAGCTGGGGTGCAGCTCTGCACCCCAACTCGATTTTAATGCACTTAGTTCACACACAAAAAATAAATAAATAAACACACACAAGAAACACAGGGACATGCCTTGTGTTTGGGGGCCCTCCGCCAGGTGGGGCCTCCCTGTGCCTAGTGTGGCCCTTGTGGGGGGGGTCTTGGGTTGGTGGGGTGTTGGCTTGCTGCGGGCTAGCACACTGTGGTGTGGGGGGGTTGCCGTGCGCCCGTCCTATTGCGGCCCTCTGGTGGCAGGCTGCTCCCTCTCGTTTGTTGCCGCTGTTGTGCTGTGTGTGGGTGGCGGGCGGGGGGGTGGTGGCTATCTTGACTTGCATGGTGGGGATCGCGTCTCCCTCGTTTCTCCCTCCTTCTCTTTCTCTGTCTCACCCGTCTCCTCTTTCCGCTCTCTGTTGGTGGTTGGTGGGTGGCGGGGAAGCTCTGCTGTCCTTGGGGTCCATGGGGTGACAGCGACCGGGTCTACATTTTATGCAGTGCTGCCGTTGTGGGTGTGGGGGCCAGGGCGTGGGCAGACCTTGTTGTGGTTCTAGCCTTCTGGGTCCTTTGCCTTGCCGCCCTTTCAGGGGCCATATGCCTTGGGGCTGTTTGCCCCTGGACCATTGGGCTCTTCACGGGCCAGTCTGATCTTGGGGTGGTGGGAGTTCGCTGGCGTTTTCTCACCCACTGGAAGATTTAAGACGGACTGAGATTAGGATGGTGGTGATGGTAATAGTGGTGACAATTTATTTGGTACTTTAGTCACTTAAATGTGAGTGTATATGGGCACGGACACATTTATGCTTTACACCCCTACCCCAACACCCCCCCCCTTCTATCAACACAATCAATCCATAATGTTTACATGAATTCTTCACATACACAGAGATGTATCACTTTGTAGAAGGTGTTCATCCATCCATCCATTTATTATTTATTCCCGTTTAATCCTCTGCAGGGTCACGGGGATCTGCTGGAGCCTATCCCAGCTCACTTCGGGCAAAAGGCAGGGGTACATCCTGGACAGGTCGCCAGTCCATCACAGGGCCACATGTAGACAAACAACCACACACTCTGAGAATCACTCCTACAGGCAATTTAGAACCACCAATTAACTTGACATGCATGTCTTTGGATTGTGGGAGGAAAACCCGGAGAAAAGCACAGGAAGAACATGCAAACTCCACACAGAAAGGCCCCTGCCCGAGGTTCCAACCAGGAACCTTCTAGTTGTGAGGCAACAGTGCTGACCACTAAGCCACCATGATGCCCAGGTGTTCATCCATTTTTATTTATTAATTTATTTTTTTAGTTTTCTCTGCTCCCTACATATTATCATTTTAAGTTTGTCCTGTATCACAACAAAATCCACTACACAACACCCCTCACACTTCACAACTCTGCACACACCACACCCTCACTGTTGTGTCTGCTACAAGATTACTGGGGCGCCGAAAAGGGGGGGTAAAGGATACGGATTATAGGGGCCCATGATTGGGGGGGGCCCAGAGAGGCCCCTAATGATGATCAAAAATAGCATCAACAAATTTTGCCGCTGTGTTGGGGGGCCCGGTAAAGATTCTTTTCATGGGGCCCAAAATCCCTAGCGGCGCCCCTGCAAGATTAAATTGCATATACATTAGAGATGCGCGGTTGAACCGCGCACCCGCGGGCGGAGCGGATAATCCGCATATCGGGCGGATGACTCGTCAAAAAATAATACTTTAATTAAATTCGGGCGGGTTGCGGTTGAGGCACTCAAATAATAATAATAAGAAAAAATATTTTACATATTATTAAAAAGGATGGCGGGTCGGTTCGGTTTTGAAAATTGGTGAAAAAACGTTCCTGCAAATGGATAGCGGGCGGATAGAGATTTTAAGAAGCGGTTGCGGGTTAAAATATACGTCATCCGCGCATCTCTAATATACATACTAGATGGTTTTGCTAGATGATGGCACTAACCATCAATGTAAATGCAGACAAAAAAAAAACATTAAAACAGGCAATTTCTGAGGTAACAGCAGAAACCTTTAATGGGGAGTTTAACTTGGCAGTGGTTACAAATAACTTTGTTTAAGTCGAATCCACCGAATCCACTCTATGTCTGTTTTAGCTTTTCAGTATGTTTTTACGTGAATTTTCTTCCGGTTCCGCAGCAGCCAGTAACAGACTTTTTAAAGCAAAACCATGTGAGTAACATGCGTTAATGCACGATAAAATAAATGTCGGCGTTAATAAATTAGTAAGTTAATGCGATAATGCGTTATTTTGTCCAGCCCTATTTTTACACCATTTTTAAAAAGAGTATGTGCAGTTCTGACATAGTTTTGTTTTGAGATCCCACAAAACAGTTCAAGAGCTGCCTCAAGCAAAGGGCGATGCTACATTCTATTATGTAACAGGCAACATAAAAAAAATGGGATGCATAATTTAGGGTGTTTTTCAGTGCATTATACACTCTGCATTGCCAGCTTAACCAAAATGTGTCAAAAGAAAAGCTACAAAGCTAAAGTGATGGGCTGATGTTTAATTAACCTCCCTGACCTATACAGTGATATAAACCTAGATACCATTAACCTGCACTCCCTGGCAGAAGCATCTGAAGAGCTTTATTTTATTGAAATCCCACCAAATGGAGTTTCTTTTGTAGGCCGGGATACTACTTGGGGGACTTGGGTTATCTTCTCAACAATTGGTTGTTTCGATTGGTATTAGGCCAACGGCGCCATCAGACTCAAGGATATAAAAGAGAATGAGAAATCATAATCTGACTTTTATAAGATTTGAAGCTGCTGAAAGTCCTGGTGAATCTTTAAACTTTCCGCAGATACAGACACCTCAGTGTGATGCGGCCTCTGCTGGGCCTCTAGAGTGCTTACCACAGGGCTTTAACAGCCGGTACTTTGATGTGTGGTTAGATGCGAAGACATAAAGAAAGGGAGTGAGACAGAGAGGGAGAGTATACGAGTATGAAGTTCAAGGCCTCGCTAGTTTGAACTTACGCTTTCAAGCTAGGAGAACAGCCTTTCAAAGTAAAGAACAGCGTGGAAGAAACATCCCTGGAGATCACATCAGGAATAAGAAAAACGAATCATGCCAAAGGTCATTTTAATACCCTCCATTATTGATGTTCAGCAACCAACACCAATAAACAAAATGAAAATAACATGAGGCTTAAAGTTACAGCAAACACAAAGCTTTCAAGAGTACATCAGACTCAGACCACACTGTTCGAACCTGTGCTGTAATCCCAAATGTGCACAAATACTGGAGATTAATTTAGCAAAAAACATCTTCTCTTAAAAACTTTTCTTGTAAAATATTAGTTTTGAGAAAGTCATGAGCAGTATTAAGTCAAGATATTATCTATTTCAGTGCATGCTAAAAAAAAAAAAAAGATGTAATGCTTTGGTCTTCATAGTAGAGAAACTTTGCTTTCATTTTAGGAAACAGGGATTATGAAGTTACTCATGAAAAAGCACATCCTGGACCCTGATTCGATCAGTGACTACAGACCCATCATAAATCTGTCATGCTGGACAAAGTGCATTTAAAAAAAGTGGTGGGTCAGCTAGTTATAGATCCATTTTGGCCCGGTCTCCAGATTGAAGCTGGCCTTAGATAAAAGTTCTTTCATTTGATCTGCCCATTTGATCTTTCATCATTCAATTCTGGCTCTGGCTCAAGCGCTCTGAGATGTGTCTGCAGCTTTTGACATGAATTATCGCCACATCATTGAGAAAGTTACGCTAGTTTCAATGACGCTGTCCATTCCTGCTTTTTTTTTCAAACACTGCTCAGCCACAGCATTATGACCACTGCCAAGTAACATGAGTAAGCATTGCTCTTATAGTTACAATTCTTGGCACATGCCACTACCTCAAAACTGTTGCAGACCAGTCACGACCCCCCAACATGGCAACATCCTCTCCATTCAGTTGTCGCCTATGCCAGTAAGTCGACAGTGGGCCTCTCGACAATTGTTTTTACAACAAAGAGTCTCCAAGCTCCCCGGATACCAATCTGATGGGACCTGGCGGCATATGTGGGAAGCAATGCCATGAATAAATTATTACAGACAAGGATGCTTCTCCTGTACGGATGATGCTCCCCTTCCCTGCATTATCAGTTGTCTCCATTACGTAATGAGATTGTTAGGAAGGAAGAATTAAAACTTTAGATCATATATTGTCATTGCCAGGTTACTGTCTTTCAGTGTTGGAAAAACGACTAGCTCTTGGCCCAAAGCAGTTTCTTAGGCAAAAAAAAACAAAAACACACACACGGTTACTCAGAGATCTCACTTCAAACCAAAGATTATTGCAAAAACAGAATAATTCTGTTTACAAAATATCTGTAAGATCCACTCTGTTCTCTCTGTGGTAGCTTCTAAAGTACAGTACTTGTTTAATTCATTTGTTTCATCAAGGCTTACTTAAATTTAAAACATCATAAAAGAGAAAATTGTTTGAAGGAATATTTTAGGAAGTGTTGTTCAGCTCTCTCCGTCCCTACTATCAGTGTGAACTGGACAAAGTGAATTTGGATTTGTTCGTTGTTTGTGTTGTCTATCTTGCTGTTGCAGGCCTTTCAGATACCAGATGCTATGGCTTGTAATATTATTTTTTTTAATCATTATGTTTGTTGTTTTTACTTTAAATATACAATACATAACAGGTGAATAGAGCTGTGACTTGTGCAGGGTGTACCCAGCCTGTTGCCTGATGACAGCTGGCTCCAGGATAAAATGGATGGATGGATGGATAATAGCTTTATATACAAATCTCTTAAAGTTTCTTCGATCTAACACATGAGTAGAATAACCAATGAGAAATGCCGTCCCTGCTTTACAAAAGTGAGACATATGTTCCACTCACTCACATTTGTAGCAATATGTCAGTGTGAGTAGGACACTTCCTACCAAAGTCTGCCAGACAGGAAATATGAGGACAGTGATGTTATTTAATAGCTCATTTAGCATTCATGTATAGTACCTTTAGCCCAGGCTCTTAATGGTCTGTATCCCCCAGGATTTGTCATAAGATGTATGAAAATGCAAATATTTTAGCAGGACGTGCACCCAGCTGTCTTGACGTGGTGAGTGACTCTTTCACTGGTTTCAGGTACTGAACTGTTGGCATACTTTATCTGGGTGGTGGACGATGTCAGGAAGACTGACGAGAACAGAGATGTGTTTTACATGTCTGTTGTGAACAAATAGAATGTGATTCATTATGCTGACTTTGATTGAAAACAGTAATAATTCTGTCATGGCGTTCTAATTATGATCCTGCAGTTGAACGTCCCTTAAACGCTAATAACCATATTTAATAAGAGCAGCACTTAAATTTGGAAGCTGGTAAAAAAAAAATGTCCAATGTGACTTTTTATGTATTTACATCTATGCAGTACATACAGTACGCATCTATACAGATTATTCAGATAGCTCCTTGAATCTGTCAGAGGTGTTTTACAAGGATTTTTTTATTCCACTGTCACCAATTGCTTGCTCATTGGGAATAGTGGGGTTCCTTTATATCAAGCATATATAATTTTTTATTGTGAAGTGACAATGTAAACTAAATGAATTGAATCTATCTATCTATCTATCTATCTATGCATGCACTAAAGCAGAAAATGAATGGTGTTTTAAATAAACTGGACATGTGCACTGATTTCTGTTGCATTTCATCTGGATATTCAGTTTACAGTGGTCCCTTATGTTTCGCAGTTAATGGGGACCGGCGCCCCTCCGCGAATATCAAAATCCGCAAAATGGGAGCCGGAGCCCCCCTGAGCCTAAATAATGAGTTTAAAATATGTTTAAAAACCGCAAAAAAGTAGCGAGGCACTGCAGCGAAACAAGACAAAGGCTCGACTGTGGTCTTTCTGTTACCTTCACAGCCTCTGGTCTCCGAACTGTAGTAAATGCGTCTCGGCCAATCAGAGCACAGATTCTAGAGTTCTGGGCCATCTGCGTTTCTCCTGTTGCTTACAGGAGGCTGTGAGTCATCGTTTGACATTTCGCTGGTAGCTGCGGCCTCACGTCTGCTATGGGGTGGATTTTTGTGGAATTTCCGAGATTTTTTTCTTGATTTTTTAAAATTATATTATATATTTCTGAAAAATCCGCAAATAACTAAAACCGCGGAACTTAAAGCGCGAATTGGTAAGAGATCACTGTATTCTCTATGGCTACCAAGTTTAATGTGGAATATCTATGAAGAAATGAATCATCATTATTTCAGTGGATTAAAAGGAGTTTGCGTATGATTTCATGGAAAAGAAAACAGCAACAACACAATTTGAGATAAATACAGAATATTCCAAGTAAATCGAGTAAGTAGCTAGTTAAGATAAGTCACCAATACTTAGGCTAGAATTTTTCTATAATTTTTCTTCTTCATTTATTTGTCCCTGCCTTCTTCTTTTACTTAGTGAAAATAAGTAAATAGTGGAAGAGGTGCACTACTGCCACCAGATGGTATGGAATGGTAGTGTGCTAAATCAATATGTCCAACCAGCTCTGTCACATCATGGCTTTGTGGTTTTGTTGGAATCAGTATCACATATATTGTACTGCCTATAATGGAAAAAAAGTATCATACCATGTAATGGTAAAAAAAAAAAAATAACTGGACACAGACAGACAAGGTACATAAACTCAATTCAAAAGGACTATACTAAAAAAAAAAAAACATGTATTTTTTTTCTCTTCTGCTTTCACAGCAATCAGCTTGGTTCTGTTGCTCTCTCCCTTTAATATCACTTCTGTCAAATCTCTGTGTGTGTGAGGAAGCTAAAGTTCATGAGTAGCCTGTGGCTGCACACAGAAACATAAACTCAACCACAATGCTTTCCTCCAGACAGCTAAAACTGGATTGAAAGGGGGGGGGGGGGGGGGGGACACACTCAAGGCTTTTATCAGGTGCTGTAAGGTGTCATCAGTGAGTGTTGGTGTGTTAATGTGCGGTAGTCCACTGTCAGCTCCAGCCTCCTTGTCATCCGATGTAAGCTGGATCACTGCCGAGCAGACCTCACAAGATGTGTTTCCATTTCTGTGCGGCTTCGCTGCACAGAGGAGTTGTGCTTAACTTTATGTTGGAGGAAAAAAAAAAAAAACGATCCATCTCTGACAACCACAGTAATATCCTACCATTACAGGGGAATTAATTAATTTTCGTAATTTTCAACTAGTTAAAAGGGATAATTTTTCCAAAGGGATTATTTTAATGTGAATTGATTCTCTGTAGAGAAAACTCCAAGCAACCTGACGTGACAGAAATTGCATGAAATGAGCATAGCCCTTTTAGTACCACATTACATACCGGCACCACAAAACGCCACCAATGGAAAATTAATGAGCAGCTTTAAACCAGTTGCTGTTTAATTATTTTAGATATATGTTTATATTGTATATTTGTGAAATGTCAGAGCGAATTTCATTTTTGCTCTCCCTGTAATGAAGCCCATGAAAAATCTCTGAGCTTTGTACAGAACAAGTTGGGATGGTGCTCATCACCTTGGTAACCGAGTCAGTGGAGGATAAGCCTGTCGCCTTCTGTGGTATGCTATTGTAATATATTACGTGCTTCTAATGCACAGTGAGATTTAAAAAGTCAGGCTGCAGGCTGCAAGACATAACGTGACAAGATGCAGTTCACAATTAGTTATATATTCTTCTTGAAAGCAAACTTAAGATAAGTTAGAAGAGTAAGACTAAGAAATTAACTGGAAAGAGGTCAATATTTTCCGGGATTGCAGAGTTTCCCACGGTTCTCAATAGCGGTCTAATAAATGAGAGCACACTGTGGGAGGTATATTAATCACTGAAGCTCAGTGCTGAGACATAAAATCCTCCCTCAGCCCACCTGGTTAGTTTTTATAGTACTAAGGGTCAGTCTTTTGTAACACAAGGCAGAGTGTTTTTATTTACAGTGCTCAAAGGATGAGAGTAGGCATGCATGTGTTTGTGTGTATATGCACATCTAAGCGTGTTTGTGTGTGTGTGTGTGTGTTTAAAATTCTGGCCGTAAGGTTTGTGAGTCTAAACCTTTTTCTTCTTGTGCACTTACTGACGAATTCTCAAGCAAGACAGATACCGCACATTTTGTATCGTGCCTCCAGTTCTCAGAGTGAGAGGAGAGATGAGATGTGTGACAATGTTTAACAGCTCATTAGGCATTCACGTAAAGGACAGTTTACTCCGGCAGGGACAAAACAGAACCGAGTACCGCAGGCCAGTACTTTTCCATCTGAACACGACTCAGCCGGAGGTGCGGTGATGTTAACAGTTTAAGTCCTCACCATAGGAACTAATCTGCGCACAGCTCATCTTATATCATTCCATGATGTGGTTATAAATGCTTTGAGGCGGATTCCAGTTGTTTGGATGTTTTTATAATATGCTCACAGCTTTGCAGCGTCTAAAAATAGGTCTTTTGTTCCTTTTCTTTTCAGCTTCTCCTTCACTTGTTTTGCCAAGTGGGAGGACCTTCGCTTCTCTTTTTTTTCAGCGTCTGAGCATGGCCCCTGAGCTGGAAGCTTGCTCAACTTGATCCCCTTTTTTCATTCCCGCTGCCAGCCAATTTTCCTGACAAGTGAAGCAGAATGCAAACAGAGAGGGAGAAAGAGGGGTGTGCGGCTGACGCAAAAGCATGACAGTCCATCTCTGGCCTTAGTGACGGTGTTGCTCACCCTTTAAACTGCCCCCACCCCCCTCCAGGGCTTACAAGACCAGAGTTTATCATCTGTGATAAAGCACCCAATGTCTGGGAGGAATCAGCCCTGGATGTTTACTACATTAGGTCAGCGTGAACTAATAGAGAAACTCCTACAGATCATGTAAATGCCACAGGGCAACAGGATAGCAGATACTAAACCACATTACCTACAGTACCTCCTCCTCCGTCTCCCTTGTTCATCTTTTTTTTTTTCAGACACACACAGAGGAAAAGTCACAGTCAATTAGAACGGTAATTACAGAATCCAGCATATGCAGTTCATTTGAATCTGAGTAATTTGAAAATAAATAAGCAATTATATATTTTGTCTCCCACTCACACACACACAGCTCTGTTAGATTCCATCTATTTGGCAGCAGCAGGAAGTCATACAAAAGGGCTTAAAATGATTTGCAGAGCAGCATGTTAGGATGCATCTGCATTTACTTGTTATGTGAACCTCCACTCCAGCAATCAAATGGTATTACTCTGACTTGTGTTTTTCAGGTGTATGGGAAAAATCATTTGCCAACTCACCTGAGGCCCACAATTAGCGCTGAGCAGCTGCTGAGCTTTCAGTGCCATGACAATTCACACTCTGTGGATACAGACTGTCAGCCTTGCAAGATCAGCCACACACAGTGATAAGCCTGTCATCTCTGCTTCCAAGTTTCAGTCTTTCGTCCTGGATTTGGGAGCACATGCAAAGAGGCAATGCACCCTCTGCCTCGATTCAAGCTGAATGCTAAGTACCAGTTTTCCTCGCGCAGCAAACTGCACAATAAAGTGACTTTCATTCATTTTCAGCCCTGTGCCTTCAGACAGAAACAGTCCTCCAATTTCAACTGCTTGTTGACCCCCTGCAGAGAGGAGGCAGTCTCTGGCCCCATAGGTAACTTTGGCCAGTGTAACATCAATAGCTGTGGTGGTGCCATTAATGAGAGACAGTAGCAGCGTGTGATATGAATCACAGAGAGGGCTGGAGGGTTTGAGTTCTGTGCTCGACACTCTGTGTTTTAATGAATATTAGGACAGTTAGGTAAGGCCTGGACAGATGGTTTCTCTTGAGGCATTCCCAGTTAGGAGCACCTGTCACAACTAAAAGTAGTTACCTTAAATTATCTCTCCTGCTGTCTAGCAACTAAAATCCTCATTATAAAAGATAGATAGGGACATGGATGGATGGATGAATAGGTTGATTTAGTTTTATTCTTTTAAACAGTGCCAATTCACATCAAAAAGGCACTTGAACAACCACTTGGCAACAGTGGGAAGGAAGAATACCTTTCAAAACACTTCAGACAGACTCAAAAATAATAGCTAGATGAAAATTCAGCTAAATTCATACTAAATATACATAAACATATACAGATGCAAATTGTAACTGGGAGTATTTTGTTTAACCTCGTGTCCATCACTTACAGTGTTAATACATTTCTTTATTTTTACATTTGTAGAAAAGGAAAAGATGAAAAAATAACGATGGAACGGTGTGTGCTTTGTACACCAACGTTCTGTGTTTCACTTCCTCTGACCAGTTTGAATTCTTTGCCTTGGAAGGACTTCAATGATGAAAATCAATATTTTTCATCAATCAGGTTCCACCTTTCTTGTATAGCATTTGACAGATCAGCTTTGTAGGATAGAGCCTTGATGTGTAACTTTTTATCAAAAAAAAAAATTTCCACCATAAATTTTCAATCGGATTGACATTTGGACTATTTCCTATGTCGCTGAGTTAATATGTTTTTCCTGAAGAATGATTTTTACACTTTTTGGTCTGAGACAAGATTATCCTGTGGGATGACTCATCGCCAAAGTTACATTTCTACTGTCCTGAATTTTAGAATAGCTATGGATTTACTGTAGTTAATGGCTGCTATCTCTCCTGCACCAGCTGCCATGAGGCCATTCTCAGTGAGCACAGCATCACAAAAGAAGAGTACTATCTAATGAGAAACTGCTATGCAGCAAGATGTTATGCACTGTAAGGCCTTCTCTAAGAAATATATCCATCCAATAAAAGCATATAACATTGGAGGAAGCAGCAACAATTTAACTCCCCCAACAACAAGGAGTTGGGATGTTAGTGTAAGGTGTAGATGTAAAGTGGAATCTCCGGTCACATCTGAAGAGAAGATGTAGCAAATATAGATGCATGATTCCTCAATGAGTATCACTTTCATCCAGTGATCCACAGTCCTTGGATTTCCTCTGTGTGTTAACAGTGATTTATGTTTAGTTTTTCTGTACGAAAACCTAATTTCCTTCAATTTACATCTGTTGACTCCTTTCGCCACCCATTGTTATTCCTTTTTTTGGTCATGCTTTGCTTTGAATTTTCAGTCTTGACTCTTTGACATCATCCTTGATCTACCTTTGTTTCTTCTATATAATCTATAGTCTTGCTTCGTCATTTGTGTTTAATATTGGATTAATTTGACATTGGATTCAAACAACATCTTTTGCTACACTCAACACTGACTTATCATCTTGTGCTATAATGTTTTCTGTTTCAACTGACAGCGCTCTCCTTGAGGCCGTGCTTCCCGTCAGTCAGGCAGGAATGACAGCTCATTAAGACGACAAGCACTCTTAACAGCAGACTAATTTACATATTTGCTCCTGTGCAGGAATTTGTTGTAGAAATGAAAATTACAATGTGATCCCATCAGTTTTTCCTCATGATAAAGCAAAACTCTCCTTACCCCAGAGCTGTGTGGCAGACAGACAGGGTGAGATCACTGAAACTGATGTTCTGAGAAGGTCGGGCTCTTAGCATCACAGCAGACCACTGGGAGATGGTGCACTCACTTTGGAGATAGCAGCTGGGATTCTAGTTTTAGGGAGGATTTGGCACGACCAGTCCCGTCTTAGAGAAACTGCTACTGACGGATGCTGAACAAGAGGCCGAGATACAGGCAGGCACTACCCAGGTACCCCAGGAGGACCAGGCAAGGGCTGTATGAGCCAAAGATAAGTGCTCACCATATTATAAAGTTAATGTATAAAGATAGGTTCATCATGTCTACTCCAGCAACGTTAGCTTAGTGTGCTAGCAGGTAGCTGTTTCATTTATACCATCACAGTTAGAGTGCACTACTAAGAACACTTCTTATTGTGAGATCATCTTGTGTTCCTTTTAACAGCCTTGAGCGTGATTTAGGGTTCAAAGTAGCAATTACAAACGTAGTCTACATATGGGACCAACATCGTTGTTAGTGTTTATGCATATACGTTGTGTTGTTTGAGTTACTCTGTTATTACACCAGCCAAACACTAGGTGGCAGTGCAGGTTCTTTTCTGCAGCACTGTAGCTTGCAGTTATGAGCTTTCTTTTGTTTATTTCTTTTAGCAAATAAAGATAATCTTATGTGACTTGAAGCTGATGAAAGTTGCGTAACAGTAAATTTTACTGACATTGCAGCAATCAAACTTTCCTTTTTTTGGTAGCGGGAACTACATAGACAGAAATACCGCACTACTAAGGGGACTGTCTTATTTGTTGTGGTCAGCAACAACTGGATGTGTGGTAACGTTTCTGGGAACGTGCACAACGGGCTATGGTCAGGCAAAGGTTATGCAGGTTATACATACATCATTGCTTCAACGTAGAAGAGCATAAAGTATGTATGAATTTTACTTAAACATTACTATAACATTACTATGGGTGATGTTCATGCTGCCAGTGAGTGAGAGTGCTGTACCAGTTGAGGGTGAGAGTGAGAGTTAAAAAAAAAAAAAAAAGGATGGTCATATTTATTTGTTTATTTATTTATGCCCACCCCACCCCCCACCCCACCCACACACACACCCTGGAGTGATTGCTGTATGCGAAACCATTAAAATGTTATAGCTTTATAGCTTAAAATGTAGGTTCTTTAATTTTGCTTTGCAAGAGAGTGCCTTGAAATTGTTTTGCTTTGTTTTGTTTGACATTCAAGTCACAGCCCTTATTATGTCTTCTTCTGAGGAATGTAAATGCATTTATGTAGTGCATTTGTAATAGGCTTTCTATTTCATACACGCACTATATATATAAAATGCGTTACCTTTATAAATAAATTATCAGCAAAAATCAGTCTGAAAAAGGGCACATAGAAATTACTTTTGGATTCCACTTAACAACACCTGTCTGTTCAAACTGCCAGTGCTCTGGTATGCCTGAGCAAAATAAGACGGTGCTTTTCTTGCTGTTGGGTCTTTGATTCCCCCCCCAATGTCTGATTTAAGTACACAGTAGGCTTGCACAATGTGCAAAGCCCTGTAATTCAAACATTATTTTAATTACCCGTCAACACTGGAGGAGGTGAAATGCAGAGCAATATGGATCCAAGCCTCAAAAGAACATTCACTATGCTAATATGAATTTACATAATGGCAAACAGGCATCAATATGGGCAACCAACCAAATACATTTACAGTATAATCAGTTTCACCCTATATCCTTGTGCAAATACCCTTGGTACACAGACTCACACTCTCATGCACGCTGCCATTACTCTAAGAACCCGAGAATTACCTGAGATCACGGAGCATAAGGTACGCTAGCATTTTGCTCTTGTGCTGCCAGGTGGCGGTGTATAAACCAATGTTTACATAAATAAAGGTGTGGAAAAGCCTTCAAAGCAGAGCAGATAAAGGAACATCAAATGTGCTACATACTGTATCTGCCAGTGTTTGTACCTGCCTCAGCACCACTCTTCTTCTCCTGCTGTGAAAATGCTGTTTTCCCTTCGAAGGAGTGAAGGTGCATATCAGCTCACAGAGAGAAATATGTTCCTACTGTACCCAAACAAACAGGATAAATCTCACCAGCAGAGGCAGTGGTGCAGAGAAAAGCCTGACAACAGCCTCAGGGCCCAGCAACTACTGCACTCTGCCTAATCAAGCAGGCTTTTGAAAATGCTGTCACTTTCTTCCTGGTACAAAGAGGAGTGTGTGCAAAGGGTTTCAAGTGATAGAGAAGGCAGGCGAAAGAAGAGGAAGATACATTTCTTTAATGTGTTTTAAGTAGCCACTCTTTAAATATTACTGTATAAATCAGGACTGTGTAGAGGCATGTTGCAAGGAAGGAAACAGTGGAGCAAGTGACATAAAAAGCAAGAGTGGAGGCTGGCTTGGAACTCTAGTGGCAATGGAGTCATTGCTGTGACAATCTGAAGAATAAATAAAGGATCCAAGATAAACACTGGCCTTTGGACTCTCTATTTAACCTTTTTTTTTCTTCTTTTAAAAAAACATCACATCACTGCAGAGAGACAAGCATTTAACTATGAATGCCTTGCCTTGGCAAAAATAAATAAATAAATTGATAAGTCTGTACTTCAGTGCTGACTTATCAACCCTGAACCTACAAGTTAAGTGTTGAGAAAGCAGCAGCATTGATCGTGCTTAAATTCAAATCAACAGCAGGTGACCACAGGTCCTCCGAGCTCTTTCACGCTTTCATACCCAACCAAGCAATAACCTAAATAAAACAAAACCTGAATAATTATCCTTGAGGTAAAAGCAGAACTCTTTACAGTCATATTATCAACAGAAATGTTATTTTTCCATCTTATGAAAGGATTTCACCTCAAACAGCCTTCCTCAGGCATTATCATTGTCTTGTATTATTAATAGAAGCTGAATTAATTTTCTTTTCCTTTAAGACTCATCATCGATACTTCTAATGTTATTGAAAGCATCTGTTCAGACTGCATCCTGTATGAAAAATCATGAAAGCTTGGCAAGCAAATGTTGTATAATGCCAGTAAATTTAAGCATTAAGAATAGTACTGCAGCATGCACCATATTGGGATTCACTTCTATTTGAATTATTGAGGTTCTTTTGTTAGACCATCAGTGTTTTCCATTTTCAGAGAAGACGTGTCAGATGAAATGACCTTCTACTCTTTTTTTCTTTCTGCTCTTTTCAGTTAAGAGTCTCATAATTACTGCCACTGCATTTCAATGACTCTCATTCAAATCAAAAATAACCCAAGGTTTAAGGTTAATAATTCAGTCTAGATAATTCAATTAAAAACATCTCAGTGGAAAGTGTGCTTCCTGATTAAAAGGGAAGCAATTTGCAAAGAGTATAGAGAAAAGATAACGTTCAGAAATCAGAACTGAAAAAGTATGTCTTTGACACTGAGTCCATTTGGAAGTCCAACAATACCCCAGTGTTAATCAGATTAAGGCAACACTCTGAAAGGAAGCTGCGATGTAAAAAGTTACCTTAATCTAAACTGAGATGTTCCAATGCTATTTTTTCCTTTCCGAAACTGACTGCATTACGGGGGCTTGAGGCACCGATACACATCCAGTGCCAGTGCTGTTGGTATAAAAGTTTTTCTTTTTTTTTTAATGACCTAGTCTGTCAGTTATGATGATGATAAATTAAGAATTTCTATTAAATGATAAATCTTAGGAATTGAACTTGCAGTCAAGGTATGTAAAAATAATAAGGGAATTCATATTTTGGCATTTGAACTTGTCAGATGTCCAGATATCCATCATTAAGTGAATTGCCTTTATTTCTTTTTGTTTTCATGAAATAAATTCAATCACACTCTCATACAGTTCTGAAACAGAGCAGTTGCGGGGATGTATTTTCAGCCCACAGCTTCAAATGTTAAATTAGGCAGCAAAATCCGATATTTGCAACAACCAACTCATCCAGTTCAATGAATATGACAGTTTTTGAATATATGCCATGGCTCTCTGACTTTCTTTGAGCAATTACTCTTGTTTCCAAAAAGCAAACTTCCACAGTTCGTTAAGGTTTGTCTGTCTTACCTTTTGAAAATTTTATCAATTTATCATTATTATCATTTTTAAATTCACCGAGATCCATAAATGTTTAATAAAAAGTTGCTTGTGTTATATTCAGAAACATTTGTGCCAACAATATGACCATATGGCCGCCATAATTCTAATGCTAGATAGCTACGTTAAAACAAAGACTCACATGCCAGTTTTTACACAAGAGGTATGCAAGATGCATTAATCAAACTCTGGTCTTTAACATGCAAACCTGGAAAATATAATTGAATGCACTCTATGTAGCAATACTATTTCCTGGCCACATGGGGGCACAAAGATCTGTGTTGAAAAAAGAGTCACTGTGCTAAAGCGTGGAGATGGTCCGGCATGTCTTGTAATACTTTGTGTTCCACTAGAGGTGTAGTAAGTTGTGTTTTATGCCAGGGGCTGACACAAGAACCTTTCTTGAGATATGATGCCCCATCTGGTCAGATGTGGTATTGCTACATAGACTGGCTTTCTGACAACTCGTGTAAACGCCGTCATCAGATATTTTTCTATTTAGATTAAGATCAATAGATCATTGTCGTCCACGTGGACGTAGCATCTACCTTGTCAACATACAAGCAACAAAATAGGAACAAATGGAGGCACTTAGTCTTAAAACATATATTCCTTCTGTACATCAGCGGTCACTGACAAATTCACATGACAGTATAATACTTAAATAACATGTTATAACAAGACCCCAGGCAGAATCACGACATCTACAAAAGAAGTAGCCCCATAGATTTCCATTCCCTTTCCACTTCCTGTCTGTAGCACGATCCTGTGCTAAATGAAAGGAAAATCACTTTAAATAGCTATTAGCCATCATCAGCAATCAGCCAGTCAGTAATCCTAAGGAAACACTTCTGTTAGAATAACAGAAAGTCTGACATGTGTAGGTGAGTTCACCTAAGCTGAGGACTTAATAGAGGCCATGTTTATAAGTCCCAGCCTCCTGTCTCAGCGGTATCTACGTCTTCATCGGGCTGAACAGGGAGGCTAGAAACCCTCCCCACAGAGAAAATCCTTCAGTTTCAGCGAGCTTTGTAAGGCAAATTAAACAATGTTCAAATTTAGCCTCTCCTCCCTCCAGCAGGGGAAAGTTGACTTTTCTTCTTTTTCCCATCCGTGCACAAAGTAGAGTAACAAACTTGCAGCAAGAAGGAAAATAAGGTTCGTGTGAGGAGATGAAAGAAAAACTTTGGAACATCTGGCAAGCAGACGATGGCAGGTTAAGGTAAACAGAATATCCTTTTATGGTAGTGCTCCTCGTCTCCTCGGAATCAGGGGTATGATGTGGAACACCTTCAAAGGAGCTGGGGGCCAGCACATCTTGTTTCAGTTTATCCTCTAACTGGGAGACATGTTCCTCAGTCATAATATACTCCCACAAAGATGATACTAGGCTCATGCTCAAACACTCATTGATAGTGAGTTATGTTAGGAAATGGGCACACTCTCAAACAGCAACTTTGACTGAAAATATGCATACCATTAAAACTCTCGACACAAACTCAGACAGTCAGAAATTCACAACCCCACATATTTTCACTGTGACCTCCTGTGTAACCAGGGCGGGAGCGGATTAATTAGTTCACAGCCAGCCCTGAAAACCCCGTGCCAGACCTGCATGTCAGCCTGTACAACATCTGGCACCGGGCATCTGGTGCCATACATCAAACTAGCTCCTCCACGATCCACGCCCCACACACTGAATGTTAGCCCGATCAAACTAACTTCTAAAACTAACATTTGCTTTACAGGGGAGGAAAAAGGGGGAGTACAAAGTCCGGAGGCAGATCGTGTTCTTGTACCTCTCCTGCTAAAGGTCAGTGCCAGTCCGAGAGGTGAAACCGCACTTATTTTTTCCATCAAGGGGAAATGTTAAAGGAGAAAAGGTGCATGCATGGGAGCACTTGTTCGCCAATCTTTTGTGTGTGTTTGTGTGAGGATGTAACCTATTCCAACATTAGGGTCTCAGTCGTCATACCCCCTGCAGCTGCTCCGTGCACCCCCTCCTGCCAAAGCCTTTGATGCGAGTAGCTGAAACGTCACAAACTGACAAGCGCTCCAACCGCTTAGAAAGCGCTAATGAACAAAATAAAAACACAACCCTTGCCTGAATCAGCGAGCAGGTAGCAGCAGCCCTGTCGCTGTCACACTGACATCAGAGCAGGTCTGCCCTCCATGCTGAAGCTGCAGCAGAAAAACAGTCTTCCATTGTAATAATAGGTAGGAGGCTTTAGGCTGTAAAACTGGGTCACTTGGTGGTGTATCAGTGACGCTCCCCTCTCGTTTGTCACTTTGGTTCTCTTTCTGGTTCCTCACCCCGTGGACCTTTTATTTTTTAAATGCTTAGCCCCCAGCAGAGAGTCCAGCCTCCCAGAATGCCCCTCTTTAACCTTTTCACCCAGAATCCCCCACCCCTGATAGTCAGTAACTACATTCCGCTCCGGTGATAGCACCAAGCATCACTGCTGCTGGTTAAATAGCACATTGTCAGACTGCCACGTTTTTGTGGTCATGAAGCAGCCTCCTGTTGAAAAGAGCTGCCTGTCTGTCTGCTTCTGTGTGGTATTTCATTATCGTGTTTCGTTGCACTCCTGCTTTGCCGTTCTGTAATGAGGGAAAAAGATTGTTACCTTTGCTGCTTCCTCCCTCTGTACACGGTGCCATACTCGGTGGTGGAGTATAATTGAATGATATTGTGCGGGGATCAATGAGATTAGGGATTGTGTTTATTCCTCTGTCGGTTTGGATTAGTGGTCCTTTTATATCTGCCTTGAGGAATAGCATGAACAGTACACACACACACAAACCATGTTAGATACAGAGACTGCTAACAGGAACGCATCACAGCGAAGTTTTAAAACTTTATCTGTACTCTCTTAACAGACAGCAATGTATTTTTACCTGTAAAGGAATCACATTTATGTAGAAAAAAAAAGACCACAAATAAATGTAGCAACTTTTATTTGCTTTCATCGGTAGGAATACAGTCTTTTTGCTTTTTTTTGTTGCTGTCTCCGTGTGGAACTTACATGTGTTAGGTTGTAAAGGAGCTTCAGAGGATATTGTGGGAATTTTCCCTCAAACACTGCACAGCAAAAATGTATGTGTTGGAGGGGCTCAGACATTTCTAACAAGGAGAAAGCCAACAGGCCTGCCTTTCTGTTGTTATACGAGTAACAGGAGAGCTTGCTATTATTAACCTTCCTACGAATCCTGTCCTTCTACAGATCCATTGGTAATCCTAATAATCCAAGCTTGTGCTCCCATCCCTCTGTAATAAATGCCAGATGTTGATAGTCCAGATAAACAGCGAACCCGTGTTTTTATCCAAGAAAAATAAAGCAGAGGGGCGGACTGGAATCCACATGCTGTGATGAAAGAATGTGAAAACAATAACACACACATAAGAAGGGAAAAGCTCTCATCAGCAAGATACCTTGTATGAACAGATCTGTTTTAAAGTGGCATGCTGCATTAAGAGAAATTCAGGCCTTCTCTACAGCCACCTCCAGTACCAATTTGTGAGAACCAAATGAGCAAAGAGAGAGTTGTAGGGTAACAATGGCAATAAATTTCTTTAAAAAGCTATTTGAGCAATTGCTAGTAACATAGCTGGAACATGTGTGCGGCAAACAAAATGTGGACAATGGGTGGAGGAAAAAAAAGAGAGAGAGAGACAAATACAGCAATGTACAGACAGTGTACGAAGTGTCTGACAGTTCAAAGGAATTGCTCTGAGGCTGTTGTAAAATGAAAAAGTGTTATCTATCCACACCCAAAGCTCTCTGGGTCTCAGAGAGAGTGAGGGGCAGTGGAGCATTGTTCAGACTCATCTCCCCAGGTCTTTTCGGGTTGTGCAGATTGCTTTCACCATTCCTTAGAGACAGACCAGTAGTGATGGAGGCCCAAAGAGGGGAGATCATCATTGGGGGGGGGAGGGGAGGGGGGGTTTACAATAAAATATAAGGGATTTATCTGGTCATATAGACCACTAAGACTCAGTGAAACATGATGTGGAGTACTTTAAAACCCCAAGAGTTAGTACTTTACTTGGAAAAAAAAAAAAGTAATGTCTTTGATTAAGGCAACAATAAAAGGTAACAACAGGAAAGAGAGAGGGAAATGTAACCATGGGTGCCTTTTAAATGGGAACTACAACCAGCTGGCACAATCCAAGTCCCTGATTTGACTGACATCGTTTTCAAAAATGTCATTGAAATGGTTCGTCTGTAAAAATTGTATTAAATTGTTGCTTTTGTTACATGTGGCATTGATTTGTTTTCATTGGTAGGAATAGGCTGACTGACCCAGTTCCAGGAATTCTGTTTCCTCTCCTTTCAGCTCTCACAATATTCTGACCTTACTTCTATACAATTCTTGCCTCTAAAGCTTTTACATGCTCCCTGCTTGGTCACTATTCAGCAACACATTGTTATCTAGGAGACATACCAACAAAATGTTGGCTCTTTTATCCTTTCTGAATGCAAGGCCCAACTGTGCTTAAGAAGAATTGTGAGCATTTCTTAAGCCGTAGAGGGAAAAAAAAAAGCAGCACAATATGGGAAGATTAGCGTTAAAAATCTGCTTGAATTGTGGTATTTTAAAATGAGCCGAAGACGCATTTGAATATAATGATGACAAGGATAATTGTTATACTCATGACAGCAGTGATGTCTATAAAGATGAAGTGCAGAAGCTGTAATAGTCCCGTCGCTGTCCTCGTGGCGAATGGATCCTTTACACAACAGAGTACTAAGCAGCATCTCTCAGATGACAGTGTTTAAGCAACAACTGCATCTTTGTTTACCACCTGCCAGCCTATCAGCACCCTTCCTCCAGAGACAGGAAAACAACAGAACCGATACCAAGGCCATATCGATCATGGTAGTGTTTTTTTTTTTTTTTTCTCTCTGGAGACTGAAGCGGGTGACATATCCACCCCCACCGTACGCAACGCAGCACTCTATCACCTCTGTCAGCGTGAACTGCAGACTCCTCAGTCTATCCAATCTACTGGTGCTTTACCTTATCGCTCCAACCAATCAGTTCGCTCTTGATCCCATCCCCTCAGTCCATTAAAATTCTGGAGCTTCACTTTAACCAGTCGGAGTGCTCTGCCCTTTTATCATGCCAACCGGTCAAATTAATTGCCACTACCTTTACATGTAACATCAGAGGATCTGCAAGGTGAGTGGGACAAAGACGTGCTCCCCGATGCTGCGCTTTGATAGTCTGATGCAAACTAGTCAGACCGCTTAGGTTTTTGGCTTTTGCACTGTCAAAAATGATGAAAAATCAACTTTTCTTGGCTTCATTTTTTGCTGGGTTTCCCATTATGTTCTTTAATGAGCAGCATATCCCGTTTAAACACGCACGCACGCAGTTTTGCAGTGACTGCTACAGCTCAGTCAAGCTAACAAGCTGGAGCGGACTCACTTTGAACTTAAAAGCAGCTGTGTCATTGACTCAAGTCAAATTTGTAGCAGTGGGTTAACAAAATTGAATAATACAATAATTTTTGAATGCCGCGAATGCTTGTTTTGTATTGAAGTGAAGAGAATAATTCTAATAATTTGTGAAACCTAATGCAATGAAAAAAAAACATAACTTTGATCCCTTTGAAAGCACACACTGAAGTTTTAACCAAAGTCTAACTCAGAAAGGGGCTTGTTCCTCACAAACAGGGAAGAACCACTGCCCAGGTTTTTCTCACAAATCTATGAGTGAGCTTCATGACTAAACACCGTCTCCTTTGTTGAGAGGATAATGGTGGGAATGACGTGTTCACATGGTATGTACACAGTTAAAGCTGTTCTTTGTGTCATTCTTCTTTTCACATGAGATGATGGTGGCCCCCATTAGGCAGAGATGTGTAATTGCATGAGTCAGGTATGCTAAGGGCTTCTTTTTGTCTTTTTTTTTTTTTTTTCCTTTTCTAAATGTCAGACCGCACGTCACATTGCTGATTACAGGTCTGGGCTGTCTGCCAGCTCCAACTCCAGAATCCTGATTTTCTTTATCCTGCACGAGTGTGTGTATGCTTGTGTGTGTGTACTTGTTCGTAATTGTGTGAATTTGTGCTCATTTCACGCCCGTTTCTTATTTATTGATCTCTCTGTCTCATTATTTGTCTATTTGTCTTCAGTCCATTATAGCATTATTGCCATGATTGCACTTTGGAATAAATCATGCAGAAGGCTGTTAAGCAGTCTCACCTCATACTGTACAATGAGGCATATATCCGATACATATTGACCAAATTGTGATGGTTTATTAACACAATAAGCATAATTGCTATTGCTAATTGACCACATAGATACAGCAAAATGTGGTTCAAAATAACCAGGCCAGGCAGGCCATTTGTACAAGAAACGGCCGCTGATTTTTTCGGGGGGGTTGTTTTTCCCAAATGTAAAGCAGATGAGCTCATTTGTACTTGAAAATGTCTTTCCAATATTAGAAATTACTGAGGGATAAATAGCCCTCATTCACCCATTTAACCAACCATTTACATGGATAAACTAAATAGTTTTATGCACCTTTCCCCAATTTCAAAGATACAAAGTTATAATGAACATTTTAGTGACAGTCAGGGAGCAAACCAAAGCAACTAAAAATATAAAAAAAATTGTTATTATCATAAGTGTCAACCCAAACTGTTCTCCATGCCTCAGGACTCATTAGTTCCCTGATGATCCAACACAGTGCAGAAAGAAAGGTGGTCAGCATTAAATTCTCAACTGAAATTGACATAATTTCAGTTCACTGCATTATATATAATTAATTATCTCTTTCTTCTGTCAGTAGGTAAAGTGGAAAGACACTTGATTTGGTGGCACCAATGTTCAAACGTAGAGAGCTGGCTGCTGATACGTTGACGATGTGAATCATGGCCCTTCAAGTCAACAAGAGTGGCCTCACCATGAAGCCGATCTGCTCCACTAGAAATGTCAAGTCTGTTTTGCTGCTGGACCGCAGCTAAGCTGCGTCAATTTCCACACAGCAGATCGAGCTGGCTGGAAGTCAGACATGAGAATGCCATGGAGAAATCCGGTGAATTTTCATACATCGCCATTACCTGAACCTGTGGAGGCTATGGGTAAACAACTCAGAGCGTTTTGGATGAGATTTGAGCCACATACGGAGGAAAAATTCAGTTTAGAATAACTCATTTAATTTGATGCCACTTATCTTTTTTATACGTATAATTTGAGAGAGAAGACGCGGCGTGATACAAGTACTTAAACGAGCAGGCAACCGTGTGATTCTCACGTGGTCTCAAAACCGTTGAGAGAACGCCTTAAACTCTCGAAATCCGAGGAAGCAGCACTAACAAGTTCCCAGAACGTTCCCAGTGAGATCGGAGGACGGAGCAAAAATCTCTGCAAAAACCATGCGATGCTGCTTCCACCCCCTGTGAGACTGAGGTGTAAGGATGCACTCACATTAGGAAATCTGTATGGCTCCCAAGAACACGTGAACCGTTTAGTCTGGTTGCTTAGGCACAGTTGCACATGAACAGTGTAATTCCAGAAATCAAAACATGTGATCATTGAAACTCAAAAAATATCCCATTTCCTGCTCTCCAAGACCATGCATGCTTAGAGTAAACATACAGGCGCCTAACGTAACGCCACGATTAAGTACAATTGAGATTAGAGTGATGTGAGCGGGGGGGCAGTGAGGGAATAGGGAGCACAGCATGGTACAGTATGGGGACGTTTAGGTTGTTTTGGTCCGGACCAAATCAGAAAATTATACATTAAGTTTAGTTTCCCAGTGGAAAGCCCTGGTTTATTTGGTGTTTGCAGTGGTCCTTCAACATCTGTGGACCAAGAGACAACAGAAGAAGAGGTCTCCGCACCGAAGCTCGGAGGGTGGGGGGGCAGCATTCAAGCGAACTGCAGTTCAACTGCACCAGTTCACTTTAATCGCATCAAATATGAAAACTATAAACACCCTAAATAACTTTTTCAAGGGCTGTTTTTGCCTTCTGACAAACCATGACAGGTCTGAAAGAAGTTAGCTTAAATAATAAAAACTTTATGCTTTGCTTTTTGCTCTATTGCCGTGTATAAATTCTTAATGTGACACCGTTTCTCACTCACTTTCCTCTCGCTTCTCTCATGTTTTTTTGACATAATTAAAATCTCAGGAGCACTCTCTGACTGTGTTGGAGATTAATCTCCCACGGCACGTCTCCATCTGCAGGCTGCATCATCAGCCATCCCTCTCCACATTAGCCCCCCAGCTGTGCAACGTGTCGGCCCAACCCAGGCCCGTCGCGCACCGCACAGCGATACACTTGGGAAAGGAGAGACAGAGGAAGGAAAAAAGTAATATGAAAGCCACAGAGAGGAGGGGGGATGGTGTTGAGAAGCAGCAATAAATCTTAATATTTCACATCAGTTTTGTTTTGCAGAGCTGATTTCAGCCTCATTTTCGCTCAAATGGCCTTCTCCACTGAGATCTGATTGATACTAATAGCTTCTACAGCACTTACATTTACAGAGGGTAAGAACCTTTTTTATTGGTGCAGACAGTTGTTAGCATGGTACCACGAAAACTGTAAATTTGGCTCATGCATCCGATGTTACTCTTGAGGGTCGTTAGGCTGAGAGCGTTTGATAATTCACTGTTGTCTATCCACATTTCCCTTTTGGGTGTCCTATCAGAGAAGCAATTTCTTAATCTGCGGAACCGGGCACAAAATGTTCCTAATTTTGGTTGCCTGACAAATTTAATCAGCTGATCCAGCTAATAAAACGCTTTCATTTTTCCGGATTGTTAACAAATAGTCATTAGTTATGAATTCTCGTAAATTATGCCGTGATGCAAATTTTGAGAGACAACGAACAGAAGGGCTGCACACCCAACAATCAATGCAGCATGACAGCAGTCAGTCTCAGAGACCCACGAAGCTGCAACTCTCACAGGCAATGGATCGGAAACTGTCTCGCCAACTAAATAGCCAAGTATTTGGCTGCGTGATATTCCAGGCGATTTAACAGGCCCCCGGGCTCCAACATGCAAGATATGGTTGATCCAATTTAGGACATGCTCAATCAAGTTAATTCAGCTGGGGACACGGAGGCTGGGTAGTGCAGTGTGTGCAAGAAGGGATTGCTCAACAAAGCAGCTTTTAAAGGTCATGTTTGTGCTGCAGCCATGCCGACAAGATCCTAATGGGGGGGCACCGTTTGCAAACTGAGTATGTAAATCCATCACAAACCTCCAATTCAGCAGTGATTCATGATGTGAAGCTACAGTAAGAGACCTCGGGTTTCAGGAAGAGACTTTAAAACTGTGGCATAGTATCTGCAGGTTCCCATTTGTGCTGTCTGCTCTCTGATAAGTCTCTGCACTGACATTACGAATATCCCAAAGGTTTCTTCTTTTCTTTTCTTTTTTTTTTTTTTTTTTTTTGAAAAAATAGAGACTTTTTGTTCCACTGTGCATTCCTGCTTTCTTTCTGTTGGAGAAACAAAGTAATAACTGATAACCTGTCGCAAACACACGCATGTGTGCTAGTCAACAGAATTTCCCACTCCTTCTCCACGTCCTCATCTTTCTCATGGGGAGCTCAGTGTCATGCTTTTGCGTCTGCTATACAAGGAGCCAATTATATTACCAGCGTGGGACCTCCGCTTGACATCACATGTCCTGATGGTGTAATGAAATAAAAGGGGTTTCAAACACATGCTCCCACTGTGTCCTTGACAGTGAGAAATGTCTACTTTGCAGTTTCTGTAATTTGGGTGAGAGGTGTATTTTCAAATATACCATGAAGCTGAACGTTTCCCTCAGGGGGCAGGCAATCCCAGCTTCAATTTCAAGGGTGGACTCTGACCAGGGAAAGAGAGGATGCCTCGCAGGGGTGTTTCACATGGTGAAGCTTGCTGTGTTGCTTCTCTGGAGAACTGTCAATACTTTTTCTTTTCCTATTACTTTTTTTCCCCATTAATACAACTTCAGCAAATTATTATGGTTAATTACATCCATATATATTTTTTTTTTTCTACTGACAGTCCTAGGGTGATTTGATTCATCTTGATTTGATGAAAAAAAAAAAGGCGTTAGGTTAGCTTTTTCCCTAATTATTCGGGCTTTTCTCACAACTCTGTGTAACCTTTAACTGGTTCAGGTTCATACTTCAACCTCACTTTAGCACATGCTTCTGTGAAGATTATCTGCATATTTTGAGATTTTTAAAACAAACATGGTTCCTTGAAATAACCATTTATAACACTTACTAGTTGGAAATTTTTATTTCAGCTTTAGTTGGATGGTAATCTGGAAGTACAGGGTACTCGGTCCCTTGCAACAGGCCCTTCAGTCCCTACACAAGCGTAGTGAGAGATTGGTAGGAAGTTGGATTTATTTCCAGTGTGAGTTGGATGTCTGAGGGTCTGATGGATCGTGCGGCATCTGCAGTAATGCAAATTTTTTACCAGTTTGTTGTGGTGAAGAGACAACTGAGCCCAAAGGCAAGACTCTGTTTAACAGTTAGTCTTTATTCATGGTCATAAACTTGGGGTAGTGACTGAAAAAAAAATGAGATTGTGGATACAAGCCGCTGAAATGGGTTTCCTCCGCAGGGTGGCCGGACTCTCCCTTTGAGATAGGGCGAGATGTTCAGTCATGTGGGAGAGACTCAGAGTAGAGTTGCTGCTCCTTGATGTGGAGGAGCAGCCCGGCCGGTCAGAAGCCCCAGAGCAGACCCAGAGGACGCTGGTGAGATTACATCTCTTGGCTTCCCTGTGGTATTCCTGTGGAGCAGATAGCTGGAGAGGGAGGTCTGAGCCTCTGCTTAGGCTGCTGCCTCCTGTGACCCAAACCCAGATAAGATGAAATTAATAGATGAATGAGCATGTTCTTTTAAAACATTTATAAAGCAAACTGTCACTTCTTCTGTTCTAGCAACTCTAATGTGAGGATTTCTTTTTCTCTTTTTTTTTATTTGGCTGTTCAGAACCAAATAAATATCATGTTGCCCCCTACCCAAAACATGACAGACATTTTTTTTTTTCTTTTTACTACAGTAGTATAACATATATAACCTGGAATACATGTTGGCACAGAAACGGTCCTACTTAATGATGAGAATTTTATTGACTGTCGGAATTCATCAGGTCTAACATGCAAAGTTTTACAACAGTCAGGAATGTTTGTTGTAAATGCTCAACATGCAGCAATAAAAATGTGCCAAGCAATGCTTGATGCTGGGCTTTAAAACAGGCACGTTATAATGAGATCCCCCACCAACCAGCAGATGTGGTGAACCAAGATTCCGTGAAGCTAACATCTGTAGATAATTGGATGGTGTAGTTATTGTGGAAAACATGTTGTGGGCCCCTGTTCATTGGTGAGAAGTCATTATCAGTGTTTATATTAATAGCTTTGCCATGGCAAAGCTGCATGTGTTCTTGCACTGAAGGGGGTTTGGCTGAGTATTTCTGCTTTCCATTTCATGGTCGTGGGTGTGTTGCTTCTTGGATTTTTAGAAGACTTGAAAAGCAAATTTATCTTCACTCACTTGGTGAATTGGCTTATGTTAACTTTCGAGCACCTCCTAATCTAACAGAGAGCCTTTTTTTATTTTCCTTTCGGTGAAAGGCATTTGGATTTATCTGTTGAAATAGGCCGTTCATTATGTGCTGGACTTGTACCCCGCTCCTGTGGAGAATTGTAGAGAAACTGTTGAATAATTTGAAATGAATGAACTTCAAAATGTGTGCTTGATTGCTATTCGACCACATTTGGCTGTTACATTCAGCCTAGGTGTAAATTCAATAAATCATTTCTGCATTTCAGAAAATGAACACATCCGCAGACACTTGGTAAGGACAGGCAAATGCATCATGATGGGTGATTGAAAATACGTTTGTTTACTGCATTTGGAATGGAGGTAATTTGACATTTCTAGCAATGAAAATGTCTTGATGTGATGACAGAGGAAGTAGGCGACCATTAGTCCTGTCAATGTATTATTTAAAAAAAAAAAAGCACAGTGAAAAGTATGGACAGGTCTGAAAGGTTCATTTACCAAGAGCTGAAGTAGGTGAGCTGTGGGCTAATTAAAGCTGTTATTTGTCTAACTGATCATAGCACAACTTGTATGCCACCATAATGTTTGTCACTGTGTCTTGTTAGGTTGAAATTTTCTTAATTTTTCAGGTCCAGAATTAGTGCAGTTTGTGGTTCTCATTTTTGTACAGATACACATTAGTTACATATTAGTATTAATATTGTTATCGATAGCATTATTAATATCGTGATGTTAGAGGCATAAATGACATTATCTCTTAGTTTATATCACACTGTTTTATTGTTGCTCTTTTTTTTTGCCATATTATTTTTTTGTTTAATGAACCATATGTTCATATCACAGTGTCTTAGATTGATCTTAGTGTATGTTTGTCTTCACTTCATATTGGAAATGTAGCAAACTAGCCCAGCTGTAGCAGGTTAGAAACACATGTTTGGAGACAAAGACCTAGCCAGGTAAACAAAATGGCATTGTGGGATATGTAGACTCTCTTTTTTTTCCAGAAAGTGCTGGCAGCGGATTGGATCAGAAGACGACGACGTGGCGAGAACAGATTGGACGGACGAACAGAAGACCAGATCAGCCAATGGAAGAGCCAAGTCTAAACCGCGGCTCCTCCCCATCTAGTGATGCACATTTTTGTTTAGTTCGGCCCCTCCTCGTGTTAGAGACTGCCTCTACCATGGAGCCGTGATCATGTTATTACAACTAAACATCTGTGTTGTACTGAGCTGACCAAAGACTCTCCTTTCCAACAAAGAATGCGCAGACAGAATCTTTGAGGAAAAAGATCTTAACAGTCTCCATGATGGGTTTCTAAGCTAAGCAGAAAAAGTAAGAAAATTTGTGTTTGGCAGATTATTTCTTTGTTGCAACAATGGTTCTTGGCAATAAATCTTATACCACTGGAAAGCCTGTTTATTTCCCTTTTAAATGGTGCCACATTTGTAAGGAACATGCATTTGTGGGATGAGCACCAGACCTGAGTATGTGGGTTGTGCCCAATCTACTCTGCCAATGCTAAATATCTTTTTAATTTTTTTTCGCTGTTGCTATTGACTCTTATTTTGAGCTCCTGGTAGCCCCAGGTGCTGACAATCAAGTACCTGATTGACAGTTTCAATACAGAGAGATAAACCAGCAGCAGTCGCGTATCTCCACAGCCTGGGATCAAATTCTATCATTCAAAATGACAAACCCTGCTCTGTGGGGGCAGGTTTTATCAGAGACAACCTCCAGAACTTCGGAGTGGAGAGGATGGACCAGCCTGCCAGCAGTCCTGACCTCAACTCTACGGAACACTTGCTGGATCAGCTTAGCTGTGCTGTTCTTGTCGAATTGACCAATACAACCACATCGACTGACTTGCAACAAATGCTAGTGAAAGAAAGGGATGCAAACTCACGGCATGTGTGACCAGGCTGGTGACCAGCATGAGGAGGAGGAGGAGGTGCTGGGCTGTTGTGGCTGTGTAAGGTTCTTCCACATGCTACTGAGGTGCCTGTTTCATCCATCCATTATCTATGCCCACTTAATCCTCTGCAGGGTCACGAGGATCTGCTGGAGTCAATTCCAGCTTACTTTGGGCGAAAGACAGGGGTACATATAGACAAACAACCATTCACACTCACAATCATTCCTACGGGCAATTTTAGAACCACCAATTAACCTGACATGCAGGTGGACTGTGGGAGGAAGCCAGAGTACCCGGAGGAAACCCACGCCAGCACGGGGAGAACATGCAAACTCCAGACAGAAAGGCCCCTGCCGAGATTCGAACCAGGAGAGGTTCCTGTTTGTTAAATTAATACATTTAAATTGTTAAATTGTCAATATATCTTGAAGAAGATTTGGCAAATTTTTTCATGGGTGCAACCTTAACCCTAACTGAGCTCTGCTGCTCATCCCTCAAATGTCTGTAGTCTATTAGAATCTGCCTTGATTGGTCATATTTTACTAGACTACAGGACTGTGTGCATCCATGAGAAGGCCAACTTCCAGCCGTCATGATGTCACTGGACCACCCAATGGGAAACTATAGACCGACATACCCCATCTCATATTAAGATATATATGGACTCTGCATTCATATTAAAATCAAAGTTTTCAGTAGTTCAAAAAGGAGTGATGAACCCAATTTGTTTTTGTTTCCATAATGACTTGAAGGATTTGCATTTGGGTGTGAGGACAACAAACATTTCCCAGTTCCTCAAAGTTTAAGAAACCAAGGATCAGGGGCTTCATTTCATTTTTTAAGGCATATTTCTTTCTCCACAATACTTCACAGTTGATTGTTTTGTGTTGTATGACTGCTGGCTTTTCAAGCAGACTGAGGCTGAAAGCTGATGTTATTCCAACACTGGAAGGTCATGAGCATGACCTTCCATTCAATCCAGCAAACCAAAAAGAGAGAGACAAGACTTAAATACACAAAGGAACAATGGAGACACAGGTGCAAACAATCATGGAGATGAACAGAAGGAGGTAAAGTTGAACACCACAAGGACAAGACAGACCTTCAAAGTCAAAAAGGAAATAAAGTAAACAGAAGACAAGAAAAACAACTGAAACCAAGAAAGCAAAGAACACCCAGAAAACAAAAGAAGGCATGACATGCCCAACCCTAAACATGAAAATATTAGTCTTTAAAAAATCTAAAAATTGTTTATTCAGTGTTGTCCAGTATGTGCTCAGCATTACTTTTGCCTTCACTGTCTTGAAAACCATCTTTTGATCTCATCAGCAACCTCAAGACTCCTCACAAAATAAATCAGGATTATTTATGTTTACAGACTTTGCCAGAAAATGTGTCTTCCGAGAGGTATGTTTGTTAAGTCGTCCTCTCTCAGTATATAAATGGTTCGAATCCTCTAATGGCCAAGTTCTAATTGCCTCTCCTAATAATCAGCATTTTTTCAAATGGATACAACATAAGAATAACTTACAAGAATCAGCTAAACAGATTAAAAAAAAAAAAAAAACACAGTCGTAGTTATTCTTTTCTTCCTTGGCTTGAACAGCACAGAATCACAAGACAGCGAGTGACCTTTGAATGTTTGGAGCTCTTTGTGAAATTCATGCTGAAAGGTTTTCAACCTGTTTTGCAGACAAACTTAGTTTTTTCCAGTGTTACATATAATCAGATTTTTCAGTGAAACAACCCATCTTAGTTCATGCTGCTATATGAAACACCTGGCAAGTGAAATTGAAATGGGAAAAGGAGATTTGTGAGCTACATACAGTCATACAGTGACTGCCGCCATACACAACAAGAGTGGGTCTAATACAATACACTGAATTTACGATAAGAACACATTTTTCATTATCAATATCAGTAGTGTTTACCAAACAAATCACCGGAAAGATGTGTGTGTGTGTGTGTTTGTGTGTGTGTGTGTGGGGGAGCTTACTTCCACATCTTGTCAATAGACAAGGGATCAAAAAACAGTATTGATCAGTGTGTCACACCTGATCAACTGGCTCAGATTCAGCTGATAACGTTTATTTTGTGGGTGTCTTAGCAAATGTTTTAAACTGCAATAACATTTGTACTTTAAAACGTTATTGAGCTGGCTTGGCAGGTTCAGCCTCACTGCAAGATAACAAATTGATCATGAATTAATGAGGTCACCACAAATCAAAAGCCCTTACATTTATGTAAGACTGTACGAGGGGCATTAGACCACCGACAGTATTCACAATCAAGGATTCAAGGATTCAAGGATCATTTATTGTCATTTCAACACATGTTAACATGGAATGAAACGAAATGAGTTACCCTGGTCCCGGAGCAAGCCCAGTAATAATATAAAATAGAATAGTAATAGAAAATAGAAAAAAGAATAAAACAACTTAAGTATTTACAAAATAATTAGATAAAATTGCAGACTTAAAACTAGGTAATATAACTAAGTAATATATAATCAGAGGAGCTGCTGGAGCAAGAAATTGAGCAGCAGACAGTGATGACAGATCATAAGGTCAAAGGTTAAGAAATAAAAGATCAGATATGTCAAATATGTTTAATTTCTTCAATACTGCTTATACAGGTAAATCCAGTAGATTGCTGAAGGTCACGTCTCCATCCACTCTGACAACTCTATATATGAACTGACTCTAAGTTCAACTTTCAGTTTTAAGTAATTGAAGCACTCTTAAAACAACTGCCTATTATAACAACATCACAGACTTTAGGACTTAATAGTTCTGTCCATGACAAATGTACCTCATCCACATCACTCTCAATCCGCCAACCTCATCAAGATGGTGTGAGGCACACAGTGCCAAACATTAAAAGTGCAGATGGCTTCACGCCACCATGTCACACAGCAACAATGATGAAGCCAGCTCGCAGAGCTGCAGTCAGCTTTTCCTTTCTAACGACTGTCTGCATATATATTAATGGTTACTGCCATAATTTGGCAAAACCCCTTTTTGTGAAGTCAGATGTTCGTGTATTTCGATTTTGCAGCAGATGTTAGTTTGCTCGTGTGTATGTGTGAGTGAAAATGAATGCGTCTTTCACCAGCCCTCTTTGCCAGTCTGATCTCATATTCAGTATTTCATTAACACCTGAAGCCCTGATTTTGTCCAAGAGAACTAAAATCACCAGCGGTGAAAGATGAAAGGACAGGACAGACAACAACTCAAGGCAGTGACATGTGTGGTGTGAAGCATTGAAGGTTTGTGTGGTCTGCTACACTTTATGCCAATGAATGTGTGGTAGTTTGTGTTGCAAATGGGAGGACAGAAATACAAACATGAGATAAACAGATATATACCAACAAAGTACATAGATGGAAAATGAAAACAGACCAAAACATAAGAGGAGAGGAGCGCTTTCTGCTCCGATCTACAATTACAGTGAACATCACGGCAGCAGCTACTAAGGGCTACTTTACAGTGCAGCTGCATGAGGGTTTACGTACACCAACAATACTTTAAAAATACTTCCAACACTTAAAAAAAAGGTGGAAAATTAGAAGAATGTGGTAAAGTGGAAAAAGAGAAGAATGTGGTTTCAGACACAGTTAGGGAGAGGAGGCCAACTTGGGGTTTCTATTCGTCCTTGGAACGACACTAGGTCTCAATAATCAATATGTCATTTCAAGTTGCATTTCAAGTGGCTGGTAAGCAGATAGGGAGGTAGGATTTCTGACACTGTCAGAAATTTATGTCAGGTAGCCTTTGGTCGCAAGACTGCGTAACAGCCGTCATCAAATCGCTCACAGAGTAGGATGTAGGACAGCCAATTTTGACCAGATATTCACAAAATTCTGTCGCAATGATGATCTTTCATCTGTAACAGCCCAAACTCCTGCAGTAGATGGAAGCCCTAAGACACTCAGGAAAGTGATGACAGAAGAGAAAATGAGAGTGACTGAGAAAGAGATATACAAAGAGTCTTAGACAGTGTTGTAGAGCAACATAACCTTCACGCCTGCAGGTTAACAAATACGCCAATTGTTAGTTTTCTGGAAGCATTTCTACATGAACAATGGAAAACAGTTAAATTGCAAGAACTGAAATATTTCCACGCAAGCTCTTAAGCCCGACGTTAATACAAATCATCTTTTTTTTTTTGTACTTAATGGGGTTCAGTCAAACATTTCTTTTTGAGGGTCCAATGTTGTGAGCTCACAGCAAAGTCAGATTAGCACCAGATTAGGAAAGAAGTTAGCTCAAATTCAAGTTATTTCACCTCAGCAAGCTATGGATTAATATTTTCTCAATGTCTTACGCTAACCCAAACCCTTGTTTTGTTGTTTTGTCAAAGTTTTAATGACACCCATATTTATTGATAAATGTCTCACCTTAAAGTTTAAAAGTGTCACAAGCTGAGAATAGATGAGACACTTTATAATATTTTAGGACTGGAACTGAGGTAACTGATTACATCAGGACATATCGAGGATTTTGAGCCAATTCATGATGGAGTTCTCTTTTTTTTGGTTTGATAAGGTTTAAAAAAAAAAAAAGGGGGGAGGCATTGACTATTTTGCTTGCCATTTTCTATTAGTAATAGAAACAGTTAAAGCAAAGAAGAACCTTCAACAGGCCAAACGTTTGAATATCTTGAAATTAAAAAATGCCATTTGATGAGTTAGGATGATCCCTGCTTAAATTAGAACAATGTTTCACAATTAAAAACAGGTATTTTCTTAAATTAAAAGTCAGTGGAGGGGAAAACAATAGCAATCCTCAAAAAGGGGAAAAAAAAGAAAAGACAAAGACAAACAACAACACAAAGTACAATAAAGAGGCAAGTATTATTTTCCACAACTTATAGGTAATTTATGCTTCTACACTAAACTGATGATGACATACAGTGCCTTTTGCTACATTTCAGGCATCAAACAAAAGATACAAAATATTTTGTCAAGAATTCAGGGTGATGAGCTGTGTTGCTTTTACGTCAAACATATTGTTTTGCATTGAGGCCAAAAGGTTTGATTTTGGGTTCATCTGATCAGAGCACCTTCTTCCACATGTTTGGTGTGTCTCCCAGGTGGCTTGTGGCAAACTTTAAAAAGGACAGGACTTTTATGGATATCTTTGAGAAATGGCTTTCTTCTTACCACTCTTTCATAAAGGCCAGATTTGTGCAGTGATGACTGATTGTTGTCCTCTGGACAGACTCTCCCACCTCAGCTGTAGATCAGTTCATCCAGTGTGATCATGGGCCTCTTGGCTGCATCTCTGATCAGTCTTCTCCTTGTTCCAGATGAAAGTTTAGAGGGACGGTCGGGTCTTGGTAGATTTGCAGTGGTCTGATACGCCTTCCATTTTAATATGATTGCTTGCACAGTTCTCCTTGAGATGTTTAAAGCTTGGGAAATCTTTTTGTATCCACATCCAGCTTTAAACTTCTCCACAACAGTATCTGGGACCTGCCTGGTGTGTTCCTTGGTCTCTATGATGCTCTCTGAGCTTTAACCAGAACCCTGAGACTATCACAGAGCAGGTGCATTTATACAGAGACTTGATTACACACAGGTGGATTCTATTGATCATCATCAGTCATTTAGGACAACATTGGATCATTCAGAGATCCTCACTGAACTTCTGGAGTCAGTTTGCTGCACTTAAAGTAAAGGGGGGTGGCCGCCCCGGTGGCGCAGTGGTTAGGGCAGGTGGCCATATACAGAGGCTACAGTCCTCGTGCAGCTGGTCACGAGTTCAATTCCCAGCTCAGCAACTCTTTCCCGCATGTCTTCCCCATTCTCTCTGCCCCCCTTCCTGTCTCTCTACTTTCAATAAAGGCCACTAGAGCCAAAAAAATCTTTAAAAAAAAAAAAAAGTAAAGGGGGGTAAATAATATTGCACACCCCACTTCTCAGTTTTTTATTTGTTAAAAAAGTTTAAAATATACAATAAATTTTGTTTCACTTCACAATTGTGTCCCACTTGTTGATTTTTGACAAAAAATTTAAATTTTGTATCTTTATGTTTGACCCCTTAAATGTGGCAAAAGGTTGAAAATTTCAAGGGGGCCGAATACATTCGCAAGGCACTGTATGTCCATTGCAGTTGGGGACCCTCCACTTTATCCGTCACTGTAAATGACATGGACCTTCCTAGAAACAGAACATGTTTTACAGGGAAGCCAAAGCGCTCACATAGAGGTGGTATAAAAGATACCTGACAATTTTCATATTCTTCCTGCCCTCCGTATTCAATATTGTCATCTGGGCAGTTTACATGTAAGTTGCTGCAATCTGCAGTAGTTTTCTTATTTGGTTATGAGGACATGTTTGGAACAGTCCCATCACCATGATGATAACAGCATCATAGTTTAATGTTGATTTAATATCAGTATTTAGTACTGCATCAGAAGCATAGGTGGATTATATCGGCATCGGCATCAGAAATATATATATATATATACATATATATATATATATTAGGGATGCAACAGTATTTGGTAAAATACGGTACGGTTCGGTACGACCTGCACGGGACACGAGACCCTTTTATGTCCTGTGGTATTTATGTTCCAATAACTTTGCATTTGACTCGCACGTGAGCGTGCATGCCTTTTAGGCAACAGGCCCGCCACTGCATGTCAATGTCCACTTGCCTCCGCTCACTCACAGTGACCAGCCTGATCACACTTTGGCCGGTTGGCTGCAGCTCATAGACGCAGAAAAAAAAATAAACAAGCAGGCATGGCCAGTGGTAGCGGAGAAATTGGGAAAAAAATGTTTTAATCACTAGTGTGGGAGCATTTTGGTTTTGCTGTTGAATACACCGACGAGGGAGTGAAAACAGTTAACAGTTAACAGAACGCAATCTTCCACCACCCTAAACCCGGATCTTACCTGCGTAAGATCCAGTTGTTACCGGTTGTGCGTCTTGGCGCAGCTGATGTGCTTTTTAAAATAATGCAGAACGAATCATTGGATGCGCATTTAAAGATCACGAACAATTAATTGTTCCTGTCCCTCCTCGAACACCAACAGTTTCAGACATATCGGAAATAAATTCCCGCATCCAACCTTTTACATCTTGACACCAGACACACCAGATCTTCCTTGGTTTCCTCCACAGCAGACATCTGAATGATAGCTGCCACAGCTGCACATTTATTCCATTTGGACGCGCTCTTTTACACGCCGACACACGAGTTGCGCTTTCCGCAAACTCGGTATCTTGCGATCGCAGGTTTATGGTAGCGGGTGGTCTGAAACTGTACCGAATCCGTACTGAAACCGTGACAAAAACTGCGGTATGGACCATACCGTGAGCCACCTGTACCGTTGCACCCCTAATATATATATATATATATATATATATATATATATATATATATATATATATATATATATATATATATATATATATATATATATATATATATATATATATATATATATATATATATATATATATATATATATATGATTTTGAACCGACATGAAGATTTATGGCTCTACCTGCCATCACACCCATGAAGTCATGTCTATTTTTACACAGCCGACTTGTTATCTCTTTCATCCTAACTGATACTGATTGAAGTAGCTGAAGAAGTGTTTTGTGCGGTGAACAGAGAGCTCTGGCACATAATTATCTCCTACTGTCTTACTCGCTTATGTTGATAAGAACAAAAATATGCCATGTCTCAAAAAATATTTATCTTATCTGGGTATTAGACAATAGACAATAGGAAAGATGACTGTCTCAAGGCTGATTGAGAATTAGTTTTCAAGCCCTTTCAATAGATCACCGTAAATGAAATGAGTGCTTTGGTTGGCCATAAAAAATAAAAAGGTTCATCAATGCTCTCTTATTGCTTTACAAACAAAATGGCCGGTCATTGTTTGTATAGTGTATAGCTGTATAGTGGATAGAAGTGTTCATACTACTAAGGAGAGAGAAGTGTTTCTATATAAAGAGGCTGTGATAATTGCCATAAAATCTGAGGAAATGTGCTGTTATATGTGAATGCTTTTAAGCCATCCTACAACAGCAGAATTTAATGGCCAAATGGAACTGGAAGGACAGATGAGTTTCTCAGGATAAAACCATATGGCTACTTTCATGCTTATGATTTTACAATATTCTGAAGAATCCCAATGAGGCAGCACCTTGTCTCTTTTAACAAACTCAAATTGCACACAAACCTTTCAGAAATGATTCTGCTCCACAAAAAACATTTAAACTCCAAGCCTATTCTTCTGTCTTTATATATAACTATGATATTTTTCTTGTTTCTAAGCAAATAAAATACGTGAATTGATGGCTTCTGTTATTTTTTTTAAAGAGCACTTATGGACAAATTGTATCAGTCCTTTGGAGGATGAAGTAATTATAATAAGTGAGCTTCAAATTTAATAACTTGCAGATCCTTCTCCTTTAGTAGACATTTCCTGTTGTACTTAAGAGATGTGACCGGGAGCAGACATTTTGGAGCATTATTCTGCAAAACTGCCTTAGTTCAGTCATGTTTTATGTCATGTCATGCCACAGTATTTTTCCCAGGATAAACTCAGGATTCAGGTTCTGACTAAGTCAAAATGCAGCATCGGAATGTGAAAAATACAACTGATATTTCAATAGGCTCCATCAGATCCCCATGACCCTGCATAGAATAGATAATGGATGGATGGATGAATATTTCAGTAGCATGCAGAATCACCTTTAGCAGTAAGTAGCTCAGTAACTTGAAATTAATGTTTTCCGTTTGATGTTATCAGTCTCATACATCATTGTGGAATCCTCCTCTTGACTTTGCTTTAGTTCATCAAAGTCGGCTGGCATTCATTTATATACAGTTCTTTCAAAGTCGAGTCAAGTTGAGGTCTGGACCTCATCTGGGCTGATGACATCACATTTCAATGGCAGAATATTTTGGTATACAGTCTGCAAAAACGAGCCCTAATCATCACTCTTCCACCACTGTGCTTGACAATTAATATGGGGGCGTTTGTGCTGATCAGCTGTGTTTGATTTTTGCCAAATGTGGCACTCTGCATTTTCACCAAACACCTTCACTTTTGCCTCATTTGTTTGAAGCACATTGTTCCAAAGTCTTGGGGTTTATTTAGATGTGATTTTTCAAGCTAAGCGTTGATCTGCCATGTTACATCTAGCGCCACGCGTTTTCCAACCCTGGTCCTGTTTCCCTGCTCCAGCATATCTCATTCTAATGAAAGTATTACATCATCAATTTGTCATCAAAGTCTGCACAAGTTTGGATAATGATGAATCAATTTGACATGGGTGTGTTGGTGTGGGGAAACATGTAAAACATGCAGGACAGCAGGTCTCAAGGACCAGAACTGCTTTAGTTTAAGAGACATTCTCCTGGCAACCCATCCACAGAAGCCATACTTGTGGATTATTTTTCTTGTTGCACTGGCATTAGCTTTAACATTCAACATTTAACTGAGTCCTGAACAGTCTGAGATGTAGCTTTTAGGAATTTTGAAATGTCTCTGATCATGTGGTGATTTAGCTGGAGGTATTTTTTTTTTCTCTTGAATGGTTTCCACTTGTGAATAGTCTTTCTCACAGTAGAACACTGAACTTCAAATTACTTGGAATATCCTCATAAACCTTCTCAGATTGATGGGCAGGAACAATTGCTTTTTAACTATCATTGCCGATGTCTTTCCTCGAAGGCATTGTGTTAACACACACAAATGTTCCAGGCCAGGAAACTGCCAAAACATCTGCAGATCATCATTCAGTGGTGCTCACACTTACTGATGATCAGTTAATCAAGTAATTAACAGCACCCTGAGGCTTCTTGAATTCTACAGAAGCAGGAAGTGTGTAGTTAGTTTTAAGACACACTGTTTCTACATTTTAGCTTAACTTTTGTCAAATAACTGTTGAGTCCATATGCCATGTACACTGTAGCCTGAAGTCTGAATATTTTGGTATTCAGACAAGCTGTCTATCAAGAATAAATTACATTGTTGCAGTCATTTCACGATAGGTAGAAAATATTTTATTCCAACTTTATGGGCAACAGTGCATTATAGCTCATCTGAGGTTGTATTTACCTTATTTGACATTTGGTCAGAACTATTTTTGATTATGTTCTGAAACATAAAAACCTTTGAACCAAATGAGTTCAAGTCATGATGAAGAAAAGCATCTCCAAAATATGATGCTCTTTCACTGTGTTCATCACAGCAAAGATTTTTGTTTTGGTGGTTGCTGCACAGTGCTTTTATTCCTCCAAAATTCCCTCCAAAAAAATAGTCGTGCCTCACATACAGTGCTGTTTGGGTCTCACAACATTTGCAAGATCACGTTCACAGAAGACGTCGCCTCGACAGGCTCTCCGGTATGTGTTGGTTTCAGCATCAGGTTTTCTTTGGTTTTTTTTTTTAAAACAAATAACTGCCATAGGCAGGCCTATGGTGCAACAGCAGTCACAAAGCAACTTTTCAATTGCAGGAAGTTAGAAAATATTCAGTGTTTGCTTTTAATTTCACATCAGACCAGTTTAGTGTGGTTAAAGCAAACTTAGTGTGGTGTCTCATTACTATGATTCAGTTCAGCTGAGATAGTCTACCCAGTACGCTCAGATGCTCCCACATCTTAGCAGAGAATTTTATATACTCAACTTTTATTTTATAAACTCGACTGATGTTTAAACATGTTTGGTTGAATAGTTACCAGGTAATAACACTGATATGACTCAGAACACAAATTTATTTCAAATTTATTCAATTAAGAGTTAAAGTATTCGGGTCTCTGAAGTGATGACCAACTCAGAAATCCAACAAGTTACAACCCTCACACTTTGTTCGTGGCTCTCTTCGTCTGAAAAGCTGTGATTCTGCGAGCCGTTCAAATTTGATTTGGAATTTTACATCCCAGCCCCAGATGGCAAGATAATTATCCAGCTTCCCCATCTTTATCCCCCTCTAATTTACTGTGCTGCATTTGCTTTAAAATTGATTTCAAATGAGGTACACTGAGTGGAATAGATTTCTCCACCACCTAAAACTAGCTGCTTATAACAGCACAATGAATGAGTGGTCAAAAATGGAACCGATGTCCTGTGGGTGTACAGTATTTTCTGATAATAAAAGTATATAATGTTTTACCTATTTCAGTATGTCACAAGAAAGTTGTCACCCTTTAAATCACCAATTTTTATTTTTATTTTTTTTTGCTATTGTTTATTATTTGATATACTCGCTAAGCACTCCAAATCAAATGCCACAGTCTTGTATGTTAACATAGTACGAAAAAAAGGTTGTTGGTTTTAATAAATTAAAAAAAAAAAAAACAGACTGGTTCTCCTCTAAGACCTTCACTAAAGCCTCAAGCATTCAAGTGCATATTGCATCTATGTGCACGACACATATTTTTTCGAGGGCATTTCTGATCAAGTGCCAAACAAACGCAGAATACGTCTGGCAGCCATGATGCATTCAATGTAAATTTTGTAAATTGCAAGTCTGTTCCAAGCCTGCCCCACCAATGGAGCCTAAACCCCTTCTCCGGAGAGCATGTTAGACCCCTCTTCCACTTGTCAACAGCCCTCCTGTGTGTCGAGTATTTTCAGGTTTGGGAGCAGTGATTTATTGTCGTTGCCCTTACTACAAGGAGCACCGCAGGGTTGACAGATGATTTTCCTACTGAGCAGGAGAATACACCACTGCATGATGGTGTCAGGAAGCCCAGCAGGAGCTGAGTACTCTAACATGAAACAAAAGGGAGTTTATCTTTACAAAAATCAAAGTTTGATTAAAGGGAAAGATAAGGCTGCTTCAAATGAAAACATTTTAGTTATATTTTCCCAATTTAATTTTTGATTTTTTTTTTCATTACAACAATAAATTATTGAATAAGCGTTCTGAGATTAAAAATGAAAAACAAGTGTTATCTGTGAAGGCTGGGGCAATATATGCTTTTACTTGGCACAAGGGATATGATTCATTGGCACTTCTGCAATCAGACTTACATGCACTCATCTCAGGGATACTCAGGCCCCGATCGTACACTTCCCCTTACGGGTTACCACTAGCCTCTACCCTCAAATTGTGTGTATAGGAACTTTCGCTAACCGCTAATGCCATCTTCCGCCCACTAAAGCCGCTACACATGGGCACCAAATTACATTGTATAATTGTTTCAATTAGTTCGCATTCACATAATTTTGTTTTCGCTGTAGCCCAAACGCCGCACCACATGTGACATGTGACAACGGTCTGTGCTGCCATTGGTCAATCACAGTCTTGGCAGAGTATCCTGTTTCTATGACAACTAGCCTGAGGCGATGCGCTGGAAAGCATGGCAGCACAACAATTATGCGTTGTTGACCCAGAGTTGGACATTTTTTATTCATATTGTTTGTGTCACTGTAGAAGAGCTAAAGAGCTTGTAAACAAAGGGGCTGGAAGGCGTTTGTCCGACCACTACTGGCGTTACTTTCTTTTGTCATGTTCATCTTCTCGTTCACAACCAACCAACCAGTCAAGCTCCAGCAGATTACGGAAGCCTCTTTCGCTAAAGCATGTGCTGTACACCCTGTAGTTAGGTGATGGAGCTTTCACACCACAAACAAACCGCACCAGAATTCAACAACAGCCACACCGAGACCCCCTCTTCCGACTGCCCTCGATACAGCTGTTTTAACGTGCGCACCAGAGTGGGGTTACTCCGTTGACCCAAGTGAACCGCACGCATGACCAAAACTGCTTTTGGGTTGACCTAAATAGGTGCAGGGTCAAAATTGCCAAAGACAGATGAGAAAACAAAACAAACAACCAGAAAATAAAACAAAAAACACAGAAAAACTGTGTGCTGAAAGAAATAAAACAAGAGCAAATATTGGTGTGCCATTTTCTTAATGGCAGCATCGACCCTTTTCAGTTAGCCTGTCTGCTTATGTTGTATGCTAAAGTAGACTAGACTGCATCCCATTAGTTGCCTGGGAACTGTAACAGGGTTATGTGTTCACTCCCATCCCATGGGATGCAAAAATTCTTCAGTTTTCACATGGAAATGTGACATTAAAATTGGCTGCAAATGATTCATCTAAGATTTTATTTACCAAATTTTAAAACCCGGTAAGAATCAGATGACTTTTATTATGTCCTGCTTTGTAAAATCCCAAAATTCCCTGTGTTTTCTCTTTTTTCCCCATGTTTTATTTTACAAAATATAAGTATTTTTGTTCATCCGTGTCTGAAAAAAAAGTTTCTCTTGCACAGCACTGTTCAGTTTTGATCTATGAACATGTCTGTGGTGTATCTATATACAAATAGTGTGTAATGTACTGTTAACGTTTTGGTGACCTTGTTGGCGTGTAGTGATCCACACTCCTTTCCTGTTTTTTGTTTCGCTGGAATGTGGTCGACTGAAGTGTGAAGTCATTTTTAGCACCAACGTCCAACTTTTAAGGTAAATGGACTGGACCAAAAGTGTCCTCCAAATCCCAGTCACATCTATCTATTACACATAACTTTTGGCTCCAAATGGAATTCACCATGGTAATTTACAAGCCAGTGACTTTGTGATGGCCACATCCATCTTTTTTTTTTTTTTTTTTTTTTTTTTTTTGTGGTCGACTGCATATTACTGGTAAGACCAGACAATATAATTTGCATAAACAGAAGTTAATCAAAGTGTCATACATTAAGCATAAAAAGTAATTAAAGTTTGAAGAAAATTAAATTAAAAATAAAAGTCTCACTTTTCTCTTCAGTCAGGAATAAATCGTTTTATGCTTTGCCACATACAGTTTCTTAGCAATAAACATGAGGACTGACGGCCACTTTGCATGATGCTTCAAGTGTTCATAAGGAGCTCTAAGGTCCTAAATTACAGTACAAAGAGTGGCTGCCAATAAAGAGCTATAATCTTGTGCTGAATTCAACTAGATGTTTCATTTATCGTACTGCAGTCGACTTTGCTGCAAATGTAATCATGCCCACCCACATACCATACATCAACACCCACGCCCACTGCCTGCTGACAAATCTGTCAGAGCCACTATCAGTGACATTTCCTTTGCGGCAGTGTGTGAGCAGGTGCGTGTCCATGTGAGAGGAGCCATGCACATGTTTGTATTTATCTTTGTGCTTGCATGCAAGGGAGCAATGAATCTGTGTCAGCAGGAAATAAATCGTTGTTTGAGTTTAATCTCATTTTGTAAATACATACTTCAATGTGAAGTCATTTTTTTTTTCTATCGTCACTGAAGAATCTGAGCCTGATGAAGTACCACAAAACCACTGATCAACTGATTTCTCTTTTATATACTTCTGTCCCATGGTTGTGTATTCACCCCGGACTATCTCCCCTCCTCACCCCAATCCTCCACTGCCAGGACTTCTCTCTATCTCTTCCTTATTTGACTTAATGCTGATAAATGAGGCGGTTCTCACCCATTTCTCATTCTGATCAGCCTGGTTGGATGTACTTCACAGTATCTTTCCCCTGTCTTAGTTATGGGATTGGTTACAAGGACAAAAGAGATTCTTATTGTGGAATTCTGTTCAAGGACATTCACCAAAGACCTAACTTCATATCTGAGAGAAAGAGAGAGCAGGTCATTTGTGTTTATAAGCTGGAAGATGCCTCTGAATTTTTCTCACATCTCAACAAAAACAGCTATTTTTCATAATTATTTTATTCCCTTTTTGTTTCATATAACTTTGTGCTATGATCTACAGAGAAACCTTTTTAAATGTTAAAAAGAAAAACTGGAGCTGTGATTGCATTTAAAAAGAAAAGTCAAGCTGCTAATTTTTACCTTGGAGACTAAAAGTCTTTAAAGCATTGCCATTGATGTAAATGAGCTCTATTATTCTCCCAATGGTTTTCCAGAACATTGCTATAATTACCATAATTATAAACTATTAAAATAATATAAATTTGCTGAACAACCGGAGCAATATCTCCACTGCCTCACCGTTTCATGCATGCTCGCACATTTTTTTTCCCTTCAGAAACTCTTTTAGCAAACTTCTTATATCCTCGGGCCAGCATTTTGTATGGCTCAACTCTTTTTTTTTTCTTTTTTGTATATTTCTTTTTTGTGTGTGTGTGTTTATTTAGGCAATGAATGCTGAGAAGGAGAGACTGATAAAGGAATAACTATAGGTGCAAGTGTGAGAGAGGCGTTGAGCTTCGCTGATATTGCTGGATGCTGCATGTGACACTGGGATGCCATATCTGGGTCATGCCTCCCAGCTTGGTTCAGGCATCCCGAGAGATTCTGCAGGGAGCACTCCTTAACAGCAAAATGGGTGAGGAAGGAGATGGATTTTGGAGGGTATCTTGTTTCGCAGGTGTGGCATGGCAGATAAAACACTTCCTGGTTGGACAGCTGAGCAGAGATTTATCATTGGCGCTGCGGGTTGAACACACTCACAGGCCAGCTGGTATGTTCTCACAGCTATTCGTGGTACAAAATTACATTTGAAGCTCCCCCTGTTTCTGTGCAGCCGTGTCTGTACATTTTTTTTTTCACGTCTCAAACCTGCTGTGAAAAGTGGTGGTAAAAGGCAGCAATGCGCTCCCTTGACCCACTCTGCCCAGCCATGCCCTTGTGATAGCCGGGGCCTCGGGGGCGCAGGCCTGTTCATGTACATCATTTAATCAAAGTGGCAGGATGGCCTGTGCTGACGGGGCGTAATACTCGAGCGCATTGCACTTTGCACTTGGCTATCCTGCTCTCTTATTTCCTTAAAATGTGGATCACTGATCAAAGCTACCGCATTGTTGTTTTTTGGTTGTTTTTTTTTTCCACTGCATCAGCTACTCTAATGCCCACATAATGTAGAGCACGCTCCAGGAGGGCTCTGTTGATCCTGAATTAATTGATCGTCTATTCATGACCAGATGAGTCCTTGCGCATCATGCTTGCTTGGCGTGGCTATATCTGAATGTCAGACATGTAGTTGATCATGTGTATGAAAGCATGCAAGAATTACTGCGCTTAACTGCTAATACCATTTTGCCACTTAGCCAATAGCGCTAAGTGGGAATAATTCACTGCTTGAGCACTTTAATTTAAAATGACATGATTCTTCTTGGCTGTGCCTGTAGCATCTTGTGCATTCAGACGGAAACATTTGACCGTATTTGTGGATTGGCGTCCTAGATTCTTCACAGTGCGGAGATAGCATTAATTGCTTATCCAATCCAATCTTATGGTGAAGCTGATTGCTTGCAGGTGAAAGGACCATTCTGAGAAAACAAAGCATGCGTCAACAAAGTGGTGCATGTTTGTTTGTACGACTGCTCAAGCAGGCCAATGAAAGTCGCAATTAGTGCAGTTCATGAGAGACAAGCCAGGCATGGGAAGGTGGGGGGGGGGGGGGGGGGGGGGTACGGTAGGGTACAGTCAATGCAAAGGCTTTGTTATCATTGTTGTCATCTCAAACCTCAAATTGGTGATAGTTAAAGGCAGTGTTTTCCTGAAACCTGCAGTTCCAGAAAATCCTGTAGCCTTCAATGCCTTGTTCACTAATTGCAGAGGTCTGCTTGACTTTGCTAAACAAGAAATAACACTTATGACACCACAGTCTCACAGCATGAGAGAATATTTTTCTTTTTCTGACAAAAGGAAAGTGTGTGGGAAGATGTTTGTTTTTTTTTTCTTTTCAATAAAGGTCTGTGTTACTTTGATATGTGTCTGAGTTTTTTTTAATTTTAGAGTTCTTAGAGATGTTCTTAGAGATGTTTTGCAGTATAATACAGGTAGAAATGTGGTCAACACTTGGCTTAAGAGAATAGTTAAGAGATATATAATATGTACATTAAATGTGTACTTCACTGTAGGAGTCCAGCTTTATCTGACTTGCTCATGTGAATGGGGATGGTTCTGTCACTAACCCTTATTGCGGCAAATTTATGGTACAACTCTAAAGCAATGAAGATGGAGACTTAAGCTGCCCATATTTAAAAATCTGAGCACTGTGAGCAATATCAACCAAGCCAAAAACATACTAGGCTCTGTTTTCAAGACCACTTCCCAGAATAAACTGCTGTTCAGATGCACCAAGTACATAAACACATACAAGGAATTCTTCGCTGGCAGTTGGTTGTCTCGCTAGGTAACAAAATATATGGTATAAATAATGGAATAAACATATAATAAATAATCAAGAAAACAAATGAAAAAAATCTTAATGCAAAAATATGCATGTATAGATTAACAGTAACAATTATTGGTTGAGTAGAGACCGCTGTGGGGAAGAAACTGTTCCGGTGCCTGATAGTCCTGTTAATTCCCATTTTGGGAAATGACAGGATATGTTTAGTTTTAACCTTTCTCTGCTAAAAAAAAACCCAGTATCGCTTTCAGATTGTCCCGTGGTTTTAGACTATGTCAGAAAAGGATGGATGCGGGCTGCTGCGTAGCTCAGTGGTTTTAGCAGGCAGGCCATGTACGGTGGCTGCATTCCTCCTGCAGCAGGTACAGGTTCAACTCCCAGCCTGCAACACTTTACCTTCCCCCCTTTCTCTGCACACTGTCACCTCTTCACAATAAATAAAAACCACTAGTGCCCAAGAAAAAATCCTAAAAGGAAAAAAAAAAGATGGATACAGATGCAATGACATCACCCAGTGGTTTCTGTTTTGAAGCCTTTGCAGCAGTCCTAGACTTGACTAGAATGCTGTTATTCTGGAGTTGCTAAAATACAGTATATCTCCATTTGGTAGTGACTTGAAAATTACATGATAACCCCAGCATACTAATGTCTATTTGTATTTGAAGTCATTCTGTGAAGCAATACTACTTCAGACCACATGGGGGAAAAAGATCTGTAGTGCTGACAAAAGAGCCACTAACAATCCTGTGCTGAGTTGGGACAGCCAACACATCTTGTTTTAACACATTTTCCCATTAGAGGTGCACTTTGTTGTTTTTATTTTGTTGTTGTTGTTTTTTTGTTTGTTTCAATTTGCAAAGGGTTGATGCATGAATTTTCTGGTGGTATGCTGCCCCTGTGTGGTCAGAAGTGGTAATACTACGTAGAGGTCCTTTAAAAAGGGCAATAATGTGCACAAAGTTCTTATCAAATAATATAAGAAAGAAACTATTAAGCCCATAGATATAGTAAGAAAATCTTTACAGAAGTCCTATATTTCAAGTGTTTTAGATTTTGTTGTTTACTATTTTTAATGGTTAATGTCACTTTATTATTTTTTAGTCGATCCATTCACTTCGCCAAAAATGTTTTGTTTCGCATTTTTAGTGGTCAGGATTACCTGAAATTTACTTTAAATAATATGTTTTCAAGACTTTGAAAGTGCTCAAGTTTACATATAGTCTTAAAATGTTTAATATAATAGCAATAATTTAACTTTGAGTTTTCACTAATCTATGAATATAGTAGACAGATGAAAAATGCACAACTAAATATAGATGGGAAAAAAACTTTTGTTGTCTAGGTTCACGTAGATGTCTATTCATTGATTCAGTCATCAACCAAAATGTATTTTAGTTGGCTTATTGTGTTGCTGTTTGATAAAAATGCTATTAATTGAGATGAATTAATTACAAAGAATCTAATTAATCAGATACATTTCTGAATCACTTCCAAAAGAAATCACCCAAGTTATCAAAAGGAAAAACTGTGGAACTTCTACAAGTCTGGTTCATCCTTGGGTACAATTTCCAGATGCCTGAAGGTGACACTCGTCTGTTTAAACTATTATAGATATTATACACATTATACACAAGGTCCTGCTATCATAGTGCTCAGAAAGTTCTGTGTCTCAGAGATTAATGTGACTTGTAGTGAAATGTGTGTATCTACCCCTGAACAAAAGCAAAACACTTGGTAAAGATGCTGGCTGAAGTTGCTAAGAGTTATTATCCACAGTGAAACGAGTTCTGCAGCAACACGGGCTGAAAGCTGCTCATCGAAGAAGACATTACTGCAGAAGCAACATAAAGAAAAACAGATTAACAGCTTGCAAATGTACACAGGGACAAAGACCTTAATTTCTGGAGATATGTCCTGTGTTCTGATGAAACTAAAATTGTTTAGCCATAAAGATACCGTTACATTTGGAGGCAAAAAGGAGAAGCTTGCAAGCCCGAGAACACGATCACAACTGTGAAGCACGGGGTTGGCAGCATCATGTTATGGGGGTCTTTTGCTGCTGGAGGGACTGGTGAACTAGTGAGCAAAATACAGAACATTATGTTGAAAAACTGAAGCAACAACTCAAGATATCATCCAGGCAGTTAAAGCTTGGGCCTAAATGGGTCTTCCAAATGGACAATTACTCTTATCATACTGCCAAATTAGTTACAAAGTGGCTTAAGGACAACAATATCAATGTTTTGGAGTGGCCACCAGAAAGCCTTGATGTCAGTACAATGGAAAATTTGTGGGCAGATCTAAAAAAGGACATCGAGCAAGGTGGCCTACAAACCTGACTCAGTTCCACCAGTTCTATCAGGAGGAATGGACCAAACTATCATGAGAGGCTTGTGGAAGGAAACCCAAAATGTTTGACCCAAGTCATACAGCTCAAAGGCAATGATACTAAACAAGTGCAGTGAAGTGTATGTTAACGTCTGACTTTGAAGAAAGTAATTCTTTTTAAAAAAAAATAATCTCTTATTATTGTGGCATTTAGCAAATAGAAATAATTTCAGTATTCCTAAGTGACCTGAAACAGGAAACATTTAGTCAGATTTAATGTCAGACAGTGAGAAAAGAATTATGTCTTTTTATACAGTCTGTGAAAACTTCAGGTTTCAACTGTGTATAACATTTCAAAGCATAGTCAAATATTTCATCCACATTTACTTTGAATCTCTTTTTATGTTCCTGAAATATATGTTTCATTTTTGTGTATTTATTTGACCTCTTTAAGACCATTTTAACTTTTTCTTCTTGTAATTTTGATTTACAAGGCTTAATCAATAAACTCACATACAGAGTTCAGCACAATTGTTCCAATCAGAGTCAGGGCTGGTGGGCTGAGTACAAAGACGAAAATGAGCTCAGAACCACCCACCACGGTCACCCTGCCTGCACAACCTCTAGATGCTGGCAAATGGGCGTGAAGCGTGGTCATCCACATGATGAGTCAGTTTAATAGGCTTTTGATTTCAGAAGGCAGTATCAGGTCATCTCAGCAGGACTCAAATATACACAAAGCCAAGTATAAGAATGTTACATCATGGCTCAAAAATCAACTGCCTCTATGCCAGCGACTTTTACAACTTAAAACTAGAAAGAAATGCACACCTGATCAGAATTTTAAGAGCAGTCAAAAATTTGCAGGAATATACATTTTGCTCTGTTAGGGCTTAAAAAGAGTTTCAAAATGCAAAAAGAAAAAATGGGAGTCAGACAAAAAAAAAAAAATTGGAGTATGCAATCTATTGCAAATGGCCTATTTCAGTTTAAATGTTGTTTGCAATAGATTCCATACTCAATTTTTTTTTTTTTTTGTCTCACTCCCATTTCTTCCTCTTTGCATTTTGAAACAGTCTTTAGAACCTTTTTAAGATCCAACAGTGCAAAATATATATTCCTGCAGTTTCTCAACTGGTCTTAAAATTTTGATCAGGCATGTACTTCATATAGTCGAAGGAAAATGCAGTGATTTTTTTTTTCTTCTTTCTTTCTTTCTTTCTTTCTTTCTTTCTTTTTTCTTTTTTTTCATCTAACCCCATTTTTGTTCTGCCACACACTACACACACTACATTACCCATAAGGCCACACCATTACCCATAAGACTACCTTCTTAAAGTGGCCAGGCTGGCTCACAACATATCTTCACAGTGAAAGAACGCACACAACATTCTGTGATGTTTCCGCAATTTTTTCTTGATTTTTTTTTATTATATTATATATTTCTGAAAAAATCCGTGAATAACTAAAACCGTGGAACTTAAAGCGCGAATTGGCAAGGGATCACTGTATTTCATTGCCGGCCGTGTTCTTCTTCTTAAACCATGCCTTTTTAACGTCTGCTGAATGTGGTTTTGCATTACCTTCTGAAAAATGCATGTAGGACCCTGGAAAAGATGTGGTGTTGAACGCAGCATGTATTGCACTAAAATCTGTTTATTTTCTGCATTAATGCATCACAGAGGCATAAATGGCCTTTACCAAGGGCACTGATCCAACCCCATACCATCACAGACACTGGCTTTTGGACAGGTTTCTGATAACAGTCTGGGAGGTCTTTTTCATCTTGGTTCCTGAACACATGGTGCTCATTTCTTCCAAAAAAGATATTAAACGCTGTTTGTCTGACCAAAATACCCTTTTTTTTACACACTGAAATTTCTCCAGAATCTTTGAATTGCTTGATGATATTATATGCTTCAGAAGGATAAATATGCAAACCCATACTGAACCTACATTTCTCTGAGGAGCCTTATTTTTCATTTTAGTTATTTTTCTCATGCATCATTTACCCCTCAAAACCCCAGCCTTTCATGGATAGTGCTTATAGATAATAGCAGATCATTACTATAGCTACTTGTGAAAACTGATGACATCACCTGTTAGAAATATGAATTTATATTTTTCTTTCCTTACCTCATCAACAGACCTTAAATAGCTCTATCACAGCTGTTGTTGGATTGCGTTGCAGGCCTGAAATGCAAAGATGGATCAATATGAGTAAATGAAATCAAGTTACCAAAAAAAGATGAATATCATGAATTTATATTCTCTTTAACAAGTAAACATAAATTTAAGAATTACTTCAATACTTTTTCTGATTGATAACTTCTATACCATCCTAATATCTTCCTGTTGATAAGAGGCAGTAATGCATCGCATCCCTCTCCTCGGGGCGTGATCTCTTCCATGTCCCCTTTTGGGTGAAAACAAATGATGTAAAACTACTAGCAGCAAGTTGGAAAACAAGCTGCTTCGTGCGTATAAGTTAATGTCTCTCATAGGGCTGGGCGATAAATCGATTTAATCGATTAATTCGAATTTGTACTTAATGTCGATTTGTTTTAATGAAAATCGATTTTCTCATTAACATCCGCCACCAGCGCCTGCCTGCTGGGCTCCCGTAGGTCAGAGAGCGCGGAGTGCGCGCCCCCCTCGCGCGCCCCCCTCCCCACCCGCGCTAGGTACACAAACAAGCAAGCAGTGCTGATCTTACACCGAAGAAAAGAAACGTATCCTCGGTTATTTGGAATTGGTTCGGGTTCGTGGCGTCAGACACACAACAAACAGCACCTCGCTGCAAAGTCTGTTTAAAGGCTGTTGCTACCAAAGGTAGCAGTACTAGCAATTTACTGCAGCACCTTAAACAGAAGCATGCTGCCGAGTTGGAGAGGTGTTGCTCCCTACGAAAAAAACGACCGCGGCATCCAAGCACCGCCACCAGAAAACAACCTACCGTCTTGGAAACGTTGACAAACTGTATCTCATATGATAAGAAAGGAGCCCGGTGGAAAGCTGTCACGGATGCAGTCGTGATGTATATTGCAAGAGATATGGTGCCCATATACACCGTGGAAAAGCCGGGGTTTATTCACCTGCTCAAAGTTTTGGATCCCAGGTACGTGCTACCAGGCTGCAAATATTTTTCTGACGTTGCCTTGCCTCGTAAATTACAATGGAAGCCTAAAATTAAATTTTTAATTTTATTTGATGCAGATATTTAAGTTAAGTTAACATGATTCAGAGAATCAAAATAGTGCCCAAATACCTTTTGTTTACCACACAAGCACCTCCTTATTATGCAAAACATGTTCAGGTAACTGAGAGTTTTGTTTGCACTTTATTTTGTCAACCTCAAAAAAGGGGTCTTATAATACTATGTTTTACTTATTTTTTGTGTCATTTCGAAACTAGATTACTGAAAAGTTACATTGTCACTGTTCACAATGGCAGGCAGGGCTTGCCATCTCTTTTTTTGTGGCTTGTTTATGTAACTGAAACTCCAGAAGGGAAAATTTAAACAAAATAAAACTGAAACTTGTTTTGAACAATTTCTTTGTCATCTACAAATTGATTTTAGGTAGGGGGTGAAAAAAATCGATTTAAATCGTGAATCGGGATTTTTTCTGAAAGAATCGGAGATTTTTTTTTTAGGCCATATCGCCCAGCCTTAGTCTCTCATCCAATGGTAAAATAAAAATCGTGTTAAGCTAAACACCAGGGAAAAGGCTGAAGTAATGAAAAAGGAGACATTGTCTTGATGGTATTTTCAATTATGATAAACTTAATCAATAGATCAAAACTCAGTCGTTACATTACTAAAAATCTTCTCAACACAATCCTGTGTTAATTTCCTTCTATTTCTCTGTCCCTGTCTTCCTACAGGTAAAAATGCCTGCATACATGGTCTGCTCTTCCTTGTTCTTTAGGACTAATTACTTTTAATGAAAAAAAAAGATTTCCTTTAGGGCACTAATTTCACCCAGTCTCTGATGAGCAGAAATGACATGTCTAATGGAATGGAATAGTTGTGCATATTAAAGAAATGAAGCTTTTTTTTTTTTTTTTCCTTGGTGCCACCTTAAATTAGATTTTGGTTTGGACCACACTTTCACATAATGGGGTGCAGTAAGCTTTCTTTTGTTCTCCTCTAATTGCCAGTGGCTTTCTTATTTCTGCAGATTGCTTCTTGTATGCGTTATAAACTCCAGAGCCTGCCGTTGTAAGCAAGATTCCTTGTGAGGCAGGTACGGTAAGAGCAGAACTCTTGTTTCTGAAACAGACCTATGACTAGGGGAAAAAAAAGAAGTGCTCTGTGTCAAAGAACAAACTGCTGACCAGGAACAGTTCCACTAGTAGCCCAAAAAAATAAATAAATAAACAAAACATCTCCCTCTGGAAAAATAACTTGCAAACCAGACAAAATCTCACAGCACAGTGGAAATACGACCCTCTTTCGTGTGAAGCGCCTGTCCACTGGGTATTGCTCTGCAAGCGAGAGCAGCATCATCCAGCCTCTGGATAAACCCTCAAGTTATCTTTCTCCGTACCTGCTTCATAAACTGATATCCACACGCACAGTAACATTTCTGCTATGCAGACTGACTCTGACATGTACAAACGTTTTTTCAAGGACTTTGTCCTGGTCAGCAAGGTAAAGTTAAGAGTCACCGACACTCACAGCTTGACCATAATGCAGTAAACACAGTTCCAACTTGTTAGGTGTTGGTACAAGTTTGTTGAGTGAGAATGTTGGTTTGTGGTCATGTTTTATTGATGGATATTCTGTTTTGTAGAACAAGATGGATCCAGGTTGCTAAGTGGTCATCAGCGCAGGAGTGGAAATATGTGCAATTCCTTGAATGACCACCAGGGGATGGCTCCAAAAAGGAATCAACCTTAAAATGTCAAACTATATCGCAGAATTCATAATACTTGCATCCGAGTCCAAAAAAAAAAAAAAACTGTTTTGGTCTTAATAGTTAAAATTTCACATCCTAGAGAGCTGTTTGGAGGGGGTGACATTTCATGTACCTCATCAGGGAAAATTATGTTGAGCCATAAATCCATATACAAAATTATGCACATGGTATTTTGACTGACAGCTACATTGCAGTCTGTGCTCTGTGGTAGCTGTCATCACGTTAGCTACTTACTTAGCATTTCCGCTGAAGTTGGCATGTGAAATGTGAATTAGGAGGTACATGAGCACTTTTATTTTAATGGTAACATAGCCTGTTGGGCTGTTAGTTGTACGGACAGAATGACATAATTGGCCCTTGGTTTGGCCTGGAAGTGTCCAGAGCCAAAGGTGGTTTGTCCAGAGGTTGCTGCCAGTTCGCCAGCAGTCGACTGCCAAGCGACCTTGAGCGGGGTGCGACAACCACCAACTGGTTAGTTGCCTTTTACTGGGGTCTGTCAGCAGCTGGAGGTCATGCTGGCAGCCAAAGAAGCTGACCAGCTGTAGTTTGACCATTGCTGCTTTCCATTACCCCAGTCGTGGTAGACGTTGTCTTGATTGCAACATCTGAAACAAAGACTTGAAAAATCGATTTGATCAAAATGATGGAAGGAAACATTTGTTGGCATGCACAAAGCTGAGCTAAAACATTTTGCTTGTGGTAAATGTTTCGCCTTTTTGGATCAACATGGGTTGGGGAAAGCCAGCTTCTGGCAAGATCACGGTAGAAAAAACAGGCTTCATGTCCAGTCTTGAGAAGGCCATGGGTGACGGCACAGAGGGTTTGTCCAGTTCCTTATATACAGTTCTGTTCAGAGTATACAGATTGGTCACAAGCAGAAAACAGTGCCCACCCAGTCCAGAAACCATTGGTAAGACTGCTGCAATTGCAAAAGCCTTATCCACCACCACCACCACAAATAAAAACAGGCTATTCAAGTTTAACTTTTTTTTTAATGCTCTTTAGAAGGTAGAGGAATAAGCCAATAAGCAAGTAGGCCAATGTTTGCTTTTCCTCCTACATCTGAGTCTGAGTCTATCTGAAAACATGTCCGAGGATCAAAAAAAAAAAGAAGAAGAAGTGAAAGAGAGGAGGCGATACAGCTGCCAGAGTTAAAAATAAACAGAATTTGCACTTACAGGAAGAGAGCTGGTTTGTGCTTTAAAGGCAGCTTCAGGAGGCTGACATGAGGGCCCAGAGGTCACATTGGGAGTGTATGTATGTGTGTGCATGTGCAAGAGACATGCGGGGGAGAGCTGACTTAGAAAGACTCCAAGAGCTTTGCAAGGCCTGAGCAAACTTTTCAAATGAAGATTGCTAAAGTCACTAAATGTAATATATATATATATATGATGATATCTCCCTGGAAATGTGCTGACGTTGTGAAAGTACATGCTCTCCACTGTTAAACACACACCACGCTCGTCCAAATCATATTACATTATGTATGAAAAACCATTTGTACTTCTTGGTGGGGAGAAAAAAAAACAACATTAATTGATTCATCCATTTATGCGCTGATTTAATCTGCCTGTCCCTATTCAGAATTATGAGGGACCGGTTCTTGTGCAAAAAACTAAGATTCAACGATAAATGAAAACTCTCTTTATCCTATCTCATTGGGATTCTGCTGGAACCGTCTATGTGCTGATGTAAATCCAAAGGAAAGGAAAAAAAAACAATTCATATCGTACATGGGGGAATTCTGGCAGCTGTCAAGACTCTCCTCGATAATGTAAGCCAGGCTGACAAGGCAGATATGCTGAGAGAAATGCACTAACAATAGTAACTTCTCTACAGCACCAGATGCCTGCTCTTTGACTACAACACAACTAAGTCACTGTGTTGTTCACTTTAGACCTTCTAGCTTATGAAATGTGAACTCCTCCAGCCAGGTGTCAAGAAAATACATATGAATAACACATCCTATCTTGTTCTGTCTTTTTTTTTTTTTAACCCTGTTTTATTAGATACACTTGCATTTGTTTTTGCTTGTACAGCACTTTGGTCAACTGAGGTTGCTTTAAATTTGCTATAGAAATAAACTTGACTTGGGTCATTCAATTCAAATATAAATCACCTCCTGTGGGTCACTATGATGTGCTGTCCACTGCAAATTCTTCAACTGGTCAACATGTGAGATGTTTTGATCACATGAATCAAGGTCTAAATGGCTGTGAAACCTCACTGGGAGCTGATTAAAACCTGCGTTCTAAGTGTTGAATGGGTGAAACCTGAGGCCACCTCCTCTGTTTTATGTTCCTTTTCTTAATATGAGGCTTCTTTTACTGCTCTCTCAAACTTTGTGTCTTCTTGGTGAACATTTCTGTCCCTTATTCTTGAGATGCAGGTGGACTGAGTCTTGACCTGATGAGCTGGCTCTGTTGAGTTGTGCCACACCTTTTCATACACCGACGTCCGAGGGTGTAGTTGTTAGAGAGGTTTCTCAGACACTCCTGTCGCAGATAGACTGACAATATTTTTGCTCATGTTTCTTTTCCTCTTTTCCTCCTGCTATAAGAGATGGTCTGACAAAAGCCCACTTAGGGTATCCACAGCTCTGAATTGCATTTTTTTAATGTGTTCATGTTCCTTTTTGTTTATCCTCTGTCTTAGTGGGGACTGTCTCGGCCCAGCAGTGTGGAGATCTGATGACAGTCTGTTTCCCAGTCCATGGTGTGAATACCAAAGCAGATATTTGTCTGTCCGTAGGTTTCTTGTATATCTCAGTGTTTAGACTTTTGTCCTCCTCCATGAGCACAGCACAGTCTAAAAAAGGCAGCTTGTTATTTTTTACATCCCCTTCTGGTGAACTCGATGTTGCCATCCACTGAATTTGTGCTTGCTGAAGGCCTCTACTTTTTTGAGTTTAGATCTTGAACTACATGTCATCCACAAATATGAACTGGTGGTTCAGATTGGTGTTGCTCCCTTGTAAGAGCTCAGGGGCTCTGCCATCTATTTTCTTCCAGCAGGGGAGAGAAGGTTCACACTAAGTCAGACAAAAGTAGAAAAAAACTCAAGCATATATATATATATATATATATATATATATATATTATATATATAATATATATATATAGATATAGATATATATATGTGTGTATTTACAGTGCAGTGTTGGGCAAGTTTACTTTCTACACGAACTAGTTAAGTTCATAGTTCACAGAAATTAAAATTAACTGGTTTAGTTCACCATTTCAAAAAATGAACTAAATAGTTCATTTTTAGTAAATTTTTTTTTATGTTGCTGCGAAGCAATTATTTGTCAAAATGATTACCACTGCCCATATACTACACCACCACAAACAGCAATTATTTTACCCATTTTAACTGTCAAAAACTATTGGTCCAATTCGGAATTCTTAACCAACCAGGGTTCACATTTCAATCTCCCCCGGCATTCGGGGCGCTCCTCCAGCTCTGGGTAACTGTAGCTCGCACCTTCCTTCATGATCTTTTTAAACGTTTGATGACGCAATTGTTAGCTTGACAGAAGCTACAGCCCATGTTGCAATGTTTGAGTGATTTCCGAAGATACATATCAGGCTCGTTTGTGGTGTATTTTAAATGGGGTTCACTGGAAACCTGGCAGGGTTTTGACCGTGCGTGAATTTTGAACGCTCGTGAAGGGGAAAGTGAACACGCTCAGTTCACGTTCCTGAAAAATATGAACTAGTTTGTGAACTTTCGTTCAATGAACGCATTCAGGTACAAGACTGATACAGTGGTACCTCCACTTATAAACGTCTCTACATACGAAATTTTCAGGTTACGACACGTCTCAACGGGAAAATATTGCTTCTTCTTATGAAAGAAATTTCAGGATACGAAAGGCAAAAATACAGTAAGCGCTGCTACTCGCAGCTCCCAGAGTTTACCGAACGTAAACATACTTGTAGCTGCTCTGCCACTGGCTATCGGCTAGCATCCTGGCATCCCTTTGACATTTTAGGAAAATGCCATGAAGTTTCGGAATTTGTTAAAAAGAATCACCCACAAAAAGTGTTCACTCGTCAGGCTATCGCTCACTATGATGATGTTTGCCTTGCACATTTTCGAAGGACTGTTAAAAACCGTCAAAAGCAAACGTCCTTGGATTGGTTCTTAACAAAACGTCAGGTAAAAACCACTGCTGAGAGAGAACATGAACCAAAGAAGGCAAAAGGTGACAACAATAGCAGTTAAAAGGTAAATGAACATAATTTTTATTCTTTACTTTATTCTTGGTTTTTTACTATGTACAACTCTCACTTTATGTTTATTGTGCAGTAATCTTATTGTAACATGTATTAATTACATGTTTTGATGCATTTTTATGATTTATAAAAAAAATTATGTCCGAATTTTTGGGGGGCTTGGAATGGATTACGGCATTTACATGGAAAACGCATCTCTACTTACACATCTCTACTTACGAAATTTTCAGGTTATGAAACTATTATTCACTGTATTTGTATTATTGTATTTTGTATTCAGTATCTTTTATTTTTCTTTAGCCTGACCAGGGACAAAGACTGCAAATTAGCTGAAGCTAGACGTCTTGTATGCATCACATTTTTCATTCTTTGTGACAATGTTGTATGTATCGTCCCTGTTAAATAAACATTAAAAGTAAAGTAAAAGTACTTCCAGAACCAATTAATTTCATAAGTAGAGGTACCACTGTATTGTCTTTTCTGCAGCTGAAAGTGAAACTCCAGCTAAAACACAATAAAAGAGTAGCGAAAAGAGTAGTTGGCGATGTCTTTGATTGATAGTTTTCTATATTTTTGAAGCAAACATAATATCATCTTCTTCTTCATAAAGAGGTCAACTGCGCTAAGCTGACATTAAAGCTCCCTCCAGCAGAATCACAAGACAAACTTCTTGTGATGGTCGAATACTTGCACAGAGCGTCATCTTGTATCAGCAGCTTGAAGTTTCAGATCAATAATTCTTATTTAATCCCCAAAGGGAAATTATAAAAAAAATTGTCTCATATTTGAACAAATGTTTAAATCTGAATAAAAACCTGACAGTGCTATTGAATTTTCCGTATGTGAAAATTGTGTTGCGTATACCTTACAGTGCAGTCTGTTATTATGAAGACATTTTACATTGATTGCAACCACAAAAACCACAATCTTAACTTTCTCAATTACTTCCCAATGACTGCATTTTTTCCCCCAGGTTTTTTTTCTTTCTTTTTTCAGTTTTGACACCATATTCACAATCTATTATGGGTTGCAACATTGTTTTCTGTTTTTTTCTTTCTGACACATTATTTATTAGGTTTGAGCAACAATACTGGTTGGATTCAATTACTCAGACGTCTTGGTTAGGGATTGTGAAAGATACTCATATGTCATGGTTTGGAGTTAATTAAAGCCTCTTGGAATCTTCCACCAAAAAAAAAAAGTGTCACCTTAAAATGAGGTAGAAGTGACTCTGGTGCCTTTTAGCTGAGAAATATTGAGATTACAAACTAATGACTAAGAAATATAGACTACACACATCTAGTTGTTACTACAGAAATAGCAATGTTCTTGTGTGTGTGTGTGTGTGTGTGTGCACGCATGAATCAAGAAAGCTAATGTCATGACGAGAACGCCTTGGTATTCCCCCGGAAGTGCTGCGGGAGGTGGGAAAGGGAGGCCTGGGCCTCTCTGCTCAGGCTGCTGCCACGGCAACCTGAATGTGGATAATCTGAATTTAATGGATGAATGGATGGATGACATGACCATGAAGTCTGCCAAGAAGTAGGGTCATACAAGATGATTGCGCACAGCAATAATCAGCTTTTCCTCCCTTTTGCTAAGATCCTTTGGCCACCACTGCTCCACCATCCGCCCCCACCCCATGTACCGTTCGACTGGCTAACACTAGGCTGTGTAGCTGCAATTTGATTAGCTGACACTCATGTCAACACCGGAAAAGTGTACAACCCACAATTCAGTTCTTGACGTCACCCCATTCAGAGTAAATAGACATCAATGTCACAATTACTTGAAAAGTTGCCTCAAATTCAATAAATGATTATTTTGAATCCAGCGATTATTTTAGCTTCGTATTATTTTTTGCACTCACAGATGACTGACCTGGTTTTGAAGTAATTAAAATCTACTTAAAAACAAATGTACCATTTCTTATGAAATGGTACATTTAGACTACATAGCTGTTGATGCTTTTAAAGCATACGTGTGAACCAGGGCTGACAGTGCTCTCAGTGTGGAGAACCAGAGTTACCTGATGCTTAGCTAAGCTAAGAGCTATTAGGACTGTTTTCAATTTTCACCACCCAAAGCAACCCACACCCTATAAATTTCACAGGTTGATTTAAAGTTGTATCAGATATATTTATATCACTTCACAACGGTACCAGACAGAACTTTTTCCACTACATCCGGTGCGCCATGGAACATTCTACATGTTTTGAGGTCTGGCCATCCATGTTGCGACACCAAAAAGGACCATGTCATCCAAACCCAGTCTCTGTAGTTGACTGGTGTAAAAGTGAGGCAGTTGAACTATATCCAAGTGGGCACTTATTCAAGCCAGTATGAAATTTATAAGGCCTGTTATTTTAAATGGTGAAGATTTGCTCGTCTATGGCTCTCGGTAATAGCTATTAGCCTAGCTCCCCCCCATCAGATTTCTTCTGTGACTGTTCAGAGCGAAAGCACTGTGACCACTGTCGACTGCAAGCACACTTACCACTTAAAAGTACTTCAACACAATCCCACTTCAAAAAGAAAAACAAAATCCTTTCAACGTTTTGTCTTCATGGGTTAAAAATTCAGACTAAAGGGTTTTCAGATGAGTTCACATCCCATCTGTTTTTATTGCAACCACAAGACAGAACTGAAACAAATGAAAGAAGAAATCATCCTAAAAAAAAACTATTTGTGAAAAATGAGTTTCAAAGCTTAGACCTCATTTTTTAATATTTAATATTTTTATATTAAGTTATAACACTCAATACTTTAAATTCAAACTCATTGTTTTTCAATTCATGAGCTAGAACAGGGCAAAACTCTGAAAGGACAGCCTTGTGCTATCAGCATGGATCGCTGTTGTTATTGAGACGGACAAAGAGGGACAGTTACAGATAGGTACTGCTTTGTCTGAGCTTTATATAATGCCTACTAATGGAGTTTCAACAGTGGCGAGTTAAAAGGTTCTTAAAATATATTTACCTCACTTGCCAAAATGGAATTCTGTCTTAAAAAACAGAGTTTGTATTTCCTTATGCATTAAATTGCACGTTTGAACAATGAACCTGTTACCCTCTGCCTTTCTGCACAATCTTCAGTGCATGTTGAAAAAGCGCTGGACTTTTCAAAGAAATAATGCTCGCAAAGTGAAGGAAGACAGTACTCTAAACAGTCTTTTCTGAGGGAAAGTAGAAAAACATGCATTACATTTGCCAATAAAGCTCCAAGTGTGCTGCGAGGAGAATTACCTGTAATAAATGAAAGCACAGGCAGGAGAGGGGGAGATAAAGTGAGCGGGTAAAAGCAGAGGTGTGCGCCCACCATTTGCAGGTTTGTTGTGTGAAATGGCTGGCCATTATCTGGACAACCAGAGAGGTTTAGCACAGTGTGAAGAATGAGAAGGTGTGTCCTGGCGTGTAATTAACAGATAAACCTGTTGGTTCATTAAATGCATATGCAGTGTCACACATTCACTATGCTGGTATCGATCGTCCGGACATCTCCGCGCACCTCCGCGCACCTCCCTGCTCACCAGACTTCTGACACACTGCATCCATCACATCACCTACCTCCAACATATTTATAGAATTTTAATTAGCTCTGAGCTCAAGCCAGCATCATTAGCTTTTCTCTCCCTTTCTTTCCAGCGAACAGTCACGCATGGTAATAGTAGTGTTTTTAGACAGAATCAGCTAGAACAAGGACAAAGCACCAGAGAGAGTGCAGGAAAGAAGCTGACAATTTAAAATTGAAATGAAAAATGAAAGGAGTGGCAGACAAAAAAAAAAGGGAAAGAAAAGAAAACAACAACATAACATGGAATCAATATAGATGTCACCTTGGAATAATTTCAGCGTGATTATATGAGTAGCTTTAACCATTTCTCTGTGGTATCACCATCGAAAAACAGTCAATACTTTTGATCGACCTTGTGCAAACCGTTAAATCTAGCCTTCAGACATGACCATGTCCATAACAAATGCGCTGAAAATGATAGTAGGTGACTATTTCAGACAGTCACTGACTATCGTTCAGTTATGTTGTCACTGTCAGAGGGACAGAAAATGGAAGAGAAGCTCGGAAACAGACAGGAGAGGTTTGATTTTATGTAGTTCCTTAAAAAAGAGTTATTTTCAAACTAAAACATTATCCTTGCAGTGTTGGGATTTAAATCTAACCAAAGAGCCATAAGGATGAAATAGGAAAAAGGGTCAATTAAAACCTAGTGATGCCTTCATGAGCCTAAACAAAAAAAAAGTTGAGCTGCCTAAACCTTAATCAAACAGCAAAAGAAGTAAAACATTCAGAGAAGCACACAGACCTAAAACCATTTTCTGATCCTAATCATCCAGTTTTGTTTTCTAAAAGGTATATGTCTAAAATAATGTGTCTGTATTTTGGAAAGTGGACTGCACAGCTTACAAAGCTCTGTAAAAAGGGTAAACGTACAAAATCAAAACACTTCCCTTTACCATTAAAGATCCAACCAGTATTGTGTCTGGTCACATAAAAGGGCTTTGTGTCTTTGTTTTGATCATTTCTGTCTGAAATACTGCACATTACAAGCGCAGCACGGGATTGAAAGACAAGGCTACATCTGCAGCTTTTACCCTTTTTTTTGGTACCATGGTCTAAAGTTTTGGCCAGATGATTTATTTTCTCCAAGCCACACTGACAGCACCAACACATCAAGAAGTGCAAAGAATGACCACATAAAAAAGGCTGAGCATAATGAAAAATCTCTCTAACCATCACCCTTTTGTTGTACATGGATGCATGTGTCTGCATATACTTACTCCTCATATAAGAACAAATGGAAAAAGACACTGGCAGGTCACAAAAGAACGCAATGTTGGCACTCAGCCTAAAAGTATTAAAAGTGAAAAAATAATGAACTGAAGCAGCGAGATACACTGGTTTCACACAGGCCACAAACCTCATTCTTCAAAGGTTGCTAGGTTCAATATTTGATGTAGCCCTCTGTCATCATCAACTAGTGTGCATGAAAAAAATAAAATGAAAGTCTATATGGATTTATCTCACAGACTGGCGAGATAAATTCATATAAGCACTTGCATAAGTGATTATCTCTGCATGATATGATATCTGTGCCTAAAATCTGAGCAAGGAACAGGGCTTTCTCAGCACATAATTCAAACAGAAATGGACCTCCATAGTATGTTTTAAAGTTTTATTCTTTTCTGTGTTTTTTTCTGAAGACAGAGGACCTCAATTTGAGAAAGTAAGTCTGTTCTGTACACTAGTTGACTTAGTAAAGTTTCCTGTTTTTTCCTGACCAAAATAATATCAAGTACTCATGCAGCCATAGTGCAGCATTTGTGTTGGTCTATAATCCACACTCTCCAACGGTGTGTTACCCCATTTTTGCTAATTGGACCAAATAAAAGACAATATACAGTGGTACCTCTACTTACGAACGTCTCTACATACAAAATTTTCAGGTTACGAAACGCCTCAACGGGAAAATATTGCCTCTTGTTACTAAGGAAGTTTCAGGACACGTAAGGCAAAAATACAGTACGCGCTGCTACTCACAGCTCCCAGAGTTTACTGAACATAAACATACTTGTAGCTGCTCTGCCATTGGCTATCGGCCTAGCATCTTCCCGGCATCTCTCTCTGAATTCTCTGAATCTCGAAATTCGTTGAAAAGAATCACCCACAAAAAGTGTTCGCTAGTCGGGCTATTGCTCATTATGATGATGTTTGCCTTGCACATTTACAAAGGATTGTTAAAAGCCGACAAAGCAAATGTCCTTGGATCGGTTCTTTACAAAACGTCAGGCAAAAACCCACTGCTGAGAGAGAACATGAACCAAAGAAGGCAAAAGGTGACGACGATAGCAGTTAAAAGATAAATGAACATAATTTTTATTCTTTACTTTATTCTTGGTTTTTTATTATGTACAACTCTCATTTTATGATTATTGTGCAGTAATCTAATGGTAACATGTATTTGTTACATGTTTTGTTGCATTTTTATGATTTATTAAAAAAAATTATGTCAGAATTTTGTGGGGTTTGGAACGGATTACGGCGTTTACATAGAAAACGCATCTCTACTTACGAAATTTTTAGGTTAGCTACCTGTGGTAGATACCTTTGGTAGCTAAAGCTGGGATGGTGTTTCTGGAAAGCCATCAGATGATTACTTCTATTTATTAGTAATGCTGTGATATGTAGAGCAAGCGCGCTGACAGAGTTGAGTTGTGAGGTTCGTGACACAGAAAATTATAAAAAGAATTAAGACTTTTTTTTTTTCAAAATGTGTGTGTGTTTGCAAAATGTTTTCTCTGTGGTCTGAATGCTCTGTTGATCAGAATTTAGACACAGATATTGGCCATACCCTAGAAGAGTGGAATGCTCAAATTCCAATGGCTAGCTGTCTGGCTACCATAAGTTTTATTGCTTTATATATTTTGTATGATGTGCTTCAAAAAATTTCACTCATCAGACCAAAGCTTTTTTTTTTTGTACTTGGCTGTAAGTATGTTTATTTCTACTGCAAAGCTGGGTATTTTAAGATGGGAGTCAATGAAGGTGTGTTCTCCTAGTGGTCAGTTGTGGAATTGCATTTTATTTTATTTTTTTAACCGAGGTAGCATTCTACTGTCTTACCTACACATTGCCGCATCATCACCCCCCCCCCCCCCCCCACCCCCCCATGCTTTTTTTTGGCTCTACTCTAGAAATCTACTAGACCTAGAGAAGACAAAGGCACACCTGCTGTGCTAGTTTTCTAAAACACACTTCATCCTTTGCACAGCAAATCACAAATCGACTATATGTGCATGTTTCTGGACTAAAGGAAAAAAACGAGTATCAGGAGACAACCCACACAAGCACAGCAGTACTTTCATGTTAAAAAGCAAAGCATACCTGAGGTGTCGGTGAAAACACTGGACGCATACAATGGGCATGTCTTACCAACGCCGCATGAATGCAAATTAATTTGGATGTTGTGATTCATGAAGTGAGCCCCCTGGTTTGCTCCGAGATCAAATTCACACGTGTTTGCTTACAGACATAAAAAAATGGACAGAATCACACAATTCGCACATACAGTGGTGGCAACCTAATTAAGCCTGAGGGTAAATGTAATTACATGCAACCTTCATCCGCCCTTTTCTCTATTCTCTTGGCTCCTTGTGGGTTAAAGTCTGAGTCACAATGTACCTCCACTGCTGTTGCCCAGGGACTCCATTCTTTAAAATCCATTAGATGTATAGCTCCAGAGATCATTTATACAGTTTTATAGAGATATTTAGCTCTGGCACAGTGCCTTAATGTTCCATTTACTATTTCATGGAATTGTATATAAGATCACATTAAGACTTTTTTACTTGACTTAACATTGGCAAGTTATGAAATAATTATATAAATAAATAATTACCTCTTATTTGTATTATTTTGATCCGCAGAAGGTTTTTACCTATCATGAGGTCTTCTAATTTAGTACACTGAAATATTTGATCAATAATGGAGTATACCGTTGTGTAAAAGCAAGAGCACGCTTTTTACATGAAGGAAAGGAAGCTCTTTGAGGCTATAGATTTTCTTTTCTGTAAAGAAAATCAGCGATTAGTCTCTAGTTTATAAATGGAAAATATTTCCCCTCATAATCACAATCTGCATATCTAAATTGATCTACCACTCCCCTATTGACACACAGAACAACTACAACATTAAAACCATCTGTGTCATATGGTGAAGGTCTCCTCGTGCTTATAAAAAAGCTCTGACCCATCTGTGCTGGAACAGGGGACTGTTGGGAAATTTGAAGTGAATGTCTTGTTTTGTGGTGCTGGGCCTTGGAGTTATCATAGAAGAGTGTGCATAGTCTGCAACAGTGTTTAAGTGGGTGGGACATGTCAATGCTATGATTCACAGGAGTCTCAGCATTCCATTGTAACAAGATCATACATGCTATTTGTTTCAAACTCATTTATTTGCTGTTGGGGCTGATCACTCTGTAACCTGTCAGCTGTATCAAAGGATCCCTTGCTATTGTTATCCTCATGATATAACATGTTTACTGTCCCCTTGGTTAGCCAAAATATCACTTAATTTATTTCCACTCTCACATTTGCTTTTTTTTCCTGTCCTTGCTTTGGTTGCAATAAATGCCTTGCTTTAACCCTGAATTCAATTTTTACATTTCTAAAATTCATTTAGAATTATGGCACCTTCTTGCAACAAATATGAACTTAATGTAGATGTTTTTATTTGTGTGCCAGCACAGCCCTTTCTAAAGTGCTCTTTCTACACAATTGATAGTCACCAAGTAATGACCACGATCATATCAAGAGCTTTAAAGCCTGAGTGGATTACTATCCATTTATCTATTAACTATACCTGCTTCTTCCTATTAACAGTCATAAGTGTCTGGTTGAGCTCATCCCTGCTGTCTTTGGGGAAAAAGTGAGATAGACCCTGGAGAGGTCAGCAGTTCATTGCAGTCTGAGCTGATAATCAGTGTTATGAAATTTATAAGGGAAATGCTGATTACTAGGGTTCATTTATCTTGATAACTAAACAATATCTTGAGTATGTTGAACCTACATGTCATAGGTAGTTTAGCTGTCTAGAGGGCAAAAAAAAAGTGAAACAAAACTGGGTCAGAATGCTGTTGAATTTCCCAAATAGTGGACTTACTGACTTACTTACTTACTTAGGCCCTTCGCCCCCTGCGGAGCATAGACCATCGATCAGTTTCCTCCAGCGTAATCGGTTCTGGGCTCTCCTCCTTATCCCTGTCCAATCCGATCCTGCCTCCCTCATCTCCTTCTCTGGGTCTCTCCTCCAACTATTCCTTGGTCTGCCTCTCTTTTACCCTGGGGGTTCCACATGAGGGCCTGGCGTGTGATATTACTTGCCGGCTTACGCAGGGTATGGCCTATCCAGCCCCATTTCCTCTTTCTGATCTGCAGTTCCACTGGTTCCTTGTTCGTCCGTTCCCATAGCTCTTCATTTGTGACTTTGTCCCTCCAGTTTATCTTAAGAATACGCCTTAAACAGGTGTTAACAAAGGTCTGGATCTTGCTCAGTGTTTTCTTTGTCATTCTCCAAGTCTCTGCACCATACACCAGAACAGACTTCACGTTTGATTTAAAAACCCGTAACTTGGTTGCAGTAGTTAGCTCTTTAGATGACCACATGTTATTTAACATAAGGAACACTCCCCTTGCTTTTCCAATCCTTACTTGCACATCCTTATCGGTTCCTCACATTTTATCAACCACGCTTCCCAAATACGTGAACTTGTCGACGTCCTCTAGTTCAGGGATGTCAAGATCCAGTCCTGGAGGGCCACTGTCCTGCATTTTTTAGATGTTTCCCCGCTTCAGCACACCTGATTCAAATGACTGGGCCATTAACAGACTTGTGCAGACCTGGATGACAAGGTGGTGATAATCCATTCATTTGAATCAGGTGTGCTGAAGCAGGGAAACATCTAAGGTATGCAGGACAGCGGCCCTCGAGGACTGGAGTTTGACACCCCTGCTCTAGCTGATGTCCATTTACCAATACTGGTACCTCATTTGTGGTATTCATCCGCATTATTTTAGTCTTCTCTATGTTAACTTTCAATCCAAGCTTGGTTGACACCTCTGCTAGCCTTGATGTTTTTTCTTGCATTTGCCGCTGGTTATGTGAAAACAGTGCAAGATCATTCGCATAATCCAGGTCATCTAGCTGCTGCCAGGGAGTCCACTGTATCCCGTTTTTGCTCCCGCTTGTCATCGTTCTCATTATCCAGTCAATAGCCAGTAGAAAAAGGAAAGGAGATAGCAGACATCCTTGTCGCACACCAGTTCTTACTTTGAAAGGTTCTGAAAATTGTCCTTCGTGGGCCACTCTGCACTTCGTACCTGTATAGCTGGACTTGATCAAGTTGATTAGCTTCTCTTTGAGGCTATAGATTAGAAGTATTGCAGTTTCCAGAGTGACTCTCGATCTACACTATCAAAGGCTTTTTCATAGTACACAAAGTTTACATACAGGGATGAATTCCACTCCAAGGATTGTTCTATGATGACTCGTAAAGTGCATATTTGGTCTATACAAGGGCGATCTTTCCTGAATACTGCTTGCTGGTCTCTCAACAACTTATCTACGGCATCCTTCATTCTTACCAGTAGTATTCTGTTTAACACCTAGCCCGGAACAGAAAGCAGCATAATGCCCCTATGGTTGTTACAATTTCCAAGATCACCCTTCTTAGAAACTTTTACAATGATCCCTTCTCTCCACTCTTCTGGGATACTCTCCTCTTCCCATATCCTAGTAATTAGCCTATGGAGGATTTCCACCAATGTTGTTAAATCCGCTTTCATAGTTTCAGCAGGAACTCTGTCAGGTCCTGGTGCTTTACCATTCTTCAGAGCCTTAATAGCCGCCTTTATTTCCGATTTGCTATAGGGTTCTCGCAGCTCAGGGGAAGAGTTACATCTGGCAGGGGGATTTTCGGTTGATGTTCTGGTGCAGGATGGTTTAGAAGCTCCCCAAAGTGTTCAGCCCATCACTTAAGTTGTTCCTCAGCTGTAGTCAATGGCTTTCCATCTTTGCTCCGCACTGGTTTCAGTATCCTCTGATGCTTCCCCGCCATTCTTTTGGTGTATACAAGTCCTTCATATTTCTTTTCTCTGCTGCTTCGTCAATATTCCTTCTTTTATCCTGTCGAATACTTCTCTTCACTGCTCAGTGGGCACTTCCATACTGCGCAATGGCCTTCGCCTTCGCTGCTCTTGTCCGCGAGTTGTTCAATACCTCTTTGCACCTTTTCCTAGCCTTGATCTTCTCCATTGTTCCTAAAGATATCCAATCCTTGTCTGTCGATTTCTTCTTACTAACTGTCTCTTTGCATGCCTCAATCCAAACGTTTTTCACTTGTCTCCATTTTGTCACTATGTCTGCCCCTTCCACCTTATATAGATCTTGTAACACTTGATATCTATTTGATGTACTTAAACAGAACTGGTCTCCCATAGTTGACTCCCTAAGAAGGTCAACATTGTATCTAGTCCTGCCACTTGTTGGTTGACCATGGCGCTTAAGGCGCAGCTTTAAGGTGGCAATTACAAGGTGGTGATCTGATGCTACGTCTGCGCCTCTTTTAACTTGAACCAATTAGTGGACATCTTGCCCTAATTTGGGATACTTCTGGCACAATCGTCTCAGTTATGGCACTAAGCGCACTGGCAAGTATTGAGTGGGCTAGATGTAGCATGAAGCTCATGAACTTGGTTTGACTTGGGTTGTGGGATGTGTTTCAATTCCCTTTACCTGTATAGCACCAATTCATAATAATGAAGTAATCTCAAGGCACTCCACAAACAAAGTTTACAAAGTTAAATACAGTCCAATAAGTACAGTCCAAATCAGTCCACATAATATTTCTATTCAGTCCAGGTCAATGTAATTCATGGGTAATCCAGTCCATCCCAGTTCATGATCAAATTCATTCCAGCTGAGTCCAAGTTTTAAAATTCATCCAATCCAAATGCATTAAAAAGCTAAGGATTCCAACAAATTACATCAAATCTTCACTTTGGTCCAATCCCTTATCCTGAGCAAGCATGAAGCAACTGTCAAGAGGAAAGAACTTGGATAACTTAAGAAAAACAAAACAATAAAACAAAAGAAAATAATAAGACCAGATGCAGGCATACACGAGGCAGGAAGCAGATTCTGAAGAAACACAAATTTACTGAGAGTTGGACTATCTACAGAGGCTACAGTCCTCCTGCAACGGTTCCAGGTCTGACTCCTGCCCTGCGCCACTTTGCTGCGTGTCTTTCCACTTTCTGTTTTCCCCTTCTTTCCTATCCCCTCATCACTGTATATAAAGGCCAACTGTTCCATAAAATGTAAAAAAAAAAAAAAAAAAAAAGAGAAAAAGACACAAGGACCATCACACCAGGGATCTCAGAATCTGGTGGTGGCAAATATGGTGAACAGGTACGGAGATGTAGGTTTCAGTGTTCCATTTACCTCCGAAGTTGGAAATATCACATGTAAGGGGGAAGAACTCTTTGCAGACCCGTGCCTTTCTGCGCTATGGCTTCCTCCAGTTATTCCAGGCAAAGCAGACAGGATCACCACTCCTGTCACCATCAGTTATGATCAGTTATTCAATGGTGAGAATATAGCCTGTATTTTATTGTGAGGTTCAGCACTTCGACATTTTTCCCCATTTTGTCCTTGTCCTCAGGCTAAATCAGTACCTTCTGAATCAGTGGGAGTATTGTAATGTTGCATTCAAAACTGGAAGTTTTCGTATCTTCCAAAAGCCCCAAATGCAGCGGTATGCAACGGTTTTGACTGGTGCTGCCACCTAGTGTATATACACATATATATAATTTCTAATCATGAGGACTACAGTTCTCATCTTGCTATTGATCATTTTGCATGAATGGCTAATTTAACACCCTCTGTGAAGGGAGATCTAAATCAGGGCTATGTAATCTTTGTGAGTTATGGGAGAGGTGATGGAGCTCAGTGAAAGGAAATGTTATCACAAAAGCTGTGAACTGTGAATGCAATATTCTGTATGCCTCATAAGTAATTAATCAAAGGCACCTGGTAATGCATTCATTTCATACAGGGATATAAATATGGCGATTGATCACACTGGACACTGACCTTTCAAAGGTCAGTCTCGCCATGTACCCTGTATTTGCAGGATGCATGGTGAGCTCCCCCAGTCAGTATCAATTACTATGCACATATTTAATGAGTCCCAGCCAATATGGAATTTAAATATGTTTTAAAGAACCCTCATAATGTATGAAAATGACTATACTTCAACAATTAATTACTTATATATATATAGAACTACAATTAACAGAATAGTATGTAAAGATCAGTGTCAAACATATAGTTTGATTTGCTAAGCTGTGCTTATGTGAATTTTTAAAAAATTCTTATGACCATTAAAAAAATATTGAATTTACTTTATATAATTCACTGAAAACTCTCGTTTTCCATTCACATGTTGGGGGAGGCAGGGACACGCAGAAGACCTGCATTTTATTTAGACACATTTTGCATTATTCAGTGGGATTAAAGCAATTCATTGCACAGTATTGGAACTGCTGATGATGGGTTTTTGATTTGACCTCTTGGCGGAAAGGATGAAAGGTTAGAGGAAAGGAATGACTGCAAAGTGTACTTGTATTGATTTTGTGCTCCTCCATTATTCCTTTAGCTGCCACTCACAATAGATGAAGTGATTTCTGGCTTGTTGAGGTAGCAATCAATGAGCAAGGAAGAGGCCATAGTTTTTGCAGATAGGGGTGCAAAAAAAAAAAAAAGAATTGGGGCTTCAGTCCTATGAATTTCTCATGTGGGGCAGAACATGATCGTGCATATACAGAAAACTGATCAAGATTTCTTGTTTGTTGAATTATATGTGTGCTGTGATCAGATACTGAGAATAAGATACAAAAGTATGTAATGCATGTATACATACACTGGGGTGCCGAAAAGGGGGGGTAAAGGATACGGATTATAGGGGCCCATAATTGAGGGGGGCCCAGAGAGGCCCCTAATGATGATCAAAAATAGCATCAACAAATTTCCCCGCTGTGTTGGGGGGCCCTGTAAAGATTCTTTTCATGGGGCCCAAAATCCCTAGCGGCGCCCCTGTACATACATCTACCAAATAATTTATCTACACAAAAGCTGATGGGAAAAAAAAATGACTCCAGGAAATGCGTGGTGCTAAGAAATAGCCCACACACAACCCAGTGCAAAATTATCATCTGCAAACAATTACTGAGGTGTGGCGAGCTGCTGCTAGACACATTTTTATGTCTCTATGCTGTTGCTGGAATAGAGTAGAATTTTATTTAACCAGGGATGACACAGTTTAAAATAGTTTCATTACAAAGAATGCAACTGCTGTACAGACAGATTGCTGTTGCTAATTTTCAACGCTTGTCCCAGTTGGGCTGTTAGAACAGTATAATAAACACAATAAAATTTAAAAGATCCATATTTAATACTATACTATGTCACACAATCAAATACATATATGCAGTCACCACAACAAGCCTTTAGTTGATAAACATACTGAAACTACACTACACAGTCAACCAAAATACATACAACACAACCAGCATTACACATCATCAACCATAACACCCAGTCAAATATAACCTCCACAAAAGTGAGGTGAGCTTTACTCTGCGTGTGTGTGTTTGTTTATGCGGGTGCTCACAGGAGACTTTAAGTCTTTATCTGTAATTCATCCATATTTTAGAAAAACTCTATCGTACAATCTCAGAAAAATAAACTTCTAGTGTTTGCTTTTCTTGTGCTTTTGTAGCAAGAAGTAAAACATGAGCCGTACACGACAATACGAGGCTGTAAAGCTCATTTTTATTTTTATTTTTTAAGGGCCCAGGTAACCTACTTTAAATAAGCATCTCTTTATCACCATCTGTTAGTTAGCATTAGTCCCCTATAGATGGGATATTAGCATATTAGCGGCTTCGTTCTGTCAGATCAGCAGAGTGAAATCAAATGCTTGCATAAGCCGGTCAGAAGAAGAAGAGTTACAGTATCCCTTCCACTCAGAAAGAACCTTGAAGGAAAACTCACTTCATATCCGCTTCTCATGCAACCGATGATATAGCATGATTTATGCTAATCTCTTTAGGAGCCACTGATGTTGACAGTGTTAGATGCTCAGCCACAAACACATCTGAAGCCCAGTCAGATGAATTCTCTCGTGATCGTAGTATTGAGAATCTCATAAGAACGCAGCCGTCTGGAAACATATTTTTCCTTCTATTTCTAATCTTTGTTTGCTTAGCTAATTGCTTGGTGGCTGTATAAACAGATACAACATTCTTTTTTCTTTTCTTTTTTTTACTCACTATGATACTCTGTCAACAGAGTCTCTTAAAATTAGAAGTATTTATTTAATATATATAATATAATATTTCATATTATATAATACGTTTTGGTGTCAAAAACTGCCAAATCTGCAGCCCTTTTCACTTCATTTTCCCTTCATCACTGGCGAGGGTATATTTCACATCTTACACTGAAGCGTTCCAAATATATTCCTCCTGAAAACAGCTGTGTGGAGGCGGCACATCTCTGACACATGAGCTGCATTTTTAGGTTTTTGCTAAAGCAGGCATTCAATTCCATGAAGATTTTAACCACGGGCCCCGCTACACCTTTTAGAATAAAACACGAGACACATTTGTAAGAGTTCAGATTGCTGCTGTAATTCCTTTTTTTTTTTTTTCGCTATTGATCAAGTGATTTAGAATTGCCGTTGAATCAGATCCTCACAGGCATCAATCTCTTGGCAGCCGATTGTCTGAGGATGCAAGCCAAGTGAACTCAACGGAGCACAACAGATTTGTGCGAGTCTACTCATGTTGAGCCAGCTGCATGAGACATGGGGTCAACTCCTCTATTTTCTACAGTACGCATCATCATTTGCTGGTCTATTTGATGATGATTGTGTCGGTATATGCAGCAAGCCTTTTGACAGTACGAGGCTGAGCCAAGCCCGACAGTAAATCAATAAATTATGTACCCTTAGCAGCAGTGTTGGTGGATATAAAAAATGTCTTTTGAGCTCAGCCTCAGCACATGAAAGGGGCTGACATGGAAGAGGTGTCGGTGTAGTTTAACATCTCCAGACTGTGGTATGAAGACATAAAGTGGTCACAGGGTTTAGTGAGATACATGCTTCTGCGGAGTATGGGATTGTTATTTATTTTATTTTTTGCACATGTTTTCTCTGTAACAACAGACTTGCATTCATATTTGTCCTCTTTATATGTGAAGTGTTAGCAGTTCTTGAATGTTTGCGCCACTGGAACGAGTTGTAACATGTCACTGACTGGCAGACCTCATTTTCATGTAATTTGTAGAATACAGTGGGCTTCATTCGTGAGACTTGAGCACATTGAATTTGTGCGTAAACTGTTTGCAGAGCCAAATTGACAGGTTTCGGCAGTCATGAAAACGTTGGCAGTTCTGAACACGTAGGTGTAAACAAAATCCACTCCTGCCTCTGACAGCACGTAGAGCCTGTTACAAAGGAGAGCACAAAAATGGTGCTTGTCATTATCAGGCATTACAATGTTAACGCGTGATATGGTCTGTTATTTTCACAACATCCAGGTAATTTTGAGACGCGTTTTAAACTTGAGAATAAATTAGAAGCTTCGGTTTATGGTTATTAAAATGCCAATAGGTTGATTAGTTTGACCTGATATGCTGATATATTCATGTAGCCTATATGATCAGGGATAATGAGAATCTTCTTTTCCATCAAACCCTATCCTATGCATCCTCTTCTCTCACACTACCAAACTTCATGTCCTCTTTTACCACTAATAAAGATTTCAAAGTACTATCACAGCGATGTTGTTGACTTTAGACCCCAGGTGTCTATGCTAATGAACTCTGTAGAAAAAAGGCATTCAGTCGTAGACAACGGCAACAACGACTGATCTTACATGATTCTTCTGCATGATTCGGCGCAGGCTGGCATTTGGAGAGAGTGCAATTTTAGGGATCGGACACATCTGTTTGCTGAGGGCGACGAATGTTTGATCAGTCGTTTCTGACTACCGAGACCAGTGTGCAGCAGTTTGGAGCCACATCTATCAAGGCCAACAAAAATAAGCCGTGCCATCCACGCTCGTTTATCGGTGCTCACCGTGCTTGGGTTTTTCTGAGGAGTTTACTGAGGCAATGCGGTTGTCTGCAGCAGAGCTTATTTTGGGGTGTCCCCCGCTCTGGTTGCAGTAATGTTTTATCAATGCAGAGAAATGTGTGTTGTTGTTTTTCCATCCAACTTAATATCAAACCGTTTTTGCTTCGTTGGAAATAAGACACGACTTTAGCTGCATTTGTCACTTCTTTCCAGACCTTTGCCTTGCCAGTCCCTGTTCTCCAAAAACTAAAAAATATTTTTCCTTGCTCCATTCTTCAGTTTAAAATTGTCTCTATTGCTGCATCTGAAAAATGTTTCTTCCGATCTATCCCTCCCTTTTTTAATGTGGACCATGTACACATTCAGAATGAAGATGCATCTTCACTTCACTCATCACTCCTTACGTGGTGGTCCTTGGGTAGGGGTAAATGCTAATTAACCAGTAGAGTACAGAAGAGTGCAAAAGAGAAAGAGATAATTTATGTGAAAATCTGCTCCCAGATTTATAAACATTTTTATGAATGATGCCCAGTAAACAGAAAAATACTATCAATACTATAAAACTTCTATCTCTAGAAACGTTATTTATTTATTTCATTTTCAGTAGTTACTCAAAATAGTTCTCGGCATCCTCATTGGTTTATTTTCTTGGTATTGCCACTGAGCTCAGGGGTCTGGGAGGCTGAGATTTCGTTGCACACATTGTATCTACAGCTTCAACCTTTAGCTCATATTGTTTTGACACCTAGAGTGTCAAAACATTCCCCAAGGTAAAAATGTGCAGTTGGCCAATTAAATTCTACACTAAGGCTGTGTGGTTATCAGGGCATAACCCCTGAGTGAAACTATGTTTTGTAGGCAGCTGAAGTCTCTTTCCACATCCAGCCAAGAGACAGGCATTGAGGCAAAAGCAGCAGCTCACGCAGAAGGTGGTCTGATCAGTCTTATAGATCTTCACTGCAGGGGTTTCACTCTAAGAGCCGGGTCTTTCTCCATCTGTGCTCTGACTTAATACTCAACATCATTCCCCAAAATCAACTCTCAAACGGCGTACATGAAAATGTCTTTATTCACACACACACACACACATCTTTGCATGTGTATGTCAGGCGCTCTGGCTTCCCCTTTATGCTCTTAATCTACCTGTTTATCCTCTCCTTCTCAGCCTGTCTAACCATTTCTATCTCTTTCTTTCAACTTGGGCGACTCGCACTCTGCTGATCCCCGCATGTTCAGCTGCTAAATCCTAGCAGTTTGGCTGTTAAATTCTAGCAGTTAGTGAAACATGAAAGCACGGCTTTGCAGAGGGCTGGCTTTGATTATGATAACAAGAGAGCAAAATGTGTTGTCAGGCACCCTTTTTTCCCTTTGCATCACATAAATGTATCGGGGCCAATGTTGCACTTTTGACGGGTGACAACATAACACTGAGAATCTTCTATCAAGGCTTCCTGACACCAAAACTGAGATTGTTATCTACACAAGTTTTTTCTTCTTCTTTTTTATATTACTTTATATTGCATTAATTTAGCAGAAACTATTATCTAAAGCAACATACTGGGGGGCAATGTTGAGTTCAGTAGTCTTCTATCTTGATACTTTGAGATGTAGACTGAGGAAATTGTGACTAAACCCAAATTCTACCCATTAAAATAAGGCTACCCTGCCTCCTGAACGACAACCACCATTGGTATTTTTAGCGTAGTGATTGAGTAGATTATGCTGTACTGCATTTTGAAACACTAATAACAGAATGTGTTTCAGTCTGGTAACAGCCAGAGTAAAAATATTTCTGTCTGAAGAGAGAGGTTGGAAAAAAATCGTTCAACCTAGAGTAAGCCCTGTAATGTCAGCTTTAGCTGGATGAACAGGAACTGTATCTTTGTGACTTTTCATGTCCCGTATCTAGCTGCTGCAGTCTGACCCTTAGGTTTATTGCACTTCAGCACTTCTGTTCAATAAAGACAAACACAAGCAGATATCTCGACCACACACCTAAACGGCCTTTTGATCTGGGTCAAAGGTGTGACTGTGCGGTTGAAAAGCATCAGGACTGGTCACCTCACAGCCTTTCATTTGATACAGTTACAAGTGTGAGGCTTTGTCTTTCAACCGGGGGCGGGGGGAGCTGTTGGCTCACCCAGCTGCAGTGGGTCTAACCCTGCGAGTGGGAGGCCAAGTGACTGTGGCTTCCAAATGAGGATATTTGGACAGATTCAATCAGACTTAGTGCAAAATTATATTAATTAACATAATCACTTGACATATCCAAGCTACCCAAGCTAAAACAGCTAACTTGCAGGCCTGCTTGTTCAACCCATTTGTTCCGTGGCACTGTGCTGTTCAAGTGTGAAAAAGGCTTCAAAAGCACTCTTCAGAAGACCTGTTGATGACATCATGGGGGGGAGGGGTTGTCTAGTTCTTCTTATACTGTCTATTGTTCATAGCAGCCAGCTTAATGGTAGGGAGTTATCCACTTGACTTCAAATACGGTGAGTCTGAATAAGTCTAGGCAGCACGGTGGCTTTGTGGTCAGCACTGTTGGAAGGTTCCTGGTTCGGACCTCAGCAGGGGCCTTTCTGTGTGGAGTTTGCATGTTCTCCCCGTGCTTGCATGGGTTTCCTCCGGGTACTCCGGCTTCCTTCCACAGTCCAAAGACATGCATGTAGGGTTAATTGGTGGTTCTAAATTGCCCGTAGGAGTGATTGTGAGTGTGAATGGTTGTTTGTCTACATGTGGCCCTGTGATGGACCTGTCCAGGGTGTACCCCTGCCTTTCGCCCAAAGTGAGCTGGGATAGGCCCCAGCAGATCCCTGTGACCCTGCAGAGGATTAAGCAGATATAGATAATGGATGGATGGATGAATAAGTCGATTATTATCAAGGTCTGTGATGTCACAAATCTCTACAAATGCAAAAAAACTGTATGTTTCCAGACTCAGGCTGTCCAAAACTAATTGACAGGGTTGCGTTATGTTGGTTTTCTTTCATTTGTGCGTCACTTCATAACTACATATATGCTCTTAAGCACAGAAAAAAGTATTTTGTCTCCTTCAAATCAAATCAAAAGACAATAAAGATCTGTTCATTCAGACAGTTAGACAGCTCAGGGCTCTGAGTCTCTAGAAGTTGATATATAGATTCATACTGTATGAAAGCTCAACTCAAAGTACATCCTCATGCACACTTCCTTCTCGATGAACATTGAATAACCTGTGATAAAGAAGTGAAAATCTGCTCGGTGAATCAAATACTAAAATGTTTTTTTCACCAAAGTCTTCCTTGTGAAAAAGTCTATGAGGTTGTCAGAACAGCTTGAGGCTTCTTGTACAAGTCTCTAGAGACTTTCCACACCTGATGTATTTAAATTTATCCTATTCTTGCAGCCAGGTGTTGTCAAGTTGTGTCAGATTTTAGGTTAAGCATGTTTAAACTACTATCCTCAGATCTCTTCACAGGTGTTTCTTTGGTTTTAAGTCTGGGCTTTCTCTGGGTCAAAGAAATCAACAACTCTTCCTAAAGCCATTATATTACAATTTCTTTAATGCCCACTTTGGTTTGATTTAACATTGGTAGGTGCACCATTGCCCACGACTCAAGCTACATTCACTAAGGAGCTAGAATGAGGGAGGAGAACACAGAGTCCGGAGTTGACGAGCTTCTTTAATGACAACAAACGGCACTGCTTCAGCAGGATAACCAGAAAACCAAAAAAAAAAAAAAAAAAAATCCAAAGACAGAATACAAGAACAACACAAAGAGCACAAGGCATGCTAAACAGAGAGCCAGAGTGACAAGATAATGAACCAGGAAGAATGCAGTGACACAATATATATGGACTGATAAACGCTTGAGGCATAATGAGACACAGGTGTAGACAACAAGAACGAAAGCTGAAATTTAAAGAGAACTAAACAGGACTCAGATAACTCAAAACCAAACCATGACAAAAGCAGGCTTTCTTCAATGGTTACTCCACTCCAGATGTGGTAATACTCAGATGGAGAGGAGTGCTGGTTTTCACCAGATGTAGTGTTTGGAAGCCAAACACTTAAATTCTTGACTCATCAGATGAGAGAACATTTGTCTTTAGTCTTTTAGCAAATTTCAAGGGGAGTGAGATGTGCCTTTTTTTTTAAAGGGTCTGTCTGTAGCAACTTTGGGATAAGGGTGCATTAGTGCTCTTGTGATGAAACTGACAGGGATTCTCTCATCCCTGCAGAAAACTTCCAAATCTCTCATAATAATGAAGTCCCATGCATCCATCCCTCTGTCCTTTGCTGTCCTCCTTTATGCCCCTCCTCCTGTTGTATTCATTTATGTATTTTGTGTGATATTGGACGTTTACACTATTGGTATTTGCCATTATCCCCTTGGTATAGCATGTTCCAAAGATGATAGAGACTTGTTCTGTTTTTTTATTGGCTTCCACAGTTGCTTTCCACAGCTGAATTGAGTTGCCGTATCCACGTGTTGAGCATTGAGCTGAGGTCAACAGTAGCTGCTCATTGTTGACCTTCCTAGCTTTAGAGCCAAAGGTGATAATTTTGTCAGTCTCTTGTTGGAACTTTATCCCACTTTTGTTGTTTCCAGCGCTCATCTTAATTTTATATACATATATAATCAGTTTAATGTGTATTCTTTAGACTGTGAATCACTGGAATCCTATCCTTCTAAATCTCACTAGAGCTTTCTCTTAATTAGCAGATTTATCTAATTAATATGCTAGCTGCACACTACTATAGAGTGTGAATGCCAATTAACAGTGTAACAGGTATTATAATTTGAATTCTTGCATGCCTAATGTGAGAAAAGTTTGAGGGTGAAGGTCATCCTTCAGAGGTGGGTGTTGTGAAGGCACGACAACATCTACAGCCATATAACACAAATTATATATTTAAACAAAAAAATCTGCTATGCATGTGTTTATATATATATATATATATATACATACATATTTATATATAGATTGGGTTAGAGGGTTTAGTTTTATCCTAGATGTAGAGTGTATACTGTCTTCAGAAAAAGACAAAGTGGACACGGTGAAATGCAGAGGAGATCTTAATGAAAATATATGATGTAACATGATGTAACATGAACATGAGATGTGACATGATCACAAAAGAAACAAATAGAAACCAAGACGAGTGGAAAGATGAAAGATGGCCAAAAGGGGACAAAAATTGCCCAAACGATCACAGAAGACACACAAAGCAAAGTAAATTTCTCAGAAGTACAATATAACAGATATGTAAACAAAGTAACCAAAATGAGATGAGAACAACTTAATTTCTGATGCAAATTTACCAAAAATTAATAATTAAAATCAAAATGAGACCAGAAAACAGATACAAAATTGCCCAAATGAGAAAAATAAAATGCACAATGACAGAGACACCAAAGTTAGACATAGAGCAATCATAAAGATATAGGAAGTAAAGGAAGAAAACCTTATCAAGATAAACCAGTGGAGATGTAAATCAACTAAAAATGTATCTATTTGGTTGTTTTGTGTTTAGTTACACTATGTAACAGTACTGCTCCAGACCACACGGGGGCAGCATATTACAAGAAAATTGTGTCAGGTGCACCTCTAGTGTGTTAAGGTGCTATTACAAGGTTTGCTGGACTCAGTTGTTAGCATAGCATTTTCAGTGGCTGTTCAGCTGACACAGCAGATCTGTGTTCAACATGGCATGGTATATATATATATATATATATATATATATATATATATATATATATATATATATATATATATATATATATATATATATATATATATATATATGTGTGTGTGTGTATATGCATATGTATATGTGTGTTGTGTATGTGTGTACACTTCATTTGGTTGATTTTTAAGTGTTCCTTAAACACAGCATCTTTAAATTTTGGTTTCGTTTGTTTTGAATGTGACTATTATTATATTTATGTTATCTTGTTACATTTTTGGTTATTCCAGCTGAATTGCTGTTATATTTAAATGATAAAATCATACCAAAATACACTTTGAAACTTGATTTGATAATGGTCATTTAAAAGAATAATGTTTTAGAGTTGGTTAGATGTTTTATTCATTAAAATCAGAGCTTTAAACATTACTGTTTTCTGTTTCACTCCATGCACAGACATACCATCAAAGGTGATGGTCACTTCCATTCTCCCTAACGCTGTGATGATTACATAGGTGAAGCCCACGGGTGATGAGAAGTCTGATTTTTTTAGATAAATGACACCTTCTGATAGTTTGAATTGAACTATGAGCGTGTGATAATGGCCTCACATGCACCACAACAAAGTATGGTGAGTTTCCTGCCACAGCCTGTCACATCAGTCCACTTTAAACCTGCTTTTGTGACTTCACAGCTTAATTGAAGTGATTTCAGGTGTTTGATTACATATGTGACAGACGGGAAAAGTGTCTCTGATATCAACCACCTTCTGGAAATATTCCCTCCAGCCACCTCTGCAGAGTGGTTTAGGGTTTAGGCTCTGATGAGAGGGTAAGTGTGACACCTAGTGTCCACCGTTGTAATAACACCACAACTGCATTTCTGAAAGAAAGTGCATCTGAATCATACATGAGTCACTTGAAACAATACATAATTGAAGTCTCTTTCATGGCCACTTTGCAGTTATCTGAATAAGTCATTTTGCATGCAGCAACATACACAGTGAGTGATTTTCTTATTCACAAAACAACCTAAATACCATATATGCTTGGCCTGGTTGGAGCTTTCTTGTGGCACACCATGAGATAATTACTTTGTCATGTGCATTGATAAGAACTAAAATATCTTGCTCATGCCAGTTAGAATGATAAATCTCATTGCCAAAGTCAGCAGGGGGTTAAGGAATTTCGACACTCGGCATTCTTGGCAGCTGAAGGCATTACTCTGTATAGAACTCCGATGGAGCCAAGTGTCCTTAGACTCCCTGGGTGGAGGTTGAATACACCCATTCTAGAGAAATTGTTTTCACAGTATGGCGAAAACTAATTACAAGCAATAAATTAATTTCACGCTACTGCCTTAGAATTAATTGCATCTTTACAGACGGGAGAGGAAGTGATGGCTCAAGCAGTCCTGATAATGGTGGACAGACAAAGTGGTCTATTGAATTATGTGGCTTATCTGTGCAATTGCTTTACTGTATATAAAGCAGAGAGGCTTTTTGATAATCCTCAAAGAAATGTTCATTCTCGGATGTTGTCATTCTGTTGCCTGCTAAGGTGTTCTCTTGTCATGCAGTCCCCACCCCCTCAATGAAACACCATCAGTCAGTACAGCATGGTTTTGTGCGGGGGTGTTACAGAAACAGTTATTTTGACAATATCTATATGGGAGTGTGTGAGTGTATTTCAGTGGAATGAGCAAGTGAAGCAGAGTGAGGTATGGTGCAATGTCAAACTGTTTCCACCCTGGTTCTCAGTTTGAACTAATGTGATACATTTCACACCCACTGAGTGGTAAGCATCTATAAATAAACTGAGCCAAATCATTTTGCTCCTCAAGTAATTTACATTCCCAAGCGTCAGTGCTAAGATTCTACTGGGAGTACTCTGAAGTTCCAACAAGGGTCATTAACGTTTGACCCTTGTGTTTCGAAGGTAAATGAATTTGATTCATTGCAGATTTCACACAAGATTTCTACCACTTCACCAGATTAGTAATCACAAGGAATAAAGAAGACACTTTATTGGTAAAATAGAGGTAATAGAAATGTGTTCTGGTGTGCCTCTTTAGATATTTGGGTTAACTGCTCATTTTCATTATTTTGTGTCAAGTGACTTTTCAAGAGTTTTCTCTTAATTGGCCCCAGTGAGATTTAGAGCAAAAAACCCTTGATGTTCACATCCTTACATAATTGTGACAGTATTGTTTTATTCCATGCTGAACAATTTTGTTGTATTTTTAACGAGAATCCAGCGTTTGATCGTCGCCAGAGAATGGTTTCATTTCAGGAAAGAATTTTCCTTTTCTTCCCCCCGCTCTCTCGTGTCAGATTTGATGTTCACCACCAGTGCATTTCCAGCTTCGGCAGCATTTGTGGTTCATCACACTGATGCATGATTTACAGTCATGGCTGAAAGTTTTGGCACCCTTGCACATAAAGACCAAACATCTGCAAATGTCTGTAAAATAAGTTGAAATTGATGAAAGTATTTGGTGTCTCAAATTCTTTATTAAACTAATAACACAGAAACTTTGTTTTTTTGATCATAAATTAATATTTCATTTTTAATAATATATTACACAGAAATCGCTGTGGTAAAAGTATTGACACCTTGAATTCAATATTTGGTAGCACATCCTTTGGAGAAAATGATAAAATGCTTCCTATAGGTTTCAATGAGATGCCTCCATCTCTCTACGGGCAGTTTGGCCCACTCTTCTTTTGCAAACTGTTCCAGTTGACCCAGATTGGGTGCCTTCTTCCAACTGCCATTTTCAGATCCCTCCACAGGTGTTCAATTGGACTGAGATCTGGACTCATTGCTGGCCACTTCAGAACAGTCCAGCGTTTTCTGTTGAACCATTCCTGGGTGCTTTTTGATGTGTGTTTTGGGTCGTTGTCCTGCTGGAACACCCACGATGTTCGACGAAGACCCAGCTTCATGACACTTGGTGAAACATTTCTCTCCAAAATACCTTGGTAATCGCCAGATTTCATAATGCCACGCACACATTCAAGGCACCCAGCACCAGAGGCTGCAAAACAACCCCAAAACATTAGTGAACCTCCTCCATGTTTGACTGTAGGGAGGTTGTTCTTTTGCTTGAAGGCTTCATTTCTTTTCCTGTAAACACAGAGTCTTTGTGATTTACCAAAAAGCTCCAATTTGGTCTCATCTGTCCACAGGACATTTTCCCAGAAGGATTTTGGCTTGTTCTGGTGTGTTTTGGCAAACTCTAGCCGGGCTTTCTTGTGTCTGTCTTTCAGTAGAGGCTTCCTTCTGGGTCTCCTACCATAGAACCTTCTTTCATTAAGCTGGCGACGGATGGTACACGTTGAAATAATTGTACCTTGTGTCTGAAGGTCAGCTTGAATCTGTTGAGCAGTTGTCCGAGGTTCTTCTGCCACCATTCAAACAATCCTTTGCTGCATTCTTTCGTCAATAATTCTCTTGCGGCCACTTCTTGGAAGCTTGGCTACCGTACCATGAGCCTTAAACTTCTTTATAACATTTGGCACAGTGGATACAGGAACATGAAGGTCTCTGGAGATGGAATTGTAGCCTTGAGATTGTCTATGCTTTGCTGCAATCTTTTCTTTGACTTCCTCAGACAACTCTTTGCTTTTCTTTCTTTTGTCCATGATCAGTACGGTCATTCAGTGACTCACAACAGCAGAATGAGGGGGTTGCTCCTTTTAAACTGGTTGGATGACTGATTACTAGATTGCTGTCACCTGTAAACTCACCACAGGTGAGATCAAGGTGAATGACCAGCTTGAAATTCATTTATTCTTTGTAAATCTAAAAGGGTGTTAATACTTTTGTCACAGCATTTTCTGTGTAATATATTATTTGAAATTTAATATTAAGTTCTGATTAAAAAACAAACTTCCTGTACTATTATTAGTTTAATAAAGAATTTGAGACACCAAATACTTTTGTCAATTTCAACTTATTTTGCAGATGAGTTGTTAAGTCTTTATGTGCAAGGGTGCCAAAACTTTCAGCCATGACAGTACAAAGCTTCCATCATGGTGATGGGATGTTTTGTGATCACCAATTTTTTTTTTAATTATTTTTCATTATCTATCACTGCTAAATCCAGTATCTACACAAGTGTGGTAAAATCCAAGACTTAAAAAGGGATTTGATTGCACTTTCCATACATTTGTTTTGATACTCAATTATTTATAAATGTTGGTGAATAATTTAGCTCAGGGACTAGTTTGACATCCATAAAATGTCACTATAGAGATAATTCATTCATAATCAAGTTGGGTAACATATTTTATCTTTGAAACAGTACAATGCAGTTCATTTGTACTTCCTGGATAACTTGTTGCTAAGCTGTAATTTATCTTTTATGCTGTGGAAGGTATTTCAAGCACATCTGACAAGCACAATGGCAGCACGGCTGTAAAAATCCCAGCGCAAAAACATGAGTCTCCAGGTGACTGGAGATAAACATTAACCTGTTTAGGCTTGGCTGGGCGGTAACATAACGCTACTCCAAGAGCCACACCTGCCAAATCATAAGCCAGGTTACAGGAAATAACAGAGTGCACTGAGATACTATTTCAGCTTTGAGATTTTGCTCTTTCTTCCTGCAAAGCAAAATCAAAACATTAACGAGATGCTTTTTTTGTTTTGTTTTTATTTGTACAACCTGTAACATGGGATCTCAGCTGCATGCTAAGATTTAAGCGCTTACACTTGCTTCAGACAACTTCATGTTTATAGCATGTTCAATAAACATATTTTGGATATCTTTCATTCGTGAAGTGCTCATTTGTATTTAACCCATTTAAATCTAAAGGTTACAGTTGCAACAACTCACCAGCGTTAATCTCTTAATTCTGCTAAATAATTACTACAACTGAACTAAAAACACACTGGTTTCTGTATCCTTGAACAGAGTTTTGCTGAATCGTCTGACTCGTCTTCCGTCTGGGCAGTCTTGGATCCAGACAGTTGGAGACAATACCACGCCTCGCCCCTCCCATTCACGCCCTTGTGTCGACTTTCACATGATCGCTGTCAAAATGTTACGCAACATCACTGACAAAGTGCAGGGACTACGCCCAGTTTACTGCAAACACATTCCAGCACAGAAGCTTACTGGTTGATACACGAAGACTGGATTGACCTCCAAAGGAAAATCCCTGAAAGTCAAATAACACTATTCTGTAGAATCTGAATGTCAAAAGCATGTCATTTCGCATGAAATATTATGAAGAATATCAGGAAGAAAGGCAGTATTTATGTGACTGCTCACTGATGTTTTTTTTTCCTGCAAAAGTGGTGTAAAAATCTATAAAAGTTAACAGACAACGTCAGCCACACATGTACAAAAATGTATTATTTACAAAAATGCATTATTTACTCTGAAAACAGATAATTAATAAAAACCGAAACACCAAAAGCTGTCTGAATTAATATAAAACTTTACGGCCCTACTCATCATATATACCCTCATGAGCAGGACCACAGCTCTAAAGGCAAATAACACTAAGGGAACATTCTAGAGTTAAAACAACCCAAGGTCTATTATATAAGAGTGTAAACTTTTGTTAGGGACCAAAATAATATGAATCGAAGCAGTTTCGAGTGAGAAAAATATGGGCATCTGCAGTCAAAATGGGAAACGCGAGTTAAAAACAAGCTGCTATTTTAAGCCTCTGACAAGAATCAAAAAAAGGTCATTCCACTTAAGCGACGCTGTAAATGGGGAACTTCCAAAAATGCTAACCTTGCAAGTGTGTAGAAAGTGTATGCCTATTTTTCCACAACCAATGTGACACAAACTATTGTAAAGGGCTGCAAAAGGAGAGGTTCATGACCTCTGCTTCCGTAGAAACGGACCAGTACTTCAGAGATATTTATAACAAAATAAACAATTCATAGAAGCCAAAGCCTTGAACTCTCCTCCTTTTGCATCTATTTACAGTAGTTTATGTCTTGAAACAAGATGGGGGTAACTAGAAAAGATGCCCGTGCAGTCCTTGATACACTTTTTGTACACAAATCTTTTAAAGATTACCTTGGGTTGGACGTAGTGAGGTTACTGACAGCATCTCTGAAGTGGAATGCCATTTGAGAAAGAGCATGCTGGTGGTGAACGTGAGAACATATTGTTCTGGATCAAAACTGGTTAAGCCTTCAGAAAATGGCATTCCACTTCAGTGATGGCATCAGTAGCAAGAACATATTTTGTTCTCGATCAAAACTGCTTTGATTCATGTCGTTTTGATCCCTAACAAAAGTTTATGCTCCATCCCATTCAGGATTAGACCTCGGCTTTATTCAACTCTGGAATGTTCCTTTGACACACAGGAATTCTTAACAAAAATCACATTCAACCAATCTGCTTAGTTCTCAGTGCAAAATACCAAAAAGCCTCGAAAAAAATTAAAGAAAATAAAGAGCAAAAAGCTACACACTCTCACACACACTGACACCACCAGCATGCCTTTTCTCATTCATGTCCAGCTGCAATCCAGATCCCAGGCATCAGACATACTGTACAGTGAGAAGTACACATACATTAGAGCATCTTTGTTCATGTCTTTCTGCACACTTCTGCAAGACGTTTGAACTTTGGATCGAGCGTGTTTAGAAAGTCGAGGTCATTGTCTTCTTCATAGTCACTGCAGCATCCCACAGAGCCAGCATGAGAGCCCACCCCCTCGTACCCAAAGGAGTGGATGATGTCGTCTGCGTATCGCCCATCGGACTCATTTCCCATGTAGGAAAGTTTCTGTAAAACAAGCGGAGGGGTGCGGGAGTGTGTTATTACTCTGTGTCAACCAAGCCTGAGTGATGAGAAGAGATACTGAGCCATGTGGCGATACGAGGCAGCTCAGGATATGACTGGCAGTCAGATATTACACAGAGAGCAAACAACTCACCGGCAGGTTACAGAAATAATATTTCTCACCAAGAAGTTGAGAAATATTAAAGTTTACAGAGGATACTATCATTGCTTATAGAACAAGACTATATTACACATGGGAGTCCGCTTAGCTCAACCAGACAAATCAAACATTATTAAGCTTCTGAGAATAAAAACTGTTTGCATCTAGACACGTATCATTATGCTTCTCTCTGCCATTTTTTGTGCTGATTTCCACTTCATAACATACTTCTGACACCTTATAATCATAAAAAAAACAAACAACTGTGATTAAAGAACATCCTTACCTGTTCTAAATAAAGCCCATTGGTTAGCCAGTTGTGATAAAAAGCTGAGCCCTGGGTGACGCGTCTGTAGTCAAGGGTGGCGCCGCTACCTGTAAACTGATTTCCAAAATGCTGACTTTTATACTGGCTGGAGTATTCTTGCATCTCAGCTGTGGAGAGGCCACCCTGCTGAAATCCAATGTCATGCATGCTCTGGCCTCCAATTGTGCTGAAGCTCTTGTTTCCAGGCCACGCTATATTCACCATAGAACCCTTCGCAGAGCCCTTAACTACTTGCTGAGTGTCAAAGGGGGCGACAGGGATGAGGCTACAATCCTGTAGAGGAAAACAAGCAACAATTACTTTCATAAAGTAATGAAAAATTTTTGTGACAGCGAGCCCAGATAGTGCAGTCATGATCGTACCCTTACCACTTCATCACCTAGGGCCTCCGTGTTAGATGGGAGCAAGACTCCACCACTGTATCCCCATATCTTCAAGTTCCAATTTGTCTCTCTTCGTCAAGCAGAAAAATGCAAGGAGTAAACCTGAGATAACAAACCACATATGTTAAAATCCTCAGATTGTTTTTTTGTTTGTTAAATACACATGCTCCAAAGTCTTTTACAGTCTCTTTTCAACAGAAGTAAAAACTCACAGAGCAGAAGGAGGAGGGCCAAAGGCAACAGCATAGCCAGTACACCCAGTGGCCCAAAAGACACAGATTTATCTATGGTCTCGCAGGTACCACCACTGCTGCACTGGCACAGCTTTACCATCACCATCTGCACGTCACCAGAGCCCTGCACGTCTTTGACGATAATAGGGACTTTATACAAGCCTCTAGGAAGCGCTTTCTCCTGCTGCAACTTGCCAGCTGTGTCTAAGGAAAAAACGTATGAAGAGAAGAAATTTTAGTATCATGCACTTAAGAAACATTGCGACACTTCCTAAAACAAAATGGAAAAGCAGCGTGGGAGGAAAGTACTACTTTTAGCTGATGCCTTGTTGGCTTTTGTTTATGATCAGAAGAGATATTGTAATATTTTTTTTTTTTGCTAAGATTAACAGTTTCCTGAGGACTGAATGAAATATCTATGACATGGTTTGGTCAAAATATCTTGGGAATACAGTACAACAGTTCCCTTTTCCGCCTTGTCTTTACAGCTCTGTTCACAACAGCTGGTGTTTTAGGGTGCATGGGTTGTGTCTCTTTCAAAGCTTTGTGCTACCCACTTCTGAGGTAAAGCAAATGCACCCTGACCTGAATTTGTGGGTGGGGGAGAATGCTGGGGAGATGGGATAATTCTACTTTAATCTGGGTTTGTGATGTCACAGTATTAATGTTGTAAATCATGCCTCCAGTCAGTACTTTTTGGTAAATAATTTGAGCTAGGGCTGAGTCATGCTTTCTACATACATACTACATATAGTTGATTCAATTCTTCCATTAAACACAACAGCTTTGTCCCCATATATGTAACAGAAAAGAAATGCCCACAAAGACAACTACCTACCATTGAAGAATGCCACAGACCATGTGCCATCATTGTCAGGTAGCATACTAAAGCTGAAAGGGGAAGAAAACGGAGTCTGGTCTTTGTCTTCGGCCACAAACACCACAGAGGCACGGTTTGTCTTTTTGTCCTCACAAACGATCATCTCAGAGGGGACTATTGGCTGGTTGTCATTCTCATCTTCTATCACAAGGATGACTTTTCCCATCCCTGTCTTAGAGGCTGAAACACAATGGTGTTACATTTAGTTCTTGTGCAATACAAGTACAGGCATGTCACCTCAATACATTTTCGTTTTTATTTCTGTTGAATTACTACAGGTCTTAACTCTCAGGAAGTTCCCAACTTTCCAAATGTTGAAATTTGATCAGTTTTTCCTTGTTTTTTTTAAATAACAGCCAAGGTTGTTAATATGATACAGCCAGGCTGCATCATGTCAAGAGAGGTTCTCAGGTAAAAGACTGGCAGGACTGGCAGTGACTTTACATGACTACAAGGTGTGGTTTTAATTGGAAACAGTAATAAACATGCTCTTTTTGATGACAGGACAAATAAACTACACACGTCCATAAAACACAGCATACTTTGGAATTGGGAAACAACAATTAGGCATCATTGTGTTAAAATCTATAAATGCTTCCATCAGTCAAACTGTGATAAGTCATGGCATAATTCAAGAAAAGTAAAATAAACAAGAGATCATCCTATTTCCTGTTTGGGCTCCACAGTGTGTATCTCTTACAGAGTAAACCGCATTAACAGGCTACTTACTGGCATCAACAGCCTTCACAGTTATGTTGTAAATTCCATCCTGGACGAAACGTGACTCTCTGTCTATTGTATTTGCAACCCTCAGCTCTCCTGTGTTTCTGTCAAGATTGATCCAACCAGCAGGGTCTTCAACCTTGTAATACCTGAAACACGGAGGGAAAGCTGTATTATTCAGTTCAGCAGTCAAAGTCTGCCCTCCAGTGTTTCAGAGAAGCAAAAGAGTAGTTGTCACCGAGCTCTACATTGAAGTCAAATTTAAGAAACATTAATTACCTGATGCCATCGCTGCTCTTGGTCTCAGGATCTTTAGCTTCATAAGTTCCTATTAATGTGCCATTTGGGACATTCTCTTTGACAGTGAAGCGGACTATTGGGGCGGTGAATTCTGGGCCTTCGTCAACATTTGTGACAGCAACATCCACAGGGATGGACAACCACTGGCTGCTGGTGCCGCTGAGGTCAGCTTCATTACGGGCCTCTACCTCCAGCTTTACGTTTTTGTTCTTCTCATAATCAAGGGGCTAGAAAAGAGAGGCATAATAGTGCAGTGGTTATTTCCATACATATTTTTTCATCCTTACATTGTTTACCTTCTCAAGTAAAGTAAAATTAAATCTGCTCTAATGAAGATCAAGACTTTCAATTAGGTGGAATCATTACTAAATATTGTTACTTACAGTACTATTTAATAACTTGAGTATGACATCACACTCACCTTTGTTACATAAAGAAGCCCTTCATTTGTTTTGGGGTCAGTATCTATCCTGAAATTTCCGTCTTCATTTCCTTTGGTGATGACAAATTTGGAAATCCAGTTGGGCGTATTTTCTAAATCTTTATCTTCCACGGGAATTCGGAGGATCAGCTTTTCACTTTCATTTTCTTTGACAGTGGCTTTAAGCTGGAAAAAAAAAAAAAAGAACAGGGTCTGTTAACCAACCTGTAGTCTTATCATTTCAGTGTCTTTTTTTTTTTTTTTAAAGTTTCTCCAAGAAACTTACAGATGCGCTTGTGAAAGTCGGTGGATTGTCATTGATGTCAGTCAGAGTTATTGTTGCTGTGGCCGTATTGGACAGACCATTGGGTGCACCATTCAAATCTTTGATCTGTACGATCACCATGTGCTTGTCTTTTGCCTTGAGAAGAGCCATAAGAAAAAGTTTTGACATGAATGCAAAACTGGGGTGCTACATTTACATAAACAAAGCGAATGAGGAGCACAGTGATGGCGGGGCTCACCTCCCTGTCGAGAGCTTTGGAGACTGTGGTTATGACTCCTGTCTCTGGATTGATGGCGAACAGGTTTTTTTCAGACAAAAGCTCGTACTTGATCTTGACGTGATCAGTATTTACTTTGTCTCTGTCCGTGGCGTTCACCTTCCCAACCACTGTCCCTGTGGGGATAATTGTTGTTATTGAAGGTATCAACGCTGAGGTAGGTCATATACAGCAGCACTAGTGCTGTGTACCGTATTTCCTGATACTCACCGACGTTGCTGTGCTCTGGCACAGTAAACTGTAGCAGGCCTTGAAACTCCGGAGCGTTGTCATTCTTATCGTCTATCTCTACCACGAATTTCAAAGGCTGGTCTAGCTCCGCATTTGTGTCTTTGCGAAAAATTTGAACCGTTAACTGTGAAATAAAGTATATATATAGCAAGTTAATATGTGCAAAAATACATTTGCTAAAGAAAACATTTACGTCCAGGTTTCTGGATTAGTATTCTTAAATAAAAATGCCCTCAAATCATGTTACATTGCTGAATATGAATCATGCCATTTCCAAAGCTTTTTATTTATTTATTTACTTTTTGATTTAATGGCTCTAGTGGCTTTCATTGGACAGGGAAAAGATGGGAAATGGGGGAAGGAACGCAGTGAAGAGCCACAGACTGGGACTTTCATAATAACAAACAATCATAATACAATCAAAACTCACACTGATCAGCTGGCAAAATCTAACAGTGATAGAAGAACCATTTAGATTTGCTAATGAAGTAATAGCAAATGTTCTATATAGTGAAAACGCCCTGCTACAATTAAAAGTCCTGCTTATGCTTTGTTTCTACTTGCCCTGTTGATTTATACGTGTGAAATATGAATTTGAATGAGGAAGAATACATTGAGGATATTTTGATGAATAGGATATATTGTTAGAACACCAGAAGGAGGAGATTAAAGACACTCCCACGAGAGTGAGTGGATTAACAGACATGGGTGCACAAAAGCAAGTCTAAATGAGGCGTTCCATGATTTGTATGCTTACCACATATATTTTAAATATCAAAAATGAAAATGTATATGCTACAGAAATATGTTCTTTGTCGGGGCTTTACTATTATGTATGGTTTTAGATTAGTATCGCTGTTGCATTAGTACAAATGTTGCAGAAGTACTTTAAAATTACATTTTAATTACTTTATATACCTCTGAAGAGTATAACTTAAAGCAATACATTCTATTTTCTATGATCATCACTTTTTATTAGATGGCTGCTCCGTAAGAGCCACATTTCTTTAAAAAGTCTGCTTTTCATTAATTCAAAAACAGTCCAACTTTTTTTAAAAAAGACAATTTTTTTTTAATTGCAATTAATCAACTTTCCACGCACAGTCTGACAGTTGAGGCGGTTATTTCTAACTTCTCAATTGTTTTTTCTTTTCTCTAGTGTGGAAAACAGAATTTCTTTTGAACGTTGGGCTTTATTACAAAATATTAGGGTTATTGTTAACATTTTAGCATTAAACTATTACTTTAAAAGAGACCTGTAAATCATTGTTAGCTGCAGCCCCTTTTTCATACTCACTATAAACCGTGGGAACTCTTCACGATCGACTGACTTGTACACAGTCAACATCCCCGTTTCTTTGTTCATCTTGAACAGGCCGACGGGATGCTGATCGACTCCAGGCCCGCTGATGGTGTAGCGGACTTCACACTGACAATAGGTCTCTGTGTCAGACACAATCTATGAAAGAATACAAAAAGAAATCTCAAACGTAATCAAGTTAAAACAATAGAACATTTTTGGACTTCTGTCAGCTCACAATGCTTTGAAATGGATCAAGGGATTAAAAATGTGACTACACTGAAACCTTGGATGAACTTAATTATCACCATCTGTAAATAAGTGTAAATTAAAAAAAAAAAATGCATGGATTTAGTTACTGTTTCAGCCTTAACTTGCTATGACCAAGTGTGTGAATCTAATAATAAATGTTATGTGTTTTGTGTAAGTGAGTTTTCTGGATGATACTGGGAGCTCTTGACCCTTTGGTGCCCTGAGATGACTAATGTACTTTTGCCTCACTAAACAGAAGTGTAATTGCCAGGAATATGCGATGGTAATAAATACATGTATAGTGTAAAGCTTCTACTTTCGATAATAGAATTACCCTGTCTACGTCTTTTGGAAAAGGCCCGCCATCATTTTCCAATATGTAGAGAGGTGGGGGACTCCAGCGTCTTTTGGAGCGCTTCAGGAGTCCTTGGCCTTTAGACTGTAAAATTTAGATATGGAGAAAAAAAAATTATACAAAAAGGTCCATGAGCCACTCTGAACATCCTGTGATATGCAGCTGTCCACTTCTTACATCTGTGTCGTATATCGTTCGTCGGAAAAGGTGAACGTCCATCTCACTTTCCGGTCCACTGTTGTCCTGAGCCTTCACAGAAAATGTCTGCCCTTTGGTCGTCACCCAAACAGGACGCAGCGCTACAATCGCTCCATTATTCTCTATTGTAAAGCTGGGGTCATTTAACGTTAATCTCAGTGATTTAGAGTCACAGCCGACGGTTTCAACTGGGGGAAAAAAGAGGAACAGTTAGGAGGAAAAAGAAGAAAGCCACAAAGCTAAACCGAGTCGGTGCAACAGTAGAGCAGAGTGGATAAAACTCTGAGCGTAAAGGTGGTCAGGTACCTTTGGTGATCAGGTATCCAGCTGGAATGGTTTCTGGCACGGGCACATATCGAGAACTGTGGATATAACATGTCTCCACACAGGACATTATCTGAAAGAGGAATACCGTGTAACATTGAGTTTCAAATATTTATTCGCGTGCTGCCCTAACGGAACAACATATTGACAAAAAGCTATCAGGTGAACTTAAACGGTAGCCACTTTTCCCCACGCTGTCAAGCGAAACTTGAACTACTCACCAAGACTGAGCAGGCGGTGAAAATTAATACGCTGGCCATTTTTTTGAATTTAAACTAACGGACTTCGTCCCGGTCCGAGGCAGGAAGGGAGAATCTGCGTAAAGTTGCTCTCTCAGATAGAAAACAACGGGATACAAACTTCACTGCTCGTGGGTTTGTCTGTTCGTCACTTGTCGTCGTCCTCAAAAAGCCTCAGTGCTGGTACTCTGCTTTCTCCCTGTCGCTACTGACTGTGAGTCAACGTTTACACCTATGACACACCCAGCAGACAGATGAACCTCAGCCAGCAATACACCTTAGGTGGATCTGAACTAAGGGCTTGGCAACTCAAGAAAAAAAAAAAAAAGAAAAAGTGTAAGTGTAAGTGTAAATACTCTTCACTGACACCAGGGGGAGACATTCCCCCAGGTGTTGTACATGTTCCAGACACCATTTGTAAGCTGGACATAAACGTACTGCACTTTATACAGCTGTATAACAGCATTACATAACTGATACATGTAGATTTTCCACAAAAGAGATTTTATTCCAGTTCAACTGCTTTACAGTTTTTTTTTATATCTCAGCCCAGAAAAATTACATTTCTCTTTGAATTATCAAGACCTCTCCCAGATCTGCAGAGTTTGACCCCCCTGCTCGCTACTCCTCCTCCTCCTCCTCCTCCTTTGCAGCTCCACTAAAGCATTCTGGCAGGAGCAACAGAAATGGGCTCTTCACTGAACACCACAGGAATGTGAGCCTGAATGAACCCTGATGTGGGGGAGGCTGTGCTCCCACAAACAAATCGCTCACTATCTCCATAAAGTGCTGATAAATGTGCGGGCCTGTGTCATTTAAAGTATGTCCGCAATGAATCCACTCTATAACGGCCAGGGGCTTTGTTTAAAAGGGCCCTGGGAAGTCAGGCTGCAAGAAGTTGCAACAGGAAAGGTGAGAAAAATGTCAGGAAGGCAGTGCTGTTATGGGGCCATGGGTGTGGACGTGAAGAAGGGGATTACAGTTGGGAGTCTTCAGAAGAGATGAAAAACAAACTCAGCAGTTTCCACCTTCTTGACTCAGTCTCAAGCTAAAATAAAAGTACTCTGGCTTCTTTCTGTTTACAAAGAGGAGTTTGTTCATTATATTTCTGGCAAATGTGACTGTGATACTGTGTCTCTCATTGTAACATACTTTGGTAAGATAAGTTATCACATTGTTTAGGTTGCGTAAGTAACACAAGTACTGTTGGTCTTCTGAATAGTGCAGTTAGAAGAAAGTCAGCAGTATCTCATTTCCATAGAAGTCCTATGCTAATAAACTTTAAACTTCACACCCAAAATGCTTTCACACCCTAATTTAATCATAATCAATGCACTTTCCCCCTCCAGTGTTTCAACACACCTGTTCAGCTGTGTTGTTGCCGTTTCTCAAGTTAAAAAAAAATGCTGCATTAATCATACTTTTGGATGACGAGAACAAAGTGTCTGCGTTGTTGTGATTCGGAAGAAGAGCCCGAGGGCCCATACAGGAAGCTGACATGCGTCACTTTACGAAAAGTGAAAGGCGTAATCGGTTCAGTCACTCAATACGTGACAGTGACACATGACAACTTTTTGTTGCTGGATACACCCAAAGGAGTGCACCACGCAACCCTCCTCCTGTTGATGAGTGTTAGATGACCATCAGAGAACCTTTTGTGTCATGTGTCAATCTTTATCAATCAATGGGGGGTAATTTTTATAGACTTTCTGGGTATGAGCAAATGTTTTAAGATACCATATTAATATGCATGAAATGTAAAATTCAAATTTACTCACGTCTTATGAAGATTTGCTTTTGCCTACCTAAAGCTGTCAAATCATGCTGTTTTCTCATTTATTGTTAATAATCCATGACCTTTTTAATACCACACCTGAGCTTTCGCATGTATGGTTAGTCATACAATCAATAGGAGGCTGGTTTCTTAAGAAACTTGAAATAATTTACCGTTTATGCCTTAGGACCCTGGCGTGGTTGCACGCCTTGCCTTCCCCAAAAGATGTTTGATTCCTCAAACTTGGCAGACGTGACAGACTTACACTCCACCTTAAAATATTAAACTCTTTCTGCTGCCTTTCAGGATAAACTTGCAAAAATAAACCTTATAATTTAGTGTTTTTTGGTAGGAGTTTGATTAAATGAATTTAACCCACCATAATAAAGTATAGTCTAACCTAGTAGAATTGGAATCAACAGCGTTGTAGTTGGAGTCAAACTTACTACCCAGGATCCAAAGAGATGGGAGACCCTTGATGGACCAAAAAATAAAAAATAAAAATGCTATATTGTGTGTTGTTTGATTGTGCTGTGCTGGAGGGGACCAGTGGCATGTTTTTTTTCCAGGGCCCAGAAATCCTGGTGAAATAGTTCATTTTATTATATATCATGTATTATAAAACTATCCATTCTGTTGTGTGCTCGCTAGATGTCATGAAGTGAGCCGAAATGAATCAATGAAACTAAAAAGCAGTCACTCGCTCTCTCGCCGTGATTAAAAAGTAACTCATGGCTGTCAGAGAAATAAATTAGAATTCCTTTATGGCTTTAGCTACCAGCCAAGTAAGACAAGATGAAACTGGTACTGCATTTTCCTTTTCACACACCTTTGATGATGAAGAGCCTACATTTTATGGATCATGGCAATGATTTGGTGTGCCTAAATATCTCTTTTTTTTTTAAATCCCTCTTTTTACATAAAACAATGACATCAGCACTGCGTGCACATACATGCACTGAGACCAGTGTGCTGACTAGGGTGCTGAGCCTCTACAAGCTGTGGTGCTCAGCCCGGGAATTTCACAGATACTGGTGAAGCTTTACAGGATGGTGAGAAAACACAGGTCTGAAATCATGTGATAATATCGAATCAAATTCTAAATGTATGAATATGTTATACACGAGGATAACAATGACATGATTATGCTTATTTATTCTAAAAGAGAAAAATATTCTTGTGTCAAACCGTACAGAAGAATACTTAAACGTGGACAGTTTCCCTAATATTCGACAGATAAACCTCAATAAAGCTCCATTATTTGGGAGTGGATTAGACTGGTAGTAGAGAGAAAGAAAGCATGGGCGAGGCTAGCCCTTTTTTAGGGGTGCTTCAGCACCCCTAAATTGAAATTCAGCACCCCAAAAACCTGGAGTAAGAAATGTTGTTATTCTAGAACTTTAGTTCGCATTTGACAGGCTTAGATAATGTCCAAAACCTAATCCATAGTTTGTGGTTTAAGTTTATATTTTAAGAATGAAAATGAAAACGACCCCGCCTAATGGTTTCGTCCTCTTCTTTTACTTGTGGGTTGTGGTGGGGCTCATTGAGTGCTCAGCACCCCTAAAGCTCTGACCCTAGAATCACCCCTGAAAGAAAGGAACTATATATCCAATCATCCATGTCAAAACAGTGCAAGTTCAACGTACTGTAAAAAAAGGATAGGTGAAAGAGTTTGACATTGATGGCCACACCCAGTGGTGATCATGACACTGCTATGTGTCTGCTGTGTACATAAAGAAATCCAATTACTTAATCCAAATAGCTATGGTAGGACAATATGATTAAATAGCGGGATTAAAAGATGTATTATACAAAATCTGCTGTCTTTATTTCAATTTCCTCTATAGTTAAAAAGGAACTAACTCTCTTTGGAATTGCCAATCCACTTCAGTGGCAGTGGACAGCTACACCTAGCTTAAGTGGCAAAATACACCTCCTCATTACTTCAACTAAGTCCCTTTTGCCATAGTTATCTCTTTTTAAGGTAAATGTAAAATGTAAAAGTCGCCACATGTAAATGTGAACATTTTGGAGTTGTTTAGAAATTTATTTTGTCACTTAGGCTAGGTATAGCAATCCACTTCCAGCAACTTTGCTAAGCTAGGCTAGCTGGGGCTTCATCCGGATGTCTGAATGCAGAGAAGAGAATCTAACTCTGGGATTGGTGGCAAATAAACTAGATCCCAAACTGTCTGTTTATCTCTTTTAATAATTGTTAACTTTTATTCATTTGCTGTTTGCCCACATTTAAAGCAGAACAGAGGACCTTTGCCATTTTTAGTGCTTTGAGCACCCCTACAGGCAATGGGGGTTAAGTCCTTCGAAGTCTAAAATGTACTTTTGTCTGGTTTCTTCCTCTCAGTTTCTCTTCCGTTGTTATTCTGTTGAGCATTTAAGTTGTGTCTACCGCAGTTGCTCTGTAAACTAGTTTAATCTGTATTGACATGTGACCATAAGCAGACATCAGGTTTTTTTTTTTCTTATACCAGAGATGGATGATCACTGCATCTATGGAAAGTCAGCAATTATTTCTTCAAATAAAATTGAAACCGATATTTTGGGAACAAAAGTCCTTCTGTTTTAATTCAATGACTTGAGTGGGATTTTGTCATTATTTATTACTTTTTTAAACTTATAACATTGATGATTTTATATCAAAATGTATATCTTGCCTCAAGACTGTTGGGATAGACCCCTCTGAAAGCCTTAAAGGGAGGTTTGAAAATCTCTTTATGTATCACATTTACATAGGGATTAAAGCAGAAAAATGAAAGTAAAAGATAAGCAACGTGTGATCTGAAAAAAAAAAAAAAAAAAAAAGTTGTTCAAAAAGTTTAATCAATATGCTTTATATCAACTTTACCCCCCAAACTTGGTATGTAGCAACGCCAGTGTTTTTTGACAATACCCCAGAAACATCAAACTGTAGGCTATCTGACCAGTTTCAAGGTGTTCATTCTGGTTTGATTTCCTGTAATTTCAGTACACCTCCCCGTTTAAAACTATAGCTACACACAACAAAGAAATATTAAAGGTAAGCCCGGAAATCTCCGTTCTCTGCTGTTATCAGTAAAAGTTTGTGACCAATGAAAGTCGAAGAGGATCCGCCCCGCAGTAAAACTTCTCCCTGCCCTGACACACGGGGTCGAAGTCTGTACGAAACCACCAAGGGCCACGGAGGAACTCAAACCGACGCGTTTTCACGTTAACACGAGGATATTGGCGCTTTCTTTTTCTAAGCGATGTCTCCTCTCCTGAAATGGGGCATTTTTGTCGGGCTGGTGTTCTTCCTCACTGTAAGTAAACGACGCGTAACACGCTGAAGTTCATCAGCGCGGATCTGTTACAGGTGTGGCATCTTTCTGTGAGGCGTTCAAACAGTACCTCGCGGATTAACTCTAAAAACTCAACAACAATGAAATACGCAGCTAAGGAAGCCGAACAAAAGATAAATGCGTAGTGTCCGTGTTCACAATAGACGAGGTGGCGGAGCAGCTCTTTAGTTTCCTCTGTAGGAGAGCAGCTATTGTCATAAATAATGGAAGTGGAAAATTCTTGAGGATGACCACTGAATTTGAACGGAACCTTATGTCAGTTGTAAAATTAAAAGGTTTCTCTCAAAAGAAGTGTGTGTGTATATATATATATATATATATATATGAACTAAAAGAATTTGTCAACCACTGATATATCATTTCGTGATTACAGCACATTTATGGTAGTTAACCTTTTTGCTCCTTCTTTGTTTACATGCAGCTGTATCCAGTGTGGGGAGAAGGAAATGGCCCCCACCTCCAAAGACAGAAAAGAGAGTGGATCCTTGCCCCCAGACCTCTGTATGAGAACCAGGATTACACCACCTATGACTTTATCGCCAAAGTGTGTATATTTGTTTTGTACGTCTGAGAGAACTTCTGTTAAAAAGCATGTTTAACATATATTTTGATATATTTTGATGTGGTTAAGGGAACAGTTTTATCCTCACAAGTGCAGCGTTGTCAGTGAAGTGTCAGACCTGGCTCATGCTAAGTTGGCGTGAGAACACGTTCCAGACGCTGGCAGTCTTCTGTGTTCATGTTGCGACATTTCATTGCAGGCATGTCTTTGTTCAGACAGACTTTGTTCAGAGACTAGCTTAAATAGTCGAATACACTAGCTTATTGGGTTGATTTCATATATGGATTGTATTTATGTTTTATTGTGTTTTAAGGTTGTTAGGTAATTATAATGCAGGTTATGTTCAGCTGTTGTCATCAGACCAAAAACACAGTGGATGCCAGATGCTGCCAGAACAATTATCCTGCAGAAATACTGTAGATGAAATGTTCTAGTTTGAAGGTGCAACAGATAGCTTCATTCCAGGCATTTGTTTGTTTGTTTTTTCAGATTCGCTCTGACAAGGAGAACTCTACAAAGATTTATTATTATCTAACTGGGCCTGGTGCCGACCAACCCCCTATAGATAGATTCACTGTTAACCGTGAAACTGGCTTTGTGAAAGTCCATTCCATACTGGACCGAGAGGACATCGCATTTTATACTGTAAGAACTCTTTAAAACATGGTTTATGACGAGTTGGGCTATAAGGTTGAACAATCGCAACAAAAATTTTTTCATTTTTTTCCTTTCTTTTTCTTCTAGTTAAAAGGTGTGGCAAAATATGCTTCCAATGGGGCTAATGCTGAAACTGATATTGACCTTAGAATCAAAGTTTTGGATGAGAATGACTGCACCCCTGTCATCAAATCAATGCAAGTCGGCTATGTGAACGAATCCAGTGCAGCACGTATGTTAAGATCTTTAATATATTTATGATATGACTCAGGAAAGCTCAAATATTGTTTGCTGTATTCAAACAAGTGTGTTATTCTGTGATTTTTAGATATTGTTGTCATGAAAGTGATCGCTACAGATGATGATGAGGAGAACACATCCCACTCCTCTATTTTCTACAAAATTGTGGAACAGAGTAACATAGAAAATATGTTTTATATCAACTCTAAGACTGGAGTTGTGTCAGTTCAGCGCAGCGCTCTTGATAGGGAGGTGAGTCTGTATTACTTCATAAAGTCAATGAGAAAGTCTTTTCTTAAACTATATAGTGATTTTAATTTTAATCAACCAATGACATAATTACAGTCAAGTTAGTCAAGAAACTTTTTATGAAATGAAAAACTGCAATATTTTCTCTGTCTGATTTGATTCATTTAGACAAAAGACACATATAAGCTGAAAATTATTGCCACTGACATGAATGGAGAATCAATTGGAAATGCAGGAACTGGAGAAATTGAGATCAAAGTTATGGACATAAATGACAACATTCCAGTCCTGGAGAAGGAATCGGTATGATGAACAATACTATCTGTAACCATCTGTAACCATCTGTGTTGATGAAGTTGTGCCACAGCAAATGTTGATGTACATTTTCTTTGCAGTACGAGGTTAGGGTGAAGGAGAACACGGTCGGTTTGGTAGATGTGAACATAAGAGCTATTGACAAGGATCTAATTCACACCGACAACTGGTTGGCTGTCTACGAAATCGTTTCAGGAAATGAGGCGGGTTATTTCAGTGTCACAACTAATTCTGAGACCAATGAGGCCATCATCATGGTTCAGAAGGTAAAGAGTATTGCTTTATTTTTATGGGTTTAACATTTCACACAAATGTGATTTTAAAAAAAGTATAATTGAATTGAACAGAACTAATTTAAATGAAATGAATTGAATGTCCTGTGTGGTGGCCTTGATCCCGCAGGCACTGGACTATGAGGAAATAAAAACACTAAATTTGGCCCTGAGGGTTTCCAACAAAGCAGAGTACAACTTCGGCAGTCAGCCGGTGCCCCCGTCATCAACATTGTCAAAAACCTACCTTATCAAAGTTAATGTCGAAAATGAGAAGGAGGGCCCCCGCTTCCAGCCAAGCACCAAAGTAGTGTCTGTCTCTGAAAACGACAAATCTCTCTCCATCAACAAAGTCATAACCACATATGCAGCTATTGACAGTGACACGCTACTGACTGCCACCAATGTCAGGTATGTTAACTTGAGTTTAAATTTTTTTTTTTTTTTTTTTTTTTTTTTTTTTTCAAATTTAAATTGAAAACGGTTTTCTTTCAGACCAGTATTTACATGCAAAATACTGGAGCAATAAATAAAATTAAAGTATGTCGCACTCGTAGTGCCCTGATTGCTAACAGTGGGTATTTCTAGTTGACTTATTGTGCATTAACACACCAAAATGACAGATCTTTGGTTTTGCTGGTAGACAGCCAAAGGGCAACATCCATCTTGCTAATCTGACAGAAAGCAGGAAATGAAGAAGATCCCCAACTGAGCACTCGGGGCTGGGTCTAAAAGTTAATCAACTGCCACTGACCCCGGGTTAGATTGTCAATGTACGTAAACACCTGGTTAATGGCTAGCTATCATCATTTTAGCTACTTAGCTCTGTCTTAACTTTAAGATGATCTAAGATGTGATTAATGACCTAGCATAGTCGATCTTGTTTGAGAGATAAAATGTGTTAATCACCTGGACCATCTGTGATTTGGCCTGGAAGTGTCTTGAGGGCAAAGCTTAGCTAAGTAGCTCAAGTTACCTTCATTCACAGATGAAAGCTGCTACCTGGGCTAACTGATGAAGTGTTAGTTATAAATGGGGCTGTGCGATTTTATCGATTCTGCGATATATATCGATATTTTATTTCCCCAGGGAGTATCAATATTCTAAGCTCCCTTCAAAACCCCCGTGTCCCGCACGGGTGCTCTTCCTGCAAAGTGCAGGAAGAGCCAGCTGGCCAGTGTCAGCCGCTAGTGTAGAGCATTTCTAACAAGTTTTCCAGAAGCCAGCTTCTTTCTCTTCCAGCTAGAGCTGAGCCAGTCAGGAGAATGGCAGCGAGTATAAACCTAGCGTCTGCGAGCTTAAAAGCAGATGTGTGGGAGCAGTTCGGTTTTAAAAAGAAAAAGGAGAGTGAAGATTTAGACATAAGTATGGCGGTTTGCAAGCTGTGTCACACAAACGTGAAGTACTCTGGAAATACCACCAACCTGCGAGCCCACCTAAAACCGTCACCACCTGGACAACGTAATGCTAACTGAGAGCGAGCCCAAGTAGTTGGCGTGAATCCGAAACAAACCATGCTGGACAGTGACGACGCTTGTTGCCACCAGTTTTCATCTACTTAACCTAGGTCACAGAAAATTAGTCCATTGCCTACTTTATTTGTCAGGATTTGAGACCGTATTCAGTGGTGGAAAACGCCGGCTTTAGGCGCATGGTGAACGCGATGGAGCCCTGCTATCCTATTGTTTTTTTATTGATTTTGTCCAGCATTTGCATGCTGCCTGTCAGCCATATAATGTGTAATTGATGCTTTCAGTTCAATTAATTCAAACAAAGTAAAATCTTTCAGAAAATGATGTAAATGTATTGTAAGATGAATATCGATATATATATGATATCGTGAGCCAAATGTATCGTATCGCGAGATTAGTGTATCGCTACAGCCCTGGTTATAAAGTAGGAATTAGTTTCTCCCATGGCAGCAAGGAGTTGCAACTTAGCAACTTTAGCATCATAAAGATTAGCTTCGAGCCAATCGATCCATTAAAAAACTGGGCTTCCTTCGGTTGAACACCCAGGCACATGATCTGTATTTCATCTGGACTGACAATGGGCAAGTGGAAATGAGACATTCAGTTGAAGAATAGGTCATTTAATTATTTATTATTGATTACTTATTATTGACACTAATGGCTATTGAAAATTACATTTAAGAACCTGTGTGAGGTGCCATATAGCTCACTTGGCACTTTTTCTCTGCCCCTATTTAATGAAAGGCCATAAGAGTCACAAAATTATAAGAAGAAGAAGAAAAAAAGGAGAGCTGTAATATTTAAAAAAAAAAAAAATGTTATAATGAAGGGAAAAACTAGGAAGCTGTTATGGTTATGCCTCTTAGTTAAACATGTTACATTATTCACCTATAGTCTCTTAACAAAATAGTTAATCGAAATAATTTTTGAACTTAACCTTCAAACATCCTAAAGAGTTCATTTTACAGTGAAAGTAATATGTATGTAACATATGTTTCACATTTATTTTTTTGTCCTTGAATAATTTTTTTTGTTTGTTTTTACTTGTAGGTACACAAAGATTTATGATATAAACAACTGGTTGACTGTTGATGAAAAGACAGCAGACATCAGGTTGAATAAACTGCCTGACCGAGAGTCAGCCTATTTGATCAATGGGACATATTATGCCAAAATTATATGCGTCACCACTGGTGAGTTGTGTAACATAGAAAATTTCACTGAATATGTTTTCTACTGTTAATTGATGCTCAACAGATTAATATCCATCTCCATTTTGATGGGCTTTCAGATAGTCCCTCAAAAACTGCAACAGGAACAATAGCCATTCAGGTGGAGGACCAGAACGATGACTGTCCACGACTGATCACTACAAGTCCTACCATGTGTTTTGAGAGCAATGTGATTTTAGTCACTGCTGTGGATAAAGATGAGTTCCCCAACGCGGCACCATTTGACTTCACCGTGATTGAAGAGGACAGCAGGCAGAAGTGGACTGTGGAGCATATTAATGGTAAAACCATGTGAAAACAACAGTTGATGTTCTGTAAATCCCTGTTCGGTGTCTCTTAAATGTTTACGCCAGAGAGGGATTTTTAGAAAAAAAAAAAAATCTAATCAAATCTTTAACTTTTAGCTTCAAAAAGTTCAATCTGTCATGACTCGGAAGACTGTGATAACATACAAATTAGTTTTCTTATAGTTCATTTTGCACTGTTTTTGCTAAAATTAACAGAAAAAATACATTTACAGGATTTGGGCACCTTTTTTTTTTCCTCAAACTGAATGGAACTCGTAGTGATAAGGGTGTTGTGATAAAAGTGGTTGCATTGCTTATATACAAAGATAACAAGCTTAATTACATGTTATACCAAGTAAGAGTATCTTTTTTATGTCTTACATAAATTAATCTCTTGTCTTTGCTCAGAAACAACAGCCATCCTGAGAGACCAAGCACGCTTGTGGCCCGGTCAATACAAAGTGGCATTGAGGATCAAGGATCATCAAGGAAAGTTCTGTGACAATAATCAGATCCTAGATTTAATGGTGTGCACGTGCAATGAAAACACTCGAAGCTGCGTGTCACGTAGTACAAGTGGTGCAGTTTTTGGAGCTTCAGGTGTCCTGCTCCTGCTGCTGGGACTGCTGCTTCTGCTGTGTGAGTATAGCAGTTGGTTACTGATTATTTTGTGTTTTATGTTATGTTTTCCCGCCTCATCTTTTCATGGTTGGCGTTTTAAATAAGAATGATTAACTAACAAGCAGTGGCATTCACAAACTAATTCAGAACAAAGGGTAGAGATAGCTGTCAAAGAGATGGATGGTGGCACCAATATACATTACACAATTATGTACCTTTACCCCAAAGAGTTAAATCCATTTGCTGAAGAAAGTAATTTGCACAGCGATGAGAACAACTTTATGCATTTACAAACATTTGACAATCGTCCCGATTCTTTTGCAGTGGTGCCCCTTCTGCTGATGTTCTGCCTGTGTGGAGCTGCAGCAAGAGATTTCAAGCCTATTCCTTTTGAGACAAAGCAACACTTGGTCCCATACCACACAGAGGGACAGGGAGAGGACAAGGTGCTTTCATATTCAAAAGATTTTATACAATGTTTAGACATTTGGCACTCTTAAAATGCTCAGTCCCAAACTGGATCTCATTTTTTATATAACTGTTACAATTTTCTTTTTCTTCACACAGGATATTCCTCTTGTACATGTACCAGTGGAAGTTGATTCTGGCACTGTGGATGTCAGAAATGTCAACGGCTATGGTGAAGGGGGCTATCTAGGAGGTTTGATTGAAAGTGGCGGAGCTGCAGGTGGAGGAGCAACTCTAGGCACTGGATTTAATACTTTGACTGGACAGAATATATACAGGCAGTTCGGACAATACACTGGGCAAACAGACATGGACTTTATAGGTACAGGGATGATGGGAGACCGATTCATGAGTTTGTCCAGTAACAGACATGAGTTCTTTGATGGGATGGCTCTCTCTGATCATTTCTTGGAGGAGTACTATTCTAAAGTGAGTATGCTCAAAGTCGCTTGAGATTTAGTCTGACAGTTGCATTAATCATCCCCATAAGGTAGAGATGTGTGATATAAACTGAAATACAAATGCATAATATTTTTGTTTGCAGAAATCACAGGCTGCTCTACAGCAGGTTCAAGAGATGGACCGTCACCTGATCTACGACTATGAGGGTCAAGAGTCCCCGGCAGGCTCTGTAGGTTGCTGCAGCCTCCTTGAAAATGACGATGATCTTACATTCCTCAATGACCTGGGTCCAAAGTTCAAAACTCTTGCTGAGATTTGTCAGGGATCAACCCTGGTGAGTGAGTCAGTGGGAGCTGGAGTTTCTGTCGCTCCCATCAGACCAGTGTCTCCAGCAAGGCCCTGCGCCTCCTCACACACGCATGTGCACACACACACAGAAACGATCAGGGACAGAGACCATCTGAACGTCAGCAACCTCAGTACCTCCAACGTGGCCTCTGGGTCCTCCACCGTTGTCAAGGAGGAGCGATTCACTGAGCATGCCCACGGTTCAGCTACTGTTCCCCAAGTACATGTGCAGGACAACATAGTCATTCCCAACCAGACGCTGCTCATACAGCAGCCCACCATGTACTATGCTGCCACGCCCATGTACATGGTTGAGTCCAAACCCCAGATGGTGCTTGTGTCTGGGGGGGCCCAGCAGGCCGTGGGTCAGGTGGGACAAGTTGGACTGAGTCAGGGGCTAATGCAAGTCGGGGGTCTCCAAGGCTCTCAGGGTGTGCTGCTTGTTGATGGGCAGGTGGGAATGGTCGGAGCAACAGGTCAGGTAGTACAGGATCTGTCACAGGGAACCATCTCCAGGTCCACACACATGCTGATGGTTGAGAAAGGATCCTCGGGAGGAGAGGATGGTACTCACTTTGCACAGGCAGGACAGGGATCCACAGAGGCAAGCTTTAAGCAGAGAGGTACAGGTGCGCAGGTGAGAACAGTTTTGCAGGGTTCACTTGGTTCTGTAGGAATTAAATGAGGACTTGCAAACGGGCGCACCCAAGGTGCAGGACAGCCAGAGGGTGATTATGCAACACAAAAAAGTCTCAGTGACTGAGAGAAAGATTTGAGTGTAGCTGAAGAGCCTAAATTAACCCCTTTGTTTAGCCTGTCCACATGTCCCACAAGTAATTATATTTATTTTTTTTAGAGTGAATTCACTACAGCACATCTATTGTTTCAAAGATTTTGAAGTTGTAGTAAAGTGGGTAGAGTTTAAACTGTTTAAACCTGAAGCATTAGTTTAGTTCATAGTTAAAATGCACAACATAAAGACACTTTAAGAGGCATTATGAGTTCTGTCATTACACCTCAGTCAAGGGAATGCCTTGTCAAAACAAAGTAAATCCCTTGTCTTTGTGCAAAAAGATTAGAATAGAAAATAAACAAACCATTAAGAATAGGCTACCTTGCTGTTTATATTTACATATTACATTTAAAAAATGAAAATCTCACAATGTTTTAACCAAAGAGAAACTAGAGGAGATGGAGCAAATAAAGAAAGAACATGACAGAGTGGAGACCTCCCTGTTTATCTTATCTTCAAAGTTGCCAAGAAGAAATCTAAAGGAGCCACTGATAAGTTTACAATTAGCTAGAGGCTTGACTTTTTCCTGAAGGTTGTGTAGTCGGTTTTCACCTGAGCAGTAAAATTTACAATGGGAGCAAATAGACCCAAACATGACTCACAAGATAAAACTAAAGCCTGCTCACAATGTTTTTATTCTTTCTAAAGAGTATATGTTTATTTCTGTAGAGCTGATCTAAAAAGATCAAAAGGGCCAAAGAAGTATAATCTGGGATAGGCTCCAGTATAAGTCCTTTTTCTTCTTTTTTTTTTTTTTTTTTTTTTTAATTTCCGTGGCATGATTACCATTTTGACTTTCAAACTGTATGTGTGTGTTTGTGTGTGTGTGTGAGAGAGAGAGTCAATTTGTGTGTGTGTTGTATTTGTAAAAGTAAGTTAAGCATGTAGATTAGCAGAATAATTAAGCACGAGCTTGCAAAGCACTGGAAACATTCTTTGGAGTGGCATATTTTCATAAATGTGTATTTTCTATCTTGTTTCTTATACACTGTAGGGATACGGCTGTGCAAGGCTAATGCAGCTTGATTAAGATTTTTACTGTTTTTACATTTTGCACCTACTGTTATAATAAAATCAAACAGATTCATATTTGATGTGTTTTTCTTCTGTGACATGTGATGTTACTATGAGATGTTATAGATTTTGTCATGATGTAAAAAAATATGGGCTACTTATAACATTTTCTGATGAACTAACCTCGGCATGTCGCCATGATGAGTGTAATTTGAAAACATTCTACATCCTGTATTAGTTTAAGAAAGAGATTTTTAATAAAGTGTTCAAGTCATCCAAATTTTGTCCACCTCCTTTTTTTTTATTTCATAAAACTGATCCAGTATTGTGTGGTGTCGACAGGTAAACACATACATGGTAAATGGGACAGTGGTGGTTGGGCCAGGGCTCCTGTGGTCCGGATCAAACACACTAGGAAGCAAGAAGGGCATCTGATGTGAAACCTACATAAAATCAGTCTGCAGAACACAATGATCTGCTGCGGCTTCTTAATGGAGAGACCAAAAAAAAGTTGCTTCTACTAATAATAATCATCCAGACTTGTAAATAAAACATGAAATGGAGCACAAAAAAAAAAGATTAATTTTAGTCCTTGAATTACTTTGCAGAGAGTTCCAGACAGGAAGACTCATCCGTCACTGGGCGAGGTTCACATTTGACTGTAAATTCTACCAAGCAGACTATCATTCCTGCAGAACAACAGGTTGCTTCAAGCTACTCCCTCTAAAAGGGTTCATTGAGGTTAAACATACACAATGCAAGAGAGGTCATGTTATGGAGACAGGCCTTAAACCAGTAGCTGTCAATTATTTTCTGCTCCATTGCTGTGCTTTTCTGATTTGATAGATGTGTCACTTGTCAGAACCCTTATGTCCTTATGTCTCCCGATTGCTGTCATAGAATTTCTGCGCACTCACACCTACTGGCAATTTACAATCAGCACTTAACCTGATATGCATGTCTTTGAGAGGAAGCTGGAGAAAACACAAAACAAGCACAGGGGGAACATAGAAACTGTTCATATCAAGCAGACAGTGACATTCCTGCAGAACAGGTTGCTTCAAGCTACTCCCTCTAAAAGGGTTCATTGAGGTTAAAAATACACAACAACACAACGCAAGGGGCTTCATGTTATGGAGACAAGCCTTAAACCAGTGGTTCTCAATTATTTCCTGCCCCTGCATAAGACTCTATCCTTATTACCATTAAAGGAAGCAAAACAACTTTATTAAAATTGTTTTTAGTCTGTAAAGATTTAAGGTGCATTAATCCCACAGTAACCACAGTGAAGCCAAGCGCTACATCAGCATCGTCATATTTCCTCGTCTTAACTTTATGATGACTTTTGTTTGTCTCATTATCTCCATCTCTCTCCTCCTTTCTTTTCATCCCTGTTAAACGTTTTTCTGTGGTGTCTCTTTAGGGTTTGTGCACTCCGTATCTCCTGCTCAGTGCTGTGTGCACACATCTCTGTGCAAAAAAACCCAGACGCAATGAGAGCGCCCCTGTGGCCTACTGTAGTATATGTATGTAGTAATCACACTCTATTCCAGTACGGCAAAAAAAAAAAAACATGTTCCCCAGGGTCACCTCCACCCCCCACCCCCCGGGCATTGCACTGCCCACCGGAAGGCCAGAAGTAAATTGTTTAGAAGTTAATCAGATAAACAGATCGGATATGGTCAAGAAAGTCAAAAAATAAACAAATAAATGAAAGTAAGTTTGCATTGAGAACAGGAGTGAAATAGATTTGTTTCTTGTCAGAACCCTTATGTCCTTATGTCTGATTGCTGTGATAGAATTTCTAATGTTTGTTCAAACACTGAAAAGTTAATTTGTGTCATAGGAGCTGCTTTGCTGCACAATACCTCAGTAAGACATTTGAGAAAATATATCATTAGTCAATTTATTGTCTCAACCATAAATACCCAGTTAATCGTATGCAGGGTCACGGGGATCTGCTGGAGCCTATCCCCAGAGGGCAGGGGTACACCCTGGACAGGTTGCCAGTCCATCACAGGGCCACATGATAGACCCGAACCATGCACACTCACACCTGCTGGCAATTTACAATCAACACTTAACCTGATATGCAGTTATTTGGGAGGAAGCTGGAGAAAACCCAAACAAGCACAGGGAGAACATAGATACTCTACATAGAGCCCCCGCTAGGGTTTGAACCTGGAACCCTCTTGCTGTGAGGCAACAGTGCAAACAACCAAGCCACATTCAATTCAATTCAATTCAATTCAATTCAGTCCAACTTCATTAGATTACATTAGATTAGATTAGATGTACTTTATTCTTACTTATTATAATACAAATTGTCTCTTGGTGCCTTTCACAGACCCAGAGCATGACCACCTAGCATATATTAATAACTGTAAATAATATTATTAAATCTTAATTAAAGCAACAATGGCAAGAAAAAAATAATAATAACCATGACAGGAGTCATGAAGCTACCTCTGTTTCTCATGCTGATTCATTATTTTTCAGCTGAAGTTAATGATTTTGCAATAAAAGATTCACTGATATCCAAAGAAATCTACTTTTTCAGATTGTTTTTTTTTTTTAACCTAGTTCATGTTTCAGATTGTTTTTTTTTTAACCTATTCATGTTCCAGAGGAGACTTACTTATAATAACAAAGCTTAAGTCAGTAGTTGTAAGTATTCTTCTCTAGGCCATGGTTAACAACTTCTGCCTCTCTTGCATTTTCAGTGTTTTTTCCTTTGCTTCTCTTGGCATCATACGTATCAAAGCAGATGTTTTCCATCGGTTGTCACATAAAAGTTATTTCTCTCAGGGGTGTAATTAGGGTGCTGCTTCAAGCATGACATACTGCAGAGTTGAAACCGTCAGACAGCAATTCAACAGCCAGATTTTAGCCTCCAGTGTGTACCTGGATGGTATCGTGACGTGTTTGTTGTCAGCTTGGAGGCTTCATTATTGTATTTGCGTTCATCACATTCTTAGCTTATTGATCATCAGTTTGTGTTATGAAACCCTCATTATGTCCTCAGTATATTCTGTGATGACATGGTAGCTTACTGCCCCTCCCAGGCTACTACGATGCCTGGTAATTTCACAGCTACTGGCAAAATAGATCAGGAATTCATAAAGATGTCTTCATTTACAGTTCATACTCATGTAAACTCAGACCGGTCTTCCAAAAAAGTTCATCAATATACTCTACAGTATAGTTCCATTTTTAAGAACTGCTGGCTAGCACCTCTGTGATCTCTTGTTTTTAGCAGAAGATTGTGGAGTGCATGTGTTCGGTGCAGTTCTTAATTCCCTGTATTTACGCTTGATGAAATGGTTTATGGATTGAGTCATGGGAAACTATACTGCCCCCTATTTGTTGCCATGTCAGAACATGCCACCTGTGTCCAAACGGTTTACTGGCAGGTCATGAACAAAATGAGCACAATTATACATGATTATAAGCTACAGCAAACTTTGGCTGGGTAGATTTTAGTCTTTTTGGTATTATCTAAAACTCCAGACAGCTTCCTGACTTATTCAACATCCAAAGGTTGTTTCGTGCTTGCCATGTACATTATTTAGAAAATCAATCAGACATTTCAGATAATACGCATATCCTCTGTATCATAGGGCTTCACATGAGTATATGTGTATAAACTAAATCAAATTGTACAAAACAGCAGAGGCGTTTCTGCTGTCTTTTTAAATTGCAGAAGCAATGTTGAGTAATAGTAGCATAAGTTTCCTTGGAAAAACTGAAATGTTCCTTTGTCAGTCAAAGACACTTGAACTGTGACAATCAACTGACAGCACAACCCCAGAAGACAGTTCAATGGAAATGAACCAGATAAACAGATGGCAAAGATTAAAAAAAAAAAAAAAAAAACGTGAATTCCTATAATGTGTAGTCAGTTTGAAGCAAATGAGTTTGCATTGAACAGGGGTTAAACATTTTTTTTTGCCAAAACTACCACAGCATTGCCTTACCCCCCTCACCAAGGGCGCAGATGGCACTAGGGGGGACATGTCCCCCCAGGTTTATATTGATCCCTATCTGTCCCCCCACCACCACCGTCCGTATGTAAGGCACCAAACATAGGTAGAACTGGAAAAGCACTCAGCGAGCGCAGACCTCCACCAGGCAGCTCGTCTTGGCCGGTCTCACAATGATAAAGAATCCTTTTAAAAATTCCTGGATCCAGGAAAATAAATACAACAGAACCTGGTCACAGTTCATAACTCATATCAAGAGCCTGCCTTTTACTTGACTTTTGACTCTTATATATTATTTCCTTTGTTTCTCATTGTCTGCTGCTCAGAGCTTCCTATTGTCTATATTTTGGCTGTTAGGATTGTTTTTTCTTATGCCAGCGGTCCAGAATGTTGGTGTTATCTTCATAATGATTAACACAGATTAATTTGAGTCTCCTTGTTTTTATTTATTAATTTTTTTTTGTTTGTCTGTTTCTTGTGCGTGTGACTGTATAAATGTATTTATTTTTCATTCATTTATTTTCTATTAAATTTTATTTTTTTTTATTTATTTATTTATTTTATTTTCTTTTGGTGCTCTGTTTACATGGGTGTCTATGTGGATGTGTTTGGGAGATGCCACCTGGATGGGGTGGGGGGTGGGGGATGGGTTCACAACTTTTGTAAGAAACCCTCAATTAATTACGCCTACTTTTGTAATATGAAAAATACGGAGCCCTGGAGGGGACATGAAGGAAAAAAAAAAAAAATAGGAAAAAAAAATTTTTTTTGAGAAAATGTAGGAAATTTTTTTTTTTCTCGAGTTTCAAACTCGAGATCTCGAGTTTGAAAGTCGAGATCTCGAGTTTCAAACTCGAGATCTCGAGTTTGATTTGCAATGCAGCTGAGTTGTGAAAATGCGTGCGCTCTCGGCTGCTCGGAAGAACGGCTGCCGGAGAGAGAAGGAGAGTCCACCGCCCCGGGGGGCTGCGTAGACGGAGCTGGCAGAGTCCAGACTAGAGAGGTGCTTTGGACCGCGGCAGAGAGGGGGTTGAGACCCTCTCTGCCACAGGAGCCTCGGATGAGGACCGGCAGACGCCTCCCGGACTCCCCATCTGACTCTCCCGCACCCCTCCGCTCCAACCCCCGCCTCTGCAGCAGAGACGGAGACGGAGAGATGCGAGAGAGCCGGAGGCGAGAAGGAGGTAGAGAGGCCGCTGGGGTAGCGTACGGCTGCAGGCGCCCCCGCGGGAGGGTGGACCTGAACCGTCTCATCCGTTAATGATCCACTTTCAAAGTCGAGATCTCGACTTTCAAAGTCGAGATCTCGACTTTCAAACTCGAGATCTCGAGTTTGATCTGGCTTCTGCAGCAGAGACGGAGATGGAGAGATCTCTCCATCAGAGACCGCTGGGGCAGCGTACGGCTGCAGGACTTAAGTAAAGTTATAAAGACATTCACAGATTCGGCTTTCCGGGATCAATAAGTCTGAAGCCACACATCGTCAAAACACAAATGATGCCTCTATCACATCTTGATAGCATAGACTACCAGCTACAAGGACAAAATCCCCGATTTATAAGCAGTTCTGCGAGCTCGATGTAAAATATTGACGAAAATGCGCAGCCCGCAGCCGTGCCAGTGCCCAGGGACCGTCTGTAAATTGCAACAAAAGAAAAACACGCTGGACACAAAAATCAATAACTCCACAGTATACAGACGCCAAAACTTACTCCATCCATCAGAGTTCCCCTCATGGTCATACTACAACAAATATTATGTAACAAAAAGATTTGGCATAATTTTGGTGATTTTTTAAAATTATCATTAATCATTAATAACTTATATGATGATCAATAACTTCACTGTTTTACACTGCAGACACTCAAAACCCACTACACACTTCTGCAGTCTCCTTATGGTCATACTACAACAGCTGTTTTGAAAAAAAAAAAGTTTGGTATAATTTTGGTGATTTTCTAAATTATTATTCATCATTAATAATGATCAATAACTTCATTGTTTTACACTGAAGCGACTCCAAACTCACTACACACATCAAGAGTCTCCTTAAGGTCATACTACAACAGTTCTTTGGAGCAAAAAAGATTTGGTATAATTTTGGTGATTTTTTTAAAATGATTATTAATCATTAATAACTTATAATGATCAATAACATCACTGTTTTGCACTGCAGACACTCCAAACTCACTACATACTTCTGCAGTCTCCTTTTGGTCATACTACTACAGCTGTTTTGCACAAAAAGGGTTTGGCATAATTTTGGTGATTTTCTTTAATTATTAATCATCAATAATAACTTATATGATGATCAATAACTTCACTGTTTTACACTGTAGACACTCCAAACTCACTAAACAAACACATCAAAAGTCTCCTTATGGTCATACTACAACAGTTTTTTTGAACAAAGAAGGTTTGGTGTAATTTTGGTGATTTATTTTATTAAATCACCAAAATTACACTAAACCTTCTTTGTTCAAAACAGCTGTTGTAGTATGACCAGAGGAGGACTCTTGAAGTGTGTAGTGAGTTTGGAGTATCTATAGTGTAAAACAGTGGAGTTATTGATCATTATATAAGTTATTAATGATTAATAATAATTAAAAAAAATCACCAAAATTATACCAAATCTTTTTTGCTCCAAAGAACTGTTGTAGTATGACCTTACGGAGACTCTTGATGTGTGTAGTGAGTTTGGAGTCGCTTCAGTGTAAAACAATGAAGTTATTGATCATTATATAAGGTATTAATGATGAATAATAATTTAGAAAATCACCAACATTATACCAAACCTTTTTTTTTTTTCAAAACAGCTGTTGTAGTATGACCATAAGGAGACTGCAGAAGTGTGTAGTGGGTTTTGAGTGTCTGCAGTGTAAAACAGTGAAGTTATTGATCATCATATAAGTTATTAATGATTAATGATAATTTAAAAAAATCACCAAAATTATGCCCAAATCTTTTTGTTACATAATATTTGTTGTAGTATGACCATGAGGGGAACTCTGATGGATGGAGTAAGTTTTGGCGTCTGTATACTGTACAACAGTGGAGTTATTGATTTTTGTGTCCAGCGTGTTTTTCTTTTGTTGCAATTTGCAGACGGTCCCTGGGCACTGGCACGGCTGCGGGCTGCGCATTTTCGTCAATATTTTACATCGAGCTCGCAGAACTGCTTATAAATCGGGGATTTTGTCCTTGTAGCTGGTAGTCTATGCTATCAAGATGTGATAGAGGCATCATTTGTGTTTTGACGATGTGTGGCTTCAGACTTATTGATCCCGGAAAGCCGAATCTGTGAATGTCTTTATAACTTTACTTAAGTCCTGCAGCCGTACGCTGCCCCAGCGGTCTCTGATGGAGAGATCTCTCCATCTCCGTCTCTGCTGCAGAAGCCAGATCAAACTCGAGATCTCGAGTTTGAAAGTCGAGATCTCGACTTTGAAAGTCGAGATCTCGACTTTGAAAGTGGATCATTAACGGATGAGACGGTTCAGGTCCACCCTCCCGCGGGGGCGCCTGCAGCCGTACGCTACCCCAGCGGCCTCTCTACCTCCTTCTCGCCTCCGGCTCTCTCGCATCTCTCCGTCTCCGTCTCTGCTGCAGAGGCGGGGGTTGGAGCGGAGGGGTGCGGGAGAGTCAGATGGGGAGTCCGGGAGGCGTCTGCCGGTCCTCATCCGAGGCTCCTGTGGCAGAGAGGGTCTCAACCCCCTCTCTGCCGCGGTCCAAAGCACCTCTCTAGTCTGGACTCTGCCAGCTCCGTCTACGCAGCCCCCCGGGGCGGTGGACTCTCCTTCTCTCTCCGGCAGCCGTTCTTCCAAACAGCCGAGCGCACGCATTTCACAACTCAGCTGCATTGCAAATCAAACTCGAGATCTCGAGTTTGAAACTCGAGATCTCGAGTTTGAAACTCGAGATCTCGAGTTTCAAACTCGAGAAAAAAAAAAATTTCCTACATTTTCTCAAAAAAAAAATTTTTTTTCCTATTTTTTTTTTTTTTCCTTCATGTCCCCTCCAGGGCTCCGTAGAAAAATGAAAAATAAAGTTTAAAAAAAAAAAAAGTCCTGGATCCAGAAAGTGATCCGGCACAGCTGATCCATTTCATATCATCAGTGTTTCTGGTATGACTAATGATACAATCAGCTGTACTCGTAAATTTGAATCTTAAAGTCCGAAAAGGATTAAAACCTAGCATCTACCAGGGGTTTTTTGTTTCATTTCATTAACTCTTCATTTTGTTTTTTTGTTTTTTAAATTCCATGTTCCATGACGTCCCAGTTTTTAAACAGGGAAGCGGTCAGTTCTGAGGTTATATTGTTCGGCGATTTCCAATGTAAATGTAACGCACCATTTCAAGCCCGGGGTCATTTGGACTTACCTGAAGTAGGCTAAATGTAAAATAACAGCATTCTGTAGGTGTATATATTTTAATGTTGTTAGTTTTATAATGGTATTTTAATAAGCAATAATTGTTAACTGAAGTGATGAGATTTAAGTTGTTAACATTGTCCTCCAGGCCTGCAGCCAATCCCTGGTGGGGTCAACAATGAAAAAACAAAAAACAATTACAGTGTTTTTTTTCAAAATCCGAGCAATGTAAGTATCATATTGCCTGTTATCTTCCCCCGATGTGCCATATTCACCAAGATAGACTTGACAAACTGGACAGAAAAGATACTGCCCAGCAATATGTTCAGGTAAATGAAAGGAGGAGAGATGTTTTTGGGACCTACTGAGTCTGCTTATAGATGGTAAGTTTGTTTGGCTCCAGAGGGATTTTAATTTTCTGGTCCATTTTGTTTATTCTGAATTTTTTTTATTTATTTTTTTTTATTGTATGAATCTGTTGTTCAAGTGTTTATATATCTGTTTTCATACATATTGTAATGTTTCTAATCCTTTATATGAAGGCACAAGTGTGAATCATTTCAATTTTAATTTGTTATACATTTTTGAAAATTTCCTTTTTGTTAGAAGTTACAATTAAACTTTCTGTAATGAGATTCTTCATCCTGCTGAGATCAGCAAATGTTTAAATAAAACATGCAGAAGACATTAAGTTTTGGAGCGTGATTAACTCACCAGACAAATAAGTTGATCATGTAAGGCGAGTGTTATCTAGATAGCCTTTCTCTACCAATGTTAATTCAGTTAGAAAACTCACAATTCTAATGACAGCTTCAGTCCCCCCCAGTTTAAAAATCCTATCTGTGTCCCTGCCCCCCACCTCCCATGAAACAGAGAGAAAAGAAAAAATTTACAATGCTGCAATGTGTTGGGTGTGGTGTAGTTTCCCAGCATGCCCTCGGTGCAATAGACTGTTGGCATGTTTTTGATGATGAGATAAGTGTACATACTGTGTTCTTCTTATTGAAGCGTTGAAGCGTTACTCACACAAGCAGTATTCCTTCTCAGTTTCAATGTAGGTGGAGACTGTATTGCACCATTGTTTACTTAGTAAGGTTTCTAGGAAGTGTCTAACACACGTCAATCAAGGACTCACACTGATGGACTCAGCATAATTAACTAATTGGCTGCAACTGTTGCAATAATTCCTCCTTTAAGTGAAGGCCATTTACTTAAAGTTATCCTGAGCAACTCTTCAATTGTGAGATTTTAAGAGTCCCCCACTGGCGTGCTGGGCGCAGTAGTTTTTATGATGGTCGCAATACTTACACGTGAATGTGTTTATAAACGCCAGTCAAAACTCAAGACTTCAAGTGAACAGGTAAAACAATAAGGCTTTCACATAAAAATCAATGTATTTATTTATGCTAGACAAGCATAAATAAAGATGTTTTTGCAATGGCAGTGATACATCCTTAGATTTCTACATCATTCCTGCCGATTAGGTTTCCAACCTATAGAAGTAAACAAATGTAAACAAATGTGCTTGAGATTTACTCTTATTTTGCTTGATCACTTGCTTTTTTTTTTTTTATTCTCTTATCCTCTGTCATTACTTTCTTTGGTTTCTTAGTAACTTCTGCCAAGATGTTGTTGTGCAAAATATGCAAAACTGAACTAGCTCTGTGAGTTTGCCTCAATTAATCATTGCTATGGGAGGAAGTGGTGACAGTTTTATGCAGCTGTTGTGACAACAGTGTTCAGAAGTTGCTCTGTCAGTTTCTGCAGACAGAAGGACGGATGGGTCTGAGAGCTCAATGATAGTTCATAGAAATAATCAATTGTGCCATTATTAGTCAACTGACACTGATATTTCATGATCATAAAGTTATTGTGTTCAGCTTTAAGCTCTGATTATGAAATTAAAAAAGTATTAAGTTGTAAAGTCTGCAAAGATCATATTGTCATAAATCAGTGGTCTTTTTAGCAGCCTTTAACACTAAGGGCCAATTCCAATTCCTCCTTTAACCCTCAATCTTTGGCCCTCAATCTTGGCCCTCGAAAGTAAGCGTAAGGGCTATTTTGTGACTTAGAAATGGAACACCCCTTGAGTGCAGTTACATCTTCAGACAGTGGGAGGCGGCCTTACGCCAAAGCTACATCCAGTATGTCAAGAAACGTTAACAACAAAGAAGGAAAAGAAGAAGAAGAATATACATATATATATATATATATATGTATATATATATATATATATATATATATATATATATATATATATATATATGTATATGCCCCCGTGGTCTTCTCTCAGTTGGACATGCTCCGAAACACCTCTCCAGGGAGGCGTCCGGGGGGCATCCTAACCAGATGCCCAAACCACCTCAACTGGCTCCTCTTGATGTGAAGGGGCAGCGGCTCTACTCTGAGTTTTTCCCGAATGACTGAACTTCTCACCTTATCTCAAAGGGAGCGTCCAGCCACCCTGCGGAGAAAACTCATTTCCGCCGCTATTCGTTGTATGAATATAACGAAGACAATAGGATTGATTCATAACATTTATATCTTTATTAACCACTACTTACATTCCGTAGCTAGCTTTTTTGGCGCAATCCTTTTCAACGATGTCTTGGCGAAAATACGCAATGCCTTCTGGGTAAGCGCCTTACTCCCAAGGGTGGTGCCGGAGAATCACAATATTGAGGACGATACAGCCCTTGAACTTGTACCTCAACTTGACGTTCTTAGAATCTGGACAGCACTTACACTTCATGGGAGTGGGCATTTTTGAGATTGAGGGTTGAGATCGAGGGTTAAAGGGAGGAATTGGAATTCACCCTTATATTAAAGGTGGGGTAGGTGTTCTTTGAAAAAATGGTTCCAGCAATCCAACTCAAGTGAGATTTTGAAAATATACACGCCCTCCCTCCTCCCAAAGGCTCCGCCTCCTCCTCTTCAGGCCACCCCTCGAAACCACGCCTTCACACGATTCACGACTACATGAACATCAGGGAGGGAGGGAGGGGTGGGAGGGCATTGATATTTGATGGACGTATTAGGTAGCCAATAAATGTAAAGATGATCAGTACATTGATTGGTCAGAGTTTTTCTCTGATTATATCCTCTAGACTGGACCAAAATGTTTCATTTTTTTGGCAAACATTTTATTTCAGTGGGTGCAATGGGAATGTGAAAAGGTTTTCAAGCAATATTGTAAAAAGTGCTGCAAAAAAAAAAAAAAAACACCCACCCCACCTTTAAGTAGGGGGAGATAGTTGTGTTTGCAAAACAATGTTAATACCAAATGATTATTCCAGACTTGATTTATGACTTCAGTGAATATTTTCTTACCATATTTATGAGATTAATTGTTTATTTCTTATATCATTTGACAAGAACTTGATGTTCACATTGCTAATAAGTGTCCTATTTAAAGAACAATTACATACAAAACCACTTCTGACCACATGGGGGCAGCATAATAAGATAAGATAAGATTATTCATGTTTTAGCTCATGGTATAAGACACAATGAATTGCCTCTAGTGGGACAAAATAGTCTTACAAGATGAGCTGGACCATCAGAACTGATTAGCACTGTTGACACTCTAAGAATAACTCATCAAACTCCCAGCTGGAACACAGTCACCTTACTTTGGTCACAATCAGCTATTTCAGCTTAGCTGGCTAAGTTGACATTAATTTCAAGTGTCACTACTGAAACTTCATCTAAAATAAGAGGTACCAGAGCTGAGGACTAGAAGAGCTCTGCAAGGATCCTTTGTTTGATTATTTGACCTGATGTGGTCCAAGAAGATACGAAATGTAGCTCTTGATACCAAAATAATTTTTTTTTTTTTTTTATTTTAACTAGGCTGCAATTGTTTATTTTGGCTGCAAAGTTGGATATTTTAACATGGGGATCACTGGATATTGACTTGCTTTTGGAGTCGGCCCTCAGTGGTCAGTCGAGGAACTTTTCTCACTTGTGCAGTGAATTCAACCAGGAAGTTGGAATGTTAGTGCTTAACTAGCACATCATTGTCAGCGGCTTTTTCACCTCCATGTGGTCAGAAGTGGTATGGCTACATTGGATTTAACTACAAATAAAGAAATATAGAACAAAGCATTGTTTAGAGTTTTTTTTTATTTTTTATTTGACATTATAGCCCAACAATGTATTTTGAAGTGAATGTTACAAAACGTTTTAAAGACAGCACTGTACTGTATCCTGTTACTGGTGAATAATGACTTAGGCTAAACAAACACTACGATACTTGCATATTTCAGGTTCTAAAAGCATTCTTTAACTTTGTTGGCATAAGCAATGTCTAAAGGCAGCATTGTTTTTTTTTTTGAATATCAACAATATCTCATGGTTTGCATTATTTAGTTGAACATCTGCATGTGTTGCATGATCTCACTGCGCTTGCCCACATATTGTAAAGAACTAGTTCAATGTCACTCTGTTATAATCAGTGGCGGACATCATGGCGGACGTCTTCCTCATCTTCTATTTCATCTTCTTCATATTCACCCATTTCGTCAGCAGTGGCATCTTGGTACTGCTGGTACTCAGACACCAGGTCATTCATGTTGCTCTCCGCCTCAGTGAACTCCATCTCATCCATTCCCTCTCCAGTGTACCAGTGGAGGAAGGCCTTGCGGCGGAACATGGCAGTGAACTGCTCAGAGATCCTCCTGAACAGCTCTTGGATGGCCGTGCTGTTGCCAATGAAGGTGGCGGACATCTTGAGGCCGCGGGGAGGGATGTCACACACGGCGGTCTTGACATTGTTGGGAATCCACTCCACGAAGTAGCTGCTGTTCTTGTTCTGCACGCTCAGCATCTGCTCATCCACTTCCTTCATGGACATGCGGCCACGGAAGATGGCTGCCACTGTGAGGTAGCGTCCGTGGCGGGGGTCGCACGCTGCCATCATGTTTTTGGCATCGAACATTTGCTGTGTGAGCTCAGGGACGGAGAGTGCGCGGTACTGCTGGCTGCCCCTGCTCGTGAGAGGCGCAAAGCCTGGCATGAAGAAGTGCAAGCGGGGGAAGGGCACCATGTTGACAGCCAGTTTACGGAGGTCAGCGTTGAGTTGGCCGGGGAAGCGGAGACAAGTGGTCACCCCACTCATGGTGGCTGAGACCAGGTGGTTGAGGTCTCCGTAGGTTGGTGTGGTCAGCTTCAAAGTGCGGAAGCAGATGTCATACAGGGCTTCATTGTCAATGCTGAAGGTCTCATCTGTGTTTTCCACCAACTGGTGAACGGAGAGGGTGGCGTTGTAAGGCTCCACCACGGTGTCAGAGACCTTCGGGGAAGGCATAACACTGAAGGTGTTCATGATGCGATCGGGGTACTCCTCACGAATCTTGCTGATGAGTAACGTGCCCATCCCTGAACCTGTTCCTCCACCCAGGGAGTGGGTCAGCTGAAAGCCCTGGAGGCAGTCGCAGTTCTCTGATTCCTTTCTCACCACATCCAGTACTGAGTCCACCAGCTCTGCTCCTTCTGTGTAGTGACCCTTGGCCCAGTTATTTCCTGCACCACTTTGACCTGCACCAAGTGGGATTAAAAGAGAAATGATGTTGAAGAAAGTCTTACATCCACTCCTGATCCAATATGATACTTACTTTTCAACGTATTCTGAAAAATTGTTTTAATTTTGTATTTTTAGAGGGGAAAAGAGAGAATCGTGAAAAATTTGAGCACTCAAAAAGACTTGAACTCTCATATATTATATTGAAGTTAAATTAGAACTTAATTCATTTGTGAGTGCTTGTTTCAGTCTTGGTCACATTAATCTTTGATAAAGATTAAAGAGTCTCTTCAACTGTGCATCCAAGGCAAGTCATCATAAACATGTTTAACAGGTTTCAGAAACAAATCCTGTGGCTACAATCAAGCAATTATGCTCCAATGACTAAACAATTAGGGCAGGAGTTTTGTAAAGGACATCTATCCAACTCTTAAGAACAGTGGTGGATTGACCATGATTTGGATTTGTGTTGCAGCAACTGGTCAAGACCAACATTTCACTGGTCAATCACCTGTAAAACTGACGAGCAAAACATGGCTTCTACACAACGATTCCAGCCACACTTCAAAATCACCTCGGCCCAGCTGAAGATTTTGAAACGGCCCTTATAGTTTATTAAACATCCAAAGTCTGTGCATCATCCTCAGGAGAACATTGCATCTAGAGGGCTTTTGCTGGAAGAATGAGTCTGAAAAATGTTACTTATGAGCTGAAAGATTCCCAGGTGCTTAAAAAATGTTTTCAAGATTGAATACTTGCCAAAGGGAAGTTCCTCATGACTGGGCACTCTATCTCCCAACTGGTTCTCTGCCAGCTCTGTGGCTGTGAACCATCGCGGTGCATGAAGCACGCTGTGTGTTCCTGCAGAACCACTCACTCTTTTTGTTTTTACTTGCAACTCAATATTGATCACAATCAAGCTTTTTGCATGCCAGTGTAATTTGATGATCGTGTGACTACTCATCTAACACCAAAAATAAAGCCACAAATAAGGTTGAAACTAAATGACTAAAAGGGCAATGAGAGAGATCTGTTTACAACTATTATTATTATTATTATTATTATTATTATGTTGTCATAAAGGTTAGCAATGTTCAAATCCGTCATTCAGCATCCCCTGATGCAGGATGACAATAATTGTAGCTTAATTAATAATAATAATAATGATACTACTTATTTCATTAAAAATCTGACTGCAGCAAATGATTAAAAAAAAAGACCCTCCCATTGTAATGATATGTACTAAACAGTGATCACTTCATTCACTACAGCTGTTAAACATTAACATGTTGACCTTGGCATGGCTAGCATGTTACCATGCCAACAGCGATACTGAGCTCAAAGGATCCATACGCCTCAGTAATGCCTCGCAGTATGAACAGAACCCTTGTTTAGATAAAGTAATCGGAATAAAATTGATTAATCAAAAACCATTTGCTGTAACATATTATGGATGTGTGTATTTAAATAGATCGTCAATTAATTTGTAGGTTTTTTTTTTTTTCCTTTTTTTTTTGGCTCCTCTATCTTCATTTGTAACTCATGCAGCATGTCCCCCCGCCCTTTCTTTATTTCTGCTAAGTCACCAGAAGAGCTTTCTCACTCTGACACATCTGCAGGAGCATTGTGCTTGAATAACACACTGTGCAGTGTCCTGACGTGGATCTGAGCACAGCTGTACAGGATTTGACAGCAGACTGATCCGATGCTGTACGTGCAGTTGGTTCAGCATGAGCGGTGACATTGAGATTTACGGTCCACTTACCAAAGACAAAGTTGTCGGGCCTGAATAGCTGTCCAAATGGGCCAGAGCGAACCGAGTCCATGGTTCCTGGCTCCAGGTCCACCAGGATGGCACGGGGCACAAATTTACTACCTTTAGATGGTAGTGTAGGAAGGGACAGGGAGATGCAATGGACGGAAAACCGGAGTAAGATATCAACAGTCTCAGTTTGCAGTGATGACAGAACATTTGAGGTCAGCCATATATATATATATATATATATATATATATATATATATATATATATATATATATAAAACTGCTGCAGCATGCTGCACTACTTATTCTGGACCAATGGAGCTTTAGGGAGCTGAACTCTGCAGGATAAGATGATGCTGTTTATTTCTATAAATGTCTCATTCTTCTGAAGTTTTAATATCGCTTTACTTTGTAAAAATTTGCCAATGCGTCAAAGAAGAATTCTGCTGAAGGAGAATTCAGTCATCTAGATGTTCACTCCACATGCAGCAGTGGCTCAGTAGGTGATGCTGATGACAGTGTGCAACATGGAAACGAAGGATCAATAATGGCTGCTGCTGAGACAAGGGAAAGGGGCAGAGCCTTGTGCAGGGCTTCTTTTACCCAAAGTGAAGCAAAATGCAGAAGCAGCCAAAGAAAAATGTACTCGTTCACCGGGCTGTATGACTGGGAGCAACAACTCAGGGTGACCTTCAACATGCCATGCCGATTAACATGAATTAATGAGCTGACAGTAAAGCACAGTGCTTGAGGTCAGCTATACAGAGACTGCGGATACCTGTACTCCCTATGGGAAGAGACAGAGAAAAGGGGTGGAGAAAAGAAGGAACAGACACAGAGAGAGAGAGAGAGAGATTTAGCAGATTCACTGTCCTATTTTCCCCCCTGCTCTCATAGAGGGACCTACTTTACCCTGCTGCTAAATTAGTGACATTATTAGTGACATTATAGCATTCAAATGAGGTCTGTGAAGCACAAGCTCATGCATGAGTGATTAGTCATGAGCACATGAAGATGCAAATATGTGATTTACCCTAAAAGGAAACTTGGTTGACTTTTTTATTTATTTATTTTACCTGATGCCTCATTGTAGTAAACATTTATCCTCTCCAACTGCAGGTCACTGTCACCTTGGTAGCTACCCGTCGGATCGATGCCATGCTCATCGCTGATCACCTCCCAGAACTATTTAAGACAAACACATCCTGCTGACCTTCTCTTGTTGAAGGTAAATGAAGGAACAACACATTAGGAAAATGATTTAAAGAGATTTCATAAAGGCTTTTTTTAAATTTTTTTTTTTTTTTTTTTTTTTTAGGTTTTGCGCATTTGCTTGGTGGCAAAAATGCCACGCAGCAGCTGGGCCCCATCACTGCAGCCACTGCCTCCAAATCCCAGACGCACTGAACCCCACCCTGCGCCTATAGAAGTCATTAATATTTGATTAATTGAAAGTAAAACGTACCCCTCCCTTAGCATGCGCCAGATGAGCTATTCTGATCAGTTACTTTTATACATTTAAAGAATCGCTCGAAAACACCAGAATTACTACAATTACGGTTCGACTCCACGTCCAGAATAAAGTGATAACATACATACCTTCGCCCCGATCTGGTTTCCACACTGTCCAGCCTGGATGTGAACGATTTCCCTCATGGTGAGCTGCGGATGCGGGCACAGAGCTTCCTTCCTTCCTCGTGTTCACCCCTGCGTCCACTCTTCAGTCTGTTGCCGTTGTGTTTCTCCGAAGTCAGCACTTGTCTCATTTCTAGGGTGCGCGTTGAGGATAGATGCACGTGCTGCTGGTTGGATGACGTTGCGCGTGGCGCAGCATCCCTGTCGGCCAATAGGAGCCCTCCGGTTTGATGCAGTGGACCGGAGATTCATGCGGCATCATCCTCCTGACATCACCCTGTCCCACGCAAGGGAATCATTTATTTATTTATTTATTTGTTGCTTCCTTTCGATGGATTTAGCTTATTCTGTGCTGTTCTGTTACTTGTTGTTTTTTTTTTCCCTGACATGAGGAGTCAGACTTGCAAGTGCAATATTAAAAGACTGCAGTCACACCACTTGTCTGCTCAGGAGCTGTGTTGAGATGTGAACGCTTGGTATTTTTTGGTATTGAAGATTTGCATGACTTCAGGTACAACATTGTGAACGATGACGCTGCCATCAGGCCTGATTGATTTAAAGGGGGTTTGAAAAAAAAAAGGAAAAAGAGAAAAGGAAGAGCTGAGCCTTCCAGTTTCTTCCAGCAGTTTTGCTGAGCCTTACAGAAGCCCCAGCATGTCTTAGCAGGACCACAGCCCCTCCTCAGGTTTGCTGTCAGTTAGCTGGTGCTACAGTGCTGATCAGAATTATTGGCACAAATGCTTTGACAGGAGGAAAATGCATATTAACATGCATTATACATGCAAAATACTTGTATAAAGTCAAGTAGGAATTCAAGTAGCATGATGATGAATTATCTATATTTTCTTTATTCAGATGGCTATCAAGACATGTTAACACTTTGCTGAATCATTTCTTTCCATGTGCCATCTCTGGCATAATTCTTTAGAACATTATGCGAAGGCAGCAACCTAGATAATCCTTTCAGTGTTTTTCCACATTTCTGAAACTCTTCCATTAATATGTATTAAAAACTTTTTTCCCCAATGGGATTTAGGTTAATTTTTAGTGTTGACCAACAAAAAAAAAGGGGAAAAAAAGTATATTTTGTCCTTTCATAATCATATTTTATTTGATCTTAGCTGTCATAGCTGTTGGATGTGCTCCTTGTTGATTTCCTGCTGAACAACCCAAGATATTAACCTCTAATTAAACTGTTCAGATTTAATGTCTGCTTTGAGACCCTGCTTTATTGTAGGGGGGCTTCATTTTGTCACCTGTAAACAAACTGGTAAGGATTTCCCCAGAAAGACTTCAGATCAAAATTTTTTAAAAGATATTTAACATTAAACTTCGCTTTTTGTGTCTTTCTGTCAAACTGATGTGTCCTATTTGGCTCAGGTGCAGTTCATAGGTGGAAAATCAGGGTGGGGACAACTCACCCAATGGGCTTTTCAAATATTACTTTATCTTACTTTTAATTTTACTGAGCTGAGAGGAAGGCGTTTACGTACCCTTATCATCTGTGGAGGCAGAGAATTCTGGTAAAAAGAAAAAAAAAGATCTGGCAACTCTCCTCTCAATCACAGTTGTGGTTTGGCCCACATCTAATCTCCAGGAGTCATCAACCCCCATACCCCCATGCACAGACAAATGTCTGCATCAATGAAATGAAATGAAGCATCATTACAAAAATAGAAATGGGTGAAAACTCCTCCACAAAGGGATTAAAGACTAAAGAAGATAATATACTAAAAACAAATGAACTTTATTGTGGCTTATGGTGGTTTTACAAGCTGTCATACTGATCATGTTTGCTTCTTTTTTGTTAAATAGATAATGACATGGTGTGTAATATGTCTGAGAGAGTGTATGTATTCTAATTTAAGACCTGGTGACATCCAGATATATCCCTTTATTTTTTTTTTAAAAAAATGTAATTGTATCGTGAAAGTAGAACCTTACAACTTTACACGTGTGTACTTTCTTTGTCGCATGACTGTCGGTATGATTGCTTCCAGGTTTATGAAACATGAAGTCTTCATTAGAAAAGAGTGAGGTGATGATTTAAAAAAAAAAAAAAAAAAATTAGAGTTTAACCTGGGCAGCCACTGCAATTTTTCCTTTTCAATGAACAGAATTAGTCTGGTTCCTGTGGTTTTAACTTTGATTTCTGGTGGGCAGTACCAACGAATGCAGGAGAAAGTGCCACAAAACACATCCAAAATGGCATGGGGCAGGAGCGGGAACGCCAGTGAAGTGTTGTTTTTTTCAGTTTTGCAGTAGAAACTCACCGATCCAAGGTCTTATTAATGATTTTGCAGGCATCCTGGTGGCTTTGAATTGGGGTTCTTGAAAGCTCTTGTCTGAGTCATTGCATGAAGCCCACCCCACTGCAATTGGTTTGGTATGTTCTGTACCAGTGGATGTGGCTGTGAATGGGAGGAGGACCAGACCCATTTCACAAGAGAATTTCCAGCTCCTCAGGGGACAGACAGAGTATTTTATCAGTGTCATTGAATGTAGAGCCTTTCCAAGTTTAAAACTGAGTGTAAAAATGTAAAAGTCATATTAAAACTACACTGAAACATTTGCCGGGTGGCTCTGAGCATAGGCGTAATTTATGGGGGGGATGGGTGGGTCCCAATAATTTAAACCAGCCGCCACAACCCCCCCCAATATCATACCTCTTTCGTTATGTTTCGGAAGTATCCGCGGTGGCTCAACCCTCCCAATGTTCAACTCAAAGTTACACCCTTGGTTCTGAGTACAATACATGACTTAAGCCTGTTCTTAGAAAAACACTGATCAGATGTGATGAGAAAGCTGGAAGGTTTGGAGTGTAGGAAAGGAAGGTCTTTGACCTCTTTGCTTAGGCTGCTCCTAGGCTGTGGATGGCTGGATGGAAGTAAAGGAGGCGACTCTTCAAACCAGGGTACCAGTTTAATGAAATTATATATATATATATATATATATATATATATATATATATATATATATATATATATATATATATATATATTTTTTTTTTTTCCCCTAGTCTTGATGCAATAAATAAAAAGCAGGAATCACTCTGGCAGGATCCTGGGAATGGTCCAAGTAGGTCTCCTGCTGTGATCAAGACTTGATTTTCTTGTCAACAAAAGCTGCTGGAGTTTAATGAAATTTTATACAAACTGCTTCATGGATTGAAAAGAAAAAATAAAATAAAAGGGACTTTACCTCTGATAAAATAACATCACCTCAGGAGGCCTTTGGCAGTTTCCCACGCTGACAAGTAATTTTAATGACATTGGAAAATGTTCAGAAAGAATTAACAACCCACCAGTATTTGATCAATAAATAGTGGTTTATTTTAACAACAGGTATGGCTTATGTACAAGTGCATTATGTCTGTTAAAACAACAAAATGAAACCAAACAAGTGGAACTCATAAATGTACAATCCAATGGTTTTTACATTCATTCAAATCTCCAGTCAAAGAGATTTTGAGTCACTCGATGTGAGAGAAGCAAAACCTGAAATGTGTGCGCTGGGGACTTCATATTGGGTTCATAACAAGCCTTCCAGTCAATGCTATTATTTGTGATCCTTCATTTTATGAAAGATGGATGTTTCTACATGTTCCATTTAAAAGTTAAAACTAATTTCTTAGTTTTTTTTTTTTTTTTTTTTTACTTTTCCAACAATGAATATCAAGCTACCCGATCGCTGGTGCAAACATTGCTTTGCATTGCTATCACTGGCTTTATTTTTCTACTCCAAATAAAGTCAAACTAAAGGGATGCATTATCTCCACTCAATGAAACAGCTGCGTGGCAGAAAGTGGTAGTAACAGATCTCAGCAGAGACACGGTTGGACACTGCTGTATCGCCGTCTTTATACCAGAGTTGCATGGGGTTTTGGAGACGCAAGGTTTGATTTCTGGAAAATGCAGGAGAGGAAAAGAGAGACCAACACTAACGGATAATAAAGTTATGTGAGGCTACTGACCACTGCACTCAGATGCCCAAGAGTTTGTCATGAAATACATAATCGGCACCCTCTCTCACATGGAGATCTATTGCAAAAGTTATTGTGTGACTAGCTGTTTACATTTCGTCTTTAAAATGTCAACTCCTGTTCCCTTTTTTTTTTTTTTTTAACTGTAAAGACACTAAATCTTTCACCATATGATTGCAGTTCATTGTGCTTTGAGATGCAGCAGCACGGCATACATACTGTATTGCTCGACATCAAACAATTTTATGAATGTCTCAATAACGATAATAATAATAATAATGAATAGATGGTCTTTTAAAATACCACCCTAATTCAATCAACAATTGAGCTTTCATCACTTAAGCGAAGGCGCACTTGAAAAATACAACCACAAGTTTTTCTCACTCATCCACATACTCAAAGATATGTAGCCTTATTGTCAGTGCAAAGACTAAATTTGGGTGAGTCAAGTACCTGGAAGGTTCTTCGTAAGTGTGCCACAATATGTTAACAGAAAATCTGACAAGCTTGGTAATGGATTTGACTGCAGAATCACACCTTAATAGATCACTAAATACTCCCTGGATGCATTATCTACTGAGTTATATCATATTTGAAATGACAAGACATCATTCAGTTGGCTCCAAAGTTTACAGTACTGCAGAGTTATCACCATTCATTCATTTTGTAACTGGCTTTATCCTCTTTGGGGGTCACAGGGGGAGGTGGAGTCTATCCCAGCTGTCACATCTGGAAAGGCAGGGAACCCCCTAGACAGGTTGCCTATCCCATCAGAGAACCAGTTTATTATTAATATTGTGAGGCTTGTTGTAAACAGTGCAATATCCATAATCATACATCCTTTTTTTTAGGCAAGTATTAAACCCTTGAATGAAAAATGTACGACATGTTTAAGTCAAGTATACTGCCGTCCACAGGTGGACTTGAGCTTTGGAAGGAAAAAAGTGCTTCCTTAAGACAGAGTCTGTCATTTTATGAATATCAATAGGTTGATCTATCTACAGGGTTATTTTTTAAAATGTCATTTTGTCAAATGTATTGCATCTTTTAAGGTAAGCTTATTCATATGTGTGCATGAGTTACTGAATGAGTCGACTGACATACTGTAGTTAAACATGAGTTTGAAAACACACTGAAGGTTTAGTGAAGCAGAAACATTTGGTAACCACATCAAACCTTTTGAAGTCTACAGGTTTCATTTCAAAAAACAGATTTAGTCTCTTGAGATTCCATACTTAAGTTGACATGTTCACAGTCACTTTCATGCTTTGTCCCCACTGTATGAAACAAAAGTGCCACCACAATAAGGTGCCACGAATACTGTAAGAATGAAATATAGCTCTGTACAATAAGGGTGCACCATGGGAGATTTTCAAAAAATAATAGTTTGAATTTAAAAAAGAATAACTGAGTCAAGCTCAATTGTTCATTTACATACATTTTCACATTTACAAAAATGCATTCGCATACCATAGATTTAATTGGCTAAAACAACCACAAAATAAAAGTTTCTTCAAACCACAAATATTGGTCATGTTTTTCCACTAACATCACTGTTCATACAATAAACCATGTGCTGATGTGTGAGCCCAGTGTCACCTCACATCTAATTAATCAAATAGTGATAAAGCTTGCAGTCTTCTGCCTTTTCTCTGCAATTTAAAGGTAGGGTAAGTGATTCTATGAGATTTCTAACCCAGACAGGTTTTTGTCACATTCTGTGATTATCTTCTCACCATCACCATTATCTCACCACATGAAGCGTGGGGGGGAGGGAGGGACTTGGAAGTGATCACGATGTGGCGTGATTTCTCGGGGAGCGCTGGAGTAAAGGGGAGGGAAGAGTTGGCTCTCTGTGTTTTATCAATGTTTTGTTTTAAATGTCAACAGTGGCACATTCCTTAAAGGAGGTTGAACAAAACCTGAGATAAACACTGAACCAGCATCAACTAAACCCAAGTAGGCAGTTTCACAACACTGGTGATGAATTAGTTAAATTAACTCCATGTTAGTTAACTCAGGGTTGAGTTTACTGGGGGCTTATGACAATGGTAAAACTATAATAACAAAAATAATAATAATAAAAAACAAATACTTGCATTTCTGTCATGAAAATTTGGCAAAGAATAACTGTTGGCATAAATTCATTTGTGATAATTTATGTTAACAGTGTGAAGTACAAAAAATGTATCTTAAACACTTTAGATTATGAATTTACTTCTGGATTTCATTTTTATGACACCCTTTGAATGGATCTCACAGTATAGGCTTTGTTGCCATAATTAGATCCAATCCCAAAGGACATGGCAACAAATGGAAATTAAATATAAAAATATCATTTGAAATGGTCAGAATTTCCTCATAATCATAAAACCTATATGGATCTAGTCGTTTTATTTCATTTAATGTTAACATCATATGATGGATCAGTCATTGCCTTCACTCCTGTGGAGGAGCTGGTGCTCAGCATCAACTGAAGATGGTCCATTGTGGATGGAAGGTTGCGTGTTCCCTAAGATGGCGACCTCTAAGGATACCAGCGGCAGACTTGCTTTCTGGAAGACTCCCCCGAGATGTGACATTTTTTTAGAAATTGCTTACCCTGCCTTTATGAAATTTCAAAATAGGGTTTTACCAGCTATATACCCAAAAAGACAAATACTTCACAGACATCAACTTTTTGGCACCATGTCCACATTTAGTTTTGGTTAGGGTAGTTTTTGGTTTTCAATTGAAGAAAAAGGAAGAAAAAAAAAGTCCCAATTAAAATTCTTTACCTTTCTAATGGCAAAAAGTACTTGTTACATTCAGATTTTTTCCCTCCATATAGGTAAGGCTATTTTTTTTTTTTTATGCAAAAATGTAAGACAAACATAATTTGAGCAAAAGTACTAGTGATTTTTTTTTTCTTTGTCATTTTTTTTTTTTTTAAACTTCATTGCATCTCTTCACCAGATGACATGACTCGGTGATTGTGGGTATTGTCTTCAAAATGACATTATTTCCCCTTTCATTTACATCCATGTAACTTAAGCGCTGGTGATTTCCGGCGACATTCCTGGAGAGCAGAATGTACTGTCACATTGTCACAAACCAGCCTGTGGCACTTTCTCACTGCTGTGGTCTCATTTATTGGCTAAATGCACAAAGAGGGAAGAGGGTAGGGGGTAGGAGGGTGGGTGAGAAGGGAGGGCAGCTCTAAAAGACGAACTTGTTCAACTCCAGTTGGAAGCCGTCTTCATGATATACCTGAAGTCTGAGTTTGACTGTTTTGAACCCCCCCCCAACCCCCAACTCCTTCCAGCTCCTCCCTGGTGTTCATATGGGTGGCTGCTTTCTGGTGCAACACTTAAAGCTTCGTTTCCTCACCAAAGTCACGACAACGCCGTGCTGTTAACAGTGTTGTTTTCTGTTCTGGTGCTCTCTCTGTCCCTGATAGAGAGGACACCAGAGTCTATGGGGGAGGACACAGTGCAGTCTATTAGGGAGGAGGGGGCGGCTTCTGTAGAGCCCAACTCCCTAATGGGGCTTGATACCGAATCCGAGATGAAGGAAATGGCTGAGTCTGGTATAATGTCTGTGACAGTCAAGGTGCTTGATTCTGGTGTTGAGGTATGCACAATGTCTGTGACAGGGAGAACAGGAGGAGACATTGTAGTGGTGTTGTCAGCATGAACTATAGGGGGAGTTGAAGAGTCCGCTGAGGGCTTATTGTCAGAGTCAATAGGTGGAGGCTTTGAGGGTAATGGTAAAACAGTAACTGGACTCAGAGCAGTAAAGGAATGAGCGGATATATCTTTAACACAGGGAGAGGTAGAATCTAACTGAGGCAGCTGGGAGTCAATAATGGAAGGAGTAAATGTAGATTCGTCTAATGTTTCTAACTGAATGGGAATGTCAAAGTGTGGGGTAGTGGAGGGTGGTGGGTGACTGAGAATGTCACAGTCTTTCACAGGAGTAGGTGAGGGAACAAGGGATGGAGAAAAACTGTCATGCAAAGGTGAAGGAGAGTTTGATAATGTAGCGTGATCATCTTCAAGCAGAGGTGGGCAAGTCTTTGTGTTGATCGGATCGATGTCATTATCCGATGGGTTTGGAGACTCTAACGTGGAGCTAGGTGGGGGCTCAATGGTGCAGATCAGCAAAGAGGCAGACACCGGTTGGGGGATGGGAGGAGAGGGAGAGTCCAGTGAAGGGGTAGAGCCTGAGTCATCCTTTCCTGCAGTGGAATGAGCAATTTCCTTTTCTTCAACAGATTCCAAAACTATTGCAGGAAGTTCTTCTGCATCAGATAAAAGAGGGTCTGTGACGCATGGGGCTTTGTGCAAAGGGCTGGAAGACAGTAGGTGCTCTTTGCTTATGTGTGTGATGCCATCTTTTCCTAGTTTTACATGGCTGGGGGCAAAGATGAAACTGAGTGACCGTTGGGGTCTTTAGGCTCAGGCTTGCTAGGGTGCACCTCCATGAGCATGGTGACAGACGCATCCCCGGCTAATGGAGCAGCCAAATCAAGAACCGAAGAGGCGGTGGAGTCCATGGTTGACACTGCAGTGGCAGCTACCTCATGGAGTGGTGTGTCATGCACTCTGGTGTAGTCCCTGCTGCTCTCAGACTGGGGCATTGGGAGGCGCTGTTCTCCAGGTTTTCCTCGGGGGAAGTAAAGATTGCCGAGTGTAGCTTTCGCCATCAGCCAGAGTCTCTGGGAGGGGTTGGTTGCGTGTTTCAGGCAACAGGAGAATGCAAATAATGCAAATGAGAGTACAACAGGCGAAGATAATGTGGTGAAGGAAATAGCCCTTCTGGTTGTGCAACTCCATGATGGGCGCGGTGAGCATCCCAAAGCCAGCGCTGGCCAGTACCAGGCCCACACCACCGCCTCTGCAGGAAGACAGAACATGTTTTTAAATGGCCGCACATATCTAGCTGATGTTCACCAACATTACTGATACAAAAAGGAGGTTAATATATATTTTTTTGCCATGAATCCCTCTGATCTGTCACTTGATCACACAGCAGCAGAGAATGCTGCAGTACCATCAAACCTCTATTGTTGTTACCCAAACTGGCCACCAGATGGCTTCCTTGAAGCACTTTTGTGAGAGCAACACCTCTTGAAGTAAATCCCCCACACAAAACAGAGAGAGGTATTGGTATTGTTGAAACAGATGAATAATTTGCAGAATATGTGGGTAACATGTTATTTGATTGCTTCATACTAAAGTAACACTAATCCATCAGATGGACTGCCATCATAAAAAACAACAACTATGCTGAAAGCTGAACAAAGCCATTTGACAGTATTAAAAAGTCTATAAAGAGTCTATAAAAATTGCAGCACTTGTCAACCTTAGTTATTTCTACTGATCTGATGACTAAGAGCATCTATATTACCACCCCTCATCTTCTGATGGTGCAGTCCTGATCTTGCAGTGGGTTTACCTGATCACAGTCGGAGTGATCTCAGCACAGAAGAAGATGCTCAGGTTGCTGAACTGCGTGGGAGGAGAACATGCCGATGATGGAGAAGGCGACGGAGAGGTTCTTTTTCAGCTTCTCCGAGCTGTCCGCTGCAGATGAAGCAGAGGACACAAACCAATTCTCACTCAGCATCCATGTAATTAGTCAAAGGTCAACAGTGCTTGTGTATGTAAACAGGTGGCAGGAAAGCCCATTTTTCTTTACCGCTTTCTGGGGCACATTTTATTTTATTTAAGTAGCATTCTATAAAAGCCAAGACTCCGACAATATGATAAATTAGAAACAATGAAAAGTTTAAACTCCCAAGTTTACAAAGCAGTGTAATTTAAAGGACCTTTCTGAAGTTAAAACAAGTCTAGGTCTATTACTGAATGGGAAGGAGTGTCAACTTGTGTTAGGGACCAAAATAACATGAACTGAAGCAGTTTTGCATGAGAACAGAATATGTGGTTCCAGTGGTAATTAATGTTGACGCTTAGGGACACTGACCAAGACCAAGGAGAGTTTGTGGCCTCTGTTTGTAACCCTTACCTGTTCTGTCAAAACTGTATAAGTTCAGATCCATTTCAATGGAAGCAGAGGCCATGAATGCTCCTTTGCATTCATTGCCATTATTCAACTTGTACAGACTTATGACCAGATAGCTGCAACCATGCAGACATACCTGTACACTTTTTGTACACATACACATTAAATGTACTTTATTTTGTCTGTGAAGACCTTATCTACACTGTCACGTAAGTGGAATTACATTTTTTAGCCTTGTCAGAGGCTTAAAATAACTCCAGACATATCATTTTGCTGCATACACATATTCCGTTCCAACTCAAAACTGCTTCAACTCATAATTTTGTTTCCTCACAAATGTTTACACTCCTTAACTGTCTAATAACAGATCTAGTGTAGTTTAACTCCAGAATGCTCCTTTAAGATAAGATACAAAGGAAAAAGAAGAATGTTTCAGTGTCCAAAGTCTCCAGTCACTCATCAGAGCTCATGTGTTTTCCAGTCAAGATGCTACAGGAAACCAGGACGGATAACTGGAACTTATTCAGGACTTATTTACAATCATGTTTTTGATCATATTTCGAGAAACAGAACTTTAGCATCATTCCAGCAGTACAACTAGGAAATGTAATCTGGGACAAAGCATTTAAAAACACAAGTCAGAAACGTAAAAGTTAAATCACCTTAAAAATACTGTACAGAATAATAAACATGTCTCAGGAGTTTCAGGCACATGATAATGAGGTCATGTGGCAGATCTTTCAGGGCACTTCAGACTGGAAAATTATCAGTTACTTCTGTAGTTTCATTGAGTCATCCTGTATGGTAGGCTTTATCAGCACTCCTGTTTAGTTTGATTACTTCTTGAGAAACTGGCCTGCAAACCAAAACCAGCTTGTGCCTAAAATGGCTTGAATACAGGGTGTTATGAAAAAGACAGGATGATGACAAAGAGATGCTCGACTTGAACGGCGGTTCAGTGTGAAGAGAAGCAGAGAACCGGGTGCTCGATACAAAGCAGAGATATAAATGAAGATTACAACAATTACAACTAGAAGGACATCTTTATTATGGGAAGCTACACTGCTTGTGTGTGACACAGGGGGCACATGCAGCTCGTTTTCTTAAAATTCATCAAGACAGTGTAGGAACCTAACTGGCATGGTTTACTGAGTAAAAAAAAAAAAAAAAAACTTTTTCCAACTCAATCATTATCAGAACACACACGAAGGAGAAACACAACACACAAAACAGATGAACCTACCTATGTTCAGCTGGGCGTTGTACTTATCCAGCACTAGAGTTGAAAAAAGAACAACAAATGTGCGTCAGTCAGAAACACAAATGTGATAAAAACTCATCACGATCACCTAAACAAAAGTGAAATGTTCAATATAAAACAAGCGCAGATGTTGAGCTTGTCATTTGACAGAAACACAAGGAGCTCCAGGGGGAACAAGAGCATAATCTTGAATTTGTTTGGACTCAGCTTAAATATTAACATTGCTTGTGTGCAAATGAACAAACTGTAATCATTCAGAGGCCTTTTTAGGTACACATTATTGTGCCGTGTAATCATCTTTGGTTACAACACTAGAAACAACAGAGAGTAACAAAGTTTACAACAGTAAATGTAGTCAATGTGTTTGGATAAGGCATCAAAACTGCCAAGGAGTGTAATGTTTCACAAGAGAAGGCGGTCAGTGCATGTGCACGGATGAAGGTCCTATGCAGCAGCTGACCACAAAAAAATAAAAAAATACTGGCAACAATATTGACAGAAACAACATGTTTAGATGTTTTTTGAACCAGTGAGTTGCATAACAGCTGATTGCTCAATGTAAAAAAAAAAATCCATTATGGTGAAAGACGGTGAGAATTATCGCAAGGTGAATGATATTGACGGCGACTGAAAAACAGTTGCAATGAAGGGGAACACTGATTTTTTTTTTTTTTTTTTTTGGCCACCGACAACCTCAGATGATTAACTTAAATGTCTGGCAACATTATGTGCAGGATTCCTACAGGGAGCGATGAGAGTCCAGCGGGTCATGGTGGTCCTGCTACAGCACAGGTGTCAAACTGATGCATGAAAGAGCCGAGTGGCTGCAGGTTTTTGTTCCAACCATGCAGCAGCACAGCTGACTTGTTTTAGTCAATCAACTAGTTGTCTTCACTAAAGGTTTTAACTAGTTCATTTGACTGAATGAAACAAGTCAGCTGTGTTTCTAATAAAATGAAAATGGTAATAAAAACAAGGTCTTTCTTTTTGACATGGACGGTTTCGCCAACACTGCAGCAGCTTCAAGGTTGCGAGTTAAAGCAATCTTACTGAATTATTACAGTTGACACTTTCTCAGCTCTGACAGTTATTTGCATCACAAAAAAAGAGAAAAAAGATTTTAATCCCAACTTTTTCCTTTAAGTGTGAAGTAATTCATATTCGACCAACATATCCAGGAGAGAGTATCAAACACTTAATCTCGATAGGCATAAATGATTCTTAGGGGTGCACGATAACTATCGGGCCGAAAACAGGAAATTATGACGTCATCCCGATAAGTCCGATATCACGACGAATAGCCCCGATAACATATATTTCTGTCAACACGGCAGTGCCTCGCTCCCTCTGAGCCTTGAATGACCAGCAGTGAATGTTATGTTCAAGTAACGTCGGCATAATCAGAAAAACGATTACTCAATAAGGAAAATCAAGAATACCCCCTCATGCCAGAAAACAACACGTTAACTCGGTCATAATATTGGTAGCTGCGGACTTGAATTGATATTCGCAGTATTCTCCCACATGTTACACATAAAAAAAGAAAAAATAGAAAAGGCTGAAAGAACGACTAGCAAACGAGGAAACGTCAGAATTTACGTTACACCTTGAATGCACCATGCATTGTGCCGATCACAGCAAACATGGTAGTGTGGAACTTCGTTAAAGTTTCAGAAGAAGATAGTTTGGTGGTTATTTGTGATGAATCCTCCGAGCGAATTCTACGAGGAGGGAAGCACAAGCACAAGCTTTAATACGTAAAACCCGATCGGCCACCTACAACATAACAATCCCTTCCATGGAGTTTTGAAATCGCGCTAACGTAAGGTAACGGAAGCTAATGCTAACGTGCGCAAGCCAGCAGGAGTCTCCCCTCCCCTCCCTCATTCCTCTCATCTAAAGCTTCCATGAGATTAAAAAATAAAAAAATAAAAACTACTGAACCTCATTTACTTTAATTAAAGGTATTAATTTAAATGGAACCACAAGCCAAAATCTCTTAAATGTTAATCTTTTTCAATTTGTAATTTTGATGCATGTATTTCCATCAGTTCAAGGAGCCTTTATTTTTTTTTATATCAGTCAGTAATGCACCTTATTTAAGTTAATGTGAGATATCAAATAGGTTTGTTTGATAGCTTTAAGAAAATGTTTGAGAGGCTTGCCAGTAGTTTTTCATTAGAAAAAATAAATATCTGTTTATTTAAAAAGTCAAAACTATTTTTGATTTTGTTCATAGTATTGATGTAATGATCTTAGGTATATGTGTGTGTTATCGGTTATCGGTATCGGTTTTAAAAAACAGTTATCGTGCATCCCTAATGATTCTCACTCCTGTGACGTAAAAAAGAACATCTAGCAATCTCTAATTAAATACACTTTAAAAGCTTCTTCAAAACAGCATGCTTCCAGGCCCGATCAAACCTACGTCAGGAGGGAGTCACTCCTCTAGAGTGAGAGGAGTTCATATCAGAGCACATGTGTTTCTCATATCGTACTCACAGTTGACCAGACCCAGCTGCAGCAGCGATGCGAGTGCAGTGATGATCATGAACATAAGAAGGCCCCCACGCCGGCCCATCAGGCCTACGGCTGGACACAAGGCGATACACGATGCCACTGCAATGCCTGCCATTGTGTAATAGTCTGCATAGAAGCTATGAAACATAGTGGTTTCCTGGCCGTCCTGAACCATCATGCTGCGGGCAAAGCAGTGAAGGATCCCATAACCTGTTAGCCTGGGTAAAAAGAAAACAGCGGGAAAACAGTTAGGGAGAAGTACAGGGAAATATCAAGCAACGCAGTGGCTGAATAAAGGGACATTTGGCTTCAGACGGGGAGAAAGGTGCTCCGTAAAGTGTATAAAGAAGTAAAGAGTGGGCAGAAAGAGTATGGGAATAAAATGGTGTACACAAAAGGAGAGAATAAACAGCAACAGAGAAAACAATATATATGAAACCAAATAAAACACAAGGGAAGAAGGGGGAACAAAATCATTTAATATGTTGTTATCTCTGCTGAGATTTGTCAAAAAAAAAAACTGCTCAAATGTCAACATTGACTTCTTGTCACACAGGAACAAGCACACACACACAAACATAAATGTGCCAAAAGCAGAGCAAGCATCTTTGGTTGCCTAATGTTTCCTAAGGATAAAAGTCATGTAAAATTTATGTTGATTGAGCCAGAAAGGGCCCCCGTGTACGGAAGGAGAGATATGTCTGGGTCTGCCGAGCTACACATATGTGGCGTCTCTGGTGGGGGTTGGGGGGGATGTTAGATCCCACTGGAGATGAAAAAAGACAGCAGCACTAATATGGAAGCGAGGGCTGAAGATCAATACTGTATTGAACTCGCAGGTTAATGGTGGCATCTTCACATCACAAAAATGGCGGCTCTGACTGGCAGGTGTGTATAAGATTTCAGTATTCCTTTATTCCCCCTCCCATTAGCACCTTGGCACACAGGTGAATTTTTTTCTGGGTTATTAAGTAGCAGCATGTAGGATTTAGACTTACGAGTTGACGCATAGAACTACGATGTTCTTCCACAGGTTCCTCGTTCCAACCATTTTCACGATGCATGTCTTTTTGGGTTTCTTTTGAAGTGCCCTTTGCAGCTCTGGAAATAAACAAAGAAAGTTGTAACTGCTTTATTATGCTATCACATTGCTAGATTACCAGTGTCACCACAAACTCAACCATTTTCTTCCATGAAAGAAAGTTTTTTGAGTTTTTAGTTTGGACCTTTAGCTCGTAACAGGCCCATCACCTATCGGAAAAGCTATTTTTTTCCCTCGAGGAAAAGGGGGACTGTGGATTTCTTCTCCCATTTGTGTAGCAGTGGTTATGAAGGGGCCTTGACTACAAATCAGGTCTATCAAAACCAGGGCATCTTTTCTTTATCCGGATTGACTAACTCCACAAACTGGCACTGTGTCATCTGTGTCGCAACGTAGGATGTCAGCTCAGTGATTCAACCCCGGTTTTCTGACTCTCCTTGTATGCATGTTCATATCCTTGGCATCAGAAGACCAATTATTAGATGGATCTGGAGTTACCAACAGCTGTGTGGATCTTAAATAAATAAGCATCAGTTTCACTGACCTATCACTAAAGCACTAAGCAGCTGATTGATCTTTCCAAAGCTCAAGTAATGCCAAGAATAAAACTCCAGATCAATAAAAGTGTCTCGAATATGGCAGAGGCAAAAAGGGAAAGCTAGGAGGAGGGATTTTAAATAGTTTTTTTCCCCACACTATTATGGGGGATACAATCCGGCCTGACATGCCTGAATATGTTACTGTGAAAAAGCTCATCCTCACTCTGGCTATCTAACCGCTAGCTACGGGTTTTGATTCATGCCGTTCCAGGTTTGCCTTTGACATCATTAACCGAATTCTTGCTTTGATACAAATATAGCACCCCAATGTATTCATGACCATCTCTGGAAATTCCAACAACCACATGCTCTCTCCTACGCCTCCAACTTTCCAACAGCTTGTTAGCTGGTCATTCAATCATTCTGTTTCATCCTGCGATGATATCATTTCGCTTGGGGTGTTAATACTTCATCATTCAGCTCAGTTCAATGCAGATGCAACCGTGGAAGTTTTAAAATTCTCTTTCCACTCGACAGAGACCAAACAATATTTCAAACCAGAAAGCCCATGTTGTTTTTCTTTGTCAGTCAGTCTCCACAACACCGGATGAAAATTATTTTAGCTGTCCAGTAGTTTTACTTAGATTTTAAAACATTAAAAAAAAAAAAATACAGACATGGAAATGACTGGCATGTTTTTAAAATGTTTTGGTCTTTGATCTCAAACCTAACCTGCTCCAGAACAGGTTTGGATTTCTGCACAGGTTGCCAGGTAGGAAGTGAACCACCTTCATGAGAATGAAAACACAGTTAAACCCAAGGTTACCTTGCTAAGCCACTAAGCTTCTTCGTACCACAGGCTCCTAATCAAAATGGTAACTGGAGTTATGATTGCCTGCAAGGTGTAATGTATTGATAGGAGTCTTTACATCATGCTCTAGTACTAATTCAGCCTGCTCCAGTTAGTCAGTGAAAGCTTTGCAAAGAGCAGATCATTATTTTGACATAGTTTGCAAAAAAACTACAAAGATCATTTACTTTCCGAGACAAATGTCTCTGTGCTGCATCAGGTCCCATTTAATAATCACTGAAACTGCCAGTTGCAAACCTGTTGGTAAACTACGCCCGAAACCAGTGGAAAATGAGAAAGAGGATTAAAATATACCAAGATTTTTCATTCAGTGCTGTTATTCTGCATTCTCTAGTCTGGATCCTTTGAAGAGTCAAGCAAGGACAAGCCTGATTTATTACAGTCTCGGAAAATTGCGCATGTATTTTTAATGAGGAGGTTTCATCCCACACAGCTCGGCTCGTCACCTGCTGCTCTGCAAGACGGGCACGGCGGCGGCACTGCAGAAAAGAGGAACAGCCCAGCCCTCAGGTGAAATGTGACACACTGTGGATGTTTTGGTATCAGACAGCAGGTTGCCACAGAAACACACTTCTCTTCCGTGGTCATGGAACTTTCACGTTGACTCAGAAATGCGGCAGCGTTCCACACAGACCCTGCAAGGTTGTCTGTGGCTTTCCAGTTATTCCCTGGAAAAGCTCCAATTCACAGGGTAATGTCATTCCCATCCAGATCTATGCAAGAAATATATCAACTTGTGTTCTAAATATGGCCTAATCAGTGCTTGTATATGCACCACTCACGCCCAAGTGCTAGATTTGCTCTTCTGTGGCTGAAGTAAGTATGCACAGAGCACAAACATTACTTTAGCATCATATTATAATCGCAAGACAGGATAAATGAACGACATTGTATTTTTTTTCCCCTCTGAATACCGAATCAACAAAAGCGCTCTCATTTTCTCCATTCGGGGTTCCTCTTTGAGCATTTTCTTTTTTTAGTTTATATTTTTTTTAATGCAACTTGTTTAGCAGTGCTGTTGCAGCTCAGTACAAATGCAGTCTGCTGTGTTTGCTGTAGCTCCTCTGGCTGGTCTCCTGAGTACAGACAGTTAACCTGCAGTCAACGCGCCTGACCCGCATCCATCCAGCCGTCTGAGCCCGACCACCATCGCGTCAGCTCATGTTCACCCATCCAGGCTATAATGAAATTAATGAGTGTTTGAGAGTGTCATAATGTAATGCTCAAAAACCCACTGCTACCCCTGTAGTGGCATGTCACTATGGTAACAAGACAGGAAATCACCATAACCTTGTCAGTCTGTCTAATTTGAGAAAGCGCAGCTGGAGAAATGAACAGCTTTCAAACAGAGTCAACAGGATGGCGGATAACAAAACATATAAAGATTCCAGGAGTACATCTTTTTTTTTTTTAAATGTTGATTTGTTGCGTCTGTTACCTGTGAGGATGTTTTCGGTATCAAGTTCCATGTTCACTCTATTTTTCTTTGCTATTTTTCCCATGATCCATTTGGAGCGGCAGTACTGCTGAGTGGCGAGCAGCCAACGCAGTGACTCAGGGAAGATCCTGACAAAAAGACAGGGGATGTCCTCGTTAATATGACATGAAAAATGAATCACGGTGAAAAGAGTCCTTCTGTTGAAGGACTGATTGAAATCTCACTAAGTTATGGCGAGCGGTGCGACAGTAAATCTTGTTTTGTCTTACAGTGTGCCACTTTCAACATGTCCTGGATATAATGCAGAGATGAAAACTGCAGTAGTAAGCAAACTGTGAGATAATAAACTGTATCCTGAACAGAAATGAGAGCGTCGGGCACAAACACGGCACATACAGGTGGCACTGTCTCACGGCCGTCGCTTGCTGCTGCGGCTGTTTTCATTCGATATGCTCCATTACCTGCTATTTGTATTACAATGCGTTGAACACATGCCAGTGAGGAGTCCCGTACCTGCTTGTTAAAGGACTGCAGTTTATACGAAAACAGTCAGTAAAACCAGAACTGGGTTTAGTTTGGCTAACTACACAGTTTTAAGACAAGTGATCACCTTTGTCGTGGTTGTAATTAGTTGGATTACTGTGGACAGATTTAAAAGTGCAGGTTCAATATTTCTGCTCCGGTGTGGTGAGCAGCTGTTTCCAAAAATACAGCATTTGTAATCAGCTGCATTTCATTATTTGCAGAGCCGGCCACTCGCCATTTATTTGAAATTCGCTGCATGCTCTTATGAAAGCAGATTCTACCTTACTAATGCATTAAAAATCTCTGTAGTGTTACTCTATGGACAGATCAGTGTCACAGCACTGGAAACCAGATGGCCTGATGAAAAGGTAAAAAGAAGTGCCTTGTACTTCTCGTGTTCAGTTTACTGTGCAGTGCCTGAGAATTTCTAAACAATAGCAGTGGTTTTAAAGCCTCCGCGTTTCATGTCTGTTGTAATCTGTCGTCTTTTTTGACAAGCAAAGCCATGGCATGTTTCAAACAACTTCCACAGTTTAGTCATCCAACCGCTGAGTGGTGAGGATTATCGTCTTATAATTAAGTCTACAGTAGTTTAAACACACATACAAAAAAAAAAAAAAGAATAGAAGACTACCCTTATATCCACGTAAGGTCTCACTCTTTCTGAGTTTTGTTACATAGAACTATCTGAAAGGTCATTTTTGAAAATGTCAAGTGTTTTGAAAGATTTTTTTTTAAGTGGCTGGAAGAAGAATCTGTCAATCGCAAGTGAACGTCAACCAATCTGAATGGATGAAACATTCACCGCAGAGCTCCCGTTGTGGGTGGCTGTGGTTCAGTAGGTAGAATCAGTCATCCCTTGTACTTAGGTACTTACATATAGCAAATAAGTGCAGTTATGAGGATTATCATTCTTTACTTGAGGACTTTCCTTTCATGCCATCAGCCACAACATCAAAACCACAGTGAGTAACACTGCTCTTATTTTATTTGATTTTATTTTTTTTACAGTGCAGTGCACTACCGGGAAACCCTGTATCCTGGCTATCATGTGGACATTTACTTCATCATTCATGAATCTTCTGTAGAAAACAGCTTTAAAACTTGTAACAAAAACAGACAGCTCTGCACCAAATTTCAGCACGTTGCTAAGATTTTTTTCTTACCAAATGTAGAACAGCATAAGCAGCAGGGGACAGATGATGACAGCTTGAAGTACCTGCCAGTCGCGACAGAGGTACGCCACCCCGGGCATCAGGAGACGACCACCCAAAACCACAAAATTGGCCACCATGGTCATGGAAAATCGCCATCCTGGCAGGCAGAGCTCAATCCCTGGCAGAGATAACAAAGAGATGGGGAGGGAGGAGAATTTATTGTTGGTTTGCTGGGGACATAGTTTAAAAATGGGCAAAGCATTAGAGCACAACAAGTGTCTTGTTTTTTAAGATTTCTTGTTGGTGTGACACAGGGCATTTGCTCGAGTACTTTATTTCCTAAATTCAAACTTGGTGCAACAGTGGTTCAATTCACCCATGCAACAGAAAGACAGTTAAAGGTAGGGTAAGTCATTCTAATCTAGAGCATATTTTATTAGAGTCCATGAATATGCACATGTTCCCAAACCCTAACAAACTTTGTTCTAGCCAATCACAGGCACAGAGAGGGTTTGTGTTTGCACTCGCGCAGAGAGGCCTGGGAGAGGTCACAATAGGCCGAGTTTTCTCGAGGGATGGGGAGGAACTAGTTCTGTTTCACATATCAACAGAAACCAGAAACTGCTTACCCTGCTTTTAACCCTCTAACCACAAGTAAAAAATATCGAACTCAACAATAGAATAAACCCGATATAAAATAGCAGTTCTCAAAAGCAACTCAACAAATCTGAAAAACTGCAATGACAATATGGATTGTGGTATATAAACCAATACAGCTAAAACTGACTCCTGATTGCAAATAAGCCTATGTAGACAGAAAGGCTCATAGTTCATTGATCAAAAATAAATAAACTGCAGCAACAACACTCTTCATTTAAGTCATCCTCTAAATTGGCATCTCAAGGGTTGATCTGATGGCCCAAATATATTGTTGACATTTAGGGTATGAATGCATAGCACTTAAAAATAACAGACAATATTAATATTGTGCATGCAAGTCTTTCTATACACTGTGCAGCCCTAACAAATACCTATGATACCAATAACGTACCTTATAAACATCTACATCAGCAGTTTCAGTGTTTCCTCAGAGACAGCTATGGCAATGACTGTGCATGTAGCCAAACTGAACAATTTTGGAATATGGGATGTAAACCGCACCTCACTCTTTTCTACGCTGACATAAAGGGAACACAGCTGATGAATCAACCAACAAAACAGAACACACCTGACAAGGTGAGGCGAACAGGCCAGAACAAGGACCCCAATGATGATCCTATTCTCAGTGAGAGATGTTTGTCTTCATCTGACTCAACAGAGTCCCGAGATGATGAGTAATGTAACTCCCACTTTTAACATTTCACATTCATTAGGCATGAATTTTCCCTTAAGTCGCTATAATCTTTATTTTAACTTCTTAAATGTGCAACTGTCCAGCTCTTGTCTGTTAAATGTAAATATAAATTAGACTTTGGACATTTGGCTTGACACAGTTGTATATTTTAAGATATTTTTTTTTGCAATCTTATAGACCAGAACACTATTTACTAAAAACCAAAATATAACTTCACACCCACAGTAAATGACTATGCACAGCTGTTGTCCTGAGACAGTAGACAGATGAAAACAGTCAGCCGCCGTGAGGGTGAACTCACTAGAAAGGGCTTCCTTGTACTCTTTTCTCTGCTATCAGAATGGCACCGATTCATTCATGCAGTCATTAGCATGCACACCACACTGGCAGCAAGCAAGCCCAGACAGTCCAGCCCTTCAGTTACTGCAGCGTAGAGGATAGGTTCATGTCAGACCACATGACAGGAACACTAGTGTTGTGCTGCCATTCTTACTGAAGCTTTTGTCCCGTTTCATTTATCCCTTTCTGTGACTGCATCGTTACTTTTTCTAATTGGTCTCCTCCGCTGCCCAGAAACGGTCTTCAGATGGGCCTTTCAAGGTGACAGGGCCAGCATAATACAGTGGATGTTGGCGGCCGTGGAATGAAGAGGGAATTTCAATTAGGACTTGCCCCCCTCTGAGGACATGAATAATGCTCTCTGTTCACAGACACTAACACAGCTGGAATGACAAAGCCAATGAGTGGAGAGCAGGGCGATGGGTGCAAGACCCGCTGAGTTTGAACCAACTAACCTCAAGGCTCCCCCTTTTGTGTGCTGCTGGGAGAAAAGACTGCTTGGGATTTGAATTCTTCGGTTATATATCAGGTGTCACGTGCACTGATTAGGCCGTTGCATTGTAAGTGAGTTCACAGTGTGGTGAACTGTAGGAACATGCACCAAGACAAGCAAAAAATTACATTATCTATATCAAGTACACTAATATGACAGTTAGGATCCACAAACTAAAAGAACATTGATCATAAAGTAAAACAAAGTGGTTTTGTTGGCATTGTTTGGGTTCACTTTTCTTATTTAAGGTAAAGGGTCATCGTGAAATTGTTCTGATTGATGATCCCTAGAGCCTTGAATCATTTTATCTCAACTGGACTGGCATCTTCCTAAGAGAAAATGCCCCCAACCTCTGAGCTAGAGGAATCCTTGAATGGTTTCACAGCTATTTAAAAACAAAAAAACAAACAAAAAAAAAAAATTATGGGAATCACAAGTTATGGCTTCGCAGTCACAGTGACGTAACCACCCAAATATGGGAGATTTGGGACATAATTCATAAACAGCTTTCTCCCTTGTGACCATCAAAACAGCAAATGAAGGAATATCATTTGGAAAAATGGGGCTACATTCCTTCAGCATTCCTTCATGCCAACGTACATTGAACCCATTCTGATGGCTTTTTATGCTCTCTTTTTCTCCCCCTTTAAGTTTGTCAGGGGTCTGTACATACAGTGTAAGTGAACTAAACTACTGAATGATGACCAGAGGCTGTGAAAAAGAGGCCTGAGCTCCTTACTCCTGGTGACCCTAATCCTCTAACAAAACTCTGATCAGCATTCCCCAAACGCTCTGCTGTTGCCGCCGTTCTACTGATATAAATCTACCATTAACAAATCTGATGTTCTCAGTCAAGAGCGCATGGAGTAACAAAACAAATAGGATGTACATGCTCAGAAAAATTAGCAGAGTTCAATGCAGTTGTAGCAATACTGACAACGGCTGACGTTTAAATGACATCATCAGCTATCAGGCCTTTAGCCAATTAGTAATGATGATAATCTCCAAAGAAGCTTTGACTGGTTTGCTGACTTTGGCAGGACAGGTATACGAGGCACACTCTGTGGTGCAAGCCACGGTAGCCGCTAGACTTTGTCAAGTACGCAGCACACTCAAGGAGGCCCATTGTTTCACAAGAGAAAGAGATTGGTGTACCACTAAGGGCCCTCAGTGTAGCCACTCCTTGTACCAACAGGCTAATGTCATAACCTTTTTACTGGTCACATGAGGTCCATATGGCCTCTCAGCATGTATCTCTACCTAATCCAGTTCATTTGATCTGTGAAACATAATGGTTAAAATAGGGAAGTGAACAGATTTTTTTTTTCCCTCTTAAACTTTTTTTTGTGGTCTAGTTGTGATTTTTTTTTTTTTTTTTTTTTTTTTTTTTTGCTGGAAGCAGTTATATCAGCTTTACAATCAGGTGTGGTGTGGTGGTGTGCTGATATGCCTAACCGACGGTGACCTGAAGTAAATATACCCTTTTGAAATTCTAATGTTTTACATATAATGTCTTACAAACTCAGATGAAAAACAGCACTTGACATGTTACACTTTGTCATTATTTACTTTACAAAAATGTTAAACACCTGTACTGATCCCATAGGAATTAACACTAGTAACTGAAACACAAATCATAGAAATAACAGCATTCAGGTGTATTTTAACACAATGCCAAGGACAAAAGACATCAGAAATGATCTTAGAAAAACAGTTGCTGCTGCCCTCGAGTCTGGGAGGGGTTGTATGATGAATTACAAACAATCTGCAGTCCATCTTTCAGCAATGACACAGATAATCTACACTTGGAAAACATTCAAGACAGCAGATACCCCAGGAAGTTCAGTCTAAGATCAGAAAGTGTAATGTTCAGAGAGATTGTAAAATAAAGGAAAAAAAAAAAAAATCCCTGAACCAAAACTCAGTCACTCCAGGCCTCAATAAGCATGTAAATTGTTAAAGTTCGTGACAATGCAATTAGACAAGACTAAGCAAGTGTTGTGCATTTGTAATGTGTAAGTGGAGAGATTTGGCCAAAACACAACGGGATCATTTTTGGCAAATACTAAACATAACATATCGGCACAAACTTATAACAGCTGTCAAGCACGGTGGTGGAGGCGTGATGGTTTGGACATGTTCGTCAGCTGCAGGACCTGGGCCCCTTATAATCACTGAGATGACCATGAACTCCCCTAATATACCGTTAAAGCTTGGTCATATTGTAAAGAATACCAGTAGATTTAAAAAATGCAAATGCAAAATAAATAACATGACATTTTCTCGATTTGGATTGTGTCCTGATTCAGAAAAGGATTTATTTTGTATTCATAACTGTATATTACCTTTCTACCAAGATTATTGCTTTTACAATTTTGAATTCCATTGCATTTGGATAACCTGCATTGTTAATTTAAATCACTAACTCACCATCCATGTTTCTGATTCATTTAGCAAATAAAGTAAGTCTGGCCTCTGCTAATTAGAGCTTGCTACCGTTTACTACAATTAACTGAAGCTCTGGAAGAGGGGCCTTCTACATACACCCATCCTCGACAGAAAGATACACCTTATAACACAGGGACAGAAAAACAGCCACAATAGAGACGAACATTAATGAGATCAACACACCTGCACAGCTGACTCAGCGGAAAGTTTTTTGCTTGGGGTGAAAAAGAACAAAAAAAAAAAGCAGAACACAATGTGAGGCTTTAACAGTGGTGTCTGCCTCGTGACACAGACATTTGCACTCTGTAGCATCTCTCACTTCTGACAAACCTATATCACAAGAATGTCTGGAGGCTACGAGAGCATATTCCTTCCAAACCGAGTGTCTCTGGAGGTGTGGCTTTTCTGAACAGTCACATTGGAAAGAATTTTCCAGTTAAAGAATTTTAGAGCGAAACATACACAATATTTTTTTTTTTTTTTTTTTTTTGTCTGAGGTGTTTGTAGTTTGAAGAAGAGAAAGGGAAATTAGGTGGCGTAAGGATTAAAAGGAGGTTTGGAAGTGATATTCAAAACATGCTTTAAATGTATAATTCCACATTAGACAGTCAGAATATAAAGTACTTATTTGATTTTAAGTTCAAGAAAATTATGAAGCTTCCCAGTCTGCAACCTTTCCCAGATTAGATGTTAGGTAAGTGTACCGATTGCTTTAACAAATTTCTCACAGTGGTGTTTAACTGCAAATGTGTGATCTGATTCTTGTGAAGGTCACAGGATGCGGTATTATTCAACCCAGGTACCCTTTTTTTTTTTTTTTTTTTTTACCTCCAGTTTGATCATTGTGGCATTTATCCACAAACTTATTCAGACTTTTTATAAGTCACCAGTGTCCCAAAGCCACAGTTGCATATAATTACGTAAACCTGGGTGGTCTACGGGTCTTACCCAGGCCAGTGGGTAGGAGTGCCACTTACCGTCTTTTTAAACCATTGCTGAAGTTCAAATAACTACAGACCAGCGCTGTACTGTCAGCAAACAGCATGTCCCTGATTACGGTCCAGTGAACCTTGGTCTTTGCCTAGCTTTATGCTGGTTTTTTTTTTTTCTTTCAAGCGAGGGCAAGTTGAAACCTTCGTGGAGCACGGTGACTACATAGAAGAAGAAATAAAAGGGCATTGGGATCATTTCACATTTCTGTTTAAGTCACGACGATAATGTCTCAGAGAACAGGACATACTGCTCTTAAAATATCCTTCAAATTTCTAGGAGGACATAATCACATGAGAAGCTGTGGCAGAAAGCCAATGCACTGATGGAGCATGACGATACCTCTCCTGATGAGGTCAAGGGCCTTTGTCAAGTCAAGCCAAGGAATGATAAAATGATCTCTGTTGTATAGCAATTGCATAATCATTTGTGAAGCTAGAAGACCCTGCTGGGGACAAACAGTTGGGATTCTGAGTATAATTGTACGAGAACAAATGCAGCTAATTTACAATTACTCAAACAAATAACTTTTACAGATCGCTCAATAGGGAGTAGTTTTCTCCCAGTGTTTGAATATAGAGAGGCTGTTAGCACACAAACATCCTGAGGTATCCCACATTCTCCTCTCTTCCAAGCACCAAAAAGGGTCTATTGACTAAGAATGAGGTCATAGTCATTGATTAGTCTCTTATCTGGAGTTGCACAGAATGCCAACAGGCCCAAACTAGCCACAAGCACTTTCCTTTGATCTGTGCGAGCAGACACACTCAGCAAATCAGGCCAGAAAACCTCTGCCGGCGGAGTATTTTCTCCTCACAATGTTAATGTGTTAGTGTGTTTGCATGCCCCAACTAGTTCCACCACTTGCACCCTGCTCCTTCCACGCACACAGAAACATCAGCCCAAAACAAGCCAGTGACTCTCCAGAGCAACCCACGTTCAAACTGATCAAACCGCAACTCAGAGATCTGACAAAACAACATCTGAAACTGCTTTCTTTTTTCTTTTTACACTCATCAGAAGAAGGTACAAAAGGCTGCCAGAGATGACTTGGATAATCAATGAAACTACACTGAGGACATTGTTGCATGACATATCATGGGGATATGTAATGGAGTCTGCCTTACATGATACAGCGTTAATAGGTTATTGTTTTTGGCCCAAACACACATTTCAGAACAGGCCTTGCAGTCTGCTTTTAAAACAGGAAGAGGTCTTCCTAAATCCACAGCAGAGGAAGTTCGCTGAGCAATGCAAGATGCAAACTCTGCACAAAAGAGAACTTTAACCCTGCTCAGACTATAGGAGAAAAAAAAATTGCGTGCACCTTAACCCATTTATCAGAGGACAGCTTAGATTAGGGAAAAGAATGAGGACACACAACGTGTGACGGAAAATTCTTTAGTTTGGGTCAACAGACATTGAACTTTCTGCATCACCCTGCCTTCAATGGATGTTGCACCAGAAAATGCTTTCAGACTGCTGTCAGTCAGACTGTTTCAACAAACAAGAAGATGACATTCATGCAAATGAAATCATCTACCAGAGCTTCTACTATTCGCACTGCGCCTTAAGCCTCATGTGTGCACGGAGGGATTAAAAGCTGAGGTGACGGGAGGGCACCACCGAGAGAAAACACATCATTACAGCCAGCCCAGGAGAAGGCAAGGCCGACTTGGTCTGGCTAACCAAAACACAGGACACCAGTGCATGTGGGAAGCACACATAAGCCCATCATCTCATCCCAAATGAGGAGCATTACTGCATTGTGAAATGAAAGGAAATAAACACGAATGGCTGAGGCCACACACACATAATATAAATATACACCAAATAATTAAAAAATAATAATCAAAAAAGAAAAAAAAACAGAACAGATGATGAAGAAATGGGTATTCCAAAACCACCCCCCCCCCCCCAAACTATAAATGCTCATAACAATTCCTACAACATGAAAATATGCTGTCAGTTTTTTTTTCTTTTTTGTACAGAATCTTTTTGTCAACTTGTGGAAAACTCAAGGGGCATTCATGGATAAGTGGGCAGAGTGGGTGACTGCCAAACAGAAAGTTGATGGATTGATTACCATCCCTGCTGTTTGCCGAAGCAGCCTTGGGTAGGACACTGAACCCCCTGTTGCTCCAATATCTGATTTGCTGACCAGAATATGACCCTAGACTTTGGTGTAGAAGTCGTCTTATTTTCAGATATGTCATATATATAGTAAACATTTATATTGCTGCCTTTATTTGATCAGTACTATGCTATACATTAAAGATAATTAAGCCATAACTTTAAAAAAAAGAAAAAGAAAGCCCTATATATTCCTTGCTATTACCATTCATCTTATCGTATGTACTTCCCTGACTCTGCAGTAATATACAGTCTCTCATTTGCACCTGTGTAAATAACTGCTATCCTAGAAAAGTACATGTACAAAAGGTGTGTCAACGAAACTTTATGCACAGTCCCCATTTGTAATTAGAATTGGTGCTGACACACCTAAATATCTGAAACATTCGAGACGATTGCCAATCTTGTCAGGAGTGGACATCCCAGTAAGTTCACCCTATACCCACGATGCAACACTTGGAGGAACCAAAGCGCTCAGTCTCTACAGGCCTCCGTTAGAATTCAAACTGTTAAAGTTCATGATGGTACAATTAGAAAAAGACTGCTTAAATTTGACTTATTTTTATTTTTTTTTAGAGTTGCCAATAGAAAACCTCTTGTTTCCACAAAGAACATGACAAGGCTTAGTTTGTAAAGTTGCAACTGAACAAACCTCAACCTTTCTGGGACACTGTCTCTTGGACAAACAAAGCATAAGTGAAGACGTTTGACTATAATGCACAAGTTTGGAGAAAAAACAAATATCAGCCCAATTATTTCATACCATCGGTCGAGCATGGTCGTGGTATGGGAGGGGTAATGATTTGAGCATTTTTTTTCCAGCCACAAGACTGATGTATTTTACAATCACCACGCCAATCAGGAACATCTTTGTTTAACACATATATGTTTTAAGAAGAGGAAGATCACATTTTTTTTTAGACCTTCAAACCAACGGAAGGCACTTTCTTTACCTGATGACAGTACTTTGTTGTAAGTTGTAACAATGACTAAACCTCCACATGCCTGGAGAGGGAGTTAAAGACTTGAGCTAAAAAGCCCTCAAAAATTGTAAAGTTTCTTTGGGCCGCTTTAATCAGATCATTAATATTTTGGCTATTCTGTTTTAGATTCTTTTCTATAATCATTGTTGTCCTGTGACACATCACCACCTCTGGTCAGCGAGTCGTCCGACACACCCCCCATGTCATGTTGAGGCATCCCACCGGTGGCTCAGACATGTGAAGTGAGCGAATACTCATTTTTTCATTTTTACCACGGATCAAAGTAAACGGTGGTGCCTTCTCACAACATCAGCAGTTACAAATGGGGCATTACAGGAATAAGATGAAAAACATTAGGCCATTAAAAGAGGCTTCCCTTTCACACAGTCACAGGGCTGATGGACCCCTGCCACAGAACACAATCACTGAGTCCCGAGCTGATCACAGATTTCTCACACAAACACCTCGTGCAGCCAGCTAGCGTGACTCAGCTGTCTGAAGAGTAGTGTGTGTTTGGGGGGTGGGGTGGGGTGGGGGTGTTTAGGGCCAGCGATAAGTCAGGGGTTGGGTGTCTTCTGAAAAATATGCATTAGTAGGCAACACCATGATGCTGAGCTACAGATACTGAGCCCAATGCTGTGGTGCTTAAACAGGCTAGCCTACACTGATGGGCCACTATGGTATAAATAGAAGCTCTGGATCATATGACTGTGCATAGATGATGGTTTTTCTATTCTGCCATCATACTTAAGAGCCACCATACTGTATATCAGAAATATGGACAGCTGCATTAGCTCGGTTTACACAACCGGGACTACTATTAATACACAGAAACACCCGAATTCACCTTTTGCGTACTTTAATGACCCTTGGTCAAACTCTCCTAAGCTACTCATCGCACAGTTTCCACATTCTTGTGTCTTCATTTTACAGTTCACGGCTCACATTCTCTCCCTCGTCCTGAAAACCACCCTGCCACCAACTCTTTACCCATTTCTTCTGTATGTCAGTGCAGCAGTTAGCGCTAGGAACTGCAGAGCTGCCACACCACATCACTCAGTCAAGTCTTGCTGTGAGCTCGTCTCTGACAGACCATCCGAGGAGAAAGGAGAGCAGCTGTGCAAAAATTGCTCCGCAGTCTTGTAGGAGGCTCACCCGTACCTGCAGAACTCAGAGGATTTCCTGATTGATGCCTTTTTTTTTAAATTGTGGAATACAGTATTAAGTATAAAATAGTTGCTTGGATTAAATAGAAGGGTTAAAATTATCATATTGTTACTCTCTTGTTTCAAACAATGGCACGCAATGGTGCTTAGTGTTCACCATGCTTGAAATTGGACTTAATTGAACATGGATTGATTAGAATGGGGGATTAGTTTAATGTCTCCAGTGTATCCACAGCTGAAGCTGGGACTTTCTTTTATAAGAGGCAAAGCGAGGCACAAAAGAGCATGTGGTTCATGATGCTGCACGTCATATGACTGTCCATGTCAAGACTACAATTAATATTAACTTTGGCGAAGCTCTTCATATGTGGCCCATGGCTTGAATTAAAAGAACAGGCTTTCACTGGAGGTGTTATTAACCTAGTAACTCAAGGCCTCATGTTAAATAAAAAAAGAAGTTAAAACTTCTGCTTTTATTGTAATTACCCTCATATATATAAAAAATTATCCCAACATAATAATAAACTATACATCTGAAAGTTTTATTGCGTCATGCTAGCTACTCCGGGACTGAGAGGTAGATGTAGGTCTATGTTTCATCAGTTCATAATGGGTTAAATGAATGTCTTCTTGTTCCTGAGTCCTGAGCTCAAGTGTAGTTTTGTCAATACACAGAGACTACGGGGCAAATATCATGTGATGGTGGCCACACATGATTGGATATAAAGGTGAGGGTAGGCCAACACAAAACCTCAAATGTGCACCTAAACAACAAAGCTCTGCTTGCTCAAGCCAAGCGTAATCTGATACTGTAGTGTGACAAGAACCAGTACTGCAGCTCATGAGAAAAAAAGTTTTGCCAACACAAGGAACCAACGCATGTGGGGAAATGACTTATTATTATACTTTGCATGATTACATTGAGACTGAAATGAGAAACCCTGAAACAACTTTAAGTAGGAAATGCACATAACACACATGTAACTGTTCATTTTTACTTGAAAATGAGGAACTGGTAGTTTGATTTATGTAACAAAAAAAAAAAAAAGAGTGAAAATCCTTTATTTACTACGAAAGCAAAATGAATCAACAAAGGTTTATTAACCAGACTCCACATTTCTGGTGCTGGTGTTTTATGCAAATCTAACAATTACTGTCTTTTTACATGAACATCAAATATGGGTACAAGAGTTCGAGTTGCAGTAGAGCTGCATATAAAAGCTACAGGTTCGATAATATTACATTCTAAATACTTCAGACCTGCTCAGACCTCTGATCACACACAAGCTTCATTTACTTCATTTACTTTGTAGTTACTGCTTTTCAGAATTTGTAGACTGTTAAAAAGAAAAGAAAAAAAAGCCTGGTTTATCTACTAAAACAGGGGATATGCCAGAGTGGAGAACCTACGGTGTAAGCTATGCCCATTTTAGCGCAGGTTTTTCCATACACTCCTTGAACTGTGCGGCTCTCAGCTACTACATGTAGAACTGATGTTACATGAATATTCTACACCTGGTGATACACTTTAAAATATATATTTTTTTTTGTATGACGTACATAATAAATGAGACCAACATGCCTGACACTGAACAAGTGACGTCCATCTACGCGTGACCCGAGTAAGAGAGGTGCACGTCACCAAACAAGCGTGGCACACGTGTCTGAGACCGAGAAGAGCGTGAAGGCATGCAAGTGGTTAACGTAAGCGAGACTAAACCAAGTATAACCAGGCAGTCTAAAAAGAAGTTTATTTCAGGTTATTTTACATACAGTACAAATCGCCGTTGCACATTTGATACCACTAATCCTTTTTAGATGTTTTATAGCAGAAAAGAGAAGACGCGGGCCGCCCCGATAGCACAGTGATTAGGGCAGGTGGCCCACGTACCCGAGGCGACAGTCCTCCTGCAGCGGTCGCAGGTTTGACCCCCGGCCTGTGACCCTTTCCTGCACATCTTCCCCGAGTCAGCTGAATGACGGCTGATCCACAGTGGATCTGGTTGTCTCACGAGTCTGCGAGTCACTTGTCCTGTGAGCTGAGTCACTCGGCCCTGAAATTCACGGTCGTATGACCTACTATCACTCCTGTGAACCAAGCGACTGCTTGTCAGAGGAACTCTACGAGTTCTCGTTTTAGCTTTGGCAGTGCTCGTTTTGGATGTCATTGGCTAGCGGTTGAGTAAGTAATATTGTAAGGGTCCTGAAATCAGAGGTGAAAGTCTCTCCACTGGAGTACCCTGGTGAGCTAAAGGCTGTCCAGTCGGTGTCCTGGGGGAGATGGCTGCTTTCAAGCTGCTTCACAAAGCTTTGCCCCAGAAACCTTATAGGCCAATACGAAACCAGTCAGTGCAGTCTTTCAGTACAGTTAACAGCCTAACAATCCATGTTATCTTAAGAATTAAAATGACTGCTGTTAAATCTTTATTCACAGTTCACAAGTCAAAGCAAGATGATGCTGAGCACCAAAAGGCTGAAGTGATGACAGCTTGCCATCAGCTATGCCAGCCATCAGTCTAATTATGTTAAGTAATTAACAATCTAATTATGTTAAGTAATGAATAATAACTTATCATCATTAACAAAAATAATAATAAATCTTTATATAATTGTTCTTGATGTGGTACATAAGAATTATCCCTAAATACAATTATAATGGATTTGAAATCTAGTTATGGAGACCAAAACTGTTATTTACAAAACAAATTAAAAAAAAATTCCACATTGATCCCAAACCAGCCCAACCCCAAAAAAAAAAAAAACAAAAAAAAAAACTGGACAGTCTAGAAACACTGGGTTCCTACTGTTTGCCATAAAGCAGTCACAAATCTGTGAAGCCACAACTGACCAAAGGAGCACAATAGTACATGAATGTAACAGAACAACAGGAGACAAAAACTAAAATGATCAAGCAGCCAGGCACTAATAATCAAACGGTCTTGATTACCTGATCATCAGCAACTGTGAGTACTTCTCTTAAAGCACATGTTTTGACGGTATTTTGGTCTGAGCATTAGGACAACAACATAGTCAACATAATTCCAAAGAGAGGAAAAAAAAAGGGCAATGTCATTATAGAAGCAATTATTGCTGCCCATCCATCTGAGAAGAGTTAGCAGGCCCTATCAATAGAGAAATATTATTCACAGATGGAGACAGTCACTGATCTTTCCAGAGATGGATGGCCCACGTGGGTTTACCCCAGGCTGTGGAGCGCTAAGGTATAGCTAGAAAAATGCTGCACGTGTTTGGCTTGTTTTGAAGGGTTGCCAAGAGAAAGCCCCTTTTCTCTGACAAGGACATGGCAGCACAACATAATTACGCAATAATATACACTTTGGCAGTTCCAAGTGTTTAAATAGAAACAAATAGAAGGGAAGCTAACTTACTTTCTTGTTGTTGTTTTTTTTTATTTTTACCTCACATCTGAAAGTCTTCAGTTCTAACTGTCTGGCAGGGAGTTTCAGGTGTTATGAGCTGCTGTTGTGCTTTAACCAGGTGACACTAAAGGTGAACTCTGGCCATAATATTACAGATAGTGAAAACCAAAACAGTGCTTCAGTAAAACTACCTTAGCTGTCTATCACAATAGTTAAGGGGTGATGATTTGAAGCTCCAAGAGGCACCAAAGCATTAATTCCGTCCCCATTTTTATACAACTTATTTCACTGTGGACTGAAGGATGCCTAGATTCTTTGAGATAACTTTGTATCCTTTTCAAGACTTATGCGGATCAACTAGCCTTGATTGTAAGCCTTCAGAGATCTCCATGGTTGTCACAAGCTTATTTTTCTTATAAACAGCAATGCTAAAATGTTTGAGTGTCTTAAGTAGCTCTTAACCACATCTCCAAACTTATTTTATTGAATGGAAACCAGGTGTGAAAACGCCTCACTCCAATGAGCTTTTGTTCGACTTCTTCTCCAGAACTAAGAACGATTGATGAACATTTTCAATAAATACACGAATAATGAAGTGCTTTGCAGCTGAGCTTGAGTGCAAGAGAATATCCATCAATGCCCATTGTCTCAATAATCAGCCAGTGCACCGACAAACCCCATCCTTAGTCCAGGAGGGGGAGGAGCCAATAGCCAAACCCTCACCACCCAACTAAGGCTCACTGAGCACAGCCAGGGACTGGGAAATGTTTGTGGATCTAGGTCAGAGGCTCATTCTCCCTCTAGAGATCCTAACAGCCACCCTATGACCAGGTCTGGTTCTCTTATCTAACCCGTGCTAGCATGCCTATCTTTGAGCTGACAGTCCCCTGGGAGGATGCACTCGATGAAGCCCTTGAGCCAAAAAAGCTGCAATACTCCAGTTTAGAAGGCAAAATTGAGGACACAGGCTGGAAGGTGAGGGTAAACATGGGGGGGGGGGGGCTTTGCAGCCAATCCAACAGCAAAGCTGACTGTGGATGAAAAGGAGGGACTCCATCTGGGCCCCAAAGCAGCAATGGCATTATATGTAAAAGGGGCCAGAGCAGAGAGGGACACACCTGGCATGCCAGATGTTGCTGATGAGCCCTCTAAAGGTGTTGTGGGCTAATCATCAAATCAGGGTGCCCACCTGATGACACCATTAAAGCTTTTTGACCTCTTCTACATTCTACAAAACTCTCCCTCTTCTTCCGAGGCCTTACATCCCCATTGTTCCCATCATTTCCTCCAAGAACCTGCACCACCTGGCAGCCAGATTCAGGAATCACTCAAATCAGAAGTGGTGTTGATGTCAGGTGTTGTAACATACTGTCCTTTTACTGAATCTTGACTTGTGATTTTTTATTCTGTTCCCACTTGACTTTCAACTTTATAATCTCAATGCCATTCTCGATTTCACTAGATTAAAAAAAAATCAAAACAAAAAAAACAACCAAAACAAATGTTCACATTAGTAGAAATGTAGTTATACTGACCATACAAAATTACAAGCACGCAACCCAGTCACCTCATGCTGCTAGCGACAAGCTGAGAACGACAGACTTACTGAAGCATAAACTATAGTCTAATGTGAAACAATAGATGTCATTGTCAAGTTAAATTTAATAAAGCCTCCTGCTCTATAGTTCAGCTTCCTTCACGTACCTCCATCTGTCGTACCCTTGCTCCTTTGTCCTGAGAGCAGACTTAACAGTAATTCTATTTTGGTTGAGTGGTAAAGCTTTTCAAGCTTTACAGTGAGAAATAAATTAGGATGACAAGGACACCGGGGGCCTTTTCCTTCATCATTCCTCTCTCTTTGTCAGCCTCCCTTCCCTTGCACTTGTCCAGCTTTCCACTGCAGTGGACAGTTACTCCAGCCAAAGAGGCTTTTAAGGATCCGTTGCCGAGACCACAACGTTCATCAACTGCAAGAGCAATTATCAGGGTGCCATCAACAAGCCCCTTCTCTCCCACTCGAGGTCAACAGTTGCACAGAACAGAATCGTTCAAAAACCTTTTCTGTCCAACAAAAAGGTCACACAAACAGAGTAGATTAAACCCAGCGAACATTACAGTGGCCACGTACGTTTCTTGCAGCGAGGGGTGAAACTGTTGTTAAGAGAAGTTACCGCTTCATCTCCAGGCCCTTCTGTCATTATTAGAGTATTGATCAGCAGCAACGAGGATTCAAGTCTCAGAAAGAGACATGTGCTGGTGCACATAAATGAAAATGAAAGGGTTCAATTTAAGGGTAAGCGGGCTGGCACTTCCTCAGTAATGAGAATATATGCCAACGCAGGCCTTCAGTTTAATAAGTGTGAGATGGTCACTGCAACACAATAACTCTTCTTTTAGCTGATTGCAACCCTCAGCGAAAGTCTGGAATTACAGTGTAATAGGTTTTTGATCAAGCCTGTCAGGTTGTTTGCAATATGCCAATAGAAATGATGAGGACCGGAGCGCATGGGCAAAATTAATATTGAAACAATATTTAAAAAAAGAAAACACATTTATACGTCTACGCACGCATCAAGATGAAGTGATGACACATTTTGTATTAAATTAATTAATAGCCAGATTTATATTTGTTGAGAATTTTGTCACAGTGTAAACAGACTGTAATACTGACGAATAAATTACAACAAAAGCATGACACTAATATTGTACTTACACAGCACTAATAAACTTTGAACCTGAAGTACAATCAGTGCTCTTATTTCCTTAGAAATGGAGTCATGTACCAAACAGCCTGCCAACAGGAAACTAAAGCAGGTATGCCAGCAGGTGAGCAATACTCCAGCCTATTTCCTTCCCTGGACTACATTAGACCTTTATCCTCATCACTCGCTTTGGTATTGCTGTTGGGGTTATTACTCATCAGCAAACACTAAAACAAGGGATCCTGTACAAACAAGAGCAAAACAGCTTTCAAAGGGTTAAAGTGCAACCTAAAATGCCAGAAGCAAAATATCTTGGATTCCTGAAAGGCCACCCACTCGTCACCACCCAAGAAACTCTGGATGATATTATTAAGCAAAGTAATCAATGTACACAGTCACCATAGACAATAATGGAGTCCAAAAGCCGTCACATATAACTAACTTGAACACCCAAGTGAATTAATCAGAACCGTTTTTCCCTCGTCTGCTTGTCTAGTTTGCTCTAACTTTGACACTGCTCCTTACACTGTAACTGTCCAATTACATCAGTCTGTCAATCCAATAATGATTGAGACATTCATCTAGATTAATATTTGGATGCTTTAACAGCCAAAAGTAGCTTCCATGAGACCATGGATAAACCGTCTGGCTGCTGAGCATCTGTGGCATTGCTTCCAGTGTCAAAGAGTTAAAGCTAGGTTAAGTGATTCTACTGTAAATGGACTAAAACAGGTTAAATTAAATCACGTCTCTTCACCAGAAATGTGTGTATAATCAATGCACAGAGGGCTACAACGAAAGCAGAAATGGAGTTACTTTCAGTACCCAACACTGTATCCATGGGGACAAGCCTGTAAAATATGGCCACATGAAAATTACTTTAAAAAAAAAAAAAAGAAACATTACTCTGTCACCTGCAAGCAATAGTGAAGTACAGTTTCCCTATGAGCAGACCATTAGGCTGCTTTGTTTATTACTGGACCGCAGAAGCAAGCCCAGACAGCTGAACTAAAAGTGAGCTGGTGGTTGTCTGCCAAAGAGGTAATGCTGATCAGTCACAATGCCATTTGCTTTGAGTTTCAAAACCTCCGCGTGAGACGTTACAGCTGGTAAACGTGTGGTTGCGCAAAGAAAAAGTGAACTGTGCCCACTGTTGCATCCCTGAATGTGCACCCTTGTTGCAAATTAGTGTGTCCATAGGTGATATGTTCCTACCAATGCCAATCAAAACCCAAATATACAAATACCCATAACTACTTCTATCATGTGACTAAAGACTGAATACCCATTAGATTTTACCACTTCCCCATTGTACTGAAAAGTGAGCCAGAAATTAGCAATTTGTCTTTTGTTGTGTTTTTTTTTTTTTTTAAACCAGCATAAAAGGACTGGATTTACTTACTGAGAACGTAGAGAGAAAGAGTGATCCCTGCCAGGCAGAAGCCTTCAAAGAATCGCAAGGTGCTGAACATGGGGACGTTGACAGAGAAAGCCACTGTTAGACCGAACACGAGCATGAACAGCACTGATATGATCAGTACTGGGTGTCGGCCAAACCTGCAGAATAAAATACAGGTGAAAATGACACTCTTTATATTGAAGATACATTTTAATTCTGCTTGTGTGTCGGTCAGGGTTGGTGTGAAATCTTACCAGTCTGCAAGTATCCCAAACACCAAATATCCAAATATTGATCCCACCAGCAGAGAGAACTTGGCAATATGGACTTTCCATGCTGAGTCGCACACCAGATTCCACTGTAGAGAAAAACAAGAGAATTAATTATGTGAGTGGGGATGATTGAAAAAAAAAAAAAAAAAAAAGATTAATTCAGCATCATAACCACTCAAAACACACCAATATCTAGGTGTGCACGATAACTATCGGGCCAATAACAGGAAATGATGACGTAATTTCGATAGGTCCGATATCATGACGAACAGCCCCGATAACATATATATTTTTGTCAACACGGCAGTGCTTCACTCTCACTGAAAACCTGAGTAACCAGCAGTGAATGTTATGTTCAAGTGACGTCGGCATAATCAGAAAAACGATTTCGCAATAAGGAAAATGAAGAATACCCCCTCATGCTAGAAAACAACTTAACTCTGTCATAATTTTGGCAGTTGCTGACTTGAATTAATATTTTCCCACATGTTACACATAAAAAAATAGAAAAAATAGGAAAGGCCGACTAGCAAACGAGGGAACGGAGGAATTTACGTTACACCTTGAATGCAGCCTGCGGCACAGCCTGCTGATAAAAACAAACAAACATGACGGTGTTTCTATGGAACTTCTTTAAAGTTTCCGAAGAAGTTAGTTTGCTGGTTATTTGTGTCAAATGCTCCAAGCCAATTTCACGAGGAGGGAAAAATAGCCCAAGCTTTAATACGTCAAACCCGATTAGCCATCTGAAACATAACCATCACTTTTGAAAGTTTTGAAATTGCTCTAACGTGAGCTAATGTGAGCTAATGTGAGCTAACGCTAACGTAAGCAAGCCAGCAGCAAAGAATTTACTGGGATTCATACACATCAACAAAGCTTTTGAAAAATCCAAGAAATTTGTCAAAGATGACCCACATGCTAAGATGAAATGGGTAGAAGGGAGAAATGTTTGAATCTAACTTGTGTCAGTGCATTCGTTTTCAATGTATATTTACTTTTTGTATACTTCTGGAATTCACTTTTTCAGTTTGTAATTTTGATGCATGTATTTCCATCAGTTCAAGGAGCCAAGTTTTTTTCTTTTATATCAGTCAGTAATGCAGCTTATTTAAGTTGATGTGAGATATCAAATAGATTTATTTAATAGCTTTATGAAAATGTTTGAGAGGCTTGCCAATAGTTTTTCGTTGGAAAAATAAATATCTGTTCATTTAAAGAGTCAAAACTGTTTTTGTTTTGTTCATAGTATCGATGTAATGATCCTAAGTATATGTGTGTGTTATCGGTATCGGCCTTTAGGGAGCTAAGTTATCGGTTATCATATCGGTTTTAAAAATCAGTTATCGTGCATCCCTACCAATATCTATAGAGTATGTCAAAGATGTTGAAATTGGAATTAATTTTTGACACACAATGACTTCTGAAAGGTTTTGTTGCATTTGGTCTTCGCAGTTCAACACGATGCCCTTTATAACAGAAATCAGGGAAGAAACTACATGAGAAAACACTTGTCATTGATATGATTTACTCAACTCCTCGTAACTGTGGAGAATACAGCAGACGTGCCCGCCTTTGTGTGCACCACGTGCATCATTTCGCCCCACAAGTAGAAATGAGCTGTTATTAATAGACATAAAATCACAAAAAAATGATTGAGGAGCCCACAGCAGTAGGCGGGTGTGTGATGGCCATGGCAGGTGCCGAGTGTGTGACCCTCAAATCTGCTTCTCAACCACACCATCTCAATCCAATCAAATACATAAACAAATGCTGTATGCGGTCAAATTTTGAATCTTCTTATGCAGCAACTCTCCCTCGTGTTGACGTTCAAAATGTTGTTTATTCTTCCAGTTTTCTTCAGACTCTCATAGCCTCGAACCCTAGTGACCTGTACAGAATGGAACAGCTCTGGGATTACCCTGAGCTACCCAGCCGTCACATGAGCCAGACATGCCACTCATTCACGGTTTCAGTATCAGTGTCAGCAGAGGAAAAAAGACAGAGGGAGCAAAACAAGTTCCTGTTACGCAATCGCAGGACAACCAAGAATGCCTGAAAAAGAGAAAAAAAAAAAGAAAAAAGCTAAGCTTCTTTCCTCTGACACCAACAATCTGCTGATGTGAAACTCAGACTTAAACAGGGACCAGCGCTGCAAGCATGGAAGTTTGGTGACAGTGCAGAATACCCACGTGCTGGTGACCACAGACAGATGGCCAGTGATGTAAAACCCCTACATAAGCATGTCCAAGTAGCACGCAAAGCAGCGACATCTCATGAGTGATGCGCTCTTGGGAGTGTGTCACCAGATTAGCAGAGTGTGGGTTTTTACTGTAAAGCCTCATTAGTGTGCCGTGTTTAGAAGCATCAGACAAGCACCATGAAATGTCAACTGTGTCTGATTCCAAGCAAATGCTCCAACAAAGCTCATACAAAACCCTAGATGGGTATCCGTAATGTACAAAAAAATTCAAAACACGAACACCTAAAAGAGGAATCCCATTGCAGAATTTTTTCAGAATCAAATCCACATAGTTTCTCAGCTCCATGCCTCCAATTTCTGTTGCGTGCTAAGTTCCTATTGTCTTGCTCATTATGTAGTCCTGAATACAAGTCAGTGTCCTGAGTTGGGTTGCACACATGTGAGTCTACTAGCTGAGAGACATGGCAAGGGTAAACCCATCAATGATCAGTCTCCAACAGCCAGGATCAGATGAAGGCGCTTTCCAGCCACAGCTGCAAATTCCTGCACTCACTGAACTACAAAGTGGTGGGTGGAGGTTTCAAGGAAGAGGGAGCGGGCCGAGGGGGAGGATGATGGAGGAAAGCACAAGGGGATGAAGAAGAAAAAAAAAAAAGAAAAAGACTTTTCGGTGTCGCACCAAATGCACAAAAGATACAAAGGGAAATGGAAAATAACAGAGATGCTGATAAATGTGGAGTGGATGGCAGGCTGGGAAGAGAACGTGGGATAAGAAACGATTTGAAGCAGTTGTGTGGATAAGGGAGAGAGTGCTGCATAGTTACTGCCTAGCAACAGAGCATCGCTGAAGTTGTGGTCTGTCTGCTTCCAAGTTTAAGTTTCATCATAGCTGCCACACCGTCACAAAGAGGCTGAGGACCTCTGTAATGTGCTGGTTACATAAGTTAGAGTATAGGAAGATAATACAGAAATGAAAGAAAAGGGAAAAACCTATAGATCTCATATTGACATTGCATTGTAGCTTTGTTGCACAACATCACATGAGCCACACGTGTTTGAAAGGCTGACTGAAGTCAGTTATATTTTCATGCAATCGCCAGTGACAGATGGTGAAAGAAGAGACCTTTGGCTGACAGTCTATCGTTCATGGCCTCCTGATGATGACAGTTGTGCTTAACAGCACACCGCTATCACCCAAGAGACTTCAGGACCATCGACAACCAACAAACCACAATCTGAATAACACAGGACAATCGCGTAAACAACCTTAAACCCCGACCAAGGGTCGGACACCCCGCAACGTTCGTGCCTGCCGGTTACAAAACAGCACTTATCTGAAACCAGCCTGCCGCACACACACTCTTGTCTCACACATGCACACGCAGGGACGCCGCGGTTTTATCTCCCGGTCACACAAGCGTCTTTTCCTCCACAGCTGACGCCGTGAGAGGCTGTCGTTGTGTGCCGACCGGGTATATGCGGCGGGGTCGTCGCCTTTCGACAGCTGAGGACCATTTCAAAAGAGTCTCACACTGATCCAGGGTCTGTGGGGGAGTCGACCAGCTGGGTAAACAGTATGAGGGACACGGAGCAGAGAGACCCGCAAGGGTGTTCGGCTACAGTATCATCTTTCAGATCTATGGGTGTGCGGCCTCCTGCACGGCGATACTGGCTGTGGGTGTACCCAGCAAAGTGCTCTTACGACATATCTACCAAGTACTTGTCACAGAATATAACATGTACATCATAAAAAGAATAGATGTTTCAATATCCTCTGTTTTTAAGCTGCAACCTGAGTAAAGTTTGCCAGTGTTTTTCCTTTGAAATGACGCAACAGCTGCTCCTCCATTCATCAGTGAACAGATTCATTGTTTAACTGTTTACCTGTGTTACCAGTCTCATCAACCACATGGTAGAGATACACCCGTTCCAGTTTTCTTGACTAATTCTAATTTGGGATTTTCTTAAAAAAGGTTTCTAATTTTCTTTCTTTGAACCATAATCAACTGCTTAAGTCACCTTTGTCAAGAATGATAGGTAGCAAAGGCCACAGGCTGTATGCTCTTAACCTTTGTTAGCTCACATGACTAAGCATGCTCAGCAGTTTTGAATCAAGTTTGTGGTCTCTATATGCTGCTATTTTGTACCTTACAGCCTGTTCTTTGCTATTCTGTACTCACAGTTTAAAAATTGTCTGATAACAGTCAGAGCCGACTGGACAAAAACTGACCAACTCCAATCACCAGGCCATTAACTGTTACATCTTTGCCGCAAGGCTACGCCTAAAAAAGAAAAAAAATATATGGTGGCACTAAACAGCACATAGTGAGCCCCATGGTGAGTAATAAACGTGTTCCAACGCAGTACCAAGGCAGGAAAATACAAGAAAATACCACTGCCGAGCTGATAAGACGAGAACGGTAAACTGAATTATAAATATTAAGAGCACCATGGATCTTAAACTAATGAATCTTATTTTCATAGGAAAGCCAAACTCATGAGGGAGCAGTGGAGGTTAATCTGTCTTTGGAAGAAAGTCTCAGGCCCTTCTTTCAGAGGAAAAACTCCTACCCATCCGAGGAGGAGCTGAGTGGGCAGGTTGCACAGAGACACCGTCTCTCAGTGATGATACAGTCTCATTTCTAAGGCTCAGCTCAATTAAGGAGGACCCCGAGGAGAGCTTCGACTCAATTAGGATGGGTCTCCACATCAGCCACTCTGAATACTCCACCATCACTCCAGCCTCCATCCAGGCCCCGTTTATGTGTCAGCCTCAGAAACAGGGAGCGAGCTTTTCCTGCTGTCCTCACCCATGTGGCGCAGAGTAAACGTATCGATGAGTGGGTTACATGTTCGCTTCGTGTTACGTAAAAACGATCAACAGCGTACCGAGGGGGTCAGAATGTGTTGGTACATTTTGACAGAGACGCTGTGAAATTTGTTCAGTGTTGGCACTCAGCTCTGCTTTTCAGGGATCGAGTGACACGGATAGCTTGAGCTCACTCATGTGGAGTTATGCCGCTGCAATGCAAACACAGAGAGAAATGCCAGGTCATCACTTCCCGCTGTTGTGTCCCGTCCTAGTTCTTGTGATGTGGTCGGAAAAAAAAAAGGGGGTTCTTGGAGGACACGGGAGCAGGCCGTCAAAGCGGACGGGAACAGCGACAAGCGGGATCAATTTTGCCTCAGTTCTGGCTGCTCTTTGGGGGTTTGCCCGCACCCCCCATGCCATTCATTTTGTCCCCGACGCTGACCTTGTCAGAACATAGATGGCGTTGGGTCAGGTGAGACGGGCAGTGCGCACATCTGCAGCGGTGGCAGTGTCAACATGACATTCTCGGGATGTGTGCGCAGGCAGTACAAATCATAGTATCAACGGGTCACGAGCCAGCATGACCAGCAGTGTTTCCATTCTCCGGCCTTTGTACGTGACACTTGTTTTCATTTTAAACTATGAGAGAGCTGGCTGCTAACAGGGATCCACCCAGTCGACTCTCCTCACATATGACTTCATGTTCAGCTGCAGTTTAAGAGCGTTAAAGCCCAGCGTTTGTAAAACAGCTTACCCCCCCCAACTCCCTAAATTACCCTGTGGATGATAAATTAAATCAAGTATTAAACCGCACCTCGGCTCGCAGCTAAATTAAAAACGCCACGACCACTCTTTACTCGCTTTATTTCAGTGGAGGAACATTATCAGTTACTAGCAGATGGACTGTTGGCATTAAAGTGAATGCAAGCTCAGGGTACAAGACCCCCCCCAAAAAAAAAACAGAGTGCAAAGCCCTGCCTCAAATCAAACTCACAGTGATAACTGTTATTGTGACATAGATGCCAAACTCTGAAGAGGTGACAGCCACTGCAGATTGAAACATGATTTATTTTTGCTCTGCATCAAGAGTTGTGACTTTTCGTTATTGTAATCTTTCTTTTCAGTTCTGAGAGAACTGTACTGTAAGTATTAATCATAGCATGTTTTTCATTCGATTCCTCCAGCTCACAGGCAATGTGGCCTGCACATACATTATATTACCTGCAAATGTAAAGACATCACTGATGACGATCACTATATATATATATATATATATATATATACAGGGCTTGACACTGACACCGGCCAACCGGCCAAATGCTGGTAAAATTTGGCTGTGGCTAGTAACAATTTCTGTCTCACAAGCAACTTTGGCTGGTAACTTAATCTTTGATATGACACATCACAATAGTTGTGCCAATTATTTGTATTTAAAATGTAAATGCAAGAATATTGTGAAGAAGAAAAAAACTGACAGCAAAACTGTGGTTAGCATAAAGACTAAATGGCTAATGACTGAGGAAAAAACACTAGCCACAGTGGCTGGTGAGCCAAAAAGTTAGCGTCAAGCCCTGTATATATATATATATATATATATATATATATATATATGTAATGCTGGGGCGGGTGGTGTTTGGCCAAGGACCGGTTTGCAATATTCTAGAGAGGACACTCGTGACCTTTGCTTCACATGAAAGGCTCTGTGTTTATTATTCCCATTAAGATACCGGCAAATTCCACCAGTGCTCGTGGTTTTTTTTCCCAGTATGCCGACGGGGGCGTTTCTCTGCGTCTGTCAGCTGCTGTGAGGAGTCACTGCCAGCCTTGGTGGGAGTCCACGCTCTCACCTATTGTGAATCCCACTTTGTTCTCCAAATAAGAGCCGCTCGGTCTCTCTGTGAGTCTCAGCAGAATAGAAATGACTGATCACTTAAGCCGCAATGTGGAGAAAGAAGTGCGATAATGGACGCTTAACCGCAGCTGACAGTGTTAAAGAGCACTATTAGGGCTGCGTTGCTGCCTTACGATTACAGACTGACTGTCATTGCTACATCCCCAAGAGAAATAAAGAGGATATCAGTGATGCACATAAAAGCATAAGGAAGAGGATCCCCATCCTTACCTTAGTAACCACATTCTGCACGAGTCCCGTGTGCGGCTCAAACGTCCACTCGCTGCACCTACAGTGCATGTTGGTCGTGTCATTGTGGCTGCTGTTATTTCCAACGGCATAGAGAGAAGCTGCACGCGCGCTGGTGTTGATCGGACCGTCCAACAGCGAGGAATGAGCCGTCCTCTGATCGCTCACATTCACATTCAAAGGTTGGACACATGTGATGTTCGGCTGGGCAAGAAGGAAATTATCAGAGTACTGGCTGAACCCGATGAACAGCGCGGGGATCCATGTCAGCGCGATCAGCTGTCTCTGGTACTTCCCAAACCCCCCGAGAAACGGCAGGACATCAGCGTCGATGCGTGTCAGCAGCGCCGGGGATGTGGCGTCGGGGGACACGAAGCCGTTCTCCGGTTGATGGCCCCCCGTTTCGAGCTGCACCACGGCCATCGCGGTTTTTCAGCCAGTAGATGCCTCCGATGTGTAGCGAAGCAAGCCGGGGTTGCAGTGCTTACCCCCCCTGTCCGACTCCACAATGCGTCAAAGCCTCGAGCTCCGGCGGCAGAAAGCCGTGCGCAGTCAATCACTGGAATAGAAATAAGACGCGCCTCCTCGCTATCAGGAAGCACTTCCCCTCCGACGGTCCCGTCCGTCTGCCACCGAAACCCGCGCGGGGATGGTTGACGTGGACCGGGCAGGACGAAAAAAAACTATTTCACGCTGTCTTTTTGGGCTGCCGTCCAGTTCATTGTGTCTGGGAGCCGCGTCAGCCGCAGGAAGTGCTTCCTGGGGGAGCCACAGGTAACACACCTGCCCATGAAGATGGGTGAGGCTCTCTGTCACCGCAACATGGCCACCTGCACCCGTGGGGGAGGGAGGGAGGGGGGGGGATTCTCTTCTGTGTCGTTATAGTTCTATTATTTTTTAAATAAACAGCTAACGACAAGAAAGAAAAAAAAAACAAATTTAGAAAAACATTTGGACTACATAGATTTCACAACCCATCTCCACTCTGGGGATTTTTATGTAGCTTACCCCATAAGTTAAAAATCATAGTAAACCACAATTTGTGCATAGAAAATATAGAAAATTTGATATCTCGATTATAAATAGCGAGATATTATCTCGGTATTCTTAATTGCTGTATAAATGTCCAGAAAACACATACTTTTAAAATAATTTCACAAAATCTTGTGATTTTCTTGTCATACAAAAACATCAGAAGTCAAAATCTTATCAAAATGAAACTTTCACATTAAAAGGGCAAACAACTGGCACAGAAAGAGGTTTTATTTTAAATGAACAAAATAAATAAAAGGAACAAAGCTTATGTGTCTGGTGCAAATTTAAATAAACACTTTAACAGCCATAGTAGGTCAAAATATGCAAACAATTATCAAATAATATATAATTCAAATAAAATAAACTTTGGACTTTATGCTGAACCTTAAATAAGTATAAATGTGCAAAATTAGGAACATTTGTAAAGGAGCCAAATATGTTGTTATGAATTGTAGTTCACTCTGTGTGTCTGTGGGGGTCACTGTGTTGTTACCTGAGGGTCAGGTATAAAGGTAGCTGCCTGTTACTGGTTAGGTGTTTGACCAGGAAGGGCAAAAGGTTTTTGACCGCTGTGGCGCTAACTGCCGGGGTTATGGTTGTCGGATCAGTTAATGGAATAAATTAATATTTTAACTGCATCAGAAGAAGATCGTTCCGGTCATTTTTCGACCAACACAAACCAGTAATGTTTACGAAATGCGAGTTAGCGAAGCGCGTCAACCAGGTTACTCTTGGTCAAACATCTCAGTAGCTTGAAGCATTAGGCTTAGCTCCTTCAAGTTGCTTGTACAAATTACAATAAAATGTAAACAAGTGCTCTGCAGACAGGATAATTATCCTCCATCAGTTGCCCCCTTTTGCATTCTTAAAAAAACAAAAACAAAAACAAAATATGCCCAGATCTCGGATTTCGTCCTTTTAATGGGTTGGTAAATGTCCTGCGTGCTATCACCTCTTTCCGCCATGCTCACGTTATGATGCCGATGTTATAAGCTACATATTCACGTGCGACACAGTCGTGACTCGCTTACAGACTTGAATGAGGCTGATATCATATATCCCAGTAATCGACCGCGATAATGAGATGAAGTCAAACATAAACGGTAATCGTTATCGCATAAAATTTTACCGCGCTTTACCGTAATACCAGTAACCGTTCCATCTCTAATAGGGGTATTTCATTTATTTATTTATTTATGAGTTTATGAGTTTATTTATTTATTTACAGTTAAGTGTCAAAAGGCTAGCTGTCAATAGCTACTTAGCACTTGAGGTGAACTTGACTTTTGAGCTGTAAGACCATAAAAATTCTTGTTTTAAATGTGATATATCAATTTTATTTTTTCTATCTATTTGAAAGACAGCTGCATTGCAGTTGTGGTGTCAAGGTTAGCTGTCGACATTAGCTACTGGGTACTTTTGGTGAACCTGACTTCTGGGCTATAAAAGCAATATAGTTTATTTGTTTTACTTTCAGTTGTACTAACAGAGCAGCTGGGAGTTTACCTGATAGCGTCCAGGGCATAGGTGGATTAGTCGGAGCAGCGGCTGCGCTAGCTCCAGAAGCTGCCTCAGTGGAGCTCGGTCATAGCTCCAGCAGTCCTCATTTCAGATTGTTTCACTAATTATATCTAAAACAAGGATGAATGGGGATTATCATGTATCTCATGTATTTGTTTGGTTACATCTGCATTTGAGTCTATGGTGTTTAACAGCATTTCTGTTGAAATTGACTTCTGAGCTTTTGAGACCTAAAAGAGCATATTTTCACAGGTATTTGAAGATTTAACCGTTTGATTTCCTCTTTATTGTACTAACAGACTGCCATGGCCGGCTCTGGCCTGGCCTGGAGGAGTCTGGGGGCAAAGGTGACTGCTGCTGGACCGCCTGCTCCAGTAGCCACAGCAGCAGCCATGGCTATACTGCAAAAACCACACTGTAAAAAAAAATCCTAATTTTACCGTAAATAACTCTAAATTTTTACAGTAGTTTTACTGTTTTCTAAAAATAGTCTCCAAAACTGTAAAATAACAGACATTTCTTGTAAATTTAACAACACAGTTGTTTTTTTAAAGTATTGTACCAGTAATGACAAACTATGTTCATTTCTCTTTTTTTAATGGAAAAATGACTGTATTATTATACATGATCTTTCCTGCTCTCTTAAATTACAGTCAAATCTTCGTAAAATAACAATAATTATCTGTAAGTATATATGAAGCCTTTTAAATCAAGGTTTATGTCCATTTTAATAATCTCCTGTCTTTCTGTGTAATTTTAAGGAAAATCTCACCAGTTTCACATTTATGTGTACTTTTATGTTCAAACTAATTGTGTAAACAAGTTTCACAAACTTGTATTCTATTACCTCAAACATTATGCAATCAAAATAGAAATAAAGTGTATGCCCAAATCTGCAATCTGTTGAGGTTGAAAGTTACAGAGATGTTGCTCCTCCAGTCACTAAGTGATGTCACATTGTGTAGAAGTACTTACATGCTAAAGAATCTGATAAATGTCCAATGAGAAAAGTTAGAAAATACTGCATTGCAATAATCCAGGCAGTAAGTAGTATATTTAAGAATGGTGATCTTTAAGTTCTTTAAAGAAGCAACATACTTTAAATTTTCAATCTCAATAGCAGAATTTATTTTGCTGTATGACAATTTAACGCAAGACATAGTATTAAAATCTTCATCAAAGACTTCAGGACTACAGAAATGCCAGTGATGGGCCACACAGTGGCACACTGTAGTGATCTGGCAGGTCCTTTTAGGTCGTTTCCCAGCATCCTTTGAAGCCCTGGTTGTTTAGGTGCTTATCTGTGTTTATTTGTTAGCTATTTGATTTAATGCTGCCACGTAAAGTCTGTTGCTGGTTTGACCCCCTGTTGATTCATACCCCTTACATTTAACATGTTAATTTGTGTCACCCTGAGTTAAGTCTGTCTGTGTTCGAATGAGTACCCATGAATTTGTTTAATAAAGTGTGTAAAGCAAAGCTTTCTCTGCACATTGTGCAGAAATAGGAAATTGACAATATACTAATTTGACGAGTGCTAAGGCTCTGTGAGGTATTGTAGACCAGGATCCACTACAAAACAAAGGTTACAGTCCTTGTGTGGTTGGTTGTGGATTCAACTCCTAGCCTGGATGTCCCCTTACTGTGTGTCTTGCCTGTTCTTTCTGTCCTGTTTCTCCTTCACTGTCAAATAAAGGCCAATAGTGCCAAAAAAAAAAAAAAAGCAGTATTTTTCTGTTGAACTCTTTGCATTATCAGCTTTATAAAGGTGTTTGATCATAATAATTTGGGAAAAATCTGTAAAATAATGGTATTTTTCTGCAGAACTTTTTGCATTATCACTTTATTGAAGGTGCTTAATCAAAATCATTTGGAAGAAATCTGTGAAATTACAACTACAAACTATATTTTTATTATGGAAAAAAATTATTTTTATGAGAAAGTAATTTTATGTTATTTCACGGTATTTTTCTGGCACCCCAGCTGCCGGAAAATTACTATTTAAAAATTTTTTTTTTTTTTTTTACAGTGCACCTGAAGTAACTTTGGATTCCCAAACCAGTCACCTCTCCTAATCTTTTCATATCACTTTATGGGTTTATGTCACAAATCAGCTGTGATGAAGCTAACTTACATACAGTAGGTCCAGTAGACATGACAGTTGAATAAGAGACTCAAGAAAGTGTTTCCACAACAGAATGACCAAGCTAGAAGGTTGAACAAAAATAAAATCTCAGCTGGTGGCTAGTTCAGTCTTTGATACTGTGGACCTAAAATCCTTCTGGACAGACTGGAAAACTGGGTGGGGTTATCAGGCCCAGTTCTCAGTTGGTTCAGATCATATCTTGAAGACAGGAGTGTTATTGTTTCCATGGGTGAACATAAATCTGATCTTATTCCCATGACTTGTGGCATCTCTTAAGGGTTGATTCTTGGACTGGTGTTGTTCAACCTCTATATGCTTCCTCTAGGTCAGATCATACATGACGACACTGTTGCTGACCACAGCTATGCAGACGACATTCAGTTTTACTTGGCTCTGTCACCAAATGACTCTTGTTCATTAGATTCACTCTGTCAGCGATTGGAGCATGTCAATAGCTGGATGCAATCAACTTTCTTTAGTTAAATCAAGACCGAAATAATTCAGTTTGGCAACAAAATGGAAAAAATAAAAATTGCTGCTCAGCTTGAATTTCTAACCTCAAGAGGTTAGAAATCTTAGAGCTTTAATTGACTCAGAACTGAGCTCCAGCAGCCACATCAAGGCTGTAACTAAAACAGATAGAGCCATAGATCTGATGTCTAGAGCAGATTTAGAAAAGCTCATCCATGCCTTCATCCCCAGCAGACTTGACTACTGTAACGCTCTCCTATCTGGTTTCCCAAAATGGCGATGAGACAGCTTCACCTTATCCAGAGCGCAGCTGCCAGAGTTGTAACAAGAACCATGAGCACATTACTCCTGTTCTGAGATCCTTACACTGGCTACCGGTTTCCTCCAGGATAGACTTTAAAATGTTGTTGTTAGTTTACAAATCAGTTAATATGGGGCCAGACAACATTTCTCATCTCCTTGTAGAAAATACACCAAGTCGAGCTCTGAGATCTTTAGGGGGCAGTCAGCTGGGAGAACCATGAGTTAGGACCAAATGTTTAATATCAACTTCCGGTTGATATTAAATGTGCTCCAAGTCTAGACACTTTTAAAGTTAAACTGAAAAAGCTGTTTTTCTATTATTAGCAATTTTTTTGTGATTTCATTATGCATTTTATTTGCAGTTTTTATTAATTATTATTATTATTTAAATTCTGTTTGATCTTCCTTTCATCGTAATGCCTTTGTAAAGCACTTTGAATTGCCCTTGTATTTATCTATTATTATTATTATCTATCTGTTATAGCCATGAACACTTGCTGTGGACTCGAGGCAGGATTGCGGTAATGCACTGGAGGTGATGCTTATGACATTTCTTTGTCACACCAAAAACAACCAATCTAATTTTTTTTCTGCTCGCTACACAAATGAGCTGCATGCTTTGAATTAGTCCCACCACCATGTATGATTTCACTGGCTAGCTCTAACTGTGTAGACACAAGTTGATTGGCTGATGCATGCGCTGAAGCAAAAGGGAACACTATCAATGTGACACATGGAACCCACAGTTCAGCCTGGCAATAGTTGAGATCACCCAATACAAGTTCTCTGGAGACCAACGCAAACAACACTTGCAACAATAGGGTGGCGTTAGCCAAGCAGCAGCATTTAACTATAATTACAGATTCTATTTATACAAAAAACAACATATGGAATGAAAAGAAAAGCAGACAGAGCAACGTGTAGCTACCTTCTGCCACTGATATACAGACTTGTAGCAGTCTTGGTGCATTTTCCAAAGACTGCAATGCAGTTTGACAACAACGTCCCAAATCCTATACAGGGACTCACTGAGCTAAAAATTGCAAATGTTGCTTTGTATTGCTTTATTTTTATTTATTTTTTGTGGTCAGGTAGTTTTATTTCTCTCAACAGCATAATTATAATAATAACTAGAAAAGCACTCGGAGTGCGCAGACCTCCGTCAAGCGCAACAATTCCCCCATCAGGGCATAAAATTAGAATTTTTACCAAGTAGCCCTTGGCTACCAAGTTTTTGAAGTTGGTAGCCAGCTAGCAATTTTGGTCGCCCGTGTTTTTCGTTGCCCCATACGCCCCCGTAGACTGCTGACATTATCATGGACGCTCCCAGCATGTTCAGCAACTTCAGCCAGCTATTTTGTTTCCTGTGTGCCATTATTGGACAAACTGATCAATCCAGGTGTGTCTGACCATTGCTGTGAGGTCAGACACACCTGGATTAATCAGTTTGTTAATTAATGGCACACAGGAAACAAAGCAGCTGGCTGAAGTTCAGGAAGTAGTGCAGCTGTGCATAAAGCCACGTTGACATAATGTGAACATTCATTACAGCCTATATGAAAACACAAAGGGGTATATATGAAGAGTATTTATTTGAACGGATTTGCATATTTTTGTTCATTTAACATTGCTTGTATTTACATTTACATTTGATTTTCATTCCACGCATTGTTTTCATTTCATGTTGCTCTTCTTTTACAGTTTTTCATCTCATTTCACGCGACTTTTCTTTTCTCTTTTAATGACTGTACTCATTTGTTGCAGACTTAGAATTCTTTCTCAAAGCATGACTGTTTTTGGAAAGTGTGTATTTGTGGACTGGTCCAGAGTAGTTTATTTTACATGAAAGAAGAGCGCAAACAGTTCTGTTGTCTAACGACATCCTATTCTCTGTAACAACTTTTTTTTTTTTTCGAGCACTGTCATTCATTGGATGTCACACACTAACCTCACGACATCTACCACCTACGTTACCTGTAGTAGCTACTGCTGTGGCAGTTATCGCGACATCTACCACCTACGGTACCTGTAGTAGTTGCTGCTGTGGCAGTTATCGTGACATCTATCACCTACGGTAACTGTAGTAGCTACTGCTGTGGCAGTTATCACGACATCTACCACCTACGGTACCTGTAGTAGCTACTGCTGTGGCAGTTATCACGACATCTACCACCTACGGTACCTGTAGTAGCTACTGCTGTGGCAGTTATCACGACATCTACCACCTACGGTACCTGTAGTAGCTACTGCTGTGGCAGTTATCGCGACATCTATCACCTACGGTACCTGTAGTAGTTGCTGCTATGGCAGTTATTGCGAGGCAGCTGACAGATCTCAGATTGGGAATGTTTTTTTTTTTTTTTTTACTTCGCCCGATGCGGTATTATAATTTTTTTAATAACGCAGGTTAAAATACGGGAGATTTACGGGAAAAATACTAATACGGGAGGACAGCGGGAGAGAAGAGTAAAATACTGGACTTTCCCGGCCAAAACAGGATACTTGACAGGTATGAATTACAAGCACGAAAGTGCATTTTATTCTGTTTCCATTATGCTTACTATGAAAACTAATATACTTTCTTTCGTGTTAACTATTCTGTTGTGTATTTTTATGAGATTATTGACCAAAGCAATCCATTTTGCTGTGGAGTAGATTCAGTGATAGGTTTTTGCATTCGTCCGTCTTCAGTTTTGTCCATCTGTCAATCGCTAAGTTAAGCGCATGTGTAGTTATGACTTCCGGCAAACGACGTGCACCCAAAACATGGGCCACTTTTTGCCAAATAAACTTTGTTTCTAAATTATTTAGATATGTTTGCCTTGGTGACACATGACAAATGTGCAGAAATCATAGAAAAAAGGATTTTTTTTCTAAGTTGAGGATGGATTTTGTGGCCCTTGCGACTGGCGACAAGGCAGAAAAAAACGGTCGAAATGGTGAAATTTTGGTCGCACTTGGCGACCAGTTAGTCGCGATTTTATGCTGTGCCCATATAGCGATTTACAGATTGCGATAAAATCCGCTTTCTGGATCAGATCGGATCAGCCTCTGAAATTTGATAGAGGTTCCCATTGTCAATCCCTGAATCAAATTTCATGAGTTTTGGGCAATAATTAACGGAGATATTGAGAAACAAAATTTTTGGCCCTATTTACCGCAATGTTATCGAAGATTTGAAAGTGATCCAGAATCATGGATTTCTTCCGGATCACTGCCAAAATGAAATCAGTTCTTCCTTTTCACAGTTCCAACAACTCCTGAAAATTTCATCAAAATCCATCCATAACCTTTTGAGTTATCTTGAACACAGACAGATAGACAAACAGACAGATAAACAACGGCAAAAACATAACCTCCTTGGCGGAGGTAATAATAATAGCACAAATTCTTTTTTAATAAAAGGGGATGTCATTCTTAAAAAAAAAAAAAAAAAACAAGGACCTGCAAATTGTGCAGTTGTGGGAAAAATATATAATTCCTTATTACACAAAAAGGTAACAGATCTGTGTTTAGAATGTTGGAAAGCCATTGAAATTTTACATTTTACATCCCCACTAAGTTTGACTTTGTAAATATGTCCATATTAATAAATGAAATCTCTAGCTTCTTGCAGCAGAAGCAGAGTCCTCTAAATGTGATTCCAACAGGTTTTCTTTCAAGGTTTGAAAATTGATAGAGAACCAAGTCAAATAAGACAAAAATTTCCCACTTGCCCATTTATTGATGATGGGAAAAAAAAAATCCAATAGCCTATTGTGAGTGGCAAAAGTATACTGCTACCCCTGCGACCTTAGTACAGATAAGTGGAAATTGATGGATGGATGGAGAATATGTGAAGCTTTAAGTTCACAAATTGATGTGACATGTTGAGACCAAGCTTTAAACTCGGAACCTGTTTAATAATAATAATAATAATAATAATAATAATAAATCTTTATTGTCCACCGGGGTGGAAATTCATCTTTGGCTCACCAGGCACTGACAGACAAGACATTGTGGGGTAAAATACAGCAATGAAGATCACATCGTAAAAACGATAAAATATAAAACTGCACTAAAAGGATATATACCAACATTTAAAAACTAAAAAATGAATAAATAAATTAAAAAAAAAAAAATAAAATAAATTAAAAACTAAAAAATAAAAAACCTGTTTCATAATCACCATCATCATCATTATCATCAACATCATCACCACCATCACTGTCATTGCAGTTGGTTATTCTTTCAAATTAAGAATATTGACTGCTCTGGGGACAAAAGACTTCTTATAAATATTTTTGCTTGCCAGAGGAACTCTGTAGCGCCTACCAGAGTTCAAAAGCACAAACTCTCTGGAGAGAGGATGGGAGCCATCAGCTGCGATGCTCAGGGCTTTCCTCCTTACCCTCTCCTTGAACAATAGGCACAAAGCCTTTTGGGGCTTGCCAATGATTTTGCTAGCCATTGACACAATCCTAGACAATTTGTTCAAGAGTTTACAGTTTAGATGACCAAACCAGGCAGAAAGGTGAAATGTCAAGACACTCTCAATCATGGTTTTATACACTAGTTCTAAGACCTGCTGACTAACACTGAAGCTGTTCAGCTTCCTGAGTAAATAGAGTCGCTGGGAACATTTCTTGTAAATATACTCTGTGTAAATAAAAGTTACGTATGATTGTCCCTCCTTTGACTGAAAACACCTGACTCTAATTTAACCCTTGAATTAAAGGCACTGTATGTAGGAATTACACTAATACAATTCCCCAATTAAATGACTCTAAGTGGAGTGAACAACTAATTACACACAAAAAAACCCTGCTCCATTAGATACATAGATATGGTTTGTATATGAAAGAGGTACTAAAATAATATGCTGACTAATGGGGATGGACCACCAAATGTTGTGCCATTCTGTCTCACCAGAGATGTTATAGATCATTCTAACATTTGGGCAAATGAAGAAGAAGAAGTAGTAATTACGCTGGCTGAGGTGATATTTTCCTCACATGTCAGACATGTTGAGAGTACCAACTGGATACACCATTTAGAACAAGACCACAGACTGGTAGTGGGCAAATAGCTGAGCAGTCAGTGATCATCAGTCAGCGCCTAATTGTTAAAACACTGACTGATGCTCACAAGGTGGAATCCTCATTTAAGCTACAGCCAGTAAGGGAGCAATGTGAAAGGGAATCCCACAATGCAAAGAAGCGATGTAAGCTGCAATTCTAAGTACTTTTTCTGCATTTTTCTATTCCAATTTAATTTCAGTAAATAAATGAATGAAATACAATGGAGAACTTGGCAGCATTTCTTTCTAGATTGCAGGCTAAACTATTGTTGCTAACCTCTTCTAATTTTTTCACTAAAATTAGAATGCTTATTGTTGAACAACTGTGTCAATGAAGTGTGTTTCTACATTCACACTTTTGAAACAGAATATGCTCAGTAGAGTAGTGTCTGAGGTGGCTGGAGAAGAGGGTTGAGGGAGGAGTAAGAGGGAGGATTAGTTACTATGCACTTTGTTGTGTCTTATATATTTTTTCCTGTAGTTACTTATAAAACTGAATTGAATGCCAGGTGCTGTCCCATAAACACCAGATGTGTTAGAACACATTAAACATGAAGACAAGTCAATTCAGAATCAGCGACTTCTTCACAAGTAAAGAGTCTCTGGGACTGCATGAAGCATTTTTTTTCATTGCTGCGAAACTCAACGGGCATTGGCTTAAATGCCAATGTTATCTCATCCCCCGGACTCTCAGCGTCTCTGGGAGTGAATGAAGCTGTGGGTTGGCCTCGGCACGCCTGGACGCTGATCAGTCCGCATGGTGATTGGTGGAAAAGCTGAATGCAGTTTTGACTGACAGGTTTCTGAGATATATATACTGTCACATCTCATGCACGATTTCAGTCCATTGTGGATTTTGTATGTGAAGTCAAATGACAAGTAGCGACCATTTGTTGGGATTTCTACAGCGAAATACTTAATATCTTACACTGTGGATAAATCACATTCACTGTAGGAAAGGGAAGTGAAGGGCAGAATTTGCATATAAATAAATTGACACGATTTTTATGATGTACTCTGACTATGAGCTTCCCCTGTTTGAAAGACCAGAACTATCCACTGATAAACACTGTTGCAATATGCTCCTGCCATTTGATCTGGAGTAGTCATTCTTACAGAGGGTGCCTTTAACTGCTAATCTTTGAAGTTTGCATACTGTTGCTACTTACAGACATGCGCGAATGGATCATTTTCCACAGTCAATAAATGAACATGTGTAATATTTGTCTCATATTTTTAAATGTGTTATCTTTCTTTACCGGACTTTGATTTGGAATGTTAGTTGCTTCCATTCTTTGGAGCAACAATGCATGCGGATTTAGTGACACACATAAAGTCTCTGTCATATAATTATGACTTAAAGTTCTGTGACTTTTATTTTTAAGTTCCACTAAATAAATAAGTGATACATTATTATTATAAAAAGATATATGGTGGAAAGAAACTACATGCAAATTAATTATAGTCTAATCTGTTTTCAAACAAAAACCCAGGTCTACAGATCATTTCTGTTCAGCAATGCTTCACCCTGCTGGCCATAATCTGCTATTACATATTTAGTGTTAGTTTCTCAAAGAGTGAGTGAGTTTTTTTGTTTGTTTTTTTCACCAAATGAGAATTCTTTAAACAGTTATGATACAAAAAGAAGACGAAAAAAGATTATGGGATTTCAGCTGATATCAACTTTGGAATATATTTTAAGACTGAAGTCTTTAACATCCTACAACAAAAGCAGTGACTGCAAAAACAGTCCCAGAAAATGGTAACAAAGCAGGGCCGAATGGCCTGCAGTGAGTTGTTGCGGTTTGTTGCACACTCATGACCCCTGCAGGTTGATGGGAGTATTGTTACCATTGTTTCCCCCTCACAGGGCAGAATCAATGCAGTTTAAGTAAATTCTTATCTTTGTGTTACTGTTGGGTGAAGTTTGATTGTTGAAAGCAAGTTCAGGATTTCAACAAGATAAATAACAGAATATGTTTTGTAAAAGTAAATAAAATATCCTATTTTGTTGAATTAAAATGTCTTAACTTCTTTTATCTGTGGCTTTATGGTTTGTTATCTCATAAAACACATTCACCTACAGTATCTCTGTTTTCTGTATCTTTCTTTTTTTCATCTACCCAGACAATGCTTTTCATTGTAGAGCGACACAGACATTGCACGGCTGTGCCAACAGAAACCACTGACCGTTGTACCGTCACACTGTCGCTGTGTGCTGTTTGTTATCACTAGTACTTTCTTCTTATCATCCTAGCAACTAATGCAGGTGTGTCCAGGATTTACCGACATGCAAGCGGTATGAGTCAGCTCAGCGTGTGTGTGTGTGTTTGTGTGTTGTCTTGTCTGCCTCAGTGTCATAAACCGGTTCGTTACACATGAGGTGTAAAAAAGAAAAAAAAGCTGAGGTGTGTCTGCAGCTTTCACTCTGCAGTGAATAATGTCAAACTGTTCTTTTGTGGGAATGAAACTAGGCGATGGTGGGATTTAGATCTAACTCTTACTTTAATTATCAGAATAGACTGTATGTTTGCATGGTGCAATCAAAATGATATATTTTCATTAGAAAATAAATGTAGTCATTCAAAAGTGAGATGGTTTTAGTATTCTTTAGATGCAAAGTTCACCAGATAGCAGTATGTGTGACTTATTACTTTGGCGTGGTAACGGCTTACATAGGTAAAGAAAGCAGTAAATCTTTGGGTAGTGTACTTGTGCATTCTTCATGTCAGCACAAAGATATGTGAACATAAACTCATTACTCCTTATCTGGTTTATGTGTGTGTTCATCTTTCAATGTTATGATTAAAAGAGATGAACATCACTGCAAAGCCAGCATTTCCAGTTAAAGGGGAAGCAGAAGGGTTAATCCCTCAAATGGATATTATTTCCTGTTTCTATCTTTTTCAGAGTGAGAAATGAAAAGCTTTTAGTGGCCTGTTTTTTCACAAAACTGTCAGATTTAGATGGCTGTGTTCAACAAAGTTCAATGCACTGATACAATAAAGAGCCTTAATCTCCTCGTACATAAGATTGCTGGGATGGAGGAACGTTTTACATTGTTGCACAAAGGTTAAAGAAGAAAGCAGGGATTCATCTTTGACCACAATCAAGGCTGCTGAAAAACTAAGACCCCTTTATACTTGTTCTGTGTTGATCTCTGTTTCGTCTCTTTATTACTTAATATCGTTACAATCTTCCTCTTTTTTTACACACATTTGGGTTTTTCTCAAGCATTTTCATTTTCCAGGCTCTGCAGAAATTCTGCTTTTTTTCCCCCCAGTTGATGATTAAGTATTGTGTCTTCTGTCATGTTCCAGGAAATTTGGCAAAGTTCAATGACCTGTGAAGGAGTCTGCATCCTGCTGCCGTTTCTCAAAGTTCCTGCTGATATTTTTTTAAACGAGTTCGCTTTAGGTTTCTTTATATATATCTTTATATATTTCAGACATTTAACACAGACCATCTACTTTTATGTTAAGCTTACAAATCCTAAAATGGTTTTGAGGATGAGCTGCCCGAAGGGAGCTGGGATGGGCTCTGTCACACCCCCGTGGCCCTGATTAGGAAGAAGCGGGTGGAGATAATGGATAGATGGCTATGAAGCCTCCCAGTGTTATTATGCGAGCTGGTGGAAAGTCTGAGGAATCAGCTGTAAAGCTACCGCATTAATAAACAAGACAATGCAAATGATCTGTCGTCTATGAAAGCAGCTGTAAGGGGGTGATTACTCCCTGTTGACTCAGAGCATGATGTCAGTCTAATGTCTGGAACTGTTGTGCGTGACTTCAAGTGTCATCAGGTGGGAACGTTGCTGTAAATCATGACATGATCAGTCTGTTTGCTTTAACCCGCTGTTGCCCTTACGCTATCTGGATAATTATATAATCCTTATAAAGTCCCAGAACGTCTTTTAAAGTTGAGCTTTTTCTTCCATATGTTGGTGTGCTGCAGGCCTGCGAGAGACAAAGCCCCCTTTGCCACTGATTACTTTTGGCATAAAAAAAAGAGGACCACAGTGGGATTTTAGCATGAAAAGTAAACTTTAAGTTAATTATTTACTCCCAATGAAGTTAAAAAGATAGTCTTACATTGCCTCCTGGTTGTCCCACTCACATTTGAGTGAATTTGTGGAGGAAGAGAGAGATGAATAGCAGACTTTAAGTTAATTAAATGAGAGATGTTATAGTATAATGAGGACAATTTCCCCAACAATATGGTTAAAGAAGATTAAAGGAGAAAACGTTTCAAATTGATGGTCTGCTTTCACTTTATCTTAATGTCATTACAGTACAGTTCACTATCCTGCTGTTCTGATCATCGTTTTCTTATAAGTTTGAGAAGTGGCACATGTTCAGTCTTGCAGTGGTTTTAGTTGGGGAGGGCGTGTTAAAAATGAGAACAAACACAAGACAAAAAAACAAATCCTGTTGAGCCTGCAGGGTGTGTCCTTTGGTGGGGCATTTTACGGCGGCTTTTGAAGAAAAGGTGGTTGTTAAAACTGAAAAGTAAATGAACCTCTTAATGAAACACTGATATTAAGGACAGTTTGGGTGATGCCAAGTTCACATTCCAAAGGAATCTGGGAAAGACACACATTATAATTGTGTAAAAAGTTGTGAAGATGCCAGATTTGGGTGTTGGTTTCTACATGTCACCGGTTGAGTTTTTACCCACGACAGCACCTTCCTCACCTCTCTTTGACTCATCCTGTCGTCTCTCACACTTCTGTGTGATATGCTGAACTGAGCGGCGTTCACTGCCTACATGCCAGTCCGAAAACACCAGAGGGCATAGTATTTCCATCAACACAGCCAACTATTGTTTCCTCCCTCAGTTAAATATTAACAAAAAGCACTCCAGCTGTTGAGTAGCCCTTTTGGATATTTTCCTCAAGAAGATCTTTTTTTTTTTTTTTTAACTTTTCTATCCCTACAAAGAGATAACATCAAGCTGGAGTCTTCACAGTATCTTTTAACATTTCACCAACATTTTTTAAACGATACCTCACACTGACATTAAGTGTGTGTGTCTGTGTGAGAAAGAGAGTGAGTGTGTGTTGGTGATATCCTCCCTTCTTTTCTCTTTCTCACACCATTTCACTTTTCAAAGCTCAGACACGCCCACCGGTGCTGGGTGTGCAGACAGTGGAGAGGTAAAGACAGGTTAAAGACAAGCACAGCAAAGAGACAGGAGCTAATTAAAATGAAAATAAAATGAAAAAGGAAGCAAAAGTTAAATAATGAAAAAAAAAAAACAGAGAGTCTTTGCACTTGCAAATCACTCTTGTCAGTGACGCACAATGCTGAACTCTCAGACGGGCTCCTTTTGACCTCAAAAATGTTGAACTCAGGATGACAGATTCTTTGTGGAACCACTATCTCCTCTCGTGCTACTGGGAATAAAAAGTGCTGGCTGCTGTCTTCCTTAATTATCGTTAACCAGACATCCCTCTTCCCGCTTAAAATGAATCCATATCAGTTTTCAGCAACTGCGTAACACAAGGGCAATGATCAAGTCGGGGTCAAAGAAAACTATTTAAAGTCAGATTTCACAATGGTTTTAAGCTAAAAAAAATAAAAAAAAATGACACTTATCTACCCTAAGAGTCCATAAAAGGACACAGAGTCTGGTCAACAAGTAGGACGTCTTTTTGTTTTTGTTTTTTGGTGGGTGCGGGGGCTACTGTGGGTGGACTCCGACTTTGAATGGGCAAATCACATGGATCCCTTATGCTTTCGATATCATGGGCCCATAATGGGAAGCCTATGTGTGCTAAATATATGGGGGTCATAAGGGATAGAAGTGGACTAAACGGGCATGGTGGCTAAGAAAGGGGGGGAAATTCTATGAGTCCCATATAGTTTTGGCAACACAGGCCCCACACTGGAAAAGTTAACAGTTGAGGCCCAGCTAAAAACCAGGTAGATCCCACCCAAGAGTCTATGTGGGCAAATACAGGTGGGACCCCCATGGGCCCCATGTTTCGTGCCTAGCTTTAGCCAATCTTAAATAATAAAACTAATATTGTTATAACAAAAAAAAAACGAAAACAAAAGACATATTAATATGAGAACACGTTCATGTTTGTGCGCAAGGTTAGTTGAAAAGTCAAATGCTTATTTCCAAACAAACCAGTTTCATGATTTAACCGCATCTACTATTGCAACACGAAATGATACTTTTTTTTTTCTCAGTAAAGTGACAGCACTAACCTGCCCACGCACACACTAGTGTTTCGTAAAAACACTAAGGTGTGGTTTCACTCCAAAAGCAGGCAGCTTCCGTCTATTGACTCCAGACTGCTATCTGCGCAACAGGAGACTGGGCGGAGAGACGCGCGCGCTCCGTCCGCTGTCCGGACAACAGAGCTAAACAACAGAGAGAGGGAGAGAAAAGAAAGAAACCAAAAAGTTGAAAACAACGCAAGAAAGTATGAGTTTGTACGGCTCTACTTCTAAACTGGCCACTATCGGCCAGAGGAGTAACTCGCGGCCCGATTTGTCGACTTTCCGAAACGACCCGTTCGCCGGTGGAAACGGTTTTATGGGAGAGTATCAAGCAGGGGACGGCGGTGGATACAACTACCAAACCTCCACCTTCTCCAGGCACACCATCCACGGCGGGGGTTCTCCAGGGATGAAGGTGTCCAGCGGCATGGGCATGGGCATGGGCGGAGGTGGTGGAGCCAGGTAAGGGCTTTGAAATAACCTGTTGAACGGCGTTAATGGCGACCTACTTAAACCAAGCGTAACACAATTCTAAGCAAATACTCTACCTGCTGTTTCCGAGCAGAGGTATAAGAACCAAATGGGATTGTTTTAGTAGAGAAGTTTCTGGAAGCTGAAGTAAATACATTTTAGGCCTCTACCTGTGTTACCTGCCGTCAGTCGAAATACTCTTCTGCGCATGATCTGTTTGCTTAAATATGTTATTTTCTATATTGTTCTTGTAAGATGTCTAAAATTCCTGATATGTTGCCCAATTCTAGCACACACCCCTTTAAATGACCTCCCACTGCTGTCAGTCACAGTTTTATGTCATGAAGTATGATGTCAAGGGCAATACCTTTAAAGAAGGAAAACCTATGTTTATGTCACTTTTCATACAACATGTACAACAGAAATGCTTTACAGTGATGAAAAACAGTGTTCAGTGTCAATGACTTTTTGTTAATCCATGTCTGTGTTGGATTAAAGCACTTTTTATGATTAATTTTTTTTTTTCTGTGATCATTTACAAAGACTCATAACAATTTAGTTACCTGTTAACTATATTAACACTATCTGTTTTGCGATATTTGATTCTTTTAAAGCCTGAAAATTCATAATGACCTTTCACCTCCCCCCTTCATTCTTCCATGTGTAGCGTGCAAGTTATTCAGCAGAAGGTTTTTTACTTGGTGAACCAAAGTCAGGAGTTACTGGACAGAGCCAACATGATTGTCCACAGTGTAAGTATTGAAAACATATGACACTTAAGATATCTAAGTTTTTTTTTTTTTTTTTTTTTTTGCACTTCTGATTTTAGAAAAACCTAATTATGATAAGAAAGGGAAAATTGACTGCTGTGACTGCACATATATACACAAAGAGCATAATTTTACACGGCAGAAAGCACCTATGTCCATTCAATGAGTGTGTATTTTTTTTTTTTATAATAGGGGGGACCGGCTGTAGAAGCTGATAGGTGTTTGAGCATATCTGCAGAAAACATTGAGCAGCTGAAGAACTACTGCAGAACTCTGAACCAAATGCGTGTACAACATGATGTTTTCAAAAGGTGGGTCTAAGAACTGGTGTGTTTTTTTTTTTTTATGATTACAACTGGCATGTATGCACTCGTGTGTTTACAAATGATGTTCATTATATTGCTGAAATCAAGTTCACTTGTGTAATGCAGCACAGATTAAGTGTTTTTTTTCCTCCATTGTTGCACATCTCCACAGTATTGAACAACTTCAGCAGCTGCATGCCGCTGTCCAACAGAATCTAGTGAGTGGAACCATGAGAAGGAACAGTGAAGAGGGGCGGTCCTTTAAGGATGCCATTGCCTGGATTAACCAGCAGAAGGTGAATTCAGTGTAACAGGATATGTTTTGTTATTTGGGCATGTTGCAACTGCATGTGGATAAAACATTTTCTTCTGCCACATAACGAATCAAGAAAAACTTACATCCTACACCTTGCTCCTTTTTTTTTTTCCCAGGCTCCATAATTGTACCTGCATGTGTAGACTTTCTAAGCACTGACATGCACCGTTTTTTTTTTTGTTTAGTTTTTATAATACAGTGGGAGTTAAAGGAGGTTTAGCACTTACCCTATCACTTATTCTATCCTAATGTAACTGAGACCATTTGGACTTGCTGCCAAAACATGATCTGTCAATGGAAGAGGCCGAGAGAGGTACAGGAAACAAAGCAGAGGAGAGAGGGTTGCCATCTGAGAAAGAAGTGCACAGAGAGGACGGTAGAAAGAAACAGAGCGAGGCAGCAGATGATGAAGGAGCTGTAGAAGCGAAAGGGAAAGAAGTAAGGGAGTGTGATATCTGACACTCTTCACTGAGTCAGTTGTTATGGGACGAGGCAGTTCAGGCAGCCACTTGCATGTTCATGGGAAAACGCCCTCCCACTGACTCTTCCTCCACAGCATTCCCAACCCTACGAGAAACACAACCTGTTATTCTGTCACCACTTTCAGCCCCACCCCAATCATCTCATCAGTCATTTTGCCACTTTTACCGCATGTGCATTTCTTTACATATTACATGTCAGTTTGAGGGTAAACCAAATGAAAAACATTTAATGAACTCTCAGGGTATTTGCAGTGCTAATCGCACTGACATTTCAGTACATGGCTTCATTGATACTTTTGCGTTACAGACATTTGGGCCTGCTGCGTAGCCTCAGGCAGGAACTCAAGAGTGAAAAGGGAGTGGTGCGAGAACAAAAGCCAAGAGAGAGAAGGGTGAAAAAAAATGGAAGTACGGGGCAGGGAGGGATGGGCTGAGGTTGTTTGCTGGCAGAGCTCCTATCAAAGCTCAGGGCTGCAAAGAGGGGGGCATAGTTGGAATAGTTTCCTGCTTAACAGCAACCTAATGTTTATATGCTGACACCTAGAGGGCAAAAAAGAAGGCGTAGATTAAAGGCCAGAGACTCCAGAGAGGGGAGTGTCCTGTACTGAATTTCCTGTAATTCTGCATCAGATCCATCTTATAAACAGACCAAAACAATTACTTTACTCCTCTTAGTAAAAAATGATCTGTGTCATCCAGCCTCTGCCAAAGCCATAGACTTCCATTGATGTCAAATATAAAAAATAATTACTGAAATAAATGGACTTCAGTAACGCTAAGCACCTGCAGCTGATACAGGGGGATTAGATATTTTTATGGGTCATTGAAAGTCATTTTGTGAAGTTTGTTGCGTAGACAATTGAAGAAAAAAAAAAGGACTAACAACAGTTACATTGTTTATGTGTCTACACATAAAATATACATTACCTTTTTACATCAATATTCCATTCTTGGATTCCACTGACTGTTCCTGTGTTTCAGTGTTTAATGAATCATTACTCTGCATTTTTTGTAGCGGCTGGTTGAGACAGCTCCATGGGGAGACGACTCCAGTACTATAGAAAAGCAAATCATGAACCACAACAAATTTCACAGCTCTATTCAAAGAAGTCTTGAGTTAGATCGTGCCAGAGATGATCTGGTAAGTTGTCTTTCTTCTCTTTTTTTGAGTCACTTAATGATTTCTCTGTCGTTCTGTATCTGTTGAGTATAATTTTCTATCCGTCATGTGAACACGCATCATGAATTCTCCTTTTCAGTTGAGAGGGGATGATAGGTACCACCTTTCCAAAATGGAACAAGAAATGGACAGCCTGCAGGTAGAGCCGTACTCCACAGTAAAACATTTTCTTTTGCCAAAGACATCAGCTATGTGCATAATTATCTACATTTGCCTTGTGTTTCATGCAGAAAATGTCTCGCAATCGCTCAACTCAGCTGCGTGAGCTTCAGAACATCATCGAAGAGATCTCTCAAGCCATCATGTGGGTGAATGAGAGAGAGGAGGAGGAGCTTGTGTTCGACTGGGGAGATAAGAACATCGATCAGTACATCCCCAAAAAGCAGGAGAGCTACTCTGTAAGAATCCCTGGCTGATCCCTTTTTTATTAACATCTCAAGTATGTTGGTTGGGCAAATTTTGTGGATCCTTGCTTTCTGTTTTTCCTGACAGAGGCTGATGAGAGACCTGGAGGAGAAGGAGAGGGATCTAAACAAGCTGAAAATGAAAGCAGATGGCCTTGTGAACAACAACCATCCAGCCTCAGATAAGATTGAGGTAAATGATTTTTGGTTTTCCTGCTATATCTCCAGCTGTGCATTTTCTTGAGTTTTGTGTTGATGCCTCTATGTACACACACACACAGGCCTACATGGACACCCTGCAGACCCAGTGGAGCTGGCTGCTGCAGATTACTAAATGCATACATGTTCATTTGAAGGAGAATGCTGCCTACAGCCAAGTAAGGGCCAAGTCCTACAGCGATCTTTGTCCAGTGATAAAAAGAGTCCGTCTTCTCATGTGAACCTGCATTTTATTTCCATCTTTAGTTTTTCAAGGAGGCCAATGAGACGTATGCAAAGCTGCAGAAAGAGCATGAGACGATCCGAACCAAGTTCACCTGTGACAAGAACACCCCGCTAGATAACCTCACTGAACTCCTGAAAAATCTGGAGGTATCATTAATAATAAGTACAGGAAATACCTGCATTCATTTTTCCTGAAGCTGCGCTGTACAACATGATAAACAATTTGTTCCACTGAGTGCCTTAAAAAATTTGCACACCTGGAAAGCTGGTTACGACAGCAGCGAGTTTGCATTACCTTGTGGAGTTTTTGAAGATTTTTGAGCGAAAAATATGACTTCACAAAATTTAAAAACCTCTTTGTGATTTTCATCGCAGAAAGAGAGAGAACGGATCTTGGAGAATAGGAGGCAAGTCCAAAGCCTGGTCAACAAGTCCAAGTCTATTGTCAGGCTGAAACCTCGCAACCCCGAGGAGAAGAGCAGCACCCCTGTCATCGTCCGGGCCTTGTGTGACTTTAAACAGGAGCAGGTGGGATATCTGATTATTTTTTTCCCCTCTCAATGACGCATACACATTTGAACACATTAACAAATAGACAGGGTGTCTTTGGTTAACTATAACCAGTTTAACTCTATGTGACTTCTGGATATTTTTTTTTGTGTACTTTAGAAAGGTATATTAAAAGACAATGAAGGAATCCTGAAAGACAATTCGCACCGCAGCAAGTGGCAAGTGACAGGACCTGGAGGTCTTGACATGTTTATTCCTTCTGTGTGCCTGCTTGTCCCTCCACCAAACCCGCTCAGCATTCACCTTGCCAACAAGTAAGAAATATTTAGCAAGTGGAAAGAATGCAGGTCAAACGTGAGTGGAGAAAATCCTCTCTCGGATGCTGGTTAAGGCTGTTGAAATAATTTCAGCCAAAGTGGATTTTGACTTTAATTATTCTATAAATGTCGTTATTATCTTTCAAGTACAGTATTGGATACTTTATGGGACGTCATGTCTAGTCATTTTGTCATGATGGCTGCTAAGTTTGTGTCTTGTCTTCCTCTCAGAAATGAGCAGTATTATGAAGCCATCATGGGCATTTGGAATCAGCTCTACATTAACATAAAGAGTCTCATCTCCTGGCAGTATTGCCTCAAAGACATCAGTTATATCAACTCCCTCACTGTCAGCATGGTAAGATGTCACAAAGTGCACAATGAACTCCTCAGAAATTACCAGTTTTTTTTTTTTTTTTTTCTGTTTTCATTAACTCCTTCCTCCTAGAACTTTGTTGGCAAAGGTTTGCTTAATCTAACTTATCTCTACTGTCTGGCAGCTGTCAAAGATGCGTCCTGAACAGTATCGCAACATCATCAAAAGTCTTGAGACTCACTACCAGGAGTTCATCCGTAACAGTAAAGGTTCTGAAATGTTTGGGGAGGAAGACAAGAAAACCATCCAGGGCCACTTTGACAAAGCCCAAAACCACTATGATACACTGATCATCCAGCTGCCCTCTTTTAGTGAGTGTGAATCATATTTGTCTTGTTCTGAAATTTAAAGGAACTGAATTTAAAGATGTATTGGTTCATGTTTTCACCCAGTTATTACTACTACAGGTCACTTTTTTCATAGTATTAATTTATAATTCCAACATTTATCCTCTTCAAAATAAAAGATAAGCAAGAGGAGAAACCTGAACCTCCAAAAACAGAAACTGTGGTGAAGGAGAGAACAACCCCTGGCACCAAAGCCAAGCCCCAGCCTCCCCAAACCAGCACGACTGTCAGCCTTACAGTGCTCAGCAGTCTGCAAAACATTCGTCGCAGGCTGGAGATGGCTGAATCTGATCTCACCAGTCATCTCCACGTTCCCCTGGGAGAAAACAGTGTGCACGAGTGCTCTGTGCACATTCAGAGGCTGCAAGTATGAAACTTCTCATTCATTCATGAAATATATAAGTGCATCTTCACAGAGTCACAAGAAGTTGGTAAATTGAGTTCATGAAGACTTCTTAAAAATGTGTATAATTATATTGAACTTAAGGGTGTGCAGCAAGATCTGGAATCCATTCATGATGAGTACCTCCGCCTAAGAGAGATGATTACAAAGCAGCTTAAGGGGATACCTGCAGACTCAGAGCAAGCCAAGTTCCTCCGCGAACTGGAAATCATCAATCAAAAACTGGGAGGCCTGCAGGGGCTCTATTCGGCCTACTCTCAGAGGTTTGTTTATTTAGACTAGCTACATTTTTATTTTTTTCTGCTGTGTGTGTGAGTGAAAGCCACCCAGCAAGTTCTCCGAACAGAAAGCGTGGCAACGCCAGAAGCACTAGTCTCTTTAACTGTTGGTTTAATGTAAACATTTGTGTGTCTGCAACAGGCTGTCTGCTCTTAAGGCCTTGCTTCAAAGCCTTCTCCAGGCTGAGGACATCATTAAAGTGCACGAGGCCCGTTTAACTGAGAAGGAGACCAGCTCCTTGGACGTTCGAGAGTTGGAAAACCATCGGAGCATGCTCAAGGTTTTAAACACTTTTCTAAGCATGTTTCACTTGAATGATGATCCCTTGCTCTGTAGTTTAAAGACTTGAAATACTGTATGATGTTTTGTCAGTCAATTTGATGCATCTGACAGTTTTAATGTCTTAATTATTTTGAGCGAAATTATTTTGAGGGTCCTTTTCGCTTATGACTCTACCCCCTACATACATCTTGGTTGCACTTGTTTGTTTACGAAACATTCTAGAGTCAAATCAACCTGAGGTCCATTATTTAATCGTAAAGAGTTTAAAATTTCATTAGGGACCAAAACAACATGAGTTGAAGTAGTGCTGGGCGATATGGAAAAAATCATATACCACGATATGGACTATTTTATATCACGATAACGCTATATATATCACGATATACCATAATAAAGTATGTTTTCAGTTATTCTGTGAAAAGTTTGACAAAAATTTCATTACTAACTTTTCAACTTTATTTTGAAAGGACATTTAGCTGAACTGTCACAAACATACATTTTAGTGCAGCAAAAACGGGTAGGTACAGAGGTACAGTAGCTTTCACATTTTTTTTTAAAGTGCACAACAGTTTCTGAGAGGAAAAACACATTTTTGCACTGAAGTTCAGCTATAAAAAATAAACACAAATTATTTTTCAACTTTCTGAAATCTGTAACCTTGTAGTGCAAAGTTTGCAAACCAATATAAAGTGTCTAAAGTAAACATCAGAGTTGAAGAGAACTCTGTTTAAGGCATTAACCATGAATAAAAGTGCAAACATAAAAGGCTACTTTGTAGAAGTAGATATGATTCTATCAAATGTATCATTGCAAGTTATTTAATTACATATTTGCTGTAATAACTGATAAAATTAGGTTAGAAACGATAGAAACGATAGAAGAGAAATGGCATGATATACACTTTTATATTTGTCCCCACGATATGTATCGTCATATTGCCCAGCACTAAGTTGAAGCAGTATTGAGTTCAAATGGGAGATGTTTTTGCTGAAAAATGGCAATTAATATTAGCACAGGGGGCTATGGAGCTACATCAAATTAATTTGCTATTTTTAACCCTCTGTCAAGACTGAAATGTGTAATTTCACTAAGTGATAATGTGGATAGTTACCTGTAGACAGACTGAAGTAATTTTTACTTTGTGTGCAAAAAGTGTATAAAAAGGACTTTTTGTTCCGGCATCTTCCATCAAGCTGCTGCCTGTTAAGTCCACACAAGTTGATTAACAATGTTTCCCCAAAGTACTGCCAATAGATGCAAAACTCTCCTCGTTTTGCATCTATGGTCTCTTTCCCATTTTTGTCATAAATATGTTTCATTACCAGTCCAGTTAGATGGTAAGCAGAGGCCTTGAATTCTTCTTCTTTTGTGTCTATTTGCAATAGTTTGTGACATTGGTAGTCGACTTGTATGGACTTAGGACAAAGTAGCAGAGAATGGATTGAGATTCCTGTACAAAAATTCCTTTTTAATGCACTTTTTGAACATGTATAAAGTTAAAATTACTTTGGTTTGTCTGTAGGGACCTCATCTACAAGATCACTTCAGAGGAGTCTTGTCAGAGGCTTCAGAATAGCTTTTTATTTGAACGTAGCTCTATTGCCCCCTGTGATAGCATTAATTGCCATTTTGTTGTTAACACATACAGTATTTCATTCTAACTCAAAACTGTTTCTATTAATGTCATTTTGGTCCTGAGTGAAGGTTTATACTCCTCACTATCTAATAATTGATCTGTGGTTGTTTTAACTCTGTAATCTTTCTTTAATGACTGCACCAGAGAAGACATTGAAAGTTATAGACTGTCCCTTTAGTGTTACCATTTTGTGCTGATTCTAAAAATGTTTCTAAAAAAGTTTTGCTATTTGACAGCTTGGTAACTCTATTTGTGAAAACAAAATATATCTCTAACCCTATTAAGTTATCAGCTCAGATAAAATTATAAAATAGGTCCAAAAACATATTACAGTTTGCTTTTCAAGAAGAAGAACAGTAAATATTCTGGTTCTCAGTAGCAATAGCAGTTCATTGTCCAGTCTGCATTGTGAGTTTATTTTATTACTTATATTCATTTCTCCAATGATAATTACATGGTCTTATTAAATGAACATTATTAATGCAGGATCTTAAACTTCAGCTCTTACACAAGTGACAGATTTTCAGTATTTTCTTTCACCACTGAGAAACTGTGGTCAGTACCGTTGAGTTTGAGTTGAGATATTTTGGATTTACAGTAAATGTTAACAGTTGTTATAAGCAGATATAAAGTTCTCAATTAATTTCCTACTGTATAAAACTGTAATTTAAGCATAGACTGAAAACTCATGTCATGAACATCTTTTCATTGTGGCCCACTGATGAAATTAAATTTGTACAGGATGTGTGATTATAAGTAAATCAACCTTTTTTTTTCTGACTACATCATAGCAAATGAAAAATGAACTGGAGCACAGACAAGACCTGCTGACATCAATGGAGTCTGACCTGGCTAAAGCAGTGCACTCTAATGGTCAGATTTCTGCATCCTTCCACAAATGTGATGGTGATTTGGCCAAGTACTCAGAGCTAGTGAACCAGATGTGTGATCGCTGGCGCCGCATCCAAACTCAGATCAACAACAGGTATAGTCACATGGTTGTTACCCATACACACATTTGTCATTGCTGGTAACAAGACAAAAACATCCGTTCATCCCTTCCTCTTCCTCCTACTCTTTCCACCTCAGACTGTGGGACCTGGACAAACAGGAGAAACAGTTAACACAATATCAGCAGAGCAGCTCTTCCCTGGAGCAGTGGATAGACAATGCCAGGAAACGCCAGGACGCGCTTCAGACGGTCAAGCTCAGTGACATCCAGACTCTAATGGATCACCTCAACCAGCAAAAGGCATGGCCTGTTTACATCACCTTGCAGTTATCAATAACAAACTGTGAAGCAACAGATTGAACAGACTGCTATCAGAACCAATGATGACTTATACTTACTTTTTTTCTTTAATAGGCACTTCACAATGAAATTAAATTCAAGAAGGAGGCAGTAGAGGATGTGCAGAAAAATGCTGATACCTGTGCTGCCTCTATAAAGGTTGGTGGCTCATTACTCTGCATTGTTTTCATTCAACTTAAAATCCAGCTGTGTAGTTTGCCATGATGGATCATACAGCTATTGTATAAATGCCATTGTGTTGTTTTCTTTCAGGACTTTGAACTGCAGCTTTTTTCCTACAGTTCCGGACTGGAAACTCTGCTCAATATTCCTATCAAGAGAACGATGCTGCAGTCTCCTGCTTCTGTGGTCAGACAAGAGGTACAAGATTTGGCTCTCTATCAATGTTATTCAAATCCCATTTTAATTTGTATATTTATAGATTATGTTAATTATTATATACCATATTTAACCAAATATAAGACAAGTTTTTTACCCTTTGAATGCATCTTAAAGAGTTAGGTCTTTCTATATTTGGGTTTAAAAGAAAAACAAAAAAACAGCTGCTTCTGTGAGACTGAGCCAAGGTGGAGCAAGTATGTAACTGAATAAAGAAATTAATGACTGCCTATCACTCGAGCCATTACACAGTTCAGTTGAAAGCCTTGGAAATTGCCTTATATTTGGGTCAATCCAGTGTTCATAACATTTCTGTTTAGTTAAATTGTGTCTCATAACATTCCATGCAGGGTATTCCCATGATTAGAAGTAGTTAAAAGTGGAATGTGGTTAACACTTGATTGTAAAACATCAGTATTCATCTTCCTACCTTGTCTCCTGTTAGGCTGCTGACCTCCAGACTCGATACATAGAGCTACTTACTCGCTCTAGTGACTACTACAAGTACCTAGGGGAGTTGCTCAAGGTCATGGAGGAGCTGAAGGTACCTATTGTATACCAGTAATGCTGTTTTGTACATAATAGTATTAACATGGCAAAGTTCACTTGAAGAAATATATTTTAGTTTTTATCTGCAAAGAGGTTACTGATGTCTGATTTCTCTTGCTACTGTTCTTCCCAGTTAAGAAACATCGAGATTGGGTGTCTGGGGGATCAACTAAAGTGTCTAAAGGAGGACCTTGTGGATCGCAACGGGACAGTGAAGTCTCTCGAGAATGATTTGGCTCGTTACAAGTCGGAGCTCAGTAAGACAAAAGATGAACTCCTTACAACAGAGGAAGTGAAGAGAACCTGTGTAATGCAAGTCAGTACCGCCAAAGAGAACCTGGACAGCACACACACCCAGCTTCAAGACCTGAATGACCAACTGACCCGAATTAAATACCAGCTGGATGAGGAAAAGAGAAAAAGGAGGCTGGCGGAAGAGCGTTACAACAGCCAGCAAGAGGAGTATGAGGCGGCTGTTCGCCGCAGGCAGACAGAACTGGAAGAGCTAAGTTGGATGAAGATTGATTTAGAGAAGTCTGTGAAGGACAAGGAACGTGAACTGGAGAGGCTGAAGATGCAGCTGGAAGAGGAGACAACACGTCGCAGAAACGCTGAATCAGATATCTCAAAGGTAAGAACACAGTGCACCCAGGAGATTAATCAACTTAAGCAGACATACGAGAAAGAGATCCACGTTTCCAAGACCACCGTTCTGAAAGTCTCACAACAGAAAGAGGAGGATGCAGCAGAGCTAAGGCTGCAAGCTGATAGACTGGCTGCTGAGAAGAGAGATCTAGAAGATGAGCTAAGGAGACTGAGGCAAGCTGCTGCTTTCACAGAAGAGCAGAAAACCAAGGCAGAGCAGGAGCTCAGCCAGCAGAGGGCATCAGTGACACAAGAGACAAGGGTGCGTAGTGAGCTGGAGGTGCAGATAAAGGCTCTCCTGCAACAGAGAGGAGACGATGACATCAAGTTAAAGGAAACCAGCAAAAACAACCAAGAAAAGTCCAGACAGATCACCATGCTAACATTTAAGCTGGAGGAAGAAGAGAAGAAGAGGAGAGCACTGGAACTGGATATCAATCACTTGAAACAAGCTGAAGAGGAGCTGCGAGCAAAGAACTCCTCCTATCTTGAGGCAATCAACAAACTGAAAGTATCTGAGCAGGAGATTCGTATCACTCGAGTTGAGCTGGAAAAGCAGACCAGTGAGAAAACCAAGGCTGAGCAGAGTTCTGCCAGACTGCAGAGCCGTGTTCGGGAGCTTCAGTGCTCTTTGGATGGGATGGAAGCTGAGTTGGAAAAGCAAAAGAAAGCCACACAGGAGGAGTTCACTCGTAGAAAGCGAGTGGAGGCCGAGCTGGAGAGGATGACACGTACCTGCAGAGAACATACCACCACAATCAACTCACTGAAATCTGTTCAAACAGAGGCCTCCAACTCTGAGAGGAAATATGAGCAGGACCTGAGGGCTCTCCAGGAGGCCCTGGACAAGAGCCTGAAGGATCACAAAGCCACCAAGGAGGAACTGGCGTCTGTGACAGCTGAACTTAAGATACTGAAACAGAAGCTCCAGCAGGAACTGACCCGAGTTCATGAGCTTAACCAAAGAAACGAAAGCTTATATAAGACAATAGAGGAGAAGAGCCGTCAACTTAATGAGTGCACCACAGAGATTGAAAAGCTGAAGACTCTGACACAGAACCTAACAAAGGAGAGACTGAAGTTGGAGGAGGAGCTGAGGGCAGTTAAACAAGAGAGAGATGATCTGAAGATTAGCAAAGATGCTATCGATGGTGAAAGTGCTACTCAAATCTCAACCTTGCATATCCAGCTTCAGAGTAGCACCAAGAGGACAGCAGAGCTCCAGGCTCTCATCGGTGACCTCACCAAGGAGAGAGAAAAGCTTAAAAAGGAAATAGAAAAATTCCAAAAACAGTCAATTGAGGTATTCTTTATTGCACTGAAGGATCATCCCCTCATAGTACATCTAATTCATATTACTGCTTGCATGGTTTAATATAATGCTTTAAAACACATCTTAATTTCAAAGTAGCCTTAACATATTTGTAATGATCATAGTTACTTAATTTAAATTTGATTGAGCATAAGGCACTTAATTAAAAATCCTTCTGCTTAGATGTGCATGTCATTTAACCTTTCAGTAATGCTATGTTATGTCACTGAACTTTACTCACAACAGAGTAACAATCATATACACTTTCCACTAACATTTTAAGAAATGTATGAAAACTGTATTAACAAATAGTAAACAAGTAACTGAACATCATCTTCATGTGTTGATCTCTCATGTATGTGGAAGTAACATCACATCAAATGATGTGTTCTCTTATCTCTCCACAGACATCCATACTGGTTCAGGAGAGTCAAAGCCAATACAGTACGGCACTGCTGGAAAGGGATAGTTTGCAATCCAAGCTTAAACTTTTGGAGCAGGACAAGAATCGTCATCAGCGACTAGAAGATGAGCTCTCCCGCATCAAAATCACACTAGACACTGAGATTCGCACCAAACAGCGTCTGCAAGATGAGAAAAATTCCATCCTTAATGAATTCAATTCTATGAAGAGCCAGTATGAATTGAAAGATAGCCAGATTAGGCGATATGAATCAGACATGGACAAGGCAAATCGAGAAAGGCTGTCCCTGAAGACTGAGATTGAGAAGCTCATGAAGGAGCTCAAGATTGTTGAGGAGAGGTACAAGAGCCGACTGGTGAGCTCAGAGAAGGAGACATTTGAACTGGCAGCGAGGAAAGATTTCCTGGAGAAAGAGATACAGAGATTAAAACAGAGGCCCTGTGCTACGAGTAAGCAGACCCAGACAGATGAGAAGCCCATAACAATTGATCCGTCAAAGCTTGTATTTGATGGAGTGCGACGCAAAGTCACAGCTCACCAGCTTTGTGACTGTGGCATAATCAGCAAAACTACCCTAGAAGAGCTCCTAAAGGGAAAAAAGACAGTGGATGAAGTAGCTGCAGACATCCAGGTGAATTTAAAAGGTGCTGGCATTATTGCTGGGATGACAACAGGTTTTCAAGGGAAAATGTCTTTTACTGAAGCCAAACAGAAGAATCTAATCAGCCCAGAGAGCGCTCTCATGCTTCTGGAAGCACAAGCAGCAACAGGCTACATAGTGGACCCTGCATTTAATAGCCCAATGCCTGTAGATACTGCTTGTTCCAGGGGAGTTGTAGACACAGTGGACAGGGACACCTTGGTGATGGCTGAAGCAGCTAGCACAGGCTTCAAAGATCCACTAACTGGCAAAGTGTTGTCTGTAGGGCAGGCTTGCAAGAAAGGTCGCATAGACAGGGAGACAGCCATTCGCTTGCTCCAGGCACAAGAGTCTGTTGGAGGCATATTGGACCCTGTTCTGAGTGTGTTCCTTCCAAAAGATCTGGCCTTGGATCGCAATCTTATAGATGAAGATCTCTACACAGCTTTGAATAAAAAACCCACCTGCTACCTGGATCCAACAACAAGAGAGAAAATAAGTTATAATGACCTGAGGAGGAAGTGTATTGTAGAACCCGTGTCTGGCTTGCTCCTGCTTCATGCTCCAGAACAGTCCATGACAGTGAAGGGTATCCGTGGTGAAGTTGCTGTCTCAGACCTTGTCAAATCTGAGCTTCTTGATGAAACTGACCTGCAGAAACTCAGTCAGGGCAAACTCACCAGAAAAGACATTGAAGACAAGCTGAAGAAGTATCTCCATGGCTCGACCTGTATTGCTGGGATCTATGATGAGGCCAACGACAGAATAATGCCTTTCTATCAGGCTATGAAGGATGGCCTGCTCATGAGGGGAACCACTTTGGAGCTACTTGAGGCTCAAGCTGCATCTGGATTCATAGTTGATCCAGTTAACAATGTCTTCTTGACAGTTGACGAAGCCACTAAAAGAGGCATTATAGGGAAGGAATTCAAGAATAAGCTGATGTCTGCAGAGAAGGCAGTAGTAGGATACAGAGACCCAGCCACAGGAAAGACCATCTCTCTGTTCCAGGCTATTGCAAAAGATCTTATTGAGAAAGGTCATGGAATCCGGTTGCTTGAGGCTCAGATTGCCAGTGGTGGAATCATTGATCCTGTTGAGAGCCATCGTATTGATGTCTCTGTTGCCTATAAAAGGGGATATTTTGATGAGGAGATGAATGATATCTTATCATATGAAGGAGATGACACAAAAGGGTTCTTTGATCCTAATACCAAGGAGAACCTGACCTACCTTCAGCTTAAGGAGAGGTGCATTACAGATCCCAAAACAGGCCTAATACTGCTGCCGCTCAGAGACAAGAAAAAGACCCAGATAACAGAGGAAAGCCGCACTAATGTCCTCCGCAAGAGGCGGGTCGTGATCGTTGATCCAGACACCGGGCTTGAGATGTCAGTCAGGGAGGCCTACCATAGGGAGCTAATTGACTATGAAACGTTCCTTGACCTGTCAGAGCAAGAGTGTGAGTGGGAGGAAATCAATATCAAGGCATCAGATGGTTCTTCACGTGTTGTTATTGTGGATAGAAAAACTGGAACCCAGTACGACATTCAGGACTGCTTGGACAAAAATATCATTGACCAAAAGTCTCTGGATCAGTATCGTGCTGGAACACTAACCTTGACACAGTTTGCAGACAAAATTACCAGCAAAACCAGTGGCTCTGAGATGACCATTGCAGCCAGCAATGTTGATGACATGGTTACCTGCAGCAGTCCTGCCTTAGCCACTCCATCTTCGCCTACTGTACGTAAACGCTTCAACAGTATTTCTATCACAGTCTCTCCCCCAGCGATGTTTGATGACCATAGCCCTGTGGCAGCTATATTTGACACAGAGACCTTGGAGAAGATAACTATTGTTGAGGCGCTCAGGAGAGGCATAGTTGACACTCTGACAGCACAGAGGTTGCTGGAGGCTCAGGCTTGCACAGGTGGCATCATCAACCCTGCTACTGGGGACAGACTGTCGCTTGAGGATGCCGTCCATCAGGGCATCATTGATGAGAGCATGGCAGCTAAGCTGAAACCTGCCCAGAAGGCTTACCTCGGTTTTGAGGATGTTAAGGCCAAAAGAAAAATGTCTGCAGCTGAGGCAGTAAAGGAGACCTGGTTGCCTTATGAGGCTGGCCAGAGATTTTTGGAATACCAGTATCTGACAGGTGGTCTGATAGAGCCAAGTACCGGACATCGCATTACCATTGAGGAGGCTATTCGCAAAGGTTGGCTAGATGGTCAGTGGGCCCAGAAGCTGCAGGATTCTCACAAGCACCAGAAGAACCTGACCTGTCCTAAGACTAAGCTGAAGACCTCGTATAAAGAAGCCATGGACAGCTGCATGGTGGAGGAAAGCAATGGTATGAAGCTTCTGCAGGCATCCTCCATATCCACCAAGGGAATCAGCAGCCCCTACAATGTTTCTAACCCAGGATCTCGATCTGGATCCAGAGCTGGTTCCCGCACTGGCTCCAGGAGTGGATCTCGAAGAGGGAGTGTGGACTACTCCTCTTCTTACTCCTCTTCTTACAGTTTTTCTTCAAGTAGTTCCACATATCGCTCCAACGTGCTCTCTTAATGCTTTCCACAAAAAAGAAAGAAAGAGTAATCATTAATACACACTACTTCTTTGTAATTTTCTTTTTTTTTTTAACAGCTTGTTTTTCTGTTTTACTACTCGTAACATTTGAAAGTTAGATTGCTCAAATACATGATCTGATTATAAATTCAACTGTTTTGTTTGTTTGCAGTTTTAGTAGTGCTTAAGATTGACTGCTCAGTACTGTTCACAATCTTGTTATAACACCTTAATGTTCAGTATTGTCATAGCTTATTTTAACATGTCATTTTTTTTAATTCACTTAAATAGCATAGCTCCACAATTGCTTTAGCTGTTTTTGTTCTTAGTAGATTGTAGATGCTTTCATACTGCAAATGCAAATACCGATGTTCAGTTAAAATGTTTGACAAAGTAGTGACCTGATTATGATGACTGTCCATCTGAATTGTTAATCTTGAATAATTACAAATAAAGTTGTCACAGCAGTATTAATGCATTTCTTTATTCATTGATTCTCATCAACCATTTTTCAGTGAACAATGTATTCAGAGGTGCTGCTCTTTATATCCAAACTTTATATATTTTTTTAAGAACTGATTAAATAAATGGCCTGTTAATGGCACATATCAAGTTTTACCTCTTAGAAAATATATAGGCTGTAATTTAATATCATCAGTATTTATGAAATCTGACAGCAGTGTCTATACTCAAACAAGATCATTACAAAAGCAAATCTGTAAGTTTGCAGTCTTAAGTAAATAAACCTGTAGAACTGGGTTTATTTACCACAAAAAACTGAATGAGATTAATCATTTAATAAACCCGTAGTCTTAAACACAACAAGTTTGTATTTTGAATTTTACCAACAAGACTGCCTTGACATGTCTATTTGGTTGTGAAATCCAAGTACACTTTATAGTTCATGCAAGTACTTGTAGCATTTGCTCCCTGACTTATTCTTATGATGCAACTTTTACATCTCGCCCAACAAATCTCAGTCACAAATATCCTCCATTACATTTCCCAGACAGCTTAAGTCACTGTTACTTATCATTTTGAAATAATAACAATAATTTAAAGAAGAGAACTCATGCATTGTTCACATGTTCACAAAGATAAAAATGGCTTTTTTTTTCCTCATCTCATTAACAAGTTGTGGGATATGAATCTCAGAAATACCACTAGAAAATGATATTTTAAATATCACATGTTGCAACAACTTAAGCAGGAGTTAATAAGGTGGCAACACCTGGAGCTATAAAACAGCATGCACATGTATGCAACATTCATTCAAGAGAAAAGTAAGTTAATTGTTGAAAGCATTTTTTTTTATTCTTAAGAAATATCTTTTTAGATACTTGCTGTAGATTTTGATTATAATTGCATATTGGAATAAGATTTGAACTTATGACTTGCTTTCATTGATGCGTAATTATTTATAATAGGTGACACCAAAAAGGCTGTTTCATCTGGCTACACAGATATGAGAGATTCTTTTTGGGGGGGATGCTTTCTTGTGAGGGGGGGTGGCAGGAAGTCTCCGTCTGCGTGTGAGGAGCTGAGGAGCTGAGGAGAGAGGGTGAGAACAAATGGATTGAGGCAGAGGGAGGAGGAGGAGGCCACAGAGAGGGAAGGTAGAGTGAAATGGGAGGGAACAAGGGATAGAGCCCCGGCGCAGTAGGAGGACTATCCATGCCAGAAACCGTGCTTGCTGCGGCGGCACCTTGGACTGGAGGAAGTGTGCGGGAGACCGAGCAGAAACAGCAGGCGCAGCGGTTCAGGGGCCGCGCAGGGACTTCCATTTTATCACCACGGAAAAAGTGCGCAGGGAGCGCGCGGGTCCATCTGGGGCGAAGTAAGCCCACGTCGCGCCTCTGAACCAGGCTGAGAGCGCATTCCAGCAGAGGGGAATGAGCCTCTCAGCCCGCACTAAGCCTGTGTGACGGGCTGAGGGCTCTTTGGACTTAAACGCACTCATTCTCCCTGAGAAACCTTGGCTCGCAGGAGGAATCAGAAGCGTGAAACAGAGAAGAGAAGTTGGTTTCTCGTTTTCACTTATAAAGGTAAGACATGGCGCGTGTTTGTGGGGTCAGTCACAGGTAAGGGACCCTTTTTTTTCTCTCCCCCCAGGGTTGGTCTGGTCTGTACTTAAATGCAAGATTAGACTTTCCCACCCCATAGTAGCTACTCTGTAACTTTTTCCTCCCTCACTTTAGCTCATTTCTTAGTCACATTTCATTATCTTTTCTTTTCAAAGAAAACAGGGCGCTGCTCTTTATATTAACTTTGACCCAAACCAGAGATGTGTGTTTGTGTTGATGATTGTCTGTGTGTACGCATGTGAGTGCGTTCTGGCCCTTTTCAGTGTAAACTGTGAGGACAGATGAAAGGGGCCCATTCAGGACTCATCTTGTGATGTTTTCTTCTTTCTTTTCTATTTCTGCTCGTCTAACTGTGAAGCAAACGCTGAACTCCCTACGGCATGGACTGACCTCCTCAAGTCTTTTTGGCTTTTAAATGTCCTCCTCTGTGAATTGTATTTTGCAGTGGCTATAATTTGGGGTTTCCTTGCTGTTGTGGGTTCTGGTGCACCGAAAACCTTTATAATGTGAAACATATGGGAGCAGACTTGTGGAGGATGTGCGGTCAGTCGTCTATAGAGCCCAGGAAGATTTAGGCCACATACTTTTGGCCCGTATTGTTTTGCCGTTTTTCTGTTGCTGGATGAGTGATGGAGAGAAAATGACTGAGAAAGTTTGTCTCTTTTGTTTGACTTACAGCTGCTTTGCGGTATTTGCACCCTCAGGGCTTCGCTTCTCCTGCAGCCATTCCTGATGACATGTACAAGTGTCCTTGCATCACAGCGGCTAAAGCCCTTCTCACCTGGTTTTCTGTCCATTTGGAAATCAGACGAGCACCTGCGCCCCCACCCTCTTGCACACCTTTCTTTCAACCAACATAAGCCGTGCAGGTTGTTCTGAACATTTTGCAGGCCAAACTCTTTTAAGATTAGCTTTAATTACAGACCCAGAGAGAGAGAGAGGAAGAAAAAAAAATCAACTGGCAATTACAGCTTTTGTTGCTGGTTCTATTTTCGGTCATATGAACAATATGTATCCTTCCAGATGAAGAGAAATCTGCATAAAAACACAAAAATATGAAATTACTATCAAAAGTTGAATGGGTTATCTTGAGAGTGTAGGTTGGCAGAGCGTTGGAGTTGTGTACTGTAAGCACAGCTCTGTGATCGCAGCATAGAACGGAGCACTGGGACATTTAAGTTTGTCACAGCGCTGCCGCCATAGGCACTTGGCTGACATGTGTAAGTCATTAAACAGAGCAGAGATCTCGAGAATGAAAGCAATAAAGGGGCAAGAATGGCACGAAAGAGAAAAAGAGAATAGGCGAGCGAGAGTGGGAACGTAATCCATTTTGGAACGCATTCCACTATGACCTTGGGGTAGAAAATGGTAATTAGGGAGTACTTTTGGAGTTTTAAGGGTGCATGGCTTTGCTCAGAGCCGGGACTGTCATCTTTATTTCCTTCAAAATATCTCATGAAAATGTGAGACAAATACATGCTAGAGTGCCAGGATGGCAAAATAAACTTGCTAAAAATACCCTGCTCCCACTCCTGTGGCTTTTTTCAATAGTTCTCATGGTTTGTTTATTTCGGTTCTTCAACCGTGAATGGGTGTCAAAGCCACAACATAAACATACAGAGCCCCTGACAGGAAAAGGCTAGAACAAACCATGGCCTTGTCCTTCTCTGGGCTTTTAAACCAGCTTGTTGTGTCATCATGGACATGTTATCCCGCTGTAGGAAACGCGGACTCTTGGCCAGTACGAGCACAAAGCATTTTGGAACAATAACGCTGATGGTATCCAGACTGTTAGATGGCTGTTGGATGAGGATGCGGGGGGAAAAAGTGGAAGTTGACAAGGAAAACATTGGTGATACTTAAAACTTAAGATAGAAACTTGAGAAAGACACCTAAGAAAAAATAAAAAAAAAGTAAAACAAGTTAAAATGAAACAAAAAACCGTCCAAGGGTCAACCTGCAAGCATTCAGACTCTCTGAACCATTTATGGCTTTGCGTTGCTCAGGCTTGGAGACAAACAGCTCAGTAGATCATTGATCTGTCCAGAGTCTCCCAGAGACAGACGATAGTGTCCTGGTCTTTTTTTTTTTTTTTTCCAATTATGTAAAACAGCATCTGCATTGCATCTGTTATCACCTAACTTTTGAGTGATGCAGCACTGAAGTATGTACAAGATAACCTTTTTTTTCATTTCAAACACAAGACATTTTAACGATTATTGTAAAAGGTCTAAAAAAGTATTATGTTGTCTAAAATTGTACTGTAGGTTGCTGCCACATCACGTCAATCATACACCAGACATTTTAGCCAACAGAAGCGTTTCAGTTTGTGGATGGGGGAGGGGGCACCTTGATTGCTTTCACATGTGAACAGGCGTAATGTTTATGCACTCATGTACAGTTTTCTTCTCTCTCATTACATCTCCTACTGATTTGAATGTTATCAACCTTAACATGAACCGATTGTGTAAGTTGATCCAGTAGAGCTTAACGTTAGTCGCATCATCTCCGTTATGAGGACTTCTTTAAATACTGTATTCGTTTTGGTGGCGTAACGTTCATTTAGGCAGAATTTTCATAGCTTTTGGGCTCTGATGGGGAATTGTAAATGGAATTTAAACAACAAGATGAAGATGAAGACTTTGATTGGATTTCTGTATGCATTGATTTGCCCAAATGCATAAAATGAATATGTGTAGTGATGACCATGAATAAATCCTCTAATACATAAGCGGTTTCTGAAACACTCCTCTCTCACCATCAACCAGGCTACACTGAAGTTCCCTTAGATCCCGTTTTCACCGTTCCCCCATTTTGGTGAATGCTTTTAACTTCATCGGGTCATGTTGACGATCTCCATATACGAAGCTGCCATACGATTAGAAGATTGGATATTTGTGCGAACGTGCACTTGAACAGTTGTACCTAATGAAGTGGCTGGTGAATGTAGGATTTATATAATGTAGCAGCCCAATTCCACACAAACCTTCATGGCGTGACTTTAGATAATTTAGTTATTTGTGACGGATAAGTTTGCACTAGCTTTTGGCAATTATCACTACAGCTGACTAAAAAGTGGAATCAAATATTGGGATCACTTCTCACACACATTTAGGTTGTGTTTTACTTGTAGTGCTCGACGAACCAAAGTCTGGATTATATGACAGTTGTTGTGAAGTTGCAGGATGCCTCTTCTTTTTTTTCTTGGATCACCTATTTGTATCAACTCGATGTTGAGGATGGGCCTCAAGGGTGGGGCCTCTGAAATAAAATCAGACTTCATCCAAGCACCTCAGCCAAAACAAAACCCATTCTTCAGAGCATGTATGTTATTCATAAATGGAATGTTTGATTCATTTACATTGATAGGTGTTCAGGCCAATTGAAAGAAAGGTATTTGAAATACGTTCCAAGTAATGGTCATGCATGTGTAAACGTGGCTGACAGCACCAACGGAGCCTAGTCAAGCACTTACCTGCAGGGGCTGGAGCTGGGGTAGCCAGACACACCCTAATCCCCCAGCATCCTGACCTTAGCAAACCTGTTGCAGCCTGTTCACCGGAGACCTGGCAACCTGTTTTCTCGAGTCCTCTTGCCTACCCCCGCTCCTCTGCCAGCCTAGCTCTCAGTGACATGGGTGGGCTCTGGATTTCTGGATTTGAGTACCTTGCCACTGCTTACTCTGCCTTTGTGAGCTAATGTTGTGCTTCAAACCAGGAACAAAAGCAGTCAGTGCAAATTAAAGACCAATTATCTTTAGTGCGTGCTGGGGCAAGTCAGTCATGTTGGCTTGAATGATTAGTGGGCGAGGTGGGAGGCTGCTGAAGAAAAATGAGGTTGATTACTGTAGAACTGCACCTGAATGACTCATGCATTAAGATCAGAGATGTATTTTATAACTGACCTTCGTAAGCTGTGTGCATTTTCATGGGATTGATTCGGATACATGGAAACCAGTAAAGGGTGGCTTGGTGGGTAAGGGGTCGCTTGTAGCAGATTAGAAGGACTTCAGTATACTACTGTAAACACATCTACTACTTTTAAATATTGTATATATGAAATTAAAGCATTTGTGCTTTTTACAGATGTAAAACATTGCCTCCTCGGTATTTTGGTGTTTTGGTCCACTATTTGGCTTATCCAAACCCTCATTAACATCATCTCTGTTGACAGCCACCAGAAAGAAATGGTCAATTCAAATCCAGGAAGTGTTATCATTAGTTGGCAATAGAAACACTTGTCAAATGAGTTTAAAAACAAATGTAATATTGGTTATCTGTAGGGTTTCAGGGACTACGCTGCCTCCTGCCACCAGCTAGTGCTGCTGCTCCCTCAGTTCATAATGTTGTCATGTTGCAAACCAAAAGGGATGTCTTGTAAAACCAGAGTGGTTTATTTAGAAAGTGAAAAAACTAGTATGTCAGGACAGAAATTGAGGTGTATCTATTTAGCACACCTGAACAATGCATGAACACATGCAGTAAAGCATATGGATGTAAGGCGGAGAAATCTGCTAATACAGTGAATATGTTGATGTTTATCTGCTGACACGGTGAACTCACTCAGTCTTACAAGATGGTGTCACTCTGAACACCAGCAACTGCGTAAAAGATTAAAAACAAACAACAAAACACATTGAAATATACATAATACTTGTTTTCAAAGGTATAACATTATCAAGCTGTATTGAATTTTGATTGATGCCTGATTTTTTTTTTCTTTTCTCTCACTTCTAGAGTAGTTCATTAGTATAGTTTAAAATTTCTTGATTATAGATAGTTGTCGGCTGTTAATAAGATATTACTTATCGGTGCATACATAAATCAATACATGTTTCAGACACTTATTCCCTCGAACACTTATGGGAATGAAAGAAAAATCTCTGTTGTAATCGGAGTACATTTCACTCACTCTTTTGAATGAATTTCATTCTTTCTATCTTTTCTGTTCCTGTTTTTAAACAACCCTCAGACACCTGAGGTACAAGATACTTGGTTAAACTGTAAATGAAGATTTCTGCACCAAATAGTTGATCGTTAAAGGTAAAGGAAAATTAAAGCTGTGTTTTTAAGATGAGCAATCATATCTAATTTGGTTTTTATTTCTATTTTTTTTACAGCCTCTAAAATGGCTGATGTGACTTTTTTATTCTATTTTTTTAGTAGGTTTTGGATAAAGAAAACAAGCATTGCGTCAAAATATTATAAAAAAAACAGTTTTTGCATATACTTGAGCACAGCTGTACATTTTGCAGCACTTTCGGAAATGTTATTTATTTATTTTTTTAATTAATTGCTTGTTCTTCCTCTGCATCCTTTGTTTCTGTTGTATTAGATAACTAGTCTTCTGGGGATTTTTTCTATGACTAGTAAGAGCCTGGTCCAGGAACTGTTATGCTAAATGAAACTGTGCAGCTACTGCAGTAAAGTTTGCATCATCTTTTGCTCACACACTCAAGAGTAGAATCTAACTATTTCTCTGTGTTTTATGTGAGGTGTTGGCTAGTTATTTTACCCATCTCTAGTCACTCAAGGTGAGAGAACTCAAGGTTTTGGGACTAAAGCTGTGTAGCTTGAAGAAAAGTATGATTTAACGTGTCCCAGATTGGGTGCATCAAGGTAAGAAGAGCAGGGGCTGAAGTGATGCACCCATCGGCCTATAGTTCCTATCATGCCAGTCTGTGGTGGGAGTATTATGATCTGGGGTTGCTTCAGTTGGTCATGATTAGATTCAGAAAGGTTATGTGTCCAAATGATTAAAACCAGTGAATTCAGGCAGAATTCACTGAACCACCAGCTTCTTCCGTCAATAGACTTTTTCACTCCTGAAGACATAAGTGTATACCACGATGACAGTGCCCAGATTCATTTGTGTTAAATTGAGAATAGGTTGTTCAGTGAGCATGAGACACAATTCTCCACACATGTACTGGTCACCACAGAGTCCAGACCTGAACCTCTTTGAGAATCTTTAGAATGTGGTAGTGAAGACTTTACATCGCCAGCCAACTTTCTTATCATCAGTACAAGATCTCAGCAAAATAATAATAATAAGAAGAATGCAACTCCGGCCAAAAGTAGATTTTGTGACATTGCATAAGCGTTTTTTTAACCAGGTTGTGCGTTTTATTCTCTTTCTTCCATGACCCTACCCTGGAAATACACGGAACACTAAGTACTGGCCGATCTGTCCATTAATTTCTCGTTAGTTGTCAGTTTTTCCTTAGGGTTACAGGGGGAAAAAGACTAAACCAGCCATTAGTTCCAGCAGTCCCCGAGGACCTCCCTCTGGCTTCCAACACCTCCACCAACACAGATAAAAAAAAAAAAAAGCCCAGTTTCCCTGAGCAATGACCTCTTCGCATGGCCTCTCTCATTCCGCTCTGAGGGCTGGTTTAAGCCAAGACTCCACTGTCCCTGGTTTATGGCCCCCTCCCTGTACCCCCTCAATGTGGTGGACTGTAGCCTGCAGCTACCTCAGACTTAATTGTCAGACACATTCTTTACTGTGGATTGTTTAATCACAGCAAACAACGATGATATCTTTGTCATTCTTTTTGTATGTTTTTCCATTCATGAGTGTGTATTTGTTTAAAATGCGAAGGAATAATCGGATGCTATGAATAAGTGACCTACATATATGTGTAGATCTTTTTTTTTTCCTTTTTCTTAGAATTCAGGTCTGCTTTGCTTACACTCAGCATTCAAATATATCCATAAAATGAAAACAGTCATAGTCTGCCCATGGAGGTTTAGTGACTTAATGAAATTAAGATAATAGCTGCAAGAACAAAGTCTTGTAACACAGTCCTGTTTTCAATATTTCGGTACTTCCCAAGTGACGTACGTCCCTAAGTAGTGGTTATGCTCAACGTACTGGTCATCAAACTGCTATGTGAAGACACCCCCAAAACTGTTTATACTCACTCTTGATGTGGCCTTGCCTCACTGAGGCCTTCCTCTAAACAATCGGTATTGCCACTCAGAAAAGAATACCACTCCACTGCTAAAAAGGCAGAAAAGGAGGTGAAGTACAGGAAGTGTGAAGCGATGATTAAAGGTTTTCTGTAGAACTTCAGACTTTTTTTGTTTTTGTTTTGTTGTTGTTTTTTTTCCCCCACTGTTGTATGTCTTTAAGCTCTGTGCCATTCAGGAAATCTCTGTGCTGTCACTTTAATGGGTTCCACAGACGTCTCTAAAGTTGTCTCTTGAGACAGATTTGTTCAGACTCTTCTGCCTCCAACTTCACCATATGCACCAGCTTTTCAAAATTGGGGGATGTACAAGCAGGTGAAGCCAAACAGAGCTTGATCATACTTTTCCGGAGTACGCTGATTACACCAGTCATAAACTAATATTTAATCCCCTTGGCTTCATTTTGAAAAGTCTTGGCTTTGCTACAGTCATAACTATGAATTTCCTGTATCTCATTTAAATAATTTTATTAGACCTGCCAAAATGATTAATCATAAATAATTCCACTTCAAGAATTTAACCTCTTGACTGCATTCTTCTTAAAGTGGAAGACGTGGATGGTAGTAGTAATTTGTATTGAACATCTTGTGCATCAAGCACTTTTATTTGGATGAAATTTAAACTAGTGACATGGTAATATAAATTTACATTTTATTTGCATTAAATTGTAATTGTATCACATCTTTGACTCTGTTTTTGGTCCACCAGGGTCAGAGTCAGAGCCAGTAGTGTCTTGTAAACCATTTGGGTGGTGTGGGTTGCACATTGGGGCCACAGTGAAGGGTTATTTGGCAGTTCCCATGAATGCTCGATTAGACTGGAACTTGGGCAGTTTGGAGTCTCCCTTAAATCCTCAAACATATGTAATGTTCTTTAAGCAATTTCTGTTTTTGGAGTGCTGCAGGCTTGCTGTCAGGGTATACAGTTGCCAAAGTAAAGTGTTTGATCTTTATTCATTTTAAACAATGCACTGATTAGCAGTACATGTCAATGTAACATCCACCCAAGAAGCTAAGGTTTCCAAACAAGACAATGCCTGTCAGCAGTTTTAATCTTGTTGCTGAGTGGTGAATCTTACTTTTTCAACAGATGCGGTTTTGTGGTGTTGTTCACCTTTTGATTTTCCTCCAGTTCAACGTTTAACTTCGAGCGTGCTGTTGGAAATGGTCAATAACTTGCTTTTCTCTCGCTGTCAGGCAGGCAGGCAGTACAGAGATGACTAGATAACAGAGTAAAGGATGTGTCTGTGGGGTGTGGTGTGGCATGGGGAGACAGGCTCTCTCTAGACCACTACAGCAGGAAGTTCATGGCCATGAGGTCACAGGGACATGCCGCCACTCAGGGATTTAGCACAACTGGTTTCAACTGGAAATCTTTGAATGCTTTTTTTCCCTTTGTCACTGTGGCTTCAACTGACTTCATCTGTTCTAGCTTAGATTGTTGGTGTCCAATCTTTCAATAAAACTGCTCTATAGCTGTCTTCATAATAGAGATAAGTGGCAATTATCTGTCACGTGTTAATAAGTCCTTGTTTTGTTTCAACCAGTACTTTGCGGCACGTACTGCTGACCGTTGCAGTGTAAACAAGACATCCTCTATCTTACTATCTGGAACTGAAGTCATTTGCTAAAGATACCTCTCAAAAACCTGGGCACAATGACTAAAGCTAAGGACTTTGACCATCAAATATTGACTCAAGTAAAGTCACCTGCTTTAAATAGGAATGATGTAAGAGAACTGAAGGACCTTATTCTCTTGTATATCTGATTTTATTTTTTTTTTTTTTTTAACAGGAGAGATTCATGATGGAGGAGGGATATGAGCTCGATCTCACGTATATCACAGAACGCATCATAGCCGTGTCCTTCCCCCGGGGCTGCTCTGAGGAGATTTACTCGCACAACCTGAAGGATGTCACGCGAATGCTCAAGTCCAAGCATGCAGATAATTACCTGGTCAGTGCTTTTTGTCCATGTGCTGCTTTCTGTCTCTTAAAAAGCGCTGTAGCCAGGTGACAGATTGTTTGCAGTATTGATGTTAGCGCTCGTGGGCTTTCATTGGATATTGACGTAAAAGTATTGATCTTGGATTGCATCTTTCAGTCACACTGAGAATCGGTGTTGGGGCACAATACAGTAATTGTAGAGGTAACATTGAAGTCACATGCTTTGTTGTGCTTTTTGTAGATAATTAACCTGTCAGAGAGACGACACGATCTCTCTAAAATGAACCCCAAGGTAAGTCTATTCGTTAAATCTAGTGCTGTGTATTTCTTTCAGTCCTCTTTAATATAAATGCTATCTCATAATTGCAGAAATATTATAGTTTGGTACATAGCACGAGTTGTGGTTAGATGGTATATTCATTCACACTGAATATTTATGTTTTTAGACACTGGATACAGGTTGGCCAGACCTTCATGCTCCACCTCTGGATAAGATCTGCACCATCTGCAAGGCCATGGAGAGCTGGCTCAATGCTGACCCTCTACATGTGGTCGTTATTCACTGCAGGGTGAGCATGCCGGCTGGGTTGCATCAACTGCATCAGTTTACAATTTTTGATTTTGCATTTACTCTAGTTAAAGTGACAAATCTAAATTTCTTGGAAAGAAATCTAATACTGGTATGTTTCAATGTAACATTAAAGACATATTTTAGTAATGTGAAGTATTTATGAGTAGTTAGTGTCTTACCTGCAGTAGACAGTAATCACAGTTTAGAAAATAAGTGAAGAACTTACATAGAGAGTTTGGTTAATAGCTTCCCTAAATGAGGGACATAGAGGACCCAAAATTCACCATCTAAATTCACTGAAACCTTGAACGTTTCATGAGCCTGGCCAGCCCTGTCCATTCACATTGCAACGGTTGTCTCTTGCGAAATGAGCCTGGTACCCTTAATATGTGCAGCCATTTCCACTGGTAAAGAACATACCGAGCCAATCGCAGGGGGGCAGGGGAGGGGCTAATGAGATGACTCAACAACCAAGATGGCTGCAGAGTTCCTAAGAACACCTTAGATCAACAGGTTTTTACCACAAATCCACATTAACCTTCACCAGCATTCCTACTTCACTGCAGGTGACGTTTGGATGGATTTCGTTATTATTAGTCATGGCTGTCACTCTTTCAACGTCATAGACTTGGATGCTCTGACTGGTTGGATCTCTGTCCAGTTGCATCCAGAGGCCAGTTTCTTCTGTGTCTGTTCCTGCTTCCCTTGGAATTCAAAGTCAAATCCAGATTAGTTCTCTGTATCGAAGGGGAAAATAATTAAGATGGCTGTACTGGCTAAAATTTCATAACAGTTAAAACAAATGCTGTATGAGATATATTTACTCTGTTACTTTCCTTACAAACAGTTATTTGGTGTATTGCTACATTTTCTTTTTCTGCAAGTCATCCATGTTGCAGCATGGTCTGTTAAGGGGCTCTTGGAGTGCATAGAAGAATGTTACATAAGTTGCAAAGCATAATTGAGAACAATGAACATCCTCTACAAGGCAGTGAATAAACAGACTCTCTTCAGTCTGTGTTACAAATGTACATTTCCTTCTACAATGCCTCTTTAAAGTGACCATAATACCAATGGACTCATTGAACCGCTACAAAAAAAAATCCAGTTTCAATTCAATTCAGTTCAATTCAATTTTATGTGTATAGCATCTATCACAATACAAATTGTTTCTAGATGCTTTTCAGAGACCCAGAGCATGACCCCCGAACAACTGCCTTGAGCAGAACTTGGCTCATAAGGGGGAGAACCTTCCTGACGAAGGCCAGCCGGGTAAAGGAAGAAAAGAGGAGGGAGATAGGGCAGAGAGAGGATGGAGGATGGAGAGAGGAGAAGCACAAATATATGGGCAATATTGTATAGGACTAAGTATATTAATGATAATTATTAAGAACTAAGAATTCTATATACTTATTATGATATTATGACTGCTACATTGTTAGTACATGCACTACAGAGATGACTATATAAACAGATGTAAGCAGTAACAGTGAGTTGGTCAGAGGGTCAGATTGCAGGTCACCATGTTAGTTGTTATCCCAGAGATAATCCTTTAGGAATTAATAAAGATGTAAGGAACTGAATAAATCTGAATAGTGAAAATGATGAGGTGTTTTTACACCTGGTGAAGATTTTCTCCTTATGTCCCTCATCCTGAGCACCTGAATAGTCTATTTCACCATCAGAATTCATCACTGATTTTCCACAATTAAGATAATATGCCTTTTAAGTGTTCATTAGTAAGTAAACAAAGAGCAACTGGAATTTAAACAAAAACCCTTAGTCTACATCCTTAACTTATAATGTAACACTTCCACACTGGTGTTGTTAATTCAGAATTGATCATCAGTGTCTGAACAATCGACTTTCTTTTGAAACTATTTCAAACTTTTTTTTTCTTAAATCCATAATCCTTGTTAGTACAAATCAGTAGGAGAAAAAGGGCAGAATGAGTAATCCAAAACATTTTTCAAACTTTGGTTGGAAATTGTGTTCACGAAGGATAGCACAATATGTGCTATGTTTGGAGACCATTTGGGGCTTTTCAAATATAGCTGAACCACAGGGGCTGCATGGTTGGTGAATCATTCTCTGTCATGTTGTTTTGCTTTGTTTTTCAGGGAGGAAAGGGTCGAATTGGTGTTGTCATTTCATCCTTTGTGCATTTTACTGATGTATCAGCCAGGTAACCACTACCATGTGTCACAACTCTTCTTATATGACTGTAAATGCTGGCTTCTTCTTTGAAGGCAGGATTTTCTTTAAAGGATGACTAACCCACTGACTGTTGCTGGTGAGCAATATCAACAGTAAGCCACAGCAATTCATGAGGGCTCATTTTGCATTTTTGTTGTTTTTCAGTTTTTTTTTTTCAGTTCTTTTTCTAACCCCCTTTATTTAGGGCCAAGGTGATTCAGAAAAGGAGTAAAGAAAAAAAAAGTTTCCTCTTTCAGATTCAAAGGAAAACCACACGATTTAAGCTATGAATCACCCTGTATTGAGTTGCATGATCAACATAGAAACGTGCTATGTACTGTAAAGCCCTCTGGCTGAAGTGTCATTTTCAAGAAAGGTATTCATCGTGAGGAAAATCCATTCAAGTTTGAGTTGTAAAGTCAAGAGATGGAGCAAACACTGAGATTTGGACAGCCTCGTGTTATGTCATGATATAGATCCTTCCTGCATCAGCTTTTGAATTTGCTAATATGCCCCCCCTCCCACACACACACACACACAGACAGAGACTAGCTCTGTGGAGTGAATGTAAAATGGACAGAAGCCATAGGATTAGAGGAAGAGATAGGAAAATAAGACAGATGTACAACGGAATAAATTGGTAGGGAGCAGCGAGAAATGGCCGATGAGAGAGAACCAGAGCTGCAGTGAAAAGGCTGCAGTGGGTGTTGGTTTTAGGTCTGTCTGAATAGCCAAGCTGTGCACACACTCTGGCCTCTCTCTGTCCCCTTCTCCCCCTCTGTGTTTACTTAAAGCTGGCATTCTCTTCCTCTCTGTTGGAATCCTCTGTCTCTCCAGTTACTTTCCCTCCTGTCAATTATGTGTGCGTATATATGTGTGTGTGTGTGTGTGTGAATGTCTGGGTTTCCCTAACTGAAGTGAAGGTTAACTCTATTCAATTATGGTTCAGAGTGTAATCTCTCTCTTAAGTCATAATTACCTGAAGCGTTTAGTGCGTCTTTCTGTCTCCCTCAAAGTGCTGATCAGGCGTTGGACCGCTTCGCCATGAGGAAATACTTCGATGATAAGGTCTCAGCTCTGATGACACCTTCGCAGAAGCGGTAAGACCCAAAACATAAGCACGCCCTTCTGCTCAGTAACAGGCATCTTAACGTGTGTTGTTTGATTTAGCGGGAGTCCTTTGACCCACCTGACTAGATAGAAAATGTTGAGTGTTTCACTGCTTTGTCATTTTGTTTTGATTTTTTTTTTGTTTGTTTTTCTTTTTAGCTGCGAGCCAAGAATTGTTCATAGTTTTAATGACAAAGTGATCTTGTGGTGGCCTGTCGTAATACCGACCCTGTGTGATCTATCACTGCTCGCACAGATGAGCAGAAGCAGTTTCTGCAAGCAGTCTTGCAAAGCCATGCCGTCTGCTTTACTTTTTTTCCTCTATTTGTGCAAAGCGCTATGATATTAAGAATAAAACTATGAGAGAAGCATCAATCTTTTTTGACTCTGAAACAAAAACATAAAACTTATTTTATTCTAAACAGTCAGCTACAATGCTGATCTCTGTTTTCTGGTTCAAATGAAAATAGTTTTCCATCCATGTTTAAAAACAATCAAACGCCTCTGGCTAATTAACGTAAGGTCACGCATGGATTATGTTGAGATTTGACTGTCACATTCATGCAATAATCAAAAGGACCCCTATTTAAACTGTGCAGAGAAATATTCTGTTTTTGTTCTGGTTTAATCAAAAACAGCATGGACAGGATGCAGAAGAATATGATAGCAGGATATAACTGCTTTGCCCAAAGCATTTAATTTGGGGGTAGCTGTGGCTCTGGTAGTAGAATAGATTGTTGGTGCAGTTTATTCCCAGTCCATTCAGGTATAGCTTCACTGAAGTTTGAATGAATGAATAAGGAAAACCCAACTGTGGGGATTTTTTTATTTTATATATAGAAACTAGACAAGAGAAAATGATAGGACATAATATGGGACTAATATGACCATGGTGTAACTGTCACAATAGTAAAATAGGATTTTTTCCCATTGCCTTTTCTCTCACTCCTTATGTAACCAAACAGATAAGATAATATATGTAAGAAAGTAAAAAATATAATGTTAACTTAAGCATAAGGTGAGAAAATGTTAGATAGTAGGCGTGGTTGAAATCCTTAGAGATCATCATGGCTGTATTGGATTAAAACTTGCATCCAAAAATACAACATCTGTGGTGCTGAGGCGCTCCTTCAGTCACATGTCCAGGATATGCATTCCTAGCCCACTTCTATGGCTCTGTCTGATGTCTTTAGACCAGCTGTATCATCTGATACACATATAGAGAGATACCGGAATCCAGAACATGCTCCTGCAGCCACATCTTGAAAAACATGACACTCTTCCTGTCTCCTGTCAGCGCCACAAGTGTGCCCATCCCAGTTCCCAGGGATCTCATGGCCAACCTCCTTCACCTCTTTCCTTCAGCTCCTCTTGATTTGATGTCTTTTTCTCATCATTAACTGGAAACAACTTTCCGTTGTCATGACAACTCCCCATGTTAAAAAGTGCCAAAATTACCAATAGAAGGCCTCCAGGCTGAACAGCATCCAAACCAGCATGATTCAAAAAATCCTCAAAAATCATAGTTTCGACAAAAAGCCAGAGCCACTTGAGCAGCACCATTCTAGAATCTAGAATCTAGAATCTAGAATCCAGAATCTAGAATCCAGAATCTAGAATCCAGAATCTAGAATCTAGTATCCAGAATCTTGAATCTAGAATCTAGAATCCAGAATCTAGAATCCAGAATCTAGAATCTAGAATCCAGAATCTAGAATCCAGAAACCAGAGTCTAGAATCTAGAATCCAGAATCCAGAATCTAGAATCTAGAATCCAGAATCATCTTGAATCTTTGGAGAAATATGAACATAACATTCCAGTACATCTCTGGCTCCATTAAATGGCTTTCCTAACACATACTGTCCTTTACATATCTTCTTAAAGCATCATTTTTCTGTCTTTTTTTATGGATATGATTGCTTATCCTCTGGCAAGTTATTAAGTTATACTTAAGGTATAATCTTAAGTATAAATCCAACATTGTCATGTTGGATTTCAAAAAATAAAGAGCTGGCATTTGGTTGTTTTTTTTTCTTTTGACCTTTATTGCGTTGACTGACCTTTATCAGTTTTTTTTAGTCCGTCACTTATTAATCCTACTTCTTTACTGTTGTCTTCTGTCATGAGAACCCTTGTTCAAGTCCTGTTTAATGTTAACATTCACCTTTGTGTTTTCCTGTCAGGTATGTTTGGATCCTCAACAGTTTACTGAGTGGATCCATGAAGATCAACGCCTCTCCCTCCTTCCTGCACTGCGTCATCCTTCACGGGATACCGAACTTTGACGCCACTGGAGGTTAAACTCAACATTGTTTACCGCTATACACAGCTGCCATTCCCACTGAAAATAGAGTTAAAAAAGTATTCAGAGACAACACACACTTGCATGCTCAGGCACATGGAGGTTGTGCACATAAACAAAACCGAAGAGCTGAACTTGCCAGGTTTCAGTACATTGCATGGAAATTGCTGTTTTCACTCATGTCATTGAAACAGAAGTTGTTATCGCATCATGGAACTAAAATCCCTTTCTCACAACTTCAGCTGTGACTTAAGTAATTTGAGAAGCTACGTAGCAGGCTTCTTGAGGTCATACCATCACGAAGGCACCTGTGAAAAACATTCATTTTAGGTGTTTTCTTTTTTAGTGTGTCGTCCATATATCAAGGTCTACCAAGGAATGCAAGCAGTGTATTCATCTGGTGTCTAGTAAGTGGCTCACACATGCAGTCACACAGTAATTCCAACATTATGGTTCACTTCAAAGAGTGTCGTAATGCTTTAAAGGAGCTTTCTCTTTAAGTTAGATATTGTTAATTTTCAATTCCGAGTTACTGCTTTGCGTAAATATCTGTAATTGCTTCCACACTCTGGCTCACACTGACTGTGTTCTCGGTTGTCTGTGTTAAAGTCATATTAGTCCTGGCCACAGAGACCGTGTGTGCATCAGCCTGGAGCCCGCCCAGCTCCTGAAAGGAGACATCATGGTAGGAAAGCACAAGAGGCATTTTTTTTTTAAATTTTTTTTAGAGATAGCAAAGTCATTGCTGATAGTCTTGATCTCAACATATTTCAATGTTTTCTTCTGTAGATTAAATGCTATCATAAAAGCGACGTCACCTCAGAGCGTGAGGTTATTTTCCGGCTGCAATTCCACACGGGAGCAGTGCAGGGTTACAACTTGATGTTTGAAAAAGAGGACATGGAGGCTGCCAACAAAGGTACACCTGAAAAAAACCTCGAAAGCAGGCCTGAACTTGCAGCCGCTCATCAGCAGCGACTCTTCCGCTCCGCGTAACGTCTGCGAGGCGCAGTCTGGACTCAATTTATACTTGGCTCTTTGAGCCCAGTAATCTTGTTTTCCTAAATATGTTTATGTGTGTTAACTGAATCTTAAATTGCAAACCAACAACATCATTCATCTCTCCGGTACTGAACGGCTAACATTTATGGCATTCCTGGGTTTGCTGCCATTTCATTTCAGATCCAAGATTTCCAGACTATGGTAAAGTTGAGCTGGTGTTCTCAGAGGGACCAGAGAAGATCCCAGGTGGAGTCATAACTCTTAAGACTTTAAAAAAAAAAAATAAAGTGTGTACAGGAAGTGCTAGTTGGAAAAGCAGGCACAATGCTCTCTTCATTTTTTATATTCGTGCTTCCCCCTCTGCCCCCTGGTGAGAGGGGATGAGGAATGCTGCAGAGGGGAAATGTAGTGTGAAGTGTGTGCTGACAGAGGAGTAAAGAAGCCCAGCATGTGCTCCCCCAGATCCCCACAGGAGTGAAAGTATGTGGGTCTGTGTGATGTACGGCGTGCTACATATGTGTTCCAGGAATGTCCACATTATGGAAGCACAAGTTACCTTTATTAAAGTCTTCTTGAGGTGTTTTGGTCTTGTCAAATGAGTGGCGTTTAGGCCAATAGACTAATGGAAACACAATTTCAGTATTGGTTCCCTTTAAATCTGAAGTTACAACTGTTGGAGTTAGCATAAAAACAGGTAGTAAAAAAACAAAAACAACAAATCAGTTTAAAAAAAGAAAAGAAAATCCCTTTTTTTCCCCCATAATTTGTGCTAAGATAGCTCCCTGCTGCCCTGTTACCTGATAATGAGCATGTACACGAGAAAATAGCGTCTTCCTTTTCTTGGTCGGAAACATCTGAACTTTCAGACATTTTTGACCTCTTTGTTGTTGTTGTTCTTCTTTTTAGCTATTCCATCTTTGCAAACAGTAAGATTTGTCAACAGTAAACATCCCGCAGCTCCACAGTACTAACAGCGGTGTTATTTTTGGATTCAGGGGCTGAGAGGTGGCAGAATGGACCAGATGTTGTTGTCGACTACAACACAGCAGATCCTCTAACCCGCTGGGACTCGTACCAGAACATCTGTGACGGTGAAGGTACAGTTGCTATGCCGTATTTGTTGTAACATGACTCACAAGACTGTGTTATAACAGCACCGAGGCCTACGTGATGAGTCTTACTCTATGTGAGCAAAAATACTACCAGATGTTTCATGAATGAAAACAGTAATTGATGTTAAAGGGACTGAGTGGAACTCGGAAAAAAAAAAAAAAAAAACAACAACTAAACATGCAGACTGGCAGGTCTTTGGAAACAAGACTTTTATGACAGTGGAAAAAAGAAACCTTAGGGCTGAAATTTACCTGAGCGTGCACTATGAGAATGGCAACGAGTGTTGTTTTCGTGTAAAGTAAAAGAGGAGTGGTGTTGTTTGCAGGGAATGCTGGGTTCAGAGCAAGAGCAGATAGTTCTCAAGAGATTTCTGTTTTGTTGTCTCGTGAAATGAATAGGCGTGCTTTAACCATCCCACACATGTACATGCTTTCACAAGTACACACACACACACACACACATAGATAGTTGCAGCCACCCTGTCGGGGCGCCCCGTCCGAGCTGTGGTTGTTGCTCTCCGCAGAACTCACAACAACCTCCCAGAATAGAGAAACGTGGTAGCGGTATTAAAACGCAGATCCACCCTTTTCCACTATTCATTGAGCATTTTTATAAGCTTCAGTTCAGCTTGATGAAAACGGTTGCCTTTTTTTTTTTTTCTTTTTTTCCTCATTTGAAATACCCACAGAAATTTTATGCCCAATTTTGGAAATCTAATAAAAACACAACTGGTCGAATTTAAGAATTCATCAAAGCAAAGCGAAGACACTAACAAGATTGCATATTTTTATTGCATTTGCATTGATTTAAAAGCATTTATGTGGGATATTTACAGCCTTGTTTTCTCATGTAAACACTACAAGTAAGAGGAAAGACTGGGAGCTTTGTTGGAATTCTACATGTACCTACCAGCAGGCCCAGTTTGCCTCAGAGAGACTGTCACCCAGAGACAAGCCAGGAGGAGGAAGTCTAGAAATTGTTTGGCACTGTGGTGTTAAGGTTGTGAAAAGAAAACCTCATTTACTCCAGTGGCTGCTCTTAAATGGCCGTAGTGTGTGTTTATCCCAGCGTGTGAATTAAGCGTTGTGAATTCTTAAAGATGGCTTTTCTTGAAAGGTTGTTTACTTAAGTTAAGTAGGCTGTTGTCCTTGTGTAGTGCTGATACGGTTACCGTTAGCAGAGGATAAATAGACAACAGGCATCATAAGGAAATTCCTGGAGACCACCTCTCCAAACAGGAATAACTGGATCTCAAGTGCCACTGAAATCTATGAAGCATTAGAGGTGAACCTCGAAGCAGATGCATTATGCCCTTTTTTTCACAAGCTGGTGCATTTTCCTAATTTCTGAGTGAAATGTGTGTGGCATACATACGTGAAAATACCACAGAGAGACAGTCCCTGTTAATTATTAATTTACAGCCCTCTGCCTGCCATTTGTTTTATTGGGTGGAGTGAACTGACCCCTTTTTTTGAGGAACAATCTCAATGTGATGCATTAAACTGGTCCAAGTTTTTGAGATCCTGCACAAGTTTATAGGAATGCTGAAGTAACATAACAGCTAGTGAGCGAATAATGCAGCGATCAAAAATCGTGTCATAATTCCCCTGTCATTGCTAGGCCAGCTATACCCACTCACTTCGCAAAAAGATTTCACCATGAAAAGGGTCTGGTACCCCTCCCATTTCACTTTTGATGGCAAGTAAAAGTGCTGTTGCAGCTAATGTTGCATTTCAACATTTTCATCTTCCGACTTGGGAAAAAAAAATCTGCTCGTCAGAGATAGAGAACGTTTTGACAGTTCCTGTAGAGCCTTATTAGATCAGAGGACTTGAAACGTAAAAGTACTTAAACTTAATTCCAAGGTGCAGCAAATGCAGCGTGATTTAAAATTAAAGTTGGATGGAAATCAAAGGCAGAGATAAAGATAGGAAGCCTAGAAAACTACTCCTAAATGGTTCTGTGATGTAGCAAATCTGAAAGGCTCACTGAATGACGTATTTGCATTGGAGTTTACAGTTACAGAAGTCATTCAAAGGCACTAAATATTATGTTGCTCATGTGAAACCTTCAAACAGGATTCATGAACCATGAATTTCCCCCTTGGGGGATCAATAAATTATATCTAATCTAATCTAATCTAAAATAGAAGACTTTGTAAACTACAGTGTGTAATTTGTACATTTTGTTTTTATTTTAAAAAATAATAATTTTCTATACTTTTTAACAATATTTTTAGTACCTTTATAAGGAGAAACTAGGGGAACAATGATGTTTCTGACTCACATTTTTGGCATTCGGGGGGTGCGGGATGGTAGTAAATGAGACGGAATGGAAGAGGTTGTGTAATTGCATAGCCATACACAACTAGACCTCCTGTGAAACGAGGGCAGCTTAAGGAACAGTTATGATTTTCCTGCTCTTTGCACTGCAATTGGTGGATTTTTCAGGGACTGACCTTTCCACAACGGCCAGTATGGTGAATGCAAGGGGAAGATGGTTTGACTGATTCTCTCAAATTCAGGAGCTAAGAACATACTTGGGAAACCATCTCTCACTTGTCGGTGTAATTCAGATAGATAAAACTCATGAACCCCATAATTGCGTTTAGGGCACATCTGTTTCTTTCTAGTTTTGTACGTAAGGACAGCAAGCATGTAATTTCTTGACACACGAGAGTGAGAGAAAAACAACTTGGCTGCCACTTTTCATGAAAATTGCCCGGGGCTCCCGGCAGAAGTTAATGATTCCTTTAATTAAATAGTGTCTTTTTTACAGAGTGAAAATGTCTTGAGCTGCAGGAATTTTGTTTTCATCCTCTGATCTTCTCTGGGCTTCTCTCTCTCTCTCTCTCTCTCTCTTTCGTTCTAACCCCCCCCCATCGCACCAAACCTTCTCACCCCAGTGGGGTAGTCCCCTAATGCAGGGGCTAGAGGTCGGGTTACCGGTTTCCTCTGGCCCACCTCCTTTCCACAGCCCCGCCTCACTTGTTTACATTCCTCTGTCCTTATTTGGAGATCCCAAGCCCCCCCCCTTCTCTCTCTCTTTGCCGTGTGTAGAGTGCAAACACTCTCATCTTCTCAGCAGAGAACGAAAGCGAGGCCAACTAATTCAACTTATTCACCATTACCTGCTGGTTAAAGGCATGCCTGCTGTCATGTGTCTGCATTGTCTCTCATCCTCTTCACGTTTGCTTGTACTGGAGTCTGGGATTGTCTTGCATGCTCACCTGGCAGGGACAGGTGGAGGTAAGAGATTTTACTCTTGAGACAAATGAGTGGCCATGAGAGGGCTGGGGGGTGATGACAGCGGTGACAGATACAATTGAAAGAATCCAGGTGAAAGGTGTTAACCTGCTCGCGACTTGCTGGGATGTGAGGGGTTTGCTGGAAAAACGTCTGCTGGAACTGAGCTGCGTTGAGCTCTGGGACGAAGCTGCTCAAGACAGGATGCAGGTTTGTGTGAGTGGAGAGCCACACATAGCAGGAGCTTTTTGAGAGGAGGAGGAGGAGGAGGAGGAGGGGGAGCTTTTATCATGCGTGTCTGGTATTCCGATCCGCCTGGTCATGGTTTTACTGAAAGGCAAATACTTAAGGTGGTAGGTTGAAGGAGAAGCACAGGAGTCATGTTCAAGCTCTCTTTTATTGAGGCAGAGTGAGATTAAAACAGCAGCTTTGTTTACGCCGGCATACCTTGTTATCATTTCATAGAAGTGCGAGCAAGGCTGAACCTGATGTCTAAAATTGTCATTATGACAAAGTGACTGACTTCTGTGATTTTTCTGCTGTTTCTGAGGATTAATGAGGCTCTTTGGACATATGCTGGGGTCAAGGGGTAATTGAGAGTAAGTAAGGTGGCTTAATCGCAGCAGAGTGAGGAATGCGAGGGTGAAAAGAAATCTCCAGCCATCTCGCTCTTGTAGCAACACGCAGAAGTTCTAACATCTCATTGAAAACCTGTACATAAAGAACACGTTTGGCGCTTTACACTTGGAACTTTGACAGCTCACCTGTTGGCCTGATTGCGGAGAATTGTTTAAGTTTAGAATATCAAAAATAGGTTTTTGCATTTTTTTTTCCTGAAACATCTACATAGGTGATTTGTCTCAATATACTAACACGATAGAGATCTTTTTCTCTGTCATTGTCTCTATGGTCTGGTTATTTGTTGTCTGTTTTGTCTGGAATGTTGTCTTTATGAGATCGAGTGTGATTACAGTCTGACCTTGTCAGTCACAGATCCAGAATGTTGGCGTTTGTGGAGTGACTTGCCTGTTCATGTTAGTCTTGACGTTCTCTGTGTGAGTCTGCTGTCTTTTTGTTTATGCGTGTACCAATACCAGCTGACTGTATGAAGCGCTGCATCTCTTCTATTTTGCAGCGCCACACTATCAAGGCCTAACTCAGGATAAAGCGGCAAACAAGAGGAGCCTCAGCGGAGGAGAGGCCACGCTGGGGCGAGGGGCCCGCACAACCTCCGCCACCTCCAGCCCTGACCATAGTGACCACGCGCTCTCGGTCAGCAGCGACTCGGGCCTGTCTAGCACTTCCCTGTGGACGGACAGACCCACGCCCGTGACCTCCACCAACACCGTCAGGGTTAACCAAGGACCCAGTCACCAGGAAAAAGTCCAGCTGAAGCGGCTCCTAAGCGGATTTGGTGTCGAGGATCCTTCGCTGGAAGAGATGGATGATCAAGGTCCTAGAGGGGGCGTGCAGCAGATAGTTCCGGCTCAAGTGCACATCAATGGAGATGCCCGGCCCCGAGAGAGGGAAACAGGACATCCTCGATGATGAAGTCATGACGGGTCATGATCTACACAGCGTAGACAGCTTAGGAACCTTGTCGTCCTCCTGCCACAAGAGCAGTCAAAACTCCCTGCTGTCAGATGGCTTTGGGAGTCCCGGAGGAGAGGAGCATCCAAGCCAAAGTCACCACCACCTGCATCACGCTGCACCTTCTCATGTGGAGGATTATGAGAGATCCTACGCAGACGCTAGAAGGGCCTGTCTGAGCTCCAGGAGTAACTCTGTGGCCTCCTCTAATCCCAGCAGCGCTCCCACACCCAAGCAGCATGTGTACAGACAGGGAAGCTACTCCACGCAGTCCTGGGTTCGTCAGCAGCAGATGGTCGCCGCGCAGCAGTTCACCTACATGCCCGATGATCGAAACGAGACAGAGAGATACCCCGGGAACAAGCCGGGGAGCGGCGCACTTAAGGAAGGCCTGCCCAGTCAGCGACAAGACCCCATCAGGGACGCAACGGTCAATACTATCAGAAACACCGCGCCTCAAAAAGACCAAGCCACGACAAACAATAATAACAACAACAAACGGGATGAGGAGTTCAAATCTCTAACAAAGGACATTGACAACTCCATCGATCAGCTCAACCAACTGATCATGGATCTGGATCCCACGTTCATGCCAGTATCGAGCCGCAGCGTATCCATCAAAAGGAACGGCGGGACGCACGTCAACAGCTCGTTCAGCAAGTGTTCAAACGACATCGATCTCAGATTCAACGATAGTAACGCAGCAACACTGAAAAACACACAGAAGACAGGTAAGATACTCAAACAGTCTGGGTGGGGTGTGGTGTTGTTGTCCAGGGGAGAGGTGTGTTTTCACGACACTGGAGAAGTTAGATACCTGGTTGTGGCAAATACACGAAAGAAATGTTTACAAATTCCATTAACATGCAGAGAATCGTTCCTCTCTAACAAGCTCATCATTTCTTCCCCTTCACTGGAAAATTAACCTAACAAAGCATGCCCTCTCTCTCCCTCCCTCCCCCCGGCGTGTTTTAGTGGCAGAAATGGCAGGGTCCTTGCCAAGATTTCAGATGTTTTCAGTACGTTTCTAAAGCTAGAGCACCGTTCAGACTTGCCCGTGTAGCTATCTGAGTGGAGCATCGGCGAGGTGCACGAAGAGAGAAGAAGCAGCTGTCATCAAGCGTTGCGAACAATCCTGCCTCTTCTTGGTTGGAGAAACTGAATATTTAGAAAACAGAAATATGTTAAATCAGAAGGGAGATGTATTTTAGTCATGACTTATAACTATCTATGACAAAAGTTAATGTACGCAAACTCTTAGGTTCTGATTTGGGATTTCACTGTGTAAAGGAATATGCTTAGGTTTCTTTTTTTTAATTTTGTTGAGCAACCAGTACTTGCATTTAAACTAGATTTCCAGGGATGAAATCTCCAGTTTCACCTCCCATCTATCTGCTCCCCTCTACAAGATGCAAAATTAAATAAATTTTTAGCTTGTATAGTTCCAGTTAGTTGCCCCTGGAGCTTCACTGTGGTGATCAACGTGATCAGACATTTTGCATGGTTCTTATCAAGTAACGATGTCGACCTCATTGTGCTACAATGATTACAACTTTTCTGTATCAGATCTGGCTCACCCTCATGTTATCATGTCCTGTGTTGTTACCAGAAGAATATTCATAGTAAGTGCAGTTGCACTGAAATGCAGCGAGGCAAAGAAAACAGAAAGCTGTCTGGCTATGTTTATCAGCCAGAGGAAGCTTTAGGAATTTCCAGAAGAGGAACAAGTGAGCCCGCAGGCACAGGTTTTCTATTTGATTCCAAAGGCTTACCTGTCTGCACATATCAACACCGCTTCCCTTTGAGAAACAAACACCAGTGATTGCAGCTTTTTTTAAAATTTGCAAACAAGCTTTAGGAAGGAAGGGATAATTTGCTTTCACTATTGGTTGTCAGTGTCATAGTCAGTTTTGTTTTTAAAACAGGAAGTAAATTATTTATTCTAAAGAAAGAAAGGTAAAATTACTTTGATGTTATGAATAATTCATCCCAACTGCTTAAAGCAATTCAAGTTCTAGTTTGGTCTTTTGATGTTCCAAAACCTTTTGCTTTCAATTTACAGATCAGGCCAATCTCATCTTCTTTCCCCGCCTTAGGACAAAATGTTCTTCTCAAGATTTAAGAGCTTACTTTTGTTAATTTGATAATATTTATGCAAGATTGGGCAATGAAAATGCAGATGGGGTCTGAAGTTATAAAGGAATTTAGCTAATCATTCATATGCTACTATTTTTGGGACAGACTCCAGAGATTTAATTACAATCCCAGTTCCACAATATTCGGGACGCTGTGTGAAACTTAAAACAGAATGCGTTGATTTGCAGATCTCATAAACCCATATTTTATTACCGTTAGAACATATCACACGTTGAAACTGAGACATTTTATCATTTCATTTTAAATGTTAAGCTCATTTTGACTCTGATGGCATCAACACATCACTAAAAAATTAGAACGGGGGATATTTGCTATTGTGTAGCATCACCTCTTCTTTTAACAACTGTCTGCAAATGTCTTTTAGTTTTAGGAGAGGAATCTTGTCCCATTCTTGTCTGATGGACAATTCTAGCTGCTCAACAGTCCTGAACCTTCATTGCTGGATTTTTCATTTTACCATGTGCTAAATGTTTTCTATTGCTGAAAGGTTTGAACTGCAGACAGGACAGTTCAGCACCTGAACTCTTCTCCTGTGAAGCCATGCTGTTGTTATGGATGCAGTAAGGTAGGATGTGGTTGAGTATTGTCTTGCAGAAATATGCAAGGTCTTCCCTAAAAAAAGAGACGTCATCTGGATGGGAACATATGTTGGTCTAAAACCTCTATGTACTCTTCAGCCTTTCCAGACTAAGCTGTCCACACCAGTTGACACTAATGCAGCCCCATGCCCTCAGAGATACGGGCTTTTGAACTGTCTGCTGATAACAGCTGGATGGTCCATCTCCCCTTTAGTCCACAGGACACCAGATCCATGGTTTCCAAAAAGAATTGCAAATTTTGATTAATCTGACCACAGATCAGTTTTCCAATTTCCTCAGACCATTTTAGCTGAGCTTTGGCTCAGAGAAGACAGGAGAGTTTCTGGCTCATGTTCACATAGGCTTCTTCTTCTTTGCATGATGCAGCTTTAGCTCGCAGCTGTGGATTGTATGGTGTGACAGTTCTGCCCTTTAGCCTTGTTCCTTCTGCACAGACGCTCCTCCTGATTCTCTGAATCATTTGATGATTTTATGTACTCAGTACATAAAAGTACATTGTACTGTAACTCTCGGAATCTTCAAAGTCGTTGTAATTTTACATTAAAGAAAATTTTTCTAAAATTGTTCCACAATTTTCAGATTTTTCAACCTCTGCCCATCTTTACATCCAAGAGGCTCTGTCTCTCTGAAATGCTCCTTTTATACCCAGTTATGTTACTGATCTGTCATCAGTTAACCTAATTAGGTGTTAAGTGTTCCTTCAATTGTTTTTGTTTTCCATCAATTACTTTTCCAGGTTTTTGTTGCCTCATTCCAACTGTTTGGCTGCCATGTATTGTGTTGCTGCCATCAAAGTCAAAATGAGCTCAATATTTTCCAGGAAATGATAAAATGTCTCAGTTACAGCATCCGATATGTTTATGTTTAATTGGGGATAAAATGTGGGTTTATGAGACTATTCCATTGTTTATATTTTTAGTTTTACTTTTTCAACTTTTTTGGGATTGGGGTTGTAAATCGTCTCACAACCTGAGGAAGGACACTGCACTGTTTTTTCATTATACTACTGATCTCCTTCCAGGGTAAATGGCTGTTAAATAGGTTTTCTTTCTGCAGAAACTTTATCTCCTGGTTGTCACTGATGTTTGGTTCAATTTTAATTACCTACTGCAGAGTCCCTCCTGCTATATTCATGAAAAAGCTTCTTCGTGATGTTTCCACTCAGGCTATGTTTATGGTCCCTGTTTTAACCTCGTGAAAAGGAGTCTGCTACAATTGATGTCACGATAAATTTTAATGATTTTAGGATAAATCTTAATCCTATCCTATTTCTGGTGGGATTTTTTTTTCTTTTTACCAGTCTGCCATCAGATGCTTTGTCCTCCCAGTTGTTAGTAAATGGTGTTGTTGTAAGGCATTTGCTGTAAAGGGTTTGATATAATCTGTGTGTGTTGTAAAATGCTGCAAAAACTTTGGTACAATCTAATAGTTCAGTTTAGGGGTATACGTGTCAACACAGTGCTACTGAGATCAGGTTACTCCACAAAGCTAAATTATTGCTTACTCCAAACCTTATTCAGGCTAAAGTGATTAGAAAATGTTTACACGGAGTGTTTTAGTCAAAGTCAAGTCTTAATCTGGATAATCTGGTTAATATTACCATGAAACATATTCTATTATTCTAATTAGTAGGCACTTAAAACCGTTTATGAACTCCAATTCAATCACTGATACAGATGAGGGCTTTCGAGTCGCTTTGATTTTGTTACGGTAGAGCAGCAATGTTGATCTCTACAACATGGGAATCAATAATCCGATTCTCATCACGTTTGTGTTGTTGGCAAAGATTACAACAATGGCTGAAGAGGTTGTTTTAAAATAGCAAATGTCAAAATGACTCTGGACAGGACATTGTACCCTGCATGAAATTATTCAGCTCACTTGTCGAAAGACATGGTTGAAAAGGTTCTTGTGAAACTATAACCCTGTGATATTTTGACCAAAGGAGGTCGTATTACAGTTATTTGTTATCTTGGGAAAAGGGACATACTATGTATTATATGAAGTTCACAGGCTTCACATGCAAATAGTTTCAAACTGTCCTTGTCTCTCTGTTCTTGATCTAGCAAGAAGGGGCCTGTACACAGAAGCAGAAGCCAGTAACACAATATGTTAGCTTATCTGTTTAAAAACCAAAAAAAAAAAAAAAAAAAAACAGTAAAATATACATGTGCAGACCTATAAAGCTGTCTGATTCATTGCTCAGCATGCTACCAGTTTGGCACCATCTAAATAGTTTAATTGTGTCGGTGTGTGAAGTAATAGGTCAACTGGAAAAAGAGCAATACTGGCATGATGAAATGGGGAATATCGCCACCTATGGAAACAGATACTTTGCTCAGTGCATCAGCTGCCCTTTCATGCTTCTATGTTGGGACAAGGACAGTAGTCCAAGCAAATGGCCCGGCCAGCTTGATTTAACTGTGCATGTAAATGTACTGACCATCTCTGCCAGGCATGCCTGCACCAGACAAAGTGAGTAATGATCCCAGGCATTAGCACTTCTGCATCATTAGCATTCTTCAGGGATGAGAGGTTGGAGCTCACTGGGAGGGCTCAAATTAACACCATGGTGATAAGTGGCAGCACTCCTCAGAAGAGTCACAACATTGACCCCCCCCCCCCCCCCCCCCCCCCCCAATCCCCTTCCAGACACATAGTCAGACAAACACTCTACTTCCACTATTAGCCCACCGTCCAGACCTCTGGCATTCCTCAGCTGTCCATTCAAAACACTGCGAGAGGCAAACCTCAGGGCGAGTGGTGTGTTTCTGTCTAAATTAAAAATCATTTTGATTGTGTCACATTATCTTCCCGCATATGTTTTTTTTTTTCTTGTTCAATTAAACACATTTTGGACCTGAAAACAAAGGTAAGAACCCGGTGAAACCAATGACTATTTTGATATTAAGTTAATAGTTTTGTGCTGCTGGAAACAGAGGGGGAAAAAAAGTTAAATATCTTCCTGAAAGCTACCAGAGGTCAAGGCTCTGTTATTGTTCCCTTCAGTTTGTTTTTATGTGCTAACTTCCGTGAAATCAGTGGTGCCTTTAAAAACCTGGTAATATTTGATGACCTTCTTGCGGCTGTCCACCTGTGTGTACGCAGCTGTCGAGTCCATTGATGGGCGAGCGGGCGTTACGCCGAACCCAAGTTGCCAAGGAAGGGATTTAATGGATCACCCAGGCTTATGTAACTCAAGGTGGGGTGAGACAGAGGAGTACAGGGGCCAGCGGACATATCCCCCCTGTGTCTCACAGTCCCAGGTAAATTCGCCATGCGTGCCCGTCCTGGTCAATAATTTGCTTCGTCTTATCTCATGTGTCTTTCTGCCTTAAAGGTGGGTTTTACGCGCGTGTTTGTTGTTCATTTCAGAATTCCATATTGTACAGAAGTGAGATTGGGGGTTACAGGGTTCAGGGCCCGGATATGAACAGCGGAGCCGAGGTTGGCAGCGAGATGACTCCACCCACTCCCGCCTTCCCCATCTCTCCGCCAACACCTTATGGTAAGTGCAGTATGTTTTCACCGTCACAGTTCCATCAGATTTCTATCTGCGTCTTTGATTCTGTGTGACCACCGTCCCACCCCCGTGTTCTGCCTGTTTACAGTGAAAAACATATCTGAGTTGACCGACCTCAGGCAAATTCCATCTCCGGGCATCCAGTCGTATGGAGGCTTCAGCACAAGTCACGGTGGGGTTCAGAATTCAAGAATCAGCAGCTTTTACAAAGATAGTCTTGGATTTGATGCATCATGGAGGTTCTGCAGCTGTGCTTCCTTTTGTCTCTATTCAAGCATGAATGTTGTCTTTTTCACATTTTCAACAAAAGTGATTGAGAAAGGACACAGAAATATAGAAGATCAGGAGTGTAACTGGAATGGTAATTAAAACATTTTTGAAAATCATTTAAAATTTTTGAATTTATTTGAAAAAAAACAGGCATTTTCATGAAGATTACAGCCATGACTGAAGAGGTTGTTCATAACTGAATTTACAAATTCTTTTAGGAATATATTTTCTACTTGGGCATCTAAAAACATAACTGTTTCCCTTTTCCCCACAAATTGGATTTTCTAAATCACTGACCTTCCTTTTAGTCTTTCTGTGGCAATTTAGATCTCAAGCAAAGAAAAGCAGGTTAAGCAATGCACGGCAGGTCCTTGAATGCAGCAAGCTGTCATTGGTCATTGGATATTTAAGCTTGACTCCCTCCTGTAGATACGTGAGCAGATAGGAAGGCCCCACCACCTGAGTGAGCCCTTTAAGTCCTTCCAGCAGCCTCATTTCTGTTGACCTTTATTTACCATACAATGGTGTCGTTGCTGTTGGTGAAATTTCAGGAGTTTTTTTTTTTTTTTTTTTGTGGCAAAGGCTGAAAACAAAGATCTTTTATACTTGGAAAGGGAGATTCCTAACCGTTGTCTGACCTCTGAGGAATGTCCGTGTGGTGATGATTTGCAGAAACCTTTGAATACGGAATTGTGTTGTTCTTTTCTTTAATACTGAGCTGTTTTTTTCTTCTTTTTTTTTTTTTTTTTTTTGGGGGGGGGGGGGGTTTATCTTAGTTGACATACACAGAGTGCATCCAAAGTACTCTGTAGTATCACCCTTTGCTGTTGATTTTAAAAATCTTGGAACGATGGATTACTTTTTTTTGATAAGTAATGGATTTTTGTCACTGATCTTAATGAAAAAAATGTCACTCCTGCAAAGACCACTTGTCTTGTTTTCAGTATGTCTAAAGGTTGTAGGGCCCATGAGCAGATCCGTGCACCCGCTGTGCCTCTTTCTACCTTAAACACCCTGGCAAGAATCCGTGCATTCAGTCCTGCTGCATCTCCATGGTTACTGTGGGTCAGGAAACCTGGCATGAAAAAAACTTTTCCTCCCCCCCTGAAAGTGTTTCTGTGTGTCCAGAGCACAAATGGGGAACATGAAGAAACCAGCAGTTTTTTCAGCTTTGCATTTCTGGTTTTATAAAAATAACTCAGTGAAAGGCTGCCAGTGGGTTAGAACATTTGTTTCACACGGAGGTGAGGGATTAAGACTGTACCTGATTTAAATAAAGCTTTCATTTGTTTAACTGCTTCTTCAATTTCTACATTCAGGTAGATTTGTTTGGGATGACTACATTAGGTTGCAGCGCTGCTTTCCAGTGACCGTTTCAGACTGTGTACAGACTGAACAGCTGAGTTCAAGGCCATGTGGAACATTTTTCATTACATTTTAACTCCAGCATTGATTGTTACTGGGCATAAAAAGGAAGAGCTTTCTTTAAGGCTGCCCAGGGGCATTTATATTTTCTTATTCATCCATGGCCATATTTATTTTCTAATTACAGTGAACTGGAGCCGGAGCCCCCGCTTAAATAATGTGTTTAAAATATGTTTAAAAACCCCAAAAAAGTAGCGAGGCACTGCAGCGAAACAAGACAAAGGCTCAACTGTGGTCTTTCTGTTACCTTCACAGCCTCTGGTCTCTGAACCGTAGTAAGGAAACCGCTGGTATTGTGCTATTTTTGGCTCGTAATTAGCGACTAACACGCTAACAACAACAAAAGAAACAGTCCGGTTTTCATTGCATGGAACGAGCACTTTATTCTGGCCCTGCAGGAACTTGTGACATCACACAGGTTGTATTGTTTGGCTCCTGTCGGTTAACAGAGAATGTAAATCTATACACGCTGGGCTGATGTTCATGCTCACTCCACTTTTCATCTAACCACGTTTTCGTTCTGCCGTCCCACGACACACACACTACATTACCCATAAGGCCTACTTCTTAAAGGGGCCAGGCTGGCTCACAACATTTCTTCGCTGTGAGAGAACGCGCACAACATCCTGTGATGTTTCTGCAATTTTTTTTTTTATATTATATATTTCCAAAAAATCAGCTAATAACTAAAACCGCGGAACTTAAAGCGTGAATTGGCAAGGGATCACTGTATCCATTTCCACATTTTTCTCCATAAACAGCACTGCTTGTTGCAGACATTTGGATTATTTCTGTCTTTTTTTTTTCAGCTTTTCTCTTCACAACATCCTCTGTGTCTGCGTTAGATTAATTCTTCATTTTTTTGCACCCACGCAGAGGCCCAGGGATGTTCTGAGATCAGTCATGTTGGGGTGGAGACTCTACCAGATTCCTCCATTAACTGCCACAGGATATTAACATCTGCATACTCCCATCAGCAAACAGACAGGTACAGATCTGATGTTTATTATCCTTATTGTTGTTGTTTTTATTATTATTGAGTTAAAAGATAATAAGCAGAACTTTAATGACAAGTCTTCAGCTTCAGTGTCCGTTTTTCTTTATTTGTCATACCTCCAGTTCGTCCGTGAACCAGCCTTGGCCGGAGCATCCCATGCTTAGCCGTCACTCTTCCCTGAGCAGCTGCACGTCCACCCGACAGCCGCTGCAGCATTCCATGTCGCTGGAGTACGGCCACCACTCTCCTCCCCTGCACCACCCCCACGTCCACCCTGCTCCCAACGCCCACAGCTCTCCCCGAAGCAGCCAGCGAAGCCGTATGGCTTGCTATGCCCTCAACCGGAGTCCCGCTCAAAGCTTTGACGAGCAGGATGAGTCGGGCCAGTGCTATGGCACGGCCTGCCCCACCATGAGCATTAACAGGGATCTTTTAACTTCCATGGACGGGCAGAGCCAGTCGCAGGCTCCCCAGATTCAGCCTCCACTTCTGCCAGAAAAAAAGAGGGTCTCAGATGGGGAGCACTCGCTGGGAACAGCTTCTCCAGCCCTCAGTGGATTTTCAAGTCCCCACAGTGGGAGCTCCTTGAGTATTCCTTTTCCCAATGTGTTGCCTGACTTGCCAGCTCAGATGCCACACACAACCTCACCAATGCCAGGTAAGCTAAGGTTTGCTAACAGCCTTGTGGGATGTCATATTGCCAGATTGTCATGCTGAGATGTAGTCATGCGAAGAAGAAAGTTCTCCCTCTCTCAGTTCTGGGGTTTTCCCATCAGGTGGTAATAGGTCTTAAACTTTGGTAAATACATCCTCAGATGAACAACACATTACATCATGCGTCATGTAATCTTGCATTTAACAGTAACGGAGCCAAAATTCAGAGGTAATATGTGAAAAACTAAATATACTCCATGAATAAATTGCTTGTAAAAGCACCTTTAAGAGCATTAACTTGGCTAAGTTGTTTTCAGTTGTTTTCAGCAACAATGTATGAGACTGTGTTATCAGTCTCATACATTGTTGTGGAGGAATGTAGGCCCGCTCTTCTTTGCAACACTGCGTTAGCTCATTGAGTTTTCCTGGCATTCCTTTAGGCACAGCTCTCCTAAGGTCCTGCCTCAGCATTCAGGCTGGAATGAGGACTATAATCTATCGCAACACCTTGATGCTTATCTTTTTCAGTCATTCTGTTGTAGATTTCCTGGAGAAGGATTTGGTTGCTTGGGATTATTATTGTCCTGTGGCATCACAGTTTTTGAACTATTAGCTGTCGTACAGATGCCTTGTATTTGACTTCTTGAATATTTTAGTAAACTGAGGAATTGATTGATTGACTGCGGGGTGTTCAGTTCCTGTGGCTGCAAAATCATCCCCCTTCCACCTCCGTGCTCGACAGTTGTGATGTGTCTGTGCACACACGCAGTGCTTGGAATTTGTCTAACATGGTGCTGTGCATTATGGCCAGATGTGTCCACTTTGGTCTTTTCTGTCCAAAGGAGATTGATCTCGAGGCCTAGTGGTTATTTGGAGGATTGGCAGCTACATTGAATGTTTTTCACTTCTCATGATATAGTTATACTCCAGTTGTTTTGGAAATGGCCCTTCTCAGAAAGGTGGCCATACATGCTGATGATCAGAATTCAAGTATATTTATTTTATAATTACTGTGGTTTTTTTTTCAGATGTACTGGTTGGAAAGCAGGTCACTGTCAAGTTTGTACAGGACACATCAAAATTCTGGTACAAGCCAGACATCTCAAGGGATCAAGGTAGGTACCCAGCATTTACTTTTGTTTACCAGTAATCAGGAGCTGATCTTTCTCTGCGTCACAGTACGTACGTTTCTCTTCATTAAGCGATTTCAGTCTTGAAGGACAAGGAGCCTGGCTGCTTTATTGTGCGGGATAGTCACTCCTTTAAAGGGGCCTATGGTCTGGCTATGAAGGTGGCTACACCCCCTCCCTCAGTTCTCCAACAGAGCAAAAAAGGTAAGCTCCATGTGGTTAACGTATACTGTTATAGTTTTAAAATGTGTTTAATGAAAGAACTAAAGGAGCAGCATTGCTTCAATGAGCATTTTTAAGTGAGCATTTCAAAGTAAAAAAAAAAACAAAAACCTGCAGATTAGTGCGATACATTACTGACTGGAAACTTGAAGAAAAGTGGAAATTCATTCTTTCCATTTTAAAGTTCTTAAAAACAGCTTGTTTAGTTGCCTTCAGCTTCCAGTCCTCAGGCTAAAACCCCCATCACTCCAATATTCAATACTTCCAATTGTCATGTTAAGATTCTTGAGATTGTTCCAGAGCTATGGACATCCTGGGAGTCTTGCATAACACAATAACACCCACTAGCGTTTCCAGTTACAGCCCACTGTACTCATCTTCATTATGGAACCTGAGAGTCCCGCTCTGTTTGTGTGTTAACTCTCGTGATTCTGTGTTTCTCTCCTGGGCATCATCGTGTTGAAACCAAACAGACCTTTCTTCACCTAACAGTCTTAGGTGTACAGCTAATGTTTCACCCCCAAACAAAGGCCATGCCAGGCCCAAAATCCAGTTCTGATCCCTGGGAATTCTTCAGGGAAGCAAACTTTTCCACATAACTTTGTCTGATATAAGTTATATCCATTAGCTGTGGTCAAGATAGTGTTCCTTTTATGTGTGTGGTTGTCAACTCCGTCATTTGTTTTTCATAGGAAATAGAGAAAGGGATTAAAAAAATTATAAAATAAAAAATAAAAAAATTCTTTTGGGGGGGGAGAATGAAAACAAAAGTACCCGGAGGAATCTGTCCAAGCCTTCTCTGGCCATGTTTCTAAGTGCAAACAGAAATTGAATACAGCTTTTTTCCCCTATTTTTTTTTTACACTTGAATTAAAACAAGATAATTATTTTTTGAAGGTAGGGTTGTGAAGTATTTATGTGTAGTTAGTGTCTTCCTGCAGCAGTCACAGTGCTCTGACTGCAGCCACTCAGAATCAGGACCATCAGTCGCATTAAACACATTTACACTGCGTCCCGTGCACCAGACAATTACTTACTTTAATACCTTTACTTTACTGTAGCTGAAATGTAATAAAATGCAATTATATTATCAGAGGCATTACAACACAAACTTTCGTGAACGGGTTTTACAGGATCAAAAAAAAAAAAGACAAAGTCAGTACTTGTCAGTCATAAACACTGATGCATATTTTTCCACCATATTGTGCACAGTTATTTGATCCGTTTTAGGTCTGCTTATTCTAACAAAGAAAACTCATCAATACAGGAAGTTGATTATAATATGGTACTTCTTTTCAAAATGAAATGAATCACCTTCCACTCCCACTGCGTCCTCTCCTCAGACCTGTTCTTTCTTTAGTTTTCACCTCTTTGCAGTCCAGCAGCACCTGCGGTGACATCATGACACAGTCGAGGGCCACACTTTGATATTGGGGCATTGTAACTCCTCAAAAGTGTGAAATCCAAGCCACATTAGGGAACAGGCTTCTCTCCAAGCCTTTGTGTTGACATTCCTCTCATACACTCCTCTTGTCCCTTCAGAGGCGCCTCTATTGAATCTTTATTCATTTAATCTCTGTACGGCGTGAATGTGGCCACTTAATATGTTTCATGTAGCTCGTCAAGGCTGTGATATCACATGTGCTTGTACACTGTATCCATGGTGTCACACAGATGACTGAAACAGACTGTTTTGAGTGAGTACGTGTCTCTGTTGGTTCCCTTTTTTCTTACAGGAGGAGATCTGTCCAATGAACTAGTGCGCCACTTCTTGATTGAGTGCACGCAGAAAGGAGTGCGGCTGAAGGGTTGTCCTAATGAGCCTTATTTTGGTGAGTGCACACTCTGCTAAAACCTGTCGCTGGCTTGCATGATCCCCGTGACCCTAAATAGGATGAAACGGGTATGGATAATAGATGGATGAATGGATGGCTTACATGACATTACATCTGTCTGATTGGGTGCTCTTTGAATAACTATCAAGACTTCATGAGCAACACTGCCCTCTATTGGTGTGTGGTGCTTTGTACCAGTGGTTGGTTTTTGATCATCCAAAAAAATACTGTCGAATGACATGAGCTCTGAGTGCCGTATCTTTTTTCACGACCTTAGTCCTGCATTCTCTATTAAAGCTGCATGTAAGACTTTTATTGCACTGTACCACTGTAAGTAGGTACAGTGCAATAATTTCCTAGCAAGCTGGTACTTTCACTTTCATTATTCGGTTTTAATAAATGCTTCATTCTTCTCTTATTTTTATTTTCTTTTCTCACTTTTAAGATTTCAGTAATGCTTCAAGACAAACAGTAAGCTTTGCTTTGTGCATCTTTGCAGTAAACTATAATTTTGCTTTCACACTCTATTGTTTTTACAGGAAGCTTAACCGCGCTGGTCTGTCAACATTCGATCACTCCTTTGGCCTTGCCCTGTAAACTTATAATACCTGACAGAGGTAAATGTTCACACTTACGTGTTCTTCATGTTTATTTTTTATTGGCAAAGATTATGGCCAGGGAAAAAAGTAAGCACTTTTTAAAGTTTTGTTTCATCCCCAACTGACAATCATAGCTGTCTTTTTGCTTATGTGGCCGTTTAGTAATTATAGCTGTTGGTGTGGCTGTTGATCTCTGGTGTTTTTGTTCAAAGATCCTCTTGAAGATGTTGTGGAGAATACCTCCCAGTCGGTCACAAATTCTGCCGCCGAGCTGCTAAAGCAGGGTGCAGGTAATTGGGCTTCTTAGATCACTCACTGTGAATAGATGTTACGACAAGCGCATGACGATGCTGTAAACACTGACGCAGTCCCTTGGTGGAGTTTGCGGGCAGTTTTGGAACCAAGTTATTTTCTTTGTCCTGTTATTGTGCTCCGTGTCACTGAAAACACTGCAGTCATTTTCACTGAATTCGAACGCTGCTTGTGTTTGTCGCTGCAGCCTGTAACGTGTGGTACCTGGGCTCCGTGGAGATGGAGTCACTAACGGGTGCCCAGGCCGTGCAGAAAGCCACCAGTATGACGCTGACCCTCAACCCTCCCCCAACCTCCACGGTGGTCCACTTCAAAGTTTCTTCTCAGGGAATCACCCTCACGGACAACCAGAGGAAGTGTGTGCAGCACCCGCTTTAACACCATTTATACTAAACAGACATCCACTTGTCTCATCCACCATTTTTGTCTTTTTTTTAAAGACTCTTTTTCAGGAGGCATTACAACGTCAACACAGTGATATTTTGTGCTTTGGACCCTGATGAAAGAATGTGAGTATTGTCTGGTCACTATCAGTTGCTAGACAAAGCTTTCATTAATCATTCAGTTGAGGAAAGAAAAACAGTTAAAGGAATGTTTCAAATCTAGTTACATTTAGCCTGATAAGCTAATAACAATCTCATTACTGCTCATAGGTGGAAAAAAGATGGGCACCCATTAGCAAAGTAAGTAAAGCCAGTTTCTCCATAGCTGTTAGCAGAACACAGTTAAAGCAGCTATCTTTAAAGACATGGTCAGTTTGAGGTAGGTGACAGTGCTGCTGTTAACCACTTTGCTCCGCCTTTGCAGAATCTTTGGTTTTGTGGCGAGGAAAACTGGCACTTCCATGGACAACGTGTGTCATCTGTTTGCCGAGCACGACCCTGAGCAGCCAGCCAGCGCCATAGTCAACTTTGTATCCAGGGTGATGATTGGCTCACAAAGGAGTAAGTAAAAAAGAGTGGATCGCCTGGATAGACGTTTTCTAAAAGTAGATACAGACACGAGCGAAAGACTGGATAAAGGACTACAGTAAATACCAGGAGTGAAGCCAGTGATGACATGGAGTTTAAGTCTGGATAATAACTGGATGTTGCAGACATGCTGATGATTACTATTACCAGACATCTTTTAAAAGAAACGTATAAATACCTTTCTTTTCTGTGTGAACTCTAAATTAACCAGGAAAGGACAGAAAAAAAAAAATCATATAAATGTGTTTCTCTGCTGGTTTACAAATGCAATGTCTCATATGGTTAAGATTTTTTTTATCAGTAAAGTATACGCTGCTTTCCTAGTTCATGCATAGAATTATATGGACAAATCAAGAAAGCTCTACGTTATTGTTTATTGTCTTTTCTTATTATTAACCAAAACAAACTTCATTCAAGCTAATGAACTACACAATTGTAGGTGACGTAGAAGCACCTTTGTGCTGCGACTGTCCAGTATTTCAGTACGGAGTTAAAGACAAGGAAAAGCTGATGGCAAATATGTATTATTTAGACTTTGGAACTGGTTGTTGTTGTTTTTTTTTTTATCTATGCAATGTATATTTTTTATACTATGGTCCTCTGTACATGTGTAGCTTGTACACATAATTCATCTTTGATAGATTATTTTTGTTCTGAGATTTACATGAACGTGACCACTTTAAAAGCTGTCTCTAAGATTTTTATGGAAGCATGAGTGTGTGTGCGTGTGTGTTCAGTTCAGAGAAATCATAGAAAATATTTTAATTAAGCCCATATATATATATATATATATATATATATATATATATATATATATATATATATATATATATATATATATATATATATATATATGTGTATATATATATATATATATATATACATATATATATATATTGACTCAAAATAAATTTGTTAAAAATGCATTAGTAGAGAACAAGCATTTGGCATTTTACTAATCTCTTTCAAATTTCTTTCTTTTTGTAACTTAAATTTGTCTTTTTTCAATAAGAGCAAGCTTTTAAAAAGGTACTTTTTTAACTCAAATGAAACAGGCTGCTGTACTGGGAGAACAAATTTTATTCAGAAGAAAATGTGGGAGAAAATTTGAGCTCAGTGTTGAAGTTGCACAGAAAGATGTATATTTTATTTTCTGCTAAACTAGGCATCTGTCAATGACGTATAAAATTCACTTACTCTGGGAAAATGATAGAGCTGATGATCCAAGTTAATTGTTGACATTGTGTATTAGATGATGACTGAGGATATTTTCTTTTGTACATGTCTGTGTTGGGTAACCGTTGTATCCAGTAAGGGACGTACAATCACAACAAAGCTGTCGGTGTTCTTGCATTGATTACGGGAACACTTGTTGTTGTTTTTTTTGTTTTGTTTTTTTTAAATGACTTATTATCTGTACCTCATATCTATCTCATCTGTGTCTCTGTGTATAATGTGTTACATGTGAACAGCTTTTTTTTTGTGTACTGACATTGCATTGTTCAAAGTGTTGTGTAATTAAACAGTGAAATATTATTTAATTTGGAGACGGTAAATTCATCGGAAGAGCAGATGCCCGACGACTGGAAAATACTCCCTGAAGTCACTGGTGGAGATCTGAGGTAGCAACGCAAGATCGCTGGCTTTGATGAAAGAAACAACGCCTTAACTTTACTCTGACGTATTTATCAGTTTGTTACCCAGAATACATTGAGGTATAAATGAACGGGTGCACCAGCCACGAGGCCCAGGAACCAAAGAGTCACGTGTCTCAGGTCTTATCCAAGAAATCTAACAAGATGCACGGATACGTCATGTCAGGTTGCATATTGCCTGCTGTCATCTGGTTAGCTTTGGCTTAAATTGGCTGGGAGATTTGTTAAAATGCTCTAAGATAGAGATGAAGATGGAGAAAAGGAAAACTGGAAAATATGAACAATGTGCCAGGAGCAACATAACCGACAATGATCTATACATTCTATACAAATGTTTAAAACTAACAGAAAGGTTTTTGATCGAGTTTCAAAGTTAAAATCCAAGGACGCTCACAGACTCTTGAACTTAAAGGCATGCCCAAATACATTTAGCCGTCTGTTCATTGTATAAATTGTTAAAATTTTTTTATATTCCACAATTTTCTATCATCTTGGAACTTGTTTAAAAAAACATGTTTCCAGTTCTACGTTACTGCCTGGTGTCAGACAAACAGAAAGACAGTGTGGTTATAGTGAAATGCAAAATATTACAAAATGGGACAGATTTACTGTCTCTGGTAAATAAGCGTGTGGCTGCACATCATAAATAGCGCAGATGGGAGTGTCAGTTCTGTGGGTTTCATCCTGAATCTACACTGATGCACAAACACAGGCACAACCAAATCATGTCATTGATGACTAAAAGTAAAACATGAAGAGCAGTACAAACTATCTAAAAGTCTCAGAGAAGTGAGTCCTGTCTGTACTCTGTAAGCCTGGTCCTATCTGAGCTGGGAAGCTAAGCAGAGTTGGGCCTGTTTAGTACCTGGATGGGAAACTGTTGATATTCAGTTGCCTGTAATCCATCATCAACAGATGAAGCTTGTTTCTTGTTGTCAGACAAGCCATGTAAACATGAATTACTGGTTGATATAAAACACTTGTGTTCTCTGGTTTATCAGCTCTCTGATGATGAATAAACTGTCCGTGTCAAAACTTCACTCTTCAGTTTAACTTCATTCAAAAGAGTCATTGTTATGGCTCAGAATCATACATGAATGAAACAGTCCCACCAAGGCATGTGAGTATAAAACTGCAGAGAAAACGGTTTAAGGGTAAATTATTTCCTCCACCCATCTCCCACTGGTCCTGTGTAACACTTGTGCATTCTCTAGCTGTCGAAGCCATGTCAAGCGCAAAATTAAAAGAAAAAAAAAACACAATGTGAGTGAAAGCCAAGGGAGTTTGTCCAGCTTCTGCTTTCTATCATTCACAAATGCTGTCATATGGAGAAAAACGTCTGTGACCCCGTTAACTTAGTAGTCCCAGAACACCCCTCCTCCCCGTCACACAGCACACCCTCAAAAAAAAAAAAAGTGGCTACTATCCGACATTAGCTATATGTACTGTAATCCTGCAGAAAAATGAACAGCTTCAGTTCAGTTTGCATCCAGCAGAGGACAGTAGCTACAAAAACCTTTGTGCTAGTACTGGGGTTGAGGGGGTTCTCAAAAAGAACAGTTTGCATCATGTAGATGAAATAAACTGGCAGTTATTAAACACCAATGCAGACCACCACATCTTTAATTGAGCCTGACAGACAAGTGCATCCAAGTACATATGCTGACGTGGAATATCTCATCTATCCAGAACAGCAAACTCAGGATTTCACCTCCTCACAAGCCTGAGCTGGTTACTGTAACCGTCCTGAGAGGGAATAAAATGGCACAGCCCAGCCTTAAAAAGGGGAGAGTCCCCATCCCCCTCTCAACTCCAGGACTGTCCTCTGGCAGGTGGTGAAAGTGAAGAATTCCCGGGGAGGGCAGGAAGGAAGCAAAGGCCCATGTGTGGTAGGGTGACTGCACAGCACCCAGACCCCAATTCACTCTGTTATTTAGTAGCCTTGAAATAAAAGGGGGGGGGGGAGTCCAACAAGCCAACTAATGCTGCTCCAGCATCTAGGAACCTGTCAGCAGAGACAATGCTTCACACATGTAATAACAAGCATTCAAAAGATAAGAATTCCCAGCCAAGACTGATCAATATATGTTGGTATTGATGTACAATCACAAAGATTGTAGAGATTTACTGAAATAGAGAAAGGGTGTGTGTGTTTGGGTGTCTGAACTCACCCGCAACTCAAAAATAAAATATCAAAAGTATGTTGTCTAAATTGGCAGAACACTGAACTGGCCCTCCTGAGAGTGGAATTACCCAGTCTGTAGTAGCTAAAGGAAAAGTAATGAGCATGTTTCTGATTTCTGCTGATACAAAGGATAAAATACCACCAATATCAACAGTAGAGTCTCCACTTTTCTTTAAGATCTTCAGTGAAATCCCCACAGCTTGTTAGACTATAATTATTGAGCCCCACACACTTTATTTGATGTTTGTTTGAAACCAGAACTGTTAATAAAGTCTTGAAAAAAGAGTTTGGGCCTCTGCCATTCCTGTTATTAACCTGCATTGTTTCAGATGATAAACAACAGAACATGCAATGAAGAGTGAGTATAATCCTTACAATAACATTATAACTAAAGAGCGCAAGGAATTGCAAAGGAATGTTCATATTTAGTAATGCGACTTACTAAGAATTTTTAGTTGCTTCCAGTCACCACATCTAGGCTTTACACAACCACAGCCAAACTGTTATGGGGATAGACCATGATGCTGTAAGAAAACTGTGAGGGCCTTGTTATATATCTGTTAATTTAGGCCAGCTTGCACATAGCTCATGTCTAAAGAGGGTTTAATTAAGACTTTGACATAAAGTATGTTTGTCTCAACAATTGTCAGCTTTACAATAAACTTCACAGTTTTCCATCAGTCTTTTTAAGTTACATTAATGTGGATGTGAAGGCTCTTAGTTATCCGGCTGACAGAACTCATTCTCATTCTTTGAGCATTTTTATGGCCACTTAATTAGAGAGGCAGGGGTCACCCCTTTTCTACTGAGGCAGAACAAAGGTTGAGGAACAAAAATAGAAAGTCCATTATGGGATGGCTGCACAATATGAGGCCCCTATTTGGTTTTCAGTGGAGACCAAATCTGAAAAGGATTTAGGAGACCAGCATTGGGCGTTTTAATAATGGGCCATATGAGATCAAGTCAGGATAATGCTCAACACACTTCAAAATGTGTCAAGACTGCAACTTCTTGTGCCGTACACAGAGGGAGACAAAAAGCGTATCTGATATATTGGTGTCCTGACTGCATGAGAACGTAACCCATTAGCAGGGAGGTAATGATTTACAGAGGACTTGAATGTCTGGTGTCTCCCACTGTGGCTGTGTTCGTGGAGGGAGCTCTCAGTAGGGCCATGGTCTGGCAAGCAAAAAAAAACAAAACAAAACAAAAACAGCAGAAGGATCAAGTGATGTCTTTGTGAGGTGGATTTTGTTTGCAACATGCTTGAGCAAAGGTGGAACAGCGGATGTTGTGTAATAAATTTTCCTCTAACAAGACATGGTGACAGACTCCAATTGACATGTTTCCTTCTTGTCTTTTTTAATCTGTAATTTCCTTTATAACCACAAATTACCCCAAAAAAACGTCTGATATGCAGTATTTTGAGGTAAAAGCAACCCTGGATGGAACTCACTGGACTATGAAAAAAAAAGGGTGATTTTGTTGGAAGTAGAGACAGCCATTACTTCTAATGCTGACTGCTCAACAACCACCAGTGATACATTTCTGCCTTCTCTCATTTCTGCCAAAAAACTCAGATCACGTTCAAATGAAGTGCAATATGTCCTGCACATACTGTTCCCTCCACAAACTGGAATTTTTCATTTTTTTTAAAGTAAATAATGGATTGTGAGTGTCAGTGGGAAAAAAAAATGATGTATGACTGTCCCAGAGAAAATAATATTTTCTAATAAGTTTTTTGTTTAAACCATGTCATGCCACAAACGCTCAAAGTAATGTATATATATGAACAGAAATAATGCTTTGTATTGAATAAGAAACCATTAAACCATTAAAATTGCAATATATGTCCATATTGGGCAATGATTAAAATTTTTAATCGCGATTAATTGCATGATTTCCATGTTTAATCAGGAATAATCGCACGTAAAATCAAATAATGAATTCAAAAGTAGTGTAAAATGCACTTTTATTTAAATGTTCTGCTGCCATATGAACTAAAGTGCCATAACATTTGTTGTTCAAACAGTTTAAACATCAACCCTTGTCAGTAACACATATTTAGTGTAAATCTCATCTTAAAAAATGTAAAATAAAATAAAGCTGCTAGGACATTAATGTGCTTCTGTTTTTTATGAAAAATACAAAAAAAGTCTACCAGCAAAATCCTGAGCCACAATCATAACATTAAAACAGGCAATTTCTGAGATAACAGCAGAAACTTTTAACGGGGAGTTCAACTTGGCAGTTGTTACAAACAACCTGTTTCTGTCAAATCCTCCGTCCGGGAGAACTTTAAAATAAAAATGTCCATGTAAAAGTTCTGTAATTTTACCTATCCGTGTATCATTTGTTCTTTCCATTTTCAATTGTTAATCAAAAATTAAAAAAATTAAAAAGTGACATTTTATTTTGTTTTTCGTTTTTTAATCTAACATAAAAAAAAAATGCCTGTTTTTTTATATTTAAATTTTAGACTTTTTAGATTTTACTTGACCAGGAAATGGCTTTGTGCACAGCAGTTCAGGTAGCATGGTGGCGCTGGAATCACATACTATAATATTTGCAATATTGTGGAAATCTGAATGAAAATGAACCAAAGCTCTCTCCAGCTCTGCGTCTTCTCCTCAGATCATGATGACCACAGAATCTTCTGACGGTCATTTCCGAGCTTTGCAGGACACCCATCTGCTGTTGAATAAGTCCCTGATCACACTACCGTATTGGCCCAAATATAGGACGATATTTTAATGTAGAAGTCATGTTCTCAAAAATGGGTCACGTTTTATAATCGAGGACTAGACTTTCTGTTGTCATTACACATCTGTGCCACTAGATGGAGCTGAACTGAAGCAATCAGTAAGAGAATAGCATGACAGTGAACACATGGAGCAGATCTGATGGAAAATGGAGGAATGATGCGATCGTCTTGAACAAAAGGGGTTTGAAAGTTTTGTTGCCGTCCAAAATTTTTTTTTTCCTGAGAGAATTGTTAATATTGCTACCTGAGCTGTTACCTGAACTGTAAAGTACACAGATTTTTACTGCTCTCCATGTCTTTTTTAGCTTTTCTGCATATTTACCTGCCAAAGCTCATACACTCTAATATTTCGTTGGACAGCCTTTAGTTTTAATTACGGCACACATTTGCTGTGGTATTGTTTCGATAATCTTTTGCAATGTCACAAGATTTATTTCCATCCAGTGTTGCGTTCAATTTTTTCACCAAGATCTTGCATTGATGATGGTAGAGTCTGATCGCTGCACAGAGCCTTCTCCAGTACATCCCAAAGATTCTCAATGGGGTTCAGGTCTGGACTCTGTGGTGGCCAATCCATGTGTGAAAATGATGTCTCATGCTCCCTGAACCAGTCTTTCACAATTTGAGCCCGATGAATCCGGGCATTGTCATCTTGGAATATGCTCGTGCCATCAGGGAAGAAAAGAATCCATTGATGGAATAACCTGGTCATTCAGTATATTCAGGTAGTCAGCTGACCTCATTCTTTGAGCTCATACTGTTGCTGAACCTGGACCTGACCAACTGCAGCAACCCCAGATCATAACACTGCCCCCACAGGCTGGTACAGTAGACACTAGGCATGATGGGAGCATCACTTCATCTGCCTCTTTTCTTACCCTGATCCACCCATCACTCTGGAACAGGGTCAATCTGAACTGGACCACATGACCTTCTTCCATTGCTCCAGAGTCCAATCCTTTATGCTCCCTAGCAAATTGAGGCTTTTTTTTCCCGGTTAGCCTCAGTGATTAGTGGTTTTCTTAAGGCTACACAGCTGTTCAGTCCCAATTACTTGAGTTCCCTTTGCATTGTGCATGTGGAAATGCTCTTACTTTCACTATTAAACAGCCCTGAGTTCTACTGTTGTTTTTCTTCGATTTGATCTCACCAAACGTGAGATCTCACAAAGCCGATCATGATCAGTGAGGATTTTTTCCAGCCACATTTCCTCTTCAATGACGATGGGTCCCCACTATCCTTCCAGTTTTTAATAATGCGTTGGACAGTTCTTAACCCAGTTTTGGTAGTTTCTGCAACATCCTTAGATGTTTTCTCTGCTTGATGCATGCCAATGAGTTTGACCCTTCTCAAACAGACCAACATCTTTTCCATGACCACGGGATGAGTCTTTTGACATGTTTGTTTAGGAAATGAGAAGCAACTCATTGCACCAGCTGGGGTTAAATAACTTGTTGCCGACTGAAAGATAATCGCCCATGCAGTAATTATCCAATAGGAAGCTCTTACCTATTTGCTTAGTTAAATCCAGGTGGTAACTTTTTAATTTGGCCAGGCAGTGTATATATATATATATATACATATGTATGTGTGTGGGTGTGTGTGTGTGAATCAATGTAGATACAGAATTTGTGTGGATGTTTGCTTAAATGTCCAGCATGCCCAGATGAGACATGGGAAGTGGTGCCATCTGGGATGGGTGGGGGTGGGGGTTGGGGGGGTGAAAGGGAGATTTGGGACCCAAAGACAGCGGCGCCACTTTCAGCCCAATCAGGCCGAGTGCTGGGAGTTCCTTTCCCTCCGCACTGAGCTCAGCTCAGGCATAATTACAGCTTAGGACTGCAACGTGGGGCCAAGCCTCCAGAAATGGGGGCCATGACAACTCCACAACCAGACCACTCCAAAAAATGATTAACCGACCCTGGACTCAGATGAAAGGTGGCCTTCTGGCCTCTTGGCTCTTTATATTGTTCACTACTCCAACCACATCTAATAATCAGAAAATTGTTGAAGTTCTGTACGGGTGCCAGTTAGAGCAGAATCAAAAGAAAAAGATTATCATATTAATCACGATAGAGACCTTTGCTTCCAATTCATCTGTGAAGAGGGTCTGCTTAAAAAGCCCTCAGGCAGGAGCAATTATACGAGAGACAGTCATGAGACTGTTTGGGGGGGGGGTGGGGGGTGGGGGGTGGAGAATAACAGCAGAAGTAGCAGACCTTGTCATGTGATCTGCTGTGGCCTTCATTCCTCTGTAACTCCAACACACCTCCATACAGTGTGTAACTGCACACTCGCGCAATCAGCCCAGGCACACGAGACCCCCGCAGACATATACATTCCAAGTAAAAATGAAATAAGAGGCTCAGGGGTGTCCAAATCCAGTCCTCGAGGGCTGTTGTCCTGCATGTCTTAGACGTTTCCCTGCTTCACCGCACCTGATTCAAACGAACGGGTCCTTAACAGACTTGGACGACAAGCTGATGGCGAGCCATTCTTTTGAATCAAGTGTTTTGTGGCAGGGATACATCTGAGACACCCAGGACAACGGAGTCGTCTGGAGTTGGATACCTCTGACTTAGATTGTACTTGGGAGTGAGGGGCATAAAGACGCACACGTTGCCAGACATTGTTCGTAAACCTCCAGCTGATTTGGGCTTTTATGAGATTTGGTAGCGCGGTTTCCGGTTACTACAGTAACATGGCTCTTTCTAGTTGGACGCTGCACCCAAACAAAATCACACAAGCAGATCCTGAGCTGCAGAAGCTTCAGAAGTAGGTAGTCTAATATTACTTAATTATATCTGACATGCATCAGAGTAATTCACCTAAATTACTAGGGTGGGCGTGACACAGTGGATAGAGTGGTCGTCCTCCAACTTAAGTGTCACAAGTGCTTATATGTCCATCCATGTCCATACACACACTGTAAACTGCACTGTTGCCCATAAAGGTGGAATAAAATATTTTTTTTGACCTTTTGTCATGAAATGATTGTGACAGTGTGATTTATTCTTGATAGATTACTTATAAGAACAAATAAGTTCTTATGACTGCATGTATGCAAAGAAAAAAAAAATCTTAATCTTAGATCGAGGATTAAACTGAGACTAAGTAAGATCCTAGAAAGAAGAAACAGCCAGTAAGTAGTTAGAGTATATTTGGCAAATGGCCTCAGTTATGTAGTCGACAGTAAATTACAGTTTGATTTCTGGAGCCAATACAGCGCACTTGCAGGTCTTCAAGCATTTATATTTGATTTGTCCAAATCATCTTAAAGCACTGGAAAATTACACCGGATTAGGATTTGACAAGCTGTTACGGTTGGCCGGCACAGCCTTTGACAGCAGGTTATGTTAAACACATGTACAGTAATATCCTGTGTTTGCAAAAGCACATTCTTCACACTCCCTCTTTATTGAGTGGCTGCGCTGCAGGACGACATTCCTTTAGTACATTACTCTTGCTTCTCTTCGCTATTCTGAACATGCACAGGTGGCTCAGAGACCCCCCTCCGCCCCCCCCCACCCACCCCTTTCAAAGAGCTAAGAGTGCAGGAAAGGGAGGAAAATCAGCAAACCTTTTTTCAGTAAATGAAAGAAATCTTTGGCATTCCAAGGGCATTGCTCTGCTGTAGAGCTGTCTGTTACCAAGATGGCAGTAGGCCAGGGCTTGTTGGCAACAGATTTGACGTTGACTTCCCAGAAGTTTCAAAAACACAGAAAAATGGTACACCTCAACCTTAGTGCTGTTTTTCTCTTGAGGTGTTTTGACCATTTTGCGCAGTCGTCTCTCTTCTGTGGCCTTCTAATAATGGCCTTTAAAATGTTACAGATGTAGCTCATTAGGAATTTTCCCACTTACATGTGTGGTATGTGTCCTTATTTTAAGGTCTGCTTTTTAACACCAACTAAAGGGCAGAAATATCCAAACTATGTCACACGTCTGACCAACCCGTTCAGAAGCAAATGCCTGACTGTGTCTGTAAGGAGCAGGTACATTTAGGTGCATTTCTACACAACAAAGAAAACATTAAACACCATAATGTCTGCATTTCTTCATTAATTATAGTTTCTCTAATCTGACCAACAACTCAGATTTGCTTTGTTATATTTACAAAACTCAGACCGCAATAATTATTTTCTACTGATAATGTTAAATATTTTGAATAGTTTTCAAAATAGCCAACAGACAAAGCGTTTAAATGACAATGTATGATAGTATATGTAGATTAATTCATAACATTTAGTGCAGAGAGAGTATTCAGTTTCTGAATATTCCAAGGTGAAGCTGACATACAACTCTATTAAAAAATGGATGCAGGATCATTTGTATATAAATTCAAAATAAAACTGAAAATTTAAAGTTGGGTGACTTTTTTTTTTTTTAATACATGCTCATTAAGAGTTTCGTGCAAGCATAACCTTTCAAAAAGTTAAAACAGAGCTATGTTTACTACTGCCCATCTCTCTTTAAAAAACTTTCTTAAGCACTTGGGATCTGAGGAGCCCAGTTTGTGTGAAGTCAAAAGCAAATTTTCCCAGTTTTATTTTCTGTATTCCATTTCTGGCGTTGTCTTTTTTTTTATTATATAAAGTGACAAATACTTTCCGTAAATCATAGGTCCAGAGTGCAGATGACCCTGTTAAGCATCCCATATGATTTAGTACAGAGCCATTGTGATGTAATACGTGTATAACGTTATTTATGATTGTCTAGAAGAATTTCACGGCACTACAGCAAAGTTATTAGTACAGAATTATTACAGGGAGGTTTATAGTAAAACGAAAAGTAACGTTGGACAACATGTACTGCCAGATGAGAACATTATCAGGACATATCAGTGGCTTAGCAACATTATTTTCAATTAACTGGAGGACATAAGATAACTTGGTATCTCTAACTAGAGTGAGCCATACATTATCTGCTGCACCACAACTGTCAGGAGCTGCTAATGTTTTGTTTTTATCTATATGGCTGCTTTTTATAATCAATGCACTTGTGGATAAATTTCCAACTGTGTTTTACTGTACAGGAATATAAACAAAATGTCATCAAATGGCCAGAAGAGAGTGATGCACCATTAGGTGCATTTTCACATGCCTTCATTTCATGGAATAATAGCTGTTTACAGATATAATATGGGTGAACAGTAGTGTATGGTGATAGCTGATTATTACTGCTTTACCTTACTGTTTGTTTTTTCGCTGTATGCTACTTTTGGCTCTCCCTTACTAATGTTGACTGACCAATCCTGAGTCAAAAAATAAAAACCAAATAAACCAAAACATGACATAAAATCATTTAAGCCATAATAATAGACAAGCACAATTTGTTAAAGCGGATAACCAACAAGCACTTCTGATTCTTATGTTTTTATTAGACCCATCCTTTAACTTTAACTTTAAGGGAACAGTAATAGAAACCTTAGACTAGAATACTTCAAACAATGCTAATTGGAGTTGTAGTTTTCACACAAACCTCCTTTGACGCCACCCATAGGCTTTATGAAGAGTTCCTTTTGGGGTCTCTTTTTCTTTTCAGTGTGTTTTCCCATGTTGCAAATGGCCAAAAACAAACGGGTCTGGAAGCTGGCGTGAACATGACCACCTTAGCGCAGTGACTGCAAGTTAGCTATTTTAGCTTGGCTTAGCTCATAAAAACATTATGCCAAGCTAACATTACCTCACATTCGTCCTGATCAAATCTATCAATCCATACCCATTTCTGATCTTGTAACCGAAACAGCATTTACTCAGAGATAGGCTGAGATCTGATCAAGAGGGACCCTTGACCAGCTTCTGGTGGAGGTGTGCGGCAGGCCCTCCTGTTTCAAATGTCGTTTTGGTGACGACGTCAGAAATGATGCAGCTTTGCTGTTCCTTCATCACAGCTCGGATTCAGCAGAGGTCCAGGCGAAGGAGGAGCTGTGACCCAGCGGTGATGAAGCCTTGGGGGGATTTCAAGGCTGCAATTGCTGACACACCGTTAGCACAGCCTGCCTGGTGCCCAGCTTAGCTTCGTCCTCGGTCTCTGCTATGCTAACAGCGTTTGTTAGCACATTTAACAGATACACAACATATTCTTTTTAAAATATGAATAACTATGCTTTCTTAGGTCTGCAAATTTAGACATTTTAACATGGGGGTCAATGAAGACGACTCACTCTTGTAGCCAGCCCCCAGTGCTCAGTCGAGGAACTGCAGTTCAACTGACTTCCTCGTTCACATCAGAAATATCGAGGCGGATGTTCCCCCATCTGACGAACAAGATGAATTTGGAGGTCTTGTTTTGAGCTACTTTGAGAAAAGACATTCAGACTTTTCATAATAAGTATCTGCTGATTTGATAAATGCTGCATCATAAAGAGATCTCTAACCACATACGATCAAGAGTCGCTGAACTGAAACAGTTGGTACACCTCAAATGTCAAACCAGCCGAGGAAAAATGGAGCATGTGAGTCTTGGCTCTCATCACTCTTTAGCCAGTTTGAGCCTCTGAGCCCTGGGGGGTGCTTCAACGTTCCTCTGGCTAACAAAAATATTTTAGTAGTCATTCATCACTTTCTGAACTAAATGACTGACATTGACTTGGACATTGATATGGACTTTCCTATCTTTTTTTTCTCTCTCTTTTTTATTTTGTATAAAAGGCGACTTTTTCCTGTATGTTCTGTTGTTTCTTTTCTTATTTTGTGTCACTGCTTATGGAGTAGCAGAGCCAGTTGTTCACCAAGGTGGTCAATAAAGTTCAATTTAATTCAGTTCAGTTCAATATTAGACTGGAAAGGGATACAGGCTTGTAGACATCACTTGAACTGACAAACATCTCTGATCATGAGCCTAACATACAGCATGGAAAAAATTATTAGACCACCATTTTTTCTTCACTTTCTTGTTCATTTTAATACCTGGGACCACTAAACGTCATCATGTGACTAAAACAGGCAGAAAAGAAAACACTGAATGCATAAAAGCGGTGTTTTTGGCAGTACAACGCCATAGCTATTGATGTAAAAACTTAAGTGATTTAGGTCATAATCAAGAAAACCATGGAAAATGGTAAGATATCAGCTCTTAAATAAAACTCTTATGAGCAATCTTTGTGGTTATCGTTATGTTTGTCCAAACAAATGAAAAAAAATTACATTGATTATGTTGCGGGTCATTTTGACCCGTACTGTGTAAATGCACGCAAAACAGTCAAGAAAACAGGCTAAACCAATAACCAATTTATTTTAGATTATATAAACATTTAGAAAAGTGACATACAGTACATTTTTAATTCCAACACTATATTTAAGAACTATTCGGCGCCCCCTGAATGGAACAAGGCGCTCATTTACTGTAACATGGGGACCAGGACTGTACAACAAAGGTAACATTTCAACCCATTTATCCCACATATCTCTGATCGCAGCCAGTTTGTCTCTTTCACATCGACCAGCTCTGGTGGTTGTCAAAGTGGATTACACGAGATCATGTGGAATGTCTCCAGAGACAATGTTGCACGAAAGACTGGCCTTCCATTCTCTTCATTCCATAGACTTGCAGTTGCTTCTCCCTTTGACCTGTACACTCCAGCTAATAACAGAACTCCAATGTTCCCAACCCGCACTGAAGTGTCTGGGTCAAAATGACCCGCAACATCATCTTTGTATGCAAACTACGCACAGACACTCTTACTACATATCAAAGTGTCCAGATTTTACAAATGGGTTCATGACCTTAGATGAGGAAAAGTCACCAAATTTCATGAAGAAAAAAAAGGATAACCATTACTTTGATCAACACAAAAACTGAAACGGGTCAAATTGACCCTTAACATAATATGATGGTTAAACAACAAAAAATATAATTGTTTGTGTTGTCATCTTAAGCGAGTTGTGTTTGTTACTGTGACCTACATTAAGATCAGATCACGTTTTATGGTAAATGAATGCAGAATGCCAGTAAATTTAAAGAGTTTCCCATATTTTTCTTGTCAGTGCAGGAATTTATTTTTCAACCAGATCAACACAATGTTTGTTTGTGTCTTTTTTTTTTTTTTTTTTTTTAAATCTGACCCAAGAAAAGCATCATAAATATTTGAGCCGAACAGTCAATCAGGCTTGCAGTAATGTCATCTGTGTAGCACGAAAGAAGCTGCACCTGCATCGTTGGTAAATTACAGGCTCTTCCGTTTGCTTTTGGCTCTGTACTAATTTTAGCTACTCCAGGTAGACTGCTTTGGTCATTACTGAAATGAGCTGTTGCAGTTATGTTTTTAGATCAGCGTGCTGTATCCAGACTTTGCCTGTAGAACTGGATGCTCTCATTCGTGGGGCTTAATATTCTAAATCTACACCAATGCCTCTCGGTCTGTAAAACAAAGCCAGTGGAGCATACATGCTTGCATACATACGTCACTTTGTTTGCCAAATGAAGTCAGACTACATTATAAACATTATTTTCCTAACTAAATATTGATTTTAGTTGTAGGGTTGGAACATAGAGATCCACATCTCACTTGTAATATGCTTTCAAAAACATTTTCTACACCCAATTCAATCCTACACCGGTTCACAGGGAGCTGGAAACTCATTTCAGGTACAAGTATCTCAGACGCTGGGGTTCTCCCTGGACAGGTAACCGATCCACCACAGAGCCACACAGAGATGGAGATCTGGCGCACACAGCCCACGGGCTTTGGAGGAACCAAGAGTCAAAGCAGGTAGCTATCACATCATCAAGCTGCCTAACTTACAAAACATTTCACAGTTAAATCTAGAAATCATCCCGACTGGCCTAGAGATTAAAACTATGGCTAGATGAAGTAAACAACCCTTATTACCCTGGAAAACCTTTTTGTCCTGCCTCTTATGTGGAATTTACTCCAGTTTTGCCAGAGTCCATTTGTGGTTTAAATATAATATCAATTGCAGCCATGTGACCTCCTAAGCATACCGGCCAGACACGGCCATGTGCAGCAACTTCTTGCGCAGGTTGGGGCACAAATAGATGACACACCTAACTAAAAAAAAAACACACAGGACATGTGACATCTGTACTTGCATATAAAGTCACATATACATTTATTAACAAAAGTCTCAGTTCATTCCTGTTTATCGTTGGAGTTGTGTCACTTTGAGAAGGATGCGCAGTGTAAATCATTGCAGACAAGCGCATTGGCGCCCCCTGTGGATGAACAGGCGCATAACAGATGCATGGAGGAGCGCGTGGTCGCTTCAGATGAGACAAGATGCAGATCAGATATTATTTTGTGGATTTTCTCGCATTGCTTTCTTCTAGTGGGTGATGAATAAATGTTCTGGAAGCCGACTTATATTTTGATAATTCTATGATTAGTACCTCAACCACACAGATCTGCCAAAGTAGGCTAAAAGAAAGATGAAAAAAAAAAGCCTTATAATTTGTGTTAAAGTCATTTTATTTGACTAAAGCCCTGAAGAGAGACATAATAAAAGTTTTGAATCAGATAGCTCTGACATTGTACAAGACTGAGTCAGTCGAAGCAGCTCATCAGGGCACCACAAGCCATCCGGGGGTGTGACTACAGTCATTGGGGTGTATATATATATTGAGATGTTTTGTCCCGTTGTTGTATGTGAATGAGAAGCTGACCAGAGAAAAGTCACTAGATCACCTCCCCGTGTTGCATTCTCTCTCTCTCTCTCCCTCCTGCCACACCATGGATTTCTGTTTTCGAGCCCTCTGCGTGACTTTTCTCGTGGCATCGCTGAGCCGCAGGTCAGGTGCCACCGGACCGGTCATCAGATGCGAGCCGTGCGGTGTCGCCGCGCGGCTTCCTGTGCAAACCTCTGCCCAAAGACTGCGCCGAGAAGGTCCGCGAGCCGGGCTGCGGCTGCTGCCTGACCTGCGCGCTGAGCCCCGGCCAGCCGTGCGGCGTGTACACGGCGAGATGCGGCTCCGGGCTCACTTGTCAGCACCGAGCGGGAGAAACCAAACCCCTGAAGGCTCTGCTGGAGGGACGGGGGGTCTGCGCCAACGCGACCAGCAGGCGATCCATAGCTGTCAAACCAACTCCTGAGGTCAATGAGGTGCCAGGTAAGAGATCCGCCTAAATCAGTGGGGAAGCATATTTGTGCATGAGAGAGCTCAGTGATGTTGCACAGACTGGAGTTTTAGATTTTTAAGAAGCAGGAGAGTTTGATGTGAGAGAAACTTTGATGTAAGGTTGGGGAGATGCTGCTCAGTCTGTTCTGGAGGTGCACCTGAAGCCAAAGTCTCTGATTGATTTTACAGTACTGGTGAGACCTGAGAGAGGTGATTCAAAGCTGATCTGGCAGTGCAAACACTCATCTTGTACCCTCAAGGAAATCTTGTACATGCATAATCTTAAACAATGCTTCATCTTACTAAAAAAAAATGAATGCAATTTCCTCTTCTTCTAGATTATGAATATCTTTGTGTTCTGTTCTGGGTTTAAACACACTGTTCACAGAGCACACGGACACTCAGGATAAGGAGCAGAATCCCACCAGCTCATGTCTCCAAACTTCATACAGCACCCACAGACCCACTGGACCACTAAAGCCTCCACTTCCCCCCCTACCTCTCCTCTCCAAAGTCAGAAGTGCTCAGAAGGGAGCAGCAGAAGAGAACCCAGAGCTTTAAAATGGAGGGTCTCCCAGGACCGCTCATCACAGACCAGCAAAACTTCTCTCTAGAATCCAAACAGGAGCCAGAGTCCGTAAGTACCACAAATATTTTTTTTCTGCATTCAGAGCACACCAGGGAAATGTTTTCCTCCTGTTCCTGTGTGTTTTGGTGTTTTTCTCTCCCCCCCCCACCCCCCCACCGCGGGTGATGAAAAGCTTTGGGTAGCGGTGCTGATGGTTAGCAGGGGATCTGGAGCAGTAGAGTGGCATGGCAACAAACTGGTACCATGGCCCTGCGGCTGACCTGGGTCAGGCGGTTGTTTGGCCACAAGGCGTCCGCGTGCCGGGTGTACTGAGAGCCAGTGAATGATGGATTGGCCGATGTGAGTGCCTGTTGGGAAGCCCTGCTGCTATTTTGATCTTTCTTTGGCCAGAGAAGTGAACACACTCTCGTAATGGGCTTTGACTGGCTGCTCTGATTAGTGACTTGAGTACTTGGACTTGAGGACAAGCCTTTTGGCTCCATCTTTGAGCTGTTTTGAATTCACCCCCCCCCCCCCCCCCCCCCCCCCCCACCTTCCCCCATCCTTTGTGTTACATGTAAGGGTCCTAAGCTGCTTTTTGCAAACTGCTAAGCCTCTACAAGTCAGATTAATTCATTTTGCATCCACCACCTCTTTCATATTGCCGCCACCATTATTTAGGTATTATAACTGGTCAGTGTGTGATGTAACATGAGTCAGGTTTAGTTTGTCCACAAAGCCATTAATGTCAAAATTGAACACGATGAAAATGCACGTGCTAAAAGTGTAAATGGGTTGTATTTCTCAACGTAGGAGTTTGAAAGGAAAATGATAATGACAATGAAAATGAAATGTGTTCCCTTATTAACAGGGTCCCTGTCGAAGAGAGATGGAGAGTATTCTCAGCAGCCTCAAAATGACCAGCATCCTCAACCCCAGAGGCTTCCGCATACCAAACTGTGACAAGAAGGGCTTCTATAAGAAAAAGCAGGTAAAAAAAAAGAAAAAGAAAAGCCACAAAGACTTACTGAACATGCTTCATTGTTGAGTACCGGCAATCCCTTTAATTTCATTGTTGTCACAACATCAAAATGACCCAGGAAAGAAATTGGCATTTACGTTCTTACAGGGTACATTAACTGAGATTAAACGCTGAAGTCTAGTGTGTCCAACCTTAGTTTTCCTGCAGTCCAATTACAGCTTCGTTGCTGTCCTCTCGTATTCATTGGTAGTTATTAGAGCCTCATCACTGCACCACCACACCAGTGAGGCAGACCCTAGCCACTGCCTCTGGAAACAGGAACCACAGGGGCCAAACCCCAGCGGGGTTGACGGCTGGGACAACAGCCATCTCCCAGGGAGACAGACGTCAAGGTGGCCACCGGCACCCCATGCGCTTGCCCCATAATTGCTGGACTTTTGAGAGGCAGACACAGAAATAGAGCTGCAGCCATCCCCACGCTCACATGGTTCACCCACGATCGGGTTGTAATAAATGAGTGGTTCTGATGTATTCATATGGAGGCACTTAAGGCTCCCGCGCCACTGCATCACCAAGGAAGCTTTTTCTTCTTGCATAGCAGTCCCTCCTGCTTAATGGAAGTGTTCTCCTTGACCTGCAATCATCTCATAAGCAGCCTTACAATACCAGGCTCATTATCTCTGTTTATGTGGAATGGGCTGAGTGTGCCACGCTTAGCCCTCTGGTGCTGAAGGAGAGGCAGACATCATTTCAGCTTTCTCAGTTTAATTTGCACACTTACATAACTAAAAAAAAACAACAACAAAAAAATAAAACACTCTTATTAACAGTAAATGGCTCCCAGAGAGAGAAAAAAGTTGAGTTGGAAGTAGATGCCCTTTTTGTCAGTGTTTTGTTCAATATTTGGATTACTTTAATACTGTCTTGCACTAAGTTATGCAGCTTTAATTTTAAGACTTTCACTCCTCGTGCATATTTGTGTCACAGTGATAAATAATGTTAAAACCAGTCTCATAAATGAGTCATCCCTCAGCTTGAATCAACCTCTCAGTCAACCACCCCGTTGAAATATTGAGCTAAATAAGGATGCCTTCCCTCCTGATCAGCACCAGCTCCTCTGTGGAGCAGTGGTACGGCCGCTTTAGCGCTTGAAATGAATGGCTGCATGTTTTACTGGAGTGGAGGTTGACCTTTAGTAAAATTGGCAGTAAAATAGCAGCCCTTGGGTAGCTCCACAGACTCTGTAAGTCATTTGTAGTACCCATAATTTGGAGCTGTGGGGTATAATCAGCAACAGATGATTCGCACTGGCCACCAGCTTCTGAAAATAGATCTTGGTTCACAGTTGTTCACAAATGGGACTGAGCAAATATTTTACCAGGTTTCTGTTTACCTTAAAGGTCTCTATATGTGTGTGTAACAGAAGGTAGACCATAAAAGCAGCTCAAAATACCACAGCGTGCTGGATAGCCAAGACTGCGTCGACTCAGCACAAATCTGAACATTAATACCTCTTAACTATACTGTTCTACTTCATTGACTAAAGTGGCTCGTTACTCAAATGGCTGCACATTCCACTGGATTTTTTTTTTTTTTTTACATTTTGCTGTGGCACATCTGTCTTCCCTCCCTTCACTTTCAGTGCCGTCCATCAAAAGGCCGAAAGCGAGGCTTCTGCTGGTGTGTGGACAAATACGGACAGCCGTTGCCAGGGTTTGATGGGAAGGAGCGAGCAGACGCCCAGTACTACAACTCTGAGAGCCAATAGGAGCGCAGCAGGATGGGAGGGTGGTAAGTTGGGAGTGAACAAGAAGAATTGTAAACAAATGGAGACACTGAGGATATTGGAAAAGAGGTCAAGAGATGGCTCGGCCAATGTATGGATGTTTGCCATTTCTTTCTGTTGCCTGCGGGACCTTTTTTCTCTAAGGATAAGCAAAGGGAACAGAGAAAGTGTACCAGGAAGAAAACCCTGGACTTTAATGCAGTGGATGGACTAAGCTTTTTTTTTTTTAATTTCTTACTCCACCTGGGAAAACGATACTCCCATTCATCTCAGAGGCCTTAAACTGACCATAAAGCAAAGAGACACGTCACAAAGAGTGACGAATGTGGTCTTTATTTACGCACAATTTAATGACATTGCATATGTGTACATGCTTGTGATGTGTAATCATTCAAAGAATGCTTGTGATTTATTATTAAGACATTGCTCGTGGGCACGTGTTGACCACGAAATGTATGCATGTATGAAGACGTCCTTCTGTGTGAGCATGCAGTGCCTTACTAAGAATTCATATTCATGTAAATTCCATTGGTTCCAGTCGCTCCCTGCTTCAGGGAGTTGGATGGGACTGTGCAGCTCAAACGCCATGGATTTAATTTCTTTCTTTTTAATGATCTCAAACCAGAGAGACAGGGATGATTCTTTTACTTTGTACTGTGGCTGTAACTTTTGTTGTTACAATGCAAAAGCTGAATACTTGATATAAAGTATTCTGCCATTATCTTTGATTTCTGAGTAGACAGTGATATTGTTTTGCACTTGTTTTGACTTAAACATGTTTGCATGTACAATGCAGCCTCCACCCCCCCCATCCCCACCAGAAGTCTATTTTTACTTGATAAAGGCAGTGCAAAAATCATTGTTTTTCTCTTCTCTCAGCTGAACAAATGGACAAATACAAATTTGATTTAATTGTGATTAAATAACATTTTATTCCTGCACATCCACATAATAAAAATAGATATACTGTTTCAATAAAAAGCACTAACTGAATAGCAGCATTTCATACAAATAGCATTCACAAAAAAAAATCTGGTCCACCACACATGACCTGAAAAACATACAAAGGCATAAACAAATTTATACAAGAATATATGCTGGAATAGATTAAAAAAAAAAAAAAATCCAAATAATGTGAGAAAGCTGAGAAGAGCCCTCTGCTCAACCAGTGGATGTGCGGAGACTAGCGGAGGTAGATACAGGCGAACCAACCCGTCCCAAACCTCACAGCGGTTTGGATGAGCCCTGATATGTTTGTGCTCAGCCACCATGCAAATACTTGTGGCACTTTAAGCATTTCCCCCAATGCCCATTGAGGAAATGGAGATACATTCAGACAATGTCAACAGGTTGAATGAATGAGCGGCTGTGTCGTTTCGTGCCATGCACAGCTCCGGTTTTGAATGAATGAAAAAAACTTGGCTTGGCAGCATTGCAGACCTGTGGTTTTGCGCAATGGAGTTATTTAGTCAGAAACAGCAATGTATACAGTGTTGCCCTATTTACAACTGAAAAAGTAGGCAAACATGTAGAAAAAAAAATCCCCCAAAAATGACAAATGGTTAATGTGAGAAGGAATATACAAGTAGAGAATAAATAAAGCTGTGTACCATACATCATGTCAATAAATTAGGAGGAGACTTCCCCTTATGATACAAGTTTTTAGATTAGATTGCTGAGAGATTTCTACATTAACCTTAAGTTACAAACATGTTTTTGTTTGTGTGTTATGGGTAAGTTTATCCCTCAGTGAGTAAGTTCTTGATGACACTCTGCGTCTCCAACAAGGTCACTTGATCCTGGGAGCATCTTCCCATTCCAGGCAGAAACGCACCAGCAGCGAGCAGGCGGCCCAACCAAAGATGACTCACACTGAAACAGAAACAGACAGAGAAACCCTTACAAATAAATCACTCAGTGATCTAAGATAAACCTCTCCCAAGGAGGCAGAGTGAAGCTTACTCTCTGAACACTTTCCATATTCTCACCTGTTTGGTCTTGTAAAAGCCATGCTTGTCACAGTTGGGGAGGTAGAAAGTTGTGAACTTGTCTCCCAGTTTCTGCTGAGAGCTGGCTATCATGTCCAGTGCTACATGCAGTTCGATGTGACAAGGACCCTGTGCAAAAAAAAAAAAGGCCCAAAGGCAGTGAGAACTGTACCCAAGTAATAAATATACCACAGTGCCAGAGAAAATCATATCATTTAAGTTACTACTCAAGAAAAACAACACTCCCCCAGGGCCATAGCCACAGCCTCCCTCTTGTGGAAAGAGTGGTAAATTACTCTTTACACAACTGATAAGTCACATTTTAGTTTTTTGTTGCCCCCCCCCCCCTTACCTGTTGTACTAGTTTGCTGAGGATGGCATTGACCTTAGCCTTGATGCTCTCCTGGCCGTCAGCAGCACCTTGGTGGTCGGAGGGAGCATTCATCCCCAGCAAATAATGCAGAGAGCCATGGTCAGGGACTCCATCAGTATCTTCTGGAGAGAATTTAGAAAATAAGTTAGATACTACTCTTGAAACACGATGCATTTTAAACATTTTAACATCCTCAAAAGAAGCAAAAAGAATGAACACAGATGAAAGAAAGAACCAGTGAGGGTACCTTGGCCCTCGTCTTCAACGCAGACACCCTGTCCTCTGGTCAGAGCGTGAAGGGGTCTGGCCTCTCCAGGCCTGGGAGTGCAGCGGAGACCCTCACCACAGTGGGCTGTGTGAACCCCACAGGAAGCCCCTTTCTCCAGAGCGCAGGCCATACAGCAGCCACAGCCAGGCTCCCTTAGCACCTGCCTGCAGTCTGCCGGGATCGCAGGACAGTCGTTCAGCTTCTGTTGTGTGCAGGGGGCACAGCGGATGGGCTCCAGCCCCACCACCGGGGATGACCTCACCAGAGCCAAGACAGCCAGAGACCCTGCTGCCACAAATATCAACTTCTTATGTAATCCAAGCATTTCCAGTCTTCTGATAAAATTCTTTGACTTTGTGAACTTGTCTGTTAAAGCTGCTCTGTGTGACTGTAGGTTTTCTTCTTAAGAGATTTCTGTGAACCAGCAGTATTTGTACAGAGATCTGACCTCCAAAAGGGTTAATGATTGACACAGTGACCAAAGATATAAAATATTTTTGAAAAAGCTAATGTAAACGTTGGATGACCCCGCGTGACGTACGCAGATCCAGGATCACAAGGTCAGTCGTCAATATTGACACAGGAACATAAAGCGACTGTACATCAAAACAACTGTGTTTTTTGGATGGTAAAATTACTGGTTCTTGTCTTTACGTTTAATGTTACAAAAACAGGCTCATTGTACTCGTAAAAATCCACCAAAAATGAAACCTTCCTTAAATCTCAGTTGTCAGGTTTTACATGCCATTGTAAAAAAATAAAAAAAAACACATTGCCATGGAGGGAAGACATCAGCTTTGATCTTAGAGAAGCAACTGCTGCTGTCCATCAATCCAAGAAGGGTTGTAAGGCCATTTATGAGCTATATGAATCCATCACTTCACAGTGAGAATGATTATTTACAAGTAGAAAGCATTCCAATACAGTTAATCAGTCTTTCCAGAAGTGGATGTCTTTTACCTCAAGGTCAAACTAAACAACACTCAGACGAATCACAAAAGGATAAAAAAAAACACAAAAAAAAAAAAACTAGATGAGACTCAACAGGCATCAATTAGCATGCTGAATGTTAAAATTCCATGACAGTATAATTAGAAGAAAACTGCTCAAGTATGAAGTGTTTGGACAGGTCGCCAGAGAAAAGTATTTTCTTGCTAAAAAGAGCACTGCAGCACAGCTTACGTTAGCAATGTCGAATCTCAATGAACCACAAGAGTCCTGTAACAACGTCCTTTGGACGCATGAGACCAAAGCGGAAATATGTGGTCATTCAGTAATGCACGGAGCCACGTTTGGCACAAACCAAAACCATCACATCAGCGCACACAATTGTAAAGCACAGTGACGGAGGGTTGATGATTTGGGCTGGTTTTCTAGCCACAGGACATGGAGACCTTGCAATTACTGAACTGACAAAATATTCCAGAAACAAACGGAAGGCTGTTTGTCTGACAGCTATAACGTGCTTGAAAATGGGTCATGAAACAGATCTGAGGCACATCAGCAAATCATGACCAAAATCCCTCCACACAGATGTGAGAGATTTATAAGTGTACATTTTCAGATTACAACTATTTTAAAATATTGCTCATAAATGTGATTTAACAGGTATTGAATGATGGGGTGTGCAGCTCTTGGATTTTCACATACAGCTTCTAATTTTGGCTTTTCTTTCATTAACGAAATATGTGATATCTTGAAAAGTAATGCTGCGAAATTTTACACGGACACTGTTTTGACAGTAAAATTCCATTTGTCCCTTTAGTCTTGTTGATGAAGCCTCCTCTTATCAGGCAGACAGAAAAACAGGATCATTCCCCTCTAGAGTTGCATAACCGTAACCTTATGGATTTTGCAGCTAGATTCACAACATGTTTGTCTAAAGAAAAAAGGCAACAACTGATTGTTTCCCTGGTGTAGTATTTGTCATAACTATGACAAATCACAAATGTATAATTTGAACACGAAACACATGCCCCGCTGCAGTAACGCTGCGACATAATTTAATGTGACTTGAAGATTCCTGATTCTGTTTGTGGCAAAGACTGGACTATGGAGGAATGAGAAACTATGAACATGTATCTTTCCTATTGAAATATTACCCATAAGATCTTAATGTTTTAGCCAGGACCTAAAAATGGAGGCAGGAAATATATTCCCAGCACATGAGAGCACGTAGATCCACTCTCGTATGCTGGACTGGTCACAAGTTCATTGAAGAGTCACACAGGGACAAACAATAAACAAGACAGAACAATCATACACGCTTTCCCTCACATGTCAGATCAATTTAGAGTTACCATTAATGAATAATTTTGCATTAATGCACGATGAATAGTAAAACAAAAGTGGCAAAAGCATGTGAACCTTAGCTTTCAGTTTCTGGTGTAAGGCCCATGTGGATGAAGAACTCCAAATAAACATTTCTATTAAATTCTGATCATGCTTGCACATCATTTTAGAGGGATATTAAACACATCTTTGCAAAACAGCTTTAAGCCTTGTCTTGGGTTTCCTCATTATCATTTTGAATCCATTATGTGCTCTAAAACCTTTGGTAGGACATCAAATATCAACAGATATGGCAGGATCAAGAAATCCTTTACCATGACTTTAAAAGGTCCATCATCTCACTGGTGGGAAGGTGGCAGTTTTTGGTCCATTCTTGACCGTTGAGCTTCTTTACCATGTCAATGATGTTTGTCGTCAGTGGTAAAGCCAACTAACAATGACAGCTGCGCCTCTACCTGCGCTCCATAATTGATCACACCATGACTATCACAGATCTGCTCGATTGGTAGAAAGGGCAACAGATCATTAAAAACAAAACTTTTAAAAACAGTGACAGATGCTTTATACAGTCTGACTTATTAGAATGTTATATTTTAGCCACTGAAAGGCTTCTTAAAATAACTACCTACTCGACTTTAAAAAAAAAGGAAACCATAGAGATCAGCAAGGGTTCAGTGCAGAAGCCAAGAAAGCCAAAATGTCTTTAGTGAATTTAATGATTTGAATATTACAAAGAACATTTTTTACAAATTATCAAGTACTTTTTCCTTTCCTTTGTTGTAGGAAAAAAAAGTAGGCTATACTATAATTTCTGGATACATATATTGGATAATGTCCAAAGAACCAATAATTTGTTTTACATTCTGCTCGTAGCATCTGTGATGATGAAATATCACTCAACCACCAGTTGATGAGTTGTTGCCTCTTCGATGTTGACCATCAGGTCCACTAACCACTGAGGAAACGGCTCCATCTTGGAAATATTTGAAAGAAAGTTAATGGAAAAACAACACCAATCATTTGAAGTATCATTGCTTAAAAAACAACAAACAAACAAAACCTACCAATTCCTTTCTCTTGCTTCGTCTTCTCTTCTCTGATGGTTCCAGACGTGTCTGTTTTTGCCATGTAGTCTTGGAGACCTTATAGCACAGATCACAATGCATTTCTTTCACGAGTGTGCATTGTCAGACATTAAACAGGAAATGTGAAACACCAAATTATTCGTACTTTTATACTTAAGTTCCTCCTTTTCATTTTCCTCTCAGTTTCCACAGCTGGCTGTTGTGTAGTCTCACCCCTTATGTCTGCAGAAAGCCTGCTCAGATCAGCCACAGAGAAATTCTTCATTTCTTTCTGATAGTTGTTAAATGACATTTTACTTAAATCGTCCTGGCTGAAAGAACGAGTGCGTCTCGCTGGTCTCAGAACCCTCAGAGGACCCTCATCATCTTCATCTTCCTCTTCATCTTCATAGTAGCCCTTGGTCTAACACACCCACGAGAGATGAAAAATCCTCCTTTTCGCCTTCTCCACCTCTTCTTTCCTCATTTCCATCCTCTTGCTCTGATTCCTCTTGGATAGGCTCCAAAGGAGGCCTCTTGTCCATCATTTGCATTTATTTCATATTAGGAACACAAAAACAGAATCAGCATACAGTGATCCCTTGCCACTTCGCGGTTTGAGTACTGCAGTTTTAGTGCTTCGCGGATTTTTTTTTTTCAGAAATATATCATATAATTTAAAAAAAAAAATTAAAAATCGCGGAAACATCATAGGATTTTGTGCGCGCTCTCGCACAGTGAAGAAATGCTGTGTGAGCCAGCCTGGCCCCTTAAAGAAGGTAGCCTTATGGGTAATGGTGTGGCCTTATGGGTAATGTAGTGTGTGTGTGTCGTGGGACGGCAGAAGAAAACGGGGTTAGATGAAATGTGGAGTGAGCATCAACAGCAGCTCAGCGTATATAGATTTACATTCTCTGTTAACCGACAGGAGCCGAACAATACAACCTGTGTGATGTTACAAGTTCCTGCAGTGCCAGAATAAAGTGCTCGTTCCATGAAGAGAAAACCAGACGTTTTGTTTTGTTGTTGTTAGCGTGTTAGCCGCTAATTACGAGCCAATAATAGCACAATAACCAGCAGTTTCTTTACTACGGTTCAGAGACCAGAGGCTGCTGCCACTGAGTTGAGCCTTTGTCTTGTTTCGCTGCAGTGAAACCTCGACTTTTTTGGGGTTTTTAAACCTATTTTAAACACATTATTTAGGCTCGGGGGCTCCGGCTCGGATTTTGATTGTAGCGGGGGGGCGGGGGGTCCCCATTAACCGCGAGAAATAAGGGATCACTGTACTGTCAAATTAACGTTGACTGTTAGAATATTTGCGTTGTTACATATATCAGACTTACCTTCTGCTGTTGAAGGTCCATGTAGCTGGATAACTGAGCTGCCACGACAAAGATCCTGAAAGTGTGGCCAGTATAATTAATGATTCCAATCAGGTGGGGACACTTAACAACAAACCTCTGTTTCACTGAAGATGAGGGAAAGGAACAAAAAAAGCATGATGTCCAAAATGTCGAGATTTTGAGTCATGATTAAAACTATTTTCATCTTCAGATCGATGCTGTAAATTGTGCTTCCAGTAGTTACTGGTTTTCGAGTCTGTTCTTTCTTCCAGGGAAGTGTTCTCTGCATCCAGGGCATGATTACATAAACTCAGCAGCTGGAGAGGTGTCAGACCACATGAAGGATTTTCATTTGCAACCTTCTGATCCAAAAAACTGTGATGGAGAAAGAGTTTTTTTCTTATACGTCTTCTGTGGCAAATTTGTGTGGGTGTCACTACAGAGCCTGATCCTGAAGGTTTATTGCAAGCAGCTTTGATTTATACCTTAATAGAATTGCTGATCAAACTCACTGAAACATCTAAAGTCTCTTTTTATCCAACTAAAAACTGCTCTAGATTTTTGTTTTGAGTCTATCCTTTCTTTCTGAGAAAAAGGTTTGCAGGGCCTCCATGTTGAACAGGAATAATAAGCAGTGCCATTTATTAACAAAATAAACATCCAGCCTGGAGCTGGCTGCTGCCTGGCCAAGTGACCTGTCCACCAGTTAGCCCAGGTATCAGCCTTTGACTGTGGATGAAGGTAATTGCTGCCTTCTGCTTGGCTAAATTTCACCCTCAGACCCCTTCCAGCCTCTGGGTTGTCCTAGAAGGGTCCAAGGGTTTGATCTTTAAAATAAGGAATGACTATGCGCCGTTGGATCTTTAGTCACAACGGAAGTAGCTGAAATGAATGCAGCCAGCGATTTACCATAGTCAGCTAGCCGTCAAAAGACCATACCCGTTTTCTTCTTTTCCTCTCAGCTGTTCCCTTCAGGGGTCACCACAACAAATCATCTGCCTCTATCTAACTCTATCCTCTGCATCTTCCTCTCTCACACCAACTAACTTTATGTCCTCTTTCACAACATTTATAAATCTTCCTCTTTGAGTCTTCCTCTAGTTCCGAACCTCATCATCCTTCTATCAATATCGTCACTATTCCTTCTCTGTGCACATCCAAACCATCTTAGACCGGCCTCTCGACCGTCTCCAAAACATCTAACATGTGCTGTCCCTCTGATGTACTCATTCCTGATCTTGTCCGTCCTCGCCACTAACAAAAAGAACCTCAATAACTCTGCCTGCAGTTTTTCCTCAGTGCAACGGTCTCTAAAGCTTCTTGTGCACCTTTAGTTTCATTCTTGCCAATGTTCTTTTGTCAAATCACACACCTTACACTTTTCCCTAAACGCTCCAACCTGCTTGCTTCTCAAAAGACCACACCCCGAAATATGACAAAACTTTTACTTGAAGAGGTACATAAAAACATTTTTCCCATACGCTTGTCATGGACGTCAAATTTAACTTTTGTGGCCAGGATTTTTTTTTATTTTATTTCATTTTTTTTTTTTAACTGGGCTGTAAATTGAGGTTTTCTGTAAAGTTGAATGTTTTTACATTGGGGCCATTGGAGACTGACATGCTTTTTGAAGCAGCCCCCAGTGGTCATTCAATGAACTGCAGTTTTTCGTACTTCCTCATCAGCTTCAGCTCTGAAAACTCGAAGCTGCCCCTTTGGCATACCCGGTCTCTCTCTGCACAGATGGGATGGCTACATGCCCCCTATAACCCTGAACAGCACAAACTGGGTACAAACTGATCATTAATTTAATTTGACTGTTTGCTGAAATCTATCCTCGTGTATTTATAAACAATCATGAGTGCAGTGACCCAATTTACCTTTCTTGACCCCGTTCATGGCCCTGATGACATCAGGGAGAGAGGGACTTGTTGACCTTCATTCACTGTGGCTCTGCTTCATTGCTCAATGTTTAGCTTGAATTTAGGGGACTTCACCAACACAGAAACAACAGTTGCACATTTCAGCTACTGTAAAAGTAAGAACTCCCATCGATAAAAATCAGCTTTATAGTAGGCTGCAAATCATCAGTGACCATCCAGTCGTATTTCATTGTAAAGCAATAACAACTCCAATGCTGTACTATCCAGAAAAATGTTGCACAAGACATGTGTTTGTTGACTTAACTGTTACACTGAGTGAACTTTATCTAAACTCCTGATCAGCACTTGGAAAAAAACAGTTTGGGCCTCTGCTCAGCGTTTGTTCAGATTCATCTGGCCGTGGGCTGACTGACATTATAAAACTGTTAAGTCTCACATGTTTTAGAGAGAAGAGTGCAAACAGTTATTTTAAGAGATGTTAGCTGAGGTGTGAAGGATAAAAAAGCATATAGACTGGAACTAGGGAGAAAAATTCCCCATAAAAGTCGATGTATTTCAGCTTAATGATATCTGCTTGGTGTGTGGGGGCGTGAATTATTAGCATGGTGTTTCTGGGAGGAAAATCTATTTATTATCGCTGACAAATCTGTAAAAAAGATCACAGTATTATTTATTTCACATCCTGTTCAAGCTGAAAATTATTCAAATTTCCACACATTCATAAGCAGACATATGTGATGTTTTATACACCAATATTGTCTTTATTACAAAATATTCAATAATTCAACTTTACACTGTACAAGATACAACATAATTTACAGCTTTTGGCTATTTACAAAAAAAGTAAGATCTGCATATCAAAGTGAACAAATCTAAAAAGGCAGGTTGCGATCACTGTAAGCTTATTGAGTAAGGCAAAAAACTTGAAACATGATGTATTTACACTTTGCAAATCAAGTGAAATGTCTATCCACTTGTAAATATATATAGGCTATAAAGATATCTGAAGTGCGCCATAGTTTTTAAGCTGTTTTTTTTTTTATTTCTTCAAAGAAAATTCATACTGATGCTTTGATATATTGAGAAGCAGTAGTACAGTTATGTAAATGCCAGAAAGACAACAGCAGCCAGACACGGCACTAAAGTTTCTGTGGCCTTAGGAAAATGTGTGAATGATGATGCATGGAGCGTTTAAAGGTCATGCATTTGTGGAAGGGCTGTGCTTATTATCAAGTGTGTGCCCTGTTTTTTTGTATGAATGCCATCCTTGACTACTTCATCTAGGTGCGACTCTGCACAAAACTGAGGGATGTATCGGTCCGCTGTGTGGTGTTCTTTTGTGTTGGCTTAACTTTTGGCATAACCTAGCTCCTTCTATTGACCTTTATTGCCTCTTTGCTGTCAAAGCAGCCAGTATTAATGTGTAAACCGCTGTTAATCAGGGCAATACCAGGACATCGGGTACTCAAGAAACCTTAATTAACCTTTCCAAGGTTCAAAAAGACACTTTAGGTCCACTGATGATGTATGAAAGAGTCGTATGGGCCAAATATTGTCAGTCTGCTGCAACACTTTCCTTCCTTGCCCGCTGAGGCAATACAAAAAGTAAAACTCAGCGTTTATGGAAAGCTCAGTACTTTGGTTTCCTTTCAATAAGAATGTCATCACTATGGCTGTCAACTCTTAAAAAGTCCCGCTCTATAATAACTATAAATATGCGTCATAAAAAGCCTTTTTGAATCCTGTGAGCGCCGAGTATAAAAAGGATTTTGTGCTGTTTCGTTACAATTGAGAACTGACCACGCATGCATACGCACACACACACACACACACACACACACACACACACATGCATGCTTACATACACCAAAGAGAAACAACACCATTTTACACTGTAAATAATGCAATATATCCTTGGCATGATCAAAAGACAGTGCAAAAGCAGTAGCGTAATCAGTCTTATTCTGGGTATCGGTGTACGTATCCCTCATACATAGAATATGCACTTCATATAAAACAAAGATGCACATTGTACCTGGATCTGAAGGAACCCAAGAGCACAACAAATCTAAGCGTCTGTTTGAGAGATGTTAAAAGAGGTTTCACGATGTCGGGTGCTTGGCTCTTTAGTCTACATCTCTTGTTTCCAAAGAGTAGCAATCAGTTGAAAAAATTTTTAAAAACGAGTATGATTGTCCGTATCAATTTATAATTAAGGAAGTCCATATCCTGAAAGAGCCCTCCCTGGGTTTACCAGTAGGTCAGGATTTATTAGGAATGCCTGCACAGCCCTGACTCCTCCAGGCCTCAGTTAAGAGCTTACTAGCTGCAAAATAGCTTTGACTTCTTTTTTTCCCCCCACACTCTTTCCATCTTACACTGCTACATCTGCAACAGCTGCAACGGCCTGAATTTGAATCTCTGTAACCTCTACGTCTTCCTCTTCCTCCTCCTCGCCCAGAGCGGGCACACAGGGTGAAGGCAGGCATGTCACTTGGCTGTTGCTGCTGTTGGCGGCATTCATCTGAACGTTGCTTCCCATGCTGGCATGAGCAGTCAGGCTAGCAGCGGAGGAGACGCTGCCCAGATTGGTGGGGACGCTCGTCTTACCACAGGAGTGGATCCGGCGTGCCAGGCTGGCAGAACGCATCACCGATGATGTGGTTGCCGTGCCAATGCCCTGCACCTTCCCTTCCAGGAAGTAAGTAAGCATCTCGCCTTTACCTTTCACGCTGATCTTACCACGACAGACTAGATCATAGTTGGTGTTCAGTAGTCGGTAAACCTCCTCCGTCACCTGGATGGCAGAAGTAGGGAAATCAAATATTCAAATGAATAACGATCACACTTTAACAGTCCTATAGTTGTTTGTTGTAGCTTTAAATGGGTGTCTGTTTACCACAGTTTCAAGCCTGCATAGCGAGCTATGATAAATATGTGAATAATTAAACAAGTAGGGGCAGCAGTGGTTCGGGGAGGTATGTGGACTGTTTCTGCAGTCCACATGTCAAAGCGTCCTTGAGCAAGATACTGAACCCCACACTGCCCCCGGTGCCCTCGCTGGTGTGTGAGCGTGAGCACGACACAGAAAAAAGCACTGCACAGATCAAAAGAAATACTATGTACACTTAGAAGCGCTGAGTGAATGTGGCTTGTAGTGCACAACCGCTCTGAATGGTCAACAAAACTAGAAAACACAAAGATAGCCTGTTTACCATTTAACAAAAAAAGGGAATGCATTAGTTTACATATTATATACTTGTAGGCTGATATGTTGTAAGACTGAAAAACTATGTTTAAAAAATATTCAGATCTTTGGTTGTGACACACAGTTGAGGATCTTTCTTCCATAAATGTTCCTTGCCATTTTTGCAGAAGACTAGTTTAATTCGTGGAATGAGGACAAGACACAAATCTGTCTATACAGGTCCATGCAGTGGGAGAGACTTGTCTGAACCTGTGACACAGGATTGCGTTGAGGCACAGATCTGGAAAAGGATGTAACAAATTTTCTGTAGCATTGTAAGAGAAAACTATTTCTGTTGCTTCTGCTTTCATTCTGTAAAGCAGAAGATGTATGAAAAGTGCTATAAAATAAAATTTGATCCTGAGGTCATTCAGATCAGTCATTCAGGCCTTTATGGCAGAGTGGCCAGGCAGAAAACCTTTGAGGGAAACCAGGCAGTGAGTAATACCTCATTACCAGCATACCTTCAGTCAAACACGATAGTGGCGACATCATGATGTGGGAATGTTTTCTGGGATGGGAAATTTGACAGGGTTCTATTTGCACTATACTTTTGAATTTATTCATGATTTATTCACTTATTTGTGTTTCCCACTGCCCCTTATGATTTGGTTTTTTTGAATGAAAATGTGATGGCTGTTAAAATCTTTACATTTAATGTAGGAAACATATGTTCATGACTGCCCTAACAGTTGGAACTGTGATTTATTCCACCAAGTCTCATCTGTAAAAAACAACCATCTTTTTACATTGGATTAAACAGACTGATATGACCACTGTGGTTTATTAGATTAACACCATTGCTGGAAACACAGATGTAATATTATAAAATGTTAAGATTTCACATTTTAGGTACATTACTTGTATTGGTACCGCACCATCGTTGTTTTCATCACAATGCACTGTGTGTAGTACTGACATCAGCTGAACAGCCTGACTTTCTTGGCCCTGAGACAAACATGATTTCTGTTCAGCATTAGGTTGATGCCAAGCCGGAGTACGTGGGGAAAACAACACTAAAGATTTCACTGGAAATGTATACCAACATGATGGTGGTTGGGCGAAAGTGGGGCAAAGTTTGTGGTAGTTGTTTGTGAAACATCTGTTTTTCAGTGCCAGAGGAGGAGTGTTTGCTGCAGCTCTGCCTTTTGCCATTAGCAGGTCGAAATAAAGATACTACAGCGAGGTTAGGTTTTGAGGACAGTTTCACGCTGGTTAGTGCAAATTACCCATTTTGCAAGCTATTGACAATTAGTTTAAACTCTGATAGTTTTTGATGCTGAATGGCTCAGAACAGCATTTAAAAAACAAAAGGGAATTACAACAGAGACCTCTCTGGAACAGCCAGTGAGACTTTGTGACTGCGTTTAAAGAGGTATCCACGAACCATCAGAACACTTATTTTGTTCCCGTGGGTGCAACGATAACCAAACAAACAAACAAAAAGCCTCAAATGATGTATACTAAAACAAAGTTGTATATAATTATCACAATGTTGCCAGTGGGCTCTTTTGCCATACATTAACTCTTTCCATTTAGCTCTGGCTGATAACAATATTAAATAAATGAGGGAATATGTCCTGTGAACATCACAATGGGTTTCTGTGAAGCAGTCTGTTATTTAAGGCTACCAAGACTTGATCCCCTTTACTCCCCTTCTTTCTTTTCGACTTGAATCTACAACCATGCTGTAGCATGGCCATAGACATCGCTGACCCAGAGTGCATTGCTCACATAAAGTAATGATGGACACTGTATTTCGAAATATGCTCTAAATTGTGAGAGCTTTTGATATAAATAAATAATTCAACTTGTTTTAACTGATTTGTGTTATGGGGAAAGTGCAATAAGAGAGTATAAAATCATATATTTCTTATTTGTTGGGGTCTCTTTTAAACTGTAACTGTAAACGCTCTGATTACCTGTATTTTCCCTGGTACACCAGTGCTGTCCATCCGACTGGCCACGTTGACTGTGTTACCCCAGATGTCATACTGAGGCCGCCGGGCTCCGATCACACCTGCAACCACTGGACCTACATTTATACCTGTTCATATACATATAAAAAGAAGACTTAAATAATTTCAGGAATGGTGTTTTCTCATTGTAGTTAACAGCATTTGAACCAAGGCCTAGACTTACCCACTCTCAAGACAAACTCATTGTATGACTGGTAGTTGATTTCATCCAAAACATCAAACATTTCAATGGCGTAGTCTGCTATTGTGCTTAGATGGTCATAAATGGATTTTTTGGCCTGAGGAGGTGCGGTAAAGAAAAAAAGTTAGTTACTATATATGTGGCAGTCCCTCCAATTCTCCTTAGTGATAAGGCTCCTTTGATTATAAGGATTAAAAAAACAAACAAAAAAAATTCCAAGGTGAAAACCCACCTTGGTACCGATGGTGGGGACGAGTCCTACAGCTGCCATGTATGTACTGCCAATAGTTTTGATTTTCTCGATGTCTTTGTAGCACTCTTTGTCCATGAGCTGCAAAACACACAGTCACTTACACAAACATTTAAACTGCCAAAAGTCAAGAAAGGCATGAAGATGACAAGCCTCACCTCATCAAAGTCAGCAATGATCTCATTTAGCAGTCTCAGGCACTCCACTCCCATGTTGTTACCATCTAGCTCTATGTAGAAATCATTAAAGTTCGGAATCGAAGCAAACAGGACACCGACTTGTGCATACGGACTGATAGTACAGATCCTGAGATGAAAAAAAAATGATAAAATTATAAGGAAATGTCCTATGATGAGCTCTGTTGATGTTTTGTTTTCAGCCTGTTTATCTACCTGCTGGTCTGTCTGCCTGACTGCCTGTCTATTAGCGTGGCTCACCATGTTTCTGGGGTTTGACATTAAGAAGTGTTGAGCCACGTGTGCAGGCAGAAGATTGAAGAGGATCCTCCTGTTGTCCAGCTTTACTTTCTCCATTCCATCTCTTTCCTCCTCCGCCTGATGGCACACAAGATGATTCCAAATGAAAACCAGATTTTGTTCCACATTTTCACCACATGGGGTCAGTACAAAGCCTTCTGGGCCTCACGTCACTGAATGCTGTGGGCTTAGTTGGATAAATAGACATGGTTTGCATTGCATCACTGATGCTGCTAGTTTGAGGGTTAAATGGCTAAAAAAAAATTAGCTTGAACATGTCTATCCCATGATGTGAAACACTTAGTTCCAAGTAAAAGAGGGCCAAACCAAGCTTCTTACCCTTGTTTTTGCCAAAGAACAGAGTTCTGGAAGCCTATAACAACATCCTCCTTACATAATCCAACATATCAAATCTGAAACGGCAGCATTTTTGTTGAAGCTTGTATTACAAGAGGAAGACTTCTCAACATGCAGAGTCTTTCACACTTTCTGACCTGCACAGCCCATAGGAAGTCCAGGCGAAGTTTGAGGTCAAGTTGCCTGGAGTGGAGGGCCAGGGCACTGACGAACAGCAGCAGAGACAGGATGGGCTCATAGCCCCGGATGTGGAAGGACCCGCCACTGTGGACGAGACCAAAGCACAGAAATGGACCAGACCACACAGAAAACTACGCAGGAGAGTTGACTGGACCCCCCACAGTGCTGACGGAGCTCAAGTTCATTTTTTTTTTCCTTTCCCTGTTTATTTTTTTTAAATGGATTTATTCTTTTTATTAATGTTTTTTTTTTAAGGGAATCATAAAAACAAAACATGTTTACTGAAATTACTAATACTGTTGAAATGTATTTTTTTTGGATCTTATCATCATATATTACTTACTGATGCATAGCTGCATCCAGAAATATATATTTTTCAAAAATATTTTTTATTCTAATAGCAGTTTCATAGTTGTTTTCCACTTTCACATTTTGGAGCAATAAAATTGGCTTGGCCCCTCAGCACTAAACCAACACAGTCTCATCATCCAGCCCACATTGTCCTTTCAGGCTTCTGATTTGGAACTAATAAGCATGTGTGCTGCTTCAAAGAGTGGAAAATGAAAGAGAGGTGTGGGCTGAAGACAAGCAAAGACTCCTCCATACGCATACACGTCTCAGCACATGTGATGTAAATGGTCTGCTTAAAAGAAAAAAGAAAATTCAAACAGAAAGAGAAATTACAAAACTATTGCCTAACAATTCAAAGCCAATCACTTCCTCTGGAGCCTGAATGATCCAGCTGTGATGCATCATGTCACTTGAAGCGCTGGTGGAATCAGAGCTTCGCCGTCACGCAGCATCAGGAGCAAAGCGCCAGTTTGTTGTGTGTTTGGGGACGTGTTTAATCTCACCCTGCGCTCTTTCGAAAGCCGCTGAGCTCCAACACGGTGATGTACAGCACCCCTAAAAGAAGCATCAGCGCCATCTTTGGCAGCCAGGAGACGCGCAGGAAAAGTGCCAGGGTGAGAGTGCCCACCACACAGGACAGAAAGGCATAGCGGGCGCCGTCGCAGGGGAGCTCTGCCATGGTGTGGTTAGCTCCGCTGTCCACATCAATAATGATAATGGAGCTGTTTGTGTTGGCACTACCCCACAGCCAGGGCATGCAGCCCACCTGTCAAAGGCAAAAGAGAAGAAACAAGTCCAGAAAAACTGCATGATATTTATAGACTAGTCTGCTGACCTATATTCTACATTCTTTATTGTCTGGACTTTCTAGAAGAAACATCAGTTTGAAGAGCAATACATAACGACAGCTAAAGGTGCTTTTTTATAACTTCCTCACTGAAAACAAGTTAGGACTCTGTGGAAAATGCAAAAAGCAATGATTTGCAAAAGCTAAACCCCTCATTTAATTCAATAAAGTACAAAGACAATATATTACATTTTGAACAGGGAATTCAATTTCTTTTTTTTTTTTTTTTTGGTTTCTTTTGTAATCCTAATGTACCAGTACCAGATGCTGGCTTCAGAATTGTGCACTGATAAAAAAAAAAGATGGTCCCTCTCCTCTTTAGCCTCAAGTATGCAGCATTCATGATTTCCCAAAAATGATTCCTGAGACCGCAGCACAGTTTTCCACTTCACCTCGTTTATCTTAAATGAGCTCAGTCCCAGAGAAGCGTTTCTAGTGTTTTTGGATCTTGTTTGTATAAGTTTTCATTATAGTGTTCCTGAACTTATGCAGAAATTTCAATTACAATCTCTTGTCCCTTGTGACCAGAGATTTCCCTGGATTCTCTAAATCTTTTAATGATATTATGTACCATAGATGATGAAATCCTCAAACTCTCTGCAAATGCACACAGGTCTTTCAGAGAGTGCTGAACCTCCCTAAATCTTTTGAAAGAGTCATTCTCTCTGCAATGCTTTTTTTTTTTTTCATGCTCAGTCATGGTAGTAACCTACTCCCTATTACCCACATTGGTTGAGATTACTACTCACTTGCTTTTGTCCAAAAGGTTACTGTTTTACTGGATCCCGTATGTTATTAAAGGACACTTTGACATGTGATCTGGGGATCAAACCAGCAACCTCCTGACTGGAAAACAACCATCGCCATCATTCCTGTACTAGGTGCCATTTGCTGAAAACATTTAGTACATTGTGGAATGAAAAATTCAAAAAAAAAAAAGATTTCCTATATGAACAGGCAAAAAAATTGACTTGCAAAACTTAATCGTCCTCATTTTCTCCAATAAAAAGGAACAATTATTAAAAAGAAAATGCTGCTGGCATCACCAACAAAATATCAAATTTGTTTTTTCCTTTTATTTTTTTAAATCTTGTATGAAAAAACATTAGTTTATTTTGCGCACAGGATAATAACTTGTGCAGACAGGATGAATAAATGTCACCAATCAGAAAGTCAGGGGCTCTGAACCCTGGTGATAACAGATAGAAAATCTTTAAGCAAAGCCGCTTCATGTAGCAATACCACTTCTGACCACATGAGGGTATAAAGAGCCACTGATGATACATGGTATTCACTGACATCACCCATCCAGGTACTTTGACCCAACATCGCCATTTTGTTGGTCAAGTTTCACAGTACAGAGCTGGTTATTCAGTCGTTCCATTGCAGTCCTGTGTTCACAAGTTACTAAAATTAGTTGTCAGAAACTGGCAAGAATCATCAGATAACGACACCCAACCTGCAGCAAAAGGAAAAAGCGGAAGTGCTCAGTGTCCAATCGTATTCCCGTTATGTGAGAAAATAGCAGTGGTGGAATCGACCAGTACAAACGCCTAGAAAGGATTATACACATAATCCGAAGGATTTACCTGACATGTCAGACCCTGACAAATACAATTATATTTTTCATGACGAAAAGTGCCTAAACTTTAGAGGAAATGACCTATAGGTCTCGGGAGGCTTACAAAGGCTGGATGACTGATGGGGGCTACATTTGGTCAATGGGACACTTCGTGGCCACAGGGAAAGGTTTGTTGAAATTCATTTCATGATCTGAGCATGCTGATTGTTGCTAAATTCCCCTCAAAATGCTTCCTCGATGCATTAAGCTTAGTTCTACATATTTCATTAAATCTAGAGTCACTATCATCCATGGTATCAGGAAAAATTAGTGATGCCCGTCTATGGTAAGATTACCATGACTACTATCTACTATTATCTTCAGGTTTCCAAATGGGATCCTTTTACTTTCAAATGTTGGTCACCTCATGTAATTTAAAAATAACCGATCAGTTCTGACTGTTTACTGAATAAATTCTGTATTAAATAGAGTGGGCAAGGCTAGGCTAGGTAGTGATGTCTGCCTATATTTATCTTTCCCAGTTTGATTTGTCCCACTAGAGGTGGATTTCATTACCAGGGGGTTATGCATGAACTTTCTTGTGATATCCTGCACCCATGTGGTCAGTGGTGGTATTGCTACATAGAGTGGCTTTAATGTAGTTTGAAGTGACTTTATGCATTACAAAAGCATCTTCTCTTGAAACACATCTGAAAGTGATTATTGTTAGAAAATTATCATCAACAAAAATCTAGACAGCTTGTGGATTTAATCACACATTTCAGTAATATGTGGAAATTGAAACAGCCAAGGATGCTTAAGGCTGTCAATGCAGAGAAAACTTCAGCAAGGTTGCTTTTTCAGAGAAAAGCAGGCTTGGAAAACACTGATAAGAAAAATCAACAAAGAAAACTGCATTTTGTTTTAACGTGTACTTTTTTTTTTGTTATTACTTACCACACAGGCCTGGGCCACAGCGTAGATTAAGAGCACTATGAGAATACAGAGAGCAGTGCGAATTTGAATGGTCAGGCACCCTGGAAAACACTGACAAGAAAAATAAAACAAGAAAACAAACACAGGTCAGAGACAGCATAAAGAACATTAGCTGAAAGGAACATATTTTCTATATAAAAAATATTATGTTCAAAAAAAAAGAAAATGTTGAAAGGTGAGAGATTGGAGGGATCAAAGATTTTCAAGCTTTCCTGCCTGTACAGGTAGTTTGTCTGTTTGTACAATCAATCTGCACAGACAGATAGCTTTGGGAACTGTGGGATAAGTAAGTTGAGTAAGGAATATTAAGTAAAACTTTTAAAACTTTCAATAATTCAGTAACACTTGAATAACCTAATAATGGAGAAGCCTATGATAGCTCTGGAAACCTTCAGACTGATGTGATCAAGATCTCTGAAGATGAGGATCGACTTGTATAGAAACTGTAATCAACAAGATAGCACACTAGAAAAAAAAAATTAAGGGAAAATAGAAAAAATAATATAAAATAATTGGGCAGTTTTGTAAAGCAGCAGATAACAGAAATCGACTGATGTAGTTTTACAATTTTAAGCTCAGCAGATCCCCCTATAGACTTAAAGATTAGGTTGCTTTTATGACCCTGTCCAAGGTTTACACTTGTTTGGTCTCTTGCTTGGTCATGCTCATTTCTCTTCCATCAGAAGAAACAGAGCTTCTGGATTTACCTGTACTCTAGTGATATGCAGGTACATGATACAAGCTACGAGGAAACAGATGCAGAAGACGAGAAGGACGAGTACCACTGTCCCCCTGAGTTGAAAAGAAAACAAGAGAATAAAACCTGAGAATATATACAGATGGAAAAAAAGCAGTAAGAAAGGAATTAGAATATAATCTGTTTTACATACTGTGGTATAATGAGAAGATAAACAAGGCCGAACAAGGCAGCTAGGATGAGAGAGAGGACCACTGCGCTGGTGAAGTACTCATCAGGAACCTGGTGGTACTGATGCCAGAGACCGGAAAGGATTTAGTGACAAAGTACAGTACATGGCAATGTTCTACCACTGACATCTCATAGCACATGTACATTGAAGACTGCATATGTCATAAATGCTCACCCTCTGCTCGCGCTCAGAGCACTTATACATGAGAGTGAGGAAGTTGAGGTCTGCTGTGTCTGACTCGGTCTGGCGGGCCTCAATCAGGCGACCGATGTAACGGTTGACTCGGGTTCTGGGGCTGCTCTGGGTCACGTTGGCCTGGTTAGCGTTGGAACGGTTCCTCAGCTTCTGCGGAGCTGTCCGCATGGCCCTCCGCTGGTTGGGTTAAGAAACAAATATTCATAAACACTTGAACAACAGCAGGCTGATACTTCAGCACGGCTTTATTCTCTGAGCTACTTCAGTACAATGAGATTAAGAACAAGGGTGAATCAGAGTCAACGACAAACAGAGGCAGCTGATTATATTTTCAAATTAGAGCATTGCCTCCTCACTTAACTTCATCACCATGTTTAAGTGTTTTCATTGGCCTAAGTGAAGAACTTTGCAAGCATTAAGTACTGGAACAAAGCCACGGAGTTAACGTGGCAGAGTGGATGCCGTTCATGTTTTCTTTCTCGGCCTCCATCTGTATTCCTCCCAGCTTTTTTTTCATCATCACCCTCCTTCTTTCCTTCCCTGTTTCTGTTTGTCTTGCCTTCTTCCACGCTGCTTTACTTTTTTTTTTCCTCACCCAATTTCTATTATTTATTTCATCCATCACCCTAGTTTTGGGTTATTTATGAGGTTCAAACACAGGGGCCTGCAGATCCCTACTTGCCTTTGTGTTACACAGTGTTCTTAATAGCGCAGAACCAAAAATCCTATTCATTCATCACTTATCCCTTATATGACTCACCTCCGTGCCTTGAATGCGTGTCACTTCACTTTGCACAAGTGTGTGTGTAGCCTGAATAGGATATAACCAGCCAGTGGAAGGTTTATATGACAAGGCCTGTCAGCCTTTTTCATTTTTCTGTTTTACACTAATCTGCCTTTTGTGAATGATGTGGGAATCATCATTGACAATGCAGACTGAAAAAAGCTTGTAGTGTTAGGTATAAATATGTCATCACTGGGTGTGCCGCTTAAACACACATGAACAACCACAGCTTAACATGAGTATGTAGTTAGGGACCTTAGTAACTGATCAGCTCCTTTGTGGATATTATTTTTTTCAGTGAAATCACTCCTCATATCTCAGGTATGAATCTGTTTTGATGACCCACAGTGTGATAACTGCATAGCACACAAATGTATGTAGTCCACATACATGTAAGTATCTGTGCTCAACCAGCTGGAGCATTATTATCAGGCTGTGTGGCTACGGGGTCAAAGAATTTCTTTACATATGCACAAGGTCAGTTTTACTGACAACATATAGTATGTGGAGGGTAAACTGGACTCTGATCTCTGTCAGGACCAATATACACTGCAGATCTTTCCACCACTCCATACTTTTGTAATGCTACACAATCCATTCACAATCTCCTCCACATCCATTTGCTGTTAAAACAGAATGGAGTATTGTAGCATAGAGTAATGTATTTAAATGTATGTCAAGGGGATTTTTGTATTCAGGAGGAAAACTTATCAGTCTACATCAGAGGTTGGTAAGGAAGAATATTGAGGGGGAAAAAATGCCAGAAAATGATGAAATAATTCTTTAAGCACCATCAGACTTCAATAGAATTTTACTGCAAGAATCAATGTGTAAGTGCAAAGTACAAGGTTCAGTGAAGTGGTCAGCGTTGGCTATAGCAGCAGCTCTTCCACAAGCTAACACCTACATCTATATATGCACATAACTAAAAGAAAACTCTCTTGAAACTCATTCAGGCTACTCTAAGGTTTCCCAAAAACACCTAATGAATATATCAGAAGTCTGTTCTGTTCTGTTGGGTTAGTGGAGCGCTAATGTAAATGTAGCACATTAAAAAAGGGCCAAAAAGGTCTAAATATTGAGATCACACCACGTTTGGAAGGGCTCAGGAATCCAGTTCAGTCCGAGAAACGTTTATAAATGATTTTCACTACTGTAGGAAACTTTAAACAATACAGTCAGTGAGATTTCATACCTTATCACCGTCCTCGCAGTTCATGACATTGGAGAAGGGAATCTCAGCCTTGAACATCTTTCTGCAGTGCATGAGCTGCACCAGCAAGTAGCACACGGTTTTGAACTTCATCTTTTTGGCGGGTTTTATATCCGAAAGAATCAACCCTGGGAATATCTGTCATGAGATAAGAAATGAGAACAAGGATTAAGTCATGATTCCCACACAATGATAAATGTAAATGTATGACTCATACGCAGGTATAGAACAGTATTCACATGCACACGCACGAGTGCAGTCTTTATCATCAGGCTCAGGAATTTAAATAGAAAGAGGTTAAAATGAGGTAGGTCAATTCCTAAAGGCGATTTGCATAATTTTAGGACTCTGCTGCCCCAAGGCAGGTTTTAGAAACTGTGATAAAAATAAAGCATACATTGAAGTGTTTGAGGAAGTGAATGTGTGTCCTCTGGAACATCTAGGCTCTTTTTTTTTTTTTCGGATTTTGCAACAAGAAGAGACATTTTTTCTTGAGCCATGTCTTCTATAAAGTTGAACCATCAGCTATTTTAAGAGGATAAGCAAAGTCGCTTTCATTGTGAATTTAATAAATAGATAAATAACTGGAATTCTGGAAGTCTGCAAGAGGAACCATGGAACCAGTTTGATAACATGTCTTGCATAACATAAAAAAAAAAACCCCAAACCTTTTGTCAGAAAAATGAGGAGAGAAGAGATTACTTTTTGAACGTAGCTCACTTTGACTCTGCAGGTCCACTTTTAAAAAAAAAAAAAAAGCATTCATACATTCCTCAGTGTAAGATACCTTCCGTCGGTGAGATGGCACAATAAAGAAGGTTTCTATTTCATGTTTTTGGAGAAAGGCGTTCCTTTCATGACCATTTCCAGGCTCCACCTCATAGTCTCCATTTAGGCACTCAAGTGTTGATCTGGTGATGTGAACTTTCCTGTGGATCAGACAAGGTAAGATTACCATAAAATGCAGCTAGTGTCACGCTGCCCTGCAGCTTAAGCATGAGCAGCTTTGTACAGAAAGAGATGATCAAAGCAAGCTGTGAATTCTACTCCAGCTGGCTTTGCTTCTTCATCAAAAGATGATTAATGGACCGTTTTCTTTAAACAGTCAATGTGAAATGCTGAATTTCCCAGGGTCTGCAAATTAATTAGGTTTTTCATTATTTGCTTTTTGTGCCATTATGCTCAGTTACAAGTTCACATTTTTTAAAAACCTATAAATTAGGTAAATTGGTCTTGTAACTTTCTGTCCGAGATGTTCTGAGGTCCACTCGAGGACATTGATGTTGGTGTCCTTCATAAAGTTTGGATTCATTTTGATACATGTTTTACCTTCTGAAATCCAGTCTGTTTTTATTTTAATTAATTAAGAGTTGCTTAATAAAACATTGAAGTGGCAAGCCCTGCTCATGGAGTCCTTTCAGGTTCAAATCCTCAGTGACTATTTAGTTGAGGTTTGAAAGCTTATTGATTTCTCAGCTTAAGCATTTTTTTTTCTTCCTAAGTGAATCAATAAGTGGCCTTTACACTGAGAAGTGTTCCACCATGTAAAGTGGGATAAATAATGTAATCACTGGTTAGTATTTTAGGGAAATGTTTCATAGCTCTGTGGGGGTTAATAATTTTAATCTTAAGACCACTCTCAGTACCACTTATGACCACATCCAAATAGATCTGTGTTTGCAAAAGAACCACTGACAATACTTTGCTCATGAGCGGGGATGGTCTGGCACATATCGTAATAGCACTTTAACCCACTTCAGTGTGTATTATGATGCAGCTGACCGATGAACTTTCTTGTCATATGCTGCCCCCATGTGGTCAGAAGTGGCATTGCTACATAGAGTGGCTTTAAATGTAACTCTGAGACATTGGTTTTAAATAATATAATTCGTCAGAAATAATTTTACAAAAGCACAGCACAGAATACAGAGACACATATGTCTAAAGCTTTTGAGGTTTGAAAAGTTCAGCACTAACCCTGGAAGTCCACCAGCTTCCATCACATTGGCCAGTGTCACATCATTTGACCAAACGTCATACTGCCATTTCCTGAGGCCCAGGACTCCACATAGGACTCGACCAGTGTGCAAACCAACACGCATGTTAAGGTTGACTTCTGTGGCCTCAGCTACTGACCTAAAAGGACAAAACACAAGGAGAGAGGTCATTGAAGTCATATGCTACAGTGTATTGATACATGTAACGGTAAATACAGCATTATAAGGGCATCATAGGGGGCATGCACAAACTAAAGACACTATAACATTAACAATAGATGAGAATGTTGGTGCATCCATAGAGAATGGTTACTGATTTTCTACATGTAATTAATAATAAAATAATAATAATTCATAAACTTGATTAGTAGCATTTAAAATGTATGAACAACTGAGGTCTGATACACTTTATACAAGATTTTTATTTACAAATACACAATCTCTAATGATATCTACTCTTTATAAACAGATATGGCTATCTGTCAAGATGTGGTGAGGAAACAAATACTATTCATACTCATTGATTAACTAAAACAGGCTATGAGCAAATACACTACACTAAGTTGAACATGTTCTATTTTTATCTGTGATGGCAGAAAAGCATATTCTTGATGGACAGACTTCCAGTAAAGTTATGAAAGTGTTGAATTAATTTTATAATGTGTCTCAGTTTATGTCCTCCTTCATGTTACAAATTATGTAGGTTATGTAACTCGAAAGAAAAAAAAGGTTTATTTTCTTCCTCCATTAAAGTCCTTTCTCTTAAAGGGATGCACACTACCATTTTGGGAATTTTCTTATTTGCCATCAACCCCAGAGTTTAATAAGAGGTCATAGACCGTTCTCTGTGCCTCCAATAACCCCATCTGAGCACAACGTCTGACATTTACCGTGTGAAGAAATAACTACATGAGACGCGAACAATCATATAAATAAATTCAATCTTTTTTTTTTTTTTTTTTTTTGCCAAGGAGAACTAACAACATAACAGTTTTACAAATCACCAACTGTGTTTTATGTATTCCTTTAATATCAAAAGATAATTTAATCCAACTTTGAGATGAATCGGAAGCTACGAATCAGAAGCCAACTTCACGAGTTGTGGTGTCATGTGAGTTTGCCATCTTGATGCAAATAGAAACTGGCCGTCTTTGCAGCAGCAAATACAACCAGGTGCCACTGCTTGATACATCTGGAGAAGTAGGCAGTGTAAAAACTCTGTGTGTCACAACATCGGAAACGTTTTCAGCTATAATGCATCCTGCATCCTGGTGCAATGAAATATAATGGAATAAACTCCCCACGCCAAGTGGACCTAATCAAGTGAATGATTACAACAGTCATCATAATGTATGTCTTGCAATTAACCCTCCGATCACTCCTAACCCTGCTGCTGCAGACAATCACTGCGCCTGGGGAGTGCTGCTCTGCCAAAACTCTTTGAAGGTGTTAGTAAGTTTATTTGATCTCTCAGTGTTTCAACCCAGCTGATGACAAATAAGATAATTCTCAAAATGTTGGACAATCCCTTTAACCAACTGCACTTGAGTGCTGAGTATTCACCTTAAACATTGTGCTTGTAATGAAATGAAGATTAAAAGTTTCTTTTGACCCTCAGTGCCTGTTCATAGCTTTAAAGTGGAAAAAAACAAAACAAACAAACAACCAAACTCACGTTATAGTGTCGATCATATCTAGACCCATTTCCACGCAGCAGTGAGCGTGGTCAGTCTTGGGTTGGGTCAGTCCAGACACACAGTAGTAACAATCCCCCAGGATCTTAATCCTGCGACAGTGGTTCTCCTGTCAATCACAAAGACGGATCGAAGACAGAAGTTGTTATCCTATGATGAGAGGGATCAGTCAGTATGAGCAACAAAGCTGTCCTACAGGGCCTGACTTTTAATCTAAAAAAAGAGCAACCATGACTCACAGATATATATATATATAAAATGGCAATTATTAAAACCCTGTCTCTTTGCACACGTTGTATGTCTTTGGCCAGCGGGATTAGATCCAGACTAGCAATTCAGTTTTTGTTCAGAGGTTGTTTCTGTGAGGTTAAGGTAAAACACCGAAACAAGAAAAAAAAAAAAGATTCAATTTAATTACTTATAAGTGTCAGATTTGAGACTAGACTCAATATCTGTATGAATGAAACTACACCTAGAAAACAGTTTTGCACCATAAGGTTTTATTCATTTGTTAACCTTAACAGAACAACTTCTAAATTTCAGATTTGATCATGTTTAGTGATAGATATATATTTAGTTATATTTATCTTCTTATTTACACCTTTCTTTGAAAAAAAATGAAAAAATAAACCAACACTTAACGGATCTAAGAACGCATCAGATCAGTCTCACTTTAGAGAATAAGGTGAGTCACTCCCTCGTTGGAACAGTAAGCGGTGGCATGAAAAGACATCTTACAAATATAACCCATCATTAGAGGATATGAGCAACAGACATTCATTTTACCAGGGAGACCAGGTTACTGTGGGCGCCTCCTCATAACCCTTCATTGTTTCCATGGAGGTAATGGGATTGCTGCCCATGCATGTGAAGAGCACAAAGGCTCATAATTATGCACGTCGGTGGGCACAAGACAAGACGGGAGCTCTATTTTTAACATGGAAGCCATGTGAGTTACAGCATAGCAAGATAGCTAAGGCTTGTTAGCAGCAGCGATTTGCCTTGGGTAGGTTTACCTGCTGTGGTTTCTGAGTGCTCTGTGGTGTGAAGACTGCTCATAAAGAATATATTCTTAGACACAAACTCACACAGGAACAGTGCTGAAGTATAGATCTAGTTGCTGAGCAGCTTTTTTTTCCAGGGAAATACAGCTTCTATTCAAATTTCGTCCTGAGCACTGACTTTAAACTGAGTAGTTTAATCTACAATAATTAGATGCACGGATTGAAATCATACCACCACACAATCGTCTATAAAAGCTTGCAGACTTCTGGTTATAAATTCTGTGACTGTAAATAACTGAATAGACAATTAACTGACATCCAAATGCTACATAGTGAAAATGAAGTTATTCTTTTACATTTTGAATACGACATGTATTATTTTGTTTCATAAACCTCAAATGAAACTAAAAAAGGAAAGAAAAAAAAGAAAGACACACCATGTGAAATTGTGGGCTAGTGGAGAGAGACTATAACTAAGGCTATAACTTGGTTATTGACAGGGGAGGCTGAGTAAAACACATTTTAAAGTTTGATAAATACTTTTATTTCTCAAACCTCCTGCCAGCAAGCAGTGGTCATGGACTGTTTTTTGCAGCTAATTCTCACTCTGAAAATTTGAACTAAATATGAAAGAAGAAAATATTTTTTTATGTGGCTACTTTGTCTGTTCGAAATGAAATGATGATTTATGAAGAAAAGGTTACGCAAAGGTCCAGACAACCAAGAAAACTAGGAGAACTTGTGGCATTAGTAAAGAATCAAATCAAAACCCGTACTTGACTGCAGAAGACTCTTGGAAAGATTAGTAGACTCTGTTGCAGTTTTCTATTGTGCAACCAAACCCCCTCCCTGAATTGCCACCTTAACGTGTTGGAGGGTTTTGTGTGCACGAATGATCCCAGGAGCTATGTTGTCAGGGGCATTTGCCCCTGGTAGAGTCACTCAAGGCAAACTGGTCCCGGGGGACGGGCCAGACTAAGCGTGATTCAGTTGACTCCTATGAATAAAATGAAAACAAGAGCTCCATGTCCCTCGCCCGGGTTAGGGTTACCAGGGCCCCAACCTGGAGCCAAGCCTGGGGGAGGGGCTCGTTTGGGAGCACCTGGTGGCCGGGTCTTTAACCATGGGGCCCAGCCGGGCTCAGCCTGAATGGGCTACATGGGTTCGCCTCCCCGTGGGCCCACCACCCGCAGGGAGGGTCATAGGAGTCGGACGCAATGTGTTTTGGGCGGCAGCCGAAAGCGTGGGCCTTGACATGCCGACCCCGGCTGACTAAACTGGCTACTGGGACATGGAACATCACCTCTCTGCCCGGGGAAAGAGCCTGAGCTTGTGCATGAGGTTGAGAGGTACCGACTAGATATAGTTGGGCTCACCTCAATGCACAGCATGGGCTCTGGAACCAATCTTCTCGAGAGAGAGGCTGGACCTTATTCTACTCTGGAGTTGCCCAGGGTGAGAGGCGACGGGCTGGTGTGGGCTTGCTTATAGCCCCCCAGCTTGGAGCCTGTACGTTGGGGTTTTCCCCAGTGGATGAGAGGGTAGCTTCCCTGCACCTTCGTGTCGGGGGACGGGCACTGACTGTCATTTGCGCTTATGCGCCAAATGACAGTTCAGAGTACCCAGCCTTCTTGGAGTCCTGGGTGGGGGTGCTGGAAAGCGCCCCTAATGAGGACTCCTTTATCCTGCTGGGGACTTCATTTCTCACATTGGCAATGACAGTGGTACCTGGAGGGCCTGATTGGGAGGAACGGCCTCTCTGATCTGAACCGAATTTGATGTTTTGTTGTTGGACTTCTGTGCTCGTCACAGTTTGTCCATAACAAACACCATGTTCAAGCATAAGAGTATCCATAAATGCACGTGGCATCAGGACACTCTTGGCCGTAAATCAATGATCACCTTCATAGTCATATCATCCGATCCTCGGCTGTATGATTTGGACACTTGGGTAAAGAGAGGAGCCGAGGTGTCAACTGATCACTACCTGGTGGTGAGTTGGATCAGATGGTGGCAGAGAGAATGCCGGTCAGACCTGGTAGGCCCAAATGCGTGTAGTGAGGGTTTGCCTGGGTCAGAAAGCTTTTCAACTAACACCTCCGACAGAGCTTCGATCACATCCCAAGGGAGGCTGGGGGACATTGAGTCTAAATGGGCCATGTTCTGCACCTCCATTGCTGAAGCGGCTGACCGGAGCTGTGGCCGTAAGGTCGTTCTGTGCCTGCTGTGGCGGCAATCCTCGAACTCGGTGGTGGACACCTCGGGTAAGAGAGGCCATCAGATTGAAGAAGGAGTCCTACTGGGCTTGGTTAGTTTGTGGGACTCTGGAATCAGCAGAAAGGTATCAGTGGCCCAAGTGGGCAGCAGCTTTGGTGGTCTCTGAGGCAAAAACTCAGGTGCGGGAGGAGTTCGGTGAGGCTGAAGGAGATTCTGGCAAACCGTCAGATGTCTCAGGCGGGGACAGCAGTGCTTCGCCGACACTGTGTATAGTGAGGGTGGGGTGCTGCTGACCTCGACTGGAGATGTCGTTCAGGGGTGGATGAGATCCACAAGGCTCTGGATGTTGTAGGACTGTCTTGGTTGACACGTCTCTGCAACATCGCATGGAAATCGGGGGCAGTACCTCTGGATTGGCAGACCGGGGTGGTGGTTCCCCTTTTTAAGAAGGGGGACCGGAGGGTGTGTTCCAATTACAGGGGAAGCACACTCCTCAGCCTCCCTGGTAAGGTTTATGCAGGGGTGCTGGAGAAGAGAGTTCGATCGATTGTTGAATCCCAGATCCAGGAGGAACAATGCAGGTTCCGTCCTGGTCATGGAACACTGGACCAGCTCTATACCCTCACTAGGGTCCTTGAGGGAGCATGGGAATTTGCCCAACCAGTCCACATGTGTTTTGTGGACTTGGAGAAGGCATTTGACCGTGTTTCTTGGGGGGTCCTGTGGGGGGTACTCCAGGAGTATGGGGTGCTGGGCCTGTTGTTTCGGGCTGTCCAGTTCCTATACAGATGGAGTGGGAGCTTGGTCCGCATGCTTGCCGGTTGTAAGTCGGATCCGTTTTCAGTGAGAGTTGGACTCCGCCAGGGCTGCCCTTTGTCACCGATTCTGTTCAGAACGTTTATGGACAGAATTTCTAGGCGCAGCCAAGGTGCGGAGGAGTTCCAGTTCTGTGGTGTCGGGATCTCCTCTCTGCTGTTTGCAGATGACGTGGTCTTGTTGGCGCCATCGAGTGGGGATCTTCAGCTCTCGCTGGAGTGATTTGCAGCCGAGTGTGAAGCGGCAGGGATGAGAATCAGCACCTCTAAATCTGAGACCATGGTTCTCTGTTGGAAAAGGGTAGAATGCCTTCTCCAGATCAGGAGTGAGGTTCTGCCTCAAGTGGAGGAGTTTAAGTATCTTTGGGTCTTGTTCACGAGTGATGGGAGAAAGGAACGGGAGATCGACAGACGGATTGGTGCTGTGTCTGCTGTGGTGCGGACTCTGTATCGGTCCGTTGTGGTGAAGAGAGAGTTGAGCCAAAAGGCAAGGTTCTCTGTTTACTGGTCGATCTTTGTTCCAACCCTCACCTATGGTCATGAACTGCGGGTAGTGACCGAAAGAATGAGATTGCGGATACAAGATAAGGTGAGAAGTTCAGTCATTCGGGAGAGACTCAGAGAAGAGCCGCTGCTCCTTCACATCGAGAGGAGCCAGTTGAGGTGGTTCGGGCATCTGGTTAGGATGCCCCCAGGACGCCTCCCTGGAGAGGTGTTTCAGGCATAAGAGTCACAAAAGGTCAAATTCAGTGTGAGAAGTTTGCAAATGTGCATCTCAACAAGCCTCACGAATTTCAGGAAAACATCTTGTGGAAATATTGATTTTATTTATTTTGTTTGGCTACAATGGTAAAAAGGCTGCAGAAATTCTCAAAAAAAAAAAAACAACTTCTTTCCAGCTATTAAAGTCTGAAAAAGCTAAATCCAAAATATTGCAAAGAAACATGTTACGTATATTTGACAATAGACGCATGACGCATGGACGAATCACAAGACTGAGAGGTATGTTGTACTGAATTAAGGAGAAAGACTGTTGAACTCGGTTGACCAAGGTTAAAACCTGAGATACTGGTGAGCGTCAGTGCTCACAGGGCTCACGTGTATCACAGCTTCTTACCAGCAGCTGTCAGGCTAAAGCTACAGGACATCAAGGAGAGAATGAAGTACACTACTCTGAAACCCAGTCACACCTGAACACTTAAAATACACTTTTCCTCTTTCTTAAACCTCCATACATAATGTCTCTGTTCTGTGCAATGAGCGCAGTTCTATTATCCATGGGCAACATAACACTTACGATATGTCAAGTATCTTTCACTATGTGCAATATCACAGTACATGTGCAGTACTGTTTCATTTACAATGCTATATATATAAAAATATAAATGGGTTTGGATTTTCTTCTATTAAATGTTTCTTACTACAGTTTTATTATGTGTGCCTTTTTATACTGCAGAAATGGATAATGGTAAATGACGTCTTTTGAATGTTAAAAGTTTGATTTGAAGAACATGCAAGTATTCTGTTCTATTCTATTCCATTCTATTCTATTCTATTCTATTCTATTCTATTCTAACAGATTTGATTGACTTTCTGTTTAGGATTTTTAGGGCAGGCAGATTTTGAAGTCAGCACTCCATGATGCACATATGTAGGCATTTAAGGCAAACAAAAGCCAGCTTTAATGCCATTGACTGCCCTATTAGCCTCAGATGAGCTAACTTTACCATCTAGATGTGTATCTGTTAAACTTACTTTCTAACTGTTCAGTCTTCATCATGGTAATTAATGCACATTCCCTGCACATCCTGGATATGTTTGAAATGTGTGGTCTGGTGATGGAAGCCAAAGCACGTAGTTACTTTCTGTCTAGGTACTATGGTCTTAAAATAGAGTAAATGCAACATTAGATTAATAACAGGATATGATATAGAATTTCATTATTTATTTTTAAAAATTAGTAAAAATTCTAAAACCGCTTGTGAAGAACTTAATGCCACACTTACTTCTTCCATTATGGAAGCAAGTAGCAGCCAAGTGCTCCTATTCAAATGCAATAGATCAGCTGATCATCAATGAGTGTGACCACGTCTACAAAAGCAGAAAGTTAGCAGTTTGCTCATCTGAGATATTCAGGTGTGAGTTAACACAATGCCAAGGAGGAGAGACATCAGCAATTATCCTACAATAGGCGCCACCCAAGTACTGTGAAAATGGTATCCTGTAGATGGCAGCACCAGTACGAAACCAGTTATTACCACTGCATTTATGGCTTTTGGAAGAAATGAAAACTTCCAGTTTAAAAAACAACAATAACAACAACAACAACAACACAGGAGTCTCATTGATTCAGAGGGCACAAATTTAGCATAAGGGTGAGGATGCAGTGAGGAAGAATGCCAATGTGTTGAACCTCACAAGAAATTCCAGGCTACATTTCCATCATTTTGGCAAGGAAAAGATCAGCACTGATGGTGAGTTGAGAGAGGATACCTGTCTATTTTTGCTTGGAATCAACTGGAGGAAGCCAAAGCGCAGAAAGGTGCATGTCTGCAAAGCCTGGGAAGAGTTCTGCCCCTGTACATGTCATATTCCATCAGTACTCAGGAAATAATAACTAATAATAACTGTTATTATTGCCCCACAGTCTAGGAGGATTTCAGGCCAGTCCCCCAAAAAATTGGGGTTCATTTTCTAAAATGAGGAACACTATTAAGCGGAAAACCTTCAAGAAATGGAAGTTTCAGCAAGTTCAACCCAAGGTCAGTTCATACGTTGCTCTGAAAAACAAATCTTAGATTGTTAGAGATCTTAGAGACACTGGAAAAAAGACATGTGATGGCTTTGCTTGAAATGGTAGTCAGGGAAATGTCTCCTCTCTGTAAAAAGGACCAGCAAGACTTAGGTTTGCAAAGTTGCATCTGAACAAACCAGAAGACATTTGCAACCATTTCGTCTGACAAAGGTGACCAAAGTGAAGCTGTTTAACCATCCTGCACAGCAACATGTTGAGAGAAAGGCAAACACGACATAACAGAAACACCTCATACCATTTGTCAAGCACGGTAGTGAAGGGGTAGTAATCTGGGGGTTGTTTTGCAACCCTGGAGTCATTGAGTCGACTATGAACCCTTTCTCTGTGTACCAGAGTGTTCTAGAGTCAAATGTGAAGTCATCTGGTCAAAACAAAATCATGGATCATAACAACGATCCCAATCAGACTTTGAATTCAAGTCACAACTGAGAAAATTGAGAGCTCCTCCCCTTGCATAAATGTCTTCTTTCCAGGGAGTTTTTTTATTTTCTATTTTTGATGAATATTTTTTCAGCATTTGAGATTTCTAAATTTGTGGCAAACAGAACAAGCTTAGTACTTGGCCACATGAAGTTTATTTATTTATTTCTAATTTTGGGAACTCTAGTAATCCAGGCTTAAAGTTAGTTTCAGCTTAATTCTTATTAATTCTTCCTTCAGCTTTTTGAGAGTTTCCTCACCTTTGCAAAGTCGCTCTCATACTCCACTCGCTTCTAAAATACCTAAATGTGTCACTAGAATACCCTCTCATCCAAGTCTGCCTCATTTGAGTTTAAAAAGAAAAACTTTTTTGGAAGAAAACAGTTGGGTTTTCTTCAGGGTAACTTTGTGTAGCAGATGGAGCTGTGGTGAAGTACGCCTGGAGCTGCAGGAAGCAGGGAAAGCCCTGGTACTTAAACAGTCTCCTGCACTTATTTTTCCTTTGCTAATCTGCTGTGCAACGGCTTAGGAGCTGATTCAGACCCAAGCAGGATTACCGCAGTCATGTGACTGAAGCACTGTGGGCAATCTGGGCGGTCATAAGCATGAAGAGAGAAGTGCGTTGTATAAGAGACAGGTAGAGTTTGACACCTTTTTGCAATTTCAATTAAAGAGGAAGTAGAAAAGGCAATATTAAGATCAGAACATACTGCAAAAACCATCCTCAAGAATGTGCTGCATTTGTTTTACCCACAGCATACACTTATACTTGTAAGCCTTCTACCTGACAAAGCATTCAGCGTACACTGAAAAATAGAGGGAGACAAAATGGAAGAGAGGGCTAGAATACTGGGAGGGGGGGGACATCCAATAAATGATAATGAAGAAAAGGATGAGCCAGCTGAGAGTAGAGGTTCATTTCCTCCAAGTTCCCAAAGGAGAGAGCAGAACACACTGTGCTTTGCTTTTGATACAAAGGCAAAGCTCACTGCCCTGTTTTTGGGATTGAAGACGAGGATTTCTACACCTCTAACTTGAAGGTGAAAAGACATAAGAAGTGATTTCTGCCGTCTTTCTCTGAATTTACCTTCTGTTTGATTGCACTTTCAGGGACACTACACCGCTGAAAAACATCTCTGTTTCAAATGTATCTGGCTATCGTATGGATTTATATTAGTGCCTTTTTTCTAAATTCAAACCGATCTTTGTCGATGTATTGTCTTTTACGTCAGCCTTCCATCTGAATACAATAGCAGAGATTTATTGCAAGGAGGCCTACTTGGGAAATAATCTTTAAGTGTCCCGGAGAACAAATATTTCCTGTTTAATTGCTCTCCATCTCTCGGTCTGTCTATGAGTTCATTTTTCACTTTCAGCCACAGGCTCTTTTATTGATTTAAATTAATTTTTTAACAACAGTAAATGAGCCCCCCCACCCCAACACACACACACACACACACACACTCTTCCCCTCACTCCACTGTTAAGGATAGAAAAAAGTGAGGTATGTTAGGGAGACAGATATATTTAACAGGTACAGAAAGAGAGAATGTTCAGTTTTCTTAAACTGTTTATCTTCAGGTTGGCAGTGCCTTCCTAAAAGCTGATCAGAATTTGGAAACAAGACAATGTTTATCACTGCATTGCATCACCTCCTCTTTTATCTGTAAAATTGTTTTGAACCCGATGAGATCAGTTGCTGCTGTTTTCCATCATTGCCTTACATAAGATTTTAGTTATCAATAGTACAGAACCTCCTCTGTTTTTGTATATTTTTTCTTTCTTTTTTTTCTTGAAACTATTTATCCACACAGTCTTTCCCAGAACGGTAAACCTTGCACATTTTTACTTCTAAGACAGTGATTCCCAAAGTGTGGGCAACTGCAGGTGGGCCCTGAGAGCTCATTAAAATGAAACAAACGTGTTTTAAATCCTTAATTTAAAAAAAATATTTTTAAATTACTGTAAAATCTTCATGACACAATTAAAAAAACATTTAGAAGTAATAAAACAAACCAGTTAAGTGTAATTCTACTGTCATCTTAACTTAATATGACATGTTTTACCTATATTTGTTGACCTCTTACATTAACATCGGAACATAGCTTCTAGTCCTGTGTGCTTGATCACAGTTGTGATTAAAGGTTTGGGTGGGCCGCGCAGATTTTTCACATTTCAAGTTGGGCCTTGGTATTCTGAAGTTTGGGAAATGGTTGTTCTAAGAGGTTGAATATGTCTGGAATCCTCTTTACATCCTCAATTATGGCACAGACCTGCTGCTAATTACCTCAGTTACCTGTGTAATGTTCCACCAAGGTTTTTTTGTTGTCCCTCATTTGTAATATTTCACAAGTTTTCCAGTCTGTCGATGTCTCTGTCCCAACTATCTGCAGATGGACAATCGATTTTCCCCTGACTCTTGCTCTAAGTCTGCTGGGGTAGATGCCAGCAGATCCCCATGAACTGGAAGAAGCAGGTATGGATAAATGAAGGACACATGGACACTTTGAAGTAAATAAGAAGTAAAAACCCCAGAAGAGGAGCTCTTGTCAACAATGTGACTATTGTTTAAGTGAAAACAGTCTTTCAAAAAATCAGCAGTTCTTTTGATCATGTAAATGTGAAGCTATTACTGTATTTTCAAAGACAAATTGACTTCTTTGTGTTTGAATTATTCAAATTTTGGCCTGTTGTTGTTTCAACTTCATTCATATAAGTGGTTAAAATTATATCTCAGTCTCTTTTTCTTTGACTGTACTTAACTAGAACCATTTGGCCATGCTTTTTTTAAAAAATCTGCGTCGTGTGAAGTAAAACGTGAGCTGAGGCTGCCTCATGCTGCTTTTTACTGCACCATAAACCCACGTCATGGTGTTTTTTGCTTTGAAGCATTTATCCCTCTTACTCCTCTGTCAAGGACCCAAGCTGGCTTGTTTGGTTTGGGTTTTGCTGCAGTCCGCTGTTTGAAGTAGACAGGCGTCTTAGGGAAACAGCAGGACTTGTGAGTGATCCTTGCATCTGCTCACGAGACAAACCCAGACAGGGTTATTTAGACTGTGTAAAAGTCCAGGTTTTAGTTTTCCAGGAGGCAGCTGTTACCATGTGGGCAGCCAACAGTTCCTGTCTCTGTCTAATTATAATTATAATTATATTTGCTTAATATTTCCTGACATTGGATGTTGTAGTCTTCATGCAGATGCACAAAGCCATTTAGAAAACACCTTTTTCTTTAACACTACTACCAGCAAAAACTATGGAGTAGTGGTTGCTTCTTCCACTTTGACAAAAACTTGTTTCAGGTGACTGATGCTTGACAGAGTTTTTGCTCACACAGTTTTTTTTTTTTTTTTGGGGTGGAGGGTGGGATTATTGAAATCCTGCACAAGTTTGAGCCTGAACAGGCAGAAATGTAGTTGTTTTTTCACCAGATAAGCTGTTTTCTTGTTTTTGTGCATAAAAAAATAAGAATAACTCAAAATGCTGATGAATGGTTTAAACCTCGGGACACTTTCATCATCTCTGCTTCTCATCATTCTGTGAGCTTTCAGTCATTTAAGAATGAACAAATACAAAACATCTTGAGGAATTAAGAGACAGTAAATATATACATTGTTAAGACATCCTAAAAATGGAAGCATGAAAAAGGAAGAGAGTGCAGAAAACCACAGGGCTTAAAAAGACACAGCTGAGGGAAGTAGGCTGCTGCTTGTCAATCATAAAGCTGAGAAACAAGGAGCGGAGGAGTCTGAAAGCTGTGATGCAGGGAGGTGTTGAAAGACGAGAAAAAAAAGAGAGACAAGAATGAAAAGCTTTGTGAAACTCTGCCACGGAAACAGCAAGCATGCAGACACAAAAGCTTATGCAGTACAGTGCTATTAATGTAACATAGCGCAACAATAACCATAAACTAATTACACTTCCTCTCACGGCTGATGATGTTTTGGGAGCAGGAAAGAATGTTAGAAATGCAGTCATGGAAAGGAAGTGTTTATAGAGAGATGGGGCCTCACTTTGTCATCTAATTGACAAGATGGGTGAGTAGTCAAAGGCACTGTGGTAAAAATGCAGTCGCTCAAAAAGTGTGGGTGAGTGATCATCTTTCAGTTGAAAGGTTGTGAGTTCAGTCTCCAAAAATCCAGTTCACATCGTCAATTCAGTTTAAAATAATGATTTGAAAATGATTTCTGCCAAGCAGCCGGACTTTCTGCTTGTTTCCATGGTATAGCCACATGTATTCATATCATGTGTAGGCAAGCAGGTCAAGGTGGGACTGCCATCAGCTGTCATTGGCAAAGACAGCGAGTTGCACTGGCAGAGCGAATGCAACAAAAACCTGTGTTAGATGAAGGAGAAAGTCTCTAAAAAACAGCTGCAGCCAAAACAGACCAGATGCAGCAGGATGTAAAAAGAGTCGGTGTGGCCTTTGCCTGGTGTTTGATGAAGGGTGGAGGGAAGAGTATTTTGATTGGATGTTTTCAAAATTCATCTTGTGCTTGCAATTTTTCCAGGTATCACCTACTCCATCTCTAATTTTTTGCAGTTGTCTACTGATGAGTATTGTGATAAATCACACCTCTTTAAATCTAATCCACACAGTGGAAAAGCATTGCCCTGCTTTCTTAACATCAATGCCAGCAGCAGTGATTGTTAATACTCGTAAAATGGTGTAGTTTTTTGTTTGTTTGTTTTTTTTGTAGTAAACATTACAGGTAGTGTTCTGATAGAGAATGTTCATATACTTAACGTTACCCCCCCTGAAATGTAACTTCGAGTTGCAGTAACAAGAACTGCAACAACTGACTGACTTTCTTGGTATACTTCGCTCCTTTGTGCAAAATCAAAAACGTAACAAGTAATAAGCTGTAATTGTGTTTGGTTTCCCCACAATGCAATGGAGCAGCCAGCGCGCCTGGGAAGCCATATGTTGACAACCAATCTAAATCTGTTCAATGCTCTCACGCCATCTTCTCCTATACCTTTCCTTATATCTGCTTTCCACCAATTCCAGTAAAAAAAAAAAAAAAAAAGGTTCTTACTGTATTTGCTCAAACAAGTTTTGTTGAGTAACTACAGTCACTTTTTCTCTGAGGGGAAGGGCCAAAATGCTCCTTCTGGGGTGGAGGGGCTGAGACCTAATGTTCTGAGCACTGTGCATGGACAAACACGCTGAAAGGCTGCTATAACGCACACCAAAAGCAAAGATTGAGTTTGAAGAGACATGTTTCAGCCACAACATGTCTCTGGTCTCGCTCACCATGAACCAGACCGTCAGAAGTGACATGCAATGGAAGAGGACACCTTTCTTTCGAGTGTGGCAACTGAACACATGCACCTGGGCACAGCATAATAACACTGTTCACATCTAGAACTGATTAACACTGCTTTTATTTGAGATATTGTAATATCACTGAAAGGCATCAAGGTGTATTTAAAGCTGAAACACACAAAGATGACAAACATTTTCTAATGGCTGAGTTTAATAGAAACTACCTGTAGCTCAAGAGGAGATGACAATGTAGTCGGTTTGACTGAGAGGAGGCTTTCAGATAAGGCATGATTCAGATCCATATGTGTGAAAAAGATAAGAGGAGAGGCGAGGAGACTTGGTCTACAATATCACCAGCACTTTAGGAGAACACAGTGTTCCTGGCCCACTTCCCATGCAGCTTGACAAGTCCAAAGAGTGGACAGGTGGTGTGGGGATGGTGCTGGAATGGTATTATGAGATGATGCCCACTGGGCATGTGGCATCGCTCGCTCTTCATATGGGGTGAAAGAGAGTCTGTGTGACCACAGCGATGAATCACTGGCATTGCCCCTTCCTGCCAAAGTGGATAAGAATGAGTGGACTTTGGGTCAGGCCAAGGCTGGAACATTTGATGACAAATTTTATGACCAGGGAAGCCTTTCAGGGTTATATGAGGTTCCAAGCTGGCAGCCAAGTGCATAACAAACATTTTTTTCCCCGGTCATACATAAAATAATGACACAGCTCCAATTAAACCAACGAAGCAATTGGCCTGACAAAAAATGAAGAGCAACAGTCAGATAAGAAAGTGAATTTAAGGTGAATTCAAAAAGGGAATGACAATTGATAATAAGCCAATCAGAGGCACACTCTTGTTGGGTAGCTTCTAAATCTGTGCCTGTAAACAAACAAGCTAAAAATAGAAGCTTTCAATGAGGTCAAGTGGACCTTTCTGTAAAAGCAAAAAAGGTTAGTTGTAATCCTGTGGATTAATGGATTTGACAAGGGCTTGGGCCTACTGTAAGTAATAGAAGCCAGATTACATGTAGATAGGTCTGTGGCACAAACAAAGATGCTATAGGTTCAATTCAATTCAATTGAACTTTATTTGTATAGCATCTATTACAACACAAATTGTTTCTAGGCACTTTACCAGAGACCTAGAGCATGACCCCCGAGCAAATATTGTTAACTATTTTTTATATTATCAAATCTTAAGTGAAAAAACAATGGGGAGTAAAAAAAAGAAACTCTCCTAGCAGGAGAAAAAATCTTTATGCCAACAGTGGCAAGGAAAAACTCCCCTTTAAGAGGGAAGAAACCTTGAGCAGGACCTGACTCATAAGGGGGGACCTTCCTGCCGAAGGCCAGCCAGGTAAAGGAGAGAGAGAGGAGGGAGAGTGTCAGCCAAATCCACAACAGATGAGAGAGAGATGAACAGATGAACAGATGAATTTTTTAATCTATCTTAACTGCTTCCATTGGTTAAGCTGAGGAGCCATGAAGCTGAAGGTCCATCTCCATGTCCTTTTTAGGATTCTCGAGCCCTTTGCCAGCGAAACAGTTGAAAGTCTTTCAATATCTTCTTACAATGCCAATCATGTTTTAGAAAAGGGCATAGTACAACTATAGCACCCTTAAACATAATAAATTCCTTTTTTTTTTATCCTTAAAAAAATTGCAATCTTTTTTATTGATCTAAGTTTTTTGACACAATGGGCCAAGGCAGTACTAAAGCGAAGAATGATCAGTGTAGGATTATCAACACATTGCGATGGTTTGAAGATGATCTATCAGTCAAATCTTAGTGTGTACAGGTAGATGGCATTACTTCTAAATAACCCACTGTAACTAAAGGTGTTTCTCAGGAATCGGTCCTAGGACCACCCCCCCTGTTTTTTTTTAAAGAATCTTGATTGAAATGTATCAAATTCTACTTGAAAGCTACGCTATTACAATACACTTCTTAGTTTCTACACCCAGCCCAATTCTCTGTGAGTCAATACAAGCTTTTAATACCAGTCAATATATGTTGTGTCTAATATAAAAATTGAATCTTCCAACTAATATCACTATTCAGTCAGTATGCAAAACCAAATCCAAGTCCACCCAAATCCAAATACAAATCAACGCTTCTCTCTATCATAAGCTATCAAGGCAGTTTTTTTTCTTTAAAAAACCAGTTTTTATCTCTCTTCTGAAGCTTAGAAAAAGCCAAAAGTTGACTCCACCTTGTTTATGCCTGTGATGGATTATGCTGATGCATTTTTACAATAATTTACACCAGATACATTACATATTGTCCATCTTAAAATCTTGAACATCATTGCAGGTTGTATGCTTGGTCTGGATGGTCACTTTGTCCTCCTCTAGACTAAGACATTGACGTATTCTCATCTATGAAGCTATTCCTGATCATGTGAAGTATGGAAAGTCTTTGTTCCAAAAATATATATATAAATATATAAAATATATAATATAAAAATATTTGGAGGAATATATGTCTGTAAATGTCATGACTGTATGAGTTATATTTACAGTACTTATATATGCATACTATTGTATGTATAGTGTCTGTGTATTTCTGCTGACCTGAGCTGCTACCTTCTTATGAGTTTTATTTCTTGGTTAGATCAAAAAAAAAAAAAAATACAGGTTTGGAACACTGCCATTGATAGTGCCACGCTAGACAGCAGATAGATTAACTGCACCAACAAAATTCACAACAAAAGTTGAGGGAATTTTCAGCCCTGAAATCATGCATAGTGAAATATTGACAGATGGGAGAGCTGAAATCTTTTCCACATGCATACCAAGAGCGACTGGGGATGGGTAAACTTGGCAATCCCTTCACTCGGTTCATTCACACAACAAGAGAGGAGGCGAGGTTTAGCTGTGGGTAAATCTGGCTGAGATTAAAGAGGTCTGTCAACTCTTCCTCAAATGAAGCACTAGATAATCATATTAAGCATCATATGGGCTTCCAATATTCACTGTGACATCATCGTAAGCTACAGGGACGTGCCAGTAGCCTGTGGCCAAAGCAATACTGTTGTGTCAGAGTTTGAACAGAATACACAGAGCGCAGACAGAGAGCGGCTTAGAATGCTAACAGTGGCTGTAATTGAAGGATGTGGTTTCAAGGAAAGGAAACAGACTCACCGTGGCAAGCTCATCAAACTTTCCAAACAGCTCATTTAACAGCTTAACCAGCTCCTGTGCTGTACACTGGGAGGCGAGGCTGGTGAAACCAACTATGTCTGCAAACAGGATACTGTAACAGAGAAAGAAAAAGACACATTTGAGTAAGTGCAAGGTTCGAGTGTGTTGCAATGGGTTTGAGGGAATTAATCAAGGTTTCTGTTTGGAAAGGCATTTAGCAAGCCCCAGGAAAAGTTATTATGAGTATTCTCCTAGGATGATTTCAAAACTAATCAAACTTTAAAATGAATGGCCTGCAAAAAAAAAAAAAAAAAAAAAGGAAAGAGAGAGAACCTTCTCCATTCTGTATCTGACTGGCAGCACAGTCAAGCAGAGCAACTCAAAATAGCAGCAGGAGCATCCTCATGGGAAGCAGAAACATGTCCTGTAAGGGAGCACAGAGGAGCCATCCCAGGATATAATACAACCATCAAGGTGTTGTCACCCTCTCCAGGCGAACTTGTATTCCCTTTTGACAGGCTCTATATAGGGTTAGTTTGTGTCTGAGCTAATCATAAAAATCAGCAGCAACATATTTTGTAATTTTTTTGTTACTTTATCAGGCAGCACAGTGGCTTGGTGCTTAGAACAGTTGCCTCACAGCAAGAAGGTTCCTGGTTCAAACCTCAGCAGTGGGCTTTCTGTGTGGAGTTTGCATGTTCTCCCCGTGTTTGTGTGGGTTTCCTCCGGGTACTCCGGCTTCCTCCAACAGTCCAAAGACATGCATGTCAGGTTAATTGGTGGTTCTAAATTGCGCATAGGAGTGATTGTGAGTGTGCATGGTTGTTTGTCTACATGTGGTCCTGTGATGGACTGGTGACCTGAAGAGAGCTGGGATAGACTCCAGCAGATCCCCAGACCCTGCAGAGGATTTAACGGGCATAGATGATGGATGGATGGATGGATGTTATTTGATCAAAATTGGAATTTTAAAAAAAAAAGTGTTACGGAGAATAGGATTGCGCTCTTTTGTCATGTAAAATAAACTGCTCTGGACCAGTCCACAAATACACTCCTTTCAAAACAGTCATAAAGAATTGAAAAGTCTGCAACAAATGAGTACGGACAAGTCATTAAAAGAAAGAAAGAAAAGTCACGTGAAATGAGATGAAAAACTGAAAGAAGAGCAATATGAAAAGAAAACAATGTGTGGAATCAATATCAAATGTAAATGTAAATACAAGCAATGTTAAATGAACAAAAAATATGTGAATCCCTTCAAATAAATACTCTTTGTATATATATATATACCCTTTGTGTTTTCATTTAGGCTATAATGAATGTTCACATCATGTCAATGTGGCTTTATGCACAGCTGCACTACTTCCTGAACTTCAGCCAGCTGCTGCGTTTCCTGTGTGCCATTAATTGGACAAACTGATTAATCCAGGTGTGTCTGACCTCACAGCAATGGTCAGACACACCTGGATTGATCAGTTTGTCCAATAATGGCACACAGGAAACAAAAGAGCTGGCTGGAGTTCAGGAAGTAGTGTAGCTGTGATTTTAGCTTTTTTTGTAAACCAAAAATGTATGGGATACTGGAGCTTGCTTGGGATGGTGGGACTGCTCACGGCGGGCTCCAGAAGATTTCCCTTATTTTCAAATCCAAAACTTGACAGGTATGATATGGTGTCCTCACATGTTTCTCAGCTTCTGCATCGAGGCAGACCAGAAACTTTTCCCATGAAGGATTGGCCCTGCGTGCTGTGCAGCAGAGGATGGTGTGAAGGGGATTAGTCATCAAACTGTCCCGAACAACTTGCATGTCCACAGCTCTTGTACAGACAGCAGGCTGTCGCTTTCATGTGGGCTTGAGTTTTCACAGTGTGACACAGTGCTGGATCTCTAAGACAGAGCTGCTAAATGTCATTTTGTTGTTTCACAAATGTCAACAGAATTTGATCCATTTGGTTTAAATGTTTTGATTGGGAACTGTCCGTGGCTGACAAATATTTAATATACCATACATATTATACCACGTTTCTGCTATATTCACTAAAACTCTGATGTAGGATTAAAATTTAGCAATATGGGTCCCCAAATATCTCTGTTCAACTGAAAAAAAAAAAAAAAATACCAAAAAGCATAAAAATTCCTGCATAAAGCATGATTAATGTGAGCCATGTATTACCCAATGATTGAGCTGTAAAGAGCCAGAAAAATAGAATCCAAACTGATTTAAAGTAACCAGCCTACACAAAACATGTTCATTTATTTTGTCCATCAACCTAACACAGCAAAACACGTTTCATGCCTGCATTGGCTGAGTGACATCTCCAAGCCAACATCCCCTTGATATTTTCTTGTAGGTGCCTGTTTACGAATTTGAATTTCTTAAAGATCTTCCAATATAACTTAAAAAGAAAATAATTCAAATACAAATGTGACTGTGGAAGAGAACAGCTGAGTGATAACAAGAGGGAGGATTACTGTTTGCACACAGTTGGCTATAACACAGCAACCCTACATATGTAGGAGCTCTGGTTTTGAAGAAAGTTGAGGAGAGTCTTGAGTCTGCCGGGAGCAGACTCCACTCGACACTGCATGTCTCTGTGATGTGATATTAAACAGGTGAGGCAGCTGTCTCTCTCATACGTTCTCCTACAGACATTTTCTACTGACAAATTTTTTTTCTAGAAATTGTAGCTGCGAGAAACTACAGCCTAGACTCCACATTTGACCGTGTATGAAGTATAATCAGCCATGACATGCTGGAAAAAGTGTCCCTCTGAGTGCAGTGACCTAAAGTCTTATGACTTTGCTTATTTTTCACTGGGTTTCAGTCATATCATCAGCTCCAGAGCCCCATATAAGGATGCACAGAGCAAACATTCATAGAGGCTGAGTCCTGTGTTCCAAGATAATACATGCTTGGCTTTAAAAAATGCAACAGAAAAGTTCTCGATATCAAAGTCCTCAGATGAAAGAGATTCCTCTGTTTCAGATCTGCAGATATCAAGATTTGATGTTTTGTTATTGTTTTGTTGATGTTTTGGTTGACATTCTGGGGTCAACTGGGTCTCAAAGATGTTGGTAAACATAAAATAAGCCGTGAATATTTATGACAAATGTTATACTCGACTAAAGAAAAAATAAAATAAAATAAAAAAAGGTTCTCCATCAGAATTTTACTCATCCTGAATCATCATTTTATGAACATTGCACTACAAAGTAAACCAAGATTTAAAATCCAAGATTTAAAAACTTAGATCTGGAAATATTAGATTTCCCACCCTGGTTGCTTAGTGGTAACGCTGTCACCTACCAGGTGGGAGGTCTGGGTGCCGTTAGGAAGGGCATCCAGTGTAAAACTTGTGCCAAATCAATCATGGCGACCCCAAATTAGGAGCAACCATGGGCGAGGCTAGCCAAAAAACCTGGAGTAAGAAATGTTGTTATTCAAAAATTTTAGTTCGCATATGACAGGCTTAGATAACTTCCAAAGCTTAATCCATAGTTTGTGGTTTAAGTTTATATTTTAAGAATGAAAATGAAAACGACCCCGCCTAATGGTATCGTCCTCCTCTTCTCACTAACTACTTCTCTTCTTCGTTGACCGTTTACCAGTTAGCGCATTAGCTCAGTTAGCATTTCAAATTTCATTTAAATTTTCAAAGATTTGCATGTTTTCCAGTCAGTTTTTTTTTCCCAAAAGATTATGCTCTTCTCTCATAAATGTCATAATGATTATCCAAAATTATTTTTCAATAAACGTTTTTTGGTTTTGTGTGAAAAAAGGTGGGGTTGTGGGTCTGTGGTGGGGCTCATTGGGTGTTCAGCACCCCTAAAGCTCTGACCCTAGAATCGCCCCTGGGAGCAACTAAAAGGACAAGAAGACTAAGTCCATGGTACACTCCTAAATTTACTACGACTGTCTTAATTAGCCAGGAAATCTTACATTTTTTAATTTATTGTTAAAACAGGCAACAATACCCAAAGTACCAGCTTTTAGCTTTCTCTTTCACTGTAAAAGTCTTTGCAAATTAGCAAAAAATGCTTAATTCTGTCAGTGTCCTTCACTAATTACTGTGCTGCAAGCAAGTCTGTTTTTCTGTAATTTGACAGAAAATCAGAAAACTGGGTCTTCTTGGTGATCAGTCTTCTCAGAGCCCATTCAGACTCACATTAAAATACAAACACAAGCAGCCATGCTAATGCAAGGTGTGAACACATTCCAGGATGGCCTCAGATCCGATTCGCTCAGGACGCATTTGAAGATGATCTGAAGCACTTGTGTCCACATTCTCTTTCCAGTCTGAAGCACGTTGGGAAGGATTCATGGACTGCCTAATAAACTAATGCCATCAGCTTAGTCAAACAGTCATTTAATTTCAAGTGCGGCTGACTCCAGTAAAGCTCTCTGCCATTCGATTTCTTCTTCATGTTTGTTGTGGATCTTTCCTTCTGTTATGTCTTCCCTGATTTGTATTGTAAGCTACATATCCTTCATTGAATAAAGATAGAAAAAAGGTTTATGACAAACCTTTCTTGTCTTATTTGTGGCTACTTCTTTTTTTTTTTCCTTCATATTTTAAGAAAGTTGCTGTCTTTGGCAATTAAAATCAGAATGCATTTGGTGTTTGCAAGTAGACATGGCATGCGTGTTTATTTATATAGAGAGCAGGAAGGTCAGATCTGATCACTCAAGATACATTTTGGCACACATTTTAATGCCAATTGTGAACCAAACAGACTAAACATTGGCCTCTTGTGATTGAATTTTTAAGGACACATGTTAATGCAAGGTCTGAACTGGGCTTTAGTCAGTAAACTTTTATCATCCATGGAGGTGTGGTGATTCACTGAAATAAGCCACCTAAAGCAAACACACTTTTCCTCTGGTGACTAGAGCTCTACAGTATCTAATAGTGTCTAAAACCCCTCCCATCAACCCCTCACACACATTCATTCATCATTTCCTCTCCAGTGGCACTTATTTGAAGAGAGCCATTTCCCCAATTATGCTAATTTCTTATCTTCCTCTTTGGGAGGTATTGCTGTAGCTGCAGTAGCAAATGTGATGTCAATTTAAATCACACAGCTGAAGATACAAGCCACAAGGGTTAACTTCAGATGGGCCCTTCTGGTGAGACAGTGTAGGCAACAGAAATGCCGATGCCAAGTCGATAATAGCGCAGTATGCTAAGAACATATTTTACACTGATAGGACTCGGTTTCTTTGGAGTGAGTTAGCGTCTACAAAGACTGCCAAACCTCCTGTCAGTGACCCAAGTGGGTCATTTGTAGGAACTTTGATCAATCAAAGTGTAAACTCAAGTTTTATTTCTTTACAGGTTGGTATTTTACGATGGATTTATTGGTGGCCATCTTTTATAACCATACCATTTGTATACATATATAATTTAAACATAGGTACAATATCCCTCTGGATGGAATTTTAATCAAAAACTGCCCACATCCTCACAGCAGAATAAAGAAACATGAGTAATAAACTGTATTGCACAGTATAGTTTCTAATTACTCTCAACCGCATAAATCATGTTTGCCAAATCATTTTGACTCTGTATCGCTCTCAAAGGGGGGGCGCTGTCCAAAGAAGTCTGAGGCACAAAAAGCAATCAGCAGTGCTCCACTGAGATCTGTCCATATTTAACCTGCGTGTGCAGCCACCAGCACATAGACACACAGAGTGTTACGCAACAAGAATTTAGTCTCCATTGCATTTAATCCCCTGTAGCAACTTAATCCTGGAGCTAAGCAAACTCTCCTCCTCAGGCCTCCCTGCTGCTCTGAGGACACAGAGCGAAGGAGGAAAAGCAGAAGATAATGCAAAAAAAGAAAAAAAAAGAAGCAGGAACACTGCAGCTAAAAGGACAGATTTGACAATGCAGTCAGACACACAGAGCAAAAATGGGAATGAGAATCATGCAACTCTGCTTTTTGCAGAGAACAAAGCAGTGATCATTATATTTTTCATTTCAAACAACTGGTCTTTTTTTTTTTTTTTTTTGATTTAGGTCAGACACATCTACTGTAACCAAGGGGTCAGGAAAAAAGGTGCAGGAGGCAGATATGGATTGGAAGTAGTAGACTATAACCCACAAAACATAAGCTGATTATAACAAACACTTGAGCAAAATATTGGAATTTTTGTACTTGATTTGATGACTTCAGATTAATGCAAATTGAGAGGCAAATATTACACTTAGGGCACACTCACACGAGCCAAGTTGTACTGGGCCGTGCCCAGACATGATTGACACTCCCTCCTGATTCCCCCATTGGCCTGCACTCCACATTACTCCATCCTCAGTGGGGCTGCGGCATGATTGCTGCTTGTAGATACATCACCACCTTGTCACATTAAGTACTTATTTGTTAACTAGAAGCATTGAAGGTCTCAGAGAACTGCACAATGGAGAACAGCACAGAAAATATGACAGCAATGCAACTTACTTTGTTGCTTTTCTTTTTTAGTTTTTCTAGTCAGATCCATCCCTCTTACATCTTTGAAATTCTGGATTACGTCGCTGTATTATTTAATCACTGCCACAAAGTGCTGTTGCATCTGCAAACGTTGCAAGCATGGCTTCTTTTTTTCACGCACACAGTCTGTTTGAGGCAATGCATACTGTTCCCTGTGTACAATTGAGCCTCAAGTCTGGGTTGTCCACGTTTTGTCTTGGGTTGTGCTATTCCTAGCCTCTGGCAAGTTTGGAAGAAGTGTGCTTAGGGACTGTATGGTTGTAAATATATATGGAAGAAGAGTTCATTGTGCCTGGGCACAGCATAGTACAACATAGTCTGTAAATAGTATGAATGTACCTCTTGGTTTGTCCATTAAGATTTTACAGAAAGAAAAATAATCAGGTCTCTACAGTTTATTTCAGCACAGTCATCCCTTGCCAATTCGCGCTTTAAGTTTCTGCAGATTATTCAGAAATATATAATGTAATAAAAAAAAATCAAGAAAAAATTGTGGAAACATCACAGGATGTTGTGTGCGTTCTCTCACTGCGAAGAAATGTTGTGAGCCAGCCTGGCCCCTTTAAGAAGGTAGCCTTATGGGTAATGGTGTGGCCTTATGGGTAATGTAGTGTGTGTGTCATGGGACGGCAGAATGAAAACGAGGTTAGATGAAAAGTGGAGTGAGCATAAACATCAGCCCAGTGTGTATAGATTTACATTCTCTGTTAACCGACAGGAGCCGAACAATACAACCTGTGTGATGTTACAAGTTCCTGCAGTGCCAGAATAAAGTGCCTGTTCCATGCAGAGAAAACCAGACTTTTTCTTTTGTTGTTGTTAGCGTGTAAGCCACTAATTACGAGCCAAAAATAGCACAATACCAGCAGTTTGTTTACTACGGTTCAGAGACCAGAGGCTGTGAAGGTAACAGAAAGACCACAGTTGAACCTTTGTCTTGTTTCGCTGCAGTGCCTCGCTACTTTTTTACGATTTTAAACATATTTTAAACACATTATTTAGGCTCGGGGGGCTCCGGCTCCTGTTCGCAGATTTAGATTTTCGCGCGGGGGGGTCCCATTAACCGCGAAAAATAAGGGATCACTGTATATTAATCTACCAGAGTAACAAAACTAACTGTGCCTCTGCCACAACATTACAATACTGCTTACATATCAATATATCGAGAATAATTACTACAGCAAAACAATAAATAACACTAACTGAAGTGACTGCAGACCACACTATGCCACATGATATGTCTCTTCTGCTAGGACAGTGGTTCTTAACCCTGTTGGAGGTACTGAAACCCCACCAGTTTCATATGCACATTCACCAAACCCTTCTTTATTAATTTTTTTTTTTTTTTTCAAATTCAAGACATAGGTATATATTTTACTGGTGCACAAAAATGAACCGTCCATTAACATCACTGTGTTCAAAGAACAAAACCAGTACAATGCATGAACTGCATGAATTACAAACCTTACTTATTATTTATTGTATTTATCCTTCATTTTCGGAACCCGTTTTATCCGACCACTTTGTTTTTTTGCTCGACATAGTTAGGATGGGTTAACAATATTAAAGAAATCACATGATGTACCAGTCATAAGACGACTACTTAGAGCATCAATTTCCCTGATTGGCCAAGCAATGTAACATGATCAACTGTAGCCAGTGATGGCCAAGCGGGGAGAGTCTTGACCTCCGCCGAACCCCTGAGACTGACTCACCAAACCCCTAGGGTTCAGTCGAACCCAGGTTAAGAACCACTGTCCTAGGACAAACCACACCTAGAGGCCATCCATACAAAAGACTTGAAATTATCCAGAAGGAGGTTGACAAATTCCTGGAGAAAATGGAACCAACTAGCTGGTCCCAATCTCTTCATAAGAAGCAAATGGCATACCACGGAACGCAATGTTGCTGTAGGGGACATCGTTTGGCTGGCTGATCATAATCACCTCAGAGGCCAATAGAGGCCGGAATAATCAGTGTCAACATGGACAAGGACGGCATAGTTAGAGATGTGAATGTAAGAACCCTTCCCAGCTATCCAGCCATGGTCCAAACACCAACATCAGGAAAAGTATCAAGGGGGCAAAAGAAAATGTTGGGTCAGGATCACACATAGGAAATATTTTATTTGGTTCATTCAATTCTCTTCCAGGTGTTTATTATAGTGTTTATGTGTTTAAGTCTCTAGTTAATATGAAAATTCTGCCATGATTAGAAGATATTCTCTCCAAATCCTGCGGTAAAACTGGCAGGACTTGAGTCAACTCACAGAAAATGAGTTACAAAGATTTGTGTGTTGCTGCTTTGCACGATAGGGTCCTACCTGACATTGTCATGACGCTGGATGTAGATTTTGTGAAAGATTCTTTCAGGGGGCTTCAGGAAATCCTCTTTCATCTCCATAGCTACGTTCCTGGGCAACAGACTCATTAGTAGGCGCTCCTGAGTGCACGTGTGTGTGAAAAAGAGAGGGGGTGAGGAAGTGTAGGGGAGGGGACATAGAGAATGATTAATTTATAAAGTCAAATGCAAAGTTATCACAGGATAGCGTGAAAGTGACAATAAGAGACATGTGAGGGGAAAAAAAAGGTATAAAACCTGATTAGAAAACAGAAATGAACATTGTGCTAAAATGAGTCATGGTTTTTAGCAGAATTTAGACAAACCATCTCATTTTAGCACGGTTCAAGCAGAGCCCAGGCTCCTGTACCTGTTTCTCATTCTCATCCTCCATCCGGAGCCTCTCCTCGATGCAGTTGCGAGCCTGCAGGAAAGCTTTCCTCTGGGCTCGCTCTGTCAGGATGCGCACAAACAGCCCTGACAGGTTGACACTGGTGAACAGCACTGTGTTGGCAACCAACTGGCAAAAAGGCGGGAAAAAAAAAAAAGTCCATGATGTATAGTTTTAATTCTGTAGTGAATGTTTACCAACAGTAACAGTAAATCACGCAGAAATGCTGTGAATGTGATGATTTAAGGGGAAAAAAAATATTAAGTAATATTGTACATTTTATTTTTGTGCCTTGAATCAGTTTTTCTAAATGATAAATAATGACTGAATTTATTTTTCACAGGTTCAAAAAACATGTTGAAAATGTATTTTGGCTGACAGTTTGTCTTCATTTAAAAAAAATCTCTGCTTTGATCATCCATCACAACAGATGGAGCAGCAGCATGACTGCTTTTAACCTTGTGCAGGACACATCTTTATTTTACTTGACCGAGGCTTCCTGATGATGACTTTGAACACATAACAGACATGGTCCTATGATCAGCTCTAAAATGAACATGAGAAAAACTACCTCCTTGGGCAATATTTAAATATTCATGTATTTTTATTCATTTAATTTTATAACTATCCTTTCCTGGATGACGAAATAGAACATAAATTAATATTCAAGCAAAATTAGTGATGGATTGGCTTGATTTTGGCTGCAGCAGAATATCTTTGTGCTGGACAGTAGTGCTAGCAGGCACTGACAGGTTTTAATCCATGCTCAACTTACTTTACAGCCTGGAGTTTGTGCATTTAGACATCTGAATTAATTGGTGCAAAAATCTCATTTTTGCGCTTAATTTTTAAGATGCATTTCAACCATGACTGGTCTCACTAGGCTTATAGTTTAACACAGCAATAATAGTGGGATTACTTCATTAACTTTAGCTTTAATAAAGTGATTATATTCATGGTGATCCTGACGACAGCTGGGATAGGCTCCACCACAAGAATGTAAAATGTATTTATTGTTCTCAATATATTTCCTGTATATGTATTGTGAATATTATTTTTTCAACCTTATTAATTCAATAATTATTTTTAAAGAGCTGGGTTGTAAGTTAATGCCACATGAAATGTTTTGCTCTACATATCATGAACACTGTGTCAAAATAATCTGGCACTAAAAAGAGCCTGTCTGCTTGTCAGAAAACATTTAAAAGATGTTAAGTTACTGTTCTGCAAAGCTTGACACCAAGACTTGAACCTGAAGAGCAGCTCAAGTCCACACTTGCTTCAGTAATAAGATGTTTTCACGCAGACTGAGCTGTAAAGAAGACAGTATAGTAGGCTGAGTGCCTGGGACCCAGGTGGGTGGTTGGTCCAAGACTGGGAAGTGTGCCACGCAGCTCATCTCTAAGCTTAGTGGATTAGCTATCTCTGGTAGTACAGCTAACACTGTCCTTTACGCGGCTATAAAGGTATCTCATAGCAATACATTGTCATCATCTGACAGCATGATGAACTGATATAATCTCATATTTCACTTCCAAGAACTGCACAAACATGCCATAAACTACACATGGCAGAAATGTTCCATCACCCTGACTGATGTGATGTATCTTCTAGCTGCACACCTGATGACAGTCAGAAATCTGAATGTGTGTGTGTGTCATTGTGACAGAAAAGGGTGTAAACATACAGACATAGAGTGGTGTACCGATTCATACTGCACGTCTGAAATGAAATGCATGACTTTGCCCTCTTTTTCATAACTGGAGCATATAGTGTAGTGCAACTGGTCCACGTGTGAGTCCCTCCAATTTGCCCTACTTCTGTTGCTAGCAGGGTGTCACTCTAGTTCTATATTTCCAGCTGACTCCTTAGAGTCAGCTGGAATCCCTGAGGAGATGGTCATGGGTATATAGACTGGTTGCTTGTTTGTTTTCTTATAGATTATCGATTTGTTTCCCTACATGCACCCTTCTGTGCACCTATGGCCTTACTCACTATCACTTAACATTAAAGGGGGACACATCATGGGATTTATTTATTTATTTAGTGATTGCTGCATATACAGTCATGGAAAAAATTATTAGACCACCCTTGTTTTCTTCAGTTTCTTGTTCATTTTAATGCCTGGTACAACTAAAGGTACATTTGTTTGGACAAACATAACGATAACCACAAAGATTGCTCATAAGAGTTTTATTTAAGAGCTGATATCTTACCATTTTCCATGGTTTTCTTGATTATAACCTAAATCACTTAAGTTTTTACATCAATAGCTATGGCGTTGTACTGCCAAAAACACTGCTTTTATGCATTCAATGTTTTCTTGTCTGTCTGTTTTAGTCACATGATGACATTTAGTGGTACCAGGTATTAAAATGAACAAGAAAGTGAAGAAAAAATGGTGGTCTAATAATTTTTTCCATGACTGTATTTACGTACCTGAATGGAATACTAACTGAAAGTCTCTGATATAAAACATAACTTTCAGTTAGTTTGAAAACATGTCCTTTTGTGAGTGGTTTAAATAGGCATTTGATTTGCAGGGCACTGTGACATCACAGACCCAGATCAATGCAGAATCATCAAGCTTTCCCCATTTTTATTTCCACCTTTCACATCTTGTTGAAATTGCTGCGCCTAGGTTGCAAGTTGTGCAAAGCTATAATGCTGAATATAATAAGGGCCGTTCACACAGAAATGGGGGGTCGGGGTGGGGTGGGGGGTGTAATGAAGTTAAAATGCTGACTCCACCCCCTTAAACTAGTGGCCATGAACACAGCTGAATCGATCTGCTTGAATAGGGGTCTTTTGTGCTCTATTCCTTTGGTATTTTGACAAAAGTATGTCACAGACATTTTATTAAGACCACAGGAAAGTGTGTCTCCATTTAAAGAAAGAGCATAATGTGTCACCTATAAGAAATGCATGATAACCTTGAGAGAGACGTGATAATAGGTCTTTTTTCACTACTAAATTAAGATCAATGTGAATAAAATCAATAAAACCAATCTATTCCATTAAAATATTATTTTGCTTTATTTCATCTACACTTATTTATTTATTGGCAGAAATAGTTTGTTAGAGCTCTTATCCTCAACCTATCAAGGCTCAAAATAGGAAGCTGTCCTTGGTGCTGAAATTAGTTCTAAAGCGTCTCTGCCAGGGCTTGATGATGTTGTAGAAATTATTATTATCGAAGGCATACTAATGGTGTAATCAATATATCACTATGTAATATATACTTACCGTTCTCCATAGTTTCTGTGTTTTGACTGTGACAGAAGTAGCAGTCACAATTAAATGCGAAATGGAGACCATTATTCCAAACACAACAGCCAAGAGTGTCCGTACTGGCAGGAGCGCGTAGGCGACGAAGGTGACCAGGATGAGCTGCCACACGCCCTGCTCCGGGGACGTCGGGGGCTCCATCCCCATCGCGCCCAGGGAGAAGGGACAACACAGGAAGGAGAAGGTGAAGCCGAAGAGCAGCGTCAGGTTGACAATCTGCTGAAGCTGAGTCACTTGCAGGTACTTGACGTTAGTTACGATGAAGAGGGAGACGAAGATGACACAGTGGACCGGGTGGGAGCCCTTGGAGATGGTGAGGCTGGGGCCAGACAGCAACTCCACCACGGCCAGAGTCGAGGACATGAAGATGAGGATTGCGAGAGCTTTGAGAGTGGAAGTCTGCTCCAGTTTCAGGTTGTAGTTCTGGAAGAGGGACTCGAGCTCCTTGCAGTCGAACTCGTCCTCGCACACGATGGTGGTCAGAGGGACGCCCGGTGGACAGTGACTTCTCTTCCGCCTGGTTTTGACTTTCTGAAACGGTATTTCCTCCATGTCAGTGCCATTCATAAACTGAATACCTGCACACAGCTTGGCTCAAACAGAACACCGGATCCCAAGCCGACGCAGACAGCAGACGACGCTGAGAGACGCGCCGAGCGTCCCGGATAGAGGCTGAGGCTGGCCAGTGGCCACAGACGCGCGCCACACTATCCACAGGTTGGACTGTGTTGTCCGGAAAGCTCAGCCGTCAAGCATCTCTTCATTTCCCGACTGTCTTTGAAGACGACCCGAAAAACGGATGTAACCAAAAAAACAATTTCACCATTCGTCCGAGCCCCACATGAGGATCAATGCACACGACGTCTAGTTCTGGTGGAAACAGCTTTTTGCGGGGCTCAGATAGGATCACGCCTGCGCATTATGAGGTGAAGATAAGACACGTCTGAGCTACCCGACACGCACAATCAAGACGAATTGACTAGTGCAGCCACAGAGCTTCCCACAGTGCAGTATCATCATCCATAATGGCAGTGTCCTTTTCTTTTTCAACTTGCACATGACATGCTTCCATCATTAAAGCCCGTGCAATTTAATCTTTTCAATATCCAGTCATGACCTTCTTTTCTCTCTTCCCTTCATTCTCACTCGTGCATTGAACACACAGGAGGCACATACATGGCATAAGAGTTCAGTGATACAGCCACCCTCACCACCAGCACCCTTTTGGCATTCAGGCGGTGGTGTCTTATTCATTACCAGGGGAAGATTAGTCATTCGTCAACGGCTGCCGTTGCCATGTCCAGTCAGTGCCAGAGGGGGTGTCAGAAAGTGACAGATGGGTGGCCAGTGCCAAAGTCCAGCACTCGACCATACCAGGTCTCTGGCATGGCTTCTGCCCCCCCTAGCAGTAGCTCTCACTCCTCTTGTCATTTTGGTTCAGCTGATAGTGCTCCAGCATTCACTGATCCAACACTATGGAAATGATATATAGAGTGTGGCAGGTAAACAAAGACAGAGAAATGAAAAAAGAAGTAGAGAGCTATTAGGCAGCCCCCCAAATTCTGAGACAAAAAAAAGGGGACCTGTTAGGCTTGTTTCAATAAGTGTGTGTCAAATTTGAACATGCTGTCTTCTGAAGCAGTAATAAAACTGACTAGATTAGTCAGCTGTCAGACAATCAGAAACTTTTTTGATTATCAGTTCAGCAGTTATCAGTTTGCATAAGCCAAATGTTGTGTGAATATAGCTTTTTGGGCTAGTTTATTTCCCATTCATACACTGTCTGGCAATAAATAAATAACCATGCAAGAACCCCCTATTGGAAAATAACTGCAGTGGTTGATGTGTTTCTGCTGGTGACAGGTTATTTAACCCTAACTGATGCATTTTGGAGTTGCTTGTCATTCCTTAAACAATCATGCTAATAAGATGTTTCTCTTTTTTCAGAAGGATCAAATAATTGGTCTGCATCAAGCAAACAAAAGAGCAAAATTGGGTAGTTTTTCAATGCATGATTAAAAACCTCAAAGGATAGTGGAGAAGTATCATCTTCAAGGAAGAAATGTGGTGGGAAATAAATTTTGGATTATTATGATCAGGGATCACATAAATGTTTGGTAGCATCTAATCAAAGAACATCAAAAGTAGAAGTGTTTGATAGTGAAAGTAGATGCATTTTTACATGCACAGTCTGAGGAGAACTGGGAATTGGGACTGATCGAATGCATTGCCATAAGAAAACCGATTATGAGTGAGGCTAATAAAATAAATACATAAAAAGTTCCAACTTGCTAGGGAGGATTAAAGAATGATGGGTGCATTATAGTAAGAGGAGTGCATGAAGTGATGCACCCATCATGCCTGTAGTGTCTACTGTGGAAGCCTTGAGGGGACAGTGTTATAATCTGGGGTTCCTTTAGCTTTAGGCTTGGCTCAGCGACATCATGTCCTCAACAAATGAGGTCAGCTGCCTACCTGAATATATTGAGGTACTACATTTTTCCATCATTAAATGTTTTTTTTCCCTCGTCTCCACCATTCCCAAGATGACAATGCCAGGATTCATCAGGCTTTATTTGTAAAAGAGTGGAAAACAATGAGGATGAGTCATTTTCACACATGGATTGGTAACCACAGCATCCAGACCTTAACCCCACTGAGAATCTTTGAGATGTGCTGAAGAAGACTTTGCACACCAATTTGACTTGTCTATCATCAATACAAGATCTTGGTAAAAAAAAATAAATAAATAAATAAAAATAATGCAACTTTGTAGAGAGAAAAAAAAGAAAAGAACCGTATCACATTTGCTCATCAAAACAATGCTGAAATGTTGCCAGCCATATTAAAAGTTAAAGGTGGTACAACAAAGTATTAGTGTGTGACTTGTTAAATTAAAAGTTCATTTAATTCAACATGATTGTGTTTTTTTTTCCTCTTTCAGTGTTACTTAATGAACTGTTTTGTTTGCTGTGATTTCTGTGATAACGATTTGATTTTCAGTAACTTCGTGTTTTCTGTTCTGTAGTTGTGTTTTCAGTATTGCTATTCTTTTTTTTTCCCAGTATTTTCTTTGTGTGTATTTTTTTTTGTTGTTGTTGGTTTTTTTTTTTTTAATATTGGCCCCCTATACAAAACAATTAGAAATTCCTGAAAATATGAACATGAAAACATACACATGGACAAAAGTATTTAGCCATACCTGTTAGTTATTGGCTTCAGGTGTTTCAATCAGACCTGTTGCCACAGGTGAATGAAATTTAGTACCTAACTACGCAACTGCAATTTACAAGTATTTATGATAAACAGTTTCTAACTCTGAAGAGCTCCGTGACTTCGAGTGCACTATTGTGATAGGACACTATCCTTTGCAACAAGATGTTTCATGGCATTTCATCCCTGCTGGATATTCCACAGTCTAACTGTAAGTGATATTATTAAAAAGTGAAAGCTTATAGGAACAACAGTCGAAAAGGAAAGGACCACTTAAAGTCACAGAGCAGGGTCAACAATTACTAAGGTGCATGGTCACCAACGCACTGCTGATTCCATAGTTGAAGGGTTCCAAGCTTCCTCTTGGCATGAATGTAAGCTCAGCACTGTGTGGTGTGAGCTTTAGCTTTAGCCATGGAGAAAATATAGCTTCTTTAGGCTGCTTTGAATCGACTCTGAAGCTTAACCTCACAGAAATTCCCACAGATTATCAAAAATAAAAACATAGATGCAGTCCTATTGATCTAAGGTCAATTTTTTTTTCTTTTTAATTGTTTGAATTAAAAAAAAAGTAATCATCATGGCATTGGGGTCTCTTGTCTTTCCTTTCCTCTTTTCCTATCGTGTCTTTGTTGCCTATCTTGTCTTCTGAGCTTGTTATGTGACTCACAACAGGTGTGACATTTTTTTTTAACACTGGTCCTCCATTTTATCTACATACACATCACTTCACTGCACTTAATTAGCCGACACATAAGCATGACACTTGTGCTATTATCTCTCACCTGTCAGTGGATGCCTCTTGCCAAGGTGATATGCAAATGAAACAACACACTTGTGTCATTTGCAGTCCATCGACCAGAGGGTAATTAATCTGGCACTGATTTTCTGTCACTGCTTTGATCAATATAACAAAATTCCTTGTGTAGCTCCTCCTAAAATAATCCTAATAATGAATGCTCCTCTTTCTCAGCTTCCTGAGACAGCTCATGTCCCTTCAAGGCAAATGACAAACTTCTCTTTCAAGCAAGTTGCAAATCTACAACTGATGATCAGCTTTCATGTGGCTACACTTGTAGGTTTAACAAGTGTTTGACTTCTTTTTCTCACCATAGACTTGTGCTATGGTGACTTGTGCTGGCTAGATTCTAGGAATCATCCTTTCTGTTGCCTGTGGGGGGTTGGCTCGTCACCTTGACTGGGCTTGTAGCGGTGGGAGGGTTAGCTGGGGTCGATGGCCTGGTGGAAAATCAAGCGTACCAGTGGATGTCTGTTTCATGACACTGGTCCAACACACCATCACCAACTGTGATCCAGCGTGTATAAGTGGTTGTGGTCACTAGTTGATGCTGAAGAGGCGTTGGAGGGCAAAATCACTGCTCACTGCTCTGCGTCTGGCCGCTGGACTGCTTTATCTTTGGGCAGGATACTGGATGCAAAGACTATCACAACACAAACCACCACATATTAATCTATATGCACTACACCGCATCACACAATTCCCATATAATACACCACACATACTACACACAACATCATCACTGTCTGTCTTATGTCTTTTGCTTAGTGTCTTTATCTGTCCTTTTGTACTCTACTGTCAGTGATTTAAGTCCTCTCTGACAGAATCAAGGTTTCAGGAGTTAATAAAGCATGTTACATTTGACTGTCAAAGAGGACTGTTGAAGGACACACTCACTATCACTCACACTTACGCACTAGAAAACTGACACCTGCTGCTATCCAGGTTTTGCCAGATTCTGGCACTAACCATCAATATATATGCAGACAGTTGTAAAATACACACACACACACACACACATATATATATATATATATATATATATATATATATATATATATATATATATATATATATATATATATATATGTATATATATATACACATATATATTAGGATATTAGGGCTGTCAAAGATAACTGTTAACCCAAATTCTGCTTAATGCCACTATTTTTTTAATGCGTGATTAATGCAAACACATTTCTGTAAATATGACCCTTAGCCAATAAGTGTATTTACAGTCAACGTGTCCCATACAGCAAAGACATCCAGAACGGACCCGTATCGGGGTCCACTTGCACATAGTGCCGAATCCCCTTTGGAGCCGGATGCGTCCGGTCCGCTTCCATGATTAAAACCTTACCTCCGTGGCTGGTCCGCTCAGAACCCACAAATCTGCTGAGGAACCAACAAACTGACTGGACAAATTGATTAATCCAGGTGTGTCTGAGTAGCCACAATGGTCAGACACACCTGGATTAATCAGTTTGTCCAATAATAATAGGTATTGATGCTCACAAAATGAATATACAGACATGGCAACAGAAAAGAGTCTTATGAACGGCAAGTTTGCCTTAAGGTGCTGCCAGATGGGTCTGTTGATAAGGAAGAGGTTATTTGTAATTATTGTCGCTGTGAATTGAGTTACGCAGGACGGGGTAAAGTTAGTTTCACATCCAACATTTGCTTGTTTTTTTGTTCTCTTTAAACTTTAATAGTGTCATGAAAACGGCACCGGTTTCATCTAGGTTGGTATCATTTTGTAGATATAAGTATGCTAGACATTTCACAAGTGTCATCAACCCTCCAAGCTCAGTGAGTGTGGCAAAAACTCTTAGGAACAGCGCTGAATATCCTAAATACCTTCCTGCTGCCGTGGAGTTTAGGGACCGTCAGCAAATTCATAATTTGCTGACGGTCCCTAACTGCTGACTAGTCAAATTTGCCCAATTTGAAATGTGAAAAATCTCTGCGGCCCACTCAAACCTTTAATCACCACTGTGGTCAACATACAAGACTAAAAGCTACATTCCAATACTAATGTAAGGGGTCAACAAATAAGGTGACATTTGTCATATTAAGATGACAGTAGAATAACATTCAATTGGTTTGTTTTATTATTTCTAAATATTCTTAAATCACGTAATAAACATTTTACAGTAATTAAAACCTTTTTTTAAAAATCGAGGATTTAAAACATATTTGTCTATTTTTAATGACCTCTCACGCCGCGGACCACACTTTGGGAATAACTGTTCTATATATTATTTGTTGATTGTATATTTGTCCATTGTTGAAAACTGAAGTGTTTATTCAGAAATAAGAATGTGATTCTATCATGCTTTTTATTTGTAAACTTTCCTTAATATTTCATCATTAAAGTTAGTGTTCTTTAAAAAGCTCACTTTCCTAAGTCTATGCATACTTCTACTAAGGTGAATGAAAGTAATAACTGCATGTGGAAGCACAGCTTCAGAGCTCATTTCCTCAGAATGAATTGCATCATTTTTCCAGTCATGTCTGTGTTGGGTTTTTTAGATACACGCATTACCATGACAAGAAAAAGTGAATCAATTGCAATGTATGAAATTGATTAATCAAGGAGATGCATTTATGATATGAAAAAGATAAGTTTATAACACTGAAAAATGGTCTCTATTTCTTCCAGTTTATGTGCTACAGTGATATTATATCATGAATGTAGGACATTTAAGTGGAAGCGGACATCCTCATTTCATCATCTCAAACAATTTATTAAGTTAAAAGCTAACAATAATGATGGGTATACTACAACAAATAATTTCTGCAGGTCAGAATTCACAGTGAGACAAACATGAGCATGGGATGTGAAATGAAATGAAAAATACTTTATTAATCCCAGAGGAGAAATTCAGCATTGTAGTAAGGGTTTTTTTCAACAATAATTAAATGACAGCAATAATAATATTGAATTAATAATAGTAAGATGTCTACTATAGGATGGAGAAGCCTCTCACTGAACACACTCTGTTTGATCACTGTGTTGTGGAGAGGATGTGAAGAGTCCTCCATCATCTTCATCAGCTCGTGCAACTTTCTTTTTTGTACAATCAGCTCCAGCGGCTCCACAGTTACACCCAGCACAGATTCAGCTTTCTTGATCAGTTTGTTGATTCTCTTCAGGTCTCTGGTTCTGATGCTGCTGCCCCAGCAGATGGCTGAAGGACGTCCACTGCTACGTCTTTCTGTCATCCTTCCAGTCGATCTGTGTTTCAATTATTGCAGTTAATCATCTTGTTAGAGAACAGCATGTTACGCAATAAGTCCTAAAACACTGAACAGGACATGTGCATTCAAACGTTTAGACCTAAAACAAGACTTGGGTGTCCAAAACTTTTGTACAATACTGAACATACTGCCTCTTAACTAAAAATGGTTTAACTAGAACTTGATTTAATTCTGGAAAACCTTCCATGGCCCCGCTTGTAAACAACTCTCTCGTTGCTATGGTTACTCATCATCGCTGGTGTTAAAAAATGAAAAAGTAATGAATGAAATCCCTTCAAGTGACACAGCATTCAAACCGGAATGAAAAATAGTTTAGAAATTAATGTAGCCAATGACGAAGACTGCGTTGAAAACAATCACAAACATGAACAAAGCCAGATAAAAAAAACCGAGCTGCTGTAACGAGGTGACTCCGTGAGCTGCGCTATACATCCCATTTATGTAATATCAGAAATTCCTCCAGTCTGAAACAGCTCTCATTAGTTGCTGTACGTGATAGGTAAGGAGTTTAATATTGTTTAATATTTACCAAAGTCCCGTGGATGTTTGTTATGTTTGAGAGACAGAATGCGGCCAGGAGAAATCTCGTTTTAACACGTGACATCTCGCGAGAATCAGCGTTATCTTCAGTTACTACCATTGACGCAATACAGGACCTGATGACGTCAAAGGACGTTCTTTATAAAAGCTTGTCTCCTTTTGGAATCCTTTTAGTTCCTATGAAATATCACAGTTTGTAGGCACTCCCGAAGATCTCCACCAAGTATTTTTCATATCGTGACGGAAAAGTAATTTTTTCAGACAACGAAAGAACAACCAGCAGAATGAATACAACCAAAACATCTGCAGATGCACCTTTGTGGAGCGACCTGGTCGTTACCTATGTTGTCCCAAGAAAACCACCAGTGTTTCTTCCCAGGGCAGTGGAGATGAACATGTACAACTCTCTCGCTCGTGAAAAAGAGATGAAAACTGCAGCAGAGAAAGACTGCCATTCGCAGAGGGAAAAGATCAAAGACTTGGAAAAGGATCTGGATGTTGAACGCCACGTCAGACTGCTTTGCGTAAAGGAGCTCCAGCGCATTACTGAAAATTTGCGCAAATCCATCGGAGCTCCTGAAGCAGGCAGTCAAGGTCAAACTAGATTCGAAGAGGCCCACATGTTGGTCCTCCAGGATCTAGAAAACCTAAGTAAGCAGGTCCAAGATAACGGGAAGCTTGAAACGGCCTCCCAACTAAGCTTGAAGGATTCTGCAAGTGATGAAAAACAACCATCACAGTCACATCAGGAGCAGATCAACAATTTGTCCATCCAAGTCAACGATCTGACAAACAAGTTGCAGCACAATAACAATCTTCTCGCTGAAGAAAAAGGGAAGAGAGTTACGGCAGAAAACAATTTTACTTTGAAAGAGGAACAACTTCAAGAGGTGGAAAGCCGCTTGCAGGAAGAGTACCATCGAAGAATCGTCGCTGAAAAGAAGCTGAAATGGTCCCAACGCACTGTAGACGAATTGCGTCTCTCCTGTAAAGCACCTCCTGTAAAGCACCAACGACCTCAGAAAGGCAGGAAAGATGGATCCAGATCTGCAGAGGCTCTCAAGGAGCTGGAAAATGTAAAAAAGCAGCTGCAAGAGAAGGAAACCTCTAACACTGAACTGGCTTCCAAGGTGAAAGCAATGGAACGGACCATTGAGGATTTTGAGAGGAAGGTGGCAGAACTCACTGAGGAGATAAAGTCTGCCTCAGAAACAACCAACAAAAAGCCTGAAATCTCTGCAGATGGACCCAAGTCCTCTGCAGCAGAAAAAGCCCCAGAACCACAGAGTGTTTCTACTCAGACTGAGGCTTTTCTGTCTGAAATTGTCCCTGACTCCGAGGACATCTCGACTCAGACTGAGGATTTTGGATTTGACGAGGTCTCTGCATTAAAGGATGCCTCCACCCAAAGCGAAGCTTCTGTAGCCGAAGACTTCTCTGAATCAAAGGGCATCTCCACTCAAACTGAAGTTTTCAAAGGTGAGGATGTCCCTGAGTCAGAGGAGTTTTCGACTCAAACTGAGGCTTCTGTACCTGATGACGTCTCTGATCTCAAGGGGGTCTCCGTCCACCAACTTGAGGTCATTGATGAAATCAGTGAACCGGAGGAATTACCACTTACCAACGACCAATTCCTCCCAGAAACTGAAGAGGTCCTGACATCAGATCCTGACCCCAGAGCAGCAGAACAGCCTTCTTTTTGGAGGCGTTTAAAAAAGATGATGACACGAAAGAGTCGCCGCCAGTACAAGAGCAGGAGGGGAATCCAAAATCCTCAGGTCACTGCAAACATCGCTCAAGAGAGAGAACGTCTTCCACCAGAAGAGCAGGAGCACAAACAAAAAAACAAAAAGAAATGGACAACCATCTTTTAAATCTATGTTTGCATTTAATCTTGTAATTGTTTTTTCTGTGTTTATATATTAATATGGGTTTTCTCCGGGTACTCCGGTTTCCTCCCAACAGGATTCAGAACAAATATTCAATAAAATGTGTTCTTCATCACAACTGTTATTGCTATTATGGTGTTATTCAAATGTTTAAAAAGGAAGGTAACATGTTTACTCTGAAAAAATTAATGTTATTATATCATGTATTTTACAGGTAAATCTTTCCTTAATATTGCATTGTTAAAGTTATGGTTCATTGAAAAAACTACATTTTCATAAATGTATGGATCCTGTTACTAACGTCAATGATTATAATATAGAAGTGTAGCAGGGAGACAAGTGTTGCAGAAATCTGCAGAAATCACCATCAATTTATTTACTTGTCCAGTTTGTAATTTCTTTCAATCACTTTTAATTTGGAGTTAAGTTTGGTCATTATTGATCATATTCTGGAGAAGAATATTCTAGAAAAACTTTACTCATTTCACACAGTCTCAAACCTCTGATACAAATCAAGATCATTTCGGTTCTCTTGGATCATTTCAGCTATAGGTAGAAGGAAACAAAAACAGGACTTCCTAATACAATATTTAGCAAATATACAATATTTAGGCCTGGAGCACCAAAGGTGCATGGACCCTGTTGAATTTCATATATTATATTATTAATATTATTGTTATTATTGAATTTTGCACATGCATTAGTTGTATGTGAAACAGGATGTGGGTGATTCTGCCACACGTAAATGTGAAAAATTCAGCCAGTCAAATCAATGAAAATCCCACATTGGTCGCTGGGGGTGGATTGTTATTCAAAGTCTATTCTGCAGATAACTGGTAGCCAGTGAAAGGATCTCATAATAGCAGTTATGTGTTCAGTTTTCCTGGTTCTTGGTGGAACTCTGGCAACAGGGGACATCATGAGCTGAAGCTGTCTAATCAGACAAAAGAGCATTATGGCTGGATGAGTTTCTGTAAATCTGCTCTGGACATCAGATCTCTGACTCTTTATATTTGTTTGAGATGAGAAAAAGCTGTGATAGTTACAGTCTTGATGTGGCAGGTTAGAACTCTGAGTAGATTCCAGACCAGTTTTTTCTTTTCTTACCTCTGGATTCAAGCTGAGCAGCAACTTTTATCTTTTCCATTTTGTAACCGAATAGAATTATCTCTGTTTTGTCTTTATTACCGACTGGTTTGGGAAGGTGGTGGACACCTGGGGGGGGCCGTGGCAATGGGTGCGAGGGCCTGATAAAGGCTGCTTGCAGCTTTAATTGTCATATGTTTTCCACAGCGTCCCAACCTTTTTCTTGGAATCAGGTTTGGACAAAAAAATACATGGGTGAGGAGACCACTGAGCAGATCATGTTGGTGTCCCCCCGCAGAGTAGACCTATAGCAGCATAGCTATGATGAGGCTATGTTCTCTGTAGTTCTGCATCTCCAGAACTACAGAGACTGTAAGATGCTTCGTTCTCAAACAAGATCAAATGAGTTGAGTTTCAGTCCTGGATGCACATCTGCTTTTATTCCTGCAGCAGCACTGCCAGAACCAGAACCTCTCTGCACAGGCAGAAGTCAGGTCAAGTCTCATGCTGGTTTAAATGAAAAAATCATTCAGTATGTTTTTTTTCTATTTGAAGTTTTGAGTGTCATCTTCAGTCTTCAGCGCTGATTGTGAAGATCTCAGTTTTGTCCTGTCGTTTAAAAAGCATATTAATCAGGTTTGTTAAAACAGCCTTTTTTTTTACTTCTGTTATATTACAAAGATGAGGTGCGTCCTCTCCCAGGATGATGCTGAAAAACACATTTTTGTCACTTCTAGACTAGATTATTTTAATGCGTTATTTGCAGGATGTCCAAGTAAATCTCTGAATAGCCTCCAGCTGATCTGAAATGCAGCATCATGAGTGCTGACAGGAATCATCAAGAGAGATCACATCTCTCCTGTGTTAGCCTCCCTCCATTGGCCAAATTCGAACTGAATTCAAAATTCTGTTACTTGCATATAAGGCCCTGAATGGTCAAACTCCTTGTTACTCGTGCTGAATCTGTGGTGTAGAGCAGCCGTTCCCAAACTTCAGAATACCAAGGCCCAATTTGAAATGTGAAAAAAATCTCCACGGCCCACTCAAACCTTTAATCACCACTGTGGTCAACATACAAGACTAAAAGCTACATTCCAATACTAATGTAAGGGGTCAACAAATAAGGTGACATTTATCATATTAAGATGACAGTAGAATAACACTTAATTGGTTTGTTTTATTATTTCTAAATATTTTTAAATCACGTAATAAACATTTTACAGTAATTAAAACCTTTTTAAAAATCGAGGATTTAAAACATATTTGTCTATTTTTAATGACCTCCCACGGCCCACCTGCAGTACCCCACACGGCCCACCAGGGGGCCGCGGCCCACACTTTGAGAATCACTGTATATATATATATATATATATATATATATATATATATATATATATATATATATATATATATATATATATATATATATATATATATATATATATATATATATATATACATATATATATACATATATATATATTAGGGCTGGGCAACGATTAAGTTTTAATCGCGATTAATCGCATGATTTCCCTGATTAATCGCATTGTATATGAAAAATCAAATAATGAATTCAAAAGTAGTGTAAAGGTCACTTTTATTTAAATGTTCTGCTGCCATATTACCTAAAGTGCCATTACATTTGTTTGTCAAACACTTTTAACATCAGCACTTGCCAGTAACACATATTCAGTGTAAATCTCATCTTAAAAAATGTAAAATAAAATAAAGCTTATTGCCACTGCCAGGCATTTTATGAAAAATAAAAAAAGTCTACCAAAAAATCCTAACAATCTAGAGGCCACAATCATAACATTAAAACAAGTAATTTCTGAGGTAACAGCAGGAGGTAACTCCCCTTTTAACGGGGAGTTCAACTTGGCAGTGGTTACAAATAACCTTGTTTCTGTTCAATCCTCTGTCTGCGAGAACTTTAACATGAAAATGTTCATGTTAAAGTTCTGTAATTTTATCAACCCGTAATTATCTGTGTATCATTTGTTTTTTCCATTTTTGATTGTCAATCAAAAATGTGAAAAATTAAAAAGTGACTTTTTATTTTTTTCTGTTTTTAATCTAACACAAAAAAATAAAAAACCAAAGAAAATGCCTGTATTTTTATATATTTCAATTTTAAAAAACAGGCCACGGGACTGAATTTGTTTTTAATATTTTATTGTCTGGTTTGTGTGACCCAGAAATGGCTTTGTTTTATAATCAAGGAATAGACTTTCTGTTGTCATTACACATCTGTGCCACTAGATGGAGCTGCACTGAAGTAACCAGCTAGAGAATCATACGACAGTGAACACATGGAGCAGATCTGATGATAAATGGAGGAATGACTCGATTGTCTTGAACAAGGTGGTTTGAAAGCTTTTTATTTTCAGACAGAATTGTTAATATTGCTACCTGAGTTGCTGCTAGGGGAGCAACGGTACAGGTGGCTCACGGTATGGTCCGTACCGCGGTTTTTGTGTCACGGTTTCGGTACAGATTCGGTACAGTTTCAGACCACCTGCTACCCTAAACAAGTGATCGCAAGATACTGAGTTTGCGGAAAGCGCAACTCGCATGTCGGCGCGTGAAAGAGCGCGTCCAAATGGAATAAATGTGCGTCTACCTGGTCTCATGTGGATGTGCACAAACAGCTCTACCTCTCGATTACGCATCACCGTATTACTTGCACATGTTTTCATTCTACCAGCATGTTAAATGCTCTACCAGGGGAGAGAACACTCTGGATCACGTCTACAGCAACATTAAGCGAGCATACAGAGCCACACCCCTCCCCCACCTCGGACAATCAGACCATCTTTCCCTTCTGCTCTCCCCAGCGTACACCCTCCTCAGACGAAGAACCAGGCCCACCACAAGGACAATCACAACCTGGCCCGAGCATGCACTTCCAGAACACCAGGACTGCTTCGACCGGACAGAGTGGGACTTATTTGAACATCAAGGGCTGGATACTTTCACAGACACGGTACTGGACTACATCAAGTTCTGCATTGGGAATGTGACTGTAGACAAAACCATCCGGGTTTTCCCTAACCAGAAACCCTGGATGACCAGCCAGGTCCGCTCACTCCTCAGGGCCCGCAACACCGCCTTCAGGTCAGGTGACAGAGCTCTATACAGAGCTGCTCGGGCTGACCTGAACAGAGGAATAAAGAAAGCCAAGGCGGACCACAGGACGAGAATAGAGTCCCACCTGTCCAGCAACAACTCCCGGGAGGTGTGGCGGGGCATACAACACATCACCAACTTCAGAGGCAGTGATGTGTCAACCGCAGACCTGAGTGCGCCGCTGGCAGAGGAGCTGAATGGTTTCTTTGCTCGCTTTGAGACACCACAGCAGCACCCAGCTGTTCCAGCCCCGCCCCCACCAGGATCCTCCATCACTCCACTCACTGTACAGGAGCATGATGTCAGACGGGTGCTCCTGACAGTGAACACCAAGAAAGCTGCCAGCCCAGACGGAGTTCCAGGAAAGGTGCTCAAAGCGTGCACCCACCAGCTCACCCCCACCTTCACCAGGATCTTCAACACCTCCCTGGCTCAGGCAGTGGTCCCGTCCTGCCTGAAATCAGCCACCATCCCAATACCATACCAATCCCGGTGCCGAAGAAGTCTCCCGTCACCAGCCTGAATGATTACCGTCCAGTGGCCCTCACCCCGGCAATCACCAAGTGCTTTGAGAGACTAGTTCTTCACCACATAAAGAACCACCTCCCCCGAGACTTCAACCCCTTCCAGTTTGCTTATCGGGCAAACAGATCCACTGAGGACGCCATTGCTGTAGCTCTGCACTCTGCTCTGAACCACCTGGAGCAACAGCAGAGCTACGTCCGGATGCTCTTTGTGGATTATAGCTCTGCCTTCAACTGCCCCCCCCCCCCCCCCCCCCCTTGGCGTCCTCATCTCAGACAGCATCTCCTGGTCTGAGAACGTCACCGCCATCACCAAGAAGGCTCAGCAGCGGCTACACTTCCTGAGAGTCCTCAGGAGATACAACCTGAACTCCAACCTGCTGCTGACCTTCTACCGCTCATCCATCGAAAGCCTGCTGACGTACTGGACTACAGTCTGGTACGGCAGCTGCACCGCTGCAGACACAGAACGGCTCCAGAGGGTGGTGAAAGCAGCGCAGAGGATCATCGGCCGCCCTCGCCCCTCCCTGTCAGACATTTACACTTCCCGCTGCCTCAGCAGAGCCACTAACATCATGAAGGACAGCTCACACCCCCGCTCTGACCTGTTTGACCTGTTGCCCTCAGGAAGACGCTACAGGGTCATCAGGTCCAAAACCAACAGACTAAAAAACAGCTTCTTCCCCAAAGCCATAACTGCCTTGAACCAGTCTGTGCAATATTCCACCAGATGTGTAAACTAAAAAAAAAAGAAAAAGAAAAATCTGTTTATAGCATCTGTTTATAGCATCTGTATATAGTATCTGTTATGCCGTCTCAGGATATGACTGTGCACTTTATATCCTCATACCCCCACCCCCACCTCTCTCTATATAGCATATCTTTGCACACTGATCCGCACTGTTTGTACTTTGCACTCTTTTTTGCACTGTAACTGGAGATGCTGCTTTAAATCTCATTGTACCTATGTACAGTGACAATAAAGGATTCTATTCTATTCTTATTCTCTTGAGGTCAGAGGATGTCTGGTCAGCAGTTGTGGTGGATGTGGGAATAGTCACGGCCAGACACGTTAGTCTGTACAGCTGTGGCATGATTCCATTCAGATGTCTGCTGTGGAGGAAACCAAGGAGATCTTTGTCTCTGGTGTCAAGCTGTAAAAGGTTGTATGCGGGAATTTATTTCCGATATGTCTGAAACTGTTGGTGGTCGAGGAGGGACAGGAACATTAATTGTTCGTGATCTTTAAATGCGCATCCAATGATTCGCTCTGCAGTATTTTAAGCACATCAGCTGCGCCAAGACGCACAACTGGTAACAACTGGATCTTACGCAGGTAAGATCGCGGGTTTAGGGAGGTGGAAGATTGCGTTCTGTTAACTGGTAACTGTTTTCACTCCCTCGTCGGTGTATTCAACAGCAAAACCAAAATGCTCCCACACTAGTGATTTAAAAAAGTTTTTCCCAATTTCTCCGCTACCGCTGGCCATGCCTGCTTGTTTTTTTTTTCTGGGCCTATGAGCTGCAGCCAACCAGCCAAAGAGTGATCGGCTGGTCACTGTGAGTGAGCGGAGGCGAGTGGACATTGACATGCAGTGGCGGCCTGTTGCCTAAAAGGCACGCACGCTCACATGCAAGTCCAATGCAAAGTTATTAGAACATAAATACCACGGGACATAAAAGCGTATTGTCCTGTGCAGGTCGTACCGAACCGTACCGTATTTTACAGAGTACCGTTGCATCCCTAGTTGCAACCCGAACTGTAAAGTACACAGATTTTTACCGCTCTCCATGTCTGTTTTAGATTTGCCTGCCAATTATTTTCTGGTTCCGCAGCAGCTAGTAACAGACTTTTCAAAACAAAAGCACGTGAGCAACATGCATTAACGCGCCATAAAATAAATGTCAATGCGATAATAATCATTCTCATTTCAAATGTTGGCACCAAAACATTTGAAATGAATGCTGCCACTCTTTGGATTAAACGTTTTCTCTCGGGAGGGAGAAAACATTTAAAAAGCAGTGCCACTGCTTCTTATTTTTTTTCCTTAGGTGTTGTGTTGTAATAGACGCTATACAAATAAAGTTGTAATAGAATTGAATCAAAATGAAATGAATTGCTCAGCCTGCCATTCACAAAGCCGAGTCAGTTGCAATCGGCTGTGGGTCAGGAAAACCTGCGAGGCCCGAGCTGACTGACTGCGGATCCCAGAAGACCTCAGCTACTTCTTATTTCAGCTATGGCACCACTCATTTCAAATGTTGTTGTTCAGTGGTCCAGTTAGTCAATTTAGAAGTGTCCTGAAATGATCTAAGATTAAAGTTGCTCAACCGGAGAACCTAGCTGCTGCAAGAGATAGAAGTCAATGATAAAATATGTTTATTTCTGCTTCAAAATTGAGACATTTTATAATGGGAGGCAATGGAGGTTGACCTGCTTTTGGGAGCCTGTCCTCAGAAGTCAGTAGAGGAACTGGAACTAAACTCACTTTCTATTTGGCATCAAACTTGCAAGGACAATGTGGCCCTTTGTTTCTGGCCAGGTATACGGAGGGATTAAAGCAGAGCCATGTATGGCTTCATGTGTAAGTGGATGGTCACAGTCTGTCAGCACTCACCCTTTGACAGCAAGGAGAGGTCTAATGGGAGTTCACACTGGAAATTTGTGGTCCAAGGGCATTGGACAAGGAGACAGAAGGAGGTCATCCTCTCCTCCTTTCCTCAGTTTCTTCCATCCTTCAGTTATTCAGTTACTAGAGTGGTTATATTCTGACTGGGAGATCAGCAGTTTGACCCATAGCCCCTCTAAGTGCCAAACCGTCCTTGGGCAAGAAGCTGAACTCCCACATTGATAATTCATACAGGGTACATAGATATAATGAGGTTAAAATGTGGGCCATTTATCACTTCTGTCTCAAATCGTTTCATCATACAAAAAGCTTCATACTGAAAGACAGACATTAAACAATTGAGCATCTGAAATGAGATGAAACACCTGATTATGTCTCTGACATACTTACAGTACATTTCAAAATGATTTGAGTAACAGCTTGATGATTCAATCGCATGAGCACTCTGGAGCCATTCAAATCTTCACTGTCACGTGTCAGTTGTATTTTTTTTCTCAAAATCTCATGTATAGAATAAATAAAACAATATTTCTATAGAGTTGAAAGACAGACAGTTAGCTCCCCAATAAAGAAAAAGTAAGAAATGTGAATCTCTTTTTTCTCCAAAAATGGTAAAGAAAACATTTCACCCTCCAAGCAGCAGGGTTTCGCAGAATATGAAAATGCAAGCATGCAAGAAGGATAAAAAGTCCATGAATGAAAAAAAAAAAACACATAATAGAACACATATCAACAAGGAATCCTGAGATATGCTGCCTTCATCTAAACTGTGCTTTACATCTGCTGTCATCGAGTATTCATCTGTAATGATAGTCAAGCAACCCTAAAGTTCAACCAGTGCGCAAATGTGCTTGAAGCATTATTGGCATTGTGATCACAGACACATTGGCTCAACACCAGCAAATGAAAGAAAACTCAAGTTGGAGCTTGCGATGCATTCTGTGAATTAGCTATTGTTAACCATACTTACATTTTGCTAAGACTGAGCATATTTTCAGGCCTTCTCATGGTTCTCAGCCAGGTTTGTAGACCACAAGGAGATGGGACCAACATGGAAGGATTAGAAAAGGACAGATTGACAGTATAGGACTGATTCTTGCTTCGGCTTTTATCAGGAACCTACAGAGCTCCATTTGTCAAGACTTAAAACACAGCATACTCAGACAGTCAGGTTTAAGAATTAGCACCCAAAAATAACCAAACAGCAACATGTAATTGAACAAAAATGAAACTAAAATAGAAAAATAATATGGACAATACTACTTAATAAATGGTGTAATTTAAAAGCATGTAGGTAGCAACAATAACTTCAAGCTTTTGCTTTCTGTGTGACTTTATCAGTATCTTCCATCATTACGAAGGAATTTTGGCTCATTCTTCTTTACAACATTGCTTCCATTCATTGAGGTTTGTGGGCATTTACTTATGTACAGCTCCCTTGAGGTCTTGCCAGGATTACAGTTGTGATGAGTCTGGATTTTGACTAGACTTTTCCAATGCAGTCTTTTAACAAACCTTGTATACTGTAGATTTGCAAGTGTGTTTTGAATCATTGCCCTGTAGCAATGATTAAAAACACCAAAAACAAAAAAACTTAAATTAGTTCCAGATGCTTCTACTCCCAAAGGCTGGTTAAGGTCACAAAGTAAGTCTAGTAATGTTATAATGTACTATAAAGGGTCACCAGATAATTTCAAATCTGCTCTATGTGCCTGGCTTGCACAGATATTTGTTGAGCCAATGTCCAAAGGAATTTAGTGTTGTAGACTTCCAGTTCACAAGAATAAGTTTCTAGTTACCACCATTCCTAAATGTAGATCAGTTTGCATATGCTGTGGTAGTTCAGAGGTTTGTGAAAAGCATCCAGAGGGGGTTGTGGTTGGGAGAAATCTTGTGGTTTGTCCAGATGCAGTTTTGAAAATCCATATTCTTTCAGATAAAAGAGGATTTTTCCTGATCACTTTCCAAAACAAACATGTTCAGTGTTCTTCTAATTGTGCTGTCATGGACTTTGAAATATATATATATATATATATATATATATATATATATATATATATATATATATATATTATATATATATATATATCTATATATATATATATATATATATATATGTATGTATGTGTGTGTGCTTTAAAACAAAGGCAACAGAAATAATTATTTAAAAAAAATCTTCTAACTTCCATCACCAAAAACATCAAAATAAAACACAATCACAAACATAGATACAGATGTTATACAGACACTTACCAACACATGATGCATACCAGTAATTTAAACAATAGCAGATCAGACATGGAGGAAATACCATCTTTAGTGTTTGAGGAAACACTGAAGACAGTTAATTAAAATACATATAACACATAAGTAAGCAATTAAATAATAAACTGGAACATGCAAAGATTAGGGTATTAATAAATAAATGAACAAATAAAAACATTTAAATAAAATGTATTTAGAGTTTATACTATATAAATATATTTATGAATAAATGAATATAATAAAACCCTAAAATTTGATTAAGTCATAAATTAAAAACAATAAATGCTCACTTAAAAGTTACATTTAAAAGATGGGTCTTCAATAAAAATGTCATCACTGTCAGCTGGCCTCATCAAGACTGGCAGCTGTCTTGAATACCTTCTACTTGTGAATAATCTTTTTCACTGTAGAATATTGAACACTGGATTGATAGGAAATAGATTAATAAACCTTTCCATATTGATATGAAGCAATGATTGCTTCTGTAAGACCATTGATAGTGTTGTTCCCTCTTGCTATTGTGTTTACACACACACTCATACTCCAGATCAGCAAATGCTGAAAAAGTCTGCTTTTATGGAGGTCTGCACACCTGCTGATGATCAGTTCATCAAGGGCTTATGATAAGCAACACCTGGCTGCAGCAAGGCAGTTGACTTTCAGTGTGTTGTTGAAATTCTACCCAGCAAGGTAGCAAGGTTATTATCGTTAACGAAAACCAACGAAATAACGAAAACAAGAGTTGAAAAAAACATTTTTGTTAACTGAAATAAAAAAAACAATAACTAACTGAAACTGTATTGTGTTTATAAAACTAAAACTAAAATTAACTATAATAATATCAAGAACGTCCTTCGTTTTCATATTTGTAATTTTTTTTTCCTCATAAACGTTTGAAATCTATTAACTTCGCTTCGCTGTACAACAACAACTGCAAAAAAAAATAAATAAATAAATAAATAAAATAAAAAAAGTGATCAGCAGATACTGAAAAAGTCTGCTTTTATGGAGGTCTGTGCTGCGGCAAAAATTGTGAGAAAGCGGCACAGTCCTATTTGGGATTTCTTTGACTATGACTGTGTTAACGATAAAAGTAAGTGCCTTGTTGTAGAGGCAGGTGATACAATGTGTGGAATACTTCTCAAGGGGAAAAAAAACCCACTAATCTGAAAGTTGAAAAGCTCGCATAAGAAGGCTAACCAAGACTACCTGGATAAGCTAGCCTAAGCTAGCCCCCTGGAAAGAGAAGCTACAGCTGTAGCTGCAGGCCAGTCAGCGTTGGGAAGGACCAGGAAAAACAGCAACTATAATGGACTGTTTCCACCAGCGACCAAATAGCTGCTGGTCAGTAAATACGCAGGAACACCACAAGCGGGAAGACGCATTGATAAATATGTTTATTGAGACCAGAATGTAAACACGACTATGTAATTCGATAGCCTTCAAAAAGTTCAGTGCTTCACTCGAACCAAATTACAACCCTAATTTACAAAATAAAACTAAAACTAACACTGAAACTAATAAAAACTAAACTAAAACTAAGTATTTTAAAACAAAAACGAATAAAAACTAGCAAAACTGCTCTAAAAATGAATTAAAACTAACTGAATTTGAAAAAAAAATAAATTAAAAACTAAAACTAATGGAATATCCAAAACTATTATAACCCTGCAAGGTAGTCATCTAACAGGGTTCAAATGTTTGTCATAAACACTGATAAAAGTTTGTTTTTGTTCTGATCAGGTTTCAGTGACTGTTCTCAGGCAGACAGACCATGGCATCATTAACAGCCAGTACTAACTGTTATGTTTTTCAGGGTCCAGTCCATACAGCAATGACACTTTCTCTGTTGACTGGAGACGTTTGGCATGTTTTGCACCTAAATTGTAATCTAGGAGCGAAACATTGTTTAAAGCAAAACCTTTCAGTTCCAAATTTGCAGTCAACACCTTTATGCCCTCCCAGAGGGATTTAATTAGTAGTTTTGTGATCTCAGTTCTCTCCATCTTGCCCCCCCCCCTTCCATTAATATCAAGTGTGTAAGATGTTAAAGAGCAAAGGTCCTATGTGAAATAGATTTAAATGTTTCAAGAATCCTAAGAAAGTGTTAATATTTGAAGTTGAAGTCCACCATCTTGTATTATGCATCTCCATCAAAAAGATGGGTGAAACAGCACCAAGTGAAAAGACTGATATAATCATGTGTTTGCACTTGACAGCTTGGTATATATGCAGCCTTTTCACTTACCAGCCAACACATTAGGGGTTCAGTCAACACCCTCCAAACCTTACACCTGGATTGCTACCAACCAGACTTATATGATAAAGGGATGGACATACTTAAAGTGCAGCCTCAAAAGAAAGTCTGCCACTTAAGATTTTCTTTTCCTCGTGCAGCCTTTCCCTCTTCAGTTAGGTGTAAATTAGTGTTCAGATGCTGTGTGTTGAACAAACAAATCTTGTGACTCAGGCTGATTGGGGCTTTGCTATTTTAAGGTATTGCACTGTGCACCTGAATTTAACAAGAGCAGGTTACTGTTGGACTTGGCTCTCACTTAAAACACTTGAAAATAAAGAGGCAAAGACAGAAGGCCGTCTATGATGATGAGAACTCACCATGCATGTTTTGTATGCATTTATGCACACAAGCTTAAAATGGATCAATAGCCATCAGGTGCATGAGATTCAAGTGCAACACCACCCACTGTGAAATCCTCTTAAAGCTCCTGATAATTCAAGTAATCTGGAAGAGGCTCTGTGTTGTGTGTGTGTCTGGTCCATGTGCCTTGTCTCTTACAATAGTTTTCTTCCAAGGTATCACATGCCCCACTCAATCTAAGTGCTTAAAGTGTGCTGTGCATGAGATAGGTGAGAAGGAAACAAGGTGAGACAGAGAGAGACATAGATTATCAGACACACACGCTTTAATGGAAGTATGACCTTTAAAAAAAAAAAAAATCATTTAGTCAAACCTTATGTTTCACTTCTTTCTGTCTGACTAACAGTTATTGATATAAACTCCTTTTTATATGGACTGTAACGTGGCACACCTCACAATTTTAACACAGAACCACATAAGAAGTTTTCTTTTTTAAATTGTGAATTCACAGTGAGTTTAATGGACAAACAAAGTGAAAGTGAAACACTTGTGCCAAGATTTGAAAAAAATCCCCCAAAACACGCAAGAAACTTATTTTTCAAAGAGTGGAATGGATTTATTTAGTTACTGTACAGGCTGATTGGCAAAACTCTTCACTAATGAACAACTACAATAATATTACAGCTTGAGTAATCTCTTTCTGATCCATGCTATATCAGGGGAGAGTGTAAAACCCATCAGATCATTGATTTGTTATGTTCCCAGCTCTCCTCTGATGTTCAGAAATGTAGCGACATTCCAAGATTTAATCAATCATTTAACTTTGCTCAAAACTGTTTTATTATACTAATTGCACTGATTGCAAAACTACAAAAGTGATGCACAGCTTTTTATGAACTAGCATTTATTTTTGAAGCCTGTTATAACAAGACAGCACAGTTTCCAGCGACAGCATGCAGTTCTTTTTTTTTTTAACAAAGGCAACTTTTATGCCGCCTTAGCACCTACCTACATGTGAAAAAAAAGGAAGCACATCCTCTTTCACTTCTAAGACCTTAAGTACCACGAAAAAAATGCATAAAACCTTTAGAACCAGTATTTGCTCAGTCACTAATGTAAAATGAGCCTTAATGAAATGGTTTGTATGAGCACCTTTAGAGAAAATTACAATTATATTCTGTGTGATTTGGGGTTAGGGTTAGCCTCTGAAGTCTCAGTGCCTCACATCGTTGGTTTTGACTCTCAGTCATCCAGGTCACGATCATCCTCAAGGGCTTCAATCAAAGGCAACTGGACTTCTTTTCTTAGTGCTTGAAGACATTTTACTTTCCTTCCAGGAAACTTCATCGGTCCAAAGTCTCTTACATTATCATCAAAGAACCCTCTTTACATTGTCGCTACAGTGTGTGTGTATATATATATATATATATATATATATATATATATATATATATATATATATATATATATATAATAAAATATATTTATTTTATTATTTTTTGCTAAAGTTTGAAAGAAATGTAGTTCACAAGAACTTTTCATCTAATCCTCTTGGACAAATAAAATTCAGAGAATGTGGTGAATATTACTTCATACACCTTTCAGAGAGAAGGAGAAAATGAGTGGAATGTTTGAGGAAAATGTGGCACAAAATAGAGATAATGTGAGATAAAGACCGATGTAGAAGCTTGTGAAACAGATCTATAGGCAACTTGATGATAAATATTGAGCAGGTGAGATCTAAGGAACGAGCAGAAAACAGACACCATGGATTGGAGGCCGAACAGATTAGACTCAACAACACTTGGAACGGTTTGATGTTGAATAGGACCTGGCTAATGAATTTCAAAGACATAACATTGAGCAGGCAGTGTGGTCAGAACTTCCTCTTATCTGTACCCTGTGCTGCTGTTCTCCTAGGAGCCTACCGCTCAGTAAAAGGCGGAGCCAGTGATCAATAACCAGGAGAAAAGCGGCCGTAAGCCTTGATGTTAATTAGTGCAGGGTTAGAGCAGATTAGCTCGCACCTGCGGCCCTATCTCACCCTTTCTCAAACAACAACTGCCTCTCTGTCAGGCCTCTAAGAAGCGCAGGCTTCAGCATAATTCAAGGCTATAATGTTAGTATGTGTATGAAGACTCTCCTCACATCTTGTTCACCATTTGTCCCATTGAGGGAAAATCAAGCTTTCATCACCTGGAAAACCAAAATCAAAGAAGTGAAAACATTCTATCGAATGAGAAGGGGAAGGTTCTCTGAAGATGGTTTTGGAGGGGCTGATAAATGACAATACTACTTTGAAATTAGCTCATGTGGAAACTTTGGGATTATTTGTTAATCTTTGTGACTGTAGTCAGGTCCTGTAAACATGCAGAGTTCAGGGAAAGGTGAAGAAGTGGAGTCCGTGGGGAGATTAGTACGCTTCGTTGCTGACAATGTGTGTGCGCGCGAGTGTGTGAATGTGCGTGAGTTTGCATGCAGGCGAGACAAACAGCACTCTAGTGTTGTGAACTGACAGCTGCTATAAATAGAAAATACCTGGGCCTTTTTATAAGCATCCACCATTGTTTTAGTCTAAAACCATCAACATGATTATCATAATTTTCAAATGAATTTGATGTACATAATAGTTTTTTTTTTTTTTTTTTTTTTTTTTTTTTATCCATTGATAAAATCAAATGCAATATATCACAACAACATGCACCGGTCTCTATCATTTACTTAAAGTTTTTTTCATCACTTTGTCATAATAAAGTTTTTACAGTTTTTTTTTTTTGGAGGTTTCACATGTCAAAATCAATGTGACATGTAATAATGTCAAACAAATTCATTTTTCAGCACCATGGTATCATCTCTATCATTTACTTAAAGTTTTTTTCATCACTTTTTGTTCAGGATATTTTGGGAGGTTCATAAATGTCATTGTCGTGTCACAGTGTAAGTAGACTCCACCCATAATGTTATAAAGGGGTTTACTTCAGTTCATTAGCCTGAAATTAACCAACAATGCTGTCCAGCTGGTGTGTGTGTGACAATGAGCACACCATGTTGGTTTAGGTGGTACAATTAAAAATGGTAAACTGCTGGAAGGTGAATTAAAATTTGAATATCTGCAGGGATTTGTAATTTAACATCTAAGCAGTTTAGTTTGCTTAAATCAAACACTGATCCATGTGCCCTTTTAATGTGGTTCCTCTGAGCTGGTTTCCTTTAGTTTCCCCAGTATCTTCAAACTGAAATCAGTATCATTTTCTCACGGCTTTGGAACCTAATTTCATACAATTTATCATTGTTTATGTATTTTTTAAATTCATTTATGAAAGTCAATATGTTAATAAATGGTTAAATAAAGACCTAACAGTACATAGTCAGTCATATCTTAAAGAGAATATGTTTTGTTGTATTATTAATTGTACTAACAGATCATTGTCACTGTTTGTGTTTTGGCCTGGAAGAAGCAGCACAAGCAGCACCTGTGCTAACTGTGTCAACTAAACTTAGCGATGATTTCTGACGTCATCACTAAAACAACATTTGAAACAGGAGGTCCCACCGTGGACAGCCACCAGCAGCTCTGGCATGTCTTGGCTAAAGGGGCCACAGCAGATAATTTCAGGACCTTTCCAAGCAAGTTCTTGGAAACAACTTGCTGGGACATGCAGTCACCCCAGCCCACGACCTGTAGGTACGCTAGTTCTCACTTTAACTCTTGTAGCACTTGTTTTGGTATGGGGTGCCGAATGTAAAAACTTGATTACAGTTTTCAAACTGATATATTTTCAATATGTAGCTCATTTTCTTCACATTTAGCTCATTTTACACACATTTGAGACATAAATTATTTAAAATGTTAAATCTAAATGTTAAATGTTAAATGTTAAATTTAAATATTAAATCTAAATCTTAAATTAAATCTAAATCTAAATAATAAATCTAAATCTAAATGTTAAAAAATCTAAATATTAAATCTAAATAAATAAATATTAAATCTAAATCTAAATGTTAAATATTAAATCTAAATATGAAATCTAAATCCAAATGTTAAATGTTAAATCTAAATATTAAATCTAAATCTAAATGTTAAATCTATAAATAATGTTAAATTTAAATCTAAATAAATAAATCTAAATTAAATCTAAATCTAAATCTTAAATCTAAATCTAAATCTAAATATTAAATCTAAATAAATCTAAATCTAAATCTAAATCTAAATCTAAAAAATTAAATCTAAATTAAATCTAAATCTAAATGTTAAATCTTAAATCTAAATATTAAATCTAAATCTAAATGTTAAATCTTAAATTAAATATTAAATCTAAATCTAAATGTTAAATCTAAATCTAAATGTTAAATGTTAAATCTAAATATTAAATCTAAATCTAAATGTTAAATCTATATCTAAATGTTAAATCTATATCTAAATGTTAAATGTGTCGCCGAGTGTAAAGCGGGTTATTTAGAGGATTTACAAATGTCCCATGCCCCGTAAAGTCTCACAGCCGCACAACCACGCCCACACCACTGCTTAGGATCAATGGGAAGAGGGCTTGAGGGAGAGTCGGGACTCGAACATGGCTGCCTCCCTGCCTGTGGAAGACATTGAACGGGCGGTGTTGGCGGGTGTGCAGGCTGCACTTCAAGCGGTTGTTCAGCGGTACCGGCCCATCTACCAAGGCAGGGAGGGAGGCAGCCATGTTCGAGTCCCGACTCTCCCTCAAGCCCTCTTCCCATTGATCCTAAGCAGTGGTGTGGGCGTGGTTGTGCGGCTGTGAGACTTTACGGGGCATGGGACATTTGTAAATCCTCTAAATAACCCGCTTTACACTCGGCGACACATTTAACATTTAGATATAGATTTAACATTTAGATATAGATTTAACATTTAGATTTAGATTTAATTTAGATTTAACATTTAACATTTAGATTTAGATTTAGATTTAATTTAGATTTAATATTTAATTTAAGATTTAACATTTAGATTTAGATTAATATTTAGATTTAAGATTTAACATTTAGATATAGATTTAACATTTAGATTTAGATTTAGATTTAGATTTAGATTTAGATTTAGATTTGATTTTAGATTTAATATTTAGATTTAATTTAGATTTAGATTTAGATTTAGATTTAGATTTAACATTTAGATTTAGATTTATATTTAGATTTAAATTTAACATTTAGATATAGATAACATTTACATATAGATTTAACATTTAGATTTAGATTTAATATTTAGATTTAACATTTAACATTTGATTTAGATTTAATATTTAGATTTAATATTTAACATTTAGATTTAGATTTAAATTTAGATTTAGATTTAGATTTAACATTTAGATTTAGATTTAATATTTAGATTTAACATTTAACATTTAGATTTATATTTAATATTTAGATTTATATTTAACATTTATATTTAGATTTAACATTTAGATTTAGATTTAATATTAAAATTTAACATTTAACATTTAACATTTAGATTTAACATTTTAAATAATTTATGTCTCAAATGTGTGTAAAATGAGCTAAATGTGAAGAAAATGAGCTAAATATTGAAAATATATCAGTTTGAAAACTGTAATCAAGTTTTTACATTCGGCACCCCATATGTTTTGGATGTCTTTTTAGTAGCAACACCTGAAATGAGAACAGATGAATGAAAAGCATCATAGGTGTACATGCGCTAAGCCAGCCAAGCTGAAACAGCTACCTGATGACTGAAATACTTTGGACATGTTCCAGCCAGCTTCCAGGACTGCTCATTCTGCTCAGTTGTAACATGTCGCTGTGCGGCATAAAGGTGAAAGAGGCTTAAAAAGCACGCTTTAGAAAACCGATGGATGACCGATGGATGACATCCAGTTCTTCTATTCAGACTATGAAAGTGACATACACACGTGGACAAAATTGTTGGTACCCCTCAGTTAAAGAAGGAAAAACCCACAATTCTCACTGAAATCACTTGAAACTTACAAAAGTAACAATAAATAAAAATTTATTGAAAATCAAATAATCAAAATCAGCCATCACTTTTGAATTGTTGATTAACATAATTTAAAAAAAAAACAAACTAATGAAATAGGGCTGGACAAAAATGATGGTACCCATAACTTAATATTTTGTTGCACAACCTTTTGAGGCAATCACTGCAATTAAACGATTTCTGTATTTGTTAATGAGCGTTCTGCAGCTGTCAACAGGTATTTTGGCCCACTCCTCATGAGCAAACTGCTCCAGTTGTCTCAGGTTTGATGGGTGTCTTCTCCAAATGGCATGTTTCAGCTCCTTCCACAGATGTTCAATGGGATTCAGATCTGGGCTCATGGAAGGCCACTTTAGAATAGTCCAACGCTTTTCTCTCAGCCATTCTTGGGTGTTTTTGGCTGTGTGTTTTGGATCGTTGTCCTGTTGGAAGACCCATGACCTGCGACTGAGACCAAGCTTTCTGACACTAGGCAGCACATTTCTCTCCAGAATGCCTTGATAGTCTTCAGATTTCATTTTACCTTGCACACATTCAAGACACCCTGTGCCAGATGCAGCAAAGCAGCCCCAAAAACATTACTGAGCCTCCTCCATGTTTCACCGTAGGGACAGTGTTCTTTTCTTCGTATGCTTGGTTTTTGAGTCTATGAACATAGAGTTGATGTGCCTTACCAAAAAGCTCCAGTTTGGTCTCATCTATCCAAAGGACATTCTCCCAGAAGCTTTGTGGCTTGTCAACATGCATTTTTGCAAATTCCAGTCTCGTTTTTTTATGATTTTTTTCAGCAGTGGTGTCGTCTGCCATGAAGTCCACTTTGGCTCAAACAACGACGAATGGTGCGATCTGACACTGATGTACCTTGGCCTTGGAGTTCACCTTTAATTTCTTTGGAGGTTGTTCTGGGCTCTTTGGATACAATTCGAACGATCCATCTCTTCAATTTGTCATCAATTTTCCTCTTGCGGCCACGTCCAGGGAGGTTGGCTACTGTCCCGTGGGTCTTGAACTTCTGAATAATATGAGCCACTGTTGTCACAGGAACTTCAAGCTGTTTAGAGATGGTCTTATAGCCTTTACCTTTAAGATGTTTGTCTATAATTTTTTTTCGGATGTCCTGGGACAATTCTCTCCTTCGCTTTCTGTTGTCCATGTTCAGTGTGGTACACACCTTTTCACCAAACAGCAAAGTGACTACTTGTCTCCCTTTAAATAGGCAGACTGACTGATTATGAGTTTAGAAACACCTGTGATGTCAATTAAAGGACACACCTGAGTTAATCATGTCACTCTGGTCAAATAGTTTTCAATCTTTTATAGAAGTACCATCATTTTTGTCCAGCCCTATTTCATTAGTTTGTTTTTTTAAATAATTATGTTAATCAACAATTCAAAAGTGATGGCTGATTTTGATTATTTGATTTTCAATAAATTTTTATTTATTGTTACTTTTGTAAGTTTCAAGTGATTTCAGTGAGAATTGTGGGTTTTTCCTTCTTTAACTGAGGGGTACCAACAATTTTGTCCACGTGTGTAGTTAAAATACAAAGTCTTCCGACTTTAAGAAACATTAAGGCTGTAGTTTAGAGACAGCATGTTGAGATGCATGGCTGCTCAAATTTAAATTGTACAAGACCTACTTATGTACAGTACAACACTTTCTGTTAACCAGCAAAAAAAATCCACAAATTTTGACAGACATTTATAATAAGTCATAAAGTTTTCCACTACACTGTAAAAGTGAATTGTTCACCTTTATACAATTTTTGTAGGTTTGCTGAACAAAAACGATTTTTCTCCCTTGCATGAGAGCAACTGCTTCTATTATGGCACGGCAATAGCAACTGAGTTTTTGTTCTACACCGCTGTGGATGCTGTGCTACTTAAAGTTTTTCTTTTCAGCACATGGTTATGAGTAACCATGACAACAGGAAAGCTATTTACATATGTAAGTAACTGATTGAGTTTTCCAAAGCCCAACCAGGGCTATAAATTAGACCCCAAATCCAGATGAGTTGAAAGTTAAGAACTGGGAGAAGGAACTTTAAACCATTTTTTTCTCTAAATTGTCATATGACATGTGAGATCACTGCCACAGTAAATGGAAGAGCTTAGCATGTTCAAGAAGACACTAGGGGCTGCTGGGAGATAAAAACGAACTTGTTTAGACTGCAGAATTCTGTTACGTTTTATCTACCTACCTACCTTAAAGCATTTCCCAAGAAAAAATACAGATAGTTCACCACAAGGTGAGGCCTATAAGCACCATTTAAAGGTTTTGAGAAGAGAAAAGCCAGATTAGACTTTGAAAAAGCATCTTTAAAAGAACAGAACAAAACAATTTGCAGTGGAAATGATGAATCGGTCATCTTTTATCAATCTAGCACCAAAGGCATCCTTATCTTATGTAACATACTCCGTCTTCTTTGAAATGCCCTCGCTTTTAGATTTGCTCTAATTATTATTATGATTTTTTTTTCCAGACAATTAATACATGATATCAAAATATATCCTCTGAAGAAAGATATTCTGCAGTCCTGAAATGGCAGAACGAGTCATGTCATAGCCACTGATGTTGACAAGCTGTGTGTAATTGTAAAGCTACAGTCGGTATCGGTTCAAAGCTCCTCACCCAGGCAAATTGCACGCAGTTTCAGATGCTTTCTTCTCCCAGGTGCATGTACTCGGGTACTTGCATATTCCCTGGTGACCAGGGCTGGACTGGGACCAAAAAATGGCCCGGGCATTTTTGATCCCTGGCGGCCCACCATACACCGGGGATCAAAAATGCCGGTTATTTATACGATATGCGGAAGCACATGCTGCATGTTGTATACTATGTGCACATAGTGAAGTTTCAAAAATTAAAATAAAGTGGTGTTAGTGTCACTAGTGTTACTCATGTCTACCAATTATTTATCATGCATTTCAGCAAAGCAATGTTACACTAATATTTTAACACACTTAACACTGTAAATTGGACACCAAATCTACTCAAAGCATTATTTGACAACAAAGACTAAACCACACACACACACACACACACACACACACACACACAAACAGGTGATCACCTCCAAATAGCTATTCTGACCTCAATCTCGCCCTGCTGCTGGGTCTCATCTCTCTCCTCCTCCTCATCCTCCTCCTCCTCCTTCTCCCTCTCGTCGTCCGCTTCTTCTCCAACAACCACCTGTTCACTCGACGTCTCCGCGGCCGACGGCCCCGCGGCCCCCGCCCCCGAGCTTGTGGTTGAAAACATTTCCGTGATTTTGGCACATTTTGCTGCATCCACTTTTAATTTTTTTTGTCTCCGTTCTCTGAGCTTTTCTGCTCCTCCCTTTCGCTTTTGTGCTTTTTTCTCCATTTCCATACTCATCCACGAGCCACCACACTCTCCGGTCAGGCCAAACGGCAAAATTTGGTCAGGAGGGATGGGAGGGGCGGGCCAACGAGAGCTGAGAAATTTCATTGGACTAGCCCAATGTCCGTCAAGAAAATCAACCAATGGGCCACTTCGTGTCTTCGCAAGGCCCCGCCCCGCCTCCACCCCCTCCCTTCAGCAGAAAATAACGTTCATACAGCGTTCACATCAGCGCAGCACTGGAGCGCTTGTCTGATTAGCTGTCATAGCTGTCAGTGTCTCTTTCTTGAGTTTGTTGAGTGTGTGTCGTTGTCGCCCCCCCCCCCCCCCCCTCGGAGATTTTTATGAGCCGACTACCTGCCCGTTACCGTCGCGGTCAATAAAAACTATATACTTTTTTTTTTTTTTATGACAGACCTCGGCCGGCCCACAGATGTGCGTCGGCCCACCGGGCATTGCCCGGTACGCCCGATGGCCAGTCCATGCCTGCTGGTGACCATCAAACACCACTTTCAGTGTTTTCAAATTCTGTTGACCCTATCATATCCAGTCAGCCATCCATGCATACATCTAAAGTCACATTAATCTCATTCAGTCTCCTGGTCAAATCACAATGTTTTAGGAAAACTGAAACAAAATGAAAAAAAGTTTTTTAGGTTCTGCACCTGTGAATGACAAACATGTCAATCTTTATTTTAAGGCTTTGCAGGAACATTCTTGTGCAGCAACAGCAACACAGCATTTCAAGTATGTGTTGATCAGTCCTGCACATCACCTTGGAGTAAGTTTTTTGCTCATTTAACTCTTAGATGTCCGTGGGTTTGCTTTGATATACAGCTCGTTTCAGCCCCTTACACAATATTTCAGTTAGATTAAGGTCAAGACTTTGACTTGAGTATTTCAAAACATTAACTTGACTCTTCTTTAACCATTCTTTGGCAGAGTGGCTTATGTGCTTAGGGTAGTTGTCCAACTGCATGACCCACTTTCTGTTGAGATTCAGTTCACAGTCAGATGTCCTGACAGTTTCCGTTAGAATTTCATGCTGCCATTCAGAGATCATTCTTGCATCAAAGATGACAGCCTTCTGGCTTTTTAACATGATCCTAGGAAACTTCAGTCATGTGACAATATTCTTTTCACTGAGTGATGGCTTCCTCTTTGCATTCCCATCATAAACAGCATTCTTGTTCAGTGTTCATCTGATCACTGACTTATGAACACAACTGTTAATCAATGTGAGAATGGAAGTTTGTTGCTTTAAAGTTATCCACAGATTCTTTGTAACCTCACAGACATCTTACTGTCTTGGTCTTTGAGTGAACTTTATTGCAAGGCCACTTCTGGGAAAGGTAATATCAGTCTCGATAATAAGCTTAATAATACTTTTTTTTCCTTTTTCCCTGATTCTATTCAAACTTCTAAATCAGGCCCACCCATTCCTACCCATTTATGCCATTAGATTTTTCCCACCATTTTCATAAAACTAAGGGCCCGGTCTTCCGCCAAACCTCCTAAAGCCACTATTAAGGGATAGCGGTTAGCGCGAGGGGCGTTCCCCCTGTATTATACTTAGGAAATGTAAATCGAAGAAATATTCATGACAAGGACTGGTATCTGATTAACATTTTGCTGGCAGCTTAAAAAAAAAGCCATTACAAGGAAATGGCACAACGAAGACCCACCTACTTGCAGTAACTGGCTGGATATCATTGATGAGATGTACGTTATGGAGAGACTCACACATATTATAAGACTACAACAAATAATACGGGAAGACAGATGGGAAAAATGGACTATCTATAAATACCATCATACAGAATGAATGCTAACAAATGCTACTGACACTACTACTACTGTTTTATGTGTATTGTATTATTAAAGTGAAAAAATTAATAAATCATGAGTAAAAAAATAAAAAATAAACCAATCAGCGCGTCAGTATACCCATTGCCTTTAAGAGCAGGTTACGCTACCCGCAAACCGCTATGGAGCGTCTTTTCATCCAGCAGCTCTCATGCGCAGCTCGTCTGGGACTCTGCTGTAGAGCTTCCTCCTCTTCCTCCTCCTCCTCCTCTGCACTGATATATACATAAAAATATTTTTACACAGCCAATTCCTATCGGCAACCTGAAAAGTCCCAGATAGTTGGTGCACTCCCAGTAAACACGGCCAGGCAGAGCCACGGGAACATATTTCACAGCAGGGGGTGCTGGAAGTCTGAGACAGCTGTAGAACAAATTAAAATACTGTAGAAAGAATCATCGGATGTGCATTTAACGATCACGAACAATTATTGTTCCTGTCCCTCCTCGACCACCAACAGTTTCAGACATATCGGAAATAAATTCCCGCATCCAACCTTTTCCAGCTTGACACCAGAGCCACGGAGCTCTATTTGATGATCTGACCTGTTTAAAAGCAGAAGTGACTGTGATGTAGGCCATGACGGATTTTGAGGGGAAATGTCCCAAAGATCTCCTTGGTTTCCTCCACAGCAGACATCTGAATGAGATCATGCCACAGCTGTACAGACTGACGTGTCTGGCTGTGACTATTCCCACATCCACCACAACTGCTGACCAGACATCCTCTTGACCTCAAGGGAAATAAAAAAGTTGTACAAAAAATGTGCTTGTGTCGCAGAAAAAAAAGGAAAAAAAAAGTGTTTGCTCTTTTAACAGGAAGACATCTGCCTCAAGCGATTGGGGTTGAGGGGACAGAAAGTAAGAAATAATTTCCAGATCAAAGAGGAGAAGAACCGTCCAGCAGAAACAGAAAGGAAGCATGGCTCTTATTTTTCCATCAAGCAAGAAACAGCTCATTATAAAAATGTATGTGGAGGTCAAACACCTAATATGTAAAAAAGACAAAAATTGGCTAAATAACTGCATTGGAATCTCATTGGAAAATAAAAATAAAAGTAAAGGTATCCTGAAAATAAAACTGTGAACATGGAAACACCTTTTTGTGGTTTTTAGTAGTACGCCTTCATTTGCCTATGAAGGTAATTTTATGAATAGAATTAAATTATGTAGGTGGCACAGCAGCTGTAAATCATTCCTACCTAACCAATGATGCTGTGAAAGGATTTTATCTCCACAGTCTCCTTCATGTGCCTTTGAAGGACTTTATATGGCCTAACCTGCTGCCCTCATCACTGACTTTATTGAAATCACCTTTCTAACCTGAGCCATTTCTAATCATCTCAACAACTTCAATGATATTGAAGAGAAATATAAGTAGGCTATTGATCAAAAATATGACAGCAGTTTGAGTATCACCTTCACAAAATCCATCACCTATATAATTCTAACCTATATGGACTGCACATAACAATGATCACAATGTCAAATCACAATTTGTCTGTAATATCTTCATGCAGCCTAATGAAAATAGTTAACATTCACACAGAAGATAATGAATAACTGTCTAAATTTATTAACAACTGAAGTGAACGACTGACTGAACAAAGCCTGGTTGTAAGCCTGGTCTTGACCAGACGAGCTCCATAGAATAAACCTCCATGGTAGCTTTTGCAACCCCTGCTTTCATGCAACCAAATCAAGGCTACATTTAGCCAGGATAACTGACATATCCCGACTTAATCCCTCATCTTGCTTTGTGTAAGAGCCCTCTGATCTCTCACCAGCTGAAAACATTTGGTGCATCATGAAATGAAAAATATAAAAGATCCAGGACTGTTGAACAGCTCAAGTTTCATATCAGACAAGAATGATAAAAACTATCTTGAAAAGTTTTCCAAAACTCCATCAACTGGCTTCCTTAGTTTCAAGACTCTAGAAGAACAGGAGATGCTACAAAGTGGTAAACATCACCCTATCCAAACCTTTTAAGACACGTTGGCTGCCATCAAATTCAAAATTAGTCTATTCTTTTTTATGCCACATTTTCTAAGTTTAAACATTTGATATGTTTAATCTGCTCCACTGTGAACAAACCATGGGTTCATGAAATATGGAAATGAATTGTATTCTCTTTTTATTTACATTCTACAGTGTTGCAACTGTTTGGAATTTGGGTTTTTGTTCAGGTTTTCAACATGTCTTTTTTTTTTAACTCTTTTTTTTCTCTTTAATGTGTACACAACTCATTTTTGGGCTTGATTTTTAAAGATCTATTAAAGAGGATCCCATATTGCAGGTGTGATTTAAACAGTTTGTGTAGTTCTTGTCTCCAGCAGCTTTGGCAGGAATGGAAGCCTCTTGTCAACTTGGGAAAGATCCTGCACGTTTTTCAAAGCAGAACGCTCAACCTAGTTGGATAAGGAACATCACTGCGCAGCTATTTTCAGGACTTTGCAAAGATGCTCAACTCGGTTTGGGTCTACACTCTGACTGGGCCACTTCAGGGCACTTCCTGTTTTTTGTAGTATGTCTCAGGTTGTTGTCTTGGTAAAATGTAAATTTACCTCAGTCTGAGATCATGTACACATTTAAAGAGGGTTTCACCAAAGCAATGTTTTTGGATCTATTTTAACCTCCACCTTGACTTTTTTTGGAGCCTGAATGGGTCCCTATGTAGTGGTGCTGTCAACAATAACACAGCTGCCATGTTTCAGGTATCGCAGCACTATGAGATTGGACCTGCCCCGGATAAAATGCTGTACCTGAAGCATAAATCATGACAGTAAGCAGTACAGGTTATTGGGAGAAGACGCCTCGCGGCTACTGACAACACTATAGATATACCTCAGCCTTTCATGAATATGCAGCAATGGGCTGTTTGTAGTTTGTCCAAAAGAAATATGGCAACCCATCTAAGCACATTTGACTACTACCAGTGTAGGAAAGTATGTTTTGCCAGTGATTATAGTTTTAAGGACATTGTATGTCCTAACCACCAGTAAAATAACTGCAACTGTCCAGATATTTCCCCTTGGAGTTGTAATTACCAAACCAGTAACTCTGAGACAACACAGCTTTGTTGCTGTGTTTGGGTCTGGAAATTTCTCATTCAGTGAGCTGTTCAGATTTGTGGGATTCTGTGACATCACAGATCCAAGTCAGAGTAGACTTATCCTCCCTCGTCGCTGTCAACTCCACCCACAACTTCACATCATATTGCATTTTCTGTACCTCTGAGGTAGGATAAAATAAAGCTGTCGAACAAAATCTCTAATGAGGTAGAAGAGGAGGATGGAGTGGACAGTCGGATCTGGGTTTATGGGTTAGTCTCAGTACCCTGCAAATTGAAGTGTCTTACAAAATTACATAATTTCATGGGCCCCCAAGACAAATTATAAGGCTGTGTTATGTTGGAGCTTTTGGAATTGGTTCTCTCTTCTGACACAAATTTTGCTCTCATGCACAGAAATTTTTTTTTCTAATAATTTGTCTCCTTTAAATATGAAAATCCACCTCACAAACGATGTGTTAGAAGATGATGCAGAGGCAGCACTGTGAGATCTGACAAAATCTCCTCAGGAAGTCACCTGACTGAATGATCTGCTCTCCTCTTCCGCAAGAGGCTTTAAGTTTTTTATGTGTTTTTGGTGCAAAAAACAAATCCATGAATCAGGTGTAGGAAGCTGAGGGTAATTAGGTGGTAATGCAGTACCTGATTTTTTAGCTTTCACTGAAAACAGTTGACTCCACTTGAACATATAAATGAGCCTGCTAATCACAGATGTTTACAACCTTTTGCCAGTTACAGATATTTATTATTGGTTAATTTGATTAACCAATAATAAATGTCTGTCAGGTGGAATACTTGGAGAGCTCCCGCAAGAGAAAAATAATCTATTAACCGGAAGGCTTTTGGTCTGACAAGAACCTTTCCACTTCCATGATTTTATCCTTCCCCACTGCATTCATGAATGAGCTGCAGGATTTGGAAGTGAGGTTTTCTGCTCTTTGGCAGCCTCGCTCACATAAGCTCCAAAACTCACTGCGTCACACAACTAAGATTTCTCTTAAGTGCCTCTCCATGTACTTTTTCCTGAAGACAAATGGAACTTGGTTGTACCTCATCTTCTATGGAAGCCCCAGTAATAGAAAAGAAAACGGCCGAGTCTAAATATGACAGGGGCAACGGCATAAAATAACAGACCGAGTTTCTTTGTTGTAGACAAATATATGATTTTGGGTGCGAATTTTTGACTCAAGTTTTGAACCACAACAGCAATAAAAAAATGTTGCATCAGTATTTTTTTTTTTTTTTTGCTGATCACCAGTGTGGCTCAACAGCAGTGTTTATGGTGCTGCAATGATGTGTGGACTAAAACATCTATTATAAGAGTTGAAGTTACGGTTGTCATATGAACTAACTTGAAGAGATTCCCCCCCGAGACACCAAAGATTGTATCTGAATATGTGCACTGTTCTCTCTTTCACGCACATAGCATATTAAGTGTGAGACAGCTCTTTTATAACTGCCATCACATTTACATAGCAGCTTAATCTGAGTAGTTCCTGGCCTCCATCTCTCAAGTTACCACTGAACCACTTTAACAATGTTAGTCAAGCCAGTAAATGAATATAAACATGTGAGGGTTATTCAGCCTCGAGGATGCACAGTGTTTCCAAACCTCATGGCTAGAACCCCCACATGCATTCTTAAGAAACATCTGGGCCTTTTACAGGATGTCAAACAGCAAAGGAAACCAGAGAGAAGAACCTTCAGAAATTCTGTAATGTTTCTGTGAATAAACTGTGATCTTTGTGCATTTGTTTTTCTTTTAAAAGCTACCATCCCAACCCGTTTCAGTCTGTTACAGGTCTCAAATTTCAGTAATGGAAACAACTGAAAAGAAACATGAAATATCTTGAGTTTATATTGTCTACAGACATAATCATTGAGATAGTTGTTGGAATTATTGTTTAATACAGGAAATAATTGCCTGCTTCTTAAACTGATTAAAGCCAAATATAAAGCCAGTGTTCAATAGTTTCCAAGTTGACATTGCTGGGACAGGTTGAACACAACTTTTAGAAAAAAGTGGGCGGATCCCCACACATGAAGTACGCTTCCCTCTAAACAATCTGACCAAACACAAGCCACCTATGTTAAATGTTGGTTTTCACTTCAGACTGTCTCCATTGTCAGCACCAAAATAACTGACTCTGATCCGAATACTCAGCTCATCTCAGCTCTAACTATTATATGACTTCCAGGGACACTCAAATATGAATTTTCTCAAACTGGTACATTCAAAGAAAAGAACCAGAGTGAAAGACTGTCTGATGTGTCCCCCTTGGAGCAGAAAAAGGCCCAACTGGGATACAAAGCTAAATGCTGACATCTACTGTTCACTTCAGGTACATACAGGAAACTTCCTCTTCAGTTGAGGAAAAAGATGTGAACGCTTACATAGAAAAATGCAGTCAGCCTGTGTCCATTTAGTGTTTTAATAATGATATTTTATATAAATGCATTGGCAATATTATTAGAATACACCACAGGAAATTGTGCATATCATCAGTAGACAGTGAAGATGTAAAAATTATGTTTTTAAATGATTTCTTTCATTTTTTTTAATCAACTTTTAAATTTAGATTATAACAAAACAGTTCTTAGAAAAAAACAAAACACACACACTGAGAGGTATAAAAATGCATCATGAATAACAGGTGACATAATCAGACTGATGTCATACTTAACATTGTCAATTAGCATGAGAAGTGAAAAATGTTGATTGTATCCTCTAGTTCAACAGCAAACTCTCAACACTTGACTTAATCTCTGTAACATTTGGTTGAGATGCACTTGAGGTTTAAAGCAAGCATTTGGTCATGGTTGTGTAAACAGTGTGAAAAAGGCACGAAGATGATGTCTCTACATCTGTTCACTTGGGTAGAAAGAGAAAAAGAGGAATTATGTATCCATAGGCACAACAAACAATGTGTTGTTTTTGTTCTACAGTGTCATTTGAAAAACACACAATTTCTAAACATAAAGTTCTACCACCATCTAATCTGAATGAAAAATATATTTTTCTATGCAAACAACTATAAGCCATGTGCTTCCCTTTCTTTTATCAAGCTACAAGGCTCCTGCTCATTGCTAAGCAGGAAATGTGAAAAACACAAAGTCCTACTACAACCTCGTTCCCGTTAGTGAGCTAGATATTCAAGTATTAAGAGACCCATCTCAAAAATTTCCCAAATAAGCAAAATTATTTACAATTCTCCCTCGACAAAGCATTAACATTTAGACAGGTTTTGAGACCATTATTTGGAGAACAGTGATCAAATCCCACAGCTTTGGATTGCAGTCAAATGTAGTCAAATTCACCAACTGCTGTCAAAAAGGTCAGACTGGTGGGTTTTAAAAGCCCTCTGACTCATGTGGTGCCAGTGCTGGAGGCAGCGTAATTCCACATGGACCCTGGAAATGGTACCTGTGCCATAAAACACACACACACATACACACACACACATACAAAAAACATTAGGACCGTGAGAACAAGAATTTAGGTTAGAAGGTTGAAAATGATTTCTAGACATGGTGTAATTAGCTCCCAGTGTATATTGTTGTATATTTCTAATAGTTTAATTCAAAGGGCAGGCAGGTTATATAGTTCTGGAATACACAACACGCATCTAGTTACGTTAATCACTTACGAGAAATATTCTGTTTTTGGTGTTGTACTTGTATTAAACTCTGCCACTGGAACACCTCTGGATGCAATCCGAGGGCCAAACATGGCTGCCGGGTAAACAATAGAAGATGTGCCCACCTGCATGCAAACAACAGAGAGACGGTAGTGCATTACAGGTGCCTTTAAATGGAAGTCGAAACATGGTAGGAGCATGTGTCACGTTACTTAAAGAAGAGAAACTCACCACCAGACAAAGATCACAGATTTCCATTTCTTTCTCCACATTGGTCAGGATATGAGAGTCCAGAGTTTCCCCAAAAAACACCACATTGGGCCTCAACAGACCATGGCAGTCTATGTCATCACACCTTGATAGAAAAGTGATGAACAGTCCTTAGATTAATTGTGTAAATCTGTCTTTATCACAAAATAAATAGGGCATGACATAAAACAATAGAAGAGAAACATGCTTAACATACAAAACCCTATTTAAAAAAAAGACATAAACTAAGAAGATGTTATCTTGGTATCTCTTAGTAATATTTTATGCACAACTATTTCACATTCTTAGCCCATAGTTGGTAAGCCAGAGTCGTAACACTCATCATGCACCGCTGCCCTCAAGTGGAAGAACCAGTTTAAAGTTATTTTAAGCTGTTGCAGCGCATATGGAAAGTTTTCAGATCCTTTTCAGATATCCACATTTTGTTATTTTTCAGAATCCTCTTAACATGGATGAAATTTGTCAATTTCTTTTCCAATGAATTGCATTTTCATGAAATTTACATTAAAAAGAACAGTGAAAGCTTGAAAACAAAGGAGAAATGTCGCCTGCCATCACTGTGTCTACATGTGGTGATTGCTATCACAAGTTGAAGCTCCCTTCAAATGACATCGAAAACAACTAATCTGGTTTTCCTTTTATTTTCAAGTCACCTGATGAACTGAAGTGTGTGCCCATCATACTGGGGCAGAACACAGAATGCAAATTCTATTGCAACATATCAGTGTCTAAGTCGTTACTTTGGATAATAAGCAAAAAATCTAAGCAAATGACTGTCTGTATTAATCAAAATTAACTGAAAGTAAGCCCACCTTGGTAGTCTATCCACAGGAATCTGGGCATCTGGAACACGTGGGCCAGGTGCGCTGTACATGAACAGAACACACACGGGTGGGTTAAATACCTTACCCATGGAGGGGTCCAGCTGAAGGGAACAGAACACAAATTTTGAATGTTTTTTTTTTCCATTCGTGTATATTCAAAAGGTCCTGCCTACCCTTTGCCCTTTAAGGCAGAACATATGGGGCTTCGCTTGTTCACGGTCACATGCCCACAGCTGACACAGCGCGTCTCCATCAGACTGCCTGAAGTTGGACACAGAAAACACATCAGCTCTTCATCGAGGCCTGTTGGGATCATGCTTCACCAGAATTTACTGATAATGACTACTCTTGTTTTAAATCATACCATGTCAAATTGAAGAAATGTTTTAGTTGAGGACATAAATGCTCAAGTACCACTTTGGAGATTAAAGCATAAAAACAGAGGGACAACATAATTCCCTTAGGACTGAATAAGCACTTAGAGTTGTAAACTTTCAAGAAAAATGGCATGCAAAAGATAGCTAAATAAACCCTCTTTTTAACTGAAGACAGAATGACAACATATACATTAGTAGTAAGTAGCTTGTTTAGAAAAATTGCTATCATTGTTTGAGCACTGAGAAGTGCAATCAGTGCAGTTTTAAAAGTGAGATTATTCTTGGCATGTTTCTTAGGAGTTAAAAGAAAATGCAACTTGAGGTTCTTCAGATGTTTTTCAAGTAAAAGCATATTATTCTGACTCTTGCAGTAGAGAGCCACACTTTTATAAGACATGTGAAATATAATTTGGCATTCTCTTTTACCAATAACAAAGGCTTTCCCTCCAAGGTGTAACCTTGAGGTAGGGCTGCACAATTAATCGAAAAATAATCAAAATCGTGATTTTTGGTTGCCACGATTAAAATTTTGAAAATCGTGATTAATGGTGACCATGTACAATGTAGTGTAGGGGACAATGTAGTGACCTGCCTTTGGGCGTTCTTGAAGCTAAGACATGTTTACAGGCTGGTGTTTATGGCCAAAAATCTCTAGGACCGCCTAAGTTTCATGCTATTGCCTTTTATATAATTTGTCCATCCCTTATGCAATACTTTCTTGGTTACATTTCATATCCTGATTTTAAATAACATTCTGAACAAAAAATATTTTTTATTGTTGAATAATCTTGATTAATAATCGTAATCGTGATTTTGATCCAAATAATCGTGATTATCATTTTTTCCATAATCGTGCAGCCCTACCTCGAGGGCATCATTTGTTGCTGTAAAACATGCCTACTGTTCAGCAGCGTTTTTACTGATGTGCTAGTTACCCATGCCCGATGGACTAATGATCGTGAATACTATCAGAAATCAATGCAGCAATGGACAGATGGTCACAGCATCAATGATTAAAAAAAATAAATAAAAAAGATTACATTTTGAATCTCAAGCCTGAAGGACAGCTTTCCACTTCAACTGGCTACAACATTAATAGGCACAGACCGAAATGAGGCAGTAGTGTTTCAGGATCTTTTTTAAAATGCCTTTTCTTTACTTGATGGGGTTTTAAGTTGCATTGTGGATGCCACTATGAATTTTGTCCACTAACAAAGGTTTTCAGAATTGTTGCTGAACCCAAACAGTGATTTTCTCTACAAAACCGAGTCCGTTTTAAATATATTGCTGCCCGTAGCACTAGAATTTAAGAATTGGCTTTTAAGGCTTATCCCTGAAGTCCCAGGATTTCTCTGTATTCCCTGAATCTTTTAATCATGTGCTCTAGATGACCCAATTGTAAACTGAGAAACATTCTTAAAATGCTGAATTGTTTTCTCACACAGACCTTCACTGAATGGTCAGCAACTCTTGTGCTACAGTGTACAGACATGAAAGCGGAGCAGAGAGAGGGGGGTAAAGACATGCAGCATGTGAGTCAGGAGTTGAACCTGTGATCTCTGGACTGTAGCCTCTGGATATGGGCTCCCTGCTCACTGGATAACTGAGAATGTTTCACTCTGAGCAATCCAGCTCAGTGATTTCTACTGCTCTTTTTCATGCCCAGTCCTCTATTGTCTCCTCTAACTTCTAAATCATGGCATCAAATTCAAAATGAGCATGTGTCTTTATTTACATTTGGCACTGTGTGCCATTTGTTTTAGGGACTGACTTTTTGGGCTCATTTGTTTAAGACCAGCAGCTATTATTGGAAGTTTCCAGTAAACCACTCTGCAGCTGTTTCCATTAATCACTCAATATGGCTCAGCAGGTCTGGATATATCTTTTATCATCTGGATTCACTGCATCATAGAACTCTGTCTAATCATAATATACAAAAAGGAACATGGAAAGTGTCCATTATGATGTTCTAAATGATTTCAATATATATAAATCCGTTTCTAACCGTGAATCTTGAGCACATGCTTGGACCCAGCCTGTCGATGCAGGTCATCTATACACTGTGTGATAACAACCACATGACGTCCCTGCTTCTTCAGCCGGGCTTCACACTCTGCTATGGCCAGATGGACAGCGCTGGGCTTCTTGTTCAACACAAGCTCTCTTCTGTAATGGTAAAACTCCCAGACGCGGGAGGGGTTGCGGGAGAAGGCTTCTGGAGTTGCAAGGTCCTGGGAATATATCCACAGGGGGAGAGCTTAGAGGATAAATCTCAGAGTAGTCACATGTACAAAATTCAGCATATATCATGGCTAAAACTTCAAAGAAAGAAAGCAGGATACTCTTTCCTAACAAAACTCAAATTTTTCCAAAGGGAAAATCCACAAATAATGAAATTTGCCCATTGGACACACTCTCAGTTAAGCTTTTGCGCAGAATAAGAAGACAAAAGAAGCATTTAACATTTGTGCGAATTGCTTCTTCATGAAATTACCTGAGACTGCCACTTCCTCCATTTCTCATTTTCTCCCCTAAACGTTGGCACTCCACTCTCTGCACTCACGCCTGCCCCCGTGATGATTGCTATGTGCTTCGCTTTGGCAAAGACCTTGCGGAACTCAGACATGTCTAGAAAAATTAATTAAAAAAACTGACATGAAGTCAAATGACATTTCCGTTCGTTTTAAATATCATGTTGTATCATAACAATATTTCTACAAAGCTCAAATCTAAAGTAGAGGTGCAAGATGTCAAGACATTCTAAGATGTTCTAAGACATCTGTTACATGTTATTCTACCTTATACTCAATATGGAAAAACAGCTGCACTTAATTGTGAAATGTACCTAAAAACACTATTTCAATATTTCTCTGGACAGTTTCTGTGTGCATAAATACTGTCAGGTCCTGTCTTAGTTGCTCTCAATGACTTTCCAATGAAATAAGTCAGCTCTGTTTTACCTGAGCTGAGCTTTGCAGAGTCAGCCACCGGTCCTGATGTCACATGTGTGGAGCACATGCGAAGACCAAGTGAAAAGATGGCTCGATTTTGGAGAAGCATCGTCGCAGGAGGACCAGATGAAACACTGGAAAGACACGATAGAGCATTTTTGTCTTGAATGCTCTGAATTGAGTATAAATGTTCAGTTTTTACACACAAGCTGTTAACAGGTAGAGAAGCTTGCCTGATTGTATTTAGTGCACTTACGTTTCTGTAATCAAGATTATAAACACAACCACAAACCCAACTTTTTATACAAGGAAGCATGACACAAAATTTCATAAAACACACCAATAAAACAGAAATCACAACATGACTAAACAATTACAAAAAAGAAAAAAAAACAGCCTGTGTTTACTGGAAAGTCTTGTGGTTTTGGGACATGTCTAAGTGACGTGTTTTTTTTTTTTTTTTTGATAAATCATTGTGTTATCTCTGCTTTGATTGTTGTTGTTTTTCTTCTTTAAATCTCTGACTCAGAAATGGCACCGCTGCCATAAAAAGACATGCAATGCGTTTGTGCAATCGAGGCCCGCAGTTGCAACAAAATTGAGACAGTCTGGCTTTCTGACCACTGATAAGGCCATAAATGTAAACACAGTCACCCTTTTTTTTTTTTTTTTTTTTAAGGACAGGCAACTATGGAGAAAACAAAGAAACAAGAAGCCGCACCTGTAAGCTTGACCCTTTTCCAAACTATATGTAGAAACGGGTTTAGCTGAAGACTTCCGTACAAAACAAGGATTACACTTGACTTAATCTCCGAGTCGTTCTAGTTGGTTTTCCGCATGCTCACAGAAGTTATTGTGACACCTTCTCCTCTCCTGTACGCTGGATACTTACTTTCAAAATAACCAAGGAGCCACCTCCAACAAGAATTCCATTAAAGACCCAACTACCGTTTGCAAATACGTTTCAAAACCATTTCCCAACTCCGAACAAACGCTACGTGAACATTGTGGCGCTTTAAAGTCGTGAAGTACGTGACTGCTGTCACATATGCAGCAACTACATACATACATACCAAACTGTGTATTTTTAGGACGTGAGTTCGAGGAGTATACAAACGTACTTAAACATATCTACATTTTGCAGCTTCGTTGTACCTACCTGCCGGTGTGGTTTTCCTTTAGTTTGAGCTGAAAGCCTCGACGAGTTTGCTTATTTACCTGGATGCCCGTAACTGACAAGACAAGCCGTAAACGAGGAACGCTGTCGTAAAGAATAAAAAAAAAGAAGAAAGTAGGACGTGTGGTTCATCTGCGCCATCTAGCGGCAGACCATCGTTAGTGGCGATCAGTCTGTATGAGTCATTCATGTTTCTCACTGCACTCACAAAGACACAAAAGCAGCTTCATGCGACACAATGGTGGACTTCAACTTAATATTTCAATTCCTGAATATCTGAACTATACTAGTATTTCCATTTTTTTTTAAACTATACATTTCTACGATCAGAATATCTTTTTAACTAACTTATATCCATTTATCAGATTTGAAATAGATGATTTACTTGGTAAGATTTAGATTTAGTCCAAAAAAATTATGAAACGTTTAAGATATATTGGGTAACACTCCGATAAAGAGGAACAAATGTAGGCCTACACAGAAGCAGAACTGAAATATTTTATTGTTAAAAAAATCAAAAAAAAAAAATTTTGGATGAACTGTATTTTATTTTCTATGTGTGGAAAATAAATGCACCAATGCATTTTTATATGAAGAAACTAAAACAGTAAAACCCAAACAACAAAATAAAAACTCCAGCATCAGTGGTCTAATATATGATGAGGAAAATTATAGATTTTGTTGTTTTGTTACGTTACTTTTTGCACTTTTTCCTTTCTATGTGATGATAAAGATATGAACTGAACTTAATAAACAAAATCAAAAAATGTAGTCTATATAGAACAGTAAATAATACAAAGGTTGCATTTGATAAGATGTAGTTTGCTCATACTCAAAAGCATTAAGAATAAAATATATTGTAGCCTACTAAATACTTTTGAGCTAAGCATACTACAGTATATCTTACCTTATCATATAGAAGTTTTGTCAGCTATTTCTACTATTAAGATGTGCAGGCTAGATTTAGTCACAAATATCTCATTTCAATTTAGGTTGATTTCAATTAACACTTTGAATGAATTTGTACTAAATCACAAAGGGATTTGATCCTGAATAAATAAATAACCAAAGGAATATTTCCAGTTTACTTTTTGTAAAATGAATGTGATATGTGAGGAGTGTGGATCTTAAAATGTCAAATTGAAATCTTTGTTGTTGTGGGTTTTTTTTTTTTTTTAAATTATTTTATTTTGTCCATCTTCTTTATGTTTTGCATCTTTGTACTTCTATCCCCTCATACTGTATATAGCTATTACATTCCACCAACGCCTTCCTATCTCTCTTCCTTATGTGTGTGTGTGTTGTGTGTGTGTTGTGTGTGTGTGTTGTGTGTGTGTTGTGTGTGGGCAGCCTCCTCCTCCTCCTCCCTATCAATAGCTGCCTCCCAGCGCGTAAGTGGCCGTGTGGTTCTGCTTCTGCCCCAGTCGGCCAGCAGTCATCCCTGGACTCTGGGTTAAGTTGATGGCGACCACTGCAGCCAGCAGCACAGACCGAAGACCGATAAGGAGACTCCGCTCCAAAAGTGATACGCCATACCTCGTTGAAGCCCGACTCTCCTTCAACATGCGGACAGGTAGGGGCACATCTACCGATCCTGCTCCCGGGATTGATGTGAGATTTCCGTGGCAGATGTTGCGGTGGGTGGACTGGGGATGAACGCGGTCTACACGCCCCGATTTCACGTGAATGAATAAATCCCTGCTTGGTAATGTCTTCGTTGACTTGTGTAATAGTTTCGCTCTGAGGTTCTTGTCTTGAGGTTGCCTGTCTTTCAAAAATGTAATAATGTAGTTAGTGGTGTGGCAGAAATGTTTTGCATGGCTATAGACTAAAAAAAAAAAAAAAAAAAACAGAAAGAAAAAAGGAAAAAAAAGAAGACTTCAGATGTGAAGAATAGGCTGTTTCTAATTCTTGATTGCTTGAAGATAGCTCATGTACGGATTTCGTTACAGTTTGTAATTGTCAGCGCTGTAATTCAAGGCAGTTACGTAATATAAAAAGAAAACAACAACTCCAATATGACGTGGAGTAGCTCAATCTATGGATGTGTTTGAAGTGCAGAAATGAAAAAAAAGAAGCTTTTTCTCACATTTTAATCCCCACATTCCAAACAGGGATAGATTACGGATTGACACCCGTGGTGAGCAGTCTTCAGTCTCCATCTCTAAGTGTGATGCATCCATAGTTACCATGGTGACTCGACATTTTATGCTGACTGAGGATCCAAATATTGAAGATATTCTGCGTCCAGCAGGCTGTTTTACACTTCATCTGGTGTCATTTATAGCCTATAAATTATAGGCTCCCCAACAAAATGTTTTATTTTTTTTTCTATTTAAAATGTGCTTGGCTGTCATTATTCTCATTCACTTTGAGAAATAACAACACTTTAAATTCTGATACTTCTGAAGTGCAGGACACAAACAAAACAGCCACCATGAAATGCTGACAATTCATATGTGATGGTCCCGTTCTAATTTTATCAGTTTGCTTTAGTCGTTCCCGTCATCCACAGCCAGAGTAGGAGATAGATGTCATTTCTGAGATATATGGATGCTGAATTTTAGACCTCTTATAAATATAAATACATGTCATGATCTTGCAAAATGCTAAACGAGGCATATGATTATAGCATTCTGACAAACTCTTATGCCTCTTTATTATGTAATCCTTTTTTTGTTAGTACTTATGATGAATCATTTAATGGCAGAGAGTGAAGCTCTTCCAAGGCTTATATTCTGTCAGTCACAAAGATCATATAGTAAACGAACAAAGCAAATGCTCATATTTCTCAAGCTGAGAGGAGATTTGGTTAAAGAACTGATGGTTTCTTGTAAAGTACATTATTTGGTCTTAACATGATAACAGTAAGCAGAGATCATAAATCAAAGCGGTCCAGCATCTAGTGCAGCATTTTATTCGCCCAGAGTTTGTCATGTGTTTTGTCAGTTCCCGTGTGTGCAGTGTAGCCCAGACACTACTGGAAAGAACTGTGCTCTCTCTTGGATGAATGAATCAAATGACGGTTCTGGGGTACTGCGCTAGTGCCAATGAGCATTTGGCCTGTGGTAATAAGCTTGTTGTCTATGAAAGCAAGCTGTCATTTGTCTCTCTGTGCCCTTTTTTTTTGTATCTACTCTACTCTACGATGAGCTCATACAAAGCCTGAGGATGTGATGGGGGCGATTTGTACAAAGGCTCTGTTGACTCACATCCACCTGAAGAAGTGGAGCAGGATTTAGCTTGCTTATTGCCAAGGAAACCAAAAGTCAGTTGTTATGTGCCTGGGTCCTTAACAATAATAAATGGTCTGAGCTGTCAAGGATGCACAACAAAAACCAAGCATGGCATTAAAAAAAATATTTATTTTTCCTTTGTTATAAATGGTATATTTTTCAATTATAATTCTCCTTAATCAAGCTTTTTAGATGTAAAATGTCATATTTACAAAGAGCAGAAAAGTGAATTTTATTAGCCAATATCAACAGAGCCATACTCAAAGCTGTGTGACTACATATTTTGCATCATTTCTGAATGCTGAAAATTAGTTTATTTAGTTCAAGTTATGTCTCTAAGAGCTCAATCTTTATTGTAATTTAGACTCTTAAACCTGTGGCAAACAAATGACAGATACCCTGTGGGCTTCTAATGGAATCAGATAGCATGGATTTATTGCACTGGCCTGTTTAGACTCTGCACTAAACTAATTTGCTCCACAGTTAAATGGCAGTTAAACAGCCCTGCACACAATCACAAAGACATAACGGTGTAACGTAATGGCATCATTTACTGCACAAGCTGTCAACTGTCGTGTCATCTGACATAAAAAGGTGAACATGAAGATGGATGGCTGACCTACCAGCCGTGGTTTGATTTCAATCATTACGGCCTTGTTTTGAAGTCTAATGTTATTAGCTCTGCCACACACACATACACACACACACACACACACACACACATGCATCTGGAATAGCTGCAGAGCAATGACAGTATTTGTAGACTGCTGTGGGTTTTCTCCTAAGTTGCAGAGGTTTTTGCATGGAACAATCAAGTCAGTGTGCATATTTCTGAAGCCAAGATGAATGTGCATGAGATAATGTTTTTGTGTTGTGTATGTGTCACCTGCTGACACAGCATCTGCCTCTGTGTGTTTTATTTGTCCATTGTTGAGCAGTTAAACTCAAGAGCAACCCCATCTGTTATCGTTCAGCAGACTCACACTTGACAGAATGAACTCTAACAAAATGCCCTTACTGGAGAGCTCTTTGTGTTTTTGCATCTTATTTTTTATGCCGTAAACTTTACATTTTCATTCTGTTTACATCTCTTCTGTCTTTGCACTCTACTCCATAAGTCTTAATACCCACCATAAAACTACTGGATCTATTTTCATCAGACTGGCAAACTACTGAATAGCTAAATTTTACAGTATTTGAGTTGTGAATGCTGCAAGATTCATGAGCTTGTATCGTGCTTTAAAAAACTCATAGTTTTAATGCATAGGGTTTTTTTTTTCTTTTTATGCTAAAATCCTGCAACTCTAAATTGGGACAAAATGAAAAAAGGCAAATTGAAAAATAAAGATGCAGTCACTCTTAAATTTATTTTGACTTTGTTTTCAGATTGTATGAGCCTAACATATTTTGTGTTTTTTTTTCTTACAAACTTTATTTCATTTGTTATTACGCATCAGTTTGTGCCTGCAATATATTCCAAATGATGTTGGGACAGTAAAACCCTTTTGTAATGCTGCCATTCCTTCTCATGAAACTCTGATACCAGACGACGAAGCATTTTAGTTGTTACTTTGTTCAGCATGTCCTCCAAACCTGACTTGAAATGTGCAACAGAATAGGGCTGTTGTTGCATTTTTCTTTTCAAAATTCTCAATACATTCTCTTTTGTGGACGTATCAGGACTGCAGGCAGACCAGCACATTACTTAAAACCTATTCTTCTTCTCTGCCATGCCTTTGTAAAGTATGCAGAATGTGGCTTTGTATTGTTTTGTTGAAAAATGCATGAACATCTCTGGAAAAGATGTTGTCTTGAATGTCAATGTACTTTTGTGCTTCTGCACTCATGCAAGATGTCCAGGAGTCCTTTTATTCCTACAGGGGCCTCTGTGATCTCTGACATTGTTGCGAAAATCCTCATTCCAGTATTTTTCTAACGCCTTGTTTCCACTTGATCTCTGTCAGTCCATATGAAATGGAGAACATGCCCCTGGTGTTCAGTGCAAGGAAGTATAGTTCTTCATGAAGGTGTTGCCCTGATGCCAATGCTAAGGATGCTAATGCTGCCAATGCCAACTTGTTGTTGCCGTGGGAGAGAGACTATCTTGGCATGAGCTTACACTTGTAGTCTGTACAATTTCACTCCATAGTTAAACAACTGAAAGGTTTGTTTTTAAAGGCCCGCTAGTTATTTGCATTGTGCTAGCTAGCAGTCAATAGTAGCACCTTGGATAAATTCTCCATTCCATGAGTTGAACATTTTCAAAGCAGACAAGGCAAAAAATAATACTCCAAACATTTTATAGAGGTTCCCGTAGGCGTGAACAGACTTTTAGGCATATCACATGGATGCACAAAAGCAAAGTAAAAATTAGATGTTAGTGTAATTTTCCCCACGCAGGTTAAAAAATTTGAACTTGTAGATTTTGGAGCAAATCTGTTTGTTGTGTTTGCTACCATTGGAAGACTTTATAGCTAGCAAGCTATTTGGAATTGTAATTAAACTTCCTTCAGTTGTTTAGTTGTTGTGAAATTGTATAGGCTACTAATATAGGCTGTTTTAAACATTATTGCTCTTCGCAATTAGTTAGTATTTTCGAATCAAGCCATCTCTTCAGAACTATAGCCTACTTCCTTACATTGAACACTGGGTACATGTTGCATAGGTCATACTGCTATGTGGCAGGCACTTGCAAATGCATGATAAACCCCAAACATAACAACAGAGGCTACCAGACTATCATGAAAATGCTACCATTTTTTTAATTCAATTCAATTGAATTAAAAAATATTTTCTTGACCCTCGAAGGGAAATTCAATTCTTGCTGTAGCTGTCATGATTTAAGTCTCTTCATTAATGATTCATTGGAGATGGTCGTTGCTGCGGGCAGGAAGTATCTTCTGTAGTGTTCTGTGTAGCAGCAGATCTAAAGAAGCCTCTGACTGAAGACACTGTTACTGAATCACTGTGTCGTGAGGAAAAAGGTCAGCGTTTTCCATGGTGTTCTTCATGTTATGAAGTATCCTCCTTTGGACCATCAGCTCCAGAGGCCCCAGAACAGAGTCAGCCTTCTTTATCAGTTTGCTCAAAACCAAGGAACATGATCCTCACAGTGATGCCTGCTTTGTCCAGATGACTGTAGGTTTGTTTAAGCAGGAGTATGATGGCAACCCCATGACAATAACTAAACTGAAGTGGTTCCTGGAAGGTGGTTGCATGCCTATTCAGGTTGGCCAATAAAAGTCTCTTCAGGACCTTCCTGATGTGGGACATTAGGGCTACAGGTCTTTAGTCATTGGGAGAAGATGGATGAGATCTTTTTGGTACTGGAACAAGGCATGTTTTCCACAGCACCGGAACCTTCTCCTGGCTCAGGCTGAGGTTGAAGAGGTGCTGAAGAATCCCACATAGCTGGTCTGCACAGACTTTCAGGACTCTGGGGCTGACACCATCTGGACCTGCAGCCTTGTTCCTATTCAGTCACTCCAGCTGTTTCTGCAAGATCCATGACTGAGGTGGAAGATGAGACAGCTCAGATGTGACAGAGAAGCTGTGGGTCAAGGTAGGGTGGGAGGTCTGTTTGGCTGGGGGCAAGAGAGGAGGATGCTGAGCTTGTCTAGAGTTGAAGAATTAGTTCAGTTAATTTGTTCTGTCCAGGTTCTTCTTCATCTCATACCACACATCTTGTACATTCATCTGCTGGAGCTTGTTCTCCAGGTTTCTCTTGTACACCTCCTTGTTGTCTCTAATCACTGGTCACTGGTGATCCAGGGTTTATTGTTGGGGAAGCACCTCACTGTTTTGGTGGGGATGGTGTTGTCCACGCAGAAGTTAATATAGTCAGTCTAACAGTCAGTCATGACATTGATGTCATCTCCATGTGGCTCACATACATCCCAGTCTGTAGGCTCAAAACACACCGACATAGTTTCTTCAGCTTCCAGTGGCCACTTCCATACAGTCCTTTTGGTCACAGGTTGCCTCTGGACGATGGGTCTATAGGTTGACGAGAAATAAACCAGATTATGATCTGCCTCTCCCACAGCAGGTTGTGCAGAGGAGTTGTATGCGTCTCTCCGGAAGGTGACAGAACCAGTCATAATGCATTTTGGGATTTTTGCAAAGTCAAGAAAAGAAAAAGCCAAGACAAACGATAGAGATCATTCATTTTACATCAAGGCTTCCCTTTGTGGCTGATGTGATAAGGGTAAAGTGGCGGAAAAATCTCTCTGTGCAGAGAAGATGGAAGGCATTGATTCGGTGAAAGGGGAGTATAAAATGGAGAAGAATATCAACATGCTGAACCTCACAAGAAATTCTAGGTCATCTTTCCATCATTTCGACAAGGAAAAGATCAGCACTGACAACTGCATTAGTCAGTCTATGCGCTAATTATTTTATTGTTTGGTCTATCATAATTCACAATGCTTTAAAATGGACAATAATTCACAATGCTCTATCACGCTCTATGAAATATGATGTAAAACCTACAATGAATACAAAAAAGTAATGTTTATGGAAATAATTTTTAAACTAAAAAAATTTTTAAAAGTTTTCTCACATATTTCAATCATCCAATCAAATCACTCTTCATCATCATGCGTATTCTTATTTTCATTTACCTCCCCCTTCTTTTTCAGTCTTTGGCTAAAATTGGTACATGAAGGGTCATTAGTTTTTGCCCCAACTTAAAGCAAATAAATAAATAAAACGCAACATAAAAAAACACACACACACATGGGGCGTGGATTATTGTTTTGTATGCTCCATCTGCATGCAGAAGCTCTGGGTTAACTTGGCTGCACTAAAGATGTTGCAGGACAGATAACATGGAGCTGTGAAATTTCATATCTGCATACCCATGCACTACCTGATTTCCAAATGAATACTCAATAATATGCAGTTTAATGGCGCAAATTACAATAAGACATATCACACATGCAAATACAATGCAGATTATACAGCTTTTTTTTATGTAAAAATGTTTTCAACTGTCTGTAGTGACACCAGAGGAAATTAGCAAATGTGTTAAACACAGCGGTGATAATGAGAAGCAACACATTCATAACAGTTTTTAGCCTCTGTCAATTTACAAAACACATTGCTGACATTTCAGACAAAAAAAATAATGACAGAAAGAAAACCAAGTATCCAGGTTCCCCACTAGTGCTGAAGCATCCCAGGTTTGAATAAATCATGAGTAGGAAAATATAGCAGGAATAGCAACAAATCCAGGACTCTTACTTGATGCTCCTCCTACATTAAAATTCAGTTCATCATCAGTGTCACCTGGACAGAACACCTATAAGTCTCTGCAGTAAAATAGTTTAAACATAAAGAGAGTCAGGAATTTTATTAGTCTTACATATGCAGATATCATTTTATGAGCGTGCTGCTCTTCTCTGTGACACACAAGTTGAAAAAAATAAACAAAAGCTCCACCGAATTAAAGATGCCCTTTGGGTCCTATTCATAGTAAGTATGAATCCACATTGAGTAAAGAGGGCTGTAGATTCTAGTGCAATATAAAAGGGAGCATGGCCGAGGAGAAAATACACTAAAGGAGAAAGCTTTGTCTGAATCACTGTTACTCTCAAATGCTGCTTCCACAGAATTTAAAGTGACATGCAACTAATTCCTTTGGGTGAAAAAGAAATAAAATGCCTGAAGGATGTGTGGATGCTACACCTGATATTTACTATGAGAATAAAAATGACATCCCCTGCAGATACTGTCAGGTCCTCGGCATTGGCTTCCATCTAGCAGGTGGAGAAGATGAATGTTTAAAGACAGGCATTAGTTGCAGGTGTCACCAATGCAGTCCCTGTAGTGCAGCAGCTCTTTAGGACCTTTCTGCTGAGTAAGAGACTTCACAGAGTCAGACTCCTCTCAACACTGCTGCAAACCTGAGACGCTATTCAATCAAAGCTGCATTGCACCACCCAGGATTTACAGGATACTTAGGTTATTCTTTGTATTTATTTAGACATTCACATTTCTTAATTCTCACATGTTTTTTTCATAGTTTAAGCTGCAGTTGAATAACATTCCACATCTTCCTTCTGTACCAAGAAGCTGAGCTTTTAAAAGCATGATTTCAGCATCACATAGTCATACCAGGTCCCGCTTCCAGTTTTGCTATCAATAAATAATGAAGAGTTGAATCTTTTGCGATAGTTTATCCCTTATTTAATAACACTTGACAAATGGGAAACAGAGGTGTTTTTGGGTTGCAACAGAATTCATTATGGTAAATTTTGCCTGCACCAAATGTTATGTAATCCTTGTGTGAAGACAGTCTACAGCTGACAGGATAACCAGCTCTGATTAAAAAAAAAACTGACTTATTCTGTGGTTGAACTATGGTGACACTGTGCAGCTATCTTTTTCGTCAATAAGTCTCATAGCTTAAAAGTAGAATTTGTTTTTAATCACCTTATAACTGAGATCCCAAATTGGCTATTTGGGATCCTACCACCATCTGTTTCCCCACAGATTTGACAACAGTATAATTACATGGTGCTAAGCAGTACGTATACGAAATAATTTCCCTTCCACTTGTCTAATTAATTTGGAAATAAACAACTACATTATGATACTAAAGAAATTCTCCATATTTTAGTCAATATTTTTCTCATATGTGAGTCTCTCTAAAGTATTGAGATTTTGCCATTGCTATCATCTCGAGGGACGGCTGTATAATGAGCTAACTGTAGTAATTTCTGAAATGATGAAAATGTATCGTAGCAGTTAGTTGTCAGTAACTAGGAGGGTGAGATGTTATATAATGCTGAGCTCCTTCTGCCTGAAACTGTACTATTAATCCTAAATTTGAGTCAGAGGAGGCCAGAAAGGACTGAAGCTCTAGAGTTGATGGTACCCTCCATAGTGTCATCTCTGCAGACAGAGAACACAGGAAAATCCTTGAGGCTGTTCTTTTTCTGGAGGTTGCTTTCATTTCGTGCCTTCATTTTTTTTCTCATTCATTTTTTTTGTCAAGTAGGACAGTTGCATTGCTTTTGTGCAGTACATCCTAGTCACACTTCCTTTATAATAACGATAATAATAATATAAAAAAAATACATCTGCAGAGAAATAAGAAAGTGTGCTCCTTTTCTCTGAGCAGCACTTTTTATTATAAAGGAGAGAGTTTGTTTCCCAGACACCTTTACAAAAAGAAAAGTCTGAATTGGGAATGGGCATGAAAGGAATGCAGCCAAAATATGACTGATGCTTTGGACAACAGATTTAATCATGTAGAAAGACTTAACACGCAGTTGTAAACTCAAAGGGTGAAAATCTTTTAGAGATTTGTTGCTTGGGGGTTGTCGTGGGTGATGATCTGTAAAATGAGAAATACATCAAAAGATTAGAAGAACAGAATGCAGCTTGACTCTGTCTGGTGTTGTGGCAGTCCTTGGAGCATCACTGCTCCCTGGTGGAGTTGTGTTTAAATATAACACACACACACACACACACAGTGCTGAGGAAATATTAGATGATCCTTGATAACCTATTATGAAAGTTAGGATTAACATATGAGCGATGTTTTTTTTTAAATCCTGTAATTCAGGTTTTTTTACCGTTGTCATTTATCTGCTCATTTTCTGTGTTAATTGTTTATTCAATAAACTGTCAACAGCACAAGCATTTTAAGGCTGTGTGGGACTATGTTTGATAGCTTGTTTTAACTCTGACGTTTCATTTGAGTTCGACCCAGTCATCTCCTGCATCCTCCTTCTGTAATTATACTAAGTTCAGTCAGTAAACTCACGGTGTGTTCCAACACTGTTTAAAGCTTGGTGTCTTGACAGATCTCATCACTCCCTGCAGATTACTCTTACATTGAAATCTTTGGAGTGATGAACAACAGTTTGTCCTACTAGAGTGGGAGCCTACATGTGGATGCTGGGCTGATGGTGGCGTTTTTGAGCAGCACAGAGAGCTTGGCAATTCTGGACTGGTTTGCTCCTATGAGTAGGAACTAAAGATTGTCCTCAGAATTAACCTTGTAGAGCGGTGCATGTAATGCAAAATGCCACTTTTATTGCCTGCCTGACTGTCTCTCGAGTCAAATTAATTATAGCCACTTTCACACTGAGATCTTGTAGACACACTTGAGAGCCTGTTTTTTTTTCTGCCTCCGTTCTCCAGCTGTGCATTGACAGTGATCCAACAAAAGCCCAATATGGCCTCCCCAGTGTATGCTTTTACAAAGAGTCCCAATGCCCCTTTCCTCACCTTCCGGGTCCACGAAAAGTCTGGTTCGGTGGGACTCACACAGCAGTGCAAGGCACCTGGATGCTCCTCCAGGTTTCTTTCGAGCTCCAGGTCGAATGTCAAAGTTTGTGAGGTGGAATCAAGACGCTACGGAGGTGGAACATACAGCCTGTTTTTAAGAAGTTTATGTTTCTTCAGGCTTTTGGATAAACCTTATCAAGATCAACATATTTATGTGAGAAAGTGGGTCTGCCATGGCCCTGACACTGTCTTTGTATGAGCTAATGTGTGTTTTGTCTGTTTTTTTTTTCTATTTTTTTGCAATACATTTAGGATTGCAGAACCTGATTTTGTGCTGTAACCGTTATAAAAAGGACATGTCACATCATGAAAAATTAAAACAGAATTAATTTAAATGCAAACTGCATGCGGAGATTAAGAAATGCACTTTTAAAATATTGAAACGGCCACTGTGACAGTGCCACTGTCTGTTCCACTCAGATGAGCCTGGATGCTCTGTTGGTTCACAAAACTGCTGCACAACTATAGCACCACCTTTTGGCACAAAAAGAGAACAAAGAGCTTGTCATGATGAATTCTCAAATACTCAAAAATGCTAAAGATAGGAATTTCAGTGCCTCCTTTATTATCCACTTTAGCAAATGAAACACTAGACCATCCTTTATTAAAGCAAAGGAGATAATTCAGATCCTCAATTCCATTTATTTCCATACAGTCATACTAACTGAGATTCATATCAACAAATATGAGGACGGGGAAGTAAGCAGTCTGTTGTGTTTCTTTTTTCCTTCTTTTTAATCGTCAATCTTGATAATTTAGTAATACTCTTTATTGCACTAACATGACATAATCTAATTTTGAGGCTAAATTAGATTATGTCATGTTAGTGCAATATGACATAATCTAATTTTAAAGCTAAATTATGAATATTATATTAATAATGACTGACCAAACAACATTAAAAAAAAACAGTGTTGTAGTTTTGTGATGTGTGTGAATGTGATAAATGGATAATCTATCAGATTATGAAGTCTGATTGGATTATTCTGATTATTCTTTCTTTTTTTCTGCTGTCTTCACAAACTTGAACTCATAATGAAAGTGGGATATATTTAAACTTTATCAGAAGAAGATACATTTGTCGTTATGAGCGGGCCACAAATTCTGGGACGAACGAGACTCAGTTGTGTGGCATGATCTTTACATAATGTTCTTATCGGCTTGTTTAACGTGTCTTGTCAGAAAAAACTGCCACTAGATGGCGACATTGTAACAGGAATTGCACGGAGTGAACTGTGGAGCTCTGCAGTGAGGAGCTTTCTTTTTACTGGCACTGTATGGAGACTGGACATATGCACTATGCACAATAAATACATACTATATATATATATATATATATATATATATATATATATATATATATATATATATATATATATATATATATATATATATTCAGGGTCTATGGCACCACATTATAAAACTTTTTTTTTGTTGTTGTTGTTTTGCCATCTTTAATGCACAGAGGATGCAAGTCGATTGATTGATTGATTGATTGATTGATTCAACCTTAATAATCCCCAAAGGTGAAACTTCATTGCCACCATGGCCACACCAATACAACATAAAACATAACATAAAAGTCTGGGATGGATGCCTATGATCTCCAATCCCTCTCATGGCAGTGTGTCAAGAACAGTCTTATGAAGAGCTGGAAACCACTTGAACAAAGGGACTTGCTTTAGGAAACCTTTGTCAGCCATTACAACATGGAGCTACATTCATACATAACATTCAAAAATTTCCCATGCAAAAACAGAAGCCTTATGTTAAATTTGTTTAGAGATGGTTTCAGTCATGTGATAAACATCTGTAATGGTTCATTCACAGTGGGCATGTGTCTCTGTGGTCACACAGATCAGTCTCACTTTTTTTTTTTTTTTTTTTGAAGAAATGGGTGCCGGTGTTCTAGACCAAAGACAACAAAGGGACTGGCTGATTGTAAAGGCAAAAGATAATTTAGACTGAAATGGCAGATCATCGGTTTTAATTGATAAAAATAATAAGCATGGGGCAGGTAAAAATAATTATTTTTTCCTGATCCTTTTTGCTCATCGTGAATCACCAGAAGTGGAGCAAATAAAAGTGGAATTGAATGAAATTCACACCTCAGTGATGGCAGCACTGATGCAGAGGAGAAAACCGAGATTTTAGAGCAACAGAACTGCCTTCTTTTCTGGGATGTCACTCATTTTTACAGTGTTTCCCCAAACTTTTTCTGATTTGGGGTTTGTAATTAAAATAATGCTATAAGACCCCCCCCACACACACATTTGTAGATATTTCAGTTATAAGATACTTAAAAACAAACGAAAGAAACAAGTGATATTGTTTACGTTTTTTACTCACTGTCAGGACATTAAAAGATTCAAACCATTTCTCAAGTCCTAGTTCAGATATTTTTTCCTGATAAGGATGCAACCTCTGGTGAATAATTTCATTATCAGTGATTCATACTGTGGAAAACCAACTACACAGAGAAAGACAGAGCACAAAGGAAAGTCATCTGTTTATAGCTTTGTGAATGTATACTCTTACTACAGTTCCCTGACAGTCAATGACACAAGTCAGTACATTAAACATTTCCGTTGACTTCAGTTGCTAAGCCAAGTGATATTCACAGAGACTAATAATGTCAAGGAAAAGATACTGCTGATGTGCCCAAGCTGTTTCAAAAAACAAGCAGCTGCTTTCTTCCTCCTTAATTAAAACTTCAGGGTTTCACAAGAGCTTCAGACTGTAGCCTTTACATCATCACAACATATTATTCTGCTTCCTGTCAAGACAAAGATGAAATAAAATCACTGTGCTGCACTTTTGCCCTCTTATTTACTTCCGGATTGTGTCAAGGAAATGCTATGCCATTTTACTATGAACAAGAAAGACAGACAATAAAGCTGAAAGCGAGTGACAGATGGGAAGAGACGGAGAGACACAGGGAGAACGGGGCCAGCAGATTTGTAGTGGCAGGCTGTTCACTCTGAAGTTGTAGGACTGTTTTAGCCCAAAACCTACACCGCTGCCATGGAAACCAGTTTGAACCAGAATCCAAAACATTAGATAACTGACACAGCAGCCGCTCCCTCAAGCAAAACACTACTAATTTGACAGTTTCTTTGAAATATATTCCAATGAGAATCCACGCTCAAGAGCTAATATTTTCTGGGTTAATGGAAACCGCTTTAAGACAGTGGAATCATTCAGAGGACTGGCAAACACTGTTGCTGCAAATGTCAAGTACGTCATCATTCTGTCGCACTTTATGCTGACTAATAGAGAGTCTGATTTCCCTATAAACATCATGCTATCACAGAGGATAAGATTCTGGACCAAAATGCAGACAAGACACAGGCAGATAATGAATTAAACAGACTTTATCGAGGAACAGAGCAAATCAAATGTGCCGCAAAACAGGGAATTCAAGGCAGTCCAAGCAGTTTCCAGATAAATCCAGGAGGAAGGGGGAGGAAAGAGGGGGGGAAACTGGAAACAGACTGGTGAGGATGACAGTGATAGAACAATGGACAAACAAAATTAAGGTGTATTCTTTACTGAGGGTGTTGTTGATAGTGGAAGATCAAGGATTCAATGTCCATTGCCTGAAGTGGGGATACCGGGGCCCACACCGGAGCCAAGCCCGGGGCAGGGCCTCATCAGCGAGCGCCTGGTGGCCGGGCCTTTACGCACAGGGTCAGTACAGCCCGAATGGGCCACGTGGTTTTGCTCTCCTCTAGTGTCACCGCCTGCAGCCTTGGTGTGCTGACCCTCAGCTGCTGAATCTTGCTCAAACTAAGAAGTCAACAACCATAAATACAGAACATGAAAGTCCAAAACCCAAGAGACAAAATCCAAACCAAAGCATAACAAAAATCACAGAACATGACACTTTAATCGTCTCATCTGAACTGACATTCAGAGGTCATATGCTGAGCGAGCCAGATGTCCTTTAATGACCCTGTTATGCTCTGGTGACAGCAGCAGTGGGGGTTTGATATGAGCTGGTTTGATTTCTGCTTTGAAAAACTGCTTTGCTGTGAATTTTTTATTGAAGGTTCTAAAACTCTGTTCAGGTTGAAAAGTAAGACAGTTCAAGCTCATCTTTTGTTCTCTGCAGCCCTTGAACCAGCTGATGCTGTCAAAAGGCAAAAAAAAAAAAAAAAAAAAAGAAAATTAGGGTGTGGAAATAAAGGATCCCTATTCCACTGAGACTAAAAGTGCAAAAGAACCAGCCATGAGAAATAGTAATCTTACTAAGTTACAACATTTTAAAGAGGTCCTTTTATGCTTATGGGCAGTTTCCCTTTGATGTAGTCTTTTATCAATTTATCAATTTCGTGCATGTTTTAAAAGTCTGCAGTTATAAAGCCCAAAGTCATCTTAAATGAAATTATTCTTTCCCTCTGATAACACTGCTCCAGAACTGCTTCATTCTTACTCCACTTTTTCCTCTAAACTCCATGACTTGCCCTTAAAAAAAACATTTGCGCAATGCCTTCCAAGTGACACACGCTCTCGAACAAACACTGAGCAGCTGCTTGCAGTCCAAGACTTTTGAGAAGCATGCTGGCTAAAGTTTACCCAGCATGATTGTCGTTGGATCATTAAATTATACACACTGTTTGTCTTGCAATCAGGAGTTTTGATGCTGTGGGAGTTTCACAGTTGACTGACAATGGCGAGTGGGGGTCATTCAGAATACTTTTTGCCGGATTTGACCCCCAAGCTGTCTCTCTCTCTGGTTTTATTGAGCATTTACAGCTTTCATATCTGTTATATGGAGCGTCTTTAACACTACAGTGTGACTTAAGGAACTTATGTTGAAGCAACCTGTCTGCTCAGCTGGCTGAGGAAGCACACTGGAAACATCACAGAAGCAAGGGCGTTCTTGCTTCCAGCTCACAGCACCGTCATTTGTCACTCTCCCCACAATATTTGATGTAGGTTTGTTGGTTGTAACCTTTCCCCCTCGTCTCCTGCACTCTCATTAGTTAAGTCTCCTTGTCAGCCCCTTACCGACTATTTCAAAAATATTTACGATGCAAGACATTTGGTTCAGAGACTCTATAAATCCAGCATAGCCATATCTGTGCAAGCTGAGGAAGTGGACAATCAGAATATATGAGACTGAAGAAAAAAAGAAAAAACAGTGCCTTGTGTACTGGAATGTCATCAGCTGTTGGACAATAAAGCGGCTGCAGAAACGATCCCTCCTTCAGGAAGGACGTCAGCTGTCAGCAACTCAGAGAGAGAGATTACAGTACAAGATGTGAGCCCATACAAGTCCAGGTGTGTTTTAAAACATTACCATCTTGGGTCAGAGCACTTTTGATTTGTTTTATAGATTACTAGAGGAACTTTGTTAATCTGGCAGTAAGTGGGTGAAGATTTATCACCGCCCTTGTTCTTAAAACTGGTCCAGCGAGATAACAACAGGAGTTGCTTTTAAAAACCCGAACCTCCCCTCCGTTCTCACAGCAGTCACATTGTGCAGCAACATTATCTTCCTCACACATGGCAAATACATTGGTTCCACAATTAGTAAAAACTGGGTCATGCTACACTTGTTCTCATTTTAAGGAGAAAAATATGCCAGTGAGGAAAACTATTTGAGGACAATGTGTATATATTAGGAAATCTATATTTAAAAAGAAAAAAACAATATGAATCTAAGAAACTATATGTGTTAGCATCTTGGTTCAAGTTTATATACATTCAAGAAGTTAATTTCACAGTGGACTTCTGAAATAGTTGCTAAATGTATTGGACATAAAACAAACTCCTTTAGTCACTTTCCTAACTTTAATGCATCTCAGGGAAAGACACTGATACTCTGCAGCAAAAACACAGGAAACTGAGGGCATGTACTGCATTGCACTGTGGTGGGAGTAAATCCTCATTTCAGAGAGGGCTTTGATGCCACTGGAATAAGCTGCAGCTCACTGACGGAACATCAAAGATACTCTCTCCCAACAACCCCTCAGTGTACAGGCAGCCAGTACTCTGCAGGAAATGTGTTTGCAAATGTCCCGGGGCACCTTATCTTTTCCATGATTAATGGCTCATTAACTGCCCATTATTCTTTGTAATTATCCCAGACTTTGCAACTTGGAATGGCGACTTGGAATTTCCGAAGTAAAGAAAGAATAATTATGCCTCTTTAGACTGATCTCTATTATTTTAAGTACTGGGCTTTCTGATTACTGACTTAAGTGTCTTTGCTATGTTTCTTTGATTTTAATTCTCTTAGCTTCTCTGGTGTTGTGATAAAACATTCTATATGTAGATGTGTAGGGAGTGTTGTTTTCAGCCCTTCAAATATGCTTATTGTTAAATAACTTTATAAATATATTATTTTTTTCTTATTTTACTTCTGTATTAGTATGGAGTTGGTTTTGCGGACACATCCTTACATTGTTGTGCCCTTAATGGGTAAAAGTTTATTCAACCTAGTAAATAGATGAATGTTACTCAGAACACTTATAAATGTGATGCAGCAGATTCAGATAATGGATGGATGGAGGTTTGGATGAACATCTGCAGAGGATGGTGGCTGAAACAAGAAGAAGCAGCTCCATCTGAATGTCTCAGTATGGTTTTTAATGCTGTGACAATCTTATTTAATCGTCTCGAAGCACTTGATAGCGTCTCAAGCCGGTTGTACCAGTGTTCATTAGAGATTATCATCAGCAGCTCGTCGCTTAATTAAAATCCAAGGATTCTCCTTCATGTTCCCCTCTTTGTGCACCACAACAATGGGCCGTGTTTGTGCAGTGATTTGCCTAATGATATCAGTAGCGGGATTGTTACGCTCTTCTGGACGTTTTCACACCCTGAGGTGTGAAAGACTACACCGCTGAACAAAACACAGGAGCATTTTACAAATCACAGCAAAACAGGAGACGTTCAGTTGGTGACATTCTAAGATTTTAATCGGCATTTGATTGTTTTGTCAAGCCGGTTGCACTGTCAGTTAACAAGTGCTCCAAATTGATTTGCAGTGTCACAACAAGCACAGGTTTAACTGATCTGCACATAAATTAGGTAGAAAACCACAAGTGTGCGACAGTGTCAACATTAACTCTAGTGGTCCATGTGATATTGACCACTTTCAAATGCATATTGCACAGTGTAGTATACAGTATGCACTGCTCACTGGCTCAGCAGTTGTCATTAGGGAATGGAACGCACCATGAAGCTTCCCAGACTCTTCAAGTTTGAATTCCAACTTCTAGAACGGTTGAAGTAGATTCTGTCTGTCTACCTTTCTCTCCATGGGTTTTTAAAGGTTATGGGCAGACAACATACTACAACAGACCGGAAAAAGTGGGGCAGGAATGCATGCAGAACACATTATCAGTGATGTGCGACATCGCCCTTGCTAGTTTGATGCCAAACAGGAAGTAAGTTTAGGTGCAGGTCCTGGACTGACCACTGGGGGTTGACTCCTAAATCGTGTCAATATCCACTGACCCCCACGTCAAAATGTACAACTTTGTAGCAAAAATGAACATATTTACAGCCAGAAAAAGGTGTTGGTTGCCAAAGCTAGATTATAAATACATGAGAACTGTACAGGGGATTAATTTTTATGTACCGCATCAGGTAAAATTATATAAAACAACAAATTTATGTGTAAATGAAAGCATGTGCTTTTTGATTGACAAGCAATGTCTTGGCTTGACTCCTGAGTTATGGCCTAAGACACATCAGAGTATCACCATGTTAAATATAAAGATAATACGGATTGTTGCGCTGTTAAATGTACTAAGAGACTACTCCAACTGGTTTTGGCTGTTATCAGTATGAGAATTGTGGGCCTATGCCTGTAGGCTTGCCCAACTCTTGGTGACTGCAACCAGCCTAGCACTGCCTCTAAGAACAGGCAGTGACAACTGGTCCCAGTGGAGCTCCTCGTTTTACCACTGGCAGCAGCCATTTCGGGTGTTGCTTCCATAGAAACATTTGAAATTAGGATGTTTTGGACAGAGTTAATCAGAATGAATGTAACGTGATATGAATGAGTATCATAGGTTAGTATGAGCTAAGCCCACAAAACTAAAAAATAAATAAATAAATAAAGCTCGAGGTGATTAAACTAAATTGGGTGTGGTCCAGCCAGCCTACAGACCTTCTTGCTCCACCCATTTGCAACATGGCACTGCACCATACCAGGGGGAGAGAGCCTTTGAAAGCACTCTTCAGAAAACCTACGGCTGACATCAGGGCTTTGTCCAGTTCTTCTTGGACGTGGTACTGTCAAGAAGCGCCTCTGCACCCGGATAATAAACTCTTGGCTGTAATCTTCTGTCCATGCTGTCTACTGAGATTTCACCTGTGTTAGCTGCCAGTGCTGCATGTGACAACATCAGCACAGCTGTCGCCAGGCAACAGGCAACACTCCAGTGCAGTGGTAATCTCTGGGGTTTTAAACCACACCTCTCTGCTACTGTCCTATTCTACGGAGCCCTGGAGGTGACATGGGAATTCTTTGTTTTTATCTCATGTGCACAACTTATTATCTCGCACGTGCGACTTAATGTTTCACGCGCGCACGAGTTTTTATCTTGCGCGTGCGAATTAGGTGTCATGAATATTGTTGTTTTAAAATTTTTTTTTTTTTTTTTTTTTACCAGTTATGCACGTTATGCACATTCAATCAACTAACTGTCTTCACTGAAGGTCTGAACCAGTTCAGTTGATTGAATGAAACAAGTCAGCTGTGTTTCTGCATGGTTGGAACAAAAACCTGCAGCCACACGGCCCTTTCACTGATCAGTTTGACACGCCTGGACAGTCTCATCATTTTATTCTTTAAGTTAGGAATGCTTCATAAAGAGACACTCAGAAGCTTAGCCTTATATGGGTTTATTTTAAGCTGGAGGCATCTTATCAGAATCCTTGGAGAACACAAACTCAGCCGTTGACAGTTTTCGGACTTGCAGGATGTCATTGGTTTTATAAGTGAGCAATTGAGAGGCCCTGGGAGACATAATGGTTATCGGTTAAAACGCCTTCATTTTACCTTCTACGGTGGCACTTCTTTCAAGCCTTTGAGCGAGTGGAAGTGTGTATGAAAATGCTCGCTAGTTACAGTAAGTCGTGCGCACGAGATACAGTAAGTCGCACGTGCGAGATAAAAAGTCGTGCGCACGAGATAAAAAAAAAAAATTCCGTGCCACCTCCAGGGCTCCGTACCTATCCACCAGTCTGTCAACTGATGTTTATTATACTTTTACTCTCTTAGATAGATAGATAGATAGATAGATAGATAAATAGATAAACTTTATTATGGACTCAAGGTCCAAAAAGCACACATAAAAACATAAAAACACACCAACATTAATTTAAAAGACAACTGTACCAGTGTCTCCAGAGCTCAGACTGGTAGCGTATAGCACTAAACATAATATTTGATAGCAGCAAGATGATTTCATTCTTAGAGTCATTTAGTCTGCCAATAAATTTATACATAAGACCTCTCAGGGCAGACTGTAAAGGGTTCACTCGCGCTGCCACAAACATTTCACTGGCACTAGTCCATTGCGGTCTTTTTTAAAGGGTCCTTAGAGCGTCATTATATGCCACTTGCAGGCTCTGAAGGCTTGTTTTTTTTTTATAACGAGACCAAAGATGAGCGGTGTACAAGGGAGTACAATAGGCTTTGAATAAAGTCACCTTCACAGAATCACTACATGAACCGAATTTCCGTAATAAAATATTTGCTTGCACATACAGCATGCGACGCTGTCGGTAAATGTTCTCATCATCTGTGAGCTGATCAGTAATCCAATGGCCAAGATATTTAACCTTACTGGAGACACGTAGAACATCACCTGCCAAACTAAAGTCAGGAAAGGTTATACATTTGTCTTCCTTCGTTCTGCAGATCATTAAGACACTTTTTGTAGCATTACATTTGATGTCACGTTGAACCCCATGAACAGAGCAAATATTAAGAAGATGCTGGAGACCTGCTGAACTCGGACTAAAGACCACCAAATCATCAGCGTACATTAGATGGTTCACCACAGCACTGCCCACCACACAACCAGTTCTACACATATTCAACTGTTTTGACAGAACTGGGGATAAAATGCTCCCTTGTCTGACACCATTACACACATGAAAGGGTGCCGAAATACACAATTTTCCCATTTAACCTGCATGGTCTGCTGTGAATACCAACAAGACAGAATTCTGACAATGAACTTCGGCACACCTGCTTGATCCAATTTATGAAATACTTTATTATGATTTACTCAATCAAAGGCCTTAGAGGCATCTAAAAAACAAGTAAGAACAGATGAGTTTTTTCTTTTCTAATTATTTATAATTTCCTTTAGAGCATATATACACGTATCAGTGCCTAATTTAGGTTTGAATCCAAATTGATTATTGGAAGAATCAATCAGAGATTTTCAAAAGTAACTTCAGTGGGTTCCAGTTTAAATTTCAGACTTGGAACTTGAATATATATATATAAATATTGCAGCTTGTATTGTATCATGTATTGCAGCTTGTTAAAACAGCCGGGATCCTTAAGTTTTCCTCCGGCCACATTGGCCTATTAGAGGAGCGCACTGCGCAGCCAATCACAGGCTCTCACTTCTCAGCTCTGCTAATCGTGGATAAGCCACAACCGACTGCAGTCCACGGCTACAGCAGGGAGGTGGTCACTGCCACTCACTACCCATCCTGCAATGTATTATTAGCCTCCTTGGATCCGCCAGCTCTGCTTTTTTTTTCTCTTTCTCCTTCAGCAGCTGCGACTTTTGCATTGCGCAGCCTGCAACATCTTGGGATCCTCAGGTAAAAGTGTGGGAATACGGCGGAGAGGAGAGGTCGATTTGCGCTCGATTACAATTTGCTGCTGCGGGTCGCCCAGGAGACGACCGATGGCCCTTTAATTTAAACCCATGGCGTAGTAGCACCGCGCGCAGAGGCGCCGCTCCGTTTTCGCGTCCCCCATGTTCAAAACGGTCAATTACCCGGCGGTGGATCCCGCGCCCACCATCATCCACGGCGCCTGGCTCACCACGGCGTGCCGAGAAAACGCGCCCGTGGCGGTGGAGAAGCCCAAGAAAAAGGCGTTCAGCCTGGTCAAAATAATGTCTCTGAGCAACAAGAAGGGGCACGGCCAGCATCCGCACAACAACAACAACAACAACATGCCATTTACGATCCACTGTCAGATCGGGAAAGAAATAAAGCACATTTGCAGCAATTGCAGCCGCGGGAACGACACGCTGGACGGTGAGTAGGCTTATGTGGTTTCGCCCATAACAGCCTTGCAGCATGCCATCCAGGATACTTCTCATTATCTGGCTGCGCCTTGGAGCTTCATGTGCGCGTTTGGTGTCCGGATTACGCTCCGATCGGTCCAAACTGCCTCTCCTTCAGTGATGATCTGTTGCCATTTAAGTGGGTCGATGCATGCCGAAAGTGTGGAAAAATAATACCACGGAACAATGATTTAATGTAGCTGCTTTAGAAACTGGATCAGAACTTCTGCCTGCAGGGCTGGGCTCTGACTTGTACAGATAAATGTTGGCTTGCGTCTCGAAACATGCAGACGGAGAAGTCAACTTTTAATCGGAAAGGTTTTCCCGGTATGTCTTATTTACCTGTTTGGCCAACAAATGTCACAAGTTTGGATCGAGCTGTGCAGCGTTTTTTTTTTCTCTCTCTCTCCACAAAGCCTGGTCTAATTCAGCGTCATTACATCATCACTCAGCCATCTTGGTAGGCAAACAAGTGTTCTTAATTAAAACCCTCCGCATTGTATCATAGCAGTGGAGAGTGTTACTTATGTGCAACAGGATGGACTAAGGTCGGGAAAATGATCACCTGTCTCCAAAAACAACTCAACATTGTATTTTCCTTGTACTTTTAAAGCAAATTCTTCCCTCTTGAAAAACAAACAAACCTAGCTTTCTTACAAATTACAAAAAAATCCAACAACTGCATGATATTAAACACAGTGTTGGTTGTATTTGTGGACCTGTTGGAACCTACTAAATGTTTTGCATGATCACTTTGAATTACTTTGATTACATTAATGGAGCCTCCAGCGAGGCTTTTGATGTTTAGAGTCAATATTCAGATTCGATTACTTTTATTAAAGCTATAAAAAGTGACACAGTGCTGTCTTGTGTGTATGTCCAGTAACCGTCTTTATCTGGCCCTTCAGACCTCTGAGGGATTGAGTAAGAATGGGTTGTAAAGTTATTTCAGTGTTAAGATTGCTGGCACAACAATATTCAGTCAGTGGCCTGTGGGACTGATGTCTACACTGCATTACTGTCACTTTACAGGGCAGCCTCTTCGCTGAGGAAATGGGAGACGCAGGGTTAAGTAAACTGATGATGTCTGAAGGGGCAAATACTGAGAAAGTGATGTTTGATGTTTGCTCGAACTGACAGCATGTCACGGGTACGTCCTGTGGGTATGTCTCATGCAGTGTGGTGAAACTCAGACACGAAATCGGAGATCATAATTGACATTCAAAGCTCTAACACTTTCTCTTTTTTGGCTTTTTTTTTTTTGTCAATGAAGCTTTACTTTTGCACCTGAAGAGCTGCACCTTATTACTTTTTAAAGAATAATCATAGCATTATCATAAAGTCCAAGTGGTTTTTCATTGCACAGACAGATTGACTTCAATCAACAATCACTGAATGATGATGATGATGCATTTTGATTGATCATCCACTTGAAGTCTGTTCGTGGTTACACAGTACGTGGTACCAGTGGTTGTGTAGGCCTACGAGTAATAAGGGATAAGCTATTCATTTTAATCATTAGTATTGTCGTGTAAGTTCTGTCCATAAATGCCCCCTCCCTAAGCTCTTGATTGCAGCATTGCTGCAACAGAGCGATTTGAATGTTCTGTAATGTGCTTGATGAGCGCAGAGTACTGTTATCATGCTTTTGACAGTATACATTCATTTATCTTTAGGACCGAGTTCATTAAGTCTTCAAACACGGAGACTGAAGAGCGTGTGACTTTAAGATTAACTGATGAGGGTTTTTGAATGGTTGACGCTGATTACAGAGGAGGGTGGCTGATGAAAATGCAGCTGTCATACTGTTCCTGATTTATTTATATGTTTGCATGTGATAAAATACAACATCTTGACAACAAGAGATGTCTAAACGCCAAGCCTTAATGAAGTTTAAACATTATCTCTTTTTGGTTTATAGGTTGATTCTCCACACAATGTCTAATGTCAGATACAATTATTCCACAACAGCCATGTTGTTGTCCTCTTTGTATATATATATATATAATATATATATTTGATTGATTTTTTTTTTTTACCACCCTCCGTCAATGTGGAAAGGGATAGTTTTGTGAATTTTCAGTTGTATAATTTACTTTTGTTATCACTCTGTCCAGTTTTGACGTGGGTTTTGCATGTGTTTTGTTTACTTTTCTTTTAATAAGAAGAACGATTTGTATCCATTTACATTTGTGTCAACTTCTCCATGTAACGGTTTGCTTTGGGACAAAATAGTTTTCATTCTTTGCTTTTGATGTCAGACAGTACTTGAAAGCCAAAATGCTAGTCTTTGTGAATATTTCATGAAGAGTAGAAAGATTCCCCTTTAATGAGGTGCTTATCAGTCTGTTTAGTGTGTTTTGGCAAGTAGTGCCAACAGCTCGGTGTGGAGCAGCCTTGAACTGTTTAACTCAGTCTATTTTTCATAATATATCTGACGTGCAGGCTTGCTTATGCTCTTGATTCTGCTTCATTCAGTTATTACTGACTTCAGGAGGCCACTTGGCACAGGTTCACGTTGTTGGGATGTTTTGACAGTGAGAATGACTGCTGCTTTCATTGCTTGTTCCCTTTTATGGCAAATTAATGAAATTTCACCATCTTTGTGTCCTCACTTAAATTAGAACCTGCTTTTTATGTATTTTTTTTTCTTTTGCTCCTCTATAGCTGAGGAAGTAGAGAGGCTGGCAGCCATGCGCTCCGAGTCCTTGGTTTCTGGCACCCACACTCCTCCCATCCATCATCGGAGCAAGTTTGCTACTCTGGGACGACTTCTGAAACCCTGGAAATGGAGGAAGAAGAAGAGCGAGAAGTTCAAGCAGACCTCTGCTGGTATATATGTTTTTTCATTACTTTTCTTGGTGAGTGTGCCAAAAAAAGGTGCCATAATCGATGTATATTCTGTGGTCAAGAGGAAAGCTTTCATGTTTTGGTCTCCAGGCTAATGGAAAATGCAGTAAACTGAATCAGCTGCAGTCTGATGTTTTGAGGTCTCTTTGGAGTTTCTTTGATCTCGCAGCCCAGCGTTGTCAGGGCTGAGTGAAGGACATGGTCCCTTGAGATGTGGCTGTGTTTATTTTCCTTGGGTGACACATCCTGAGTTCTTCTGTCAGCCTGCTTAACGGGAGGAGGCAGTTTGTCAGACTGTAAGCCACAGGCTGGAAGCACAACGCTTCCCTCTGCAGAGGATGAGCAATTACTCAGACCTGAATCCAGCCTGAACAGGACAGGATGTTCTGATTTAGTTTCTGAAATTAACAGTTTTGTGGACCGAGTTTGCTGAATGATTCGGACTCTGTCTGTGACAGAGGTTTTAATTTCAAGATTAATCTTGCTGTCTTTTATCGGAAGAAATAGCTTTTATGAAGGTTTTTTTTTCCGCTTGAATCCACTTTACAGTTGCAGTTTGCCTCTCTCCCCCACACTCTCCGAACTGTGGTGTTTTCATTCAGATACAAACAAGCTGATGAAATATATTTTCTGGCTTTAGGTGCTTGACTTGTTCATGCTTTGATGTGTTACAGTGGAGTATCTACTTGATAAAACAATCCATGGGGATGCTGCGTCCTCGTTGGTAGATTTATGTGTGCCCTGTCATGGCACCATGTCTGGTGAAAGACAGTCAAGAGCTGAGGAACAAAAGATGCCTTTTCTATGAGGCTAATGCACAATGGATCTGAAAGAACCAACTCTCCGACGCTTTTGTCATCCACTTGTTCTGTTTGTATAATGCTACTGCCTCCAAATAATCCAGTTGCCGCCATTGTTCTGTTAAATTCTTTTTGATGGCTGATTATCACATGCCAAGTTGGATTTCTGTGGTGTTTTAAGTTCCTCTTGCGAGTACTTTCAGCCACAGCAGTTTTGTTACAGATGTTAAATTCTTTGTCACATTCATTTGAGCACGAAGCACGAAAGCCGCTCTCGAAGCCGCCGATGAGTAGGACCTGGCCCGTTTCTCTGCAGAAGGCAGTGCCAGCGTCGTCAATTCAAGTGGTGGAAAGTGGCACGGAGATTGTGAACTTTAGCTATTTCTACTGAGATTTAAAGCTGCGCCGATCAATGACTCAAACGTCTATGTATGCATCATAGCGACAGACCCTCAGAGAATTGCCAGCAAACTCTGCAGCTCCTCAGAGATCCATCCTTTTTTTTTTTCCTGTTTTTAAAGCTAGCTTTTTTTTCTTTATTCATTTTGTGGCTGATTCCTCACTGTTGGTTCTTTGTTCTCTCAACATCCTCTATTCCAGCAGCAGCAAGCTGCTTTTTCTGTCGGTATATTTGGACTTCAGTGCATTTTCTTTTTGGTTCTGCAGTTGTCTGCAATACCTAAACTGTTGATTTTTTTTGTTTCCTGCATTAGTGGTGGAGCAGACCAGCCGTTGGGTATGCAGATGTTGTTATGGATAATTGGATGCTGAGCACTATAGAGGATTATTCATGTGGGCTGATATTAATTCCAGCTCTGGGAGACTGTACTCTTCACCTCAGGAAGGTTGGAGGGAGGGCCTGACAGTTCTCTTATCATGATGTCTCACTGCTTTTTGCTAAATTTCCACATCAAGCTTGCATCAGAAAGAGATCTAACTAGGCGGAGATTTATCAAAGGAACAGGCAATTGGTACTCTGATTTTATCTTGGTCTCTTTTTAATCGTATTAGCAGATCTCCCCATGAACAGCAGCCAGCAGCGTTCTCTTCTGATTATTTGAATAATTCTTAGTATAAACAGCGCATTTCAAGCTGACCAATTAATTATTATCCTTCATGGCAAGAAAAGCACATCCTGTCATAAAGCTTGATGCATCAAGGGCTTGTTTAGCCATGCCAAAACTTCCTGTACATGACCCTTAAAGCCTGAGCTTCACATTACAGAAAAAAAATCCCATGAAAGTTTTTAATGCAGTTTTTGAGAGGCTCGGAGAATTGCCTCAAAAAAAGGCCTCAGGGTTGGTAGGATGTGTTCTGAATATCTGGGTCACTTCACAGTGGAAGTTTTTTTTTTTTTTTTAATTATAAAAAAGTAAGTGCAGTGTTCTCATATTGATATAGGATGTGCTTGGATATGCCAGTTTCATTTAATATGCTCTCAGCTGAGTCTCCCCAATGAGCGTCTAATTCTTTCATCTTAGTACAGATTTGATTGGCTGCAGTGTCGGGCCAAGACCTTTTTGGGCCACAGTAACCATCTAATATATCTAATAAAGAAGTTGGTTTTTATATATTTAGTTTCAATGCACTTTGGCTTCTCATTGAACTTCTCATTAAAATGTTATTTCAACTTAACATGCAGATTTGGCCCATGGTGTCCAACTTGAAGTTAAAATCAAAGCAGTTTTTTTTTTCCATCAGTGGACAGTGTTTTTGATATTTTATACATTTTCTTTTCATATTATTTCCTAGTATTTGCTCAACTTCGCATTCGACACGAATCCGCTTTTGTTTTGCCTCTTTTATTTCATGAATGTACATTGTCTGTCAAATCTGAATATTCTTATCAAAGCTTTTGAGTTAATGGCATTGCGTAAGTGTGCACATCCCATGGCATAGCAGTTATGTCATAAAGCTTTGAGTAATTGCTTTTCCTTTTTGGATGAAGCAACAGTATAATCCCAGAACACATTACAGGCCAGTCTGGTACTGACCTTGTGTACTGGGTTTCCCCACCCTGGCCAAGAGTTGGAGCTGATGTTTTAGATATTTTTTTTTTTTTCTTTTTTCAAATGGATCACTATAATGCAATTTAAGGATGTCCAACTCTCATAAATGCTGATTTGTGCACGATTTCTGTCGGGCAGAATTCCCATTGAGGGATTTAGATGTAAGAAAAATCTGCGACATAGCAGGATGCTGTATAAAAGGACTGAATTTTAAAAGCTGAATTAAAACCCATGATGCACACCAGAGACTTCCTGGTATAAAAGTGTGTGTGATTTTCTTTTCTTTTAAAGTCACTTTTTGATGGCGTTTGCTTGAATTAGTATAAAAAAAAAAACAGCATCTACAAATGTGAATATTTACCTTGTTCTCACTCTTTCCTCAATTTACCACCTTGTGAGGCTCTGGTGGTGGTGAATTTTTTTTTTGTGTGTGTGAGACACATTTGTCATATTTTGGTCAGTTACGGACACACACACACGTTTTGCTGACTTATCATTTAAACTTAGATTATAGTGTTAAACCAAACATCTGTTGCCCTTAAGGAACTCATTATTGAGTGTACTGTTTGATATTAATGTGGTGTTTTCAAGCAACTTAATGTTGTGTTCACATTCTTTCCTCAAAGGCCTGCCAATCTTACATTTTGTAGTCTTTTGGATTTTTAACTCTTAGCAGTGGTTTTTTTTTTTTTAATCTATGCTGTGACTAAAGGTGTTAATGAGGTTGTAGTGCCAGTATCTTCACCGAGCTGCTCCGAGGATTTATTCACACTGAACACATCGGCGTCTGATTGAGCATGGAGCGTCAGGACTCCTGGGCCATACAAAGCACAGATGGCAGAAGCTGTGATCTTCCTCACAGGGTGAAGCCAGGGTAACAGCGGCCTGGAGGGAGCCTGCTGTGCACTCCGCTCACGCGTGTTGTATCACATCCTTATTTTCATTCTCAACTGGTTCATATACAGACTTAAATTTTGAATTGTTAGCTGCATTCATCCAACCAGCTGATGGGAAGACTGCCTAAAAATAGAAGCAAAAGAGCAACTGTGGGACATTTCTTCTTGCACATAATGTATTATTAGGAGAAGTGTTGCTGAAATATCTCTTTTTTTATTTTATTTTATTTTATCGGAGATCAGTTTTTAAACTTTTACTGCTTTTCAGAAAAATCAATTGATTCTTTCACATTTTTTTTTTAGACACTAAACAGTTAAACCAAAAGACACAAAGCATAAAACTGAACACATGCTCTCTATCTGTAAATGAAGGTCTGTTGCTCAAGCAGCTGAGATGACAGAAACTCCAAATGTCAGAAACTGATGGATATCCTTCATAAATGGCTGAACCTACCAGCCATTAGCCAGGTAGCATTGAGTGTGAATTTTAAAGTGTGTTGGCCAGCTCAGCCGCGGTTGACTCAGTGTTGACGGTATTATAAACCCGCATTTCATAGAGCTCAGTTGACCAGGTCAAATCTATTTGTCTGACTGCTAAGCTCCTTATATATCCATGACAACCAGCAACCATGAGTGTTCCAGTAGCTTTCAGCACAATTTTAAGTAGTTGATTTGGATGTAATATTTTGCTTTTCAGGCTTACTAGCATTGTTTCACCATAAACTGTTTATAACAAATCAGCATAGCCACCAGCCCTGAGATATAATGCAAAGTGTCATAAAGTGGAGTACCACTGATGCTGGCTCTAAAACATACCTGGCTCTGTTAGACTGGTATCCACAAAGCCCCAACTCCCCTCATGATATACCAAGTCAGTGGATGTTAATATGATATCATTATCTAGATTTACTTATTTGAATAAATGTCCTTGAGGGTCCTTCTAAAAATAATTCCATAGCTAAATTAATACTCAGCTTTTAAGATGCTTATGTTTTCCCAGTCAGGTTTCAAGAATTACTCTCCAGCTGCATTCTCTTGTCTAAATATGACACCTCCTGGCTCCAAAAAGACCAAGACGGAAACAGCAGAATGGAGAAGTCTTCAGTTTTCAAAACAGTGGTTCTCAAACCAGTGAGCGACATCACAGGGGCCAAGTCCACCTTTTACATTCAGGCTTTGTGTGTTCTGTAGCTTTAATGTCCATGTAAAAGGTCTGCAAACCGAACAAAAACCTGAGCCATCATCAAAGCAAACAGTTTTTCAAATATGAAATGTATCATCTTCTGAAATTTTTTTCTTCCTGTACTTAATGACATCACCATGTATATATTTTTTTGCAATTACTGATCAGAAGGGGGCCTTAAAGAGAGCATTTCAGGAAGGTGGGGACAAAAGATGGAACAACAAAGTACATTATAAGAAGGAAACCTTTTAATGAACATGGAAGTATATTCCAGTAAAGCCCCTTATTAGTGTAATGGATCTAAATGTGCGTAAAATGCCCTCTAACCCCATCTTAAATCACACCAACTTTAGAAGCTGCTGATTTAGAGAATGGGTCAACCAGGGGTAGCGGTGGGAAGAAGATATCTTTTGACATCCTTGTTTTTTGTACCCTCAGCTTTGGAGAGGAAGATGTCGCTGCGACAGAGCAGAGATGAGCTCATCAAGAGAGGGGTGCTGAAGGAAATCTTTGAAAAAGGTGAGCTGTTGTATGTTGTTCAGTCTTATTTTAGCGGGGCTGGAAACTGTCCTGGATTTAACTTGAAACTACAAAAGGGATGGAAGTGGTGAACTAAATAGGAAGGTCTCTAGTTATTCATCTCATCAGTCGTCTCTGATGTTCACGCTTAAAGATTTGACACGGGGCTTCTAGAGATACAATCTTTCATTATAGGAATTTTGAAGCATTTTCTTAAACTCTGTCTTTTGATCTTAATATGACAGGCTTAAGATATCCCACATTCCAAGTTGGAGTGAAGTCTATATTTGAGTTTCCTCCTTGCCTTGGGATATAAAAACAAAGCTGGAGCAGCTGTAGAGGTCCACTGACTCATGCCAAGAGGTGAAGAGGGAAGATAAGGAAACATGGTGTTTTCTTTAATATGCTGAGTTTCAGACCGGGCCAAGTTCAGTACTGCTGAAACTGCAGTCTGTCATCTCAGTAACTGAATTTAAGAATGATGTACAATCCTTCCTCCAGAGCAAGCCTCAAAATTAAGGCCTTTAAATGTGTATAAAAGCTTATTGCAGTGCCTCAACTTATGAGTTTGACATCCTCAGTTAAACCAGAAAAAAAAAGCTCTGGAAGGATGTTCTGGTTGCATAGAAAGACTAGAAAATAAATCATTTGTTTTATGGTTTTCTGTTACACTGCCTAGCCAAGAGAAAATTTGGGAATAGGGAAGGCTCACCACAGAAATGCATCATTTGTCGGCAGCATTGCGATTTGTCATTACTAAAATATGATCATCCAAAAAACTGTCAAATGGCTCAAAACTGTGGCACGAAAGCCAATGTTCTGCAAAAACGATTTCTCTGCCACCATTTCATAATCCGGCATGAGCTGATTAAAAGGGTCTGCTGTTGTCGAACAGTTTTAACAACAATCGTTCCAAAATCGTTTAGGGGAAGAGTACTAGTGCAGTCATGCACATTTTATGTGCTGTTGCTGACTGTTTGTTTCCATCCTTCTTCTTTCAGCAAGCGTTGAATTCCGATCCTCAGTGGACGGCAGCATTTGCTCTCGGGAGCCCTCTATTAAGACATCGATGGTTCTGCCCACAAAGAAATCTGTCACTTATGCAGGAGACCACCAGGAGACCCCTGTCAAGCCACCGCTTTACCACAAACAGCCTCCTGCGCTCCCTCCAAAGCCCTTTTCACGGATCCCAAACCACAGCACAGGTCAGTTGCAGGTTTGCCTGGATTTAATTATTATAGAAAGTGTTTTGTCCTCCATGACTTCACCCTTTTTGTGCAGTGTTTTCAGAATGTACTCTATTAATTACTGGGCACATTATTGGGAGGTGGTTGTATTACCTCTGACGGTTAACAAGCTCTGAGTGCTGTTTCTTTAAACTGTACCTGTGTCGCCACAGATGTTGGTGAGATAACGGTCGTAGTATTATTAAACTCCCCTGTGGTTAGCTCATCTGTCAGCGCAGGGAAGTGGCATTACTCAAGCCTAATTCGCCAGCCCCTCTGCATTGACGTCTGAGCCACGTCTGATCATCGTTGAGCTCTGTTTATCTGTCTGCACCGGCAAACTGCAGCATAGATGCTTTGTCGCGCAGTATAAATCCTCAGAAATCCTGATTTCTGTCCTTTTTTTTTTTTCATTTCCTCTCAAGATTCTTCTCAGTCATTGAAGTTACCCTGCATGACTGGGGGGAAGCACTCTCCACCTCTGCCTCCCAAGAAAGTGATGATTTGTGTGCCTCCAGGGGGGCTGGACTCCTCCCTATCTCAATGCCCTAATCCCCTCAGCACGTTCCCACCGAAGTGTGCCCCTCCGCTGGGTGTGCCGTCTCACCACGGCTCCCTGCTGCCCTCTCAGATCACCGGGCTGTCCGGGATTCACCAGAGCCACGGTCACCCGCTCCAGCTCCAGTACGGCAGCCTCCACGCCCCCAGCCGCATCATCGAGGAGCTCAATAAAACCCTGGCGCTCTCCATGCAGAGGTTCGAAAGGTCGGTAGCTGTCAGCGCTGGGTCATTAAATCCAATTGTGTGAAGGCAAGGATGGGTAACGGGTTTGCTTCTGTCTGTCTGGTTGGTCTGTTCATCATGTTACATCTCAGTTGGTATTTTGACAAAACTTCTCTGATTGTGTATTTAAAAAATTACACAGTTGGATCTTGTGTAACAGTTAGTTTGACTCAGATTTTTCCTAAAGAGTCTGCTAGACTAATAACCTTCTGCTCCTTCCATGAGCCCAACTTTTATGATGAAATGCATCTTTTCTCATAAAAAAAAAAAAAACTGCTGCCAAAATGGAAATAATTAATCACTTTAGAAGAAAGGCTTTGGATTTTAGCATCATGCTGCCTTTTTTAGAAGATTTGACTTTTGTGACAACTTACACTCAAAAATATTCTGGTGTTATTGAGGTCGCGTCCTGCCAGCTCTGTTGCACTGTTGTGCAGGTCTAAATCGGCACACTGCCTCACAGGGCAGCGTGGCCTAATTTTGAAGTAAATGTGTGTATGTGTGGGCACGAGTGCGTGAAGTAGGCGTCCCTCCAGCAGTTGGCCTGACATAACATGACCAGCTGCTCTTGACAAGAGCCGAGTTTCTTCATGTTTGGAGAAAAAAAAAAAGAGAATCTGTAGCGGATTGGACATTATGTAACCTCTTATATTAGAATTTCTTTTTGACCCAAGTTATTTGAGCAGGGATAAGGAAGTAATGCTTCTCACATAGCTCACAATGACAGCAGTTCATCATAAGAGTCAGCTGGACTTTTATTTAACGTTTCTTTTAGATATATAACCAACTAACCCCGCAGTGGCTCTGAATTGTAAAGTGTTGTGCAGGAATACACATAATTGTGGTTCATTTGTGTGTAGTCTGTCTCAGCTGCAGTCATACTGTACATCTCTCCTCCTTTTTATATGTGGATAAAAACCTGCTAAGCTATCATTATGGGCTGTACCGGATGCCAGAAGTCCATTTTATTGTTTTAAGCTACTTCCTGTCTCTGGGTTGAGAGGTTCTGCCAGGGTTTTCTATCTATAATACAGAAATATGACTGAGGCCATTTTTTTTTTCTTCCTTTTGAAATATTACGTGATTTGAACTCCTTTTAGACGGATTGTATGGCCACATTAATAAAACTTATCATTAATGGTCAGTTTTGGTTCAGAACCTTTATAATTTATCTCTTATTTTTGCGGCTTAGTTCTGCTTTGCACGGTGGTATTCAATGCGCCCCCCTGGACAGAAGAGAAGTACCATCCGTGATCATCGACTATGAGGATGACAAGGAGAACATGCCCAATGAGTCTGACTATGAAGATCTGCCCAGCTTGTACAAGGATGAGGACGACGATGTGGAGGACGATGAGGACGATGACGAAGACGATGACTCCATATTTACAAGTGAGTGAAAGCAGCTGTGATGATAACTTAAGACTTAAAAGTTAGTTAATTACACCACTACAAAGATGTTTTTTCATGAATTATGCAATTAGGTTATCATGCAAGTTTTGTTTTTTGCTTTCTCATTTAAAGATGCCATATTGTGAGGCTTTTTTTTTTTTTAAATGCCTTTTTTTCGGTGTGCATGTTGGCTATATAATTTATTGTCCTCGGAAAAGAGTCAATCAAGTTATGAAATCCTCGCTGAAGAGATGAGCTTTAAATTTTGATTATTCATATCAGTTTGAACAGATTGGGCTTTGAAGGAGGGAGACTAAAATGGATCCTTTCACAGCAAATGTGACGAGAGGAGCTGCAGAAATGAAAGGAGCAAATACTGCAGTTCTTTAACGTGCAAGCTTGCAACAATCTGAATTTCTGTGCGTGTTCTTAAACATCATACCCTGCAGCTCCTCATATGTTTTGATCATGGTGTTTAGGTACCCTGGCTCAGAAGGTACTAAGAAAAGACTCTCTGGCCATCAAGCTGAGTAACCGTCCATCTAAAAGAGAGCTGGAAGAGAAAAACATCCTGCCCATGCAGACCGATGAGGAGAGACTGGAGTCTCGGCAGCAGATAGGCACCAAGCTCACCAGGTGAGACACATTCGTTTTAATCAAATACAGTCTCAATCCTGAGCTATGCCTTTTCAGAAACGACTGATGGTCACCTGCAGTGGCTTCTCTCAGCCAAAGCGAGCGTTCTGTTTTATGTTGGGCTGATAGAGCTGTGACTCACTCCAAAGCCAAATGCTTTATCTTGTAAAAGAGTCTCTTAAAATGCAGCTGACCTAATTTCAACGATGCACCCCCTCCCTATCTTTCTCTTTTTCCTTTCTCTTGTCTTCTCTCTAGCATGTTATCACTATCTCTCTTCTGTTTCTTCCTCCTGCCTGACTTCCTCCCTCGCTCACTGAATCACCACGGTGATGCATGTGCCAAACCATCTCCACCTAACTCCCCCACACAGCAGCACCACGCAAGCCTCTTCATATCAGCTCTTTTACATTCACACTTTCCACCAGCCCCGTCTATGTACAAATCGTTGAAATTTGCATACGCATGTTGAGGTCAGCAGTGAAAATGTTAGTATTTGAACGGATTAAACGGCAAAATGCCTTCCCACTAATTTGATTTCACTTTGATCTATGAACGTGGCTAATTAGGCCACAATAATGATGTGCTGTTAGAGGAAATGACCACCAACTATATCTGGGTAAAAGTGAAGGCCTATATTGTAGAAAAAGACATGCAGTGTAGAAAATGTGGCTGCAAGGGACAAATGGTATTATCTAGAATCACTGGCACACAAGCCGGTATCCCCCACTGTGACTGGAACACGGTGCATGTTCCCAGAAGGCCTGCTTTCTTAGTCGTCATGTTCCCAAAAAGCTCTGTAACAATGTCCCTTGCACAGTGTCACCTAATGCTCATGTTCCTTTTTCATTCTTTATTACCAGCGGCATTGTGTCCTGTAAAGTGGTTGCTTGTGCCCGGCTAATCAGAATTGATTGCGATAATAGTTTTCTAGGGCACACTGACCTCATCTCAGTTCTGGTGACCTGATTTTGCTGGGAAAACCTTGGGGAGTAAATGAAAGCGCTTCGGTTTCAACCCCAGAGAAAGAAGGCTGATGAACGCTAATCTGTCTTTGGCTCGGGGTTGTGTTTTTTTTAACAGACTTCAACAAATGTATCCACCGTGTATCCATGTACAGCTGCTTATTTACCTTACGGTGAGTTGAATTAAAGCACATATGGTGTCCTTATGCAGCATGAGACTTAAGCCAGACTATGACTATGCCTTTTCTTTAAAAAGTAGTTGTTTTTTTTAATGCATTGCATTGCAATGTGAGCACTAAAAGGGGGCTTTTTGTGCCTTTTTCACTTGGATATGTCAGATGGTCGGCTTCACAGAACCATCTGGACGTGGTCCATGGGCAGGCAGGTACCATCTGATCAGTGTTTGCTGACATCTGAAACTATGCCATAATATAATTTAGGAGCAAGCAGTCACCCAAGTAACTGAAATACTCAGGTGTGTATTCTCACGGTATTAAAATTATCCCAGGACCCGTGTTTACTGAAACACAGTGGAAATGAGAGGCATGGTGCATTCAAACTGGATTAATGTCACAGATGTCCCTTACTATTATAACACATCACCACAGGTCCTCACGTAAACACTAGTCCTGTGTGAAAAGTATATAACTGGCGTGACTCTGATGTGCAGACTATGCTGAGAGCAGCAAACTCTAGTGTCAGAGTTTTATTTCTAGTGAGTGAAGTCTGGAGGAACAAGTCCAGCTGGCTTGATTCAAGCCTTTGAAGATTTCTGTGACCCAGATGACAGATTCTATAGCAGCATCTGGATTTATATGGCATGGGATGACATTTCAGTTGACCTGTCAGTGCTTGTTTTGCTTGCATCTATAGTCATTTATGCCTCTTAAAACACAAGGAAATAATCTGTTCAGAGATAATCTGTTAGGCGTATCTCCTCAGATGTGACATAAGATAAGAACTCCATGTGTCTGGCTGCTGTTTACCTTGTAGCTTTGCCTGCTTAAATGTGTGCGGTAGATTTGTTATGAAATCTTTCAGCTGGCCTTAAAAAGGCGCCATCACGAGAAAACAGAGTCTTCAACAGTGTCTGGGTTTTGGTGGTACAAATTACCGGATTGCATAAATGGATTATCATGGAATCATTGATTCAGGAAGAGACTTGAGATTGGTGATCATGGTTGGTTTGAGGTTTTGGGAGGTTCAAGAGATTGAATTTGTTCCAAAAAGACAGCAAAATCTACATACAACTGAGTAAATGTATATAAATAAATTGCACAGTAGGAAAAGGAAGAAAAATAAGGTCATCTTTATTTAACTCAGTTTGAGTTTACAGAATAAGAACATCAGTTTTACTCTAAATCCCAGTGTTGTCAGCTGTAGAAGTCGCCTTGTCTTTGAACCCAAGTCCTACCAAAAGACAAATTTCATGAGATATACTGTCAGCCAAAGGAAGTGAATTCTGGGAAAGATATGAGGGAGTAACCAACTTTCCCTGAACTGCACTTGTTAAGCACTTTGAAAATACCATACTAATACTGGATACATCTCTAATCTGAGAACAGGTTTGCTTATTTGTCACATGGATTTTACACCATGCTGGATTCTGGTTCATGTTGTCTGTCTGGAAGCAACTGTAAGAAGATGAGTAAACTGTGGCTGTAAAAGGATGCAAATAATCCACAACAATATGAAGATGGCTTGAAGCCTTTTTAAAGATGATTGGTTGGTATTGCGTACAGAAAGCCATTCACCTCACTCTTACATCACCAGCAGCACTCTGGAGCGCTGACACGGTGATGACGGTGACGCTTTAGATCTATGTAGTTGTTCAGCGTCAGCTGTACCTTTTTTATCGTTCCAGGTTACAAAATTTTCTGTCCTAAGCTGTCCAGTTAAAGGGATGTACCCTCAGCTGTCTGATCTGGGCTGACAGGGGTGGAGTGGTTCCTGCTCTTCTGCTGTTGCAGCCCATCCACTCGAAGGCTTGACATGCAGTGCACTTAGAGATCTTTTTCTGCTCTGTTGTTGAGGGTTACGTGAGGATTGACAGTTCTTCTGTGGGCTTGAACCAGTCTGCCCATTCTCCTCTGACCTCTCATGGACAAGACTCCACCCCTCGCAAAAATGCAGCTCACTAAATACTGTTTTGTTCTTCACTCATGACATCCATGAAAATAGCTCAAGAAAGATCTACTATAAATACAGTTCTCAGTGAGTGAAAAGAACCCCTAAGATGTTTGTACAGACTTTATTTTGAAAAGGTGACTGGGATTGACCTTTGCATGACTGTTGTATAATGTGTACTGGAAACTTGATTTCCCATGTTGCCTCGGTGTTTTGCTGACCTTTTGCCTTTTGATTATGTACTGACATTATATGTACGCATGTTTCTCATCAGGCGCTTGAGTCAGAGACCCACAGCAGAGGAACTAGAGCAGCGAAACATCCTCAAACGTGAGTGCCTGACACTTGTGTATTTAATTACCTCACATGTGCAAAAGTAAGCTAATAAATATGATGGTTTGACAAACTACAATAAACTGCTGGTGCAATGCCATACTTATCACAGCCTTTTATACACACTGACTTCATCCAGATCAGCGTGATGATTTGGTGTGATGTAGTTATGCGAGCGGCATACATCCCTTTCCTCCCCATCTGCCTTTGTCTCCCGTTTCATGTGAAGGAAGCAGGAGGAATGCTCCCTGAGGAGTCAGGTCTAGAGAGACAGGTTCTGTAGCTCAAACACAAGCAGTATCTGAGAGAGGCAGTTTTGTTCCCTGGCCTTCTGTAACGCTCACATCAAAGACTAACTTGCCAGCAGTTCCTGCTTTCCCAGAGGCTCCTGCATGATGGGCAGAGCACTGGAGGAAACACAAATGAGTATCGAGTGCATCACTCATGCACATATAGTCCCAAGGTTAAACAACAGACAAACAGTAATTGTCTAGAATACAAACCTATATATATTAAGATGAGATTTTGGACACAAAGCTTTATTTGTTGGAAATTTTTCCGGTTTAAAAGATAATTATTTTTTCTTTGTTACATCTGTGGCCAAAGAGAAAAGGAAACGTACAGTGTGTGACTCATTTTACCTTTTTCCACTCCCAAGAAAGACCACCTCAACAATAGGAATACAGTGTAAAAATAGAGGTTTGTTTCCCTCATTCCTGATTAATCCCCAGAGGGAAGTCACACTGATGTAGTATATATTGAGAATACACAAAAGGAACAAGGAACAAAAAGGAACAAAATGCAATTAATTTACAGTTAGAGTATAGGTATATCATGAAATCTCCAGAGATCATCATGAATGAATTATGGTATCATGTTTGTTGCCTGAGAAAAACTGAGCTGATGATCTCATGTGCAGAATTGAGAGGTAAACTGGTAATCTCTCCCAGCAGCCATCATGGGCAGAAGTCCAGTGTTACCAGCTGCAGCCTGTTGGTTTGTTTCCATAGTGTCTTTTAAGGTGTTGCAGGTTGCTGACTTGCTGATTCATCTGCGCTGCCACTCATGGCTTAAAATTCAGTCTCTGGGGTGCAGAGATGCTCCTTCAGAGTCAGACGTGTCTGGGATTACATCAAGTGTTTTTAAGAAGCACTGCATTCTAGGGATCGACTGATATGTTCTTTTAGGGCCGATACCGATTATTCATAGCCGAGGAGGCCGATGACAGATATTTGGTGCCGATATTAATTTGCAGTAAAAGTGAACATATTGGCTTCAAAATGTAGAATACAAACTCCAACACTAACCTTTGTTTAAATACCTGAAGTATATGTTTATTTAAAAAAAAAAAAACAAGTAAAGAATTTAGTTTGAGTTTTTCTCTCAATCACACACGTGCTTCAATTACAACGGACTGTTTCCAAATCGGTATTTTCATCAGCTTTGTTTCAAGTGATTCACAAACACGTCGGGAGTTACTACGAGCTAACAGAGCTTCCGCTTATGTCCATTGCGTTTTTACGGTATTCTGCTCACAGTAACGTTTCTAGTACTGTGTATTCCGGACTATAAATCACACGGGAGTTTTAAATTGCATCTTTCCAAAAAATACGTAATGAAAAGGGAGAATATTTACAAGTCGCATCGGGCAATTAGGGCAGGCGATAATTGCTGATAATTTTCGATTTTTTTTTTTTCTTTTTTCATAGCTGTCAGGGTTTCTTCTGTATTTCTCCAGTCCTGGATAAGTTTCTCACTCACTCCAAACTTTCAGCTGCATATTTTATAATCTTTAGTTAAACTCTGCAGTACAGTGATCCCTTATTTTTTGCGGTTAATGGGGACCGGCGTCCCCCTGCGAAAATCAAAATCCGCGAAATGGAGCCGGAGCCCCCCGAGCCTCAATAATGTGTTTTAAAATATGTTTTTACGCGCACAACATCCTCTGATGTTTCTGCAATTTTTTTCTTGATTTTTTTTTTTTTTTTTTTTTTAATATTATATATATATTTAGGTCCTGCGGAAGGATCATTAGGGCAGCACGGTGGCTTAGTGGTTAGCACTGTTGCCTCACAGCTAGAAGGTTCCTGGTTTGAGTACAAAGGTGCCGGAGTCCAGAATGTATTCTTGCGGACACTTCTTGTTGAAACTTAAGTAATGCACTACTTAATTTCCAGCGATCCTGATTTGTCATCATCAGAGCCCTAAGTTCTTCCACTTTATATACCAGTGATCCTGCATCCTTTGTGACACTTGTGAGAAGAAATAGTTTAAACCTCCTTCTCTTTGCTTTGTTTTTACGCCCTCCCTATTTTTTCGACATTTCCTCTTCAACCCATCTGAATCTGGGGCATTGGGACTCACTTTAGATATTACTTGAGCTTTGGAAAGCACATGTGTAAACACCCTTCCTATTGTCACTGTTACTCATCATAATAGATGCTGGGGGGGGGGACTTTCAAAGAGGTGCACCTCCAGTTCAGGCCAGTCACAGAACTCCAACTGTTTAATGAGCTCACTTTCACAGAAGAAGTCAGGGCTGAGAAGAAAGGGAACAGACTCAGGACCAGAACAGGCAAATATGACCCAGGGTCCTAACATCCTAAACAGGTCAATCCTTTAATTAGAAACATGGACCCTGGGAGAACTTGAAAGAAACAACAGAATCATCCTCCTTATATCCATTACTAATGGCATTAAACAGCCAATAATGGAAACTATTTTAAGCTCTGAGGCACTTATCCAGTTTAGTGTGAATCCAATGAGCCAGGCAAATACTGTGTTTGAACTATCTCAAACAATTTATAAACACTCCACAGAATCCACTGTTTTCCCATGCTGCAAGTATACCACTTAATCCTGTCCTTCTTTGCAGCTCGCAATGAGCAGGAAGAAATGGAGGAAAAGAGAGAGATAAAACGAAGGCTGACACGGAAGGTGAGTTCAAAATAGCTCTAAAGGTACAGAACCACACCTGCTCTTCCAGCACCAGGAGGGGGTGAACGGCAGGCTGGGATAAGCAAACACAGTGACTCATCTGTAGTGTGAAGTAAAAATATGGCGCTGGTATTGTACCCCCCGTGTCTCCCACCGGAGACACGGATGTCCTTGTTGCCCTTGCTCCTTCAGCATGTTGGCTGCCAAATCTTTCGACCCCATAGGGAGGTGCTGGGCATGTTCCCATCACTTTCAATTAAACAGCAACACTTTTTGTTCACCTGCAGACACAGTGGTCATGTTATAAATCTCACAGTTGTTGAGGGGATCCCAAGTGTAAAATAAATTTCATAAACAAATTTTAAAGCTTCCAAATTATTATAATTTGCGAGCAGATTATCTAATGTGCGGGACATTTTACAATTTTCAGTTGTTTTATAGATATAGCATCAAATGACAGTGCGAAGTTATTTAAAATACTTTTACAAAGACACATCAAAACCTTACAGTGTTGAAAGTGAAACCTGGCGTTTCCATTTGGGCATGCACATAACCCGAGATGGATACCAAATTAACCTGGACCGGACCTGTTGCAGAGAGGAGAGTGGACAGAAAAAAAAAAAAAAAAAACATGATAAACAAGAAACAGTAGAACAGTGAGCTGTCTGCTTGTGGCAAAAGTTAGAAATAAGAAACATGCAGCTCTAGAAATCAGACATACCAGAAAAAGGCATGGTGAGATGATGGAGATAAAGCGTTATAATACAGAAGAGAAAAGACAAATTTTATAGATGTGAAATAGTGTCATAAATGCACTGAGACTGCAAAAGAGTAAAGTGGAGAAGAGATGTGCAGTAGAAGGCCCCCTACCACTGTTGGTCCCATTACATTGTAACTATTGCAGACTAGTTGCACTAGATAAAAGCTTTATTTATTTTATTTTGAATTAAACGGCAACTAAATAGAAGACAGAACTAGAGATGGAAACCAGAACTAGAGATATATGATCTCAGGTGCTTGATTCTCATCACCTTTTCAGAGAATTACAGTAGTCCGCTCTCAGATTTAACATACCTGGATTTCAGACATGCAGGGTCTTTCCCTTGTGTGCCTTTTAGTAATCAAGACATCTTTTTGTGTGTCTGTAGACATTATGACCATAGAAGTGCAAACTTGAGCATGCCGTTGTATTTGTGCTGACTCTGTGTGCGTGTGTATATGCATTTATCTGTAGTTTTCTGAAAGAGAGGTTTATTGCCATATTAAATTATATTACAGTTTAAAAATGCCAAGGATTGTATCGAGTGGTTTTTGAAGCAGAATATGTACAATGATTGGTAAATGTTTGTTGATTAAATACAAGGACTTTTGCCATTTGTTTTCCTTCAATAGGACAGTGTCAGATAGTTTCAGATAGGTTTGACCTTGAACTTCTCTCTTGAAGCTCACATAACAAGTTTGAGTTCATTAACGTCCATTCTATTCCATAACTCATTTTCTCCTCCTGTTCCAGCTGAGCCAGAGGCCCACTGTAGAGGAGCTGAGACAAGCCAAAATTCTTATCAGATTCAGTGACTATGTGGAGGTGTCGGATGCCCAGGACTATGACAGGCGAGCAGATAAGCCCTGGACCCGACTTACAGCAGCTGACAAGGCCAGTATTACTTTGACATATCTTACCGTTAATGTGTGATGAACTCCCTTTACCCTCATCTGCCCTTGTGTCTGCAACACGTGCAAACAACTGTAGGAACCATATTCATCCCGTTTTAGATTGGCTAAGTCCAACTCAGCTGTTTCCATTTGTGAGGAAGCACCCTGAAGCAGTTCTGCTACTCGCTGTCCAGTGAACAATGCCTTCGACTTTTAATGAATGCCAGACTATTGCTGAGCAAATCTTCTACTTTATTTACTCTGATGACCTGAAATGCTCTGAGCACTGCAGGTCATACCTGAGGACCAGTCATGTGAAAATCACAGGGATTCAGTATTTGATTGCGCAACAACCTCCCTTACATAAGACAGTAATTGGATAAGCCACGCCCCACGACCCCCAGCCACAGCACAGCTTTCCTAGCAATTTTTTGTTTTTTGTTTTTTTTCCTCCCCCTTCCTAACTTCCAGCACATAATTTTGTTTGCTCTGCTGTTATCAGTGCACCTACCCAAAGGCTAGAAATGTTCCTTTGAGTCATGCTAAACAGTGAAAGCAGTCACATCACCTTGCTGGGCTGCTGTTACACATGACATTTTGGATAGGATCCAAAGTTCCTCTGCATACCATTTTAGATCCTCAAACCCCTCCTTTGTTCTGGACACACCGCCGAGAGGCAAGATATAACGAGCATCACCCCCCCCCCCCCCCCCCCCCCAAAAAAAAAAATAAAAATTAATTAATAAAAAATAAAAAATAAATATATATATATATATATATATATAGTATGTATATATATATATATTATGTATATGTATATATATATATATATATATATATATATATATATACATATACATATACATACACACACACACACACACACCACACGAGTGTATTCAGTACCATCTTCCATGGGAAACTGCTTTGGCTTGGGCTCAAAAACCTTCCCAGAAAACGGATTACAGAAACAAACTTGCTAAAGAAAAAGCAAAGGGCTCCATGTGCAACCACAGTGTCCCCTACTGAAATAATCGGAGCACAACAGGCTTTATTACCAGTGTTGAAGTTAATCCTTTTTCCACATTGAAATTGTTTTATTGTAACTGTTAATCCCAGGACCTCTATGTCTAAAGACAACTTTCATTGTCTAAAAATTACCACAGTGTGTGACAGTGGTCCAAAATGCACTCTGATAAGTGTTTTTTTTTTTCCTTTCTCTCATTTAGACAGTCACATACGGGGGAGGGGGGTAAATTGTCTTGTTCAAGGACATGTTGACACTGTGGACTGAACAGACAAATGTCTGATTGGATCATGAACTGTTCTAACCACTGAAGCACAGCTAACTCCACAGACTAAAAATATATGTTATTGTTTCCTATTGAACATTGATGTAAAAAGTGCCGTTCTTTTTTTTTTTTTTCTTTTTGTCATTGAGGTTGTGAGATGATGATGCCCCGCAACTTGATTGGCTCTTTTTCAAAAGTCAAGTGGTTGCTTTTGTAAGATTTGTCTTGTGTCCAGTGGCTGTGAAGAAATGATGGTGTTTTATAGGGATTGTGTTTGATGGTAGTTGTTCTGTGCATAATCAATGAACCCATCATTATCTTTGCTGGCCAACAAAGTCCAGTGGATAAAATTTGGGAAGACTACAAAAAGACCAACTTCAACTGAGCAGATTTCTGTAGAATATCTTGGAAAATACAAAAATTCAAATTCACTTGAAACCAGAAATTTACATATACTATATAAAAAGACACATAACTTTTTCTTTTTTTAATGTCTCACTGTCCGACATCAAATCAGACTAAACTTTTTCCTGTTTTTATCATTTAGGATTACATTCAGGATAATTGCAAAAATGAGCACTGACACTTAGAGACCTGTGTTCTTTGTACTTCCAGTTTCTATGGATATTTAAATCTGTGTAAATCGATAGTATAAAAATGTCATTATGGTCAAAAGCTCAACTCAATTAGGCACTCACCAGACTGTTTATCATATTTAGAGATGCTGTCTCAAGATGAGAAGTTTCTCTTTTTTGATGTGGGAATTATTCATGGCCCTCAGATAAGCACAAGTAATGAATGAATCATGCAAAACGAAGGTGGAGTCGAGGTTTAGAGATTGTAGTTTATAAAAAGCCAATTCCCTTAATCATCATATTTCTTCTCTGCAGGCAGCGATAAGGAAAGAACTAAATGATTTTAAAAGTAACGAGATGGAAGTGCATGAGTCAAGTCGCCATTTAACCAGGTAATGTGCATTAGAACTGGTACACCCCAGCATACAACCAATCTTAGTCATGTGCTATGGGTTTTAATTGTTACATGTGGATTGTATGTGATGAGATGTTAAAAATGTTCCCTTTTTTTATTTTTTTTTTTTTTTTTGCGTGGATTTTTAGGTTTCATCGACCATAGTAGACCACCACTGTCTCGAGCGGTGCCGGACCTGGCGCTCTGCTCCACTGAGAACCACAAGTGCTGGACAGTAAAATGGTGCCCCTTTCTACAGTAAGGCCATGTCTTCTGAAATGCCTTTTCAGGACCCATACAGCTGAGTCACTACGACACCACAAGTTGTAGACACCCTCTGCTCCATCCACTGTAGTAGCACATAATGACTCTTGTTAATTAAAATTGCCCCAATGAGGAATTTGCTCAACTGCCTCCTAAACGTTCTTGCTCTCAGGCAGATGCTCAGTTCTGTGGTGACTGGACAGTGGAAGAGTGTTTGTTTGAAGATGATTGAAACTTGTGACAACTTTAGTTCTTTAATAACCCCCGTGGACTTTTCTCGGTGGACAAAATTTTATCCTTTCTCTTTATCATACCGTCCCTCCGGACTCCTTAAGCTCTCATGGACGACCCTGTGTGAAGATGGAGAATTAAGCGTTTAGGACTCACTATATCAGCAGAAGCTCCATCTTTACTGCATCTGCGGTCACTGTGGAAAAAGTTGAGAGACAAGAGGAAGGGAAGGAGTCCTCCAACATTACAATCATGTGCAATGTTTTTTTTTCTCCCCCTCCCTGCTTTTTTTTTTTTTTTTTTTTTTTGACTATGGCACCCCCTGGAGTTCGCTTTGTGTCATTACTTTGTCATCCTGACCACTCTTCTCATGTGCAATTCTAACTGTACCAGCAATGCTGACATCTAGTTGCTTACTGTGAATTTGAGAGTTTGGAAATTCCTGCGCTCTCTCCAAATGTACATTTTGTTTTAACTGAAGGAAAGTTACATTTGAAAAGTGAATCGGTCTTCACCAAAGGCTTATTCATGTCTGAGTCTTATGCATTTGTTGTGAAAATTCCAGCTCGCAGATATATTCTGGCTCCAGAATGTGCAAATATGGTCTGTTTTATATTAATTTGGGAGTTTAGACACTTGAGTCAAACAATCAATTTACACGTCTTTACACATTCAAGCACTTTTAACTGTTATTTTGAAACAGGATATTAAGAGATGGCTCACCAAATTGTCTTTTTTTTTCTTGCACTTTTTTTGTCGCAGCATTGTGGGCCCATGATGTGCATTGTATTATATACTTTACTTTTTATACTTGTCACTCCAGCTTTGGACAAAGCAATACCCTTTGTAGAGAAGAAGTTCAACTGCAGGTGAATCCCTCCACTTCTGTTTTTACAGTGCATATATACGATGTCTGAACTTCAGGATTTTAAGTTGTTTTTTTAATATATATATGCTACTTTCAGAAGGCTTTACTCTTGACTGAGATACTTATAAAAATATGCCACTTTTGACAGCTTTATCGACACATTCAAATGAGGTGTGGTGAAACTATCATTGAATATGATCCGTTCTCAATTCAGAATGATGGACACAGATTTTGGAGTACTCCAAGTTGGCATTTTTAAATATTTTCATTTCTTAAATACTTTGCACTCCTGAAAGTTTGTCTTTTTTTCCCCAAAAAACTCTGTAAATTAGTGTTGGATTTCTGAGCTGTAACGAACAGATGATCCTTCGCCAAAATTCTTTATGATTTACGTGCACAAAATATTTTTATTTTTTTTATATATATGTACATTTTAATTTTAAAGTTGCAAATGAAATTCTTCACTAGTTGAGAAGAAATGGATTAAATGTAAAAGGCTGGTGGTGGTCTGCTATAATCTATTTATCTGCAAAGGAACAATTTTTCTTTTTTTTTTTCAAGGTCTTGATCAGTGATTGATGACCCAATAAAATCTGATAAGAAACAGCAGATTTATTTGTACTGCAGGGTTTTTATGTGCAAAAATAGGGGTGTTGTTGGTGTTGAGTTGAGTTTCTCGGCACAATCTGTACCTTTGTTACTTTCTTGTCAAATTACCCCTTTAGAAAAGAAATATCAAAATTTCATTGGGCCATCTAATCACAGCAATATAAGACATAGGAGGTATTCTTGTGTTCAAAACCAGCTTATATAGGATGCAGGTATAATGCCTATTTTGTTCTATTTTTTTTCCCAAATAAATCCACAGATTTAGTGAATTTAAAACAATAAGAATTCATTTACACAAATGCAATTTTAAGCCTCTGAGTAACAACCTGAGCCAGTGAGCACCAAGTTTTCTTTTTTGCTGGAATCAAGGGACATGAATTCAGCAATAATCAGTTTCTTTTTGCAAAATGGCAAAGCAACTGAGTCTTTTTTTTTTCCATTTCTGAAATGCAGAAAACCATGTAAAGGACACATTATGCCAATTAAATACCATTTCTGAATGCATTTGAGATGTATTATTTACATTTTTGCAGTAATTCTGCCTCATGTTCAAGTTACAGCACACTTTGCTTCTTCTTCAGCATTGATCATTTTCCCTTAACTTTAGCCAGATTAATTTCTTAGAAGTAACCTCATGTTTTTGCAAATTTGCCATTGGACTAATCCACTCAATTTACAGATGGCAACATCCCATTGAGCCGCCCATGAAATGGAGGAGGGTACCTTCAGGACAAATCTGCGAGTGATAAATGAATTTGTCCTTAATGGACTGATTTAATCAGATTGTAAGAAGTCTAAATACTTTATATGTAGCAAATTGTTACATCCATTGGCTTCGTGCCAAAAGTAACATCAAATAAATTTGAAAATCTACCTTGTTAAACTGCCTCCATAGACTGGGCTTTATACAGTTTATAATGCATTGTATTATACAGTGGAGGAAACATTTTAGTGTTTTTTTTTTTAAAAAAAAAGGTGATCTAGAAGGTGAAACAACACAAGGCTGGAGACATGAGATATTGGCTGCAGATGTTTCAAAGCCACTTCAACAGCCAGTCTACCGAAATGTATAAAAATCCAAGGAGATTCTCTGTGGCAAGTTATCCAAGGCTGCGGTATAAAGAAGAAACAAGCTCTGGGTAGGAAGGACGGCCCCCAGCTGGGTAGCAGGAGAACGATGCCATGACAGAACGTAGAGGAGACAATCTGCTGAGCGCTTGGATGCCAAGGGAAGGAGACTGCCCACCTCATGATCCCAAGTACCCCAGCTTTCACATCAGATATCTAGGGGAACTGCCAATCATCAGATGAGATGGCAAAATCAAGCACTATTAGCCTGAATAATCAGTAGCACATACTTGAATCCAGGCAATGGCATGTCAGACACAACCTGTCACTTAAAACTGATTCAACAAAATGTTAATATAAAGTCTTGTTCATGTTCACTGCTGTACAAGGGAAAATGTACATCTGTTTTTACGATTTATCTGTAAAGGTCCTATCGTGTTAAATCACTAGAAACTCAGTCATGGGACAACTGGCATTCATTCACCTAACAACATTTCTGCTTAGGTGGGCAAGAAGCAGGCCATGTGTTTCTCTGAAACTCAGTCAACCGTGGCATGGTGCAAACATGTGAGAACAATTTCAATCTGTGGTTCTTTTAGAGCTCTCACACAGTTCAAAGATGACACCTGAAACCAAACAGTCATTGTTTCCTGAAATGAATCATTGTCACGGGATGTGAGAAACAATCATTTCATTTCTCATGCTCTCTCAGTGGACAAGTGCAAACACTGGCACTGATGTGAACCTATATTTCTCTAACTTTGAAAAATGACAGGTGCGTGAGACATTCAGTGAGTCTGGCAGGTCAGGCATGAACCGTGTGGAAATTATTATTGCTTGATTGACACGTTACGGTAAAACTTTAGACGTCAAAAAATGCAGTTGTCCCAGTTGAAACTGAGAAAGATGCGGCAGTTATTTTGAATGAATCAGCCTGTAAAACTATTTTTTTTAAAAAGACAAAAGATTTATCTAGATGAAAATAAAATGCATCAATGATTAGTCTGGTTGAGCAGGATGTTGTTGCAGCTCTAGAAGAAAGAAAAATACATTCATGACAACTAATTGTTTTAAAGGACATTTTCAAGTCTGTCCACAGCCCATGAAGACCTGTAGTGCTCTTTGAACTTGCACAGGTGGGCTCATATACTGCATCAGGTGTTAATGGCCTAAAACAGTATGGCTATGCCACAGTTTCCTTTCACAGTTCAGAACTGATATCTAGTAGTTCTGAAGTGACTGTTCAAATATGCTTGTGAGATCCTTGTGTGGTCATGTAAAACACCACTCACTCATAACCTAAATTCAAATTATACACAAAATAAAAATAATTAGAATATATATTTTTTTCTTTAATAGGATTAAGAAATGACCTGTACAAAAATTCGATGTCCGGTCTTATTTTTGGTTCAGCTCTTCAAGGGGAAAAAAAAAAAAGTTGTACATTTTACTCCAGTAGATGGCGAAAAATACAATAGAATAATAGTGTAAACTGAGCTGGCCTGTGTGGCCTTGTGAAATGGCGTCCTGACGAGATGGTGCCGAAGTTATTTTCCTCGTCGTCACTGGTCAAAAGTAATGACACCGAGCGCAAGTCTGACTCAATCGTGCATTGGCAATACATTGATTTCACAAGGGGTAGGAACGTCTGCTTTGTGAGATAATTGTGAGGGGTCCATATTAAAAAAAAAAAAAAGTTCCGTTTTCTCACATATTCAACAGCTGACTCTCTTCGCTTGCTCTCCAACGCTTTTGCTGTGTAATTTATCTTTCTGAATGCCTCCTTCGCCGGTGTACAGGTGGCGAGGGGAGACACCACGACACTGAAGAGAACATGCTTCAGCAGCGGTTCAACACCAAGCATTTTATAGGAGCTATGTTTACGCCTCCGTTCCCTTCACCGCCTCACCCGATTGAAATTGAAGAGCCCCTCTTGGGAAATGTATTTCTCACTCAGTTTTATCCCCACATTGACAAGCGCTGGAGACTCATTACCGCAAATACACTTCCCACAATCCACCGCGTTGTTGTTAGCGGCCCCATCTTGTGTCCTCCTCATGAATATATATTAGTCAGTATTTGCGTAGGAGGTCTGCCGACGTTCATTTCATATTCCAGCACCGTATTTTGGTCCAAACGGGACGCACGGCACAGTCACGTCTCCGCCCTGATCTGTACCTCAGCGCCCAGCCTCTTCTCAGCTATTTCAATCAGTTAGATGTTGGTTTTTACATTTACTTTTCTTTTTTATGGAGCAGCGGGTGACTCTTCGACAGGAGAGAGAGAGGGGAAAGAAGTGAATGACTACTAGAGGACTAACTCCGAAACACCGCCCAGTTGGCGGACATTTATCGCGGTGGGCACGTATCAAGGCTTTTAAATGTAGAGGTTTTAGGTATAACCGACTGCGCACCGTGATATATTTAGAGTGGGGGACTTCTCATTGGCAGACATGGAAAGCGTGCAGGCTGTCGCCGAGGATGGAGCGTCGGATGGAGGCGCGACCAAGTTAATGAAGAAGCCCAGCGGATCTTCCGTCGCCCGGGGGACTCCGGCGGATGATGGCGGTGGACAACTGGCACTCTCCCGCGTAGACCTGAAGAACGGGAATGGCCTTTCTCATTCTGCCTCCACGGCGGGGTTTAGTGCGTCAAACCGAGCTGTGGCGTCCAATGGCCGGGGCTCATCCAGCAACTCCAGCTCACTCCTGTTGAGGCGGCGGCGCCTGAAGAGAAACCTCTCCGCCGCAGCTGCGGCCACCGCCACTTCAGCTGTCACCGCCGCGTGCGGCTCGAAGATGAGCTCGGCCCTGTCCTCTGCGTCTCTGCACAGTCGGAGTCTGGACAGGAAGACTCTGCTGAAGCACCGGCAGAACATGCAGCTGCAACCCGCGGACCGCGAGTGGGTGAGAGCAGACCTCCACCGGGGCTGCGTCCACGTCCACGACAGGCTGACACCCTCATATCCCAGGCCGGTCCTCTGCACTATGGACACCACAGCCGGCGAGGTTGCGCTCCGGCTCTCTAAAACTAACAGCAAGTCGAGCTCCGTTATGCGCATTTTTGCTAAAGATAGCTCCAAGGCTGACCAAAATGGCAACTGCAACGCGAGGTATGAATATAACGATAATCCATGCAAAACGAAAGAGGAGTCGCACATAAAATGCAACCACCTGACTCCCCTGGAATCCACAGAATTAAGGGGCCATGCCGGTGACCGGCTGAGGCTGCTGCTTATGGAGAATGCAGATGATGAGCAAAAGCAACAGGACGTTGATGAAAAACTTTTCACCCCAGAATCAGAGTCACAAGACAATATAACCTGTTCGCTGTCAGACTTCAACTCTAACATGGATACTCCTAATGATGATGATTCAGGAGCATAGGAACGGTGCAGACAGCTATGGGATAAACTCGGGCTCAGATGTGGAGAGCAGTGCGTTTGATGACCTTAGCTCAGGTGCCCGGCTCAGCGAGCACAGGGACTCCCTCAGCGATGACATGATTCTGGGGACGGATGCGTCCATCCTCAGTCCCTCCTTTGATAGTGCCACGGAGGGCCAAGACATGTATGGAAGCTCTTCAGACGAACTGGAGCTCGACTGTCCTGTGTCGAGCACGACTATCGACTCCATCTCCCAACGCCACACCAACGGCATCGCTGCTGTCACTGCCAACTACAAGCAGGGAAACTTGGGGCATTTAAATGACATGGCTAACAACATGGGTCCCGATAGCAGGCCGCACAGTCTGGGAAGCCTGCCATCCAGCAATAGTGCCAGCTCATTGTCGAGAGTGTGCTCTACAGGTAATACACCTGACATCCAAGATCCAGACTGTGGCCAGGGTGCTGTGAATTCGGGGATAACTGTACACCAAAGTGGAGATTCCTGTGGTTCCAGCCCCACACTGTATGTTCAGCTGCACGGTGAAGCTGTGAGGAGACTTAATCCAGATGAGAGGCCTTTGCAGATCCAGAATGACTTTCTCTTTAAGCTTGGATTTAAGGACCCTTGGAGAGTTCAAGAGGAAGGGCTCAACACAGAAATTGGCTCCTTGTTACGCTTTTATGCAGGTAAATAAAAAATAATACACTGAGGTCATTTGTGATTAAGGTTTCTGTCATTAACTATGTTGCGGCCTTTTCGCACACAATGCAATTTACAGTCCAGATTCTTGATGTTGTAGTGTTCTCAACAATTTGTTGACCTTTATCAGAACAAGACAGGTGCATTTACCCAAGTGTATGGCATGATATATTGAAAAAGGGCAAATCAATTTTTTTCCCCTTTTGGATTGAAACAATAATATTTTAATAGAGAGATTAATTTGCCCCCTGATCAGAGATATATTAATTCTTCCTGTGAATTTAGAGGATTGATATTTAAGGTTTACTAGCCTAGGCTTCCTGTCTGTGGTTACTATATAAAGGGTTATTTGCTTTGGTGCGAGTGGATCACAGTGGAATGATGGCATAAAGTTTGTTAGCTGTCCAAATCTACCTTGCCTTAGGGACTCAATTAAAAATTTAGTTGTCGTTTTTGTTTCTTCCAGCCGTAACTGTCAGTGCTGGCCTGTAGTGCCACAGATTTTTCTCCCATGGACATGCATGACATTGCCACAAAGCCATCGCCACAACTTATGGTGCTCAGACATGGGGGCCCTTTCCGGCTTTTGCCCCATTGTCATCCCAATGAAAAGGCTGAATGCCTTTGAGGTTGGATGGAGAATAGGGGTGGGAACAGTATGGCTGGGAAGACCATAAACCCTCTCTGTGGACTCTGTGAATTCTGGTCATTGAGATGCCGCACAGTGCTTTTCCCATTGGCATCCAACACGGCTGCTGTCACACTAACTGCCTGCAAAGCCGGGTTAAAGTGTTCCTCCAAAGCTCAGGAAGCCCTTTTCTCCTCGCCACTGCCTCCACACCACTGCCGCTGTTGATGTTGTGAGAAGTGAAATTGGGATGGGACGGAGTAAAAATATAAGTTCAGATTGAGGAGCAACTGTTGGGTCGTAAGTGTGGAAAAGAGACACTGTTTCCTGTCGCATGGGGTGTTGAACTAGAGGTTATTCACCTGGAGACTGAAAAAGGCCTCGTGCTCGTGCTCCAAATCACATGCATTTCATGACCTATTGTGCTCTTTAAAGACTGCATTGCTTGAGCTACTGCTGGAATGATGTAATTCAAATGGCATCATATGGCAGGCTGTACGAGCATTCAGACTGGGGCTCATGTGGATGGATGAGCGTTTAAGAGGGGAAAAAAAGAACATTATAATACCGTGTGCAGTCAGCTGAGGCGCAGCAGCAGCAGCAATTGTTCAAGGCGGGCAAAAGAAGCCCTGATACTCGTCTGACAGAAACACCCCTGCATCCCATGTGAGAGGGCTTAGCTGTGGTCACCTGAGCTCTCCAGCATCTCCCCCACAGCCAAGAGCTCTACTCAACACGCAGGTTGCAGTCTCTACCCGAGGCCTAATTCTAATTCAGCCCTATGTACAAGGACAATGAGGAGTGCTTTCATACAGACACAGGCGTGCACTGTAAAGGGAAAGTAGTGCTAATGCCCTTGTGACATGACCGGCCTGCTTCTCTGTCATTTCCTTATGCGATGGAGGCATGTGAGGAATGTACGCTGGCTATTGTAGAATGTCAGGCATGTCTGCTCAGAAGGAAGTGAAGGAAAGGGGCTGTGGGGGTGGGGTGTAACAGATGATAGTTTGCTGACACATGTTGAGCTTATCTTGAGTTTTTTTTTTTCCCCCTGCACAGATAGGAGACATGGGACCAGCTTCAGCTGATTTGCTGGGTGACTAAGGCACAGCTGTCACAAGTGTAGACTGTGGTTACTTTAAAGCCTTTTTATCCTCACACACACACACAAGCAGAGTGGCCTTTGGATATTGGACTTCCTTTATCAAACTTAAGTTTCATTGTTTAATTGGTCTGTAAAAGCACTATGCAGTTTTTATTGTAACCCAGATGATGAATGTGAACAGGACGTTTTGCTGCATTGTATTTTGGATTTGAGTGACAGATGAGGTACTCTGCATAATGAGTCTGTCAAATTGAGAAGTTGGTGCGTCATATCAGATCCTCTGGACAAAGCAGGGACCATTTTTGACTTGAAGGGGTCAGGTCACGCTTTGAGTGCACCGACTCCACAGTGGGCAGATGAGAAAACACACTTTGCCCCGCTAGACACACAAACACACACACACGCAGATCTACAGAAGGCCACCTAGATCAAAAGGCCCCTGTCCTCTTTGGCAGGCCGATGAGTGATCCTTTCAGAGCTGCCCACACAGGAGTCTCTTGTAATACCCAGCCAGCTTTATTAGAGTTTGGAGTATAAGGGAAAAGAGCTGAAGACATACACACTTATTTAATCAATACATGCACATTCTATTGGAGACAGTCTCTAAATGCCACAGCTCTAAATAAGTTCTCTTCCTCAGGGGAATTAGGCCTTAAAGACGTTTTTCTGACTGTGTTATATTGAGTCATAGCCAATGTTTAATTGCCCGTCTAGGCAGAAGTGCAGGCTGCAGGTCAATGTTGCTTTAAAGCAGGGCGTTTGCCCTTGTGAAAGTAGATCCTCAGTTCATCAAGTGTCCTCTGCTTTGCCGACTCAGTGGGATTGCATTTATGCTTGTAAAATTACAAAGACAGGATATGACGTGTGGAACTCTTGACACACAGTGGCAAAGGGTTTCCCTGTGGGCAAAGATGCCTGAGTTTTTAAAGATACCGTTGGAGCCCACTAAATTATTTAGAACTCTAAACTCAAACAACTAATTTAACACCCTAATGCTTGTCAGAGTACTCATTCTTCTCCAAATACAGTGGGCAAGAAATGTTTAAGATTAACATTGTGTGCTGGATTGGATTATTTTTGTGCTTTTCTCAGAAAAATTGCTGCCCTTGGTTTAAATTTGTACATACCTTCAGTGAAACCCTGTGGAGAATTTGTAACTAAATATTTGCAGCTTTCAAATTAAGAGCAACAAACTATTTTACCAATATAATCCCACAATTGGAAAATCACTGCAGTGATTAATATGTATCAAGTGGCAATGAGTAAATTGACCCTGATGCAGTGAGTAATCTGTCATTTCTTCAATAGTCATGTTGGAGGACAGTAGAGCTGAGCGATTTTATCGATTCTGCGATATATATCGATATTGTATTTCTTCAGAGAGTATCAATTTTTCAGCCATGGGTATCGATATCCTAAACTTCTTTCAAAACCCCCGTGTCCCACCTTTAAAAGCTTGCAAGCAACAATTTGCACTGTTTAAATGAATGAAACTATTTTTCTCAACAAATCTTTTATTCATTTTGTCCAGCATTTGCAAGCTGCCTGTCAGCCATATAATGTGTAATTGATGCTTTCAGTTCAATTTATTCTAACAGAGTCATTGGAACACTCACAAGATGTCACCAAAGTCACTTTGTCCCTTTAAAATCTTTCGGAAAACAATGTTAATGTATTGTAAGATGAATATCAATATATATCATATCGTGAGCCGAATATCATGTATCGTATCGTATCGCGATATTAAGTGTATCGCTGGAGCCCTAGAGGACAGATCCTGTGGTCATGGAAAGGATGTCACTGTTTCATAAGTCTCAAACTGTTGGTCTGCATCTATGGAAGTATTTCTGTGCCACCTGAGTTTGAATACGAATTTTTAAGATTGAAATTTTTCAGCATCAAAATCAGACTTTGAATTTTAAAAAACATCAGATTTCTAGCACTGAATTTTTTTTTTTGCCTCTGAATTTTATTTTGTTAAAATGAATTCAGTGTTAAAAAAATTGTTGTCTTAAAATATTCAGTTTTTCAAAATTCAACACGCAAAGAAATTCAACACCCCAAAAAATTCAGTGTAAAAAAAAAAAAAATCAACATCTCAAAAAAATTCAGTGTAAAAAAATTCAACCTCAAAAAATTCAGTGTAAAAAGAACCAGACTCAACATCCGGGTCACCAGGGAGAAGCAATCGATCCCTGTCTCAATTCAGCCAACGTCCAGCCAATCACGTTACGCTCCATTGGTCATGTGACACCCACCCAGATAGTAAGACGGACCGGTCGGCCATGGCAGCAAACTCAGGTGAATGGTGCTGCGGTGAGTCTGTTTACTGTTTACTGGACGTTGGCTGAATTGAGACAGGGATCGATTGCTTCTCCCTGGTGACCCGGATGTTGAGTCTGGTTCTTTTTACACTGAATTTTTTGAGGTTGAATTTTTTTACACTGAATTTTTCGAGGTTGAATATTTGCACTGATTTTTTTTTTAGAAATTGAATTTTTTTACACTGAATTTTTTTGAGATGTTGATTTTTTTTTACACTGAATTATTTGGGGTGTTGAATTTCTTTGCTTGTTGAATTTTGAAAAACCGAATATTTTAAGACAACAATTTTTTTAACACTGAATTTATTTTAACAAAATAAAATTCAGAGGCAAAAAAAAATTCAGTGCTAGAAATCTGATGTTTTTTAAAATTCAAAGTCTGATTTTGATGCTGAAACATTTCCATCTTAAAAATTTGTATTCAAACTCAGGTGGCACAGAAATACTTCCATAGCATCAAGCAAACAGAACTATTTTAGAGAATGCTGGAATAAAAATTTTGCTAAAAAACTGTGTATTATCAAAACCTGGACAGATGGTGATGAACCATGACAATCGCCCAAAAAAAAAAAAAAAAAAATGCTGCCACAAAAAAATCTTGAATCATTGTGATCAGAGACCGTAAACTTGGGAGCTTGCTTGAGAGCATGACAATTGGACTTTAGAAATGGAACAGATGCATGTTGTCTGAGTCCAAAAATACCAGAATTCCCCAGTTCCAGAGTGATGATCTGGGGTTGCTTCAACTGATCAGACCGTTGGTTCAGCTGACTGAATGTCATTTACTGAATGACCACGATTTTCTCTCAGTAGGTTTTTTTTTTCTCTTCTCTGGTAGCATAGCAATATGCAGAGATTATGATGTCAAGATTCATAAACTCAAACAGTGAGAGAGTGGTTCAGGACTTAGGGTGCACGGTTTTCACACAGCAACTGACCATAATGGAGTCTAGACCTCAACCTGACTGAAAATCTTTAGTATGTGTTCGAGAAGACTTTGCACAGTAATCTGACTCTCCCATCATCATTTCAAAGTTGATGGAAAAAAAAGATGCAGCAGTGCATGGAAATACATGGAAATGCTTAGATGTTTGCCATCGTGTTGTGTGACAGGTGCTCTTTTTAGGCAATTGCTGTGGTCATTTCAGACCCACTAGTCATGGAAGGTTAGTGTCGTGTGATGTCTCTTTTTCCTTTTCAGAAAATCCAACAAGCTTAGGTGAGTTATTGTGGAATGACCCATGTTTCAAGAACAAGCTCTACCAAATGTGATTAGACCTGGTGTGGTTTAACTGTGACGTTAACAAACATTGGCACATATTAACCTTGAAATGATCAAAGTAGTAATTACTCTCATCTTCATTCAGGTTTATATCGTGAGCTGTGCTAAACCAGAGTTGGGACCGATGACTGTTTCTTCATTTCATTCAGGTTTATATCGTGAGCTGTGCTAAACCAGAGTTGGGACCGATGACTGTTTGAGCATGCTGAACCCTAGTTTTAAGTTATTCCTCAGCTGTCTGGCACCAAGGGGTCTTGGCAGTATGTGGAGGAGAAATAACAGATAACCATTGTAATGACTCCAAAAAAACAAATGCTCTCTCTACCTGCTACCAAATAATTATAGCTTTGCATATTTGTGATAAAAACAGCCATGATAATTTAGTGATGAAAATGATCAGTTATTTCAAAATAAAATCATACAGTGCACATTTTTATATTACACTAAGTTTTCTTTGAAATAGTTTTCAAAACAAATTGTAATTTCATGGTCATTGGCTCAGTGTTATTGAAGCAGTTATTTAGAAAATCGCCACAATAACCCTCTGTAGTTTATTGCTTTGGGATCAAGCCACTTCTCCACAGCTAACATTGCTCTGATTTTCTGGGTTAACTCCAAAAACATTTTCAAATGATAGGGTATTAGATTTTAAAGAATCTAAACGGCATGTACCTTTATAGTAAAGAAGTCCCGCTTGTCTCTGGAGCTGCCTGCTTCTCCATTACATTTTTGTGAATTACAACTGACATGCATGAACAGAAGAAAGGGGGGGAAAAAATCCCTGTAGAGCTATGACTTATACATGAATGGTTGACTCCTAATGATATAATTGGCAGTGATTAATGTAGGTGCAAGGTGCTAGCGTTTTCCAAAGAAATCTATATTTACATAACGATTTGAAGCTTTGTGAAATCTCAATTGAGGACTATATCTTTCCAGTCTTACCCCAGGGACTGTCAGGGGAGGCGGTGGCCAGTGACGCGATGACTTAAAGGACTCTGCAGGGTTTAAAGGCTTAATGAAGCTCCCAGCTTTCTTCAGCAGACTCTGTGGCAGCTATTAAGCTGAGAACCACTCACTCAGGCCTCTCTCTGCCATGTCGCTCCCTTCGTCCATTCAGCGTGCCAGATTGCTCCCACTCTCACACATTTGCACTTCTAGTTTTCAAAGACAGGAGAACAGACTGTGAACATTTGTGTCTTTTTGTTTTGTTGATTTTTATGAGCAATCACTGATTATACTGTATCCCTTCAAGCAGTTTAGTTTAAGCGAATTCCTGTGCTCAAATTATGTTTAGCTGGCAACATTATGAAAAGCGTTGTCACTTTCACTGTTCGGCTCATTCAGCTGTGAGAAATATACCATTCCTGTTTATACAAAGACTTTAGAGACAATTATTTTTGGAGAAGTGAGGCACCCGGCTGCTCACCATACTTACGCAGCTAATGGTCTTTCTAAGTGGCCCATTGCAGATTCATTATGTAATTGTGTAACCAGATTACACACGTTCCAGTGCTCAAATCTAATACACATGTGTCAGTGTGTCCTGCTGATGTTGGCTTTGTGTGTTCATTGTGGTATTAGGGGAGGGGATGAAAGAAGAGATTCACATATTTTATGCATCTTCACATGTGAGCCTCGCATGCAAAGTTTGTTTGAAATAACTTGTGGCCACACCACCGTCGGCATTTTGCTGGATGTGTGCATTTTTGAGAATTGTCGTGTGTGCGTGTCTGCCTGCTTAGGCAGTCATTGAGAGGATGGTGTTGTCAGCTTGTAGCAGTTACAACAAGCAAAGCCTTTTCTGTCTAATATAGAAAGCCGTCTTGGTTTTCTCTCCTTTCACACCAAATCTTCCTTCCGCTCTCAATTTCTTTCATGATCGATCCTCCACCCTCTGCTCTCGCTATCTTTTCTTGCATCTCCTCCTCCCTCACACCATCTGACAGGTTCTATTTATCTTCCTACATCTCTACCTTTCCCCAGTTTTTTCTTTTTCATTCCAAAAACCACTGGTCACTCTCACACACATATATATATATATATATATATATATATATATATATATATATAATATATATATATATATATATATATATATATATATATATATATATATATATATATATATATATATATATACATTGAAAAATAAAAAAATAAAAGCAGAAGCACACCTAGCCTGAATTTCTTCTGCTTCTTTTGTGAGTTGATGTCTGCTTTCATTATATAGGTGTATTTGGGGTTGCACCTCCTGTGTAAAATCGTAAAACAAAAACAACAAGATGTGTGCCACTGAAATTTTCATTATTTCGTAGCAAGGAACTGTATCTATGGTGAGCAATTTCAGGCTGATATGTCACTGCTTTTTTGCCAGCAGGCACAGCTTAGACAGGGAATTGGGAAAGGAGGCTGGAAGGATGGCTTCTCCTGCCTGTGGGAGAAAACTGACCTCTTGACTGTCTGTCAAACCGTCCTTGCCAAATGCTCCCCAGAAACGTCAGAGGGTTGGAGTCGATGGCGATGACCAGCAAAGACGCTGAGAAGTTTTCCCCCTTCAGCAGGGTCGCGGAGTAGGTCGACTTTCCCTGAGCCGAGTACCAGCCCAGGCCCTGACCACATGCATGAGGGGGGATTAGAGGCGAGCCAGCGGGGGCTCACTATCTGCAGCTTTGATCAACAGCAGCATGGCCTAATACCAGACAACATCTGCAACTCTCAGCATTAAAGAGGCCCAAAAATTCCGATTAGGGAACACGAGGCCGAATTGCCTGTTAGTCTGCAGGACACAACTGTGTCAATTCCTGAAAGGGAGGTTTTTAAATACCACCACTCTAGTGGCGCTTACACTGATTTGTTTTCATAAAGCCCAAGTCTCCAAAGAGGGAATTTGGCTTTTCGTTTCTTATCATTTCATTTTTTTAAATTTTTTTTATAGAACATTTACTGATTAACTGCAAAAAGATCAGATCAGTTTGGTTGTGGGGCAGCTCTGTATGAGTATTTTGTCATTACAGCCAGTGGTCATCTCTCTGTCTGTCAGAAGCAAAATGCCAAAGAGATTATGTGTTTTTCAAACAGTATTGACCCTGGAATTTAGTATTAGGAGACTGTCCCAAAACCTTGTTTGCTTCATCTGGATACAGCCAGATAAGATTTGTTTGGTTGCAACGAGCATTGTTTCTCTCATAGAAAGGGGCATGGCTGCTGATATGAAACAACTTTAAAAGTTAATCTTTCTCAAGAAATGCTGAAGTCCAAGAGTGATGCTTCTTCACTGGCAGGTGAACAAAAGATAAAGGCTTGGAAAGGAATCAGAATGGTACGGCTACATCCGTGTAATGAACGGGAGTAAATTTCCATAGTTGTCGGCTGCTCAGTAGCTTAGCCTGGATGCTTAGAGCTAAAAGATGCAGCCGCAGCTCATGCTCATATTGGTTTCAGGATGTGCAGCTTTTGTGTTTTGATTGACTCACCGTTTTTGTAGTTAAGGTCAAAATGATACCAAGAGAAGAATGTGACCAAGACTTTTGAAGGGATGAAGCCAAGACCTTTGAGCAGGATTGGCAAAATGGGAATCAAGAGCATAATATTTTTTTAAATTTTGGTAGAATAAGTGGGACGTATTAAAACACAAAATGGTCATACACAGCACCATTAATATTCTATGTAAATTAAACTTTCAAATACTTGCCCCAGAATTTTATGGATATGGTTAAGGTATTGTAAGGATCAGTGCATGAAGAGTAAATCACCTGTTCTTGTTCACACCGTTATTTAGATAAGTCACCTGAAACGGCTTGGTTTTATTGTTCTGTTAATGGCGCAGTAAAATACAAAGACACAATGAAAGCACATCAATGCCTTTATAACAGAAGTTTTATTTACTTATTTATGTTTATAATAAAACGATTTAAACAAAACAAAAGGATAATTTTCTTACCATTTTCCACAGCGAAATAACTTGAAACAGGAATATTTGTTCCAATAGCTGATTTATTTTTTTTTTTTTTAAATACAGGCTTTTTTTTTTTTGACAAGTTTTTAGAGAATTTTTGTGCATTTATTCATTCATTTTAGGAAGTGATCTTTAAAAAAAGAATCACCATTTCTTCTAAAATAGTGCAGGTCAGAGACTCTTATTGCTGTAATAACACTTTGTTTTGTCAGAGTAGGTGTTTAGCAAAAAAGACTGAGCTACACTCTTAAAAGGAAATTTAATCTTTATCTTACATTCATTTTTGTTGTGCTTCTCTAACTTAGGGGTTTCCTGAACTGTGTACAGTGATCTGATTTGTTGTGCTCCATGTTTACTCACATTTGAGGTATAGCAATTCCAAGCTGACAGCATTTCTTTTTTTTTTTTTTTTTTTTACATTGTTGTTATTGCCACCAAGGGAAAAAAAACATTTGCAGACTGAAATTAGACACAAAAGAGGAGTTTCCAGTTTCTTTGAGGTATTATTATGAATGGCTTGTTGTTACAGATTAATTTGTATATTACATCCCAAATTTGAACAGATTCTGTTCGAGCAAAACACATGAATCCAAAACACACAATTTTAACATTGAAATTGAACATTCTATTAAAGCACATTAAAAGTCACTGTTTAACAGCAGTATAACTGACACCTGTCAAGCAGAAAGCTCATTTTAAGCACAGAGTGAGTGAGGAGATGATGCTTTTGCTGGTCTCAGTGCAGTTTGCTTGTCTGAGGTTTGTTCTCAATTAGTCAGTTTCTAGAAAGAAGTGGAACCTTCAGCCTCTGGACAGGAACATTACCTGTCACTGTCACTTTGGATCTTATTCACTTTTACATGTTTTCTTTAGTATGGCCAGCTTTATTCTGTCTCCAGTTCCTGTTGGTTCATGGCCCTTGTCTCATAAATGCTGCAGGTTTTTTTTTTTTAATTCTATCTTTTACACCACTCACTTTTCCACTTTTCCCTGCTTCCCAGTGCCTGTGGTAAAAGTCTAGTTTTCTCACCATTGCTCCCTCTTATTGCCCCCCCCCCACTCTCCCTCAGTGCCACTGTGTTCACATGGCCTCTGCATGTGACACAAAGCTGAGCCAAAACACCCCGGATGCCCATTTCAGCCTTCCGCTGTTCCAGACCTTGTTAAATTTTAAACAAAACAAAGGGAAAGAGGGAGAGTGGGAAGAAAGAGAAAAGTGAGCACGTGGGGCCAGGGGAATGTGCCGCAACATCACAATCTCATTCATCAACTCCTTCTATCCCTGGGCATCGTCAGGAGAGAACAGCCCTTTAATTCTTGTGCTCTTTCTCCAGCTTTGGTTTTAGTGTGCACGTTCTTCTCTCACCCCTTTCTCTTTTTGCTTTGCCCTGAAATGAACTGATTGTAGCCTTAAATGCAGATCTGGGGTCTGATTACTTAATGGCCTGCCTTTTGGTGGGATTAAAGTGAGAACAAGCTCTGTAGCTGCTGACCTGACATGGACAACTTCCTTGTCAGTTAACTCGGATGCATTGTTCATTCAGGAATAAAAGCGTAGTATGATTAGAAATGATACGATCACTGTAATTTTTGCTTGTGCACTTCCGTTATATCCATATTCTTATTACTATATGCTTCAAAAGAAATTACACAGCATAGCAGACTTATAATGAACAGTTTACGACTTGGATGTGTGCAACAGCCCAATTTAGTTAAGCTGCAAGCGTCACTTATAGTTTCTGATGATGAATGGTTTTCGAGGTCAAGTACAAACAAAAAACAAATTATGTGCTTATCTTTGTGGCTGTGATCTGCCCTCAGGGAAAATGAGAAACTGTAAGCAGTTTGACTGTCTTGCCTGATGAGTTAGAGGCTAATCAATCAGGGATAAAATTTCTGCCATTGTCACCACACGCTGCACTGGCACCATGAATAATGCATTATGTTTGTAAGACCAGATTTTTTTGGCAGGCTGCAAGCAACAGCATGCAATTCCACAGGATTGTTGCTTTGTGCTGTGGATTGCACATGGCTGAGTTGCTTTTGCTGAGCTCGACTGTATTGAATTTCCTTCATATTTCTCTAGCTTGGTAGTCCAAACTGGGCCCTCACAATTACTTCATGACCGCCTAACCGCAGCGTTACGAGTCAAATCTGCACAGTTAGAATAATTTTCATTCATCCACACACAACTGAAACTCCAGGAATGTCACATCACCATTCCCACGTCCTTTTCCACTGTCTGACCCTCTTAATTATGTCATCTTATTACGTGTCCTTCTGCCCTGACTTATTGGCACAAATGGTTTGGCTCTTAACATCTGATATACAGAGATCCCTTATTTTTCTATCTATACACGCTGGGCTGCTGTTTATGCTCACTCCACTTTTCATCTCACCTTGTTTTCTTCTGCCGTCCCACGACACACACACTCCATTACCCATAAGACCACCTTCTTAAAGGGGCAAGGCTGGCTCACAGCATTTCTTCACTGTAAGAGAACGCACACAAAATCCTGTGATGTTTCCACGATTTGTAATTTTTAAATTATATTATATATTTCTGAAAAAAATCCGCGAAGTACTAAAACCGTGGTACTCAAATCCACAAAGTGGCAAGGGATCCACTGTATGATGCACCGAGGCCTAAGTATGATTTTTATCTTGGTGTTCAATGGCAGCGATTGACTCTTTAATAAAACCTATGTTATTAAATTATGGTCAGCTTTATACCTCAGTAATGGCATAAAAGAAACAGGAAAGACTCTATTTATTATTTGCATGACAATATGACTTTGTGATGAACTGATGACCTATCAAGGGTGTAGCGTGCTTCTCGATGACAGCTGAAATGGACCCCAGATTCCTAACGCCCTACTTCACCCCATCATCCTAAATGGGATTGAAGCAAATGATAGAAAGTGAATAAATAAATTAATAATTGAATGCATAGCATGTAATCACCATCTGACGCTTCAGATTGTGAAAGCCCCAACAGGAACATAGCAGCTTGGTGTATTTCTGATATGAAATGGTTCATTTATGCGTAACACAAGCTCTGACAGAGCTCCAAGCAGGCTGCATTTTTCAGTCTGCCCAACATTATATCCATCCCACCTTCATCCTACCAGTCAGACGTACACACACACACACACGGTTTACGTATAATTTTGCAGTACAGTAGACAGCGTTCCTATTTGCCAGTCTCTTGCTCACTCCAGTGCTATTCTAGTTCTGCATCTATGAAAATATTGCTGCCGCCTACTTAAATCTGCTTTGCTTCCACTCAGGAATCTGTGTACTCTGTGATCAGTAGCACATGTGCACACACACACACATACACACCACACACACTACATAAAATCACATTGGCTTACTGTGACTTCAAAACATCATCTTTTCAAAACACAAAGGAATTAATCCTTTACCGTATATGAATAAATACTTCCTTGGTAGGCTGTGCTACCATGTTGATAAACTCCATTACACAGCCAATGTCAGTACACATTGTTGGAAATTAATGTGTAAAGGACAGTAGAGTGGTGTTTTGCTTTGTGTGCCCTTGAAGTTAATTCCAGGACAGGAAATAATGGAAGCAAAGCCGATGCAATAAAATTTGTCCTTTTGACATCTAATCTCAGATTGTATCCACCCTTGATCTGTAGACATGCTGCCTCGCTGGTTTTGTTTATTAAACAAAGTTAAGTTAACATTACATCATAATTGAACGGCTCATGATGGATTCACACTGACAAACTAGCTACAGTGTTGCATTACGTACATGTTTGACAATCCAAAACAAAAATTGTACATTATTTATTTACTCTGAGATGTTAGAGTGATGCAACTTTGTAGTAAGTTTACTTATTTGTAACATTGAAATTTCTCACTTTAATTTATGTCCATGACAGCCTTCAGGCAGCTCTTTCATTAGGTTAATTAATTAGCAAAGTTAGTACGAGGCTACTGGAGGATCTTTCTGAAATGCAGAAGAAGATTCAGTTAATAATTTTTACTTGACAGAAAAAGTTCACTTTGATGGCATAGCAGATTCTGGCATATTTCAAGTAATTATCAAGGAGTTGTTTAGAGGTGTGCATAATATGTTCAACTATGGATGTGTTGCACTGAAAGAGCATATGTGCAAGGTGCCACCTTTCTTTATTTCGGTTTTTAGTGTATAATGAACCGAGAGCCTCGTACTATACAATTCAATATGATTACATGTATTATTGCACCCTTAGTATGCTGATATTAAAGTAAAATCCATCCATTATTTGCTCATTCCCTCATTTACTAAAAGGTGATAGTTTGACAGCGTTGGTCATCATTATATCTTCTAAAAGGAACAATGAATGCGTAAGGGAAAAAAAAGTCTCCATTTCTATCAGCAACCAGCATTATTAATGTCGTGGTACAAATGAAATAGGAAGCTCGTCGTGACGGACATGTGGGAGTCACTGCAAGCTGCTAAATCACTGGCGTAAACATGCACACAAATATTATATACATGTATGTGGATTTACAGTTCTCCTTCACAGTCAGTAGTAACCTTTTGCACTGCGCTAAACTTTCTCTGGCTTAATTAGAGAACTCATCTTGCTTCTTTAGCTTCAGTATCGGAGGTAAGTGTTATCATCCTGTCTCTTATTGCTACTCTCCTGTCAGCCCGGCCTCTCACATTTCTCCTTCCCCTTAGTGAGTAAGCTTAACCCCCAGTGTCTGGAAGGGTTTTATTGTTCATTGCATTTAAGATGACAACACTGCACTCCCCTCTCTTTTTCTCACTTTCCTTGAGCCACCTATATCCTACAAGGCGCTGGACTTTTTTTTTTTTTATCAAATCTGTATAATGTAGTATGCTGCAGGGAGCACTGCAAAATAACACCATTAGTAATTGCTAAGTGACAGAATGCGGAGGATGGAGTGACACAATGATGCTACTCATGAATAACTAGTATCCTGAGTGCAAAGATAATGCGTTTCTGAGGACTAACTTAATATTTTATTTGTTTATTTATTTATTTTTTAATTCTTGGTTTGAACCTAGTGGTCTGCTGGAGCTTTCTGTGATGCTGTGCATATTGCCTCTTTGACTGAATGAATAGCATCTGTATTCAATTGCCTTGTAAAATTCCTAACTTTATGAAAGAACATCACTACACGTCAAAGGATTAATATGATTAAAAAACGGTATTATTTCTTCAGTGGCTTGTAAATTCAGAGAGTGAGTCATCCAGAATTTATGTACCTTCTGACTGTGCCTCTTATGTCCACAGGATAATACATACCACACTGATAAAATACTATGATTGTCATATATTGTTTGTTGGGTTTGGGATTTTCTTTCATCCTCCTTACACACCGTAACCTGATTTTATTTCATTGTGACTGCTTTTTCCTGATTATGTGTGCTCATGTGTTAGTTAGGGAGCTGTTAGTGAGTGCTGCATCATTAATGAGCATTTGCTACACTCTGCCTGGCCTGCAGTGGCCCAAAGCTATCAGCACTGTATCCTTGAGCATGATGGCACAGACTGTGCTCGTGTGTGGAGGCCTTTAGGTGGGCCACTTCATGGTTAGAAAGAACCTATGAATGCAAAGAAGACTTTGAAGGTAGTGAATTATCCACCTCCTTTGAAATTCATCATACTGCATTTTTGTCTCCTCCAAGAGGTCAGAGGCCTTTGTCTGCCAGTTGAGCACATTAAGCTGGACAATGTTCTGGCATATTTTAATAAAGGCCGGGAGCTTGGGCAGCCCATGAGGAAAGACAGCTTACTGAAAGTCGTGTGCTACCTGGACTAGTAATGCTGATTCTCAGCCTACGAGGAGCCAGTTGTAAAACCAGAAAGAATTAATTTAACAGGAGAAAATATGGAGGTAGAATACCATAGAGGATGTATGGCAGTTGGAGATGGTAAAGCCTGATTCACAATTCCAGTGATCTTCCTTGCCTCCAAAAGATTGATTATGTGTGTACACACACTGTTACAGTATTTCAAGTCATAACCTGTGTGAGTATTTGTGTCTGTGAGGGGAAGGAAGTAAAGCAGACACATTACATAACTGGACACCATGGCTCTCCTGCCAGTTTACTACTGAACAGTAACTCATTTCACACATGTGCAGGCTTGTTTCATCTTGTGTGTGAAAATATAACCTCCTATTTGTTTCTCACACACTCATTACCCACTGTTAGTTTACTATATTCCTTCATACAATAGCTGTCTTCTTCCACACCAATGAAGAAGCTCATCGTGCATTTTGATGCTGTTAAATAAAGAATTAGAGGATATGTTGGAAAATGCATCCGGCTTTCTGATGACATGATATACAGACATTTGAGTGCAAGTGGCAGAGGCTTCAAAGACGTTTCTAAGCTGATAACAACATAGAAATGAAGAAAAATGAATGACCGTTAAACTATCCTGACACAGTGTAATTTAAAGCCCCAACAGAAAGTGTGCTTGGATATCCTCTGTACGTTTCTCTTTGATAAAACAATGACTTCGCTGTTGGTTGGCTGGCCGCCCATATTTCAAAAGGATAAATCCAGTATTTTACAACAAAAATTATATAATTCTGTCTCTTTTTGCCTTGGCTGTTATTCATGTAAACAACATCAGTTATGTCATTATACTAATTTATGAGATTATCTCAGCATTCATATGGAAACATGTTGATACATTACTGTTGGGAGGAAAAAAACGATCCTCTATAGACTGTAGATAAAGTGTTACACACTGTGCTAATGGTTTATTACAACTGAAGTCTGCAGATACACCACCACCCGTCCAGTTGGGACTCTGTGAAAAACGTAAATAAAAACAGAATGCAGTGATTTACATTTCTCCTAAACCCATGCTTTATTCCCAATAGCATAAAAAGAAACTATCAGATGTTGAAACGTAGACATTTTACCATTTCATTGAAAATATTAGCTCATTTTAATTTTGATGGCAGTAACACATCTCAAAAAACTTTGTAGCATCCCCTCTTCTTCTTTTTGTTTTGGCACTAGTGGCCTTTATTTGACAGTGATAGACAGGAAAGGGGGCAGAGAGAGAGAAAGGGGAGGAAGGGTAGTCGAACTTGCGACCGCTGCATCGAGGACTAGAGTCTCTGCATATGGGCCGCCTGCCCCAACCTAACCGTTGCCACCCTGGGCGGCCCAGCATCCCCTCGTCTTTTAACAACTGTCAGTAAGGCAAGGCAAGATTATTTGTATAGCACATCTCATACTCAAAGGCTACTCAAAGTGTTTTACAAAGGCATTAAGATGAAACAAAATTTAAAAAAAATGTATTAATCAATTAACATCTAGAAAGTGAGGAGTTTTAGGAGATTAATGTTTTCTTATTCTTGTCTGATGCAGGATTTTACTGCTCAACAGTCCTGGGCCTTTGTTGCTGGATTTTTCATTATATGATGCACCAAAATGATATTTTCTGTTGGTGAAAGGTCTGGACTGCAGACAGGACAGTTCAGCACCTGGACTCTTCTCCTGAGCAGCCATGCTGCTGTGGGGGGTGCAGGATGTGGTTTAACATTGCTTTGCTGAACAGGAATGTCAATTTTCCATGAATCCACAGATTTCCAATTTTTTTCCATCCAGGGGGTCATTTTTGAGATACGTGTAAATCCGGTTTAATATTAAAAATTGGGGGGGGGTACCCTCCACGATTCACCATGACCCATGGTTGTCAAATGCTGAAAAAATTAGTAATTATGTCGCCAGACCTATCAAATGGCCGATTTCAGGTCAATTTCCATCAAATTGTTGCGATGAAAGAACTACCAGCAGTAATGATGAATCTATGACTTTTAATACTGCGTACCACCTGAGAAACTCTTCAGCTCTCTGAGTACCACCATGATGACCAACTTTAAGATATATGCCTTCTCAATTAGCTTTAAATTTACAGGAGAATTTTTTATGTATTTTATTATTCAAAATGTTTATTCAAAATTTTCTTGGGGGGGAAGAAAACCGCCTCGCAAACCACTTCAGAGTTTTCCCCAATTTCCTGTTGACATCCCTGGCTGAAATATCCAAGGCCTTCCCTCAAAGAGACGTTGACTAAATGGGAACATATGTTGCTCTGAAACATGTGTGTACTCTTCAGCATTGATGGAGCATTTTCAGATGTGTAAACTGCTCACTGGCACTAATGCAACACCATACCATCAGAAATGCAGGCTTTTGAGCTTCTCCTCTTTAGTCCGCAGCACAGGGGTTCCATGGTTTCCAATTTCCAGAATTTCAAATTTTGATTAATCTGAACACACAACAGGTTTAATTTTGACTCGGACCATTTTAAACAAGCTTTGGCCCAGAGAAGATCTGAGAGAAGATCTGGATCTTTGCATGAGGCAGCTTTAAGAAGCATCGTGGATTGTATGGTGAACTGTGTTCACAGACAGTGATTTCTGGTAGTTTTCCTGAGTCCGTGCAGTGATATCCAGCAGAGAATCATGCCTGTTTTTAATGCAATGCCACCTGTGGGCCCGAAAATCACGCATGTCCGGTTTTGACTTTTGCCTTTTTGCCCATGCATAGACCCTCTACTTTGAATCTTATGATGATATTATGTACTGTAGATGGTGGGATCTTCAGTCTTTGGCAATTTTTCTGAAATCGTTCCACAGTTTTTAGAGTTGTGTTGGAGGGGAGCGGTGAGAGCTGGCGTTAGGGGAGTGTCTCTGGGATGCCAGAGATCACTGTGAAGCCTTCTTGAGGTGTCGTGGGACTAACTAAATGAAATGCTGGTGAAAAGAGGTTTCCCACCTGAAGACACAAAAGATATATCAGTTATCGCTGTTCCAGGCTTACATAAACAGGTTGTTCCAGGGTCATTATCTGCGGGCTTTTCCTTCTTAGGAGCACAAGTTTCTTGTGTTTATTTTGCTGAGCACAAAGTTGTGAACCTGCCCATCTTTAAATCCAGGAGGCTCTGCATCTCTGAAATGCTCCTTTTGTATCCAGTCGTATTACTGACCTGTTGCCAAGTAACCTAATTAGTTGTCAAATGCTCCTTCATCTCCTTTTGATTTGCACCAATTTCTTTTCCAGCCTTTTGATGGCCCTGTGCCATTAAAGTCTGGGTTTATTAGATTTGCAAATCCTCACATTCTGTTTTTCTTTAGGTTTTACACAGCATTGCAGATTTTGGAATATACAGACATATATACATATACATATATATACAGTCATGGAAAAAATTATTAGATCACCCTTGTTTTCTTCAGTTTCTTGTTCATTTTAATGCCTGGTACAACTAAAGGTACATTTGTTTGGACAAACATAACGATAACCACAAAGATTGCTCATAAGAGTTTTATTTAAGAGCTGATATCTTACCATTTTCCATGGTTTTCTTGATTATAACCTAAATCACTTAAGTTTTTACATCAATAGCTATGGCGTTGTACTGCCAAAAACACTGCTTTTATGTATTCAGTGTTTTCTTTTCTGTCTGTTTTAGTCACATGATGACGTTTAGTGGTACCAGGTATTAAAATGAACAAGAAAGTGAAGAAAAAATGGTGGTCTAATAATTTTTTCCATGACTGTATATATATAAACACACTGTTCACAAAAAGTTGGGGATATTTGACTTTCAGGTGAAAATTATGGAAAATGTAAAAAGTTCATGCTACGGTGAATTTTTATCATGAAAGTGCAGCATTTAAGTAGAAACATGGAATGTTAAATTCATTACTGAAACAGTTTATTGAAACAAAAGCTGACAACAGAGGTGGGTATACCACAACAAAAAAATGTCCACAGGGCACTCTTCACAATGTAGTGGTCATCATCACTTCGTCCACTTCTATGCTTTTCTGTGACTCTTCCAGTCTCTCTGTTGCAACCTGCTGATAAAACTCTGACAATCTAAATTCAGTGGCAGCTTCCATTTAAGAAGAGATGTTCCGATACCATTTTTTCCTTCCCGATACCGATTTTGATTCTTGAGCTGTACGTATCGGCCGATACCTACTGCCGATCTGACTATGATATTGAAAAAAAATTTCAAATAATTGCCTGACTGTAATATAAGTCTCATTGTTGTAAAACATGAATAAATACAGCAAATCCAAGCCATTTATGTCTATATTTATTTCCAAATTGAATGGTATAAAACAGTATTGCAAAATTAAAAAGCATTTCTTTTTCTGGTAGTGTAATGGAAGTAACCAGTAAATAAATCATTAAGTATGAATTACTTGGTATCGGTTAGTGCCTGGACTCCCATACTCATTGATACTGATACCGCCATTTTTGGCAGTATCGGAGCAATTTCCGATACTTGTATCCTAATCGGAAAGAACATTACGTTTGAGGCATCTCAATGTCCAGGTACTGCTGATTGATTATGAGGTTTCATCTTGGTCTCATAATATCAAAATATTTAAATTTAAACTGTCACTGAGCCAGAAAAGTTAGTGAAAAAAAGTTAGTTATGATTTTTACAGTTAATCACCTTGTTAGAAAATATCATGTCATGCAATAAATAGTGAAACACTAAGCAGCTGGACGTGTTAATTCAAAAGTATAGAGAACGTCAAATTAAGTTCACTGGTAAAGGTAAAAGTTTATCTTGGGTGCATTCTGAAATTGTTCCTGATAGCTGAATATCCCTCGGTTTTTTCGATAAGGTCACACACAGGTAAACACATTCCCACCAGCCAACAGAGAGCGTTGGAAAATATGTGCATCAATCACCTGAGAAGCAGACAAAAATTCCTGCCCTTTCTTTTATTTTGTTTTTGTTCTCATTTTTTTTAACATTCCCTGGGTGGTGAAGATGGCAATTCTTGCTTTCCTGCAAGTAGCAGCTGGAGTAGTTCTTTGAGTAGCTCTGAGGCCTGTTTCAGAAAGGAGATTCAACAAACTCTGAGTTAAAAACCTGATTCACAGTTGAAAAACCCAGAATTAAGAAAGTCTGAGTTTTTGGTTTCAAAATGAGGGCATTAAGTTGATTCTGTCAACTCTGAGTATGTTGACTCTTAGTTTCAGTGACTGTACAAAGATGTCTTCAATGGAGCTCCGTTACCATGATCCACCGTGATGTAGATCACATAAAATACCCAAGGTATGTTATCTGAAGTATTGGCATATGATGGGGGTTTTTGTGATGCAGGATATGATCACGTATACGGGATTATGTAACTGTACATAAAAATACTTGGACCTGACGCTCTTATAACATTGATCAGGTTGTCCCAAATATGAATGATTGCTGGCTTGATGACAGTAAACTAGAGGTCTTCACGGGTCCACTTTCATGGACCCAAACCCGAATGGACCTGTGAAAATTCGACCCGAAACCAACCTGACCAGAGCTATTATCATAAGTCCGGGTGTCCGAACCCGAATGGACCCGCAATATTTGGACCCGGAACCGATCCGACCCGAGACTTTAGTTTCCAACACGAACCGAACTGAGTTACCCCAATAGAACCGAGACAATACAGCCCATAATTGCTCATTTTAAAAGTTGTCTAGCGTTGAATAAAACTTGATTTTTTTACCTAAAGTTGTCTTCTTCTACCCGGTTCAGTTGCTACATAGGCTACGTGATGTAAACAACAATAAATCCATGTCGTTATTTTCTTTGTGGATACACATATGCTATTGGTAGCAACTGCTAACACTAATAGCCTACACCGGTCAGGACATGTCGTGAATATGTTCTCTCATCCAGCGTTGTCATGTTGGCGATCCATTGTGCTTTACAGCTGCCGGGCAAACCGGTAATAACACGCTACGGCAACACGATTGTTTCATGATAAATACGCCACGTTAATGAATAATTAATTAAACTGCCCTGAGTCCTGACATTGGCTGCCACCGCCAATATCTTTACCTCTCTCGAGTGAACGTGGACCCAGCCTGTCAGAGAGCACGGACCGAACCCGAGACTAACTGTACTGATTCCGACCCAAACCCGGAGTCATGTCTTTGGAATGGACCCGATTTGGGTTGGGTCGGGACCTCCGGTTTTCGGGTTGTCGGGTTGTTCCGAAGATCTCTACAGTAAACTATCAATTCATCTCTTCAGTACAGTTTCCTTTGTCCAAATCCATCATGTCATCTTTCAGATGTGTCCAAAATGCACACTTTATGATCAGTTGTCTGATGAAATTAAACCCATTTCAACTTAATGACGGGAAGAAGATCGAGAGAAACTCAGGTATGTGGAAGTAAACCTGCTCTTCACCAGGTTTAGTTCACTGAGTCAGTCACTGTGATAATAGATTTGAGATTAAGTTACCTCGTTTTGTGATACGGAAAACTCCCTGAGTTCAGGTTCGACATGCAAAGTATGTTTTTCTTAGTTTGTCAGTCAGAATCTTTGTCATTGTTTGAAAAATGTGCAACTTGTCTAAAATATCTCCCATGCTTCCTTCTGATACAATGGTCACTTTGATTTTTCTGCTGGATTGAATGGACTCTGGACATTCCAATACTTTTCAAGACAGGTCAGTGGCAAAGCCATGTAACACAGACACAGGAAATGACATCACTCCCATTTTTGATCAGTCTCTGAGCAGCCACAATGTTGCTCGTCGTAGATGTGCACACACACATATTAAATACATCTTCATGAATTTTAGGCCAGAACTACAAAAAAGACAAAGTATTCTTTCATGTCTTTCTATAAATAACAGTTTACTATCATGCTGTCTCTAATTTTTGCAGCCTAAGAGGAAGCTGCGTTTTGTCTGTTCTGTGCCACTCGGTGTTCTGTGTTAAAGCTGACTCAGATTAGCTCACATCAGCTGATTGCACTTTTCTGTTTGGAAGATCTCTACATGGAGTAACGTGATATGCCTGTAGTTCGTCCTTGTTCTTTCTGATTCTACCACACTAACATATGTTTCCATTTACTCTCCGTGATATACACATAGAGTTCTCTTTATATCTATAAGCCAGCCTTCTAGCTCCAAGTCTTCATGCTTTTACCTCAGGATCAAACTATAGACAAATTATTTCTGTAATTTCTATGTATTTCATGCACACAAGTAAGCCACAACCAAATCAACTTGCACATGTATTTGGGACCGCTCCACATTTTATTAGTATCACAAACATAATCCAATATACCCAAGCATTAAATTATTTGTAGTACATTCTCACGCACACAAACTGCATCCAGCATTTGCATTCAGTTGCAAACAAAGAGCTATAAAAGAATCCCCAGAGCTCTTGTGTCTGAGTGTGAGCTCAGAGGTAGCTGATCAGTGGGCCTGTGTTTTCCAGTGGAAGGTTTCATAACACACACTTATTACATAACAGCAGCAGGAGAAAAGCTGGGGAGAGAAGGGAGAAGTGCGTGCGGGGAGGGGGGGGGGGGTAAAGACATTTATGTACGTCAGTGTCCAGTGGACAGGGAATCACAGAGGGAAAATCCAGCCTTTGTTACATTGTTACCACAACCTGTGGTACTAAAGCATCAGTAACACAATTCATCTCTCCACCTGCTCTTATCTCAGAAGGCCACATACAGACAAATGAGACAAGTTCATAAGCGGTTCATAGAAAAATTCATAGGGTGCACAACATGGTTCACCAACCATTTTGTAGTTTGTAGTACTTTATTATAGCTGTGTGGCATATGACTTATCACATATTTATATATCATTTGCATCTGCTTTTACTTCAGTTGATAATCACAGATTTGCATGAGGTTAATGTGACCTGATATGGTAAGATGGATTGAATTTCTGCTGCTCTGCAGTGAAATTAAATATGCAGAAGTGCAACTGAGTGTGCAAGTAGGACAACTTTGTCTAAACAGCAAACACCACAAATACTCCTTAAATCCATGTGCCATTATGCTCCTCTCTCTGCCCCTGCTGGTTGAGAGTGGCAATGTATTGACCTGATAACTGGAACTGTACAATGCCTTTAATAGCAGAGGGCTGTTTATTTTCTTTCTCCTCGGGGGCAGAGGGTAATAATGGTCTGATAGGGATGATACTGCAGGCTGTGACCTCATTCGGATGCAGGATGTGTTTCAATAGCCTGAGAGAGAATGTTTTGTATAGTGTCTGTGGATGTGTATATGTTTCTGTGTGACCGCATCCTTCATGGTGACATGTTCGAAAGGGATGAGCTATCAGAATTTGATCATCCATCAAACTGGTAATCGTCTGCCTCATCCACTCTGCGGGCAAAGAGGGACATGTCAAAGTCTCATTGCCACAGGCACAACATACTTTCTGAGTCCCTTGTCTCTTTGGCCCTGCTCCTGAATGTTGGGGTGGTGGGGCGGGGTATCATCCTTCCTGTACCATTTGAGCTGAAGGATGTTCAGTGTTTGACAACAGAGAGGCATAAGTGTCGCTCAGCTGTTCCTTGAGGAACCGCGTGCATTCTTCAATCTTGATGTCAGACAAGCAAACTTATTTCCATACACAGATTCTCCATCGCCTCATCTAAAATTACTGTTTGCTAAAATTGAATTAATCACAAATAACATAACCATAGTAAAATATGGATTATTTTGTCAATACTTGCAGAGAGCTGTTCAAAGAAGCAGAACTCAGTTCCTTTTCACGATTTTGGTATTAATATTTTCCTAAGAACACATGATCCTTAACCAAAATGAACACATTCAGTTTAGTTATATGGATTGTTGTGGGAGTGTGATCTTTTATTTGTCTGATCTTTCCCTTTACTTTTCTTAAACATTTCCCACAAAACCCAGAATATGATTCTATTAATCCATTTTCAAAGTAAAATGTTAGACATCTCCGTCATAACCATGTTGCATTACATCTCTGATGAGACAACATTCCCGAACTGTACGAAGGGCCTTGTTTTTAGCCCACTGGCTTTTACTGGCTCGCTTGACATGCATCAAACAAGGCCAAGAAGATGAACCATCAGAGCAGACTGGACTTTTCAGGACGGAGTTCTTAAAGTAGGGATGAAGCAGGATTTTCAAATAATCACATTGACAATCTAATTTCGTGTGACCATCATCATGTCCCAAAGTATATTTTCTGATGTTTTTTTTAGCAGAAAAAGAAGAAGGCTAAGTTGAAGCTCAGACTGAAAGTAACAGGAGGCTTCACTGCAATATTCAGCGTGAGCAAAATCATGAATGAATTTATAAATTACCATAACATGGATTCTTCAAGGATTATGTGGTTCACCATCTTGGCTGGTTAACATTTACTATTTATCACCGGAGACAGTAAACAGCTGAAGCGAATGCAGAATATCATTATTTTTGTGTTAGTCATTACTTAGGTGGTTGACGGCCTGACCAGAAAATCAGACCAGTATGCCAGAAGCTGTGCCGCTTGCATTTCCACTAACTTCTTGACTCAAAAGTCAGTTCTCCAAACACTCTTTAGTTTGTCCTTGTATGATATTTTGACTACTGAGTGCTTTGTTTAACTTTAACCTGGTAGACAAAATATAAACTGAAGAACTGTACCTTTCAAAGGTTCAGGCAATAGGTCCAGCATGTTTATGCTGAAAACAAGCTAAAGTGAGAACGCACAAATGTGGTGTCATGCTGCGATAATGCAAGAACATCTCATTTATTTCCCATGCTAATGTACCTCATCTTCTTATCACTATTGCACAAAGTACAGTTTGATGCATTTCACACATCAGCACGTCCTCAGTCCCTGGGGAAGAGACAGCCCCCTTCTACTGTGTGGACCTGTTTGTGTGAAAACATCTGGGAATCATTGGGGTATTAAAGTAGCTTCTTGTAAGGTCAAAAAGCTACTAATTAAGACTTACTAATTTCAGAAACTGCGATTTAACAGGGTGCAAATTGTTTGTAATGCTGAACATCCAGTTTGACACATGCTTCTCTCTGAAACAAGCAGAGGGGTAGAATCAAAGTCAAGGAAAAATGTGGAGAACTTAAGTGGGTGCAGCGAATGGCCTGTCATCCGTGATGTCCTTTGCCACCTTCTAGCAAGGCTCGTCAGTCGCTGCCAGGCAGTTGGCTTAACATGACCTGTCACTTTGAATCTGAGTAATCACCTTAAGTCACCCACAGAGGCATCCATAGAGAAGGAGGAGCAACGATGAAATGAGTCAAAGAATTGAGAGGGTTTATCAGATCTAGAATGGACATCCTTTTCTTGCCTAAAATCCCCCTCCGTAAAGCAAATGCATTTTGACGTTGTGCGTGAGTGCGTGTGTGTGTGTTTTTTGAACCAGAGGGACATTGCAGCTATTTGCGTCCCAGAGTTAACAGCTGGCCTCACTGAGTTTAACATCCAGCTCTGTATCCTTTTTCCAGGAGCTTCCTCCAACTCCAGTTTGGTCTTTATTAACTGGTTTCAGTTTATTTTTTCCCTCTAACAACTTCTTCACATATTATTTGATTATTATATAACACATTTTTATATTCCAAATGTCTACAGTGTCTTATGTCTTGGTTTTAAAGTTGCTGCCTTTGCTCTTAATATTTTTATTGTTGTATTAAAAAACATTTCAGATTTGGCAGGAAAGAATACTACACACTGGGATGCCGAGGAGAACAATGTAGGCTGAGAAGTAAATCAATGAATCTTGTCATCCGGTACATCACATCTGCCATCGCCTATAGAAAAAGAAACTATTGTGTGCCCATGAATGCTCATGCACTGTTGTGACTTATGTAGGTCACTGATGCCCTGCGGCATGGCATGCCCAGTCCTGATGTGAGGTTTTATTTAGCAGAGAACTGTGATTAACCAGGGGTGTGTTGTTATTATTGAGAAGTTCGAGAGGAAACAAGTGTTGATGTGTTAAAAAGAAAAGGTGAGGATAAAAAGGGACAGCAGGCATTTTTTCCCCTTTTTTTTAAGCTTGTTTGCAAAAACACACACACACACACTCAAAGCAGATGTTGCACATGTGCATGCCTGCTTTTTTGACATTTATTAGGCATCTATCATATCTAATTTCATTTAAGGTTAAACGTTTAGCACAGGCTTACAACTCAGATAATGCAAGGACATTGGCAGATGCCAATATAAACAAGCTCACTGAAAGACTGAGTGTAACGAGTATATAAATGGCATATGTTTTTAAAAAAAATCTATATTTGGCAATGAGAAATGCTCATTTTTGCATGTGCAGAGGACATTACATTGCCATCTGTTTATAACCAGTTTACAGTTATTACATTTATTTTTATTTTTAATTTATTTTTATTTTTATCAGTGTCAATTATTTTACAACAAATTTTTAGGCGTGCTGGCGTTCAGTACACCTGTCAAACATTTCCAAGTTTTTATGTATCATATCATCAAAGGTTTAACACAAGGCACCGAGCAGCTGAGAAACTCCTGCTTTATATTGCAGATAAGGCACGTTGACATGATGCCTGCTGATCCGTGGAAGCTTATGCTGTACATTTGGAGACGTGCACTTCATGTGTGAAATACCTTTGAAACATATCATAATTATATTTTAAAACTGCCAGCAAACTCTTGAATGAAATACGTATTACAACATACATTATCACAGCAGTACTACAGTTGTTCCTCAAGTATATGATTTTAAAATCAGGAGGGCTCAAAGTAACATGAATTAAGAACATGTTTCTTTGCAGCCTAACTTTTTAACTCTCAGTTAATTATTATTAGCAAGATATTTACGCTGCAGAAGATTAACAGGCCTCACAGAGGTGGAGTCTTCTGGAAACTCATTTTTTGCTATGTTCAAGAGCATTTCTCTATATTACAGTACTGCTCTGAAAAATTTGCAAAGTTTGCAAAAAATCGCCCACCTGTTTTTGATGTATTTTACTGACCTTATGGCAGTATAATTTGTTTTAAATGTGCTAAGGAAGTTCCAAGAATGTTGTAATAATGCTGAATAAAGTAAACTTTACTATAAATAATACATTCATTGGCAGTATTCAACACTGCTCACACCACAAGGCTAATACACTCCCAGATTTGTGATGCAAACAACTGACACCTATTAAGCATGTGTGTGATAAACTCCACAAATTAGATCCCCCATGTAAATCAAAATCCACGAACTGGAGCCAGGAGCCCCCCGAGCCTCAATAATGTGTTTAAAATATGTTTAAAAACCCCAAAAAAGTAGCGAGGCACTGCAGCGAAACAAGACAAAGGCTCAACTTGTAACATCACACAGGTTGTATTGTTCGGCTCCTGTCAGTTAACAGAGAATGTAAATCTATACACGCTGAGCTGCTACTACACTTTTCATCTAACCCCGTTTTCTTCTGCCGTCCCACGACACACACACTCCATTACCCATAAGGCCACATCATTACTCATAAGGCTACCTTCTTAAAGGGGCCAGGCTGGCTCACAGCATTTCTTCACTGTGAGAGAACGCGCACAACATCCTGTGATCTTTCCACGATTTAAAAACATTTTTTGAATTATATTATATATTTCTGAAAAAATCCGCGAATTACTAAAACCGCGGAACTTAAACAATGAACTTAAACTTAAATCACTGTAAAGACATTTTAAGCAGTGATAGAAAGCAGAAACATTTCAGCTGTCTCTTTTATGAAAAACATACAGTAGCTGTTGTTCATCTATTGTTAATTGAACTTATATTCATTTGGTTTGGTTGTTGTCGTGTACCTGCCAGTCTGTTTACATATGAATAACTGATTTAACTTTTCACCTTCAAAAGAAATCAGATAAGCAATGAGCTGGGCTTGTTCATCAGTCCTGGGAGAGTGTGTGTATGTGTATTTGTTTGTGTTAATTCAGTAGGGGTGTGAACACATGGATGTCGGACCCCACTGTGGAGGGGAAACTGTTACTTCCTGAGCCTGGGGGGAAAGGAAGGAAACTATTTGTAGTTATAAACAGACACACACTGTAGTACTCCTGCTCCTTCATACAGTCGCTCTAGGAATAGACATGCTTCTGCACATGAACACACCCACCTTGCAGGCTCTGACTATTTTTAAATTCACATCTTATCCACACTGCGTAAATCATTGGATATCTGACCACCGTAACTGACATAACCAAGGCTCAAAATATTTCTAGCGTAGGTGTCTTGCGTTCCATACATTTGAAATATGGCAAATGTTTTAATAATTTTCTTGAACTACAGCAGGGCTACCATGAGAACCTCTGGCGCTCCACTGTAAACAGGATGCTCACGTGGGATTTCCACCCACCTCGCCGTTTCCTTCATTGTGCATTTCCATGGTCACACTGAGAGGTGTGTCTGTCCATGAAGTCATCTCAGGTCCATGTCAGATGGTTTTAAGCTCCGACATCCTTACAGGAGCAGCCCACTCAAGCTGTCTGTATTGTTCTCCCTGCTGTTTTTGCTCCATAGATTTATTTATTTTATCTTTTTTTTTTTTTTAACATGGGAAAATTAGATGGATGACCAGATAATTGCCATCATGATGGTATTTAAGTGTGTGGACATCAGGAACGGGACTGAGAGCAGGAGTAGGGGTGTGTGTTCGAGCATAGGCTTGTGTGGAAGAAAGCACGCTCCAACAAAAAGCCTAAAAATAGTAAGAATGTGACATATTGAGGTTAAAAGATAGTGAATAATTTGTTTAAAGCGACACATACTCTCCTCCTAAGGTCTGTCATGCGAATGTGCTCCCACTGGTAACCTCTACCAGTTAAAGTTGGAAGGGAAGGTGGGGGAAACTGGTCTGTTTCATTACCCCACTTAAGTTGTCTAGTTGATATATTAAGATATCACAAGGATTTAGAAGACATTTGTTTGTTATATAGCTGCTGTCATAAAGAAAAAAAAAAGAAAAATCACTGGATGAAATGTTATATGCTTAGAATGTTCATGCAGCTAAACCAAGAAAATCCTGCTTGTTTACATTTTCTTGGAAAATAACATGAAGCAAATCAATGATCAACAATCTTTGTCCTTAGTTTTTGATTTTGTTTTGTTTTTTTTATCTTGGCAAATAAGTGCTGTTCTTCCATTGATCTTCTTTATCTATTTCTTCTGAGTGTTTTCTTCATGTCCCTGCTTTAAATCACTTATCTAAACCACTTACTTGGAACTGAAAATGGAAGCTGACACCTGTTATTTTTGTCCATTGCTTTAAAAAGCTGTTTGTGTAAACCAGTAAACTACTTCAGGAAGAAACTCTTCGAAAAGAAATAAACATCTGAGCTTCTAACTACATGAATGAATTAATATCAATTTCCATCTGTAATTGGATGGCGGTTAAATGGTATCCAAGTTGGCATGTTGACTTATAGCAGGAAGTTATTCATGAAATATAACCATTATTACTTGGTAGTTATTCTGGTCTAATATTCTGGTGTGACAATGAGACGGGTAATAAAAAAAAAAAAACAGCTTTTGAAGTCAGCACATTTAGCGAGCACCTCGCCCGCTGTTTACCCACAACACAAATGCCCAGTCGTCTGATGGCTTTTTCCCTGGAATGGGTGGTGGTCATAAAGTTCATTTAAAGAGAGATAAAAACCAGTGATTTAAATTGCTTCACACGGACACTCCACTTGTTTCAGAGGTGCAATTAAATATGTGTGGAGATCAGCGGTAGAAGGGAGGGAAACTTTAATGAAGCAGTAAAACTAAAAGGTGGGGGGGAATAAAGCTGGTCTTTTATGCTGATATTTGGGTAAATTTGTTAATGACCTAATGCGGTATCAGATTTCAGCACATTAACTTGCAAGTACAGCATAAGAAATCTACCTCACATCCTGACTGCTCATGAATATTCATTTTTTTTAGATTATGATTGCCACCCCACTTTTGGAGATTGACGTCAGTGGCCTCGATACTAGCCATACAGCAGCTCATATAGAGCCACTTCTGGGCAGGAAAGGTTTAAACCCTGTATGTGCTCGATGAAGCTCGCAGGACACTACTGTGCTGCATTACCCATACAGTACGCTTGTGAAAGGCCTGAATTATTTAAAGCTAAGAGAGCGTGTGCAAGTTCACACTTGCTTACCCTACTGACTCTTTCTCTCCCAACCCCCACCTCCCAAGCCTTGGCTTCGCTCTGTTTTTAGAGTGAAGTGAAATATGCGAAAAACAGACAGCAAAAGAGAGATAAGCCAGTTTGCCACAAACCACTAGGTACAAGAAGCTGCCTGTGGTCATCTCTTCCTCTGAGAAAAACTTTATAAATCGCACAATGAGAAAATGTTAAGGTGAAGCATGCTTCGGACAGAGAGCATGGAAAACTATGGACAGAATGGAGAAACCGAAAGCCAGGCAGCTGGACAGATCGAGGAGAGGAGGACAATGCATAGCAGCCTAGGGAGGTTTTGTGGGGGTGGAGGTAGACAGAAATCAGGTGGATATTTAGACAGAAAGATAACACGGCCTGGCTGACAGAGCGCCTGATAAGCAGTGTGACTGTCGGGCTTTTACAAGGTGGTGCTGAAGTGAGAGAATCTGGCAAAGATGAATGACAGAGAGATGGATACAACTGAGTAAAGGAAGCTCAGAAACTGTGAGAGAATCATTTGCAAAGGTGTGCTCAGTATTTAATGTGAGACTTAATGTTGGTAATGTACTGCGCTGAATGCAAATCCTTACTGTTCAGTTCCAACTGCACTTGTAAAGCCCATGTTTGGCATGGGCTCTATACGTTTTAGATGTTATAACATACCTGCCTTGACTGCTTAAATATTCTCCCATTATTAAACTGATTTTATTCACTGATGGTGTCGGGTTTTTTTTTTTTAACTTTTTTTATATAGACGACTACTTTCTGTCCCAAAATCTGTTGAGGCAATGTGTGCAACAGTATGGAAACATGTCAGCCGTTGTGAGATGACTTGGCCACCATGGGCAACAGACTAGGCTCCGCCTCGGGACAGCAGTTATCCAAATAATAGATAATAGATATCTGGGCCAAAACTTGCTGTTCCCCATTCTGCTCATGGCTTAAAAACATCTAAAAATGTTCTTATTTGTCAACAAATGATAAACAGTGGTTTTGAGCTCTGTTTTAGCCAATGTGGTATCCTCATTTCGCTCACTTCATGGACTGTCGTCAACATGCGTACATCCAAAATATTTGGTCAAATATGATTTGTCAGTACTGTCGTGAGCCAAAAGAATCACTAATGGAAATTTGAGAGCTTTTGCTCACCAGAAAACGTATCTTCTTTATATTCATAAACAGTTGTGATGCCAGCTGTACAGTATTTAATATAAATCAATTTCTCTGTTGCAGGTAAGCCCCAAAGTGTTGAGAGCACGGAGCGGGTACAGCTGTCAGGGACCTACAATGTTCGGAAAGGGAAGCTCCAGCTACCAGTCAACCGCTGGACCCGACGGCAGGTCATCCTGTGCGGCACCTGCCTCATCGTCTCTTCTGTCAAGGAGAGCCAAACGGGGAAGATGCACATTCTGCCACTGAATTGGGGGAAAAGTATGTAAAAGTTACATAACAACAGAAGCATAACAGGCGTTGCAGTGTTGTTGTTCCTTTTCTTCTCATTTTGGTGTTTTAAGGGGTTGCTAAATAATTTATGCTTTGAATAAATAGAAAAAGAGGATGACCTGTTAAATCTGTGTGCCCGTGTTCACTGGAAATGGCTCCTTATGCAGCGACACGTCACCTTAAACAACTGTTTGGCCTTTAGTTTGATGTCCGTTAATACTTCCTGCTGTTCATGTTAGCTCAAATTTGGGTCAAAGAGAAATGTTACCAGTCAGGTCTCATTATCTCAGAACATTTTCATCTTGTTTTGTTCATCTCTAATCTCAAGTCATGACGTTCTTAAATGTTGTGTGTGTAATGGGTCACTATAGATTTAAACTAGCACACAATCCTTGCTTTTGAGCTTTATCTGCCTATTGCTTTTTTTGCTATATCTGTAAAAGAGGCCATTAGAGTTCTTTTAAAAGAATTTTCACTTTGTATGCCTGACACTCCATACCCCACCGGGCCTCCTTTATAAACATTTTACACGCATGTGACTCTTCCTGTATTTGTGTAAGGTGAATTATTTTGTGTGTGTGTGTACGCCTGCTGGTGTTCTATTCACGCTATAACTAGTCGGTCGTTCATTCATAGAGAATATATGACTGAATGTGCATCACGTGCATTTGTTTTTGCTTGTGTCACACACGTGCCCATTTTAAGATAGGCACGTTTTCCTAGGAATACATTGGCTTACTGGATTTTTCTACCTGCAGGTATCAAGTGTCATGTTTGCTTCAACAGAACCATTTTCGGAGGATAACTAATCTCTCTTGGCAGCTTTTCCTCTCTCTTTACTTTACATGTATTCTTCGCTTCAGTAGGCTTGAGGTTTTCATTTATGTTGTGTCTGGAGTTTGAGATCAAAGTTTTTATAAATCAGACATCACTCTTGTGTTTGTCTGGCTGCAGGTGGAGGAGGTGAAGAAGCACAATCACTGTTTGGCCTTCAGCTCGGCAGGGCCTCAGAGTCAAACCTACTATGTCAGCTTTGACAACTTCACAGAGCATCTCCGCTGGCACAGACATGCTGCCAAGGTACTGTGTGTGTGTGTGTGCGTGTGTGTGTGAAAGAGAGAACGTTAGAAAAAAAAAGTTAAATAATGGCATTTACTTCATGAGTATGACTTGAATATGGTTTTTAAATGTTTTTACTTTTATTTCTTTGATTAATCACTCAAAGCGCAAACTTCCAAGTGCTACCTTTGGACTTTGAAGTAGGGATGCACATGGTTAACCATTTAACTGTTAGCCGATAACAGTAACTCTAACCGATTAATACTAACGGTCAATTTTGTTTTTAAGCTACGAAATTCAATCAACTCATGGGGGCGTGTCGACAGGTGCAACAGGCCTCTGATTGGTCAATTCTACATCCGTGTAGAAAAGAGCGCGTCATCAAAAAATGAGGAAGTACCCACATCTGTACGATTCTGGTTCTCCACACTACAAAGGACAGCACATATTCTAGTAATTTATGGAGGGAGATAGCGATGAATGTGGGTCTGGATACGGCCGAGATGGTGAGGAAGTGGAAAAACGCAAGAGATAAGTTTAGTAAGTTTAGCTAGTTCGTGATTGTCGCTCTTGCATTGTGGCGTGGAATAACATAGCGGAGTCCGCGCTAGTATAAATCAAAAGTGACTGCGGCATCTCTGCGACAAGCTGACGGCGACACATTGCCGCGAAAGTATACAGTGTCTGCATGCGTCCACGACAACGCGCGCAACATTGCGGGAGCCAACCCTCCCGGACTTATCGGTTAACGGTTATTAATCGTTAAAGGGCGTCGGTTAACGGTCATAAAAAAAATCCAAAATGTGCATCCCTACTTTGAAGCATTGGGTCATTGAGGGAAGAATTAATTTCATCATGAAATTTTGTAGGACAGTGTCAGGACAGCAGTTAAGAGAAGTTGGAGGATGCTACGGGATTATTGCATGTTTGCAAGTAAATCAGCATCGGAATGTCTGGAAACAGAGACCATACTTAGTTGAAGGCTTCAGCCCAGTTGAGATTTTGTGTTATAACCTGAAGAGGGCAGAGGGATCAAACACACATCATTATGAGTGCACTGACAACACTCCAAGCACTTTATCATAAACCCTTGTAATTCCAAAAGGCTCACAGATTTGTTCTTGCAGCTGGCTATTGACACAATCCAGTCTATGTTTACTATCTAAGCGTTTCCAGCTCAGCTCACACAAAAGACACACCACTCCCTTCTTTCCCTCCTGTCTCCTATTTGAACTCATATAGGCCATAGCCAGAAAACCTCTTTTCTAATATTAACAGGGACACGCATGTCACTGGCACCCAGAGGGCCACTCAGAATAGAAGGCTTTATAGAGGCAGCACGTGCTCCAGTGATGACTGCTAAACCTCGAGCTAACTCCACTCTAAAAGGCTAGAGGTCACAGACTGCAGAGTTTATTATTTAAGAGGACGCAGACATTTGTGATGTCACTTGAGTTCGGCATTCTGATTAAGTTTCTGTGAATGTGATAAATAAGTGGCCAACACAGCCTGACTAGTCTCGGCCTCGACATTTAACTAGATGATGTATTGTTGAAATGCATGATGTTTGGTCACTGACCACTTGGACGTACCCTCTTACTGTGTAATCCTAAGAAGATTGTCATTGAATGACATTTGACCCTGTAGTCCTTCAGACTACAAACGCATAGTAAAACCAGTAAAGTCTTGTGTGGTTGCGGTAATCCTGTTTAACTCAGTGTTCCTGTTTCTCCCTTTCTTGGTCACATCTCCAGTCTTATTCCTTTGGTCTCCATATTCTTCTAGATGGTGTCCCAGAGAATCAACTCAGTAGATCTGTCCTGCTGCAGTCTGGAGTATCTTCCTCCCAACCTGTTCTATAGTCATGACCTCACCCATCTCAACCTCAAACACAACTTTCTGCCAGCGGACCAGCGTCTTCAGCAGCTGCAGAGGTACGATTTCAATATAAATCTGCACACCTGAGGCTTAACTTCAAATGTGCAAAATCTCGGGGCTGATGTTGTCTTGTGGATAGACCCAAAATACTGAAGCAACTTCCATCGTGATGTACACATATTTTTCAGCTTAATCCTCCCTCAGAAGGTTATTTTAATAAGAGTAGAGCACAGGGTACATCCACACTAGTCCACATGTGCTCCAAAATGCCATTTCAAAACAAAATGGATCTGTGTCAACACTAGCATTCCAGCTCCAGGCCAGAAAAGATCCCCATTCACTTTACACCGTTGAAACAACATGTCACACAGCCTTCCATCCTAACTGGGCTTGCATACACAAGCCTATCAATTGATGCATGAATAGAAATACTTGCTGATCCTGATACCCGTATTTCTAGCAGCATCAGCGAGTATTTCTGATACTGGTATCAGAGTTGGAACAATTCAACAACAAGCCAGGACTGTTCCAGGCTAGGAAGCTGCTCTATCTCCGTGTTGTTATTGACACTGTATTAAGACGTGTCTGTTTTATCTTTCAGTGATGGTGACATAATGTATGCTTGACTGGAACAATTTGAAACGTACATTATTCAAAAGAAAATTGCAGTCTTTGCAGGGTTACGTCTTCCTGACATATCAGACTTGAGGCCAACTAATACAGAGTGACTCACTATCCCACTCTGAGGTGAAGAGCAGCATTACACAAGGGTACAGACTTGCTCGAGGTTGCTGACGTGCTAATTTCAGTAAATATCCCTGTGACCTGCTACACAGACACCTCTGAATTTGCATCTTAGCTATTAATCATTCTGACCGGTGTGTGATGACCACCTTGAGACAACTGATGAGACAACTACTCGCTCGTGTTCAGAGCAGCTTGAGCAAGTGACCAGCTTGACCAGTGGGAGTTAAGTGCAGCTTTGTTATCATCACTTCATCTGACATGCTGATGGATCAGTTAACTCCAGCTAGGTGCTTGATTATTATTATTATTGTTATTTAGTAGGGTTCACATTATGTACATAATTTGAGCATTGTTGTTTTGTTTCTGTCTTGCATCCGTTTCTATTCCTCACAGCGAAGAAAGTTCTTGATTCAAATCTCTGCTGAGGCCTTTTTGTGTGGACTTTGCTTGTTCTCCTTGTGCCTGTGTGGGTTTTCTCTGGGTACTCTGCTTCCTCCCACAGTCTAAAAGCATGTATATTAAGTTGATTGGCGATTCTCAGTTGACCGCAGGAGTGTCAGCATACATGTTTATCTCATTTGTCTTTATGTGGCCCTGTGACAGGCTAACGAACCTGTCCAGGGTGTACCCCGTCTCTCAGCTGGGATAGACTCTTGTCCCAACAGATAAATGGAAGGAAGGTGCGAGACAAAAACGAAATGAAGAATGAGAGGTCAAGAAAACATTTCAGAGTGGTTTGGGTTGACTATTGTGGTCGAAAAGAAATGTGTGGAAAGATGAGGTTTAGAAAAGCTTTACATGAGTTATCCACAACGGGAACTGGGATGGGCTGTTGTACAATGAGCCGGGAGACAAGACACTGTCACAGTGAGGCTTCACTGGAAACAGCAGGTCATGGCTGGCTGGTTTGGACAGATTTAGCTTTCGCCTGCAATTTGCAAGCTATCGATGTGAGCAGTCTAGGACAAGGGCCATTGGCACAGAGGGATCAGAAATGCTAGCCAGGACTATACCAGGCTAGGCCAAATGAGCCCAGAGCCCAGAAAGATAGATGTGTCTGCAGGGAAGCTTTTAATGTGCCTGGCCTTACTCTTTCTCTCTGTGGGAACCATCTGCTGCATGCTTATTGTGGTCCCAGATTAAAGACCATGAGCAAGATATGTGGGTGTTACACCTTCATGTGTAAAATCACATATACACCGCTACACTTACACATGGTTTACGGCACTTCTTTGTCACATTCATTGGTATAAGATTTCTTCTTTTTAAATGGGTAAACCGCGTTACTGATGCTAGAGTATGTCTTAGCTGTGTGTGTCTGTGCAAGAGGAAGAGTTGTTTGCATGCAACTGAAAATCTGGCTGCAGGCTAAAGATTTGAGGTCAGTGCATACAAAGTCTTGATACAGTATGGCATTATTTTTATTTATTTATTTATTTTTTCATATGGATCCACTGCAGGAATCTGTGTTTGCGTGACTGCTCACGTACAATCTTGCATGCTTTCGTATGTTTCTGATGAATGGGATCAGGGTTTTATGACTGATCTGCCACATTAACTTTATTTTGATTTTTCTCTATTTCTTTTTCTTTTTGGGATCCTGACAATGACTGGTGTTTATAAAATAATAATGAATAAAATGATGTGAAAGGAATACGTTGTTTTTAAATCAGAGTCACTGATACGTAGCTCCCCTGCTGGTCAAGAGAGATGACATCCATTTGGCTTTGCCAAACCTAAGTAGGCTCATCCGCATTTGACCCAGCATGACAGAAAATGAGGTCAGTAATGAGAAAGAGATGAATAGTTTAGCTTAAAGTAGAGGGGTTTTGGCTCACTTTTTCCCTTTCCCCCCGAGAGACTTCTGTCAAAAGAGATGCAGTGCAAGAACAATAGTACTTTGTGTGCTGCCTCTGTGCATGTGGGTGTATGTGTTTTGGTGTGGACTGTCGCGTGAGTCTGTTTTTGTTTCAGTATAAACACTTGCTCATTCTGTCATCAAGTGTGGAGTCGCAGTGTTTTGTATTTTTTCAAGAGCAATGAAACATATGAACCTGCAGTGTTGCCTCCCCTTTTCTCTTTTTTTCCAAATCCTATCTGGTGGGTGATTTCGCCAATCAGATATGCATAGCCAGTTATCTGGGATACAAGCTATATCCACTGGCATGGGACTGTTTCCCAGCATGCATTTCTCTCTGAGACAGAGGTCACCTCTCACTGAGGGGAATGACTGAAGTTCTTCGCATGCAATTGAACCTTGGGCCTGTTTATTTACTTATGAATGATAGTTTAGAGTTATGAAGAGTACAAAGGCCATAGAAATACATGAAAGGGAATGAAAAGAGGAAACAGTGGAGTTGTAGAAGCCCAAAACTCAGGACACATGGGGTCCTTTAAGACTTTAAGACTAAATTCACAGTATTTATTATATATGTATCTATATTTAAGATGTGTGGACAGCCTGCTGCATATCAACACATGCAGCAGACGTAGAAAATCAGTGTAAATTAAATATAATTTATATATATACTGCTTGACCAAAAAGAAGAGAGCCTCAACATTACCATTCCCAGCTAGTTGCTTACTCCGTCTGTCTGCAGCGTGGTGCTTGGCACCCTGTACTATGGGTTTATTACAGCTTTCACCAAAAGATAGCAGCTGCTCACAACAGCTATAAATAAAGTTGATGGCTGCGGAGTCCTTGGCTGGACCCTTGAAGCTGCGAGCTAAAAAACACTTTTTGATCATTTCAATCAGCTACATCCAGACATTTTGAATCATTATAGGGCGGTGACCTTTAAAGGTTTTGTTTTTCTGTCCACCTGATAATTGCAACTGCAATATTCAATCCTTTTCTGTCTGTGTAGGCATCTAAGAACTTCTCTGAAAACATCTTGGTCTCAGTGACCAGATAACTATTGACTATGTACTTTAGCACAAGGACATAGTTAAGACTAAGACTTGGTATGAGAGCTGTGTGCCAATTATATTTTTCTGCATCCATCTTTCCCTCTGTCCCGACTAGTGTCCCAGCGTCTGTTGCAGCTGCCATCATCACTGAACGAACTGTAATAGTGAGGTGGTGTGAACTGGGACAAAATAGTTCAATCCTTGTTTCATTGAATCAGAGGACCTTACTTCTCACAACCTGAGAGTTATTCAGTGCCCGGTGGCAAATCCTCAGTGGTCTGTGATCTGCTTTTAAGTAAGAAATGGTTTTTACCCAGCCATCTTCAAAGCCTAAATGGGTTTCTGGCTGCAGTGGTGGTTGCTCTTCTGTAAGGATCTCTTGTCCCTACAAGGGAATTCTCGATCTCAGTCACAGTGGCCGCTGGCTTGTGGTTTACCTGCCTGACGTGATTAATTGGCTGGGCGGTCAAATCTATCGTGGGAAGCCAGCTTAGATTTCCCCTCCTTTTGAATGGCATAGAAATCTTCTTGAATCTTTTACCAGATCTGTGCCTTGACACAGTCCTATCTCACAGCTCCGTGGACAATTCTGTCTTGCAGAAATGGGTGTATTTTATTCATCGAGTTCACTGGATTCCATTGGGTACAAATGGATTACAGTCGGGTTGAAGCGTCTTAAGGATGTGGCTGGGAGAATTAACTAAATTCATTTTAAAATAAAAACTAAAAACTGTCCAGCAGCACTGTAATTATCATTTAAGCAATGATTATAAGCCAAATATATTTCTCACAGTTATTCACTGACTGTATAGAAATTATTCGTCTGCTTTAGCTTTGCAAAGAAAGGAGTAAAGAGCAAAGAGAATAACATGATAAACCAGAATGACAGAGCCTGATGGACGGAGAGTGTCTGAGGAGGGTATATGAGCATTACTCAGCTCTTCGTAGAGGTTGATTTAATGGTGGAACGACATTTTCCCACATAATTTCCACCCACTGCAGGCAGGAGTCACCTTCAGCTGGAATTACTCGGCCGCCCTGATCAATAAACCCGACATCTTGGTTGCCTTTATCTTCATCATCATGATCTACTGCGTGATTGTGTGTGGTATCTGTGTGTGTACACAGTGCAAAAAAGTAAGTGTCTGCACCGGGGGCATCTGGACTCTGCAGTGCCAATGAGGAGCTCTGCTCTCCCCGTGACAGGTGATAGTAACTAGTGTGAAAATGTGTATATGTTTGTAGATGGATAAAGGAAGACAGCAAGTCATTTTCCCAGTTCACTTTGTTTTCTTGCCCGCCCCCCCCCAGTGCAGGTTTTCCAAGTCCTGTGAAGGTCACCAGTGTGTCATAGGCAGGTGCACTGAATGCTACTGGTCTGTAGTGTTTTAATGAACAACACATATGCCCACGGCGTACCTGTTTGCTCAACAATTGATTGTGAAGGTTTAGTCTTACTGGGACAGTGCTGACTGGGGACATATCCAGCTGTGTGTTTTGTACTAAAAATAAATATATGTAAGCTACCCGTTGGTTCTGTATATTAATATATTTATGAATATGTTATACTCTTTTGCATTATTAATGTTAACAAGATACAAGCACTCTCTGTAATCTCTTCTCTTCTCTTCTCTTCTCTTCTCTTCTCTTCTCTTCTCTTCTCTTCTCTTCTTTTCTCTTCTCTTCTCCAGGTTTTCCCGTCTGCGGAGCCTCAACCTATCCAACAACCACCTCGCTCAGTTCCCATTGGCGATCTGTGACATTCCCACTCTGACAGAGGTCAACCTCAGCTGTAACTACCTGCTGTCTGTCCCCAGCTCTGTGGGCGCCATGACCAAGTAAGCAGCAAGAAGAGTGACACAAAAGTGTTGGGAACAATTTCTAACTTTTCCGAATGTCAGAAAATGAAAGGAATTTATTTTTCTGGATATAACTTGTAAAGTTAGAGACTTAATATCGCTGTTTATCTTCCTAAATCTGTTATTGGCTGCTTCAGAGGCAGCCAGTAGAAGCAGCTGCTGACATGGACTAATGCTTGTTTGCATTGATGCTGTTTCAGGGCTAGGCAACCAGTAAAACTTCTCAAACACCTCCCACATATTTCCCTGTCTCGGTGTCAAAAAGTTTACATAGTCAAATGTGGAAGTTGCCAAACAATGGCAATGCACTTTGCTTGTTCCCAAATATGAGCAAACATAATCACATGTATTTCACCTGGTCAGTGAGCTTATCCTTCCGAAAAGTCAAAACAAAACAACAAAAAAAAAAAAAAATCCTTTTTTTTCTGTATTTTCTTTAAAGACTTCTTTTTTTTCCTCATAAGAACTTAATTGGCAGTAAGATATTTGTCCTTTTAATGGCCGGTCACAATATGTTTAATTAAATTTCTGAGTTGTGGTTTCTGACAAATTACATTAGTCCTTCATTGTACAGTAGTATGAATATTCTCTACCAGAAATTCCATATTTTCTAAGAATCTTTGCCAAGATGAGCGCAGTTAATGTTTAGAGGAAGTTACAAGAAACATCCTTGGACACTTTGCAGAGGATGGAGCATAGCTGGTTTTGTTGACTTGATACTTCTTTCATTTAAAAAAAAAAAAACAATGTTTTAAGTCTTCAACTACTCACCCCCTGTGCGTAGAAAAACCTAGTTTGTCACTCTTTTAAAAGTTGTATAAAAATGTTTCATATATATGTATATTTTTTTAAATACTCTAAATCTTTAGTCTGTACTGTGTTAAGTAAAGTCTTAAAATTTCATTTAACTCTTTAAGTTATTTGGTCCTTTTTGCTCCACCATGACATCATTCAGCCATTTAGTAACTAAATCAGTCCTGAAAATTGAGGTGGTACACGCCCCCTCAGAATCAGAGCTCATTTGAAGCTGAACATACTGGTATGCAGTTGCAACTGGGCAAGATGAGAAGATAATCTGCAGGAATGATCTGGCATGCCTGTAAATTCCTGCAGTGGCCAGCAGGGCATTTATGCTGCTACTGCCCCCTGCTGGACATTATGTTTACTGATTGCAGTTGCAGAGATTGTGGTTGTCCTTGTTGATAGAGCATGATAGAGCCTGTGAGAATAACCAAGACACTTGTTCCTCTTTCAGTTTGCAGACGTTCCTGTTAGATGGAAACAGTTTAAATGACCTGCCCTCTGAGCTGGGTTCCCTGCAGAAGCTGAGTTACTTGGGTCTTTCCTTCAACCAATTCAACCACGTGCCCCAGGTGCTAGAGCGGCTGGTCACCATGGAGAAGCTGTGCATGGCTGGAAACCATCTGGAAACACTCACCCTGCAGAATTTCAGACTGCTTCATGTCAAACACATTGATCTAAGGTACAGCAATGAAGTGAACATTTTTACAAATTTCAAACTCCAAATTAAATCATTGGTTTTATGGAAAATGCACATAGAAGAAAATAAAGAAACATGGGTTCCTACATTTACTTTGACTTTTTATTAGCGTGAAACTTCATGATGAGATGATATTTTACCTTTTCTCTTGTCCGCATCATTTAATGTAATAAACATCCAATCCTGTAACACGTTTCAAGAAAGGTTAGATGAGGACAGTCATTAGAAGATCATCTAGAGAAGTTTGACTGTGAAAAGAGCAAAGAACTAAGCTGGACACACGTGACTTTTAGATGGCACTGCATCAAGAAAAGTCATTCATCAATAGTTGATATAACTGATGCAACTGGGAAATTCATGTTGAGTGCTACAGTGCAGGTTTTATATTAACAAATTCCACTTAAAAATTTCCCTGTGCAAAAAAAAAGCATTACATGAATCCTTTCTAGAGGCATCATCAACTTCAAAAGCCAGGATCTGTGATGGTATGGGGTCGTATCAGTACACATGATAAAGGTAACTGATACTTGTGTGATGACAATGACAGCATTAAAGCAGAAAACTAGAGATTTTAGAGCAGTATATGTTTTCCTTCAAGACATCTTTTCAGATTTTTGTGCTTTGGGGTAGCATTTAAAAAAATGATCTTATTTGTTTTATGAATGGTCTCAGACAACTTTGTCTCGAACATGCATCACTTAAAGTGCCTAGTCATGCTTGTCTTAAGCACTATACTCATTGACACGCTTTATTCCACTAATTATGGATACAAAAACACTAAGAGGAAGCCATTGCATGGCCAGATGGCCAAACAGCACGGGATAAAGAAATAATTTGCTTGCAGTGGCCCTGTCAGGTGTTTTCTCATTGTCTGGGAAAGCACAGAGCTGGCGTGACTTGCAGCTTTTTACAGTTAATACTTCACTTCTTCAGACTTTGCTTAAACTGGGTTTGTAAATTAGTTTTCGTCGTGAGTTATTTCCTTTCAGTCTTCTGACCTGTTGGGAAAAAAAATCACTTGGTATCTGCGAGTAAACTTAGTTTTTAATTTGACACTTTTCTTTTTCAGAAAAAAACCAAACAAATTGAAGTATTTGCTGCTTACACTTGTATCATTTTCCTCTCAATTTCCTTTGGATTTTTAGCTGCTTGTCAAACTAAAAGCATGATCTATTCTGGATTTCTACTGTTGGTACCACTCACACTATTGAACAATGTGTGAAATTGTTTTGAAAGTGAAGTGATTGTACAGAGACAAATGTCTACCATGGAAAGAAGGGCTGTATTTATCTTTTTTTTTTATTTGCTGACTACCGTGCCCCTTTTTATGGGACAATTTCATTTGTACTGTGAAATGTTGTTACAAAGTTAAAATATATCCTCCAGTCATGTTTCCATTTATTTTTTTTACAGTACTTGTTTTACATGTTGTGTAAATTCCTCTTTGCTGTACATTCTGATTAAGCCACAAAGTCTCCCAGCATTGATGCTAACTAAAGTAATTTCAGTGCTAAGTTGATTTAACGCTCATCAGGATGTTTGGACCCCACTCCATGGTTGTAAACTTGACATTTGCACATCTTTCAGATAATAATCAAGTCGTCTGTCTTCTCTTTAAATGGTACCCCTGAATGATGATGGCCCATTCTCTCTTCCCTGCCACTGTCAGGTTGAACAAAATCTCCATCATGGTGCCAGATGAACCTGACCTGCTGAGACACGTGACCCAGCTGGACGTGAGGGATAACAGGCTGACGGACCTGGACGCCTCTGTCTTCCCCAGGCTGGAGATGCTTCACTGCGAGCGGAACAACATTGTCAGTCTCAAAGTCAAGGGTTGCTTGCTCAAAGGCATCTACGCCTCCAACAACGGTGGGTGTGGCGCACAGCCCTTCATGGCCTCTGCATTAATGTGATGAGAAAAGCGAAAGCCTCTGTCGCTTCACGCCATCACCTTACTTGTTTCTAAACACAGATAGCATGATGTAAATCTCTTGTTTTCTGAACTTGAGGCAGTAAATGTCTCTTTCATGCTCACATGCATTAATAATTGTCATCGATGCAGCAGTCTAATTGTCTCCATCATCCTTCTCTTACTTGCCACCATCCCCCTCCCTTCCAGTGCTCCCCTCCATTTTCCATCTACCTGCTTTTGTATTAGACTGTCCTTGCTGTAGGTTAATGTGTCTGGATTTCTCCCTACAGAGCTACGACAGCTGGATGTCAGTCCTGTGCCCTCCAATCTTAGTTATATGGATGTTTCAAGGTGAGAAAAAAATCCCAAAGTACTTGTCTATTTTTAAAAATTAGTGCAATATCAACTTATAAAGATGTCATAGTTTAGCCATGTCACCCCTTATCTTTGTCACAGCTTTTCATTGTTAAATGAAAGATGGTATTTTATTTGTGGTTGGGAAAAAAAGCCATAGCATGAGTTTTGTATTTCATTTCTATAAGCTGAATGAGAATTTATTTGAAAAAGTTACATTCAAAAAGTGCCTTTGACAGGATTACAGAAAATAATCTTAGGGATTTATGATAAAGTATAAATCACAGCTCAGACTTAAGTTACTGCATTCTGAAACATTAAATAAACAAAAATGAACATTCGTATATGTTATTTCTCTGCATAAAATTCTATTTTTTTCTGCAAACTGCACACAATTAATCTTCGTCATGCCTTCTCCTCTTGCAGAAATCAAATGGAGTCGTTGCCAGACTGGCTGGTTGATCTTAAGAAACTGGAAGTTCTCGACGTGAGCCACAACCTGATCACTGAGCTCCCAGCGAGGTGAGTCTCTCTCTGTAAATGTAGATGTAGATGTTGAACAACGCTGTATTATTCTTCCTTTCCTTTGTCAGGAAAGAAATCTGTCCCCCAAAGAGGCTGACAAATCATCTATATATATGACGATAACCTCCATACTCTTTTTCCATTCTCTTCATCTTTGCGTAGCATTTTGGAAGGTTACTGTAGATGTTCCCCTTCCTCTACTCTATCATACATCAACTCTTAACAACTCTGTCAGATTCTCTCTTTTTCTCTTCCTTCACCAAGATTTATTTTTCACCCAGTAAGTGTTAAGGAGAGGGATTTTAGCTGCAGGATCCGATAGAGGCATTACTACTCTGACTCCCCTCTTCCTCATCTACATGCCCATCATTCTCCTGCATTATCCTCATTTCCATTATCCTTCTTCTTATATATCTGCCTGACTGTCTCTTTAATACGCTCTCTTCTCATTCTCACTCACTCTGTCCCCTCTCTCTCTCTTTCACTCTCTCAAGCTTTCTCCATCTCTTTTTCTCTCCATGTATTGCTCTCTTTCTCTCTCTTTCTATCCATCTTTCTCTCTCTCAGTCAGCAGAGTGTAGTTGTTTTAGCTGTTCATCTTTCCTGTTGTAGTACTGACCCAGCCATCTGTCTGTTCCTTATGCCGTAGGTTGTTTTGCAGCAGCAGTCTGAGGAAGCTCAGTGCTGGACATAACAAGCTGCAGAAGCTGCCTGAAAGAGTGGAGCGCCCCCTGCTGGAGGTTTTAGATGTTCAGCACAATCAACTGGTGGAGCTTCCCTGCAACCTGTTCCTCAAATCTGACAGGTGGCGTTAATCAGAAGCTATAAGTGTGGACGGATTTATTGTGTTTTTCTTTTTTTTTCTTTTAGTAATATGCATCCAATAACTAGTGTCAAATAAAGTATTCAGAAACAGCAGGCATATAAAAATAAAGAGTAGAAATTATGAATAGTTCTTTTAATCCAGTGAGGACATTAGTCAAATTAAAACAAAGCACGCATAGAGGAGGGGGATGTTTTAATGGTCGGGTTATATGGGGTGAATTTATGCAGGAGTTTGTAATTGAAGTGACTCCTCAATGTTTAATGTGCTAGTGTGAAGGAGGACAAAACTGAGTCTTCTTTTTATTCTTAATTTGCAGCTTACGGTGCGTAAATGCATCAGCCAATAAGCTAGAGCACCTGCCACCATCCAGCCTGTCAGAAGAAAGCCACAGCATCCTGCAGGAATTCTACCTGACGAACAACTGGCTGACAGACAAGTGTGTTCCCATGCTTACTGGCCACACACATCTGCGAGTTTTGCACATGGCCTACAACCATCTCCAGACGTTCCCGGCCAGGTAATCTTTAAAGGGAAGATACTGGAGCAAAGTAAATTCAAATACAAAAAATAATGATTTTTCCTTTTTTCCCTTTGATTAACCATTTTATTGATAATTTAGGCTGCAGAATGCTAATAATTGATTAAACTGTTCTCACAATTTTCATCCATCTCACTTGTCCAAGATACCAAATACCATGGAGAGAGTATTCAGTGATGAAAGATGGCAATATGGTGGAAGAAGTGTTTACCATTTTCTTTTCTATTCCTTTTCGTATCCTTCAGTAAAATGGCCAAGCTGGAGGAACTGGAGGAGCTGGATCTGAGCGGAAACATGCTGAAGACTATTCCCACCACCATTATGAACTGCTGCCGAATGCATACACTGATCGCCCACTCCAACACCATTGAGGTCTTCCCTGAAGGTCATGCATCTGATGGAGATGAAGGTAAGCCAGCAGCAATGATGTCTCTCTCTGAAGCCCTCAGGATGTGCAGCTCTGCAGTTGCATTTGTGACATGTGCACGTCTTTGAAGTCTTATCTTCTGTTTTTCAGTGTGTGGATCTGAGCTGCAATGAGCTGAGTGAGATCACTCTACCAGAGAATATGCCTCCAAAGCTTCAGGAGCTTAGACCTCACTGGGAACCCTCGTCTCAACCTGGACCACAAAACCCTGGAGCAGCTCAAGTATGTCTGTTAATCTGACTGCAACTTCCACTTTTTCCTTGTTTCATCCAGTGTTTTATTCAGATTTTTTTTTTTTTTCATATCAAGCATTTTATCTTATAAACATTATATTTATCGTACAGTTTGTTTTTTGTATGTCTCCAAAATGAATGTTGAGTCATCTATGTATCTTTATGCCTCAAGACAGTGATTTGGATCTGATTCATGTTTTTTATGTCCTCCAGTAATATCCGCTGCTTTCGCATTGATCCACCTCCAACCTTTTCATCAAATGAAGGATCTGGAGGGCCTGCTGTTTGGAGTCATGGCTACACAGAGGCCTCGGGAGTCAAAAACAAGTAAGCTCAATTCATTCAGCAATGAAAGAACAACCACCAACATACCCATCCACTGATGTCTCATTAAGATAAACCTCTTGAGAATGTGCGTTGTATTGGCCACATGACTCTCACGAAGAAAGTACTGAAGCCATACTTGTAGAAAGCATGAATCATGTGCATTTACTTGCCAAAACTGTACTGTGTGGGCCAAACTATAACTGCTAAAGAAAAGAACGGGAACAACTGCGCACACTGGACCTCGTTCATGAAGTCCTCGTAAATCTGCGAGAAGATTTGCACATAAATCATTTGTTTACAAGATACCTGCTCCAGATTCATGAACGCTGTGTAAAACTCTGATTTTTTTTTTTTTTTTTTTAATAAGAACATGTGTAAGTTAGTGAATTCTAATTGATTACAGGTGGGCATTGCGCTCACGAAGCTTGTAAATTAGCATAAAACCCACCCAGGGACCAACAAAAAAGGAGGTCTGAAAGTGCAGACTACCTCATGATTCACATCATCTCGAAACAGCTAAATTTGTAATCTAACCAATCCAGCTGAGGAGACAACACTAGCAAGTCCACAGCTTTTGAAATGTTCCCGATGAGACCTAAAGTTGGAGTAAGAAAAGGAGGTGGGGGCAGCACAGGTCTTCTGTTCCCTGGAAGACCAGGACTTCGTGCAGATATTTAATGCCATGAATTCATTCCAACAAGTATTCAAGAGGTGAAGTGAAAGTGGTATGATATGATCTTAGATGAGAGGAGAGGGGGAGAAAAATACAAAATGAATGCATTTCTGTGTATCAGCAGAACTCTCTGCTGCAAACAGTTGCATTGCCTCTATTATTTGCAAAACCCCAATCTGGAATCCACCACAGTTTCATGACACTGTTGATGCACTCTCCAACGCCCTGGGTCGCTACATGGATGTCTGTCAGCAGATCAAGTCCATTTAATCAATCCCATAAACACAGTCTGAAGCTTAAACATGCAAAATGCCCATCTATGAAGATAAATGTGTTATATTTCAAATATCTTTTTTTAAAAATAAGTGGTTTAAAAGTCTCAGCAGTGTGAGAATTGCAGTCCATACATGACATTGTAAAGTTGGAGACTCAGCAATATTTATGTGCACTTCTCATTTACACAAGAACTACTTACATTTTCGTGAATTGCTGGAAGGCATTCAATTTTTCTCATCTCATAGTTTACAGTTCTGTCTGCATTTTATGAATGAGGCTCATTGTGTCCGCATGTCTGCATATGTAGATGATTCTCCATGAGCACATCTACAGCACTGTGATGACTGAGGTTGTACTGGATAGTCAAATCAGTCATAGGCAACTTGGTTACCTTTTGTTATAAATGTGTGGACTACCAATGTGTTTGAAACCTTTATTGTTTCCTCATTAGAGTGCATGGCTTTTTATTTTCTTTTTTCAGACTCTGCGTTGCAGCTCTTTCAGTAAACAGTTTCTGTGGGAGTCGTGAGGCTCTGTATGGTGTGTTTGATGGAGACAGGAATGTAGAAGTGCCCTACCTTCTGCAATGCACAATGAATGATGTGCTGGCTGAAGAGTTGCACAAGGCGAAAAGCGAAGAGGATTACATGACCAACACTTTCCTCGTCATGCAAAGGTACGTGATGGGATAGGTTTTTCAGGCACATATGCTATTATTCGTTTCCTTCTCAAAGTATCAAAGATTTGCCAAAGTTCATAAAGATATGGAAAATGGAAATTTATGTGCTTGTCCATCCACCACTCTTGACAACTATTAAGAATGGGTTCATTGAGATGAGCCAGAACTTTAAAAGAATAGTGCCATGAGACAATGTAACTGAGAGCACGACTTAAACCTGAATAAAGTAAAACAAACATAAATAAACTTTGTTCTCAAAGTTCTAATAATCCTGCTGTTCATTTGAAAATTAATTGTTTACATTTGACTTATTCATACCTACGTTTTATTGATATAAAATATTTTCCTCAAAACTGCCCATATATGCTTCCTTTATATGATAAAATCAAGATAATTTACACCTCCTTTAACCGTATTTCCTCGCTTCATAGGAAACTTGGAACTGCAGGACAGAAACTCGGTGGCTCTGCAGCTTTATGTCACATTCGGCATGACCCCACTGACCCAGTGGGCTGCTTCACCCTCACCGCTGCAAACGTGGGAAAATGCCAGGTCATCTTGTGCCGTGATGGAAAGCCGTTGTCCCTGTCACTGCTTCACAATGTTGCACTTGAAGAGGAATACCGCAGGATCAGGCAGCACAGGGCTATCATCACAGAGGTAGAGATCCTCGAAAGAGCCCAAATACACCAAGTACAGTCTGGTGCAGATTAACGTAAATGTGCACTGCAGAAGTGTATTGGCCAGTGTGTTGATTTGTGTGTTCTTTTCTGTAGGATAACAAGGTGAATGGAGTGACCGATTCTACACGAATTATGGGGTACTCCTTCCTTTACCCGTCTGTCATCCCTTGTCCCTATGTGAAGACAGTCACTCTTACCTCTCAGGATGAATTTTTCATCCTGGGTAGCCGTGGCCTTTGGGACGCCCTGTCTCCTGCTGAAGCAGTGGAAGCTGTCCGGAACGTACCTGATGGCCTGGCCGCTGCTAAAAAGCTGTGCACGCTTGCGCAGGGCTACGGCTGCACAGAGAGCCTCAGTGCTGTCGTAGTGCAGCTCAGTGTGAGTGAAGACTGCTGCTCCTGTTGTTGTTCTGAGCCTCCCCAGCCTCCCCCCAGCCCTGGCTTGGGGCCCTATCCTCCATCGTCCTCTGCCATCAAGGAGCGGCCTTCGGACGGCTCACTCCCCGTACCCCCTTCCTCCTGTAGTGAAATCAGCAGCGAGATCAGCACCAGTGAGATGAGCAGCGAGGTGGGTTCCACGGCCTCATCTGATGAGCCTCCGCAGAGCTCCCTGGTGGTACTGCAGGAACAACCTCAGCACCCTCACCTGCACCATCAGGGCCATTTACTACAGCACCAGCATGCCCACACTACCACCCAGCCCTGCCAGTATCTGTTCCCCGGCTCAGAGCTGCCTTCCACCCGCAGCTGCTGTGCTCTCCATCCCACCTGCATAGCAGGCTCCTTTCAGAGGCAGCTGTCCAGTGCTACTTTCTCCAGCGCCTTGTCTGACAACGGCCTGGACAGCGAGGACGAAGAGCCTATTGCTGGTGTTTTCTCAAATGGGAGCCGTGTAGAAGTGGAGGCAGATGTCCATTGCCTCAAAGCAGACTCGTCCCCATCACCCCAAACACTGGCATCATCATCATCATCATCCTCCAGCCAGGAACACACCCTGCTTACTCTCCCCCCACCACCTCCACCGCCACCATGCACCCCAGAACCCCTAGAAGAAGGGCTTTACATGAACCAAGGGGAGGCTGAGAATGGGCTTGAAAGGGATGAGTCCTGGCACGGTGTTGGATCAGGAGGTGGAGATGGAGGAAAGTTGGCAGGAAAGAGGAGGGTTAATGGATCAGTGGCACAGCAAGAAAAGAGTCACAACCTTATAGAGATAGCAGCTGACGCTCCCTCTAAAAAGTCCGGAGGTTACTTCACAGCTCCCACCCAACCCGACCCAGATGACCAGTTCATCATCCCTCCTGAGCTGGAGGAGGAGGTGAAGGAAATCATGAAGCAGCATCAGCAGAAACAGCAGAAGCCTCCTGGGGCCGATCAACCCACGGACTATTATGACACACCTCTCTGAACAGCCCCGCCATCAGCTACAGCCTCATCTCTTCCACAGCAAGATAGCAGCTCTGTTGTTTCCCCATATGTACACAAACAAATGGGTTTCCTCAAATGCACACGAAAAAGTTTAATCCAGCTTTTTATAAATGGGCTCCAATGGTTTGCACAGGCTGATCATTGGAGAAAGATGCACTGCAACCAGCTCCACTCATACAGTAAAACAAGCAAATGTCCCTTTAATGACACTCAACCTACTTGTGGACACAGATCCTCGTGTTCAAGGTTGTGCCCTTCTCACAGACTATGGAACATTATTTTTGCATTAGACAACCAGCTGAATATGTAATCAACAGTAGTCTATTTGCAATAGCATTAGCTTGTCACAGCACTTGTTGATATGGATAACAATTCTGTGGTTTCTTTGTTTTGTAAGAACTTACCATATCTTTTAATGTGAAAGCAGCGAAGATGCTGACAGAACCTTTTGAAAACAAAGACACATAATCTTTTTATTATCAGTGAACCATGTTGAATGGTACAGCATTAATACCACACCTAACTGTTGTAGATAGGGCACTTAAATACTGCATTTCTTCAGTAAATCATGGCTCTTTGCCTCTAAAATGACACAGAAATTTTTTTGTAGAAATTTGCAATACTAACTCCTAGGAGTTGCATACTCTTTATAGTGACTCAGTCACTTTTACTAATCTTCTCTGAGAGAAATGGTGATTTTTTTTTTTCCAATAACTGTAAATAAGAGAAATGTTGTATACTGAAGCTTTTAAAGGAACTGCATACCTGTATGTCGGTGAAAGTTTTAGTTGTGGGGAGAATGTGTTATTTGCTGTCGGAGGTGTCGCCTCCCTTTTCTATTTCAGTATAGACCCACAAATACACCCACACACAAACACAATTGTAAATGTGCAATTGAAGGAGAGATACCAAGATTAAGTTCAATATAACCACACTACGTTGCCATGGGTGTCTCAACTTTGTTTAATTGTGATGTCCTGTAGTCATCACTCTTATCTACTGCACACTAATAGATCTGCGCATGCACACATACCCACATAACCATAACATGCACACAAAGACACGTATGTACATCTGAAAGCAACAGGTAATGTTAGTCCCACCTCCCTCCTACAGGAACTGCTATCACCGACATGACTGTGTCAAGTTCAGTTATACAAACAAATATATTCACATGGAAAAGAGTCAAAGCAAATGTTCCTGTCTTTGGTATAATAAATTTTAAATTTGTGAATATAAGTGAAGTTGTCTGAGACTTATTTTGTTGAGGCAGGAGCAGCATATCGGATGTTAGACTAAAGACTAAAGGATCTGAGTTAGACTGAGAATGAGCTTAAATAACAAGACTTGGCTATGACTGGAATACAGCAAATTTATTCTCCATTTGCATGCAAACATGGCCACACCTTACACCTCGGCAGTCGGTGCAGAATGACCAAGTGACAAAGAATGACAACATGATTTCAACAGAATGTCCGAGACAGAACATTTGAGATAACTTGCAGGCGTCCATGATGGAGACACGGACATGATAAAAGAGTCATGGCCCGAACGTAATATCAGAAGTGATATTATAAACAACGATTTTTACATTCCAGTAAAATCCTGAACATGGTATCAGAGATGACAGTTATGGATGCTCCGGGCAGGTCCCCATGACCCACAGATGGTGCCTTCACATTTTCCATTTAAAAAAAAAAAAATCATTTAAGCTGCTCTTCAAATTAGGCTTTTTCATTCAGGCATTTTCATATTCATAGAATACTTTATTTCAATGTAATACATTTTATTTTCACACCATAATCTTCATCGCTCCTGCATTTTTTATTCTTTTGCATTGAATGACCAGCAGATGGCAATCTAATACCTTTTATTCAGATACACCCTCGTCTGCTGTTCAGCATTTTTCATTAACACTTTTGTTTTCCATGACAAACCCACTATCCTGAACAGGTTTCTTATACTTCTTCTTCAGACATACGGCAGTGACTACTGTAATTATGAGCATTGCTCCCAGTACAGACAGAGAGGAGGCGAGTGCAAGATTGGTTTTATCCTTGTTGGACCCTTTGTACTGACAGCTGCTCCCGTAGTACCACCAGTCATCACTCACCTGGCACCTGGGAAAGGATGGATGGGACAGAAAAATCAGACTTGGAATGTATCCAACATTTACACACATGTTCATATTCATATTCATTGGTAGAAAGTAAATCTGAGAAGAATTTAACCTTTTACAAAGGTAAAAGGAAAATAAAAAACAACAGATAAAATAACAGTTATATTTGTATTGTATAGTGAGGCTTGAAGGAAGTGGAGCAATCCAATATTGAGCAACAACCTTGCAAAACTGTAATTTCTTATCACATATTCAATACTACAGGAATAAGAAAATACATTTTTGGAAATACACTTGTTCAGTTTTCCAGTCTGTCTCTAAACCATGCACATGGGCTTTTAAAAACTGAAGTTGTAGGATATATTATTAATATCCATAAATTATCTGTAATGATGTGCAATGACACAGAGAAAAAAAGCGCATTGAACACATGAAGACAGGGAGGTGCAAAAAGCCACAGAAAGCCAAGATACCAGGTGAAATCAATTGGGGTTTGGAAAGCAATCCTGATCCTTGTCAGTGCAAATTATTATTAGTTGTTTCGGACCCAGCTAATGGCCTATAAAGAGGTGCCTCATTACCGAGGTGTCACACAAGAAACATCTCATGAAGGGTAAAAGCAAAGAGCCGTCTCAAGACCTTCACAACCTCATTGTTGCAGAACATACTGAGGGCGTTGGTGACAGAAGGATTTCTAAACTTCTGAATGTTCCAGTGAGTAATGAGGAACCATAATCTGGAAGTGGCAAGAACATCAATTCACCATAAATGGGTTATGACCGGGTGCTCCTCGCAAGATTTCTGACAGAGGAGTGGAAAGAATTATCAGAAGAGCTGTCCAAGAGCCAAGGACCACTCATGGAGAACTTCAGAAAGACCTGGAATTAGCAGGTAGTGTTTCAAAGCAAACAATAAGTCATGAACTCAACCCCCGTGGCCTGTATGAACATTCACCACACAAGATTCCACTGCAGATGAAAAAGAATGCTTTTTAAAACTTGCAGCACATCATTTGGACAAGCCAGTGAAATATTGGTCAGACGAGAGCAAAATTTAACTCTTTGAATGCTGTTCGACACATAATGTTCAGAGGACAAACGACACTGCACATCACCCCAAAAACACCATACCAACAGTGAAGTTTGGAGGTGGGAACATCATGGTGTGGGGTTATTTTTCATCCTGAAGCTGTCATTACCAACAAACGCTTTTGTACAAAGTATGAAATACACTTCAGCAAGAGTATTCAATGCTTTTTGACCTGTGTCATTATTATTACATTACATTATTACACATAGGTTATAGACATCTATGGTTTGATTCCTTGGGATGTGTGGATTGCACGGACTGTTACAACATCTGTTGAAAGTTTCATGTCAATAGCACCTTCAGAATTATATTCTCTGAGAAAAATGGTGACATGCTCAATACAAATTTTGAGTTTTAGATGTGCTGGTAAGGACATTTTGCCATTTTTGATCAAAACCACGAAAGGCGTCTTGGTCTTTGTTTAAGTCTTTGTGCTAACAGATGCTAACTGGCTGCTGGCTTTCATGTTAGCTTCCGGCTAAACAGCAAGAGATGACAGGTGGCACCATTTCACCAATATCTTTGAACGCAATACTGCAACAATTCACATAAATATCTGCCCTCTGTGTTAAGTGAGTAACAGATGGCCTGACTTGTAAAGGCGTTAAAACGACTACCCTTTTTTAACAGTTGAAGAAATGTTAACATGAAATAATATCCAAGTCAATCAATACTTTACAGGATGTTAGGTGAGATTTTTTTTTTTTTTTTTTTTGGCCTGTTCTAGACAGTAAAGACCAGCCGTCTAGAAAGAGTTTGAAATATATTGCATATCCAACTGTAAACTGACATCTATGCGTCACCTCGAGGGCTCCCACACCAGTAAAAAATGCTGAACCTGCAGGTAGCTTTGCCTTCATCCACGACACAGACCCCATCATTCTGACATTCCACATTGTGGCAGACATCAGAAGGGACGGTGGTTGTAGATTGTGAAGCTGTGTTTGAGGTTGTGGAAGGTTTTGTGGTTGTGGAAGGTTTTAAGGTTGTGGAAGGTTTTGAGGTTGTGGAAGGTAGAGGCTGGGTCACAGTCAGATGCGACACATCTGAAAAGAGAGAGTCAAGTGCAGGAGCTGATTAATTGGAAAATGGAACAGGTATTGGAGTATATATCAAAGATCTAAGCACAAGTTACTGCAAAGCCCAGTTCTGCTAGTGCTTGTATAATTGGCACAAATGAAGTAAAGCATGATGTGCCTTACCATTATATTATTGTAGTATAATGTACTGTAATGTCACGTGAGATGTCTTTATGTTTAAGTCTGATAAATTTATACTATAATCTGGTGCTTTTACCTTCCATTGTGAGGAGAAAAATAGCATCTCCTCCTTTAATAAAATCCCTGCTTTTGGCTCTGAGGTGGGTGAGATACGTTACAATGCCGGCGCCTGGCCCTCGGAAATACATGGATCCATCTGTATCTGTGACCTCAACACCAACCTTACGAGGATCATCCCAGAAGAAATCTTCAGACTCTGTTCAAAAAAATATAGAAAGGTTGTAAAAAGTATTCATTTTCTTTTATTATTATTAGTTAAGATTAATGTGTTTGAAGTGTTGTGATTGAGAAAATAGCTGCACCTGTTGCCTTCATGTTGGGGTCAGTAGTAACACTGCGCTGATTGGACATACGTTTTTGAATGTGTGGTGCTGGTCCATTAGCATCATGGTTATCTGTTTCCAAGGACAGGGCCATGTCTGTCCTGTGTCCCCTTCACGGGCCACCAGATGAGCATAAGCAGACAGCTCGCCAGGATAGTTATTACCATTGGGATACAGCTGCATTTGGAAGGTATAACCTTCCTTGGAGGTGAACGGTGGGCTAAAGATGGATGCGTTGGTTGGGTGGTGTTCCAAAATGTGACTGAAGTTTTTCACTCGCCATATGAACTCTGGGCAGGTGGTCTCAGAAAGGTTGATGTCATCCAGGGACAGTCCCCCTGCTGAAGGCCCAGAGCCCACCTTGGTCCCTTTAAAGACAACTCTGAATTTTGTTTTGACATCCAGACTCACATGGTGCAGTTGCCAGAGTTCTTGTGGGGATCCTGACACAGAACATAAGAAAAAACATTGATTTATTATGCACGTACTGTACATCTTGGTCATATTTCCACCAGAAAAATTACAGCAGCAAATATTCACCATCTATGGTCTTTATGAAGCGCAGAAGTCCATTGGGGTTGGCTGTGTCATACTCTCTGACATAGATGCTCAGAGTGTCGTTGGTACCAGCACTGTTGTAGTAGAAGAACTGGAGACACTGGTAACCTCTTTTGGGATAAATTATCCTGCTCTCCAACACAGCTGTATCTTCATTGTTGGCTGTACCAGTGTTGAAATGCATGAAAGTATCCTGAGCCTAAAAAAATATAAATCTTATTGATTAATAATGTCAGTGGATTGTAGTAGTCAGTACAAAGTATGAATAAATACTCATGCAGACTGATCTATGACATTTCAATAATTAAAAAGCTCACATAATTTCATTTGTTTTGGGAGTGGGTGGGGTCTGTTTGAAAGGGTTTTCATGCTTTAAAGCACAAAAGAAAAAAAGAAACTATCCCAAAGAACGTGACTGAAGCACCTCTTATGAGCTTCTGTCTGGTCAGCTCAGTCCACTGATTCACCAGAGATGCTCGTATGCAAGGCAGCTGCCCGTTCTAAGTGCTCAAAACTAGTCACTAGGTAGACAACCTTTTTCCTTAGATGGATACATAGATGCAGCATTAGTTTATTTTACTCATTATCTGAGCCAAATGATTGACCGAAAATGTAAAAAAAAAAAAGAAGAAAAAAAAAGCATTTGAACTAAACCTGCAGTATCTTGCTCTCTTTTTTGGGAGACAAAAAACACATTTTAATAAGAAAACGACTTTGTGTGTCCACTGGCTTATCGTTCAGTGGCAAAGGAGGCGAGCTTGCCTTAGGGTGAAGTAAAATATGATGTTTTTCTTGAGCTAATAACAACCACACTGTTACTGTAATGCAACTAAATCTTCACAAATAAGAGTTAAATCAGATTTAGAAACAAACCTGCACAACCACTGTGCTTGGCATGCTCATGTGAAGTGCAACGATAATACAACATAAGTTGTCATGTGAATGTGTCCTTTAATTCAGAGGTGTGTATCCTGTTCTCACCAGTGCATTTGCCCATGTTGGAGTAGTCCATGTCAGGTCCTCCGGGAGCAGTGGCAACCCTGACCCAGTCAGCATTATCCTCTTGTCCCTGGATCATTCCGCAGATGTTTTCACGCTCAAAGTCGCATGAGTCCAGGAAGGTCGAGCCCTGAGCTAGAGGACAGTTCATGAACACAAGTGTAGGAGTACTTTGAACGACAGTAAATACCTTGATTACACAATGAAGCCCATGTTTTATTCATACACATATAATCATGGAAGAGACAAAGTACACCCTCTTTCATGTCTTAGATTTTACAGTTCAAGATGTTATAATAGTAATTAAACAATCACCTGGCCTTTAAAAGGTCTTAAAATTAGACAAATAGAACCTCAGAAGGAAAACAACAGATACTTGTAATTAATTACTTTACAAAATCTAAGCCATAATACAGAAACAGTGTGTGGAAAAACAGCGTGGATCCTTATTTCTTCCACGGGAATTAAGTGGGTACGTGGCAGTCAGGTGTTGCTAATAAAAAGTATTTGATTAACTGATCACTAGCATGTGTGACCACCTCTATTCAACCAGAGATTTTGACAGTTTGATGGTCTGGAGCAGTGGTCCCTAACCCCTGGTCCCCGGCCCAGTACCAGTCCGTGGGTCATTTGGTACCAGGCCACAGAGAAAAAATAAATCACTTCCTTTATTACCGTTTGAATTCACTATCTGAGTCTAAATGATGTTTTATTTAAAAAAAATGACCAGCTGCTCTCCACTACATCCATCTATGACTTACTTTTGACACATGACAGGACTCCAAGACCCGTGTCTCGGTCACGTGATACGTTTAAACCCCCAAGCTGGCAAAATGAGTAAAAAAACACACGTGTTCGAAAAGTCTCTTCCCAGAGGATGTTCCCGATGTTCTGCTGTTGGTGCGATGTTATGAGGATGCTTCTGATAAAATTGCGCATGCATACACAGTGGATTTACGTTTATTATAATATAAAGAAAAAACCACAGTTTTTAATGCCAGTCGTATCGTTTTTATTTTGTTGTATTTATCTACGGCACATTTTACTGACCGGTCTGTGAAAAAAAATGCCTGACATTAAACCGGTCTGTGGCACAAAAAAGGTCAGGGAAAAAAAGGTCCCAGAATGCTCTAGCCCCCTAACTGAAATAGTATTCCCACAAGCCTGTGGGATCACCTTGCAATTACTGAGTCAATAATAAACTCATGTTTTCCACAAGTATTCTCAAGTCAAATGTAAGATCTTATGTCCAGCAGCTAATGAGCTGCCCAAAATTGTGTTATGCACCTGGACAGTCATCGTAATTGTGCCGACAAAGCATAATTATGTTTTGTTGATATTTTCTGATAAAAATCCAGAGATCTGCCATCCATCCAGAAATTGCTTACCCTGTCTTTCAAAAGAACCTCAATGAAATGAAGCAACGCTATCAGGAAAAGTGAGCCACAACTCTTCCATAATGATGAAAGATTGAAAAACATTGTACAGAAAATTAATTACTTTGAGTTATTGCTGGTAAAGGTGCAATTGAATTATGACCTGTACTTTTTTTTTCCAATTCTTGTTAAATAAATGATAACGTAGTGTAATATGCCATGTGTCGTTGTCTCACCTGGTGAGAACTAGAGATTTTATTTTTTTTTTTTTTTTATTTTATCTATTAGAAATATCCCCTGATGTGAAAAACCTTCAAATGGAAAGTCTGTACATGTGGCCGAATTCATGACATACTGTAAGCCAACCCATCTGTAACACTAAACATTGAAATTCGTTTTAAAAAAAATGGTACTTAACCAGTTGGCAGTTTGATAGTCTCTATATGTTTTCTGTCACAGAAAATAATGCGCTGGTGTTTGTTGACTCTTACTGCAGTCATAGAGGCGGTGAAGCTTGAGCAGGTCACTGTCACTGAACTCCATGCGTTGGCCGATGACATCACTGAAAGCCGGGATCTTGGTGACGATGGTGGGCTCAGTGCCATTACGGAAGGCATTTTTACTGTAGTGCATCATGGAGTTGTAGTCGTAGGGTACGCCCAAAGAGCTGGACGTGGTGTCATTGTAAGTATTAAAGTTGTGCCCCTTTCCTGCAGATTAGGCATGAAAGAGATGTTTATCTAGATCTTGCTGAAAGGTTGTTTAACAGGAACATATAGTACACTCAACTTAACTCAGAATTATAAAGTGAAATTAATTCATTCACAATCTGATGATCTTTGACCATTGCAGATAAGATACATGTATTGATAATACACTAGTTTGCTTATCTCGTTATAACCTTGAAGTCACGAGGATGACACTTGCACATGTACACTTCTTACAATAAAACAAGTGCTGCGCTAAGATGTTTCTTTCTTGTTTGTCTTATCTTAATCTCTAGGCCACTGCTTCAGGTGATTTAACATGATGTATAAAAGCTCTTTCGCTCATCATATCAATTGTACATCATAACCAAGGTGTAAACAAATAACCCCATGTGTTAACCTCTTTTAAATAGGTATAAATTAGGTAAACAAGGCTTTCATGAATATTACAGAGAATACACAATGTGGTGGAAGAATTAGAAGTTCAGTACCCTCCGAGATGCGGTCCCACATGATTTGTACATAATCATCACGGTCTGATCTGGACTGCTCATGCCAGAATCCCAGAGCATGAAGAAACTCATGTTCAATGGTGGCGATACGATCACAGTTTGCCCCTATTGACAGTCTCTGCTTCCCAACTCGCCGGTTACCAACAGAGGAGAAACAGCTTAAAGAAGGAAAACCAGGCTTTTATGAACATCACACAGAATCTGCAATGTCCTATCCTAAAGACTTTGCTTGTGCACAGAACTTTTAAAGCCTTAATCCTTGATAAAGTACAGCTTGTCTTACAATCTAAACTGATGATATAAAAATGAATTCTTCTTGTCTCACCCGCTGCCTTTAAAGATGGAAATGTAGTTTTCTTCCCCACTCCATGGCTTGAAGTCAATGCAGGTCTTAAGGCGGTACTGCTCAAAGGCCTTAAGAATCACACCTTTTGCATTGATCTCTGCAGAGAAGATGATAAATCAGGCCCATTAAAGTAAAAAAAAAAAAAGTGTCTTTCATATTCCCTTTTAAGAACAGTGGTAATGTTGTGTAAATTCATGAAAGGGCACTGTTGAATTATTGAAGCCCGTTAAGGTTCAATACAACATCATCTCCAATAAATCTCACCATCTCCTCACAGCTTGAGCTGTCAGTGGCCAAACATCAAACACGCAGTGCAAATTCAGTGTTTCTCAATGGCAGTTCTAAAGAATAGACAGGCAAAGCCTGGCAAAATATTAAATTAAAAATATGTTATGTTCTGGTTGTTGCAATAACTGTTAAATAGCCTGATCACACCTCTGATCGGTTGATCAGGAAGAAGCAGGCATAGGAAATGGTTCAATACAGTGTGACTAAAATACATTAATCAGGAAAAGTAAAAAAAAAATTAAAAAGCAAGTCTCATATCATAGACAGAATACATATTTAGATAAGTAAATATTTAATCACAAGTCAGAGTCTTGTTACAGCACAGGACAATTAGCAAGAAAATGCATTTAACATTTGACAACAACGAGTCCTTATCATGATCCCTCTCAGTAATTATTCTGTATAATATTGTTATCTTTACCATTCAGAATTAGTCACTTGTGAGTCTCTTAAAAGTAAAGGGGTGTAATGGATTTAAAATATAATAATATTTAATATATAGATACTGAAACATACAGTTAACACATTAGTTGTTTAAAAACAACTGACATCATCAGTTGACCTCAGTTATAATGATGCTGTTCTGCTGAGAATTTATCCTACATTCAGATGAAGATCATTTGTTTTGTTTTTTTTTGATGGTGGCTCAACCCCTGACTCCTGTTCTCCTATTAAAAAGGGAAAATGATTATATATGCATCACATAGACCTACAGTGTTCTAGGTGCCAACACTCCAGAGTTAAAACAACCCTTGGTCTATTATTAGATGGTAAGGAGCGTAAAATTTTGTTAGCAACCAAAGCAATGTGAATTAAAGCACTGACAGCAAAATGTCAATTACTGTATGGCAATTAATGTTAACACAAATGGCCAACTGAGCCATCTCAAAGAAAATTGCTATTTTAAGCCTCTGACAAGACTCAAAAATATCACCATGTTGTGGGTAGGGTCTGTAGAGAGAAACTGAAGTAATTTTGACTTTGCATGTATACAAAAAGTGTATAAAAAGGACTTTACAGGCATTTCCATCCAGTTTCTGCCTACTATGAGTTGATACTTGTGCTCTTTTCTGGAGCCTCGCTTTGCATAATAATTTAATTTAATTTTTAAACTATGGGTCTGGTCAATGCAATTGACCAAATTTTCTCGAAGGGAAGACAGGGCACAGGAGAGCCCTCTTGCCCCAATGGGACACTAGCAGCTGGGTATATGATGAATTCCTTGAATTGGAAGATCTTATGCCTGGCTACTTTGTACATTGAGGATACAGAAGATGTATACATATTTCTGCTGATTTCCGCTGTTTAAAGTTGGTGGATACCTGGTGTATTGACACATTTGGAAAAAGTCAGCAGCTATTCTTGTCATTGTTAAGCTGCTTGTCATGTGCGAGGGAATGGGCCGGGCTTTGAACACTCAGACTATGGCGCATAGTGGACTAAACCGCAAACTGGATGTGACTCTTGAACAGAATCATAAGCCAGCTGTGGTTCTTGAACTCACCGGCAGGATGGATAAGAACTTGGAGAAGTTGCAGGCTCGGCGAGAACTTACCCTAATTCAGCTGTTTGGAATTTCACCCTTTGAGATGAAACCAGAGAGACTCTAAGGCTGATGAAAAAATTTCAAAGTCGGCCTGACCCAGAACAATTTTTGTTATCTGAATTGTGCCCTCCCCCAACTTCGGCATGTTGTTATTGAGTATGTTAGACTTTGTTTATGCTGACTCATTTTTTTATTATCTTACACTGTGTTCTCCACCGGACACAGCTTTCCCTCCTCTCACCCCTTTCCTCATCTAATGAAAGGCAGCGCCGCTACCTGGCTGCAGCCTCAGTGCACCATCAACCTATGTCCTACGCTGTTTGTTTGTTTCTTGCATGTTTTCTTGGACGATGTACTGGAATGTAATTTCATTAATCTGGGACGCTGGCTCAATGACAAATAAAGCAATCTTACAAGTTGACTAGCAATGTTGCTCAAAGTACTGTCAATGGATGAAAAAGGAGGAGAGCTCATGGCCTCTGCTTCCACAGAACTGGGTCGGTACTTATGTATTTATGAAAAATAGGCAACTGTTAGAAGCAGAAGCCATGTGGAGTCAACAACACAACAAGTATTAATAAAAAGCACAAACCATTTCATAAGTATTAGGTGAGAGCCCTTTATCAGGTACCTATTCATGAAAGTCTACATTAAAAGCACATGCAAAAAGGACAGAACCCACTAAAAATAGGTAGGAAGCACAAAGAGTAAATCAGTAAACCAATTCATGTTACTCTTGTATCAAAGGGTAACAGAGAAGACGTTGAATAGCGAATTGTTTCTAATGGCAAACAAGGTCCTGGCCGTTCTGCTGCACAAGTGTGTGTGAACGTATGAATGAACGAGAGACAAGAACTGCTTTGTAAGGTTATAATCTATATAAATACAATGTATTTAGTGTTTGCACGGTTGCATGTTTTTTGCATTGATTTTTATTTTGTTCCTTTTTTCTTATTTTGCAGGAAGACACGAGTGTTACTTTGATTGAGAAGAAACTTTTACTGCTACTTATGCAGTTTAATCAGCTACACACTAAAGTTTTTTTTTGCATACAATCTTTATCTTGTCTCATGTTGGCTTGTTTATATTATTGTATGTATTGTCTGGAGAGATGTACTGAAACCTGAATTTCCCCCTTGGGGATCAATAAAGTGTATCTTATCTTATCTCATTTTATCATCTGATAGGTGACTGGATAGTAAATATCTTAGATAAACTTTTTTGGCTTTGCTCATACTTGGCGTACTTATTCAAGTACAATACAAGAATCGGTACATGAAAGTACAAAGTTCTCTTCCCTTGCTGACACCACAGGATTGATGCAGCTGCATGCTGACATTATGTGATTGTTCTCAGCTATACTGCTGAGTCCTTCTTCAGACCAGGGTGAACCTAAATAGCTGTGAGAGCTTTAAGAGTCTCTGACAAACTTACCCAAATCATCCTCCATGTAGTATGGGATGGTCTTTGGCCACATGTACTCATCTCCAATAATTGAATTCCAAGGTTGCCTCTGCAACAGTCAGTAAAGGCAATCACAAAGATAAGACTGACATAATAAGCCGAGGTTGAACTCTCCTCAACAAAATTCAGCTGTGCAGGAGAAAATTCAAAGCATCTGAATTAACATACCTCATCAAGCACAATGTCTCCCTCTACCAAATTCAAGCCTGCCTCTATAGAGAGGAGGAGATGAAAGAGAATTGGTTTCAAAGATGGTGCACTTTAGAAAGAAGATGTACAGAAGAAAACTGTCCTTTCTACATACCTTCATTGATGTCAAAAATGTCAAGGTCCCGTCCACCATCCACATCATAATCTGTGAGTGGCATAAATAAGAGACAGAGAGACAGAGAGGAAAGCTATGGATAAAGTATCTAAATTTGAAATGTTAAAAAAAAAAAAATGTAAAAAAATTACATCAGATAGGTCACTGAATAAAAAAAAACAAAAACAACAACAACAAAAAAACATCTTACCTCGTATCTTTACAGTGGGCTAAACAATATAAGATGAAAAAGGTAACTGTTAATAAAACCAGTCAATATGAGATCATATGGTAATTTAAAAAAAAACCTAATCTCTCACCAAGGAAAGGGTAGTACTGCAAAGAAGGCATAAAAGATAAAGGACAAGTCCACTTGTAGGTTTTCTTCCTGCCATGTCGCAGGATCTTCCTCTTTTTGGGAGTATGTCCATCTGACAGACACTCAGAATGAAGAAATTACAATGGAGTATGTAGGTATTAAAGTACACATGTTTACAAGTCAATAAGTGACAGAGCCATTAAGGCTATACGTTACACAATAACTTCAGTCCACTCTGGTATCTGTCAACAGATCTTTAAAGTTTTGCAGAGGGCAGCAAAACCAATGGAGAACAAATAGACTTCAAACATATCAGATAAGCATTATATTTTACTTTATCATAGCTTATCATAGTGTATATATTATACTAAAAAAAATACTCAAATAAAAAATGTGCATGGCAGTAATTTTCAAGTATTAAGTTAACAACCCAGTGCCTGGTTATTCCTTTAATAAAGCTTTTGTCAGATCCCTAACTTGTGTACTTTGTACTCTACAATTCCAGTTTGGTGGTCAAAGATTGTGATTTTTTTTCTTCACACAGTATTTATATTGTTGGATGAAAAATAAAAATGAGATGCACCTCACCTTTCAAGACTTATGATAAGTGAAAGCAACTCAGAAAGAAGAAGACCCAGTGAAGAAGAGTCCAGCTGGAGGTCTCACAGAAAAGTCATGTCACATCTACCTTTAAAAATTCTGGAGATCTGGTTCAGGAAAATTTATTAGATGGCTCTAAAAGCTGTAGGTGTTTTCAGTGCTTCACGCTGAAATCAGTGTGTTTAGGGGCCACGTTGATTCGAAGAACCAAGGTACAGATGTATTACCAAGAAAAACAATTATAATGAATAAGTAAGAAAATAACTAAATAAACAGACAAATAAATATATTAGATACAGCAAAGGTTTCCTGTTCTTTCAGTTTTGGGAAGAAACCCATTAAAATCATAAAGAATAGCTGAGCTTTAGTCAGGTCATTATCTGATCTGGGTGTTTTTAAACTTACTGCCTTAATATTGTCTTATTTTATGCCTTGGAGTTGCCTGTAGTTTTCCTTTTTTTTTTTTTTTGTTCAAGCCTCATGTACGTGGCTCTTAACTCAAAGCCTAGCTCACGCTTTCATATTTAGCAAGCTGTGAATTCTCCAGCAGAAGCATTGGTTAGTAACTCATACAAATAACGGTGGAACAAATGACTGCGTGCAGATTGTTTTATTTGTGTAAACAAGCATCTTAGGACATTGTTTCAAATGTTAAATGTGGCGGTCCTGCTTCACTCTTCTGTTATTGCATATAACTGTGCTTTCCATTTCTTATGTTTTTTTTATTTTATTTTATTTTATTTTATTTTATTTTTAGAGGTCAGAATTTCCATGTTGGACGAGCTGCTGTTAGCCATTGTTAGCAGTGCTAATTCATAACAATACTGTGCACATATAAAAATCATAGAAACTGATAAGAAGTGAACAGCCCGTGCATGTGAATCCACCAACAGTAAAATTAGCTGAGCATTGACGTGTGTAGCGGCCATGTTGGATTCTGAAGTTGGGGTTTGTGATTGCAGGCCTCTTCAAATGCAGAAGTTCCTAGTCAGATGTTTCACCTGGAAAGCTCTCTGAAGTTGGATTCCCAGCTCATAAGTTGGAGAAGCCTCAGCTATCCTGACTTCAGAATCCAACATGGCTGCAACCTGCATCAATAGACTCTCAGCTAATTGTACTGTTTATAACAATTCTGTCATATTTTCTTCACATTAAGTAAGGCATATATATATATGGTCCTGTTTGTTTTTTGTTTTAATCAGTGAATACATTGCTAAACTGTTTGCATGCGCTACACTGTACAACACTGGACAACACTGTTTTGAACTGGTGTTGCTAACAACAGTTAGCAGTGGCAAAGGTTAGTCTGACGTTTGTAAAGGTTATGTTTCTGACTCTGGAACTGTGTGAATTTTTCCTCTGTAGTGCTTACATGTGAGAACTTGGATGTTCATTTAAAGTTAAAATGTCCTGCTCTCTGGCAGTTATAATGTTAAACCTGTTATTTCGACATAAGTGAAAACAGCAGAAGATCTCCTTCCCAAAGATGATGTGTCTATAGTGCATGTTCTTGCACAGATCCAGATTGTTTCCCTCAATGTTTGTTGATCCCTTAATGTTTTTTGGAGGTCCGTGTTTCAGGTTGATCTGACAGGATAGCTCTCAGGCTGAATGTTTCTGAATGAGGTGGATTTTGGGTGTTGTATGATCATTGTCTGCATAGCTCTGAATCTTTGTTTTAATGTGGCAGTAAAGGATATTTCGCACATGCCTGCTCACCGAAACAAAAACTTTACACACTAACCTTATTACTAAGTTCTTCATAATTTTTTAGTCAGGGAATAAAAATGTCCAGACACCACAGTCATACAAACTTAAATGTAGGAAACTATTGAAGCCATTGCCCATGTATAGGCTGCATTTCAATATACAAGTGATTTTAGTGGAACTAGGACAAACTCAGTCACACAACTTTTTGGTAATCTCATATATTTTAGCTTCAGTGATTACCTATTGATATTTCTACACCTCTGCTTCATATTGCTTAAAAATGGGTTCATGAGATGGATGGAACTAATGGAGCTTGACTGATGCAACCCACGCTCCAGCTGTATTTTCCCTCTGACTTGCAAGCAGCAAGAAGGTTTTAACTTCTTCACAAAAAAGTCTCATCTTTGAGTCATTAACAAGATTTTATGAAAATAAAAACACTGGATACAGAGGTTAAAACCACAGAGCAGTGCATCGTTTGCTACATGAAGATGATAAATTACTTCAGCACCATGTAGGGCGTTATAATGTCATGTGTATTCATTCATGTGGGTTGTCTGCAGGGTGTTGTCAGGGCAACTTCCTTTTTTTTTTTTTTTTTTTTGCCTGTTTGCTGTAATTCTTATCTTGCCCATAGCACACAGAAAAGATTACATTTCTAAGTGTTGCTGAGTTAGTTCCTGGGCTTCTTTTAATTAGCTAATCACCATAAAAAATAAAAATAAACAAATTAATAAAAAGAAGGCAAACAAAAATTATCCAATGCAATATAATACAATAATACTATTTTTATTAGTTTTTATTAGTTTTATTAAGCACTCCACACTGAACCTTGTAGGGTCTCAGCTTGTTTCTGTGTAGATGAACTAATTAAAGGTATGAAGGAAACTGGGTAATTTTAGCAGAAAACCTCCTTTTACTTGCTTTACAAGTTCAGCACTTGTGAATTTCAATTGAGCTGTGTTTTCAGCTTGGCTACTTTATCTGTAAAACATTATTAGCATATGTAACTAGAGGGTTTAAATGAAAGTGATTCACTGTTGTCCTAAAGGCCCCTCTCTCATATTATTTGCTGTTCATATTTGCATGTGTATATTTCCCTTTCATGTAGAAATACAACTCCAGCAAAACCAAACTGAGAGGCATCTTCTAGACTTTGAGTGCATTATGGGTTTACTTTTAAAGTAGCTTGACCTTTTTTTAAAATACATTCTGAAACTTTTTTATTTTATTTTAATTGTATTTATTTATTTTTATAATTGAATGCAAGAGTGTGCATGTACTGCATGGGTATGTGTCTGAGTCTTTAAGTTGAGAATACTTTGAGCAATAACATCTAAATTCTAAAGTGCTGTTAAAAGCTTTAAATGTCTGTGTAAATCCTCTGTCACACATTGAGTTTACGTGAGAACAGAAACACACGGGACAGAAAACAGTGAAGGCAGAATTGCATAACATATTGAAACATGGCATAAATTTCTATGACATATTTACATGTATGAGGGATGGCAACTAAAAGTAAAAGCTGTGAGTTCCATGGTTGAATCAGATATTACTTTAACAGCAGAGTGAACAAAAGCTGGTGAGTTATCCTTTGGTCTATAGTATTTAATACATTATCTGTTGTTCAGTTCAGCACCCACCACCATCATCACATCAAACATGCATGTTTGTACATATTATGTCAGCAAAATAAATCTTGCAGTTTTACAGTACAGGATTCAAAAATTGTATACTGAATAGTTTTGATCTACTCATTTTCCTGTGTTCAACACTGAGTTCTCTCAAACGCTTATAAAGATGTGGAAGTCAACTCAGTCCAATGCTGCAGAGCCCATTTTGGGATCCATTCCACATAACATTATCTACTGTCCTTTCACTTTTCTTTACAATTCACCCTCATTTGCAACTTTTCTATTTCCCTTTTGCTCTTTAACATTAGGGGTAAGCATCAATAATACATGATTAGAATTAGAATCACAGTGCTTTTATACCTATAGGCTATATCCACTTAAATGAAGTTTATTTCTCTTCTTGGTGCTTTAAATTCTGTCTGCCGTGAACACTGACTCCCCCCTCCCAAAAAAAGTTGCCTCATTTTGAATCAAAAAAGGGAATTCTGGCGCTGTCCTCCTGTTGAGAACACATACCAAACCAAAACAGGACCAAAAGTCTAGAATCATATGATTTACAGCACTGAATTGAGTGTAGGTTTACACAAACTCCTGTAGTTGGATTATGAGTTATTGCACCTTAAAGCATTCCTCTCCAACCAAAGTCTCACTTCATTTTCAAAAGGAAGTATTTAGTGAGATTAACAAATACATGCATCATAAAAGAATCACTGTCACAACTAATACTCGTAGGTTGGCTAGTATGACAACAAATCCACGTAGGTGCACTAATATGACAAAACAATTTACACAGGTTCACTGGTACAACTAATCCACATAGGTTCACCAGTAGAAGAAGTAATCCCCGAAGGTTCACAAATATGACAACTGATCCACATGGGTTCACTATATCACATAGGACAGGGTTGTATGTTTTACAACTCAAGATTTTCCTTCAAGTATCCACGTTTTTTTGCTGATGTGTCAGATGCATCACCATAAAACAGTGAAGGTTTTCTCACATGATTTGAATGGACACATTTTCATTCAAAAGGCCTGCCGTAAGCAGTTTTGGCACAGCAAGCCTTCAACCCCTTCATCACACTATTGGTTCCAAGCTCACTCTCTTCACTGATCTCACTATCAGAGAGTGCATATCTTTACATTTCTGCCTTATTTGTATTTCCTAACAGGCATATCCATGTACAAATTATGGGATCATGCTCAGCATGAGGTAATGAGAAAATAAGCTGTTTGAGTGACTCAGATTGCTGCTTCTGGGAAACTAAATGTTAAGGGAACCTTAGTAGTTTTAGAAGTTCCTGCACAGTGATGCTTTATCTAACTTTAAAATGACCGGACCAAATACATTTTTGGGGTTATACTGCAGCAGGGCTGCACAGTCTCGTGAATGTTTGCTGTTGATCTTTCACCCCTCATTACCTGCGTCCAGGCCATGTCCACGGTCCATTCTGTTAATGCCACCCCACCAGAAGGTGGCTCTAGGTGGAGGTGCACCTGCCAAGACTTCACTTCACCGCTTCATTAGCTGTGGAGTAGATGGACGATTGTTGCCCATTCCCATGCTGAACATGTCTTCTGCTTGATTGTGATACAAGCCTACATGAATTTATGATAAAGTATCATTACCATTCAGCTATGAGGAGCAGAACTGAACAAAGTAACTTCAAATTTAAAAACAGTTCTGATTCTCATTTTTGAAAGCTCTGACCCTTTACCTTTAGACACACAGTAAACTCCTCTGTAAGTGCGCTCTGTGTTACTGATGCTTAGCAGAGGTGTCTTGAATTGCTGAATGATATGCACAGTAGAAGGTGAAATATCCAAAGTCCTTCCAATCTTTCTTTGACAAATGTTGTTTTCAAAAATTCCATTGATTTTCTCTTGTATATATTACCAAAGTGGAGATCCTCAGGATGGAGGACGCTGTCACGGATGCTGTGTTTGTACCAAGTAATCACTGTTGACATCGCCCATTTGAAATAACTTTTTTTTAATCCCCCCTTAATGTCACTATATTGCCCCCTGCATTAATTTTTCTTGGAATGTGCTGCATGACTAAAATGCAAAAATGAACATACATTCATAAATGAAATGAAAATGACAAGAAAAAAATGTGAAATATCTCTGGAACACACCGTCTGCAAAGAAATAATGGTCAAAATAAATGTAAGAAGAACTTTTTGTGATTTATGATTGTAAGAAACTAATGTAATTAGTCTTAACAGTTAGAGCTCAGGCTCAAAAACACACTTTGTTCAAGAAGCTTCTGTGACAAACTGATATGGCCAAAATGATATCCCAGCAAGGAAAATCACACCGACACGATCTTAATGTGTACCTAAAACATCTTCAGCTCTACCTGGTATTTATATGGATGCAGTATAGAGAATAGCATTATTATACAGTCCATTTAATAAATACTTTTTTCAGCTCAGTTTGTCTGTATGAGGGGACAGTCTTTACTGGGGGACAGTGTTGTACAAGATAAAGTTAAAGAAACACGATTAAAACTATCTTCTAAGGTTAAATGACTGAAAATTAGAGCCAAGTTACTCGTTCCGAAAATGTTGACAGTGTGTTAGATTGAACATAGATTTTAAATAAATTAAGTATAAATGCAGCAGATCAAACAGAAATGTTTCCTTTTTAATATATGAACATTTTTAATACTATGAAATCCTACAAAACAATTACACTCGTTGCCCATTACAGTTTGAAATGAAATTTTTTTAAAAAAAAGCTGAATTAATACTCTGTCCGCTCCTGTGTGGTCATGACTCTGTAGGAGGGCTGCAGCTTTTCCTCGGGGGGTAAGGTTTCTGTTAAATGCTTTGTCTTTATTCCCACCAAACCACTTTGATGTTTGTGCTGTTTTTTATCTAATCATGTACATTCATTTCTCACTACCTAGACTACAGGCATGACAATTAATTCTTTGACAACGCCATTACACCCTGAATGAAGCTTTCATTTCAAGCTTCTTCTCAATCAGTTCCAGCCTCTATCTCTGTTTTGGTTTATGTGACTCTGTGTGTGTGTGTGCTTGAGAATTAATGCATGTAAGTAAGAAGTAGAGAAAGTGGCACGCAGGGCAATGTTTTTACAGACTGTATTTCTTTTGAAGATAATTAATCTCTGCTTTCACGGTGTGACAAACCGGATTATTTCCCTTTATGCATCCTCCGAGACACATTCAAAAATTAATTTTCAAGTGCCAACATATGTGCCTTTGACCCTCTGCGATTGAGTTGAGTCACGTCCGTGTGGGGGACATGCAATAGTGAGTGTCAATTAAAAGCAGCACACAATTTCTACAGTGGGAGAATAATAGTTTTGAAACAAATATTTACACACCATAAAGTAGAAGCAGAGACTTTCAATTTAAATTCTTGTAAAAGTTCCAAGGACTCCAAATATGTCAGGCTTAATTATAGAGAAATACAAGACATCCAATTTTAAAAAAGATGCCCACTGGAATTGCTTATTTCAGGTATTTCTACCCAGCACCAGAGCATGTAATAGCCACTGCAGGATGTCAAAAAACACTTACAGCTGTGGTGTGCCATACAAATAGTGCCCTGTACACGGGCTTAATGAAATGTTGCCATTTCTTAATTTCTGAGCCTGCAGACTAATGTGGGACGACTGTGGACAAATGTAGCTTTTACATGTTTGAGAATGAAACTGGGCTGTTTTCTAAAAACAGCCCAACAAAACTTTTATGTGATTTTCTGCTCAAACTTAAAGACACATAACATATTGGAACATCTAGAACAAAGGAGTTACCCCGCCTTACCATAGCTTCCAAAGATGATGAAGGAAGTGGAGACTGAAGAGGCCACTAAAATTGAGAAAATACCACATTCATATAAAATAGGTCCAGAGTACATTTTATAAATGCGGCTTCTGGTGGAGAGCCTCTTGTGACTTCTCAGCCTAAATGCCAGTATCAGCCACTTGCTTTCTAGATGTCCAACATGTGGGCAGACACAAATGGCTCAGTTAGAGAAAACCTATACGGTACAATGCTCACCTGATATAAAGACATTACATGACAGCAGATGGAGCATTGACATAGAATGATACTCCTATGCTCCTCTTACTTTGCCAGCCCTGTCAACTGATGTATGCAGAGTATGAGACTGAGTGGAGCTAAGACATTTGCGGGTGAAGCTACCAAACAGTGTGTTTTGTTTTTTAAAAATATTTTTTTCCCTGATACTATGAACCGATGGTTATGACACAAGAGCTTGTAAAAATGTTTTATCACCCTTTTATCACCCTGAGCCAAATGAATATTCAAATGAACAGCCTGAATATCACAATTTACTCCTGCTGCATTATGGAAGAGGACCACCTGGACCTCAGACATGTCCTCTATGAGGTGGAGGACAACAACAACAAAAAAAAAAGAATGAAAGCTGTATTTTAACGTGATTTGGAATTTAATTTTAATACCCTCCATATAATGGTATGAGTACATTAGCACTGTCAGTAATATCAGCTGCTGTAGTCAAGTTAAATTGTTTCAAGCCTTTTCAAGCCTCTGCACCTGCGCTGTGACTTGTAGCTGCGGGATCACAAAAAGAGTCACACATTGCATCACACTAGCACACACTGTGGAAGCGCAGACTGTTTATCAAGGTAATTCTTTTCTTTTTTTTTTTTTTTCTTTTTTTTTTTTTGAAGGGATGGTTTAATGGACTGAAGCTCCATGGTGTTTCACCACCAGCACCCCCACACCTCCTTTTCCCCGGGGAGAGGAGACCGCTTCCTTGCATTTATGAATTCATGCCATGACTGACGTCATTAATTGATCAGAGTAGATTGCAGGTTGGGGCATCTGGCTCTCCAGCTCATTACAGTGAAGTCCCTCAACACGGACGTGTAGTAATATCCAGAGTGATGCTTTCTCTTCTGCTTTGCAGCTGCTGCTGGGTGTAGTGAACAACTGAGAGCTCTGACACTGAAGAAACCCACGTAGAGGAGGTGAGAAAGTAATTTTGAAGACTTACGGGGACTTTGAATCCAGTACTAGTCGACAAGGATTTTAAAATAATTTAACATCAACCTTTTCTTTAAGGTAAGCTATATTTCTGATATGTGTGGAAATGTTGCCAACTACTGTGTGCATATATATATATATATATATATACACTTCAGCATAAATCTACTTTCTGAGGTTATTTCATGATGTGTAAATCATTTGAGGTTTTACATATGGAAGGTTTACAGCACAAGTTTAAATAATCTTTATCTACAATAAATGTCCACAATGTAATTCAACGGATTAATATGTTTTCTAGTAAAGAAAGTCAACCCTATGAGAAACTTATTTACAGCACATTAAAGAACAGATTTTTCACTTGTTAGCAGCCGATAACAGACAGAGTGCAGTACAGATCAGCTTATGCTACACACACCACACACACGACATTGATTAGTTAAAAATCAGAAGTCTCAGGCAAATGTAAGAACATAATACATAAATAAAGTAATCTAAAAATAAATTTAAAAACAAATCCTGAGTAAATTCCTTTATACTTCCCTCAGAGAGTTTAGGTAGGTCTACTGAAAAAAAAAAACTTTTTTTTTCCACATAGTATTTTTCTTTATGTGCATTATAGTAAATGCTGAAATGTACCTAAAATCTACCACAATAGCAATCTTTACTGCCACCAGGTGATAGTTTCACCATTCACTCCCCTGTAGCTGGTCAGAACAAAGTTCCATTTTGGGAAAGTCTCTTAAGTGGTAAAAGCTCTTCTGTGCTCACTGATTCTGTGCCTTTTAGTGCCGAGCAAGTGATGCACACTGATTTGTTTTCGAGTTTATTTTTAGAGCGGACATGGCTGCCTGCTGTGGTTTAAAAATGATGCTGTGAAAACTGCAAGAGTGAACCAAAACATCAAGTTTGGATGGCAGCAAAGACATGTAAAGCAAAGCCAAGTGTAGATACAATTATATTTCTGTCGGTGAATCGCTACCTGTGGTGTTTTTAATACTGTCACGTTGCTGTTATTGAATATGGGTTCCACATGTGCATTACTACATATATGGAACTGTTTGCTCCATGCACTAAGCAGTGAAGATCTGAATGGGAACAACAAAGTCCAAACCATCAACACATGCGTCCTCATAGTAACCAGACTCCATGGTGGTATCATAACCTGGCAACGGGAGGAGATAGGAAAGCTCTTCACAATTCATGGTCCCGCACTCTGGTACTGTACACTAAAAAGAAAGAGGGAGGCTGAGGACGAGTGAGTATGAAAGCTACCATCCAGGATAAAACAACAAAGGTCCTGAAATACATCTCCCAGTGATGAACTAAGTGAATCTCCCAGGCAGCAGAAACCCAATGAGGAAGTGGAGGTGAAGGTGGAATCTTCATGGAAGCAGAAGTGCCTGAAAATAATGTACCATCAGCAAACTGAAGATCTGACTGATATCGAGAGGTCTTACCACTGGGTAGAAAAGGCTGGTCTAAAAGACAACACAGAGGCACTAATGATTGCACAAGAGCACCAGAGGTTGAGGTCTACCATACCAGAAAAGATACCAGGTACAGGCAGTGCAAAGATGCGCACAAGGCAATCCAGGTTATGAGATCAGTTTAAGAGGTAGGCACAGCATATATGAGGAGCGCAATAACCAAGTACAGTACCTGGAATAAGGTACAGAAACATCTGTGATGAATGTGGGTCGGAAGTCTTAAAATCAAGAGCGATACAGCATAGAACCCTGGAGCTCCCAGTTTCCATGTTCAAAATCTGAACTAGTATTTTATGTTGATTCATGTCACTCAGTAACTAAAATTCTGGCATCAGCCAAACAAATAAAATCTGTTTTTGTAAGTCATTCGGAAGAGCAGGTTTTATTCATCAGGCTATGCATATGATAAAAACTCTGTAAGAACCTTCTGTATAGTATAAGTAGGTATACATTTGTAAATATGGTGCGCAGCTGAAGTGGAGTTTTACAGTCCCGGTTCAAAACAAAAGTGATCTCATGATACTTTACAGAGAAAGTAACCACTCTCAATGCAAGTCCAATTATCATCCAATTAAATTCAATTTTGTCACAATCTATTTATTATTTAAATTTCTGTGAATTATTTCAACTAATCACCACGAAACCTCCACAGATTATTTTTTACATTTGTTATGTTTTCTGTAAATTTTATCATCAAATATGCAAATGAGACACTCTCTTATTAAATGTGTTCATTTGTTCTGCAAGGTATAGGAGAATAAAAACTGACAAGTGATTTAGTATCTTACATTAAAACGAAAGAAAGAAAAAAAAATCCTATGATCCATTTTCAGATGACGCCACTGGGTGAAGACATTGCCTTCCACTCCAACATACCTGCTCCACTGGACATAACCGTAGCTGTGGTCTACTCTTTATTTGGTGAGTCAAATATACAACATTTCTGAGCCATTTTTGTCCATTTTTTAAATTATTTCTGAACAGACCAACAGCTGAGCTAATATTGCTGTAAATGAGTTTTCCTCGAGTTCTGCTCAAGTGGAAATGAATCACAGCGTGAAGGAAGATAGCAAACTGTGAACCCTTTACTTTTTCACTACATCTTACAGCTTTAACTCTTTCTAAGCATAACACCCTGATATATCCACGGATGCTTCTTTGTTCATTTATTTTACCGTATGTGTGCAGGTAAATAGTTATGTTTATTCTACATGTGCAGATATGTGGATTTCAGTTTATGAGCTGTGTGCCTGACAACATGAGAAAAAGTGCTTTCGATAACAAATTCTGTGCCATAAACACACTGAATAAAAGAAAGGGATAAAAAGCCGAGGTTAACTTTCATCTTAGTCTTTTGATCTTGGCAGTTTTCTTACATTTTATGTAGTCCATGTAGCTGTTGGCTGCGTTTACTGCTGTTTGAATTTGAATATACTGTATACTGACGTTCAGTACCACCTGTTATGCCCTGAAGGCACTAGAACTAGACTCTTCACGGGGGGTCAAGCATGATGAAAGGTTACACATAAATTAGCTTCTGTTATATCTTTTCCCTATTTTTTCTTCAATATGCTATTCTTTTGTAAAGATAATACAGTACGTATGACAGCATGACAAGCTAAGAACGTAATTGACACTAAAAACGATAGACGGTGATTTTTCTGTATTGCTTAAATGAGATTCTTGCCTACAACCAGTGTGATTTCTTATTCTTTTTTTTTTTCCAAATATCACAAAGTCATAAAAGTTTTATGTGTGCTAGATGCGCAAAATTAATTATGAGTATGGATATCAAGTAAAATACTGTGATGAAATTCTCAAGGCTGATTTTAAATCCGTATTTGTGTATTGTGTATTTGTGAAGAATTCTCAACAACACTACCTCACTGATAGAAAAGACATTATTTTGAGTGTTTCTCAGAGATGATCCCCACATTGCTGTCGTTGCTCTGCTGTGAGCTGACAGTGCCATCATGGTCGTGTTTGATTAACATGGGTGATCATTTCATATTATGCCACGCAGGGGCACCGCTAGGGATTTTGGGCCCCATGAAAAGAATCTTTACCGGGCCCCCCAACACAGCGGCGAAATTTGTTGATGCTATTTTTGATCATCATTAGGGGCCTCTCTGGGCCCCCCTCAATCATGGGCCCCTATAATCCGTATCCTTTACCCCCCCCTTTTCGGCACCCCAGATGCCACGACCCAAGAACATTACATTGAACCATGATGTAACCCTAAGCCTTTTTGATGTTAATGTTGTCACCTGAGGAGTCCATGGGGATCAGCTGCGTGTCTTTGTGGCTGCTGGTGTGGAAAATGACTGAAAAATGGTGTCCATATAGACTTTATACACTGACTGCACATATACATGAATCAATCTAACTGAAGAGTTACTGAAATAACCAGCATCGAGAAAGCTAAACCTCACATACAGACTGGAAACAACATGAAACCGTATGAAGGCATCAACATCCACCTACCTATATATCTATAGATAACTTATTTATTTAATCAACACAAGACCTGAGTGTACCCTTACCTTCAACAGACATATTCTCTTTTGATCCAAACATAAGTAACATGTCTATTTGCAGGAGTGTGTTCATTGTTTGGAAACAGCACATTACTATACGTCTCCTACAAGAAAAAGCATCTCTTGAAGCCTGCTGAGTACTTCATCATCAACCTTGCTGTCAGTGACCTGGGCCTCACGCTGTCTCTTTACCCCATGGCGATAACTTCAAGTTTCTACCACAGGTACTGAACATAGAACCGACCGTAGCATGAAAATAATAGAACAAATTAAAACAGAGATATAAAGGTTTTCCTAACCTGAAGAGAATGGGATTGTTTCAGCTAAAACGTGGATTTTCGTATGCTTGTACATAAGACTTTTTTTTTTCATGTTTCACGGTTTGTTTGATGACATGGTTGGCTGGCCAGTATGACTGTCTGTGAGTTCAAAAATATAGAGTGTCAAATTCACGCTATTCTGTTTTCCCTTTTCCTCACTTTCTCCCTCATTGATCTTTCTTCTCCGTCTATGCTCTGCGCTGTTCTCTCTCTCTCACGCCCCTTTGCCCTCCCACGCAGGTGGCTGTATGGGAAAACCGTGTGCTACATATATGCATTTTGTGGCATGTTGTTTGGTCTCTGCAGTCTGACCACTCTAACCCTGCTGAGCATGGTCTGCTTCGTCAAAGTCTGCTATCCGCTCTATGGTAAGTCTTCAAAGAAAAGCTTTGTTTGCTCATTGACATGACAAAACCATCACATGCCTAAAAGGCTGGTAGTTGATTATCTCTGGAAGAAATGACTAATCCCTCTGTTGGGCCACTGCAAATTAGCGTTCTTTGATGAATGACAAGTAAATGGAGTTTTCGATCAATGAGCATTACTTGTGATGGACCCTCTGTTTAACCTGAACAAATAGATTTTTTTCATTCAGTCTCAAAAAAAGGATCTGTGCCAAACACTCAATTATAAAATTTAAAGCATCAGTAGTTGTAAAATTCAGTTTATTTCAGTTTCATTTTATTCAGTCATCACAGACAATACAATAAACGTGTTTAATGTTGCCTTTAATTTATTTTCTTTCATTTAGTTCAGTCAATTCACATATACCTCTCAAATGCTCTAAACATTAATTGCGTTGCTTTATAAAAACAAGCAATCAAATTATTTAATTTTATGACATAAGAATTAGAGAAAAGAGGATTTGTGTCATGAAGTCCGGCCTTATGATGATACCTTGTTTTTGTAGAATAAAACTATTGAGTTTACCTTTAAGCCTGAAAAAGAAATGACAAAGAAAATTCTACTGTTTTTTTTTTTAATTTAAAGTGTTTATTATATATTTAAAATAATAAACATATATTCATTTCTATAATAATTTCTATTTTCTTTTATTGTTTTGGACATATTGGTTATTCTTTTATTTTATTTTATTTTATTCATAGAGTATATCGTATATTTTGTTCTTATTTTTTATCATGTGGGTGCTGCAGAGGTCTCAGAAATTAATGTATCAAATATTATACATCTGACCTGTAGGTGTTTTAAATGTTTATCCTCATGGTTCTGCACACTAAGAAATTTTGAGGTTGTAATAATGATTTTCTTTCCCCACATTCATTTGTTAAAATCACCACCCTAAGAAAGTGTTGCTCTCAATTTCAACATCATCAAGTTTTTAATTTCATATCCTCATCAAATTCTTTTTCACTTCCAAAAACATAATTATAGTTTTCTTAAGATTAAAAGGTAATTTATTCACAACAGACCAAGTTTGAAGGATTCACATCTCTTTTTCAACAGCATCCAAAAGTTCCTTCAGTTTTTCCAGAACAATTTAAAATATGTGTTATCTGCAAAAAGTAACACATTTCAAGAAACTTGTAACATTAAAGATATTTTTAATGTAAAGTGTTTCTGTAGTATAAATTAGGCTGGGATCACTCTGGCAGCTTCATTGGCCTGCAGTAACAAACGCCTCACGTTTCATGCTCTAAATGACCCTCTGTAGCTCATTTATCATTCTGTATTACTCCATGTTCCTTTCACACTTAAGCAAAAAGAAGTGCAGCCAATCTACAATTCATTATTTAAAAAAAAAAATAAGGTTAAAAAAAAGACAGTCTGACACTGTCTTCTAAAGGAAGAAGAAGGAATCAGAGGAAACAACCTATTTTCCACAAGGAAGATTACCTTCTTTTCCCCTAACATACGCTCATCTTTACCATTGTTGGAAAATATAGTTATATATGGTTAAGAATGAATAGGATCAATGCTGGTCAAGAGGCAACAGGCATCCATCCAGAACTGCGAGCTACATCCTGTGCACAACACATTCTTGCTTATAAAGTCAATGACATCCACATCAGAAACTTTAGCTTGAGCTCATAATGTCTGTATTGTATATTCAAACACAGCGATGCTGGAATGCAGCATCAGTTTAGTTTGTTTTAGTCTTCTGTTAATGATGAACAAAGGCGCTGCTGTGTTTCCATCAAATAAAAAAGTGGCACAAAGGTGGAGTGATGCACACTTGAGAGAGGAACTTGCCTTTCAGTGTGTCAAATTAAAGAGCAGTCCAGCCAGGTAGCGTGTGATTTACAGAAGGTTTATTTGGCTTAATATTCTGCTTTATGTATATGCTAAATGTTGTATAGATTTTCTTACCAGTCCAGGTTTGTTTGGCCAGTTTTGTGTAGCCACGGCATGGATATGGAGAAGAGGAAAGAGATGGTGGACTTCAGGAGGAGAGTTTACTCCCAGCTCCTTCTCTTCATTAGAGGAGAACCTGTGGAGTAACTACACAGACATGAGCCTAAACATGTCCAGTGACTTTACATGGGCCCAAGACCACACTAGTATCATAAAGGACTCACCAGTTCCTGTGTTTCATGAAGAGGCTGAAACAGGCCAGCCTCAGTCAGCCTCAGTGAACAGTATAGCAGGTCCTAACATTCTGTCTGGTATGGAAACAGCTCTGTGGCTGAAAAGAAGGCACTCAATGTATGTCACACATACAACGAGCACATGTGTGACATTTAGATTCATCCATTGATATACACATATATACACACAAACATACATATAACAGCGATATTATTTATTTGTTGTAAAAGTGTCTAACTGAGACTTCTTGACTCATTGTGAGATGGTATAAAAATTAGAATGTCTTGGTCAACCTGCTTTAAAAAGTTAATTCCTCTGCTAAATGCAAGTTTAAGATGATAACTACCTGTCATTCATTGTGTACTAACTGTTTCAGAAGCACAAATCTATGAGCATAATACAAAATGAACTCAACCTGTTTTCACAGGAAACAAGTTTAACTCTTCTCATGGGCGTCTGCTCATCGCTTGTGCTTGGGTCTATGCTCTGCTGTTTGCTTGCTCCCCACTGGTTCACTGGGGAGAGTATGGACCAGAACCTTATGGAACTGCCTGCTGTATTGACTGGCGTCCTGTCCAATCAGCACATCTCAGCACGCTCTTATACCGTGGCACTGTTTATCTTCTGCTACATCCTTCCATGCTGCGCTATTGTTGCATCCTACACGGGCATCCTGGTTACTGTGCAAGCATCTCGCAAGACCATGGAACAGCATGCATCAAGGCAGACGCCCATGAGTAGCATTCAGACAATAATCGTCAAGGTAAGATGAAAGTTCAGAAATTATTAAAGCCCAGGGAGTTGAGTGGTGCTTTGCTTTAATACTGTTGCAATATATTTAAAGGAACACTCGGGAATTAGAAACAATCTCAGTAAATTATTACATGGTAAGGATTGTAAACTTTCGTTGGAGACCAAAACGACATGAGTAGAAGCAATTTTGAGTGAGAATGGAACAGAGCAAAAGGTCAGTTAATTTAAGCATTCGGGGCATTCAACCTACATCAAAATCTAATTACATTTAAAGCCCCAACAAGACAAAACAAAGTAATTCCACTTGAAGTGACAGTGGGGATAGAGTCCCTACAGATAAACTGAGGTCATTTTAAATTTGTATGTGAACAAAAAGTACATAAAAAGGACAGGATCTCCTTCTGGTCACTACCACCTTGTTATAAGGCCATCCAAGATGACTGCCGATGTCATACACACTGCAGTCAATAGATGAAAATGAAAGGAGAGTTCATGGCCTCTGCTTCTAAAAATTGCCTGTTTTGTCATAAATATCTAAGTACTGATCCAGATCTGTGGAAGCAGAGACCATGTACTTGATGCGGTGAGACAAAAAGGGAAGGCTGCCTGTTTCACCTGTCCATCTGTGTTCCTACCCTCAACTATGGTCATGGGTAGTGATTGAAAGATTAGATTGCACGCACGACTAGCTGAAATCAGTTTCCTTCAAAGTGTGGCCGCACTCTTCCTTACAAATAAGGTGAAAAGTTCAGTCGTCTGAGTGGGGCTCAGAGTAGATTCCTCCACATTGAGAGGATCCAGCTGAGGTGGTTCTGGAATCTGGTGAGGATGCCCCCTGAGGGCATAGACATGCTGGAGAAACCAAAGACATGCTGGAGAAATTATATCTCTCTTCAGGTTTGTACTCTTAAGGAAGAGCTAGATTTGGTGGCTGGGGAGAGGGAGGTCCGGGCTTCTCTATTTAGGGTCCTACCCCTTTGACCTAACTTTGGATAAGGGAAGTTCATGGATGTACGGTTGGGTTGGTTTAACTTCAGAATGTCCCTTTATTTCTTAAACCCTTGCATATTTCCTGTGATACAAAGGTGAAATCTTTCTTACTTCTGACTCAAATCCGAAACAAATAAAAGTACAGATCAATGTTTCAACTAAAAGGAAAATATATATATATGATTGTCCAGGCAGTATTGTGATGGAGAGACTGGTCATGTATTGAAGCAGCTTCTGGAAAGTCTATCATACCACCCTGCTAACCTGAGTTTGATTGATCAACCCTGTGATATAAGCAAGATCACAAAAAGAAAAAATGAAGACATTCCAAAATATGAAAGAGCCATACTTGTCAAATCTTTAGTGCATCTATCTTCAAAATCACAGGTTATCAGTTACACTACAGTTGATGTTCCCAAGTATTGCTCAATATTATTTCATTATTGTGAAAATGGGCACGGCAAAATACTTTTTGAAAAGAAAAGGAAAGACCATTCATATCAGTTTCAAAAAGTCCCACAAGAAGTGAGATTAGCTTGAAAATCAAAACCTTTGTTCAGTAAACTGTAGGTCCCCACCCTCCCTGAGGAAAATTAGATTATATATATGAAAAACAAGGTTATAAGTGTTCAAGTTACCAAGTTCTGCTTTAACAAAAACCATAATGGTGATGTTTTAAAGGGTGAGATCATCAGAGTAGAAAATTTGGGGCAAACTGACAAAAATGTTGGGGGACTTGACTAGTAATTTACTGTATTATTGTTTTCATGAGTAGGAATGTAATTTTTTAATTTATTCTCTTCTTCTTCTTCTTCCTTTTTTATTACCCCCACCCCCCACCCACCCCCCCAAGTTAAGTGTAGCAGTCTGCATCGGTTTCTTTGCAGCATGGAGTCCATATGCTCTGGTTTCCATGTGGGCTGCCTTTGGACAAATTGAAAACATCCCTCCACTTGCATTTGCAATGCCAGCCATGTTTGCCAAGTCCTCCACCATCTACAATCCACTCATTTACTTAATGTTGAGACCGAATTTCCGTCGGATAATGTGTACAGACCTAGGTACACTATGCCACACATGTCGGAAGAGCTGCCTCTGCCCTAAGGGATCAGGAAAGTGTTGCTCAAAGACAAAGTTAGGGACCAGACTTCGTACAACTCACAGACGGACCAACCAGTTCCCTTCATCTACGTTCGCTACTCAACCACCAATAATGACTATAAAGATCACAGCTGTCAGAGGTGTAAGGACAGTTTTGACTGTTTCAGACACTACCCTAAAATGTGTGGTGTCACTGAACCTGGCTGCTAATGGAGATTCAAAGGATCGTGACACTTCTGCTTCCCAAACACATAATCAGATGTCTGACAATGAGGGCCCCAAGAAGTCCCTGCTGGCCACAATAAGGACTTCAGAAACAAAAAACTTCCATATTAACTTAGAGATGCTTCCCAGGCATACAAAAGAGGCTTGGCCCTGATCATTTCTGTACCAGGGAAAATATTTGCCTTTTCCGTGTGCAAATACTTCATTTATATTTTTAGGAAGATTTTGTTCAGGAATGTATAATTTATATTTTATAATGTATATTTAAGAATTTCCTCAAATTTTTTTCATTCTTCTGTGTTTTTTTTATGTTGGTATGAGACAGATCTGCTTTAATTTGACAGAAGACAGAATGACAAAATTAAATCCTGTTATGTTATATTTTTATATTGTTTGCAATCTTTGGTGTTAACTTGATTTTGAAATTATCAAAAATAATTAAACAGAGTTTTACACTATGTTTTGCTTTTGCACATCTAGAAGTTGGTTATTTTTGATAATTTGCTAAAAATCCATAATGTATTTATTGTAAATTTGAAGTGTTGATCTATGATCTATGACTTGTTATCCCATCACGTTGAACGTATCCTTGCATTTTCCTGTGTCCTCTTCACTGTAAATAAAGGCCGCTCGTCCACTCCCCAGGGTTGTATATTGATATGTCATCTGTACAGTGGTAATCTTGAATCTTAATATTTTAAATGATGGCTGTATTGTGAAAGAGGTAGAATGTATGCATGTTTGTTTGTTTTTTTTGTTAAGGCCTCTTCTTAGGTAATTTTTACCAAAGCACAACAATGTGTGTACAGTACATGATAACAACCATTTGAACAAATAAGCTGTTAACTTTTCTTTTACGATGCCTACTAAGTATTGTTTACACTTGACAAATTAAAGTTTACAGTTGATGGTGCTGGATCAATGACACATTGTATCAAACACTGTTGTCTACCATCTGCAGTTTGTGAAAATAGGTGACTTTCAGTCATTATGCTTGGACATTGGTTGTGGTGTCCCCCAGGGGTCAGTATTGGGGCCTAAACTCCTTATTCTATACATAAATGACATATGTAAAGTCTCAAAAGTATTAAAATTTGCTCTCTTTGCTGATGACACCAATATTTTCTGTGATGGGGAGAATCTACAGCAACTTATGGAGGAAATCACCTCAGAATTGAACAAATTAAAAAAGTGGTTTGATATAAAAAGGCTATCATTGAATTTGGACCAAACAAAGTTTATGTTGTTTGGAAATTGTAAAGGGAATAGTGATTTCAAGGTGGAGATAGAGGGTACATATATAGACAGAGTTAATGAAGTAAAATTTCTGAGTGTAATGATCGACCATAAGATCTGCTGGAAACCTCACACCCAATATATTCAATATATTATATAAAGTACCCCTCAGTATTTCAGTTCTTAGTAAAGCTAAATATTTATTGAATAACAAAGCATTACATATTGTATACTGTTCACTTATTTTACCATATTTGAATTATTGTGTGGAAGTTTGGGGCAACACCTACATATCCTCACTCCGACCGTTATGTACAATCCAGAAAAGAGCCATCAGAATGGTCCATAAGGCAGGTTTCCAGGACCATACCAACCAGTTATTTATAAACTCCTGCCTACTAAAACTCCCAGATCTGGTAGAATTTCACACAGCGTAGCTGATGTTTAAAGCCAGGAACAAACAACTACCAGATAATATCCAGAAACTCTTTACTGATAGAGAGGGGGGGGTTATGATTACAGGGGAAACCTTAACTTCAGGACCAGGATTGTCCAAACAAAAATTGTGTATTTTTGTGTGGGTGTGTGTATGTGGTGCATTGGGAGATAGTTGGATGTCCTTTGCTTTTCTTGGTCCTTCTGTGTTGTGGTCTGGCACTGTGGCTGTTTGGGTCTGGTTTCCCTCAGTGGTCAACATTTGTGCCCTTGGAGGTGGGGCGGGGGTGGGGCTATGAGGGTCTTTGTGGACCCTTCGAGGGGTTTTGTGTGGGGCACTACATTGGCAATGGGTGTTCAGGCCCTTGGTAGCGATGCTCGGGGGCTTTGCTCGGGTGCCTCCCGTCATTCTTCGTCGCTCCTGGGATGTCTCCGCTGCACGGCGGGGGTTTGTCCCTGCTGGGGCGGGTTGGGTGGGCGCCCCCAACCTGCCCCAGCAAGGGGGGGGGGGGGGTTCTGCTGTAGGGTGGGGGGGGTCTTAGGGGCTGGCGGAGGGGGTTGGGTGGTGCCTGGGTGGGCTCATGGGTGTTGCCGTCGGGGGTCTGGGTGCTTGTGTTGATGTGGTGTCTTATGTGGGCCAACTGAGTCGGAGACCCTCTTGGTTCTGCTCTTGCGCCATCATTATGGGGGGCTGGTGGGGGGACTGAGCTCGAGTGGATTTTGTGTTGGAGTGCAGCATGGTGGGATGGGGGTATCTGGGTGCTCTCAGGGTGCACTATGTGTGTGGGTGTGACTGTGCAGGGTGAAGTATATGTAGTATGAACTGTAGAGTGAATGTGTGTGTATCAGTATGTATGTAGTTAGATATTTATGTCTATCTGGATATGAAATTACAACTAAAATTTAGGATAAGGCCTCAAAAACCAGATAGATTTTAAGGGTAATCATATAACATTGGAGAAGCGGTAGGATTAAATAAGTTTTACTTCTTCCTATCCCTTTTCAGACATGTTAAACCAGATATGTGTTTTGCATATTGGTATGTATGTGTATGTATATACATCGGTGTGTATGCATTGGGTATAAATTTTGTTTATTTTCTATTTTTCTTTTTTGGGGGGGAATATGTCCATTTAATATTTAGATTTATTTACAAGAGGTTCTATATGTTTCTAATTTATGGTTATGGTTATTTATGGTTATGCACTGTGTATATTGATTTATGAATTATTATATATTTTATTTTATAAATATATTATATTTATTTTCAGATACATGTAGTAGATTCATGACAGTGTTAAAATTGTCTATCCTTTAAAAGATTATTTTGACATGTCTGGAATGAATCAATAAAATGAAATGAAATCTGTTGCCACTATCATGAAGGCATGTTATAATGCTATCCTTTTATCATGCAAATTACAAGTCATCATTTTGTGTCCACATCTGACTCCTTGACTAAATTATAATATATAAACATACATCTTTTTCACTATACTGTAACAAATAATTTTCATGGAGACAAATAAACTGGCTCATAAAATGACAATGTAATTGCTGCTGTGTGTAAATTACCTTAAACATGAGTGCAAAGAGACTTTAGAAATGATTGAAAACCAAATCCATCTATGAAAGTGTCTTAAACTGTTGTTTTACTTCCTCAGTCCTAAACTTTTTCCTTGTGCAATCTAAAAAAAAATCTGTTCCACAGATAGTAAATTAATTATCATATCTCATGTTTGCAAGGCCAGCTTATTTTTTTAATGAATAAAAGTATTACAAATGACATTTTGTTATTTAAACACTCTCCTTAAATCAGACAGAATCCAGATGCAATTACTGATGCAATTCCTTACACATTTTTGTTATCATTAATCCTCCGTGAGATGAAGGGATTATTTTTCTTCTGTTTAGTTAAAACACTATTCATGTCAGCAGATAATAAAATGTAAAGAAATTCTAAACACATATATTTCACCACTGTTACATTCTACAATCATTCAAACTAAAGTAAAGCTTTATTTTTTTTCGTATAGATATTTTACTTTAGATTGAAGCTTTTATGTTATTTAAAAAAAAAATATAGAAAAAAGAAAACCAAGAAAACAAAACAAAAAGGTTTTGTACAAGTTAGCTGTGAGTTTAATGACAGTTTATTATAACCAGTCATTCAGTTGCTGTCTGACACCAAGTAATCTGTTCTTTTTTTACCTTTGTAAGAGTGACAAGAGCCAATTACATCTATGAACTTTTGTGTGAAAAAAGAACAGCTAACGGAAAATACTTTACAGAAAAAAAAAACAAACAATAAAAAGATCAAAGATGATTTGGCATTATTACAGTAAGTCTTGAAGGAAATATTCACACAAGATAATAATATAATTTACATATATAGTTTTTTTTTCTCACCTGCCATTTTTCTTTGATTAGGATTTAATATCATTTTAGTTCATGATATCTGCTGGGGGGTCATGCCCTGGGTCTCTGTAAAGCGCCTAGAGGCAACTTACATTGTAATAAGACGCTATACAAATAAAACTGAATTGAATATATGTTAATTACACTGTTATTTGGGGATTTGGGTAGATTGTATTCAAGGCAGTACATTTTAGGGAGCAAAAACCATACGACAAAAATAATAATAATTCAACAATCATAATCAGATTGATATCATCATTTCATTTCATTTCATATCAATAGAAGTTCAAAAAAACTTTTGTAAAACTTCCTTTATTTTTTTATACAGCATTTCTAGTTTTTGGCTTTTGCTCAATACATGTGTGTGATGCTATAAACACCTAATGATGGACAGTATCATTTTTACTGTATTACTGTAACACAGGCACTAAAATTAATAATGATTTTGGAATTAAATTACCAGAAAAGTTTTACTCTGACCATGTGTTCTGCTTTTCAAGAACAGTTTGGAAGCAAAAGCCCAGCAATGATACTATTTCAGGTTCAACTTCACTGTAATAGTGCTCAGTTATGAAAAAAAAAAGCACCATGATTATCAACAGAAACAACTATATAATCCTTCTAACCTGATTTTATCAAACCTGTCGACGTACAAACGTTTACACCTCGAGGGGAGAAGAACTGCATGTGTCCAGTAATTTCTGCATGACGTCTATCTTGATGACTCCATGCAGAGCTCGACAGAGCTTTCCCACTGTACAGCCAATACATCCCTCCTTCATTTTCCAGTGCTCCAGCATCTGGTGCACCATCTCTGACAGGCCATCACGGAAGTAGTCGTGCTCTATGGATTCTATTTCTGGATTGGTCAGACCCAGTTTTCGTGCACATTGTTTCCATTTGTTTCCAATGTTTTCCCTCAGCAGGTCCAGGTGCTCCTCTTTCACAGCATGGTCCTCTGGATAAAACAGACATCAGCAATTAGCAAGTCGCACGTTGTTAAATGGCAAAAGGTTTCAAGTGCGTCTCTTTGCAGAATTGGAAAATGCTGCTGCAATGAACTACCTGAACAACAGTTTTAAAATCACATACATGAAGATTTGAATCCACATTTCTACTTCTGTAGTCTTCTATTTCACAAATGTTAAAGTAATCATCTGTCCAGCAGAGGAAGCCCTTCACAGCCGCAGCTTCCTCTGCCAACTGGGTTTGTTAGCTGTACAGATGTTATAAAGCTCTCTGTAGGTTAAAACAAGCAACAATTCAGGTTCAGGTAATCTTTACCTTATTATTTTATCATCTAAGTACTCCCCTAATATATCCACAGTACAAATTACAAATGTCTTTCCCGTTTTGAGCAATAAGAATAATCATACATAAAAAGTTATGTCTATCTATGCATAAAAATCACTTTAGTGCTAAGCCTTCCATACTGTTATTGATAAATTCCTAATCTTGCTACTGTCATTTGCATTAATACCTTCAACTGCATTAAGAAAATGATTGATTATATATATATATTATTTTTTGCCCCTGACTCCAACCCAGGCTAGACAATGAGTCAGTCAAACTAACACGTTTACATGTATTTTCAAAGCCTGATTTAGTAGAACAATATCTTTTTTCAACTGTAACGTAAATGTACTGACACATCAGCTGCATGTATGACATGTAATGATTTACCGTATTTAAGGAAGGCTTCCTGGATGGGAGACGTAGTAGAGCTGATACCAGACGGACATAATGAACTAAGACTCTTCTCATAGCTCATTATGCTCATTGTGTTGTTGCTTCCGATCTGGATCCCACTGGCATTCCTAATGTAAAGAGACCCTGGAACGGATACGATACAAACACAACAGCAAAGTCACTCTATCACATTTCAGTCAAAGGTAAGACAAGAAACTCCAAACATATTTAGAGAATGAACCTCAGGTGAAATGTTTCAACAAACCTGCATCCTGCGCTGAGCCGCACTTTGAAGGAGTCAAAAGACCCCCGGTAGCTAAGTCAGGGCCAAACATATCAGATACAGGGTAAGCTGGCCAGGACTGTTGCCGATTCATGTGGGAATGTGGATGTTGCTGGTTAAACTGAGGGAGAGAAGGTGAGCTGACAGACACAGGCAAATGGGATGGAGTGTGTGACGTGAGTCCAGGATTGGGCCAATATGAAGTCTCCTCCTGGCTGATGGGCTGCACTGGCTCAGTTTTGTCCCAGATTTGGACAGAGGATCTGTCTTGTGTTGGCTGTCTCATTGACAGGAAAGGATTTAAGGAGCTGGTATGATGCAAGTTGGCCACCTCTGGCTTCATTTCACAATTGTAACTGCCATGTTTGTGGTACTGAAGCTCCCGATCCAGTTTCTCCTCCAGCCGTGAATGGCCATTAAGTACCATTGCATCTACCTGAATACAATTCCCAAATGGATCGTACTGGATGTCATGCAAGTCCTCGATACTGGCCTCGACTGGCATTGATACACTTCTATCTGAACTCACCAAAGGAGCTGGGCAATCTAGAAGATCGAGATGGATCACAAACATAAAAGCAGCCAAAAACTTCTCAACAATTTTCATGATCTCTGAAGACTTTGGACATTAAATGCAGAACATCATATAAAAGTGATCATTAGAGAATGAACACAGGAAAGAGCATCTAAACCATTACGTACCACATCCCACTTGCTCCCTTGTCAAAAGACAGTCATTGGTGATTGACAATGATTTCATCTTATCAATGAGTTCATCTGGGCCTTCATATTCTTTCTGAAATAAATAAATATAAATGTATGAATGAATGAATGAATGACTATTATTACCAAAGATTTGTTGCTTAGTATCTTAGCAGATTATTCACCCTTAGAGCACATAAATCTTTCTCTACATGTGGTTCAAGCTTTTCCTGGTAGAAAGGAAGAAAGCAGCTGTGAGCCTCTGCAAGAAATAACAAAAAAGAGGCAAAGGATGGTGATTTAAAAAACTGCAACTATTCAGTTGTTGATCTTGAAATTCAAAGAACGTTAATACACTACATTCCTGTTCAAAAGAGACAAACCCTGATGAATGGGTTGCAGTGCAACTAAGATACTACTGTGCCGTAAACAACTATGAGTAGAAGCCTTAAAAGAACATTCTGGAGTTAAACAGAGTTTCGCACACACACTAGAGCTTAATAATGTAAGAAAAGAAAAAGAAAAAACGTTAACAAGAATTATTTTGGTCAACACAGAAATGACAGTTATTTAAAATGACTATCCACTGACTTCTGAAACATGTAGCATTCAGTGAACTTAACATACAAAAGTCGAAGTTTCCACTGTGTAACCCCCTTGATAATAATGGGTTACAGAATTAGATAAAAAAATGATTTTTTGCATTCATTTCCTTGCCCTGAATGCAGCAGAGTGGTTATTGGCTAACTCAGTCTGTGTTTCCGCCTACGAGGTTAGGTCGTGACGCAGTTGGTGCGAAAAGAAAAAAAGTTAAGGAACGAAAAAAACTGAATGTAAGGAGCACATGAGCAGATGGGAGAGCTGTGAGAAACCAGTCGAAGCATTGTGTGAATTTTATCGACACTGGCAGGTAGCTGTTGCTGAAAGCTGCCCTGTGAGAATAATTAAAGTGAGTTAGTTCATTAGTTGTCTGCAGTCTGTCTCGTCTCATTTCGCTAACATCAACTCACACCGCTGCTCCAGGCTTTTCATTTGCGGTTTGCGGCGCACACGGCGAGCAACGGTGCTGTTTTCTTCCGTAACTCTTCGGAGTTTATTCCTAATATAATTTTTCGCAGTTAATGGATACCGGCGCCCCCCGCGAAAATCAAAATCCGCGAACTGGAACCGGAGCCCCCCGAGCCTCAATAATGTGTTTAAAATGTGTTTAAAAACCCCAAAAAAGTAGCGAGGCACTGCAGCGAAACAAGACAAAGGCTCAACTGTGGTCTTTCTGTTACCTTCACAGCCTCTGGTCTCTGAACCGTAGTAAAGAAACTGCTGGTATTGTGCTATTTTTGGCTCGTAATTAGTGGCTAACACGCTAACAACAACAAAACAAAAAGTCTGGTTTTTTCTGCATGGAACGAGCACTTTATTCTGGCACTGCAGGAAACTTGTAACATCACACAGGTTGTATTGTTGGGCTCCTGTCAGTTAACAGAGAATGTAAATCTATACACGCTGGGCTGCTGTTGATGCTCACTCCACTTTTCATCTAACCCGTTTTCATTCTGCTGTCCCACGACACACACACTACATTACCCATAAGGCCACATCATTACCCATAAGGCCACCTTCTTAAAGGGGCCAGGCTGGCTCACAGCATTTCTTCACTGTGAGAGAACACGCACAACATCCAGTGATGTTTCCGCGAGAACTTAAACCGTGAATTGGCAAGGGATCACTGTATCTTCCAAGTTCTTCGCCGAGGTAATTCACATTACTACGGAATGCAGTTCGCCTCACGGTGGAGTTTATTAGTTATTTATCTCACTAGTTTATTTGTTATTTAGATAAACCGAGTGGCCTGTGCACCCGAACGTGGATACTGGTGAGCAGTTTCATTTATTTTAGTGGAAAAGTTTATTTCTGTGCCCTCTAGTAATCCAGTAACTGTACTAAATTATTTGTACCACGTTTTGGGAAATGTTTATTACTGATTAGTTTGATGCCAGTTTAATGTAAGTTTAAACTGTGATACATGCACTGTTAAAAGTGTAAAGTATTGTGAGATGTTTATTGGAAGTTCCTCATGTAACAGAAAGTGGAGATTATTTGGAATTCAGAGAAATCAGGAAGTCAGAGAAATTGGGATTTCTCTGACTTTGTCTGTTGACGAGTCAGGTTTTTTTGTATTTTGATTTTGTTTTTATTTCTTACTCTGCAATACCAGTGCAACACCGGACTGGACATCCCTTAGCGGTTCGTGACTATTTGATTGCGAGTCTACCCAGCAGAACTAGAGAGCCGGACGCCTGGAAAATCCTGCTAACGTCTGTTACGCATTCGGGTGGTAGGATTGGTGTCTGCTGGTCATCCTTTCATGTGGTGTTGTGTAAACTGTGTTGGGACCACACACCCATCGTGGTCACTGTGAACTCTCTCAAGCTGGAACAGCCCATAGTCTGTATCAAACACCAGACATAGGATCTAGATATCAGGGGTTTCAAACCCCAGTCCTGGAGGGCCGCTGTCCTTTACATCTTCGATATTTTCCAGCTTCAGCACACCTGACTCAAATGAATGGATCCCTATCAGCTTGTCACCCAGGTCTGTTCAGGTCTCTTAACGAACCAATCATTTGAATCGGGTGTGCTGAAGCCGGGAAACATCTAAGAAATGCAGGACCGCGGCCCTCCAGAACTGGAGTTTGACACCCCTAATGCAGACTAACGGTGCACCTAGATAAATTAATACCTTGGCCAAGGGTTGATATTGAACAACTACCATTTTGTTATTTTCTGTACTGTTACAGTATTGTCCTTTGTCCTTGTCGTTTCACAAGGCTGACAGTCCTAAAACTTTGAGCTGTTGTTCACAAGTCTTATTTGATCACCCTTGGTGCTCAAGCAGCGACCCTACTGGCCCAACCTCTTACATTTTACTCTGTTAAGCGAGCCACGTTACTGCATCCTAGTGAGAGTGTACAGACGTCTTGAGGTTGTACGTGTTACAACTGCAAACTTAAATAGCAGACTAAATAAAATTTCAGATTATTTACCAAGTATACTAAAATGACTCATACCGACAGAGCAAATGCTGGTAGAGGTACTCAAACAATACCCTCAACATTTTAGCAAGAAGCACCAGTGTGACCTCAGTCTTACTTGGCCCATGGCCAAAGAGAGTCTATACCAGGGGTGCCCAATCCTGGTCCTCAAGATTTCCCAGCTTCAACACACCTGATTCTAATTAATGGTTATTATCAGGTTGTCATTAAAGTCTGCACAGGTCTGTTGATGACACAGCCTCTTGTATCACGGTGTCCCAAAGCAGGGAAACATCTAAAACCTGCTGGATAGGGGTTCTCGAGGACCAGGATTGGGCACCACTGGTCTATACCTTAAGTGTGTGTCATTCAGAACACAAGACAGAATAGGTGGTGGAATAATTTTTTTTTCCTCAATTACATCATTTTTTTTTATTGTTAGAAGTCAAAATTATAAACGCAATTAAAATAAACACCATTAAAATGAGATTGATTTGACCATACACTGTCTGTAGGGGACCTATCTACTTTATCAATTAAGTGGAATGATATTTTTGGATACTGGCAGATGTTTGGAATCGCAGTTTATTTTGACATAGCTCCATTGCCCGAAGCCAGGCGTGGGCAACTCCTGTTCTCGAAGGCCAGTGTCCTGCAAGTCTTAGATGTTTCCCTACTTCAGGTCACCTGATTCAAATAAATGGGTCATTAATGGTTTTGTGCAGACCTTGATTGCATTGCTTATTAGTCGGAAATATATGGGCGGATTGATCCAAAAATCGATAATATCAATACCAACACTGGTATTGATATTGAACGATAATCTTGTAAACAGATCGATACTCAAGCTTTTTAACTCTCCCACAAGCAATAACTGCTGCAAAGTGCGAATTCATTGAAGTCTGTTTCTAACACGCCATCGCTGTGTCCTCCTCCCCCTCCCCTCTTGTGTCGTCTTTTGACGTGTCACCATCAAGTGGCTCAGCGGTGCCAACTAAACAAGCATGCATGCAGACTAAGCCTGGGCCCTCCCCCTGGGGCCGCCCACTCAGGTAGACTCAGCCTGGCACCTCCCCCCAGGCCCACTTAAGCCTGATTTATACTTGAACGTCAGGTCGTCTGCGTCACCTACGCAGACTACGCAGAGATGCCCCCCCACCAGACACTACGCAGACACTCCGGTGCACCTCCCGAAATTGTAGGTCGACGCAGACAGTGTTGCAGAGAGGAGAAAAAGGAGGCCTCTGATTGGTGAATTCTACATCCACATAGAAAAGAGCACATTGAAGAAGTGAGGAAGTACCCACATCTGTACGATTCTCGTTCTCCACACTACAAAGACAGCACATATTCTAGTAATTCATGGAGGGAGATTGTGATGAATGTGTTCTAGATACGGCCGAGACGGTGAGGAAGTGGGAAAAACGCAAGAGATAAGTTTAGTAAGTTTAGCTAGTTCGTGATTGTCCATCTTGCGTTGTGGCGTGGAATAACATAGCAGAGACCGCACGAGTATAAATCAAAAGAGACGGCGGCATCTCTGCGACAAGCTGACGGCGACACATTGCCGCCAGAGTATACACTGCCCATTACTCAGCGCGTTCTCTCCCCCCTCGTTGAAACACACATCACGGAGAGATAACGGAGCAGAAGAATCCAGAATGGCAGAAAGGAAAAGGAGTGCGTTGGGCTGTATTTTAAAAGTTTAAAATTTTGTATAAAGGCTGTAATACACAGTGGAAACACCTCAAATGTATTTAAGCACATGAAAAACCATGCACAAGAAAACAAAGAGCTGCAGAAACAGAGAGAGGAGGAGAGAGATCTCCCATTCCCTGGCCCTGACAGACGCTCAACCCTGAGACAGAAGTCAGATGCCTTTCAGTCCAACAGGGAGGATCCAGGTAGATAAAAGGGTCATCTTCAGCATTACTTCATATTAACTTTCAAAGTACATGTTACTTAAGTCATATGTTACTGGAGCCTACCCAAAAAAATATAATTAAGACCTTGAAATAACCTAGTACATGTCATGTATCCCATTGAAAGGTGTTAAGGTAAAATAACATTAGATAATCCTTTATTTAACCCACAATGGGGAAATTTATAGAGTTAAAGCAAAAGGAAAGTGCACACTATGCAAGTATTGAAAGATATAATATCATATGAGGTGGACTAGAAAACAAACATTATGAACAGAAAAATTCAACTCCAGGGAAAAAGACAAAAATGTTAATTAATGATAAAAAAAAATATTTTGCTGTCACCTATAAAGTTTGCCAAAATTTTATCCTAGGTTTTAAAAAAATGATCCAAAGACAAAAATCACAAAAACACCAAAAGGTCAGCAGTTTCATGATAGATCAAGCTTAATATGAAAAAGTATCGGTATCGGCGATACTGGCCCTGTATTTACTTGGTATCGGATTGATGCCAAAATTCCCAGCATCCCCCACCTCTAGCAGAAGATTCTTTGTATATTAAATTGGCAGAAATGAACTTAAACTACACTCACAATTATTAGTTCAGAGATAGTTACTTTGGATTTAACATTACAACACTGACACATCTCTTGGCTTTCCCTCACGTTATGTCCCACATTAGAAATGCAATCTACAACGTCACATGACAGACTGTCTGCGAGCACTGAGTTAAAGTTGTTGAACAAGCAAGGTCCACTGGGTCACCGAATGCATCATCTGTCACAGTTTCAAAGCCTCAGATAGTATAATCTACAAACCACCACAAAAATAGGTCCCACACTCACAACAAACTCAAAATAAACGCACTGAAATCAGGATAGTAAAACAAGAGCATTAAAAGATAAAACACAGGCATTTTATAACAAAATGCATCTCCACCTAGTTCACCCATAATGCACTGTGGCCGCCCAACTAGCGACTTTTTATTTTATTTCATTTTAGCAATAGTCGACCATAAAAATGCACAGTACTGTCTCTAAATAGTGTCTGCAAGCATCTTATACAGTGGCCCACAGAACTGGAAAACTGGGTAAACCACATACAATTGCAGATATGCTCATTTTGCAGGCTGTGCAAGACATGTGCGAATAATGATAGGAGAGAGTGCAGCAGCTTAACTTGGTACAGTACCCCTGTCCAATGACACAGTGGCTAGGAGAATTTCAGACATGCCTAATTAGATATTTATTAGAAGTATTTTATACTTTTATATATGTAAGAGACAGAAATGAGGGAGTTGGTTTGGTCCTCGATATATTCTTCATGAAAATGCAATTGGCCTGTGTGTGGATGGTGTGCGGACAATGATGGGCCATGAGTGTAGCCTAGCTGCTTGCGTTCAGGAAGTAGCTCCACTTGTGAAATGAACACATTGCACAGTCCATCACAAAGCACTAGCTGCTAAAAAAAAAAGATCAAGTCAGATCTGGTTACAGGCTGTGACACTCGCGTTTTGCTCCTCGCAGACAGTGTGGATATCTTCACACAAAAACTTGAACTCTGGCACGGTCGCATCAGCCAAGGTTGAGAACCCTGCAAAAGGTTGAGAACCCTGTTCTAAGACATGCGGGACACCAGCCCTTGAGGACTGGGATCGCCCACCCCTGCCCTAAGGGCCAACATTAGCTGCTGTAACTGCTTCCATTTAGTCCCTAACAAAAGTTTACATTCCTCACCACACAATAATAGGCTTTGATTTGTATTAACTCCAAAATGTTACTTTAAGCACTTAATAAATGCATTTTGAGAACATTTTAAACTGTCCAAGTATCAAGAGTATAAAATGTGTTTTTTAAAAAAAGCTACAATGGTATAATAACATACATTTTATTTCATTACAAACTAATCAAAAGCCAAAAATAATAGGAAAAACATAGGTAATTGTTGTAAGAGTCAAAGGATAAAGGTTTTTTATTTAAATCAGATTCTTTAGGCTCTTAAGATGCTCTGCGTCATAGGACCAATGCTTTCCACTGTGAACTATTTTGTTTCATGAGCAGAAAAAAAAGGCACACCTTTGAACGTTGGCCGTTGCTCAGGATCGTGATCCCAGCATCTCTTCATGAGCTCAATTATCTCCACAGGTGTATCTTCTGGAATGATTTCCACTTCTGGTCGGTCACCGTTGCGGACACATTGGCTCATCTGGTCTTCACTCCTTGCATCTGGACAAAGATATTCTTGGTTGGAATAAGGTTTATCTCGCTTTAGGATTTTTGCATGCTCAGTCGTCCCAACTCACTTGCATATGGTTCTTGCCCTGTGAGGATGACCCAAACCACGATCGCAAAGCTGTACACATCAGACTTCTCTGTGGAGGGTGCATGTATACTCTGCAGGTGTTCTGGGGCCATATAGCTCAGTGTGCCAGCACCTCTCGCCCCGGCTGACCTCCCCCCACGACTCTTCCTACGAGACTCATGTTTCGTGAGTTTGCTCCATGTCTTGCAAGTGGCCAGGCCGAGGTCTGCAATCTAAAAGCCACAGAGGAAAATGGACTGAAGTGGAAATACTGTGAATGCATAGTGTTTGAATGTGTTTGTTTATGTCATTAATTTTCACATTTCATGTACCTTGATGTGAAAATCTTTATCGACTAAAATGTTTTCTGGCTTGATGTCCTTGTGTATGACAAGCCTCTCTGTGAGATACACCATTCCCTCCAAAATCTCTAAGATGATTCTTCCCTTGATGGAAATTGGCACGTTAACCTAGGAACAGTTCATAATTGCATAATTTGATTGATGTAAGGCTACACAGACAACCAATACCACAGTCGATGTTATGTTTCCCTTTTCATTTTGAATAGAAACTTTAGACCTACTGACCGTCTCCAGCATGGCCAACAAGTTGCCTCTGGGAATAAGTTCCATGACAAGAGAGCAGTCTCTGTCCTCCATAATCACACCCAGCAACTTGACCACCCGCTCATGGTTCAGGCTTGCCATGATGTTCCCCTCCTCCAGCAGCGATCTTTTACTCTCTCTGCAAATGGCAATACAGTTGTGGTGAATTTTTTTAAATTTTTTATGTGTACATAAATGTACATAATGTACATAATGTACAAGTCTGATATATTCTGGATAACATTATTCTTGGTTAATTTCCTCCATGAAGAATGTGTGAATCTTCAGATAGACCTAAGTTGTTGAAAGAATATCAATGTTGCAAACGATTGTGTCTAACAAACCCACTATTTAACCACTAAACCATGAAACAACGATTTTGTTTTCAGACTGTTTAGACTTTTTTGAAATAAATATGAATGTTAAGAACTTGCCACTTTGTAAATACTCCCTTAAAAGTTCATTATGGGATGAATAAAGAGCGCAGGTGGATTAACTGTGGAATTCTACTGATATTGTGTAAGGCTTGGTGACCTTGGAGTTACTCTTATTATTAAAATTAGGGGTGCACGATAACTATCCGGCCAATAACTATCGGGCCGATAACAGGAAATTATGACATCATCCCGATAAGTCCGATATCATGATGAACAGCCCCGATAAAATATATATATATATAAAAAAATATTATATATATTATATATAATATATATATATATATATATATATATATATTTTTTTTTTTTTTTTTTTTTTTTTTTTTTTTACACGACAGTGCCTTGCTCCCTTGGAGCCTTGAATGACCGGCAGTGAATGTTATGTTCAAGTGACATCAGCATAATCAGTAAAACGATTTCTCAGTAAGGAAAAACCAAGAAAAAATGCCAGAAAACAACTTGTTAACTCGGTCATCATTTTGGTAGTTGCTGACTTTAATTGATGTTCGCAGTATTTTCCCACGTTACACATAAAAAATTGAAAAAATAGATAAGGCCGAAAGAACAATGAGCAAACAAGGGAAGGGAGGAATTTACATTACACCTTGAATGCAGCATTGCAGAACAGTGCGCTGAAGAAAAAACATGGCGGCGATGGTGTAGAACTTTGTTAAAGTTTCAGAGGAAAACAGTTTGCTGGTTATTTGTGACAAATGCTCCAAGTGAAAGAGGGAAAAAATAGCACAAGCTTTAATGAGTCAAACCCGATCAACCACCTGAAACATAACTGTCGCTTCCATGGAGTTTTGAAATCGCGCTAACGTGAGCTAACATGAGCTAACATGAGCAAGCCAGCAGCAAGTCAATCCCTCCGCTCCACTCCCCTCTCCTCTCCGCTCCTTGCCATCATCTCTCTCATTTAAAGCTTCCATGAGATTTAAAAAAAACCCAAAAACTATTAAACATCATTTACTTTAATTAAAGGCGTTCATTTGAATGGAACCACAAGCCAAAATCCTTTAAACGTAATTTCTTTGTTACTATGGAGTGCACTTTTTCAGTTTATTTACACAGACAAACAAGTCTAACTTGTGTCAGTACATTATGACCTGCGCATTATTTTTTATTGTCATTTAGGAATGCATTTTTTCAGTTTGTAATTCTGATGCATGTATTTCCATCAGTTCAAGGAGCCTTTTTTTTTTTTTATATCAGTAAGTAATGCAGCTTATTTAAGTTGATGTGAGAAATAAAAAAGGGTTGGTTTGATAGCTTTATGAAAATGTTTGAGAGGCTTGCCAATAGTTTTTCATTGTAAAAAATATATACCTGTTCATTTAAAGAGTCAAAACTGTTTTTGGTTTTGTTCATAGTATTGATGTAATGATCTTAGGTGTGCGTGTGTGTTATCGGTTATCGGTATCGGCCTTAAGGAGTTGAAAGTTATCGGTTATCAGTATCGGTTACAAAAACAGTTATTGTGCATCCCTAATTAAAATCATTTGGGGAGTACTGGCAAACCAAAAAAGTAGTTTCAGACTTTTCTCAAACTCAACCTTTCAGGGGATACCTGTAGCTTTATGGTTCCTTGGTTGTCTTGGAAATATCAACTTTGAGACTAAAATAGTTACAAATCACGAGTTAACCTGTCAGAAATATAATGGTCTGTGTACTCGAGTAACAGGACAGTAAAGTCATCCTGACACTGGACTGCTTTAAGAAGGAAAATATCTTCAGATTTCCAGTACTGAAAGCTCTTATTGACTGATAGTGTTGAGACCGACCTTGAAGTGATCAACTGGCATGGACACAGTTTTCGACAGATGAAATGGATAAAATAATTGCTGTTTGTGGTTTATTTGATAAAATGATGGTGTAGTATATGGGCCACTGCCCATATACTACACCATCATTTTAGCAAATAATCGCTCGCAGCAACATTTAAAAAGAATTCTAAAAAACTATTTAGTTCATTTTTTGAAACGGTGAACTCTTGTTCCAAATTTTGAATATGAACTATGAACTGAACTAGTTCATTCTAATTTCTGTGAACTATGAACTGAACTAGTTCATTTAGAGCAGTGATTCCCAAAGTGTGGGCCGCGGCCCTCTGGTGGTCCGTCGTGGGACTGCAGGTGGGCCGTGAGAGGTCATTAAAATTAAACAAATGTGTTTTAAATCCTTGATCTTTTTTAAATGTTTTTTATTACTGTAAAATATTAATGACATGATTAAAAAACATTAAGAAGTCATAAAACAAACCAGTTAAGTGTTATTCTACTGTCATTTTAACGTAATATGACAAGTGTCACCTTATTTGTTGACCCCTCACATTAATATCAGATCATGGTTTCTTGTCCTGTATGTTGATCACAGTTGTGATTAAAGGTTTCGGTGGGCTGTGGAGATTTTTCACATTTCAAATTGGGCCTTGGTTATTCTGAAGTTTGGGAACGGTTGATTTAGAAAGTGAACTTGCCCAACACTGCCTTACTGACACAACCATTCCCATTTATCCAGGCTTGGGACCATCACTATGAACTGATGGGGTCATTGGGGAATCTGGTATTCAATGTCATGAGCAGAAACACTCTCGCACACGGCAGGGCTGCGGATCAATCCACAACCTTCCCGTTGGAGAGGGATCAATCTGCGACCTTCTGGTTGTAGAGCAACCAACTCTACCCTCCCCTTAACCCAACCTTGGTGTATTACAAAAACCCATGGCTGGGCCGGTCTGTATTTGACCCAGTGATAGGTTAGGAGAGGAACCCAAGCTGGGTTATTTTTAACCCAGCAATTTACTGACTAGGGTTAAAATTGCCAGAATGGTGCAATATGAAATTTCCTGCTTATGAACCATCCTTTTCTTGATGATGATGCATCCCCAAACCTGCTCCTCTTAGAAATATACTACAGAATATGTGAAAAGAAGCAAAACAAATGTAAATATTCAATAAAATATTTGTTTGAGGGCTATTTGTAACGAGTCTTTATTTACATTCTTTGATCTTTATACCTGTGGTTAATAATAGGCAGCGAATGTTGGAAATTCAGATTTGGATGTGGGTCTGTTTGTCAGACCCACATCCGCATTTCAGATCGACTGACTTCTCTTTCCAGTTTAAAAGGAAGTGAGTCAAAAGATAAATCAGTATATGCATATTCACAACACACTGGAAAAAGTTCTCTATAGCAAGTCTTTTTGAACATCAGGAAAAAGTATAACACTGTGCTTTCTACTCTCAGGCGGCCTCATAAAAAGTCAACTGATGTGAGAGACACATGATTGTAGTTGGAGCAGAGGAAGGGGAATCCCCTGGGTGCTCCACACAAGAACGAACACAATCAACACTTACTCGTTCCTCAGAGGACCTGTATACAAAGTCTTCATTACCACTTGGCCGAGAGTCACGTGGTAGCACAAGTAAACCTCTCCAAATCCTCCAGAATCCAAGGGCTCTTTCTTAATGAGGTCCGTCGACCTCATATGAAGTGAGGACTGAGGCGCGGCGGCCATCCCTGCTACGTGCGACAAAAAAAAAAAAAAAAAAAAAAAAAATCATAAAAAAATCAGATACAGTAATAGCAAATGTTGATGTTGTTGGGGTTTTAATGTATTTTTTTTCTAGTACTTAAACGCTGTTTAACATATATATAAATGTATACATATGACGTAATCTGACCCGGCGAACTAACCATCCAAAACACTTTGTCAACACAAACACATCGCAAAGTTTCAGCGATGAAACAAATTTAACTCTCTTAAAGTCACTCATTGCCCGAGCACAATATTAAATATTCTTTCCTAGTATTATAGAGAACTGGAATGAAACTGTTACCATAGGGTTGTCTAGAATCCCCGTAAAAAACGCTTTATCTGTATTTCCTGAAAGTCTTCGCTCTAAAGTGAAAGGAGTATGTTGACCAGGAACTTTTCGAAGTCGATGACAGAAAAAACAAACCAGGACGGATAGTAGAATCCGATTTGAAGCTCTAAACAGAAAAGAAAAAAAAAAACCCATAAATACTGGATATTCCCTGTAATCACAAATACAGAATATTCAAAACATTATCTTCATTTAACTTCACTCATTGCAAGTTTCATTTATTTCTTCCTTATATGAAGAATAATTCGGGGAGCTGACGCTTCATCTCAGCCGCAGCATGAAACAATGCTGCCACCTACTGGTGGATCACCGGAAGCAACTCATTATTACCTCCGTTTATCTGTCTGTTTGTCTGTCTGTGTACAAGATAACTCAAAAGGTTATGGATGGATATTGATGAAATTTTCAGGAGTTGTCAGAAATGTGAAAAGGAAGAACTGATTTCATTTTGGGTGTGATCCGGAAGAAATCCTGGACTCTGGAACACTTTCAAATTTTCGATAATGTTGCGGTCAATGGGGCCAATAATCTTGTTTCTCAATATCTCTGTTAATTATTACCCAAAACTCTAACCCTAACCCTAACCACGAGACAATTGTCTCAGGGATTGAATATGGGAACCTCTATCAAATTTCAAAGGCTGATCCGGATCGGATCCAGAAGGCGGATTTTATCACAATCTGTAAATCGCTATATGGGGGAATTGTTGCACTTGGCGGAGGTCTGCGCTCTCCGAGTGCTTTTCTAGTTCCTTATGGTATCCAGTGGGGACAGCCTTCATGACTGATGTTTTTTATTTTTAAACTCAAACTTTATTGAACACATAATTACAAACCCAAGCGAGGATTTCCATTTGCATTCTCACAAGAAACAGAAAATGTACATTTATGCAAGGCAAATTAAAATAAAATAAAACAGAACAACATGGCCAACATTTCAGTGGCCCTGTTGGACATAAATAAACATAATTCCCAATAAAACAGAGAACAATAAAATACGACATACTAATACACAAAATTCACATTAAATCCTCTGCAATGAGACAATCCTTCTTACCATATCATTCACATCACAGCCATATGAAAAAGATGCCTAAAGACAAACCAACAGGCTCCCAGACATTCACACTTCCTTCATTAAAATATTTGTGCCATGTTGTTGCAAAGTTTTTCTATTTGTCCATATTTATCAGCTAATAGTAATATAGAGGAATAAAAGGATTTGAGTTTGTTTTTGAAACATATTATAGAAGGTTTTCGATTTTTCCACTTACATGCATGTATATGATTTTTTCCCATAATCATGATGATATTGATCATCTCAGATATTTCATTTGTGATATCATTCTTATATATTAGTATTTGGTTCATTTCAAAGGCTGTGATATTCCGTAATGAAATACTTAAACCAATTTTGTAAATTCTGCCAAAATTGGCTCGTGACTCTACATAAATAAAAGAGATGTTCAATAGTTTCAGGTTCTTCAAGACAAAAGACGCAAGCTTCAACCTCAAATTTAAATCTTTTCTTAAGAGTTTCTGCAGTAGGATAATAATTGTGATGATTTTATATTGTACCTCTTTTGCTTTTGGGGGAATAGGCCACTTTTAGATATTTGAAGTTTTTTTCTGTGTTACTTAAATCACAGTTTACTTCTGATTTTTGCAAATCTAGAATAATCATGAAAAAAATTACACTATAAGGCTTTTCCAATAAACTGGTTATTACATTTTTTTTTTATCACTAATATACAAATGACCAATTTTCAATTCTGTCATGATTGTTTGTTATCTTGATTGAGAAAGTGTGTTTTGTATTAAATGAACCAGAGCAGGAGGTATTGCCTTGCATATTTTGTTGAATTCTCTATAAGAGCATTGAACATCAAATTTTTCCTTAAAGTTATTAAAATGTAAGAAATTTCCATTGTCATCCATTAGATCTGTAACAAAAACTATCTTTTTATCGAACCAAACCTGTTTGAATACTGTTTTCCTATTAATCGTAATTGTTCTGTTATTCCATAATGTGGACCCATGTGGAGTAAAATTATGGGAATATATCATCTTCCAGTAGTATATATTTGTTTATGAAATTTGGATAACTTCACAGGTAGTTTCGTTGTTTCAAAATCACATTTTAACACAAAATCCGACGCTCCAATTTTCTTGGGGATATGAAACCAAATCGATTCTGTCTGTGACATAAAGGCTTTTATCCAATTTATTTTAAAAACTCCAACCATTGATTCAAAGTCCATTGTTCATGACTGACGTTTTATGATGAGGCCGATGATGATGGTGCATTGTTCGACCTTTCCTGTTAGGCCGTTTCTTGACAGCATCTCTCATCTGAGAGGAATGAAAATAACAGTGAAACAAACTAAAGACTCATATGTTGAATATACAGCAACAAAAATATCATCTAGTTAACACAGCCCAACTGAGATGTCTCCCCTAACTATGAGGCTAAAGAAAATGGCAGATTCATTGATAAAATAGGCATTTATGTGAAACTAGAATGGGAAACCACCTGAACTGTTGTCTATAGGCAGTGTGGGCGAGTGTATGACATGTAGGCCTAGATTTTGGGCAACCTATCTGGGAACGCCCACACTCTAAATTCCTACTTTTTTCACACTAAAGCCACAACAAAGCAGTCTCACATGTTGTGCCAGTTTAGTGGCGTTTGAGTTTTGTTTCTTTCTTTTTTTCTTTGTTAATCATATTATTGCTGGTAAATCTACTGATTATTTTGAAAACTTTCCAGATTTCTCTTAATGTTAATGAGTAATTGGGTACAGTTACTTGGAAAAGCAAGATCCTAACACTTTCTCATTAATGATGCATTATAATTTAGTTTAAAACAGTTTGAAAACTTAACCTTCTGTACATTCTTTCTCAACTTTATTTTGAACAGTAGTAAATATATTATTTTAGTCAAAAAACGAATGAAACAAAAGGCAGTTTAATTCATTATTAAAGTGATTGAATGAATGAAAATAGATATCAACAACTAAGTACCAATTGATATATATATATATATATATATGATCAGTAACAGGCAACATATCAGGTAACAGGCCTGCCACTGCATGTCAATGTACACTCGCCTCCACTCACTCACAGTGACCAGCCTATCACACTTTGGCTGGTTGGCTGCAGCTCATAGGCACAGAAAAAAAAAACAAGCAGGCATGGCCAGCGGTAGGAGAAATTGGGGAAAACTTTTTTAAATCACTGGTGTGGGAGCATTTTGGTTTTGCTGTTGAATACACCGGCGAGGGAGTGAAAACAGTTAACAGTTAACAGAACGCAATCTTCCACCTCCCTAAACCCGCGATCTTACCAGTTGTTACCAGTTGTGTGTCTTGGCGCAGCTGATGTGCTTTTTAAAATACTGCAGAACGAATCGTTGGATGCACATTTAAAGATCACGAACAATTAATGTTCCTGTCCCTCCTCAACCACCAACAGTTTCAGACATATCGGAAATAAATTCCCGCATCCAACCTTTTCCAGCTTGACACCAGAGACAAAGATCTCCTTGGTTTCCTCCACAGCAGACATCTGAATGAGATCATTCAACAGCTGTACAGACTCATGTGTCTGGCCTTGACTATTCCGACATCCACCACAACTGCTGACCAGACATCCTCTGACCGCAAGAGAAACCACTTGAAGCCGTTTTCCAAGAGGGTTTGGTCGTTCCAGCAGAACCAGTTGAAACTGAGGTCTCAGAGCCAGAAAAAGTTGTTGCTTACGATGTGATCTCTGAAAAGGAATACAAACCTTCTTGGTTGAGACGAATCAAGAAGTTCTTCACTCCGACATGTCTGCGGCAATACAAGCATAAGAAGCGAAATAAGGACTAAGAACAAAAACACAAAAAGATTTAAAGTTCACATACAGCAGCAGTTAAAAGTTTGGACACACTCATTCATTTACAATAAATTCAGTCTGTCCAGACTCTTGATACCTGTTGTATGTTCCCTCTGTTTAATTTGGGTTTCTCCGGGTGCTCCGGTTTCTCCCACTTTTTTTTTTCAGTGAACAAAGAATTTGATATAAATGGATGAATAAAAATTGCAATTGAATTTCATATCATGTCTTCAGCTGTATTTGTGAAAAAGCAAAAACAAAAGGTTATAATGGTGGACTGTAGGAAATGAATTTTAACAAATAAAAACAGTGCATTTAAATTTGATATCCTTCGTGTTCATTTGTATTTCTGAAGAACAATAATCATATAGAAATATAGAATTATTTTCATATTGGAGTACTGTTGTGGCTGAATGTTGTTTTGTCCATCACTGTAAACTGTCATGAAGAATGCAAATAAATAAAGGAGAAAATTTTTTTTGCATCCACACTGATTTGTTGGATGCAGTGGTACAAATAATCTACAGGCCCATGTTCTCCTGCTGTTGGTGACACATAGATCTGAGTATCATCTGCATAGTTGAGGTAGGACACATTATAAATATTATTATCTATTAATAATACGGCTGGGCAATGATTAAAATTTTTAATCGCGATTAATTGCATTATTTCCCTGATTAATCGTGATTAATCGCATTGTATACGCAAAATCAAGTAATGAATTCAAAATTATTTAATTTCGTATTTTTGATCCAAGTCTAAAATTGAAATATAAAAAAACAGGCTTTTTTTTTTTTTACGTTTTTTGTGTTAGATTAAAAAACCCTTAATTTTTTGGATTTTGTTTGTAGACTTTTTTAAAAAAAATTTTATAAAAACAGGATGACATTAATGCCCTGGCAGTGGCAATAAGCTTAATTTTATTTTACATTTTTTAAGATGAGATCTACACTAAATATGTGTTACTGACAAGTGCTGATGTTAAAAGTGTTTGAACAACAATTGTTATGGCACTTTAGTTCATATGGAAGCAGAACATTTCAATAAAAGTGCATTTTACACTACTTTTGAATTCATTATTTGATTTTGTGTATACAATGCGATTAATCGTGATTAATCAGGGAAATAATGTGATTAATCAGGATTAAAAATTGTAATCGTTGCCCAGCCCTTATATACATTTATATATATATATATATATATATATATATATATGCAACCTTTGAGACCTCTGTCCAGAAGAGAACATTGCTGGGAACAGCTAAGATCCTGCACAGAACCCTCAGGCTCCCAGGCCCGCCCAGGTGGGTGAGAGGAAGAATTAAAATTTTTAAAGTGAATTGAAGAATTAAAATTTTGAAGTGATGTCTGTGGCAGACAATAGGTAGTAAAGTTTTTGTTGATTTTATCATGCAGTTAATTAGCACAGCATTGTCTGGTGCTATCATTTAAATGTTATGACACATGTGCTGCCAAATGGTCGTACCTGGGTTATCAATGCTTGCGTCAGTTGTCAGGGTTGTGTGCAGGTTGGTTTTTGTGTTGGGAGAGATCTTGTAGAAAGAGGGTTTTTTTTTTTCCTACCATTGAATAATGTTGTGAGATACAAAAGATGATGAGAAACTGTATCAGAGAGGTTAGTTATTCCTTCCTTGCCTTCACTCTAGTTTTTAACTTCCTCCACAAATTCTGGATGGGAATCTCTAGGAGTTTGTGTCTGGATTCTAGCTCAAAAACTTCACAAAAAAACAACAAATTTTCCACTGGCACCTTCTTAACCATCATGTTTATGATCAGTCTGGAGATGGAAGGTTTATGTGGAAAAGCCTGTTTTCCTTCAAGAATCTTGATGCACTCCTCCTATCTTACAGTAAACAGACGAAAGAAAGCATGCTTGATTGTGAGATGCTGTTCTTGGCTTGAAGTACTTTCCCTGTCTTTCAATAAATTAAAGCCATCTGTCCATATAATAACAAGTGTTTTACCTCTCATCTCTCCACAGAATCCATGCCTTCATGTCTTGTATTGACCAAAACTATTTTTTGTTCATATGAACTTTGTAAAAGGATACATTAACTTTTTTAAAAACTCTTTTGGAGACTTTAGGTACTCTGTGGTAAAAAGATTACTGCTTGATGATCCGTGGGACTTCTCCTGCCAACACAAGAATCGCTTTTGCCTTTGCCTTGCTCTTTAACCTTGCTTCTGTATTATGATTGTACCTTACATCATGTCAACTAGTGCTTAAACAGCTGGACATGACTATGTGTGCTATATGACTACTGCACACATGGGCAAAATGTGACCTCTGGCTGGATACAGCCGTTGGACCATCTCAATCAGACTCTTCTATTATATAAAATGATACACTAACATTTATTTTTTTTTTAAAAGAAACATTTATTGAAGATCAGGAGATTGAAAACAACAAACACGTTATCAGGGCATTAAACTAGACTTCAGCGAAAAAGTCAAGTTAATTATCTACATTCAAACTACACTAGTGCATTGATGGGTCAGTAATGTGATGATGTTGATGACAGGATCCTGTTTGGAATGAAGGCCACGGAAAATAAAAAGAGCTGATACAGATTTCTGTGAATTTATTCACTATTTTAGTGAAGTACTGATTCACTCTCAGAATGTTTGATAAGTGAGTATTTTTGTGTTTAAGGAGAACTCTAAAACATTTTTTAATCAAACATGCTTACTATATCACAAACTTTATCAGTGATGTGAAAGAAGGAAAAAGCTCTGAAAAAGTGTTCTAAATTAATATACATGAAGAAAAGTTTTACTGAGCACTCCACAATCCCCAAATAAGTAATAGAAGTGAATAGGCACGTGCACAGGTAGACACAAGGGGGTGCTCAACCACCTGCCCCTTTGCTCTCTGACTTGGTAGAGCCTTTTCTACAGAAAAACCGCTGAGCAGCTATTTCATCATCTAAAGTAGCAATCTTTCATCAAAAAGTCACAATTTTGCATGTGTCGTAATTTACAGCAAAAAGCTGTGATTTTTACCAAAAAAAGAAAAAAGTACGATTCTGCATGAGTTGGGATTTTACAGGGGAAAAAAAGCAAAAAAAAAGGGATTTTTTTTTTATCTCAAAGTCAACAGTTTTGTAAAATGCATGACTTTTTTATGACACAAAAGCAGGATTTGATGTTTAAAAGTTGTGATTTTATGTCAAAAGGTCTTTTACAACAAGAAGTTGCAAAATATTGCAAAATTACCAATTTCACAACAAAAATACTGAATGGGATTTTAGGACATGAAATTGCAATTATATGAAATTCATAATTTTTCGACAGAGTCGTAATTTTGTGTTGAAAAGTTGTAAAATATTGAGTTTCACAAAATCACAATAAAAGGTCGCAATATTAATTTAAAAAACACACACGTTTTTTTCTATTTTGTCTTTTTTTTTTTTTTTTTTAACCACAAAAGTGTGCAGTTCTACAAAAGTTGCAATTTTTCGACAAGAGGGTTGGAAATGGCTGTCAAAGTAATTTTTTACGTTTGTGATTTTAAAACCAAAAGTCATATTTGATGTCAAAAAGTCATGATTTTGTGAAATTAGCAGGTAAAGTGACCTTCCTGTTTTAAGGAAATTGTCCTATGTGTGACCCTTTGTGGGATTATGGCCCCATAAGAAAAAAGTGTTGCCCACTACTTTTTTAAATTACCCTTTCCCTGTTTCCCTGTTCTGGGAGGTCCATGGTCTAAGAGATCCACGATAAACCCTCTGGATTTACAGTTGAAATAAAGTTTTCTCAGTTCATTAATTTACAGTTGATTTTTTACATTTTCAATTATTACTTCTTTACTTATTTTTTTTATTAGAATCATCTTAGAACTGTTTGAAAACTCAACCATCTGTGCATTCTCACCCAATTTTATTATGAACAGCAATTTTTACTTTAGATATTCAGCCACATGTAAATGATCATCAGGGCTATTTGGATAGGTGAAAAGAAAATTATACATGTAGGTCAAATAAGGATCAAACCAAAATGTGATGTGACTATCAATATGATTTGGCATAACTTTACATCAAATGTAACACACTTTTCAGAAGATTGAACTTTTTTCCCCCATTTTTCATAATAATGATCAATGTTAACACACCTTATATCACATTATATCCACAGTATGTTTTAATGTTTTATAAAAATCTGTATGCTTACATAGTTTCAACAGTGGAAATAAGATGCTTCTCCAGAAATATTGCATCCCCACTTTTCGTCAATGTGATGCCTCGTTCACATTTCACATCAAGAGTATATTTTATCTGGCATGCCAGGGCTTTGTCTTGGCTATATTTTTTTCCCCATTTCCCAGTAGATACTCTATTGTATTTATAAAGTCTAGGTTGAGTAAAGTTCTTTCTGTGATTTGGTTAAACGGTGAGATATTAATGGAGATAATTATATTAGCATCATATCTATCAACAAATGGTGGATAACCGTAACGGTCCTTCCACCTTAACAAACTACAACTCCCACAATTCCATACGAGCCTGACGCAGAAGTGCTCAGTTCGCTTAGACACGAGCTGCTGCAGTTGCTCTCATAGAAAGTGGGTTCGAGAAGCCATCGAAACACCAGATAAGCATTTGTAAAGAACAAGGTTTCACATTGTTATTTTTTTTGGACTGCTGTTTTTCCGAAGAGGTCCTTCAGTATGGGCAATGGCATCAATAAGGTACGATTTTCAGCTGCCCCGTGCGCATACTTGTATGTTTTAAGGATAGTGCATATCATTGCATGTCGTTTAACAAAATAAAAGTTTATATCTTCCCTTCAGTTTTGCAGTCTCAAATCACAGATATTCTTTTTGCTTCCTTGATTTTGTGTCAGGTCTAATTTTCTCGTGATTTCATTGAATCAGTTGGTAAACTAATTATCACTTCTTAGTTCCCGTGTCAGCTTGACTGAGCCGAGATTTCTCAGAGCCACTTCATTCATATTGATGCTTTTTGACCTGCACTGTACACAGTTTTCTCTGTCCTTATAGGTCCTCCCTGACCTATACCTGGGGAACTTCAAAGGTGAGTCAAACGCTATTTTTCAACTTTATATGCTTGTGCAGAGTTGTGGTGTTTGATCAGTGTTGTGGTCTGATTTGCTCAGATGCAAGAGATCGAGAGCAGTTAGCCAGAAACAACATCACACACATCTTGTCCATTCATGACAGTGCAGCGCCTATCCTACAGGTGAGAAGATCTCCATTTTCTTTTACTAACATATGGGCCCTCAAGTGGTTCATAATAAAAATCTGCATCTTGAATGTCTTGTTAGTGTTGGATGAATCTTTAATGTACCGTAGCTGAGCAGATTGATTGGCTGAGACCAGTCTGACACAACCCATAGAGCAGTCTGTCAGGTTGTTCAGGAAGAAGTGTCGTGATCACCAGCAGAGCTATTTGTTGAGTAAAGCACTGACATTCCCAAGTGAGTAAACACTAGACAGGGGACTTAGCCCACGTGATTTTTAGAGTATCATGAAGAATTCCAGTCAAGGCAGCTGGTATGGCCACTGTGCTGAGTTGTGAGCTCGTGTGGGTGTCAGAGTAGGCGGTTGTTCTTGTTACAGTCAGTGTGGAATGTACAGTCTGTCTTCATTGTTATTATAATTATTTTTCTGGACTATTGATTTTAGTATTCTTTTGCTGTTAAAGCTGAAAGTACCTGAGTAGTTGTGTTTGTCAAATCTGTCATTTTTAATAGGGACATTTAGAAATATGACCGCAAGTTGGAACGCAGTACGCACATACATTGGAAAATCATATTTGTGTCAATGTGTGGTGACATTTATTACCTTCTCTTGACTGATTTGTGCTAAATACGCCAGAGAACGGACTGCTGACAGGTAACCAGTGTGCTCTGTCCAACAGGAGATGACCTATCTCTGCATTTCAGCGGCTGACTTGCCCACACAAAACCTGTAAGTACCAAAACGTGCACGCACAGCAACACAGCGCACAATGATGAAAAGCTGAGGCAAAGGAATAAGAGAACTACATCCATTTGAAGCTGCACCGTGTGGGCGTCTTAGGAAAAAAACATTTTCTTCAAGCTAACGTGCAAATGATATGCTTTCACAAGCTCAACATTTAACAGTGAATTCATCGTCTGACCAGTAACGCAGCTGCAATCAGCTCTTTGTCTGTGGGAGTTATTCTACCACACATACACTGACCTGCACCTGCTTTTGTGACAAACTGATGAAGTGGATGGCAGTCAAGTGTGAGAGGGCACTGGGTTCTAAAAAGAGGATGGGATCTATTTTAGTTTGATTTACATCAGAAGTGTATCACGATACGAAGAAAGGACATTTCCGAGGACCTCATAAGAAGAGTTGTTTACTTTGAACAGAGTGGAAAGAAGTTATCAAACCATCTCTGAAGAGCCTGGACTCCTTCAATCCACAGTTAGAATGTGTGAAAGTTGAGGTAATCAAGACAGTTGTTGCCCTCCACAGGAGTGAATCTGGAAAAACCAATCACTCTTAAAGCAGGATATGCAGTAGCCTGTAAAGTTAGACAGAAATCCAGTATAACTTCCAAGATCACTCTCACACCAGTTAAAGGTGATGTCCAGACGTTGCTTATGCTTTTTTAGGAGAATACCGAGCAACAATGGTGTTAATGGCTGCAAAAAAAAAGAGTTGGGATGGGGTGGAGGGAAGGCCTTGCTGCAGTTTGCAAAAGATCAAAGAGAAAATACATTTTGGTGTTTGTTTAAGTGGACTGTGAAGCGTTACATTCATGCACCTTTTCTCATGTATGACATGTGTCCGTGTTAGAATCATGCTGTGGATTTATTTTGTTGTATCTGGATAGCTTTCCATTTCCATACAGCACATGGCTCTGTAATATCAGATCATTTCCCTTAACAATTAAATTACCATAATGTTTTTGTCTCATTTGTTGGTTTTGTTTTTGAGAACTCTATCTATGTTTAAGATTAATGTGAACATCCTAAATGTAAACACTTGAAAAACCTCAACTGTAAAAAAAATATTACACGTTCCATTTCTAAAAATATTTTCACTGCAAACTGTGCTCAGTGTTGTTTGCGAGCAGTCTGCTATGACATTCTGCTCATTTGTAGTTTTTGCAAAGAAATGTTGACATTATCTCAGGACAGCTGCGTTCATGTCCAACCTTAACAATGTGTAACGATCATTTTGTCATGCTTCACAGGACTCAGCACTTCAAAGAAAGTATAATGTTCATGCACGAGTCTCGGCTGAAAGGAGAAGGCTGCCTCGTTCACTGGTGAGTGCAAAACAGCTTTTGTCTTTTCCTGCAATAGAGACTGAAGGTTCGATCGCACGGCCTTTTAAAACAAGAGGTGGTCTTTAAGTGACTGAACAAGGCTAGACAGGCTTAGATGCAGTCACAATCATAAATGTACAGTTCATCTAGACCTGAAAAGAAAACTGGCATTGGTGCACACATGTGAACTCATGTGTAACTGCTGTACAGATGAGATTAAATGAAAAGGGAAGGTCTATTCTTGAACTTCCCAAAACAGAGTACAGTAACAAGTCTTAGCGCATTGTGCTTGCGTAGTGTGGTAGTTCACCGCATGCTCACAAGGTTAAGTTATATTTGGTTAGACAGGGGGTCTTCTCAGAAATGCATGTGGCTATTTATACAACTTGCAATGACAAATGTTTCTCTACTGATAATCCATCTTAAAAGAATCACTACAAAAGTCAAAGTGCGTTCAGTCGCGTGTTTGAGAAGAGTATTCAGTTTGTTTTTCAGATCACTTCCACTGTTTTGCCTTGTTGTTCCTGCATTTCATTTTCTGTACATCTGTCAGTCTGTGGTTGATGGTGCATGAGCACTAGTCAAGTATTTTCTATATGTTACTACCCTCAGAATTACATTTGTCTCTGCAGCGCCCGTATTATATCGTATAGATACTGATGACTGTCTTTAACACTTGTTAAAGACTGTATCTAACATTTGTCTCTCATTAAACCAATATATGATCTCACATGTGCAGAAAATAGCTGCTAACTTAAACAGTCATAGTCATGTCCAACTTAATTGTCTTTTCAACCACCATCACGCATCCATCAGTAATGAAATGTGCTTTTCAAAACTACTCCAACACTTTGAATTTGGAATGTGCTTTTTGTTTCTTCTTGCTTAACTGCTAATCCCGCCTTCAAAACTTGATTTAGCCACCAGAACATGGCTTCTTTCACTAATCTCCACTGTGCTCGCCCCACCTACCTGTCCGTCCTCAGTCCAGTCAGAACCATTCATTGACATTGTAAAAATTTCTGTTTAATTTACAGTGGTTTGAAGATGGTGAATGTACAAGTGCTCAGAGCTACGACTTGAGTTTTTGACAAATGTCTTTCAACAATAAATAAAAACATTAAATGCGAAAGCTTGCAACTGTATCTGAATGTTCTGTGGAAAAGAAGTGACAATTGCATTTTAATGGTTAGATTTTTGTCTGTTTCTGTCTTTCTTAACAGTTCTTCTTTGTGCTGTACAGTTTGGCAGGAGTGTCCCGTAGCGTTACCTTGGTAGTAGCTTATATCATGACGGTGACTGGACTTGGCTGGCAGGAGGCGCTGGCTGCCATTAGGGTGGTCCGGCCCAGCGCTGGCCCCAACCTGGGCTTCCAGCGGCAGCTCCAGGAGTTTGAGACGACCCAAGCCGAACAGGTCAGCTGAGAGAAATGGAAGCATGAGTGAAATTTAGATGTGTAAATAGCACATACTTTGACCAGAGCATCATTTGTGTCTGTGTATTGTAAAGCAACTATCAAAAGGGCCAATTGTTTGTCTTTCTCATTAAGTTCAGAGAGTGGCTTCGCAAGGAATACAAGGAAAACCCCTTCAACGATGAGGCTGACATACACGGCTTGCTTGCCAGGGCCTCCAAAGTCAATGGGAGGGAGGCAGAAAACCATCACTCTACCCCTCATGGAGATATTGATCAAATCTTTTGAGATATTGTGAGCTTTGTGGACGTTTAAGGCTCTCAGAGGTGGACTGCTGTCTGGACGTTTAATTCCACACTGAATGTTTCACACTGAAAAAAGTTAAATATTGTGTACAGTACAAGCACATTTTTAGCAACTGTTGTCAAATATACTGATTTTTTTTTTTAAAGCTTATCTTTGTTTTTCACTGTGTCATTATGATTTCAACTTGAAGTCTTGATTAAATGATGTGAACCCAAGGCTTGTCAAGTTGAAGGTGGTTAGACACATTGTGCACTCTGCTATTTTCTCCGTTTCCTGGTTCTCTTCCTGTTTGTCTGATGTGCAGGAGGGGGTCATGCGTGGTGGCACTAAAAACATCAAGAACACATCTTCTTATCACTCTTTTTGGATCAGTTGCATTTAAAGGCTCTACAACTATATTAAAGACAAAAAATATATGTATTTATTTTTTAACCATGGATGATCTTATGGAGAATGGACCCGTACGCTATAACAGGGTATGTTGAAAGGTAGCCACTGGAGGTCAGTGTAACTTAAAAATGTATCTCAAATAAATTGTATTTTAATTTAAATTCATGCCTTTTCTTCTCAATGTTAATATTGCCTGGACATGATTTTATAGATCTAAAACTTTACAAATATGTGGACAGTGTTGTCAGTGGAAAATGAGTAGGATCTGCAGACTTTCAGAAAAAGGAAAAAAAAAAAAAAGAAAGAAAAGCAAACAGGTTGGGGGATATTTTAGTGATGGCAGGCTGCAGGTAATTGTTCCACTCCGTCTCGGTCTCTGCTCAGGGTGTCACTAGAGGGATTCCCCACCGCAGCGCAGCGTGGGCGCCAGGTTTGAAAGAATAAACGTGCCCAACGCTGCGCATCTCCTCTTGAACTCCTCCGAGCCCGAGAGACTCCTCCCTGCGCAATCAAGATGTGACGGCGTTTAAGACGAGGAACCCGAGAGGCTCGGAACAGATTTCAGCGGTGGATGCGACGGATTTAAAGGTAAGCGGCAGCAGCGCTGGTCAAATCCAATATGGATGCGTTTTTAAACGTCAGAATTCACGAGATTCTGAGAGTGCCACTCTCTGAACTTAATGCAAAGAGAAATAAAATAAAATAATAATAATAATAAAAAAAAATCCTGAACAGGGTGTGCATTAATGTTGATTGATAAATTATTTGAGCAACTATGAGGTTAGAAGTTAGTCGTCAGGTAATACTTCATCATATCTTACCAACTCATATTCAAAATGGAACAGTTTTATTTTATGACTGATTTATTTTATTTTGAAAATAAATGACTCATTTGAGTCATTTATTTTCTCTGACAGAAAAACCGCTAAAACGTGATGAACATGACTCACGTCAGCCTTTCATCCTTATACTGTAAATGAGTATGTCTTTATAAGTGTTAAAACCATTGCTTAATTACTTGATATACTAAAAGAAATTGCCAATGTAGCAACTTGGGCTACAGGGGGGAGACTTTTTGAAGCTCCAGTGCAATTCTTTAAAATTTGGACAGCGTATTTAACTGGACATTACAGTTTTAAGATGGCCCTGGTTTCTTGATCAACTCTCCAACCATTAAAAATAAATGCATAAATAAATTAAATAAAATCCTTCCTTAACATTATTGATTTTATTATCTTGAAAATATAAAGCCTGTCACATTTTGTTTTGCACAGATGAGCCATGATGAGGACAGTGGCCTGTCTGGCAGTTGCGGCAACGGAAAACTGAGACAGTGGTTGATCGACCAGATTGACAGCAGGAGATATATAGGCCTGGTATGGGAAAATGATGAGAAGACCATCTTCAGGATTCCATGGAAACATGCAGGAAAGCAAGATTACAATAGAGAGGAGGATGCTGCACTATTCAAGGTCAGACTCTACCTCCTCTCTCCTTGCAGTGCCCCAACTTCATCTGACAAATACAGCTCTCCCATTACATATTAATGTTTTAAAAAGAATAGAAAGAAAGTTAAAAAAAAAAAACCCTCATCCTATAAGAGCTCATTAAAATCTTAAAATATTATTTTAAAAAAGTCCTAAATTGGTCATTACTCTAAGCAGGTTTGGTAGAAAAAAAAAAAAAAAAACAAAACTAACTATACAATTATTGTTACAGGCATGGGCATTGTTCAAGGGAAAATATAAGGAAGGTATTGACAAACCAGATCCCCCGACATGGAAAACCAGACTACGCTGTGCCCTCAATAAAAGTAATGACTTTGATGAAATAGTGGAGAGAAGCCAACTGGACATCTCAGAGCCGTACAAAGTTTACAGAATCATTCCAGAGGGAGCAAAAAAGGGTGAGTATTACAATGTTCGCCATGTGAAGTGCAGTGAAGCTGTTAAGAGCATGTAAAATGTTTAGTCACTTTTTCATGCAGTGATGACTGACTGCAACGGAGTCCAGGCAGCCCGGGACCTTAATTAGTTTGAAGTGGTTACAGAAAATAAATGGATAGACATTTAGTCACCAATGAGTGAGGGGTAAAAAAAAAGGTTGGATTTTGATCAGTTAGTAAGGTCTGCTACTAAACATTTCCATTGTAATGATTCACCTGCATATACTGCTGCATTTCACATGCAGCAACTGTTTATAGACTATTGGTGATTTTTCACATGCATTTGCACCACTGCTGTTGATTCTGAGGCAGGAAGCACAAAGGAAGCCAAAGCATGAACCAAAAAGGCCCAGAGCTTTTTTTAGAGGGCTTCGGTTACTAAGCGCTGGCTGCGCATAACACAGCCAGACGACCTCAGCCTTGCATAACTAAGTCTCTGCCATCACACAACAGCGTTGGTCACACCAGAGCAGTTACTGCTATCTGGACTCACACGCATTTGTCAAATGATCAAGACTGAATGCATTGAGTTGTCTCCTAAGCTCACTTTGCAAACCACCTGCTACCCTAACAAGTGCACAAAACATATTCACAGTTTAAACCATGTTCAAAGTGTATTATTGCACCTCACAGGGGGGTTTTTAAATGAGAATGCATTGTAAGCATTGTAGTCAGTACACTATATATATGAAAGATTTATTTTTCCTTTTTGAAATATTTATAGGAATGAAGATGAGCAGTATGGAAGAGACACTGTCACATGTAAATGCCCTTAGTTACATCCCTCCATTTACATCAGTGGTCAACCAGGTGAGCAGATTTTGCTTCTGCTGTATCATATGAACTAATCCTAAGACATAAATAGCTGGTGTAAGTGGGAACATCTGTTAGTGATAACCCCTGTCCTCCTTCACTCAGGTACCCAGCTTTGTTGTTTCTCAGGATAGGAGAGACTGGAGAGATTACAATGCATCAACGGAACAACAGCATCTTGCTAATATTCATCATCACGGGCCTCATTCAGAGCTGCAGTACGGTCAGTGCCCATACCCGTCAACAATTGGTCGGGCTTGGCCTGGGTCACACACAGAAAACGGTAAGATACAGAAATTTAAACTTAACAAACACAGTTCAGTTCAGTTCAGTTGACTTTATTAATACCTGTAGGTAGATTTGTTTTGCAGTTGGAGAAGGCATCTCACACACAACCTTTACACAGTGTTGAGATTTGGGCAGGAGCTTAACACTTCTGTTTCTAAATAGCTAATTGAGCCATTTTGTGAAGTTTCTCTAATCAACAGAGATGTTGGGCCAGAAGGAACACTAGTTCACAGAAAATAGAGCGTTGTAATTATGCTTATTTACAGTGATCAGCCATAATATTAAAACTACTCCTTTAATATTACATCGGCTCCTCTTTTTGCTGCTAAAACATCTCTGACCAGTCAGGGATTCTGGTATTAGGACATCAACAGTCGATCCTTGGATCTTGTGGACTGTTGGGTAAGGTCTTACTGGACTGGGCTTGTTTCCCAAAGATGCCATGTGGGCAGTTTAGCAGCCAGGTGAACACCTCAGATTTTCTGTTGAGTTTCATGAGCCTCTTGTAGCCTAGTTTTTGCAAGACACACTGCTGCCCTGCTGGTGAGGAGGGCTACTGTAGGGTAGTGATGCTGCTGTTTGGGGTTTGACCAGTCTGCAATAATAGTTAGGTAGTCAACAAGTGTCAAAGTAACATCCATGTAACTGAAAGATGCAGGTTTTCCAGCAGAGCGTTGCAATTTAACCAAAGGAACGGTGTTCACTCACTTTAACCTGTCAGTGGTTCAAGTTTTATGGCTGATGGTGTGTTACATTATGTGATGCTGTTTACCATTTATTGAGGCTTTAGCAACAATTATATCAGCTGTTAGGCAATTTAATTGTCAGCAGTCGTTAAAATCCATGAAGTACTTATGAGCTTTAAGGTGATATCTTACGTAAAGGGTAAAGCAGAGTTTCACATCATGAATTCTGATACAAGAATTGAATCTGCTCATATACTAAAAAGATTTTGGCTGCAAGAAACAGTGTCTTTAAAACATTGTCACATGCTCTTCAGATTTTTTTTCTTCTTTTTTTTTTTAAGAAAAGAAACTTCCTCATGCCAGCAGTGCTACACTGGTTCTTCATAATTCTGCACTTTCACATTCACTACTCTAAATGTACTTTCTCAATGCAGGTTTTCAGCTCTCATTCCACACCTACTTTTCAGAGTCTCAGCCACCCATGTATTCAGTGGACCATAACAGTGCCATAACAGGTAAAGAACTGTTTCTCACACATTAACATGGATACACAAAGACCTACAGTCAAACCTCATACAACATGTACTTCCCTATTCTGAAACCCAGAACAGCAGCTCATCGAAAAGGTTTTTTTTTTTTTTCCCTTTTTTTAAAATTTATGACATGATCTTTTGTTTATATTAGGAGGATTAGGAAAATGCTTAGAATGACGAGAGAAAAGAGAAATACTCATAGTGGCACCTAAATTTAAGTTTTACTTAAAGGATTACTTTCCCTTCTGATTAAACCGTGTGGGTCGGATATCTATTAATGCTCGTGTCTTCCTTCCAGATTTCAGCCTGCATGTGTCCCTGTACTACAGAGAATCATTGGTGAAGGAAGTTACTATCACCAGCCCAGAAGGTTGCCGGATCACCTCGTCCCCGACATCCTCTCCATCCTCTTCCTCCTCTTCTTCCCCATGTCTAGAGGAGAAGTTTCACAGTGGGGCAGAAATGGTTCTTTTTCCATTCCCATACCCCGAGTCTCAGCGGCAGGGTGCAGAGTTGCTTCCCAACATCCTGGAGAAGGGTGTGCTTTTGTGGATGACAGGCTGATGGGCTTTACGCTAAACGCCTGTGTCAGGGACGAGTTTACTGGGAGGGACCATTGGCTCCATTTATGGATAAACCCAACAAGTTGGAGAAGGAGCAGCCATGCAAACTGTTTGACACCCATCAGTTTCTTGTTGGTAAGCACTAATATGCAGCAATAAAGTGACACTGGAAGTATTAAAAAAGAAAAAAAAATGCCCAAAGCACCTCCTAAATTAATTACATGACATGTTCCAACCAGTCAAGCTGTTATTAAAATTTAATGTGTGTCAAACACAGTCCATCCCGCTCATTTGTGGTTCATTAGAAGTAAAACATTGTCTGTGTGTATATTTTTTCTTCATTGTAAAAGGCAGTTTTATCTCTTAATAGATTTGTTTTTGCACTAATTCTATTTCAGTTAATCACAGTATGATAATAGTTGTGGTCATATTGATAATGGTTGTGATGATAATCATTAAGGAGAGCCTGCAGGTGTTTGAGTTGGGTAAGTCCCTCTCTTAGTGTTGAGGTAACAAAGAAAAAGCATTCATCTTCTCAACAGTCGAGGGGCAGAGTACGTGGAGTCCCCACCCACCTCCTGTGGTCCACCACACTGCACGACAGTATAGTATTTTCTGTGCCATTTCATTTAGTCCAGTTTCCATCATCCTCTTCAGTAGTTTCCAGAAAAGTCACCATAACTAGAGAACATTTCATGTAAAGAAAATGGGGTATTGGATTTTGTTTATTTATTTTTTTCACTATGTGTGTTCACAATGACATGCTTAAGCATTTTTAAATCCTACATAATGAGATCCAGTGGTAATGCATATCCTTTCTTCTTTTACTTTTCATTTCCCAGCTCTTCAAGATTATGTCCATAACAGTCGTCACCTACCACGATACCAGGTAGTGCTGTGTTTTGGAGATGAGTATCCTGACCCACAACGTCAAAGGAAGATGATCACAGCTCAGGTACCATGCGCTGCAAAACCTTATTTAGTGAATCAACACAATACTTTTCAAAGAATCCAAAGTATAATATTGATTCAGACTTGAAATCCCTTGTAACCGTTGATCTGCTGGTCAGGCCAATACTTCTGACACTTTTGGCGTTTTATTGTTTTAATGTGAGTTGAAAGAAAAAAATGTCTGATGACAGCTGGTAGTTTCAACATTTTATTTTGACAAAATATGTTGTGAGTGTTTTGTTTTTCTACAAAATCTTTATGTACAGTACAGGCCAAAAGTTTGGACACACCTTCTCATTCAATTGAATGAGAAGGTGTGTCCAAACTTTTGGCCTGTACTGTATGTACACTTAAAACCTGCCAGAATGTGATATCAAATAGGCTACAGATGAAAGCCAGAAATGTTCCACCGACTACAATCCATTTACATTACATATGGATATATCTGACATGAGATTATCTTCCCTCGCCAAACACTGGACAGGGATGTAACAGGGATGTTTGTCCACATGTCCAAAACATAGTACTTTCACAGTTAACGGTTAGAAAATGTGAGGTGGTATCCATATGCTGGATATGGGTATGTTGGATATGTTGTCTTGTTTAGGGCAACATCAATATGAACATGACAGGACGAAAACCATGACCTATGTCAAGTAAAATAGGCGACCTCCAACCATGTATTTTTATAATATGTGAAACCTCACCACGTATATTAGCTCCAAACCATATTATTTTTAACAGTCAACACAAAGTATTGGCGAGTGAGACTAGGAGCAGAAAAGTAAAAGAACATTGTAACAACTTTATGTGAAATGGGTCTCACACTGGACTCTCCAGCAGTGGAGGCGGAGGTCCGATGTCGCCAACCATCCCATCCCAACAGTCTTATCTCCTTTTAAGCATTTGTGACTAAATCAGCTGTTCTCAGTGTTTACATCTTACCATCAAGAGATGTCAGCCTTGAGATGTTGCGAAATGTTAAATGATGATGCCATCACATAGCAAGATGGAAGATGAAATAAGGAAATGTGTGAGGAAAAGATTGCACAATTTTTATGACTTTGTTGTGAAATTCCAAAGTTTTGCACTGTGGACCAATATAACCATCGCACTTTGTGTTATCATATTGACTTGTGGTTGTACAAATCACTGTCACTGCACATTTATTTATTTTGATTTGGTCACATTTGGCAGAGGCCTGATAACTTCCTTGAATTTCTTTTTAACTCACAGTGAGTTAAAATATATAAGCCAAATATTATGTGTCTGCAGACTCACAAAACACATGAAATATATTTAAACCAAAGTGCAGCTGAAGCAAGAATACCATATGTATCATATTAAAGAGCTAGCATTAGCTCAAAATGAAGCTCAATTTTGTAGATTTCTTTCCCCCATTTCATGTCTCTAATTAAACCCATTAAAACAGAACATTAATTAATTATTCCCCTAATTATTTCATTGACTGAATAAGATTCAATTCCAACAGAAGTAAATACAGTAGCTTAACTCTTGATAGCCTAACTAATATCTAAGTGAATACATTGTGCTGTTAATATGCAGATACATTAATTAAAATCTTTTCTTATATTAAGTCTAATATAATGAGGTGTCCTAAAGAGAGACACTACAGATTTATGTGCAGTTTTCAAGGTAATGTTTATTTTCTTATGGAACACAGAAGTCTTTTATGCAGTCTTTTTTTTTTTGCATGCACAGAGGGATTAAAAAAACATACATGTTTCATAATGTGATAAACTTTTGGTTATAGGTGGAGCCAGTGTTTGCCAGGAAGCTGGTGTATTACTACCAACAAAACACTGCTCACTACCTGCGGGTCTACGATCACAGCCAGGAACAGGACACCTCCCCAACTATGGACTATGCTTCCCAGAGACCTCTACAGAATATTCAGGATTAATAAGCACCTATCCATCTAACCACAGACACACACATACACACATGCACGCATACACACACACACACACATGCACACAAAAGTAGAACAAAGCAGAACACAAGCAGATATACACAAGCAGAAGGGTGTGAATGTCAATCGTAAACTGTGAGCTTTTCTTTTCCCCTGTGAATGCAGTCTCGTGTGCTGCAAGTGGTAGATGTGAGGGGTAGAAATGGGGAAGACCCTGTCATTTTTACTTGCACACCTATCTGCACCTATGCATTGAAGTGTTGTATCTGTGAAGGTGGAGCGAGATGATGTTTTTTTTTTTTTTTTTTTTTTTTTTTTTTCTCCTTTACAAATATTATTGTGACAGTGTGAAGGATGCGGTTTGAGGGTGGGGGTGATGAGGGGAGTGGAGAGCAAACTTAGACAGGAAATACTAGCACAGGTGCACAGGAAGAATGGCCCCTAAGACAAACACTGATACATATGTAGAAGAGATAAGACGGTCTGAATGAGACATTATTCACAGGTATATGTCGACTGTGTGATTCTTGTTGTCCCATAGTTAAGTTGCACTGAACATGGTCACCCTTTTCTTTCATTTCTTTCATTTTACGGTTTACAAACTGAATCATCTAAAAAAAAAAAAAAAAAAGAAAAGGAAAAAATAAGAGTAAGTGAGCAGTAAAAAGTTGTTTTTCATGTTCGTTTTTGGCTTACTCTCTCTGTTTTTACATGTTTATGGAAAAAGCAATAGAAAGAAGTGTCAACAACAGTGTTGCCCAGCTAGGTTACTGTCAGACCACTGCAACCTCTTACTGGGTCATTAACTGATTATAAGATTTTTACTTTTTTTATATGGCTATTGGCTGCTTAGTATATGTGATCTTTTCTTAAACCATTGACTTTTTTGTAGAATATTGCATAGGTTGACTTTTTCAGGTCAAGTTATTTAAAAGAAACAAAAAATACAATCTGGCTTGAAAGCCCAGCTTGATTGAAGTTTATTGACAGGAAACCTGTAATTTGCATTCGCAGATGACTAATACTCTGTGTTACTTGCTCGCAAAAAATGCAGACCAGTAGCACACAGCGCGTTATCAAAGAGCAGACTGCAGTTCAAGCGATGCTACTTGCTGTGCTGAGCCTTGACCTAAGTGGGCTGAGGCACGTCAACTGGAAAATGACTCTCATCCTGTAACTCAGAGGGAAATGATACCTGTTCCTCTAGACCTGAAAGTACTGGCTTCACAATTGGGAAGGAAAACTACCTTTGTGGTCAGTGTGTAAGGTCAGAGAAGGAGAAGTTCTCTGGTTCCATGCATGAGAGACTTAATGTAGATGCTCCTGGATGCGGCGTCCAGCAGAAGCGATGCAGAGAGTTCCACTGAGCACTACATTATAAATCTGTGAACGTTATAAGAAATAGTATGGTGAAGTGTACATTAATGATACCTCATTTTGCCAAAGCCATAAAACATTAAGATGAAGTACAAACCCCATTTTTAGAGAAAAAAATATATTTTTTTTTTTTTTTTGTCCTATCCTGAATTTAACTGAAACAAATACTAGCAGCTTTCTTCACTGGCCGACTCTACTTAGAAAACATAACTAAATCTTGAATTTGAAACCAGCAAAACACTCAAACAAGTTAGGAAAAAGGCATGACTCTTTCGCCTTAGTAAAATGCCTTAACCTTTTTGGAAAATGAGAAAACTAATCATTGCCATGCTTAAGCTCGTACATTCTGTGTCTATGAAGCTGCACTATTCTATGTCATTCAGTATGATGGGAGGCATTGTCTTGCTGAAATAACCCTGGACCTCCCAAGAAAAAGACATTTCTTTTATGGATAGTGCTGTGTGAGAGCTCAAAGATCATGTGCACCAATCAGTCATTTCACACCTTAGTCTGAAGCCAATGAGGCTGTGTTCCAAATTGCATACTTGCACACTTGTACTTACTATTTTGAGGGAATAAGTATGTTCACGTTGACCATACTGTTTTAGTGAAGTACACTGCAACCATGAAGTTCACTGCCAGATGTTGCACTCAAAATGATCTGAAAATTTAGAGTGGAATGCTGGACACTTTGCAAACTTAATGGTCAGCATCTTGTTGACATACCCAAAGTGGCTGGATGCTTGTTTGTGCATTTCGGTTCAAAAGAGGTTAGCGGTGTGTCTTTTCCATCAGTCATAGGCCAGCTTTAAACTTTAATAAAAGAGGAAAGCAATTAGACATATAAGGAGAATTGGATTTATTATGCATAGTTTTCAATTGCTGAAAAGTCACATCTGGGCAGAATCATAGTGGTAACTCAAAGAAGAAAGTTTGCCCTCTTCACTTCCGTTAAGAGCACAACAGCACTTATACATTAGAACAGCACTCTTTCACACGCTGCGCGTGGAACTGCACAGTGTATGTAGTGTTTGTAGTGCATCTGTGTTTGAGTGTACTCACAAAACTATGCCATTTGGAATATATTTTTAGATCTCCCCTGAGATTTTAGAATAGCACATTTATTTGCTATTTTGCTTTGAGAAATACGTTTTCTGAATTCATTGATGGTTTTCTGACACTGTTTGACACAAAGTAGTGGGTCCTGACGCATCATTGCATGGAAAGATTACTGCTTACTTTGTAGCCAGTCCTGACACCTTCACCCTCACCAGTTAACCTGCTGGTGGTAGAATCTTCCAGAACTCTCCTACCTTGCTTATTCTATATATATGAACTCTAAGGAGTTGATCAGTAAAGACACCTAATTTTGTTTCTATCTCTGCTAAATAACTTCAAAGCTTCCTAACTTTTATAATTATAGTTTGTACGGTGGATGGAACATTTGTTGTTTTTGTGTTTTTTTTTTTCCCTTCTGTGGTCCAGAGTTTCAATCTCTGCATTTACTTCCCTAACACTTAAACCACATCACTTTCACATAGCCTGACCAAAATCTCAGGCAGGAATTCTATTTTCTTTTTTTTTTCACTTTTCATGAACTATACATTTTTTTTCCCTTGTATCTAATCAGTAACCCCCCTTAATTTCTGCTGAGTGAAATTTTATTTCACTTAACTTTACAATTGAGACACTTGACTCAAAAGATCATTTCCCTTTCTGTCCTGTTTTTCGTCAATAATGTGTACACGAGTGTGTGTGTGGTGTGTGTGTGTGGTGAAGGACCACATGCATGTGTGTGGGTGTTTTCACAGTTATTATATTACTGTTATCAGGAATTGACATTTATGGACTCAGGATAAAACATGTGACTCCCCCACCTACAACATCTGTGACTCAAACACAGACACACATCCATCTCGTATCACAGTTTACAATTACTGTAAAGGGCAAACTTTAGAGGAAATCACAAAATCATAAGTTATCCTTGTAAATTATTCCAAGGACCATTAATTTTTTTATATGTATATAATATGGAACGTGAGATTTATTTTGAAAATAAACTTATCTGAAACCACTTGTACACACTTTACTTGTTTCATCTTTGAGCTCTTCACATTTGCAAACAAAGGGAGGAAGAATGAGAGAGTCATATTTGCTCAGAAAAGACAAAAAAGAAAAAAAAAAAAGAAGAGAAAAACACATTCACACATTTGCCATGGTGTTTCCCCCCTCAGCAGGAAGCCACATCATTTGTAGTCGGGCTTCAGTTTTTCCGCCTCCATGAGCCGTTACTATAAGTGACATTGTCTGGTGCACTTTCACATTAAGCTCTGGAGCAGAGGGTTGCTTCAGCTGTTGCTTCTATTACATAGATATAAACTGGATTTTCCGAGAAAATTAAACCAACATCAGATCAGCTGTCTTCAAAAGAAAACAGCTGATCTGATGTTGGTTCTTTTTTTACACAATGAGGTTGATCATTTTTGTAGATATTCTTGTGGGAAGAGTTAATGCATGCTTTCTGCCTCAAAAAAAAAAAAAAAAAAAAAAAAATCAGTGACAAAGACTGTTACATCAACACACTTTTTTCATCAAATTTTAAAGTTTGTACAGTAAAAAACGTGAAGTTTCAGTGACAAAGTCAGATATTTTAAAAATAAATAATAAAAAAAATTAATGAAAGTCATAATAGAAATAAATAATTGAAAGAGTTATAATAATACAACTGACTCCTCACTGTTGCCATAGGAGCATTTACATTTGCTCTGTTTTTGTTATCAGTTTTTATGGCATACAGTGTTCAGAAAATAGACTCATTATGGAGATTGGTTTAATTGTTCTGTTAAACTGCAGGCAGGGCTCTCAGACAAGAAAGAGTTGAGGTTTAGTCAGGTTAGCAGAGGTTTACTGACATCTGCTGGTTAGTGTTGGTTGCTGTTATTGTGGCATGTATGGGGGGGAGGGTTTATCAACAGGAGAATGAAAATCTCCAGGTCCAGGAATTAAGGGCTGAGGTGAAATAATGCATCATCTCTTTGGGATCTGAGATAACAAGAAGAAGAAAAAGAAAAAAAAAAAACTTTATTTGTCCCACAATGGGGAAATAGCACTGCATTGTTGCAACAGCAAGTTCAGAAGAGCAACAGCGGAGTAAGAATGCCAAATATTATCAAAAATATCTAATATAAACGAGAAATCAAAAATACTAAAGAATAAACAGGTTTACGTACATATCTAAAATAAAGCACTTTAATAAAGACTAAATCAAAGAAAATAAACCCAGGATTGAGCTGGACCTCCTGATAACCTTGTCCAGTATTCCTCTCTCTCTCTCTCTCTGTATGATGCTGCTAGCTTTTTAAAAAAGGAAAGTTTTAATCCTAATTATAAAAGGTAGAGATGGTGCCTGCGTCCTGAACAAAAACTGATTCCACAAGAAGGGGGCCTGATAGCTGAAGATGCGTCTCATACCTCCTGTCTATTTTTTGGAAACCCTAGAAACCACACACTGTAACAAATTGCTGTAATATCTACACTAAAATTGTACAGTATCTTCTTGTTTTGTCATTTTACAATGTTTAACTGTATACCGCACTGCATTATGGGTAAGAACACATTACAGTAACCTGTTGCATAACTTTGCACGGTTAAATATTGTAAAACTTACAGAAACTGTGTTCTGGCATGTAGATTAAGTGTATTACAGGTAAATACTGTTGATATTAGAATTTTGGTCAGTGTTGCCAGATTGAGTGGTTTCCTGCCCAGTTAGGGCTACTTTTGATTACAGCTGGCGGGGAAAAAATGCATTGGGCGGGTATACACAGTTTGGGCTGCTTTTACCAACATCTGGCAGTTTTTTTTTAATATTGTGAAAACAGCACAACAAACTACTATTTTATGGTTTAAAAAGAGTACAAATACAAAATTCAATATACTTCGCTCACTCGTATTGTGGTCATCCAATTTAAAAAATATTTAATCGCAGTGAGTTATTCAGTCGCTGTAACAACGCGCTATCGTGACGTCACCTCAACAAACCTTAGTGCGCCGATGCAGAAGTCTGAGGCAGAAGCCCGCTCTCTCTCAACTCAAAGTGGTGGCTATTCTGTTAGCAAAATAAGTAGGCTATCATGCCGAAGTGGGGGAAAATATAAGAAATGGTGTTTACGTGGTTGATGTTACTGCTGCTGTGTGTTAACTTGGGCCTGGCACTGGGATTCACGATGTGCATTTTTGCACATTTTCTGTGACATGCATTATGATAAAATACAACTATTCATTTCGGCTTAATTGTTTAATACTGTAAATGCATTTAAATCCATGTTTATTCAAATATGAAATGTTTTCGTATGAAAACACTTATTGGGCGTTTTTTTCCTGAAGTGGGCGGGTTTTGGAACGCGATTGGGCGGAAATGGCTCAACCAAATCTGGCAACACGTATTTTGGCGGTTAGAAGTTCCGAGAGGAGAGGAAGCAATGGTGGAGCCTGTATAGACCTTTTCGGGCCAGCCCCCCGGAAGTACCCCGTCCGCCATTGCTGGAGTGTGCTACAGAGCGACACTTTCACCGGCTCGCAGATTAACCAGTGTTTTTCTCTTTCTACAAATATATATTTTTATAATGTCGAGTCGGTCGAGTGGGAATACATGTTCCGTCATAAACTGTGCCAACAATGGCGTGAAAATTCAACAATGGAAGAAGAAAGTATGTGAAATACACAAGCCTTTACTGCACGAAGACTGCCTTGTTTGTAAGAACAAGAAGTTAGGAAGACGTGGGTGAAAAATATCAACAGAAAGGACTTTGTTCCAAATGAATACAGCCGGGTGAGTTTTCGTTAACATTCAATCTCGTACTACTCATAGTCTCGCTGAGAGTCCCGGACGATTCTGGCCGAAAGAACAGCAGTATGAGGCTACTGTAGCCCTCGGCACTAGCACAAGCCTATAAATGAATGAATGAATTAGGAGAATGATAAAATAAATTAAATATAACATTAACACATAGCCTAATTTACCGCTAGCGTTAACGTTACAGTAGCATAATCTTTATGGCTTGTTGACGTTAGTTATAGTTGTGTTGCAGCGTTCCACAGTTTTTAGTGTTTGATTATGGGAATAGATCATGCTATTTCCATAACCAATCATTAAAAACAGCGATAAACTACCTTCATCTGTAACTGGAGGCCACTGCCTAACATCATCAATCCAAGACATGTCTGTGTTATCCGTAACAGATGCTCCACGCTGCTGTGTTTGGGTTAGTTGGTGGAGCACCGCACAGTCCAGTTATGGCGGGGCCACTAGGGGGCGCATGTCCACAATTTTCAAGTCGAAAAGGTCTATAGTCACCGGAGCAAGGCTAAGATTTCAGCGGATTGGTGAGTAATATTTGTTTCAGTGACGGTAATTTTCCATAACTTTAGCTAAAACAAATGTAGCATTTAGCACGAGGGCAGTCTGCATTGTCTTCACATGCATTTCTCTGATAAACAGGCAACATTACAGCTAAGGTAACATGCATTTATGCACTCGGCTGAAGACGGGGATTGTGGTAATGTCGGCAGAGAAAGTTGTATTTGGTTAAGTTTTAAGGTAGTGGTGTTTTGGGTCGTTTTGGACCAAGCTGGAAATGCTCACTTCGTTGAAATTGGATTTAAATGGGATCTATGCTAGTTCGCTCGCTTTCCCGCTGTTTTCCACCGCTCCTCTAGTCCATGTGCACTTGTTTACAACGAAAAATCAATAAATTGAGTGGTGGATAACGATATAACACGTGCAATGTTACCGTCATAAACAAAAGATTACAGAGGTTTATGTCGCGGGGCGGATAGGAGAGCATTTTGTCAAGTACAACAACGAAGACAAGTGTGATCCTTCTGCTTATGGCTCACTTCAAAGAGAACCCAGACGGACTCATTTTGCAGACAGATGTAAGTGTGAAATTATAGTTTGCAGAGATAGCAGAAGTACATATGTTCTTTACTCAATTTGAATGACCTCTCAATAATAAAACTAAATAGTCACCTTTCTGTTTTGTTTTGTTTTTAGGTGTTGGGAACCGCAGCTGACGCCAAAAGAACACTGCTGCTTCCTGACTCTCCAAGACTAATTGTCTTAGGTATGCTATACAGTATATTTAATGCCTACACACTAGGGTGTGTTTGTTTTGACTGAACTGAGACACCATATCTCCAGGACTAGGGGAGGGAGTTTCTTCAGATTTGGCACAACTGTCCATTTGGAAAAGGACAAGAAACCATGAGCCAATATTAATGTAAGGGGTCAACAAATAAGGTGACACTTGTCATATTAAGTTAAGATGACAGTAGAATAACACTTCACTGGTTTGTTTTATTACTTCTTAATATTTTTAAATCATGTCATGAATATTTTACAGTAATAAAAAACATCGAGGATTTAAAACACATTTGTTTAATTTTAATGACCTCGCAGCCCACCTGCAGTCCCACGACGGCCCACCAGGGGGCCGCGGCCCACACTTTGAGAATCACTGGTCTAAGAGTATAAAATGAAGTGACATTGCCATTCCAAAAGGTTCAAGCTGTAACCGCTCAGAATGCAGGGAACCCAAAAGCACGACCACAGGCTGAGTTCAAAGTCCAAAAGGCTTTATTCAGTGTCAAATAACAGGAAGGGGTCAAAATCAGGCAGGCAGGACAATCAGCAGACAAATCCAAGAGGAGAAGGCAGAATTTCAAAAACCAGGAAACAGGCAGAACAAATGCTGGAAAGCTTGGAACAAACACTCTAGACATCTGGCGGAGGACAAGTGGAGATGGACTAGTATGTGAAGGGGGCTGATAACTAATAATAAGGTAACACCGTCTCCAGGTGTGGAGATGGGCGGGGAAGCACATGTGAGGGGAATGGACTGATGAGTGGCTGATGAGGGTGGCAGGATCTGTAATGACAGGGGAATTTAGAGATCTGGTAAACATACATATAAACACAATGATCAACCCATAACAAAAGGTCTGCTTTACTGTGATATCATCATTTTCTGCAGAAACCTTTCTCTGACTGTTGTTCAACACCCACATTTGGTCAGAAATTAAATTAGTCACTCTAATCTTGGATGCCCACCTTGAAGCTGTGCTAATAGTAGATCTTTTTGTACTGCTGAGTGGAAGATGTGTGTGATATATCCACGTTTTAGCAGCATCCATATCTGAAACATTGCCTGCTGTCATGGAGACCACTTAGTGTTGTATCAGTCAGCTTTACTGGCCAATCATATCAACATATAAAAGTAATTTAAATGTTGTAAAGTATTGCAAAGACAAAGGCCATATCTAGGACACATTAAGGAAACAGTTTATTGTGGATATGCTTATGTGGAAAGCAACAAGATAAAAAAAAAAAAATTGACATATAAACCATATGTTTGTTTATGTTTAGGTGAAGTGCTCACATCAAAGGAGTGGATGCTGAGTATCGAGGGGCAGGTGGTTGTGCCTCCACACCCCAACTTTTCGGCAGGACTGGCAGCACTGTTTTCGTGCTACTACAACTTCAGTCTGGTGTACCAGGAGCAAGCTGCATGCACCCTGGAATTCATCCAAAGGTAAGTAGCTGCTTGTAATACTTGTTAAGTTTGCTATCATGACAACCGGACAAGATATTAACATGCCATTATTTTTACTTGTTGACTTGACAGTTTTTAAGTTATTAACATACAGTCTTGTGGCAAGAAATACAAACTACCCCTTTAACTGTTATGGCCTTACGTAATGTGTGTGTCAGTATTTCATTGCATTGCAGAGATATTTTCTATTTCAGCTTGCCTACGTGCCTGGACTGCAAAAATGAAATGATGAAATAGCATAATTTTTGTTGCAGATTTGCCCATGGAAGGTTAAACGATTGGCTTTTATTGTATGACCTGATTGATTCTGCTGGCTTGTCAATCAGCTGTGAGCACAGTTTTTCATGAAGTTTTGTTACTTTCTTATTTTAGATGTTTCGTTGGAATCAACCCCAGCAGTGGCACGAAAACAGCAAAGCTGAAGAACATCATCAATCCTCATGTCTCCTCCCTGCTGAGGCGGCTGATGGACTTATGAATGGCTTTCTGCTTAGGATCCAAAAGATAAGGACTGTTCTACATTGTTTGATTATGTTCTTTTATTGCTTAAAAGCAATGTGTTGTTTTAAGAGCTGCAGAACAAACTGTCTTTGTTTAAACTGAACATTTGCACTGACATAAAGCACACAAATACAACGAAGGAGTTACATTCAGCATGCACAAGAATGCACACACTAGAGTCACACACTCACAAGCAGCCTGGGATCCAGGTAAACCTAGTGCTCAGTGTTCAGCCAGTGACATGGGAAGATGCAGACAGCTGCCAGATGTGTTTCCCAAGAATGCATGTGCCTTGTTTTTGTATTTCTGCACCACAGTTGATAATTTTGGACTATTTGTTTTGGTTTGTTTGGATATTTTGGGATGAGATAGCCTGGTCTCTCAGCCTAAAAGTGTCCTGTAAAGATGCTCCAGGTTAGGAACAGTGAGTATTCATTCAGCAGAATAACAGTCAAGCCTCACATGGTTTATCTGATGAGGGCTGTTCTCCATTTTGTGATTATGTTTTTTTATTGTTTAAAGGATAGTTCAACATGTTGTCAAATTGGCCCATTGTCGTCATAGCAGTAGGTTGATTGCCTTTATTTGTCGGTGTAAAGTGTTTTGAGATAGGTGGAGCAGAGACATGAGCTGCTCGAAGCAGCTACTGCTATGGAAGCTAATGGGATTTCTTGGTTTGCCTCATCAAACTCATCAAATACACAATCCAACAACTCCACAATGCTCTGGTGGACAAGTTGAGACCTGCACATTCACCACGCTATGAGATAATAACACGTTACCACACAGAGTTGTTTTAGAGGTAAAAACTGAAAAACTGCTCATGACAGGGAAGCGCATCAGCAGTTTTGCATGAATTTGCCTCTAAAACAACTCACTGTGGTATAGTTGTGTTATTATCTCATAGCGTGGTGAATGTGCAGATCACAGCTTGTCCACCAGAGCGTTGTGGAGTTGTTGGATTGTGTATTGAGAAACCAAGAAATTCCATTTCTCCATAACGGTAGATGAGCAGCTGTCATCTGCTCCACAGATCTACAAACAGCTTGTACTGACGATTAAAGTCAATTAACCTTTTGCAATGGCAATGAGCCAATTTAACAAAATGTTGAACTATCCCTTTAATTTTTCTTCATGTTACTGTACATGCATCTTTTGTGCACCTGTTTTAAAAAAAGAATGCTCTAAGTTTTAATAAAAAGTATTTTGTAGCAGCTCCGACAGTTATTTGTTTCATTCACAATCTGCATAATTTGCAAAGCAGCTAATGTAAAAACCATTATTAACTGTAAAAAAAATTACAACAACATATTGTATTATTTATTTACAGGTATTTACTGGCAACTTTAGTTGCCAGGTAATTACTGTAATTTATTAGAATACAATAAACAGTTGTAAACTAGATTACATTGAATTGCTGTTTTCTAAAAAAAAAAAGAATACACTAAGTAACTGTAATTTATATACAGTAAAAACAATTACAGTAATATGTTGTAATAGCGATTTTACAATACTTGGCTGGCAACTTTTTTGCCAGTTATTTACTGTAAATTCTACAGTCAGTTCTTTACAGTGCAGGTAAACCTGCAGTCTGACAGCAAAGGGCTCTCTTGGGATAATATGTAACTGTAAGTTCTCTGAGATTAGAGGGAGCTGGGGCCTTGAGGGCCAAAATAGGGACGCTGCGATTGAGGAAACATGATATTTCCTGCTGAAATCAAATATGCTGATAAACTGCTGGCAGATGATGATTTGAACACTATTAACAGCATATAACAACCCAACACAGGCATGTGCACACTATTTATTCTGTATCATCCACATACTTTGTCATTTCACAATTAAAGTTATTACAGCTTGCTATAACTACAAAACTGACTCTGTGGACATGACCTGCAGGAAGCAGTACAGTAGAATTGTTTCCAATACCAGGATATAAAATCTTTATCGGCACAATTAATCAGTATGGATTGTTTTTATATGTCTCAGTTTATTCAAGTCTCTTCAGACAACAATACTCTTGACCTCAGACATTACGATGGCAGGAAAGCAATAACAGTTGTCGGATGAGGAGCAGCAGCGTAATGGAAAACAACCATCAGATGACTTCAGACATTAGTGTAAACAGATAAGAGCCGATAAGAAGAACAATATGGTGAATTACCTGGCACTAATGTCTATTTGGTTTGGCTGGCAACTTCCTTGGGAAATAAAGGATGTTCCCCTTAAACATCATTAGACAAATTAGGAGTTATAGAGAAAATCTAAACAAAGCCAGCGCATTTACAAAGGTGTAGTTAAGCAAATGGCCAGTAGGGAGTGGTGTGTCATAGGTGAGCTGTTTGCAGTATGCAGATCTGGAGAAAGTTGGGTTATAAACTCTATGGCTGCACACTGACAAGGAGGGGCTGGACTATAGAAGTCGTGCATCTATAAGGCCTTTAGATACATTTTATCCAAGGAATGTCATCATCTTACCACAACTATTACAAACATTAAAAATGTAGATTTGTAAAACTGTAATTTCTCAACTGAACTGGACTCCTAACTTTTATCAACTAGTATTATCAAATACCGCTATCATGACTGTCGACCACGTTCCATAAAAAACAAGAGCCTTAAGTGTTTTTATTTATTTATTTTTAACAGATGTATGCATGTGCATGTGTGTGTGTGTTGTGTCTTAAGTGCCATATAGACTCAGTGGCCAGAGTGACAGCTTGGAGGCCTTATTGCGTGAGAGTGAGCTGGGCTGTTCTCAGACTCTGTGTGGTCTGGGTGTGTGGTCTCCAGCTGACGGGCAGGGAGGACGGTAGAGCCTCGTGAGTACATATGTGAATGTGTGTTCATGTGTTTACTTTATTCAAAGCCAGGTCCAGGCACTCTGTAGCCATGGATTGAGCTGAAAGCCGTGCCTTCCACCACTCAGCAGAACTGGTCTGAAAGATAAACACACAGTGCCACCAGCCTGACACAGCTAAGGAAAGATTTTGTCCAAGTATACCTATGGGACCTGAGAGACCTTTTAGATTAGAGGGTCTCGGGCTAGTATGTAATTTCTGAGACTGAAGCCAAGTCTGCAGCAATTGTTGCGCTGCTTCACTGGTGTTTTAGGGAGCCGAACAATAATGGGTTACAATCCAAAACATTTCCTTCTTCCTAACTATAAGCTCAATCATGGACATTTAGAAAAAAATTGCTTCTGTAATATATTCAAGACTGTTTTTTTTTTGTCAAGTACAAATGCTTGTGGTTTATGATAAAAGGAAAAAAAATAGTCAAGTATCTTTTCCCCCCCTTTTTTTTGTAGATCCATTGAAAATAATAAAGACAACATTAATAAGTTTTGCAGTAGCATCATTTGGTACAGGCTTATAGTGAGGCAAATTTGACCTCATACAACTTCTGTCAATCTTCCCCCCTTGCTTGCACGCATAAACTGCATACATATACTAAGTCGTTACATGGGCTGTTCTACATCTCTACACTCCTCTCTCTCTCTCTCTCTCTCTCTCTCTCCCACAGCGATCTCAGGGGAAGGTTTTGTAATGCAGTACTGCTGAGAACGCGCCATGAAAATATAAATACAACCTCGCCACATTTCAACCATGTAAATAAACAAGGCCACCCAAATTTCCAATTAGAGCTTGTGTTGAAGGCAGGAAATGGGGTAGACAAGAAGAGACCAAACCTTCTTCTTGATCCTCCACTCCCAAAAGGAGACTAGGTCCAGTTCAGACAGCAGAGGCAGTAGAGATGCAGTGCGCTGTTTTTGCACACCCCTTTCCATACCCTTGTGCTTCTGCCTTTGTTATCACTGTAGAACCGGACGCCCAGGCCATCACAAACTTCAAATATGGGCAAATACACAGGATTTGATAAATATGACTTTTTTTTCGGTTTGTGTGTCTCCGTTTCGTCCATTTCTTGTAACTGAGTTTAAGAAACAAAGTCTTACACCAGTTTACCTTATCGGTCCCGTCAGGCTTATGAGGTGATTCCAATCTGGCTGAAATGAGGCATTCCCACTGTATTCCACATATCCCTGGAACAGCAAGGCACTGGTATTACGCAGCTAAGCATGGGAGACCACCCGGGAGATGTGGTTCAGTTGTGAGAGGCAGACGCGAGATCTTTATTGCGATAAGAAAAGCAAGCCATTTTGAAGGAAAGATGGTGCTTTGATAGTGAACTGAGGTTTGCCTTATCTGCCAATCAGTCTGATATTGAATTTCCCAAGGTAGGCCTGCTGGTCACTGCTTCAGCTCTATTCAGTCCACAAGCATCATGGGAGCCTATTAGTTAATTTAAACACACAGAGTTGTATGGTTACCCTAGAGAGTTAAGGAGCTGTGTCATGAAAGTCACTTTCACTCCAAGATATGCTTGTAGGGGCAATCATGACATTTCTTAATGGCTATAATTGAACCGGAAAGGGCAGAGCTCATTTAGATAAAGTCTGAGGGAAGCATGCTGAGGTAATGATTCGTCCCACACATGTATTTGTCCAGAACAGTTTATCAGACCTGGCATTGTGTCATATTGAGCTGTCCTTGAATTTGCTTGTAAGATACCATGAAACTTTGTCTTTGGAGCAAAGTCCATTCATTGTTCAGTGTTTATATTTGATTGGTCTCTCACTGCAGAGTCTCTTCCCTCGCTGGCTCCCGAGCAGCCACACAGGAAACAGACGGCATAAACACAGGGATAAGGAGATCCTCTTGCCTTGACTCTGAGCTGTAGATCCCCAGTGTAAACACAAAGAGACACTGGCTGGTCATTTCTGAAAAATGTTTGTAAAACTATGAGCCATAACTCAAAAGGGAATGGACTCATATACCCAAGACAGCTAAACTTATCAAGCATCATTTTATAGAGGAAAGGTTGTCCACTTTTGCTACATACTCAGATATGACACTTGATTGTGATATCATTCAAATTGGGTGGAGCGAAAAAATATTAAATAAATAAAATAATAAAAAAACACATTAAAGGGGAAGGTGGTTGTGGTGCTGCTAGAAGACAATTAATATTAATATTCATCAATGATTTTGAAGTCATGGAATATGCTAAGCATCTTCATACCATTTTTCTTAAATGTGTGTTTTGATGAAGGAACAAAATTATATTCTAGGCCTCTTACGAAAACAGTGAAGACTGATTTAATGATTTACATTTCTAAATAAAAAGTTTCCCAAGTATTTTTAAGACATTTATGAAAAAAAAAAACACACATTTGTGTTCAGACAGTGACATGACATTTATTGAAAAGGTGAAAGTATTGGTATATTAGCAGCACACCGTCCATATATCATCCCCGAAGACTGATATGAAGTCACAAAAAAAAAAAAATAGTTCTCAGATGTTTCATTACCATCACCTCAAAAAGCGCTGTTGTTGTGATCAAGACTAAGTCTTTTCTTTCGACACTCATTTGATGGACTGATTTTATTGAGAATTTTGTAATGAATTTATTTATTTAGCAGTGTGAATTTTCATTCTAAGCAGTTCAGTCTCTTGTATTTCTATTTAAAATAGCTGGATAAATTATGTTTTCAAGCTGGCAGTATAGGGATTTTCTTGACAACATTTCCACCTTAAAGTCTCTCTCATCAGTGTTTAGTGATGTGAGAGCTGGCTTCATAGGTTGAGGTGGTCCTTTTGAGTTTGAATTAAATTGGAATTTTGTGCAACGTAAATGAATTTTGATGCAGAAATCTTCATACTATAAAATCATCCAGCAAATGAGCCCCTGATCAGGACATCACTGTTCTTTCATTCAGCATTGCATATTTACTTGCTTCTGTGCAAAACATATCTGCTGTTACACATCATGTGGCATAAAGTTATGGCTGTGTATAAGTTCCCAAAATAAGAGAAACAGGTTTTGATCTGGAAATATCTACTTTTGCAAATGAAAAAAATCCATCTATCTACACCTTCTTGCTCTTATTCAGTCTATAGCAGCTCTCTTCAGGTGAACGACAGAGGTCACCAGTCCATCACAGGGTCACATGCTCACATTCCCCCCTATGGGAGATTTAGAATCACCACTTAGTTCTAACTTACATGGTTTTGGACTTGAACACTCAGAGAAATTCCACACAACCACGGGGAGAGCATGCAAACTCCACATAGAAAGGCCCTGTCCGGGATTCGGACCAGGAAGGTTTTAGTTATGAGGCAACAGCGTTAACTGTGCTGCCTAGCTTGTAACTAAGTCTCTAAATCCACCCAAAAGGAAAAAAAAAAACTAAAATTCACAAGGAAAAAGAAGACATAGCAGATGTTCAATTTCTCCTTTACACAATGCCTAGTTGTTTCAAAGCTAAATTTTGATCTGTCTTCATGCATTATACACTTTGCAGCTAACATTGTAACCTTGCCAATAATGGCCAACACTCTTAATTCAGCTTCGTTTAGACCACTTTTTCCTAATATATGACAATTTTGAGCAACAAATTATGTCTAATTTAGTCTGTGATTAACCTTAAAAAAAAATTCAGACAAATGTGGTCATATATATTTTTAGAATATTGTAGATGACTATTATCTCATTTAACAATAAAGATTTCAACACTGTGTACTAGGTGGATTGTGATGTCATAGCATTTTTCACACCCAATCATGTCATTTTTATCCCTACCTCTAATCACGCGTATTTAATTTATAGCCCTAGCACTGTTGCTAATAATTTCTAATCTAACTGTACAATTTAATAACTCTTCTGTGTTAATGTTAAAAGGGGAAAACATACATGTTGTTATAATTTAATGTAATGTAAAAATGTTGCCATGTGACAGTTTTTTAAGTCACACATTATGTAAGCATTTTTGAGCTTACAAACTGCAGTTTATACAAATCTTTGAACCTTTGTTTTGAAACTACTTTATTTTCTGCTGTGGACTGAGGTAATTTACTTTTTCTGAGGTGAGACCTTCGCTGTCTAGGAAAGGAGATGCTGCTGTTGCATCTGCAGATGCTGTGAGTGATACAAAAATAAATTTGAGGTGAAGGACAAACCTCAGAGACATGCAGATCAAATTCATAAGCTCACAATTATTTGCAAGGCTGTTGGAGTTTTTTTTAATTCTCCTTAATTTGACCTCTACCTAACTCACAACAAATTACATTATTCAGGTTAGAAAGATAAATATTTGCAGGACCCGTTTCAGTAGTGTGAGATCTGTGAACGGGAGATATTCTACTTTCCTGCAGGATGCAGTGTAAACATCATGTTATTTGGAAGTGTTCCCAAACAAGATTTTTTTTTTTAAGGCTGCTGGCTATTGTAAATATGAATGTGGATGACTCATTCAACGCACAAAAACTACTCCAAGACAAATCAGGGTTAAATCAAGGAAATATCAGGAATCAGTGCAATGCTGCTTTGTATTTTGATCTTATGTTTTGTCTTTAACACATACTGTGTAGCTGTAGAATTAGGAATTATGTATTTATCTTTTTTTTTTTTATTTCTCCCACCTCGTGTACCTTCAGGAAGTACATTTTGTTTCTATAGCACATTTGCCAAAGTGCAAAGGAGAAAGAGATTAGATAAGAAATTAGAAAGACAAACTACAGTCATGGAAAAAATTATTAGACCACCCTTTCAGTTTCTTGTTCATTTTAATGCCTGGTACAACTAAAGGTACATTTGTTTGGACAAACATAACGATAACCACAAAGATTGCCTCATAAGAGTTTTATTTAAGAGCTGATATCTTACCATTTTCCATGGTTTTCTTGATTATAACCTAAATTACTTAAGTTTTTACATCAATAGCTATGGCGTTGTACTGCAAAAAACACTGCTTTTATGCATTCAGTGTTTTCTTTTCTGTCTGTTTTAGTCACATGATGACGTTTAGTGGTACCAGGTATTAAAATGATCAAGAAAGTGAAGAAAAAAATGGTGGTCTAATAATTTTTTCCATGACTGTATAATAGAAATGACAAATCAAACACATTTCAACTTTGAATTAAAAAAAAAATCCACACAAAGATTAAATAAATGAATAAAATGATCAAAATAAAGGACTACTGCTAAATTACAAGTACATTACCAGCCAAATGTTAGCTGGAAATTTTTTTTTTTTTTGTTTTTTTTTTTACATTGATGTGATTATGTAAGCTTAGGCTCCTTTGGTAGCCCATTCCAGAGTCGAGGTGCATATATACTGAATACACAGTCCCTTTTCTGGCTGAGGCTCTAATGTAGAACGTCCAAGAGTGGCTGTGTTGTTCATGTGAGGGTCCCTTTAGAAACTGATTCAGGTATGAGTCTCTTTACCTTTTAATTCCAACTCTAGAGGGCCCTGTAGTTAGACTTTTGCTTCACCTTTTAGCCTAACTGAGTAGAACGCAGCTGTCACTAGCAAGACTCATTACACTTAATCTACGTAGACCTTAAAAAAAAAAAAAAACATATTAAAATATTAGTAGAGTTTGAATTGGATATTTTTTATTGTTAAATGGTGACAACTTCATACAAAGTGCCTAAACAGAGTGGAAGTCATCAGACATAACTAATTCCAAAGCACAACAGTGGGCGTGATACGTGATTCACCAAAAATAAACTGATAGATGGCATGTTGTGCAACATCTAACTTTTACTTGATAATTTCAGGGATTAAAGCCTATAAACTGACTATATCAAAATGTATTTTGGTACTTAGCAAGTTGGAAGCTGTATGACTTTGGATGTTTCGTTTTTTCTTTCAGAATTAGAATAAATATGCAAAAGCATGTTTATCAGTTGAGTTACAGTCCATTTGGTCTAATAACAATAAATATGTAAAATTAATTTATTTCACTGATTGCCATTCCTGATCAAGGAAGTTTTGCATTTCTTTTTTCTTTTTTACTTGTTGAATGATTTCAGTTGGAAAAGCAGCAATAATTTCCTTATTGTAGGAAATGAGGATGTCCTTATAGAAAGAAATGAGCACACAATGACTTGTCATGACACATGAATTCATCTTTACAAAAACATTTTTCAGTGGCTTCACTAAGCAACAGGAAACACAAATATTGCAGGGAGGGGATGTTGTTTTGAGTCATATAAAAAGTTTCTGTTTCATTTGAGAGAAATTCCCAACTTTTATGGATATGAGGCCTGTGTTTGTATCGCTCTGAACAGAAATAACACTTGCAGTCCACATAAAGGTGTAATCAGAGGTCAGAAACATAGGTAGCCAGTACTTAATTAGTACAGTCAGAAGAATTCATTTTATTTCTGAGATGGCAGACACTTATGCAATTTCCTATCATCCTCCCAGTCTTCCTTGTCATAATTGTTGTTAAAGGTAGCACATACACACACACACACACACACACACATAACCTTGACCTCCAGTGATCTCAGTCCTACCATGCAGGAAGACTCTGGTGTTGTGGGACGTGATATTACATCTGAATAAAGAGAACTTTGTGGCAAGATTTGGGAACAATCGTCTTGAACATTAACAAAACAAGGGAGATGGTTGAGGATTTTAGGACAATCAGGAACAGTATAGTAATGAGTGGAGGAGTACTGATACCTGGGTGATCAACAGTATAATAAACTGGACTGGAGATGCAACACTTCAGCCGCCTACATGAAGAAAAACAGCAGACTGTACTTCTTAGGAAAGCTTAGGTCCTTCAGTCCTTATGTAGCAAGATTTTATCTTCTAGAAGTCTGTAGAAGTATCTGCAGTAATCTGTTGGGGAAGTAGCATCAAAAAACCCAAACAAACTGATAAAGATAGATGGCTCTGTGCTGGGGACCGCTCTGGAGCCACTGGAGCTGACTGTGCAATGAGGAATGCTGCAAAAAATGCAAACCCAAATGGGTCATACTGCCCATGCTCCAAACAACCCAGTGCTTCAGCAGTAGTGCATCCTCAGAGTATCCTCAGTATTATTAGCAGGGGTACGGGGTCATTTGAGATGGCGGGGGTTTCAGTTTGGTAACATGCAGAACCTGCATCTATCTAGATCTGGAGGGATGTTCCTGTATAAGAAAGTTTGGGTGTGTGAGCTGCAGGCGGTGCAAGACACAGGTTTGTTTATGCTCTTAATACCACATCGCGTGCCAGACAGCAGCCACCCTTGTCAACACCGATCCCAAAGCATAGAATTCACTTCCATAGAAACATTCATCATTGCTGTTTACTATGGACACCATTTGTGTCATTACATTGTATCTTACTCATCAGTTAGTTTATTAAGTAAACTCGAAGATCCACGGATGAATAACACTGAGGAATTTGAGGGCTGTTTGTGTATGTGTGTCTCATGGCATCTCACCGAATTGTTTACATTTGGGCCTCACCCCAACTGACAGCCATCATTTAAGCAACGCTGCTTTTGTTTTGGAAATGTTTCTCTGTCACCGCTGAGAGCATGTCTGCGCTCAGGTGCTAGACAGGTTTCAGTTATGTGACTAATATGCAAAGTCCAACATGTGCTTATATATGATTTTTATAAGATGATAATTTCCTTTATCACAGTTTGCTCATGAGGATAAATCAAGTGACCATGACACAATAAATATGGGCTACCAAACTCCAAACATATGTTTAGTACATCCAGCCTGCCCAAATCATAATGAGAAGGTGTTTGCAACAACAACTGACTTAACGTCTCTTTACTTCAACCACGTGGTTTCCTAGCAGCATGTGTTTAACAGTGTCTGAGCTTAAAAACAGCAAAATAACATCATTCCCTGCTTATGCAATGCAGTTATTAAAGCTTCCAACGCTGTTGTAAAAGTGACACCGATGCTGAATGATTACAGACAAAATATTTATGGCATAAAAAACACCTACCTGACCTTCTGTGTGCTTTCGATGTGATGTTGTCGAAAGTCTCATGCATCACCTTGTACTTACATCTGTGGAGTTAAGCACTCTTTTCTGATAAGACTGTTTATATTGTGGCATCACACCATGACGATAATCCACTTTAGTACAACTTGTGAGTTTCTTTCTTATTTGCGGCTGTCATTTCCATCACTTCTGATAACACTTTGTTTCATAAAAGTATTATCCAAGATCTCTGAACACAATCACCCCAGCTGGCACAATCTAATAAGGTCATAAATGTGATCACTCGGACAATCGAATGATTTGGAGATAAGTATGCAACAGTTATGATCCACGAGTCCAATAGGTCAAAACTGAAGCAGAGAGTAAATCTGCAGAATGTGATAGACATTTATTCGAATTTCTTTGTGTTTCATTTTATTTTGGATTTACAGGAAGGTTTAATACCGTCTGTGCCATCTCGGGCAAAGCAATTTTAACATTTCATTTAACCTTCAGGTCTTCAGTGGTACTCAGACTGAAAGTGAAGTTGATTTTCACTTTTATATTACCTTTCAGAGACGGAACTGACACTTTTTTTTGCATTTATGACAAATAACCATATTAAGAAACATAAAACATGCATCATTGAACATTTAATACTTTTCAGGATGTCTGGATAATAAATGTCACTAAAACACAAACAACATGAGACATAAGTGAAACATCTACCAGGAGTTGTTGATCAGGCCAAAGAGACACTTGAGGACAGACTAATACCAGTAGTTTTTATTTAGACACACAAGATTAAACTTTCTTTCCATAATGCTAGATGACGAATCGTTTTGTATAAACAAATTATGCAAGTCAGTGTGACATCAACTAGCAATTTGTGAACTGCTGTTTTGAAGCCCTGAGTTCATATAGGTTGGTATTTTTGGAATCTGAAGTGACCACATTGGAACAAGAAGGTGGAGCTGGACAGTGTTACTTCAAAGCTGGTTGAGTACCCAGATCTGAGGATTGTTATCCTCTGATTTATGGATTTATTTTCAGAAGACCAGCACATGGTTCAGATGGATAGAGGGCAGAATGGGTTTAATGAACTCTAGACTGCTCATTGCAAAAAAAAAAAAAAGAAAGGCCTCTAAGGCTAGATAAATGGCAGGGTTGTGCCAGGAAGGGCATCTGATTTAAAGATCTATGCCTAGTCAATATGAAGTTACCAAAATAAGTTGCTTTTTGCTTCTTACTGGCTTAGTATTTTATGATAACCTCTTTTGAATGTGAGTCTATATGATTTGCGGGCATTAGCCATCACGGATTTTGCACTTTAAGTTTAAGGTTACTGGACTTCTGTGTCAGCTTTGAGTCTGATAATGCATGACAATGTCTATTTTTCTCTGTGAGCACATCATATTCTAGCTGGGACACCTTCAACTGGCCCTGCAGCTGAGGATAATCAAAAGAAAACTGAAAACATTATAATATAAACATAAACTATAAACATTATATATAAAAATTAATAATAGAAACACATTAACTAATATAGAAAAAAACAATGTGAGAGCACATCCTCCACTATGATGCCAATATTGTATTTTACTGTAATTTAATGAACCGACTGACCACCTGCCTGCTGACCAAAACTTAATAGGCTCACTTGATATTACTAACAACCAAAGTGCAACAATCAAATGAATTATGTACAATCATCCTGTAAAAAATGACCAATACTTTAATATGTTTTTAGTTTTAAGATCCTCTTTGTTTGTATCTGTGGATTTTGAATATTAAAAAAAAAAAAAAAACTGAACAAAGTAGATGACATCACTGTCTTTTGCACCCATCAGTCATTCCCACAAGTTTGAATTTTCAGTTGTAGTGAGTTAATTTGTAACTCACTTTTTTTTTTTAAATTATAAACATGTTGAACTAACCAGCCATTTTTTTTTATCCACTTCACCTCTTTTTTCACCTCTGCAGCAGGTGAAAGATCTGGCTGTGCAGTTGCACACGCTGCTTCACTCATGTCTTTCCATTGGCATAAACAGCTGTGGAGCCTTTGGCATACATTTCACATTTAATCTTAGATATTTAAAAAACAGAAATTCCCATAAAGTTTAGCCTTTTACAAAGATTTAGTTGTGCACCTAAGTGACTTAAGCATTTTTTGATAATCTTAAGATGGCAGTTATCAAACTGTTTCACTATTAAACAAACAGCATAGTTTATGTTTTGGTAACTCGTGGATTCAGTGAGTGTGGCCACACCCCACTTTGTATTTTGTTGTGTACAAAAAGATCTTTGATAAATATTTCTTGGAATGTCACTATTTTAAGACACCGCCACAAAAATAAGCATGCAGGCAGACCAAACTACCTACTGTCATGTGACGGCCACTAAAAACAGCCTCTATTCGATCCATTTTCACTGCTCCCATTGTTCTGCTCTTTTCTTATGTCTCAAAACAACACCCTTCTCTGGGCTCTCTCAACCGTCTGTTTACTAAGGGAAGCTGCTGAAAAATGTTTTTTTGTAAAGTTGACCTAATGTGTGATGATGAGTCATTCTGTGTTTATGTTTTTCTGTAAGGACATCTTCACCTACAGTCCTGGATGCTTACTGGCTTCTCAAATGTAAGCATTCACCAATAGATAAGATAAATAAAATAAAGAACTTCTTTATTTTATTGATTAGTCTTTAGTACATTATATTTGACATGTTAAAATATACCAGACCAAGTTGACAATAAGTAGTTAATGAAAACATAACTTGATGATAAAAGGTATAATTATACTTCCTCAGCTGACTTATATACTTTTGAGAATAATGTAGAGGGTTTGTGCGCTCACTAAAGGTTGAGCTAAGATGGTTTACATCTGCGTGGTGAGGAATTTCAGCCATTCTGAACTCTGCTGAAACTTGATGGACTCTCACGTGTGTGAGACATCAATATTACGTGCTGTTGATGACATCTGATCCTTGTAAAAATCACAAGCCTTTCTGCATTGTACTTAACACTTTCTTTTTTTTTTTGCAAACTGATAAAAGCTCTGCAAAGAATCAATTAATGAAAACATTGAAAGGTGTGTCCAACCTCAAGAGGAGAAAAATTGCCAGTCTCCAGTTTCTCTTTCCGAACTCACAATGGCATTGTGTTATGGTTCTTTTCCTCGACTGTTTTTGTGCCCTTTTACCTCGTTTGTTGTTTTGTTGGTAGAAGCTGTTTGATACTGAATGGAGGTCAGATTACAAAGACTTTGTTTTGAGCTCCCTCAACAACACCACAGGCTGGGACAAGAGGCCAAATGATGGGAAATTCTTTCATCGTGACTAACTGATCCTGGCCTTGCATTGTGTTTATGCAGATCCAGTTCCCAAACCATCATATTAAGTACCAAGTAGTGTATCATAGATGTATCCAAAATGTATGGAACTCTGATGCTGATCCTCAGAAAGAAACAAAATTAGAAAATTAGAGCATGACAAAAAAAAATAAAATTCTCATTTCCTTTTTCTTTTGTGTTTTTTTTTCCCCTCCTGGTGTGTTTGGATCCTGTTTTTCCCTCACGTCACACTATGGTCACAGAAAGCTACAAGACACACCACAGACCATCAAAATTTAGGTGTGTCTTTTACTCAGTGAGACTGAAATAGACGTCACAATTTCACCCAAGCTGTCCTTTGACCTCATCATAACCCGTCTTCCCTTCTCAGACCTGACAAACACTGGGTGTAGCAAAGATAACATCCTTTTACAAAATGCCCCATTACCAGTTTTTTGAGAAAGTTCTAAGGCATCTCTAGAAAACTGTCTAAATACATGAAGCCAGTTTGGAAAAATCTGTATATGAGTCACTGAAGCGGACTGTAAATCCGGTGAAAGAGTACACAGTAAGAGTATGTTTCATAGACAAAATGTTTGCAAGTTAGTAGACCCTCTTTACCTCTAGCTAAGCTTGTGTTTGTATCCTGAGTGTCCTATGATAGCCCTGTTCTCCCTCCAAATTCATTATATATGGACCCAAAACTCTTGATGTCACATTTCTACCCAGTAGGTATCCCTGTTAAGTGATTTCAGCTTGCAGCCATATACACTTTAACATAAGTGCCCCAGCATCTGAAATAATTCAGTTCATTTCTGTAATGTCAGTTCACAAGAAAAGTAATACCAGTGCAATTAACAGAGAAGTAAACACGTTCACCACAAATCCAGCTGTATGAAACAGAAGCATCTGTATTACTGTACTACCTAGAAAACCGCAGAAAGGCGAAGAGAATATATATAAAAAAATGAAGAATTTATATTAGTAAAATTTTTCTGGTTGGGTTCATTGTGTTTCAGGTTTTTTAGACTGAAAAAAAAAATGGAGATCTGCTGCATCAGTAAAACTAAGCCTATTTTACTTGCCTCAGCTCAGTTTGCTGTGTTACTTCTCCCTTCACTCTATATGGTGTGCGTGTTTTGGTGTGTGTGTGTGTGTATGAGAGAGAAACAATATAATTTTATTGGTAAGGAGATCATGGTAACTGTGGAAACATCTTGTAAAACATTAGCTATTTTCACTCATTAAAGGTAGCACTGATCCACTTTTAGTACACTAAACACAGGAAAAGCAACCACTAGGAGTTGGTGTGACATTTTTTGAGGACACAACAACTGACTTCAATCCTTCAACTGCAGATTAATTCCCAGGTTGCAAGACCAGTGTCATGGCCGTCGTCAAACCGCTTATATTGTAGGATGTAGGATTTTCAAGAAAAGATATCCCCACAATTATTTTAGCAGTTTGATCTTTCATCTGCAACAGCCCAGCTCCTACATCCTGAGGTTTAGCTAAACCTCCGCTAAACTACTGACTGTGCAAATGGCTCTATGTCCAGGGTGTAGCCCGATAAATATTTGGTTGGCATTATGCTACATATACGGTATTTTTTTATTTATATTTTGCATCCTGACATGGACATTGGCAATAGAACTAAATATCTGCTCTTCTGTGACCCTCTCACAGAAGCAGTGCAGTTATGATAACATGGGTTAGGTTTTTTCACCCTTCTGACCAAGAAGACTGGTCTGACTAAAATGAGCATGACTTCTTAACCTGAATGAATAGATACCAGTATGTAACTGTCAAGTGGTTACACTGAAGTAAAGCAACTGTACCTGCAAAGAGGCAGTTAGGGTTAGGGTTAGGGTTAAAACTTTAACCCATCTCTTCTAGGCTTGTGTTATTATATATTTACTGTGCTTTGTTTTTACTGTGTTTTTAATGCTCTGTATGATGACCTTGAGTGACAGAAAGGTGCCTTTAAATATAATGTATTATTATTATACGGGCTCAAACCAGAGTTCTGGACATTTGCACAAGTAACAGGAAATCTGAAAGCAGAGACAGAGTTTTGAGGTGAAGCAGAGCATATCTCCATGTCTTTTTCAGTGCGGGGGCACAGTTTTGATGGAGAGTGGTACAATATCTGAGTGTGAAAACAAGGAAACCTGCTCTCAGATCCAGAAATACGCTCTTGATTAAAGGCAGTTATATACTCTCTTATTTTGAGCCTTGCCTGCATGAATCATGAGCAGACTTGGCTTACTTTCAGCCACTCGTATCTACCCCAGCAATCATAATCAAGAATGTTTATATAGACAACTGATTTATGTAGCGTCTTCTGATGTTACTGATCAGTTAAAGGAAGAATGATTGATGAGACTGGGTGGAACAGAGTCTCTCACGCACCTTGATAAACAGACATTGACTGATAGGGTGATTGCATAAGTTTGTCTTTGAAAAACTTTTGAAGGCCATGCTGGCCAGATGGGCTTGTGGTTTAGCCAAGATTAACCTCCCAATTCAATTGCTAATCAATCGTAGGGCACAAGTCAGTGACATAAAAACATGAAACCACTACTATGTCCTCAGGTGCTGCTGAAGGAATAATTAGTTAGCCGTGATGCCTGAGGGGACGCTTGATCATCTCTGGAGTCTCTGGAAAACTATAAGCATCATGTTTCACAAGAGTTTACATTCTTTTCATAGTAGACATACCACACAGAGATGCACACTTGCATTCCTCAAGAGTCAACATGGCGATTGCTCTATCAGAGTTATTTCTTTTATGAGACAAGCACGTAGTTTTATCGTTTTTTTTTTTTTTTTTTTTTTTTTTGAGAATCTTTTTGAATATCTTATTTTAAGTTGGCATTATGATCATAGAATGGACAAATAGTCGAACGGCTTTTCCTCTGACATCTTGTGCAACACAAACCTATGAAATGGGTGAGACACCTGGACCAGTGACATTCTTGTAAATAACGTCTGCAATGACATCAGCAACCTGACATTCACAAAGGTTTTGCAAAGATTATGAGGATAATAAAGAAGGTGTGGAGAGGTTCTCTCCTGGATTAACATCTGACAGTTGTTTTAGAAGATGGTGAATAATGTAAAAAACCCTCAAAGCAAAACAATTTTTTTTTTGGGTTGCTCAAGAGGGAGATTCTGGTAAGCTGGTCTCTCCTCCCCTTTCTCTCTACTCACTTACTCGTGTTTATGAAAGCAGTTCGTCAAACTTCCACCTATCTTGTTTTGGCGCAAATGTGGTGAATTGAAAAATGATTTGCATCAACTCCAAAACAAATGGCATTCCTGCATTATTGACAAATTAAATATAAAACACAATTTTGACACTAAATAATTTCTAAGGATATTTCCTGTGCCAAGCCAGCACATTTGAAGTTTTTCACACGACATTTGAATATATCTGTTTCCATTGTCAAAAGGTCATTATGGGTTCACTTTAAATTCCCAACAATGCTTTAGCAAAATAGAAAATACATAATTGTGGTGAAAGTCTGGATTTGTTTCAGTATGCAATATTTAATAAGTTTTACTTGCCTTTAAAAAATACTGTATAATAAAATAATAAAAACATAAAATCAAATGAGATCAAAAGACAAACGAGCTTGAGAGTTTGAAACACTTATACACATATTTCCTTTGTTTTATATGCACTGACATAAACTATGATTGTGTTGGTTTTTAGTTACAGATTACAGTCATTGCTGAAAAAAGTAAAATCAAGTATTTTTGGACTATGTAAGTCAAATGTGGATTATCTTTGAGTTCCTGAAGACTTTACACATCAGGACAAATTAAACAAACAAACAAACTACCAAAAATAAAAAAAGTATTTTTTCTTACCAGGTCTCAAAATGATGTAAATAGAACCACATATTAAAATCCCCTCTTGTCATTATGTTAATAATCACTGAGCTTAAATGCAGAAGCAGGATGTGGAAAAAAAAACAAACTAAGAGCACCCCATGATCCAGCAGTCTGTAGCAAAAACTTCAAGTAATACTTGTCTGTTAGTATCAGTCTCTCCCATTATTGTTGAGTATATTTGGCCCACTCCATTTTACAATTGTTTTTATTAATTTACGCTCTCTTAATGTCCTGTCAGAGTATTTGAGTCAGGAAGGTTATTTTCTTTTTCAGGTATGCTGATGAACTTCAGATCTTCCTCCTGTCTCATGACCCAAATCCTGTCAAAATGTAGCTGTCAAAAACATGGCCTTACCTTTGACTCTAGAATACTTTTAAACCATACATTATACATGTCTTTTTCCAGTTGAACTGTAAGGAAGTTTAGATTTAAAATGCTAACTAGGTCTTTCCAATATGTCTGCTTTTATAAAGATGATCACACCTGATGCATCCAATAGAAGCAGTAGGTTGTACTTTTTCAGGCTGTGTTTTCATCCAATTGTTCTACATTTGGGTTTTTGTGAAATAAATAATGAAATTCACAACATACCCCGTGTTGCTATTCATCTGAAGTTTATTTAGCTAATTTAATTTTAAAACTGAGAAGAGACCAGATTCATTTGAATTATTACGAGGCTTTACTTACATATGTTTCTGCACTGAATGCTAGATTCCAGTGATTGAATTCGGTATAGAACTATTCTGTTTCCATCATGTTTTGGTAACTTTATCATGCATGTTCTTTTGTATCTTTTGGGTTATTAAATGACGTTTATACATACTTATTTACTCGACCAGTGTAGTGGACTGTCAATGTCCTAGCGAGAAAATGGCATCTGGTGTTGCCGCTTCAGTCTCTGAGTCTGGGACTGATCTTCAGCTAACACTGAACTGATTTCTGACCTTATGCAACTCGGTGGTGGGGCCAAAGGAACAGCGCTGCAGCTGAGGTGTTTAATCTTCAAGGGATGGCAGGTAGGAGCAGGCTAATTCACCTTGAGGATAGTTTGTGTATTCAAACTGTCACAAAAGATCCATTACTGCTGTCAGCATGTGTGCAATAGCACTAGGAGTTCATACACAAATCAAATGCAGCGCATGCCCGCACACATGTAGTTCATACACACACTTATCAAACACGTAAACATTCCCCATGCACAGACATTATGAGTAAACTCACACCAGGCTTGAGGAATTGTACCGAGATGGGTTCAGCTGAAAGAACAGATCCAGAACAGGTCTGGAAGTGTGTTGCTTGGAAATAAATATCATTAAACTCAGCTGTCAGATTGCATTTGGCCCTGCTGAGTGTGCTGCCATCCATAAGACCTTGGCTTTCTTCCACAGAGGTACTGGTTTCCTCTTTTCTCCTTCTTAAAGACACACATGCACTTTAACATGCCAAAACACCATTCACAGGATCAGTGAGAAGCACAAACTCAGAAAAGTGCACATGCACGCTCACCCAGACATCCATGTACACTGAGACCACCTGAGAGATCATCTGTAAACCCTGACAGGAACTACACAAGAACCAGGCGTATTTATGGTTTCTGTTATTCACAAAAAAAAATCACATGACCTGAATATTTTCTGCCCAAAGTGTAGTTTTGTCATTGGGGAAAAGGGATTACAAAGTCAATCACTGAAAATAAATAAATAAATAAAATTGCTGTTGGAAAAGCATGAGAATGGGATTATTAGTTAATGATTTATTGTGTTCTGGTAAATATTCTTAGCTTTGACCTGAGGGGTTTTCTAGAGATTTGTAAAGGCAAACCTGGTAACAAAAGCAACGCATGCAAAATATATCCAACCAATGTTAAAAATAAATGCAGTAATTGGCATCACTCTGGACCCATATATCATTAAATCATGTTGACAGCATGGTATTTGCCCGCTGATTGACTCCTGTCTGAATGGGTGTAAATAAGGTGTGTGTTAGATCTGTACTGGTTTCGTGCAAAGGCAACTATTTACAGGCACTCACCTGAAGGGAGTTCCTCCTTCCATTTGCACGCAGGTCCTTTTGTTGTCTATGAGACTATTTTTTTTTCCCTTTCTTCCTTTCTATCATTTGAAGTAACCCAAACAAGTTCTGTAGACGCAGAAGGTTTGATAATATCTGCGCATACTTCACTGGGAGGGGATCCCAATACGCAGAACTACTCAGTTTTCAGGATGTGTTTTTTGTTTTCTTTTTTCTTTTTTTTTTTTTTTTTGCTGCTGTGATTTCAACTGTTAAGTACACACAGGGTGTCAGAAACCTTCAGTCAGTGTATATTAAACAAACAAGAGTTAAGATCAAGCAGCATGTAAGAACCTTAATGCTTTACCCTGTGATGTCATTTTGAAACAACAAATCCAGGTTTTGGGTAACTACAGGCTTCTGAGTGAGGTTTCATTGTCATCATTGTGTTAAACCTGGAAAAACAAAGAATTCCAAAACACTATGATTAAAATGTTGATAGTATCACGACTCTTATCGAGATCTCACATGCTGATTTACAAAAGCTTCTTTATATGTTTAGGTACAGGGCAGCAGAGCATCACCTCACGCAACTATTGTCCTTGTAGATAAAGGTAGTAGACTTCTGGTCAGAGGTCATACTGGTATACAGACTTGTTTTGAACAATTAAAAAAAAACAAAAAACAACAGCAGCAGAAAAACCCACCCTAAGACTAATACATGTTCTTATTTGCTCAAAAGTAGGAGGTTGTGTATGTTATGTTGGAATTTTTTAATTTTAAAGACATTATTTTCCACCAAATTGGATTTTATAAAAATTGGGTTGTGTGTATGTGTGTGTGCACCTGTGAATGGGATGACTGCTCATCCATTTGAACTATCTGATATAGAATTGGTTTTATGGACAACCCAAAATACAAAAAAAAAAAAAAAAGCGCATTGATGTGTTATGAAGCCCAGGCTTAATTCTAAATAAATAGACGTATCCTTGGTTGTTCTCCAAGTGTGGCCAAGCATTGCTGCATTGTCAGAATGAATCTGGAGGCAAAAGCATTTTTGAACTCTTTGATTCCTTAATTAAAATTCCATTATCCCTGTTAACTAAATCCATCTGATTTAGTCATTAGAGCAAACTCATGTTGAATAAGTAATGTTTTGATTTACAGACTGTGTAAAGATCCATCAGGTCACCTTAACATTTCAGTTTTATTATTTAGATGTATTCCGGCTTTGCTTTGATTATTGTAATTCAGAAAGGCTTTAGCCTCCTTTTTGAACCTTCACATTTCTTGTGATTGAATTTGACTGAACTTACCAGATGCTATGGCAACATAAAAAGATGCATAAGAGGAGAATTAAAGAACATGTTTATGCATGTATACAGCTGCAAAGTGTTTCTGTTTCGACTGAACCACGCTCTGAAGTTATTTTCTGGCACACACACTCACACAAAGATGAAAAACATCAAGCTTGATGATTATTTAACAAACAGGAAGACGTGGATATTTGCAGGTGATGATGTCTCTCATATAAGTAACACCAGACCTTTGAAATGAAACATTACAGGCAATCCAGTTGACCTATAAGTCTAATTGCAAATCAGCTTTTTAGTTGGATTTATTTGCTTCTAATGCCATGCCTTCATTTATCTCTGTAAATTCAAGTTTATGCTCTGATTTTTTTTCCCTCCATTAAAAAATAAATCAAATAGAAGATACAAGGGCCAATAACACACAGAGACTACATTAAACAGATTAATAGTATGTTTAAGGAATAACAACACTGTGAATTCATATGGGCAAAACAATCAGATTAAATAAAATCCTTAACCTTGTCAAAAGCAACATATCATTTTCAAGGAAAGCCAGTAAAATGAATGGAACATAAAACCTGTAAGCCTATAATGATTAAACCTGACTTCTAATCATATCATGCTCATATTGCAGTTTATGTTTCTATTTGGGACACGGTGTTCATAAACTGAGAGATCAGTGGAGATGATAAGTGATCAACAGTTACTGGAGTAATCTGTGGAGGACATGTACAGGACATTTTGTTTGTGTGCAAGGTTAAAATGGAATAACAGGAATGACTCAGATGGAAAAGCTTGTTTAACACGTATCTTTGGAGATTCTCTGGAAAAGACATTAAGAAAGTATTGAAGATGCACTAGAATAGTAGTTACCAAAATGCTAGTGAACTTAATTGCTAGCAGTAGTGAAACTAGTGAACTCTCATTGTCCAAATGTATATTTCTATGAGCGTATACAACTCACTTGTGTATTAGGTTATTGCAGATGTTCCTGATACTTCAGTTCCTCCTTTGAACAGTCAGACTGTAAAATTTACCCAGCATCTTGTGAAGATTTTGCCGTTTCACAGCTCTGCTGCTCGTCAGTAACAGCTTATGCGACTGTCTGCTTACGTGACCAGCATGGACCTCACTACACTCAACTAACCCCAGAGAGAAGAAATAGAAAAAAGGCTTGGCCTATTTTCTTAATGCTTTTTCTGTCATCGCTCACACTGTCATGACGTCATAGCCCCGTTCAGTATGCAAACTGTTTTTTTCCATTTCTGTAACACCCCCACACTCTGTGCTACGTCGTTGGAAGTTTCCCACATTCTGGCCCTTTCTTTTTGTTTAAAGATAGAGTCTAAATGAGCTTGTGTGAAACAAGATGAAGAGTGAACTTAAACAGAGGGCTTGCAGGAAGTAAAAATCTGTTGTTTTTTTCCCCCCAAACAACTCTTACCACCAAAGGATGTGCCAGAGTGGATGAAAGGGACTCAACTGAATTAGTTTGTGGTGCCTTCTGCAGTCTCCCTCTCTTCTGCCTCTGCAGGTCCTGCCATGGTGTTGCTGGTTCCTGCTGCAGTTGCTGCTCCTGTTCTTCTCCTGTATATGACGGTTAGCACTGACGCTTCGCAACAAGAAGGTTCAGTTGGATCTTGGTTCTGTGAGAGAAAGCTGCTTTGTATTGTAAAAGTGCCTTGAGTGGTTCCCAGACTAGAAAGGCGCTATGTAAGTATGTTGTTCTTTTTGCTGTTGCTTCTGTCCAAGCTTCTATGAAATTGCATTTGGTGTCGTGAAGTTGAAGATGAATACACATTTTCAGGAACAAACATCTCAGATCTCAGTTTCAGTGTAGCTACACATTCACTTCATGATACCAAAATAGAAACCTGAAAAATCAGCAGCAGGTAGGGGCTTGCCTTCATTCCTTCTTCCAGTACTGCTTTTGCTATCAAGAAACATGAGAGAGCTTGAATTTTGCTTACAGGAACTCCTAAACTCACAGATTACCCACTATTATTTCAAAAGGGCAAAGACAATGAGTCAGTTGAAGGAAAGAAAAAAACAAACAAACACACAAACGAGAACTTTATTGTAGACACCAAATGTGTGCTTTTAAAGGGTGGGACAAGTTAAACATGAAGAAACGTGAAGCCTAGATGAAGAAGAAGGCTCCATTAGCTGTTTGACGATGACTAAGAACGTGCACGTGTTTGTAAAAAACCATTTTCAGCCAGTTAAATGCTGACACATGGGAACATAGTTTTGAAGCATAGCTATCAAAATACAATCAATCAGTGACTGACAAAGCATTTGGGGTGGGGCATATTTGGAAATAGCTTCATAACAGCATAGAGGGAATGTTCATAATCAACATCAAATTCTAATTATGGTTCTAAACGGTGGATACAGCTCCAGCACTGAGGTTACCCAGACCTTTAGTCTCAGCAGTTTTAATCTTACACAAAACATCTGAAATGATCCACAGCTTTGCACGCAAACGCTTTTGTTTGCACAAAGAGCTTTCAGCTGGAGTTACTGTCGTCTTCGCGGAGTTATTTTTAGACAACATGTGGAACTTGATGCAACAGTTTACATTACTGAGATGCTGCGCAAACCTGAAATAGTTTTCTTACACATCTTGACGTTTCTGAATTTGCAAGTCAATTCTCTATTAATGAATAATACTTTCAACAATAAAATTTGAAATCAAGTTTACTGCATCAATTAAAAGCTACTTGGAAAGTTAAATGTGTGGCGCCACATGGAAAGTCCAACGGCCGAGGATCATCAGTTACAGTGAAAATGATTATCAAAGCAACATTTCTTGTCCAACATTACACACATTCCCGATGTTTGCTAAACTGCTTTGCATAGAAAATTAAAACAGTTATATTTTACTGTTTTTACTCAAAAGAGTTCATGTTGTCTTTATATTTAAAAAAAATCATCACTGCCTTGTCTGCACAGCAAACTGTTCTGCTTTTGCAAAGATTCTAAATTGTAGATCTCGAAATATATTGTTTATTCTGTTTTAAATAAAATTAACTTATTAAGTCCACATACACTGGTGAAAGCTTTTGTCTTTTAAGTTTTAATCAGCAAGGAAATCTTAAATTTAGTGATTTACTGTTAAAACAAGCATCAGTACCAGAGTTCCAGCTCATATCTTTCTCTTTCACTATAAAAATCTTGTTTCAAGGAACCACATAAATGTGGTCTACTGACATTAGGTACTATCCACTTTGATTTATGACTGTATGTACTTGTTACTACACTACAAAAATAAATAAATAAATAAAATCAGCTAAAATACTCAACACTAAATTTTAGATGACAATGACGAAATGACAGATATTTCTGATGAAATATCTGATTAAATATCTGTCCATGCAGAAAGGTATTTTAACTTGCTTTTTAAAATGCATTTTATGTTATTAATTTATTGATTTATTTTTTATTGATTTATTTGATTTTATTTTGCTTATCTTCATTTTAAATGTATTTATTTTTATTATTTTATCTGATTTTTAATTTTGTTTTGCTTTACATGTTCCAGGGTCTTCATTTTTCAGGACACTGCAATTAAGGATTGTTTGCTGGTTTCAGTGTTTTTCACTTGTTACTGTGCTGTAGCAAGTCTGCTTTTTTCACTTGTTTCAAACCCTTGAATTGAAACCCGATTGAAACTGGAAACAAGATTTCTTGTTAAGTAAAACTATATTGCTGCATGGTTAGGTAATTTCACTAACATTTATTCATTTTCACCCAGAATTTAGTGTTTATTTCTTGTATTTTAGCTGATGATTTTTTTTTCCAGTATGAAGATTAGCTATCCACATGAACAGTTAGTTTTGTTTAAAGTGAACTTATTTTTCATAACACAGGTATTTTAAGACATCTTTGTCTCATCATTGTCTCATCTTGTAATGATATAGAACAGGGGTTTTCAAAGTGTGGGATAGTGAGCCTCCCCTGAGAGAATTCAAAAGCATGACGCCCCCCCCTTTTAACATCTGTATGTTTTCAACACATATTTTAACACATTTTAACACCTGTATGTTTTTAACACATTTTTTAAACACAATTTAACACCTGTATATTTTAACACATTTTAACACCTGTATGTTATCACTGTGCACCATACACAGCGCTGCTTTTCATATCGCGGTCTCAACATCATCTATAAATCCTTGCCATGACGGCAATAAACCAATCTTGCCACCTTATTTGGCACTTATCTTGCTTACCTTATGGCACTCTTTGCCTTGCAGAGAGGTGTTCAGTGTGTTCATCCGGTCGAAGATATCAGACAGATAGGCCAGCATTGCAACCCACTTTGCGTCCTCCATATACTTCACCAGTGGCGAGTTGATTTCGGCGAGGAACATGCAGACTTCCTCGCGCCGGACCTCGGAGTGCAGGCGCAGCTGATGGAAGTGAGCGCCCATCTCATTGCAGAGGGTGGAGAAGAGACGGGCATTCATGGCGCGTGATTTAATTAGATTGACAATTTTTACTGCCTCATCCAGGACCGCGCGCAGCTCTTTGGGCATCTTCTTGGTCGCCAAAGCCTGGCTATGGATGATACGGTGCAACCAAACAGCGGCGGGCACAACCGCTTGCACCTGTTTCACCAGACCGCTGTGGCGGCCTGTCATTGCCCGTGCGCCATCAGTACATATTCCACAACAAAGGCTCCAGTTAATATGATTTTCCTGAATAAAGTCATTCAAAGCCTTGAAGATTTCTGCGGCTGTAGTGCGAGCTGGCAGAGGATGGCAAAATAGAAACTCCTCTTGGACACCGAGCTCTTTAATGAAGCGTACATACACCATTAGCTGTGCACAGTTAGCAACATCAGTGGACTCTCACAGATATACACAGATAGCGTCCAGCACCTGTTCTTTCACATCATCGGCCATGTCAGAGATGCGGCGCTGGATGGTGTTGTCAGACATCGGGATGGCATCCAGCTTGGCAGCAGTAGCTTCGCCCATTAGTGCCGAACACATATCTTTAGCAGCAGGGAGGAGCAATGTCTCACCAATGTTGTGGGCTTTCCCCGCCTTCGCAATGCGTAACGCTACGTGGTACGATGCCTCGGTTGCCTTGGTAGTCACAGTGCCAAACGCCTTGATGACTTTCTTCTGTGACCGCAATTCATTAAGTTTCCGATCAAAAACTCCCGCGGCTTGGTCGTTAAACTTTGGTGCTTGGTTTCAATATGATGCCGGAGTTTACCTGGTCGCATACTGTCATTAGCTAGCACCTCTTTGCAGATAACACACTGTGGCAGTGGAGCATCGTCAGGACCAATACACGAAAAGCCAAACTTTAAATAATCAGGGTCATACTTCCTCCGTTTTCTGCTCGCCCCAGACTTTGTGCCCTCTCTCACTTTCACTTGAGATACTAAAAATTGATCCATTTTGCCCTCGATGTTTACACTCTTTTTCTGTCTTTTCAGGTTTACTTTTTCTCCCGCGCCACCCCTGAATCCCTCTGGCGCCCCCCAGGGGAGGCGCGCCTCACACTTTGAAAACCGCTGATATAGAATATCACAGGATCATCTTAAAATATAAACTAATATAGGAGTGTCATCATTGGGTTATAGTTACCAACATAGCATGCAACATTTGCTGTTGCCCTTCTTGGGCTGTTTTTAGCCACAGCTTTGTACTTGCAGTCAACTAAAACTGTTTACTCTTGTCCTCATACCCTCAAACAGATGACTGAGAAACTGCTTTCCTCCACAGACAACTGGGCAGATGGAACTTATTTCAATTGTGCCTGTTTGTTTCACAATTTCTTACTGGGTTCAGTAAAGAGACTGACTTGAACAACAGCAGAGCTCCAATGTGCTGTATTAAACTCTGATCTGACTTGTTAACCATCAGGGGAAATGCTGGTTTTGTCCAAACCATGGCACAATGGAACTGAATAGTCTACATGTGTGGATTTGGGGAAAACTTATTGATTCAATGGGGAGAACCTCAAGAGTATAAGATATTGGGGCAGCATGGCCAAGCTGATACTTGAAGACTGATTTAAAAGTTCTGAAATCCAGTAGTAGCCTGAAGAAAGCTTGTTGCCCCACCTCCCACTCACTGGCAGAAACAGAGTAGTTCACACATTTATACATGACTATACATGACATGACTGATTCAGTAAGTGCATTTTCAGTATAATCTCCTCAAATAAATGTGTTATAATTGAGAGTATTATTTATAATTTATACTCTTGTCCTCACTTTGACCTGGATCATGACCACAAACTGAGCAATAAACTGGTTGTTCTGCACTCCCTGGTGTATAAACAGACAGAACTGTACTTTACTGCAGTCATAAATCTAGGCATGGGTTTTATTGTTTTGGCATCAACTAGGAATTCAGTGTATCACAGAGTTTTATTAGCAGCCACTTGACTGTTAGTCACGTACAGTAAGTATGACTATTCTGGTGGTCGGCGTTCCAACACTAAAAGATCAATGCCAGAGCCACTGTGACAGCACACTGTTTAAGAATCAGTCTTCCTGTCATGTGATAGATGTATGTGCAAGAAATGCTGCATGAACAAATGTTTATGATTACTGTGCAGCTGGAACAAAGGCATAATTTCATATTGTTAAGAATTACCTGTGTACTGCTAGGTGAAAGATTTAGTTTATGAAAGATGATAATGTAAGATTAGCCCAGGCTGAGCAGATGATGCTTAAAATTGTTCATAAAATATACACTATATTGTCACAGCGTAGAACTGTGATAGGATGCCACCTGTGCAACAAATCCAGTCGGGAAATTTCCTTGCTCCTAATTATTCCGCAGTCAACTGTCAGCTGTATTATAAGGAAATGGAAGTGTTTGGGAATGACAGGAACTCAGCCACCAAATGGTAGGACATGTAAACTGATGGAGCGGGTCTGTGGATGCTGAAGAACATAGTGCCAAGAGGTCGCCATCTTTCTGCAGAGTCAATCACCACAGACCTTCAAACTTCATGTGTCCTTCAGATTAACTCAACAACAGTGCAGAGAGCTTCATGAATGGGTTTCCATGGTGGAGCAGCTGCATCCAAGTCATACATCACCAAGCGCAATACAAATGGTTGGATGCAGTGGTGTAAAGCAGCCACCACTGGACTCTAGAGCAGTGGAGCAACGTTCTCTGGAGTGAATCATTCTCCGTCTGGTAATCCGATGGAAGAGTCTGGGTTTGGCGGTTGCCAGGAGAACGGTACTTGTCTGACTGCATTGATTCAAGTGTAAAGTTTGGTGGAGGGGGGATTATGGTGTGGGGTTGTTTTTCAGGAGCTGGGCTTGGCCCCTTAGTTCCAGTGAAAGGAACTCTGAATGCTTCAGCAGACCAAGACATTTTGGACAATTCCATGTTCCCAACTTTGTGGGAACAGTTTGGAGCTGGCCCCTTCCTCTTCCAACATGACTGTGCACCAGTGCACAAAGCAAGGACCATAAAGACATGGATGGTAGAAGTGGATGAACTTGACTGGCCTGCACAGAGTCCTGACCTCAACCTGATAGAAGACCTTTGGGATGAATTAGAGCTGAGACTGAGAACCAGACCTTCTCAGCCAACATCAGTGTTTGACTTCACAAATGTTCTTCTGGAAGAATGGTCAAAAATCCCCATAAACACACTCCTAAACCTTGTGAACAGCCTTCCCAGAAGAATTGAAGCTGTTCTAGCTGCAAAGGGTGGACCCACATCGTATTGATTGGGAATGGGGATGTCACTAAAGCTCATATGTGAGTGAAGGCAGGTGAGCGAATACTTTTGGCAATATAAGGTATTTTCATATGATCACTTGATGCCAAGAATAAAATGTTCACATTCTATGGTACATTTATGGTTTGAGAGTGACCATAGTATAGTGAGTTGAGTCAGTTGCCCTCCATCTAGAAGGTTGCCAGGTTGCCCACTGCCCCACCCACTCATACTGCCAGTGCCAACCCCAGATATATGCCAAGGGTTGTATCTTTAAAAGCCTATGCCAAATCAAGATACAAAACACAATGATCTACTGTGGCAAACCCCTACAAAATAAGGAAATTTAAAAAATGAAATAAAAAAAAAATAAAAAAAATTGACATTTAGATAAGTGAAGCCACCGCAGAAACCTTAAGCTGTTATGAACAGATCACAATACGATGGTCCTAAAAGCTGCTATTCCCTGCAGTGAATGACTGCCTTTCTTGTTGTTGTCTGGTGTTTTACAGATATCTACCCTTGACATACCACCATTCAAAATAATAACTTCGTCACAGATTCAGTGCCACACAACAGATTATTTACTCAAAATCAAAACACGCATGCCATTTTTTTTATGTAAACTGTAGTTGTGTAGCTACAGTTTACATATAAAAAAAAAAAAACTTGTTGACAATGTGTGAGTGACATGAGCGTGACGCCAGTTTTATTCTGCATATATTTTATGAGGACAGAAACATTTAGTTCAGTCTTCAGCTGGCGTATTCACCTGTTTGCCTTGTGGACATAATTGCACAACCACTTTCTTCAAATCAGACGTGGATCCCTTTCTGCTTCGGGCTTCCAAAACCTCAAGACAGAACATTTACAAAGAAAATAAATCACAACAAGTAATTTGTTATTGGAGAAACCACTATCTTGGCATGGAGCAATGGGAAGGGCAAGACCTACTGTTTGTTTGGCAAGAAAGAAAATGTAACACCGGTTTCTAGGTAGGCTGTTAAGTTGGCACAGACACCTGATGTTCTCACCAAAGCAGCGAGCTTTCGCGTGAGAGATCTTAAAGGGCTCTTCAATGTCTAAATGCTTCTGATACAGGGAATATTTTTTCTCAGCACTTTGCCATACTGCAAAAATTGATGTTTTTTTTTTTATATATATATATATATATAGATATAGTGAGTGTAAAACTAGATTCTCCATCATGACTACAGTTCTTCCTGGAAAAAACAAACGAGGCTATACCTTCAACTTAGAGTGGTGATATACGCCCCCTGGTTGTCTCAGGTGAAACAGTCTCAAGGTGTCTGACAGATCACATTTTGCAGATGACCCAGAGAAGTTCCATTTAATTAGGTATTTGGGGAAAGTCGTGTCTTGCTTAAGTTGCATAGTGTAGTAATGAGGATTACTTAATTTAAAAAAATAATTATCTTAAATGAAAATGTTTTGTAATGTTCAAAAATCTTCTCCAACTCATCTAGCCCCGCCTTACTGGGTTGGTCACAAGGTAATCGGATATAAATTGCTGCTCACACACGGTAGAGGTGAGAAGAGCTTCAGTGCTTTGGAAGATATGTCCGCAAACACACGCGCTTCACTGGAAACGGTTCGAGGCATTTTACATCTTGACGCACAAAGGGCTTTGCGCGAGGAGCTCTCTTGGAGTTAAAACAGAACTGTTCTTCTCAAAACCAATGTAAAGATGAAACTGGAAATGCTGTGTGGAAGCTACTATGAGATGAGACGCGTGGAGGTGTCCAGTGATGCAGATGGCAATGCGCAATCATCTCTCTCTGCAGAGGAGGAGCTGGGGTCGGATGGAGACTGCGTGGCCCACAGCCCTCCACCTGTTACTCCGTGTGGGAGCAACAAACCCAAACCGTACACGCGGAGACCCAAGCCCCCGCTTTCATACATCGCTCTCATCGCCATGGCCATCCGAGATTCCCCCTCTGGACGTCTGACTTTGGCGGATATAAACGACTACCTGATGAAGAAGTTTCCGTTTTTTAGGGGCAGCTACACCGGGTGGAGGAACTCTGTGAGGCACAACCTGTCCCTAAATGACTGTTTTCTCAAAGTGCTTCGGGACCCCTCTAGACCCTGGGGAAAGACAATTACTGGATGCTCAACCCAAACAGCGAGTACACGTTCGCTGATGGGGTGTTCCGGCGCAGAAGAAAGCGCATCAGCGCAAAACTGAGCCGGGGGGAGAAGGAGATCTCCGAGAACGCGGAGGACTCACGGAGCATCCCCCAGCCTGCCCCGACCTCCAAGACTGATCCGTCTCCCAAGTTTACAAGTTCATTTGCTATTGAGAGCATCCTCAGCACGCCGTTTAAAAAGGACTTAAAGAAGGAACATTTCCCAGTGTTCCCTGCCTTCACCTGGCCGCCCTACACCGAACTGATGATGCACCGTTCAGATGCGCCTGCCTCTTCTGCATACACTAAGGCATCTTGTCATTTTTACCCATGTGTGCAGGACACTTACGGTACTGGACTTTCATAGACAGATGAGCAATGGAAAAAAAAAAAAAAAACGTTTTTAGTTTCATGTTGACATTTTAACTCCAATTTGATTTTTTTTTTTTTTTGGTGGCATGGTCTTCATTTTTACCTCTGGTTTATTTTATTTAATGCTCCATTATCTATCTGTTGTTACTGGAAACTTTGTTATTTGTTGAACAAACAAGTGTTAAAATGTGAACTTTGACTGTTTTTATCTCACTTTTTTATTTTCATTTTCATTTTATTTTATTTAAATATTACAATGATTATTATTATTATTAAATTAAAATTAAAGCAACTGAGTGATTGGTCAGTGTGTTTGAATTTGTTCCATCACAACTTGTGGAGTTATAGAGCAGAATATGAACGGTGACACCTGAAACCTGTCAGTACAGTAACCTATGTGTGTTTAATTAGGACCTCCATTACTGATTCGATTAGTCTCCTCCTATAGACCATTGGCTCATATGAATAGAGGTATAGGATCTTAATGAATTTAAAGACTTATGATACAAAGGAAATAAATTCATCTAGCCAATTTCATTAATGATGATGATAATAATAATACATGTAAGTGTATATGTAAATATGCATGGCGTCAGCACCACGCATGCGCAGAGAACGGCTTCATATAAATAGCACATCTTGAATCTACGATAGGAAGAAATGCCCTCCATGTTGTCCTGTTCTCTTGAAACACGAAAGTAGATCTACTTTTAAGTAACCCTACATTCTGGGCGTGTTGGGGGTTACATGATTGATGATTACAGGCTGATGGTCATTGGGCTTTTTTTTTTTTTTTTTTGTCTGATGATCGCTAAATGGAGAAGTGATTCTTGAATTACTGTACTATTTGACTCGTTTCTCGAGTCTGCCAGTGAACTCATTTGTCCTCTTAGAGGTTTACTGACACTTCTGTGGTGTCTGTGTGTGGTGTGTTGGCACGCTCTGATGGAAAAAGCGTGCTTCCTCTCATGTCAGTTTCACTAATCCTATGCAGATCCCAAACAAATCACGATTTAGGAGCGTAAGCTGGAGAACACAGGGCAAGGCTAAAGAGAATCATTTCACTTTGTTCAAAACTCTGTAGCGTTATTCATCACGGTGAGTGTGTTTTGGCAGTTCATTCTCATTCCTGTGTCATTGATTGATTGGTCTGCAGTGCAAAGCGAAGAAGTTACACAATAAAGGCTAAGAAATTATTAAAATAATAATAATAATAATAATGAGAAGAACTGCACTCTCTGGGCTTACGAACCTAATCAATACCATAGCATGCCTAAATTTTGTATTAAAGTGAAACTCATCCATCTTCAAAACTTGTTCAATCACCGTACTTTATTTCTAAGACTTCTGAAACGTTATATTCCTTTTGAAATTGTAGCATGACTACGTTTTTCCTTTAGGGAAACTGTCATAAAGGTGATATTGCACAACTAATATATTCAACATTGCCACAAAATGTACTGTCAGATCCCAATATTCTCAAAATTATTTTCACTTTCCACCTCGCTCTTGGGTTTAGGCAGAGAAATCCCTAAAATGTCGCCAAGCTTGGAGATTAAAAGGCAGATAGAATAAATGTTTACAGGTTCGCATCACATCGCGTGAAAGATGGCAGAAATGTTACAGCTTTCTAGAGAGGCCGGGAACGGTTTTGGAAAGGGAGTCGTGGGAGGAGATTCATCTTCTCGTGTCTGTCTACCAGTGTGGATATTGGCCAAATGGGGAGGGCGTAGTTCCTGGCGATTTCTTGGACGGGTTCGTCGGAGAGGGGGTGGGGGGTTGGGGGGGCTTGAGGGGCAGAAAGCGATCTGAGAACTGATAGGTGGTCGAGTTGTGTTTGGCCGAGTGGAAACGCGCGAGCAAATCCAAGGACCTTTATCTCCTCTCTTTCTTTTTTCTTTTCTTTTTTTTTTTTTTTTTTTTTTTAGGATTATTGCCAGCACTGGGCAGAGAGATGAAGCTGGAACCGCGGCTGGATTCATGGTTTTAAACTTGTGGAGACTCGCGTTTCTCTAAAAATTCTGCATTGCGAAACCTTTAATATAACATCAGAAGTGAGTTACCCACGTGGCTTAGAGACCCTGGAGTGTTGGAGTCCAAAAAGAACTGCAAATATGACGACCGAGATTCCCCAGCAGCATTTGGATCCCTCTAATCCTGCGCGCTCCAGCCAAGCCGGGAGCGCGGCTCCGCTGAGCGCGCAGCCAGTGATGGAGAGCGGCAATAACGCAGCCAAGGGGAAAAAGGGAAACTCGGGTTTGAGGCGGCCAGAAAAGCCCCCCTACTCCTATATTGCTTTGATTGTGATGGCAATACAAAGCTCGCCGTCCAAAAGGCTCACTCTCAGCGAGATATACCAGTATCTGCAGGCGCGATTCCCTTTCTTCAGAGGAACATACCAGGGATGGAAAAATTCCGTTAGACATAACCTGTCCCTGAACGAATGCTTTATAAAGCTTCCCAAAGGACTGGGCAGACCTGGCAAGGGCCACTACTGGACAATCGACCCAGGCAGTGAGTTTATGTTCGAAGAAGGCTCTTTTCGTCGCCGACCACGGGGGTTCCGCAGGAAGTGCCAAGCTCTGAAGCCGGTGTACCGGATGGTGAACGGTATCGGATTTGGTGCGTCCATGCTCCCGCAGAATTTCGATTTCCAATCCCCCCCAGGCTCATTAGCATGTCATAACAGCTACAACTTGGACTTGATGGGTAGTTCTGTTCCAGGCGGGTTCGAAGGACTCGGAGGAAGCTATCACGTACCACATATGTCATCGAGCTCCGGCACATCTTACATGGCTGCGTGTCAGGCAGCCTCCAGTGCAGACTACTGTCCGGACAGCAGCAGCAGCTCCCTCCAGTCCTCCCCAGTCATGGACTGTCAGTCCCCGTATGCAAATGCAGCTTCGCACTGGAGCGCACCTGGAGCATCCTCATACATCAAACCGCAGTCTCTGGTGTCAAGCAGTCCCAACTCCTCCGCTGTGTCTAATTACTCCATGGATCAGGGTTATCTGCACCATAACGCACGAGATGCCTCTGACATTTCAGGTAGAGCCTCGCTTATATATATATGCAACAGTTATTTTAGTGATTTACCCTACAATTTATCCCAGGATTCCATCTAGCCCTGAAAAAGACTAACTGATTTCATCAAACACAAGTCACAAAACAGATATTTCTTGAGGGGATGATCACAGATCAGAAAATTTAAAAAAGCCTTAACATTTTTTTTAAGGTATCAGAAATATGTCTTACACAAAATCCAATTTTGAGGATAGAATATCAGATGTCCACTGAGCCAAAGTAAAAATAATATTAATAATAATAAAGAACACCAGAGTAAGTGATGGAGCATATTCAGAATATTTGAGGGAAAAAAGAAAAATAAATTGAGAAAACAAATAAAGAGTTTTTTTCTGTTGATCATGCAGTAAGACATTGTGTAGAAACATATACGTTATTGTGCCAGATAATTGTTTTCCTTTACATTTCCTATATTTTGCATGGTTCTGGCCTATTCAGAGTGCGTGAAAAGGAAAATCTCGTGATTTCGCGCAGCAAAGTTATTAAATGACAACAAAATAAAACTAAATATACCAGTAACCCTTTATGGTATTATATAGGTCATATAGGATTATGGATTTTGATAAATAACACCCCAATAATTCCCCCACAGTCTTTGAATGAATCCGTTAATTCTCTCTTACAGAGATATTTGATTTCCCTACTTATTTTCTATTGTATTTGTGGAAAATGTATGAAATTGGACGTTTTTCTGCCACCAGCTGAAAATCCAATATTTGATATCTTAAAGATGATCAGATCTAGTTCGGAAAGGTACGTTTTAAAACTACGTCATCGATGCTTAACGACATTTACCAGCTGAGTTTCTTTCTTTCTGTGTTTTCTTTTTTCTTAGAAAGTTGGGAAGTATAGGCCTTCAAGGATTTTTAACATATCACCAATGCTTTTGGTCAAGTTTGGATAAATTATTTGTAAGACAAAGGCAAAATATTTTAATCAAGCACAGAAATATGAGTTGCAGATCCTGGACTTTTTGTGAAGGGGTTCAATTAGTGGCACCCATCGTTTTGCTCTTAATATTTATGTAAACGTGCATTTTTAACCAAAGGGATGAATACTAAATTTCAAATGTCAAATATTTAACTTGAAAACAGCGCACCTACAGCTGAAGTGACGTTTTGTGACCTGTTTGTTTACAGTGGGACTGTCTCGATATTCCGGACACTCAGCTGCTCCTGTGCGGGACAGGAAGGACTTCGTTTTGAACCTTAACGGAATCTCTTCCTTCCATCCCAGCACCGGAAGATCTTACTACCCTCAGCCTCACCACCACCACCACCAGAGCGTTTATCCGGACGTGAAGCCATGTGTAATGTGACTAGAAGATACAAACACCTGACAGAACATTTTCCATCAGAAGTGAGTCCCCGGACGGAGGAAGTTTGACAAAAGATTGTTCCCATGAAGCAATGGCAAAGTTTGACATTAAAAGAAAAAAAAAAAAACTTCCTCAGATCATTTTTATTATCTCGTGGCGCTTCACTTTCTCCTTCTGAATCTGACTGTACTCACATGGAGGCTTTCTGAAAACACACGTAGAGGTACCTGAATAATTCATGCACTTCAGTTTGTTTTCTTGCAGTTGTTGCTTAGGTTTTGCATAAGCTGTCAAACCATTAAAGAGAATTTATTTTTCAACGATGATTTGTAAGTGTTAAATAAAGAATACACTTTGCTTTCCAAAATTTGAAGTATTTTCTTTAAACCAGCACACAATTATTATTCTAATTATTACATAATTCATAACCTCTTTCATTAAATATACAAGAGATTTCTAAACAATGGAGTTTGGGGGAGATTTCAATCACTCCCGTTATTTCCCTTTATATGGGCTCCTAAAAAAGTTGGATTTAAATGGTCAATTGGAAGAAAAAGAAAAAAAAAGAAAAAGTATCATGCAGCCTGTAATTTAGATATGACGTATTCATCAGACATTGTCGCGTCAGTGAGCATAATCTGGGAAGTGTTACAACACTTAGATGTAGCAGATGTCATTTTCACTCGTTCCGAAGCTGACTAACTTCTTTTTGCTATGAAAAAAAAGAAAAAAACAAATGGTTTATTCCACTTAGACGCTGTGTTTTTAGTTCAGTCTACATGTCAGCTGATTGAGACTTCTTCGTCCATTCCGTGGATCACAGTTCTGCCTCAGATCGCCCTCGGTACTGTTGGTTTGGTTTTACTGCCATCTAGTGGTAACTCGAAGTTATAGCAGGCAAAACAGAACCCATGGTCGTTTACATGGTTGTTGGTAGAAAACAAAATGCAGACAAGCCCGCTGCACTGTTATGAAAGTCTGGGATACAGACAAGCGGAAGGTTTTCCGTTAAATGTAAATATCCACATCTGCGATAACAGACATAAACAGTGATGACACTGTCGCGAATTTTAATTATTTCTCTCATTTGGGCTCCTATTTGCTCTCTACAAAACTTAAAACCAAACCTTAATTTGAAAAACCTTTCGTTCAGTCACGTCCATAAGAACCCATTATAGTTGGCTGGAGATTATTATTTTTCTTACATGGTGCATGAGGTTAGTTCGGAGATATTACAGGTATAGAGTAATATATTCCACAAATCCACAAATATCAATCTCAGCTGCATTTGGATATTCTTTCAACCTCTTTCTTTTCTTTTCCTGAAGGATGAAGTCGCGCGCGTCCGTTCACTGTGATTATGAGTCTGCTGTCCATGGTGCTGAAAATTATTACGAGCACATTTTAGGTGATTTATGCGGTCTTATTCCAAATGAGCAAATCCAAGTAGCAGTTTGATTGAAACGTCGCATTAACTCAATGAACAGGCAAGAGTTGTGCTGCATTCAATATGTTCCAAAAGACCACAGTTGTTTCACAAATCAGGTTTACCAGCTGTTTGAACTATTGTCTCTACAAATGTCATCGCGACTGTGTGCGTACTTGGTTTATGGGAACACTCGATGTCACGTTTGTTCAGTCTGTCAAGACAGTTCATCCCTCATTCCAACAGCATTACCTCGAATAATAAATGAGACTTTTTTTTTTACAGGTGACTTTTTACAGGTTATGTTTTTACAGGTGATATCAACCATCAGGGCTACCCGCCACTCACAGCTTGTAAATTAGCCATTTTTCAAGATAGTTTGGATCTCAAAAGATTGTCCCCATGAAGCAATGGCAAAAATAGACGTTAAAAACAAACAAACGAACAAAAACTTTCTCAAATAATGTTTATTATGTGGGAACTCGTGGCGCTTCGCATTCTCCTTCCGAGACTCACAAGGGATAATAGGCTTTCTGAAACACACGCTTCCTGAATCAATTCATGCACTTAAGTTTGTTTTCTTCCAATTGTTGCTGAGTTTTTGCATAAACTGTCAACCATTAAAGAGTTTTTTTTATTTTTCAAGGAGGATTTGTAAGTGTTTATTAAAGAATACATTTTGCTTTCCAAAATTCGAAAAAAAGTATTTTCTCTGTATCTCACTTTTTTTTTTTAGTGGTCAGCACTGTTGCCTCACAGCAAGAAGGTTCTTGGTTCAAACCTCAGCATGAGGCCTTTCCGTGTGGAGTTTGCATGTTCTTCCCGTGCTTGTGTGGGTTTCCTCTGGTACTCCAGCTTCCTCCTGCAGTCCAAAGACATGCATGTTAGGTTGACTGGTGGCTCTAAATTGCCCGAAGGAGTGATTGTGAGAGTGCAGTATATGTATATATACACACATATATATATATATATATATATATATATATATATATATATATATATATATATATATATATATATATATAATATTTGCGGTTCAAAAGTCGCTCAGGACGCTTTTACAAAATAAAGGAAGGAAAGGAAGAATAAGAACATCCCGATTAACTTTCATTTGACGCAGATTGTGAGCTCGTGTGATACAATAAAGCTTATGTTTATCTTATGTTCACTGTTACATGTGGGTGAATGTGGCTTTGAGTAGTCAACAAACTAGAAAAGATAGAAAAATTGAGTCTATTAAAATAAGTGGGGCATAAAACCTGAAAGAACCACAAAGTTAAAAACGTGCTATGCTCATAAATGCGGACCATTTTCATTTTTTTTTTAATGGTTTCATAAAACAAATGAAAATTGTCTGAGATACTTTTGTAAATTTTTAGTGATAGAGTTCATTGTTAATCCTAATTTTGCATATAGGATTTATTTATTTTTCTTTTTTCCTATATTTCGTTTGGCATTTAGTTGTTATAGATAGATAGATAGATAGATAGATAGATAGATAGATAGATAGATAGATAGATAGATAGATAGATAGATAGATAGATAGATAGATAGATAGATAGATAGATAGATAGATAGATAGATAGATAGATAGATAGATAGATAGATATATAGATAGGGCTTCAGCTTTAAAATAAAGTTACAGAAACGTATCCAAGGAGAAGCATTTTTTATTTTTTGTGTGCGATGCAAACTGTATTTTAAAACAAATCCTATTACAGTTTAACTGTAGAAAAGATTATTTGGAAGTGTAAACTAAAAAAGATCCACAGAAGGATGACATAAGGTAGTAAGTCTACTCAGTCATTTAATATTTTGCCGTTTCTGTCCTTTTGATCTGGTTTAATTTTCTGAAAAAAAAAAAAAAAAAAGAAAAAAAACGAAAAGGAAAAAATCTTGTGCATCATTGAGGACAAAGGAGGCATTTGTGCCATTTATGCATGGAATACATGATTTGTTTAATCTGCCTCCTTATAGTTGTTGGTAGAAAATAAGAGCATTTTGTCTTTTTGACATTGGCTACTTTTTTTAACATGTTAAATTTTTTTGAATATCAACTTTTAAAGAAAAACACGGCAAAAAAAAAAATACTTGTAATATCTTTTATCACAGTGTATATCTGTCATCTGAGGACAGATTCCCATCTGGTGTCACTATTTGAAATGATTAAATGACACAGCTCTCTGTATATTTCATAAATACAGACACATACATTTCTCCATATTTCATGGCACGTGAATCTCGTCTCCTTTGATCTGGCAGTTCAAGGCTGCAATACCAACATGGATCGTGAGGTGGCAGCACCCTCTAATAAATGTTCTGCAACTTTCATTCCGCCGCAGTGGAGCTCATTCAATATCAGTATGTAATCTATATTATTACATTGTAGATCAGTATCTAATCAAATGCATATTAAAAGTTAAATTAAAAAGTTAATAAAGTATAGTTAAGAATAAATAAATACTTTTGAGGACAAATACGGCCAGAGAAAGTTAAGGCATTATGTTTTTTTAACCATTTGACTGTAAATTGTCATCAAATGAAAGATATTTATAATTCTATATATTTGATGATGAGGAAGAATTTTAAAGATATTCTAGAAATATTCTGCAATGCAACAATTTGAGAGGAACGTGTATATTTCCTGATCAAACGCTGGACCAAATTATCTACCTGCTTTGTTCGCCAGAGGGAGCCAGATTCATAATTATGATGATAAACTTTGCATCACCTTAAATCGCCTTCAATGCAACTTAAATATGCCAGGGTTGTTAAATTTGATTTTATTTAGTCAGTTTTTATGTTATTATAACTTAATCATCATATCGTCTTATTTGGTAATAATATAATGACGTCAGCGTCTTGGTTTCAGGCCTACACAGCCAGTTTATGTTAATATTTCCCTTTAGTGGTTATTTGCTGTGATGTCGGCCATTTGATTTTAAAGAAACGTTTAAAAATATAATTTCAACAAACAATCAAATGAGTAGACTATAAAATTAACATAAAATGACTTTAATTATTGTCGAATTTTGAAATAAATTCCATTCAATCCCGGGTGAGCCACAGTAGAATATTGGTTTGATTTCATAAATATATCGTAATTATTTAAGATTTAAACGGTTAAGAGAACAGTCATCATGTGAAAAGTACGCGTTGTTTAGTGGATTAATTTGAACAGGACTGTGCTTTTCACAGTGTTTCAGCTCTGAATACTTGAAATAATGAAGAGTTAAGGAGGACTGGGTGGCCGGTTCGTGGTATTAAGTAAAAAGGCCCGTCGTGAATTGTGTCAACAGCCGAAGGCGGTGGAAAAAGTTCATGCCCAGGTCCATGTAAGGAGAAACCGTGGCGCTGCAGGCCGCTGCACGGACGTGTAATTAAAACGACCTGCGGAGGATTGAAGCGATACTCGGACTGTAACTTTGTCTCACAATGATCATTAACGATTTCATGCGTCGTCGCCTCCGACAGCAGAACCACAGAGGCGCCCGGTGCCGATTTCTTCATCTCTTATATATATATTTTTTTTTAACGTCCAGGCCCAAGCATTGTTTAGTGCAATTTCGTGGACTTCTACATAAAAAAAAATAGCCTCGGATACTGTTAAATTAATTATAAAATTGATATACCAATTAATTCTGTAGAAATAATAATAATCAAAATATCCTGCAATAGCTGAGGGTCCAGTCTTGTTTATTTCATTTCATATGGGCCTTAAACTCTAAAACTTTGACGCCTGAAGGGTGTCCCAGTCCCCAGTCCCGTTTGGTCCCGCGTATGTGTTTAAATGTTTTTTTTTTTTTGTTTGTTTTTTTAATAAACCCGCGAATCCTTCGTTTCTTTCAGCCCAAAGTGTTTTTAATTTATCTTTTTTTTTTTTTTTTTTAAATTCCCGTTGTAATGAACTCACAGTCAACTTTCTACTGCAAATAACCCGAACCTCTTTCCCGCTTTGATCTCACCCCTGATCCGCTGCTGGTGTTGATTTTTTTTTTTTTTTAACTACACCTTGGACGTGTTAAAATTCACGTAAACCGCACCATTTGGTTCACACGGTGTTTGTTTCTTTTTTCTGATTAAAACGAAATACTTTAATTTCACCTTTTTGATTAGAAATATCATAAAATATATTGCAAAAATAAATGCAGAACGTGCATCAATTCAAAGTGTTAATACATGATTTTAATACGGTTGTACTCAGCTGAATGGGAGTGAGTCAGTAAAGTTAAAAAGACTCGCATCTGTGTGTTTTGTCCCTTAAATCCTCTACATGTCTGATGGAGGATGAATACACATTCACGAGCTGACTGCGTGTAAGTTGCTCCGTCACGTCTGAAGCTTTGGCAGGAGCGGGCTGGGAGTTACCAACACCTCCTCTACTTTTACTTAAAGCCCCGAGTGTGGCCAGCAGCTCTCCGCTCTCTGCGCGCGGCCTCTCGTCCCATTGGACGACCTGTGCACTTTCGTGGGCGGGGCTTCCCCAGCAGCAAAAAAGGAGGAAAGAATTTAACTGCGCACAAGTTCTGTGTGCTGACGGATGTCCAAAGTCCAGAACTTTTTCGGCGTGCCGTTTCTTATTCTCTCAATGATGGGGACAGCTTGAACGCGGCAGACAGACAGCAACTACGGGGAAGACTTTTTATTTTTTTCCTCTCCCCCTTCTTTTTTCCTCTTTGAATTAAAGCGAGGAGCTGTGAATTGCGCAGCCAAGCCTCCAGAGGAGGGAGAAGTGGAGCTCGCTCTCTGCGTATTTTTGGAGCTTTGTTTTCACCCGGATCGAAGTGAAGACATGCAGGCTCGCTACTCCGTGTCCAGCCCCAACTCCCTGGGCGTCGTGCCGTACATCAGCAGCGACCCGAGCTACTACCGGGCCGCGGCCGGCGGAGGATACACGGGAATGCCAGCACCTATGAACATGTACTCGCACGCGGCGCATGAGCAGTACCCTGCCAGCATGGCCCGGGCGTACGGACCCTACACCCCTCAACCTCAGCCCAAGGATATGGTCAAACCCCCCTACAGTTACATCGCGCTCATCACCATGGCTATCCAGAACTCACCTGACAAGAAGGTGACCCTGAATGGGATTTACCAGTTTATCATGGAGAGGTTTCCATTTTACCGAGACAACAAGCAAGGCTGGCAGAACAGCATCAGGCACAACCTGTCTCTCAATGAGTGTTTTGTCAAAGTGCCCCGCGACGATAAGAAGCCCGGCAAGGGCAGCTACTGGACCTTGGACCCGGACTCTTATAACATGTTCGAGAACGGGAGCTTCCTGAGGAGGAGGCGGCGGTTCAAGAAGAAGGACGCGCTGAAGGAGAAAGAAGAGCGGCTGCAGAAAGACCAGCCGCCGCGGCAGCAGGGCCGGGACCAGGAGCAGCCCGTGCAGGGCTCCCAGCCCGTCAGGATCCAGGATATTAAGACCGAGAACGGGACGGTCACGCCGCCGAGGCCAACTCGCCCTCTCTGAGCACCGTTCCCAAGATCGAGAGCCCGGACAGCAGCAGCAGCATGTCCAGCGGGAGCCCCCACAGCATCCCGTCCAGCAGGTCCATAGGCATGGACGGCTCAGAGCACCACCAGCACCACGCTCAGGCCTCGACGCAAGGCTTCAGCGTGGACAACATCATGACTTCACTCCGGGGGTCTCCACAAGGGGCCACAGAGCTCACCTCGGGTCTCACCGCCTCCTCCAGGACAGGTATAACCCCATCTTTGTCCTTAAACTATTCACCGAACCAGACGTCTGTCTATAGCTCGCCCTGTAACCAAAGCTCCATCTCCACTACCTCCAACGCGACCTACCATTGTAACATGCAAGCCATGAGCCTTTACGCCGGGGACAGGTCGGGCCACCTGGCGCCGAGCACCACCGTGGACGAAACGTTGCCAGATTACTCAGTCACGACCACCTCATCCTCCCTGACCCACGCGAATCTAAATTCCGGGCAGGAGGCCCACCACCCCCACCAGGGGAGGCTGGCCTCGTGGTACCTCAACCAGGCCGGAGACCTGAGCCACCTGGGCGCGAGTTACCCGGCCCAGCAGCAGAACTTCCACTCGGTCCGAGAGATGTTTGAATCCCAGAGAATTGGCTTGAATAACTCCCCCGTGAATGGGAATAACAGCTGTCAGATGTCATTCCCCCCGAGCCAATCCATCTATCGCACTTCGGGAGCTTTCGTTTATGACTGCAGCAAGTTCTGACCAAAAAAAAAAAAAAAAAAAAAAAGAAAAATCAAAAGCCCAATCTTACCCCCCCCCCCCCCCCCCCCCCCCCCCTTCCCTGTTTGAACTCTAACATTAAAATCCATCCTTTTACTCCTCCTACCTGTCTAGACCATATGGACTAATATGAGACAAAAAAGAAAAAAAAGAAAAAAAAAACAAGGACAGAAAAGACTTGATCTTGGTTTTTCTAAAGAACAGTGTTACTACAAATAACACGTAAGTCTCTTTTTTTTTTTTTGCTTTTGTGACTTTATGTGATATGCTAAAGATGTGTCACTTTTTTTCTTGAACGTGTAAATTGCATATAGTAATTTATTTTTTAAAACTGTAGCCGGATATTATGGACCAAACACCCCCAAAGTGTTTCTAAATTTGAATTGCCTTAATTGTCCTAAAATTGTTCCATTAACAAAGCAGGAAAAAAAAAAAAAAGAAGAAGAGAACGTGTATATCGCCGTACTATTTTAAAGATTCTTCATTTGTTGAAAAGTATTCTGAAGGATTTGTTTGTTTGTTTAATAAATTGTCATTTTATGTCAGTTAAAGTTACGCCTCATTTCTTGGAGACTTCAATAACAGGTTAGTTGTGCTTTTACACCCAGTCTGGTCCACATTAGGCTTCTGTGAAGGATATTTATTTCTCTAAAGACGCGTGAGTTTATCAAAAAGAATTCATTCCACACCTTCCAAATAAATAAATAAAATAAAATAAAATAAAGAACAAAAAACCGTATGAGATAGATAAATGTATATCAATTTTCTGCGAATAATTAAACGTATTTTCTCTCTGAAATAATAATAATAATAGTCAGATCTTAGGGCGTGTGCGCCCGTCAAGAGGTACCGATTAATCGCGATAATCTGTAAATAAATCTGTTTTCGATGGTTTATCACACATCATCACTGATTTCTTTCTTTCTTTTTTTTTTTTTTTTTTTTAAATCAAGCTGACCCTGAGCCACGGAGCTGAGAAACAGCCTCCGCATACAGCTCAGCTTTGTTTTGGACTGCGTCGTGTGTTTACTGGCGCACACTCGTGCGTACTTCACATCATACCACACGTGCCAAAGATATCCCGTTGTCACTTGAGTTTTGATGTTCCTGTCTGGTGATGCTGACAGAGCTGGAGACAATATGGCCGTCATGTTTTATTATGTAGGAGATTTATTTATTTACAAAAAAAAAGAAAAGCTATTGTGGACATTGAACTGCAAGCTCATTAACTCACAAACTGAGCTTTTATTGTTATCCCAGTTGACTTTTTTTTTTAACTAATCTGTTTTGTAGACATTGAGATTTATATATATTTTTACTGCTTTCCCTCAGATGATAATAATTCACGATTTTCGAATCTCTTAAAAGGCAAATCATGAGTAACTTCGGAAAAACAGTATTGACGTCAATTCACTGAAGGATTCAAATATTTATTCAGCTCAGAGAGAATAGCTTATTCGTCACTTATATATGCCAAGTCTGCACTTCAAAAAAGAAAAAAAATAATAAAAGGAAACAGATTTATACGTATGGGCTAAAGAAATGTAAATAAAACAAACAAAACAAAAACAAAAAAACATATATAAAACTGTTTATAATAGATTATAGAAGTAGCAACACTTGCAGTCCAAACAGATGACATGCATGGAAATGTTAGCTGTTCAGAAATAAAATTGTTTACTCCTTGGTGCCTACATAAGTAATAACATTTGATTTGCACATATTTATTTCAAACTTTGCACCCTCCTTTTGACGTGGAAATTGAATAAGTCACTAAAGTTTTAGACACTATTTTTTTTTTCCAAAAATGTTTCCTGTCAGACAGAGAGGCTGCAGTGGCAGCAGTTTCCCCAGACAGTAACAGAAACACAGAAACTAACCGCCTGCGATGTAACAGCCTCTTGTAAAACAGTGTTTTTAAAACGCTTTTTTAATGGACCTTAAACCAGACAGCAGTATGAGAAGAAAATGCCCTTTATATTGATGCCCAGCATGTTTATTTTGTCCACTATAGCCAAACGACCCCTTAAAGCTAATTTGTATGTAAAAAATAAAATAAAATCCAAAACGTCAGTGCAGTGGGTTACCAAATCCATCTTTTGCGCGTCTTCCAGCTCTCCGCTGCTGCACAATCAGACCCATAAAAGTCATTAGATACTTTCCGAAGTGTAGGCCTAATAAACAAACGTCGTGTTAGTCAAAAGATTAATGGCGCTCTCACAGAATGGACCAGGTCAGGAAGGAATAAAATTCAATCAGAGAGCTGGAATCGTTTTTCATGAGACGGAAAAGGCAGAGAGGCAGACGGGGGTCAATGAGGAGGATGTCGGCCGCCAGAGCTCCATCAACAATAAAACAGCAGCACAAAACACAAACAAAGACAAGGAGAGGAGGACCATGAGAGTAGGTACCGCTTTCATTTCTCAAAGCTGTAAATCTGCTCAGGAGAATATTCTGATCCACGTGTGGTGACTTAAAATAAAAAAAACGGGTACTTTTGGTTCTGAACTGATAATGTAATTAGCGGTGGGCCGACAGCTTCCTCCGCGAGGTCCAGAGGGTTGCCACAACAAAATAAAAGACAAATTTAATTTCACTTTCATTTCCCTTTTCGGATTAGAGGTAAGAATGAATGATGCTTGGTTCCTTGTTTGTGCTCGGAGCGACGTCCCCACGTACAGTAGAGGTGATTATGTCTCGCTGCAAAACATACTAATCAGATGTTGCTCGAGGCGAAGCCTAATTAAATGGGAGCAAACGTCTTTTCAGGGCCTGGTGAGGCGCAGACATTTGGGGACCACCGTTTGAGCCTGACTCTGCGTCTCCCCGAAACGTTCCGCTACATTCCTGAAAATGCGCAACTTCCCTCACTGTTTTGGGTCAAATGGCAAAGACAAAAGACGCTGTTCCGGCCCTGTCTCTCACATGCAACGAATCAGGACTGCGTTTTAATTGCAATTAAAAAGGAAAAATGTCTGTAGAAGCGGAATCACTGGGTTCTTAGAGCCACATGGTTTGGCTTGGCACGGTTTTATCAAGAGGAGTGGCCTTTTAGCCGTTTAGGCGAGACTTGGGCCTATTTATGGGAAAGGTTAACTATCAAACACACACACACACACACACACACACACACATATATATATATATATATATATGAATCTGAATCACGCAATCTCAAGATTTCATTTTTTTTTTAAACTTGGTTTAAAAAAGTTACTAAAATTGCATAAAGAACGCAGTAATTAAGCGCGTGATTCCCGTGAGGACGGATCACAGGGACTCACAAACACAAGCTAGAGTTAAATCCATGTTGTTTTAACGCTCCACACTGTAAATGCAATTTACATCTGAACTTTGGATCACTTATGGATCACTGTCAGATTCATATAGAACAACTTATTAATAATACACAATCCGTTCCGTCTTTTCATATTAACAGGTTTCGTTTTATTTTCCATTTTCGTTTATCAATGTATTTATTTATTTATTTATTGCATTCCTAAACCACTCTCTATAATATGTCCAGTGTTTCAGTCATGGGTGTGACCGCATTTTTCAATTACCATATTAGCAACATCAGCTCTCCTCCCAGGAAGGAGCCTGAATGCGCATTTGTGATGCGTAACTTCGGATACGCGTGTTGAAGTCATTCCATGTTCCCTTAAGTTTACAGGGGGAGAAAGAGAGTATAAATGAACTGAAAGCTCAGCGAGCCCCTGCAGACTGCGTGCACCTGTATGGCTGAGTGACCGCAGCTCAGCTCAGGATGGAAAATACTGGGTTTTAGCTCTCGGGCCGCTCCAAGCAGCATCTGTTTCTAATTAGGAGCTCATAGACGCGAGCTCTGTCTGCTTTGCTGCGGCCAAACGAATGAAAGGTTGGAGGTCCAACACTTGCCTCTCAGAGGGAAAAATAACCACCGCATGCAGCCTCTTCTCCTGCACGTCTCATTTTTAAAGATAAATGATAAATTTCGAGAAAGGGGATTCACTCGGCCGCATGGGAACGCGCAGACGCGCAGAGCGCTGATGCGTAAAGCTGAGTTTCTGAACTGATCCCGAAACCGGGCAGCATCTTTGATTAAAAGAGGGGGAAGAAGAAGAGGAGAAATAGTCGTGCAGACCTCGGGGATGGAGGGACAATGGGGTACTGTGAGTTTGAACTAGGCGGAAACGGCCGACCTGCAAATAACCCCGCAGCCTTGGCGAGATACCTCAGAAACGAACAGAGTTGCCTTCAGGTTGCACAAAACCTGCTTTTTTCTGCGGCTCGGGCTCGTGGTTTCTAATTATAGGAGATATCACACCCGAACCGCGCACGTGAATGTTCAGATTATAGTTTTTACTTACCCAACAGCAGTTCATCGTCAGATGTAACTCATTTTCATAAATACATCATGAAGCATCCACAGTCGGTGACAACCCTCTATTTAAATTAAAGCACTTAAAAATCTCCTTTCCGTGGCAGGTGTGGGTAGTAAAACTAGGTTCCTGTGTTTTATGTTCGTTAATTTATCCGTTACTTTCTTTACAGCGGGGCAGGTATGTCGGGAAATGTGTGCTGTCTGTTGAGAAAATGTGGACATTCCGATGGTGATTTATAATTGTGCTTATTCAGTGCGCGAGGCAGATGCAGTTTTCAGCTCAGATTGAAATTTAAATACAATTAATAAGCTCAATCGATAAAAAAAATCGCATGAAACAAATCAATTATGGAAAAAAACAAACAAACACACAATGCTGCTCAAGTGTTTTTCGCTGTTAATTACTTTGAAAAATGTTCATCCTGCTCCATAAAATAAGGCCCCTTATGCAGTACAGCCCAACTGCACTGGGATAATGAGAATGTATAAGTACACCTGAATGCATAAACAGCAGCAGATACCAGTCCAAACGGTCTGGGAAGAGCAAATGCAGTTTGAGTGCTGCTGCAGAGGAGTATAAGCTGAACAAACTTGAACCCCGTGTCACTTCAAAGCTGTCCAGCTACTGCTATTTGAGCCACAGTAGCAGTTGTCTGTGTCTTTCGCGGGTCTCATCTCATTTATAGTGCAGGGCGGTGAAAACACTAGACTTCTTAGAAACTGGTGTAAGACCACGACAAACTCGATCTCTTCATATATTGAACTAAAACACCAGCATTAAAGTGATTGTCCACCCCAGTCATATTCTGATACAAAAGTATAAAGAAGGGAGAGAAAGGGAGGAGACGAAAGGAGGAGAAGAAGAGAGAGAGAGAGAGAGAGAGAGAGAGAGAGAGAGAGAGAGAGATATAGAGAGAGAGAGAGAGAGAGATAGAGATATAGAGATATAGAGATATATATATATATATATATATATATATATATATATATATATATATATATATATATATATATATATATATATATATATATATATATATATATATATATATATATATATATATATATATATATATATATATATGGGTGTGTGTGTGTAAAAAATAAATAAACAGGTTCATTAGCATAGGATGAAAATACATTAATTGTAGAAGCGGAAGTTTATGCAAACATACTAATATATGACTGTTGTGACCAGACTTCCCCCCTGATCCTCTTATCTTTTAAAGCCAGCGAGGAAGGCTGGTGTCATCTGGACCAAAAGAAAAGGAGACAATGCTGGAAGTGACCCCTCTCACCTCCTGAGACCTATAAAGTCCCTCGCTTTAAAGGAGCAAAGACTATGTTGCACCAGTCAGGGGGACAAATTAGGCTGCAAGGTAGAAGCCACCATTCCTTCAAATAGAAAAAAGAGAAAAATCTTAGTGGCAAACAAAGTTGAAATTTTATTTTTTACAGGAGATCGGTGTGTGTGTGTGTGTGTGTGCACGTCTGGCAAGGAGGCCACATAAAGTCCCAAAAGTTACAATTGGTAATTAATTCTTGGCAGAGACTGTGTACTGTTCTCCTTTGTGTATTTAGTGATTATAAAAAGAATGTTTCAGGATTGCCTTTTAATGCATTGACATAAAAGTTGCCTGCTGCAAAGCGCCTCTCGAATTATCGTGCAGAATGTCCACACTTGCAGAAGAAACTCCGGGATCACAAAGAAGCCAATGCTGACAACAGTTTTCTGCTCAACTAATCCAATGCAGAGTCAATTTATTCAACACAGACTTTTCTGCTGATCAAATCAGAGATTAAAAAAAAAATCCAATATCCAAAATACATGGTGGTCTGCAGGAGATGACTTTATCTGATTAAAACAAATGTTGATAATCCAGAGCGACTATCGTTCATTAGTGTCAACAATAACACATGGATTTAAGGAGAACACAGTGCATTTTTTCCCTTCTTCTCATCAGTCTTTCCTTCCTTTACAGTACTGCTGACAGACTGGGTGAGCTATGTTAAGTTAAATGAGGTTTGGGGGGGGTGATCAGAAGAGTTTCAGATGGTTAACTTACCTTACTGCAACATCCACAGTCAATTTCTGTCACGCTCATGTCAGTGAATATCATTACTGCTATAACAATTAAACATAATTCTAAGCCCGAAAAATATGCTATTAATAATTATTTATTGATTTTATTTATACTCTGCCACTGAAAGACTAAGAATCTGCCTTTGCTTTTAGTTTTGCTTTAAGTGACAGCCCTGCTCTCGTGATCGCTGCTCCCTGTTTTCCCCAGACTGAGATCATTTGCTGCAGCCAGAATAGCAGGAAGCAGAGATTTACCTGCAGCCCCTCCCGACCAACACGGCCCCCCGGTCCCCCCCGGCCCCCTTTTCCACACATGCAACGCGCTGCAGTGGAGAATTACTATGCAGAAAAAGGTGTGAGGTGAAACACAGGCAAGGAAAAACAAACTGAATAAAAGAAAAACACTGACCTCAGCCTCAACTGTGGCACATTTTCACAGTTTCTGAGGGCTTTCAGTTTATTTAAAACAGAACTGCAAATGGTGCAGCACATGATCCCCACATAGAACCTATTGGCAGCATTAATCCTGACAAGGCATGCATTCTGTGACCTGAAAAAGCATTAACATGTAATAAAAGACAGACAAATGAGTGGAATATGAAACATCCTGCGTATGAAAAACATGGTAGAGATCTTTAAGGAGATCCAGAGTGTATCGCAGATGTCAGCTGTCTGAGCTTGTGTCAACGCACCAAGTGCCCTCTGACCTCTGAGGAGGAAAACCTTTCCTCTCAACGCGCTTTTCAGCAGCCAGTTGTTTACTCTTTAGCTAGTTAACTAATTTTCTTTAAGTCATCCTTTCCCTCTTTTCATGCTTGGCTGCATTGTAAAGAAAATTTAAAAGGCAAACACAGAGGTGAAGAAAAGAAGGTATGGGAATCTAGAAAGAACACAAAAAAAAGGGAAATTCTATCTGCGGACCTCGAGAGAGAGGAGCTGTAAAGGAAAACGCCAGAGAGCTCTCGCTGTAACGCTCAGAAACTGAACAAGACTCCACCATTCTGAGCTTATCTGATGCCGGGCTAAATTCATAACATTATCTGTGGCTCTCCGTGAACGTCTGTGAGGTGTGCGGGCGTGAGACTGTCTCACGTGCAGCGTGGAGCGGCCAGATGGTGTTTGTGTGTGATGGCGAGCAGCAGCGATACAGCAGTGGTTCCTTTCACAGATCAGCACTCATATCTCTGTTCCATCTCCAGGCTCTCCGCTCATATAAACATCCCCAGTCCACGGGCCTCTGAAGTCTCTGCCTTTGTGTTTACAGTGAGAAGTCAGGCAAATACGTGAACTTTAGGACAAAGAGAACAAGGATGAACAATAGACGGAGAGGCTAACTGCTTGAATCAGTTCCAGAGAAACATTATACTTGTGCTCTCATACGTGTACTTTTTTTTTTTTTCATGATGTAGCATTTATGAATTCAGAAAATTAAAGAGGACACTGTTGAATTTCCTTTTTTTTTTTTTTTTTTTTTTTTTACAAAACATCAAAATAAATCTAGTTAATCTCCTTCTATTGCAATTTTTTTATTGCAACAATTATTATTATTTTTTTTTTTTAACGTTTGAATCATTTATTTGCCACTGGCCACAATCCAGAGAAAGTTTTCTACACGCACACTTTTGTCTGCAAACTATACTCTACAAGCTGTAGGAAACATGTTCAATCACTCAGATTTAGCGTAGATATGAGCTGACCCCGAGAAAAAAAAAAAAAAAAAAAAAAAAAAAGAAAGTCATGTATCAAAGCTCAAACCCTGTGTGGCAACTAAGACGAACAACTACACATGCACACACATGTTTACACACCATTCTGCCAGATGAGTAAACCATCTTTGCAATGAAGCAAATGAGATGTAGCATTCACTTTTCAAAATGGAGCTTTGTCTGAAAATAATCTTGGTAAAAAATAATCATGCACGCTTCCAATCAAACCCAAGCCCCTCGCAATGCTGCGACTCCAACATCAAAGCGCACTCAGAGCAATTGTCTCCCCCTGCTCCTTTTAAATTGCCCGTTTTTCAACTTTGGAAAGAAGAAAAATCCCCTGCACATCAAAGAGGGAGACAGAGAAAGTAATTTAGTCTTATCTTAATTGAGCTGTAATTTTAATAATGATCTTACACATTGGGACCGAGGAGAAGAGGAGGAGCTGCAGAACAGGAGGCCGGTTCCCCCCGTGCTCCACTGCTCTACTATGGTTGTCTAATCTCAGTTCCAGACATGTCATTGGCCGGTGATTTATGATGACCTAATGTTTTGTTTACTTCATGCTCATAACAGGCAGGCAGATTGCATAGGGCACTCGGCATGGTGAAACATGAAAGAGCTCAGGGCTGCTTGCAGGACTGCAATCCCCAGCAGTTCATAGAAATAAACAACTCAATGCCTCAGCCACCTGGCACAGCACCTCCTTCCAGCTTGAGGGCCGGGGCTTCTGGCCACTCAGGAGCTTACAAAAGTCAAAGGCTCTGTGTGTCATCGATTGTCATGACGCCATCATCAGTCTGCACTGTGGAGGTTATTCACTTGATTTAAAAACCACACACACACGGAAAACAACAACAACAACAACAACAACAAAACTAGGAAAAAAAACTGTCATGCACTTCTCAAACATATGGGATCTTTTATAAGCCAGTCCACTTTTAGAAGTCCAAGATTCAGCTTTTGTTGCTGCTTTTCTGGTATTTAGTTCAGCAGCTGAGAGGAATTCAAACAGTAGATGGTGCACAGAGGAAGTGCTGTTGCCATTACGGAAAACATACACAATGGGAACTTCATGTGTGTGAGTTGCATGTTATGATGATGTGAATGCATCAGAGCTGTTTTTCTTTCTTTTTTTTTGATCAAGGAGAATACTGTCAATTACAAAATTCGCTTATGTTCTTTTTTTCACTTGAAAAAAATGCCCTGATTCTGCATTTCTGTTCTGGATAAGATGACTGAAGTTTCTTTTCTCTGAAAGTAAAAAAGAGAAATGCTTTTAAGCTGGGACATTTTAGCGGACAGTAAGGCCAGAGAGACAGGGGCCGCGCCGCCACCTGCTATGCACGGGTTTCACCTTTCTGATGCGGGCAGTAAAAAGCCGACGGTTTCACATGTTTTTCTTTCAGCTACAGGAATTGATGGCTCTCTGCAAAGAGCTTTGAATAGAGCCTCTTACATTAATTTGTGTCAGCTGATAAACACAGTGGCTTTTCATTCAAGACTGAACACATTATTCAAATATACTTTTTGTTTATGTAGGATAATAAACAATGCATTCTGTGGTCTAATCTAAGTTATGAACAGTCCACATAACAAGACTCAGATATGCTCAGCCATTTGGTCTCGTGCTGACTAACTGCCATGCTTGAGCTGATCTAAAAGGTCTCTGAGGTTGCCCATTACATGGCATGTTTTACATTGTTTTATTTGGATATCCCTGGAGTGAAAATAATATATACAGTGGTTAGAGTAAAATTAAGAGTAAAGTTAATTTGGGTAGCTCATAGTGTCAGTGTATACTTCAAAGCAGTCACAACTGGTGGCTGATGCAGAGTATGGAGCATGTCATTGTTAACTAAAATAAGAATGAATAAGAAGTCTGGGGTTATGCTTTCATGGAATAAACCATAACATTGAGATTTCTGGTGAATTCTAAGGAAATAACTTGATTACAGAGGTGTGAAGTGATAACATTGTCTGCAGTGCAACACTGCTGAGTCACCTGATAACATAAAGTATCCAAAAATGAAAAAAAAAAAAGATTTATGTATACTTTACTATACTTTCTTCCAATCCATTTTTCTACAGAGGAAAATACTGAACACGTTGAAACCTTAAGTTAATAGCTGCTTTTTGAATGTATGATTTTTACGCATAAATGAATGAAACTTTTTAAATATTCTGCAATTCTGATTTTATGAGCTACAATTAATTTTTTTGATTTAACCTTGATCATTTTTTAAAGTTTTTTTTTTTTCAATCTAAAAATACCTAAATTTCATAGATTGCAGTAGGGGATCATTTGGAGCCACTTCTGTCAATACCCAGTTTCAACAGAGTTTATGTTTCATCAGGGTCAGGGGGCCTTTCACCTCAGAGACTGTTTTCTTGGTTTTTGAATCAATCAACTGAAAATATATTGAGCATATTACTGGGGGTGAAAAAAATCATTAGATCCACCCTGAAATACTGAGCTCCATATCCATCAGTTGTAAATGTAAAACAAGTTTTCATCACATTTACATGAATAATAAAGCTATATTGAAACTCATTAGACTGTGAACAACTTAAACCTTAAAAAATAATGTTCTGATCTCACCAACAGTGCAGAGAAAATTATGTGGAGATCCAGTCATTTACATTAATGTTTGCTGATAACGAGAACATCACCTTCATTTGTATTTTTTTTTTTTTTAGCATAACTTATCTAAATTCAAATAGGTAAACCCAGAGAAAGTTTTGAGCAGCATGACAGGTCCAAAATCATGTTTATCAGCATCACAAGGACGTACAATGATGTGCAACTGATTCCTAGCTGTGAAGCAGAAACAGTCTCCACAGGCAAGATTCAATGATATTGCATTTGGCCAGCGGCTGCTGCTTTTTCTATAATATTATGTGAGTTTATCTGACCAAAATGCAGTAAACTGACACAGTTTGAATCAAAGTGGGTTTTATTTCAGTTCTGTGATTTTATTTATTTATTCTGATTATTGAGTCCTGTATCATCTGGTTGACAAGACAAGTCGCCGAATGCTTGACAGACGTAGGAGCTTTGTGAGTAAAGAGTTTGGATCCAAAAACTAAATCTGCTCTTAGATTTGACAGTTTCAAATGTTCATTTTCAACAATATCCCCTTTGAATATCCATTGGTATGGTTTCCAGTCCAGCCTTGAATAGCTAAGGCAGCGATAACAGCAATACCATTCATGGCCACTAGGTTGCCTCCCAAAGAAATCTCTGGCTTTATTTCACTCCCAATTCACAGAGAGGCGACCTCTCTTGTCTGGGGGTAATTCAACCAACCTCTATATTTGTTGTGTCTTTAGTTTTTCATGAAATACATGGTAAAAAAAAAACAACAACTGTTAAATGTACGTCAAAGCTTCACCCCGTTGTCGTATCTCTCAGGCAGCACTGCATTCATTCTGTATATTCAACCAGCAACAAGTATTTCATCAGCAGTTACAATATTTTGACCACTTAGCATGGATCACAGATGGTTCCTCTTATGCTAGGAAAGTTCTTACACTGAATAAGAGATTAAAAAAAAAAAAAAAACCTATAGAAGCACTTCTTTAAGCTACAACTGGCTGTAGCTCTAAAACGAAGGAGACCCAAAAGACAAGGGGATCTTCCTCTAATAGCTACAAATAGTATAGATAAGTTCAAAAGCACTCTTGATGGGAAGTTCACCTCTTTCCAGAGAGCCAGCTCCTTCGGCTCGGCTCTTTCATCAAAGGGCTTCCACACAGCAGAAGTTTGTGGCTCCACCTCCACTCGGCCCTCTGACGGTGGAGTTGACTGCTGGGGCTGTGTCTGGCTGCTGCTGCTGCACTTATTCTTTGACAGCGAAAGAAAGAGAGAGGGGAGTCGGCTCTCACTCAATGGGAGTTGGCTCTCGTGATTCAGGACAAAACATCAGCTCTTGGAGGTGACCCGTTTACGAACGAAACGTTACAAAAAGGCACCTCATAAACATGATGGGCCTCACTCATGAAATCTTCATAAATCTGTGAGTAGATTTGCATATAAAGCATCTCCTTACAAAAAAACCTGCTCTGGGATTCACAAATGGCACATAAAACTCAGATAAGAAATAACACACGAGGAATGTGTGTATCTTCATGAATGCCAATCACTTGCAGATTAGCAGCGCTTTCCTGTTGCTCATTAATTAGCATGAATTAGCCCAGGAACCACCATGGTGCCATGTCCATGTGTGAACATGGCGCATGTTAAAAAAGATATAGAGAAAGGAAGCAACATTTTTAGATGGGGAGATAGAGATCCTGAGCGTGGAGTGATGAAGAATAAAATCATTTGCTTTGTTAGTACATGTGTGACAGGAACTAAAAAAAGAAAAAAAAAAAACAAAAAAAACCAAAACAAACATGGAGGCGACTGATGCTGGTAGACATGTCCTCTGTCCAATGAAGCATCCACGAGGAAAAGGGAAATGGTTTGAAGTTGAAGTTGGTATGAAGTTGGATGCAAAAAAAAAAAAGAATAAAAAGAATCAACAAAATTCTCTACTGCAGACAATGGCGATGCCTCAGTAGTCGGAGAGACCTTAAAAAAAAGAAAGAAAATCAGGAATCATGTCTGATGGAGAAAGCGGCATGGCTGCATCAGAGCCAACAACAATCCCAGAAGGTAAACTTATACTTGTTACATTAGACCTATGTTGCATTGTTATGCAGTGGGGCAGCGAGGAGATGTATTGCTTTGAAATGCGTCATGTCATTTTAAGAAATGATAGAGTAATAAAAAAGATAATGTACTAACATACTTCAGATCTGTTGCTCCACCCACTTTGTATTCTTTTTGTACCTACAATAATTCAGTACGCACACAAGTATAACTTTCATAAAATATTTTTTTTCACATTATGCATCTTTTTCTTTTTCAACTTTTATTTGATTTTATTCCGCTTTTTGATGAAGTGGAAACAATTCCTTCTTGAGTTCAGCTGTCCCTCCTGAACTCAGAGAGCATCGGTTTAACAAGCTGATCTAATCAACCCAGTGACATTTTCAGAAAAACAATGGGAATCTTAAATATGTAAACTTCTGAACAGTTCAGATCAACATGTTATATTTTTAAATGTATTACTACATTTTAAAACATGTTTTTAAATTTGTCTGCGTATTTTAAAAATAACATACCACAGAATGCATATATGTTGTAAAGTGTGGGAATGACAAGCTATATTTATGTGTTCATGAATGAAGCCCTGTGTGTTTAAACGAATGAGGTAACCTCGAAATCAAGAATCGGGTACTAAACATTTGTATGCCTTTAGTATGTTCACATTTTAGTTAAACCACACCAGAGTTTGTTTGAAAGCAAACGTAGACCCACCTTTCCAAGCTGCCTCGGATAGCTTGTCTGCTGAACACCAAGGTTTAACTGAACCACACCAACAGTACAATCACACTAGAATTTATTTTATTTAAACCAAACCTTTCAAATGTGTACATGGCTGTTGTTTCATATTCATGTTTACACTGTTTTTTTTTTTTTTTAATTTCATTGTCAGTACGTCACCAAATCCACATGTTTAGGTTTTGGCATCAAACTCTGTCTCGAGGTCTGTCTCATGCTTGAAACCTCAACCTACCTGGAGACCAGAGTGACAAGTGCAAGTGATGTAAAATGTGCTCCAGGCATGTGTGAAAGTTCCAATTAAGGTCCACTACTTGAAAAGTTGTGTTGGGTGTCACAAAAAATAAAAAGGAGAAAAATCAAAATATTGACATTGTCCTCCATCGTCCTCCATCAGGACATATCAAACATGAAACAAGCCAACAAATGATCTCACACCACACGTCACCAAATCTTGTAAACTTCAGCTGTTTACTTTAATGTGTTTCAATTGTTTATAATACAGCCTCGAGGCCATGCCTACAGCTCAGCATGATGGAGATGTCACTTGTGTAAATATTTTTCTTCTTCCAGTCTGGCCATTCAAAATTCAATTTGCAAATCCCATCAGATAGGAATTTCCTCCTTCTGCACCAGCAAAAAAGAGCAGGCGACTGCAACATTCTTATCTTATCACCAGCAACAATCTTGTGTCACATCGTGCCCATACTGGGAAAAATAAAATCTTAATAGAAGTTGTTTTGCAGCTCCAAACTCCTCGACAAATATTGTACATACTGAAACGAATACGCAGCCTGTTAGGTCATCAACTCTGTTTGAATATTAACTCTTCTCCAGTAAAAAAGAATAATAGAAAACTCCTCTCTTGCTCATAATACTCCATCGACTTCCTCTCTCTTTCTTGTCTCTCCTGGCATGGTGACATGCATGATAAGGCCGGTGAAGCTGTGAGCTGTGTCTAGGTCTGCACAGGAAGCACAGGCAAATCAGTTGTGTAGTCCATTAACGACAACTATGCTGCTGCCAGAGCCTAGAACAATGGCCACAGAATCCCCCTGGCATTGGGAAAAACTTAGTCAGCCTGCAATCTCACTTGCACTGACAGAGAAGATAAGGCTAAGAGGAAAATGAAAGAAAGTCATCTAGAATTTGAATTTACTCACATGCATGTTGAAACATCTTGTTCCAGTTTTCAAATGAACTCAAAGCCTGAAGGTCACGAGACACCACAGTTGGTTTAAAAGCTCACATGAGACTGAAGAGTAATTCAAAATGTCTACGTTTTGGTTAGAAAGCAATGATGTGACTTGAAGAAATCCCTGTGTGCCATACATTATGTGGCTGCCCTCTACAGTGCATCGGCAAAATGTACACATTCCTGCCATGGCTTTCTTTACAAAGCAGGAAACCTAACCCCAGTCACCCAAATGCAGAGTAAAGGCTAGAAGCACTATGAAAACAAACAAAGCTCAGAGACTTGTTAATGTAATGCCACAGCATACATTATTGTGGTGGAGGTGTTTTTCAGTGTGAACATAAATACATTCCACTTTCACACTGCACATTCAGGGAATAAAAAGCAATCAATAATGTGGTAACTAGTGTAAATAATGTCACCTGAAGCAGCTGCAAAGATGAGAGATCCAATTGCTTCTGTACAGAAGTGCATCCAGGCTTTCTGCACATAGAGGGGGTCATGTTGGCTAGAAACGGCCAGAATCCCCCTAAAGACCTTTTACGGTGATGGAAATTAAGGAAATACAAAACAATTTGTGCCACACACACATTTGAACACAGGACATTGTGAGTGCCTTCCTCGGAACTCATTCACTCCCTGGGGGGGAAGCCGGTCCTTCAGGTTGTTGGATGACATCAGCCCAGCAAAAGTGACACCATTTATCACTGACTACTGCACATGGAGACATTCATAACATCCTGACAGGAAGATCTTGTGGAAAAGAATCACTTGGTCTTTGATAACAACTTGGCTCTTTCCTTTGGTCTTCATTTGAATGTGTCCTGTTCTCATGAACCATTAAAAAATAAAAAATAAAGAAAAAATATGTATAAATATTACTTGATTAGATTGCGCTGAAAATTCCACTGAATGTATGTGTGCTTTGAATAATTTTTAATAAAAATGTGCAAATTCCTTGGAAGTGTGGTTTGAATAACTGATTTTTGGTCAGGTTTCTCAGTAACATACATACTACACACTATAAGAAATTTTATGGTGTCAGTTGATCAAGATAAAAGTAAGTGTTGACTTCATTAGATGGTGATTATATCTCGTCTTCCACGGAAAGCCAGTCATCAGTATAATCCATCACACAGGAGCAAAAAAGAAAATCTTTCCAGAGCCCACTCATTGGGTCCAAAGGTTAGTCAGGCTTTTCCCGTTCCACAGTCTTCAGCAGCTATTTGTAAGCGACCTGCTCTCACTTTTGGTTTCCTTTTTGTACCGAGGTGAGAGTGGAGCTTTTGTCATATGTCAAAGGAGCATGGACTGCAGCCAAGCCTGTCCGTTGGCCTTCCTATTTTGACACCCTAAAGCACCTGCCCTCATTGAAGCATGGCAGGGAGCAAAGAGAGAACAATAGAAAAAGGGCCTCTTTCCAGCCACTCCTCTCTGGCTGATCCAGCACCGACTGCCTGTCACTCAAACCTATTAAAGGTCAGTGTAGCTTACTACCCATCAGGAGGACACATCCTAATGGACTCTGCCAGTTCAACACTCACTTTTTCCTATCCACCATCTCTCCTTTTACTATCCAAGGTCATAATAGGGGGATATCCCAGAAGGAAATGCCTGAGGTCTGAAGGAGGTGCTTGTGCTTTCTATCTCCCCCCATTACTTTTAGCATTGTCCTGGGTGTTATCACTCTTATGTAATGGAGTGCTGGGTGCTGATAACAGGATGTGAGACCAAATCCCAGTTCCTTCAGTTCTTACACATCTACCTTAATTCTTTTGGGGACATCTGGCACTGAAGGTTTTTGGTAACTGGCAAGTAGTGAAAAACTCCATGTAATGCAAGATCAACTGTATGTGTGTGTGTATGTGTGTATGAAGAGGTCCATACATATGTTTTTACACTTTGTAACTTCATTCTACACGCTGTCAACATTTATAGTAAATGTTTGAGGGCAAGAGTTTTGTGAGGGTTCGGTTGCCTCCAAAAGTTAAATATGATAAGACTTTATAAGTCTAAACAAGCTAAACAAGAGATCGCACTTAGTGAACTTGGCATGAACAATGACATTGTTCTAATTAGAATTTTTTCATTTGAATCTTTAAACAACGCAGGTATCTCCATGGGTGTGTTTGTTTCACTTCGAACAGCAAACCAGAACTTCAAGTCAGGCAATAAATAAAGATGTGTGTGTTGACTTTTCAACCTGAGGTATCCAATAACAGTTGGCAGTAACATTTTTAACACTGTAATTCACCTTAAACGTATTTATTTGTGTATTTTGAAATATTGTTGCACCATTTTGCTTTTAATCTAGCTTGGCATTCAACAATGTCTCTTAAAGTGACATCACAAGATAGATGTTATCAAACACGTACATTGAACTGTAATTATTGTAACTGAAAATGATATTATAAAATTAAGTTGTTAGCTTTTCTTTTTTTTTTTAAGGAGCAAAGAAAACAATTTGAACAGAAGCAAAAACATTGTGAACCTAAGCAGAGACATGTACGCAAGTGTGTGTGTGTGTGTTCATCCATATCAGTCATGGCATTCCAACCCCTAGCTTTGGTACAAGAAATGATTTAAGGCTCTCTCGCTTGATAAATGCATGCTTTCTCTGTAGTAAAATGAAGGGTTCAGGAAGGGAAATATGAGGCACCTGAAGCAGTGAAACTAAGTAGACGGGTCATCATGGTGATATTTACACAGCACCTAGTTTTTCTCTGATGCTGTGAAGACAGATAAATCTCTCCTTTTATTGCAATTCCATCATCAAGTGCGGGAGACAGAGCGCCTGTTGCTGTGGTGATGATGATTCACCCCTATCACACAGGCCACAAGTAAAGGGAGTTACGTCTCACTGCCTGCCCACCTTATCCATCAAGACCAGATATAAAAGGCCTTTATTTGTATCATCCTTTTGGCTGAAATGGGGTGTTAACCATGAGGGCTGCTGTTGACATATGTAAAACATGTTCAATGAATATTTTTCTATATGTAAGATTGTCCAACAACAGAAAGAAATATTTGAAAGAAAAAGAATATGAGAAAGCCTCAGTGGGTTTCAATAACCATTATTTTCTCTGAAAAACAAAGAAAAAAGTAAACCAGAGATAAAAAAAAAAAAAAAAAAGTGTCAACAGCCTATAAGGAAAATGCAGAAGTGCTTTTTGGTGTCAAGAGATGTTAAGATGTGATTCCTGTAGTACTTGCAGAACCTTCTGGGTTTTCATACCCCTTGTCCCAGCTGTTTGGAAATGTACTTCTGACATTAATTTGAAAATTTGCACATATATGTATATATGTCATGTTTTTATTTCTCTTGTTTTTGAAAAGAATAAAACAGACTCTAAAAAGTTCCATCATGTTGCCATTATATACTGCTGGAATATAGGGTTTAATTTACCTGCATTTTTTTTTTTATACAGAGTGTAAGATGTTTTAAGCCCCCATCAAAAATGTCTATTTTTGTAAATGGAATTGTAGCTTTAGAAGCTCTGCAAAATTTTGTTTTTCACTGTAGGAGGAGAGAAAAAGAGCGTAAGTCATGCGCTGACCAAGCAGTGGCTCCAGGCAAACATCAGCGTGAGCCTGTCCATCATCTGACTAAAGCTCCTGCCTCTTTGTTCAAAGTGAATGCACAGACAAAGTCAGATAGTTTACCTGGTGCACTGACAGCTTTAGTAGGGCTGTTTGCTCATATTTTGCTTGTTAAAAAACAATCTGCAAGCAAATATTTCACTTTGGGTGACAGTATGTAAACAGATATGGTCGTTAATTTGTGACAGTTACGTTTTTCTTTTGGGAAAGCTTTTGGAAGTAAACACAACCTTGAAATTAAATGAAATCTATGAGTAATAATAGTATCTACATCCAAAACCTGTCACAAATGAACAAATATGAAAGAAAAGAAAAAGAAAAAAAACAGAACTGGGTTTATTTGAAACTTTTGAGCAGAGTCGTAAACCATGTGAACGAAGGAGATGATAGCAGGTCGCCTGCCTCAACCATGGCAGCTGTCAACCTTGGCTCGTGGTTCCCTTCTTTGGGTCAGAGGTCATCCAGCTGTGACTCCCCCTCCACCCCCTCCTTCTGAAACAGCAGATGTGGTTGGACCACCGTGGTGAGGGCCTGACCACATCTGGCTCTGATTACAGCCAGACAATCCAGCTTTATCAGCTCCATCCACTTTGCTGAGCTCTGCTACGTTCTTTCTTCCAGAGGTGATGTGTGACACATTCTCAACTCACCAATACCAGCTTTAAAAGGTGATTTATATGAATTTAAGCCACCAAAAGTAGGTCATATGCTGCTGAAGTTACACAATATAATTTTAAAACCTATAATGACGACAGCTAAGAAAACCTTTCCTCTCTCTTTTTATAGTAAACCTTTATGTTCTCTTGACCCTTATTTATCCAAACTCTTCTCTTCAGAAAAAGTGATAAATCTCTGGTTTTCAAACAAAACTAATGACTAATGACTTAATGATATACCACTGTCTCTGAGGTCTGCTGCTGAACTACCACCAGTTAGATGCCATTAGTTTGCTGGCACTTAAACACGTATGTCCACTCGACAAATCATTACCCTGCACAAATACCACCTTTATTCGGATGAGCAGTCATATGTTTAGGGTTAGAAATATGTCACACTTGCAGAAAGAAATCCCAACATCTATAAACAGGGGAGTTTGAGTAAGGATTGTGTTGCATACAGGGATCACTGGCTGCAGTTTATTTTCCCAGGGTGCCTTTCCCATTATCCCCACCCATTTGCCAATGAAATCTCCACACTTCTTAATTCCTGCGGTCATATGGGGATATCTCAAATCACTTCAAACAAACAGTTGACAGACGAGAGTGGTTTCCACAAATATGAAAATATGTACCTGAAATTAAGTCGAAAGAAAAGTCATGAATACCAGGTGAGACAAAGAAGCTGAATCCTTGCTTTGACGATGTTGAGAGTAGTCACTTTGACAGTAGTCTTTGTGACGATGCCGTAGCCTGCCAACTCAGTTATTAACACATCTACATTTCATGCAGTGTCACATTCATGCCATGCCTCCTGTGACCTGCTATCCGCATCGCATCTAACCTTAACAGGGGAAGTTGTCAGGGTGGTTATCACAAAGCTTTAAACCTTTCGCGACTTCTATATCCAGCCATCATCACCCACTTTAACCCCACTCAACCCTAACAGCAGGCCAGAACTGAGCCACTCTCTGCAGGCTCCCATATGTCAGGGGTCCCCATGCAGTCCACTCGCAGGGACGCAGACATGTGCACTAAAGCTGTCACCGCCTTCTTCTGCTGCCGGTGTTCCAAGTTATCTTCCTTACAGAACTCCCTTTTGTCCCACCAAAACTTTTATTTCCTCTGCTTTTGTGTGTCTTTATATCAAGACGGTGCACAGCGGGAATGGAGAGGTATCATTTACCAACACACGTTTGGCCCTGTGTTTAGCTGCCACCACCACCACCACAGACACACTGAAAAACTGCCACTCAGGATGATGACAAACTCATGTAAATTCCCTTTTTTATTTTTCAGATGACGGAAAAGTACAAATCATTTTGACGAGGTCAGCTTCAGATCACAGTTGATCACATGGGAAATTTACTTTCAGATAAAAGTTCCAGGTTTGGGAAATACCCATATCTGTTTTAAAGAGAAACGCTAGAGGAAATGGGCACTGAGTGATTAAAAGCAGCATCTGCAAATCAGCAACTGAGTCCAGTAACTACAATTTGTTTTTGCACTTCGGTTTTCCAGCAAACTAAAAAAAAAACATTGAATGCCAGCTGGCAGATTCCAGATTTCCCCCTAAGCTAAGCTAGCCAGGTACTGGCTTTTGTTATATATTCACCATTAAAATACAGAAGGGGTGTCAAACCAGAGAGCTTGGACATTATGCTTTTGCTTAACTCCAATGTTACTTTATGGTCATTGGTAAGATTTAAAGCCTATAAAACTTTGCTTAGAAGAGTGCAGAGCTGAATATTCTCTGTTTACCCAGGACAATGTGAAAGCTACTTTGAACCAAACTAACAACGGACCATTATCAGTAACAAAATCAAATCAGATGTCCTGCCAACTGGCTAAAGAGTTTACAACTTTTTTTAGTGTCATCAAAGTCACCCAGTTGGTTAAACCTCCGACATGTGTGAGAGTGTTTTCTTTTGGGGGAGGAGTGAAGTTCTAGGGGACTGCAGGGAGCTAATTAGAAGCTATTCTCTAACTCAGGGCCAAATGGAGTAATTATCTGGCCGAGTGAGTAGATAATTCCCTTCCATTCATCTCCCACTGTCAGGGTCTCACTACCCACCAACCTGGGTTGAGGATTCGATGCGGGGGCTCGTTGACACCCACATTTTTTTTCTCTCTCCTATAGTCCTGCAACCTTCCTTTGTAGAAAACTTCATTCATTAAGGATGACCTGATCATTTCTCCCATGGTTGTCACATACCATTGCCTGCTCGAAAAGGATTTATAACCACCACAGCTCATGTTCAACAAATGAGTCTGTTAGATACTGGAGGGCAAGTAGTCATTAAGAGGATGATTAATGCAGCAGCAACATAGACCCTATTTTGAAAAAATTAAGAAAAAAAAAAGACTGCCATAAATTGTGTTGATGAATTAGAAATAAACCTTGGGTTCATAAAGTGACCAAAAGACATAAAAGAAAAACGATTACTTAAGAAAACAAAAGCCACTCTACATAATAAAAGCACTCTTATTCAAAGCAAGATTTAAAATAGATAATGAATTTGTGGCAGAAATCTGGTATTTGCATGCTATGGTGTGCTGTCTGGGAATTTTGGGTTGGGCCTCATTTACATTTTAAACATTTTACATCTCACAGCAAATCCAAGGTTAGCAGGAAAGTTCATGCTGTTGACAGAAGAAGACATTTCTTGCAATAAATATATCTCTTGTAACAAATACAAAGAAGACATCCTTTCATCACATTTTCCGCACTGAAAAGAGGTGTTGAGAAAGCAGGTCCAAAAGACTTCTCTCATGCAGAACAAAGTATGTGAGTGCGAGGCAACTCGTGAGCTTGCAATGTCGCCTCACAGCAAGAAGGTTAAGGTCATCGATGGGGAGTTTGTATGTTCCGCCTGTGTCTGCGTGGGCTTCACGCATGTACTCCAGCTTCCTCCCACAGTCCAAAAACATGCATGAAAGGTTGACAAGGGTTTCTAAATAGACCATTGGTGTGTTCATGCATGGTTGATTGTCTCTCTATGGCCCTGTGACACCTATCCAGGTAAACCCTGCCTCTTCTCAGTGACAGCTAGGATAGACTTCAGCCTAGACCCCCTCCTCATGACATCTGGTAAGTTTTGAGACCTGTAAAAGTATAGGTAGGGCAATTCATTGATACTCCGCATTGATATGACTGGTTGTGTACGTTTGTAGTTGCACCTTGCTGAAACCTGCACCCTCAGTTATGTTTGCACTGGCTGCTAGTGGTTAATAAAATTTGCAAATTGATGCATGAAGAAAAAAAAAAAAATCAATACACAAAATCACAGATTGTTATGGAATCTATGTAAACTTAGGATGCAATTAGAAAATAAAAAGCTTATTTGAAAGGCCATAATCTTCAGGTATTCAGCATGAACTATGTCACACTTTCAAAAACAATTGCAAGTGAGCAATTTAAAAAAGAAAAGAAACAAAGAAAGAAACAAAAACAGCCTCCGGTGGCTTACTCAAACTCATTTAAGACGCACTCTAGTGGAGAAAAAAAATTGATTAAAAGTCCTGTGATTTGATTTTTTTATGAATGTTTTTTTTAAATAATTTGTATTCATCACTACTTTGCTTTATGTTCGTTGTTTCTATAATGTGCATGACTTCATCACGTATTTCTCATACAAATGGTTCTGAATCTTGACACTATCATTGCACATGGTATGACACACCATGTGTAATCGCATAATGATACCAATTTTGGTTTTCACAAAAAAAAGTACTGAAACTTACGAAATTGAAACTTGTGTTCTAATTTTTCCTCATCCACCTGCAAAACAGCAGCATAATTTGGTCAAGCCTCTGTCTCCACATCTCTCTCGTCCGCCACCAGAGTGGGGTCACACAGGAAGAGGAGGAGGAGGGAAATTTCAGGAATGTCTGGTACGGGTCTGGGCGCCACTAATGAAATATTCAATCACAGAAGATGGGGAGAGCTCAGAAGACTGCACCAGGCCTCCCCTGTCCTCCCACCTCCAGAAATAAATGTCCCGTCACATCTCAGTAATCTGCGCTCTGAGATTCTGAGATCACCTCACAGCCAAAGGTCTGTGTGACAGAGCTACTTTTGAAAGCTGTGCATTCTCTGTCCCCTTCTACGGTTTTCTCCCTCACTTCCTCTTCTTCCATTGCGGCTGAGGTAAGCAGACAGGGTGAAAGGAAAGGGGCGGAGGAATGCACATGACCTTGGAATTAGTAGAGCTCCTGGGACACAGCTTGCTGGGTGGGAATACATTGGCAGCTGCTGAATTTTTCCCTCCTGAGTGTACAAGATTAATGCATGCAATGGGGATTTTGGGGGTTCTGAAGCAGTGGGTAGTAGGGATGTGCGTGGACCAAGAATGATTCAAGATAGGCCCGCACACTGTGAGGAACTCATGACCGCACAGAGGGAGAAAAGTCCAAAGGCTTTTATTAAGGGGTTAAAAATGTAACTGACACATGAAAGCAGTTGACGTTTATAAAATGCTTGGTCTTGGACTTGTTAAAAAGTCAACTGTGGATGGATAATATTTTGGATGCCGTAATCCTTACATCACACTTCCACTTGTGATCTGGAAACTACAAAACTACAAAACAAGATATGACACGCGGAGAAAGTTTCACTCTACATGCGCACTCAATGTGAGCAGACTTGAAAACCAGTTTCATTATGCAATGAGATTTGTACAGGATTCTTACCTCCAGTCATAGATAAGCTACATACCTGTGGCTTGTTTCAGGAATGTATTTTCTTAAGTTTCATTTTCTTTTTTCTCTCTTAGTTTGGCCCTGTCTTTTCTCGTCTTCCTCTTTAGCGTTAACATTAAGCATAAAATTGCCACCTTGTCTTTATAAATGAATTGAAAATTAGTATTTAATTCACCTTTTTTTTTTTTTGCTCAGTAAAACATATTTGAAGCAAAAGATCTGCACCTGCCATGAAGCTGGAATGTGTTGTTACTCAATTCCCCCAGTGACAAATCTTCTGTGGCCATTTTGTCAGAACTCAACACCCTGTCAGGTACCGCAGAAGCACTTTCAATGAAACCTCCAGACCTCAGCTGCTCAGGCAATCAGCGTTGTCTTTTTTTTTTCCTCCTTTTTTCCCTTTCTTTCTTTTTAATTAGTGTAACTGTAGCTGTTCACACACGTGTGTTTGTTTGTTTTTTGAGAGTTTGTGCAGTTTGTGGTGTGTGAACATGTTGACTCCTGCATTTATCATATTTGTGTGGCTTAAATCCAATTGCCTCAGGCTTAAAATGTCACCAAGATGGAAAAAAATAAATACTGAGGGGAAAAAAAGTGACTGACATGTCATCAGCTCTTTGACTTCTGTATGTGTACTCAGGCCACATATATCTATTTAACCAAATGTATTTTGATTAGGTGAACAAATGTAGAAAGATAAATGCTAAAACGATTGGGCCCCTTGCATAAGGTGTATATTTATCTTGGCACTGTGAAGTACTTTATTATACTGATGCTGAGCCTTTTTCATGTATAAACAGTATTTGAGATTATGTAAAAACATTTTAAGATTATGTAAAGGAGCAATTAGTCAGCAAAGTTGCTGGCTATGTGGTCGGCGTGGACACAGCTCAATTTTGCTGTACTCAACAAGCCCTTTCATCTGGTATTAATTGAAATATTTCATTCATGTTTCTCTCTTCTCACAAGTGTGTTTGTCTGTCTTTCTGACAGGTGTTGAAATAGGAAAGCTACTACACATTCTGATCTTCTGCGTGGTAGTTCCTTCAGTGATTCAATCTTTTTTATTCCACAATTTCCACTGTTTAAATTTCCACTGGCTCATGACGTAGCATGGAGTTGAGGCATTAATGAGGACTTAGACCTGGTCTGTTCCAGCCATTCCTGCTAGAAATGCCTACAAAGGTGCCCAAGCAGACCAAATCCTTGCTTGATTTCTCCATATGAACTCATTTCCTTTTGGTTGTTCTCGGGTTCATAGTAATGTAACCTGAGGAGAGCAAGGACCGAGGGCCTCCAGGGGATGAAAGCATCCAAAAGCCTGAGAATTAACCCCTCAGGTCAACTGCATTATCCACCTCTATTTATAGTTAAACTTTAATTTTTACTGGGCGAAAAAAGGCAAAAACAGGATTACAGGGGTCACAGAAAAAGATTTGCAGTTAATCAAATCAATCGTAGAGGCTGACAAAATCTTTGGCATTTTCCCCTCAATATTCTGTCCAGTCACCAACATCGCAATTAGATTAAAGTCTAGATTTCTCAATAAAATGTTGACCCTGAAACGCAAAGTACAATTTGGGCAATATACAATATAAAAACTAAAACCACTAGACAATACATATCTAACAACATGACATTTCAGAATTGTTGAGCCATGTGCCCTTCATCAACATGGGCTCAATTTATCAGCACTTTAACTCTTAAACATATAACCCTCTGCAGTGCTCTAAGTTAAATCTGATAGCAATACCACAGTAAGCACAAGTTCAGTTGATTCACAGCTACACTGACTTAAAATTCCAAAATACAGCGCTGAAGTTGGTTTACAATTAAGATGGTGTGCTACTTCCAGGTTTAAGTAAACACGTGGGAAAAGAGACCACTAGAGACTGAAACCTTTTGAGGACACAAAAACAGAGATCAAGCTAACCTTCAACTGTAGGTTAAACCACAGGTGCTAATGACAGTGCAAAGTGGGTTTAAGAGGACATTTTTTTTTTTTTCCAAACATAAATGTCTAATTCTTTTTGTGTTGGCCAGTGATGGGTTGGTGACCTATCCAACGTGTATTCATATGACTTTATAACATCTGGAATTGGCTTCAACAGATCCTTGTCACCCTGAATCGGACTGAAGCAAGTAGAGATGATGGATGGATGGATGGATGGATGGATGGAAGGATGGATGGATGGATGGAAGGAATGATCTACACAGAACAGAGGAGTCCTCTCAAATTGTAGATGAGGTATTTTCCATGTTTTTACCTTTATCTTCTAGTAGTTTTGACAGAAAAACAAGACAACTGATTTATTTGTAATGGAGGAAAAGCGCAGTTCTAACAAATGGCTATAATCACAACCAGAGTTGATTTCAAGAGTGACAGTAAACCATGTAGTAAGAACAAACATAATTTGTTCATCTTTATTCAATCAGGACTTTTTTGAGATCACAAACTCTTTCGTAAGATTTGTCTGATAACAAACTATAGTATCACAGACACTTTTATTGTCCATCCTTGGATGCGAAACAGTTTAAAACCAATCAGATATGATTTTGAACAGTTGTAATCATCAACATCAAAATTAATTAGTTAATCTTTCATATTTCACGTAGTTTCTTTGCATAGTAGTGGAATTAGATTTAACCCAAGGCATGGACCTCTTTTTGTTCTGATTAGAAGAGATAATTGCTTTAATATCATGATCTTCTCTGTTTGAACATGTTCATGACTAATTGCTCTCTTCTCATACCTTTAACTGCTGTTTGCAGCGGCCCCCTATAGCAACGCTAACCTCAGCCTATAGCACAAAGGGAGCTTCTGTGAGATGTCTCACCTAACTCACCGCCCAGCTCCTCCCGTCTCTGGCCAGACTCTCTCCCCCAGTGCAGCTGATGTGCTCCATTTGCTTGATGATAAACTGAGAGGGACGAGGCAAAAGTTCACACACCTTTATTGTTCATATGGTGGGGAGTCCAACTTGACCCCGCTGAGGTTGCTCAGGGGCCACCTCCCGTGTGCCGGCCCTCCTACTTGCACCACAATTTGTCCCCTCATTTAAGTGGAGCCACGCCTCTGCTTTTCTAATGCCATAACTGCTCTCAGCTGAGCTTGAGCAGCTATTTCCTCACCGGGGATGGGGAAAGGAGTGAATGAAGCGGTGTTTGAAGATAGAGGAGTTTCTTTGTATGAGGTTAAAAACTACCACTATATGAGAAGAATGTAAAATGGTTGAGAATGTCTAATTTTTGGCAGGGTAACTACTCTGTGTTTTCAGTAAATTAATTTGCTTATTCTTTTCTTCTTATATAATGCACCACAATATGCAGTCAAAAAGGTATGGAGTGCAGTTAGCTGGATGACAGCTTTACCTTTAAAATCTATTAGAAAACTGTTTTGAATATGTAGTTAGCATGCCTGTGTAAGCAAAAACAAATGGCAAAGCAACCACGCTACAGTTGACTATGCAAATGATCTGCCAGTGAGGGAGATCACAATTTGGCAACCCCCTTCTTGCAGCGGCAGCACCACCCACCCCCTGAACACCACACAGCGAGCACAGCCTTCTGTTACCCCCCCTTGTGAACACACTCCACTACAGCCCAGAGGAATTCATTTTCTAATTTTCCTTGACTGAGAAAACAATACACATGCCTTAACAATGTTGACATCTCTAATGCCTTAAAACTCAGTAGTAATGAAGCTTTGATTGGTAGTAAGTGGATACATGCACATTACAAACACACACAGGGTTCAGCTCCTTCTTTCTGACCTCCACAGAACAACTGCATTGGAGATAAACTAAAGTGAACTACAGGGATGTTATTGTAAAGATGAAAAGGTTTTAAAAATATTACAAAAATGATAGATGCGATTTTGTTTAGTTTTGCTCTGACTAGTAAAATGCGCCTGAAAGACTAAACAGTACCATCCATCCGTTATCTATACCAGCTTCTTTCTATTCAAAGATCACGGTGGTGTGCTGGAGCCGCTCCCTGCTGCCATCAAGACCGGTTACACCCTGGACCAAATAACGTGATAAACAAATATATGCTAATGATAGAATTGCTTCTCCAGGGTTTTTGTCCTGTGAATTCTCTGTTTGGGGTTATTCACTAACTACGGAGTAACACATTTGGACTTTATATGTGATTTATTCCTATTGCAATAAAGGTCAGACAGGACTGACGCACATGACTGAGGACAATCATTGTTAAATGTGACTAGATTAAATGCCACCTCTCAGCGTGCCAACAGCATTTTTTGTTTGATTTATAAGCGACAAAGTGAAGAAAAACAAAGGAGAACTGGCTTTTGAGAAAAGATGCTCCCTTATGATTAAAAAAAAAAACAAACAAACATTTTAATCTTTACATTACATTGCTTATAAGGTTTCTAGTTGTTAATGCAAAAGATGTTCTGATCATTCAGAGCAGGTCAACATACTCGACAACCGAAAGCATCCTGCTCAAGAAGCTTTGCTGGAAAATGTGTCCACTTGTACATGAAACACTCCAGTTTTGTCATGTCATGGCAAATGTCTATGTGTGTGTGGATTTTGCATGAGTCAACAGGTCTTCAAGGACCTGAGCTGCAATGTGTAATAGCAACTCTAAAGTGTCTCTTTTATCTTCTCACTGTTTAACTTATTAGATTTGTCCTTTTCTTCTTTATGTTTGCTTTCTTATCTTCAGTGAGGCCACATCTAAAAATGAAGTCAAGTGCTTCAGCCTTAACTCCTCAATATGGTGCTACCACTGAATGAGAGAGAAAAACATAAAAGCTAAAGTTATGTGAACAGAACAGAGCTGGTGAGTGAAGTAACAGCTAAACCTGTATACAAACCGCAACTTTAAATCAAGAGAGTCATTTTTACGATCAGGTTTTTAATGGGATTAAATTTACCATCTCAAAATGTCTTAAAATTTTAAATAAATTATGCCTTTCCACAATGCCTGCAGACTTCGAGTGTTTTCCTGGCCCAGTCATTGACTGTATGATAGACTGATATAAAAACGGGATGTGACACCAGTAGGTGAATGATTTAGGAAATCTCTTCAATTAAAAATGTGTCAGATTATCCAATGAAGAACAAGGTAAGCACATTTTTTCCTTTACTTTCTCACTTCTTTCTTCTGTCCAAATATTGTCACCTCTGGTTTTAAAGATTGCTACGGCTCCTTGTGGCTTCTCAAACCAGTGGGTGAAATCGCAAAGGTAGAATCAACTTCCTACATACAGTATGTTGGTAGGACTCAGCATAACTGTATTATTGCTGTAGAATGATAAATGTAAATTTAATTTGTTTTAAAACATTGCTGATCAACTCTCCTGAATAAACCCAAGCACAAAAAAGGAAGAGATGGATTTTCTATTCATATTCTCCTCTTTGAAGTCACATTCAGGTTCTGGCAAGTCTTTGTCCAACTGCACTCATTAACCAGTTTGTTTCCCTTGAACACCTCTCTCTGTTATAAAAGCTAATTGTTAGCCAAGTTAACGGGAGCAGCAGCAACTTTTCAGCCTGGTGATTTTCAGCAGCTTTTTCCTTGAGACAGTTTAGTACTTTAGGAATGCATCTATCACCATATGTCTTTTTGATGGTATAACTACAGCATTCTGACACTTTGACTGCTGGGCCATTCCACTGCATAGATAAACTACATAAATAAACATCAGATTGAAACTAGTATATCTATTCTTTAATCTTCATAAATTCTTATTTCTACAGTGTTTAAAACTTCTCGGTCAGCTGTGAATTCTTGGCAGTTGTGATAGCTAAATATCAATTACTGAAAACATTATCTAAATTATTCTGTAGTTAACCTACGTAGATCTTCATAACATTTTTTGTGTTCCATAATTTTATATGGATATGTACTGACATAACAGGTTATTTTACATGACGGTAGTGACCAATAAGCTTAGCATAAAAACAGGAAAGAGAATGAAACAACTAGCCTGCCTTGGACTTAGCAAAATGCATTTCTCACTTCTGTCAGTGCGTGACAGCTCATTTAATCCAGTTTGATCCAAAAAAACAAACAAAAAACAAAAAAATGGTTGTGTTGCAGTAGATCAACAAGCTGCATATACAGATATGAAAGTGGAACTGATCCTCTCAATCAAGTCTTGGCAAGAAATAAATATGTTTAAGTCCATGAATTTCCAAGAATTTATTAGACTGAAGTTCAAGCACACTGTTAGTTTAACTTCCAGAAAAACAGGACTAAAGTCATGCAATCATTTGGGAGTGTTTTACAATATAGGACTCAAAACCAGAGTATTGTGCAGAAGTCTTAGGCAGTCCTAGTCGTGTCATTATATGAAAGTTTTAATGACCTTTCATAAGATATTTTTCAATCTCTGTTAAGACGCAAAGATGAAATACAAAGATAATATTAAAGGCATGTTGGCTGCTATTTGCCATTTCATATTAACTGTCATCGGCCATAGAAAAACCCATACTGGCTGACCTCTAAATAATATGTACACAAAATGAAACCTTTTCATGCTACAGAAGAAAATTACTCTACAGGCAAAAGTCAGCAGTTAGTGTAATCAGTAGTTTGTGTGAATGAGTAAATGTCAAAAAACACATTATGAAGTGCTGTGACAACCTGGACAATGTTAATTAAGGTTTTCTATATAAGTGCACAGCATTTACAAATGATTCCATTCTATTTAGGTTTAAGAAAGCCAGCTTTCTGTATTTCCTGTTTATATCTTTAAATTCACATCTGTTTATATCATTTTTTTCTAAAACTTGCCATCGTTTCTTTACTCAATATTCCATAATATTACTAACAGTTAATATTTGGTTGGGGGTCATGCTCTAGGTCTCTGAAAAGTGCCTCAAGACAATTTGAATTGTAAAAGATGCAATTCAAATAAAGTTGAACTGAATTGAATATCTTAAAGACACTGGAAAATAAATATGAATATCATAACTTTGATGAATCAAGAGAGGTACCTAAGACTGCTGCACAGTACCGTATGTTTTCATTACTGTTCAGTTGTTTAAATAAGAATTTTTGTTTCTTTTCTTCTTCCTTCGATATAAGAAAGGGGTTATTTATAGCTGCAGATGGTACAGGTCCTCCTCCTCGCACTCTCCCATGTTGCATTGTGATGTTTCCACTGTAGCCCAAAATGGACAAACCAAATTCTGGACAGAAGCGGGGGCTTTGGATGTTTTACATGTTTTGGCAGCCACAATAGTTTCTCCCAAAGGCTTGAAAATAAAGGCTTGAAGCTGAGGGTACTCAGTTGGTTGCACTCTGCATATTTGCCACTAGATATCACACAATCTTAAACACTCCTCCACTAATCATCTGGCAATTTTAAAATATCTACACAACCATGTCACAAACCACTTAAACAGTCTTTTTCTTTGTGATATAAGATTGCCCCTGAGAACGATATACCATCTTTCCCATGCCCGCCATTCCCATCGTGCCCCTCGCTATTAATCATTTACAAAATTGTCTGTTTCTGGCACACCAGCCATTGAGTGAGTTATGCCTTGCTTGGCAGCCACAAGGCGACAAGGAAGGCAGTCTAATCCTGGAAACAGACTAGTTCTAGTTCAGTAGCCCACGTGTACAGAAAAAGAAAAAAAAAAAAAACTTCAATCATTCCCATGGCTCTTATTCTGGGTAGTGAGCATGGTGTCTACAGTTTCCCAGGCTCCTCCTAAAAAATGACACATTCTCAGACCAGATGCTTCAGACAGCCAGTACAGAGCTGTGATTATTAGCAGGGCCCTCTATTTGCCAGAGAGAGATGAGAAGTCTATTTTTAACCAATGATGAAGTTTGGATATCCCTTCACCCCTTGAGCACACCAGTAACCAGTGCCAGATATTGTTTCAGCTCAGTCAAGGGGTTCCTGGAGGGCAGAGCAGCCAGACACCACTATATCATTACAGGCAATGCTACATTTATTTCATCTCACTACACATAACCCATGGCTGAAAGTAAAAAAGGACTATCGGTGAGTGAGGAAGCTTTAAGGTTGGTCTGGAGCTTTGTGGAGACTTGTGACTGCCTTGTTGTTCCTTTGCAGGCTGGCGGTGATTTCCAGTGGGATTCCAAGAAGCTATATTTCCCATACATTCCTACATGTTTAGAAAGGGTTCTGCAGTGGGGGCTGTCAAGTGCAAGCTACAGATGACAAGCTGGGATTGAGAGCAGAATGAGGGCTGTCAAAGCTCCTCTGTAGATCTGATGAAGGAAGACAAACTCTTAAAGACAGGACAAAATAATGTCTGCTGCACAGAACATGCAGGAATCATTGTTGTTGGAGCTTGCTCATGCTGGACTGGGAAATGATTTGGAAAACAAAACAATGTTTTCATGTGATCCTATATCTCCTCTCTGATGTGCCTGTCAGGCTACAGCTGCTTGTTGTCATGAAAACAAATGCTGTTGCACACATGTTAATTGGGAATGTGGGTTTTGAAAACGTCTGTATCACATGTGCTCTTCCCGAGTACTTCTGATTTCACAACTTTAAACACTCACAATACAACTACAGTTATGGCTTTATGAATTAAACTCCTGTCCTTGTCCCAATATAAAGAAGAACTGATTTATTAATCAAAGTATGTCAGACTATGGTACAATGGATGATAATATGTTCCTTTTTTTACTCATTAGTGTTGGTTTTTATGCAGTGGACCTAACATGTTACACACCAAAGCAGCTGATAAACAACTGAGCTGCCATTGATAGAATGTCAAGCTGTTGTGTTGTTATTTACTCTTTCTTCTTCTTTGTACTCGCCTTTTGTTCCTTCCAAAGCAATAACTGTGAAGGAGTCTTAGAGCTCCTCGGCCAGTTTGGGTCTAACTGAGCACATGTAAATATATCATGAGAGTATGTTAGTCCGCCTTTGAGAAATTTTATTTCAAGTGTTTTCAGTCTGGCTAGTATCTTTTTTATTAAAAGCCTTGTACATGTCCGATATTTTAATTTCTTTAAATTAAATTGAATTCCTACTGTGTGCCTTTTGTACAGTAGGGGGAGTGATAGTGACTTGGCTTGGGCATCAGACAGAGTGCCTCCACTGTGTATCAGTGGAATTGTTGTTTGACCACAAAATGCGCTATTAGGTCTTAGCTGCAGCACTGTAGTGCAGAGCTTACATATATCAGGTCCACATTCATACTAAAATGTTCTTTCAAGTTCTCAGAAATGCAAAAAAAAAAAACAAAACAAAAACAAAAAAACAGGTATCCATTTGGTGGCCTTATAATTACAATAAACAAGTAAATGCACACAAAATCCCTAAATATAATACTTAAGAAAACTAAACAGCATTTTTGACAACCCAAAAGAAGCAACTGAACAGGAAAAATAGAAATTAAATTTGTTACACGATATTAATTCTGAATGCAAAAAATAAAAATAGAAAACACTATCTCTGATATGCAAAACTAATCCAAAAAAGGCAACATTTCTAAAATGATTACAACAAATCAGAAATTGTAACATTCATTAATAAAATGGGGTGTAAAAAGTGAGAAACCACAATGTGCCACTATGGCACCAGCTGCAGGACTATTTTCAATAAATACAGGCTCACAAAGTGGTGTAAGAACCTGACAACAGTAGTTACATAAAAGCTATATATTCAGAAGAGTTAAGTAATGATGAATGGACAATGAAGCGCATGCGTGCTAATTCTGGTGGCATGTCAGGTGGAATGAGTGACACCAGTGAAGGATGGAAGACTGGAGGTGATCAGGAACATGGAGGCAATTCACTGGAACAACCTGAGGGAGCTGGGATGTGGGCATTGAGGACCTCAGATTTGATATTGAATCCTAACTGCGCACTTTCAGGCAGAATATAATCAGGGTCAGGTTCTGTATCAGGAGATTCAAAATGTCTAGAATGCTTTACTGTTCTTTGAACCAGGTCTGTAAGGCAAGGTGAAGTGAAAAAGGTTTTTTAACTGTGTCCACCTAACTTGACGAGGGTTCAAACTTTTAGCTGATATTCCAAATTCATGTGATCCGTCAAACTCACTAATGGGTGTGCCGCTCCCTCCAGCCAGTGGTGCCATTCTTCCAGTGCAAGTTTCACGGATAACAGTTCCCGAACTTCATTATTGTAGTTGTAGACAAATGTTGTGAAAAGAAAACACAAGGATGTATCTATCACTGTCCAGCTGCTGGAAGAGCACTGAAACCCACTCCGACCTCCACCAAGAACTGCTTGGAAGTATCAGGGATGGACAAGTTTGGAGCTTCTGCAAACCGCTGTTTCAGGTCGTCAAAAGGTGTGCTGTTCTTGACTGGACCAGATGAACTTGACTTCAGATGAGGTAAGTCGATGCAAGGGACAGGTGATAGTACTGTATCCATGGATGAAACATCTGTAGAAATTAACAAAACCAAGAAACCGCTACGGAGCTTTTTGATTCTCAGGAAGGGGCTTGAGACTTTCAGTACTTCTTGAATTTAACAGTCCTTCACACCGTCTCTCTCTAATTCTTCTATCAGTGTTGGTTGCCATGTCCACCAAATCAATTAATGTCTTTGGCAGCACTCATGCTGCTAACCCATCCTTAACCTTTTCTAATAGCCCAATAATGGTCTAATGGTATCATACAGAGCTGAACTGTTCCAGTCACTTAATGCTGCCAGTGTGCAGAATTCAATAGCATAATCAGGCTTTGTTGGATCAAATGTCTGGATCAGTTTCTCTGTGAAGTACATAAAAGAGTCACAGATGAGAGTCCTTGGACCGCTCAGCTATTTCCCACTCTCGAGCTGGTCCCGACAGCAGAGAAAGCACAAAAGCCACTTTTGACTGTTCTGTAGGGAATGCCAAAGCATGTAGCTTGAAATGAAGGGAGCACTGTACCAAAAAATGAGCGACAACTGGAAGGTTCACCAGAATATCTTTCTGGTTGGCAGAGTAGAGGCTGCTGAACCATAAAATATGATTCTGACTGTTCTGATGATTGCCATTGGCTCTTCCAAATGACAACCTATCAAACATTTCTGTAAGTTTATCAATGGCAGATGACAATAACTGAAGTTCATTTTCATAGGAAACCAGTGTTCCTTCAACTCAAGCCTCCTAATTTGATCTGTCTTCAGAGCACATGTTTTTGGACAGATTGTACTGTAAGGGTTGTTGACTGGGCTCAGAAAACGTGATGACAGCGGTTACGTAAAAGTGTTTTATTCAGAACAGGTAAGTAATGTTGAATGGGGCGTGGATTCAATCAAATGGGGAGGTCAGGAGCACGGATGGATTCCTGAAGGAACTACTTCTGGGTTTAGGTGGATGAAGAGCATCCAGGGCAGGTGGGGTCGAACACACTTCTGCATTCAGCAGTGGCAGACAGGAATCATGGGGGATGTAGTACTTCTTCAGCTGAATGAAAAGCTGAGGACACTCAACAAGACTTCAATTAATTGAATCCAGTGTAATTGTTTGTAGACAGAATTAATTGGAAATCTTAAATGATTCCTTTGATTCCAAAATCCCATAATCTAGAAACTAGTCAATGATCGAGAAACAGGTCAGGGTCAGAATCAGGATAGCTTACTACTGAAAGGGGGCAGGTAGGAATTAGAACGGGCAAAACAGTGCAGATCAGGGCTTTCCGGTGATCCACAGAAACATAGGCTGGAGAGTGCATGTAGTGTTGACACAGAACAATCTGGCAGAGAGTGAAAGTTGTTTAGTTGCTTTAAAATGATAGAACAGGTGAGACTGATAATAGCTGATTAAAGTGAGCAGGGAGAGAGGCACAGACAGAGAGCAGGAAAGAATAAAAATATGGTCAAGGTGTGAGGCGCAGAATGCAGAAACAGAAGTTCCTGACAAGTGAACATACTCTCCTATGAGGAACTGGCAAAAGTGACCATGGCCAAGGTAATAAACTGTCTGGTGTGAAAGGATGTAAGAAATACTATGAGAGACCAAGGTGCCAGCCATTGTAAAGCATTTCTAAACAATACAGTTAGTCAATGAATAAAAGACTGACTGAAAGTGAAAGCAGCAACACAATATTATTAAGTTATAAGGTTTGTGTAGCTGAGATTTCCTTTTATGAAGTGTAACTTAGCTTTTTGTAAAAAGAGCATCCAGGAGATTTGAGGAGATGAAGAACTGCTGTGATAAAGAGAGACCAGGTAAAGGATCAAAACTTTTGCCTTTAGTGTAAGTGGATTTGAGATGCCATTCTATGAAACATTTCTCTTTTGTGCTTTTGTTTGGTAAATTTGAATTTTTTTTTTTCATCATTCAGGACCATCAATCCTTGCTTATAAAGTTTCTTTCCCATCCATCCTAATCATCATGCAACAGCAATTCAGGGCTGTTCAATCATCTTAGATAGCTGTTATAGCATCTGAGACAGCTGTTTTAGACAGGTTCTAACAATGTGATAAACAGAGATTTGCACCCAAAGTATGTGTCAGAATCTTAGTTGTGGGCACATAATTTCAACAGTCTAATACTGGTATGGATTATTCAAATTCTTTCAGGGTACATGTAAGTGATAAATCTAACATGCCACATCATTGTAAAGTCATTCTGCAAAACAGCTTGTAAGAATTCCTCATGGTTCTTAGATTCCTTCAGGCGCCAGCCACTGGTTGAAATTACATAGCCAAGGGGAGGAGAGAATAGAAGAAAAAGACTATTTTAGGAGTTTGCTTAAACATATTTAATAAATAATGGAATAAATGAGTGCACAAGGGTCAATGTGAGGGTATGCCTGAGACTGTAAAAGGGCTGGAAAATGTATGTGTGTTTTTGCCTTTTTGCGCCCTCTGTGAGGAAGGTCTATGGAAAGAACATGCAAAGTTCTTTCATTCTTTTCTTCTCTGAGGCTCGCTCTGACTCCTCTTTCAATCAGTTTTTCCCTCATCTCTCCATCTCTCTAGGGGAGGAAGGTCTCAGAGTTTCTCAGGAATGTTGACTTCTCTGTGCCTTGGTCCCTTGGGGAACGTTGGTAGGGGTCTTGACCCCTCTCCTCCTGCATCCCTGGAGCCTATCAGCTAACTAAGTTAGCATGAGATAACTTTCTCCTCCTGGCTCCATATTGCAGCCTCTCACCCTATCCCTCCTTTTTGGTTTCCTTCACCCTGGGCTAATACGAGGCAGGAGCTTCATTAGAAGCAGCAGAACATCCATCATACTACTGTCTAATCTTGGCCTGTGGCAACATTTGTCTTTCAACTGCTGTCGTTGTCTCCTGTCCTGGACAACTGGTGCCCAGATACTGATGAAATCTCATTTGCTAATCACTTATTTAGCTGTCACTTCCATCATGTATTTGATTTATATTACAACAGTACTACATGGAAGTGCTAACATAGTCTCTTTTTTTTTTCTTTTTGTTTGTTGGAGATCAATTCTTATTTCTTTTAATAATATGATAACATTGACAATGTTCATTATTTATGATGATGGCCATCATTGTTCATAATTGTTCAATGGTTTGATATTTAAAACAAAGCCAGGAACAATCTTATTTCTCATGTTCTTAATTTGAAGAGAGTCTACGCTTGTTATTTCTCATGTTGGATTAAGTTTAAAGAAGACACTATACTGTATTTTTGCTAATCAAGAAAACTGGAGCAAATTTTGTGCATTATCAGTTCTCAGTTAAATGGGTTTTATCTTTTATGTCAGTAATTCTTCTTAACATTTCCCTAAGGGCAGGGTCAAATGGCCAAACAATTAGACTCCGGATTTTTTAAATCCCATATGGGATTTTTTTTTACATTTTTTTTCTCTTTGAAAAAAAAACAACTTTAATTGTTATAAATGTATGCATATACGTATATTTTTTTATTAAATATAAACTTATCAAATAAAGACTAAAGACAGCTTTAGCTAATAGAATAAATAAAGACCAATGCTAAATTTAGGACTTGATTTATTCTCAAAAAGCATATAAATAAATATTTACAAGTAAGCATAATAATTTACAGCATCATGCCTGGGGTTGATTGTGTTCTCACGTGGATGAACTCAAGCTTTTTGATTGTAAATGGGCACTATATTATTAGTGGTGTGAATCACCACTGCATCTGTAGCATCTTTCGAGCAGGTCTTCTCGTTATCATACATATAGGATTATATGGGTTCCATGCATGATTTAAGGGTGTTGCTGTGCACATCACAGTGAGCACCACCACACACTTCTACCACTTGTTTCAGATGCTGGAACAAATTACTCGTGCTTCAACTTTCACATGTCACGGGCTGTAGAAAAACTTTACAGCCCACAACAGTTTGCACAACACATGCTTTTACAACTCAGCTGCGTACCTCTATTTAAGATGCTAAAAAAAAAAAAAAAAGAAAAAAAGAAAAAAAAACTGCTGCTACCTTTAGCTTCCAAGGCCTACATACAGCTATAGACAAACTTTACAACAGACAGCAGTTTGCATCATGTCAGACGCTGGACTGAAGAAACTGTGCCTGTTTTGGGAATATTTTAAGGGAAAACTATAACTAAACTATAAGTATGCAACACACATGGCTAAATTGTGGATTTGTCTGCATTTGAAGAGAACACGTTATGACACTATGGAAGCTCATGGAAGCAGTGGTGGTGCTAAACCCTAATGAAAATTGATTTTATTTGTTTCAAATATCACCATAAAGCTATACATTTGAATTAACTGACAAAATCCATATATTGCCCAGCCTTTTCTATATGTACAACACATACCGATCACTGTCAGTGTAAATGGGTCAACTCAAAGACCAGAATACATACATTGTAAATTTGGTAATTAAACTATCGCTGCATTTGGGAATTCTGGATGCAGAATTTTCAACCTCTACCTAGGAGACATCACAAAAAAACAAGAGCTCAGATATTCAAGTCAGTAAAGTTAGGTCAGATATTTTTTTTTCTGATGCATTTGAAAGACGTCATTTTAATTGGAGTGGAGCAAAAAAAAAAAAAAAGATATCTTATTTTGCTCTATTAGTTTAGGCTATGGGCATGACAGGGACCAGAAAGGCAAGGGCCTGGAAGGGCCTGTGCGGTCGAAGGCACCTATCAAAAGTTTAGAATGACAAACGTTTCCATGAATGCTGAAACGCATGTAAATTTTGCTCTGTGAACAGTTTACAAACAAATTTGTTCTGCTCACATTTCGTGAATGAGGCCCAGTGTTCATTTAGTGCATTTTAGCTGAGCTGATACTGCAGTTAAGCTAGCAATTTCACTCCAGTGGAGTGTTCCATGCTAGAAAAAAGTTACAAAGCAAACCTGGAGGCAGCCATGTTTTCTTCCAATGTGTGCACGTCAGTTGCACGACAGTGTGATCTGAAATCATATTAGAATATAACACAATGGCAAGTTATCTGTGTTCTCACAAACTCTTCCTCTGTTCTTCTCTGTTCTCCACATGTGGTTTAGTTTCAGTTTACATAGCAGTAAGAGCAGATGTTAGGTCATGTGGATCTCCTGTTTATCAGATCATCTGGTTGTCCTTTTCTTCTTGATAAATTGTCATTTTTCTTTTTGTATATCTTTGTACAGGTTTTCACAGCTTTTTAAAGATGTTTCATGAAAATGTGTTATGAGGTAGTTCATAAAAAAAACATGCAATAGACTGTCTAATTTGATCTTTTTAATTCTATAAATATTGTGACAAACCTACTAACAATGCTCTCCACTGATCCTGGCAGCAATGATGCCATTGCTATCTGCAACTGACTTCTTTAAACTTAAAATAGGTTATCAACTTTAAATCAGAAAGCTTGAATACAAAGCAACGTCTGACCTCTGTGCTGCATGGCTGACCCACACTGTGACCCTTTCATGCAGACAATTTTTATCAGGACCACAAATTAAAGATGATCCTCATCTGCCTCCTGTTTGTTGTGTATTTTCTCAAGCTTTACTTATTTCCCTGTGAGGTCAGTAACCCTTCAGTTTTCTCCCACTCACTAGTTAGTATTGTCTGGCTCTAAAGCCGGTCCACCTCATGTTCTCCTCACCCATTTACATTGCCTGGGGTTCTGCTTGAACTTAGGGACACACTCTGTCCCTTAGTGGGAGAACTTGGAACCAGGAGGAAATGGGCTGTTTCCCCAAGGTTGGGATAGGCAGCACTGAAGAAAACATGAGGACTGACTTAAAAAAAGGAAACATGGAGATTACATGGACTAAGAAAGAAATGGACAAACGCTGTTAAAAAATGTGTCACTGCTGTTTGGTACCACTGTGGTGACTTTTTAAATTGCTTGAGGGTGCAGTTGGCTCAATTAGAAGGTCAGGACTGGAATGTAGAGTTTCAAATCAGAGCAGCATCTATGAACTTTTAACCTAAAATCTGGATCTGGTTATACTGTTGCATGTTTATTTCTTAATTTATTTTGTTTCTGTGCGATCATGTGTTAGCACATCCTTTTTGTGCCATGGTAAATGTTTAACCACAAAATACTGGCCATTTGTTATTTATGATTTCCATCCTGGAAGTCCGAGACAAAATAATTGGACAAGTCCATACTTTTCTTAAAATGAGCCCCTCAGTGTTCCTCCCCCCCCTCTCTGAGCCATTTACTGCACGTCTCTTAAATGAACTAGCTGCCTGCAGACGATATTACTCATAAGTCTGGTCACTGCCAAGTCTTGGTATGAGGGCCATTAAGGTGCTTAAAGTCAGCCATTCATATTTGTGCTGGATCGCCTTTCTCTTTTTTAAATATCCCCCTGAAATTTTTAATGAAATATAGCCACATAGATTCTCAGAGTGCGCTGCATCGTGCCTTACCATCCCACATTACAGGCATCATTCAACACCTTACATATTATATAGCCACCTTTGCATTTTCCTGCGTGTATCACCTTATTTTTACACTTTTGACGAGTTGAAATAGAGATTTATGCGAACTTGAGCTATAGCCAGCCTGCATCATTAACCAACAATGCCACATATTGTATGAACATATGCATGCCTATGTTTAGAGGGCACTACATTTCTGTTTGACAACATTTATTTGTGTCTCTGAAATGGCTAAAAGAGTCTGTAATATCACACAATCCTGACCTTTTGTTTGACCTTCCAAGGACTGTGTGAAATAGTGGTCAACCAGCCTGTTGCTTCTAGATGATTCAAGGTCCGTATTAAAACATAGAGCCAGAATCGCAGATTTGATCCAACTCTTTACTCTTCCATCTGACTGTTGACATATACAAATCACAACATGCGGCTCATCTGCTCTCCTTGGTTTTTAGATTGAGTAGATTATGACACTCAGTTGGATAATTTACTTAATCTGTTTCTTAAGAGAGATCAAAAAATACATGGCTATATAAGAAATGGTGTAGAAGCAGTAGTGTCACCCTCTAAAAACTAAGAAAGGAAACACACACACACTGGAACACACCAGCACTGAAGCCTAAAGTCTACCCAACCTATATGTGATGAAGGAATTACAATGTGATTTTGACTGGTCCATGACCTCCAGGGTGACCTTTCAGTGAAGTTTCTATCTGTGGTGTGGTGTTTTACTAACCTCGAGCAGTTCAACAGTTCATGCATGACTATTGACGAGACTGTGTCTGAAAGATGGATCAGTACCAACTGTCCCAGGCCAAACAGCAGATGAGGGAAATGTAAACAACTGAAAACAAAATCTCCAGTCAAGCATTTTTCTCTTATTTTTGTTGTGTGGTGGGGTGAGCTGGTTTGCTGTGTGTGTGCCTCTGTTAGCTCATGCGAGGCGCTCTAACGGTAATAATGTGTTTTAATACTGAGTCTAATTTGTGTGCAAACTGACATTTGCACAAAGCTGCAAAGCTGTGGGACAGATCTCATTCCTCACAACCTCACAACTCTGCTATTTGCAGTTATTGTCTGATTATGATTTGAGCCTCTCCCCCACGCCACCCTTCAGAGGGGAAAATCTTACATAATTCAACTGCTTAACCTCTGTTCTTTGTACCACCTGTACAGGTGCTGGCTGTCAGCAAGCGCCAATGATGTCTAAGGGAGTCTGTCCGTGTATTCGTGATGAGGGTCAGCCTCAACTGATCATTAAAACCACCTAAATACACATGAGGGTCCCACTTTATTTATTTTTTTCACATAATTTGATCTACCTATAACATGACCTAATGATTTTTTTATATAATTGGACCCCACCTCAGGAAAATACATTAGTGGTGTTAAATGAAATGCAAAACAGTAAGAGACCAAGTTGAAATTTCATGAAACGGCCTTAACCATCAACAGTAGATGGTGTAAAATTATTTGCAAAATTAAAAAAAAATGCATGATCATATCACACCACATGATTTGGTATGGGATTCATATGCTGCTAATCCTAAATTTTTCCCAATGACTTTATTTGTAATTGTCCAGCATCAAAAAACTGTGCCTCACTTTGCTGTCAGAATACACAGACATGGTTACCTTTTAAATGAGTAAAACAAAAAGAAATAGCCTAAGCAGGACAAAACATAATGAAGGGAAAAACATTTTACACGTCAGCCGTAAAATTGAGTTTCTGGGTATCTTCATTCTGGAAGGAGTTTTCCAAGATATCAGTTTTCATTGACCTAAAACTATGTTTGTGTGTGGAAAGCCGAAACAGAAATCTCTGTTCATGTGAACAGAGGACTCGCTCTAATCTTTAAACCAGGTGATTTCACTCATACCCCCCTTTTTTATGCACAGTGACTATTATACTCTTAAATAGACATATTTTCAAGACTCATACTTTTGTAAAGTTATAGCCTATTTCAGCATTTGAACAACATTCAGCTGCTTAGAGTTAAAGGGATTTAGTGAAACTGCTTTTTCTGTGCGCTTAAAGATGGGCCCCTTGGGTGTGCTTTACCCTGAAGACTATGCGAGGCCAGGGAATCATCCATGTGACATAAGTTAAATTAGACCCCAGTGGCCTTGGAGCCACAGGGTTAAATGCAGTAATGACAATGTGGATAACTGGCACCTAAGCATAATGGGCTGCTGATTGAGGGTTTTTTTTTTTTTTTCTGAACACACAACTAGTTATTTGGTGTCAGTTTAAGAGAAAATGGCCACAAGAATTGAACAATAGGCACCCAATACCGTTCAGACCGAGCTATGTTGAGAAAAAAAAAAGCTTTGTAAACAACTGTCAATCACATCTCATGACACATTTGTCCTCTTTGCATGGGAGCTCAGAAAGTGCAGGAAAGGAATGCACACACATACATGTTCACATATCACAAACAGCTGGAACATGGAGGAATACTGCTATGAACAGTGTGATGTTGAGTTAAAAAAAAAATTATTTTCGAATATTGGTTCTTTTGGTTTGGAAACTAGATATTAAAATATTTTATATCTAAACCATTTTTTCTTTGTTAATCTACTGCCTCATTCTCCATTGCTTCTGTGCACTCATGCGATACGTCCGTTAGTTGTGCTCTGGATTTTAAATAGATAGAATCTGCTGTGCTAGCATCCAGTGCTAGCTAGCATTATGTGAACCACTATCATGCTTATCACTGTTAGCATCATAAGCATTAGCATCAACCCAACCCATTCATAAAGAGCAGTACAGTAAACCCTCACACTTTGCGGTTAATAAGGTCTGTGACGACACCCCCCACCCCCTCGCGAATGGTGAGAAGTTTCACTTTTTTGAAAAAAAGGTTTGATTCTACCTCGTTCTGTTCCTCTGTAATCAGCAGCAGGGTGCGCTGCGCCATCTTTTCTCTCACTCGCAGTTTCTGGGGAGGAGGGGGCTTTATAGAGAGTGGCGATGCTGCCATCTGGAGGATCAGAACACGAACTACAATGTTCAAAACTATGATATTTATTTTAGCAACCCCAGTGAGACATATTAGACCCAATTGACGTCTATAGACGTTAATGGCAGTGAATGAGTTAAAACGGCACTAAATCACTGAAATAAGAAAGCGATTTTTGGAACTGACGAACGGAAACACCATGTGTATCAGCTTTAAACTCATAAGAGCAAGAGATGGGAAATGCGGGGACGCATGTCAGCAAATCAGCATACAGCCAACTGTTGGCACAGTAATGCCCGTCATATCAGCCAATCACAGGCCTCGATTTTTGTTCATGGTGCATCCCATGTAGGCTCTTGTTGCTTCCTGAGACTCGTTCTTGATGTGATGTGTTTCGCTTCAGCCTCGTGCACTTCATTGATTTTTAAACATTTTTTTTGAATATATATATATATTTTTTGATGAATATTTTTGAAACTTCCGCGATGTACTGAGACCACAATTGCTGGGACCGCGAACTGTGAGGGTTCACTGTACTTCCTTGCTGAATATTTGCATTTCATACGGATTAATGGAGGATAAATGGAGACGAAGTCATTAAAGTTTTTGCTGTCAGTCCTATTGGAACTCAGGTAAACAGAAAATCCACCTTATTATTATCCATGTTGTTTACAACTATATCATTTAAAATTTAGAATGTGTGCATGACTCATGTCAAATCGTTTAAAAGCAAGGCTAAGCTCGGGTAACACATGTCAACACTATATGGAGTATAGTTAAAGCTGTGCTGGTAACTCCTAAGTAAGACACTAAACCTGGTAGCTGCTGTGATTGCATTTAATGCTTTCTTGTTCTAAATGGAAACAAATAAAGGTCAATTTAACATTTTTTGATCAAGGGTGAGGTAGAAAAGTACACCACAAGTTCTTTACAATACAATACAAGTTCATAATCCATGCTGACATTACTCAGCCTGTTCTGTAATGGTACGGTGGAGAAAGTTTCTTACCTTGATCATGTGTGCTGGGGTTTCTAGCTGTGAAATGTTATTAAATTGGCTCATTTCCGTTGTGGCCTTGTTTTCCTTGTCTGCACCTTTCATCTATATATTTTCAATAAAGGATAATTTGTCCACCTCTCTGTTTAAAAACAAATTTGTGGTTGTTAGTTTTTTAAGTATCCAAAATGTTATCTTTCAGTGGATCACTGGAATGGCAACCTGATACAGTGTGCAACAGAAAATAAATTTGTCGTCATAGGAAGACAAATGCTAAAGCCACCACAAATGAAATAACTTGGTAATCATGTGTGGAAGACACTCATTTCCTTTTTCACTCAATATCTCTGCATTGCAGTGTAAAGTTTGGCTGTGGTTCAGAACGTACACATGTCTGTCACTTAGGGATTTTGGCTTTAATTACTAACCCAGGTTTTCTCCATGAGGCACAGAGTTTTCACACATGGTGGTAGTGGTTCTCTTGAGGCAGCTCTGCTAAAGTGAAATTTCTATGAAAGAAACAGCACACATTGTTATGCACAATGTGGAGCAAAAGAAATGTTGCTCGGATGTTCGTGAGCTGTTTAGTTTTCCTTCTTTTTTTCTCTTAAATTAACCAATAAATACTGAGATTACAGAACCAATGAACTGAAAATGTAACTTGAGACAAGCAAGAGCTACAATACAAAGTTATATTTTGTTTCATATTTTATACACCATTCAAAATAGTATATTCAGACAAATAAAAGGACAAATAGAAGATGTAAATCTAAAATGTAGGGCTATGATTTAGGCTTTTATAGACCTATGTGTCTAACAGCTAAGGCACATTCTCTGGTAATGTTGAAATTAGGACTGATATTTTATCACGTTAATTTTAATTAATTCATAACAGGAAAAAAAGCATTTATAATTGCTCCTTTCTCAGTTCGCTAAATTCTGCAACACCAGCCACACTGACGCACACACTCCGGCCCGGATCGGTGGCAGTAGTGTGGTAAGTTCGTTTTCCAGCTAAAAAGAAGGTGCACAGAACGCGTTGAGTAACAGTGCATGCATTTAGCATCAACTATTAACAAGTTGTAGTGATGGTAGAGAAGAAAGGAGTAAAAGAGAACGTTATAATTTTGTTGTTTTGCAACAAAATGTAGTTTTAAGATGTTTTCACGTGAATATATAGTTCTTTCAACTTCAAATTTCTGGTTAATTGACCCAAATAGAGCCTATTTTTTCTTTTCACCTCCACCAAACTGTGTTTATAACATAGCTAAAATACAAAAGCATAAAACCCATTTAAAGCACATCATACAAAATAACGGTTATAAACACTTTTGCCAGAAGAGTCCATGGTCGCTTCTAAGACATATTAAACTTCAGAGTGTTTAGTTTTATACACAATTAAATTTTAGATGTTTATGAATACATGTTAGCTTGCTAGCTGAGTTGTGATGCTTTCAAATACACTGCAGAAACTCTGAACTCTGTCCTCCAGGCTGTGGTTTATATTTCAGCTGTTCTTGTTTTGTTGTTCACCATTTTTAGTGGTAGGAATGTCACTTTCTTATTAATCTGTTTGTCCATTTATTTTGCCAAAGATGTTTTGTATATAATTTTTAAGTGACACCAGGACTGCTTGAGTTTACAAAAAGTCTGTTGAATAAAATAGCAATAGTTACACTTTAGTTTTGCAGTAATCTGTGAATGTAGTTGACAGATGAAAAATAACCGTTTTCTGTTGTTTAAGTTCACATATATGTCTATATACTGATTCAGTCATCAACAATGTATCTGAATTGAAAAACATGACTTTCTGTGTCAAATATTATTTCACAGGAATGCAATTAATCATGATTAATTAATTACAAAGCCTCAAATGAATTTTTAGAATTAGATTTTGCTCTTTTTATTATGTGTCCCATTCATAATATATTGTCATTACATGTTAGATAGACAGTTGATGTTGACCTTATTTAGGGCAGGAAAAGAAATGTGAGGGCACTCTGACGTTTAAGGGCTATAATGTAAACAACATGAATATCTTGTATGTCTATGCTTAAATTTTCTGCTAAACGGTGAGAAAATTGGCCTACAAATTGAAAAATTAAAGTCATGTGCTGAGTCTGTTAGTAATACTTACCTCCTGTAGTGGAAACTGTAAACTACATGATGCACGCAGACACACAGGCACGGAATCTCCCAGTTGTCTATCGGAGTTCCACAAAGATTACTTTTCCTACCTCTATCAAGCAGGTGGAAGTTTGCCTGACTTAACTCTACCAGTGGCTGATAACATAAAAAAAATGTGTTATTGAACTGAAATATCATTATCACATATTTCAGAAAGTTTTGAGAGTTTAGGATTTTCAGATTGTCTGAAGAGAGGAGGAGAGGCCGAGTCCTGACATGGGTTGTACAACTATTACCCTCTGTCTTAGGAGAATAAAAACATGTTGTTTTCATTATTAGAGGGTTGGTGTGGGGGAAAGACAGAGTAAAAGGGAATAGGGATGAAGTTAGCAGTTTAATGTGCAAGTTTTTTTTTCTGAATCTGTGTGTGTGTGTACACACACACACACACACACACACATATATATATATATAAAACATGCCACACATATACAGTAAATGTGTGGCATATGCAAACATCCACAGAATTATTAACATTAGCCCTACAAGGAGATGGTTCAAAGACTATGAGAACAAAGACTGAAATTGCTGAAGATATCCACATGAGAAACTTTGCCCTTTACAGACAGCTATCTGTTGCCAAGGAAATGTGATTTACTGCAATTCTACTGTAGCATCATATCTTGTTTCTGGTGCTTCTTGTAATATGCATTTAAAGTACAGCATTTTTCATGATCACTGAGATACTGTACAAAACAAGTTTAATTTGGCTTTGGATCCCAACACAATTAACACAACCTTCTGTTCTCCTATGTAGCTCTCTTTCTGCAGTCATTTATTAACTGCTGACCTTGATCCAGGCCTCTTTCTGTAGAGTCGAGTTTCTTAGACTGTGGGAAAAATCTTGTAGCCTTCATGCACTCACTTTTAATGCTTCTTTTTAATGCTTCTTTTTTTAATAATCAAAATATTCTTTCAAGCCTTCTACACATCGCTGGATGATAAAACAAACCACTAACATGGCTGTTAAATTAGTGAGCGCTCCTGGTGGGTCAGAGGTACACTCAACTAGGTGGGAACAGGAGGATGCATCTGCATGAATTATATACCTTAATAAAACATGTGATCTGAGAAAATGAGGGAGCAAGTGATTGCATGTGTGCCCTCTCAGGGCAGACACTGTTCTGTACTTCTTTTTCTTTTCAGCTTTTCCCTTCAGGGGTCACCACAGCGAATCATCCGCCTCTATCTAACCCTATCCTCTGCATCCTCTTCTCTCACACTTTGGGCTTCCTCAAGGTCTCATGCCTGGTAGTTCCAACTTCATCATCCCTCCATCAATGTATTTACTATCCCTTCTCTGTACATGTCTCAACCATCTCAGTCTGGCCTCTCTGATTTCATCTCCAAAACATCTAACATCTACTGTCCCTCTGATGTACTCATTCCAGATCATATCCTCGTCACTCCCAAAGAGAACCTCAACATTTTAACCTCTGCTACCTCCATCTCTGCCTCTCTGCCTGTCTTTTTCTTAGTGCCGCAGTCTCTAAACCATACAACATCAGATGTTTCATCACCATCTTGTAAACCTTTCCTTTCATTCGTGCTGAAACTCTTTTATCACAGATCACACCTCACAATTTTCTCCAACCTGTTTGCACATACTTCTTCACCTCTTTTCCATACGCTCCATTGCTCTGAACTGTTGACCCTAAGTACTTAAAATCCTCCACCTTTATCTCTGCTCCCTGTAGTTGAGTTGAAGCAACACCATGAGTTGGACCAACTCAAATAAATTACGTTTGATTGACTGAATTAAATAAGGTTGGAAGGACACAATCTATTCACGTGGAAATTGTTTCCATGATTTTTTTAAGCTCATCCAAAGAGTCATTTTTTTGAGTGTACAAAAGGGCACCATGTGCTATTAGCTGGTGGCTAACTCCTGTGAGCACTGTTAAAGCTGTGTTACAATTTTGTCGCAGATCCTGGTCTGCAACACCTGACAGTCTTGGCACAGGTACAAAGATTATTTAATTAACATCCGGATTTTCCACAGAGCAAGTTTTAAGTGTAATACACTTTATTATACAAACTCATGGGTACTCATTCAAACACAGACAGACTTAACCCAGGGTGACACACAAATTAACATGTTAAAGGTAAGGGGTATGAATCAACAGGGGGTCAAACCAGCAACAGACTTTACATGGCAGCATTAAATTTAATAGCTAACAAATAAACACAGATAAACACCTAAACCAGGGCTGCAAAGGATGCTGGGAAACGACCCAGAAGGACCTGCCGGATCACTACAATATTTTGCTGCAAACCCTTTATCACCAGAATTTCATTATTTTGGGAGGTAATATTTCAATTTGGTATTGTACTCCCAAGAGAAGAAATTCTTGTTGATATCACATTGCTATATAATGGAAGGTTCAGGACACCGCATGGTGGAAGTCAAGATTTGAAGTCTATCAAATTCAATCATGACAAATAGACAAAAATAAGGGAAAGTGATAGACTGACAGCTGGTGGCATGTCTGTATGGGATTGCATTTGCATTTAGAAGGATGGTGCAAGATTACAGTTTACCCTTACCTGCACAGGTTCCAGATGTCTCCTTCCAATGGTCTACTCCGTTGTCTCGGGATAACTTTCATGATTTTCAGGGGCTGAGAGGTCGACTTGTTGCCTTAACTTGATTGACTCTTGTTGTCTCAACTTGATCAGATCTTTTTCATGTGTAGTTGCTTGCTATCACTTCAGTCTGACTTAATATAATTATGCTCATGACGTGAACTTAAAATGATCATGTCAAGGCTAAATGTTGTGCTTTTGTTAATTTAACAGTCTGCCAAGTTCCTTTTTTTGAGTGCACTGAAAGAACTGAAGAGAGGAGATAGGAGTACGGGGAGATGCAGAATAAGATGAAGGTAGAGGTGGCAAAGGCCAAATAAATGGCCTATGATGATTTGTATGGAAAGTAAAATGGACTTATACAGGTTAGCAAGGCAGGGGGATAGAGATGGGAAGGACATGCAACACTTCTTTTTAGCTAACCTTTTTCCCTGTACATACTCCCACAATTCCTCATTCCACCAAGTCTCCTTGCCTGTTTTTCTACCAGATGACACACCAAGTAGTCTCTTACCTGTCTCCCTGATCACAGCTGTAGTTGTCTAGTCATCTGGAAGCACCTCCTGACCACCCAGAGCCTGTCTCAACTGCTCTTTGAAAGCCATGTAACACTTTTTTCAGCTTCCACCACTTCTTCCTCTGCTCTGCCTTTGTCCTCTTCGTCTTCCTCACCAACAGATTCATCCTATACACCAAGATCCTATGCTGTCTGGCTACACTCTCACCTATCACTACTTTACAGTCACTGATCTCCTTTGGGTTACGTTGTCTACACAAAATGTAGTCCACCTGTGTGCTCGTACCGCCACTCTTATAAGTCACCTTATGTTCCTGTCTCTTCTGGCAGAAAGTATACACTACAGTCATTTCCATCCTTTTTGCAAAGTCTACCACCATCTGACTGAATACCAAACCTGCCCACCAAATACCAAATACCAACCATCGCTTCCTCATCACCTCTGTTGCCTTCTCCAACATCACCATTGAAATCTGCACCAATCACTACTCTTTCATCTCTAGGGATAGCGATCAATCACTTCATCACTTCATTCATCTCATTCCAGAATTTCTCCTCTTCTAACCCACTCCTACCTGTGGGGCATAACCACTAACTACAATGAACATCACTCCTTCAACCTCTAGAATCATCACTCTGTCTGACACTTTCATCTTTAGAGCATTCCTAACAAACTCTTCCTTCAAGAGAACTCCTACTTCTCTTTCCATTTCCACCATCATAAAACAGTTTGAACCCTGTTCTTAAGCTTCTAGCTTTGCTACCTTTCCCCCTGGTCTCCTGTACACACAGAATATCCACCTTCCTGCTCTGCATCATGTCAACCAACTCTCTAGGTTTTCCTGTCATAGTCCCAACATTCAAAGTCCCTACTCTCAGCCCTAGTCTCTTACTTTTCCTCTTTTCTCACTGCCTACAGATAGGCCTTCCTCCTCTTCTTCTTTGACCAACAGTAGCCAAATTTCCATTGGCGCCCTGTAGGTCAACAGCACCGATGATGGTTGTTGTTATAGGCTCCGACCGATCCAGTATAGGGTTCATTGGTCTTTTGTTTGGCATGGTTAGTTTGCCGTAGGTTTTTACGTTGGATGCCCTTCCTGGCACAACCCTCTGCATTTATCTGGGCTTCGGATCAGCACAAAAAGATACTGGCATGTGACCCCAATTTAATCTATTGTTGTAACAATGTGTCAGGATCAAACAATTCAAAATTAAAATTCACAGGGATTGAAAACATGTTTTCTGTGTAAATTTAAGTGTCGTGTTCTCCTGGAGATCATCTCAAGGTCAGAGGGATTGACAGCTGAAGAATACCTGAACTTTCCAATGGGGAAAAAACAAATTAACAACAATAATAGTAACAATAATAATCAATCAAGACAGTTTGATGATACTCTTTTTGTCTGGCGTTTGACAATGCGTGCATTTCTTTCTGATAAAAATGCTCACCCCTTGTACTTAGGAAGCTGCTGCAGTCTTATTCTTTTAGAAATATGGTGTAACATTTCTGAGTAAAATCAACTGACAGATACATCTGTCTGAACAATAATGAGTTGTAAAGTGTTAAACATACAAATATACCTGAGATATCCTGCCGTTTCCAAACAACAAAGATAACAGTGTTTCCACTCATTCCCATGGGTTTGGCTTTATCACTTCACATGCATGTTTATAAATGGTACTATCTGTTCAGCAGGAACTGTGACACGACAACGTGCACCCTTCCTGAAAAATGTTTGTCCTCTTTCCACATAACAAATGGCTCATCTTTTGTCACAATCACAATATTGACTTTGTTATATTGTATTGTGCCAGCAAAAGCCCATTATTTTTCAGATTGATCTCCACCTTGCATGTGCGATTAAACATTCATCAGATGAGTGAATATCAGAAGCACAGCTTGTAATCTATTATAAATTCTTCAATGTTATTTAAAGATAATAGAAACTGTGTTTTTTGACAGCTAGAGAAAAATAGTGCAGGCAGCATAAAACAAAATTTTGAAGTACAAATGTTGTGAACATAGCAGTAAGAAGTATACGTTTTCATAAACATTTTTGACAGCCATTTCTAAAAGCAGCAAGACAGCAGTCTTCATGCTTTTGAAAGCACTTTGATCTCAGCAGCAAGCACGTGTAGTGGAAGTGTCGGAAACAGGTGCTTTGTGGCTCAGGGAGCACTCCCTTTTTGATATCCTTTATAAGAAACAGACGGTAAGTACCGGGTGTGTCCATAAACACAGCAAGTGCAAGTCATCAGGGACCTCTGCTATGCAGTTTTGCTGTACTTTTAGCTAATGAAGGATCAAGTATTTCAAAGTTTTTAATGGTAAGGTATGAATATAAGGACCACTCATTTAAAAAATGAAAAGTTAGAGAGAGCCACAGTTGCATTAATTAATTTGTAATTTGTGTCCACTAAAACAAGAATATTTATCAAAAGAAATAGAATCCTTGAAAAACCCTCAGAGATGCATCACATTAATAGATAAATTAATCATTTTGTTTTGGCATATCTACAACAATGATGAAAAAGAAGTAATGGGTTTTTGATTTTTTTTAACATTCACATGGAGTTAGGCAGCACATCATGGCCAAGGGGTGACATCTGGTCTTCCAGTTTGAGTCAAATGCAAAAATAAGAAAAGCTGTAATTCCTCCACTGACCACTAGGGGCTGGCTCCAAAAGCAAGTCAGTAAATTTCAGCAGAAGTAAACAAATTTATGGCCTGGTTCTAAAAATGGTTATGATCTCCGTGGCTAGATCTGACATCCTTGTCAAATCTAGCCTGTACCACATGAGGTAAAATAATATCAAGCAACAAATGAATTTATAGTTAGGGGTGTGGTCTTCTGGTGACCTATCCAGGGTGTACCCCTGCCTTTCGCCTGAAGAGAGCTGGGATAGGCTCCAGCAGATCCCCGTGACCCTGCAGAGGATTAAGCGGGCATAGATATAGGATGGATGGGTGTGGTCTTTTGATTGATTTGATTGATGATTGGCACAGCCAAGGGCTAACTGTCATAATTTTTGTTAGATTAGTACTTGACTTGACTTCTGAACTTAGCTACTGAGCTGTGAATAAAGACCTAACACATCATATTCACATTTCAAAGAGAAGCTTTGAAATATGTACTGTTTGTTGTACAGATTGCCACGACTGGCTGTGGTTGACCTGGAAGGGTCTAAGTACGAATCTTAGATATGCAGCTTGTGCTAACCATGTGTCAGCCAGATGCAATGGTTATTTCTAATGTTGCTACCAAAAGATTTGAAAGGTCCTGATTTCCCACTGCAGATGCCTGCCAGCAACTCCCCAGCTCCTCTGGCGTGGCTCAAAGCTGAAAGAGCTTTTAGCTGTGGTGGATCTTTTCAGGACTTTTCAAAGCAGAGGTCTGCTGCAACTTACAGTCAATAAACCTGCCACTTGTGGGTCTATGCAGCCAGTCCTGCTGGACCCACAAGTGATGGGATGCAATGGGTCTGACCCAGCAAGCGGCAGGCCAAGTGATGAAGGGTCCCAGCGGAGCTCTGCTAATCCTAGTTTCACTTCTGCTAGCACTGCTTTCAAATGTTCTTTTGGTATCACTTGAAATGAGGATAAGTGAACTGTTTTAATCAGAAGGAATGTAAAAAATATTGATTAAGCGCCGTAGGCTAGCTTAGGCTAAACCTGCCAAGTTAAAGTATCTAATATGTGATTACTGAAATAAAGTATCCTTGCTTCCAGGCCTGTTCATGCCACCCATTTGCAGTATGAATGGGAAAGAGGCTTCAAAAGCATTTTTTCAGAAAACAGCATCATATGCAAATTCAATTAAACAATCCTTTTCTCCAAGTTTACACTCTAGAAGAGAAACTTCTCATAAGTACATGCAACAGGACCATGTGCAGAGATCAGTATCTACACTTTTTAGATGTTAATCTTCCATTTTACCTTTATACAAAACACAGAAACATTTTGCTATAACAACTCATGTTGACCTCGCAATAGAAACATCCTCACATATCTTCTTTCACAATGTTCAAGATTATTGATCAGCTATTGGTTCTTGACTAAACACTCTTACTAGACCCCTCTGTGTCTAAAAAGCTAAAGCTACATCTCAAACCACAATGCAGCAGAGAACACTTAGCAGAGCTTTTTCATTTGGCTCAGGTGCTGTGGAAAAAGGCTTAAGCACTGAACTTTATTATCCGAAGAAAATCTTAGAATTACATAATCTGAACATTGATGTTATTTTTGATTTAATGACAAGATCTGCACATTTCCAGTGAAAAACATAATATTCCAAATTCAGACCCATGCAAGTTTATCAAGAATGTGACTGCAAGCAGTTCACACCTGGGTGTGTAAAAATTGTATCTAAATGTTACCATATGCAAGCCAATAAGGTTGTCATTGTGGCTTTTTTTAGGCTGATCTCCTGTGCTCATGTGTTGCACCGATATATTTGCTTTCCATCAAATATTTGCTGGAAGATACTTTCCTCCAGCAAATATGGGGCATTTTATTAACCTGGTATTATAACCTATATTTATCCCTATAATATTTTTTCTAGGTTCACTTCTGCCACAACCCACAAGAGGTGGTAGGCTTTTCGGGCCTTTTCAAAGAAACAGTCATCCCAGTCGTATAAGGAACCTTCATCCTGGCTTGCATGTCTGGGCACAAGTAAATATTTTATGGGGTAATTTCGTTTTGAATACTTATTGATCAAAGTACCCTCAAAAAGCGAAACATAACCTAACATATTAGGTATAATGCACACTGCATTCTGGATATGCTTCAGCCTCCATGTAATTGATAGTCTTTCCATCAGCAATCTGCTCACACCCCTGATATAAGCTTGAAACTGTAACTGTACTACTATGGCACTGCCATTTTTGAAATGTCCTTAATTTCTGTTCTGCTCTAATGGAGTCACAGCAATAATATACACAACACAGTTTAATCTGTCCTGCAGCCTAAGAACACAAATGGATGTTTAAAATTAATGCAAAGCAACAAAATTTAGAACAAATCTTAAATACTCTCATCTATTTGCCTGGAGCGACCTTCCATGATGATTCTCCCATCAGAGGTCTCCTCCTCCATAAACATCAAGGCTGAATGAGTCACTCTGATGTTCCCCTGGGACAGTCCAAAGGCTAAAACTACTGACATGCTTGACCTCCACTCAAATGATACCAGCACAATAAAAATAAATCACCTCCGACGATGTGTTAATCCACGTTGACAAAGCATCTCGTCTCTGAATTAAGATGTCATTTTTTATAGCCAAAGTGACACCTGTTTAAAATAGGAGGCCTGGAATAACTTATGTGCCTGTTATTCTTGCCAGTGAGAACTTCTCACAGAGAAAGTAAGGAGAACATTAGGGCTGATACATATTGGCCTGGTGTTTTTACTATAGTTAGAAAATGGTTGAAATTACCTCAAAAGGGAGCGTCATGAGATCTCACAATATAAATGAATTCAATGAAATAGCTAAATTGGGATTTTATTTAACATCTCCAGATAAATCAGTCCCCAGAAATGGTCACACGTCATAATAAAGCTGGATAATAACTGGTAAAATGTAATACATCTAAGAAATTCCTCCATTGATTATATTTATTGTACAAGGCACCATGTAACTTAATCATTGTTAGTCATCTGTATTACAGCTGTTCAGCACATTTATTCTCCAGCTTGCAGATGTGAACATACAAGCTCACAAACTGCTGCCACCAGTACCAGCGAACAATCAGTTTCTGTAGAGCTGAATGCTTTGGTTCCGTCACTGTCAGACTAAACTGTGGGGAGTCTGAGCATGCATTCCAGATGTGAGGCGGGGTACTCACCCTTTTAGCCGAATCAGATTGATTAGGGGTAGTAATCTGACGGGCAAGCACTGGACACTGCCCGCCATAATACTGAGCAGTGAGAACTCACAAGACGGCAAGATGTTACACAGTCCAGAGCAGCTTAGGCCTGCCTGCTAGTCCAGTGTGCTGACATGAGAATGGTAAGGCGGAGCAGGGTTAAGACTACGGCATTGTGTGTCTGTTTTAAATCAAAACCACAGACTCAAAAAGACCCAGTCGCATTGGGCATTCTCAGACCAGTCTTAAGCATAATTCTATCCTGTTTTTTTGATGTAATATCGTACCTTTTCAACTTGACTTCCTTCCATCGGATGAAACTGCCCAAAAGCTTCAAATCAAAGCAGTCAGCATATAAGAGTGGAGCCATGCTTATAAACAGGCGCAGCAACAGGAGGTCTTATTCAGCTCCGGCCTGAATTTCAGAGTTTGAATCCAACCCATTGAAATGATTTGAGAGGGATGTGGGAACTGAGATACTGGTGCTGACAAGCTCACTCAATGATCAGAAAAGGAAATGCTGCTCTCAATGACCTTACTGTTACCCTTACCATTTCTGTATAAGTCTCCTCTTTCTGATACTGGTCTGGGTCTGAAACATCCAATTCAGTCCCATCCCAGGAACTAGCCTTGCTCTCATTTCCTGTCTGTGCAACAGCCGTCTCCTGTTTAAATTATACCCCAGTGCCTCCTCAGTTCTCTTACACATAGCTGTGCTCTTTTCTGCTGTCTTCCTCCTCTCTTTTCCTCTCCTTCTCTCTCCACCCTTGTCAGATCCTGCTACCTTCCATTTCATGTTTTCTTTCTGTGAAGACCACAATGCTAACAGGGCAGATCACTGTTTGATGCCAAACTTGAGAGAACAGATGGCAAAGAACAAATGCATTGTTTCAGCTTCAAAATAACAGGATGATAATAACTGCCATTTATATTCTGTAATGAAAACAAAATTAAAAAGGCTAACTGAGTCAAACTGATGCCTGCCTGACATCTCGTAGGCTCTAGAGCACTTTGTCTAGCAACAACATACTGCTTTAACATTTAATTCGAAGTACACTGTATTTATACATCCAGATCTTTTCCTCTGTCTGACCTGGTTCTTGTGGTCTCCCCTATAGTGCACATTAAAATGTCATTACTGAAGGCTTTCTGCAGAGCCATTGTCATCAGCTTTCAGAGAGCAGACCCACAGCAGAAGCAGTACTACATAAACAAGGAGAACCGTATGAAAAATAATCAACTACGGAGCAATAAAAAGGCCAATTTCGGAAAGTGTGAAGAGACTGTGGTGAAAACCCAACACACTGGTGGCTTCCATGTTTTACCACAGCTTGTCTGAGCACAGATGTTATCACACAATTTCACTCCACATATGCTGAAACTTCTATAAGATGGACATTGTTACTTTAACAAGGCATGATGTGGCATTTAATGAAAGTATGTAAGTTCCCTTAAGTCCGGGCTTCCCAGCCAATTCCCTGTATAGCAGTGAAAAACGAATTTATTGTGCTCGTTTACATTTCAGTGTGTGTTACTGTGAAATCAGGGGAAACCATAGGTCTATTTTTCTCCTCTCCGAGTATGCATAGATGTGGAGAAAACTGCAGGTAATATTTTACATCTCCCCTATAGCTCTGACTGCACTCTGTGCACATTTAGGGAACCTGCTCTACACTGTTGCTTTGGAACACATTTTTGCCACATACAATTCCATGAGTTATATTCTGTTGCATTACAATCATTTCATACTAAAAACTACAGTACCTCCTCTCCTTCACAGATAAACCATGTGAAATTATCATAATTTGTAGAACAAACACAGTAAAGTTTATGTCTGAATGTCATGATATTTTGTCTAAGAAGTATGTTTACTGTGGATTTATTGCATGTGTGTATATACATGTGCCTCCAGGGATGGCTCTACATGTACATTGTCTCAGTAGGGTGGATGTATAGTTTTAGATGGATGGTGATGTGTGGGAATCATGTTTGAGTTAGCCTCTACAATAAACACATACAGTAGTCAGGCAACAGATAGGCAATTTTAGATCCACCCTGGTCTACCCAAATATTGTTGGTAGCACTCTAAATGCTGAAATATGGGGGTGGGGGATGGGGGATGGACTTTTTTTTTAAATTGAATTCTGAAGAACTACATCTGCCTTCTTTGGTTCTAAGGAACAAGTTGTTGGCACATTCACACGGTGTGAGTCATTTACGTGCCACTGGTGAGTGAGTCATTAGCATGCCACGGTGCCTCCTGCCTGTAGGTCGTTGTTCCCTCTCAGTTGTTTACCTTAACAACCAGCATGTGAGGTATTTTGTTATTCAAGGTGCCATGGTTGTAAAAAAAAAAATCTAGAGAATAGTCAATGCTGCATTTTAAGTATTATATAAGCCATGCCCGAGGCCAACTCTTCTGTTCAAATATGGTTTTTCCAGTTTGACATAGATCTCTTCTTTAACCTCTTTTTCAGACCACCCATCTTTCTTGGCCAGAATGTGTAAATTACCGTCCTCAAAATAGTGCCCAATTTTGTTGAGGTGTAGGTGGATTGATGGGTCTTGTCTTGGTGGCGGTCCTGTATTGTGCCATATGTGTTTGGAGTAGGCTTGGGCGGTATTACGGTAATACCGTTTACTTCCGGTATTTAAAAATAGCGGCGGTATCAGTTTCAATACCGTCATTAAAAAATGCAATGAATGATTTCTGTGGTTTAAAGTTTAGTTTAGTTTCTCTCCTGTATCGCTGTGTGTTCCGCTTTATTTTACCGTTTATTCGTGTTCGCTTGGAGCTGATCTCGGTTTGACTCGTCCTGTTAAGGTACTGACGATGAAAACAACACTTCCTGAGTTTGCTGCTTCAAAATAAAAGCTTCTAATGAAACTAATAATGTTGGACTTTTATGTTGAAGAATTTATAGGAAGTGAAATGTCCGGCATCAGACACTTTACTATAAAGCGCGTGAAACTACATTGAAAAGCAAGAAATACACAAATAAATAACAACTGTAGTTGAGCCAACTTTATATTGAAGCACTGAACTGCTGTTTCGAGGTAAACTCGGCAACGCTGGGAATAGTACAGCACCGTAAAGCCCTGCGGCAGCGCGCCTGGGGTACATAATGGAGGGGGGGGGGGCTGTTTTCACGCGCGGCGTCCGCCGGTGGTGTGTGTTCGCCTTAATAGTCGCGGGATTACCGTATACCCCGGTAAAATGTGAGGGAAGTTTGACGGTATCAAAATTTAGATACCGCCCAAGCCTAGTTTGGAGTTGGCGCCTGGTCTATACTATGTAAAGGTCTTTACAATCCTATCAGGACTTAACTCATCGGACAACATAGCTGTACTTGTGCTTGTTTTTATCCTAAAGGTGAACCTGTTTTTCTCTGTAGGTGTTGTTAGATTTAAAATGCACCGAGACTTTAAGTATGGAAGCAATCTTTCCCAAAGTTTTTCAGACACTTCCGGCACATACAAAAATGACAATATTTTTCTGCCTATTGACCTCCTAGAAATTAACCTCCTAAAATGAAAGAATTTCTTGACATTCATTGCCATTATATTCTTGAAAAGACTTATCGTGAAATGAGAAACAACTTTGTCACATAACATGACTCATTGGCAATGTGATAGCACTGCTAATTTTAGCTTGGACAACAGCTTCATGTACATTGCTAAGCCATGCCAGGGCCAAAATAAATACCATGATGAAGACAACTAAGGTGAAAAGAATCATGCTTGGACAGTGGATGCAGATAGTGATGATAATCAGAAAAAAATCCTTGGAAGGGACATCACTGCAGGAACCAGTGCAGCTGTAGTAGGTGAGGAGAGCAGTACAAGTACAAGTATGCTCAGTATGATTATTTCAGGCACCCAAATTTTAACACATTGAATTTTTTATCAGGATTTGTTCACATTAGCCAGCTGATGCATCAGTTTAGAAGGCATTTAACTGCAAAGATGGGCTACAGAGTAAATGGGTTTGCTACAAAGCTGAGTGATCTGTCCCATACTAGTTTATTAAGAACTGCTTTAGGAGTGAAACGTCATTGCATCTTTTAAAGGCCCTTGGAGCTTAATGTACCTGGCTTCTGAATTATGTCCCTGACGGAGTTTGTTGACAACATGATGATAAGACACATCTCCTTATTTCAATTTTTGTGTGATGTTTTGGAGAACCTGTTGCATTATTATGTACACTGCATAAGTGTCAAGCCTTGTGCTGAATGTTTTCTAATTGAGTGTATCATGTTGTCAGAATGTGTGAAATTGTTGACAGCATGTGACAGCAGCAACTGTACTGATTATAGTTAGTGTTGTTCAAGTGTGCTCTATTCTCGTTTGTCTTTGTAGCATTATCTCAAGCTCTTTAACGTGCTGGTGAGGATTGGTGTGAAGTTTGATAACAGGGCCAGGGCCATTACAAATGCCAGGGCTGCTTTCTGATCCCAGTCCATCACCGGTTCACCATAAAGTTAAAACGCCTAAAAACACATACTGAACATACACATAAAACACATACTAAATGGTATTGTAAATTAAGTTCAGTGCAGTAAAGAGTCCTGGGACCTATTGGGCAAACTAAACAACCACTTGTAAATTCCACTCTACACTTGTAAAGATGAAGGGATAGTCTTTTGAGAACATTAATGGACATATTCTGAATGTAGGAGACAGATGGCTTGAGAGAATATTGAAAAGCTGTTGCTTGAATGAGCTATTTTTCACAGACTTGCACATAGTTCTATTTAGGCTACCTGTATAGCTTAGCTGTACAGAAACCAGTAACACTGGTAACGAAAATGAGGAATATGGACATATATGACAGATGACAAAATTTAGATCACTAAGGTCTTGCATATAATTGGAGCATGAATAGGTTTTATTGCACACAAATGATGGAAGAAATCGTTCAAATAAGAGATTAAATGTCTTCAGGAATAAAGATTAGATGTCTTCTGGAAGTCTAGTTCTTTTTTAAGAACTAATGATAGCTATGACCTGAATGACTGAGAATCTGTGCAGACATGTTTGTGCTGTTGCTCAAACCACTCTCTGGCTGTGGTTCATTCACTGGTCAGACACAGACACATGATCACCAGTTGCCAACAATATCAGCCCTGCACACATGAAGCTTTAAATGGCAGCGAGGGGTAACTGTGTGAACTTGAATTTGAACTGTGGGTCCCAGAAATTGTGTAACATGATGTCAGTAAATTGCAAACAGCTTTCCCCTGTTTACTAACCTGCTAAGTCTGGACTAACTGGTGTGTGAAGATTTACTGGTGGATATTTGAAAACTGATACAAGAGTGTGAGATTCAACTGCTGCCTCTGCTTGTGGTCCTACCTCCCCCGCAGTTCTGTCTCTGTGTGTGTGTGTGCGCATGTATGTAGCCTATTTCAGTTATTTGTCCTATGGGAATATAAATCTGTCCCTTCAACACAGAGTGTGAATAACATAGTGACAACTTAAATGAAGCCAAAACTTTATCTAAAATACAAGTTTTGTCATCATGGATCACAGCATTCTAGATCAACAGTGCCGGCATGTGAGACCTGCATATACACAATAAAAATGGACCATTGTTTCCACTCGAACACAGACCTACATGGCGCTGTATGAGTCTTAAACATTCAGTCAGCATGCACGAAAGGTGAGAAACCAAGTTAGGGGTCACGGCAGAAAATGACCGAGCATTGCGCCATACAAACGGAGTGAGGGTTTGGTCCACATTGCTGGCCATCAGGTTTGTTCCATATGAAAGCTGGACTCTATCAGGGTTGCCTTTTATCACAAATTCTGTTCCTACTTTTATGAACAGAATTTCTTGGCACGGCTAAGGGGTGGAAGGGGTCCAGTTAAATGGCCTCAGGATTCCACCACAGTTCTTTTTTTTTGTTTTGTTTTTTTGCTGATGATGCAGTTGAACTCATTGAACCACTCTGTCCAGCTCTCACTGGATTGTTTTGAAAAATGAGGGTGAAGAGCCATGGATGACAATTGGTACTTCCAAAAAAAGGGTCAAATACATTCTCTGGTTTGAGGTGGTTCCTCAAGTGAAGGAGTTAAAATACCTTGAGGTATTGTTTTTAAGTGGGGAAAAAAAAATGGGGTGGGAGATTGACAGACAGATTGGTGTGGCGTCTGCAGTATTATGGACTCTACTGGTCTGTTGTAATGAAGATAGACCTGAGCCAAAAGGTTAGCCTCTCGCTTTATCAGTTGATCTGTGCTCATACCCTCACTGATAAGTCCCAAACTGTGGACAGTGGTTAAAGGAAAAAATACATTTGGCTGTAATGAGTTTCCTCCATAGAATAGCTGGACTCTCCCAAAGAGATAAGGTGAGAAATTCAGTCATTCAGGAAGGACTCAGAGTAGAGCACATTGTTCCTCCACACTGAGCAGAGCCAGTTGAGGAAGTATGGACATTTGATTACAGGAGGGTTTCTATTAGTGAGAATCTGGGGTCGATTTTATGGGACTTTGATCGTTGGCACGTCTCCATTATCAAGAACAGCCCTGCAAAGATCTTTTTCTAGAACCTCTACAGGGAACAAAACATATCCTTACCACAGGTTAAGTGCCTTTTTGCCTAGGTGGGGGGTGGTGTTAAGAATTCCTGCCTTCTAAGTTTTACCCCAGAATTTACCTGCTAATAGAAAAATCACTTAAATCTGCCTGAGAAATTACAACACAAACCGTCCACACATTCACTTACATACACGACAGCACACCATACAAAACTACATGCATCACCATGTTACACAAACCACACCCTTCACTGTCCTGTGTTTTTGTCTGTCCTGCCCTTACATGTTTTCACAGTTGGTGATTTCAGTCCCCCCTGACAGAATTGGGGTTTCAGGTGATAAAATATGTTAGATAATCTGGTTAAGAGAGCTGGTTCAGGACAGATTCACTCCCAGTTCACCTCTTTTTTCTATATCATTCAGTCTTTAAATGTAGACATTGAGGAGTCCCAATTCTTTATAGTGATAGAAGGGAATGGGAAGGACTTTCTGGCAAACTTCAGATGGAAGGATATCCAAGAATTCTTCACAAATAACAGCCAAAATAATGGCAGAATCACAGATGGGAGAAAAGAAACATTTTAAATACAAGTATTTTATGGTGGAATAAGTGATCATTTTAAAAAAGGATTTTTTTATTTTATAAAATTGTTTTTACTTGCCAAAAATAAATAACTAAATAAATGTTCTAAGATTATTATGAAAAACATCTGACATGTGAGACTGATAGATGAGACTGTGGCATTGTAAGAAAAAAAAAACAAAACAAAAAAAAAAAAACAGTCACTCATTTTACCGGGCAAAGGAAAAGGAAACTGACTCATCACCCTTCATACAAATTTATTGTATAAGTGGGGTCATTTTATATTTGGTTCAGTACAGATGAAAGTCATCTGAGACAACTGATGATGTTCAGGAATGTTTCCTTCCTGCTCCATCTCAGATGAATAGATCACCACTGCCTCATCAACAAGGTCTACAAGGGTGTGTTCATGATCCATTTATTTGAATCAGGTGTGTTGGAGCAGAGAAACATTAGCTCCAACTAACACTGTCATGAAAGGGAGATGAGGAGGACCCAAAAGCATGAGATCCAGCGGGACTCAGGGCTTCTGTACATCACATGATTTTTGGCTGTCGTAGACAAAAGATCAACGTGGTGAAAGAATCGTGGGGACGTCTTTGGTCCTTCGTGAGAATTGGCTGTCCTTTGTCTGACAAAATGAGCGGTTTGACACAGGCAGGACATTGGTCTCACGACCAGAGAGTAGCTATCAGATATGAATTTCTGACGGAGTCGGAAATCCTACGACTTCGTCAACTTACAAGTCAATTAAAATGCAACTTGAAATGACATATTGTTAATTGCAAATTAGTGCCATTCTAAAAAAAAGATCCAAACTTGGCCTCTTTCCCCTAACCATGACCAGGAACACAGCATCAGTCATTGCCTTTTGGTACGATTCAAGAGTGCTCATCGATGTGCAGACTGTACGCACCATTCTAGGCATTTTACTGAAGACTGAACAAATGTAAATTGTACAGAGTGAGATGTTATAATCTTGTACAACTGCAGAAATCATGCATGTGTGAGTACATGATCCCTAACAAACAGCAAAGTTCTTTATTTGAAACCAAAAGTGCTGCTAAGGTAGGAAATCCAAGATCAGCAATATAAATAAAAACACAGAAATGACAAGCAAAGGACTGACAGAAAGCCGAGCATCAAGATAAAACATCCAGTGACCTATGTGTCAACTGAATCTTAATTGAATAAGAAGACATCACATGAAAGAATAAAACAAACTAATTGACGTATGGATGAATTTAAATTATTTATTTGATGATTATCTTCAATAGATCACTGTGGTAAAGTAATGACATGAATGAGGCAAGAGTACAGAATAAGACTCCAGAATTAAAAGGTCAGGACAGAAAGGATGGGATGGAGATTTTTGGAAGAGATTTTTGAAGTCAGTTTGATTTCTGGGTTATTTTCATAAGAGGCCTCATACTCCTGGAGCTAAAACCCTCCATAAAACAGCCCAGGGTCAAAAACTGCAAAAGTAAGGGTGTAATGTGTGTTAAAACTTGACAGCTTCACAACTCACATCACCTTGCTGCTGCCTCTGCAATAAGATGCATTACTGACAGTCGCAGAGACTGCTGAATTCAGATAATGTCGAGGTTAAGAAATCAAAGTCTAATTAGGGAAATCAGTCATGGAACGTGTTGATTTGAGTGTTAGCAAAGCATTGAAGGTTTTTTTTTTAATTGTTTATGTGAAAGATTATGGAACGATGTTTTCCCTACCTAAATCAAGCATTTTTAATGCCCATACTAAACCAAACTCTTTAAATACAAAACAAAGCAGTTATATTAGAAATAACAGAAATAAAATAAAGAATTTATTTCAAAAGAATTTCTTTTCCTTGTGTTTCTGAAAGTGAAGTTAAAAAGGAGCGCCCCATGCGCTCAAAAAACTCATCCGAAGGACTCTTGAACAGGTGTCAGTTTGTGATGAATTGGCAATGAAAGTGAGTTTTTTTTCTTTAGAAGAGATGAAATCCAGAAAACAGTATGTTAGCGTTAACAGCTATTTGCATTTTTGAGAGCTGAGGCCATGAAGATGAGCGCACATCGTTAAGTGTTTTCTTTCTGCTGTATGACACATTTTGAAGAAGCACCTCGTAAGAACATACTTTGCATCATGATAGGAGCTAAATGATAAATTGATATCAAATTAACTGAATTAAACTGTCAAATTATTATTTTTTTTTGGGGGATACTCTGTTGCAACTTTACAAATTTACTTAGCTTTAATCGATAAAGATTATTTATATTGTGGATTTAAATTAAAGTTTTATTTAATCATCTAAACCAGTAAAAAAGATTCTTTTTTTTTTCCCACATAAATAACTCACATTTAACTCAAAATATGTTTGTATTCTGTTTTAATGCCCAGTCTGTTCTGAAAGAATGTAAATAGTGCATTGATAATGCTCATTGTAGTAAAGGTAATGTAAAGAGGCTTTAGGGGGAAATATTTGAGCATAAAATTTATAGATATGTTTTGCAAATCAGTAAATAACAGTAATGAACACGTCACTAAACTGTTTACTGAAAATGTTTTGATGTCACTTGTTCATCAATTCTGTAGCGTGACCAAAATTTCATTCCTCTACAATATTTAGGATTCAGAATTAAAAAAAAAAAAAAAGCTTAGTGATTTACAAGAGAAGCTCTGCAACATTAGATTACATTATTATCAAAGCTTAGAACTACCTTGAGTATAATATTGTCTGTTTTCATGGTTAGATGACAGTTATATGGGGCTCACTCTGTTTATTGTTGTTCTACAAATAGATCAAAATTTCAGTGATCAAACCCTAACATATCATTATACACACTCCTCAGCAGCATACACACAAAGCCTTCTACTGAGCAGCGTGGGTCTTTTTACCACAGAGAGCAGGCGCACTGACATGGTGGCCAATAAAATCAAAAGCACAACATCCCCTATTGAGTTTCATGGTCACATTTGACATCAATCACTGATGTACAGGGTCAGCAATGTGATTTTATCCACAGGATTCCTCTGATCACTCCATCAGACTCCTGAGCAAAACAGGCCTTTACATCAGTTCTTCACTGGGAGGGCACTTACTGGACATGAGAATGTTATTGCCAGGAGTTGGGGAAAAAAAATAAAAAATCCACAGAGGTCTCTTTAACAGTGTTCTTCAGTCTATGAGTAGCAAAAGGACAAAACCTGTGAGTGAGCTTTTTTTTTTTCTGGAGAAGGGGGGAAAATTATGTTGACTTTGGAGTCTTCTTTGTTTCTTTTCATCACGGGAGTGAGGGGTCCAATGATTTTTATGGGCCATGCGGCTGACATTTTGATTTCAGCCGTGTGCATTTGACTTTGATGTCAACCCCTACGATTTTCTTTTCAAGAAAGGTTGCGACACGTCAGGGTGGTATGTGCAATATTTACTGTATTTCTCTCATGTACCTCACCCTTTGTCCTCGGAGACCACTTCAGCATGAGCGGTTCAAATGGAAATTATCAATCACCGTGGCTCCTAAATTCAGTGGACAAATGCATTCCATTTTATTTTCACACCCAAACTGGTCTTCCACTCCCTCTTTGATCATGTAGATGTGGTCTAAGAACACATTTTTGAATCCTCTCCCCTGTCCATGACACAATAAGTTGTTTATTTTTTATTCAAGCTCTGTGGTCATGCCAAACAAAGAACAGCAACAAGAAATGTATCCGCAAATCAAGAAAGCACAAATTCCATTTTGGAAATTGAACTTGTGAGTCACAGTACACAATGTACACTTTTACACAGAGAATAGTTTCACTACTTTGTATATTATCATAAAACCAGCTACAGTCACTCATTTCAATGTAAAATTAATTCAGATTTAACATGTCATGCTCTGGTGCCAGAATTCTGAAGCCAGATTGTGCCATGTGTTTTTGTTTTTCTTTTCTTGCACATGTGAAAGACCATTTGGAAGCAATTTTTCTTTGTTAATATGAGTATTATTTTAATTGCAGTAATTATAGGTTAAACTGTTCGACCACTCGCAAGGTGCTCAGCAGCTTTTAACAAATGGACAGCTTGACTTATTTTAGTCGTTTTCACCTCTGTACTTTTCCCCTACACCAGACACTTGCAAATGAAATCGTAAGACTGTCCATATACAAACGTCTAGAGTATCTGCTTAGGAACGACTGGAAAAACACTCAAACAACTGATTTAGACATTTCCTACCTGGAAGGAATACCTTGTCAAGTCTTCTTTTTTTTTTTTTCTGACTAACTTCTTTGTGGTTTCTTCTTTCTATGACCCCTGCTTCACCACAGAGAGATACTAGTCCAACTTAGTCTGGTAAAATGTAACTTTTTGCAGACGTGAGTAGTAGGTGGCACAACATTTGAATTACACCTTGCCTTTGTAGAAGTCAGTCATTTATAAGGCCAACCTGGTTAAAAGGAAAAAAAAAATCAAATTTTCCTCTTTTTACATGGGAGATTGTCTTTTTTTTTCATTTCCACTTTCTTCCAGAGAACAGCTCAAAGTGGGAAGCAAATTCCTTATCTGCTTGAACTGACCCTGGAGGCTCATAACAGCCTTTTAAAGTGGGATTTTCAAGAGAATAGTTTATGTAAACTGTATTAAAGTTTTTTGTGAGAAAGTGAAAGTGGTAATTGTCCACATTCCAGCAGTTACAATACATAAACTATGGGGCCATCAGCCATGAACAACCCAGCTGCTAGCAATTTGTGTAGCAGATAATAATCAGGCTACATGCAAAGTAGCGTTCCTCTGTCAGGCATTTAGGCTGTGGCCCATGCTGTAAGGGATTTGAGACCTTTATAGGAATGGTTAGTTTAGTTTAAATAACCTTGTACAAGAGGAAAAAGTAGACCTCCTCTGGCCACATTAACAATCTCACCCCAAGAGGAATCCATATCAATTATCAAGATGCACCAAAGCATGGACACACTCATAATGCAGCTTTACACAAAGAACACATGTGACCATTCATGTTGCATATTAGCTCTACTGCACAATTAATTTTCAAAGGCCAGAGGTGAAGGTTAATCATGGATTCTACTGTTAGAAATAAACAAGCCTTTTTATAAGGTTTCTTTCTTCTTTTTTTTTTTTTTACTGAATAGTTTATCTCCCAGTTTTAATTTATTTGGCATTATGTTGGATTACTTTTAAGAAGCAGAAGTGTTTAAAGGCAGCAAGTGATTTTTCATTGAGAGACACATAGAGAGACCTTGTGTGTAAACCCAATAATAACACAAACACCTCGAACGACAAGCTTTCCAAAACAGCAATGGCAAAAATCTCAGTCTCTTCACTACAAGCAGACACATGCGGCAACTGCACCGTCCTCCTCTGTGATTTATGTCCCTGCTCGAAGTCTCTCAGGGTTGTCCTCGGCACATGGTCACCTCCTGAACAGCTGAGTGACACATTTGACTGGCGGTCAGGCTGAACTCGTAGAGTTTATTGTATTTCCTTTCATCGGTGCTCTGTTCTTGTACGAATGATCTGGTTTCATTTGAGTCAGATTGCACCCTCAGTAATGTTCTCACAGTAATCAGGTCCCTTCCAAGGAAAATTATAATAATTCAACTGATGAACAGCCCAGAAATGACACAAAACATGGTTCACATAGTGGATGCATGAAGAGTAAGCTATATGGTAGAAAATTCTTTTGTTTTAGATGTTAAATATCACGAGAATATCTTCTTCACTATGCTGGGCTTTACAAAATTTTATTATAATTCATCATTTGTCTTGTGACTATCAAGCAGCTAATGATGATATTGATGGAGGCATATCAGATTCTCACGGAGCTGCGACTGATCTGGATATTTCCCTCTTGTTCTGTGATGTCCCAACAGGTGCTGCCTCAGTTGGAGAGATTAGGTGCTCACTATCCTCAGATTCCTTTCCGTGTGGAATGTTCCACACGCAGAGGAGGACAGACTCCTCTTGGCTTCCTGGTGGGAGGGAAAGGGCCCTTATACACCCAGCCAGCAGTCGGCTGTTGGGAACATCATGAGCGCTGGTGTATGGCTGCCCCCCCTTGTCTTTGTTGCATGTCGAGATCTGTCGCCACTGTCGGACCAAGTCAGTGTTTTCCTCAGTTGATTCAATATGACTTTAGATAGTGTACAGTTTATATTCTGTATGTTAATGCAACATTGACTGTGGCACTTCACACTTAAAGGCATTTCTGTATGAAAGAATCATAAAAGCTTAAACAAAAAGCAAAAGTTGACAAAACAATCCTAATTGTGTGTTAGTTTTAACTGAAACACAGGTAAATGTGTAATGATATATTAAAATGCGTAACTAAGCTTTGACACCAAAACTAGACGAACAATTATCTGACTTTGTACAAACAAAACTTTTTTTCTTTTGTATGTCATTCACAAATGCTTAGGTTACTGCTACCTTATGTAAAGCAAAAACATAAAGTCTTGCAAGAGCATAAATCAGTGGTTGGCAGTTTAATGTCACCTTTCAACCGTGTTCAAGAGCTATTTTTTTCTGTTTTTGCTGGCAGTGTAAGGAGAGTCATTGCTGCTGTCATTGTTGTGGCAGGTGAAAGTGGAGCTAGTGTCTAAAACATTTTAACATACAGTATCACCGGATAAATCCGAGGAGCTGAGGAACTCCAAAATCATCATATAATTCTGGAGATTAATTGCCAGATTAAATTTGAGAGCATTTATCAAAGTAGGTGAAAAAATAAAAGGTTCTGACACTAAAACCTATGCTGTTTCTAGATATCCTAGTTTTCTCAATTTTATCTTAATTTTCAGGACATATCTGAGATCTAGAAGCTCATTCTGCTGAATGACTCAATACTTTGTAGTCACAACATCAGAGCGCCAAACTTGCCTGTAGCGTTTGTGGAGAACAGGCGTGCTCACTGCTAAAACTAGGACATGTTTATTGAAGATGACAAATGACGAGTCAATCTACTGCAGGGGAGATGGGACATAGCAGAGATCTAGTTGCTCATTGGCTGCTGAGTTACTAGGCGCTTTATACGTCAACACAGAGTCAAACTTCTGCTGACAAATGCAGTGTTACAAACCTAGCGATGTTGTCGCTACATTTAGCGAGCATTCAGAGCATCAATTCTAATGACTTTTTCTGAAAACTGGAGACTTTTGTAGACTAGTGTGAAAGCATGTATGGCTATTCTTCTCGACAAGCATTGATGGGGTTCAGTGGGTTCTTCCCTTCGCCCAAAGGCACTTACAGGCAGCTCAGTCCTCAGTGGACAGCACCTCTCAACAAGAGCAGGAGAAATGCATCTTCTTTTATGGGTTTAACCTAAAGAGGGTTCAGCCTTACTACAAAAGTGTTAATTTGCCTGTCCCTTATTGGGACATTTAGAATATTAATACAAGAAGATAAGAACAGGTGAAAGAGATGATTATCAGGTTATCATTAGCATCCATGCAGTCTTCATCTACATACAGTGCCATTGCCAAAGTATTTGGCCCCCTTGAACTCTTCAACCTTTTGCTACATTTTAGGCTTCAAACATAAATATATAAATTTGCTTTTTTTTTTTTTTGTCGAGAATCAACAACAAGTGGAACACAATTGTGACGTGGAATGAAATTAATTGGATATTTTAAACTTTTTTTAACAAATAAAAAACTGAAGAGTGGGATGTGCAATATTATTCAGCCCCCTTGTGTTAATACTTTGTAGCGTCACCTTTTGCTGCAATTACAGCTGCAAGTCTCTTGGGGTTTGTCTCTATCAGTTTTTCATATCGAGAGACTAAAATTCTTGTCCATTCTTCCTTGCAAAAACAGCTGGAGCTCAGTGAGGTTGGATGGAGAGCGTTTGTGAACAGCAGTCTTCACTCTTTCCTCAGATTCTGGATTGGATTCAGGTCTGGACTTTGACTTGGCCGTTCTAACACCTGGATACGTTTATTTATGAACCATTTCATTGTAGATTTGACTTTATGTTTTGGATCATTGTCCTGTTGGAAGATAAATCTCCGTCCCAGTCTCAGGTCTTCTGCAGACTCCAACAGGTTTTCTTCCAGAATGGTCCTGTATTTGGCTCCATCCATCTTCCCATCAATTTTAACCATCTTCCCTGTCCCTGCTGAAGAAAAGCAGGCCCAAACCATGATGCTGCCACCACCATGTTTGACAGTGGGGAGGGTGTGTTCAGAGTGATCAGCTGTGTTGCTTTTAGGCCAAACATATCGTTTTGCATTGTGGCCAAAAAGTTTTATTTTGGTTTCATCTGACCAGAGCACCTTCTTCCACATGTTTGGTGTGTCTCCCAGGTGGCTTGTGGCAAACTTTAAACAAGACTTTTATGGATATCTTTGAGAAATGGCTTTCTTCCTGCCACTCTTCCATGAAGGCCAGATTTGTGCAGTGTACGACTGATTGTTTTCCTCTGGACAGACTCTCCCACCTCAGCTGCAGATCTCTGCAGTTCATTCAGAGTGATCATGGGCCTCTTGGCTGCATCTCTGATCAGTCTTCTCCTTGTTCCAGATGAAAGTTTAGAGGGACGGCCGGGTCTTGGTAGATTTGCAGTGGTCTGATACGCCTTCCATTTCAATATGATTGCTTGCACAGTTCTCCTTGAGATGTTTAAAGCTTGAGAAATATTTTTGTATCCACATCCATCTTTAAACTTCTCCACAACAATATCTGGGACCTGCCTGGTGTGTTCCTTGGTCTTCATGATGCTCTCTGTGCTTTAAACAGAACCCTGAAACTATCACAGAGCAGGTGCATTTATAAAGAGACTTGATTACCCACAGGTGGATTCTATTGATCATCATCAGTCATTTAGGACAACATTGGATCATTCAGAGATCCTCACTGAACTTCTGGAGTCAGTTTGCTGCACTGAAAGTAAAGGGGCCGAATGATATTGAACGCCTCACTTTTCAGTTTTTTATTTGTTAAAAAAGTTTAAAATATCCAATACATTTTATTCCACTTCATGATTGTGTCCCACGTGTTGATTATTGGCTAAAAATTAAAATTTTATATCTTTATGTTTGAAGTCTGAAATGTGGCAAAAGGTTGAAAAGTTCAAGGGGGCCAAATACTTTCGCAAGGCACTGTAAATAAAGAAAAAAAACATGACGTAAGACCATTGTCAGCGCAAGTTTATCAATATAACTTTATTGGTTAAATGTAATAGCCTGCATTTAAAACATCTGTTCACAACACGTCTATGAAACATTTATGAAAAAACACCCATTTATAAAAACATACTGATCAAGAACATCAGCCTTCAGCTTCTGAGATGTTTCCAGTCATTATAAACTATAAACTCTGCTAATTTATAGACTTCTGGTCATTTGTCATTTTCAATAAACATGAGAGAGAAGGCAGAATGTCCTAGTTTTAACAGTGAGCACGCCTGTTCTCCATGACCGCTACAGGCAAGTTTGGCGCTGTGATGTTGCCTACAAATTATTGAGTCATTCAGCAGAATGAGCCACTAGATCTCAGATATGTCCTGCCTCCACTGCTGTGGGTTGACTTGGCGCTGATTTAACACTCATTTCAGAATTGCAACTGCGAAAAGAAAAAGAGCAACTGAGAAAGATGGTTTGAATACAGAGATGGTTTCAGAACTGATGGTGAGAAATGAAAAGTCTAACTGAGAAAGACGATTGTGGTCTCGTTTACAGAATCTATTTCTTGGTTACAGATTCTGAGTTTTTCGCCTCTGATTCAGAGCTTTGGTTCTCAGATTTGGGACTTTGATTTATAATATATATGCCTCTGAATTGATGCCATAGAAAAAAGTTGTGATTCATCACATTGAAAATGCAAAGAAAGATTCATTCATGCCTCACTTTTAAGGAAGAGTTGCCACTTTGTCAGTTTGACAGTTCGTCTCATATTTATAACTCCTTCCCATTGTTGTTAACCATGACAGCAGCAGCACCCCTATATTCATGCATAGTGATTCTAAGTCTTTTAACCACAATATTAGTCCTTATCAATTTTAAATGTTCTTTTCTTTTTTCTTTCTTTAATCCCAGCCACAATCTTCCCCAACACCTAGTTAAGTAATCCCGGGGACTGACATGCAACAAGTTCCCTTCCTGCTCTCATACTGTAGTGTTGCAGCTGGCTCCAACCTTGCTGCTGTTTTTATTTTATTTGCCTTTTCTGAAGTGGTTGTGGCTCATGATATAAAGCTGAATCATCAACCCGTAGGAATATTTGGTGCATTAGTGCTTCAAGGTTGACATAGCTAGTGCTTTGTAAATGTTGAAATCTTGTTTCCAAGGGGAATGAGCATGGAAACAGTGATAGTACAGTGAGAGTACTAAAGGGGTCATGTGTAGATGAAGTTGCAGGCCTGGTAAAGAGAGGTCACAAGTGCTTTTTGGTCTCCCCCAGGGAGTCATACAGGGCGAGACAAGAGTGGTGCCTTCGTTTGAGGTGCAGCTCCTGGGCGCCACACAGATGAGCTCATGAAATGCTATGCTGTCCGCCGAGCCGAGGGTGGAGAGTAGAGGGTGAGAGGAGAGGGCATGCTAGCCATCAATCACTCAGGGTGGAGCAAGGACCCGCTGCTCCCAGATGAGTCCGACAGACAGGAGGAACATGGGGCCAAGGCCACTTTAAAGGAATCGAGTGTCACCCCTCAGCATGAGAGGGTGGTGATGGAGTCAAAGGAGAGAAGCTGAGGGGATAACAACCAGGAGGTGCGGTGCCACGTAACTGGAGAGGTTCAGCTGAGCATGGAGACAAAAGTGAGGAGTCGAGACTGGGGCAGGGGAGGGACACATCTGACGAAGAGCGGCCTGTGAAACTTGACGAGGATGGAAAGAGACATTGTCGGGACCCTAACGTACGCCTCAAAGCTTAGTCCATGAACTAATCACCTTTGGTCACATGAAGAATGCTCCCTCTTCTTTAAACTTGACCATGCTTGCTTAAAGCCAGGAATCAGTCATACACAATGTCAGGTCCCAGTTATGCCTCTTGAGTTGCGCAGAAGTGCGTTTCACCCCTGAGTGTTGGCAGCAGTTACAGACTCCAAGTGAAACCGTCTGCCGGCACGCAGCCTCACGCTCAGGGTATCTGGTGTTGACAGACAGGCAACAGACACACCGGGTACCAGTCAAAGTCCATCAAAAGGCAGGTTCTGGAAATTCATTTCAGTGTAGACAGTCTTCCTTCAGTGTGGATGCTCTTATTTCAGTCTGAACTGTTATCATAGCACAATTCTCAAACTCTTTGACAGAAAAAAAAAAAAACATTTAGTGTCTCAGAGTGCTACATATGAAACCTTTGTAGTACTTTTTTTTAATTACCTGCTAGCTCTCATGAAACAGAATATGAAAAGGCCATGTCATTTCTCTCTTTTTTTATGCCATGTAAAATAGTGATTAAAACTTGTTCTGAATTTTTACTAAAACTTTCCTTAAACCATTCTGTTTGTTATATGAAGCCATACAAATGACACATAATAGGATAACAGGTGTGAAAATGACCCATGCAACGTGTCAAAAACTGCATATTATTTCTGTATGATGCCATGTCATCAAGGATGACGAATTAACAAATATTCACATATAAATAATTATGTTAACATACCTTCAAATTATGATGCTAAACATGCATTAATTCCTATTTCCATGAGATTATTTCAAGTCTTCGTGAACGAAAGTACATTAATCATTAACCTTTTGAAAATCTGCAATTAGTATTAAAAATTCTGTTGCCACACCATAACTTTCAAACCTCCATTAAAAAACAAAAACAAAACAAAACAATCAAAAATAGCCACACTTTTGTCTCTGGCATTTCCATGTCTCTCCCTCTTTGCTTTTTAAAGGTAACACCTGTGATACATAAATCTGTAACAAACTCCCAGACTAGTATGTTACTTTTCTAATAAGCGTCACCAAACAGGGAGGGGGGGTGTGTGTGCAAAGAATGGCTACTGTATGGGTTTGTAATAAGAGCCAGCTGTGAACGACCATGTGGGCTCTGTGCCGGGAACGTGTTGCTGGAAGATTTGCGCCAAGAAGAAGCTGGCAGTCAGATCATAAATCCAACTTGTTGGGTATGGTTGCTATATTGAGACTTTGGAAAACAAAAGTTTTAATAATTGAAAATCCCCTCTGAGAATATACATCATTTGATTAGAGTGAAGGATTCATCTCAGCGCACTAGAATTTGGTGTAAGAATACTGAACATGTGTCTTACAAATATGCCTCTGCTTTCCCTGTCAACTGTTTGACTTGTTTTCAACGTTCATCTCTCTCTGATGTCAGTTTTGCTCGTGATAAGCTAATCCACAGTCTTGTCCTGCTCTGGATGAGAAACACCTGAAATGAGAGCACTTCTAATCCAACAAGTAGTTGGATGTGGTTCATAAAGCAACAGGTCACAGTCACAGCACCTGTAATAATTCTGGAAAATGGGGTGGCATTTTACTGTGCTAAACCTGCTCCGTGGGAATTTGTGCCCTCTGCTTAAATAATTATTGCAGAAGGGGTCTGAAATAAACCACGTTTTCTTCTCTCACAGCGCCACATGCGAACATGTGAAACTGTGTGTAGGTATGAAAAAAAAGGAGCTAAAAAGAAACATTCGTGTCTTAGAAATCTCTGTAAGCACTACATCATGTTTATTAACAGTACTAAATCAGAGTCCACTCTGCAGAGGGGAGCTACAATCCTCCCGAGGAGGCTCTAGAATGACTCCACCTGGGTGAGGACACCATTACACATTCGGAGTATATAATAGGAGAAATGGGAGTTTTAAAGTCTGATTTTTTTTTTCTCCTGTTGCTTTTAATTTTATTTTCCTTCTCTTGCAGAGAACAAAAAGTTAATTTTAGGAATTTTCCCTGAGATTGATGAAGTTGGGATGCTTTAAATACCTTCAGATTTTCTCTCTCTTATTTTGTCTTCTTGTTGTTCTTTTTCTTACTGAGCAGGACAGCTTATTTGTGAAAAAAATCAAGCCAGTGCAGGAAAGTAAAAGTCCATAAGCCTCCACAGTGACAAATATAATCAGAGGGCTAAAAGTATACATCCTGTAAACCTCATATGTCCATACTATCTTTTGCTCATCTCTCATAGACCACCAGGGCCTCTCTGTGTGGCCCTTGGGCTGGGTCCAAGTCTCAGGCAACCAGGGACAAAATGGTAAATTCACACACATGCCCTTTTAGCCTCACGCTTCCTGTTCCTCTGCAACTTCATTAGCCTCTGTGTTTGTAATTACCACTGTGCGCTAATGCACTCTCCTGCAGGTTAGAAAAAAAAAAAGACTTACTAGCTGCTTTTCTAAAATAGAGTCTACGCGTTTCATCTTATACTGAATGGCCACTCTTGATGCTTTCAACACACAAGATTCACTGATTATATTTTAGTAATGATTGGGTTAATGCCTCAACAAATCTTGGTAATCTATCAGAATATCCAGCCAACAGGAATTGGATTTTAGTGGTGATAGTTAAACTCTTTACATCTTCTAAGAAAAGGTTCACTTTTTCATTGGCTTGACTCCCTTAGAGCCAGGCTGTTGTCAAATTGAATAGACGAACCAGAGTAACGAGAAGAAAAATGGTATCCACTGGGTGGCAGCACCAGTCGAAACCAATCGCTATGCTTCTTCGGCTCTTTTGTGTGTCAAGTAAACTTCTGGTTTTGAAGCAACTGTGTGAACTGATTCAGAAGGCGCCAATTTAGCACGGTCGTGAGACAAAACGGGAAGGAATATCGACAATATCGACAAGCTGAACCTCACAAGAAATTCCAAGCTATGTTCCCATCGATTTGGCAAGAAACAGATCAAGGCTGACTGTGATGAGTGGTGATCCTGTCAACTCCTGCTGGAATAACTGGAGAAAGCCAGAGTGGAGGGAAAGAGTCTGCAAAGCCCCAGATGTCATATTCCCCGTTCCTCCAGTTGCTCCTGTTGAACTGAATTGAATTGAATTGGCTTCCCCAGATTGTAAACAGTTCTTGGGCAAAAAAAGTTACTGCTACTCTAGAACCAAATGCTCTTATTGAGAGCCACTTTGTGGTTTTAAAAATGCAATGAAATGTTTCAAGATTACTGACTCTAAACCAGCGCTACAACTGAAGTGTAAAATCTACCCAATGTTATGATGCTGCCGATAATGAAGCACAACAATAATTATATACAGTCCAGATTAAGCCTCAGCCTTTATCTTTGAACAAAATACTTTATCTGCTTTATGCTAAAAAGCTGCTGTTTCTAAATGAAGGAATCCCACTGGAAAAACATTAATGCGGACGCTGTTGCATTGACATTATCTTATTGTGGTATAGAAACGTAAACATGGCATTTACACAACATGGGAAATGACAGCACTGTGAACTGCACCTTCTTTACTTAAGGCTGAATAAATTGTTGATATATGGAACAATCAATAGTCATTGGCATCCTCACTGTCTGACAATGTTTACAGAATTTTTTAAAAAAAGGATCGTTTTAAAGAAACCCCCACAAAAAAAAACCCTTCTGTGTGGAGTTTGCATGTTCTCCCCATGCTTTTGTGGGTTTCCTTCCACAGTCCAAAAAATGTGCAAGTTAGGTTAATTGGTGATTTTAAATTACCCTTAGGATTGAGTGTGAGTGTGTGTGGATGTTTGTCTACATGTGGCCCTGTGATGGACTGGTCACCTGTCCAGGGTGTACCGTTGCCTCTCGCCCGAGAGCTGGGATAGACTCCAGCAGATCCCTGTAACCCTACACAGGAATAAGCAGGTATGGACATTTGATAGGTCGGTGCAAATTTTGAAGACTATTTTTTTCTTTGCTTTAGCTTCTCTCTGAAATACAATAAGGCAACTAGAGGCCCACGGGCCCATACATTGATTTGTACCCTCCAAGTGTTTACAAACCACAGACTTAAGACAGCAGACAATTGTTATGTCCATTAAAACACATTTTTTAACAAGAAAATTAGATTGACTGATATATTTGTGAACTCAGGGAAAGAGGCAAAACAGATAATATTTTGCTGATTTGCAATTTAATTAATAAATAATAATGATAAAACATATTCATAAATTTATGTCCAGAATGACATAATGTGTTAGATGTATCAGGGACATTTGTCATACAAGAGTTTGACTAATCATTCAACTGCTCCACACATACAAGTGAGAACAGCAGCTCTCTGTATGCATTTAAGATGTTCTTTATTAAAAACCGCACCTACGATAGAAAAATAAGTTCCTAAAATCATGTCAATTCACAATACTAACCTTTGAGGCCTCTTTGAGGCCAGCGCCTGCTCCACTGTAGTCTTCTTTTTTTTTTTTTTTTTTTTTTCAGGTCCGTGGAAAGAGTTACACTAGTTATGTGTTCAAAGATCCTGACAATTATTTTCGTGACATTTGTGTGCACCTTTTCCCTTTGGATGGAATTCACGTGTTTCATAACAGTAATTTGATTGTTTGTGGTTTAATTACCCATTTAAACAGTGAGCATGTCCTTGGAGTTTGTTTCAAATGGCCTTACTATTGAAAGTCTCAAAAGGTATTTTAAAGCTCACAGGCTGGGGAGTGTTTAAATCTATGACGGTCAATCAGACTCTACTGAGTTCCTAAATACCTCTAACTTATCCCCTAACAGGTCAGCTACTGACTGAGAAGAAATAACAGTACAGCTATTCTGATATGGGAAAGGTAACAATGGTGTGTGTGACACAAACTGATTTGGTCACATAAAGACATCATTTCACAAACTAATTTGAAGCATGCAGTAGCATTTAAAGGGATGAGGGGTGCACGAAAGGTGCAAGGGAGCCGGGGTGAGGTGAGGGACTGCTTGTAAGGCCTCGAGGTCGAGGGATGCTATGTACTCCTCACCCGGGCAAAGGTTCATTTCGATCATCTGGGCCAATCTGTTCCAGACGTGGTAAATGACACATTATTGGATCCAGACCTGACAAGGGCTTTGCGTATATTACATTACCAGACACCAGGCTCACTTAAGCTTCATTACCTACATCACTCCTCCCCACCAAGAAAGAGAAAAAGGCGAGCGAGAGGGGAAGAGAAAGGGCAACTTAGATCTTACCCCAAGCCACGCACAGAGGGTGCTTTTTCCCTCAGGTCAAGCTTATACTCTGCACCCCGCTCCCCATCACACAGCTGCCTTTTTCCCTCTCTTTTCCTCATTTTCATGCTTTCTGCACTGCAAAGCCGTCAAATTCAGCAACACCAGAGTCTAGCTTGGAACACCCAAGATGATTCTGCCTGCAGGGAGTTTTTTGGAGAGATATTTGAAACACGCCAAGGAGGTCGCTCCACCCTCCTCCTTTCCCATACGGACCGAACAAAAGTTATAGGTTGATTTGTGAATGTGGGAGATGTTTTCAGAAAGGTTTGCTTGTGACTGAGTCAACATATTCAGGTTAGGACTATTTGGAGGACAAAACCCTTGTGATTTTGCTCAAATTAAAGTTTTATTCCCTAAACCAAGAGAAAGTCCTTCAGACTGTGAAACTGCTATACACTCAGAATAACATCTTAACTATAGCATTTTGTGGCTTACAGCGGGAGGCTTTCTGTGGCTTGGATTCCTGAAGGTGGGATATGTGCCATAAGTGTCCTGTGGATTTGGCTAAACCCTCTTTTATTTGGATGGCACACGTGTGCGAACACCTCTGCCCCACATATCTGGGAGAGCCCGAACTTTCCTTTTTGCACTTACAAACTCCAGACAGGTGTGTGCCTGCGAAAGTGAGTATCTCAAGGTGTGTGTGTTTTGGTGTTTGTGTGTGTGTTTTATTAAATAGGACACTGCTCGGGGCATTTCGCAAGTTCAGATTCCTTCTTTAGTATTTATGGATCAGGCAGCAACCGAAACACACAATCTCAGATAGAGAGAATTTGTAATAAATTGTTTTGTGGCATTAGCTCACCTCTTCAGCCTTGCTGTCTGGCCATCGTGACTTTCAGCCTAAGGAATAGCTCTCTCTATAACACATGAACAACCATACACCCCTATTCTCCATGTCCAGGATCACATCACAGGTGGATCTTTTTTTCCGAATGGGAAGAATTTAAATGACAATAACCTTCCACAGTGTCTCAGTTGCATCACCTGCCATGGTCTCAGGACAGGGGACAGTGCAAGGGGAAGCATGTATAAAGATATATGTGCCTCCAGGAATGATAACTCACAGGGGTCAGTTAAGATATGTGTGCCACAAGGATTACGGTTACAGTAAGAGGCCCACAGCTGTAGCTTCCTCAGTAGCCAGACTGAGGTTGAGAAACCACATTATGTACGGTTGGCTATGACACGAAATAATAACAGCTGCACCATGTAAGATGTTACAAGGGATGATGGCTTCATTATTTATTGGATGCTTATGGAACTGTAGTTCTCATAACATTTTAATTCTAAAATGGGCATTTGAAAGAGAAATCCCATTTAAGAATTAAAATATGTCAGGAGGAAACATTTTGTGCACGGCCAAAAATGTGAAAGAAATGGACATACATTTTAAAACAGCATGCCTTTCAGCTCTAAAATATGCTTGCAGTGTATTTATGGACATCAAGTTTGTCATTCATCACTCTCTACATGACATCACTTATTTCTGCTTTCCTCCTTCTCTCCTTCATCGCTCTGCTTTTGTGTTTGTTTAAACCCTGTTCATTACAACCCAATGGTTGCAGGGGTCACTCTAATGCCAAGAAGTGTGAACACACAGTTGTAAGTATTTTTGTTAACATTGTGGAAAAAAGAAACTTGGCAGACAAGATTTTTTTTTTAAGATTTGGAACTCATAACTGAATGTTCTTTAAAGAGAGAATATCACAGGACATATTGAAATGTGCAAATTTGAAAATAGAATAGAATAGAATAGAATAGAATAGAATAGAATAGAATAGAATGACAGTCATATTGTGTGTGTGCGCATCTGTGTGTGTTGTGTGTGTGAGATTAGATGGTCATGGAAGGCAGCTCGAGCAACACTGTTCCAGCTCATTAACCGTGATTAATCGGTATGTGAGCTTTCCCATGGTCCACTTTGCCTGCTGGAGACAGAGCTCACCTTGTAGGGCCTTGGGAGTCCCGACTGCTCCACCAGCGCTGTTAACACTCTGCCACACGTAAGAATGACTTGTATACATTGTACTTCGGTCCTCTCTGGAATTTTCACATTTGCTTTCACATGCGATGCTTTTCAGGGTTTTACTTTTAATTCATCACTGTCACAGATTAATAGATTCATCCATGTTCCATCCCACTGAAATATGAAAAGATGTGAAGGTCAAAATTGGGAGGTATTTATTTATTGATTGATTGATTTAACCACATAAGTCATTATTTTGTCTTTTAGGTTATGCTTAACTTAATTCTCTTAAAAGTGAATAATTACTTGATTAAAGACACCATTCACTGAACATTATTGAATAAAAATATGTACTCATTTGTACAGTAAAGTATTGTGTTTAGATTTGATTTACATGTAATTTCTGTTCTTAAAGGGTTTTAAGGAGGCAAATTACATGAAAAATAAAATGGTGCAAGGATCAAATAAAAAATAAATATAGATAATACAAAATCTAAAAAATAAAAAAACAAACTGAACTTTGTTTGTTTTTTTCCCTGTGCGGTACTATTTCTCTAAAGCCATCTAAAGACCGATTCCAGCACAGGCCACAATCATCATTGGCATTTTAGACAAAAAAAAAAAAAAAAAAAATTAGGGACAGTGTGAATTAAATGTTACTTTGAATGCAGAAAGAACTTACCTGAGAACTTTTGTTTCTAATTATCTGACCCTGTGTAAACTGCACTGAAAACCATCTTTAAATGAGGTTCTCAAAAACTAATAACGATATTCAAATATCCAGATTTGTTCACACACAAATATACATTGATGTAGGTCTCCTCAATTAAGACATAATAAATTCAGTAAAGCCTTTGTTTTTTTCACTTATTGGGGAAATATGTGCTCTAATCCGTTGATACAAGAACCATCTGTGTAAATTTATGGCCACAGAGGATGCACACTCTGGCTGCAGTGCACTATATCTGCTGTGAACAGCAGTGAGAGGACTGCGGTGAATTTGCAGTGTATTGGCTCAAAGCATTCAAAAAGGGGATCTCTCTCTCATCATCTTTCTGTCCACAGAATTTGTCCTTAAAACAAATAGTTCTTGTTTCACTTGGGTCACCCACTGCCCACACACATTCACGGACATAACTGAGTAGTTCTCACGTGTGGAATTGAAGGGAGATCATTTTTTTCAACCCTCTGTGTTCACTGCTAGCTGTCTCACATGATCAAAGTAGTTAATTGCATTATAATGCGCTTGAAGAAATCAAATAATCAGCTTCTTCAACTATGTGTTTCAGTTTATGGTTATTGATAAAAAACTGCATATGCATTTGTCATATCCAGTTAAATGGATATAATAAAAGCACTAAACACAATTTACATATGAACTTTTAACCCAAATAAGATCCACAATTAGCTGAAAGTTGCTACTGAGCAAACATGCCTGAATGAGCACATGCTGAACCTTGTTTCACTTTTGTTTAAATCCCCTGTTCCAAGATAATTCAGACACAAATATCCTTAAAGCTGCAGAGGTTTCTTAATTTCCTGTGTGGGCCACACACAACTGCACAGATCCTCTGGATGCAGACTGCACTCTGGAGCTAAGATACAGGATTTGCTGTCATTATTATTACTGTAAAAATAGATTTCAGCAAGGGGCTTTGTCTCCCACTTATGAAAAGTTAACAAAATAATTAACTTAATACTTGATCCTTTGTGCCCAGAAAATTTCTGAAGAATATAGTTTTTTTATCCTCAGTCGGGAAAACCCCAAACCACATCTTTGCATATACAAACAGAACTTAAGTGATATTGAATACATTTAGAGTTAGTGACTGTCAGCATCCAGTAACTCATTCTGGACATTTTACTCTCCAGTGCATCTATGTTGACTCAGTCAAGAGTAAGCGATGACTGATCTTTTTGTCATTTTTCAACATTAAAGTATCAAGACACGTCAGAGCGGCCTTCTCACTGACTGATGAGTTCCCTATCTAAGTTGTCCGGTTAATGTACACGAGTGAGTGTCTGGAAGAGATTTCTACCTAATCTGTCTGGTTCTGTGAAAAAGGTTCACATTTTTCAAATTTAAGCCAATTAGTCAGCAGTTCATGAGTGAAATATCCTGGTCAGCCTACACAGGACCAATCCACTTGGCAAATAAATGTAAAGAACGTGCTGGGAAGAGAAAAGCAGAGCAGCAGGAGAGAGGCCACCGGATCCACACCACCAGCAGAATCACGGCCAGCCAAACAGAGCACTCATTGTCTGAGGCCGGCGCTACGCTCTGCTCTCTGGCGCCCCCATCCACCTCTGTGCATACTGTCCCTCACTGCAGTGGTAAGTAAAAAAGGTACAACTTAAAATGCCTTAAAAAGTCATTTCTAGGGGAATATTTCAAGTTTCAGTGTATATACTTTTTAAGTTACTTAACTGCTATGATTACTCTACAGTTAAAAATAACAATATTAATAATAATGATCATAAAAAATGGAGATTGGTGGTTTTCCTAAAAAACTTGCTCTTAGATGTAAAAAAGACAAAATCCTTTGTCCTCTTATAATTTCCCTGCACCAACACACTCGTAACAGACAACAACGCAAACAGTAGGAAACACTCATACGCAAGGACCCGCAGGGAACAGTAACTGCTGAATAATTCAGAAGTGGAAATGCATGATTGATGTGGGACGATTCATTTCCACACTTTTAAAAGGTCCCTTTTACCTCCAGCACCAAACTGGCTGAGTGGTCTCTGCAGTTCAAAGCCTGGCACGTCTCTGGCCTTCCTACTCAGGCTCTTTGGGACAAGAGCGTCTTTATTCTGCAGCGGGGCCACTGGTGGTTATGTTGGTGGCTGGGATTCCACACCTGTGTTTGCTCCTTCCCCAATAATTGGGAGCTGCATGCTATTTCGAGCCCAGAGTACAAAGTGGTTCACTCATGAGGTACTCAGGGTGAAGAATTTTGGCCCCCAGTTTGATGTGGATGGAAAACCTGAAGGCCCATGGATTAGCCCTGCAGGGAGCTTATACACATGAGATTGAAAGACAAACCTATTTGAAATGGAACTTTTACCATGTGTGTGATTAAAAAAAAAAAAAAAAAAAAATCAACAACTCGCACATTATTGTCTTCCAAGATTTCTGTGCCTATTTGTTTGTTTGTTTTTCTCTTTTAAAGGCCTATAGAGGAAATTAGCTTTCCATCTCAATATATATTCTGAGTTCAAATAAATGATTTTTTACAGCAGTCAAAATGTAGGAGAAGTCACTATACATACATGGAATAAGGTGATTATATGTATTTTCTGAAATGAAAGGCAGTTATCCAACAAAAAAAAACATAATTTAAAAAATGATAAATAAAAGACAATACTGCAATGTAAAGTCCTGTATTCTTAATTGTAATATACTTAAACTATAGAAATGATACTTTAATAAATGTTTCTTTTCACATTATCATGAAAGGGATTTACAGTCTGTATTTTGTAAAGGCAGGAATATGCAGGAATATGAAAATTAGGCTCACTGGACAAGGATAGACAAAATAAAACATGATTGAATAGAAGGGCAGTTGTGTGCCAATGCTCTGTTACTGCGCTAAGTCAGTTTAGTGGAGGGTCAGTCCAAGTGCAAAGAAAACTCCAAGTTAAAACAAACACTCATTCTGGCTTCTGACGGGACAGCATGCTCACTTTTTGCGACGGTTCTCCAGATCAGCTGAAATTCACCGTCTCACAAACTAGATGGTCATGATCATCACAAAAAATGGTCCAGATGTAATGAATCTTTTGCTTTGTTTTGTTTTGTTTTTTTTTTTTTGTGAAAATGTTTTCCAGAATGTAATGCAAATTATATATTTCCACAGAGTGACCGTGATACATGATCTGCCAGTGCATGATGATATTAATACTGATGGTTAAAAATGTCAGAACATTTCCAAGTTTTCCTTACTGCCACCTTTATAAATAAAAAGAAAACAAAACAAAAAAAAAAACCCAAAACGAACCCAAATGAAAGCCATTTTTATTTAAGATGTTTACTTGCTGAGCTCGCTGGGTAATGTATTACTAAGAGACGGGAATTTTGACAAATCATTCAGCCCTGCAAACTCGGTCATGGCAAAGTTCAGCAATTAAGGAAGGTCTACTCCTCTGCATCGACAGTGCAGGTTCAAAGCCCTGCGTAGGGGAGCGGGAGGTTGACACATGAGGAATTTCACAAATATTGTGGAGCACACACATTTTGCTGTACATCTGACATCTAGAATAGTGGTTTGTGGGGGAAAGGAAGCGGTCAGTGAGGGAAGTCAGGCAGAGTGTCAAGAGAAGACTTTGCTAAAAAATCAAGATGGGGTACGACTGTTCATCAGTCATCTGTGACAGTAAAGAAGTTAAAAAGATACCAAGGAAACAGCCCAACATTTTTTTCATTATTTAATACCTCTTGATTGCAAAATAAAAAAATTGCAAATCGCTTTTTGATGTTTTAAGTCTGCTTTAAAAATACAAACTCCAAATGTAGTTCAAACATGTTAAATTTTGACTTTCAGTCAGCCAGGCCTAAACACTCTGTCAATATTTAGCTTTCTTTTAATGGGGGTGATTTTATGCTACTGTCTGACCATGGTGGCCAATGAGTAGCTGCTTGCTCACTGTTGCACTAAATTTACCTGAAAAATGCTTAGGTTGTACCAAATGCAGTCCTCGAGTATGTAAAACAGGAAGTGATAGAGATTCAGTATTTTCTTGGGTATGATCTTTCAACATGGCTCAATACTTAAATGAGGAAACATGTTGGATGCCTCGTCAGCAAAAATCTGATTAACTCAGATTCAAATAGTTCCTCAGAGCACATTGTTGTTGTCATAAATTCTGTAGAAAGGAAGACACTTAAAAAGTAAAAGTATTAAAAAAAAATTCTGAAAAATGTGTACCCCTTCCCTAAGCCTCTCAGTAGTTGTGACCACCATTTGCTCTGCACCCTAGAAACTCTTGTGGTGCATTCAATTTACCTTGGAATTTGGAAGTGTGAAGTTGGAATTCAGACCTCTAAAAGTGTGTAATGAGTAGCCTTTGTGTGCAAACGTGAAAGTGGGAGAAAAACATGGCTACAATATGTCACACATCAACAATGACAAAAATAGCTCACAGAGCTCTCGTGGACATAATGTCAGAGGTAACTAAGAAACTCAAGAAAGTAATCATCGAAGAGAAAACGAAAGAGCGACCAAACAGGATGAACGAAAGTATATTGTGGACAGTGTCATAGAAGAACTGTACCTCCATGCCTATAAGAGGGGTTTCCGCCACTTTAACAGGAATGACAAATCAGTAAAGAAAAATGCTCTGAAAATTCTGCGTTTAATGTTTTATTAGATCAAGAGTAACAAATTAAATATTTACCTGTAGCTGTACATAAATCAGAGCCTACGGCCACGCAGACTTAAAAATCTATTGGCTTCTGGTCCAGTAAGCGATAAAAATTTTCAAGCTCCTTAGTGTCAGAAAACATTGTTATCATCAATTTTACTGCATACTTGGAAATTTAAGATAATCACTCCCCACCAAACATCAGACGTCCAATGGAACATCTTTTTTTTTTTTTTTTTTTTTATAGATAAGATCAGCTTGCCGTGGGCATTATTTAGCCCAAAAGAAGGCCTTGGATTTGTAATATTAGTAAAATTAGTAAAACTAACATCTGACAACAATAACCCTGATGATATAAATGTGTAATATTAGAGCTACTGGTGCATATTTACATTTGTAAAAGTGTATGTTTGAGTAAAAGCGAGAAGGGGCAGACACAAATGCTAGAACTCATCTTTCTTTTCCTCATCACACAGCAGGGAAACATCATGTCCTCTGAAATCAGATTACCTCAGAACTTTACATAATGGGTGTCCATTATAACCTGAGTAGAATCTCATCAATACTTGTCAAAACTTTACAATAATTTGCTTGATTGTGCCTTAAAATGCATGTCTTGAGAACACAGTAACACACTGTAATTGCTAAAAGTTGTAGAGATATTGTAATTTGAGGAATGATGGCATCCAGATGACATGTGCCAAACAAGGTTCATGGGAAAAATTTGGCAGAAAAATTAAAAAAAAAAAAAATGTCTAACACGTGTATACACCCACACACAAATCACAGCTTGGTCAGTGGTACAAATCCATGACCTCAGAATAACGTCACATGAGTTTGACCCAGTCCTTTATCCCTGAGAGGACACGAGTTGACCAGTAATGGCTGTGGGATGTACACTTATGGCTTTTTATGGGAGTCGACGTCAGCCATCATTTAGTTGTCAGAGGTGGAAACAAAATAGATGAGAAATGAAGTGCTGAGACGGGCCTGACCTTATGGATGATTGAGTCTAAATAGCTTGGGCTGAAATTGGGCATTTTTCACCCTGGCAGCTGCCCAAAGCACAATTTGTCCCAAAATAGTTTGCCACACCATGAGCCAAAATCCTGGGAACTCTCATATCCCACTTTGTATTGAACAGAGAGAAGGAAAATAATTCAGAAAATTAAGTGAGATTAGCTGTGATCAATCACTCTGGCTGACACAGTTATGGCATGTTTATACTGAACGGTAGTACAGAGGTTTAACCTTGCATTTCTTTTTTCATTTATAGTTTGCTTTTACATTTTCTTTAGTTTATTTTTATCTTTTTTTAATAATAAAGCACGTTTTCTAAAATGCATGAAGTCATAGAAGGAAGCAGTCACCAACAAACCAAGCCGGTCAGCATTTATGGAAAACAGTGGAGAATAATGAATAAAGGATGAAAGTTGGTGTCGCTCTTACATCAAAATATACTGATATAATGCGATGTACAGTAGCCACCTACCCCAGCGGGTCAACAGCACGCCACAAGGAGTCTGAGATGCTCATTTGCTCTGCAAACTCCCCAGATTCCAATCTAGGAAATGCAACCTGATGGCATCCACGTGAAGCAATCCCAGATCCCACCCCAGAACCCAAAGAGTCCAAAGGATCGATTGCTAAGATCCAGACACCATTAAATATTCTTTGTCTTGGAATTCACTTGGAAGCAGGAGGAGGACTTGATTATTAATAAGCTGGTGGTCATAATGTTGTTGCTGATTGGTGTTAATCATTCAAATCAGACTGGCTATAGTGATGAAGTGAAGCTGGGCACTAGCTAAGAGGGATGATTAAAGTGACATACTTTTGGAATTTGAAAAAAAAAAAAAGAAGGAACAAAGTTACAAGTATCACTCCTCTACTTGAAAATAGGAACCTGAGGAACGAGGGGAAACATCTAATCTTTATTAAAATTATTTCAAACATTTTTGCATCCAAAAGGAATTAATAGGTATACATTTATTTACATTGTTACATTGGGGGGATTTTTTTGGATGAAATTCAAATTATTTTTTACACCAGTTGATAGATATACACCTAAAACACCTGGCAAATCAATTCTCACAAAATTTGGAAATATTCCTTTTAAAATGTAAGCTAGTTTACCTATCAAAAATATTTCTCCCTCGTAGTAGCACACATCTCTTAACATTTTTTTTTAAACCGAATCCATTATATGAACCACAGGTATTCAGGGCAGCTACTGTAAAGCTCACTATATGTGGCCATTGACTCAGTTATTTTGTTAGTTTAGGAGTTTAATCCAGAAGTGCACCTCTGCCTGGGACCAGGGGGCCTAAGACTTTGAGCAGGGATAACTTTTAATGGAATCCAATCCCTTGCTGTCTGTTTGAGAAGGCTGGAACTAATCGATCAGTAGGGAGTATCTGTGAAAGAGATGTTCAGAGGGGCAGATTTGACTGCACTGGAGCCAGAAGGACTACTGTCTGATGCCCCAGTTCTGGCGTTGCAGAGCAGCATTACCACTTGATACGTCAGTCAAGCTGGCTTCGATGCAAAATATGTGGTGATATGAAATTGTAAAGTTGGCACATTTTTCTCCCAGCTTCTAATTTAGTCATCTCTGCCCAGTTGAGGGAGGCTATCATTTCTTCTTCAAATCTTTAATCCTCTGTTTATGTCCCTCTCCTTTTCACTCTCTTGCATATTTTATATCAGTTTTCTGTGTTAAGTCCTTCCCCTCTGAACTCAATCCCCAGTCTGGCCCTCTGCTTGAGCCCCTCAGCTGCTGGTCTGCTCTCACAGTAACCCCCTTGTTTATATCGGGGACGCAATTAAGTCGAAGCCAAGTAGAGGAGTCCCAGAGAGAGAGGCAAGAGTGCAAGCTTGAGAGTCAAATTTCAACTCCTGCTCTCACACACTCCTCCCTTCCCCATTTCACTCATTTTGTCTTTCCTTCTTGCTCACTTTCTGCCGCTATCACTTTGAACATGCAAATAAATGCTTTTTTTCCTCTGGACAACACAAGAAATAAAGCATTGTTGAACTGTCCGAGCGGTGAATCCTGTACTTGCTAGATTTATACTGTGTAACTGAATTTGGCTCACTGGGTGAAAAATATGTGGCTGGAGATAGCCTGATATGCAGCTGAAAACTGCTAAAGCAAGACATTACCTCATCTGCGTGTGATGCAATTACATATGTGGAAAATGCACTTATCTCGTGTCTATCAGTGTAGCTTTGCAGACCCAATGTAAGCAAAAATGTGTGCACATTTGTTTCATAGTCCTTCATTTCAGGTGCTCAATTACACTACTCACCTCTAGTTGTTGTTTTTCTTTCTTTTTTTTTATTTACAACTCTTTCTCTTTTGTCATAGGGGAACTAGTTTCAGTGCTAAGTTCACATTTTCCACATGTGTGGTCTGTCAGCCCAGGGGACCTATCCCAGAATCGCAGACACACGTGTGCAGGCAGAAGCAGTAGTGAAATGCAGAGTAGATAAACAGTGCTTTTGCTGGCCACTGGGCACACTTCACATCCAACTAATGCCAACCTAACTACTATGCAGAAGTACATTAAGAAAAGCAAACACAGATACAAGTATTCAGAATGAAAACTCACCCCGACAGGGATTTTCTTTTTTTTTTTTTTTCTTTTTTTTGGTGGTTATGTATAGGCCATAGTATGACTTACTGGAAATTTTAATTTGTGTATTAAAAAGCCTCAAATCTTGGCTGAAATGAGTGTCAACCACCTTAATTACTGCATGAGAACATTCCAGCCCTCCAGCGCAAGTGTGCATCACTTTCACGGGGGAGATGAAGAAGAAACCCTAGGGATGCGTGCAGCTTTGACGGACAGGGGGATAAACATAGGGATTGTCCCTGACCTCCCAACACTAGTCTGGTGGAAGACGAATAGCCCCCCAATGGGCCCTGAGCAGATAAAATACACCCTACCGTCTTCAACACCAGGTGTGACAGCCATCAGGGGTGGCCTATCAGCAGGAGGCACAAAGAAGGGGAGGTAAGGGTGAGGGGGCACATTAGGAACATATCAGCAATTACTCTTGGGGTTTATTTTTCTTCCTGCTTTAACGCCTGAATACCAAGTTACATTCATCCCGGGTGTTGATTGTATCTTAAGGTCTGAGTGAGAACGCTTTGGAGAGTCATTTGTTGATTATCTGATTATACACTGAAACGCGTTTATGTTTTGTTGGAGCAAGCATTCAAAGGGCCTGGAATGTGTTTATTTGTCAATATGAAACTTTTCTTAAGTCATTTTGCGGCATTGGCATTTAAAGTGTCAGAGTTTAGCTGGGAAGTTCAGTTCCATGTTTTGCCGTCTGCGTGCCCAGAGTTGCAAATCAGCTTCTTTATATAATGGAATTCACAGGGTCGAGGACATGTTTACCTCTTTTTCCAGGTCCATTAGGCACCAAGCGGCTATATCATATCTGACACAAGAAAATGGCCTCAATCTGTTTAAGCCATGATCTGTGACTGCATATGCGGGCCCCACATCCTCAGCTTGGCCTCTGCAACCAGAGATATGAAGAGGGATGATAGTCATTTATATGTCCAGAACCTTAAACTATAAATGTGCCTTGGGTGCAGACATCCAATGGCCGAGACAAATAGATTAGCTCTGCTGTTGTTTGAGAAGGAGAGTAGGGCACAAACCTTTGCAAGCATTCACTATGGAAAAGAACTCAGCAGATGTTAAACTTTTAGTCCATACCATGACAGCTTTTTTTTTTTTTCCCCAAAAGATGGCATATGTTAATTTGGACAAAACTGCCTTTTGTGTATTGTGTAGTGTCAAACTGATCTACAAAAATAAAAATCGAGAGCCTGTGTGCAAGGAGAGCTCGTGTGAAAAAGGGAAGCCCAGACCTCTAATTTCCTGTGTAAGCATTTGCCGTACAACGGGAAGGCTCGACCGCTCTGCGGCTATCAGGAATCAACCCAACAGGCAAGCAAGACACCCCCATCCTCGCAATACCCCCTCTCGCTCCCCTCCTTTCATCTCAAGCTCAGGTCCCAGGGCCAGCGTGGGTTAACCTTGCTCAGCCATGACCAGAAAACAGAGTGATATCTTACTCATCTAATCCCTCCTTTCAGTCATCACGGAATAAAGTATGCCATTCAATCCTTGACCTCGCAGGCCAGAACAACCAGCCCTCCACCAACACCAACATTCAAGTCTCATAAAGAGAGATGTAAAAAAAACAAAATGTCCCATAAGTTGAAACCATAATTAAAAGCTTGAGAGGGATTGTCATTGCCAAGTTGAAACGAGTTTGAAAATCAAGCTTAAAATTTTCCAAAAACACACTCCTTTTCTGTGATATAATTAATGCTGTACTTTATATGCAATAGATAAATCTCCTTTTCATATTTTTTCTATTAGATTTCATGGGACTAATTAAATTAATTTCAGAATTTTGGGACTGACTAAATTTGCTTCATTCCTAATTACATTGTTATTATTTCAGCTTTGTTTCTCAGATTGTTTTTCTGTCAGTTTGCTCAGCTGTAAAGACATCTGTAAAAACAACAACGGAGTTACAGTAAATTCAAAATACTACGGAGCACCACTAAATTCATCCATAATGTTCCCTGCTAGCAGCAAAACTCAAAACTCTTTTTTTTTTTTTTTTGCACAAACGTTTATGTGTCTTAACTTCTCAAAAGATCCAGGTGCTTATTTGTTTAGTGGTCATTCAACTGGGAAAAATTCCCAATCAAACCTATTTGATGCTCTGACTGTCAGTTATTTCACATTGCAATGCAGTCCCATGTAAGTGAGTGAAACTGTCCCAAATAAAAATTTATTAATTCATGTTCATGGACATTGCTTTCATTTTATTGTAGTGTACTTAGTCACTAAAATAATGGCATAACACACTTAGAGTTTCATGAAATGTTGCAACTGTCATGAAAGCGGTGTTCAGCAGTTATAACAAGGGAAAATTTATTTGGATGCTTAAGGGGACATTGACGGAGTTACATGAATGACCACTGGACTCATGTTTGTATAATATCTGACACAGGACTTTTTACATTTTATTTTGTGTGAAAGTTTATTTTGGTTAACCTTCCTGTTTACGTCCACTTTCACTTGTTGTGTGGTAAGATACAGGTCTGTATGGATGTAGGCATGAAAATACTACTTGATTAGAACTGAGAACATGCATACCTTGATAATAAATAATCTCCAAACATCTACAAGGTATCAGAAACATAGTTTTTTTTTTTTTTTACTGTACCTTACCAGGTGACATGTCCCGCCTCTTTTGAGAAGGAAATGTGATGATGCTGTTCCCCCACCCCTACCTCAAACCTCCTTAAGAGGGTTATGCAGCTTATTAAAGATAAAAATTCAGAATGATGTTTGCTCTGGTACTGAAACAGTTGTGTGAGTTGAATTTGAGGGAGTATCAAGCATCTAGTTTATTTTTTAGGATGCAAAGATGGTATATATTAAAGGGTATTAAAATTAAACATAATAATAACTTAAAAAATAATAACAATAATGAGGTCATGTCAGACCAAACCTGACATTATCTATTCTGAGCTACTGAACTTGGTTTTCCTTGATTTTCAAAACAAATCCACCCACATTGCCATATTTACTCTTTTATGTCTTTTTTAAAAATTTCTATTTAGCACATGAGCACCTGGGTCTCTGAAATGTTATCCCTCTCTAGGGGATTTTAACATTCTCCAACATCTGTCGATTGAGATACTTTGAACAGAAGCATTCTTGAGCAGACAAAAAAACATACTGCGAAGACATCTTCTGTTGCCCCACCTCTATCCCCGCCTCTGCGTAGAGAATCACAAAGAGGCTTTCTGACAGTAAGCACATGAGCATGACAGAGGGCATGTTGTGAGCAATATGACTGTATCAAACATACAGGAAAGACATATTGAGGCTTTTGTTGCCTTGTGTCTGAGAGTGTGTAGTGGGCCGGGTGCCATGAAATGATGCATGCAACTTTCTTTGGTTACCTTGTGGGAGCACATGTACATATAAAGTGCATGTGTTTTTGCCTAGGTGTGTGTGTGCATAGAGAGCCTAAAGCTGCTCAGAAGGGTTCAGGGCTCCAGCACATCTGGGCTTTATATCAGGCCTTTAATTAATCCTGAGTGAAGGCCAGTGACAGGCTGACTGGGCAGGCTCCAGTCCAGGACAGGACCTGATTTATTACAAGTGAGCTCCAACCAGCATTGATTTATTTCAGACTGAGGAAAGGAGAGAGGTGTGGGGGTGTGTTCAAGGGGACTGGGAGGGAAGTGGGCGTTGAAACGGAGGGAGGAGAGACATAAAGTTTTTGAGTGAATGAGAAAGGTGAGCGATGCACTGATAGGCGAGGGGAGAAGACAGGGAAGGCAGTAGCGTTGCTGCACATTGTTTTAAAGGGGGCAAGATAGAGTGAGAGACATGATTATGACAAATACAATGGAGGAAGAGGGAGAGCTTATGACGGCTGAAACCCTTTCTCGATCAGATGGGTTATATTCCCTCCCAGGCATGCGCTGTCAGTCAGAGCAACTCCCCTCGCCTTATCTCACGACATTGGGGGACCATAAATCCTCCTCTGCTCATTTGACTTAATCATGACAGTCATCTGAACTCAGCAAAACACAGGAAAGCATATTACTCCTCTGCTCACTTCCCCCATTAGGCCTCTTTGCTATAGGCAGCAGGAGGAGGATGTGAAAAGGATGTTCATTTTATTATCTAACACATGCATCAGTTGGCTGCAAATGAGCTGCATTGTTGTGGAATTGGATAGCCATATGTTTGTGTTTGGGGTTATGTATGAGTAAGGTTAAATCACTTAATGCTATCAATTCAATTCCTATTCAGTTTGATTCAAAAATACTTTATTTCTCCCTGAAGGGAAATTGGGTTGCAGTAGTTTTCTATCATCTAGGTTTCTTCAAAGAGTCATTATAGATGGTTGTAGCTGTGGGCAGGGAGAATCTCCTGCAGAGTTTTCTGTTGCAACAGATCTGAAGAAAGCCTCAGACTGAAGACGATCTGATGTTGACTCATGTGTTATGAAGAGGATGCTCAATATGTTTTTTTTTAAATTTTATTAAGTATCCTTCTCTGCACAATGAGCTCCAGAACAGTCCCCAGAACAGAGTCAGCCTTCTTTTTTCAAGTTTGTTCAGTTTTTTTTTAAGCCACTGGCTCTGATGTTGCCAACCCCGGTAGATGACTGCAGACGAGATTGAACTCTCGACAACAGGCTTTCCGATATTCCCATGTACTCCGGAAAAGATGCACAAGCGTGGCTGTGTTTTCATGAGCTACTGTTGCTGTGTGTATCAACATGCTTCCTTCTGATAAGAACTTCACATATAAATAATTTAGAAAATTAACATCAAGCCTGGGAAAGTGTGAAAGGAAAAAATTGCTTTTCAGATTCTTTATAGTAGTAGTAGTAATCCTCACTGAAAATCTCAGTTAAAACTGACTCAATTGCCATTTTGGATTTTCTTTTTTTCGTATTTTACTGCAGGTGTTAATTTGTTAAAAAGAATATATTGAGCAAACTCCATAGTTCCATTTTTATAATGGCTATATAAGTAAATATGAGATAGATGAATTCACCATGGTAACACTTGTTGATTTGTGAATGGCCTGTTTTCAAACCTTGAGCATTTTTCCTTGCTTTCCTTGAGGAAAGGATCAACACTTTTGTCTTTTCTGAGCCAAAACGGACCACGATTGGACAACAAGCTGGAGCTGGGAGTGATGCTTGAATCCTAACTGAACAAAAACATGAATCTTTGAGGCATCATCTGACTCATTGGAAAATGTATTACATTTTTACCTCATGAAATAAATTATTTCTTTTCTAATGGTAGTCTATTGGTAGCCTGGCCAGACTCAAGTCTTTTCCTCATCTGTACCAGGTGTTTCTCTGTCTCCTCTAGATTTGTTTTTGATTTCCAAGGGGGTACCAACGGGCACAGAGGAAGCCCGCCTCTGGATGCCATTGGATAGACCTACAACCAATCAGAGAAATAAAATATGGAACACAGGCAGAGCAACAATTAGATTAGTATTAACAAAAGATGTGGGTACAGTGGAGTAGGAACGCTGATGAATTATTGGTTTTGCAGTAAAAATCTGTTGGTCCAAGGTGTCATTAGCAATTCTGCAGTCATCTTGGTTGTTTTAAATCGTGGCTCTTGGATGGGCTAGCATGAGATATTGCATAAAGTGTGCCCTGACACCATTTCAACTTGGTTCAGTGCGTTTTGTAGAGTAGAAATGGGAGAGGTACTTGACCCATTTGAACAAGAGAGACATTTTGAGAAGTGAACGGGTATGACTGGTCAGGTTGGTCTATAGGACCCGTTGGAGATGCTCCACAGATCACCCCTAGCACCCATCAGCTGTATTGCAATTTAAGACTTTTCCAAATCAACTTTACATCTACCATGGTACTACTTCATTCATTTTTTAAACACAATATCCTGTAGTAACTGCAGTATCTGCTGATGGATTGTTCCTGCCATTCGGCTCCTCATTCTTCTGCTAACACTGCTGCCTATTGTCCACTCCTGTGATAACTGTAAACTTAATATAAACCTAATGATGCATCAGTGCATCCCTGACCAATCCTCTATGTACACTCCTCTCTATCTGTCTGTTGGTCATCTATAAATTGGTCAAGTCAAATGTAAAATCTAAGAAATTCTTTTTTTTTCCATTACTAAACAATGGCAGGGAATACAAAATTATAATATCTCAGGTCAACTATTACATTGGATTTATTGATGATAATGTTTTAAGAATGGTGCTTAAAAAAAAGAAAATAATGAGCAAAATTTGATTCCTTCCTTGAAAATCTTCCAAGCTGTTTTATGCATGAAAGCCAGCTGGCTTGAGGCAAGTTGGAGAATGAACTAAGTATTCATGGGAAACAGGAAATACCCTCACTGCTGAAAACAGATATATCACTGCCAACATCTTTTAGTTTCTGCAGCAACACCACAGTAAAGTTATATAAAATTGTTACTAGCTAAAGATACCATCTTTAGCGGCAGAATCAAAGTAAGACGCAAGTGAAGTGAAAGAAAAAAGTACAACCCAGTGGCCACAACCTGAATTGCTGCATTATAAATCTTGTCTGCTCGCCAACAGGGTTCATAATGTCCTGAATCTTCCCGCCAGCACTTCACAGTCACCAGAGGGGAAACCGAGCAACGGAGTTTAAGCTCTTGCCAAGACTGGAATGAGCCTTGGCTGTTTGTAAGGTCGGGACTGGGGCGTTTGAGTACCGCAGGCTCATATCTCCCTCCCTAACTCCTTCCTCCACATAGGGCCAGAGACGGCCACTTTCAGTGCACCCATGGGGAATGGGGAATTCACCCAGCCACCCCCTAGGTACATATTTTTAAGCAAGACCTCTTTTCATAGTCATATAATGTCTAATATTGCATGGAATGCGCTTTTTATAAATAGAGACAGCTTAAAAAAAGGGGGAGAGGGGTCCTTTTTTAAGGTTTCCTTTTTTTGCTCAAATATTCTTGTTTAGATTGGGGCGATTTGGTGATTTGCAACTTTAAAAACAGGATCACTGTGAATGCTGGCAGGAAACAGACTAAAAGGACGGGGGCAGTGATAGAGATTAATTACAAAAATAACAGTTTTATGTGTTACCTGTGTTGAAACAAACATTCAAAGATCACTTGCAGTTTCATACCCTAAAATCATTATTTCATTAATCATAAAGATGTGAGTTCACTACAATTCACTACAGTTCCAAACAGCAATTGTCCAATCATAGTTTAGAAATAGTCTGTGTACTGTAAACTAATGTAACATCAGAAATTCTAATGGAACACAAACTGTTTCTATGGTGGTTGATTTTAAAAAATTATAAAGAAAAATGAATGGTGTGAGCAATACCTAATCCAACACTGGTCGGCTTCTTCAGGCCACAAATATTAGGCCACTTTTAAACACCAGTTGAGGTTAAGAGTCTCAGTTGTCAAGAAGGGAGTAAATGCTGTCCAAGTAGGACAGGCAGAAAAAAATCATGTCTAAGCAAAGAGTTCCCATAAGTAAATGTGCTTTGGTCAGTATGATTCATTAAAGCTGAATAGAGACCGACCAAACCCTCAGCTCTCTCTAGTTGTTTCAGTGGTTAGTCTTTTGTTCTGAGAAATGAAACTACATGACTCAAAAGACATTATTTTTTTATTTGATTTTCTTTAAATGTTGTTGTAATACTTGGCGATACTGGCTTTACCCAGCAGACTACAAACAAAGCAGCTTTGTTAGTCAACCAAAATCACTTTGTGCCATCTGAATCTGTTTTATGTTTTATTCATTATTTATAACACTACATGTTAGTGCTAGACCTTGCAGTTGAAAACAATTATTTTTTGTAATCTTATACTGGTCCTTTAAGTTGTCTTTGCTCATTTTCAGAAATCTTTGCAAATCTGGTCCTGACTATATAAATCCTCAGCATAAACATCAACAGTAACAGAGATTATACCTTCTTCTATACAACAGAACACTTCAGGTAGACTAACTGCTATGCACAATACCTGTGTGTTGTAAAAAAGGGTGTAAAATATATATGTATACATAGATAGATATAGCATGAGTTAACTGGGCTATGTTTACCACTAAGACTGTACTAGTGTCCATAAATAGTAATTAGGTAACAGCCACCATAAATACATGGTCTGCACCTTACAATATTACAGATATCGTATTTCTGTTTAGTTCATTTTTACATGCTTGAGAAATTGTGTAAATCACATTTAAAAAAACATATACAACTCATTATACAGCTGAAACTTGAATTCAGTAGAGTTCACTGGAGAATACTCAGACCTCATTTGTGGTGTAAACATGTCTCTACTTATCCAGATTAAGTCTGCAGATCAGGTTACCCTCACTTCTCTGACATCCCTCAACAGTGAAGTTAAGGAAACCAACCCCTGTATCCCAAAGCAACTAGTGGCCCTACAATATTTTCTCTTAATTAGATGTGTTTTAAGTCATTACAAACTATTTCACTTCATGCTCATGTTACAGCAGTTAAGCATTTTCTTGTGTATGCTACAGTGAAGTGCATTTGGCCCACTTGCTTGATGTCTAGTGAAGCCCAAGGCCACTAACAGCGAGACCTGTCCATCAGTGGCAATTATTAGAGGAGACCACCGGTGAACCAGGGCCATTTGCTGAGCCTAATAGCAATGTGAATGGGAGAGCCGAGGGACAGGAAGTGCAGCCAGACAGGCCGGTGCTGAGAAAAGCACTTTTTGGAGCGCGAGGCCTCCTTGGAAAAAAAACAATGACAAGGCCTATTTCAGCTCAAAGCTTTCATGGCTTGCTTCCAGATGACAACAGATCACATAATGCTCTAGGTCAACCAAAATCACATAAAAAACAATGGTGCAAAAGCTTTAAAAAATCTAATTATGTGAAAGCATTCACATTTTCACCAGTGTCTTTCGGAGTTTATCTTCCCATCTCTCTTGTAATGCAGGGTCTGGGCTGGAAGCCAAAGCCAGTTGACAGTAAAGAGTTGAGACCCCACGTGTTTAACTGCCCATCAACATGGGAGGCTTTTACTTTACAGCCCAGTTTATTGTGCGACAGCTTAAACTCAGCTCAGGTTTCGCTCAGGACTCTTTCACTGTTGCGCTTTCCCCCTTTTTGTCTTAGCGAACCAATATTAATTTTAAGTTACAAAAGAAATTAACAAAGAAATGAAAAACAATCTTTAACAATAAACTAATAAAGGCAATGAAGAGATTTTTTTTTTGACAGCTCAAAAACAAGACCCATAGACATCAATTTTATTGAACCATTGTGAGGTCAACATGAGGTGCATGAAAAACAATTAATGTGAAGGAATATACTGCAGAGAAAAATCATTCTCATATATATATATATATATATATATATATATATATATATATATATATATATATATATATATATATATATATATATAGATAGATAGATAGATAGATAGATAGATAGATAGATAGATAGATAGATAGATAGATAGATACATAGATATTGCATGGTTTTGCACCTTGCATGAAAATTGAAGAAAATATTTTTCAAAGTTGTAAAATCTAAAATGGTCAGTCCTATATCAGTCTATAAATATTTTTACTTCCTAAGTATTTATTTAACAGTTTATATCCTGTCATATGTATGTGTAAACACTGAAAGCCAGCAATATATATATATATATATATATATATATATATATATATATATATATATATATATATATATATATATAGCTGGAAACGTTATTGCTTTATCTCTTGCAACATTATGTCCTGTAAACTATCACTATGTGGAACAAAAGTGGGTGTTTTTAGCCCTGCTGAATTCTGGGAATTTCAAAGCTGTTCTGAACTTCGTCTTGGCAGAACTTCATAAGAGGACTCATGCAGCTCAAATATTTCGGTCTCAAATGATCTAGAAAAACATATACCCACTGGGTGGTTAAAAGTGGGCATGTACAATGTGTGTGTGCACTTTTGGAGAATGCGGCTGTGTGTGTATGTATTTAAGAGCTGTTCATTGTAAGACTTTATTTGTCTATAACTTGTGACGAACTAAGAGAGTCTCAGATCCTTCGGGGTTTCAGATTTTCTTCCAAAAGGATTTATCTCTTATACTGTGATTATTTTCTTGATTAAATGAACCAAAACAAGCTTCTTTGCCGCAGATGAAAATGAAAAGATTTCAGAAGGAGTGAAGTCACAGCCACACATCATCTGTTCCTGAGGCAACTTGTGAGAGAAAGTCCAGAAATCTTCCTGTAATTAGTATCATTCCCATGTTCTTCATACAAAAATTCCAATACATATTTATATGGTCTTACAACTTTCATCAGAATTTTGGCATTTGGGTAAAAGAAAATACAATGGAGTTCAGGTTTATCAAAAGAAAATGTAAAAAAAGAAAAACATACACAAAGTGCTTTGCTAGGATTTAGTTGCGTGTTAGTAAATCAGAAGCTTTATTGCTGTAGGCCTGAGGGACCACCCTGGTTTTCAAGCTTCGAAAGCATACCCACAGGCCAGAAAATAACCAAACCACCCAACTGCTGAGGTGCAGGGTGTGCAAAAATACCCCAGAAAAGTCCAACACATAACAGCCGGGTGTAAGATGCAGGCTGGATTGATGCATATGGAACATTATAGCTAAGTATGCAGAATAACATGTGGGGAGATCTGTGGTGAATATCCCAAAGTCAAAATGGGTGCTACCTCCAAACAATGAAGGAGGCAGTATTCCTTGATATTTCATATTTCCAAACTGATAAACTGGTAATGGTTCACCAGCAACACCAGTAGTGGTGATGTAGATGTAACAATCCCAACCAATGGCAACATCAGAGAAGAAGGAACAAAGCTTTCCTTTATCTGCTTTCTTATCACATCTGCTTTGAGTCTGTGGATTCTGTGTCACCTAAACACCATCAGATCCGTTCCAACTACAGCTCTTTATTCTGTATTTTATTTCAACAAAATAAAAAATAAAAGGACGTCAGATTAATAAGTATGCGCTTATACATCCACATCTCTCGTGTTCTTCATATTGTGGAGTCTGTATAACTTTCAATAACAGTTACATGCACAGTAAGTGGATGGAGTTTACATGAACCTTGCAGGAACAGAGAGAACGTTTTTTAAATTGCTTTGCTGGTGATTTAAACAATAAATAGTCTGCTAAAGTCAATATTCTTTTTTTAAATTTTATTTCAGCCTTAGCTGAACATATTTCCCTTCTAATATAAACATATGTATTGGAAATGTACAATATTAGTAAATTATGTGGCAATGCTTTTTTTCCAACTTATATTAAACCATTTTACAACTTGCATAAATCACTGCCACCTGAGTTTCTGTAGTCTGCAGGATAAATCCACAAATCCATACATTCAAGTATTTTGTTCTTTTCTGGGTGGTGGTTTTAGTTCGTGTCTCTCATTGCAAATTCATGCAAATTCAAATATAAATATAGAAATAAATTGATGCAATTATTTGTGGTGATAATTGGAATTTTTGTGAGAGCATATTTATCAGTAACAGTAGGGGTGACAAACAGAGCTAATTCACTTTATGAGAGAATAAAGAAAAATAAGTATTGCATTTAACCCTGCGATGCACTGATGACATGTCCAGTGTGTAGCCCCTTGCCTTTTGCAGGGGGTTAATGAATGGATGGATGGATGGATGGATGGATGGATGAAAATATAGCATTTCCCCTGGTGCTTATAGGTTCTATGACAACCTGGTGGTGGAATAAAAATACAGGTGAGAGGTCCGGGGGAGCAGAATTTAACAACAAATGCCCTTTACTTATATTAAATGTCTTGTGCTGTGATTGAATGTGCCAGCCTTACGCTGACCACCTCCCATGGGTGAAACTGGTAAACAGACTTTGTGTGACAGCTGAGAAGATGAAGTCATTTCCTACTCTGGTGGCCTATGAAGTCTGGCAACTGTGTGGCACTGTACCTCCCCAACATTTCTGGAGACAGTGATGTCATAGCTCTTACTTCAGCCCTACAGACTAAGTGCTGTAAAGTACTGGTGAGGCCATATGCAGGTGACTGTTAGCATCACCAGTGGTCCCAGCTGGGCTGTAATAATATCCTGATTTTTCATAAATACTCTCCCTCAAGACTCGTATTTCTCAAAGTGAGACCATTATATTCTCAAAGTTAGAGTTGTGCTGTATTGGGTGTCTTAATTAAACTGTCATACGTTCAGTTTGTTGGTGCTAACGCTCTAATTACATATCATATTTCGGTGTGAATTAGGCAACATCCATTTTCATTTGAAACTATGAAACTTTTGTCAGGGTTACACCTGGCATCCACTAGAAAATGAAAATATTTTGACTGGCTGCAGACCCCAAAACAGTTTGTAAATAAAGACATTAGGTGGGTTATTTTTACAGGGCCTAAAATATGGGGGTGCATCTGCATTACCATGAGAAACCCATCCTTACCTTGTTTAAGTTAAATGAGCGCCGCTCCAAAAAACTATTGGATGGGCGGGGTAATGTTGACTCTGTGCCGATTCATTATGTTGTGGGCAGGAGATAACGTTGTTCATCCATCTTAAAGTCTCCTTGAAGAATGGAGCTACTCTTTTCATTTATTGCTGCTATTGCAGTGCATGCAAACAGAAACACGGCAACACGGCTCCTTCAGTGTACATGCTGTCCTTCCAATTTGTTTTACTTTTCTCTTTTTTTCTTATTCATTCTCACCTTTTTCTTTTTCTTCCTCTTCTTTTATTTTTTGGTGGTTGGCAAACAGCAAATTTAGTGGACCACCATAACCAAGTGGTATGGTAGTTTACTAAGTCAATGGATCTGGCTAAGTCCACCACTGTAAATGGAGACATGATGGCTCAAAGGACTTTGGTTTTACCCTGAAACTACATTCACTTTTTTGTTCAAAAGAAAGATATAGTAGAGCAGAGAATATATTTTTTTCCTGCACTGAGCACTTTTATCTAAAGCGATCTGAGCAACATATCAATGGACAATGCTGGTTCAGTATTTTGTGCAAAGACCATTAAACACGTGTGTTGGAGAAGATGCCGACTGAACCAGCATATTTTGAAGTAAAGGAAAACCACTCTACCACCCCTTAGCCACAGCCTCCCCATGCAGCTGAATTTTGTTGAAACCGTTGCCATGCTTCAAACTTCAAACTATGACACCAGTAGTGCAGGGCTGGTCTTCTCTGTATTGCAGGCACAGGCTGGACTCCCACTCAAGTCCCTCAGTCTGCTGGTGAGTTATCATACTGGCCTGATCCAGGCCTGTCTGTTATTGCCATTATTAACAACGGCTCCACTCTGCTTGAAGGGTGTAAAGTGCTTCTAATAAACGGTTTAGGGTTTCCTCATATCCCCACTGCTTGCCAGCCACCTTAGAGAACTCTATCAGGCTATGACAGTAAAACTGTAGAGCTGGACTCTTCTTTATGCAAAGGCAATGGAAGAGGGTAGACGCTGGTGGTGGGGAGGGTAACTTTCCATCAAAGTTGATGCATGTAGGTCAGATGAGACGGACAGACTGACACAGAGTATAAATAACAGCCAGGCCACGGCATCTATGAGTGAAGCAAGGCCTAATAGAACTTTTGTTTCACTCCTAGATGTACTCCTTTGTAGAGACATAACAGGCACTTATAAATATGATGAGTGAGGAGAACCAGATCTTATATGGAGTGTTCACCTCCACTGAGAGAAGATGCCACACTAGCAGGGAGGCTGTTATTCTCATGGTTCATCAGCAAATTCTTACCATGCCTATTCACTCGATCTCAGCTCCAGTTCAGTGTTAGACATGCCCCAAAACTCCTTAAAACTCCTCAACCGTGACCAGTAGTGACATTTTAGGCTGGACTTAATTATTGAGGTTGGGTGCAGTTGAAGTGAGTGACGGTGGTGGATGATAACAACTGCCCGAACAAGTGGAAATTTTATCCCCACACATTGCTCTTCAGGTGCAGCCCGAGACATGTCATATGGTGTCATGCACTGCTGATTGTTATGTATTTAGACGACAGAGAATATGAAAGCCAGTCTTCTTCTGATTAATCTCCTCAAAACATCAAATGGCTTTGATATGAAAAGTTTAAAATGTGATAGCAATGGAGTCTTTTCCATTCATGAGAAGTAATAACTCTTCATGTTTATACTTTATTAGAGCATGTTCAAAATTTCCACAGTCAGAGCCAATCAGTTTCCGCTCAGACATTGTCGCATGCTGCTTTTTTGTCAGAAGTCCTTGGCCTTAAAATACCAATGCAGAGGAAAGTTTTCAGTATCAGCCTTTGACATGAAGAACTAATATTTTTAAATGGGTTCAAAAATATAAATCAAATTCTCACATGAGGTGAATGTGTTGCACGCATAGGGCTAGCTTTGCCGTTTTCCCCCGCGGTAATCGATGTTAGCTTTCGGCCTCAATTTTCTGATTCTATTCATCTAATCCAAAAATTAACTATTAATTTAAGTTGATACACTGTCTTCTCAAGCACTCTGTCTTATACCCGTGATACAGAAGATTGTGTGGTCAGGTTCTTTGACAAATATCAGTGAGACTTTGTTACGCAGAGGGGCATTATCATAGATTATGTAGTATATGTACTCACTGTACTTCTAAGGAATATTAGATGTTTATATTCCCTAAGTGGGCCTAAATAACAAAGCAGTTGATAATTCACTTTTAATAAATGCATGTTAGGTTAATTGCATCTTTTTAACTTGAGTTTTGTAATTTAGCCATGCTCTTTGTGTAGCAGCATAATTATGGCTCTGAATTCATAAGCTGGATATCACCGTTCAGTGAACTTCGGTTCATTAGTTTACACTTCTGAGAAAAAAAAAAAAGATGAGAATTTGATCTAATCGGGAAAATGAGCAGAGCCACTGCATAAAAATGAATACGAGTAAGTGTCTCTTTCTCAACCATATAGACAGTTGTGAAAGAGAAACAAGTGGCTATGAACTGTACAATATGATGAAGAGCCAAAATAATGTTTTTGATTCCGTAATCATTCAATGTTTTACAGCAAATAGCAGCATGTACTGTGTCACAGTTGAGACTGCCATGTTCTTTGCTTTCCGGTTCTCGTTTTTATTAAGTCCTCTTTTTTCTGTTTAGCCATGTTTTCTTAATTTATGATGTCTGGACGATAACCTACCCACCAGCAGTGCCTTTTTTTTAGTTTGCAAATATTTTACTCCTATCACCTGTTTCTGCCTATGAGCCTATACTTATAATTTTAATTACATACTTCTAAGTTCTCCTTAAAACATTTCCACTCGTCCTATCATGTTTTATTTCTTTTTTTTTTAATTACTGTATTTTTTTTTCCATGTTTGGTTCTAGTTAAAGACCTGTTATTGTTATTGTGTGTGTGCAAACCTTCTGTATAGAAATAATAATCTATCATCATAATTTGATAGAAATAATCTATCAAATTACAAAAAAATATGAAAAAAGGTTTTATTGTGTTATGAAATAAATATTACTGGGTAGAATACATATGTATATTTTAGGCAAGACAAAGCAAGTTTATTTGTATAGTACATTTCAAACACGAAGGCAATTCAAAGTGCTTTATAAAGGCATTTAGATGAAAAATAAATAAAATAGCATAAGCATGCTAATAAAATGAATAAAAAGGTCATGATAAGAAAAAGGGCTTAAAACAACAATAGAAAAGTAAACTCAGGGCATTAATAGGATAAACATATTTATTTAAAATTTTTTAAAAGGATTGGTTCTTTTATGTCTCATCACTTAAGACATACAAGAAGTAATTTTTTTTATAGATACAACAAAGTTGGGAGAGTAATAGTGCATGTTTTTTCTTTTTTTTTTTTTTTTTTTTTGCAGTTAAATTCTCTTGTCATCTGTTCTGGCCAGTTCATGTCTCAATTCTGTGGCGGTCTGTCTTTACAGGAATGTGCAGATATGACTGAGGCGACGGCAGGAGGAGACAAACTGAGTAGGCCATGGTGGAGAGCTTAAACTGTTCATTTTAATAAGATAAGCTGTAAACCACCGTCAGAGAAATGCTGCCTCCTCGTTCTTCTTCTCTCCCCTCCCTTCATTCTTTATGGGTCTGTAACTGCATTTGTTATTCATTTGATGGGCCGGGGGAGCAGTCCATGCCCTTGAGTAGAAGATATTATTCTTCACTCGCCCCCTAGCACCTCAGTCCTCCCAAAATAACAGCCTCCTGCCTACTGTTTAAAGTCTCTCACCAGAGGCAGCCAGGGGTGTGGGGCAACCGGGGTGTGTTGGGGGGAGTGAAGAGAGGAGCAGAGAGAGGCTGAAAGATGTCTCCATAGCTCTCCTGTGAGGAGATCAAAGTGGACCATTCCTTCAACCCCACTTGGGTGGAGTCAGAGTGAGAGCCCTCGCTGCTCAAGATGTTGTAACATGGATGATTAGTGACAGTGTAATACTTTGAACATTCTCCGTACAAAGGGAGAACCCAGCTGAGTGAGAAGCTTTAAACTTTTTTCTGGGGGGAAAGGGGGAAAATATGGGGCTTCCTTGGCCACCAGAGAGCAATAAAGACGGAGATGTAGAAAGATATCACATTCATTTTTCCCCTTTTTTATATGTGTCATGGGAATAAAGGACAACAAATAGTGTGTGGGAGGGAGCATGCATGCCTGTCATACTTTCCCTTATTAGAATAGTCAAGTCTGGTACATGTTTTTCAATGTCTCGCTGACACATTTGTTCAGGGAAGTGCACATATTCAATACACACACTCATAAAGAGACATTTAATATGTAATTGGTGACCAGTTAAAGACTGTTTTTTGTTTTGTTTAGGGTAGGATTACATCTATATATTTTAATTTTGAGTAAAGTTCAAAGATGGGTAAATCTGAAGACACTGCTCTCAAGTAAAAGTACTGTTTACTTTTATGATAATGTAGTCTGAATTCAATGGACACCAATAAGGAAAAAAAAAAAAACACTTAAACAAGAAAGAAAAAGAAGAAGTCTAATAAAGTTGACATTTCAGGCTAATTTATAGAAAGTAATGTATTAGGTACATAGTAAGTCTTAAGTTAATAATATTATTCTGTATTCTTTTTTGAACCTGTAACAAAAGTGCCATAACCAACCAAACCAATGGGTTGCAAGTAAATAAAATAATGATAAAAAGCACAAATGACTAAAAAGTAAAATGGTCCACTGATGGAAGGTCCATAAATTCCACTGCAAGCCCTCCACCTTCCAAATGTAAACGTGTTTGGCTCTCAGCCATGTATGGGCTTTGAGCACTGCCCATGAAAAGTTGGTTTCAAAAACTGAGAGATTAAAACATGAAAAGCTTTTGAGGCAAGTGATTACTGGAAAGGTAAAATAGCAACATTTTACTGCTACTTCTGTAAGATATGAAAATAAACCTTCTATTATCCTTTTGATAGCATAGGCTCATAAAAAGACGAGAGCAAGCCAAAATAAAGGATGCCACGTTCACCCACATATCAGTCCATCTATTCAGGCGCTGTGACTTGATGAAGATTTCCTGCTTGTGACTAGGACAACATGTTTTTTTAAGATTAACCTCCTCACTGAAAACCTTATATAGCAAAAACAATGTTCCCTTTTAAATTTATAAGGCAACTGTATTTCTGTCTCCAGCAGTGCTTTTGATTACAGACACAATTCAGATTAATTTGGCTCCTGAGTTCAAATACTTTCATATCTTTTGGTAGGAACAGCTGGAAGTCAGTGGCTAAAATGTCACAACAACTTGAATATATGTGTATAACCACAGCTTCATTTTCTCTGTCAAATGTGCTGTGAAAGTAATTGTTTGTCTTCATTCTCTCTGTTCCATATGTGCACGCTTCACTCAACAAAAGGTCTTACTTTCCTCACTTTATCATTTACACAGTCATCAGAGGATCACAGCTTACTGACAGGATAAATCCGACACTACTCAGAGAAACCAAAACAAGAAGTTGCACAGATTTTTGCATTCCACGCAATTATGCTTCTATTATTGTGGCACTGAAAATGATTATCCAAGACAGGGAGTTTAAAAAGATCACTTCAGCATTCCCAAAGCAAATGTTTCCCACCCAAGGTCTGAAAAGTCACTCCAGTTTTATTTTTATACAAGCATGTCTATCTTCATTGAAGCTTCTTAGTATATTGTTTTTAGATTGATTCAGGATGCAAGAAATATTCCTGATGAATCCACATAAAAATAGATTAAAAAAATACTACTTCTTGGTAGGGGGAAAAAAATACAGCCTCTTGAATATGCTGAGAAGAACTGTCTTAACATTGCTTGATAGTGTGATGGCGCTCATACAGTCTGGTGCAAAAACATGCCGTGTGTCTGTGCTGCAGACTGATACGGTGGCTGCAAGGCTTAAGATACAGGCTATGTAATCCACTTATCTTAAGTGGGCTTTGCCTGCCTCACCTGTCTGGCTTTTAAGAAGAACAGGAAAGAGGGAGGAAAGGATATGTTCACCTGGCCTCAGGCAGCCATGACAGAATCAACCACTGCACTCAGATCTATTATCTATCAAAACACCTCCACTTCACAGGTGGAAGTGTTTTGATGGTCGCTTTATGGTTGCAAAGTACAAAGCCGGATGTTGTGATATCGCCTTATACATAACGCGTAGTTATAATGTCAGGATGGGGTGTGCGCGTGCTTGTGTGCGTGTTTAAAACATCTGCACGATTCAAGTAAATTTCTCCTCTTCAAACCCGCGACACTTTTCATTTGGTCTAAAAATATTCAACATATTCCGCTCAGAAATAAACAGGTTTAAAATAAGACAAAGATAAGCCTTTTATGACTCAGAATAGGCTTGTCTCTTTCCTCGTGTCTTTCATGTCAAAGGAAGTGCAAAACAAACATATTGTTACATTGTTACATTTCCTTCTCTTGCTGTGAAAGCCTCTCATTGATCTTTATGAGGTCACAGACAGTCCTTTGGGCTCCCTGTAGATTGTGTTAACACCATACTTATAAATAAGCATAGCATGTGTAAAAATAATGCAAAAAATATATAAAAATAAAAAGAAATTTCTGTAATGTACATTTATGAGAACATGAAATTGCTTTGTCTATCATTGAAAGATGTAGCAGTTTAAATGAACAAATCTGTGATCACAAAGCTTTGTTGATGGTTGTTAACTAAATTCCACAATTCAAGACATAAGAGGCTACTACGGTATGCCTTTGGTGAAGTTTATTCAGCGAAAAACTGCAGTAATTTATTAAAGGCCGAAAGCCAAAATCCATGAGCAAAAGCAATGTCCCTTACAAAAAAAAAAAAAGAATTGGCAGTTATTAAGTGCCACCACTGCCAGCACCTAGCGTCACAATACTGCTCTCCTGGGACCATCAGAGTCCCACACCCTGTCAGCACTGAACACAACATCAAGCCACAATGGAGTCAGGTCTCTGGAAGTGTTAAAACTGTGTCTGATTTCCCTCTCTATGTATGCTGCAGCTGTAAAGCCATGAAAAATATCACATTAAAATCACAATATATTGTATTCTGTAAAATTCTGTCTTCAAATATCTGATGTTAATATCAGCCTGCCAATGGAAATGTAAACCCACTGGTTGCCACACTATAGGAAGATTAAACATCCAAAGCACCTTTCTCTGTCTTCATCTCAGGGAAATTCTGTTGTGTGTTTCCACAGCGGTAATTAGCAGGCAAAAAGATAGCCTGACTCCACAGAATGATCCACAGAGCCTATAGTTTAGATTTGACAGTCCAAAAATATACTGCCCTTCTGCTCACACAGAGGCGTTTTCAATAGGGATGGGGGGGCAGCTTTTCTCTACCAAAAACTACCCTGATATACTCACTGACCAATGTCTGTCCCAGCACAACCTGGATGCTGAAAACAGCATTTAGCAACTAAATGCAAAAAGGTTAATTCTCTCTGGACTTGATTAACTGGTGGAGAGGTAAGTAGAGATTAAAACTCCACTATACTGAAATTACATTAAATAGCATGACATTAAATGGCAGTGTACTGTGTCTGTACGATACCAATCATTTTATTCAGCATGATCATTAGATACCCCATAAAAGTGGAAAATGGAAAAATTACAATTGTTCCTTTTGAGAGATAGCAGACACTATCCAAACAGCAATCCTCCAGGAAAAGATATAGCGTCCACTGTTTCAACCAATGGCATTAGTTCTAATCTGTTTTCAAGCCACTCGTGTCCATCCAAGTATCGCAGTCACTCATTTAGGTGACTGAAGACTCACATGAGAAGCCAAATGGAACCAGTTTTCTCTTTTATAGTCTTGTAAAAATCACTCACCTTTAAATGACTGCACCACAGGACTGTGTAAAAAATATCTCTGAAGACCGAAGGCAGTTAGACTGACAAGAAGGAAACAGACAAAAAGAGCAGGGCAAGAAACAGACAGAGAGCCATACTTCACCGGAGATGTCACTATGTTGAGACATCTTGGCAACATGAGGAGAGCAATGTGCTGAGCTCAAATGAAGATAGGATGGAGAAGAAAAATCTGAGATACTGTCTAACAGTCTCTGGCTCACTCTTACTGTCAGTACCAATCATCCAAGGTAAGAAAAACTGCAGTCTTCTACTGCAGCTGGGATTAATGAGCTGACAGACCCTGTTAGAGGTACCAGAAAACGGCAAAAACTGATAATACATAAAAAATAGAGGAGGTTAAATAGTCTGCAATTCCCATCAGCACAATTAGCAATTGAAGTTTATGTCTTTAACACTCAATAGTCATAAAGATACAGAAGAAGCTGACCAAAGTCATCTGGTCTCTATTGCTGAGTGCTACATCTGAAATATAATGGAAAGTTTCCATGTTTTATTGCTCTTTTTGTCTTTTAATCTAGTTTGTGGTGTCTCTGAATGATTACCTCCTAACCCCCGCTCCGTTGCAAGGCCCAGCTGTTGCTGCCTGTGCTTGCCCATTTGGTGGTAATCAGGTTGAGGCCAGTTTGCACACAACCTCTCCGTGATTAACACTTCTCAAATTTGAGCACAGCTCTCAGTTCCTTCCTCTTCTCGAATATTCAGACACGACCCCCAGATCTGCGCACCTTCTGAGAGATGTATAACTCTGTTGTTACATGATAGGAAAGCGGCTCCATCTATGCAGTCCAGCTTCAGGCGCTCCTTCTCCTTTGTGCCTTTGAAGAGAGAAAATAATGTGTTCTCCCAGTCCTGTTCTACAGCTCAATTACAACTGATGGGTTTCTATGCCATATTTGTTTATTTTACCAAGCCAACAGTGGAAATAGACTCCTTTTTTTGTAATCAGCTGCGTTTCTAAAAGGTTCCTGGCCTCAGGTTCTCTACCTGTGGTGGAATCTGGACCCTTCGTATGCTTCATTACTATCTGACCTAACGAAGTCATGGCACAACACACAGATTAATCCCTGACTGCCTGTTACAGGACATATGGTGTAGACATGTTTGCCTGCTGAGAATAGTTTGAAGAGAAAGAGGGTAGGAGAGTCCCTTGAAGGGAACATTTTCCAATCAAGTTTTCCTCTCTGATCTTACAGTAAATGAGCCGGAATCTCCAAGGTTTTATTTTGAAAATTAAGAGCTTAATCTAAAGGTAGCCTGTGGACATTTAGGTCACTAGTGATGATACGTGAAGTTATTTTAATGAGTGGGTCATTATTTTGTTTGTGTGTTGTGATCCACAAGCTTACGATTTCCTGCTAATGCTCTAACTGACAGCTGATGGACGTCAATAAATCTACAAAAGACAAACTGTTGATGGACATGTTAATGTATATGTCTGCGTGGTTTGGTGCTTACTGGCAAGGCCTGTAGTCCTACTTTTGTTGCAGAAGCTGAATTTCTCTAGTTATTATGACTCATGCAAAAGGAGGAGTCAGAAAAAACAAAACTGCTACATTTTCATTGTCTGTTAAAAGGTTAGTGTTTTTTTTTTTTTTTTTTTTTATTGTTTATTCAAATTAAAAGGCTACCCTTCCAGGATTTGAAATCTTGATGCTTATAACTCTGAGTCTGCATACTCTAAATGTAATTAACTGTTATAATGATGACCACTGCATGATACAAGTTTTTGAAAAATGTTTTCCATATAATTTGAAAATCTCCAAGGTCGTGTATGTGATTGTGTTTGCATAGAAATTTGTGATTACTTCAAAATATGTACTGTCATTTATTTAAATAGTAAAAGTGATATTAACAAAATGGCTGTTGCTAGATTGTAAGTCCTCTGATGTCTTTGTTCTCTTTTTTTTCTGTTGTACTTATGATTATGCTGTAAACACTGATGAATATCCTTATCCACTTCAGATGTCATTTTGACGCCGTGTAAATATGAGAAAATTGTTCGGAGTATAGTCTTTTGGAAATCTATTCAGTGGAAAGCTTCTCGGGATATAGTATAGTATTGCATGGATTCATGAATAACTGTAATCATACAGTGGCGAATCATGTGTGGTACCTTTAATCCTCGCCATGTTTGTGTGACTCACTTACTGAACAAATGACTGTGTTTCTGTATGAATGTGTGTTTGTGTGATTTGTTTTTCGGAAGCAGCCGGCGAAACTGGACTTGTGTTTAAATAATCAGAGACCATAGGGGGTCTCTTTCCTCTTCAACTCAGGCTGTGAAGTTTACAACCTCTCCATCCTCCTTTTATTTATCAGTTATTTTCTTTTGATACGTTGAAAATGCCTGGCCACATTTCCCTCCGGTGACATGCTCCTTTCCATTCATTCCCAAACATGGTCTTTTGTGGCAAGGCACCCCACTGCCAAATCTACTCAGAGGTTTCTTTGAAGTTTTTCCCCTTTTTTCTTTGCTTTACTAACCCTGCGTCCAGGGTGATGACTTTTTTAACCTCTTAGCTGTCTCACAAACTTCCAAACCCACCAACTCAAATCTTCTTCATTCGTTGACCAGCACAGGACAATGAAAACCATTCTTTCCTGTTTGTTCTTCACTGTTGCACGCTAACATGCGACAGACTGAATTAAATGATATAAATAGCCTTTTCTGAAATCCCATCAGCAGCATTTGATTACAAAGGGATTACTTGATCCATAGTTCTATTTCTGGGATGGCATGAAAAGGAAGTGACCTAAAATTTGTCCTGGACTGATTGACAGACCCATCTGGTTTGACACCATCTACTGTATCTAGTCCTGAGAACAGTGCTGTCTCACTCTGAAGTAAAAGTTGTCTTGCTTTTACTGCATAGATGCATTAATCTAACCTGTGTTTACACACACACACACACACACACACACACACACACACACACATACATATATGTATATATACATATATATATATATATATATATATATATATATATATACATATATATATATATATATATATATATATATATATATATATATATATATATATATACTCACACAAGTGTGTTTGTGCATGTGTTTTTCAGTTCTGAATGTAACCAGGGAGCTCTTGTCGTCTTGTCATCAACCTGCTTAGTAATTTCACATACACATAACAGCATGTGGTAGAGCTTAGTTACGAGCTGCAAAACTGAGACCACCTGGCACAAACGAGCCCCTCCTCCTAGAAGATTTGCAACCCCTTCATCTTAAACCTCACCTTCTAAACAAATCTCTTTATCTTCCGGTCTCCTCCTTCTCTAATTTCCATCTGTTAAGTCTCCATATGATTGCTTCTGCATATAGAAAAAAAAAGCAGTGTCACAAAAGGCGCGAGTGTTCAAAGGACAAACCAGGTGTGCAGGATGAGTTATTACTCTAATGCAGTCGAGGATTAAATCTACAAGAATCGCGCAAAGCTGCAAAGTTTTCTCAATCTTCTTTATCGTAATTGTCCTTGAAATTCTTGTTGAAGCCTTGGATTATCAGCAAAATCAACACAATTTTCAGACAGTTGGCAGAGGGGCTGAGATCTAGTTCCACCATATTTACATTACCTACAAGACCAGGCATTAACACCAGTGCAAACGGTGTTAACTGACGATTATCTTATTAAAGAGACTATTACGTAGTTGCAGACTGAAAGAAAGTAAAAACATTTAAACATGTCTCAGAGAATCATAATTCTGGCTTCCAAATGTTTTAATTTAATAAATGAAATCATATGTTGATAATCTTGTTTTTTCCTAAACTCCATGGCTTAACTTGTCCCTTTAGGGATAATATAAGAATTTAGAAGGGATCTGAAAACAAGGAGTCTTTCTTTCTGTAAAGTGAGCCACAGAAAGGCAGAGAACAAGAGAAAGAGAGACTGATTTTTTTTACACTTTCTGCACAATTTCCTCTCGATTTCCTCCCTGAAGACCCCTGTCTGCAGAATGTGCAGAGTATGCTTTCCATAGACAGGCAATGCTCTGAAACCTGCCAGAGCAAAAAAAAAAAAGAAAAAGAAAAAAAAAGTCCTCCTCCTAGCTGCACTGAAATGCAGAAAGATGGAATTATTATCCAAAAAACCTCACCGCTATATTTTTTCACTTTTTATCCCAGAGTTCCCGGAACACTGAGCTGCTATTATAACCAGAATACTTGGACCGCACACACCGGTTACCCATTCTGACATTGTGAGGGGAAAAAAAAAATGCTCCTTGCTACAAAGTGCATCAGCTTTATTTCTGTCCTGAATCACGCCTAATTGGTGTTCATGTGAGTCAGCCAATGGCAGACCAGCAGTGGGGTTCAGCTGTGGGTAGGTATATTAGAGCAGTGGGAAAAGTTCCCAGCCGACCCCCTTCAAGCCAAATGAACAGTATGCCTTGCTGTTACCTAAATACAATGACAGGGCTGTTAAAAAACCATGTGCTGCGAAAATAAAACTGAAAATCTGCTTTATGCATGTTAGGGTCTACAACTACAGAGACAAAGCAGTACATTCTGTATAGAGACGAAACAGAAAAAATAAAAAAAACAACAATTATATATATGTGTGTATATATATATATATATATATATATATATATATATATATAGTGTGTGTGTATTTTCAGGCTTAGGTCCACCACCCACCATCCTAACCTTTCCCAGGATTGCATAGACTCTGGCTTCTATTGTTCTTGCAGTTATGTATTTGTAGCCATATATGCCTCTAAGCTGCCTTTGTTTTTTTTTTTTTGTTTTTTTTTTTTGCAGTGGACCTGAGCCAAGAGGATTTGATCATAAGCAAAATCAACAAGCTCCAGCCACCCACCTCAGAGAAAAAGCATGAGCGGATCCCATGCAGGCTTGGACAGCGCTAACAAGGTCTGCGTCAGATTGAAGGAACAGGACAAAAAAAAAGTTTCTATTAGAGAAAATTCTCAACACTTCTCAAACTACTGTCTCTGAGGTCTTGTAAAGTGGAACAATTTTGAGAGACGTCTGGGCCTTTATCCAATCTCCCTTCTATTCCTAAGGTTCTTGAAAAAACTGTTGCAAATCAACTAATCAACCATCTGTGTAGAAATGACAGTGGACTGGTGTCTGTATTGGTAAAGTTAGATATCAGTGTTGCTGATACAGTTGATTACAGTATTCTTTTACAGATGTTATTGACAGTAAAGGAACCACATTGGCTGGGTTTAGATTGTATTTATCTGATAAGTTAGTTTGTTCATCCACCAGTTTGTCATGGTGTTCCTCAGGGTTACTGTGCTTGAGCTGTTGCTTTTCACTCTGTCCGTGCTTCAATTAGGTGGTATCATCAATTAGCATGACATAAACTTTCATGCCTATGCACAAGATATTCAGCGATGCATATCCATGAAACCAGATGACACCTGTAAACTAGCTGACTAAAAACTTGTCTTATGAGATGAAGACCTGGATGACTGCTACTAAACTCAGATAAAAGTGAGATTGTTGTCTTTGGACCCAAGAACTTCAGATATAGACAGACTAGTCCTTTAGAAACACTAGATGGCATTACTTGCATTACATCTAATATTCCTGAAAGGGACATTGGAGTTAATTTTGACCAGGACTTGTCCTTTAAATCACACATTACACAACTTTCTAGAACCACCTCATTTCACCTTTGTAATGCTGCTAAAATTAGGCAATCCATTGTTAGTAGATTGCCTTAAAATGACTTGCCACCAGCTAATCTGCTACAGCCAGAGATCTTATGAGGATTAGCAGGAGAGATCATATTTCCCCAGTTTCAGCTTCCCTTCATGATGCCACATTGAAATATCACAAATAAAGTTTATGTTTGTGGCTCAGAGATATTGAAACCTGTCGTCCTCTCGGTCAGAATCTGCCGGAAAGGTGCAAGGACTGACTAAAACATTCCCCCAAATTGGTCCTCCTGTCCACCAAGCATCTGTGATCATTGTAGACTATTTCTACCTGGTTTAATGATTCATTTGTAGAGTATTTCTTGTTCTTTTCATTCTGCTGTGTGGGCACAACTGTTTTGAACGACTGTGCAAACTGTACCATGCATCTCAAATGTACAATGGATCAAACGTCACCTGGTCATGAACTTGATTAAAGAGAAAATGCTCTTTAATTTTGTGCTCGAACAAACGATGGCTAGTACAACCGCAAATGAAAATCAGGCACGTCCCTAGTTACTATTGATTTTCATTCTGATGAGGCCAAAAATAATGCCAAAATTTTGTTAGACTGTTAAGGATACTTGTTAACACCTGTAAAAAAAAAATTTTATATTTGAATAAATATTTTATTATCTGTTTTATTTCCATTTTATGTTACAGTCCTTATCGTGCTGCATTATGTCAACTGGTAATATATATTTCTTTAATTTATAATTTCTTAAATTTTTTTGTTTGATCGAGCAATTTTGTCATTTTTTTCATGTGATCGTGCAGGACCACCAAAACCTCTGCAGGACCACCAAACCTAATGGTCTTGGCAGTCCGAGAACCACCAAACTTTCTGCCAGTTTCAACATCTTTACTGTGGCGGCAAACTCTTTGATCAAAATAATGTTTTTGTTGAACCAGTTGAGGCCTCCACTGTTTATGTTAACATATATTACCATTCCTGAATATACATTTAATTTATGATCACTTAACAGGTAACTTAACAGGACAAGAGTCCTCACAATTATTATGTGATTTCTAGAAGTTTAAACTTGCAGCAATCAGTGAAATAATATTCACATTCACTAAAACAGCAACATCTAAAAGCCTTGCTCCTCTATCAGTACAATGTCAGCCATTTTGATCCATTTAGAAGTACAAGAGTAAACATCAACAAACCATCCCATCAAGGATGAACCTTTTCACCACATGCAGTCTAAATCTTCGTGTCTCTCTCTAAAGCCATGGTCACTGACAACCATCACCTCAGTGTTTTCACCCTGGTGAGACAGCCATTAGTTACTGTCAGGTTAGCTGCCATTTGTCAACAAATTAAAGTCCAAGGGCCACATGGAGGACCCACTAATATACATTTGGAGAGTCTGTGAAGGAACAATGGGTGTTAGAGCAGAGGAAGTTGGGGTCAAAAAAGGAAGGATGCCCCCCTAAAAACCAGGAAATGAGTCTTCAGGATGCCAACTGCTCACCGGCAGGCACTTGCTCACTCTGCAGGGTCTGTTTAACCTTTTGTCAACCAACACACCTAATATCAAGACAAGTCAGACACAGCAGCAAGCAATACATTGTCTTAGATGGGAAGTGCATTGACATCAACTTTATATGTGTATGTTCCCATAAGGATGTAAGGTATGTTTTTTGTTGTTTTTTTTTTCTTTAATTTGTTTCTCTAAGAAAACATGAGGTAGCCTCTGTTTTCCTCCTCTTCTACCATGAGTGATCAACTGCCACTGAGACTGAGACTGTCAATAAATGATAACTGATAATCATCAGTTATCACACGTCTCTGCAAACTGTAAAATGGCTCTGTACTCCCATCAAGTTCAGCACATACAACCACTTTCACACACCTAATAGCTGAAAACAACCCTGGTTATTTGAAGAGTGGGAGGATGGAGGAGCAAGGCCAAGGGCTGGGAAAAGGGAGAGGAAGGAAAGGGGAGATGGGTAGATAGACAAGTCATTAAGATAGCTTGTGTGTCAATGTAATTCATCAAGCCTGATAAGGCCACGGCCTGCTGCCAAAGAGCAAGGTGTGGCACTTTCCCTCACCAATCACTGTCACTGGTAGCATCCCTCACAGAAGGTTTGTTGATTTAACTCTTGCTAATAATACCAATATTCATAAAATAGTGAGAAAGCCCAGCTGGCTTTCCAGGACTATTCATTACCCAGTACTGTGTCCTTATAAGCATAAAGCCACAATAGTTCTCTCTCTCCAAGTTTTATAATTCCATGAATTTAGCCATGTATAAAGGTGCCAAGACCTCTGAGAATAAAAAGACTCATAGGAACAAAACAGACAAATATGTGCAATCCCTCAACAAATGAATTAATGTCAAACACTACGGTGGTAATGCCACAGAAAGGCAGTTTTCATTCCAGATTATTCCCTTTTCAGGTCAGTGTTTTGCCAATGTGAATACTCCTCAGTTAGAGAAGATGTTTGTAATGAATGTTTTTAACTGGTATTTTTTATTTCTTTTTAGTATTTAATATACTTGATATTCAAACTCAGGGACAGACGATATGGTGTGCTCCGTTACAGAAGTATAATTTAAAATATTTCAAGTTATGTCATTAGCTTTTACACAAGTAACTATAACAATATTTCCACCTCAGTGTTTTTAAGCTTCAAAAAATATAAATAAGACTGGCAAATTTAAGAGGTGTGCATATCAATCAATTTACTGATACATTATTTGGTTCATCATTTGGCAAAGGAAATTTAACAGCTTTTTATAGTTTATGTAATTGGTACCTCAGAGATCAATAAAGCTTAATGCACATTAAATCCAATTTATTTGTTGATAATTTTTTGAATTTGTAAGCTAAATCTGCAAAATGGCAAGTATCTAAAGTTATAAAATAGATTTGGTTAGCCCAAAACTTAAATATTTATATGGTGTATAGCTGCCAGAAATGGAAATATTTACTGTAAATATATGACTGAAAATTTTACTACAAACATAAGTACATTCTGTTTCTATTAAATGTGGTCATTTGGTAAGTGTTGTGAATAAGAAAGTAAACATGGACTGTCAAAATTAACTAACTAAATAAAAATCTGGTGGATGTAGAGATACCCACATAATTTTGCCTTTCTACTCTTCCAGTCTCAGAGATGGATGTAGAACCTCATTAGTACCTCAGTATCTTAACTGAGCACTCACAGAAATATTTAGGCCTACTATTTTTAAGATTAATGTATTTCCATTGCATAAAAAATTTCTATCCATTTGGATTACATGGATTTGTCATCAACAGACTAATAAACGTAATGAGGTGCATATGTGTCAGTCAAATGTATGTGGAACAATTAAGAATTAGATTTATAAAATAATACCAATAAACCAAATGTATTTTTCTAGTTTGTTTCAAATTACAGTATTTGAAAACAAAATTAGATGTATTAATGATAAATACATAAATCTCATTGTGTATTTTAAACACGTGGAGTTTATTGGTTTTATTACACTAATTTTCATTCTTAATTCTTCCATTTACATTTGACAAATATGCACCACATTAAGTTTATTAACCTGTTTATCATAAATCTATATAACCCAAATGGATAGAAATTGTATATACAATTGAAATACATACATTTTAAAAATTAGACCTAAATATTTCTGTGTGTGGAAACCAGTGTGGCTTCATCGCACTTACTGAAAAATCGCTTAGATCCAAAACCACATAGAAATGGATTTGTGATACTCTTTTAGCTCTGAATGTAAAAGGACAGAGCTAAAACTGGCGGGAGGGCTCAGTGTGTGTTTTCTCTTTAAATTACCCAGAAAATGATGTGCATCACTATGAGCACTGTCTCCCTGGGCGATGATGGATGGATTTATCAGATGTGCTGTCTCTTGATTAAGTGGCTGTATCTAAACCCCAAATTACTAATTAGACTCAGCAGCAAACCGCAGTTTATTGATGTCACTTATACTTTTTTCCTCTTTCACTTCGCTCATTCCTTTTCCTTCCTTCTCTCTCATCGGCTTGCTCCACCTCCAAAACCTCTCAAGCGCCACATGACCAAGGTGCACTGCTTCCTGCCTGGCCAGCCTCTCAACAAGCCCTGTCCAGTGAAAAGTCCAACAAATGTTCATTCATACATTTTAACAGTAAACACCATCAAATAGGGTTTCTGTTTCTATTGGCACTGAGGCAAACACACTCAGTCCTGTTTCTGGAATGAAAAGTTGCTTGTGCCCCAAAGTCCAGGTCCAAACGCATTGTGGGTTCTGTGGGAACAGATTCTCTCTGAAGGTTTTCACCAGTGTGTCACATCTGAAATGTAATATTTCAAATAAGTTTATATCAGCTGATTAAAAAAATGACTTTATGCTGATTTCCAGGAGGCTGCTGCAGAGAGGAGGGGAGGGGAAAACCAGGGGGTCCACGAACCAAAGGGGAGGAGAAAACCAAAGACCTCCTGCTATACATTGGGAGGTGTGAAGAGCTGACCAGGTCCCACTGCTCAGCATCTGTTCCTGTGCAATAAACAGGCCTGCGTGGTGACCAATGTACCTCGCTGCACAAAGGATTCCCCTCTGTTTAGAATAAACATGCACACACTTGCACACACAAAGAGAGAGAACCAGATACTGAAACACAAGAGCCGTAAAGCTTCTCTCTTTGTCAGGAGGCACACGTTTCTGAGCCCCGGCTTATAAATATTTGTTTGCTGACAGCCTGCTGTTTTTCAGAGCTGCAGAGCAGAAGAGTGAAGAGCTTTACCCACATGTCTTTCCATCAGGCTGATAAAGTGCTCAGATAAGCTGTGAAGGTGCTGGTGAAAAGTGGCTGGCCCTCAGCCCCCAGGGCTACAATATGAAAGAGTGGCTTGTCTGGAGCAGAGCAGAACAGAGGAGATGATGAGGCCAGGAAAAAGGAAAAAAAAAAAAAAAGAGTACTGCAGAAGAAAGGAGCAGATTAAATGATGAAGAAATTATGAAGTGGTCTGGGTGCAGGGTGTGTGTCTGTATGAATTTGTGCAGGTATGTGTGTGAGAAGGAGAGAGAAACTGTGTGCGTGTGCGTGTGTGTGTGGTGTGCGCTTGTGTGGGAGTGTGTGTGCATTTGTTAGAACTTACTTTCGCCACCAGCTGTGGGCAGTGAGGGGGGGGTGGTAGAGTGTGTAGAAATGGGGGAGCCCTGCCATGTGTTTATGTTGACTAATGAGCTAATTACCCAACCCCTAATCTACCTCAACTTGTCTCATTTCACAGGAATGCTGCTGCAGTCAAACGCTTGCAGATTATGGGTCATTTCCTGACAGTTAAAGGCAAACTACTACAGCAGTAATTCCTCCACACCAAGCATTAAACCGCAAAAGCTGCAGCCTCTCCATTTGCCTCTTTATGGGTTTATTGTCCGAAAACGTGGCTTAAGGATTAAAAATGTATTTTACAAAGTGACAAAACGACTTCCGTGAGTTTATTGGCCATGTAATTTTATTGTTTAAATCATTCATTTCCTTGTTGTCCATATGTAGTTGTACAGTTAGTTGAACATTATCATCAGGATTTGCACACAAAACATGCATGTCTAAAAGTTTGTGCTTAATGCTGTGCTTCAAATGTTTTGAGCAACAGTTTATGTGCCTTAGTGGTTCAAAAAACTAGTCATTTCAGAGGAGCAAATTCAAACATACTTTATAGCATCTTAAGTGTTGGAGCCCACATAATATGTACACAAATACTAAAGAGACCACACTGAATGGCCATGGCAGGCTCTTCAATTCTAGCTTGATTTCATTTCATTTCACTATCTAGGAGAAAAAACAAACCTAACTAGAAAAGCTACTGCTATGAACTAGAACTTCCAGAAGCCAAGTAAGTCTTTGGTACATATTTTGAATGTCCTGAGGGCACATATTTTTCTAGCAGAACATTTGAGATGAAAGTACAGGATTTTGAGGGAAAACAGGCAAAAGCACTTCTTAGCATGAAGTCCCTAGTTTCATAGTCAGACAGCATGGGAGGTCTCCGTCCCCTCAGAGAGAGGTGTGAGTTTGGATTTTGTGAAGTCTCCCCTGCCCACCCTCCTCCCCTCCCCTCACTTGTTCATCATCCTACTCCCCTGGGGTGTAAGTAGGCTGCTCTGCTCCCCCTCAACAAGCTCCCATCCATCACTCCAAAGGTTTCAGTTTAATAGGTGGTCCCCTTGCTTCTTTCACACACTCTTGATTTGGCCAAAAGGAAAACAGACAGAAACGTGTTGAAATGCAGGGCTGTGTATTACTGAGAATATTTACCGATAATCTTTACATAAAAAGTGAGTTTAGAAGAAATGGCTTCAGGTGGCATAGTTCCTCCTGACATTTTATCACAACAAAATGTATTCTTTAGTATTTATAAAACATTGAATTGTTTAAATCCTGTCTTAACACGAGTTCATGGTTGTGTCATTATCAGCGACGCAGGTCTGCAGGAATCATTTGTGCACACGTCAAAAATTTGGAAATGTCATGATCCAGAATGGTAAGTAAGCAATAGTCAAAGACTTCCTTCCCTTTTCTTGAGTAATTATCCCAACTTTGAGTACTTAGTGCTGTTGATTTATATGTGTCCATCTGTTACAGTAAGAAAATAGCACAAATATAATATAACAAGATGCCTGCAGGTTCTCCACAATGTGGTGTTTGTTTGTTGCTCCTCTGTTTGCTTTGTCTCAGAAGGCTTCACATCGGCCCACTGGGCAAGCTCAGGTCGAGCCGTGCAGTAGCCTCCCTCCTTCAAACAGAAGTCAGGTTGGTTGATATTTAAATGGCTTCTGTTTGTTTTTCTTTTGGTCCCGTGTGTGCATGTGAGCCCAGTAAAAAGGAGCCTATCCTTTTGAAGAGGATAGCACCAGGAAAGTGAGGGGGAAGGAAACTTTGCTTTGGTGTTTTATATATCAACGGAATGACTTCCCTCAAATAAAGACGTGTTCCATTCCGCCGCTCGGTCTGGAACAAGCTGCTCGTTTCCTGTCCTGAAACTCTCAGTGCGCTCGAACAATGCTCCGGGCCAGAATGGAGGAGATGTCATGTCTTGAAAATCTGGTGTGTTGCTTTTGCGTGACCGCAGGTTCAGGCTGAATCATATGTTTACAGTATTTGTGACATTTGAATGAACCTGCACAATTGTGGCATTTGGATTAATATAAATGCTGGAACAATAGATAGCGGCTTTTGAAGTGTCATCTGGGGCAAAAGGCAGAGATGAAAGTATTTCCTCCGAGACTGAAAATGTTCTTTTAACTCACTTTTCAAAAATGTAAACAATGATGGGTTTAGAAATGTCTCTGCTAATTAATGAACTGATAAATTAATTCACCTCCCTGTGAGCGTTCACATTTCTGCCAGTTGCCATGTCCGCACTTTGGACAAAGGCTCCTCTCAGCCGCTGTCCGCCGGGAGCCTGCCATGCAGCGTTTCTCACTCGCGCAGCCCCCTCATCAAATTACAGCCCTGCTCCCTCCTGTCATGTTGGCAAACAAAGGTCTTAAAGCGCACTCCCAGTGTAATTGCCTCTAATCTCAGACTTAATGTGGTCTTTCATGTCAGCTGGTCAGAGAGAAGAGGGAGCTGTTGTTGCCTTGGCCTTTTTTTTTTCCAAACTTTGTGCTCTTTCACTTTCACCTCAAGGAGAGCTGTTCAACAGTTTTGCTCCTCTGCTTTGTTGCGAGGAAACGGGCTTTTATTGTGACATATCATAAACATGAGTACAAATCAAAAAAAAAAACATCTATTTCTTTGAACATATTCTTGGCTCTGTGATTGAAACAAAAAGTTAAGTGGACAAAAACGTGAAGAAACGTCAGCGGTAATGTAGTAGTTCAGTGAGCTCCTCCACCTTTGGCCTGAATACTCTCTGTGGCGAGCATCAGGCAGTCTGCAGCTGGAAGTGTTTCTGCGGTTTGGCCAGGTGTCTCTCTGTGCTGCCCGGGACAAGGCCTCAGCGGGGCCTGGGCCTGGAGTCTGGGAGCACGCTGGATGTGCACAGCAATCTGGCTGCCCCTCTGTGTTCTAAAATGTCCTGCAGACCCACCTGAGTGGTGGTCAGCTGTAATTGATACAACGCTCTGGTGCTGGAGGGGGGAAAAGAGAAAATTAAGATGTGTGTGAGTATGTCGGGGAAGAGATGGGGAAACAGTGAACTGTGGAGAAAAATGTGAGAAGAGGAAAGTGAGGGGATGATGGAAATTTTGGTCAAAATCTTCAACTGAAGAGGCGTGTTGGTTAAAACTATGGAACACATACTTTAATATGGTTTCCAGGGGCTTTGGCAAGCTAACACGAACATATCAAGAAAAAAAACAAAGTATCTGATATCTGTGCTGTTCTCAGTGGAGGGTGAGTGCAGGGTAAGAGGAGCTGCAGTGTTTCTAAAACCATTCAGCTGGGCTTTTTTTAAGGGACCCAGCTGTGCGCCCTGGAGGTCTTGAACTGTAACTGGGGCAAAATCAGCACAGTGAGGCCAGGCTGCAGCCTCAGAGCCTGGTTAGCCACGACCTGATGTTCCAGGAGCCTCAGTAAATTGATGGGCCCCAGGAGAGCCATCACAAGGGCCAATGAACAATCACCCATTCATCCCTGCAGCCACAGCAAGAGGGCAAACACTCTGCAGCCTAACAAACCTCTGCAAAAAGACTAAAACTGCAGTCTAATAAGCTGTATGTGATTTCTTTTTCTCTGTTTCAAGGATTTTTTTTTCTTTTCTTTTTTTTTATTTTTTAAGCCATGTGATTTTTTAAATTGTCAGATTTTGAATAAATAAATATTTGTCAGGATATATCAGAGTGGTACAAAAATATACATTCTTGGTAAAAAAAAAAAAAAAAAAAGTATAACATTTAAATTTTTACAATTTTAAAAACACCATAATACATTTATAAAGACCTTTATATTTGTGGAGAATATGGCTGAACTATATCGATGCACACACCCATTACATTTGAAAGCTGTGTCAGTCCAGACATCCAGGCGAGTGCTTGTGGTCAGAATGGGTGTGTTCAGTGTGTCCAAGTCCATTTACTAAGACTGTATCAGACAGCTACTCTATAGATGTCTCTATTCTCTAGATGAGGGGCTTAGAGGTCAATGGAGCATCAGTTACATTTTTGTGAGACTTACACCAGCTGGTTATTTATAGAGCAAAAGCAAATATACAATGGAAGGAGAGTCGTGGTTTGGGTAGGAGGCAGGTTAAACCCAGGAACATCTGTCCTTTCAAAGGCATCTCCTCCTTGGTATGCTTAGAATCCACTCCAGGGGTGTCGGCGCTTCACTGGTAGTCAGAGAGCTGGCATGCTAGTCAAAACAAAACTGAAGAGGGGGGAGTGAAGAACCTCATCCAAGCCCAGTCTACCATATCACCATGTACAATGCATGTTCCCAGAAAAAGTCACTTGACTCCAGATAGTAGTAGGTTGGTTTCGACAAGCGGACAGCATTCTCCTCTGTCAGGGTGGAGGAAAAATCTCCATAAAAAGTGCAAGAGGAGAACGAGGGGGTTTCATCCGAACCAAGAGTCTAAGTATAGAAGGTCTGTGGTAAATTTATGATCCGTGTTTTCAAAGTGTAAAAATAAAACTGACTTTGCCTGGACTATTACTTTTTTCAGTTGTTGACTATATAATTTGTTTTATATAAATGTAGTCCTTTTTTGGTCAAGATAATGGACGAATGTATGCAGGCAGTGCCCTGACATTCAATATATGTGGACAACTGATTTTTTTTTTCTCAGCTTTCCTTGACATTGTCTCACTTCTCAACATTGTAAAGCTGCAACAAGGATCTGAATAGATATGTGTGTGTGTGTGTGTGTGTGTTTGTGTGTGTGAAAGAGAGAGAAACCAGCACAGTCTCTGTCTCCATCAGGTTTCTTTGTCACATACTCATAAATTCACCAATGCTGACACTCTCTGCCCCACCTCTCACTCTCCATTTCTATAATTCTTTCTGACATGAGTAGGTGAATGAACACACACACACACACACCTGCCACACACATGCAAATCTATGCACAGGCACATTGTGGAATGATGTCAAGACTTTACATACATCATGAAGTGTTTTCTGCACGAAGGTGTCTTTTTGGGAAGGAAAGCATTTGCACGGTACATTGTAATTAATTTAACAATTACTACTGACACAGTAAGATAAACAAATATACTTAAAGCTCAATATAGTACAGTGTGCCAAAGAGACAAAAAAATACAAAAAAACATGGCTGTCTAAATATCATTAAACATTACTTCTCACAAAATCAACAGAGAGAGAACAGAAATATTTGACTCTCAGATTTGATTACATTCAAATTCCACAGAAGCCCATGCATGCTTTCAGGAATATTGTTTGTTATATTTATATTACTATAAATGACCACCAAGAAATACTAATTTCACTGAATGTGGTTTGTTATGAGAAATGTCTGTTGTTGCATTTATGAGGGAGCCTGTGATTTAACATTAAAACTGCAGAGCAGAATTAATTGTATTGTTTGTTGATTTCCTGTGTTTCTGGCGTGTTTAACTTTCTCAGCTGAACGCTGCACAGAAAAGTAAGGAAAGCTTGAAAATAAAAAAAAAAAAAAAAAAAAAAACAAAGTTGATTTAGAGCAATATCTAATACTCGAGGCAGCTGAGGAATGTATCATTTCCGAAGCTTCTCTTGGTGGTCTGTTTCCATTGTGGTATTTTTTTTAAGCTTGTTTTTTTTTTTTTTCAAATGTTTTGAAAACTATATATAAACATTACTGTCAACAGAAAAATATAATACATAGCAAATTGTTTAGGGTATTATCATGTTATGGACAGGTCAATAGTTGTAGGCCAGCTGAGATTTAAAAGGCTTAATTATTAATTATGGATGAATATTTTTGAACAGTTGTCTAAAAGCACATTTAAATAAAAAAAAAAACACAAATTCTTATGTATATATTTTAATCGTCTGAATTAGCCCATAATTTAAATACTTATCTGTATGACACATTTAACTTCACCTGCAAATTGGAGGTATTATTCTAGTCTAAAAAGATACACCCTTGGTTGCTTTATTTTAGAAATAACCAGTTGATTTTTTTGTTCATCTAACTATAACCACTTTACTTTGAAGTGAATTAGACAGCTCATAATCTACATCCTTTGTGCTCCAACTTACCTTGTTATGTGTCAGTACAGGGTGCCGCGGTGGTCTGCTGAAGAACCTTTCCCCCACATGCTGCAGCCGACACCGAAGCCTGTTGACTCTATTTCCTGAGGCCACATTTAATTCCTCGCTTGTTTCTGGTTAGTGCAGAAATGACAGCAACGCCATGGACAGATCACATACATACAACTGACACTGACTAAAATCATGTAACTGGGCTCGATCAGTGCCATCCCTGAAATGTCCACAATCAACATTAAGGTTTGTTTTTTGCAGAGATGGATCCCAGCTAAACATGCCATTTAAAATTACATCTATTCTTGAAACATGCTTTATAGAGCATATATGACCTACAACATCCAGATGCTGAAGTTTAGGTAAAGTTAAGACCACCTGACATTTAAATCAAAATTTGCAATCATTTGCAACATGAGAAAGTTGGATTTCTCTCTATATATTCTATATATTAAACTCTCTCTATATATGTATATATATGTGTGTGTGTGTGTGTGTGATTGTGTGTGTAGTAAATGATGCATGTTGATGCACTCTGTTCATTGTACCATGAACAGAGTGTTTCAACAGAGTTGTCAAACGTTGTGTGCAGATGAGGAATCCCCCTATAATTACTTTTTTAAGAGCAGAGGAAGCTTTAGGTCTGAACCCCGTCATTTAAAAAGCATTAAATAAACACCAGCCCCATCAGAGTCAGATATGCCTTCACATAGTTACCCTGTAAATAATGACTTTCATGGCCCTGAGCACAGAAATCCAGGGTCATGATCAGGGTACGTGAAGAAAAATAATGCTATTCAGAGCTGATTTATTAAATGTGGGTTAATTATTAAGTCACCAAAAAAATGCAGCATATTATTACTTTATCATATCTTCAGTCTATACCCCCTCCCGGTAAAACATAAAGATCATTCTTGAAGTATGACACAATAAAAGATGCCAGTGTTTCAGCTTGGGAAAAGATCAGGAAGCTGCGTGTTTTTACTTGTCCAGTAGCGTAACACAACACAATAGCATCAAACTGGGAATGATTGCAGTAGCTTTCTTATAACAAATATCACATTCGGTGACCTTCAGATTGAAAATATTGTTTCTGAGAGAAAACAGCGGCGTTAATTGTTGGAAAGAGTAATGTGCTGTTCACAGAGATGTTTGCAGGATTTCCATTGAAGTGAAATGTGATATCTAACACATGTCATGGAATTTCTATTCTTCATTTGCCCCGGCTTGTCTTTGATGCTGGGCCAAAACCGACAGTGTAATAAACCTCTAAGAGCCCATGTAGATATGCATTACTGAGGAATTACAGCAATTCAGTGAGAAACATTTATTATCAGTGATTTCACAATCAAAAGAAAATATGACAGCAAAATGAGTGGTGTAAGTATGTATAATGTATTCTCAAATGGAATGACATTATACTCTAATACACATCAAACTTTATTTTTAGCATCAAAATTAGCTTGAATTTTAAAAATGAGATAAGAAAGACAGTGCCAAGCGAAATCTGTTTCCAGAGTTAGGTTTTCATCCCCTGCTTAATTAAATAGACACAATAATCTACCTATGTGTTTTGTTGCACTCAGGTTGCAGCTCAGTGATTTAGGCTGAACTTTGCAACCTTAAGGTCAACATCAACATTGTTTCGAGGTGTCAGCGTGAGGGTGAGCTGTCACACAATAAAGCATGTTGTAACATTGGGTCTGCTCATTAAACTGGCAAAAATTGAGGTTATGACCTCAGTTATTTCTCATTAACTGTTTGTGCCCTGTCATAAATTATCACGCCGCCATTAAAGGTGCCACAGAGCGAGTCATCAGCCAAAAAGTTGGAAAAAAGAATCTGTGATAATATATTCTGCGGCTAGATCCCACGCAGACGGTCTCAACCATGCAACGCACCAAATATTTGCAGTAATAGCTGGTTACTGTGCTATCACCGCCACTACAAACTGTCAGTCTCTGCCCTGGAGCTAATTAAAAAAGGTTGGGATGTTTTATTTGTTTGCATACTCTCGGGGCAGACAGGAACGGTCAGGCGTGGGGGCCATGACGAGCGCGCCATGCCTCCTTAAATCACTCCTCTGTGCCAAAACGCTGACACCACACCACGAATCCTGACAAAACATTTGCTGTGTCCTAACCGCGGGCGAGACTCACAGAGGGAAAGAAACATGCTGGAGACTATTCATGACAATTCTCTTTATCAGTTCGCCTATTTGAACCTCAGCTCCATTATTATCATTTTTTTCTTCATATTTAAAAGTGCATTTATCACCTTGATTGTATTCCTTTATAAACAATGCAATGCAGACACCACAAATGACCTAAAGATAAATAAATAAATGAAAATTACTTACAGCATCGTCCAGGGTTTCATTCCCCTCAGTAACACATAACTCTCCTCATCCTTTGCTCGCTGTATTTCTTTGTTTTTCATGGGCCACATCTGCTGCTGTTCAAGTACTTTTTCTACCTTCTAGACATTCTGAGAAGTGATACCCAGATGGAGCTGGCATGGAATAACAGACACCTACATCTTAATTGTGTGGCTGTGGACAGGGGCATCAGTTGTTGCGGCCTCGTGGCTCTCTGCTGCCACCTGTCTGCGCGTCAAACAGCATGTCAGTGGCTGCTCAGATCTGCAAAATGTGCTGAGTAATGCCAGGATATCAAATGTGTATTTGTTTTCTGTCGGTCCTTACATTGAATAGTATTTCTAATATCATCTGCTAGACTTGATTTTTCACTACAGTGACAGAAATATCCCTTTATTTCAGATTCTTGCATTGTGGATCTTGTTAACTCTAAATACTGGCGTAAGAGTTACATATATTCAAGGAATGGGCTGTTTTATCTTAAGTGATCTTACATGAACTAAATGTTATGACTGAAACTAAAATTTTGTGAAATATCTTCTGGGAAATACCACCCCGAGAATCAAATAATCTAATGGCAAGATTTACAATAAGAAAGTAATTCAGAAGAGAGCATTTACACTTACTCTCTTCTGATCAAATCTCGAGGGAACCTCTGCTATGCATGACTTGTCAGCCTCACAGGAAACCAGTGAAACTCAAATATAAATAGAAATAGGGTGTAGGAGTCAGAGCTCTTTTTTCCAAACTGTGCAGCTATCATTTAAAGCTTTTTCTTCAAAATGTACAGACCAAATCCAAAGCATCTCAAGAATCAAGTTATAAGCTATTGACAGTTTATTATTCAACTAGTTCATAGCAATTTGCAATCCAAGCATTCAAATTTTTATTTCATGTTAGTTGTGTATTAAATTCCACAGATTTGGATCACACAGAAATTTTCATTAACTGTGTTTTTTTTGTTTTTGTTTTTTTTGCAGTGGCTATCATTGTGCTCATTTGAATCTCTCTTGGCACCATCTTCTTATACACAAATTGAACAAGTGTATCAGATCATCTCTTGCTAATTACAACAGTTCAGATTAAACGTTGACCACTTCCCTTACAAGCTTTTGAAGAAGCCCGTTGGCCTCATATGTCCTCCAGTCTCCCACTCACAGCTGTGTTCCAGGCTCCAAGCAGAGCTCCATCACCTGCATCCAGCTGCAAACCACAAAGAGATTATAATATTCCCCAAGTGGGGGATTCTGTGCAGACAGGTCACTATCCACATGGAAGATGAAGGGGCAAATTTTTAAGTAAAAACCTCCCTCCCCATCAACGAATGTTGCCTTGCACAATTTGCAGGCTTTGTGCCAGCAGAGACTGACACAGTAGTAGCTAAGAATGTTGTCTGAGCATGTGACAACATTTCCCAGACCACTAAACATTGAAAACAGACGAATGAGGCAACATATTGCACTGATTTAGTCATTTGACAAATAGCTTTGGAATGAGTGTCCTCATCCAGTCGGTTTAAGCGGTTGCCATATAAGTAGTGGATAAAAAGAAACACGGATTCTTATTTTAGGAACAGGAAATGAGACAATGACAGGAGACAAACTTATCACATATTGAGATGATTACTAAGACCGCGGTGACAAATGCTTTATAGATGAAGATTTTATAGTTTCTCTGGACTAAAAACCATGTTGTGGTCATTCTATTCATTTGATTTCTACTGCATCTGGCGCACTGCGGCGGCTCATGTCCGCATGTTTACAGGATGTGATCCGGTCAGCTGCTATATCTGTCAGTGCATCTTATCATCGCTTACCCGCACCCCCCCCCCCTTTTTTTTTGCCAGCAGATTTTCTGTGTTCTTGTATGTGAGAGTGTTGTTGTATTGAGCCTGAGTGTCCCTTTTGCTACATTATTTTAGTAGGCTGGCCAAGTGAGAAGTGACAGACAGGATCCTCACTATTAATCTAGGAATTTTTATGATTATCATTTGGAGTGGTGAGAAGCCAAATTTACATTCTGGCTTCATTGAAGACTGGTAACACAAAAAAAAAAAGGAAAAAAGAAAAATAATTTTCTTAATAAGTGTGGTATTATTAGGTTATATCTGATTTGATCTCAAATAGATTTTATGTTTCCGTCTGAAATTTGTCAACCATACAGATTTTCACATGACACCGTACCGTCACACATTTTAATTAGCTACAGTCTACATCTGGGTAATGAAACTACTGTCATGTCTTGCAGAGTGATTCTCAATTGATTTTCTTAAAGCCTGCAAAGTCCTGAGTGGAACGTCTGTCAGCGAGAGCAGTGCAGTTGAGAAAACAGGATTAGTTGCTACGGCAACACCTTCAAACAGCACGTGCAGACAGGAGGGAAAAATGATCCTGATTAACTGCCACCAATGATGAGACTTCTATATTTATATTTGTCTTTGGCAAATGACACCACAGCCAGCTTTTTTGTCTAAATGGAACCAGTGTGAGTCTGGTGTCAGAGTAAAGTGAAACAGAAAAGCCACAAAATACTTACAGGGTCAGTGGTGTCAAGAGTTTATGATTACTTAAAGGAGGAGTTGACCTCTGTATTGAGTCAGTGATGCCCCGTTAATAATGCTCCTGACAAAAAACAAGTTAAAGCTAGAAAAGCACTCGGAGAGCGCAGACCTCCGCCAAGTGCAACAATTCCCCCATATAGCAATTTACAGATTGCGATAAAATCCGAGTTCTGGATCAGATCCGGCTCAGCCTTTGAAATCTGATAGAGGTTCCTATTGTCAATCCCTGAGTCAAATTTCATGAGTTTTAGGGAATAATTAACGGCAATATTGAGAAACAAAATTTTCTGCCCCATTGACCGCAATGTTATCGAAAATTTGAAAGTGATCTAGAATCCAGGATTTCTTCCAGATCACACCCAAAATGAAATCAGTTCTTCCTTTTCACATTTCTGACAACTCCTGAAAACTTCAGCAAAATCCATCCATAACTTTTTGACTTATCTTGTACACAGACAGACAGACAGACAGACAGATAAACGCCGGCAAAAACATAACCTCCTTGGCGGAGGTAATAATGGAAAATTCCCCGATACATTATAAAATAAAATACGCAGTTGAATTACATTAAGTTTTAGACTGGTATGAGACAATTACATTTTTCTAAATAAGAGATGAGCTACAAAAAAATCTTAGTATGAAAGAAGTATGAAATGTAACCACCAAGTGAACAGTCATGTGAAAAAGAACACCAACCTTCTTTGATTTAAAGAAGAAAAAAAATATACGTATCACAAGATGATGGAGAGTAATTTGTTCCACACCAGGACTTAAAATGATATTTAACATACAACCTCAGGTGAACAAAATCACAATATAGTACACTGCTTCATTCTTTTTACAACAAAAACTGAGCCAAAATGCAGAAGCTGCATGTACAAAGTGACTCTTATGGAAATCCAGGTGAATTTAGAGGGGATGTAGTGTCCAGGGGTTGCCAATCAAATGTGTTTAATTAACTGATTACTATTGAGTGTGACTACCTCAGTGAGCGCTCTATAAAAAGCCCTTGATGACTAACAGTGAGTATGATTACTCACAAGTGGAAAAGAGTCAAGACAGTTGACAGTCTCCCCAGGAGTGGAAACCTCAGCAAGTTGACCCGACCTCAGATTGTGCTACTGTATGTTCAGATAGATAGATAGATAGATAGATAGATAGATAGATAGATAGATAGATAGATAGATAGATAGATAGATAGATAGATAGATAGATAATTAAATGAAAGCACTGGAGCCTTATGAAACTTGGAAAATCACTGATTTATTGTATATTTCGTGAAACACTTTTCCAGTAAATAGTGATGATTTATCCACCATTCCCAGCCCAGACAACTGATAATAACCATCTCCACCCTCCCAGACCTTTGGTCATATACAGGTGGAGCTTCTGTTTGACGCCACAAGGCCACGATCCCAATTCAGCGGCGCTCCTTTTTTTTTATAACTCTGTGACCCCAAGGCCCCAGACGCCGCGGCAGTTTGTATATTGGACCGCATTGCTTTTATGGAGGCTTTTCCGGTCCATCACTGTACACATTGTGCAAAAAAGATGACTGCTATCGCAAGAGACGGAGGGTCTGAGGTGGGAAAGGGCAAAAAAAAAAAGTAAAAACAAAGGGACCGAACAAGAGATAAGGTGTCAGACAAAGAGATAGCAAGAGCAGAAAAAGTGAAAAATGTGTTATTGCCAGCCCTGATCATCTCACACTGAGGTCATAAGGGATGTGAGACATGAGTTGGCAGAGCCAAGAGCAGGGGCTAGCTGGAATATGTGTGGGGCCATAGGAAGTGCTGTGTGGAGAAGATAACGGTGTATGAATGTGTATGTGAGGAGAGGAGGCAGTAGTTTTGGGGGAGGTGGGGGGGTGGGGGGTGTCACTAGAGAGAGTAACAGTGTCCTCAGCCCTGCCCTGCTTTCCTCTATTCACTACCCGCATCCTGTCTGTGTGCTGCTCCTTAATGGCTTTTAAAGAGTCACTGCTGAATCCCGCTCTATCCTGCCTTCAACAACAAGCCAGGCAGGAACGAGTGAAAGGAAGAGGGGGAGCGTTAACACATCTACATTTGAGGCTACGCTGGTAGTGGCAGTTACTTGTTCTCCACTTCAGGTGGGCATGGAAACATGGCCCAGCCACTAAGGTACCACAGGGGGCTGAAATAAAACAAAATAAATAGATAGCTAGATGAATGGATATTAAATATTGACACACCTTAGCATTTTTTTTTTGTTTGTTTCCTTGGTCCACTTTGGTTTTGCCAGTCTAAAGAATGTGCCGACTCTTCTAGTTCATCACATTAAAGTCTAGCATTAGTCAACATGCGAGGAACTGGATCGAACTGGATGAAATCGGACCGCTTTATCACATTTAAGTTCCGCTGTCTTTGTAAAGTGCGGTGAGATCACTTTAGCTGTGAATTGGTGGAATATTACTACTGCTGCTATTACTACTACTAATTATAATAGCATTAATAATTATGATAATAATAATAGTAATTTATAAACTCAAAGCAAAGTTCTTTGGATGTTCACAAACCTCAGATTAGAGACATAGATTAAATGTTTCATTCATTTCTGCTCTCAAGTATTTTGAAATTCTCTCAACTTTAGAGTTAACTAGAAAATACTGATTAGTAATCCCACAGTACAGTCAGCATTAGCACTGAATGTGTGTAGAAAATTAATATTAGCAGAGATCAGGTACACTAGACAAACACTATTAGTTATGATCACTTGTCTTGCATAGAAAGGTATGAAACACTTCTTCACACTTTATTAGATATCACTCATTGATTTGCTGTCTCCCCCTGTCGGCTTCTCCTTTATGGCTGGCAGGATTTAATAGCTCAGAGTTTTGTCCCATCATTCTGACAGATGACAGGTGAGAGTGTCTCTCTAATCCCTCTGACACTTTATAATCGAGTTAAGAATGCTGGATTAGAGGCTCCTTTTGAAAGGGGCTGAGGTCAGCTCTCTATTCTGCTTGATGCATAGCTTCAGAGAGTAAGAAAAGGCCTGATATTAATTGCAGGAATGTGTGTGCATCTGTGTGCAAGAGACAGAGGGAAAAGAGGAAAAAGAGGCATATATTTACGATTCTTATACAGAGGATGCTTTTAGGCCTTAAGAGGGATATTCCAGTAAAGATCGACACTAAGTTTGGTCCCCTCTGTTACTGTTTTTCTTGCTGTTTAAAATCCAATTTTTATTCCAGCAAATAATGAGTTTGTGCTCACGATAAAGACATATTTACCACTGAAAAAGATTATTAATTTTTTAGAGTTAGTTTTATATTCCATACTTCCATATTCCATATACTTCCATATTTCCATCAAATATAAAGAGATGATTTTGTCCACTGGCACTAAATTCAAGTATTTTTTTTTTTTGTCACCAGCTTTTATCTGTTGTTTCCTCCAAGACTAAATAAATGCAGCATTAATAACACCTGATCCAGCAGGTTTTCTTAAGTTTTCAGTGTCCTCATGTTAAAACATGTTCTTGTCATTAGTATCTCACACAATACAAATCCTTAAATATGCTACGAAAAACTTTTATATTCTCCTTCAACTAGTTCTTCTACCAAGTGTCACTTTTTTAAATTGCTTTTGCACGTGGATATAACATTTTTCCTTGCTGTTAATCGCTTTGGTTTTTAGATTGCAGTCATTCCAAAAAGTTTCTTTCTGATGTGGAACATCAGAAAGAAACTTAAGAGAGTCCTTTTTTTTCTGCCATAAACATAGTTAGTGTAGCTCACTCTTTTATGTTCACCACAGATGCTCCCATCATTAGAACTGGCAAACATTGCTGGTCATTCTTTCCCTTTTATACACCATACTGCTACTGCTGAGATTCTCTTGAGGAGAGGAGACTTGCAAATGGATCAGAGTATATCTCTTAAAAATAACATGTTTTTTTTTTTTTTCTAATTTTGCACTATGGATGTTGCACAGGCAAGTCAGGTCACGTGAGTGAGTAAAGCATGATGGGAAATGATTTTCCTTTCTCAGATAATATCACTACTATGTCATAACAAACAGTGTCATTAATGAAGCAACCAGTGCTAATCATACTGGGTTATTGCAACACCTTGATTTTTGATTCAGTTATTCTGTTATAGATTTTTTAATGTGCCACAAATCATTGTCCTTTTACGTGATACAAAGCAAAGATTTAGCTGTCGGACAAAGGCTTCATTTTTGACTTTAGAACCTTTAAAACACAATATGTCAAGAGGAATTCATGTTTGAGTCAATGACTACTTGGTCCCCATATTCTTTTGCTGCAAGGCAAGCCCGAATCATCACTCATCACCTCCTTGCTTACCAGTAGAGTAGACCTGAGCACTGTGGAACACAACGTGTAAGGTGGCAGCACTCACACTCATCCAGGCCTTTACAGGTCTGTGCCTTTCTGGTCTTCTCTACACTACCAGCTTGTTCCAGGTAAAGCTGACAGGATCACCACTCATGTAGCTGTCAGTGGTGATCTTTTCTTTTTTAAAATCATGGGAACGTAGCCTGGAATTTCTTGTGAGGTTCAGAATGTCAACATTCTTCACCATTTTGTCCTTCCTCTTAAGCCAAATCAGGGCCTTCCATCTTCTCTCCACAGAGATTTTTCGGCCACTTTACCCACATCTCATCAGCCGTTAAAAGGATAAATATGGAAGTATTTCTGTGCCACCTAAGTTTGAATATGAATTTTTAAGATTGAAATTTTTCAGCATCAAAATCAGACTTTGAATTTTAAAAAACATCAGCTTTCTAGCACTGAATTTTTTTTGCCTCTGAATTTTATTTTGTTAAAATAAATTCAGTGTTAAAAAAAATTGTTGTCTCAAAATATTCAGTTTTTCAAAATTCAACATGTATAGAAATTCAACACCCCAAAAAATTCAGTGTAAAAAAAAAAAAAATCAACATCTCAAAAAAATTCAGTGTAAAAAAATTCAATTTCTAAAGAAAAAATCAATGTAAAAAATTTAACCTCAAAAAATTCAGTGTAAAAAAATTCAACCTGAAAAACATTCAGTGTAAAAAGAACCAGACTCAACGTCCGGGTCACCAGGGAGAAGCAATCGATCCCTGTCTCAATTCAGCCAATGTCCAGCCAATCACGTTACGCTCCATTTTCAGGAGACCTGGGTGTGTGAGAATCAAACCATTACAAAGTGGAATAAGGATATCCTGGCATACAAGGAGCATTTGAAATCCAAGATTGAAAAGCAGCAAGCGCATGATATCTAGACTGCATCACACTGAGCTCACACATTTATCCATCATGGTGGACCTGCGATCTCCTGAAAGGATGAGCAGTAAATGTCCCAGCTACAACTAAAACACGTATGCATTCTGTCGGACTTGTCTGTTGTATATGTTGTACTGTTTTTCCATCTTGGTTTGACAGTGCTGAACCTGACCGAATCCCTTCACCTCAGGCTGCACTCTGATTGGCTGATACACCTGATGCATCTTAGTGTATTTTGGATTGCATTCCGTTGTGCTGTCTTCATAGATTTCTGGGTGGGTGTCACATGACCAATGGAGCGTAACTTGATTGGCTGGACGTTGGCTGAATTGAGACAGGGATCGATTGCTTCTCCCTGGTGACCCGGATTTTGAGTCTGGTTCTTTTTACACTGAATTTTTTGAGGTTGAATTTTTTTACACTGATTTTTTTTTTAGAAATTGAATTTTTTTACACTGAATTTTTTGGGGTGTTGAATTTCTTTGCGTGTTGAATTTTGAAAAACTGAATATTTTAAGACAACAATTTTTTTTAACACTGAATTTATTTTAACAAAATAAAATTCAGAGGCAAAAAAAAAATTCAGTGCTAGAAATCTGATGTTTTTTAAAATTCAAAGTCTGATTTTGATGCTGAAAAATTTCAATCTTAAAAATTCGTATTCAAACTCAGATGGCACAGAAATACTTCCATAATAAATGTCTTGCTTTGCTTTGGATCTATGTGATGTACACTCTGCAGCATCACAGTAGTACATCATGGTTGCTTGAAGGTAAAAAAAAATAATAATAATAATTATCTCTTGTTTTGGCTTGTTGCTTTCTTTACCGGAAGTGGTCTTGTCTGCAAAAAGCAGATGCAGCTCGTTACTGCCACCTAGTGGTTAAAAATAGTACCATTTTGCCAAACTCAGGTAGCATTTGTTGACCAGGTGTGTTTGTGTTTATAAACTGTGTTTGGGTTTCACCAAATGTGGTATTGTACATTATGGCCAGTGGCCCTACTATTGTTTCATCTGTATAAATGGCATTGTTACAAAAGTATTTCAGTTTGTTTTGTGGTAACTTTGCAAATCTAGGCCGTCCTGCCATATTCTTTTAAGAGGGAAGACCTTCTCCCCTGTCAACCCTTTCAAACAAGCCATACATATGCAGTCCTTTTCTAACTGTAGTAGCATGAACATTAAGAATTTACTTATCTTCTGAGTTCTGGAGAAGCTGAGGTGTTCCCCTTGGGTTTTTTGCAGTTCCTCTATGCATTGTACAATCTGACATTGAAGTGAATTCAATGGCTCATCTGTTCCTGGCTGCTGCCTTAAATGTTTTCCATTTGTGAATATCGATCTTTATGTTGAAATGATAGACTCCAAATTGTTTGGGAATGGCTTTGTAACCCTTCCCAGACTGATTAACAACTATTTCATCTGCGAGATCACTGATTAAATCTCTCATCCTTGGAACTGTGTCAAGACTTCAGGCTTGGCTCAAGGCCAGCAAACTGCCAAAATGTTGCTTTTGTGGTGGCGCTCATACCTGATGATTATATTTTTACTCTCTAGTTTTTGCACACGTGTTGGTGTTCATTTGGAGTTTAATTTACTGAAAAATTTAAGACCAGAGGGCTGTTGCAATAAACCAAAATAATGAATCAAGTCTGCATATGTCACACATCCTGGATGAAATTACCCTGCATCAAAGCAGGGTGGATAAGTTAACGTGGTAGTTCAGTCAACCTGACACTCCAATCAATAAAATCTAATTGACAGCTATTCATGATCTCCTGTGTGTGTTACCTCTTTTTTTTTTCTTTTTTTTTTTTGTCATCCGGAATCAAAATTTTATAGACAAATTGTAATTTGGCATAATGACCATCATTACATATAATATACTGTTGGCGATAAGTATAAAGGTGATGAATGCTGATATTCCTATTGCTGCCTAACATTTGATCAGTCTCCTACAAATATTTATCTCCAATATTACTGCAGATGTTAAGATATTAGAAATGGCTTGTTGTTATTTAATTCTAATAAAATCAGTGATAAGAGCTATAGGCTGCATAAAGTCCCATTAATATCATGTGCTTTTTATCAAATTTAATGCTTCAAGAATATAAATTCAAGATGGTCCAAAATGTTCAAAGCTATAACAATGAAACAGTAGAGATATGCAGTTGTTAAAATATTAAATTTAAATTGCTGCCTGAAGGTTTTAACAGAGTTTTTTTTAAAGGCAGAAACAGATTTGATAGCTTTAGGATTAGTTTTAGTTGAAATTGGTTTTTGATAAAAATAAAAAAATAAATAAAAACAAAAAACTTGGAGTTGTGGGTTTTGGATTTCCCATAAATTATGAAACAATTAACAATATATATGATTTCCATATTTTCAAGGTCACATTTCTCCATAACAAATACATTTTTGTCTGTTGAGTAGAAAGTTTTGATCACAGTCCAAAACATCATTGCATTAAAACAACTTAGAGAGGTAGTTAATTTCCTTAAAATCTCTAACAAAATGTACATTTAGAATCCAAATTCCATTTTTACTTCCTCACTGAAGATGCTTACACCTGACAACAATTATAAACACAATTTCTCTCCCTGGAGTTGCTCCAAAATACAGCAGCGAGACAGTTGACTGGTACAAGGAAGCGTGAACACATCACTCCTGTCTAGACATCCTTGCATTGGCTCCCCATCCATTTTAGAATTCAGTTTAAAGTTCTACTTGTTGTCTTTAAGGTTCTCAATGGGCAGGCTCCTGTTTACATCACTGACCTTCTTCAGCCCTATTCAGTCCTGAGGTCCCTCAGGTCCTCAAACAAAGGACTTCTGCCTGTGCCACAGTCATGACTGAAACAGAGAGGTGACAGGGCCTTTGCTGTGGCTGCTCCTCATCCCGGCTGCCCAGATATTAGATGCACTATCTCTATTCCCGCCAGATTAAAAACTCAACTCTATTCACTGGCTTTCCTAGTCCCCTAATACTCTCATTTCATGTGCTCTTTGTGTGTCTGTTTTGGAGGGTCTGTTTGGTCTAACTTTTGTTTTTTTTTTTGTTGTTTTTTTTTTTCTCAAATTATCCTTTTAATTCATTTCTATGAAATGCTCATTTCTTGTACAGCACTTTGCTCAGCAATAACTGTGTTTAAATGTGCTTTATTGATAAACTTTTACTTACTTACCTACTCTTGTTGGATGCTTTGTTGCTGATGAAGGGACAGTCATAGACGGTTCTTGGATGAACTGTGCAGACTTCTTGGTCCGAAAATTCAACATTTTTTCTTTTTTTTAAATGCAAGTACAGTGATCCCTAATTTTTCGCGGTTAATGGGGACCGGAGCCTTCCTGCATGAAGCTTTTAACAATGTTCAACGTCCCTTGTTAAAATGAATTGGCTAAATATAGTCCTGAAGGCCAATGAAACAAAACTTATGATGTTTTCAAAAGCAAAATCAAAGTTCCTGAATCTTTCATCGTTCTGAGATAGAGCTAGTTTTGCACTACTGCTACTTTGGATTTTTGATTGATAATGTTCTCCCTCCTTATGCCCCACATTCAACAACTAACTGAAAAAAACATAAGCGGAAATTATTTTTTTCTTTACAAGCAAGTCTTGCATTTCCGTAGAAACCAAAAAGATAGTTGCCACTGCTACTTTTATGTCTTTGCTGAACTATGCTGATTTAGTTTATGCAACTCAGTCTCTACACACCCTGGACATGGTTTGCTGTCGGGCACTGAGGTTTGTCACAGACCTTAGGGCTCTGGCTCACCACTGTATATTGATTGATAAGATCGGATAGTCTCCTTTGTCCTCCTGTAGATTTAGACACTGGCATACAGTATGTTGATTTACACATCTATTCTTGATGTCCTGTAATCCCCTTTACAGACCCACATTCTTTAAGAAAGTTCCAGACGTTAATGTCCTTGCTAAAAAGACGTGATTTTCTTAACTGTAAACATAGTCCAAACTGAGATTGTAAAAAATGCATTTAAAGATGCTGCTGTCCTTCCTAATCTATCTGAACTTTAAGACTCACTTCATGAATTTAATCATATTCTAAATACTCCAGATGCAGCAACATCTGGCTGCAAATGTTATAATGGACTATTGTTGGCTTTGTTTATAAAGACTCTTAAAGAAACAATGTCTGCTGCCTTACACATAATTTAGGACCTCAATTTTGGTAGTCTTTGGTGGCTCTGTTGATCTTTTTGTTGTGTATAAGTAAACATTTTAGATGTTTATTGCAATTATGTGTCTTGTAATGATTTCTGCTCTTAGCTGCTGCCTGGCTTGCCCAGGACACTGAAAAAAAGACTTTATGTGGTTCAATGTTACAAGAATTTGAAGGTAATGACTAAATAATAAGCATTGTAAACATGGGGAAAAAAAAAATTACTAAGTATCTTAATTTTCCCTCTTAAATCAAATAAAAAGGGACAAAACCACTTGTTACCTTACTTAAATGGGAGTAGTGACAGGAAAAGTCCTCCCAAAGGACCAATTGTCCTAATCATGAGGTACAAACAAGCAAGGCAGGAAAACGGGGTGGTGTGCATTACTACACAGGCTTTGAGGCAGCGAATGGGTCCATAGGAAAACTAAGTAAAACTCTGCGGGCCACCCTCCATGTATATATGACAATGTAAGCAGTGCTCCAAAACATTAAAAATGTTTGTTCCTGCACTGAGAAACAGTGTGTAATTCACATCGAGTAAGTCAGTGACGGAAAATATGTAGCACACCGCTTGACAGTATACAAAAAGCCATCTACACAGCCACAGAGTTTCAACCACGTTTGACTAAAAACACTTGTCTTTTCATTCTCCTAAAAATCATTTCTGAAAAACTTGAAAACAAATATACAGACTTCCCACACCAGCAGTGTAGTGCTGACAGTCTCGAACAGATGGTGGTTAGTTTAACATTACTCATAACAGTCATGATGGTGATGGTGATGACCATAATAGCTCCAGCAGCAGACAAATTATACAGTTGCAGGTGGGGATTCAAGACAGAGGAAATGTTTGAGTATGTGTGTGCATGTGTTTGTGTGTGTCCATGCAAACACCTGGGTGTCTTGCCAACCCCCAGAGGAAGGGTCCTGGTCATCGGACATCCCTGCTGCAGGGCCTACTCCCAGCAGCACACCCGCTAATCAGTGGAAACAAAGGAGGGAGGGTGTGTAACAGCTCCAAAATAGCATGAGGAGTAGGAGGAGTGGACGGATGTAAGGAATCTGGTACATGTTTCAGTTATAGTCAAAGCTGCCTTAAGAAACATTGTGTTTAGCTATCATTTTTATGGGAATGCCTCAGATACAAGAAGCTGCATGTGTAAAGGAGAGCAGAAATTGAGAGAAAAACCATTCATTTGATAATGTGAATTAGATTGTATGTGTACTCACATTACACAGTCACATTTTAGCGGACCTATCATCTTTTTAAAACCCATTTCCATTTGTGTAAATCATTATATTGTAGGTGAAAGACTTTGACTTAAAGATATTGTTAAGCTTCAGGTCAGCAAGAAGGGGCTATGCTAAAGCTTTGGAGGAAATGAATGTAAGTCAGTGTGATATTCTCTCAACTAATGGGAAAAGCACTTCAGCGCACACAGCGTACATGTGTGTACGTGCATGTTTGTAACTTCCTCAGCTGTTCATTATGAAGTGACAGTCTGACAAACTGAGGATCTAATGGTTGCGCAGACTTCCTGACCCCACAGTCAGTGTTTTCCCTGATTGACTTTACCTTGATGCCACACAAGACAGGAAAAGTGTTTATGCCGATGACTTCTCAGGAAACTTACATCACTGTTAACTACGCTAAATATCATTTTAATTTGTGCATGCACATGTGAGCCCATAGATGCACATTTGGAGCCGTGGGTTTTCTTCACAGTTGTCCATTTTGATGATACGTGCAAGCTTGCTTGTAATTCACTCCAAGCAGTGACTCTTTTTTCATGATGAGGCTCTGTCCATATGGAGAAAAGCCCATCAAAAGCAGGAGATGATAAAGTGGACAATAAGCGGGGACCACCGGGTCCCCCTCCTCTGGGGGCCACAGATTAGGCCTCCTGCACTTCCTTTGGAAAACAGGCACCGGACCCAGAGGAAGCTCCTGTCAGCTGTGCTCCCTCACCTCTCTGGCCTCTCTTGGTCCACCTCCCAGCTCCCTCTCTTCCCCACTGTCTATGTCACTCTGTCTCTCTCCCTCTCTCGCTTTTAGTCTTTCTGTCTCCGAGATGAAACACAGGCCTCTCCATCCACAACTTGCCACCGTACTCCACCCGGATACCACAGGCCAAGCCTCATCAGACTGCTGCAGCATGTCACGTTGACACTATTTTTTTTTTCTTCTGACATACTGCCACAGCCAAAGTGGTTACTGAATTTAAAACTGGCTCTTTTTGTGGGCAGCATTCATCAGTGTATGTGGAGGGCATGTAATTACAGAGGAAAAATAAGTCACTGTATAGAAGATCTATAGTCCGAAAGTCTGATGGAGGTCAGGTGGTCAGCTGTGATGGAGGATGGACCCTCCCCGGACTGCAGAGCCAAATCAAAGTTTAAATCATGAGGCAAAAAGCCCTGTGTCTCCTCCACCCTTTAACCGCCTTTAGGATGACCCAGACGATTCATGCTGGAACTGGGCATTTCTTATGCGTTTGGATGCGTCTCAAACTGTTGTAGCTGTAGCTTGAAACTGGTCCGTCTGTATTTCTGTTAAGAGGAAAAAGTGAGGCAAAGTGAAAAGATTAAAAAAAAGAAAGAACTTTAAAACTTGAAATTCTGTGGAACAACCCGATGAATCAATATTTAACAACTCTGGTTGAAAAACAGCCGCCCCACATTTGAAAAACGCTTCTATATGCACAAAGATCACGTGAAACTATCCAAGCACGATGCGGTGCCAGAATATTTGTAAGCTCACAATCCAAACAGGTGAAACCACAATATGGGTTTTTTTTGTTTGTTTTTTTTTTTATTCTATTAAAAAACAGCAAGCTCTACACTGTTTAATTATGCCATACATTTCACTTACAATCTGGGAAAAACAACATTCTTATATATTTTTTACAACATTCTTCTACAACATCTTCTATATTTCTCAGTTTCAAAACTCAATTTCTTTTGTTCTGACACATTTTGTCTTACCGAAGAACCTGCTGAAATCTGATTTGGTAATAATGTATTTCATCATCTTATTCTTTGCAATCTGGTCACTTATAGACACAAGTTATTTTGTGTCTGCTCTGCTGCAACTTCTCCAGTACAAACGCAAACTAAATGGAAAGCTGAACAGAAGATAATAGCAATGAATGGGTGACCCAGAAAGTATCATGGATATAGTTAGCAAACAATCCATGCCAAGCTGCAAATTTCTGTGTTTAGCCTTGGTAACGAAGTGATCTTATTCAGTGACAAAAACGACACTTTTACTTTGTCAAATGTGCCCTTAAGGACTAATTGCAGTTGCTTTTTATAGCATTCTAACACAATATTGGATTTTTTCCCAAATTATTTTTTTTGTCTCCTTTAAGTTATTATGATCTAAAGCGTCATTCAAAAAAGCCTTCCAAAATCAGAGGGTTTCCTGGAAAACGTTGGGCTTTCCACGAAGAAGATGCTACTAACATTATGAATAATAATAATTAAAAGTATAAGACAGGTTAAACTTTTGCCTTTCTTTAAATGACTGACTTTAGTTTCATATTAATTATATTATTTTGAGTTACCTGAAATTGTTGCAATGTTTGCATCACCCCAGGACTGAAAGGAAAATGGCACACATACACTACTGTGCAAATGTCTTAGGTAAGTATAAAAAAAAGCTGTAAAATAGTGAGTGAACTGAGTGAAGAGAAGAAAAATCTTTCAAATCAATATCTGGTGTGACCACCCTTTGCCTTCAAGCAGCATAAATTCTTCCAGGCACATTTCCGCACAGTTTCTGAGAGAGCCTGAGCAGGTGGATTGTTCGAAACGTCTTGAAAGAACTAACCACAAATATTCTGTGGATGCCGGATGCCTCAAATGAGTACTTGTTCAGTTTTTTTTTTTACACTGATAATAGTTGCAAGGAACCTCTACCATGGTACACTGTTGCCTGTAAACTATATTTTACTGCCCTTCAGCCCTTGAGCAAACAAAGCGCTGTGATGTTTCAGATTTTCGTTCATCAGGTCAGAGCACCTGCTTCCATTTTTCTGCACCCAAGGTCATATGCTTTTCATGGCAATATAAGTCACTTGGGCTTCCTTCCATCTCAGTGGTGTGGCTTTTTGACCACAATTCTCCCATGAAGACCGCTTCTGGCCACAACAGACTGGTGTACCTCGGTCCTGAGCTGACAGCAGTGCTGGACATCCTCTGAATTTCAAAGGTGAGTAAGCATAATGTGTCTTTCGCTTGCTGTACTACATATCCTAGAGTCCTCAGTGTTAGTTGTTCAAGAGCTGGAACATCACATCATCATCTTACTTTCTTACATTCTTACTTTAAAGGATTTTTTTCACTCCTACCTAAAACATTTCCTTAGTACTGTGTGTCAAATCAGGTCATAAAGGGTTAATATAGAAAACCAAACAAGATGGGAAAATAGGGCCTCTGCTTAAAAAGTACAGGAAAATTCCTGTAACATCCACCATAAGTCAAAGAGCATGCTCATTTTTCAGCTTTGGCCCCGTATTAGAGTTGTTTTTTTAAATTATAAATTGGGTTGTAGTTTTATTGAATTTACCAGCAAAAGGAGCTTTAAAATTTGGCTAAACTGCTGATCTGAGAGTCTGCTTAAAGGGATGTGCACATAAAGAGCAGGAACCAAAATAGAAAATTATAAACAAACATTGCAGATATTGTTCCAATTTCAGTGCATATTGAAGTCCACAGCACAGCTCTAATGAAAACAATCCTGGTAAACAATATTTTTGTGATCACTTTTGAAGTGATTTAATGAACGTTGAAATTACTGAAAGCTAATTAAAATGGAAATCAAGATCATGTTTTCTTTGGGGAGCTGACAAACACATCCATGTCTGTTTAATACAGAAATTGCAAATGAAAACCATCCAACTACCTATGACCATCACCACGTGGTCCTTGATGAGAACAGCTTTTTCATTACCAATGGACCAGTTACAGTAAACCATTGAGCACATGCCATACAAAGTGTGAATTTGGCTTAATTTTTTAAGTGCATTCAACTACTCATGAATGCACTTTTACTTAACCTTGCAAGTGAACCCATGTCTTAATCCTTTCTGGTGCAGACAATGCCAAAGCTCACGCTCAAATTACAGACCTAATAATTGACATGTTTGGTCTCACGTGTGGTTTTTATTCCATTCCAAGGTTTGCATTCTGGTCTTTTTAGACACGACTGGTATTTCAGAACACTGCAGGACTTCAGACTATTTCCAGCAAAAAACGTCACAAGCAATTTGGATCTCTTGCTGCTTAAGTTGTGCGCCTGGTGTGGGCACACATTGGAAAGCCCAAATAGGTTACTCTGTCAGGCCTCCCTGCAGATCCAGTGGCCGTTGAAGACTGGCACTCGGTACCCTCTTCACCGCAAACACTGCCACAGGTAATGTTTTCCTGAAGTCACGCCAGTGTTTTAAGAATTTCCATGCATTGAGGAAAAAGACCATGGCCTGAATCCTGAAATACAAGCACTTTTTTCAGCCAAGACCAGCACTAATGTAGTCTGTCTTCACAGACATCAAGCCCAAAGCTCCCCTGTCTTGGAACCAAAGAGGTGAGAGGATTAGGGTTTGCCACAGCATTTAATGACACTGAAGCTTGTTTGATTCAATCAAGCATGGTAAAAAACAGGTACAGACTATTCAGACATAAGCCTGCTCTTTCTGGACCCTGCCATGATGCATGCTTGTGTTTATGTTTGTGGGCTTCTGCAAGTGCATGCGTTTGCATTCTTGCATGCATGTGTCTGCTGAGTGCAAGACCTCTGACATCTTGCCACACTGTCTGCAAACTGAGGTGAAAAGATGGGTCCCGAAGCAAAATTCATCATGTTTTTCCCTGACAAATGTGGCAAATTCTAAGGAAAAATCCCTTCATTTGTGATCAAAACACCAGTCTTGTGAGATTAAAGGTGAGACAGTGGGCCTTTCAGAAAAGCACTTACTTAATGTCTGAATACTGAACAGGCCCAAACAGAAAGTGGCCCCACCTTTCAAAATGTTGTGTCAACTCAATATATGCTTATTTATTATTGAAGTTAAATTTCTTGCCACCTGAATACTCCCTTCCCACCTATTTACAATATATGACATAATGAATATATCAACCCTTTAAAAACAGCCACAGTAACACAGCAACTACGTATTGGCTCAACTACTGACTGCATGTCTTCTGTTATCATTTCTTCCATTACATGTGAGCCAAACACCAGACCTTAGCCAGACACAGTGCACCTTAGGCCTCCGGAGACCAGTGATTTGACAAGGTCTGGGACCCAATCTGGTCAGGCGAGAGTAGAGCAAACCACAGAAGAACGACATGTGATAAATGGGTCTTATCTGGAGATTGTGCCTTTGGGAAGCTGACTCTGTTTCCCTCCGATTACATTAGCAGGCAGGAAAATGGGACACGAGGGGAATAGATGGAATTCCATAGAACAGCAGGCAAACACTTGTTTTCACTCGTTTGTCAATTAATAAAGAAATGGCAAAGAAGCATAAAAATGTACGATCTGACAATCCACACTAAAGAGGACATTTCAAAGAGGCTAAAATAAGTTAAGTTTAAGTTCTATCTTTTTTTGTGCATGTGTGAATGACAGTGTTGAGGGGGGGTGTTCTGCTGGTATCTCCTGACCTTACGCCCAGGAGAAACAGTTTAGAGATAAAATTCTGTGCCTGCATGGGTCTGTGTGGGTAATTCATTACCAGTGAAACCTGTGCCACTTACTCGTACTTGACTGGATTGTTTCCTAGTCATGGACCTCTTTATGGGGGCACAACACAGAGGAATGTCACTATTTTCTGAGCACTCCACTGTATTTTCTATCTATCTGATTATGATTAATAGGGCTGGGAAATGATTACAATTTTTTAATAAAAATAATGAATTCAAAAGTACTGTAAAGTGCACTTTTATTTAAATGTTCTACTGCCATATGAACTAAAGTGCCATAACATTTGTTGTTCAAACACGTTTAACATCAGCACTTGTCAGTAACACATATTTAGTGTAAATTTCATCTTGAAAAATGTAAAATAAAATAAAATAAAGCTTATTTCCACTGCCAGGGCATTAATGTCATCCTGTTTTTTTTAATGAAAATTTAAAAAAGTATACCAACAAAATCCTGAGCTACAATCATAACATTAAAACAGGCAATTTCTCAGGTAACAGCAGAAACGTTTAATGGGGAGCAGCAATTACCAGTCTATGTTCAGTAGCAAATGTACTGTTGGAAAATGTGAAGTGCAAAAAAAAAAAAATCACTATTGAAATTTCATTTACAGGGGACTAGAATCGACTAAAAGTGCATGTTTAAACAGAGGTTCTGTTTTTTTACTCCTACACATGCTACATTTAGCACAGTCTGCCAAAGCCTTGTTCCACTGTCTGATGCCTTTAAAGATTTGCTGATATCAACTGTGTGTTTTGAGATATTTTAGGATTTGAAGTACTCCCGTGATTTGGAAGTTCAACTTGGCAGTTGGTTACAAATAACCTTGTTTCTGTCGACTCTGCCGTCTGGGAGAACTTTAAAATGAAAATGTCCATGTAAAGGTTCTGTAACTTTACCGCTCTCCATGTCTGTTTTAACTTTCCCACACAGTTTTTCTGCCATTTCTTTTCCAGGTTCCACAGCAGCCAGTAACAGACTTTTCAAAACAAAAGCATGTGAGCAACATGCGTTAATGCGCGATAAAATAAATGTCTGTGTTAATAAATTGATGAGTTAATGCGATAATAACGCGTTATCTTGCCCAGCCCTATTATTTTATGATATAAATACTACTCATTCTTCCCTCCGTTAATGTAGAAATCATAGTGCAACTCAACCCAAAGCATGATCATTTCACTGCCACACTTAACAGTTGGAAATGTTTTGTTTTTGTGAAATTCTAATCCTTTTTATCCAAACACATTAAAGTCAAAACCCTATGTTTTGATTTCACAAGTTTACAGAAATTGTTTTCATGATGCATCTGTTTTTATGGGTTAATTCATAAGGTTTTGATTGAGAAATTAGGTTGAACATCCACAATGGTTGAAGACGCTTCCATGGCAGTCATATTTGTGCAATTGTAGCTGCACAAAATACCCTTTCAGTTTTCTTATGTTAGTTTTCAGAATTCCCGACAACCACTGAAAGGACTCAGTGGAGACAGATGGATAGAAAAAGGTTTAAGGAGTCACTGTATTGATCAGTTCATTTTTTATCGCTATTTAGGATGAAGCTTAGCCTCTGATCCCATCTCAGGTGTCATAGGGTAAGAGGTCAAGACTTCATCACAGGCCCCAACACAGACACAAAATGACAAGTAACTATGCATGCTCTGAGAATTTACATGCTTGTTGCTAAAGTTTGATGTAAACTTTAGCATGTCACCTTATATAGTACTTATATAATTTTTTTTGTTTGTTTGTTTGTTTGTTTTTTCTTGTTGTTTTTTTCAGAAGCAGGCCAATCGAATAAATAATTGTCAAATTTCTCATCAGGACACAACTTTTACATTCTGAGAAGGACAAATACTCCAGGACTCTTTGACAGAAAACATTTACAAATAGTATGATATTGAGGAAGAGAGTAAAAAAAAAAGAGGATATAAATGATAAGACGTAGGCAGCAGGCCAGACAGAGAAGGCGTGGCCCTTCCTTACAGACATCCTTGAGGGAAGCAGTGGTGCCCCGGCCCCTCCGCTGCAGACCCTCAGAGACGAGCTCCACCAATAGGTTATCAAAATGAGCCAGGATCAGAACTTATTAACACGTTCCCTTCCGTTTTTTCCTCTCTTAGTGCGTGACACTCTGTCGTACTAATTTTTTTAACTGAACTCCACCTAAGATCAACAGGCAGTCTGTCTTTCTGCCTAGATATTTTGCTGTCTATATCTCTATATGTTGCCCGCTGTTTTGCTCCCAGTATTGTTTCTGTTTCCATGGTCTCCATCAGCTAACCCCCATCGCCTTCTTTTCCACTCTCTACATCACTTATTTTCCACACCTGCTTGTCACGGTTCTGAATGTAAATCATATACCAAATACTTGCAGATCTCCACCAGACAGACAGTTTAGCAAACGGAGGGAAAATTGTACTCCCAGCTCCATAAATCACCATTCAGACAATCAAGCAAATTGCTCCTCAAATGGCTGCTAACGAAGCTCTAATTGAATAAGGTGGTGGGTGCACTTAAGCAGCACAGAAAGTTAAACTCTGGAAAGGATATCTTGCCTGGAGTGTGTATGTGCCTGTGCGTAAGCGCGCGTGTGGGTGTGTGTGTGTGTGCACCAGGCCTGCTGGCACCAGCCACAGAGACACACAGTGGTAAGCGGCTCAGTTTAATATTACAGTGGTGACTCCCTGCAGGCCTGCCCTTCACTGTAGCAGCAACCTGAGGAATCGCAGACACTGGAAGAAAAAAACTGGAAAATAACGAGCGAGACCAGAGGAGAACCAGGCTGTGCCAGTGAGGTATGCACACTACAAACACCCACGAGTCATTTACATGCAAATCCAATGCATTTTTGCAACAGCACTTCACAATACTAATAAATGCAAACTTTTTAAACTTTATTTTATTATAAATTAACATGCGCTCTGCTTTCAAACCAAACCTCTATGTTGTGGGCATGACTGGACCATCAAAAACAATGACAATGTTATGTATTGTTTATCTGTCATATTTTTTCTCACATCTATTCATCCTCTATCACGGTTATCTGCCCCTTACATGCCTGTTCACCACAGCAGGGGTCCTCCAGGAGAACAAACCCAAACGGGAGGGTATGGAGCCGTCCCACAGTCTGCCTCTTTCCTTCTTCTCTCTCCCCCACTCTGTCTGGCTCTTTCTGTTCCAGTGTGTCCCTGCCTGTTTGCCCCGTCAGTCTGCCATAAGGTTGCTGATAAGACCAGAGGCTCCTGTGGTGCCCCAATCCTGGTGCCAGCACTTTCCTCTCATACAAAGTCAAAAACAGCAGTACAGGCTCAAAAGGAGAGTAAAACCTGAGACAATATGGCTTTCTGGCATGCAAGTATGGCCATTTGACCCTGCACACACACAAATATTACATATACACACACATATATGTGTGTGTGTGTGTGTGTGTGCGTGTAGATAGAGAGAGAGTGAGAGAGCTGCAGCTACTGCTAAGTAAGAAACTTTTTTTTCAGAAAAATAAAAGTCCAAGCACTGCCTTCGATAACTTCCCAGAAGTCACTTTAGAAGAACAGCATCCAAGTACAAAATAAAATTAAGCTAAAGGTGAAAGTAAAACCTTAACTGGAGCCCTGTAAGCAGCTCTCAGATTTCATTGATGCAGAAAAAAAGCTCTATGAAAAACGTATTTTGGCCTATAAAATAGTGCAGTCAGAGCTTCATACTTGTACACACACCTAAAGTGGCTGAAAAAAGTACTTTCTCACGTACTAAATCACATTTTTCTGGCATGCAAAATCATCCCAGAAAATTGTCTAAATGTTTCTGGATGGCATTTTGCTTAGTCTGAAGTTTAGCCTGTTTGCTTCTCAATCACTCTGACCTCAAACAGCTTATACACCATTAAATACTGTACATATCATATACAGTAGATTTTATTTATTTATTTTTATAAAACAATGAGAACTACTGAAATACTGCCTCAAAAGCCACAAAAGCACTTATGCTGATTAGCCTGAGAATCTTGATTATGACACCATGTTGACTTGTGATAAAATTTGTAAAAAAAAAAAATAAATAAATAAATAAAAAAAATTTGCTTTTTGCTATTGTTGTTGTTTTTTTGTTTGTTTGTTTTTTAACATTAATATGCAGCATTTGCTTTTAGGTTTTGTTTTTTAAGTTTCCAAACTATGGCTCTGCACCCCTAAAATCCTGATTACATAAGTGCAACGTGTTCTGACCAAATCACCTAGACATGCACAATACTGTACAGATTTTGGCTAAAGTTAACAAAAAAATGTTTACCTACAGTGAGGGCAGTGAGTTATCAGTTACACCATAAATCATAATGAAACCAAAATTTTGTGAGGCAGTAGGTCGAGATTTTATGTTCAATACCCTCTGAGAGAAAAGTACATGCTAAAGGAGCACAAATTACCTGGCAATTTACTGATATCTGTCAATACATGTATATGCATGATTATGTATAACTTATTATCTACTGTCATAGTGCCACATAGAGGCCTGTTGCAAATTTAAAACCGTTCTCGAATCACACAGGCGGTGGAAGCCAGTCATAAGAAAACCAATCTGCAGCAATATTTAAAACATCAATAAATTAACCACTTAAATGGAACGCTTACAGTCCCATGGCGCTTTACATCTACTGACATGAAGCAAACCATTGTCCAATTGTTCAAAGTCAGCAACTGTTAATTACAATTACAGGACACTTTGGGAGTTCTGCAGGCTGTCATTAGGGCTGACATGATTCAACTATGTGAGTTACAGGGTTGTAAAAAGGTAGGAGACAAATATAACCATGTGTCGTCTGCAAGGCAGAATTTATTCTTCAAATTCCCAGTGGAATTTCCCTTTACTGCACAACGGAGAGGCATGGAGACAGTGATGAATTCTTAGCTTTCAGTTCACTTGAGTTCAGTTTAGTTCAGTTCAATTCAATTCAGTTTAATTCAATTCAATAACACTTTGGGCTACTAAGTAAAATATGATCGTTAAATGACAGCAATACTGACATTTACATACAAAAAGAATAAACAAAGCAGAATGAGATGAGGCGCTAACTGCATCATGGGATACTGAATTTCCCCGGTGAGGGATTAATAAAGTACTATTCTATTCTATTCTATTCCATTCTATATTCCCAGCAGCCCAGTGCTATAGCAGCAACTAAAAGACTGTCTCAGAGTCACCTGAGACACAGCCTCATTAAAGACTTTGTCAAAAATGAAAGTTTTAATCCTGATGTAGCAAAAGTGTCTGCCTCCCCAGCCTCAAATGGAACCCAGTTCCACGAGAAGGGAACCTGATAACTGAAGTCTCCACTTTTGGAAACAAGGAACCAGCTCACAGTCTGAAAGTGAAGTGCTCTGTTGGCATGCCACGAAACTATGAATCAAAAAGGATTTCAAATCTTATTCTGATCCCGATTGTAAGTTTTAAAAGTTGTACACAGTATGGTATACTTCAGCAAAGTTGCTCATTGTTTCAATTTTTAATTATGCATACAGAACAAATTACAGACGTTTTGGTCCAGTTATGGTCCATATTTCACAACCTTTGAAATTTTAACATATATACATGTCATGTCATTATATTTAACTTTTGTATATTGATATCAGTAGTACAAGTATTCATTATATGATACATGCATTATCAATAAAAGAATAGAAGGGAATCACACATGTAAGCAGAAAGAAAAAAGAACTAAATCTCCGCATATGATTATCAGGCATTCATTTCCAAGAAACTTATTGCTCCAATGCAGGATTATCGCAGCTTTGACACTGACACAGTGAGTCTGCAGTCATGTGGACATGGAACTCTTAACAACTAGCTCATCCAGGTACTGTCAGGGCTGCAGTGGAAATGACTTTATTATGTTTTATAAAGTTGTTTGACCGAAGAGCTGAGTTAAAATTATTTGGCCTTTTTTTTTCTACAAAAGACCAGCACCTACATGATTGCCATACACCCTGGAAGTTTTCCGTGAAATACATGTTTGCATACAAGCACTTTCTCATTCTCATTCTCATTCACTCAATAATTCACTCGAGTACACCTATTAAGGGAGTGCGTGCGCTGTCTGGAACATCTGAGAGCAGTCCCTGTTACCATTTGTCTGGACATATGTAACAAGGCTCATCAATCTTCTTCAGGGACTGTTCAGAGTTTGGATTAAAAACACCTGGGCCTAGCCAAGCTGAGTCATGGGGTGGAAACATGCTCCTGCGCTGTCAGAAAAGTGACGAGTGCTCAGTCTAATACAGCCTCACACAGATAGAAGAGAAAGGCAGTGGAGGATACAGAGACAGGTTGGTGCTGTGGTACTCTTGGGGATGCCAGAAATATTTGAAATACTACAGATATTTTTCCAGACCACCATTGAAAGGAGCAACACAGTTTTGCATCGGAACCAGCTCATCTGTTGAAAATAATGTGAGCTAGACAAAAAAAGCAATTATTGAGCACCAGTTGCAGTTAAAACTTGAGACTATTGATGAAAAGATTGAGACGCACCATGCAAAGCACCTCCTACTGGTCGATTACTGAAGTAAAACATTAGAAAGTTCAAGCAGAAAGAAGGATATTGGCTTCCTTTGTGGTCCGTTTGCCTTCCTTAGCTGTTCTTGGCTCCAGCAAAGATTAAGTCAGCTACAGAAACAAGAAAGGTGAGACCTGAGGTAGACTTAAAAGTCTACCCATGTTGAAAGGTTGGTTTTATCCGCAAGAGGAAGGAAGAACAGGCAATCAGAGGGTGTTTCATGAACACATTCTGGAGCAAAACTGAAGTAGTGCTGACAATGAATTTCTCTGTGGAGACATTCAAGGCAATCCCTGCAAAGAAAAACCATAGACAATGAGCGCAACTGTGAATTATGAGTCTGTGCACATGTAATCGTGAGATTGTGCGTGCCTGGATGTGTGTGTGTGTGGCTGAGAGAGGTGCTTTGACCCTGGTCAAGTCACTTGACTTCTCGGCACCTCTGCCTCCCCCAGCTGTATCAACACATCCCCCGTCTACCCCGCACAGGCAGGCAGTGGGCCGGCGGTGTGTCAGGAGCCTGGCTTCAGCCCATCACAGCAGAGACTGACTGGGTATTTGTGTGAGTTAAGGTGGAGGGGGATAGAGGCTGTTTGCACCCTTCGCCACAACTCCACCCAATGGAATTTAAATTATTCCTCTCCACCCTCACATCCCCCACTGGCAACCATGCCCTGAGTAAACAGGCATCTGGGGTCAGGGGCAAACTAATCAGCACCACTGGGCAGCGCTTAATGGATTGCTGTGTTTGCTGACAGGTGGTTTAGTGGTGCCTCGAAAGTGATATAGAAGTTCATTTTATGATATGTTGATATGCAACATTCTTTCTGCCACAGTAATGATTTTTCTTACAATAAAATTGTCTGGGATGTCAAAAGAATGTATGATTAATTCAAAGTTTGCCTATGCATGATTGTGTTTCAGCCGTATTGCTTTATTTGACATACAATACCTACATAAATTTACCTCAAAGGCTTTTGTCCCACTTTATTTTATAAGCACTTGTGTAACAGATGATTCCATAAAATGTGTTTAAATATTTTTTTTAATAAACTTGGAGATGTAATTTTATTTAGCTGCTCAGAGCCGTTCTCTAGTTCCCTTCAGCTAAGTTGCCTCCCAGCTTCATGTGCCAGAAAACATTTAATTCAGCTTCTAAGCTGTAAGTGAAACCGATATTTGTCAGTTGAAGAATTAATGCAGCCCACGGTCTCACTGGCTGAGTTTTCATCCAAATGTCAGGCAAATTTGAAGAACCCTTTAAAAAATGTTGAAACGCTGTCACATAGAATATACTCACCAGACTGATTACTGGTACTTCTTTGATCAAGAAGAAACTGAAAAACAAAAAGTGAGTAACACAAATAAGATCTTAAATGACGCATTGTGATTATTCTCTCAGTTAAGGTACAGTAGCATTGGCCATGTTGAAGTGTGAAAATATATACTAAATATGGCCTTTAGATAATAAAAAAAAACTCTTTAAGAACTGTTTATATCTGAGGGGCTGAAACATACATATGAGTTTGTTGTGATGTTAATGTGGCTAATATTACCATTAGCTTTGATCATGTATTCACACAAGCAAGAACTCTGACCACTCTTTTAGAAGGACATATTAAGCTTCTTACTTATTTTCCCCTTTTTTACAAGCTGACACCTTAGATCTAAACGATCTGCTTAGTTCAAAATACCTCAGGAAATGGCAGAGACGCAACTTTCTCAAACTTGTCTTAACAACCCTTTTCAAAGCAACTAACTTTAAGAAGTGCTGCAAGAAGTGGCACACCTTTCACAGGGTGTGCCCCTTTTGAGAGTGATGTTACAGCTTTGCTTTACCATATAAACATAAATTATATTCAAAAACATGTGGTACTATAACAGTAACCTGGCCGAAGAAGTTCCACTAGTACACACAGCACTATGGACTGAATAATAATAATACAATGTTAGTAACCCAGTTTCTGACAAAATGAGTTTCATGTTGTGTTTTTTTTTTTTTTTTTTTTTTTTTTGGCTCAGTTTAGTAGCAACATGCACACCAAAGTATGCAGGATAGCCAAACACATCATTGTGTCCAGACTGTCAAAGATACACAACATAGTTTTCATTAGCATGCTGACTTTTCTCATGCCAAACAATGTGCATTGCCAAAATATTTCTCAAATAATTACATTACGCTTAAACCATGGGCAGTTGTAACTGTTACTTATTTTACTGTCTCATTGTGAGTCCTGTCCTTAAGATAATAAAATAAAAATAATGTCGATGAACAAGACTGTTTTATACTCTGAAGCTGGGGTTTCATGTAACAGTGAGTCCCACAGTAGAAAATAGAGCAGTTAGCATGCAAAGCGTGCTTCGATTGTAACTCTACAGAGCCAGTGCAACTCTGAACACTTTACTGAATAACATGTTTTCAGACCAAGATGTCCTGAAAGGGTTGTATTAAGTCTGAGTTTTTGAGTTGGTAATCATTTTGCATACCAGAACATGATCTAGATCAGTGGTTCTCAAAGTGTGGGCCGCGGTCCCCTGGTGGGCTGTCATGTGGTACTGCAGGTGGGCCATGGGGGTCATTAAATTAAACAAATATGTTTTAAATCCTCGATCTTTTTCAATTATGTTTTTCAGTACTGTAAAATATTAATGACATGATTTAAAAAAAAAAACATTAAGAAGTAATAAAACAAACCAGTTAAGTGTTTATTCTACTGTCATCTTACCTTAATATGACAAGTGTCACCTTATTTGTTGACCCCTCACATTAATGTCAGAACATAGCTATTAGTCCTGTATGTTGATAACAGTTGTGATTAAAGGTTTGGGTGGGCCGCGGAGATTTTTCACATTTTAAATTGGGCCTTGGTATTCTGAAGTTTGAGAATGGCTGCTCTAGAGGATCAAAATCAGAAAGTTTCTTCTTCTTTTTTCTTTTTATTAATATATTGGTATAATATGGAAATGCAACACTGATCTACTTTTCAACTTTATCATTAAATCCTTTACACTGCAGGCTTAGATGTTGATTAGATTTATAGTTTCTAATAAGCATATAGAAAGCTATGATTATTCTCAGAAAATTACAGTCGGTCTACACTTTATAGATCATTTTTTTCTTTTTTTTTTCACAAGGTCTGCAAAGTTACAAAGCACAAAGTTCATAACAAGGAGTTAATTTATTGCACAGAGGACACTCTTCTAGAACTGCCTGAAAGACCTTTTCTTCCATTTCTCATCTAAATCACCATATAATACATTTGTATAATGTGTATCTAGCAGCAAGTTTGACATGCTTTCAAAGCAAAGGCCAGGAGGAGTTTAGATTGCGGTGCTGCCTTTTCCAAAATTTGCTGTTTTTCTCAGTGCAAAGGACATCTCCTTACTACTTATGACTAACAGCATCAGTTACAAGTTATCCAGATAACACAACAGGAAGATTAACTGTCTTTACAGGTAGCTCGGTTTTGGCAGCTATTAAAGGCACGGTGCATGTTTAAGTTACATTCACTGGACGTCTTTTTCAGTAGATTTAAGGATGTTGGACACCTCCTGCAGTGACATTAAAAGAAAAAACTGTGTTGTTAATCCTCACTGAATCTCTAATATCATTACTGCAGTAAATACATCTTGGGAGAGGAAGAATGAAAGGGCCTCTTTGTTTTATTATTATTATTCCTGGCAAAGGGAACCACACACATGTCTGTGCAGCACTGACCAAAGGTCTATACCCAGATGGCAATGGTGCTACAACTTATTGTACAATAAATACATCTTCCAGGCTTTCCAGCCGGCACCGGCCTCATATGGCCTGGGATTTGGGCCAAACAATGCATTACCCCTCACCGCCTAACCTCCACTGCTTCCAGTTAGCCCTTCTCTGAACAGGATCATCCCAGTGCCTGGGTTGATTTACTGTCTGAGGGATACTATGAGTTTCCTGCTCCAGAGTATACAGGAGCAGCACGTAGACAGACGTCCTCTAACCCAACAATACACATTACAAAGAATTCAAACACTTGCTTATCAAATATTGTATGCCTGCCATAACATGACTAATGACTATTTGGAGTTGAAAGCCTTGGGCCGTGAGTGCTTAGGCGTGTGGTTCTGTACAGTCTATGTTCTGACAGCTGGCAGAGGAAAAAAATAACCTGGCAGAAGTCTGCTCTCCGCAAAAAAAAAAAAAAAAAAAAAAAAAGCAGTCAATAACAGGAACTCAATCAAACTGCCCTGGTTTCCGGTAAGCTATGTGCTCTGGACTGCCTGGTCTGACAGACGCTGGCTTGCTGAAATATGGTTGGCAGCAGGTCGACCCCCACCACAGCACGAAGCACTCTCAATTGGCTCTGTTGTGCCACACTCATTTGTACCTCATCTGACTGTGGTTTTCGTGTTATATTCAGCTCAGTTAAAAAAAATGTGCCTACTGAAATTATTTGTGCTGAGCCCAAGCCTCAAGTCAGGTTAATGCAACCTGATGATTTGAGTTATCTTGTGTTTGTAACAGAAACATGCAGAGAATAATGAAAGAACAGTACTGGAAACAGGCACTCCCATATGTCGCTTTATGAATATACAATGCAGAAGGCTATATCTGGACAAATATTGGCAAATTTATGAATGTAAAGTTCAACATGATGATACTGCCACCAGTATCAGTATCTAGAATAGAATACTAAGAGCAGAGCAGAATACTGAGTAAGAAAAAGAATGAACAGATGTACCAAGAATTAAACACGCACTGGATCCTTGCTGTGCAGTTGTAAAACTCTTCTTTTAAAATGAAAATTGCTCCTATGGGCTGTGGAGATGTGGATAATATGACCATACAAGGAAAATTTGGTCTGTATGGCATCATAGAGAGCAGAAAAAAAATTCCCAGTAGGACATGTTTTCAGTACTTTGTACATAGGGATACTACAGCGTATGCTTACGTTGTTTTTTTGAGCCTCCACTCATGTCTAAGAAAATTCAACAAAATTAACACTGGAGATAAGCCAACACATGTAGTCAAATGAATGAATTTGTATATATGGTTGTGCTGTAACTGTTCTTCTGCTGATGCTTAAAAAGAAAGAAACTTAACAAATTTTTAAATTCTGTTTAAAATGACATCTCAAAGTAATATAGTAAAGATTAGCTGGTACAATGGAAATGTGGTTTCATTTTGGCAGTGCCAGTGTGCACTCTGGCAGCAGCATTTTGGATCATCTAAGGAATTTTCAAGCAATTGTTTGGAACACCTAGCGGCTTGCAGTCTTGATCAGACAAATGCATGGATCTTTTTTTTTCTGTGTCATATTGGGAGAGGATTTTCTACACTAAATGTCAGTAAGTAATGCTCAGACAAAGACTCTCAAAGGTTTGACTCAAAGCCACTGGACTACTTTTTCTTAGTTCTTGAAGACATTTCACCTTCCATCCAGGAGGCTTTGTCATTTCAAACTGAATGATGGGGAGTTTTCATCTTACATACTATTAGACAAACTTGCTCGAATCAAGACAAGAGCCTGGTAGACAATATAAGTGTAACCCGGTTAAAAATATTACGTGATATTCATTGTGTCATTTCATCCAAGTATATAACGCTCCAGAGGACTCAAGAGTGACTTCCATATGTGTGTGAGTGAACCAGTGAGAACGTCGGGAAGCTAGTGGCTAAAGCAGAAGCTAGTAGCTCACAGGACCGGGCTAGTTAGCATCCCGCTAACTGTTTCGCCAGTGACTGTGGGGGACGGAGCGTGGAGCTGCAGACGAGGCGCGAACACCGCGGCATCGGCAGTGACGGGTCCTTGGTTTCCTCCGGCCGGATTTTCTCTTGCAAAACTCTCACCTGTTCCCCAGCCATCAGCCATCGGGTGGGAGGATACAGCCCTGATCAGTAAGGTACCTTTTTATTTTTTCTGTGCCCGGCTGGGTGAAGCAGCCACTGTGTTTTTGGTTTCCCCGATCCCAAGCTACATCCAGGCCTGCAACAAAAACATTAAAGGGGTACCCCGGTTTATTTTCAATAAGCTAATAAGAGTGCCGGCTTTGTGTTTATAAGGTTCGTGGGTTCACATTTTACACTTAGGTTAAGTTGTGGGAACTTAAAGTTCTGCATTACTCCTTTTGAGGTAAAAAAAAAAAAAAAAAAAGGGTTTATTTATATTTACACAAGTTTTTGCTATAGTGTTTTTCAAAAACAAGAGAGAGACTATTTTATTTACTGTGTTTATTTGAAGAAAAGAAAAGAGTATTTTCATTTATTGTGTTTCCTGTGAAAAGAGGGACACGTGTTTTGTTAAAAAGAGGGATTGATTGTGAAGTTTTAAAATCCAAAGAACTTTCATATTTTTATTTTTTCATTTTCTTAAGCAGTTTTCAATTAAATAATTGAGAATTGATTTTCTTAAAATTCTTGTATGGTGTATTTACTTACTTACCTTAAGAGAGGAATTCATTTAGTTCAAGGATATAAATACCTGAGGGGTGTAAAATCTTTATTAAAAACAGGAGTTCAAGGTGAATTCATAGGTAAATTTAAGTCAGTTCCTGTGTGTAATCTGAAAAAAGAGAGATTAAAAACTAACATTAAAACTGAGTTGATCAGGGTTAAGCATAGTCAATATAAGAACCCAAAAGCCCTGCCCTTATTGCTATGACTACCAAGGGGAGCGCTACATAAGGCAACCCATAGAAGTGGTTTCTGGGTCTAGGTGTGAGGCTTTTTGGTGTTGTGTGCATCAAAATACTTGGATTAAATGGAATACCTGAACTGGCTAAAACTGCGACTCCTCATCTGCCAGAACTACAGGAGCTGCTATGAGTAGTGGTGATAGATATGTTCAGAATTACATATTCATCTTGTTCAGGCCAGGTGTCAGTTAGACACAATAAATTTCAGTAATGTCTGTGAAAGGAAAGAAGAAGGTTGATAAATTCAAGACGACTCAGTCAGCAGCCAGATGCTTTAGTCTGATGTGTATGACTACACAACCATTTCTCTGACATCATTGGTGTAGGTGAAAATGGTGGAGCTAATATTGATGGCAGTTTTAAGGAAGTGATGAGTTGTTATGAAGGTGAGAGGACAGGAAGTACAACCAGATGCCGCTCATGATAGATAGAGCAGAGCAGTTCCAAAACAAGGTGAAGCTGTTGATGTAACTGTTCAATAGCTGGACGACAGCCAACAAGCAACAGGTCTGTTGAATAGACCTGTCCACTGCCTGACTGTGGGGATGTGACTGCAACTCTTGCCACCAAGTACCAACTCAGGATAATTGCATGGGGATATCGGCTTGATTTGGCATGGAGGTAAAGACCGTGTCCCAGAAAAACCCACAATGATATTCAACCATGTTGATGCCAGCTACAGAGGAGCTATAGAAACTCACAGCTCCCATGACAGTGGGGCAGCTGTACTTCAAGGCCATAGTTTTAAGATGCTCAGGAAGCCCAGTTTAACAAGCTGCTAGAGTCTTCTAACAAGCACTGCGTTTGGCTTTAAGTTCACTGGTGGTTGTGTACGAGACTGGAGCCTCTGGCGTCTGGTAGGTAACAGATACGACAAAAGTACAAAGTAGGTCCACATGCACCACATATATCTATCCTCGTCCCATTCTCATTTCAGTCGAAAAATATTACTCTCCAGTCGACAAGAAGACAAATTACAATTCATACACCTTCGGTTCCTCTGCAGCACTAACCACCATTTTTAGTAAATCATATTAAACATTTTAATTAAAGAGCATAAATATATCAAAAGAAAAAAAAGCCAAAGTTATGCCTATTCTTTTCTGTTTTGAAGCAAGGCTACCTCTTGTCAACAGTTATGCCTTGTAATAAGAATGCTGTAGATTTGTATATTTGAAAAACCATTTGGATACTAATATTTCTGGAATTGCATTTTGACATTTAATATGTCTAACCCTTCTGCTTCTTTTCTCATCTTTTCAAAAAATAAATCTAAAAAGCCATGCATTTTTCTTTCTCTCTATTTAGTATTTGATGTGTGAGGCATCACACTGCACACAGTTCAGCCACCTGGCCGGCAAACACCCACAAATGCCCACAGCTTAATATACAGATTTCTTTGTTTTCCACAGATACAACAGACTTTTATTAGATGTGTCACTGATGCATCTGAACCATGTCTGAAACATCCATTTTTCTATGAGGCCTTAATATATTGTTACATAAATTTAAGACGATGAAAGACTGGGCCACGCACAAGTTACAGATGCAGCTCTTTCATTGCTGTTTTCTTTTTCTTTTCTTTTCTTTTTTCAGTAGATGATTAATGGGATAATTTCCCAAGACAGGGAAAACAAAGCTCCACCTTTACTGAACAGCTGTCAAGCAGTATTTTGTCTTCAGTGATGACACTTCATGAATGGGCCACTGACTCTTGTGACAGTCTGTCTTACCAAGCTCCCAAAATTATTAGTACCTCTTGTGAGATGTAATGTAGGCGCCACCCTCTGGCAGAAGAGCTAATCTGCACTTAGCAGCAATCGCACACCACCAAATTAATTCAGCTTTCTTGCCTCATATTTACTACTTCTTCAGTCCAGCATGTTGAAGGACGGATAATCAATGCCATATCAGAGAATCCGGATAGTCCTGCACTATCACCTCCAACACACACACACAAGGACACCACCCTCTCCTTGTACACTTTCTCACACTCTTTCTCACCCTAATATGTTTAGAGCCTTGGCTTCAGACTAATTGAATAAGCAGCGACCCTGTGGACGCCCTCGCTGGGGGATTAGGATATGATCTCAAAAGAGTGCTCCTATGAGGGTAAACACAGCCAATCTAGAGCTATTTCATGCTCTGCAGTCCAGCACACGAAAGGCCGAGGCCACACACACACACACAAAACAAAACAAAACAAAACAGAAAAAGTCGTTCATGGACCTTCAAATCAGACATGCTCTAATTTCTGGCCTTCCTTTTAAGAAATACAGCTGTTTTCTTGTTTACTTTCTTTCTTGTTTTCCCATCTTCTTTATGTCTTCCCCTCACCTCCAGAAACTCTACAGAGACTATTAATTACCAACAACTACCTCGAAAACACAAAACACCAAAATTCGACACATAATGTTAGATACATAGAAAAGAAAAAATGACAATTTGCATTTTAACTGATTATCTATGGTAATTTGTCTGTATTAGGAGTTGGATTACTTGCTGAGTAACCCAATATTAGTTCTATTTTTTTTAATTATCTATATTTGTGGTTATTCATTATATATATATATATATATGTTTCTGGTGACTCTTGTCCACTTTGTGTTTCATATGAGGTCAATAACCCTGGGATGTACAATTTTTATGTTGGAAACTACTGCTGTCTGCTAACATTGCCAAGTTGTTTTTGAGCTCTAACTTCATTGCTGAAATGACTGCAGGTAAACCAACAGATTCATGATTATATGTCAAAATCATGTTTAGTTGTGATAAAAACTGACACCTCAGCCTTTAGACCACAGTTGTATTTCAGTTTTGATATGATGAATCTTTCGGATACTCATGAAGTTCTCATTTTGTCAATAATGTGGTTGCATTGAGATATTTTCCTTCTTTTACTTTCTTTCCCCATCTCTCTTACTCAAAAATAAATTTCAGAAGCGTTCACATCAACTTGAACACCTTTTTTCTACAAGGTTTATAGTTCAGAGGAAGCACGTCAAACACTGTGGGTTTTATTACATGCCTCAGCAATCCAGGAAAGGGGAAGCACATGTCTTGGTGAAATACGATCAAATTTAGATTATCTGTAGATATTTTTGCCCCATTTTAACCTCTTTCATAAAATGAATCATATAAAAGTCTGTCCTAATTCAGCAGAAATTATTTGTTACGTGGAGTGTCTTCCTTCTTCCTGGAGCCGGCAGTGCTGTAGTTTATGTCTGCCTCTCTTTTTCCAGCTGCCTATTAGGATTGTGGCTTCCCGTGCGGCGGTGAATTTCTCCCCCCTGGCAGAAGGGAAAGTATGCCATTAGTTCACCAGACCTGCCGTTGCTGTCAAAATGTGAGAGGGGAGTAGATCTATTAGATACCTATAGTTCTTGGTGGAACAGCCTTCGTCTCTGCCTTCACTTTCAGCAATTAAATAAAGAGACAAAACTCAGGTGAGTGGTTCTGAATCTATAAAAACATAGACTAAGTACACTACTTTGGAAGTGGATTCTGAAAGAAAATAATGAAAAAGCCACAGCTGGAAAAAATTGCTTCTCAAAGGACAATTCAGCTGAGAAGACTCAGTTTGCTGTCATGATTAGCTACGGTTGGTGGACTTTTTTTCCCCTTCCTTTACTCCTGTTTTATTGATCTATTTATCATTTTATTTCACTGCATTTGGAGAACTCTTTGAATGAGTATCTCTTGGAGACGTTTCCGTTCTTTGTAAACAAAGAAAACACATTTTCGGTGATAGAGCCAGTTGAAAATCATATGTGTCACTTCACCTCATTTATCTTTATCGTGAGAGTTGGTTGGAAGCATAGGCTTTTCAGTAATGGGTTTCAGTTCCACGATGAGGCCAGTCTGATTCCTTAAGTAGCAGAGGGAATGGTGCAAAAAAGATTTGTAATAAAAGCCCGCTCAGGTAAATCACTTTTAAACCTGTCATCACCCGCAGGGTTAATATTATTGGAAACAGGTGGTGTGTATAACATGTGGATATTGGCTACCCATTTCACGGCCCCTTAAGACTTGGGCACTGATGAATTCCACACTTCTTTGTAAATTAGATTCAAACCTCCTATTTGGCAGAGAATTTGTCTTTTTTTCCACCTCCATTTATTTGATAGCTCAGTTATTCATGTCTGAATTTAAACAGCAGTATACTTTATATAAGCTGTAATTTGAGAGATCAGAGAGAACGAATCATTTCAATTCATTTTAAGCAAAAATCTCAATGTATAAATATACCATTGAAAAAAGCAAAACTGTGTTTTATTGAAAGATTTTCATTACAAAATGCATTGATTGTAATAAAATGCTCTATGAATAAAATTGTCCTACTTGAGTATATATTCCTAAATTATCAATCCAGTGTTGTGTTTGTAAGAATAATTATTTTTTTTACACTTTTTTTTCTGCTCTAAAAATGTCTGGGAAGCAAAACTTATACATCATACAGACACCAAACCTGATATGGAGATTCAGTATCCCTAAATGAACTCTAAATAACTTAACAGGTCTAACAATCCACTTAAAGGTCATGCACCAGTCATGCACCACGTGGGTGTGACCTAAATGTATTTTTTTGGAATTTATTTATCTTCCAGTAGGCTAATCCAAAGCAAATAAAAGTTGATATCGACAATCAGTTCAAGATTCTTTGGAAGCAGATTGAATTTCATCACATTCATATCGTCCATTGGAGATTCTGCAGTGTAAACAAGTGCATACCTAATGAACTGGTTGATCTGAGATTCTTAAATTTAGTATACTGATAGAAGGTTTCAGTTGCTGATAACACCTAAGTGCCTACTAGCTAACTTTTAAAAACAGCTGTCAAGCAGCCAATCAAATTTCAGAAGCCAGTTTTTACAAATGTGAGTGGCAGATTAAAAAAAATATATATCACATTTGAAACCAATTGTCCGGTTGGAGCACTAAAATCAGCAAATTAGATTTTTACCTATGTTTTGGGAGTTAAAGGTGATAGAAACCAGATTCTTCTTACTTACCCAAGCATCATCACATTTAGCAACCAATGACTGAACCTCCTCCCATTTCCTCATCTTTGGTTACAAGACCAACACTGGTCGTGTTATCTGCAAATTTGAGTATTCCAATCAACTTTTGAGGTTTCAATATCATGCAAAACGTATCTGTAATTGAGGCCAAACAAATATATTTGTCATGAAATGACAAAATTGTCTTGCATTTTATTGTTGTATTTCTATTAGTCCAGGCTCAGACTTTCTTCTCGAGACATCACTGAGTCAATGTGGCATCATTTAGGTGAGAGATGCTCGCAAGCCATTTTTGGGAAGTTCATGTCATTGTTTTAGTCACAAATTCAAGGCAAATTTCAAATATCTAATTCAACAAACATTCTATGTTCTCCTGCTCATCATCAAGTTCACTTAGAACATTGCATTACTATAGCTAATGAATTCAAAGCATATGTTGTCATCATCACTCTTGCATCTAAAGGTTTATGGAGCAGCACTGATAAACTGTTTTAAAATAGACTCCTGCAATACAACATGAAAAACACAGAAAGAAAAATGTTGTTAAAAAATTAGATAATAGTATATGTGTGTGCTTAAAAAATCATTTGAATTTCTAGAGAATTTGTATGTATTTGTGGTCTTGAATTCACAGGAATCACCCTCTGTCAGTCCTCCAGGACCAAACAGAACCATTCAAACACTCAAGAATGAGGGTGTCTACATAACAGCATCCACATCCCTGACAATATAAGGGAGTGGGAAGCAGCGGGAGCTTGTTTCCCTTTAGATCAACAAACACTGAAGCCATTTGGAACAGTAATGAAAACCAGGAGCTTACAGACATAAGTATTTTGAATTGAAACTTTATCCTAAAAACATGTGAGTATAAAGTAGCTTATTAAGTTAAGTCAAACATATTTCTATTAACAGGTTTCTAGGTGTCGTCCTGTGGCCTAGGACCTAGACAGTGTGTATAGTACACAATAATTACATTTAAGAAAGATCAAGTTTGACAGTGTGTCGATGTACTGAGCCTAGCCCTGTGATGGTGCATGATAACACTCTCTGCTTGTGCACTGGTGGCAGGAGCAACAGGTACTCTCATAGCCACAAGACAAGACCTTTACATTGTTTTTCCAAAAATCCAGGAAGTCTACTTCTTGTTTGTCAGATGACACCTCGATGTAGCAAATGAGCCATCAGAGATGAACCACTCATTCATTCTGATACCACGAAAATGATGCTGAAGTGACCTCTGCAGGGCTGTCAGTGGCCTAATCAAGTAGGGTAGGTCTGTTGCTTGAATAAATTGAGCTATAATTCCCTCAATCTCTTTCATCTGATGTCCTTCTCTAACTGATAACATAGGTCTTTATGTCCCTGGGTGTCCAGGAGATCATTTAGGCTTTGGGGACGCAGGTAAGTGACTGCTTCCACAAGGTGAAGGCTTGTATACCGTTGTGTTGCTACAGCAGAGAGAACTCATTCATCTCACACAATCAGCTGCGAAGAACGAACAGAAGTGCTACTGCTGACAACTGTTCTGGATGGATTCCACATCGCCTATTCAATCCTCACTTATGTCCTCCTATACGTAAGTTACCATCTTCCAGATCAACACCTCCTTTACTCTTAGTTGTAACAGAGGGAAAACAAACTGTGAAGACCCCTTTCATATTTGAAACATTAACACAGATTATGTCATCTAATTTCTGTTATATGATAAGGTCATATGTCTCCTCAAATTCCAAATCAAACTTGTGGATGTGGCCTAAAAACTGTCCTTATTGACAAACTTTTTTTCTTTGGAAGAAAACCAAAATTTGTGAACTTTTGTCCATAAGTCTGCTGCAGCTCAGCTCACACAAGTCAATATCTCATGAACAGGATGAAATAAAAAAAAAAAATTGGAAAATTTGGCATTGTTTTACAAGGCTTTAAGTCTTGGAAGCATTTAAAGTGCAAGGCGGCTGCCTTTTCAAAATAGCTGCTTAACAGTCAATCAAATTTCAGTGGCTTATGTGAATCACTAATGTTCATAAAAGTTTATAGGCTCATAATGGCACGGGGAAGGAATATACCAAACTGGTAACCAACTCCTCAGTAAGGGCAGAGGTGGTTTTTGATATGCGTGAAGTGGGCAAGTGCCCAGTGCAAACTCTGTATAAAGGCACATGAAAGATAAAAATAAAATAAAATAAAATAAAAAATAGTGAAGCAGAGAGCAGAGGAAAAAGATTAAAAAACGATTTGCCCTGATTCCCGCGTCTTGGTAGAGAAGTTAAAAAAAAAAAAAAAACATGGTGTGAAAACAAACTCCTTTGAGGTACTTCCTGCAGTTGTCACATCATCTTCAGACACCACAGCACTGATTATTGTTGTTGTTGTTGTTGTTGTTGCATCTTGATCAACTGCAACTCTAGAGCAAAGTGGTTAGATAGATGTAGTGAAGTATGTAATACATTCTAATATCAGAGAAATACTATAAATAACATTCATAAAAAATAATATAATAAATATAATGAATTTAAAATATTAAGATAAAGATGTATTGGGGAGGGAGCAGTAAGCAGTAAATAGTGACTAGTACATTTAAAAATATCAACTAAATTATTCATTTACTACATCAATTATAATTTCTTATTTAGTTTTAGGTTAACTGCTTACTTGAATCAATCAAAGCGATACACTTCCACTGGAGAAGTCAAGTTTGTGCTCTCAGGAATAATTGTTCAGCAGATATTTGAGTACCTCCTCTGTCTGGCCAAATCCTTATCCTCTAAGCTGCATCTCTAGGCAGTCCACTGTTTGTGTGAGCTCCGAAGCTGCAGGCTTTACAGGCTTTCCTATTCCCCAGGCAGGGCGGAGAAGCTGCTGACTCCACAATCTCATCCTTCAATCCCTTTTTCTCCATCTCTCCATCCCCCAATGTCCTGTTTACTCTCTGCAGGCCTGCGGCCGTGCCACCTCAGAGACTCTCCAGACCACCAAGGTCCTGGCGGCTGGTTTGGATTGGTCATTGACGGTCCTCACCATGGGAACAGCAGGGAGAGGTGCTTCAGTGGGTGGGGGAGTGGCACCGTTGCTGGCTTAGTGGTGGGGACTTTTCTATGCTCTGGACCAGAGACGAAGAATAAGATATGATTAAAAGTGACCACTTCTTGGCATTTAGATTTCATGCTGTAGCATTGTGTTGCCAGGTGAACTCTTACAATTGTCCTGCACAGGACTGGATTTTTAAATGTTGAACTTAATACTAACCGATGGCCATCTCATAACAATGGAACCATTGTGAGCAATAAATCAGATTTTACAGTAACGCAGAAACAATCTTAAGATGATGTTGCACCTTCCAGTCACACAGGCATCAAATAAGAACAAAATCCTCTCACAGAGTCCAGTGTTACATTTAGTCTCAGTTCTGGCTGGCAGGAGGTTTTCATACCATCCTTCTTAAATTTCCTCTATAGCCATGAAAGTAATGGTAGATGTTATTTTTGACACTCTGAGAAAACGGGAGGGAGTACATGTTGGCCTAGAAATGACTTGGGAGTCTTTCAAGAAGCTCGGTTGCCCTCTATTGGTCAGAGAGATGACCTACTATTCTTCTTTTCCTGTCAGTATCAGTGTGGTCTACTTGTACAACACTACCACAATGCCAAGCATTGCAAACTCCATTATGGCATTTATTCTCTCCATGGGTGGTCCCCTTTACATTGTTGAACTCAGTGACAGAGAACTCTTGCAAATGCACAATGAGCGCAATGGTCCACTTTTTGCCAGTAAAAAGATTTCTGCTTGGGTCAGTCTGTCAGCAACCCTTTAAAGTAAACAACACTGGCCAAGCAGCGTGTGCAGCTTCAGCAGTGAGGGTTTTATCAAAATGCTCACTGGCAGGGCATTGTATTCCCTGCAAAAAGCCCACCATTGTGGAATGATGTGGGAGATGTATTAGATCTGTTTTATATGAGGTGTTTAAGGGCTGCATTTGGGGGATCAGTCATAGAATTGGACACAGTAAGACCGCTGGAGGAAAAAAAAAACAGTGAGGCCACAAATACAGGTGTGCTTGTGTGTAGGTGTGTGTGCGTGTGTGACTGTGTCTTTTTGACTTAATATGAAACCACTGCTAATTTTCTGCTGAGTTTCTGGAAAGTAGGTTCCCGCTCCGAGCTAATCAGCAGCGTGTTTTCCCCGTGCTGATGTGTGCTGATGTGGCCTGAAGCTTCTGATGGCCTCTTTCTTTCTGACTGGAGGGAGGAGGGGTGGGGGGGTCTGCTGACACGGCACATAAAGGAATAGTGTAAAGTGTGAGGCTTGGAACGATGAGTGATTAAGCACTTAAAAAAAAAGAAATTAATATTTTGCCTGTGTTTTATATAGCAAGTGGGATATTTGTAAAGGCTCAGCAAAAAAAAAAAAAGGAAAAAAAAGACCATTCATCTATATCTCTCTTAATAATTCTGTTTTACCCTTTGGGCAATATTGGGCAAATTTTAATTACGCTGTCCACCAACTAAAAGAAGCAAATGACAAATGCTTTTTCCAAAGCTGGTTTTAAATCTCAACAAAAACTCATGAAAACTGAACAAAACCTGGAACACTAATAATTACTTGCGGTGGAGTGGGGGGGCTGACTGACAAATGTTTGTGTGAGGTCTTCAAGATTTTGACAGCGACAGGATATGAGTGGGCCATTGTTAGTCACTCCAAGTGCTACAGCTTCCTCCTCCACTAAAAGTTAGTTTAAAGCTATTTTCATATACATATTCCTGTAAAAAAAATATAAGTAAAAAATGAAAAAAAAAAAGCCACAAAAATGTATTATATTTGTTCTGAGCATCCTGTAATGTTTCATGTTAAATGCAAATGCTGCTCACGGGTGTCTAATATTGTGCTGGCAAAGTTTTAACAAGACACCACACCCAAGAGTATCACATGATATCTAAATATACAATATCTGTTTCCTAAAATCTTTAATTAAAAGCATCATTACATTAAAGCAGTCTGAGAAACTTGCCAAAGTTTTCAATGTGATTTTCAACCTGTCTCCAAGTCTTCCAACACTTCCCTAATGCCTGAAATCAACCACCATTGTACCAGTGCCGAAGAAAACAAACATCACCTGTGTGAATAATTATTGCCTGGCGGCTCTTACCCCCACAGTAACCAAGTGTTTTGACAGACTGATTCTCTCACACGTCAAAGACACAGTCGCACTTGATCCACACCGTTTTGGCTACCGAGCAAACTCCACGGAGGATGCCATCCATCGGGCCCATCACATTGCTTTGACTCACCTGGGGAGAAAAAGCATATATATGAGGAGGCAAACTGTGCATTGTAGCTCTGCTTTTATATCCAGCAAACTGTCCGAAATAGTCCACCTTGTGGGCCTGAGCTCAACCCTCGGCAACTGGATGCAGGATTTCATGTCAGAGCGTTCTTAGATGCTCAGCCTAGGCACCCACTTGTAGTCTATCATCGGTGGTGCACCACAGAGACGTGTGCTAAGTCCCATTCTGTACTCCCTCTTTACTTATGACTGTGTCCAAACACATAACACCAACACCAGCATGAAATATGACAATGGCACAATAGTGATTGGGTTGATAATGATATGCTGCCATGGTTATTTGATTTTCTTGTGCTGTTGCTTTTTTTTTTTTTTTTTTTTTTTTTTTTTTTTTGTCCAGTCACATATATGGCAATAGTGAATGTAAGTAACTCTTTTATTAATAATTCAACAATGTCATTCACAGTATTCCTGTGTTGCAATAAATCTCCAAATCCCAGCAGAAGGAGTATGACCATCATCCAAAACACCCCTGAATAGACACAGAAACAGTAAATCTTTTTGCTTGTGCTGCCTGCCACACAACACATAAAATTTCTCCCTCAAAATGGGCTCTTTGTGTGGTCAAGTGAATATGGCCTGAAGAATGAACCGCAGCACTGCGGCTCTTTTCCTGTTTCCCCTGTCTAAAAGCAGACTGACTTTAAATGAAGGCAGACCTGAAAATGCCAAACCAAGAACAAACCAGAGAGGAATTTTTAGCTTAGGTCAGGTATCAGTGATCCCCCAACTCTGACTGACAAATGTATGTTTAACTTTCAAGTAAAGATGCTAGATACTGTCTGACTGGTGCGGCTATACATAGTTCCATTCATGTTCATTGTGCTGCACTCAATGTTTCAACAAATACATAGATTAAATCATTATATCTCTTGCATCACTGCAGCCTGACCCTTGTCTCTTAATTTCAGAGTTGTGTCATCTATCTAATCTTCCTATCCTGTCTTGAGCTCCACCGTGGGAAACATTCCACACTATAGCAGGAGCTGTATGATACGGGTTGTCACTCAGGGTGCCTAGCGTTGTGTTTTTCTTGGCTGTGGTAACTGTTTTTGGGAGTCAGGCAGAGAACAGGCTTAGGGTCTTTTCCCCTCAGTACGATCCCTGCTGCAACAAGACCTGGGTCCAGCTCATCGATCACTGTGCACTGGGAGGGAGGACAAACTCTGTGGGTGGGATGGGAGAACATAGCTGAGACACGTACAATATGGATATGTAAGGAGCTTATGAATTACTACTATGCTGTATCCTGTAATAAATGAAAGATGTGCAAGCACATGAGTGTGTCTATGAGTGGGGGTAAGTTTCACAAAGTACGTGGGACAAGATAAAGAGGAGCCAATAAAATATGACAGAGGCAGGACAATTATGGGTAAAGGGTCAAGGGAGCGCTAATTTGTCAGGCTCTGAACTTCTGAAGTGATAAAGCATGAACAAAAGCAGCACGTTTAAACACCCATGCCTGGAGACAAGCTTTTATTAATGCATTAACCTCAGATGCCTTTCATTCTATTTAAATACAACACTTTGTTTCTTTTATAATCTTCATTAAAGCCTCCTGAGTATGAACTGCTGAAGCATAAAACAAAATGAAGCAAACTCACATAGAGGGCTGATGGATTGTGCCTCTTTGGGTTTCAGAGGCCTCTCTGCAGGGCTGGCAGAATGAACAGAGACCCCGTGCAGGACTAGGGGTGAGCCAGAGTGATGAGTAAATACAATTCTAAAGGAAAGGGCCCCATTATGGGACTGCCTGACCAGCAGTTGGGCTCAGCCTGGAGGTGATGTGGAGCCAAGTAGATGACCCAACAGTGGGGAACCTCTTAGATCATTAAAGGTTTCAGTGTGGCCATTTGATCAGAGTAGAAACCACCAAATGAAAACACTGGACAAAGCAAGCTGCTGTGTTCCCCCTCCTCAGGAAATCAATCTGCATGTGGGTGGGAGCTCTTTTCATTTCAGAAGTCATGTACTGTTACAGGGTTTGCTGACAGACTTAGCACAGCATACTGACTTCCAGATTCTGACTAGTTCCTTAAATATTAATAATGTTATTCACTTATTGGACGTTTGACACATTTTCTCACTCCATGATGAAATCTGATGAGACGTTTTTTCAACACAAAACATTTTCCAGTTTCAGAAATAATCTCGATGTTCACTCACACAAATGAAATGACATTCATGATATGACCTTTCAGATGCAGTGGTCATGAGCATGCCTCTGTAAACACTAGTCAGAGATTTGGTTGCTTGCTTGTTTCAAAATCAGGGAAGAACATTTAGATCCACTGTCAGTGACTCATGTCAATTTGGATGAAAGGTCAAATCATATGCGCTAAAAAACCTTGGTTTTGAAAAACACACACACAAAAAAAAAAAAAGTGGACTGGGGCTGAATTCACTCACAACTTACTCATATCCACATCTAAACAGCTCTTCAGTGACAGGAACGTCTGCGTCAGAAACTTGCAGCAAGTTTCTAACAGTATATTTTAGCAGGTTGTTGCCTGACGATTTTTCGCCTTAAACAGCTGCCTGTTATGGCCAGTCATCATGGAGGCCAAGCAACAGCGACACCTGGTTATTGTCATTACCCGTTTTAATACACAGTATGGTTGCAATCTATCAAGGCAATGTCAATCTGGTAGAACATCAAAATATCTGTACAGAAATATCTGGTTATCTCTTCTCATGTGACTCCTTTCAAACGAGTTATGTTTCTTGTGATCATGAACCACGATATAAAATGATGATGTTCTGTCTGGTGCCCAAAATAAGCAATAGTCTTTGAGCACACTGATAACCATCTTCTCCACCTTGTTCATTAATTACTGATATAAAAGCCAACTCACCAGCCATTATCTATTACTAACTAGACATCAGGGTCCAGTCACAAGTTGCAGATGAAGGATGGTAGTAAAGAGTATGAGTAAAAGGTATTATAAGAAAGCACAAGAATTGTATAATGTCATACCAGACTGCCAGACTTACCAACACTGCAAGGAGAAAACCAGTATAGTGAATTTAAAAGGGCTGATTTTATAGCTTTGGAAGTCAACATTTTCATTGGTAAGAAGGGCATTCTTTTTAAATGATATTAGTATCATATATTAAATATATGAATATATTATTATGTATATTATGAAAAAAGAATGGTATCAGTGATATCAAGGTGTGACAGCTCTTGAGAAAACTGTGAAGGGATAATTGGACATTTGTATTAGTGGCAGACCTCAGCAGTGTAAAAAACAGATCACTCACCCAGCATGTTCCCACCACTGGACGTGACGACACGTGTACTGCTATTAACTGAACATAAACGAGGTCTGTTCCCCTCCTGCACAAATCAGAACCACCTGCCGCAGGTCCTGAGAACTGGCCGGTCCTCTCTCTGGACCTCCTTTGAGAGAGAGCACGTCTTGTTTGGACAAACGTCAGGGCCAGCTCCGGGGGCTCCTACATGAAACGAAGAGAAGAGAAGGGAATCTTACCCTTCACATAGCCTCCTTCAACCTCAAGCCTCATCTCCTCCCTTCTGAGCAGGCCCCAGTATTTTTTTAATTACATCCAGGAAACTCCTGTTACAAAGGACACTTTCTTAGTGAATCTGGAGGGAGGCTGTGAGGAGTTCTGGGGTCAAGCTTTCCTTTTTTTTTTTCTTTCTCAGTTCTTTCTGAGTGTGTGGGTGGTAGGTGTATTGACTAACAAACGGAGGAGCATGCCACCTATGATCTGGGTGACTGCTGACACTTTCCCAGCACCAGGATGGTAGCAAATCTCTAAATGTAAGCCTCTCTGCTGCAGACACCAGCAGCAAACTACAGCACCGACAGAAATAGAGGAAGCTTCAAAATACACACCTCCTCTTTTCCTCACAACTACTCAGTTCTAATATTTGTCAGTATTAATTACATTTTGTTGAGTAAGACAGAGCTGTCAATAAGCTTTTTTTTCCCACTGCCTACTTCTTTGCTCTGGTGGTCTCTAACTGACAGGAACTCAGGCACTATTTGTTATCTTTAGGTCCAATAAGTCCATCTGGTTTTAGTTTGGCTCCTCGAGATCGCCCCTGGAGACATGGATGGAGGGGACTTAAGGGTGAGGCGGAGTGGTGGAGGGGCAGCTCTTGGAGTCTTTTCTCCCGTCTTAAATTGAATTTCTCACCATTTCAGACTGGGCTTTGGAGCATGGATGGAGTGAGAGCTTGTATTAGGCTTCCAAGCCTCAGGCTCCTGCAAAAAAAAAAAAAAAAAGTCAGAAAGAACAGGGAAAAAATCCTTAGAAGAAATCAGTATCACCTGTTTTGCGAAATGACTTGCATGTTCAGAGTAATGCCTATTATCTGGCTTAGATTCTCTGCCTGTGTTTGCAATACAGGAATGTATGAACTCTCTTTGAACCATCCCTTACATGAAACCTTTTGTGTCTGATGAATGAAATGATGTGTGAAAACAGATAAACTGTAGACTAAACCAAGCAGTCAGTTCTGGGTAGGAAGTCTTTGTGGAAAGAATTTGAAATTTATATTTAGAGTGTCATATTAAATTGTAAAAATGTTTGTTTTAATTCATGTACACGAGAGCAGGAGAAACCTTCCAATAGTCCACATGATCTTGTTAATAGCCAACAGGAAAATAGCTATATTATTGGAAAATCTAAATTGGGTGTGAAAAGGTTTATATACCACGTGGTGCTTTTCAAATTACTTGGGATTTCTGTGGATTATATTTGTATAAATCGAGAAAAAAAATAATCAAATATATATTTTTATAGTTCTATAGCCTTCAAAACATCTGTTTTTAATCTGTGACCGGGATGTCAGGCTATCCCACTGAAATGGAACATAACAAACTCCTGGAAACTCTTTGGAAACAACACTCAATGTTCCTCAGCTGCAATACACAACGACCAGCAAGATGAAAGAGCTCCACGGGTGTGTAAGCCAGAAGGACAACGCTTTCTAAAGACAAACATGTCCAAGGCACGAGGTTGGCAGCTTCAAGTTTTAACTCCTGTTACAACAGCAAGCCTTCCTGTTCATGCAGGAAAGAGTGTCTCCAAGTGGAATATCACACGTAGAAAGCAATAACCGCCAAAGGCTTGTTGATGATAAAAAAAAAAACATTCAAAACAAGACGGAGTTCATGCCTGAATTCCCTAGTGGATTATATTCTTGACCAAACAGCACATAAATGTCAATCTGAGTATGCAAGAGGCTTGCACCATTCTGGGAGTCTGGATTAATGATACAGTGAAAGTAAACTGGAAATGTTTGGAGCTGTGGATAAGCGGTATTCATGGTTTCAGAAAGGCAAGAGGAATATCCCAACGGTCAATCAAAAGGGCCATGCTGTTGTAGGGATGCAGGATCTAGTAGACTTCACTGTTTTACTGGTTATCACCAAATTCTGAAAATGCCCACCAAGAAGAATGTGATTCACTCAGTGAACCAAAGACTAATTTTATTATTATTTATTATTTTAATATTATTTTTAATCACTTTCCAGCAATAGTCAAGGCAAAAGCTTTGGTCTTAAAAATCAGTCAAAGGAAGATATTTTTAATTATTTTTTGATGTACTTTACTGTTTTTTTTTTTTTTTTTTTTTTTTTTTGTAAAAAGTAGCATGTTATCAATTACAATGAGGGGAACTTCATCTAGTTTGGAATATTTTACAATAATATTTTTTCGTTGCCTTCTGATAAATAATTTTCTGGTTATCTCTTTGTCTACTTTGTGAGAAGAACGAAAGTGGTAGACCGGTCTTTTCTGTCATCCATCTTTCATGCTTGCGCCATCTTCTCATGCTACTGTCCCGCTATTTGGATCATAACTGCTAAAAACGGTAAATCAAAACTGTGAATTATTTTCTCAACCCTTACAATTTTACGGCCCTAAACATCCTAAGTATGTGGATGAAAAAGTGGTCTTCTATGCTTTTTGGTTGGACAGTTTGCTTTTCTGGGATTTCTGTACAATTAAATACGTGTCTCTCATGGTTCCCCCATGTACAGTCTGCACTTATCCCAGACGAACCCTGTGGGTTCTGGAAATAAGACCTTACAGGCCTTTAAAGAATACAGCAGGCTGGAATTTAAGGTTGGATTTTTTTTGGGGAATGTAGCTTGAACCGTGCACATCCTCCATGTCTTCAAGCCTTTTCTTTATCCTCTTTATATACATTTTTTTTTCTCTACTGCATCTGAGTTAAAACTTTATATCCGCACCACCATCATTATATAGCACACTTTTTATCTTAAATGCCGGCTGTGTCTGTCAGACCACCATCCTCAGATACGTTTATTCGGCTCCTAGAATGTATTTCCAAGCCGGCGTGTGTTAGTGTGTTTAAGTTTTAATTTGATTAAAGGAGAAATTAAAAATTAAATCATTATAGTTTTTTTTTTTTTTTTTTACCTTGATGGATTAAATAATACAAATTTGATAGTTGGTTATTAAACATAAAAATGTACATGCTACCTTTACGTCATTCATCCACACATAAAATTTTACATCAGTTGTATAAAATCCGATATATGAATTTACCTTTTGAATTCGCTTAATTTTCTTGAAGATACAAAAAGGAGCAAAACAAATAATCCTTTAATACACAATTTCAGTTTAATAGATTTTTGCACACTTCACAAATGCATGCTGAATTTGTTTACACTCAGTGAGGACCGTTTCTGTTTACTAGTACTCAGTGTTCCAATAGCTGACATAACTTCCATCACTAAGGTAAACCACAAACAGAGATGCAGCTCTAATAACCGAGACAGCAGTAGGTAGTAAGTGTATCATTTTCAGTTAGTGAACCTTCACAGAAGGCATGTCATAGGAAAAAGGATCTGCAGTGTCATGAATTTGCAGCCATGTGGTATGAAAACCAAATAATTGGCATAGTAAAATTTAAAAAATAAAATAAAACAAAATTAAAAAAAAAATGAAAGCACATATTTATGATTTAGATTTGTCCTCAGGGGCCGATCAAACATAAAGTTAGTCATGCAGCAATGCTTTAAACAAAACTTTGCAGATAAGACATATATGGTATGTGTTTGTGTTGCTGAACAGAAGCAGAAGGCACGAATAGAAGCAACTAGTTTGGCGACCATGGAGGGTTTGTATATCATTTTTGTTTGAATACACAACATTATAAAGTGCACATGCTACTTCTTCTGACACCAGCCTCACAAATTCCATTCTGTCCACAGACACACAATAAACATCCAGTATTTGTATGCAGTTCATCCTAATTTAAATCAAATCGAATATTTATATGTGAGAGGGGAGAAATGCAAAGCTGACTGTTGCATGTAATTATTTCTAGAACCTTTTTTTTTTTTTTTTTTACAAAAGCAGCTTAAAGATGCATAACTTATCAGAGAACAAAAACAATGCATTTGGTTAAACATAATAAAAAGTGAGTTAAAGTGAAAATTTAAAAATGAATTATCGAGTAAGATGTGTACATTTTGATATCCAAAGCAAAGGAGGCTCACACAATCAGGTCTTAAATATCAGATATATGATGACTTGTCTACTGAAGCTTTGTCAGATACTCATAGCACCCTTTTGAAATACCAGATAACACAAGACGCAAAACTACCAAAGTAAAACAGTATCACAGATTTCATAGCCTTAACACAGTTTCAATGAAACTGAACATTGTTCACTCCATAAAGATTGCTGGACTGATTAAAGTTTACTTTGTTCACTCCTGGATGTTCTAGCTTCATAGTTACATCTTTTAAAGAAAATGCATTTCATAAAAGTACAGGATAGTGCATATTTATATTAATTAATATTATACAGTAATGAACTAGCTCTACAGTTGCTGTTGTATGTTAATCACATTAACGCAACACAGTGGATTCGCGTGTCAGGAGAAGGGTTGTGTGGTAGCCAGAATTTCTATCCATGTCTCTAGTGCACAGACTGGAATTTAGGTGATTTACATGGGCAGAGGGGTTGGTCCAAGTGGTCACAGCTGGAGCCGTCACGCCAGTGTGGAGCTCTAAAAGGAAACATCGAGATGGGTCACTTTCAGAGCACCATATATGTAACAACTCCTTCCTTTCTGCTGCTCAGGGCAAAATCTGAGACATGCTTCCCCCTTGTGGATAATATGAAAGCCTTAGTCTGCATATTAAATATGTCAGATTTTATTCTGACAACTGTTTGTGCAAGCATACATACATCCTGTAGTGGCTGAAAAGCAACACATTCAGACTCACATTAGCTATCAGTGGGGGGCACACATGAGGATCGACGTGATCTGCACATAGTTTTCTGTAAGATAAGCAGAAAATAGTCAAGAATATTCAACGGAGCAAATGTAAAGTCCCATGATAGGCATTACATACCTTGCGCTGTTTCTTAAATAGGTTTTTTTTTGTTATTTTGTATTCATAAATTGTACATTTTACAGGCTAAAATGTTTCTCTAACTAAATAAGTTAACATATTTGTAAATGGCATTACTAGAGAAATTTAATTAAACAAAAAGATCTATAATGGAAGTTAAATTCTGAAGGTTTTCTAAGATTTTCATTTGTAGGTTTGATAAGATTTTAAAAGACTTAGGGATTTTTATGATCAAGAATTTTTCAGTCACAAGTTTGTATTCTACCTTTGTATGAAGACGATGGTGTAGGACGGCGTCAGAGAGCCATGGATGTCTTAATGCCTCACACGCCCCCATCCTCCAACTAATAAGGGACAATGTCACATTAATATGATTCATCCTCACTAGATATTAACATCAGCTCAGGTGAAATAGATGGACATGGAATGCAGTTACCTTTTATTCATCATGAGGAGTCTGGAGATGAAGTCTTTGGCTTCTTCTGATGTATCAATAAACTCTGGTTCGTCAAAGTTCCACTTACAGGCCAAGATGTTGTTCAGAGTCTCATTGTCAGTATCGCCGAGGAAGGGACATAGTCCACTCAGACTAACCGCAGAGGGGGAAAATAACTTTAGTAATGGTTTTTGTGTAAGTGTGCACGTGTTTGTGAGCTTACTTACAGCATGTAGGTGATGACGCCAAGGCTCCACATGTCTGTGTTGAATGACACAAAGTCATAGTTGATGACCTCTGGGGCAAGAAACTCTGGAGTGCCAAAATTCACTTTCAGTTTCTCTCTTGGTTTGTATCTAAAAGGTGATATGATTGTAATTCGTATTAATTACATTTTGACATTTTTTGAAAATGCAGCTGTAGGTAAAACTGTCAACAAAACATAAGCAAATAGCAGTACTTACATTCTGGCAAGACCAAAGTCGATTATTTTAATCTTATTGGTGACTCTGTTCACACACAGAATGTTTTCTGGCTAAAAAAAAAACAAATAGCAGAAAGAAAACAAAACAAAATTAAACTTTTTCAATATCAATTAGTTTTATATATAAAATATATCACAAAGAATAGAGAGTTGGTCAACATTATTGAAATGCTTAAACATAGTATTTGAAAAATCTTCAGAAAGAATAAAATGAAATATTTAGAGTTATTGAACAAATCAAAACAAAGTGAAAACAGCAAAATAATACAAATTCAAAAAAAAAAAAAGACCCTGGATATAGTTCTTGCAATCCTTTTATCAATATTTAGGGTGCAAATTTTAAGGCAACAGTGATATCCTCTACATGATATCCTCTTGAAATTGTCTTTGGCCCTTTTTGAAACCTGGTATTAACAATCCATGCTGAGGGATTTGATCACATCTGGACAGCCTTAAGTGCATTAATTCACTTCTGGCATTGACATGTGTCCTCACATGCATCTCAAGTGGCAAGTGATGACTCTCACTCCCCCACCCGATATGCAAACAAGAAAGAACATGACTTCCACTTGCAAAGACCAAATGCTTGCTTGCTTTTTACCTGTGGAGACAGCAGTCCACTAAACAGTGCTTAAATTACCCTGAAAAATAACAAGCGCACCCCCCATCTGGAAAATGAAAACAAGAATTCAGGGGTCAAATCTAAACAACGCAGATGGTAAACTAAGTTGAGCAAGACGTTTGAGGTACTGGTAATATTACATTCATTTCTTGTTTTTCACTATAATATGATGCTATTGTCACATGAGTATGTCCTTCCACTGAAACAAAAGTGGTCAGGTATGTAGGTGCTCCTTCAGTGTGGTCCAATGGAGTCCAGCGCACATTGGGCCCGATCTTCCGCCAGATCTCCTTAAGCGGCTAGCGGCTAGCGGGAAGTGTACGATCAGGGCCATTGTGTTTACACTGCTAAAAGAATGTGACCACTTGTGGCCCAGACCAGTTCTGAATGTGGTTTGAGTGGTCGGATCTCAATGTGTCCTTAAATGTGTCCTGTGTGCCTATACACCTGGATTAAAGGCTGTCCACTTGTGATCAGATAACTAAGGATGGATATTAATACCAGTTCTAAGCAGGGCCTGAAACTTTCTTGCACTCTTCTGCATGTAGTTTCTGCCACTCTTCTATTGGCATGTGCTTAATATATGTGAGTCCTATTCGCCATGAAACATTGGTCACGACTCTTTGTTAGCCAGCCTAAAACAGTTAACTGTGTCATTTTCATTCATTCTTTTGCTGTTGCACTTGTGTGTTACTGTTGTCCTGTTAAAAGACCCGGGACCATGTCTTTGGAGGATTTATATAAGTATATTTATAAGTATATATATATATATATTTATATATGTATATATATATATATATATATATATATAGAGAGAGAGAGAGAGAGAGAGAGAGAGAGAGATAGACACACATATATATATATATATAAAGATAGATAGATAGATAGATAGATAGATAGATAGATAGATAGATAGATAGATAGATAGATAGATAGATAGATAGATATAAAATGATAACCATGTTTTGCCTATTGTCAAAAGAAGGAAAAAAAGTTTCTTTATTTCTCATGACATTTCAAATTATCCTCTTAAAATGAATTATTATCAATATCCTGACCATCACTGTTTGTGTGACTTTATTACCTTTAAGTCCAGGTGCAGGATGGACATTTTGTGCATGTGCTGCACACCATCACAGATCTGCCTGATAAAAACCACAGCGTCCAGCTCCATTAAGGTGTAGTTTTCATCAATAATCCTGTCAAACAGCTCCCCTCCACCAACACTAACGATAAAGACAAATGTGAAAAATACATTACACATAACCAATATCTGATTTGTATTAAAAACATTTTTTTAATAATTACTAACACTACGAAGGATACAATACTCTAATCATTACATTAACAATGGAAAAAATTAACACAAATTCAACTGATTGGTGTGGGTGTCATCCAACAAATTTAAGGACAATAACTCAACTATTTGTGATTTTGCTTTTCTTTTTTCTGTTTATTTCTAAAATAAACATGTACTGAAAATATGAAAGGGTGATCATACTATTCAAGTACAAGGATGATGTCATTCCTTGACTCATAAGCTGCATAGAGCTGGATCAGGGTGGCATGGTCCAGATTATTCATGACCTGGATCTCATTCTTCACCGCCTCCTACCAAAAACACAGGTGCAGATAGATGCAGAGACAGACAGAAAAGCACACAGATGCAGAACACAAAAAGACAGATACACAGACAGGCGAGCTCACACACGGTCACCATGAGAGGTGTCAGCTGTTCTCTGATATCAGCGGCTATGTATCTTCTCTTCTAGGTCAAATATTTCTCACCTTGTTGAGAAGTATTCATTGCCTCTGTTCCAAGAGAAGCCTTGTGGCGTTCTAGTAAGTACTAAAAACTGTAACTGGGCCCCTGCTTTTTATATCATATGTGTCTTAGTTCTCTTGCTAGTTATAGAATAATTCATTGTCGTGACCGCGCAGTGACAGTTGTACCTTTTCCTTCTGACTCCTGGCTTTGATGACCTTTGCTGCCAAAGTGAGACCAGAGGAATTCTCAACACATTTGTGCACCTGGCCAAACCGACCCCTAAAACAGAGAGATGGATAAGAATCCATTTTCTGCAAAGTGACAGTCACCAAATTTATCAGCTCCAATCACATTTAGTATGGAAACACTTCCGAAGTAAGACAGAGACCGTGCGGTATCCTGACAAGTGAAATGTGGGTTTTCTTTCAAACAGGGATGTTTCTGCAGACTGTTCATCTTAATCTGTTATTTCATTAAATCTGAGCTGGTCTGCATCTCATCTTTGAAGCCCTGGATTAACACTTAGTGATTAGCTACCAGCTGGCACTGCGGGTACAGTTTCACATACCAGTCAGTTCGAAAGTAAAAATAACTGTCATGACTCTGGAGTTACGAACCATCGAGGAGGGGAAAAGAAACATGTTGTGGGAGGAGGGGAGTTTACCCAATTAAGCTTTAATGGGAAACTGAGAAACTCTTTCTTCATGTCTCTGATGTGCTTTTATGATCTGGTATTGACCAGCTTGACATCAATAGCTTTCATTTCTTCATGTCATGGAAATTTGTGGTGAAATGGACACCCACCCGCCCAGAATCTCCTGCCAGTTGATGGTGTAGAAGTTCCTGATCTGGTTGGGCTTTGCTGACACAATGCGGTGATTAAAAGGAGCTGTCGGAGGAGGAGTGGTGTCTACAATAAAAGAGAAGATTAAATGTGTTTTGATAAGTTAGGAAGCATTTGAGAACATACAAGCTGATGTGAGGCTTCCAGAAAGGATACAAGAATTTCACAATCAAATTAGTACATTATGTGATAATATGCTGTAGTGTCTAGTTATAACAGGAAAGCTGGGCTTTAGTGTGTATTTTTAAAATTCACAACTCGATAATATGTGATTCATAATGAAGATACGTTTCCACCTGAACAGACTTATCAAAGCAGCAGAGAAAAACTTTTGCAAACTTTTAACTTAGTGAGTTAAATAATTAAAATGCTCAAAAGATTTACTCTTGTTTGGTCTCTTGCTCAGTGACTCTTGTCTTCGATTCCCTCATTAATTCTGGAGACTGTGAGAGCTAAATGACAGTTCCTAAACGCAATCAAATATTCCATCCAATGAAATTGAAATGAATATTTTAACATGAAAAAACTACTACTATTACTATTTTAAATTGCTGAATTGAGAACATCTTCAGAGGTAAATACAAATGACTCAGTTTCGAATTTGCTGAATGTTTGTTTCATTAAATTACTTAGTTTACGAAATACTAGAAAAATATAAGTAATTTAGGTACTTATTATGGAAAATGGCTATTTTTAATGTTTGTAGAAACAGCTTGCTGTTGTCTTTTAGGACAGTTACAACTATTTCTCTGTTGTGTGCTAAAACTCATATAAAATTGCAGGAGTCCATTCTAAAACAGCAGATGCACCTTTTTCCAGATATTTCCAGCTTGCAGCCAACTAAAATAGCTGTTTTGTTGTTGTTGTTGTTGTTTTGATTCTTTTCTTCCTTTTCAATCATTATTTTGTGCCGTTGCTTCCTTCAGGTCTTTGTCTTCCTGAGGCACCCCGTTATTCCCAGCTCAGATCTCGCTCTCTCAAACTGGATAACACATTCTGCTCCAAAATCTCTGGTTATCTTTCGATTTCATCATCTATTTTTGTAAAGTAAGTGCCTCCAATACCAGAGGCAGCAAAGCAGCTTCACAGTGTCATGAAACTTTCATTGTCTTCTTTGTTTTTCATGCTATATCTTGGATGCAGTTAGCAATTTTATGGATGGCATTTTCCAATAGCACAGAACTGTTGAAAGAGGAATTTCAGGGATACAAAAATAAACTCTTCATTAAACAGTGAAACCACCATTCATTCATTAATTCAAGTCATGTGGAGACTGAAGACGCTGCTGTGCTGAAGTGTGCTAACAAAGCTTTTTGATGCAAACACAGATGCAAAACAACTCATTCAGTTTTTTTTAGATTACCCAATATTCAATAACACTAAGTGAATATAGAAGATAAGACCACATCAATATGATACACTTTTGCCTTTCACTGACAACCCCTTACTACCCCCTACTAACACACATTTAAAAGAAGAGATGTTATGACTCACCTATAAGAAACCGTTCTGCATCTTCATCATCGTCATCCTCCCTTTTTTCATCGTCATTTTCTGCATCTTTCTCCTTTCTCTCCCTCTCCACCCTTTGCTGAAGGTCCAGCTGGAATTCAATCCCATCTGCCTTGAAGATGGCCCAGCGTTCAGACTCAAGATTCTGCTCACCCTCCTTGTTGTTGTCTTGCTTCTGCTCTTCTTGTTCCTCCTCCTCCACAGCCTGGCTCTTTGTGTGTTCTTCCTCTACAGGGTGCTCTTGAGTCACAAGAATATGATCCTGATCCGTCTTTAAGCATGGTGTGGCACCTTTGTGGTCATCACTGTGGGTCAAAAGTCAATTATATGTGTTTAAAATTGTTTCCAGAGTGGATGGCGGGAAAAAAGATAGAAAAAAATGTGATTTACTTAAATCGAGATATTAGAGAATGAGTGTAATATTCCATTGATCTGATGTGTTGTGTCAGTTCTGTTCATGTTAGCTGATAAAGCATTAAAAACAAAGGGAAATACTCATTAAAATGTCTTACTGAGTAGTTAGAACCACCAATGCTTAATTATCATCTATAGAAACATGAAACCACCTAATCTTTGGCATTTTTACATTTAAAATAACTTCAGACCAAGGTTTGAGTGAAGGACTGATCATTGCAACCCTAATAAAATTTAAACATAATGATACCTGGTAACGTTTCTTTCTTCTTCATCTTCACGGGGAGCAGGGATCTCTGGGACTTCAGGAACTTCTTCAGCAGCAGAATCATTGGCTTTCTGGATTTCTTCTGGGACTTCCGGCATTTTTTCTTCTTTATTTTGTTCTGCATCCTCCACATCGGGTTTGGTTTCCTTCTCTGTTATTACTGCCTTTTCCTCAGGCTCCTGTTCCCTGACTTCTTCTTGACTTACTACTTCTAAAACCATGTCTTTCTCTTGAGAGAAAGTCACTTGGGAGTCTTCACGCAGGTAGTCGACCAGGTTGGAAGCAGGAGCAGCAGGTTGCTGATCTGTGGAGGACACTCCAGCCAGGTGGCCAGACTTATCAGCATTCTCTCTGTTGAGTTTCTGCACCTCTTCCAGAAGCAAACTCTGCTTCTTCAGGGAGATGTTACCTACAGGAGGTCCGCAGAACATTTGGATTTAGTCTTTCAAAGCCTGTTAAATATTCAAATATTCCCCTATATTTTAAAAAGTCCATAAACGTATATCTATTTCTTTTGTGAAAAATGTGTTTCACATTTTCAACTTGGTTTCTGTGAGAGCTAGAATACTACAGCTATATCTAAAACAATATAATTCTTGCTCAGTAAAGCATTAAAGGTGGACAAATTAGTATATTTGCATACATTTTGCTGCTAAAATGTTTGGGATTAATTTAACTAGAAAAGAGACATCTAAGTTTGAAGAAAAACTGATTTGTTGATATCAGTACCTGCTTCATCTGGAGGCTTCATCTTCTTTTGAGCTTTCAGATCTTTCTGGCTCACAGAGGACTTATCTATCCCATCTTTACCTTTGTGGTCTTTAAACTGTGAAATAAAAATAAATAAAATGAAATCTGTGAAGTCAATAGGCTCTTTTCCTTTTTCAGTGATGCAAAAATTCCAAAATTGTTGTATATTTTGGTGAGTAAAATGTAGACAAGTGAAGTTCACGATATAAAAGCAGCATTTAAATTAGCCTGCATGAAGCCGGAAGTGAACACAGCACACACAGGGTATCGATTAAAAGACAAGTTCTTAAATGCTTGAGGTGTACAGGTGAAATAAACCTACAAAGTTTCCACATTTACGTGAGGTGAGGAAATGTTTTGGTCCATGGAGCTTTATCTTGTGAGAAGGCAGCAGATAACTGGGCTCACATGCAGGAGTTATTTCTTCTTTCCCTTTACTGGCTTTATTAGAAGCCCTTTTCTAGCAAAAAGACAAGATGTGAATGCTTAGTGGTGTTAAATTAATGCACATAAAAATGGAGAGCATGTATTTTATATAAGACAAAAGAGACATTGAAAGCATGATGTTAGAGTCACATGAAATACAGTCAACGTGATGAAGAAAAGGATTAATGATGCAAAGAAATTATGAAGTTAGGTTGTTCTCTCCATTTAGTAAATGAACACAACATATTTAAATGAAATTTTGAACTACACTTTCAATAAATGACAGATAAACCAACTGAAAAAAACAAACTGAAAACCAAGCACCCCACCCCCCCCATCCCCACAAGTCAGCTTACAGTCATTGCATATCACCATGCACAGACTGGCTTATATAATGGCGTGCCTCTGCTTATTCACAGCTGATGAATAGACGGCAGCAGGACAGTGAATTTATAGCTTATCACTTGTCACACTCAGAAAAGGAATGCAATCCTGACCCTTAGTGGAAAATATTACAAGTGACTAATGATTGTTCTTCAATTTCTCCGCTGAGGTCGAGGATACTCACTAAACGCTGTCTAATCAGGTTAGCATGGAAAAACCCATCTCGAACTTGTTGCATACTTGTTTCTGAATGCTGCTGTGACGTAAACAGCAGAGAGGATATTTCGAGCTTCCCCGGAGATAGCAGTGTGGTTAGGAGACTGGGGAGAGTGTGTAGAGACCACCAGTAACAAGAATTACATGTTAAGTATTTCACACCTCTGGAGGTGGAATAAGATGAAACAACCACCTGACAAACACTATGGCGACAACAGAATGAAACATGAGCCATGTTTCAGATGGATGCATGGACGTAAATAATCAGGAGGTGATATAAATATAAAATTCTTATCAGAACATTTATTAGAGTTCAATCATGCAATCTCATTTGAATCAATTATGGGTGGGACCGTGGTGGCTTTATGGTCCGGAGCAAGTATGAGGGTGAGGGGATGTTTGTCTCTATGTGGTCCTGTGATAGACTGGTGACCTGTCCAGGGTGTATCCCATCCTTTTGCCCAAGAGCAAACCACCCTGAATAGGAAGAGGTGGTCATCAATAATGGATATAAGGATATAAGGACACAAAAAGCCAAATGCACTGTGACAGCATATTTTCTGAGTACATTATAACATCGTCATATGACATCACAAAGACTCTGCTGAGTTTGTGCCTAAGTCTGACTGAAAAAAAGACACAATCCCTGGAATGCAACTGACAAGAGTGGGATGATGTCTAAGTGCAAGCTCTGTCTGTGAGCCAAGGAGCACTTGGAATTTTTTTTATTAACATAATCATCGGTCTTACTAATAATTTGATAATAAGGAACGTCAACTGGTTAGATTTGGAGGTCTCTGTCACTGGAAGAGCTTCTTGTTGTTAAAGGCATAATAAACGGACTATTTTATTAATTCTGGGCTATCCAGATGAGGCACACTTCCAACCCGAGGTATTCCATTAAAAATGTAAATGTTCCTGTGTGATATGCTTGTGTGCAGTATTGTAGGAGCGATGATAAGCTCAGTGAAAATGAATAGCCAATTTTTTTTTTTGTTTTTTTACTTTTTTGAACATGAAGTACAGTTCATGTTGTCCTATATGCAATTACTGCAAGTCTTTACTCCTCTTAAAGTTTTATGAAGAGTTGTTTTGCACTGTAAGAAACACACATGATCTGTCAGCACAGGCTTTAGACAATGCCCACTTTACCATCTAGGGATGACTACTTGAATCTAGGCGTGTAAAACACTTTCCCCCAACTGGCAGAGACTTCACTAGGACACTGGGGCAAGTAAGACTAGTAGTGCTAGTACATGTGAGTGAGTGATACAGAGACCAAAAAACAGACGGATGGAAATTTGACTCATCATAAATTGCTGGCATGGTAAGCTGGGAGGGAGGGGTCTCACAGACACTGCAACACCAATGAAAAAAACAGTAAACCAGCCACTCGTGTTTCATCCCCTGGCTGAACGTGGTCCTCTCGTGTGCTGCCAGGGTTGCAACAGTAAGCCTCAATGCCAAGGAGGCCACTCTGCGCCCGGTATGAGGACTGGGTCAAACTGTGTACTGTGCTGTAAGTGTCATATTTATTTTGCAGTAGCTATTAATAATGTCCCTAATTACTTTACCATCAATAAGCAGTTGGCAAGTTTGCACGTGTCAGATCCCAGAAAAATACTGATCACCCCACCTCATTATATGGAAAACAAGCTCACAAGCCAAGTTGCATTTATGAGCAAAAGAACTGTGGGTCAGCTTTGATGCTGTGATCATTTTCACATGTTCTGCCAAGAGAAACAGGATCCTACTAAGACCTAAAAAGTCAAAATTAGCAGGGAAAAGATACTGCACATGCAATAATAACAAAAATATGACACAATGTTCATAACAATGCATGAGCTGTGACAACAGACAAGATTTTCAGATGTATAGAAATGATATCCACAGTATTTACCAATACTCCATATTGGTTAGAATAGCAGTAAGGCCATAATAGCAGCAGATATTTTGAGTATTTGTTTGAGCTTGTCTCACCTTGTCAGTCTTCTTAGCTATTGTATCTGCGGACGATTTCCTCTTGATCGCTTGCTTCCCTTTACTGTCTTTAAGTTTGGAGCCCTTGCGAGCTCCTGGACCTTTGAACATCATCTCAATAAGCTTTGAACTCTTCACCATCTCCCCAACAAAACCGATCACCTGCTGCATGCTGAGGACCAGCTTTTCCATCCCCTCCAGTTTCTGAGCCTGCTGCTCGGACCGCTGGTTCACCACAGACATAATGGTGCTCATCTCCTGGCAGATATCCCTCACTTCTCGCCCCACTATCTGGGTCTGGTTCATTACTTTGGGTGAGATGTGGATCTCTTCCTTGTCAATTTTCAAAGTCTCCATATCCTGTTCAATATCATCAATCTCATGAGACATCCCATCTAGTCGGATGAGGACCTTTTCTTGAATGTTGATGAGCGTGTCCATCTTGCTGCTCAGCGATTCAATGCGGTTTTGGATGAGGTCAAAGCCTGCACCGTTCCCATCTTTCACAGCATTCATAACTAAGGAAGTCATGGCTTCCAGTTATGAAAAAATCACATAAAAAACCCTTGGGACGGAAGTACCAATAATGGTGAAGAAAATGGAACAAAATATTTTCTCAAAAGTTGTTGCCCGTTCAATCAAAAGGAAAGGAAAAACAAAAGAAAGGAAATTCAGAGCATTCTAGGTCAACTGACACCAATTAGCAGATGAGCAATCCCACGAATGGAGATTCTGAATCTGTAAAACTGTAAAGCTTAAAACACTGAGCTCTAATTGTTCTGAAGTTAAGCCTCAGCTCCTCTCCTCTAGATATGGTATCATGCAAAGAGTGAGTCGGTCTGCCTAAATGTAAATGGTCAGCCTACGTCAGCAGGGTTCAAGCATTTGGGGTGGGGGCTTGGCAGTGCTTGGGCTATGGACATTTGAGAGCCTTTAAGTGCAAAACGCACCTCTGCGATTTGCTCACTAGGTGTCAAAATGATCACTGTGCACAGTTCTTCTGTCTGTAAGACAAGTCGTGCAAGTGATTTATACCACTTCTCTTATGCAACTAAAAGTAGAATTAACCTGAAGCTGACACTTACAATTTTAACTGAAATAGTAGAGGTACCCAAAAAGAAAGAATTCCCAACAAAGGAAATCTTCTTTAAACTGAGTTAGAATAAAAACTTTACTTTTTTTTTTTTGCAATAAAATTGTCATGGCATTAACGAGTTTGAAAGGTGATTATCCAGATCCGTATGTGGTTTTGGGTTCTGTTCAGCTGTGAATGAGAGCCATGCGAACTCCCTCCATATCTCTTGGATGCCTGTTACAACCAGCCAGCGTCATGGTAAATAAGAAGAAGCATGCAGTTCCTGGCTGAGAGGACCTTCAGCAAGAATAGCTGAGTAACACAGATGATTTATTGGATGCTTTCTCACCGACAAAAACATGCACCACAACCTCCCGTGAGAGAGTGACGGATCAGTTTTGACTGAGTTTGTGTAATATGACTGCAGTCCACATTCCCTATAAATTTAAAATACATCATGTATGATTTATTCAAACAACAGCCCTGGGTGTCAGGTCACATGTCATAAACAGAAATCAAGCCCTTTCTTGTCCGCTTTGCCTCTGCAACCTTCCAAAACCCATTTTGTCCTCATAATTTCAACTGAGAATGGAATTGAGGAAGAATCCAGCTCTGCTCAAGCCACCATAAAATACTTTTGACAACAGCAGAACAAAGTGTAAATTGGGCCACAGTGACCCTGGCCAATCTCGCAACGCTCCGGCGACTCAAGCCAAAGTCTGTGCAACGGCCAAAGAAGTGGGGTAAGTGAATGGGAGGAGAAGGACTTTTCTCTGTCAGCTCAGATTTAATGACAAGGCACCACACCAGGATGCACATTAATGTCTTCCCTGTGTGGACAAGAACCAACCTGGGTTGTTCAAAGCCAATTCTCAAACACCACTGAGTATTTTTTTTTTTTATTTTACTCTATGCTGGGCTTACACCAGCAAAACAGAGAAGAGCCCTGTAATGGGTCAGAAACAGATGGGAGTGAACCAGGCCAGCCATCAATAACTCATGCTCACACCTGTGTTTGGATGCCAGTAAATGACACACCGCATAGGTCATTTGCAGCCTGTTTTGGCAAATTGCTGGGGATTCACAGCTAATTTTATGATGTACTGACGTGCATGGAACAGACAGGATTTTTCCACAACAACAGCAAGACGATTTTGAAGCATTTAAGATGACGAAAAGACATGGGTTATGCACCACTGAACTGTTAAATTCAACCTCCCAAGGCTTTGGCAACACTATTGCAGCACATCTTTGTTTGCCTCAAAGCAGGAGATACATTGAAATTGTCAAACCCTGCAGGGTATATGAACAGAGCCTGAAGTCTCTGAGGCTGATGACATACAGCAAATATCAAGTTTATAACACTTAGTGAAACTGAAGCCAAAAAAAGTAACTGGATCATGACCACTGCTCAAAATCCTGTCTCACCTTTGCTGCCAAGAGCGAGCATGTGTACACACAAGGTGGAAGCTGAGAAATTTCTCCCCAGTCTGCTGGTGTATGTTATAATGCTATTTAGTTAATGTGACAGCAAATTTATCAGGATGTTTGGAAATATTGTGAGCTGCATTAAATGCTCAGAAAGACTGTAAACACAGAAAATAATTTTCTGTTGTCTTGCATGTGTGTCTTTGCTGTCATTAGAGCTTCAACCTGAGGACTCCAAGAGTGGAAAAAAAAAATAAAACGCAAAGGTAAATTGATATACAGCACAGGGGTTAGCTCCTTCCAATAGTAAAACTGTCATCTTCGGTCACTGTGTTTACTTTGTGGTCCTAATGACAAAAAATAAATGAATACATATTTTGGTTTGAGATTATTTAACCTTCATTGAATCTGGAAAAAAAGAAGAAAGGAAAAGAAAAGAAAAAAACTTTCCCTCAAAAATACTTGAATCGAGTCAGTGATTATCAAAACAACTGGGGGACTTTTCTGTCTCTCCTGATTTATGTATTGCTAGTGCTTAAATAGATGAATGAAATTAAAAATCATGAATAAACTGCTGATAAAGAGAAAATTTTTTGGCTACTCTAGAAGCCTTAATCAAGATCGACTTGAATATATTAAGTCTTCATCAAAACATATTCAGTACAGCAAATAAACTAAAAGAACATATGCTGCTAATTGAAATCCTGAAAACACAAGAAAAGACAGAAGACTAAATATAGAAAAAAAACGTCCCTTAAATGCAATAATGTGTCATTCATCAAACAGCATCCTCTTTTTCTCAAAAGCCAACGCAGGAGTAAATCTAAATGAGGGAATGTTGTGACCTGCATGACCTGCATTGGGCCATTTGTCTGGCAGTGAGACAAGGCCAGCTGTTAAAAATGGAGACAGAGAACACAATGTCCCGGGGAGCACGGGGGTACATGTGCTGCGTGGCTACTGTCCAGTCACCTCTGCCGTCTCCACTCACATATCGCCCTGCCTGCCAGCTCTGGCTATACTTTCACTTGGAAACTTCTAGGCTTAAGTGTGTGTGGCAGCCGTGAAACTTAACTCCTCGTGCTAATGTCTAAGAAGCCTCCTCTGTTCTTTTGCTGTCATCTCAAGTTTTCTCTTGGCATCTGAGCACAGCTTGTGGCTACACTTTGACAGACTTCTTGGTTTTGTTTATGTAATGTAATGAAGCTATATTGCATGATTTTTTTTTTCCACCAACACATGCTCAGTGTTTTAGGTGTATAATTTATGCAGGCACGCTAAAGTGTCAAAATGTTGTGAGATTTCACAGTGTATGCACTGAAATGAAATTAATTAAACGTCCATTTGCCTGGACCATTAAAAATGAATGAAATTAAACATAAATATGAAAAAAAAAGATCAAATAAACCTGTGGCATACTTGTATTTTGTGGTGGCTAAGTATGTCTATATAGACATCTCAAATGAGCTGAGGAACCACTTCTTCTCAATCACAGCAGTTGATTTAACCAAAGAAAGAGATTAACAGATGTAGAAATGTTCATAAATCAGTGATCAAGTCAGCTAACAAACAAGACTTAAGTCATATTTAGATTAAGACGTGTAGATTGGTGACTTTAATTTTGTTTGTGCATCAAAGATGCAACTACTGACTGGTCATTAGTGAGTGAGCTGCTCTGTTAAAAATAAAAATAAACAGAAAATGTCCAGAGCTTTTTTCACTAAGTCTAAGACGGCATGTTAAAAAAAATGCAATAATTTTACGATCAGAGGACTAAGAAAGCCAGGAAATATTCACTTTTAACAAGATGAAAGAATAAACGTCCACCTGTTGTAAATTCACCACTGTGGTGAAATGATCTGTTTTTTTCTTTTCTTTTCTCAATTTCCCCATTCACACAAAGATTCATACTTTTCTTATCCACTCCATATGGAAATGTCAGTGAGTGTGTTAGTGTGTGTGTTTACAATTGACAGACTTTTATTTCACAACTTTTGAAGAAACAATATGAAATAAAAACCATATGAGAAATTAAACCTCGCACCTTTCTTCTAAGTGAATGACTTAATATTCAAAATATTCATGGAAACAATGTTTGTGTGTCTTGAAAATATTCATTTTGCCACTTCCATGGCATCCAGCTTAACAGATAAAATAAAGCAAATTGATTCAGGTCTAAATCCAGTCTAAATGTTTTCGGCAAGTATGTACTCTTTTATAACGAATAAAAAGAGCAGTTTAAAAGAAAGATGCTACACTAGTTTTATTTCCACTTAGCTCATGTTACCTTATAGACATTGTATTTTGTGACTTAAGGTTCAACCACGGAGCTTGTGAGGAACATTTTCCCAGACACGCTATTATTACTAGTATGGAAATGTAAGAAGTGCATTACGTTGAAGGTGTCCTACAGGGCGTTAAGACAGTGACAGAATGCAAAGAAAGCTTAGTTACATACTTCCACAGTAAATGTCAGTGTGGATCTCCTAAATGCCAAGCGAGGAACTGAAACAAGAGAGGGTGAGAGAGCTTCAACTAGTCTCTGAGGTGTACTATCACCGCATTCAACGATAACTACACAGTGTGGATATTTATAACCAGTGCTGTATGCTCAGTAGAACATATATAGCCTATATTTACTCCCATGGAGACTTATCTTAAATTTATTAGCTTTCTGGGGTGGAGAAGGACACATCTAATAGATTTGATGGAACCAAACTGCTGCAGAAAATATCAAATCAGACAAATTGAAACAAACTGAACTGATATAAAGAACTGCAGATATTGAAATATCTCAACCTACTTGCATTTACCTTTAGGGACTAATAGAATCACTTCACAGGTAGCGCTGTCACAATATAGTATTCACACATAGTCACGTTACATCCATAGCCACTAGATGGCAGCAAAACAGACATTATTCAGGCACACTACACTGTGCCCTTAAAGATCCACCACTAGAGTTCACTCTGCCTTTGTTGCAGATTCTCTGAACCCTGCTTTCATTAACACCCTCATCTCTTATCTAATGCTTAATCCTTCCTGCTCCTATCCTGTAACACACCAGCATCACAACTACCAAGCTCATATTTCAAAAAGAATCACATTACAGCTAAGAGGATAAAGCATCCTCAGCTATATTAAGTCATGTATTTAAACGAAACATTTAAATGGATAAAATAAGAGGATTGAATGCACAGAATCTGCACAGAACACTGATTCATATTTAGCCTATGGAAGCAAAATTCTTCATGCATTTGTAGCCAAAGCAACCATCCACTTGTTAGCAATTTTTCAGAATAATAGGTAATTTACGAATTCTATGCAAACTGTTTAAAGATACCGTTAGAAGGGTATAAAGTGTACCCTTATTGCTCATCCTAATAAAGTACTGATGATTTGATTAATAAACAACAACTATCAAAAAAGCACTTTTGTTGTTCATAGAAAAAAAAATTCATGGCACAATGGTTAAGAAGAGACCAGTTTCCAATAAGCTGCGACATTTGTTTCTGTGGTATTTAGTGCTCTTCAAGATGCTGCGCTACAACACGACCCCATTGTGCTGCTGCTCCTCTTGACAATTCATGATGTGATGTAATTCAAGTATTTTGATGCCCCATGGCTTCCTCCAAGATGCTTCACTGTCATTAGGAGATAAAACAAAGCTCTAAAAGTCAGAAATGAAACAAAATGAAAACTGGGCTGATTGTAAGTACACAGAATAATCGGCCACAAATATGATGACATAAGTGTGTATTATGGCACATAGATGTAGTCTGTTTTTCAGATTTTGTTTTTGTTCTTCTTTTCCTTCTCTTGTGACTCCCACGTCTGTTCTTTGTTGTCCTCCCCTAATCAATCACATCTGCATCCAGTTGGCTGCGTGTAACGCCTTTGTGCTCCCTTCCCTCTGCAACAGTGCATTTTTGTTCCTCACAAAAGTTCCAGTCTTCTCCTGCTTAACCTTCTTGTGTTTCGATTCCACTCATGCTTTTTGACCACGCCTTTTCCTCTGCAGTTTCCCTGCATCTGCCAGTCTGATGAATCTCCTGTGTACTGACCAGGAACTGAATAAATCATTGCTGTCTGTTTAGATTTGTGACTGCCAGGTTCCTTGGTACAACAGAGTATACCTTTATATATAAAAGCCAGATATTTGAAAACCAAAGTTGTCATTGCTTTAACTGAATGGTGAGAGGAAGTTATTAAAATTATGAGCAATTAATCTTGAAACTGTGCAAGAGAAAGAAGCTATTTTGGAAAAGATAGGGCCCCTGCATGTTAGCTGAACACATAAGTGTTGATCTACAACAGAGATGGCAATGAGGGGTAATAACCGCTATGACACAGTTTCTTATACAATGAGATCTTGACAGTAAATGTAAGGCAAGGTAAATGTAATACTCAAAGCATGGGCTTTGAGGGTTACAAAGTAGTATTATTGACAGCAATAATGTACATTACATCAGTTCAGTTCAAACCAGATAAACCTATTGTGGCTCATTTTACAAATACATAAGCAAACACTCGAAATGACATTATGAGATGCTCAAAAGAAAAGAACAATCGGGCCCCGAGGTGTCAGTAAGCACTTAATGATGATATGCTTTCTCTCTCTCTTTGGGGGATTCCTCTTAAAACAAAGAGATTGTCAGGTGGTTGTTAAAGGTTATTGCTGTAATAAAATGTTGATACCCAAATGGCTGCTGCCAAGTTTTTGGAGAAATTGTGGTATTAGTTTGGCATTGTGTTTAAAGCAAGAAGCAATAACACAACTAATGCTTCAACAGGGGGGGGGGAAAGAAAGAATTCACAATGAAATAATATTTCGATAGTGCAGTTTGTGTGGAGCAGAACAATAGAAAGTATGTGATATTCAGACTACATAAAGCCATTATATACTACTACTACGTAGACCATGGTGAGCCAGAAATGTTTTCATCTCATCAGCTTTTACAGCAGCATAGCTTCAGCATCACCTTACATCCTGAAGGTCTCTTGTGCAGGTCTTTCCAGATAAAGAGTTGTGCTGAGACAACTAGGCTCTTGTTCTGTGTGTTTTCTTATTAGTACTTGAAACTAAAGCATTTTAAAAGATGATAAGACAAAGTTGTTGTTTCCAAATATGGAACATTATCTTTTGCCCATCTTACAGTTAACAGAATTGGTCTATCTACAATCTACAATAAGAATTGCAATTGTTGCTCCCATTGTTAGTTGGTTCATATTCTAGCTATATATATACTTTTTTTTTTTTTTTTTGAGTATTGGTCAACAGTCAATCAGCTTTGAGAATACCTGGATGGCAGATGTTCTATGCCTCCTCCTGTAGTTGAGTAAATCACACAGCCTCCGCCAGAGGTAGGAAACAACCAGACACATGCTGTTGACTATCCCGAGGTCCCCCACTGTGACAAAATTCTCCATGGCTTTCATTTTACTCCTCATCCTTCATATACAGCCTTGCCTTGACCTATGTTTAACTACAAAAGTCCTTTGGAGCTTAAGAAGAAGTGTCTCAAGTTCAGCAGACAACAGTAGCCCCTCAGGGCAAGGGACCGCCCAAACATTAATACTAAATATCCTCCACAGCCTCTGTTAATTCTGTCGACCTCCCACATTCCAATCGAACACTTTGCAGCCGAAGGACGGGCAGTGTGTCCTCATGACAAAAGAGTGACAGGTGCCAACAAAGAGGCAGGCTCTCATTCATTCAGCCAAGCCACTTCTTCATTAGAAACCTTTAATTTCCATGTACTTTGTGTTCCATTTCCTGCTTTCAGAAACTATGTGGACAAAAGTTCAAAAACATCTGCAACAATCTGCAACTCAACACTGACAGAGAAAAGTGAGAGAATTGCAACAGGGGGTCTCGTCTCCCTGTCAACACACTTTGAAATGGAGTAAATAAATAGCCTGCGCTATTGGATTACTGCCTCAAATGTCACGCCGAAAATCCCATGAGGGGTTCCACTCTTCAACAGAATCAAATTTTATTAACTTTTATTCTTTGCACACATTACACTATCCAGTGGAAACAGTCATTCGCGTAAAGCCTCGTAATGAAATGCCAATCAAAATGTGAAATAGGGGATAGAAAATAATTCTCTGAGGTCTTCTAGAGATCAACAACCTAATCATTACAAAGACTTGGGTGTGAAATATATACAATATGATGCCAAGATTGCCTCATGTGGTCCGTGATGGCCAATCACAGCTATGTGCAGCATGTGTGGAAAATCTCCTGTGACTTCACCATCAGCTTTGCCAAAAACAATAATGAACTCGCTTTTGGAAGAGAGTGTGCTCTCGCTGCTCAGATGAATCTATTTGCTGTCATGAAGAGGGAGAAAATGGTTTCAGTTTGCTTTGTAGTAGACTATTCATAGTATGTTTAAACAGCAGCATAAAACTGCATTGCGATTAACTTAATCCCAAAGTACTTGTTTTATAGTACTCTTGGAACTGCTTAGCAGTTGTTAAAAACTTACATGATCAAGTCGGTCAGTGGCTCTTGGGTTTTGGAATTTTGCTGTGTGCAGAGCAGGCGATACTCATGGAGTCATATTCATCTTGATACTTTAGCAATCATTGCAGTTTCTTTAACACTTTGTGTGTACAATTCAAATGCAGTTTATGTGATGTATTTTTCATATAGAGACAGTTTGACCTGTGACCCTGCGTAGGATTAAGCGGGCATAGATAATGGATGGATGGATGGATGGATGGATGGATGGACAGTTTGAAGCATGACCCAAAATATTGCTGAAACATAAAGGTTTAATATTTGAATTTTAGATTTTCATCTGGACAATGCAGTTTGTCTTTGTGATGGACTGGCAAGCTGTCTGGTGTGGACCCGGCCTCTCCCATGACAGCTGGGAAAGGTTCCAGCAGACCCCTGTGACCTTTAATAGGTTGAAGCAAATACATTTATTAAGATATAGATATTTCCATAACTAAATGATTTCTCTCAAAGATTCACTAGAATGCAAAGAAACCCAGAGAACAGTATTTTGCAATATGCAACTGAAACCCAAATTGCAGCATCACAATAAAAAAAAGAACATAACAGATTTCCATGACAGGACTGGCACAGTGTCACAAGCACAGTGATATAAAGTAAAAAGTATATCTATTAACTTAAAAGTATTACTTTTAGCTCTATTGCTGGAGCCAGCACATGTTGAAAAAGCTTCTTTAAAAATACAACACATCCATACTCTTTGACATGGCTTACTGTACATTTAAATAAAATTAACAAAGTACCTTGATACCTCCTTTTTAAAGTCATGGTTTATATGTTCGCTAAGATAGTTAATCCAAGTTTATAACACTAAGTCAGAGTCCAAACAGCACTAATAAAAATACACTGCTTTGAATCACTCGCTGCATTCTAATATTGTATTATTCTATCAAAAAACTCCCAGAACAAAAGAAAATTCCCTTGAAACCAATGCAACAGTTTTTTCTGTATCTTTCTGACAGAAAAAAATAAACTGTACACTATTCATTCAGTTCCAATATTCACTCGTCAGTAAGTTGCAGAAGGCATAATAAACATTTATTTTATAGATTTAGTTTGATGTATCCATCATTTTATTGTAGTAGTGAGTTATTTCTTTCGTAATTAGAGATGTTGTGATGTTAAAATCATTTTTAATCCTATGTATAAAACAAGGATCCCTGCGTTTCCATGAAACAGATGAGGGTTTAAAAAAAAAGCTGTGATGACGGACCGTCTCATCAGCACGTAAACGCACACATACAGGAAATAAAACCAACGACGTTTACTCAGACTTTCAAATGACAACCTAATATTTTTTTTTATTCGTACCTGCTTGTTTTTGAAAATGAAAATTTGCAATCTAGGCACAATATTTTAGAAGAAAAAAAAAACTTTTCAAAAGTTTATAAGGAACCGTGTTTGGTCACGTGATTTAAGTCGTCAACCCGACGCGGGAACAAACATGGCGTTCGAGATGTCATCTCCTGCGCAGGACTTGGTACAGTGTCCTGTTTGTTGCAAAGACTTCACACCTGTAGCAATTAACGGACATCTTGACGCGTGTCTGCTGAAAAGTGTCACTGACAGCAGTCCGTCCACAGTTGCTGAAAACGGACCTCCTGACAAGAAGTGTCGCGTCAGTCTGGAACCTGTCAACACATCGGTGTCCAGCTCCTCCTCCTCTTCCACGAATGGGCCTCAGTCCGCAGCTGTGTTTTCTCTGTTTCAGACCAACAAGGGGAAACTGTCTGTGCAAAGTGAACCAAGCGGTATTTTCTCCAAAAGAAGGAAGTCCTGTCGCTGCTCCCGGTAAGGGAGTGAAACGTGGATTAGTAGAGGCAGCAGCCATGGAAACTCTGCAGAGCCACGAGCCTGCCTCTCTGCCTCACAGACAGACCACAAATAAATTACCAGTACGGACAACGTTTACATTCGATAAGCCGCTGGCTGAGACTTCTGAGACCAAACACACTGGAAGATTACTTCGGTCAAAGTAAAGTTGTGGGCCAGCAAACACTCATCCGGTCTCTTCTGGACTCCCAGGAGATCCCGTCTTTAATCCTCTGGGGTCCACCTGGATGCGGAAAGGTGTGCAAATGGCAACAAAAATTATGCAGATTTGTCTTTTCTTGCTCATATGCGGTGTCAAATAACGCCAGTCATTATTACTACGGTATAAATCAGATATATAGATGATCTTGGTTTTTGTTAGGGTATTTTGAAAGCTGCCTGATGTACCACAGCCACCAGGTATTGCATATTTTATTACATTTTCTTATACTTTTTTTCTTTTTTTTTTTTTTTTGCTTAAAAATTAATATTTTGTTAAGTCAGTCATTTTTGTAGTCAAGTAAAAAGTTGTGATGAAAAAAATGCAGATTTTACATTTTAAGTAAATTGAAGGAATAAATGGTAGATTGATCAAATCTACTTAAGTTTTTTTTTTTTTTCTTTTCTTTTCTGACAAGAACATTTCACCCTGGTTTTGCTTGAAGTCAGTCAGGTCACCTATCACAGAAAAAAAATAAAAATATAGTATTTTATATTCCATTGACATTTAACCAATTGCAGAATTGTTGTCCAATTTCAGCAGTGATGCTAACTTTTATGTATATTAAAAACATTAATTTGCTCTTCAGCTTTAAACTGAAACACGGCTTGTCCTATTGATCTTGATATGCAGAGAGGTAAAAAAAAAATATAAAAACTTTTTTTCATCTGAAAAAAGCGGATCACATAATCTTTTTGCCATTTAGTTAGTTGTTGCTCATGAAAAGATTTATGGTGTATTGCTTTACATTATCTGCCTCTTCATCATCGCATATTTTTTTACTTTTTGTTTTGTTTGTTTGTTTGTTTTATATTTTAGACCACCTTTAGCCCACATAATTGCCAGCACCAGCAAAAAGAAGGGAACGGCTCGTTTTGTTCCCCTGTCTGCCACCAGTACATCCACCAATGAAGTCCGAGAAGTGATTAAGCAGGCACAGAACGAGCTCAGGCTCTGCAAGAGGAAAACCATCCTGTTCATTGATGAAATCCACCGCTTCAACAAATCCCAGCAGGTGGAGTATTGACCCAGAAAAAAATGTTATTCAGATCAAAGCTTGAAATGTTAACTTTAGAAAACAAGGAAATCAATAATTAATCAAAACTACTCAGGCTTTGATGACATAGTGTGAGTAACACGTCAAGCTCAAGTTCACATTCATCCATCTGTGATGTCTTGATTAATATAACAGTAAATCATTGTATTAGATAACAACCAACAGCTCAGATAACTGTTCGGTTATGTGATAGGGCTTGCAGATTCATAACAAAGTAACCAAGTGACTTTTTTGTCATGGTTGCATCTAAAAGAGTTCAACTTAGTTTTTTTTTGTTTGTTTTTTTGCCTCACTGTTTGCAGCTGTTCTGTTCTCATCTTTGTGCTTGTGCATCTGTAGGACACCTTCCTTCCCCATGTGGAATGTGGCACGATAACTCTGATCGGAGCAACCACTGAAAATCCATCCTTCCAGGTGAATGCAGCCCTTCTGAGCAGGTGCAGAGTGCTGGTTCTGGAGAAACTGTCTGTGGAAGCAATGGGCTCGATCTTGAACAGGGCCGTGGCTGCACTTGGCATCAGCATCCAGGGACAAAGTTCAGAAAATCCCAAAGATCAAGATGAGACTGACGGATCTGAGTAAGCATTGTCTTCACTCTCTGCTTGTGGTTTCATATGACTACAAAATGTTTTGGAGTCATGTGACACTAGGCTCTCTTCTGCTGTTTCTGGGTTTAGTGGATTCAGTTAGGCAATACGTGACAAGAGTAAGAGGGCAGTTGTTGGAGCTGCAGCAGTTTTGTGTGACACCTTGAAATAAAGATGTTGCCATATGACTAGTAGAAAGCTGTTACCTGCTGGTTGCATGTGAATTAAACCAATACTTTTACAGCTGTATTATTTAGAATACTAAAAAAAAAATCACTGCTTTAAGCATATATTGATGTAAATTATCTATCAAGGTAATTTGGGGCTTAAAACAGATTAAAATTGGCTCACTTTTATTCTGGGCACATCAGCGTGGTAAACTTCATGCAACAACTGAGGAGTATGTTAAGTTTTCAGGGTTGAACAGAAATATCCAGACAACTTAATTTCTCTTCTGACTAGCCGACTCTTTCAAATTATTAGTTTCATATCAGAAAATGGTGTAAAACCTCAATTACAACAAAAGTTGCGAATGCTGTGGAAAACTTAAATAAGAACAGCATGCATGATACGGCTTTAACTTGGATTTGTGGATTACAGGGCTGACTGTGACATGCAGTGATGTCCAGCAGGGAATTATGCTTGTTTTTAATGCAGGGCTGCCTGAGGGCCAGAAGATCACGCACATCCAGTTTTTACCTCCAGCCTTGTCCCTTGAGCACAGACACTCCCCTGATTCTCTGAATCTTTTGATATTATGTACTGTAGATAATTTGATCTTCAAAATCTATGCAATTTTACATTGAGGAAGATTTCTGAAACTGTTCCACAATTTTTAGACACAGTTTGGTCAGCATCTTCACATCCAAGAGGCTCTGCCTCTCTGAAATGCTCCTTTTATACCCAGTCATGTTAACGATCTCTTACTGACCTGTTGCCAATTAAGCTAATTAGTTTTTTGTTTTTGATTTGTGCCAATGACTTTTCCATCTTTTGTTGCCCCTGTTCCAATTTTTTTTGAGACGTGTTGCTGCCATCACAGTCAAAATAGGCAAATATTTTCCATGAAATGGTAAAATGTCTCAGTTTGAACATCTGATATGTTCTTTATGTTCTGTTTGACGAAAATATGGGTTTATAAGATTATGAGACTCCATTCATTCACACACTGCATTATTATCAGACTATTCACATATGAGTAAATGGCATTGTAACATTTATATTTGTAATGAAATGTACAATATCTATCTCTCGTTATTGCCTTTTAGGCCAAACATATTTATTGAACAAAAAGCCCTTGACACCGTAGCATACCTCTGCGATGGTGACGCGAGAACGGGACTCAACAGTCTCCAGCTGGCCGTACAGGCTCAGATAAATTCAGCACAATCAAACCTGTCAGCACAACACTGCTCTTCTCAAGAAATACTGGTGACAGAGGAGCACATCAAGGAGGGTCTCCAGAGGTCCCATATTCTCTATGATAAAGCTGGTAAGTTCATATTATATTTATCTTGTTGTGTTCGAAACTGGAAATATCTTGAGGATGCTGCGTAATATCCATCCCCCTCATATTGTCATAGCATACAACTCTGATCAAAGTTTGTAACTTTAAAGTTACATGTTCACCATTTTATTAGTGTCTCAGTGCATTTTACAAAATGAAAGGTACAACTATGACTCAGCTCACAACTGCTGTGATGTGTATTCACAAACATATTGAAAACAAAGTATTTTATTGGCTTCATCGCTGTGGCAGCAAATTGATGCAGATGCGGCATGTTTGCTTTGTTCTGAGAGTAACTTCTCTGACAGAGCTCGGACGAGCTGACACCATGTCAGCTTATTGTGGCTTTATTTTATGTTTTTTTTTTTTTCATTTAGGATTTCAGTTTCTAATATTGTGAGATAATATGCATAATCACCTCCCTTCCTACATGTGATAATGTGCCTGTGTCTCACTTGAAGGTGAAGAACATTACAACTGTATCTCAGCACTACATAAGTCTCTGAGAGGCTCCGATGAGAACGCCTCTCTCTACTGGCTGGGCCGCATGCTGGAGGGCGGCGAGGACCCGCTCTATGTGGCTCGCAGACTGGTCCGCTTTGCCAGTGAGGATGTGGGTATGTGCATTTACGCTTCTTGTTATCCCAGCTTTTCTTTTTATTATTTGTAATGATTTTAAACCATAATCATCCAATATAGTGCTGGCATCTCTCACTTCTGGCTGTAAGATCAGATTTCCGTGTTTTTTATTTGTAATCTCATGTAACTGTATCCATGGTTTCATTAATGGTGTCGTGGCTTCTTTTGAGCAATGAGGCAGGCTATGTGAATCTTTTAGTGAGTCTTAAAACATTCTTATACATGGCTCTTTTTGCCTTTTCCTGTCTATCAAACACAAAAAGTAAGTATATTTTCTTGAAAGCTTCAGACCACTCATTTTATTCAGTGAAGAAGCTGTTTTTTCAGTGTTTTTGACAGATGAGGTTAAAACTATTAAAGTGATGGTAGCTTGTTGCTTGTATTGTTTTGCGTAGTGCTTTTTCCATACTCGGAACAACACTGCATTGCTATTTAAAGTTGGCCAAAAGAACCACAGTATTTCTCATTTCACATTTATAACTGGCCGCTGCCTTGTTAAAATGGTCCGAGCCAATTAATGGGAACACTGCAGGGGAATATATAGAGTGAAATTCTAACGGGTTAGAAAATGCCCACAGGACTAATATGTACAGGGAGTGTGTAATGGAAAAAAGCAACTTCTGTTTTTAACAGTGTGATGTGATTGATATGTTGTGCATTTTGCCCCTCTCAGGTATGGCAGATCCCTCCGCCCTCCCTCAGGCTGTGTCTGCTTTCCAAGCCTGTCACTTCATCGGGATGCCTGAATGTGAGGTAGGCTCACCCAACCAGTGAGCGTTATATACATCTATAATTCTGAGTCATTTTGTTATAAAAGTAATTTTCCGTTATCTTTGTCAGGTGATCCTGGCTCAGTGTGTGATCTACCTGGCACGAGCCGCCAAGTCTGTTGGAGGTCTACAGGGCCTATGGCAATGTGAAGGCCTGTCTGAGAAACCACAAAGGCCCCCTGCCTCCCGTCCCCTTGCACCTCCGCAATGCCCCCACCAGGCTGATGAAACAGCTTGGCTATGCTAAGGGATATAAATACAACCCAGCATTCAGCAGGTCCTGTAGAACAGGAATACTTACCTGAGGAGCTGCGGGGGATCAACTTCTTCACTTGGACGCCTTCAGACCCATGAGTATTTACTTGTGCGGGCTCCGAAGTCTAAAAGCAAAGCTGCTGAAGAAAAACCGTCTTTTGTGATAGCTGAGCTCAACTGTAGCTGTTGATCTGAAGTCATCCTGCCAGTTTGGATTTAGGCATGTGTTCTCATATCCTGATGGTCTGCAAAGAATTATTTGGTCAGCAAAAAAATTAGCCTCAAGCTCAATTACAGTTTTCAGTTTGTTCTACATATATTTAGATGAAGTCTTAATCCCTTGTAAATACAGTAACAGTACTGTAACTGTTCAGACAATATGCCTTTGTCTTGTCCTTTGCGAAATGTTCCCACATTGTTAGAAATTAAAATGTTCCTTCCTATATTCAGATTATCACTATTCTCTTATGATCTGTATATATTTCAATGAAATACAAGTCAAATATTTTAAATGCAGTTATGCTTTATTGTTAATTCACTTCATCGCTTATGAAAGTTTCTTCAGTTTCTGGCCATCGTCTGCAAGGAAATATGACAGGTTAAAGCATGTGCACTTCAAAAAGAGCTCGCCGTGTGTCTGTATGTAAAATGTTTAGGGGCTACCCTTACCTCACTGATCCAGGGAATGAAAGAGGCCACACGGGTGAAAACCGAAGGCTTTTTAGGGGTGTTGCATCCACGTCCATCCACAAAACTAGTCACTTCCTTCCACGTACCATCTGCCGTCTCGGCCCTCACAGTTCAGGGGGCCTCCAGAGTCACCCTGAAAGTTTCAGGCAAAGGAACACTGGAACATTACACGACATGTTTGCTTTACAGAAATAATCGTATGTTGTTCTTTGAATATGCATAGCGTTCTGTGTTTTGCTTTCTCACATGGCACGCTGACTTGCTTTCTCCTCCTGCACAAACCATTGTTGTCTTAGCTGAGCTGCCCCACCAGTCACTTTGACTGCAGACACTGTGATCCACTACAGGAAGCAGGGCCTGCTGAAGTGTAGTAGCTCGGGGACCACCGGCTAAGAAGAATGTGAATCGTTCATTGTAATAACTGCGAATTTGAATATCATTTGAATCATCCTGACAGCATCAGGACAATGTTTGTTTTTTGAATTGCACACTGGGACTGTTCTTACTGTAGAGACGGCCCCAGCCTGTGATGTAACAGGGCTGGTTGTGAGCGAGAGAAGCACTGTGCTGCGGCAGGCAAGCAGGCTGCACCTTGTCATTGAAAACAGCACTGTTCTCCAGTTTAAGCAGGGCAATGTCATTCCTACGTGATACAATGACAGTAATCAAATCTCTCAGTACAAACGTGTTTGAGGGCTACATAACAACATTCTCTTTGCTCAGCTTTCCTTCAGACCTAAATGTTTCTTTATATTCTTTAACAGACCCAATGAGTCAGCTTACCCACAAGACACACAGTTGTCATCCCATTTGGGGTGAATGAACATTTTTGCCACCATGATGGACTGTTCAGGTCCCTTCTTCCTTGCTCATATCATGTTCAGCAAGAACCACCCTGTATGTGTGGAAGCTGGATTGGAAAAATGAAAACCTTGTTATTTTGCACTTCATATTCAGTATCTAATTTGAATTATATAAAGAAGGATACAAGAAACCTGCTATCTGGTTCAGTCTGTGAATTTCAAGTGATCATTATGTTAATTCAAATATTCCACATGACATTTAATTTGAGATTCAGAAACGTTTTCCTCACGTGATGCAGTGTGCAGCAGTCAAGACCCAGTTAGGAAGCAATAAGTGTTCCACCACAAGAGGGGAAAAAGGACTCCAAAGAAACCTAAAGTACCGGAGAAAATAAAATGAATGATACCTTAAGCATGCAAGGATTGAGAGAGGAATACATTTTTGCATATGCATTATTTCAGGTTGCTTGCAGTAACCTACAAATCTGTCCCAATAACCAAATTAATTTAGTTTGTAATGAATATATTGGAGAAATGTAACAATAGTACTGATAAAATCCAAAGCTTGTCTGACTCAGATTGGACCAGTAAAGTCAGTGTACTTTGTCACACTAGCAGTTTATATGTTAACATTATGTTGCTGTTTGAAACACTCACCTGCCACGGCCAGCTGTACGGACGGGCTTCTTCCCCATTCACTACACGACCAGTGCTTGGCCGGTAACTGGGAACACCACACCCAGAAACTTGAACACAGAAAATATAAAAGGGTCCCTGAGCTATAAATGGATTACTTTTAACACCATCAGCTATCACAGTTATGATTATTTTGTTAGCTGCTTTCATCAAAAAAGCAGCTTTTAAGGCAGCTTACCAGTTGTGACAAGCAGCAGTAAGACAAGTTTCTGCTCCATCTCTTGTTTGTCCAAAAGAACTGACTTATCAAACACAGCTACTTATGGGAATCAGTGCAAGGAAGACAGGAGGCACCCTGGGAGTTTTCCTTCTGTTTTCCAGGTGGCAGAACCACTGTACATTGAAACGGTATACACTAGCTGACACTTAACACAGTCCATTAATGTGTAACAGTACAGAATTTAAGAATTTATTCATTACATATATAATATATACTATATCGTTTTAGATTTCAATACTTGTTCTCTGTTGATACAGTATTTAAAAGTAAAGTTATAATAAAGAGATGCTTTTAAACATTCAAAATAAATGTAAAATAAATGTGGAAAGTTCTACAAATGATATCTTCAAAATATTGTGCTTCATTTTCTTTTTCAATTCAGTTCAGTACTACTATATTAATCCAAAGAGGAAAATTATATTTTGCAGTGACTCATTATTTGAGTCTCTTTAAAGAGTCATTTAGATGTTTTTTGCTGTGAGCAGGAAGGATCTAACGGTTTGTGTTGAAGGCAGCTCTGACTGAAAATATTCTGTTTTTATGAAGCATCCTTCTTTGCACAATCAGTTCTAGAGGCTCAAGACCAATTCCAAGAACAGAGTCAGCCTTCTTTATCAGTTTGTTAAAGAACTGATAAAGAATTGATAAACTATTTTTAAGTCACTGGCTCACATGCTGCTACCTCGGTAGACTACTGGAGATGAGATTGCACTTTCCACTGCTGATTTATAGAAAATACGCAAATCTTGCTGCACGCAGTCTGTTGTGTCCTTTCTTGTAGACAGTATCATTGTTGCATCTCCACTCATAGAGGTGTTTATACTCCTTCACTTCTTCTCACTTTTTTCTAAGTGTAGTTGCCACAGGTTTACAAAGAGTTGGGTTTGGTTAACAAGAGCTTCATAAAAATTTAATTAAACAGCCAATAAAGCAATGAACTTGTAACCAAGGAATGCAATGCACATTCAAAATATATATGTCAATCATGGGGAATCATGTACACCTTAAATGCACGTAACTTGTCCATTGATGACTTTTGGCGTCATTGTGGTTTGAATTACATAGTTGAGCCTTCAATGACCATCAAAGAGCATATTAAATGTTTCCGATTAAGGGAAAAGCACACTGAAGCATAAACAAACATGCTGAGTAGATGCCAGAGGCAGGAGTCTAGGGAGCCAGGACACTACTTTTAACATTTTAATCTTTGACAAACAAACCCTCACAAAGCATAAAACAATGATAGAAGCAACCTGAGTGAAAACAACCACACAAAGTCAGAAAGGTTTAGACAACCCAAAGATAGTCTGACTAGCAAAGAGACTTACAGTGGAAATAAAATAGATTTTAAAAAACAAGGGCAAAGAGCCCCATAGCAGTAAATAAAAATATAGACATAAGGTTTAAAAAAATATATGACATGTCCGTATCATGTGTTTCTTTCAGACTTCAGTAGAGGCTGTGGTTTTACGTTATCAAGCCTAGTTATTTTCAGTCTGAAACAAAAATAAGTTTGTACAAATTCCTTCATTCTTCCAACCAGAAGGGGTCGCTGTGAGGCCGGTTGTCTACGGCAGAGAGCAACAGAAGAAGAATTTGTAGTTTAAAGATGGCGCTACCCGGCGTTTCACTCGTGCGACTGAGAGCGTTCTGCAGTTTTGTCAAATGTGGTCAAATTGGAGGAAAAACACTGTCCGACTGTAGCGGAGACATGCGGTGGTATGGGACAAAAGCGCGGAGCTTTCAGGAACACGCTACGTCATATTACCACTCCAGACGAGGTGAGTGCTGTTTAGGTAACATTAGCTAACGTGACAGCCTGCGGAGGCATCACACCTCAAGGACAATCATGGAAAAAAAAAAAAAGGGACAAAAGCAAAGCATCATTTGGGTTTATATGTGGAGGCCTTTTAGAACCTACTTGTTGTGGCGTATGAACACGGTTTACCTTCCTGTATGTGTGTGGTTTTTGTTTTGATAACTAGGCAACGTTAACTCAAATCTGCTGAAGGAGTTCCCAGACCCCAAAAGCCTCTTGAACGCCACCATTTCCCGGTCACTGAGAGTGAGCGACCTGTCCCAGTATATCCAGTACAGCTGCACGGAACATGACGGTGTCAAGGTCGGGGCAGTCGTGATGACAGGGCGTCTCTGCACGCACCTAATGCATCATTGAACCCGTGTCTTCCCGTGTTTGAATTAAGTTTGTTTTGTAACTGTGATCCTGTAGAAAGCCACAGTCACACTGCTGTGGCCCTTCAAGATTGAACAGGAGGGCTGTGCCTCCAAGAAGATCGATGCAGAGCGACTTGCTGCTGCCGCTGTTTGTCTCAAGCTCAAAGTAAGCAGCTGTCGCAAAAGTAACAGTTTTGCATTGTCAGTGTGGAGTTGTAGTTTTTGTCTCTTTCACTCTATTTGTGCACAGGAAATTGGTGTGATTGGTCCAAAAAACCAGCTTCCCAAGAGGAGAGCTTTCCAGGGGAGAGGAGGGCTACATTCCCCCTTTTATAATCATGAGGAAGACTGCTTGACAGATAAAAGTTCACCTGTCCCAAACCGATGAATTGTCACTTTCTAAAGAAGGTTCCATCAAAGCCTCTGAAGCTCTCTCCCTGTTTCCACAACCCAAATCTCTCCTGACCAGGGTCATCCAGGTGGCCACTTCATCCAACAGAACCAGGGTCAGTAGACATCTTCCTCTTCTTCAGTGAATGTGTATAACTTGTAACCTGTCACGTCTTTGTAATGTACCATTGCAGGAGCTAATACAGTTCAAAACAGCCGGAGGGAAGCTAAAGAAGTGTGAACTGACTCTGCTTTGGCCTGAAGAGATGACATTCACAGCTGCAGCAAGCAGTCGAGTGACAGCAGAAAAGAAAGCTGCAGCGCTTGCCTGCATGAAGCTCAAGGTGATGAGAACTTGCCTTTAAGTCGCCAGCGTGCCTTTACCCACATATAAGAACTGTATTAGATTTGCATATTGTCTGCTGTCTGGTGCAGGAGCTGGAGTTGCTGGATAAAGACAACAACCCACTGACTCATGCCAAGTACCATAGAGAAAGAGTGAAAGAGGCTGGAGAGAGGGAGAGACGCCCATTACCGGTGGAAATCCCAGAATATTTGGCGCAAAATATCAGGGATTACCTCACACAGGTTGGTTTTCATCTCTAGTGAGTCTAAATGCTACTACATACTTGAACATCAGATGTTCTTCTCAATAATAAGAATAAAAAACAAATTAGGTTTCAGTAAATTATTAAAGTTTTCTGAAATAAATGGAAAATTCTCAATAATTAGGACCTTTTTTTTTTCTTCTTTTGGAACCTCAGACATTATGGGGACTTCTTTATGTTGGTCATGAAATTATATATTAAAGAGATGACACCATATCTCTCTCATAGTATCCAGTGGCAACAGAAGTACAGAAACTTTGGGAGGAGGAAGAGGCAAGAGGACAGCAGGCAATAAACCAGGAGGATGAAGATGAGGAAGAAGAGGGGGACTTTGTAACCGATGCTATCACTGGCAGAACATACAGGCCTCTGTCTGATCATCAGGCTCAGCAGCTGAACCTGAAGCTGCAGAAGGAATGGGAAAAGGCAAATCCTGGACTGAGTGTGGAGCTGCCAGTCGATGCCCACTGTCAGAGGGTGGTCTCAGCTGTGCGCTCCTCTAGGGTGGTCGTGATTGCTGGCGAAACAGGATGTGGTAAAACGACACGAATCCCTCGCTTTCTGCTGGAGGAGCATGTGAGAGGTGGCGTGGGCGCGGAGTGCAACATCCTGGTGACCCAGCCTCGTCGGATCAGCGCTGTGTCTGTGGCTCACCGTGTTGCTCATGAGATGGGTCCTGCTCTGAAGAACCATGTTGGATATCAGGTAGACACAAATCAACAAACTAATACGTTCACTGTTGTAGCCACATGAATGGAAACAATAGTTGAATTTAGATTTTTTTTTCTGCTTTATTTGGTTATTTCTGTTTATAAATATTTATAGTTTAAAGTTACAAATGGAAAGACTAAGGAAGTGTCTAAATTATAACAACTGTTTGAACTGTTTTGCTTTAAATTTTGAGATAAGGTATAGTTGGCTTCCCAAGGCTAAACTCAATTTTGGTACCACATGTAAATGTTTGTTCTCTGAAATTGGAACAATGTTCTTAGCAATAGTAAAATACATTGGAGATCAAGCAGTACACCCAATATGTAGATTTATTTGTTGAAAGCATTTGTTTTGCACATCCAGTACCAAGAGGCGGAGCGAAAAGCAAGCCATTATTCTAATGTATAATTACTCTGTACATTCTGTGCATAGGTGAGGCTTGAGAGCCGGCCCCCAGAGAACAGTGGAGGAGCTATGCTCTTCCTCACAGTCGGAGTCCTGCTGAAGAAGCTGCAGTCAAATCCAACACTGGCGGGAATCAGTCATGTTGTGGTGGACGAGGTCCACGAGAGAGATGTAAACACAGACCTGCTGCTGGCTTTACTGCGTTCAAGCCTGAAGGAGAACCCTGACCTGCGAGTTGTGCTCATGAGTGCTACAGGAGACAACCAGAGACTGGCTGAATATTTTGGAGGCTGCCCCATTGTAAAGGTGCCAGGATTCATGCACCCAGTACGAGACAGATACCTGGAGGACATACTGAGAGAGATGGGACGCCCTTCCATGGTGCGTGAAAGATTGGAGATGGCAAAGCAGGTGAAACTCATGTTTTGTGTGACTCATTTCAAATTTATTCCCATATTACTAATTTTTCTATATGGTTGCTGTGTGTGTATATTTTGACGTTTTGTTTGAATACAAATTTGTAAATAACAATCTTCTATAAGGAGGGAAGAGATGAAGCCACGCCGGATCTGCAGTTAGTTGCTGACGTCATAGAGCACATTGACAGACATGGAGAACCAGGTAAACGACAGACAGCCTTGAACAGCAATCCCATACTGGTTGAATTTTGGCCTCAGTTATATTTTTAGCACTTCTTCCTCTTTATTCTTGTAGGTGCAGTGCTGTGTTTCCTCCCTGGGTGGCAAGACATCAAAGCAGTTCAAGAGAAACTTGAGGAAAAGCCTCACTTCTCCTCAGGTTCACACATGATCCTGCCATGTAAGAAAGCACAGACAACGTTGATAAAGAATTTCTTTCCCCAGCTTCATAATTCATTCAATCTTTACTTGTAGTGCACTCTAGCTTATCAGTGGCAGACCAGCAGACTGTATTCCAGCGACCCCAAGCAGGCCAGAGGAAGATTGTACTAGCCACCAATATTGCTGAGACGTCCATCACAATAGATGATATTGTTCATGTGGTGGACGCAGGAACTCAGAAAGAACAGAATTATGACCCGCGGACAAAGGTTAATGATTGCATTTAACTTCTGTTTTCAGTCAGAATACATCATCAAAGACAAAACTAAATGGTTCATGATAACGCTCATCATTCTCTGCTTGGTTTTCAGGTCTCTTGTCTAGATACTGTTTGGATATCTCACTCTAATGTCACACAAAGAAGAGGAAGAGCAGGACGTTGTCAACCAGGACAGTCCTACCACCTTTTCCCAAGAAAACAACTGGAATCAATGACTCCCTTCCCTGTTCCTGAGATTCTGCGTACTCCACTGGAGAGTTTAGTGTTGCAGGCTAAAATCCACAGTCCCAACTGCAAGGTATTAATCCCTTATTCAGTACTCAATAAGATACTTTGAATTAAAAATATATATGTGTGTGTGTGTATGCTTTTTTTGTTTTGTTTTTTTTTTTTTTTTTTGGGGGGGGGTTATTGCAAGATTATTTTACTTTTGTAAAATTTTTTTTTTTTTTTTTTTTTTTTTTTTTTTTTTTTTTTTTTTTTTTGGGGGGGGGGTGTATTGCAAGATTATTTTACTTTTGTAAAATTCTTTTTTTTTTTTTTTTTCCTTAAAGCTTTTTTGTGGCTCTAGTGGCCTTGATTCACAGATGGACAAGAAAAATGTTGTTTCTGTATTTCACCTTTAATTATTACCTCCGCCAAGGAGGAAATGTTTTTTCCAGCGCTTGTCTGTCTCTCTGTGTACAAGATAACTCAAAGTTATGGATGGATCATGATGAAATTTTCAGGAGTTGTCAGAAATGTGAAAAGGAAGAACTGATTTCATTTTGATCCGGAAGAAATTCTGGATCACTTTCAAATTTTCGATAACATTGCAGGTCAATGAGGCTGAAAATTTTGTTTCTCAACATCTCCATTAATTATTACCCAAAACTCAAAAAATTTGATTCAGGGATTGACAGTGGGAACCTCTGTCAAATTTCAAAGGCTGATCTGGATCTGATCCAGAAGACTGATTTTATCGCAATCTGTAAATCGCTATATGGGGGAACTGTTGCGCTTGGCGGAGGTCTGTGCTCTCTGAGTGCTTTTCTAGTTACTGCTTGTTTCCATCCTAACATAATCCTATTGTTTTTTTTTTTGTGTGTGTGTGTGTGTGAGGCTGTAGACTTCTTGTCCCAGGTACTGGACAGTCCAGAACAAGAAGCTGTAAAAGATGCTGTCCGAAATCTTCAAAATATAGGTGAGTGACTTAGGTCCCTTTTTAAAAGGCTGATCTGTCAGGTATACCTTCATCCTTGTTTATAAAACTCAGTATAGGATTAAAGTCACTATGCTGTTTTTTCTTTCGGCAGGTGTTCTGGACAAAACGGAAACCCTGACTCGTCTGGGGGAGCGTGTTGCCTGTATGTCATGTGATCCACGACTGGGCAAAGTGCTGGTACTTAGTGCCATGTTCCGATGTGTCCTGCCCATGTTGTCTGTAGCTGCCTGTCTGACCAGAGACCCGTTCCACAACAGCCTGCAGAACAGAGCACTTGTCAACAAGGTGTCATGTCTTTACATGTGTGTTTTGTTTGTTTTTTTCCCTCCTCTATTTCTCTTCAAACCAATGTGTAACCCCATTGAAAATGGTCACTTCAAACATGATGATCTTAAAAATGCAGTGTGCTTTCAGGAGTGTGAACTTATCTGTATGTTGCTTATCTTTTCCCAGAATAGCTCCCTGTCTTCCTGCAGCACCTTGCCTCATATGAAGTTTCAGAGCAAGACTTTGGTGTCGTTTAGAGATAAATCTATTGTGTTGTCAGACACTTAGAATAATTGTCTGACACTGTCGGAGGCAAAACAAGCACTTCCATGTTGACATGTATATTACATTGAAGGCAATTAGTATTTACCAGCTCAGTGTTGCACCAGTTCCAAATATTTTTGTCCTTTATTAATAAATTGAATCCAACTTTTATTTTGTTGCATAAAAATTAGAAAAAGGTGAAGTCCATTGACTTAAATGTTATTTTGTCCTTTTGTTCTGTTTGCCTAGGCCAAGGAGGGTCTGGGTGGCTCTAGCTACAGTGACTATCTGGTGTTCAGTAGAGCAGTTCTGGGCTGGAGGAGAGTTCAGCAGGGGGGTGACCGGGAGGACAGAGATGAATATCTGGAGAAACACATTCTGTCCAAAGCCAGTCTCCGTTTCATCAACGGTTTGTCGAAATATCGCGCACACACATTTAAACACTGCTGATGCAGTGATGTGCAGCATTCATGATGCATATATTCTAAATACAAACTCCAGTTTGTAATTGGTACATGAGCATTGAAAAATGCATAGTTAGTTCTATCAAAATACAAAATATATACTCCGTATAGTATCTTAGAAATGGTTTGAGACGTCTCTGAGGTTGGATGATAAAATAACATGGCATGCAGCTTCTAAATTGTTGTTCAGGACTCTCCCAGACAGATGAGATGACTGTTCCAGCACAGGTGATTAAGACATGCCAGGTTTATCACTGGCTTGGTTAAATGGTTCACATTCTTCAGAGTTTCACTTGAGGTTTTGTGTTTTTAATTGATTTTATGTCCAAAATGGTGTTCTAGCACATGTTGGGTAATGAACATTTAACTTACTGTGTACTGTGGCCCATCTTATGAGCAACAATGCAGAAATGTGTGGTCTTGTTGTTGTTTTTTTTTCTCCCCTCAGTTCATGCCTGACTGAACTTTTTATGGAATTTTGTTTATTAGATCGTAAAAGGCATTTCTTGTTTCATCTTGTGCCAGGTCTCATCTCTCAGTTCAGCGAGAACCTGCAGGAAGCGGGGCTGGTTTTTCGAGCTAGTATGTGCCAGCAACACACTATCTACAATGAGCACAGTGACCAGACTGAGCTGCTTAAAGCTGTGCTGCTGGCAGGATTGTATCCCAACCTCATTCAGGTACCTGCTTCCCAGAACAGCCTTTTTGCAGCTTGTTATGTCCTGTTCTTTGAAGAAGAACTGTCAATTGTGTATTGTTTAAGAATGATTCAACACTCTGGTTCTTTGTTTTTAAGGTATTTCCAAACTGCATATGTGTGAACTAGATCCAGATTACCGTGAATGGTATATACTGTGACTGGATTTTAGCTTGACCTAAATTCACTGGTTTCTAGGTGAAGAAAGGTGTCGTGACCAAAGGAGGACGCTTTCGTCCAAACAGTTTATCTTTGCGCACAGTCAGTGGGCCGGTGGTGCTTCATCGCTCCTCAGTCAACAGGTTTGAGCACGCTCGTGAATTTCACTGCAGCATTACAGACTTGTGTGACATAAATATTAACTTTTGTCTTCCTTTCTCTTGCAGAGGAAAAGATGCACTTCCTAGTCGCTGGTTGACGTTCTTCAGTGCAGTCAAGTCCAATGGGAATGTTTTCATTAGAGACTCTTCTACAGTCCATCCACTCGCCCTGCTGCTGCTCACAGACTGTGACATCACAGAGACAGGTAGCTTATAGTGTAATACAGTGGTGTTTGATGGTGGGTGTGAGAAACTTGCAGAAGTAGAAGACATTTGGATGAAGAAGTTCAGAAATCTAGTGTTGCACTGTGACCTCATGCTTGCTCAGGATGGAGGGATTGCACTGACTTGAAGGTTTGATGCAATCTGTTGGGTTCCTTGGCTCAGCTGCTTTTTTTTTTTTTTTTTTTTTTTTTTTTTTTTTTTAATTGACATTGCAGGAAATTTGTATTTTGGACTCAAATGGATTATTCACGAATAACAAAGAAGTGGACTAAACTGAAATATAACTGGATTAAATTGGTTTATATTTAACTTGCTGAATGTGTTCTGTAAAAGTAATAGTGAAATGAACAGTAACTGTTTTCTGTCAGGATTCAGGATCGCCTCCTTTTGCCTTAATCTCTGGTGTGTAACGTGCATTATGAGAGGAACGTTTATTAGTTTACACTCTGTCTTGAATCAAAGCAACTAGACTTTTCTTGAAGAGGTTTAACCCTGTGAAGTCCAGTTGTCCTTGATTTAAGCCTTAAAGAGTTACTGTGACCTGGATGACTGAGAGTCTACACCAAAGTATTAGTTTACAACTGCAAGTTAAAGATTGTGCGTTAATGTTTTTATATCAGAAGCTCAGTGTTTTACACTCCTCAACCCTTTTATCATGTTAATATAGGCATCTAGAACAAAGAAACCAAACATTGACTCAACAGCTAAACTTTTTGTTTTGGCTTGCTGTTTTTCCCCTCTCCACTACCACCAGTGTTTAGGGGTATTTAATCTGGTTGCAACTGGAGTCTGACTACATACCGGACATTTTCAATGTCTTTCCTACACCCATTGCCACCACAGGTTTTAAACCTCACAACTAATAAGTGATTTAGGGAAGTGATCTTTTTAATCTAACACATTTTCTTGTCGAAGTACCTGCACAGAACTTTTGCCGACTTTGAAAGTTTATTTTAAATGTGCTATAGAAAACTTTGACTTGACTTGTCAAACCTTTTCTTTGACATTAAAAGTAATATAAGTTAGGATAAAAGTAATTCAAATAACCTTAAGTATTGTAACTTGTGGGTCTTGTCTGGAAGGCTGACTTTATTTCAGTGCTCAGCTGACCAGGAAAAAAACAGTGACTTTCTGCCACCCCGTGGTTATTATTTTTAAGCATTAGCTCGATGGCACATTTTTTGCAAGCACTAAAAATATGTTTCTTCTTTTCTTGTTCCCCAGTGAATGGTGACAGAGTTGTGGTATCATTTCTTGGAGCGTCTCTTGTGCACTGCGAGCTGTCAGTTGAGGTGTGGGAGCTTCTGTGGGAGCTGCGTACTTCCATTCAGACCATGCTGCATCGAAACCTCAATAATCCCAACAACGCAAACACTTCTCAAGATGGAGACCTCATCTCTTTAATCGTGGAGCTGCTCAACAATACTGAGTCAAATCCTCTCATTCCAAGTCACAGTAGAGAAAGTGAGGTAGATTGATGTTTCTGACATGTATATGTGGACTCTTTTGGCCGGTACAGATGAATCAAAGAGGATAGGAGTTGTTATTTCAAAGCACTCAGATGTAATGCTCATTCAATGTATTTAATTAATTAAGAATTCTTTCAGAAGCAGAAATCCACAGTGGATTGTTGGCTGCTGGTTTGTTTTCTTTTGAAGTTGTTAAAATCCTTATGGTATGAGGAAAGCCATCATTTGAATCATCAACTGTTTCTTTTATTTCACGGAGTGGTTAATTGCTTTCTGAAAAGCATAAGTTGGGTATTACTCAAAAGAGTAAAGACAAGGGTCTGTGAATAGACTGTGTGTGTATATAATGAAATATTTATTGTAATAAACATTTACATGCCTTCATGAAGAAGTTGTTGTGTGTTGTTTTTCTTCCTTGTATAAGCAGACCCAAAAACTACAATTCAAGAAAAATCCTTCATAAACTTGGTATGAAAGCTGCTCAGGCGCCTCAGTAATTCCCACATTACATCCTGAGGGGTCATAATGCAAAATCTGCAGAAATAATAAATGTTCAGTGATTATGGAAACATTTTATCTTTTAAAATGAACCGCTTATGTTAGAATACTATATTTAGACCCATACCTGAGGTGGTAGGTGCCCTCCTTTTGTCCATACTCACAACCAGGACTGACCATCACTCCAGCCTCTTCAAGCAGTCTCAGACAGTAATATGTGTCTGGTTGCATTCCTGTGTCCTAGGATATGCACATGCATCTTTTATTAGGTGTGAGGCAATTCTCTTGGAATTGATGTTGTATTGAACAAACCTTGGCTCTCTCAATGGCTTTAGGTGGGAGTTGTAGTCTGGGGAAAGCGAAGGCTCCGCCTTCCAGTGGCTGGCAGCGTAAACCTTCCAAACTGTTGACAACTTCAAAGACTTTCTTCACATTTTGAGCCAGGGTGGTTCTGATGTGTTGCGTCTCCTGTGCATGTGGTGCAGACTGATGTAATTCCAAATTCATACAAGAGCACCATATGGCAAAACAACACAACTGCACTACATTTCTCAGGCCTCACCTGACTATAAAGAGGGAATGAGGGGTCTCCTGGCTGTGGAGGGCTTTGACATTAGATCAAGAGCAATCTGACCCAACACAGGCGCACCGGTATCAGTTGAGAATAGATTATAGATGTATTTCATAACAGCAGGGTCCAGATTCACAAGCTCAACATATCCACCACGCAGACCACACCTGGAAAAGACATGAAGTATCTACTTACTTACTTATTTATTTTATTTTATTCTATTTTTTAACTTACTTTTTTACTTTTGTATATAGATGTACATATCCTGTTTTTCTTCTTATTCTGAGAGTGTTACCACCTGCCGGAACAAAATTCCTTGTATGTGCGAACGTACTTGGCGATTAAAAATGATTCTGATTCTGATTCTGATTCTGATTCAATCGGTGACTGTTTTCAGTCTATATCATCACAGGATTTTCTGTAATGTGGGGAGTTGTCATCCAACTGTATACAATTCCTCTGAGCACTGGAAAGATCCTAAAGCAAAATAAAGGCATCTAATATATTGTTTATAACTCATATTGTGGTTGAAAAGCAGATTTGTGAACTCTATCTGTTCATGAAGATGACTTTAAATGGACGCTGATTTCAAATAATCTAACACCAATTAACACTTGAAAGTGCTTTCAAATCATTTGTTTGTGATTTGCTAATGAATGATTAATGTGTTACCAACTTTCCAACTTGTTAAGTTTATATTGAAATTGTTTTGTTAGGTCTTCTATGTCTCTAAACTATGTGGTATTTGTCTTATTTGTCAGGGGAGAGTTTACAGGAAGAAAAGAGCAGTCCTTCACACACATCAGAGCTGAAAACTCACTCCCCCATAAAGCCGTTGGATGCAGAGTGGAAGGATGCCAGTTCCACTGTCTCTGACAGAGGTGGCCCCATCTCGGCCAGAACTCTTTTATAGGAGATAAACTCACTGTTTTCCCCATAAATGCAGTCCTGATAGACCTGAGGAACATGGGAATATATAGTTTGGTTTCCACAGGTGGATCAGTGTTTTACAACATGCTTGGAAAAATAATGTACCCTGGAGCCACCTACCTCATCCGCCAGAAGAAAGAGCCTCTTCTCTGAAGCAAACCGGATCACTTCTTGCATTGATTTCCTGCTTTGAACATAGCCTGTAGGCAATGAGGCATGAAAATAACCATATGAAATACGTCCACTTATACAAAAAAAACCATTAAGACAATACCCAAACTGGGTGGATTTAACAACCTGTTGGGTTTCCAGGGTTGATGACATACAGAGCAACAGGATTACACACTCCCTTTGCAGACTCCAGTGCTCGATGTAGCTCTTGCACCTGCAGCGCCCAACCCTGCTCCTCACAGAGGTAGTAGGGGATGATGGCTGCTCCCAGCCCCATTAGAGACAAGGTGGTGGTAGAATGGCATGGCACTGGAGTTAACACTCCTGTTTTAAATGAGGCCTCTGCATTCACCAAGATTTTTAAAATGTTCTAATAAACACAATAAAAGACATACAGTGTTGACCTGGTCATAAACTGGAGGACTAGACTTAAAGCAGTGTGTCAGTGACGTTACCGTGAGCGCCCACAGTGAGCCGGGGGTGATGTATATGTTTTCAGGATGAGATCTTAAACCACCATCTCGTCTCGTTATGAATTCAGAAACACTGTGGAGTATTTCTGGTATACCTGCTGTAGCACTATATGAACCTGGAGAAATGGCAAGCATTATGTATAAATGCATATAAAACATGTAGATGAAAAGATAAAACTGATCCAGTTTATTATATGACACTTGCTTTTTTAACTGTCATTTTATTGTACTTCTGTACTGACTCACAGGGGTCCTTCCTGTTTCCATATTACAATGTGTTATAGTCTTTTCATTATGCAGAAAATTACATGTGCTGTTTTCTGTATAGCTTAATTGCTACTGATGCTAGTTTATTTATCGTGAATTTATAAATTATGCTTGTTGATGGATAGTTGATGGACAGTGGCATACAAAACTGAAAAAATCTATAAACAATGGTAAACAAAGTAAAAGGAAATTTGACCTCCAGAAAGGATAAGTTAAAGAAAAAAATAAACATTTTGAGCAACAATTGTTCTTAAAACCACAGAGTGGTGTTTTGGGGTTGATGGTTCCTCTGTATAATTAAGAAATTAGTTGAAAGAAATGCTGGAGGTCAGGCTGAGGTGTAAAGACCAGGAAAACTTTCCAAAAACTCTTCTTGATTCCTATAAGGGCAAATTAAAAAGTATATTTTCTGTGAATAACTTGTACTGAATAAGCCTTGATGCATTTAGAAAAGGATTTCTGTGTAACGATGAAGATGGAAAATACATTTTTGAACATGATATTCAGTATATTCAAAAGCATCTTTGAAGTAGAAAGGGTTCCCCAGCTTCTTGATCATGCTGAGGGCTTGTGTTGCAACCAGTGGCAAGACTGGATGCAATTTAACACCAGCAAATCCTTGAGGTGAACATTAAAAATGGTACAAAAAATACTGAAGATAAATATATGGTGGCGTCTAAAACAACCCAGTAATATTAAACACACCTCAGAATCCACTGTGATCTCCTCCAAATTATTCATTATTGTTGATGAGCAGACGGCCTAAAAAAAAAATCTTACATATCTGGAAGCCTTTTGAAGTAAAAATGGGAGCAAATCTTCCAAACAGAAACTCTCAAATGACTACAAACAGCATTTTCAAGCTGTGATGTTTCCTAGAGTGCTTGTTACTGACTGCTGAGCATGCATCATGCAAAATCTTTCTTCAGGGCCCCTTTCCTTCCTTTTTCTTCTATCTTACTTCATTATTATTATCATCGTCATTAATAATAACAATAATAATAATAATAATAATAAACTGTTAGGATTTAAATACAAAAGTTACTTAAAATATCAAAGAAATATTTCACATTTATCTTAATGCTTTTTGGAAATCAGGTAATATTTTACTAACTTAACCATTAACAGTAACAGACACATTGACCAAGGATGCACAAACCTTTGCTCATGACTGTATAGCAGACACATTATTGTCAGTGTTACACAACAAGATTTCCACACAGTTCACAGTGAAGTGGACTTTATGCAATGGATGACCGAAACACTTCTTCCATTTGATAAATTGATGGAATTATTAAATGTTGAAATCAGTCGGAAACAATTCACAATGAAAATCTTACAGTTCACAGGTTTGGTTTGCAAAAGTTACACAGAAATTGCTATACGTGCACCCACAGATGATGTAAAAGTATCATTGTGTCTTGAGAAATTATTATTATTATGAATAATTTTTAAGTGAACTGGCTCTTATGTGTTCATCATAAAGCCAAACACCCCTCACCTACGCTTCTTCCTGCACATTCGCTCAGCAGCCTTTGAGCTCTCTGTCTGACATCCACAGGCAGTTTGTCACTGTTCATAAGCTCAGGGTGAAGACATGCTGCAAGAACCTGTGAGACAGTGTACAACAAAGTCAAAATAAAGTTAACAAGCCTGTCCAGTCTGTTGATGGTCACAGATTACCTGTCTGACAAATGACAGAGGTTTCAACCCTCCCCTGTGAGGATCACCCCAGGATACATCTATCACCTCCTTGTAGGGCTTTCTCAAACCCTGTGAACAGGATGCAAACCTGATTTTAGCATCCATATTCTACAGAGAATAACTATGATAATAACCATTTGTCTTTACCTGTCTTAGCTCCTCCTTGATCTGGTTTTTCCGCCTGACAAGGATTGAATGTTCCAACTGCTTCATGTTCCTCACACTGGAGCTGATCTCCTGCAAAACAGACATCTCTGCAATTTGTCTTCACTTGTTTTTGACCAGCTGAAATCAAGAGACTGAACTGTTTCTGTATCAAAGAGTTTTTCTTGTTAAAACATATACCTTCATGAAATGTAGCATGTCTCACATTAACAGAACAGAATCATCTACATGGTCTTGGAAGCGCGTTGTGCTATATTCATTTACCTTCCACTCATAAACATCAAGTGGAGAATAAATAACTTCTCTGTTTTATGTTAACTTTTAGTTAACATAAAACCCTGTGAAGGAAACCCTGTAAATCATTTATGTGTGCACTATACTTTGCCATGTACTTTGTTCATAAAAGTTAAAGTCCAAAAATATATTGTATATCCATCCATCTATTATCTATGCCCACTAAGTCCTGTGCAGAGTAAAATATTATAAATATATAATATAATATGATATAATATAATATAATATAATATAATATAATATAATATAATATATATATATATATAATATAATATAATATAATATAATGTAATATCATGTAATATAATATATATATAATATAATATAATATAATAATACATTCATTTTGATTTTATTTTTTTATTATATTTTCTTATTTGTTACCTAAAACAATATCCATTTCCTTTCAAAATAATTTGTTTAGCTGAAAAAAAAACTTGTAGAACCTGGTTGCATATATAAATGTACAAAATAAAGTGTATTGTTATTATTATTATTATTTTTATTATTACCACCTCACGTTGTTGTTGTTGTGGTTTTTTTTTTGGGGGGGGGGTTCTTTTTTTTCTAATCCCCCCCTTTTTTTTTTTTTTTTTTTTTTTTTTTTTTTTTTGTTTTTTTTTTTTTTTGGCGTTTTTGGTGTTGTTTTTTTAACCTCGGGGTGCCATTCTACGACGTCTCATGTTTCGCGGTTAAGTTTCTCCACGGAGATAAATAATAGACGTACTCTCGTACTTCCTGTTGTGTTTGTCGGTCCTCGTCTCCTCGGTCAGCGTAGATGTGTAGAGATGGACGAATTTGCGAGACGGGGAGACAGCCACAGCTTGCCCGCGGACATATGTGCTTTCTTTAAACACCGGCGGACCTTATAGACCCAACAACAGCTACGAACCTCCCTCTGCCCCTGGTGTCCGCGACATGGCACTCAGCTCGGGCGGCTGGACTCCTCCAGCCCCGGTCCCTGCCTCGTCCCAGCCGGCTGCATGCGGCGGGCCTGCGCCTACAGCTTGCTGCAGTACTGTTCTAATGTCGGTCCGTGTTTCGGTGTCCCATTCCGGGATCCGACCCTTGTGCCTCCCAGGAGCGGGCAGCGAGGCTCTGCGCCTGCAGCTCAGCATGGACCCGAGCCGGGCCGGAGAGTTCCGACTGGCGCTGAGAGATACGAGCGGAAACCGCAGTGTGGTGAGAGTTCACACATACACTTGTATGTTTAGAAAGAAGCGCTTCTGTTATCCGCTCAGATGTATTTTGAGTAACCACTGTGCCTTGTCATGTTCATTATTTATACCAATATAGGCCTGTACTGTACACGCCATTTTAACGAGCCCTCATCCAGACAGGTAGCCCAGCAGACTCTCGGTGTGGGTTGAGGATACACCGTCACAACTACAAACCGTAAAACTTGCATTATTGTGCTATAAGCTGCCAGTTGAACTGTTAGTGATGTAGTTATAATGGCTTTTACTTTCACTTTCAATTTCACCTTATTCATAATAAAATGGTATGGGGACACCTTTTGCCCTTTTAAAGCTCTGAGACTATCCAGGTTTCAGTGGCAAATCCGGAGAGATTTTCCCTCCTCTTCTGTCAACACTATAGATAAACAAACCGGCAGTGACAACCATAAAACTTAGATTTCTTCAATAACTCGATCTTCAATAACTTGCCAGATCATTGAGGGACTAAAGCTGAAAACTGGGGTTTGCTTTTGAGATGGTAAAGGTTTGCGTTCACTTGTGGCTTCTATATTGTATGTCCAAGAGATGAAAATAATGCTGATGTTCAATGGCGCAGAAGGAAAACAATATAAAAGAGTCGACATTTGTTTACGTGAGTTTTTTGTGGTGTGCAGCTCAGGATGAATAAGTGCTTTTAAATCTGTCAAAGACTCAGTTCAAAGATCCTGAGTTTCATGCTTGATTTGACACAAGATGAGTTTTCAGTCTGGAATATCCATCAGTCAAGTCACTAAGACAGCTGCCAAAATGTACTAGTCCTGTTGACTTAACTTAAAGAAAACTACGCATGGCATCTTTGTGCTTCCAAAATGCACAATTAATATAGTGATTTTTTTTTCTTTACTCCACTACACAGAATTTTTCTCTTATTTTTTCCTTTATTTCACCGTTATGTACAATTATGACGAATGCAGCTCTGCAGGGAATCTTTCATGTTTCCTGATATGGTGATGATGGCGTTGTGGTTAGTATCTATAACACTGAAAGTGATACTTGTAACTGCAGTCTCTGTTTAAGATAGGACTTAAACACCACATGGGTCTTGAGAAAATTACTGTGATGGGGGGGGGGGGGGGGGGTTAAGATGAGAACTGCACACACAAACAATATTTGACAAGCTGCAACCAGAGGATGTTTAGCATGTTGCAATTTATACATGCAACAGCATGTTCAGTGTTAAAGTAGAACTATGGCATAAAGCTCTTAATGATGAGTGGGTTGGTGCCACCTATTCAGTTTCCACAGAGATTTTATCTGTTACTTCAGGGCTTATACTAATGACGTGGCCATATGCAGTAAACTGGTATCTTTGGGTAGTGCGCTACTGATCTGGCAAGCAAACCGAAGCAATTAAACCGAAATATTTAGAGATCAGATAATTATTTGAGAATATAAACAACACTGATAAGTGATTTAAACCTCATTAGTTGCAGGCCTCTTTGCTCTTCCCATTGAATTAATAAAAGTCATTTAAAGTCAGTGTCCGCATGTGATCTTTCCATGCTTAAACCTCATGAAAAATAAAACATGCAAGACATTTCTGTGTAAGCACGTTTTATTTCCAGTCGACTCTTATCTGTGACTGTCATTACTGTTTAGATACAGTCAGAAGACGCACAAGCTTCATCATGATTTAAGTTGACCTCACTTTGCACTCTGTGCGTCTTACACAATCCAAAGCCATCACATCTGCCTTATGTTTGCTAAGTTCGCCGCTTGACGTCTTCCTACAAATTCACAAGCTTTCAAGCCTTGCTTTTCATCTCAAAGTCAGTTTTCCCCCTGACAATTGAGATGCTTCCCAATTTGCATGCTTTTACTTTGATTCCAGCTTCTTTAGATCATCCATAAGATTTTTTACTCTTCAGAGTCAATTCAGAAAATTCATATACACTCCTTCTGGCAAGAAGAAAATCCTTCTTTGCTACTTTCGTCTCCCAAGGGTAGACTGCAGTGGCCTCAAGTTACCTCCATTCCTGCAGTGACTGCGAGAAAGTAGAAATACTCCAATGTTCACTCCCTGGCGACAGTTTGTTTGGGTCTGAGTGAAGGATCACTGATTTTCTCCTATATTCTCAGGAGATATTCCCTTTTTGCCTTGTGTAAAGGCAAAAATCAATTTCCATCAACGTTTGTTCTTTTTTTTTTTTTTGTCTTTTTTTAAAGTTCATGGACACTTTAATGGGAAATGAGAACTTTTTTAACTTTTAATTTCTTTTCTTTTTACTTTTATTTTTTTTTTTTTTTAAATTTTTAAAACCCTGGGGGCTGCCTTTGTGAAATTTCACCAATGAAAACAATTTTACCTTTTACCTTTTTCAAAATCACTGGAAAAGATTTTTAGCTTCAAAAAGGTTTTGTCTCACTTTGTGTGTGTGTTTTTTTTTTTCTTTTTTTACCCTCAGTTCATTGCAGAATTTGACTTGCGCTCGGTGTTTTATGAAGTCAAATCCTCCCGCTGCCATGAGATGCGTCTTGTTGCCCCACCGCATGACTGCATCCGCTTCAACTTTCGCTGTGACAGAGAGGCCGAGGAGTGGGCCACCGTGGTGATGTCGTCTTTAAGAGAAGCACACAGAGGTACATTTGACAGCTCTTTTTTTCCTGTGTGTGTGTGTGCACATCTGTTTTGTTTTTTTTTTTGCTTTTTTTCCAATTTAAAAAGAAGGACCAGACCTTGAAGTTTGGAAAAATGATCCAAAATAATTAAGGATTCATGCCACAGTGAACATAAACATGTCTAAAACTGTCATGTGTATTGATTAATTAGACAGATGATGAGTGATAATGATCCTGAGCCCATAAATGAAGACGGCCAGCTGAGTGATGCATCTCTAGGTTCTGTGGCTCAGGCCTGATGCTGTAACAGACATCAACCACTGCACTCAACAGCAAATGTTGGGTTTCGCTTCTTGTTCCAGGATGCATTTCTTGTAAATAGGAGAGTCTGGGGATCAAACCCATGATCTTCTGACTGGCTTCACCACCTGAGCTACAGCTGCCACATATCAAACTGAACAAATTTTACATCAAAGCTCCCATTATTAAAAACAAGACACCATCACCACAGTGGCAGCAGTAACAGTACTTTCTCACTTTGTTATACAAAGTCTCTTTGTCTTTCTATTACCTGAAGGGGCACATCCTTTGTATTGTTTTGTGTTTTACACTGTTAAGCTCCAACAAACAAAAACCCCTTAAGTAAAAAGTTGGGATGCGTATTAAGGTTTTAATAACTAATGGTGGAAAGAACAGATGAATCTGCAAACCAAAGAGCTCAGTTCCAGAATTAATTTGTCATAGGATTTGTCATCTGATTGGGACTTTTAACTGCTTGTTCCACAAATCTAATGTCTCATGGTTCCCTCTTCGCACCTATCATACTGTCTGACTCATAAAGGAGACCTATGAAGAATACATTTATTTTTTTTTTAATTTAACAAGCACCTGAAACAAAGCGATGCGAAAATATAATAAAGTCTCATTTGGATAGGTAGAATTATTGTGTCCATGCCGTTGATTGTGTTAACAAACACATGTTTTTGTACACTTAGTGACAGTTTTCTTCATCTCCCTGCTGACAGTTGCAAATATTAACTCGTGTGAATCAGACGGAAAACAGAGCAACACTGCGGCGATGGAACAGTGCAGCTCTGCATCGCTGCCACTCTGTGGTGAGCATCTTTAGTTTATCACAATAGCATCTCTGTGTTTCCTCTCATTATGCTCTGAAAACACTGGCTTTGATTGATTCTTTTCAGAGGAACTCTGTCAGGAGCTCACCAGGGCGATTGAGGCAGGTGATACTCGGGCCGCTTCACAACACGCATCTGCCCTCGCTCAGCAGAAAGCAGTGCTGACAATACAGCTGTCCCAAAAAAACTACGCCGATGGAGAAATCAGGTGGGAAATGAAGAAAGTGTAGATTTGCTCAGTATGAGTAATGTATGAGTAATAAAATCTTTCAGGTCACCGCTTGTATTAACTCACACTGCATTATGTGCGCTTCAGTTTGACTGTGGTGGTGGAGGATGTTTCATCTTCCTGTTGTGTCACAGTGAAAGTTTTTCCCTACATGACCGTGGCTGCACTAAAACAACAGGTCAGAAAAATGACATTTAGAAAGAGCACAAAAGTTTAGATGGATTTTCATTGGTTAATTTCCACCGCTCTCCTCCTGCAGGTGTTTCTGGAGTACGGTTTCCATCCTCGCGTGCAGCGCTGGGTGATTGGTCAGTGTTTGTGCACCGAGCCGAGGTCACTGGCCTCCTACGGAGTCCAGAAGGATGGTGACGCCGCGTATCTTTACCTGATCTCTGCCCGCCAAGCCCGCATCACACGCCAGCTGTTTCAGCAGGACCTGGAGGGTGCCCTTCTTGCCCCGCCCTTGCCCCCAGGAAATGGTCCCACCTCCCAAGACTGGAGGGCTTACAGCACCCTGCCCTCAAGGCTTCCTAACCACAATCAGGGTGAGCTCAGCAAATGCCTGTCGAAGTTCAGGCACCGTGTGTCATATTCTTTCGAGTACACTTCCTTGGATTTATGAGTGTATGTATCGTTAATAGAATATATATATTTTTCCTACATTAATACACAATGTTGTTTGCTTTCCTATTTGGCCTGCGTTAGGCCTGCTACCTAAAATTTTTCCTAAAATAAAATATTCTTTAACCATATTTTAGTAATCAAGCAATCTTTGGATTTTTTTTATTTTATTTTATTTCTGTGATGCAAACCAATGATTTGACGCCACTGAAACAGAGTACCATGTGTCTCATATGTCTTTGCTTAATTAAATAGAGGTAACTTGTTTAGGACCTCAGCAGTGAAGCTACTGAAACTGTTTCTGTGAAAATTGTTTTCCTCTTTCCACTTTTTTTTTACTCCTGAAAGTGTCTGAGAAGTGAAAACCAATCACCATACAGACAAGTAACCCTGTACATCTAGTAGATTCAGGATTTCTGGAAGATCTCTGACAATTATATTGACCTTAGGAGGCCTCTAGGTGACATTATAATAAGATGATTTAAAGTTTGGTTCACATTGATTCTTTTGGAATTCACCTGTCAAACTAGCCATCTCTGCCAATTTCCACCTTGAAAATGTTTCCACCATCTTCATGAAAGCTGAAAGTTAAAATAAAATAAACTCAGTAGTCTTAGGCTGTTCAGTCATTTTATTAATTCATTTATATATATTACATTTATATATTTTTGGAGATACTTCATCCACTGACCATTTGAACAAAATGTTGCTGATATTATTGTGATTATGCACCAATCAAAATTGTGGGCGTGACCCAAAGACATTCTTCGTCTGGTACCGTGTGATGTAATAATTCAAAGTCAGTGGCACTTGGTATTGACAAGCATCATAACATTCCTTGGAAGTGCAACAATATTTTGTCAAATTTTCAACAATGGATATGGTCACACATGTCAATTTTGTTTTTAAGCATCATATATAAAAATTGTTTACTGGAATGTCTGAGACTCACAAAATTATTCATATTCACCATTCTTTATTAAGTGATTTTTTTTTTTTTTTTTTATTGTGTTGGATTGTTTTGTGAAACCCAGTGTTAATTTATGTCTTTAACTTGTATTTCAACAGGTACTTGTGGAGGGAGTGACAGACCAGGCGACATCAAAGACGTTCTCGACATCGAGAAGCTGCAACTGAATGATAAAAAAAACAAAGCCAGTAAAGCACAGGTATGCACAAGGTTGCAATCAGAGTCCCCCCAGTCTGCATGCACACAACAAAAAAAGTCGCCTATGATCATGTCTGAGCCTTTCAGGTAGATTGAATTATAAATGTAAGTGTAATTATGTTTCCTCATGTCTGACAGCAGACAGAGTGGGCTTGTCCTTCATGCACTTTTATCAACAAGCCTTCTCGTCCCGGCTGCGAGATCTGCGCGACAGCCAGGCCCGACGCGCAGAGCTGTATCCAGCAGGTACTACATCACATCTAGCGATCAGTACATTTGGATGGTTCCTCTAAGCGTTTAAGTCACCTCTTTTTTTCCATCCCTCACAAAGGAAAAAGGAAGGAGAGAGGATCACGGCGAGTCTGGTTTAAGCAGCAGCTGACTGCCCATCATCGCTATCTGGATTTCATTTCTAACTCACTTACACTCATGCATTTGCAGAGAGCATACGCAGAGGCAGGAAGCTGGTCTGCCACATACACGTTGACAAAATACTCACCCAAAAGAAAGTCAAGTGCACTGAGAGTCCTCTGACAGCTGCTGAAGACTGGATCACTGTTGCTAACGCAGAGCTGCACCGGTCCAAGCTCGGACGATGAACTGCTGACAGAGAGTCTTTTCTGTTTATATGGACATGACCACGGCCTACATATGCATTTGACCAGACCTTTTTGCTATTTATTTTAGGAGGCGTGTGCTTGTGGCACAAGTGTCACAAAGGGCCTCATATTTATTTTAGGTGATGTAACTTTCTTTTCATCTGATGATAAGATAACATCATCCTCAGCGTCTGCCAACTGTGAACGGAGAAGAGAGGTGAAGCCTTGAGCAATACCCTGTTCTGTTAGTGTGTCATCTATATTGTTGGTGCCAAAATAATGTTGGGAGTCTAAGGGCAAAAAAGAATGTGGTTTACAGGGTTGTTTTATTTTTGTTTTAATAACATTGTATTTAGTGTATTATTTTTACGAAGATGGATTGAGTATTTGATGTAAATGTCAGCAAGTGGTATAATTAAACTTGATTCTCTCTGAGTTGTGACAGCAAAGGAATGACCTGTTTTAAGTACATATTCTAACTATAAATGGAGGAATCTGTCTTTGGTGTGTATTCTTGACTTTTCTTCAGCATTTTGATCTCCTTCACACTAGCTGGTTATCCATCCATTCTTTTTTTTTGCTTCTAATTTTTTTCGCAACAATCAGGAAGCAGTGACTTCAACTAATATTGAAATTAAAATGGTACAAAGGCAATGTAAAATGTTGAAATGGATAAATCGTGTCCGTGTGTGTAAAATAATTTGTAAAATCTGATTGTAGTGGGTGTTAGTATGATGATCTACAAATATTAACTTTTTTCAAAATTCCATAATTCTGCAAAAATGAAACCTAAAGAAAAGAAAAGTTCTGTGCAACACAGAGTACCCCTGAGATTCAGCTGCTGATTGACAGGTCCTTAGCAGCAATAACTTGAAGAGTAATTACCTTGATGACTTAATCAGTGTCACATTGGTTTGTAGGAACTTTGGCTTATTCTTTACATCGTTTTGGTTCACTGAGCTTCTTGCACATTCATTGAGAGGCAGCTCTGCTGAGCATCCATGAGTTGAGCTTTGGACTTTTTGAGTTGACCATTTTAAAACCTTGAGTTTTTCTTTTTTTTTTTCAGCCTTTCTTTGCTGGTGTGTTTCAGATCATTGTCCAGTTCCATGTTCTATGTTTGACCAGGCTGTAGCTGTTGGACAGATGGCCTCATATTTGACTCTAAAATACTATTATATACTGAGGTGTTTGTGGTCGACTCAATGACTGGAAGGTATCCAGGTTCTGAGGATGCAGAGCACCACACCTCCAACACCATGCTTGATGTTGGGAATGAAGGTTGTTTCTGCTAAAATCCCGTGTTTGGTTTTTGATAAACATGGCACTGGTCATGAAGGTCAAACAACTCCCTTTGGTCTCATTTCCCTACAGAATATTGTCCCATAGCTTTTATGATTTGTTTTGCTCCCATGTTCTTTAAGACAGAGGGGGCTTTTTTTTTTTTTCCCAAGAAATTCTCTTATTCACTCTTCTTCTAATTGTGCTGTCATGGACAACATTCAAGCCCCCTTTTTTTTTTTCTTTCAGAGCTCAGAACTTCAGATGTATGCTGGTTTTTATGGTACTAAATGCAGAATATGTTTTTATGTCCAAGTAAGAAAGGCAGCATGCTGCTCCAAAAGCTTTTAGAAAGTTCAATTCAGCAGTGAAATGCTCATAAACCCATGCAGTGGTTTCTAATTGTGTTCACTTTTAGTGCTGTGCCACCTGAAGAAGTATTCAGTATTGTGTAGATGCTTTGAATCTCCGTGACATCCAGTCACTGATCCAAAAAAAAAAGTCCCTTGGGTCACTTTTTATTGCCAACTATGTGACTGATCTGCTTCCAATTTTTCCTTAAGCATTGCATTACTGCCATATTTTCCTTTCCACTGTCCCAACTTAACAAAAGCACATCTCTGACATCAAATTCAGAACAAGCATTTGTCTTTAAAATACCAAAATAACTCATTTTGAACATTTTACGTCCTTGTACCATTTTCATGAAAATGCCAACTGTAAATTACAGTGTGGCAAGTTTTTTTTAAATTTTTTTTTATTTTAAAGAAACAGGTCAGTATTAATTACACAAACTAAGAGGCATCAGTGGCTCCCAAAGTTGTTTTTAAGTGTCTACATCTAAATGCAGTAATATAAAAGAAAGTGTTAAATTTTAAATTTCAGTATTTTATTTTAGCAGTTATAAATATGAAATAAACATGTTTCAAAGAAAATTTATCAAAACAAGTATAAAAATAGTTGTACGGTGGCTTATTTAACAGATGTAGATATAAGCCCTTTTCACACAGAGGTTGTGCCATACTGGCACCAAAAAAAAAAAACAAAACAAAACAAAAAAAAACCTATCCTTGTTGACCTGCCACTGTTCCCCTTCAGAAATTCACACACATTCAACAGAAGTGGCTCAACGCCATGATTTCACACAGCATAGCGGCTTTGCAGAACCATCTTAGTGGCAGGAGTGGTGTATTCTGCCATGACAGCTCACCTTTGTTCTCCCCCCAAGGCAGAACAGAGCTGAAACCAAAATACCCCACTGTTCCGCCTAAGGGCTATTCACATCTATGTTAGAAAAAAAAAAAAAAAAAACTTGGCAGAATACTGGTGCAAGGGTCGCACCTTCAAAGTGTTCTGTGTAAAATGCTGTACAAAGATCTTAAAAGGAGACAGTCAACCACAGCAGTTTGTTTAGTGCTGTCCGACTGGCCTCCATCAGTACCACTCTGATACACATAATTATCTTGAAAAAATCTGTTCTGTTATCATGCACCACAAACCAAATCATGTAGAAAGAAATCCACAGGGAAGGTCTTCATATTCTGTCTTCAGAAAGAACACAACATGACAGATTAAGATCTTCCCGTTCCCCTTTATGAAATTACACAATTCTAAATATAAAGCACAATCAGCTAATTTTTCTTACTTTAAAAGTTTTGTCAGTTCCAAAATGGCTTCAAACTTAAAAAAAAAAAAAAAATGAAATGAAATACATGGAGTTAATATTACAATACCAAAAAAAAAAGAAAAAAAGCATGACAGGGGAGTGACATAATTCCATCCAAGGCAGTTCTTCTTTCCAGTGAATTTAACCATTGGTTCTTCACATTCTCCTCAGTGCAGACAAACCTGAGAATCCACGCAGAAGGTGATCATCCACTCAAAAGCCTTTTGTGGACCTGCAGGCTACTTCCAGAAGAGGATGTTCCAGAAAAGCAGCCAGCATGGATAAACCAGCAAGGCAATGAGTGGGTACACCAGAGACCCATACAGGTAGTGGTCCAGGATGCCTTGAGAAATGGCGGACAGATACAGCACCCAACCATCCTGGAAGCTCACAGGCATTTCTTGCAGCTCTTGGAAGAAAAATACTGAGAAGAGGAGTGTGCACGCTGGGCTGAGAAGAACAAAGACAAAAGCTGACAGAAGCCTGGGGAGAAAAGAAAAGGACAGTGAAGTTTTACTTCAACATGGCTACAAGGCAATGTGAAAAAGATGCAATGACCAAAGTGTCCATGCAGGCGTATTACTTGGGCACGTGGGGCGTGACATAAGCAGCTACAGGCACCAGTGTGAGAGCCAGGATGAAGCCGAGGGAGAAGTTGATGAGGGCGGTGCATCCCAGCACCACAGCCAGGTACAAGACGGCGACAAGCTTCAGCACCCGCCAGCCCTGCTCTGTCCCCTCACCTGACAGCAGCCTGCAACAAATGGCATGACAAACGTTCCAATCTGCTGCAGCACTGAGACAAGATCCACACCGACTCAACTGCACTGCAAACTGGGTTCAAGGACAGTAGCAGTCAATAAGATTTTAAGCCTGTAACATATTGTTCAGAGTTTTCATTAAAACCTCTGGGTATAAATCTACAACTTGAAATAATGAATGAATTGCCCGGCTTTGTTCAGACTACAGACAACTTTTGTGTTTAATTTCTCAAAGTAGATTTGTTAGGGCAAGGTGTGTGCCACCAGTTAACTGCATGGGATCACATTTGATTTGCACCTGACATCACTGAACAATCTCTATGGGTTGCTCCAAAAGCAGCATAGACATCGATAAGTGCCCAGCTCCACAGGTGATGTAGCTTTCCCACAGTGGATTTATTCCTACTCTACCTGTACAACAGCTATGTTTTTCTTCTTTCTGCAAAATATTGCCATCTATAACCTACTGCTATAATTGATTCTGCACAGAGGTGCTGTCGCTCTAGATTTGACATTGTGTGTCACACTGTGAGTCAGGCAAAAGGCACAAATCCAATTTTGAGCAAAGTGGCTATAGTCACACATTTATTGAAATCTGATAAGAAATATGGTTCGGATCAAATCTGAATCAGTATGATTTCATGAAAAGACAAAAAAATTGTATTTAGAGCTATATAGAAATTCAATTCAATTCAATTCCAAAATATGTTATGGATCCCCAAAGGGAAATTAAATAAATAGAAAACCTTTCGTCATACGTCAGAATGAATGAGAATGGATACCTGTGAGTGTTGTGAGGTAAAGCCAGTCCTGCTGTGTAAACAGCAATTGCTGTCAGGACGACAGCTTCTGTCTCAAAAACTGGAAAGTGTTCCACAGCGATCTCCTGAAAATGGACTGGCAGCATGTACAGAGCGACTCCGGTCAGGTGGCTGATCACCAGAGGAGTCAACACTGACAGAACTCCTGGACTAGACTGTTGGGAGGAGGGGGGTTGTTATAGATGTGGGTAAATAGCCTCAAGTAGGGAAATTATTCCATTTCTTATATGTTTATCACAGTGTTTGTGCCTTACCAGCTCAACATCAGCAATTCCATCTTCAGTTCTGGTTGGTGGAGTCACAAGCTGAACCCATAGGTCTAAGGCCTGTATTACAGTCAAGGGAAAAGACTATATGGCACTTTATCACTTATAGCCTACTTTCATCTGTCTTTCAAGCACTTTTCTGCATTACATTTAAGTCAACTTTAAAATATGAGTAAAATGATGGAGTGAGGATACACGAAGCAGCAGGATAACAGCGAGGAGGCCAAAGGCAGGCATGTAGTATCCAATAGAGACAAAGTGAGAAAGTGATGGCATAAGGTAGAAAAAGTAGGACTGGTGCAGGCGCTCCAGGAGGTTGTTCAGTTTACGATACATTCCTTCGAGCAGCCTAGAAGACACAAATCAGGTAAAATTACTCAAAAAAAAAAAAAAAGAAAAAAAGAAACATAAACATTCCAGTTCAAAGTCAGTATATAACTGCTCTGACCTGCCAACAGTGGTGGCATCAGTCTTGTACTGGCGGAAGCTGTTGAAGCCTGTGATGGTGGCAGCCTCAATGTGGTAACGCAAGAAGAGACCGTGGTCTCCCCAAGGTCGCCCACTGGCCTGCTTTAGTACCATCAGCATCATGGTCTGGACTGCGTGACTGTAGCCGGACACACTGTCCCAGTCAGTCCTCTGCAGCTATGGAAGCATCCACAGAGAAAAATAAAGAAAAAGTAAGCAAATATTACCCTTTTCAAAAATTGCGAATACCCTGCCCTGGATTTACCTTGCCCTGGATGGTGCAAAGGACCCCTATCTTCTGACAGAACGCATAGAAGAGATTTACTAAATCCAGGTTGGGCAATTGGCCGTTGAGGCCTTCCAGGACTATGTCCAAACTGGTGATGACATCGCTGCTGAGCTCCAAAGACAGGGCTGCCTGGATTGAACCACCACGTCCGTGTAATGGTGACCAGTCCATACCTATGTGAACCATTCCAGAAGAAAAGCTCACTGAAAAATTAAGCTTTTTCTGAAAGACAGTTCTGCAAGAAGCTGACTGACTAATGCTGAATACACTTATTGGCTTATTTTATAGTTTCAGGGCTATTTCTTGATGTTTACATGTGCTGGATGAATGCAGATGATCACCTGTAACATTGGTGTGGTGGTAGCCCTCCAACCAGGCTTGCATGCCAATCAGATCATGTTCATTGACAAGGAAGATGATATCTTTGGCCCAGAAAATCTGACCTGTAAACACAGAGTTAATGTTACCAAGAAATGAAACTCCAATATCTTTTCAATGTTGTCTAACTGTGATGGAGAACATGCTGTACGTACTCCTAAAGTAATGAGCCAAGCCGAGCAGCAGTCCTACAGCCTGGTTGTTATTGTCACCAGGACTGCAGGGAGCACTAAGAACCAGGGCTTCGGTCCGTGGGGCTCTAGGGGCCCGAAGGATCCCATATACATTTGTGCCTTGCACCACCTGCCAATAAGACATAACATAAATATAAAAAGTAGTCTGTCATTAGCTGAGATCAGCAGTAAAAGGAGCAAAGTGGACACATGTCATATGATTTCATCACAAACTCACATATCTCTCTTTGTTCTCATCAGGGAAGGGCAATGTACGAGAGAAACTCTGGGTAAATACTTCCAGTCCTCGGGCCTGCATGGTTTTTACCAGCCAATCGACCGGCATCCCACTGCAGGACAATAAAAGTCAAATAAATGAGTGGAACTAGCAGTTATCATTTGGCTCATGTTGAAGGTTAAATGAAAAAACACACACACAAAAGCTTACCCAATTTTCTTCTTGTGAGCTGCAAACTCTCTGGCTGTGGCCAGCGCCCTCTCCCCTGCAGGGAAGCGCTCCTCCACCATGGTGGACCCCATGGCATTCTCTGACATGTATGTTCGCAAAGTGAATGGCTCAAATGCCAACCCCATGAACCAAGCCACTGCAGCAAAGTAGCAGACCACACTGACATGGACAGAAGAGGAGAAATTATATATAGACATATACATATATATATATATATATTACATTATATCATTATACAATTAAGAATAGGTCCAAAAAATAAGTACAAAATTATGTTAAATTCACCAGATAGGAGCATTAAGGCGGGTCAACAGGCTTAATCAAAGCCCTTCTTCTGTTGGGGTCAGACAGCAGTCCCATGTTGATGTCCTCTGCAACGTTATAATGAAACCTGGATTCACTGGACCCTGAAGGCACCACACACAAGCAGAATAACTATCAATTCTACACAAGATCAGTTCAATTACTGATAATCTGAACAGCTAGATATCATGATATAATCGGTTTTATCATTACTAAACGGTCCAATATCCATGCCCGCCATTATTTAATACACAAATGTTGTTTTCTGCCACCGATTGTCATACATCTCCTGATAGCTGTGCATAGCTTACTGCTAGCTTGGTAGCAGCCGGGTTTTGCGAAATCATAAATGTTTCGAAACGCTATCCTCAGTCAACAGGGGATGGTATTTGTAATTATGCGAATATTGTATGATTATTTAATGAATGAAACTGTACCTCAGTCCAGTGGTCTCATCCACCTGCAGAGGTGGGGCTTATTCACAGCGGCCAGTGTTTGACGCTTCCTTCTTCCTGTGGGAACGTTATTACTGAGGACTGACTTCCGCCCAAGCAGTACGTATAAAAAAATAAAAAATAAAATAAAATAAAATAAAATAAAACAAAACACAATACAATACAATAAGATTAAATTAAATCAAAATATAAAACCATCTCACGTAATTAATTACGTGAGATGGGTCTTTATTACTAATATTATTACTATTGCTATTACATAAATGTTTAATTTTTCTTTTTTGTTTTATAGTTTATAATATAAATTTGATGGGTTACAAATACTACGACCAATCAGACTACCGCCAAACTGTAATAGTTTGGCGGTAAAGCCAATTTGTAACAAACTATTATAACAAATCTAAAACGTGCAACAAAAAAATTTGCATGAGTTGAAAATCGTTACTGTCTCATAGAAGTTGGTGTTGAACCGATTTAGAAATTCTTATAATGCTGAAATGGGTTTTTATGTGTTAATGGAATGTTCAAATTTTGAAAATTGTGAATAAAATCTTGTAGTTTGAAAAAGCTAGATGTTATTGACCCTCAACTTAAACTAATTATTGTTAACAGATAACAAAGGCAGAATTGTAAATCTGACTCAATAACATGCAAAAAATATTAAGTAGTATATGCATTGATGTATGTTTAAAAACAGTTGTACCCTTCCCTCCTGTCACAATGGTGAGTCACATGCATGTCACAATTCTGAAAACATTGTATGCGACAAACTTGTTTACCTCCGTAGATTTGCAGCGAGATTTGGATTATCCATGATGAAGAGCAAGACCGTTCTACCTGAAAATATAGTCTGTCCATTCCCTTCTCGTTCACAGACTCTTCTCTGCTCCAACTTCTCATACCGATTTGCCTGTGACTTGCTCTATTGCTGCTAAATAATGCCAAACAATTGCAAAGAGTATCACAAAATATAAACTTCATGTCATTCTAGGTTTCATTAGATTCAAAAAAAAAAAAAAAAGAAAGAAAAGATACATTTTCATTATATTTATTGTTGGGCTCATATACATATACAAAAATTTACAGTAAATGCTGTGGATGAATACAAACATGAAGAAAGAGCTGCTGTCAGATCCTCAATCCAGACATTCTACCCTCGATCCTGCATCACTCTCTGGTCAGTACTGAAGCTTCTTGAAGATGCTGTCTCACCAACCTCATCCAGCACCTTGCTCACACCTTTACAAGCAGTCATTGCAGCCTCGATCAGAGTTTCGAGGTGATCCTGATGGAGCCTGGCATCCATCTGAAGCAGAGCAATTTGTCCCCCCCGGGGCAGCAGCGCTAAAGCCAAAGAGCTCACTCCACCACTTTCCTTCTGCATAGCAAAGATCAGCGAGGGCCGTCTCATCCACAAAGCCTACTGTGCAGGCGCACACATAGTCCCGCATCGGGATTCCAGCATCAATCACTGCCAGCGTGGCAGCATTCACGCACACACTGTAGTTCCCTCCGTCTGACTGCAAAATCTGGAATATGAAGAATATTTTTGTGGAAAAGAAAAATCAATTTATTTTCTTAAGATGTGGAACACAGTTCACTTCCAGTTTAAATATCTACCTTGACATAGATGTCTATTTGAGAGCGCGGGTAAAGCTGGGTCATCACAGCGGCTTCAAACGTCTGCTTGAGGTGGAGGCTCATCTCGGTAGATTTGCGGTCTCCATGCGGTCTCCTCTTCCTCTCTGCTGTGCTGAATGTGGCCATGCTGTATTGGCAGTTGATAACGGCTCGATCGTGAAGAGTCCGACTTCTAGATCCCCGCGCATCTGGAAAGGAAGAGAGTAGCACTGAATAATCATTTTATAGTTTCTTTGCCTATAACATCCATACTTTGCTATATGAAGTCTATTTGCCAAAGATGCCCAACAAGATGCCAGAGGTTCTACCCTGATATCTCAAAATCAGGTGCCACTCGCCACAAGGGCAATAAACAATTTTAAGAAGGTGTTTTTTCTGTTGTTCTGGATTTTAAGGGTAAATCAGTTTTATTTATTTTGCAATATTTTTTCACAATATTTTCACCATATCAATCCCATCTGAGATCACTACATTTTTTGCAGCTATCCCTGATATGAACACTGATGTAAATATGGGAATTTGCAACAGTAGTGTATTACTTATTAAATTAATGACACTGTGACTTGATTACTCTGTACAGTAAAGTGCATTTTAATACATTCTTACTACAGTGCCACTTGAATGGTCTATATATCATACTTTTATTTTGGGTTTGTTCTGACCATCAGTTTCATGGAAATCATTTTTCATGTTCGAAATAATATGTGCAATCTAAAACAAAAAGATTTCCAATAGATCACCTCCTGTGTGAAGAGGGATACACAGTAAAAGTAAATAATTCTGGGTGCAAAAGTACTTGTATATACAAGCAATGATAAATAGAGTATAGAAAAAAGATTATTATATATATATATATATATATATATATATATATATATATATATATATATATATATAATATAGCCATGGAAAAAATTATTAGACCACCGTTGTTTTCTTCAGTTTCTTGTCCATTTTAATGCCTTCAATGTAACTAAAGGTACATTTGTTTGGACAAACATAATGATAACCACAATGATTGCTCATAAGAGTTTTATTTAAGAGCTGATATTTTACCATTTTCCATGGTTTTCTTGATTATAACCTAAATCACTTAAGTTTTTACATCAATAGCTATGGCGTTGTACTGCCAAAAACACTGCTTTTATGCATACAGTGTTTTCTGTTTTAGTCACATGATGACGTTTAGTGGTACCAGGTATTAAAATGAACAAGAAAGTGAAGAAAAAATGGTGGTCTAATAAGTTTTTTCCATGACTATATGTATGTATGTATATATATATATATATATATATATATATATATAGAGAGAGAGAGAGAGAGAGAGAGAGAGAGAGAGAGAGAGAGAGAGAGAGAGAGAGAGAGAGAGAGAGAGAGAGAGAGAGAGAGAGAGAGAGAGAGAGAGAGAGAGAGAGAGAGAGAGAGAGAGAGAGAGAGAGAGAATTTAAGCAGAGGGCACTATTATTTGCAAAAACTTAAAAATCTATAAGGCATTACATCTTGATCAAATTGTGTTTGAAAATAACTGAAACGCAACAAATAGTTATTAACTTGAAGCAGACCGATTGTGCTGTTTAAGAGCATAATTAGACTCTTTATTAGGGTTAATGCCCAAACTGCATCGCGCTCTACTGTTTTTACGGGTTTACAGGCCACCGTTCATTCTCTCGCGCCCTGACTCCGGCGCCACTTACTTCATGGGGACCGTACACCACCGCCAGGGCCTTCGTGTTTCCCTGCTCTAAATAAGCCGAGCCGTCGGCTTGGGCAAACACACCCATGCGTGCCTGCACTTTCCGCAGCTCGGTGGCTTTTCTTCCGTCTAAACGGTATCCTTGATCAGACAGCAGCTCCAGACCAGCCATGTTTCCAATAGTATCCGTACCACGTGCCCGCCCGTGTTTCTTTTTTTCTTCTTCTTTTTTTAAATGAGCCAATTTCCAGGTGCACTACCGCCGCCAACCGGACTGGAGTAATGAAAGGGCAGACTCACGTCAGTAAGAGCAGCAATCCAGACAAGGTGTATCCTTCATTATATTGTAGCCCAAACGTATTTGATAATATCAAATAAATAAATAAAAAACAGAAAAAATACATAAAAAACGTAAATTCTGAGCGATAAGAAGCTCTTAGTGGCAGTCACGCTATTATTTATCCCCTTCTTTCCAAATACCATTTTCAGGATATATCTCAGTCTCTAGGATATACAAAGCTGCACCTGCAGATACTGTATCTGGAACATCAGAATCATTTGTGAACAGAGTGAGTTTGAATAAATATTATATATATAATACAATAATTTTGATCTAAAACATGCTGAATGTTGCTCTCTACTTGTTCTTCAGTTCTGCCTGCATGCTGAGGTATACACTTGTCAAGGGGAATGAGCAGAGAGGAACTGGAGAAACTGGAAGTCTAAGGCCAGATGGTAATAAGAGTAATTAAATAGTTTAAAAATTGCCAAGTTACACAAAATTCCTTAGATTTGTTTCTTTATATGTATTCAATAGTCTGTTTGAACCGTCTTGTCAGGTAGTGCATCACAATGCCCCTAGACGAACCCAGTATGCAAGTATTAACATCACCCTTCTGAATCTTAATGCTAATCCTCTCTTTTCTTGTTCATGTATTACTCATGTTTGAGGTGTTAATACAACTTCACAACATATTTCAGGTCTGAGGTTGCAACACATACAGTATAGGTTTTATTTGGCTGATTACATGTCACACTGATATCCTCTGCTTGCTTCCCACTTCTGACCTTTTTAATCAAACCAAACCACCTAAATACTCCTAACTTGATCAAGAGATCTCTTGTATAATTTTAATAAAATGGGTACAACTTTATGGGGCCTTGAAAACAAATAGAGTTTTTGTCACAGATATGACTTTGAAAGCAGCTGCCTTTTCTCATTGGCATAGGAGATATTAAAACCTCTTGTCCACACTGCACTGTCCTCATATAGCAATTGTTCTAATTTTCTGCTCAGTTTGAGGAAAATCTAACTGAACATTATGTTGAATATTAATAGAGTAGATACAGTTTCGTACATTTCCTTGTAGAATTGTATTTTCAACTGTATGTACTCTAGAATATTCTGCTCCAAATCTTACTTCTCTTTTTTCTCTAGTTAAATAAACAGAAAAAAACAAAACAAAAATAACAGTGGAACATAATGGACAACTCTAAAATTCTCCTGCTTTATCATTTAATTTGCCTTCTCCACATCAAAGTGAGCTAGTACTTTCCATTATTAATTCTTGACTGGAGAGCATGTCTGTCGCTGCCCTGTGTTACTGATCAACTTCACATATGAAGACTTTGACAATCATTCATGTTCATGTTCAATCATAAATGGTACAAAAGAAAAAGTTTGTCAATTTGCATTTTCTTATTCTGATCAGCCTCTTAAAAGCTGTTTTTTTTTTCCAACCGTAGAGATGCACAATTATCCCAATATTGTTCTAATTTATTACAGTCAGTTGACATCATGGATCATAATAATTGGAAGATGCAGGCATAAAACATCAACTGTAAATATTACTGTGTATGTTAAAATTCTTCAACTTCAAAGTGAATCCTAATTCAACAGGAAGCCAGTTTTCAAAACACTTGATAAGTCATAACCTGGTAACATTTCACTGTATCTGCCTGTCAGTGTTCACTTTGGTTCAGTGCTCCTATTTCATTTGGAAGCATTTGTCAGCTGAAACAGACGAATGGACGGCATTTATATTGTGCTTTCTAGACACCATCATGGTGCCTCTAAAGCACTTAATATCGGCCTCTCACACGCTGGTGTGCAGCTGCTGTCATGCAGGGAGCTGCCAGGCTCTCTGGGGGTAAGCTAGGTATTGCCCAAGGACACTGACATGTGGAGCTGGGATTAAACTGCCAACCTTACAGTGACTGGACGACCTGCTCTACCAACTGGGCCACAGCCACCCAAATGATGGAACCATCCAGCACTCCTGAAATTCATGTATTTGCTCTTGTTCCTTCTATTATGTCATTTGACCTATTCTAATTTACTTTTATATACCTATAAATATGCACATCCCATTTGATTCAAATGTACTTAAAAAAAACAACTTGACATTAAAAATGACATTTCTAAAAAGCTCTTGTATTAAGCAGCATTCTAATAAATTGAAACGTTTGATATGAAGAGCAGTGTGTCAGCATCACCTCCAAAGTGCTTGCTTTCCAAGAACCCAAATATAAAGCTCGTAAGACCCCTGTAGTGTGTGACGGACCTACATTGGAATCTACTCCACTTCAACAAGGAAATCAAATGTGGGCAGACAAATTTGCTGGTGAGCAGGAATCAGTATGGCTGAAGTCACAATGGAAGGATAGATCCCAAACTTCCAACACTTTTAAAAATAAAATTTATTAGCATCTCTAATGTGTATAAATAAAAACATATATGAAACAATGCATATACGTATAATGTAATGAGCTTAACAAGAACAGGGTTACATGTGATACAAAGGAGCAGTCTTTATTTTAGCCAGTGTATTGTGAGGAGAAAAAACGCTTTGAAATCAAGCTTTCAAATATGCATACCTAGAAATTGCAAATCTACATTCTTTGACAAGAATGAAAAAAAATTTGTCTTGGGCTGATGACAGGAAGATTATGGATATCCTGTTTTGCCTTTCTGACTCTTTAAGATTTTAAAACATCTTTCATTTAATACATAAAATCTGAATTCTTGTTAAGGTTTAACTAACAATGGTGAGGCAAAAAGCCCCAACACTATTCACACTGATCTTTGCAAATTTACAAAACACTCAAAAAAAACAAAAACAAAAACAAAACAAAAAAAAATCCTAAAAAAGGATTTCACTTCACTCGTTCCATTTACTGAAGTCACATTGTTCCACAGACTTGTAACAAAGGGTCCTAAGCAGACCTGAAATCTAGGGACAAGATGACTCTAATGTTAAACACAGTGACAAACAAAATAAAAAGGTTGCAAATGATAAATTTTACATGTAACTAACAGACCCAAATGGATCAAACAAAGAAGTGGACTTGCATTATACTAATGCAAGGTTTGTCATTTTCTGCAGTAGCTTCGCTGTGCCTGGGTCAAAATACCAAAAAGATAGTGAATGGATGCTTTTTCTGTCTGTGTGTGTATATGTGTGTGTGTGTGTGTGAGGAGGGGGGTGAGTGGGGGTCTGAGGACTTGGCTCCCTAAGGCAAAAGCAAAGAAAGGAAAGGCCCCTCTCTTCTTGTGTCACCCAAAAATTTCTATTTGGTCATGCTTTAAACACTTGTAGTGTTCAAATGTCTTAAAAACTGACAGATATGCACGTTAAACAAAATCTACATCTGTATGCTGGCTAGAACTAAAAGTGATGTGATCTTTAAATATACACTGTCAAGGAAAAACATACAACCCACTCAACTGTGTGTCAAAATGCCACAGAAAAGTCAGTCACAGCGCGTGATCTGTTATTGGCCACTGTCTGAGTTTTTCCTCATAAAATTGAAAAATATCACATTTTGAGCGGGGATAAAAACATCCAAGACTAATTCCTTCAAAGCAAAAAAAAAAAAAAACCAAAAACAAACACAAAAAAAAAAAAAAGAAAGAGAAAAGTGATGTGTCTGCTTTAATATGCAGGTGTATGCAACAGTGAGAGGTTATCGGCACCCAAGGATCATGGCAACCTCATTCAGCCTTGTGGAATGAAGGGACTATGTAGTAGATCCAAGTCTTTTGGAAGAGTGCAAAGATCCCCTTAATTTCCCTGATATATCCATGTCATCACGTCCTAAAACTCTGCAAACTCCTTTGCACATTTTTCTGTTAAAGAAACACGGATCTCTTCCTCCTCGTAGTCATCAAAGTTGCTGGTGTCCCCGGGGCCTCTGCACTTCGGTATGAAGGGAGCTTCAACCTGCAAGACGAGAGGAATTTTAGAAGGCAGAGTCAGATTTATGTCTTCAGTGTCTGTCAGAGAACTGGGACAGTCTAAAAAGAACAGTGTATCTGAAAACATAGTTTGCACAGTCAAAACAAGTTATTTAATTTCCACTGTGGATGGTGAAAGAGGTGTTGTTATATTTTATGAAAGCAGCACTGTTGCGTTAAAAACAGCTTGAAATATTTTAAAGGAGATTGATGCCAGATCTTCACAATCTGAGACCCTTTATGTTGGATCCAGCTGTTTTGTAAGATTTCATAACCGAGTTATACAAATGATCCAGTGGGATGTTCTGTGTTGTGTGTGGAGAGCCAATAGTATAGAGTTCTCTCTTGACACTGATTTTCATCACTTTTAAAGTCAAAAGCAGAGTGTAAAACAATGTATATTCATCTCAATGTTAACTGTATGTTAACTGAAACCCACTTGATATTTTTGTCTTACATGTGAGACAGCAACAAACACTTTTGCCTAACAGCCATTTACCTTAGACATGGAGAAAACAGTTCATCACAAGCCTGGCATTACAATAATATCTAATCTTGCAGACCCCCCCTCAATAAACCTTTAAAACCAAAAGGGAAACTTTACTCACTAACCATTTTCACACTTAGATTACTGAAGTGATCATTCACAGACAGCAGATTTAACAGCTGTTTCCTGTAACAGTATGCCTGCACTTATTACAGACCAGGAGGAGTTAGAACAACTTGATAGGTAACTACAGTTTGGTACATTCAGCTAAAAGAGAAGACAACCCATCCATCCACTTTTGTTTATCTCAGTTTGGGTCACAGAAGCAGCAGGCTAAGGAAAGAGGCCCGAGAGACCCTTTACCCAACCAATTCCTCCTCTAGCTCTTCCGGAGTAAAACACAGGCCTTCCCAAGACAGCTGTGAGGTATAACCCCTCCAGTGTGTCCTAGTTCTGCGCTGGCCTCTGCCCATTTACACTTAGATGCCCAAACCACCTCAACTGCCTCCTCTCAATGTGGGAACTAAGGCAGAGTCCAGCCACCCAACAGAGGAAACCCTTCAACAGAAACCACACTCTCCAAAGCCACCGTGCACAACTAAGGGGAGTCTGGCTTCAGCTGTTTCAGTTTCACACCTTATTGCAGGTGTATTTATTACTAAATTTTGCCAAAGTAGAAGGTTTCGAAACCAAAGTCTTGCATTTTGAAAAAGTAACTAATTTTTATTTCAACTTCAAATGCAGGAAATATTCCAACATATACCATATCTTTATCATAAATAAAATCAGTCCCATGCAGTCAAATAAGCTTAAGGCTTCTATTTCAAATCAACCAAAAGCGAAAACCTCAGAATAAAATCAATAATAGTGCAAGTCCATGCCTGAAGAATTGAAGGCCTCTTCAAGTAAAAAATTAAACCCTGAAAAAACTAAAAAGTGCAAAAAGAAGGTGTTCACTTTTTCATAAGAGATTTTTCTTTGAACTGCCCTTCTTTCTTCTTGAATTGAAGGCCTCTTTAAGTAAAATAAAGTAAACTCATGTACATTCAGGAAACATTAACTAAAAAGTGCAAAAAAAAAAAAAAAAAAGAAAGTGCTGTGTTTTGTCTCATAGTGACGTTTCACGTTCCCACTTTGAATCAATGCCACAGTCTCAGAGCTTATGAGGCAGACAGGCTTGGAACAATTGCTGACCAGGAGTATAAACATATATTTTGTTGTCCATTCGTCTTTAAAACAACAGTTTTCAATGTCTACCTTTATCTTTTTGGAGCAAGCCATGATGTCTCGGTGGTATCTACTTTGCTTTCTTCCTGCGCTGTTGCTAACGTCAGTGCTTAAATTTGTGCTCGTGTGACTGATTTTGGGTTTGCTGGGAACAATGTTGGTGTGGCTTGTTTTGAAGGGTGCAATGAATTCTGGGCATCTAATCTTGAATTGCATGGAGAATTTGCATGTGGCTACTATATTCTAGTTGATGCGATGTCAGAGACGGACTTTGGCAATGTGTGGCTCCGTTGCCAACAACAAACACGCGTTTCCAAGCTACGACACTGACTACCAGCGCTAGATTGCCGTGTTAACTGTAGTAGCAGCGCCCGCTCTAAATATCCACGGTCGTTCAAAACCGCCTGTGAAAATGACACTATATATTTTTTGCATTGGTCTTGGGTCCAGACAGAACCATCTCCCGGTCTGGATCCGGACCAGGAGTCCGCTGTTGCGTGACCCCCGCCTTATTGCTAATATCACAAATGATCCACAACAATTAAAGCAGCATGGCAAAATAAGCCTCATCATCATTGGATGGATGGATAAATATCATACATCTTGCCCTTTCTGTATGACTTTTAAATGTTGAATTTTAAAAATCTATTTATGCAGTAATCTAAAATTTACATTCCTTTTTCTTTTCCAAGTTTCTGACTGCAGCTGCTTTGCAAAGAAAAACCTACACATCGCTTCTTGAGCTGCCCGATATGTCTTCACTGTTACTCTGTTCTCACTGTTCCCACTTCCTCAAACTCGGTATCTTGCCATCACAGGTTTGGAAAAAAGCATAGCGGCCGGTCCGACCGCCCACAACCCATGTCAGCTCATACAAGACTGCGACCAAATGGCATCAATGTGCATCCACCTGGTCACATGTGGACGTGCACAAACGGCTCCACCTCTCGAATTAACTCTTGTATAAAAAGCGATCTGGCCTCAGTTGAACCCCTGAGAAAATGGCAGCGATCGGCTTAAACGGCTTGCTCGCCAGTTAAACCAGAGAGGGAGAGAGAGAGAGAGAAACACACACACATCAGTGCAGAGGAGAAGGAGGAAGAAGGAAGAGGAGGAAGCTCTACAGCAGAGTTCCAGACAAGCTACGCGTGAGAGTTTGAGAAGGCGGATAGGGCATAGCGCACCCTGCTCTTTAAGGCAATGGTTGCTGACGCACTGATTAGTTTAATAAGTGAAACGCCCTAACCACTCCCATGCATAATGTAGCGGGTAGCGCAGGTGATAAAGCGGATATGGCAAGGGTGGAAAATTGCGTTTTTTTTGCCACTACACGTTATCCCTAAATAGCGGCTATAGCAGATCTGGCCGAAAGATCGGGCCCTAGATCTCCCAAGTTTTCAAAGTAGTAACCAAATTGAAAAAGTGCACATCTTTTATGGAAAACCTTGACACAAAATTAAACCTTCACAGTTCCATTTAGTGGAACTCGTCAATCCACCTCCATCAGTTCTGTATTTACTAAACATGGAGAATGTTTGGCGATTAAAGGGAAGACACACGCGGAAACATATGGTATGTTTCTGTGCAAACCAACACACCTGAATTATGATTATGAATACCGGCTGGGATTACCATTTTTGCAGATTTTGCAGTCAAATAAATTTTATTCATTTTCTTACAGATTATTATATTTGAACACATGCCGTCTCTCTTCCTTTCTTTATTTCACAACTCTTGAGGAAAAACATACATCAGAGAATCTGCAACATCCAAAAAGCTAAAATATGATTCATTTAACAATATAATCACAGATTCTATATGCACTTTTAAAAAAGTGAAGTTGCTAAATATCAACTTGAGTTAAAAAATCTCATAAATGCCAATCAAATCTAAGCTAAATAAATACTTTGATTAAGGGAAACACCAATATAGTCGACACAAAATGACACCAATACCTCACATGCAGAAGTGAAGTTCAAAGACTTTTCAAAGAATGATTTAAAAGGAGGATAGAAAAACCAAAAAGACTTTCCATTTGTGAAAAATGTGAACACCACAATCACACTAAAATATAAGCAAAACTGATTCCATTTTCAAGAAACACAAAGTAGCATCAAATAACAATAAAATGTTTTACTGAAAAAAAGAAAAATCAATAGAGCGAAATCAAAGTATAGTTAAAGTGGTTTTTAGAGGGATGGCACATATTTTATGTGTCTATAAAATATGTTTGGTGTCCTACCTTTCGCTCATAGATTGCGATCCAGTCTGTTGTAGCAAACCACTTGTGGCCCTTGATGTCATTGACTCCGTTCTTCAGGTTGCCGTACCGTTTAGTCAGATCCACCTGCAGGAGGTTTCTCAACAGGTCTTTCAGATCGGAACTGAAGTGGGAGGGAAATCGTACCTGAAAAAGTTTGAGAATTTTTTTAAAACAGTGAAAATATCTTTTTTTTTTTTTTGTTTGTGTACAAGAAGAGGGATATTTATCAGTAGAGATCATTTAACTTTTTTGTTTGGAAACCAACCCTTTTTTTTTTTTTTACCTTTCCAGACACAATCTTTCATAGATCTGGATGGGTTGATCTGCAAAGAATGGAGGGTAACCAGCTGCCATTTCATAGATGAGAACTCCCAGGGCCCACCAGTCCACAGCTTTGTTATAGCCCTAAAGCAGAGGGGACAGACATCAATCCCAATGAAAAGACTAAAAATTTCCACAACATCAACATCAATCTTCATCAGTACAGAATATCTTGGTTACACAAGCAAGTTTAAAAGTATTGAAGAAACTCCCAAAAGCCTCCTAGTGCTCCACCAAAGGACAAAATTAACATACAAAGCTAGTTAATTTCAGTAAATAGTTTTGCTTAATGTATTACAATAGGTATAACATAAACACTTTCTATGATATACAAGTAGAAAATATAATCGGATGTCATGCTCTTAAAACTCAATCAGTCCATATAGAAATGTTGTGATATTTTAAATTCCTGATCAGTTTGATTCCTATTAAAGTTATATTTTGGTCACACATCACACATATGTGTAACATGAATGTGCAACATTCAGTGTTGCACTATTTCCTGCAGGAAACGGAAAGTGCTGGTAACCTGATTAAAAGAGCCGTCAGCCTAACTCATTTGGCCAGGATTTCCTGACTTTTCTGTTTGGTCCAATTCCAAAATTTACAGTAGTTCAACCAACCCTCAGACCAAATTAATGAATGTTGGCCTGATGAAACGATGTGGACACAATCCTGATGAAAACAGACGAGCAGGATGCCTTGTGGAGAGTGCAAGTGTGGTGCTGAATAGAGTTGAATGCAGAAACTATTTGAAAGACCTGTGGTAACAAGGGCCTTAGAAAAATAAGAATAATATGCTTGAAGACCATTTACCTGATTGGGAAAAAAAATCTGACTAATGTGCATCTTTGTGATTAATGTTTTTTTTTGCAATTAATTTGACCTGTTCTCTGTGACCCAAAACTAGAACAAATAACTTCTCTTCCGCTGCCTGCTCCATTTTTGTACTCGCTACTCTATTTGTCATTGGTTAATGTCAATACAATGATTCATAATATTTTCCAGAGAAACTGAAACCTCTTTAAACTAAAAAATGCCTTCAACTGTAAGTGAAGTAAAAAAAGAAAAAAGAAAAAAAAAACAGTAAAAGAAAGAAATATAACCAAAGAGTGAAAACTATGGATTACAAATGCAACATGTCTGTTACAACTGGTGGAAACATTTGTTTTGTTTTTTTTTAAAAAAAAGAAAATTGATACACATCTAATCTGCTGAGGAGAATCACTCTGGATAAAACACAGCTTCTCTTTCAGAGGTTATTTCCAAAGAAACCTGAATTTCATCATAATTAAAATACCCTGTTTTTGTTGATATTTACTCAGATATTTCTTTTTGATTACACTTTTTCACAAGCAATTAAAATAACTAACTTGTATGATTGTTTAGTGAATATCAGTTAAATCAAAATTTTATTTTGCAGTGTGTCAAGTCTTTCCAATTGAGACACTTTTTGATACAAATGCACCCAACAAAATGCATTCATTCTCTTTTAGCAGTGTCTTCCCCTTTAAGAAGGTGGCATTGTGGGTAATGTGGTTGTGCGTGTTTTAGGAAGATGGATGCAGCTGAGGAATGTGTCCCGATATAGGTGGTTGTAATCAGCCACTAAGCATCCAGGGAGGTTCAAGTTTCAAAATAACTCTTTTCTAGATGTGGTTCACTGTGTTCTGGGACTCAAAAAAGGACATTTCTGGTTGATGTGTGACACGCCATTACTCTGTCACTTTGGTAACAAGTTATCAGCTATGAGCTACATGTGAGACACACTACAGTTACAAGGTACATTTTTTGGAGATATTATATTTAACATGATCGTTAAACTGAAACACTGACCAGACGTTAACACTGTTTTTAACCACACAGTGCTGTTTATGTAGCACATTACGACAGAAGTTGGATCATATAGTTGCTGGTCTTAACAGGATCGCAGCCTTGGTGTTAGTTTTGTGCTTGGTATGCTTGTAATGTCAGCTGCATGGACTCTGGTGAAATTTGTTTCAAAGCATATACTGCAATCCCTACTTTATGATTTGCAAAATAAATAAATAAATATTGTATTTCCTCTAATAAACACTCCCTCCCGAAATAATCAATTAGACAGTTATACAAAATGTACATGAAACTCCCGCACCCTCCTCCAATCAACTTTAAACATCTTCGCAAGAATGCTTGCCATTTTCTTTTCTAATCTCACCAACTTTCAGTTTAAAAGACACTGTGTACGACTGCTTCTTGGATGACATCTTTACAGCTATTCCACGTCTCTAACTGACTTATAATCATGTTGTAGCGTAACGTCACCGCACATGCTGAAGCCAACGGTGAGAAACGTACCGTAAACACACTTATTAATGTGCTGATTTTGACACTGTGAGAAGCACTGCAAAAAAAAAAAATAGTTCAGGCTAGATATTGTAAATTCACTTGAGATTTTATTTGTAAGGATGTGTAAACGATGTAAGAATATTTGAAATTTTGTGGATCAAAATAGATACCCTCTTGTGTTTTGTATTGCGCCCATGGTCATTTATTCAGAAAAATGCGGTACATAAAAATAACTGAATTGCTACATTTCCAGCGTTAACTTATATAAGTTGTTGGCCAAAATGAAATCTGCACATTCCCTTTCTAAATATCTTTTAACATCGGCAAAGAATGATAGCAATGATGTCAGTTTTAATAACACCACTTTCAAAACTAACAACTATATTACTGGTTAATGAAAAAAAAATGCAAAGAACAATGCAAGAGGAAAATTTTCTTTACAAAGAACTCTGGAGTTTTGGGTTTTGTTCAGAAAAAGTAAACTCTGAATGTGTATTGAAAACATGAGAACAAATTAAAATCCGTACTTTGCTGAGAATGATTTCTGGTGCCAAATACTCTGGTGTTCCACACAAAGTCCAGGTTCTTCCTTTTACCCGCTTGGCAAATCCAAAGTCTGTCACCTGGAAGTCAGAGGGACATATAGTACAATTCTGTTGCATTAGCAAGTGAAGATCTGAGACACAACAGTAATGTGAATTAATTTAATGCATTGTATCTCACCTGAATGTAGCCGTGGTGGTCAATGAGAAGATTCTCAGGTTTCAAATCTCTGTAAATGAGATCTAGCGAATGTAGATATTCAAATGTCAGCACTATCTGGGCAGCATAAAATCGTGCATGTGGTTCACTGACAAAGAAGGAGAAGAAGAAGAGAGAAGCATATTCAGAGTCAACCAATGAAGAAGTGCAAGTAATTTCTGAAAAAATCAGTTTAAAAGACAGAAACAAAACCAAAAAGAAAAAAAAAAAGAAATCGACTCATCGCTGGCAAATAAAGCTCACCTAAACCTTCCAATTCTTCTTAGGTGTGAGAACATTTCTCCTCCTGGAACATACTCCATTACCATGTACAAATTGGAGTTGTCCTAGAAAAGGAAAAGTAAAAAAAGAAGGAAAACATATTTACATTTTACTCAATAAAACTAAAAAAATACTTCTATTTCTATTTTTTTTTTTTTTTTTTTTAAATATGCACACTGTACCTTAAATGCGTACTCAAGTTTGACAAGAAAGGGGAAGCTCACTGCTTGTAATATCCTTTTCTCATTTAATGTGTGTTCTATTTGCTTGAGTTTTACCACCTGGCAGATAAAGAGATAAGATGACCTTGTCAGGCAAATCTCACTTGCATGAGCAACAAAATTACAAGGACTCTGAAAGCAAAGACAGCTTTGAGGAACTAATATTGCATTTTACTTGGGTACTTCTGGTAACTCCCTAATGCAGCCACAGGTTAAAAGGTCATTCTTTAATAATAATAATAATTTTTAAAAAAGCTGTAATTGTGTTGGCTGTAGTAGGGACCACCCAACATTTACTATCCTGCGCACTCACTGTGCCAACATTGTTATTTGCTTAAAAAATTTCCATGAGCCCCAACCAAATCTGCCACTGACCTTCTGCTTGTCCAGTATTTTCATGGCAAAGTATTGCTCTGACCCTTTGTGTTTTACCAGCATTACTCTCCCAAATGAGCCAGTACCCAGAGTCTTTATTCTCTCAAAATCTTCGAGGCATGTTGTGCTCTGTGGAAACAACATCACATTGTAATACATTGTGTACAATGTGTGTGACTACTGTGTTCAACTTGTTATTGGTCTAACCTGTGGTGGGCATTCCCATTTCCGTAAGAAATCTTCTTTGGCTTTAGCTAGAAACTCTTTTACTGAAAAAAAGAAGTACAGAAAGACTGTTGGTACAGGTTTTTGTTTTGGCAAAACCATTTTGGTTTTAGGCACAAAAAAATATTTGGGGTTTTAGTTACAACTGACAAATGCTATCATACAAGAAGGGGAAGGGTAGAAAAGTTGGGAACAGAAATTACACTTTAAGTCAAAGGAGAACAACACAGACAGTCAACTGTCATCTGGATATTGAACAAATGTCACTGTAAAAAATAAAACAGTTTTACCTACAGAGGGGAAATAACACAAACACAAAACAACAACATCCACGACAGGCAGACAAGTGATGCATGCCAAGAAACTCAGTATGGTTACTTAATTTAGTAGCTTCATTCAAAAATTTAAAAAAAAAAAAAAGGTGAAAGAAAACACCACTAAGAATATGGGTTAAGTTTCTCTGAGCATCTTGTGCATCACTGACAGCAATACAGATTGTGGAAAGGCTATAAAACACAGCTTAAAAATGGTGAGCAAAAACAAACCAATATGTATGGGGAACACAGCAAACCGTAGATATCCAGATTGAGAGAATGTGAATACAAAAAAAAAATAAAATAAAACAACTTATTATCAAAGCGAACAAAAAAAGCAAGCAAGTCTAGCAGGTTTTTATGATGAAACCAATACTGTTCTGCCATTCTTGTCATCTGTTTGCGTAATCGGCATACCAAAAGTCTCTATTGATCACCAAGGTTTTGCAGGAACAATCACCCACATGGATGGGATGATACAGAAGAGAAGACAGAGAGAAATACAGAGTTCATGTACATAACAACAAGTATATCACAACAACAAACATGAAGCATATGCCATGATTAAAAGCAACAGGAATGAGAACACAGTTGACAATCACTTGAAGAATTTAAGCAGAGACAAACTGTCTACTGAAGTAGTGGAAGAAAAGGGTGTGCTATTTCGCAGAAATTCAGTCATGCACATTAGATCAGATTGAATGGATAACACTCCAAAAAAAAATGTTCAAAATCTACACAGAGCACATTCCAAAGCATTAGACTTCAGACAGTTCGTGACTGTTTTCTCCAGAAACTTAATTTGACTTTTTACTTACAATAACATAGAAATTATTATGAATGCATAATAATGACATTCAATTTTTCTTACGATTAAAAACAACAGATCTTCATTTTACACATCAGATATTTAAGTTTTCTTGAATGTGACTTGTTCATACTGCAAAACACCCAACACTCTTTTTTTCTTTTTATAAACTGTTTTAAACTGTAAAGCGTGAGGCCTTTTGTATGTAGAAATGTTTCTGTAACATTTTGTATCAAGAGGTGAAAATTTCATTGCTACCAAATGTGCGCAAAGTTAGCCAACCCTGTTCTAAGATCAATGTCAAGATTCAGCCAGGCATAACATGGGTGAGTTATGTCCACATATCTTATTACATGACAGTGTGAACACAGTACATGGGTACTATGAAATAAAATAGGCACCACGACGGCAAGTGTTTAATCCCCCTGTCCAAGTGTGACTGTGCTGGTGCTCTTCCAACTGTTGCTAGTGACATCTATATACAGGAAACACAGTCAACACAAAGCACCGTAGGTAACCAGGTTGTCTTGTCAAGACCGGCTACGCTCCAGACAAATCTGTAGCTCAGGGCACAGTGTCAGCTTAAACAGGTTTAACAGTTAGCCAGGATCTAGGGATCATAGTTGCACTCAAAAGAAATGCTCAACAGTATAGATACAATAGCTTATCTGATCATCTCTGTGTGCTTAAAAGCTGCTGGATGGGAACATCAACTGTGTCTGCCTGGCATTTCTCAACAGGTCAATAATTCTCAGGAATGTACTCACTGTAATGTACAGTGACACAACTTTGAGTAGATTTGAGTAGATTTTCTTTGTGCTTATGATTATTCGAAATTTAAATTATCAAGTCCATTTATCTACTCAAAAATAAACAGAAAAATGCTAATTTCCAACATTTTTTTTTTTTTTTTACTGTCACTGAACCCAATAAACACTTATAACTTTGTGATTTACTACCAGGTATAGGGAAACATTTATGATTTTCAACACGCGGTGTTTAATGATGATCAGCAGCACACATCAAGGTATATGAGCGTAAAGTAACGCTGGCCTAGGCCGAGTTACGTCAAACCTTTCAAAGCTTGTAATACCCCCTTATCCTCTGACGAAGGTCTGATGACAAGCTGCCCCAGTCAATGACAAGCTGAGTGTGAGAAGTGAGCCCTGGTGGACTTTTACCACAGCAAGATTAGAGTAGGGGCTCTATGCAAACATAGGTGGCCATGATTCATTGGTGGTGTTGTTGTTGTTGATTGTTTTTTTTTTTTTTTTTTTTTTTTTGGTACAAGTATGTCCTTGCATATGCCAGGAAGCTAACAGCAGGTCCCAATTTTATGAATGGAAAGAGGGGATTTGTCATTTCTTCACCATATTTGGTCATAGGTGCTGTACAGAGGGAACGCTTTGTTTATGTAACTAAGAATAAAATGTGGCAGTGAAGCCTGGGGAAGAAACAGTCCCACACTGACTTCAAATAAAAATGTATGCCTATTTATGCCAATTATTCATGGCTCTGTGGTCTACTGCTGCAGATTTAAGATCATCAGTGCAAAGTTTCTGTTTGACACAGCTGGCTGTGCTGAAGAGAGCCTGCAGCCAAAGACAGATTAAGAGCCACATCCTCACCGTTACAACTTTTGAGATAACGCCACACAAGGGTTGTTGAGGTGGTGCTTTAAACTTAGTTTTTGTTGTTGATTTTTAGGAAATATTCAAGGATCTACACAGGAAACGACTGCACGCTACGGCTAACCGCAACGGGCCAGTAGAGCTACCACCATCAAGAGGGAATGAGGGGCCTTCTGAGGGCTAATCCCCCCCATCACAGCTAAAGTTAGCAGGCTAGCTGCTCTCCAAACGTCATCATTCCCGAGCTCCAGCTAACATGCAAACATCAATTTAACATTTAAATACTGAAGCGTTAGTGAAAACGTATCAATAAGCATTTGTTCGCCAGCTTCTCCACAGGCTCCGATAGCCTGTTTACACAGTCGGGACTCTATTTCCCCACCCCCTGATGCTAGGAAAGCAACACTCTCGGAGTCTACTTCTCCGAGCAATTTTAGCATAGAATTATAAATTTTACATGCAGCACTAGATAAACATTTCTGCATGTCGCCCCCATCTTTCTTGGATAAGCCAGCGACAAGTGCTTGCGGAGAAGGTGAATAATGCGGGACTGTGCGATGGATGACTGACGGCCTTCGCCTCCAACAGCGACTGTCAGTGGAGACAATTTCAGTTAACGGGCTAGCTAGCTGCTTTATGGAGGGTTGGTGATACGCCTGAATAGGACATGAAGCACCGCTGAGGCCACACTCACCGCTCTCTAGCTCGTTGCCCTTCTTGGCGGTAGCAGCGTTTCCCATAGTGTGGAAGACACGGCGGTCGCTCCGACTGAGAGGAGATGGCGGCGGCGGCTAGCTAACCTTCCGAATGATTTTTTTCCCCCCCGAGGTCCTTAAACTAGGTGAAACCAAATCGATATGATTATTTACTCGGCTTAAATTCCAGGAAATAATGTCCCGTATCTTCAAATACCCCCTAACTCTCCCTCGCTCTCTGCTCCTTCCCTCTAAGGAGAAAAAAAAAATATTCCGCTGCCTCTACTACAGTGATGTCTGCACGGTTGACATGAAGCTAGCGGTCACTTGTGTTTCTTCTGACTAAGCTGCTCCCCCTGCCCTCACCATCTCCCAGCGGCATTCACGGCGCTTTGGTAAGGGCTCGGATTGGCCCGAGATGTAGTTGACAAGATACCAATCCAGGTCTGCTTCCGCGTTTTAGGAGTATCACAGTTGCGTTCATAGATACAGGGTGACATTTCAGTACTCTGCCAGACTTTATGGCTCCTTTTCTTTATTCCCCTATTAACTAATTAAAACCGTTAAGAGGGCACAGTTAAATAATATAACAAGGGCACAGTTAAATAATATAACTAGGGCTGGGCAGTGATTAAAAATTTGAATTGCGATTAATCGCATTATTTCCCTGATTAATCACGATTAATCGCATAGTATACGCAAATTCAAATAATTAATTCAAAAGTAGTGTAAATGCACTTTTATTTAAAAGTTCTGCTGCCATATGAACTAAAGTGTCATAACATTTGTTGTTCAAACACTTTTAACATCAGCACTTGTCAGCTGGGGTGCCGAAAAGGGGGGGTAAAGGATACGGATTATAGGGGCCCATGATTGAGGGGGGCCCAGAGAGGCCCCTAATGATGATCAAAAATAGCATCAACAAATTTCGCAGCTGTGTTGAGGGGCCCGGTAAAGATTCTTTTCATGGGGCCCAAAATCCCTAGCGGCGCCCCTGCTTGTCAGTAACACATTTAGTGTAAATCTCATTTTAAAAAATGTAAAATAAAATAAAATAAAATAAAGCTTATGGCCACTGCCAGGGCATTAATGTCATCCTGTTTTATAAAAAAATTAAAAAAAAGTCTACAAACTGAATCCAACAAAATGATTGTGGCTCAGCACAATCAGAACATTAAAACAGGTAATTTCTGAGGTAACAGCAGAAACTTTTAACGGGGAGTTCAACTTGGCAGTTATTACAAATAACGTTGTTTCTGTCAAATCCTCCGTCTGGGAGAACTTTAAAATGAAAATGTCCATGTTAAAGTTCAGTAACTTTACTAATCCGTGTATCAATCATTCTTTCCATTTTCAATTGTCGATCAAAAAAAAAATAAAAATAAAAAGTGACATTTTATTACGGTTTTTGTTTTTTAATCAAACACAAAAACATAAAAAAACATAAAAACCCAAAAACAATGCCTGTTTTTTTTATATTTCAATTTTAGACTTGGATCAAAAATACGAAATTAAAAACGGGCCACAGAACTGAATTTATTTTATAATCGAGGACTGGACTTTCTATTGTCTTTACACATCTGTGCCACTAGATGGAGCCGCACTGAAGTAACCAGTAAGAGAATAGCACGACAGTGAACACATGGAGCAGATCTGATGGAACATGGAGGAATGACACAGAAGTTTTGTTGCAGTCCAGAATTTATCTTTTTTAGACAGAATTGTTTATATTGCTACCTGAGTTGCTACCCGAACTGGTAAAGTACACTGCTTATTACTGTTTTCCATGTCTGTTTTAGCTTTTCCTTATGTTTACCTGCGAATTGTCTTCCGCTTCCGCAGAAGCCAGTAACAGACTTTTTTTTTCAGACGCGTGATAAAATAAATGTCGGCGTTAATAAATGAATGCGTTAACGCAATAATAACATGTTAACTTGCTCAGCCCTTAATATAATATAATATAATATAATATAATATAATATAATATAATATAATATAATATAATATAATATAATATAATATAATATAATACAATATGACATCCGTTGTTTAATTATACTTTTTATTTTTTTTACAGGTATACGATCATAGACATAACCATACAGTTTAAAAGTAAAATCATGACTTTCTTTGAAGGAAAGCAACGTTTTGTCATAAAATGACGTTGAATTTTGCAAGATCGCAGCTTTTCGCTGTGAAACAAATTGTGACGTTATGTGAAAATGTGTGGCAAATTGTCACTTTTTAACTTAACATTGATGATTTTGTAAAAAAAAATTGTCAGCTTGTGCAAAATCGCAAATTTTTGACAAAAAAACTACAATTTTATGTACTACAATCATGAATTTCATATGAATGAAACTTTCTGTCCTAAAATCATAAATATTTGTTGTTATAACAGTAAATTTGCCACGTCACAACTTATTTTTGTAACGAGCAAACTTTTGTCATAAAGTCTCAATTTTTGTCATAAAATCTCAAATTTTCCAAAGCATGATTTCGAGAAAAATCGCAACTCTTTTATCTCAAATTTGCAACTTTTACAGAGCTGCATGTTAGTTTTTGTAAAAATCCTACATTTCTTTTGTAAAATTGGGACTCAAAATAGCAGCTTTTTAATGTAAGCCCACTACTTTTGATCATGAAATAGCTGCTCAACTGTTTTTTTTGTTTGTTTTTTATTTTGGTTTTGCAGAAAGCGCACTTGTCAAGTGGGAGGGCAAAGTACGACGTAGTATTAGGGCCACACTGAGAAAAAAAATTGTGGTCAATGATTTTTTTTTTCATTCCTCACTTACGAGAAGAAAGTCGAAATGTCGAGAAGAAAGTCGAAATGCGGTTTCCAGAATCAAAGTCGAAATGTCGAGAGTAAAGACGAAATGTTGAGAATAAAGTTGAAAAGTCGAGAATAAAGTTGAAATGCAGTTTCCAGAATTCCAGAATCGTTATAGTTTTCTGACACAATCTCTTCAAAGTACAAATACTTATTATAATACTGTGTCTATGTGATAAAAGCTCATAGACACAAACATTATGTTGATAGAGTAAAGCTGGTTTGAATAAATATTTAAGACAACTTTATTGTGGAAACTTGCATTTCGACTTTATTCTTGACATTTAGACTTTCTTCTCGTAAGTGAGGAATGAAAAAAAAAATCATTGCCCACAATTTTTTTTCTCAGTGTGGTCCTAATACTCCGTCGTAGCAAAGGGATGGGTACTTGTGCAGAATTTCATTCAATTCAATTTTATTTATGAAGAAATGTACTTTGAACACTAGGAGAAAATGTTTGCATTACTGTATAAAAAGCATGTTTTGAAAATGAAGCTGATGGAGAGGTGTTGCAAACCGAAAAAAAATCTTACTTTATTTGTTTGATCAACTGCAGACTTTGTTTTTCAACTCAAACTGTTTTTTTTTAGTGGATTCTTGTCCATTTAGCACATTTGCTATGCCAATGCAACTAGGCATTACCAGTGACAACTCATAGCAGCTCTGCTTCTATCTGCTTGTTTACAGCACCAGTCACAAGCACTCAGATTGTATGCGATGACTGCCAGTGGCGGCTGTGGGGGGTTCTTAGAACTGTCCGATCTATAAATGCCTATAGAACCAGGATCACAATCTACACAGGAAAAGTATATCAGCATATACAGGAAGTGGTTTTTTGTTTTATCTTTATAAATTAAAGGCGCATTCTGGTGTTAAAGCCACTCTAGGTCTATTATTAGATGGTAAAGAGTGTAATCTTTTGTTAGGGACAAAAGTTAAATAAAAATGAATTGCTTGCTATGCTTGTTGGAAAGATGCCTTCCTTTTTTGAGCCAATGGCTTATTTATGCCTCTGCAATTCCAAGAATTATAACAGAGAAAATCTATGCTCACCATCAATGGTCAAGGCATGTCTGTGAACTGGGAGTAAACTTAATTTCACCTAACCTCAGTAGACAACTCTGGCAGTGTTTGCAAACTTCTTTCCCTCTATTAATCTCAAGCAAGCACTTACTATTATTACACAAAAAGCAATGCCCGAGGAATTGAGGTTGCTCTGAAATACTATAAATCTGGAATTGTTATGGGGAAAGCTCATATTTTTGTCTTTGACTGTATTTAAAAAAGACGACTAGCTAGAGTAGTAACATCAATTATGAAAACTTTAGTTTGGCATTGTGGTGTGAGGAGTGGCTCTGTCTGAGAACCCACAGAAAATATAAATGCCAGTAACTTATCAATCACTGTAGAGCGTACCTTGCTTTTCATCTATTTTACTCTAAATAGGAACCTATCTAAAAAAAATAACATCCTAGTATAATGAAGATGTTTTAAAACCGGCCATTGTGACCATAAACTCACTTAAATGTCTACTGACATTAAAACTCAAGTTTGTTGTTGGGTCATTTCCTCACAGATACTGCTTCTCACATCCTCAGTCCGTGAGACAGGAACCCCTGGCACCCTCCTATTAGGAGGACCACTGAGTATGACCACTGATGGGGGTCATTCACCTTCTGTTGGTCTTGAGCCATGAGTTTGGCTAACCTTCCATTGCTCAAGGACACACAGCACTAGAGTAGATTATAGGAACTTTGAGATTAGTTTGTGTATCCAACTGCCCTCCCTTTGCAAGACATACTGTGGCTGCAAAAAGTATTTGAATATAAAGAAACTGATTTTATGCATCTAAAGACATGTATGACACACCATAAAGATGATAATCTATTTAGGTGTCATTACATCAGGGATAAGGTTGATATAAATAAAATGTAATGTGATGGGTCTGTTGCTTCTAAAAAAAGTCACTTAAGTGCATGTTTCTTTTGATGATGATAATTTTATCATGATATTTTTACATGCTGCACTGTATTAATATGCAAGTACACAAGTAAGTATTCTTTTCACACTGTGATATCACTAGTCTATTCTGTTGAGTTTGGCTTCCATGTCTTTGTTTCACACTTGGTCTCAGTTGCTGATTGCCATACTTTTGTTGCTGTTAGTCATCACTTCTCTCAGTATTTGGTTCTGCCTGGTTTTCTTTACTCCTTGCAAGCTCATTCGTTGCGCTCCCCAGTTTTATTCCTGTCCTCTTTGCCGGCTCTGCTGTTTCTTAGTTCTTCAGGATTCTGTTTTTGTTTGACTTCATTGGATTACTTGCTCCTGCAGCGCTATGTTCTTGGTCTTTTTAAGTAAAGGCAGCAACACACTGTGCAATTTTAGGCATATTCACTGCAAGCCGCACTCTGTGGCAGACATCTAATGAACTAGGCTGCACTTCATGTTTGAAGTAAAAAGATGGGAGGCTGATATATTTGGTTGCAAAACAATTAAATAGTGGTCTTTAAACTTATCTTAATGCCCTGCCATAATCAAAGATGTTACTAGAATTATTTTATCCTTGGCATTTCAACTGGGACCACTGAAAATCACACAGTGTAGACTGGGCTTAAGTGATTAAAGTTAATTTTTCCATCAATCCTCCTACCTCCTTCCCCTGAGTCAGAGTTTGAGATAGTTTTAATCATAAATTCTGCAGTTCCTTTTGCTTTGTCATAAAGACCATTAGCATGCTCCATAATGATTGAATAACCGCGTATAAGCTTAAACATTTCAAGACACAGTCCAAACAAAACTATATGTGAGCTAAAGTGGCTGAGATGCCAGAGCTCACCACTTAAACCATTGCAGTTATCATGGGTCTAACCATCATCAAAATATAGGATGGGAGGCTCCCTCTTCACCGACAGACTCAGCCAGCTGTCACATTGTGATAAGGAGTCCGATGATCGATTGCCTGCGTAAATGTAGACTTAGAGAATACCTTAACTAACAACAGCTGTGGTAACTGTTTGTTGCAGCTACATGCATCACAGCTAAATAAGTTATTTAACCGGTTATATATATATATATATATATATATATATATATATATATAGAAGAACCTCATAATGTGAAATAGCACACTATTTAACAAGTTAAAGACAAAATCACTTTATATACTTTTGAAGAATGAACTCTATTGACTATTTCAAGTTAAACTTTAGTTTGCAAACAGTAAAGATTGGTGCCACAGTGATGTAACAGTTGGAACGTTTGTTTCACTGTATGATAGTTTCTAGTCTGAATTTTGGCTGTGGACTTCCCATGTGAAGGTGCAGGTTCTACCTGTGCTTGTGGGGTTCGGATTCTTTCCACATTCAAAAATACATTTATTAGCTCAGCTGGTCATTCTAAATTGGCTTTAGGCATGAGTGTGAGTGTCCATGATGGTCTGTGGTAGCGCTGTGATGCACTGGTGACCTGTTCAGGGTGTACCCTCACTGGATAGCTGGCAGGATAGACTGTAGCCCCAATAAGAACCTCAACCACATAACGTACTCATATTAAATGAATAAAGTGGCAAAAGTTAAAAAATTCAAGACAAGAATTGTTCTCTTCTTTATCCCATTAGTTGTTTTGTAAACCATTAAACTCCTCCAGGAGATCATTTCAGGTAGTGAAGCCTTAAAACTAAATTGGCATTCATGGCACTCATTTCACCAAGGTGAATCTCTTACCCTACAGGTTTGAGAAAAAACAAAAAAACCAAAAAAAAAAAAAAAAAAAAAGGAAAAAGAGAGATAGGGAGACATAGAGAGATCATTAGGTACCTCACGAGTTAAGGGGTTCTTAGTTTGTCCAAGATGAACCATGTCAAACCCACCGTATAGTTGAATGAAATTCAGCTTGGTCATTATTTTATGCAAACTTGTAGGCAAACAAACCCCAGTGAAAGCAAGCTTTTGCCTCAGCACTCACTCTGGGCAGCTCATTCATCTTTTGTGTGACAAATATTCTTTTGTGCTCTCTTCCTTGCTCAAGCCGAGAAGACATATTGTCATTACACTTTACTGCACAAGAGGGCAGCAGACCTCTGTTGCATCCTCTAGCATAACTCTTCCAAGTTCTGTGGGCTTCCATGTTTTGCCTTGAACACCTTCTCAAGAAGTCGATTCAGTTTTTGATTTAATTTCACTGGGGTTAGTTTATTAAACTCCTGTTGGTGCATCTCCTTATACTGGATTTGGCTGATGTAAATTTGCCACGTACATTTAAAACTTCAAGGCCTTCTCTTTTATGTAAGCTGCACTTTTCCTGACAAACATGATTGTGTGTTGTTAAAGCTGTGGTATTTTTGATGGTTAACAAAAGAGTGCCTTGTGGATTGATATTTATCCAAGAGGCCTCTATATTCATTATTATGTTCCGCATAGACAGTGTGAATACGTGTTTGTGAAAAAAATATTTTTGTTGTCGTTATTGAATAGAACGATCATCTGTTTCCACTAGTCTATCTTCTCATTTCTACTTTTTTTTCCTCTGTTTTCTCCTCAGCGAAGAGCAGGTCATGTTCATCCCAAATGACCAGCTGTTCTCCATCCCGGCTTTCTTGTGTTTCCTGCAAAAAGACTCGGCTGTGGTTCAAAGAGAATGATTCATGCTCTTAAATGAACAAATGAAAGGCTGTATCGACCGTGTTTTCAGATCGGTCTCTTTAGAGCACTATCTTGTATGTGCTGCATTAGGTCAATATTTGTCTTATTTAAAATCATAAAAGAAAAAAAACATGTTAATTATTATAATTGTATTGCTGTTACCACAAATCTATGTTCACTTGATTATTGGTGTAAAACATATAATAGATTTATCAGCATTTCAAGCATTAATTTGTCCAGCCAATTGAAATATTAGGCAGAGTGAGAGTATTCCAGACACGCCCTACTTCACATTCACACAGGAGCTGCCTCATACAACCACAGATTTCCTCTGTTGGCTACCTACCAATTCTACTCCAGTGGTTAGAGCTGGAGTGGCTTCCTCCCCTGCACATCAGCTGAATTCATAGGGAGTAGGGAGTGTTAGATGCAGCTCTCACAACTCAGTCTGTCACTGATTCTCAAAATTTCCTTCATGTTGCAGGGATTGAAACCACCTTGAAAACAACTACACACTTGCAGCAATTATTTAAGGATTACCGAGACCTGGAGAGTACAATTACTGGATTCATTAGGCTTTAGAAATCTCAATTTTGAGGCAGTTGGCTTGAGTTATTAACTTGGCACCGGCTGTGTGAATAATTTTTTTTTTTTTAATCGTTAATCATTAGTTGTTTTCAAATGCTGATTAAAAACAAATAAGTGGTTAATGTGTGTGCTTTAACTTAATATCTGCATTAATGTTAATATCTGTTAATATTTGCACTTTCTGAGATTGTGAGCTGGTGAAAGATAGAAAGAGAAGGTTACAGGTTGCAGACAGACAGTGATGTTGTGGTTATCTCCTTCTTATCAGTCACCAGCTCCTATTAGGAGGTTGCATGTGGTTCCAGGACATTACCCATTTCCTCTTCTGTATATCAAAGCCTTGAGGCCCCCCTCCCTTGCAGCCCCTAATTCACTCCAGATGAACACAATGGGACATTTGATTTAGTGTGCGAAGACACATGTATACAGCTGTGTCAGTCTGCCTCAACCAGCTGGCATGGAGCTTCAGCACAACTTTTAATCATGCATTTGTTTATGTAATTAAGTTTAAAAAACAGCGGTGAACACTGTGTTGTACTGTCCTCAGCTGCAGTTCGTTAAAGATATTTCAGAATGATGTAGGTCTTGTCTTTGTTATAGTTCACATTGCTAGAGCGCTCACAGTTTAATGACGTGCAGGTGATACAAATCATGTGCACGCTGCTGAAGCTCGTCCAAGTCTGTTTCAACACATGTGACAGCTCTCCCGGTGAAAATATTTCTGTTGAATATGTGTTTTGGACTTTAGACAAGAAGGTCAAATGACTTGTTGATTTTGTAACTAACATGTAGTTTAGTCAGCTTTTTTGAAGATGTTTAAATTTGGCAGAAAATAAACAAAATTGGAGCAAACACGAGCAAAAAGCAAAGAGAAGATGCTTTGTACCCTCACTTCCACTTTTATTTTTCAGCCTTGAAGTACTGAGGCTTTTATTTGCAGCTTGGCACCCGTCTTCCCATGTCAGTTCCAAGCAGCGCCGAGCATGAAGAGATACCGCATATTTACAGCATGTCTGCCCAGGAATGTTGATCTGAAAACCATAAGGGTTTGTCTCAGTTCAGCCTCACTGTTACAGGTTTCCATTGTGGCTTGATGCAGAATATATTCATGATTTTTTTTTTTTTTTTTCCTTTGGCATGAGAAATAGTGAACTACTACAGAAATGCTTGTAAATTCACCAACGGCAGGATAATGCATTCTCACCAACAGACGATGGCCTTGAAGTGCTCAGACACTTGCACAGGCAGCTAATTTGGGATAGTTGCACAATATCCCTTTGAAGTTCTTCTTTAATGCTTGCACTCTGAAATTCTCCCTCTAGAAAACAGCAAATAGCAGCTTCTCTGTGAAAAACAGTTTTTAGTTGCTTAAGGGAAGATGATGATACATTTGATTAAACAGAAGGTAGATTCATTAACAAAACAGGGCATGCATGTGGAAGTGTAAATGATAACAAGAAAGCAGTCTGGGTCACCTTGTGCATTCCATTTCGAAGAACTACATGACTCTCTTTCCTGAGATGATCATCTATGTGCTTTTGAGTGTATCTCCATTTTTTTTTTTCATAGATAGCAAGGCTTGTGCTTGCAGTGAGAGGTGAAAATGGTCAGTGCAGTGCATTTTGGCCAGTGAAGTGACAGTGAGTCGTAATCAGTGTCTTCTCCACTGCACCGCTGCAGAGTTTCAGAGATGGCAGAGATTATGGGTGGATAACACTGCACAACATGGCCGCCCCAAACCAGATCAAAGCAGAGACAATCAAAGGCAGAGTGAAAGCTACAGCAGTAAGCTCTTTTAAATGTCTGCCTCCCCCGCCCCAACTGAGCAGAAGCGTTACCCTCAACTCAACAGTTTCCATCCCCAGTCTTTCCACTTCTGGGACCGACATAAGCCCCTCTTGCTTGAAAACTGGACAGCTAGTAGGCCGAGCATAAATCCTTCAAAGCAAAGCAAACAGCTCTCTAAATGAACTATGATGATATTAAACCTGAGCCATTGTGCTCCAGCGCCTGCGTAATGCCAGTACTGATAAGATATGACATTCGTCACAATCATTTATGGCACGGATTAAGACTGTATAAGAATGTCATGACAAACGATTAATCTTGATTCTTGTACGGTTTTACATGAAAGAGTTAAACCATGGAACTTATTCACTGCATGGTTATTTCAAGTGTCCCACCCTGCTGAGACTATGCTAGAGCAATGTTGGAAAGTTGGTTTACCCTTTTGAATTGCCTCTTTTTTTTTTCTTTTTTTTTTTTTTTAATAAATTTTGTCAAAAATATCAGTAAATCTTCTTAAAAATTGTCAAGGAGAATCAATTTAAATAAATCACAGAAAACTATTCTACTTTGTCATTTATATATTGAGGAAAAGAATACAATATCTTGTGTCTGTTAGTGGTAAAAGAGCATGAAGCTTTTTCCCACAGGTCATTAGAATATAAAATTAAAGTCAGATGTTTTCAGTTAATGAGATTACGATCATGCGTGAGTGAGTGCCCTGTTTTCTTTCAAGAGGTTCTGATCTTTACAATGGATATTTTTAAAAGTTTTTCAGGGCATGAGCAAAGATTTCTGAAGACCTCAGAAGAGGAGCTTTTATGGCTTTTTAACTGCATTGCCATCAAAGTCAAAATGAGATAATATTTTCCATGAAATGGTAAAATGTCTCATTTTCATCATCTGATATGTTCTTTATGTTCTACTGGGAATAAAATATGGATTTATGGGATTTTCAAATCATTGCATTTCTTTTTTTTTGATTTACATTTTACACAGCACACCAAGTCTTTTGGAATTGGGCTTGTACTTTTGCATCTGTAGTCACGTTGTAAGAAACATATCCCAGTTGTAATCGATGAGCATTTTTCTGGCAAAAAACCTTGTTAGTGATCTATGCCGGGCAACAAATAAAAGAAACTTAAAATAATCACTCATTAATTGTAATCAAGGTAGCATGTTGAATTAATTGTGATATTGAAATGAGGTCATATTGTCCAGCTCTAGTCTGGGGGCAAAGGTGGTTTGTGAAATGGAATGTGACAGTTTCTGACCAGTTAGCAGCATTTGGCTGATGGTCAGGCTGGTTTGCTCCACCCATTTGTCCATTTTTAGCTTGGGTTGACCGGAGTCAGATCATACCAAGTTGGCATTCCCTGTAGATCCAAAAAAAATGGCTTCCTAGTCACCTCTCACAAACCTGTGCGTGACATCACAGATGTTTTGTTCAGTTCTTTTTATACAGTCTATTGACTTGACCTTAAGACGCCACAACAACCACATCAAGTGAAGCCTCCTTCACTTTTATGTCATCCAAATGGAATTTTGTATTTAAATTTAGCGTATTTTGCAATGATGATAACACACTCCAGATTCCTTTTTCGGAAAACATTTTGATAAGTGCTAATATGAAAGTCCACCCATGAAGAGTAGCTTTGGATGATCTTTTCATTATAAGGTTATGTTTGTGTTTTGAGATTTATATCAAAACATGAATGTACCACCTGTGCTTCAGAACTTCCATGTTTCAGTTGTTTTACTATTCCATGACATAAAAACAAAAATAAATAATTCACAAATAATATATTAGAATATTTATTCATTTTTGATGTCCCGAGGCAAGTTTCAAATATTGGGAACTTCCTTTGTCAAATGAACTGGCATTAAACAGTAAACAGTGGCTCCCCAAGGAATGAAAGACACTTTGATCCAACTAAAAATCTATTGTATAAATTGGGAAACTGTTGGCAGCAATGTTAAATATGCACACTTCATAGTAAATGGGCAAACGTTGATGTGTTAATGCCAAAAATGTCTATAGACTCTGCTTCTGATCCTGTACTAAATGTTTCACTTCGCCCTAGGGACAGAGGTGAATGTTAGAGTACACAGAGGCATCTCTCTGTGAAATGTCTACCCCTGGGAGCATGGATCAAATGTTTCACCTGGCCATCCACCAGCAGGGGACAAACACTTATCAATTAAGAGCATCATAATGATCATAACTGAGATCAAACACCTTACCTGGCCCTGCTTGTCAATCCACTGACAGCATCTTTTGGAGTGCCTGTAATTTCTGTGAAAGCAATGATGAGTGCACAGAAGGGGAATTTTAATTTGGATTATGTTTCATCAATCTCTTTGAAGCTTTTTTTTTTGTCCCTTTTTCACTTTTTAACTGCACTCTTGCCTGGCATGCAAAAGCTCTCTGTCTTGATACCATCTTGTCCATGTGTCCTTGAAGATTTCTCATAGTTGTGGATAATTGTGAATGAATGCTAGTTAATACAGTTAACAGAACGCAATCTTCCACCTCCCTAAACCCGCAATCTTACCTACGTAAGATCCAGTTGTTACCAGATTTGCGTCTTGGCGCAGCTGATGTGCCTTTTAAAATACTGCAGAACGAATCGTTGGATGCGCATTTTAAGATCACGAACAATTAATGTTCCTGTCCCTCCTTGACCACCAACAGTTTCAGACATATCGGAAATAAATTCCCGCATCCAACCTTTTACATCTTGACACCAGACACAGAGATCTCCTTGGTTTCCTCCACAGCAGACATCTGAATGAGAGCTGCCACAGCTGTACACTTATTCCATTTGGACGTGCTCCTTTACGCGCCGACATGCGAGTTGCGCTTTCTGCAAACTCGGTATCTTGCGATCGCCTGTTTAGGGTAGCAGGTGGTCTGAAACTGTACCAAATCCGTACTCTCAGGACTGCATGAGTTACCTGTCAGCCTGCTGCTCTCTTTTTATTTTCAGTATGGCATTGTTTTATTTTCACTAACAGTCTAATCAATAGAGCTTCAACAGTTGTGTCAGTTCATTTTATATCTTCTGTACTGTTCTATTTTCTCACTTGTTAGTTTTCTGAATACTGAATAAATTACTTTTTGGCAGCAGCACAACAGACTATAGTTGTGACTTTCTAGCCAATAAAATGTCAACTGCCTTTGCTCTAAATATTTATCCATTACAAACAACACACACTTCATGCACTGTGTCCAGTTTAATAAGATATGACTCTCTCTGGACTTAAACTCCATTCACATTACTGCTATTTTCAAATGGCTCTAAATTTTGCCTCGGACATGGGAGACAGTTTTGGCCTAAGGCACCAGTGTTCAGTGGGGAATGGGTTGTTAAATACCTCCAAATTCTGAGCTCAGAAGTTTGCACAGTCTTACACATACTGCTCAAGACATGGCTGATTTTAGGAGGACTTTATGATCTTTCCAAATAGTACCTGACTCCAACTTTCCCATAATAAATCTCAAATGTGGGAGTTGTATTCATAGCTCATCTCAGTTTTTTGTTTTTTTTTTAAACTCCTTTGATAGTCCTGAAACATCTTCTTCCACCCCTGGTTCTGCAAGCTACTAGTGTAATTAAGACCAAGAATTATCAGACCAGAATCAAATGAAAGGCTCATGAAGCACTGCTGAATTCAGACATATGCCAGGGGCAAGATCTGTCACAGATTTAATTCACATTCCCTTTGTTCCTCTCCAATCTCATAGAGGCTTGAGGCAGCTGAAGGACTGGTGGTTCTAGTCACAATATAACAGGTATTAAATGGACCATTTCCAGTGTCACCATGTGGTAACCGAAGGCTTCAAAGAGGTGGCAATTTGCTATGAAATTAAGCCAGGGATACTGTATATCTTCAGTGATGGAGTGTGAAATGTTGTGATGAAGACATTTAGTATGCCCTCAGCAGAGATCCCTAAACAACATTCTTTTCTTGGAGATATTAGTCCACAGAGGTTTTGTCTGACGGAATTGTGTTTCTTCATACTGAATATTAATCATTTTATGTTTCTTCAGGGTCTGCTTAAACTTAAGAATCCTGCATCGTCCTTTGTTCCTTTCTTGGATTGAACCCTTTAACAGGCTATTTTAAGTCTATTTTTGTTAACCTGGCCTGAATTCTACCAGCTAACCTTCCACTGCAAAAAGAAGAAGGAAAAAGACTGTGAAACCTGTTTGGTATTCTAGTCATTCTCAACCAAGCCATCTGGTGGCGGTCTTTGCACTCTCCTCGTGGAACATTAGTCTTGCCCTATCACTTGCTACCTCATTAAAATGAGCGATGATAACAAATCCCAAAAGCCACTTGAAATGAAATCATATTGATCAGCAAACATACATATTCTTCCTCATTGCATGCGTACATATTGGTCTGACAAACAAACCCCTGCAGAAGCAGTTCAAACCACTACACTATTAAAATATTTCACTTCAAATCCCTTTTCACAGTCCAGCACCTTTGTAGGTGCTCAGTACCAACACGCTTTAGAGACACAGCGAAGGCCGGGTTTTCAAAATACATACCAGAAAGGAATGTTTAATCAGCCAAGGTCACTGTGTGTGTTTCCACGCACTGTTGTTGAAGGAGTTTGTGGTAGAATAGAGGGACCATTTCTCATCTGTATTCTCTTCAGATGGCTTGCGTTAGTAGGATCATGCAGATACGGGGTTTTTCTCACAGAATTAAAACCCAGATGTCATGCTAACAGACGCACACACACACACACACACACACACACACACACCCCTACCACAGTAAAATATTATTTATGGCTCTGCAGTCAGCATAACTAATGCTCACACTCTGCAATCACTCACTGTGAACAATGCAAAAATAGTCTTCAATTTGAACTTGCTGGCAATCATCCAGTTTCACTGCTGTACATGAATTTATCTGCCCTCCTCACTCTGATCACATCACGCAATTACACTTGAATGTTGAACATTAAATTATTCCACAGAAAGCATAACAAAATTGTGCTGTTTCTTTGATTTTAATCTCATTGTGGTCCCTGTTATTGCAACATGCTTGATTGCCAAAACACTGAGAGCAGGGACTTTTACCTCATACTGTTAGCTTGCATCTTTGAGAAATAGATAGATAATCCTTTATTACAGTGTTAGATGACTGGAGAGCACGCAGAATTTTGCATTTGAATGAGTTAAGCAGGACATGAAAAGCATGAATAACTGCTGTCAATCAATCATTTCATACTGAGGTGAAAAATTAAATCCTGTATTCACCTGATATGTGTCATACCAAAGCTTTTCTATTTACAGAAACACTCATGGGGACAACATGTTGCAATATTTTCTCATGAAGAGATGTTCAATGAATTTATTTATTTCAATTTAATATAATCAGTTCATGTTGGCAAAAAAAAATGTATCTGAAGATTGATTTGACAACATATGTTCACACATCCCATCGTGTGGCAGAAATTCGACATTCACTCTAGAGTGGCAAAGCTGGCTCGAGCTTACTGCTGCTTTCCACATAGAAAATGGAGGCTTTGATGTACCCCGATGGATCCTGTTGCAATAACTGTGTCTCAGGAGAGGAGATGACATCAACACATAACTGGTGCAAGTGATTAAAAAAATGTCAGCTGTGCGTTCATTCAGTATTTGTGTGTAAACAAATAAGCCCAGGCATGAATATAGACACTGAGGGTTCTTGTCTTTCACTTTGTGACTATTTACAAACTACAGTATAGGAATAACATTTTGAGAAAAGTTGTAATTTATTCACTTTTGAATATATTCTTAACAAGCAAGTATAAGAAAAAAAAATATTTCTAGTGTTTTCACTGATCAACCTTAGAAAATGTATACAATTCTTAAATTATTGATGTGAGCAACACATTAGAAAATGAAAACACTAACTGTTGCATTTTTAAAAGCATAATCTATGTTCATTTTTGCTGAATCCAAAATTTCAGCAGCTCAACAGTCAGTGACCATGGTCTGCTTCTCCGCTTTATGATGTACTATAGAGTTTCAAAAGGAAACAGATCTGTACTACAGACAGGCCTGTCAAGCGCAAGTCTCTAACTATGAAGCCACGCTGTTGCAACTCATCCAAAAATGAAGTCTGTCATTGTCCTGCTCAAATAGCTGAAGACCTCCCTGGAAAAGACATTGCCTAAATGATAGCTTATGTCTCCCCAAGATTCTAATATACACTGCCACATCAATGGCACCTTCACACAATTGCAATTCAGCTGTGTCATGAGTGCTAACACACTCCACATACCATCACAGATGCTGATTTTTGCTCCTTTGTTGATAAAAGCTCAGATGGACTTTCTCTTTGTCAGCATGCAAAGCTGACTGCAGACTGCGTTTCTGTCCAACTAAGAAGAGAATATGCCCAGAGAGCCTTGTGCTGTTTTTCACATAGCTGTTATATGGATTCCACTTTGCATTATACAGTTTTGGGTTAAATTTCTTCATGCAGCAGAGGAAGGCTTTAAGCCACAGTGGCTTTCCAAGGTGCTTCATAGACCATTTGGCTTTATTGATCATGGTGGCATGAATGTCTCTCATGCAGTGGCATCTGAGTGTGCACAGTGCAGTCCAGCAATCCACTTTACAAACTGAGGTTATCCCAGACCACCTTGATCTTTTCATAATATTATGCACTGTAAATGCTATAAGACCTAATTGCAATTTGGTGTTGACATTTTTGTTTAAATTAATTGACAGTCCTCTAACAGGACCTGGCAGAAAATGATGAACCATGACCCAGACTTACTTGTAAAAGCTATCCCTCTGGTAGAAGTTCCTTTTATGCCCAATTTAGACACCTGTATTTCCTATTGACTTTTTTTGTGTGTGTCTCTCAGAGTTCCCTTTGTCCGTCAGCACTGGTGCACACTCATCACACTCATGACACTTCCAAATCACCACCAATAAACTGTGTTGGATTACTCCATTCTTTTTTTCTCATTCCTCTATCGTTTTTAAATGTGACTTTTGAATTTAGTGAGTGAGTGTAGTTCCTTAGCAAATCCTTAGGCTGTATAAAAACATATTATTACTTCAACCTCTTCCTCTGGATGGTTAGTAGAATTGTGTTTTCATAATGCTGCTATTGTGATCAGCTGAAAGCCCGCCAATGCATCTGTCATATCATTCAACAAAAACTTACAGTAATGAAACAGTTGTCCCTTACAGTTTATTTCATCTTCCATCTCTGTTTTGTTAGGTTTAGGGACATAAACCCCTAGATTAGGATTAGGTATTAAGAACTTGGTTATAAAACTTTATGGTTTGTTTATCTATGTGAAAAATATCCCTTTTCTGATTCACCAAAAGTCATTCCATTTGCAGAATATGCAAATGTGGCCCAGCCATAAAAGAAGGCTCCTCTGAAAAATATTCCTTTTAAAATTATGCTGGATGTTCCAAAAACAAACAAACAAAAAAAAAAGCAGACAATTTGCACAGCTCAGCAGCATTACAGTGAGGAAGAGTATGTTTTGTGCTGAGTATTATGAGACTGTTACAAGATCTTGTTGCTGTTAGTGTGCTTTGTGGGGTGTTTCTGTTTAAAACATATTTAATTTCATAAACTGTTTTTCCCCCCCACACGGAGATGAAATACACGTTTTCTTTCTTTCTTTAGTGCATTTTAGCACAAGTTCACCTGATGCCTTATCTTTACCTCAACAGACATTTAGGGAATGTTTGCAGAGTGCAGCACACAGCTAACTAAAAACAAACTTCAAGAAAATTGATGTTTTTCAATTACAGGCAAGATTGAGGTTAAATCAATAAATACATTTTGCTCTACCTAAGGCTAGCCTCAGCTCTATCATTTTGGTTTTTAGTTCTGTTTTTAAGTGACTCCAGATACTCAAAGTTTTTGTTTTCACAAAAAACATAATGTGTTTCAGATGTAAGCACTACCTACAGGATCTAACTACACTTATTTATTTTTTAATCTGCAGATATTGCTTTCCTTTTGTTAGAAATTGATGTACTGTATATTGGGGGAAAATGCCAATGCAAAAAAGACGAGGGTCGCTATCAGTTTAATATAATTTATCATACCATATATATATATATATATATATATAGTCAAAACACATAATTCTTTGGGGAGCCTGTTAGTGAAACCTTTTTGGGTCTGTGCCTTAATTACTGCATTCTCTGTCCTGTCAGTATAATTACACACAATTGAAAAGCACTGTGAGCCACTGCCAGCCATGTATGTTTAGAGCAGAAATCATCATATGGAGACATACCTGAAGTGACACAAACTTGGCAGGGCCAAAATAGTTTCCAGATAGTTAATTAACCTCAGCGACTGGTGCAGCCGTCTTGCGTGGCTGGCCAGTCGCAACCTGTGCAGGGCTAAATACAACCAGTCATGTTGTCATGTCAAAGTTCATACATGTCGTGTATGCACTGCCAGGCTTTACACTTTGTTTGGAGCTGAGTTCACAAGGTATTTTCATCAAGACGGAAAAACGGTGCTGGTGCATAGCCGTAATGTTATGCAAACACACTAGAAGTCTCTCTGTCCGTAATTAACTTAACTGTGTTTGTTTAAACTGGTGATACAACCTATATTTTATAATTCTAAAAAAAATACATTCTTTAAGAGCTAGCACATCCTACTTATGACGACAAAAAAAACGCACAACACTTTTCTTAATGTCTTCATATACATAGTTTTGGTTTTCTTGCTCAAAATATTAAACATCTTGAAAGTGAAGGGAATTTTGTTCATTTCAATTAAATTTGTCACATTTAGAAGATCAAAAACAATATTTCTCTGTAAGTTTCCCTCTTTACTCTGATTAATTCATACGATTTAGACCACACAACAGCTTAGCTTACATATTTTAACCTTCAGTCAGAATTAAGTAGTTTGTTGGTTAATAAATACTGAATGAAACTGTCTTCATGATCTTATCAGTTTTAAAGCAATATTGGCTTATCCTAGAAGAAAAAAAAACATTTTTAATATGTTACTTACTGTGCTATCTGGCATCATTCTAATACATATTTGATGCATTACTGAGTATTTAAGGCATCTTCAATAATGTATCTTTAGGTTTTGGGCTGATGGTCAGAATAAAGTTATTTAAAAAATCAGCCTGGGCTCTTGGTGGGTATTTTTCAGCTTTATTTAAGACATTTTGTTTTGAGGAAGCCTAGGGAGTGAATACATTATTGCTTTATACTACTGGAGAGCAATTTTAATGTAAATAGGTAGTGAAAACTATTCTTACATTTTAAGTATCAAAGTGATTTGCTGCATGAGGTCCAGATGTCACTCTGCTGTGATTTTATGGTGAGAAAATGTCAGGCTGGAAGGTGAAAGCCTGAAGTAACTATGAAGTCCGCAGCATGACATAAACATTTATGTGGATCACTCGCTAAGTTTTGAACATTTGCATCTGGCATTTCTTACCACCATCACACACATAGCTACAGTTCAGCCAGGCCCTCTAAAGCCAAAATAAAACATCTCTGAACGAAATGAGCATAAAACATCTGGCTGGTAACACCTCACGGCTTCTAGAAAAGGAAAATCAGTCATCATATTTGTTGAAAGAGATTTCATGTGTCAGGGAAATTGATATGAAGTTGGTGGAATGTCTCTCAAACTGAAATGAAGGAATGATGATGCATGCATGGCTGTGATTACACAAAAGAATGGAAAACAGGTGGAATCGGCATGCTTTCTTTTTTTTAAGGGGTTTTCTGAACAATCTTTTCATTATGACAGTTTTTCTTTTTATATCACACAATGCTTTCTCTCCCATGGAGTCTCCCTGTAGCCATTTTCTCTTATCAGGCTCATTAACTAAGTTCAAATACACAGAATTTTAAGACTTTTTCTAAAGTCAAGTGACAAGGCCACTTATTTCGGAGTAAAGCTCACGACTGTCTAAACACTGGTCCAAATGATTTATTCTGCAGTCATTTGTTAAGCAAATTTAGTCAGTTTCAAAATACATATTAGCATGATATCAATGCAAGAAATGATCGTAGCTGACATATACAATATTATATTCCAACTTTTTTTCCCTATAAAAGCCCCACAAACGTCATGCCCATACATCCACTGCCTGATGCGTCAAATTATACCCTGATATTTTGTTTTAACAGCACAGAGGTGATTTAAGAAACCATAACAGAAGAAGACATGGGGTTTGTATTCTCATGGCTGCCTCAGCTTAAATGTCTCCAGATTTTTTTTAAGGAATGGATTGTGGGGGGTGTTTTGCTGACGTTATTTATATGGAAAAGGTTTCGTAGCCTCACTTTTGGCCAGAACATCAGGATTTGGGAATTTTTTTGGCAGTGACCTACATCTGGATTTCTGCGCTAGAGGGTGCCCCACCCTCTGACAGCCACTCAGAGAGCCACAAGCCAGATTTCGCTCTCTTTCTCCGAATAACACTGCAAGCCACACAATTGGGAATGCAACCCTTTAGTGGTCTCTGTCGCACCTATCAGTCTCCAGCGATGTTCCAAAGCAACACTTCCTGACTAGATTTCTGAGACCATTGTGAAGGAAGGGAGGAAGAGACAGACGACGTGTTTTTGGGGCTTTAGTCGTTTTGCTGTGTGTGGAACAGCATGTGCTGCACCCAGTCTGGTTTTCATCCTCTGTGCCCCACCCTGGCTGAAATACAATGGATTGCATGCAGGCCTGTGACTTTTAACTCACTCTGCAGATTCTATGCTCTGCCGCCAGTCTGGGCAATCTACAGCCCAGAAAAGTCCCTTGATGTTTCGGCCAAAGCAGCTTTGAATCAAATCATAAGGCCATGAGTTCCCTTGTAATAGTGGATCCATGTTCCATCCCTCGGACACAGGGAGATGGTGTTTATACAAAGCAATATGGAAAAAGACAGATAAATTTTAGTTGTTAATCTCAGCTCCAAGTGGTAGATTGCAAGACAGCGATAGTTTATTAAACCTTTTCAGTAGTTAATCAGCGAACTCCCCGGTGTTTCTCTTGCTGGAAAACACTGAAATTATTTTCATTATTTTGTCAGTTGTTGAAATTTCACCTTAATTTTAATAGATTGTCAAATGTACCGGTGGGCGCAATGCCCAAGGCGCGCAATCAAATCTATATTTGTCTTTGTTACTTCCAGTGTGTTATTCAAAGTACAATTTTCCTTGAGAGAACCAGAATGGACACTTTAATTAAAGAAAGCTGGGATGACTGAATGAATGGCAGTATTTGAAAGTGCAGTTTTTCATTTGTCAAACTTTGAACTGCCGCTTTACTGACTTCAGTGTCTCCGCAGTGGGTTTTGAATGATTTTCTTGTTGTAGCCACCACACAAACAAAGGCACCCCTGTAGATTTATGTCTCATCCCTTTCTCTCATATTGGACTTTGAGGGCTTTAAGGCTGTAATTAAATTCCAATCCCTACTCTCACTTCTCCACTGTCCCTGTCTCTGTGGGAGGCTGAGAAGCTGGGTTTTACCGCCTGTTGTGGTTTGTTTGAAAGATCCAGAGATCTCTGGAAACCCCAGCCATTGCGATAGAATTCACACATGTGGTGCAGACAGAGAAAGAAAAGGCCTGTGCTCATGTACAGACGCAGGACTGGTGTGACATCCGGTCTGGTTCGAACAGTTGAGACGTTGCAGCATATGTGCGTGTTTTACCCACGTCGCCACCTCTCCATGTGAACTATAGGATTTTAACATTCTCATGTCAAAGTCAGGAATCACCATTCTAGCATGCACATATTTCACGCACATGATAGTGCTTTGGGGGGTGTTAAGATGCCCATATGAATAACTCCATCATTGTACCTATCAAAGCTTTTTCTTACCAGACGGCCACCCACTGCCAAAGCACAGATTGCTGGCATCAGCCCATAGCAGGGCCAACAAACTGGAATCAGCTGCAGCAGCAGGCTGTCAGTTGGGACTTCTGACAGCGATATGAGGGGCTAGACTGAACAAGTCCAGTCCAGCAGGGACCAGCGGGAGAGGAAGGATGAGTTCTGCACCACTGATCCAGAGTGACAGTGATGGACAGGTTGAGAGAGGAGAGCTGATGGCCAAGGTTTTTCTCCTGTCTGGACAGTGTTTGAAAAGATGGACATGACGGTCGCAAAGCTTCTAAGTCCAACAGGGCATGTGTGTGTTTGCGAGTATGTGTGTGTGTGATGGGTGTGCATTTGCATGAGTGCGTGCTCCAGAGTGTTGATGTGGATGCACATGCATGTCAAACTGTCAAGCGGAGCAATAAATGTGAAAGAGATGAGAGAAGATCTAAGATTAAAAAACGCACTCGTGTGCAACTGTACTCTGATTTTGACAAGTAAAGGCTCAAATGTGATGTAGATACAGGATAGCAAAATATTTAAAAATATTTTCTATATTTATCACCTGTTTCCCTGTAACTGAATGATTCCTTAGATTGCAAAATATAGTGTTTTTTTTAACTATTAGATAAAAGCCTAAAACAACTCTTAATATTATAATTATTTCTTTATTTTTAGAATTTATAATCTTTATTATAATTTAAGCAATTAGACTATTCAGATATTCACTGGTTACCTTTCTGTTGATCAGTGACTAAAATTTTACAGTATCTGTAATGATCAACAAGAGGAACATATCTTATATGGTGCTATGAATCACCTCTGTCTTATTAAAAAAGCTAAATTATTTGTCACAAAACATGTTCCTCAGCTGCTCGTGCTTGATCAGGAGTCGGAGCTCCCTCTGACACATAATTACATCAAGAACAAACGTTCCTAAAGGCAGCAATTATTGCTGAAATCATAACACAAAATTATACCCCAGGGCCCTGGACCTAATAGGAGCGCTAGCACCTCTTGTGCGTTTACACAACTGTCTGCTTCAGTGAGTCACATACTTAAAGTTCATACTTAGTTGTGTGCATCTGTGTGCCTGTTTTAGTCACGCAATATTTTCTGCATCGCCTGATTTCTATAGGGTGATGTCCTCAAGATATATTATATATGCTATCATACCCAAGGACTTGCAGTAGAAATTATTTTTTTTTTTCCCCCAAAGTAAGTTAGCCTTTTTCACACAAAACAGTCACAAAATAATTTAAGGATGCAGCCAGGACATATATTCTCTTTATGATGAAATTAATCTTCTTTTTTTGACAATCGCTTCCCTTCAAGATTTGCAGTTCCTCTAGAAAATATGAGCAGTACATCCAGGATACGCTCCATATTTTGAAATAAAAACAGAAGCCCTGTCTTTCCCATTTCTGCTGAATGACCTCAAGGTTTCGCTATATTTTATCCAAACCAAATTTAAAATATGTCAGTCAAGTTCATCCATGGCCAGAAGAGGCTTTCAAAATTATTACTTGATGGGCTTCATCAGAAAAATAAAAGTGAAGTGACCACTGCCACCTTACAATGTACAAGACCGACATGCAGCATTTGGAGTCTGGCAGTTTGAGGGACGGCTCCTTCTTTTGCGTGAGGTGCTCAGAGACAGCTCAGGGATTAGGCTGTACGGCTTTGTGAGGTTGTTAAAAATGTTCCTGTTCACTTTTCCAGCTGCAGCCTTTTAACGGTGCATTAAACGACAGTTAACCCCTGAAAAACCACCAGGGAGAACAAGAAATGTTGTCTGAAAATCAAGTGAGGTTCACGAATAATCCTTTGGCACTATACATGTGCAAAGAGAAAAAACAGATACATTCTTTAAAGCCACTTTAGATAGAAAATAAGAAAAAAGACCTTTAAGTCATCAAGAAATACCCACTAAAAAGAGTCAGTTTCACTTTAGGCCATGACAAAATATTTTAGTACATGCACAGCATGTGTCAGTAGTTAAAATGTATCGCTGCTCTACCTTATTTTCTCTCTGTATTTATTTAAATTCTTTATCTGTTTATTGACAGAATGAATTATAGTTGTTGAACACATACGCCACTTCTGCGTCTCCTTCGGTCGGTTCCTGGAGTGCCTCACTGATCCCAGGAGCCATAATGTCAGGGGCAGTTAGACCCTGGTAGAGTCTCCCAAGGCAACGACAGACAAGAGCGGCTGCAGGCTTACCAACAGCCCCGTTATCTCTCTAGATGAGTCTCTAGATTCGCTACTGGAAGGTCTGGTGCCGAGGGATGCTCATATGCTCATATACAACAGCAACAGCAACAATTTCTTCCTGGCTGCTCCAGTGGGACGTACACAGCAGTACAGGCTGCAGTTTTGTAGTCGCTGCTGGCATTTGTCGTGTTTCTGCTGCTTCAGTAGGGAGACGCCGGGGCAGATTCAGCAGGCGGTAGCTCCTTCAGCTTGCAAAGCAAGGAAACAGGGTTTGCTGAGTGGCATAAACCCTGCGAGTCGAGTAACAAAGGTTGTACTAGACTTCTGTATCACCTCCCAAGGAACCAAATGTTATGCCATTCTGCCTACATGCGTTTCATACAGTTAAATAAAGCGGAATATAGGATAACAGAGGTGAAATGATCTGGCTGTGTGAATTTGGCTTTAGACACTTGGCCAAAAAAGAAAGGACCAACTAATCACCACCTGGTGGTGAGTTGGATCAGATTTCTTAGGAGGGTGTGCTGGGAACATTTGGCCAAGGCCTCTTTCCGGAATATGGTCAACTCCCGTCTTCAGCAGAGCTTTTCCAACATTCTGGGAGTGGCTGCAGAACTGAGTCCCAATGGACATTGTTCTGATCGTGAACTGTTGATGCAGTGCCATGAAGCAATGGTTCTAGTATGGTAAGGTGACCACTTGCAGACCTGGAGGGGGATGTCTTACAACCAGGTTTGATACATTTCCTTTCAGGGATTAATAAAGTATTTTTGAATTCTATTGAATCGTCTGAAGCTGATGTCTGAGCTCTGACATTTCATTTATTTCTACTGCTCTTGGTATTGTTGTTCTGTTATATTGCACAACTTTAACAACGCTTTAGCTGTTAGACAGAGCCATATATTTGAGTCTAGAACACTTAAGTATGCAGAGGGGTTCATGGTTCACTCAATGACTGAAAGCCGCCCAGGTCCTATTGATGCAAAGGAAGCTCAAATCATCTCCACTCCACCGCTGTGTTTGACAGTTGATATGGGTTTTTTATGTTACCATGCTGTGTTTAGTTTAGACTAAAAATCTGGAATTTGTTCTTGTCTGTCCAAGACATTTTTTTTCTCCAAAGTCTTGTGTTTTGATCAGATACTAATCCATACTGCTGTGTTCTTTTTTGAGAGAAGAGACTCTTCTAACAGTCCTGTTGCCGTCTTTTTCTTTTTATTGCTAACTGAGGCCCATAAAATCTGACATGTAGTAGGTCTTGTTTTTATTATTGTTTTTCTTTTTTTCCCCTCCATTTTCTTTCAACATCGCTTGGACTGACCTTGGAGTGAGGGGTGAGTTTGCTGGGGAATCCTTTCCTTAGAGGATAGGTACAAGATCTTGACCATTTTCTTTCTCACTGTAGAATCAAACTTTATTTATGTAGCACTTTTAGGACAATTAAAATGGAGCACAAAGTGCTTTACAAAGTAAAAAACAGAGTCGCTCCCATCCACCCGCCTAACCCCTTCCCCTCCACCCCTAATCCCTATCAATGATAATTTATGTAATGAAAGAAATAAAAATATGGATAGAATAGCTGAAAATAGTTTGTAAATGGTGCTATCACCCTTGTCATTCTGAGTATGCAATGTTTTAAACACACCTGATCTTGACCAACAAGGGTTAGGGTCACCTCTCTGTTGATCAGCTAAACTGCTAAAAGTTCGAACCTTTTAAAGGGGTGATCACACTTACTGAAAATCAGTTAATCTGATGAGCACCACCTGACTTCTACTTAACCTCTTTAATGTTATGAAAACAGTAAGCCTTCATATAATAGAAGATGAAATTCAATGTTTCAGAATTTTGTTGATTAAATAATGACACTTGCATCACCCAGAGATTGTGTTTATCTACTTTTTTAAGATCTTGTGAGGACGAGGTGATTTATGACATCCTGATGTGTAAAGGTGCAAACTGAAAAGAATGTGTTTTTTTTCATTTTCACATGACCATCACCATGAGGAAAAATGTTCACTTTATGGTGGTACAAAAGAAAAACAGACATCTGGATTTATTCTCACGCTGTTTAAGATGATTTGCCTTTTATGACCATCTTGTCTGTTTCATGCCAATGGCATGAAACATGCTATTGGCATGTACATATATGGCATGATGCAATATATGTACATTTAGTGGGTGTTGAGATATTTCTATCTGGACCAAGAGGTGGTTATCATTAAGAACTAAAAACTGTGGCAGTGTGTTTGTTAACCCTAGACAGATGGCTATATTTTCCTGCTGAAATTTTAGGTATGTGCTGTTATGTAGGTTTTGCTAGGTACAGTGCCTTCCCAAAGTATTTGGCCCCCTTGAAACTTTTCAACCTTTTGCCACATTTCAGACTTCAAACAAAGATATTAAATCTCAATTTTTTGTCAAGAATCAACAACAAGTATCAACAACAAGTGGGACACACTTGTGAAGTGGAATGAAATTTATTGGATATTTTAAACTTTTTTAACAAATACACTGAAGAGTGGGCGTGCAACATTATTCGGCCCCCTCGGTGTTAATACTTTGTCGCACCACCTTTTGCTGCAATTTCCGCTGCAAGCCTCTGGACAGACTCCCACCTCAGCTCTGCAGTTCATCCAGAGTGATCATGGGCCTCTTGGCTGCATCTCTGATCAGTCTTCTCCTTGTTCCAGATGAAAGTTTAGAGGGACGGCCGGGTCTTGGTAAATTTGCAGTGGTCTGATGCTCCTTGCATTTCAATATGATTGCTTGCACAGTGTTCCTTGAGATGTTTAAAGCTTGGGAAATCTTTTTGTATCCACATCCGGTTTAAAACTTCTCCACCACAGTATCTGGGACCTGCCTGGTGTGTTCCCTGGTCTTCATGATGCTCTCTGTGCTTTAAACAGAACCCTGAGACGATCACAGAGCAGGTGCATTTATACGGAGACTTGATTACACACAGGTGGATTCTATTGATCATCATCAGTCATTCAGGACAACATTGGATCATTCAGAGATCCTCACTGAACTTCTGGAGTCAGTTTGCTGCACTGAAAGTAAAGGGGCCAAATAATATTGCACGCCTAACTTTTCAGTTTTTTATTTGTTAAAAAAGTTTAAAATATCTAATAAATTTCATTCCACTTCACAATCGTGTCCTACTTGTTGTTGATTCTTGAACAAAAAATGTTTGAAGCCTGAAATGTGGCGAAAAGGTTGAAAAGGGGGCCGAATACTTTGGCAAGGCACTGTACCTAGCAAAACTACATACCAGCACATACCTAAAATTTCAGCATGAAATTATAGCCATCTGATTAAGGTAACAAACACACTGCCACAGTTTTTAGTTCTTAATGATAACCACCTCTTGGTCCAGATAGAAATATCTCAACACTCCACTAAATGTACATATATGGCATGAAACACAGAACAAGATGGTCCTAAAAGGCAAAGGCACTGTACATGTCATTGGAGTTCCAAGTGACTATAAAGACTTGGCAGGATAGTGATTTAAATTTGTTTTTATGAGTGGATTGTTTTGTTTATTTGTTTTTTTTCTTTTTTCCCCTTTTTTGGACAATCAGGGACAGGGAAACGTCAATGTCACCATAGGGAACAATCACAATCTCAGCAGTCAAGACATTTCACTGTGTTTAAAAAAGAAATTGATAGAGAAGAGAGAACATTATAAAGAAGCCTTCAGCCCAATCGACAATATTTCTTTATGCCTTTAGTGAGAAAACCCTTCTTGAACCCATATTTTCTCTTGAATAAAACGTGAGTTCCTGGAAGGCAGCTTATTGGTTTATGTTTCCTAAGTTTATTAAATGAAGGTGTAAGGATGTGGCTAAGGAAGGCAAAAGCTTTGCATTGTGATCTCCCCATACTGAGATGTGAAAGATGTGCAGAGGCACTGCCTGAAAAGTTGGGGATTTCTAGTGAATCCTGGAGCTTTTTGAGTCTGGTCTCTCACAGAGCAGAGAACACAAGGCTGCAGCTCAGAGTCACTTTACATTATGGGTTTTTCACTTCAGACCTTCGAATGGTTTCTTTTGTTTTTTGCAATGCAACAAAAAAAGAAATGAAAGAAAAAAGAACTGCCTTAAATTACACAGAAAATATTTCCCCTTTTATTTACAATTTCTTTTGTATCATAGCAGGGCTTATATCTCTGTTCAGGAAAACCACAGCAGCAGTGAGTCTGGAAAATATACTTTCCTTTGACTTAAGTTGAAGTCACGTTCATACAGTTACACAATACAAAAAATGTCATGGAGCTATTTTAGGAGAGATTGAGAGCAGCCTGCAGTTGCAGTTGAAACCTTTTTTTTTTTATATTGTCAAGCTAAAAGCAAACAAACAAACAAAAAAATCTCATTCTAACATTTGATGTCAAATTAATTCTTAGTCAAATACAACTTTGCTATTATAAAAAGAGCAGGTGATATTAGCCTACTGAGAGTAGTATTAAAAAAAATTAAATAAATAAATATATATATATATATATATATATATATATATATATATATAGAGAGAGAGAGAGAGAGAGAGAGAGAGAGAGAGAGAGAGAGAGAGTTTATACATTTGTTACTAAAATTTCCACTAATTATTACTGTTTGGCAACAGTTTAACTTTTTAATCCATTTTGCCTAGCTAACAACTTCAATAGTTTCAACAGCTGAAGCTATAAAACAAACTGAAGAGAAGAGAAGAGAAGAGAAGAGAAGAGAAGAGAAGAGAAGAGAAGAGAAGAGAAGAGAAGAGAAGAGAAGAGAAGAGAGATGATTCTTCTCTCTGGTGTTTTTGGACTGTGATGGATGTTGTGAATTTAATTACAGAGTAGTCACCACTTTAATTATATTATGTGTGCTTGATTATCAACTAGACATTGCTGTAAATACGTCTTACATCCTGTTTATTTGCTTTAAGTCTACTTCAAACCATAGATTTAATGCTGTCTATGACTTGTGTAAATAATGGTGTATCTCATTTGCATGATTATGATAATGATCTTGATTATGATCTTCTCCTCTTAACTCTCTCTGGCATCTGGCAGCCCTCCCGGATGAGATGCTAGCTGAGGAGAGCCAAAAATATGTAAAAGAAATGGAAAAGAAGAAAAAAAAAAGGGAAAATATTTAGCTGATATATTAAACTTTTTAAGAAGAAAGGTTGTTTGATCTTTCAAGGACAATATTCTCACTTTACTTTTCCTTGTAGTTAGCAAACCTATTAATGTAGTTCATATCTACACATGAGTGCATGATAATAATATACAACCTTTCTACTCGAGATCTAGAAAAAGTCAACATTTCTGTTTCAAGCAATTACATGTTAACTTGGAACACATAATTATTCAGGTAAAAGTGAACGCCTGGATAATTAGAGCTGATTGAACCAAATCATTTTAAATGGTCAAACTGTCTTTAAAATTTCAAATACAGGTACTAGTAAATACAGAGAATGCACTGGCTAAAGTAAAAAAAAAAAAAAAAAAACATGAACAAGTTATTCCAGAGGCCCGAATTCAAAATGCTCCACCAGTTTTTCAAATTTCATTGATTCATTCACTCACTCTCTAATTCATTTTAAAATCTATGACCTTTATTCTGCTGTGAAGGACAGGCAGATGTCCTGGCTGTACCTTTCTTTTTGTTTAATAACAGCTTGGATAAGTTGCAGCGGACCCCCGTGACCCTGAATAGGAAGAAGCACGGTATAGATAATGAATGGATTGGATGGATGGATGGATGGACTTTTTTAACCATTTATAATTTTTCATTTGTACATTCCTTTCAGCGGGCTGATCCTCCTGTGTTAAAGTAATTCACTTTTCTGAATAAACCTTTTTACTCAATTATTTAAATGAAGTATAAAATCATTTTTTACAGATTAGTTTAGTCAATCTTTACATACACACCAACTGGGAGCTGAAGAAGTAGAACATAGATATACGTACGGTGGTTGTTCAGGGACTAATTTAAGCATATACCGTTGATATTCACACGAGGGCTGTTTTAATATCCCCTGAAATAAAACTGAAAATCGAAACCTCTCGTGATTACTGGCCATGTTTGATTATCCACCTCTTGTGTGCTGAGGATAAGTCTCCCTCTCATTTTTTTCATGTTAGTTATAAAAGTCAGTATAGTATAGTTTTAGCAGACAAGTATAAACTCTGATCATTCTTTTACCTAAAATGTTTTTCTTTTAGCGCAGCAAATACTCCCTTTCATGCTGAGCGAATAGGGGGATTACATTAACTGTAAAAGCAGTATCTTGGCTTTTAATACTTCTGCAGCAGTATAAAAAGCCAAGCGACTAGAAATGGACACACTCTGTGATTCCCAGATGTGAAGTACATGTTTGAGCTTGGAAAGAAACCTTGCTCTAGATCATGTTAATTGTTAGCTGAAAGGACTGAGGGGCTTACATCTGAAATTTGAACTCTGCCTCTATAAAATAGTTTGAAATTTTCCCAGGGCATCAAAGTACACGAACAAGTTCACCCTGTCAGGAAGTTTAGATAACAAAATATCTAAATTACAAATGTTGTAATGAAACGTTTTATTTATTTTGTCCTCATTTTTCATTTGTTTTAAAATGGTCCTGGGTAGTTTGGACAGTGTGTGTCTGAAAGTCTGAAACTAAATATTTTGTTGAAACATGAATCTTGTTGCTGTCCCTGTAGTACACGGTACAGGTCATTAAGTGTTTACAAGAAAGGAATTATGAAGCATGTCGGTGTGTATAGTTAGATACACAATTTGCTATGTTTCTGCCGTTCCAAAGCCTTTTCTTCCCTTAACTTGTCACTTTGGGTTTCAAGCCAGTGGTTCAGGAAAACAGTGATTTAGGCATCCTTTGACTGCAACTTCAACCATGACATTGATTATCTCAGCTTCATAATTAACTCCACATGTCACTGTACCATTGTGTTTCACATCCAGACAAGCCTGAGTACATCCTGGGAGAACGATTATAGCAACTGTAAGCTAACTTTGAATGAAAGCCTTTTGAATGAGGGCACGCTGCAGCTTAATGCTGCAAATTGCTTCTTTGATCCAACGGGGAAGTTGGTGGCAACAAAAAGTGGTTCATGAAAGTGATTGTGAAGACGACGCACAACTTTCCCTGCAACTTCTATTGTAAAATTCGGTCTTCCGTTTAACAAGGAATCAGTCTGCCAGCACCTCGTTCAACTTTTTTTTCTCTCATTTTCCCTCATTCTTCATTTTTGTAATGAGTTTCAAATGCACAGATGAGTGAGTTCAGTAATGGGGTTTTCAAATATATATATAAGGGCTGGGCAACGATTAAAATTTTAATCGCGATTAATCGCATTATTTCCCTGATTAATCACAATTAATCACATTGTATACGTAAAACCAAATAATGAATTCAAAAAGTAGTGTAAAGGTCACTTTTATTTAAATGTTCTGCTGCCATATGAACTAAAGTGCCATAACATTTATTGTTCAAACACTTTTAACATCAGCACTTGTCAGTAACACATATTTAGCGTAAATCTCATCTTAGAAAATGTAAAATAAAATAAAGCTTATGGCCACTGCCGGGACATTAAAGTAATCCTGTTTTTATGAAAAATTAAAAAAGAAGTCTACAAACAAAATCCAACAAAATGATTGTGTCTCAGCACAATCAGAACATTAAAACAGGCAATTTCTGAGGTAAAGCAGAAACTTTTAACGGGGAGTTCAACTTGTCAATTGTTACAAATAACCTTGTTTCTGTCAAATCCTCCGTCTGGGAGATCTTTAAAATGAAAATGTCCATGTTAAAGTTCAGTAACTTTACCAATCCGTGTATCAATCATTCTTTCCATTTTCAAATGTCAATCAAAAAAAATAAAATAAAAAATAAAAAGTAACATTTTATTATGTTTTTCGTTAGTTTTTTTTTATATATATATATTTCAATTTTAGACTTGGATCAAAAATATAAAATGAAAAAAACGGACCACAGGACTGAATTTGTTTTATAATCGACGACTGGACTTTCTGTTGTCATTACAGATCTGTGCCACTAGATGGAGCTGCACTGAAGTAACCATCAAGAGAAAAGCACGACAGTGAACACATGGAGCAGATCTGATATAACATGGAGGAATGATGCGAAAGTTTTGTTGCAGTCCAGAAGTTTTGTTTTCAAACAGAATCGTTAATATTGAGTTGCTACCCGAACTGTAAAGTACACAGATTTGTACTGCTCTCCATGTCTGTTTTAGCTTTTTCTGCATGTTTTTCCGCCAATTCTCTTCCGGTACCACAGCAGCCAGAAACAGACTTTTCAAAACAAAAGCATGTGAGCAACATGCGTTAACGCAATAAAATAAATGTCAGCGTTATTAATATAATGAGTTAACGCGATAATAACGCATTCACTTGCCCAACCCTAATATATACATACATATATATATATATATATATATATATATATATATATATATATATATATATATATATATATATATATATATATAGGCATGAATGATCTAAAATCAATATCCTAAAACACCATAAAGAAACGCAAAAACAAGGCATTACAATTTTATGCCAAATCATATTTATCAAAGATGCTTCTGCTGTTTCTTTTCAACCCAGTTCCTCTTCAGTGTCATATCCAAAGGGACATTGGGGTGGAATATGACATGCAAACATGAATATGTACTGTTTTCATGTGTTCTTTTTACATTTGACTAAAGTTTATTCACACATCTTTCTTTTTTCTTCCAGTCCTACATTTTCAAAAATTACAACCATTACATTTAATCTCAAATGGCCAAAAACTGTTGGACCAATTGCTTAAATATGGGGAAAAATCCTTCTCCCGGGTGTTTGACTAATAGAGGTCATATGTTATGTTTTTGTCTCATGGGAATATATTGCTATTATTTTAACAGAGACAACCCAACAAAAACAGGGGCCTCTGGAGAGTGTTTACTGTATAATGGGTGTGACAGGCTACCTTAGCCCAATTCTGAGGTCACCGCTGGTGTTTCCTACGAGGTATGACAGTTTTACAGCTGCAGGGCTCAGACTCGGATTGTTTCTGACATGTTAGGCTGCTGTTGCTTACCGTCTGTCTTGCAATCCCCTTCTCTTTCACCCACTTTTCCTCCTCAGCCCCTCTTGGTCTCTATGTGAAACAATCGTTTTCTGTCTCTCGTTTCCTAACACACACACACACCCATGCACACATACACACATGCACACAGGTAACAAATTACATCAAGGTTTTCTCAGCCAGACTCAAAAAGGGCTCTTGAGCCTATTTTAAGCCTGAAGTCTTAATTTCTCATAATGGACTTCTTTGTGAAAGCTTAGAAGGAAGAAGCCATATTTCTTCACGAACAGCATTCTGCTGGATTTACTTAGTTGTAGCGACTCCCTAATAAGTTTAAAAAAACAAAACAAAACAAAGCAAAAATGTTATGAGGTTGAAGCATAAGGAATGTTTCAGCATAATAACAACCATTGCACACAGAGCTGATGTGACAACAATAACTTTTCAAGGCAATATTTTGTGGTTGCTCTCTCAGTATGGGCCTTTTTGTTCCCGTCAAACTAAAATCATCATATAATACATGCAAAAAAAAAAAAAAAAAAACATCAGATACATTTTATGCCACAACAATGCTTTTGCCTTGTTCGGCAGACAAATTCTCAGCCTTTACAAGCAGCTTAAATGCAGGAGCCAGTCTCGACAGTGCAGAGTTGTTTTGTGCGATGGCGGCAGAGCAGGAGTGATTCAGATGGTCTTTATCTTCGAGCCGCAGAGAGAAATGTAGTGGAATGTAAGCTGAGGCCCTCAGGATACATAATACTCCTTCTGCAATATGGTTGTGATTGTATAATTATACACAGATCCTCTTCCAGCTCAAAAAAAGATTGCTATCCAAGAATATAAACATTTTCTGCAAGAATGCCTGTTAGTTTTAATAATAATGGTATATATATATATATTTTTTTTAAGGAAGACCTTATTGGAGTGGGTCAGAAAGCTGATTCTGTAAACATAATAATCATTTCAGTAGTTTAGGGGAATCCATGAGAAACAAAATACACAAGCTTAATTTAAAGTTCAAGTACAATATACTGGTAAAGTGCAGGGAGAGCTCAACACATGCACATATACATCGTATTTTTGGTCCTGGCTCTGTGATCTGATTTTAAATACAGCATCTTGTTTGATGTCTTTTTGATGATGGACATGAAATAATGTCCAAATCACCAGAGGCTGGAACATCAAACAGTTCCAAATGAAAACAGAGTAATGTCTTCTTGGACTGAGCCTTATTGCGCCTTCATTTGCCACTGCTCCATGGAAGCTGGGCTTTGACTACAGACAGATAAAAGATGAGTTGATAAATGAAGCACTTTCATCTCCAACAAACTTTAGCAACTTTTTCATTTGCACTGCAAACACTGCACGGCTAATATGCTGCATCGTAATATAATCAGATAAGGACAGATGGTAATGTCAGCTACTCAATGAAAAGTCAAAGGTGCAAGGAGTGTCTTTGAAGAGAATGAATGGCTGGAAATAATCACAGCAGGATAAGGAGAGCCCAGGAAATGCTAATCTTTGTACCCAAAACCCTCCCTCTAACAACCCCCAATATTTTTTGGGGGGGAAGTGTGGGATCATCTGTATGTTGTTCAATTTCAAAACTCAATGTTCTTTAAGGTAATATGTTGAGACAGCTAATACCAAACACAGGTGACTGAGTGATAATGACCCAATATATATGCATCATGCAAAACTGATTCTTACGGCTGGCAAAAGGAGCTCACCGCATTCCATCATCACAGTTTTGTCTGTTATGAAACTGAGATGAAGAAACTTATCACACAGACAGGGAAAAGCTTCCTCGCAGTGACATCACACACGGGTCCTGAAGGGTTAGTCTCATGTGTGGCCTGTTCTGGGCTCCAGTGTTTTATAATAAGGAAGCTTTCAGGGATAATGCCGGCCAATTCCAGGTGAACCCTGAGCAGGTCATCAACTTTGGACTTAATTTGATTTATAACTGAAGGGAAGCCAGGTTGCAGTATGATTTACAGCTCCGTTTGGTGTCTCTCAGGGTTTTTGGAGGGCTCTGCGTAAACTGAGAGCTGGATATTCAAACAACTATGCTGAGAGCCGTAGCGGACTCAGCTTTGCCTTGGCCTTCACGTTAATCTCCTGACAGAAAACTGGCATCTGATTCAATTAATAAACTGCGCCACCCAGATCCTGCAGCGACTGCTTGGATTGTATGCCTGTCGAGCATGTGTGTGGTCATCTATTGTGGAATGCTCCTGGAAACCCCGAGATGAATATTTAATGCTAAATCTTTTAAATCTGTGACAGGAGTTTCATCCACACTTGATGATGTACAATGCACAAAGCAGCTCACACAGCATTCTTACAGTGTTAGTCAAAGGCTGTGGAAGATGAGTTGTTTTTTTTTTTTTTTTTTATCTTGCATGAAAAGAACAATTAACTAATCCTGCACAGCCTGAAATACTTATTTCCTTTGAGGCATGGACCATCAATGTTGTCCAAAAGCCAGTAACTATTTTCCTTGGTCGCTTAGCTGCGATTGTCAAATGAGAATCTCGTGTGTGAAGCTCTGACATCCTACAGCTCACTTTCTCACCACAATTCATCCAAAATGCATACATATCCCAGTGATGGATTATGTGATGGCATCTTTTTGTTGTTATAGATTGAACTGCTCTGTAATAATATTCTCATGTGTGTCAATATGAGCATGCTTGATGTGAAACTACACATGCAAAATATTTGAGCCAACTACCATTTACCATAACTGTCACTGTTTTGCAAACCTAGACAATGTTGGCTTTGAATTTCAGCAGGTAAGATAAAAATAAAATTTATTCATATACACAGCACATCTTTTTAAATCAATGGTGTACAGAACGTGCCAATACATACTTGTAGGTACAAGGGAGAAAGACGTGAGGTGTAGGAAATAAGAGTGGGGAAAAATTGAATCGGAATAGGTATTGGAAACAATGTGCACTATTCTCTCGAATAACTGGTTATTTATTCTGTTAGCATGGGATATGTAGGACTTATTGTGCAACAGTATGGCCTTTTTTTTTGTGGGGGGTGGGTCCATATGGAAAATACATTTGAATACAGGTTAGCTGTTCTGATACAGGGTGCAGTAGGATCATTGTTGCCTATAGACTTGAAATTCTCCCAGCCAGATAGACTGGCTTACATCACAGAAAATAATGAGCTAATTAAGTTGAGGTTATCTCCCATGTCATTGTGTCAGATGGGCGTGGCGGACAACAGTGGTAAAGCTTAGAAGTTCCAATGACACAGCAGTGACATTTGCTTTCATGCATTTGCGTGTGCTGGTGACCTGTCCTGGCTGTACCCCACCTGTGACAGCTGGGAAATGCTTCCAGCCTCCTGTGACCCTGAACAGAGCAAAAGGTTTTAAAAAAAAAAACAAAAAAAAAACTGATGGATACTAGTAATAATACACCGTTCCCATTAAACCAGCCAGAATTAATCAGTGTACTGAGTGACTGGTCTTCTAGACTGTCCAGTGGAACCACTGTTCTGCATCAGCTCTGCCTAAATTTGACATTCAAGAAAGCTTGTGATTGGATAGAAAAAAATAGTAAAAACACACAGGTGCAGGCAATGTGTAAAATGACCAAGTGTAAAATCCCATTAAGTGTACCTACTAAAGAACGTATTTGTCGTTGGCGTGGTGCTGGTGTGTACAGTAAGTGACATACAACATAAGAAATATAAACTTAAAGCAGTGCAAAGCCTCGACATAAAAACATCAATTTTCAGTTTAATCTAAAGGAATTTTTGCTCACTTTTTGGAGGCGTCATCTAGCTCTAGCAGTCTCTCCATTTTGAATATTGGCAAAAAGCAGCCAAAGTAACTTTAAAAAACTCTAACTTTTTATTTTTTTCCAATTTCCACTGAACTTCCCCTCTTTTTTCTTAATGAGCACTGCATTAGTAAACTGTTAACACGACAACTTAACAATTATAACTTGTGTGTTAAAATGGAGATTTAAAAGATAAAAATGTCTGTTGCTTTTTTTTTTCCTTAAATCATACAGTGCATTGCTTAAATTGGTTTCCATTTGCTCCGTGGTCATTTTATGAAAGGCATTTACACCATGGGGGAGTACGAAGGAGTTCCACAAAGGCACTTCTGTTGCTGAACATTAAATGGACGGCCTCTACAGAAGGAAACAGATGTCTCACACAGAAGAGAGGGAGCAAAAGTACAGAGAAGATGAGACAAAATCGAGGACAGGGGCACACTGCTGCTGCGAGAGAATGTCATAGCAGAGACCCACAAGGGGCATTTTTTGTGCACTGAAAGGTCAGACACAGATGACACGCCATCCCCTGTTAGATGTTAATATTTTTAAAAAACAAACAGATGCTGAGTGATTTTACATTTTGCTTGTAGTGTTTAACGGTTTCAGATTTACATAAATTTACTGTGTACTGATGTTTTTTTTTTCCACTTCATTGTTTTTCTACTGCTTCAGATTTTGAGTACAAAGTTTAATATGAAAAAGCAGCCATCTGCAAACAAGAAAAAAAAATTCACATTTATTTGATATCAAACAGGAGTTGAATTAAATATCAGATGATGATGGGCTCTTACAAAAGAAATAAAATGAACCTAATCAGTGCTGCAACAATACAACTCACACTTCCCAACCATGTTTTTTTTTTCTTTTTCTAAAAAGTTAATAAATTAATTAGTGTCAAAGGACGAAACATGTCTGCAAAAATCGCAATATCGCAATGACATGAACATAAGTCTTCAACCTGACAATTTCTCTCAAGTAAAATAAATTACACAAATATCCAATTCACTTAAAATCTGTGCATGGCCTGGTGTCAACAAATATACTACTGGCAAAAATTCATCATTCATGAAAGCAAAAGCACTTCACAAGCAAAGACATGAGCATGGGTTCGTATGGACGAATGTCTCTCAAAACATTTTGTTTTCATATTCAAACATACTAATACAAGTCAAGTGTGAGAGGAAAAAGCACATTTCCACCATTTTATTATTCTTGTCTGAAGAATCCTAACATTGGAAGGGTATCACTACTGAATGGTTGTCGTTGCTATTTCTTTTTTTTCCTGTTTTTTTTTTCCTTTTGTTTTACTTTTTACACTAGTGGTACAGCAAAATATATTTTCTTTAGCTGTTACTTTGACAACAGTTAAATGTGCAATAGAGAAAATATAAGGCCTGAGTCTGAATTAGTGGTTTCTTAACTTTACAGTCCTGACGTGGAGTGAAGCCACACTAGTTCCAATTCTGCACTTCTTGACTAAAAAGACCCTGGATAAGCAAAGTCCCCTGGGGATATGTCAGAAGTTTCATGGTTCTTCGCTTGGAGGTTTTTTTCTTCAGGTTTTGTTTTTTTTAACCACTTACTGTATTTTTCGATTTTTCTTTCAATATAACAAAACTGCTGGACTTCTCCATAAAACTGTGGTCTCTGCATTGTCCACTGCACCTCATTAGTCCAACAGCAGAGCTTCCACCGCCCACATTTGCCTGGCCTCAGTTGGATATATTTTGTGTGTTAACAATATCTGTGCAAAGGTCATTTATTCATTCTTTTTCCTTCCCTAACAGGAAGGGCATGTGCGGGGCCAGGCTCTTTTGACATCAGCCTAAAGCACCAATCTGTTAAAACCTGTGCAAACAAGAATGGCTCACTCAGAGGCTGGTGATAAGCTGCATTTGTCCATCACTGGGCGCCTCCTCCTCCTGTGCACAGTCTTCATCATTGGGTGGGATCATGCACCGGTCGCCGGTGCCTCGGTTTATGTGGTAGTAGGACAGAGGCTGAGGTGCATCAACAAGCTCAGGCATACTTTTATGATACGCATCCTCGCTCTCGCTTTCAGGTGAGGGTGAGAGCTCCTCCTCCTCTGGCGGGTAAGGCGAAGCTGAAGGCGATGGAGAGTCTCTCAAGTTTGGCATGCTTGTATACAGGGAGTCTCTGTTATTGTTTGGTGAGTGAGAGCCGTTGTCCTCCACTGCGGTAACAGTCTCGGAGCCTTGGCCATTCTGGCCCTCAACGCGCCTGGGAGCCTTCTGGGCGCTGTAGAGCAGAGAGTGAGTCCTCTGGGGCAGGAGGGGGGCTTCTAGCACCTCCTTATGGTGGGGGTGCAGGAGCAGCTCCAGCGTGGTGTGGCCTCCTTTTCCCACTCCCTCTCTGGGGGGATGAGGCCTCGGCGTGATCCGCCACGATGGCGTCATCCTCGCTTCCACTCCCTCCTCCGCCTTGGTCCAATGTCACCCTTGTCAGAGGAGGCAGGGCCCTGTCCTTCTCCCTTGGGGTTTCGCGAACTTTGGGAGCCCCACGGGGCCTTAGGTTGTTGTGGACAATCTCAGATATGATCATTTTCTCAAAGGCTGCATCATCCAGGTTCAGGCCCCCAAGGTCACCTGGGGCTCTTACACCCACAGCTTCATAGTCGTCATCGCGCAGGGAGTAGCTGTTGTTGAAATTACCATTAAGGGGGAGGGTGTCCATGGCGCTGATGTCCCTGCTGTTGCTGAGAGAGTGCTGTCCTGGAAGGAAAGGCAAGAGGAGCAGGTAAAACATCACTTTTCATTTTGATAGAACTAAAACAGTCTCCACTAAACCATCTACATATACTTGATACTGCTCAGGACACTTCATGACCGGGCTCACTGGCCCCTGTGTTGATTTGCATTTTACGGAATTATAAAAACTCTAAAAGAAAAACCCAATTAGCTTTCCATCATGTGAATTCACATGACTGGAGAATATTGCTATGGCCAATGTAAGTGATATTCCTGAACAATATTAGAGAAATGAGAACAAAAGATGACTTCAAACGTAAAAAGAGTATAGTACAGCCACATATTATAAAGTAGCTCATGACCAGTAACAGCACAGCAGCAGGGAAAATGGTAAAGGAAGCAACTGAAAAGAAGAGATGAACACAAGCCGATGAGGAAGTGTTGTGGCATTAGCAATGAATAAAACATTCCACCTGTTAAAAGAAGGCAAGACTACAGGATAATGTCAAACACAGATGGCCAGCCACCTCTCTGCACTGAGGCCCCACGAGCACAGCAACAACCCCCACACACCACGACAGACAGGCACCGTGCAATGACTCACTTTGCCACCACTCACATCAAGTGTGTCTGCTCAGGCTATCTGGCCTAAGAACAGCTGATTTGCAAAAAAAAAAAAAAAAAAAAAACAAAAGAAAAAAGAAAAGAAAAAAAAAGTAAAACAGATGCCTTTTTCAACTGCAGCAGAAACAACAAAATCAGTGAAATAAGACAAAAGTGGAAGCTTGTAACATTCAGCCTGGATTCAGCTGAGCCAACTTGGATTTTGCACTTGCAGTCAACTATAATTTAGCCCACATCCGCTTAGATTCTTGTAGGTGAATAGAGAATGAGAATACGTGTTTACAAGTCTCAGAGCCAAAAGCCAAATCAAAGACAACTGAATCCAGGATTCTGCTGGTGAGACAAGTTCAGTGGCAAGCACAATATTTTTTAAAACATCTTCAACAAAAGAAAGAACATTTCCAAATTAAACTATGAAATATGATCTTTTTTTTTGAAACTCTCATCTGTTGATTTTATGTAAACAAAATGCACACACATACTTGCAACAATTTAATCTATTTCTGTGCAGCACCGTGACTAAGCTGAAGTATAGCAGGATGAAAATGAAAAAGACTGATTTCATTTGATGAGCATTTACTTGGTACAATGCGAGTCTGTTAAGTGACAGTGAAGGGTGACATTTTGTCGTGTGAGGTTGGTGTCATTGCGGGTGGGGTGGGGTTTTTTTGCACACAAAAAGGGGGGTTAGCTGTAGTGTTACGTTTCAAACGAGCGTCAGAAAATGGATGATAACCAGGAAAAAAAAAAAAAGCTCGTACAACATCAAAGACATTTCTAAAAAGAGGAAAAAGAGCACAGAGAGCAAAAGGGCAGGGCAAGGATGTGGTCGTGCTGGTGGAGCGATTATCAAACACATCTCTGAATAGATGTTGCTTCCAAATTTGCATTTGTTTATGCACAAGCTGTGATTTTAATGCAGACAGGTATTGTCTACTGGGAGAGAGGGAAATGATGTGAACAGAATTCAACTGGACATGGCGACAGCTGCACTCCGGGAACCGTTCCAGCAGAGATTCATCCAAGATGCTTCTCTTTCCAATTTTATTGCATTGGATGAACATCTGCAGAGTTTTACTTAGTATTAATACACTTATAATAGAAGACAGGCTCTTCCCTTTGCAGGAACTAAATGTAATGACTATAGCAGGCAAAATTTAGAATAAGCTTGTGTTGAATTTGACTCTGTTTCTCTGTGTATTTCATACTTGGCTGGTGATCTTCTCACTAGGTTTTGACATTTGTGTGTCATGCTGTTTCTGCTCTCCTCAATCTACATTCCATATGTTAAATCCTCTTTTTTTCTCCTTGCATTTATCACCATATTTGCATTCGCTGTTTAATAAGTATGTGTTGTAGTTCCTCTGTTGTGTCTGCGTTTGAACACAGCTAACTCCAGCAGTTTGCCTCTGAGGGATAAAAAGTGTTTCCACAGGTAAAGGAGGGCTTTATTCTCACACTGAAAATTACCTACTAATTAAATATTCTTTTCTTTCTTTCTTTTTTTAACCGTCTCCTGTGCTCCAGGGTTAACGTGTTACTATCCAACAGATTAAGCAAGTAAACAATTTGAGGTATTAAATTTTCACTTAGTTTAAGCCCTCCACCACCCCCCCTGAAAAAAAAGAAAAAAACAAAAGTCACATTAAAAAAAAAATGCCTTTGATTTTCAGTGCAGGCATCATTTGGTCCCAGCTCTGCTTCATTATCTCTAAGTGCGAAATGCTCACAATGCGCCAGCTCGCAGAACAAAACAACACCGCAGTGAGTGAAGCAGGTTAATCGGCATATCCGCTCCGCGCGTGCTTTTGCCATACCGCCATTCTTGTGTATTCTCTTTTATCATCAAATGCCTGTGGATAACTAAGGACTTCAACTCTGCCTGCGTTGCGTCATGGGCTTCTGTTTTTCTCCTTTGACTGGGTTTCTTTTGCTCTTGAAGTGAGAAACTGGGTCACAATAGCATCAGTGAAAGTCTGTCTGGTCCTGAGTGAATGTAAAGATTTCAACAAGTTGTCACTATGTTATGATATTTCACACAGGATAATGGGATAAATGATATGAACCGAGATGCAGTAGCTGAATTTAACATAGAGGAATCCCTATACGACTGCCTGCTAGATTCAGTAAGAACGCATTCGCTGTTTTTTAAAGGTAGTTAAGAATATGGAAGATGTGAATGAGGAAAACTAAAAAGTACGTCTTGTGTAATTAGCACTCATCTCACACTGTCATCATTCATGTTTTTCTTAAATCTAACACACTGTTGGAATAGTAAAGCATTTTGAGAAGTATTTGGTTTCTGGCAGGGCATCACGGCAGATGAGAAAACTGTTATCACTCTACGTCTGTTGAATATGAGGCGAGAGCCAGGAGAAGGTTCTTTTAAGATAACGTAAAGTCTGACTGCAAGAGCACAACTATTACTCTACTGTGTCAAAAATAGCAACATCCATCTAAAGCCACCTTTAAACTCCAGTTTTTTTTAACATATATCTATGTTGTTTATTTTTGTAGAAGTACTTTTGTATGAGAATGATTAACTGAACAAGGCTCGTAACTTTGTTTCCCTGCTGCTTGCTTGGGAACTTCTCAAATTCAAGAGGCAGCCTGGCAGATAAAATAACAAATTGTTGTTTTTGCAGGGATTAAACAAATGAGAGATAAAATGTTAATTAAGACGCTTTTAAGGAGCTGATAGTTAGACTTTGTTACAGAGACAGCTTTGCCGCCCCAACCTCCGTTAAACCCTGCAACCTATTGTTTTACTCAAACAAGATAAGACATGCTAATAATTGAGTTTTAGAAATGTTGGTGGGAGGACTTTGTTTGCAGAGCCAGGCTAGTTCTTTCCATTTATTTAATGTATTTATTGTTATTACTATTTTTAGTAAATGCTGTTATTATTTATTTACTTTTTTACATTTTATGCTAAGCAAAAATAATCCATTTGTTGTAGCTTTGTTCCATCATCTGATCTGCCTTTCCTCTAAAAACTGAACAGGCATACTGCTCAGTGCTTTAAAATGACCACAAATCTGTGCAAGGAAAGAAGTAAAAAAAAAAAAAAAAGAAGAAGAAAGAAACAGTGAAGGGCGGATGTGCACCTGGGGAGTGAAAAGCCGGTGGGGAGGGGTTGCTGCAAACCACTGTTTCTGCCAGCAGGTTGTTATAAGGGTTAGTGTCGTGGGTTCGGAGGAGAGGGTTAGTTAGGAGGTAGTTGCCAGTCATCCCTGAAATAACAGGAAAAGAGACAGAAATGGAGAAAATCAGAAGGCGAAAAACAGTAGAGGAAGAGAGTGAAAGGTTCTGTCTTTCATAAGACTGGTGGTGCGCTGGGTGGCTGTCGACATAAACAAACACTGATATTCACTGTCCAGAGTCTGACACCGCAAAAGATTTATGACCTATGCTCCGTCTGCCTTCTATTATGGACAAAGCAGGCATAGAAACGCTGGTGAAAGCAAGCTATCATTCAAACAGCGTGCCGATGTAACTGACAAACAATATTATAGCGACAAGTGTTAACCAAACCATAGCAGCACAATCAGCTGCAGTGTTTATGTGAAACAAATTCATCTAAACAAACTCATCCAGAGGAAACCGAAGACAAAACACGTCTGAGTGGCCTGCCACGAATAACACAGTACCCCCATCAACCTCAGCGTGCTTGCGTAAGCCCTCGAGAATATAATAACTATCTTCAGTTATTTGGATGGACTGCTGAGAAACTCTGCACTGGCAATCATCTTTTCTGGAAAAACAAAAAGACAACAAAAAAAAAAAAAAAAAAAAACCCTCAGAAGTCAAGCATAGAACTGAAGCCAAATCTGTACTGGCACAGCCCGGAGCCTGAGCTTTATGACACTGGGATCATTACCAAAACCTGCTCTAACCTCCACCTGACTTTGCTCATCTCCCTCCCCTCCTTCCTTCCTGACATTCACTTTGGGATGAAGATGATTTAGGAGAGTGCTGCACAATCAATCTCTCCAGCCAGGGTCGTTACATGAACTCTAGTCCTTACCTATAACATTTTATATCTCAGTAAATTTTGCACCTTTTATTCGTCTGTTTCTCTCCTCTTATATGGTGCAGGCAAGCAGGAGCATGCAAGAAATTTATATGTATTCTTTGTCATTTTAAATTGCTGATCAGTGGGAGAAGTGCAACGTGAAATCAGACCCATATCTTCCTCTTTACTCAGCTGCCACAGAGCCATTTAAGTTGCCGCCACTGAAGTGACAATTTTAACTGGAAAGCGTCATCACAAAGGGAATGCTGCTTGTATGTTAATGATATGGCGGCGATGGGAAAAAATGGTTGCTTACCCTGGTTGAGTGTGGAGGTGCTGTTTATGTCGCCTGAGATGAAGGAGGACTCCGACTGCTTTCTCACAGTGTCATTCCACATACGTCTAATACGGCTCTGTGTTGAGAAAAAAAGCAACCGCTGATCAGGACTCGACATGGTGCCGTTGTTTTTCATGGCTTTTGGTCCCAGGTATTGAGTGGCTGTGTGCATTTGTGATTCAAACACGCACCTGTACTCGCTGCACGGTGGCGTGTTTGTGCTGCAGCGTGCTATTGATCTAACTGCTACCAAAAACGGATGTGCCGAGAATCTTTGAGCTTGTAATTTGAGAGACTGGCTCTTAGCACCTCTTGTATTTCTTCCCCAACAGCAAGAGCAGAAACCGCTGTCAGGTACAAACCTCGTATGTCCAAAATTGTCAGGACAAGGAAAAAATAATGTTAATATGGTAGACTGCAGCAATGTCAGAGATAATGAAGTCAGACAACATTTCTCTGTTGTGTACAGCATTTATTTCAAGGTCGATGCTGTTAAGTTACGAGGTTTTGCAGAGAAATTGATTTATAAGGTTTAATCACAAGCTCTTATTATTTTTCATTGAATATTTCACAAAATAAACATGTCATTGACTGGTCAACAGCATTGATTCATGAAGAAAATTTTGAAATAAATGATGAATTATTGTGAAGACAAACATATTTTACCCCAAAGGAGCTTTTTTTTAAAAAATATATATTCTCTAAGCTTTAATATGATCTGTTTTCTACCTGTCAAATGTGAACCACCAGCCACCCAGGATATAAAACTAAATTCACTCAATCTGTGAGCCACACCTGTAACATTTCAGAATTAATTAAAAAATGAATCCTCTTTGTAGTTGTTATGAAAGCTTTAATAATCATAAAATGTAGGACTAAGCACTTGTGCCTCAGTGTCATTTATTTGCAAATTTGACCTTTGTTTTTATGTGGGTGGATGGAGAAGCTTGGTTTTACCATGAAAAGGGTGGAGAATTGACCCTTCAAGAATCCTTTAGATACACTAATTCTCAAGTCTGAAAAAAGCATGGATAGTGAAGCTCTATTTTCTCATTTATCAACATATCTGTTAGGAAGAAAAAAAAATAGACCAAAATCTTGTATCTGCTGCCTGTCAGAAGCTTTCTGCTGGGAGGCTGTTTGTACATAACAACAAAGATCTTTGAAAAAAAAAAAAAGGTAGTAAATACAAAGGCATGATACATAGAAAAATTGTACCTTCAACTCACGCTTTTCATCGTTTTTGATCTTTTCATGGAGTTTTCTGACATTAAAACTGCGCAAAATCACCAGATTTTTACTTCAAAAAAAGTCAAAACTGTAAGGAAATATGCGCTGCAGAGAACTCCCTAAACATACACATCTGTGGTAACCTAATATTAATCAGCAAACCCTGTGGCTCCCTCTCTTTTGCTCAAGCTTTTCGAAAATCCACGCTCTGATTTATTTGATTCCTGCTGGTGTACCTGTGTAGCAGATGAGTAGCGGGCTGTGGATCGAGATGTGACAGCTTTAGTTGAGCTGTGGGAACCTTCAGACGGTAGCGCGCCACAACACTGGGACTGGCGGAAACATTTGCTGTACTCCTTCCGAACCTGCAGAGGAGCAAAAGATCAGGACACATTGAGCGCAAAGACACAGAGTGCGACACGTCCTCCTCCTCATGAGAGCTGCAAATCCCAAATCTTTATTAAATGCCAGCCAGCTGACAGGAGTTTAAATGTCATACCGTAAAGACTGAGAAAGCAGGTACTGTGTAACAATATTACTCTGAGGACGCACACTGACGTGGGTGTCGCCAAATGGAAACATAAAAAAACATCAGTGGAGAATTGTCAAAATATTGTAATATAAATGATCCATGCCTGCAATAAAACGTAAGACTCTGAAAGAAACAGGCTATTTTTGGCTGTATATTTCCACCAATTTTTCTCCTCTCTCTTTTGTCCAATAGAGTAAACTTCGAAGAATTTAATATAATTGCATTTATCATATATGACAAAGAAAAGTAACAAATTCCACATGTGAGTAGCTTAAGTAAGAAACTGATATTTGTGCTTGAAAGGTGACATAATTAATTATTCTGTCGATGATAAATTAATAATTTTCTGATTATGCATTTAATCTATAAAATAGGAGATGATAATTGAAACTATCACTTTTTGAGAATATGCGTTTTTCAAGCCGGTTGTCTAAAAACTGACAAAAGTAAATTTGAGAAATGATTCCAGGGGCAATTAAAAGGTGGTAGGTGTGCTTGATAAATGTTTCAGCCCTGTATTAATCACGCTGGGTGGCATCTTACTTTTTTCTGGAGCAGGCAGTGGAAGATGAAGATGAACATCCCTTGCAGTGTGTTAAAGATGGTAAAGAGGTAAGCCATCACAATGGAGGATTCATTGAGGAAGAACAAGCCAAAGGACCAAGTCAGCCCCATAAGACAAAGCAGCGCAAACGCTCCCAACACCCATGACCTGCAAAAGAGGATGAAGAGCGATGTTGACATGAGAAAGGGGAAAACTGTGCTCAGTTACATCTTTGTGTGGTGTAATGTTTCACTACTCCTGGACTACACTTTTAAATTACCACACACACACACGCACACACCCACACACGGAAACCCTACACAGTTGATTTTTCACTCTCAGACAAGCTGCATGTGTGCATAAATGCTAATATAAACGTTTGGAATGAATATGCGTCAAAACATAACTCTCTGGTCTTCCTCTGAGTTGGCTTAAGAGTGTGCACACACAGCAAGTTTTTCTTGGCGCCTTCTTGGAGATCCAAGATGATAGAAGATAACTTAACAGTCACTTTTAGTGACAATGTCTGGCTGTTACTGTTGCACAAGAGAGCTGAGCCAACCGTAGAGAGAGACAGTGAGCCCTGAAAGGGATAAACTAATGGACCCCAGATGAACCACAAAAAATAATGGCGCCTGCTGACAGCAGCCAATCACGCCGTTTCCCTGTGCTTCATGTGCAAGGACATTTTTTTTTCCATCTGAAAAATCACAGCAAATGTAACCAGTTATTTCCTGTTTTATTTTTTTACGGTCCCACACTCGACATATAAACTAAATACAGCCAGATTTGCCAGATCCGAGCTGTATTTGAGCTAGACCCTAATTTTCATGATTTTTAACTGCTTGTTTTAATGAGTAAATTCCAGCATCCAGCTGCTGTGTCATTTCTATGTCCTAAAAACAAACCTGAAAGCCAATTATATGTCTTTTTTTTTTTTTTTTTGTTTGGAACAAAATCAGAGTAGCTGCCTAAAAATCAAACACCCACATAACATATGCTGGCGAGGCGTCAAACATACTGCTGAACAAGGCGCCAAGCTGAGAAATGGTCAGGGACGTTTTCGTATCATCAACCAAATGTAGCCCATCATAGAATAGAGATGACGGAGAGCTATACTCGCGCCGGAATAAAAAGATACCAAAAGGTCAGAAATAAAAGAGCGCTAAACGAATACTCATACTGAGCTAAAATCAGTGTATTGACATGCAGGATGTATTGGTCGGGTCTGAAGATCAAATTAAAGGTGGAGTAGGTGTTGTTTGAAAAACGGTTCCAACAATCCAACTCAAGTGAGATTTTGAAAATATACACTCCCTCCCTCCTCCCAAAGGCTCCGCCTCCTCCTCTTCAGCTCACCCCTCGAAACCACGCCTTCACATGATTCACGACTGCATGAACCATAGGGAGGGAGGGAGGGGTGGGTGATATTTGATGGACGTATTAGGCAGCCAATCAAAATAGTGATGATCACTTTTTTGATTGGTCAGAGTTTTTCTCTGATTATACCTTCTAGACTGGACCAAAATGTTTAGTTTTTTTTGCAAACATTTTATTTCAGTGGGTGCAATGGAAATGTGAAAAGGTTTTCAGGCAATATTGTAAAAAGTGTTGCAAAAAAACAACACCCACCCCACCTTTAACATAAGCAAAGCTTTTGAAGTTATTAACAGAACGGCAGAAGCACTGATGATACATATCATCTTTTCTGTACGCAGCACACACATACACAGTCTCCCAGCAAGCAGCAATAACCTCCTCATCTCCTAGAGTGACAACCCTCACCTGATACCCCCAAGCCTGCACGAATCAGGTTTCATGGAAGTGGAATGCTTCACCATCTTGTACATTGTCACCACCAGGAAGGCGACATTGACCTGTCAACAGATGTGCATCAGGGTAAACAGACGACACTTAGAAAGGCATTCAATTCCTTTTTCCACCAGTAAAGAGGGAGGTATTCAGTAGACTGTTCAGCTGAACAGTCCACATGCTTCTTTTAACCTTGTGTAGGTTCTACAAAGCACTTTCCAATGCGATTTTAACTGAGCAATTCATATAAACACATATACAGTATATGGAAGAAATTCAGTGTCTCTTCAGTGTCATGGTCGGCCAAAGATTTGAAAAGCTTCACCAAAAAAGACAATTAACAATGCAGTGTACTGCACGGTCCACAGTGTAGAGAAGTTGTCTGATCTGACTTACGGCAAAACCAGGCAGTTTAACTTTTATTATGAGAAGGCCCACTGGAAATGCATTAAACTCTGAGCCGATCGTGCGAGTCTGACTGGAGTGGGCTGTTGGGCTTGAGCCAATCCAATCAACTATCTATTTACAATAAAAATCAAACAAATGCCACATTGGCCTGAAAATAAAACAACCCTGCTTAACAAGGACAATACCACCACCACCCATTTTTCAAGACACATCAATAAATGAAAGAAAAAGTGATGAAAAAACAGCAGCCTCTCTCCAAAGTCTGAAGGCCAGAGCTAGGTGAGACAGTCTCTTTGTGAGTTCAGAAGCATTTTGTCTTTGCACAGTAAAAATAAATGTAAAACTGGCAAGATGTTTTTCTGTTAAAGCTCTTATTTGTTTATTTGTTGTTTATTGAATTACATGAAGTGAACAAGGTGTGACTGGTGAAATGTACATAGACTTTACAAAAACTGGATCGTGTACGAGGATATTGAACACCTGGGTGATATATGGGGCCCCTTGATGAGTCCGTTGTCATGGCCTGGGTCGGCCATGACAGCCCTGTGTGTGTGTGTCTGTCAAGTTGGCGTCACTCCCTGTCTCTCGTCTGCTCTGTTTCCTGTTTTACTTTGAAGGTCTGTCTTGTCTCTGTTGTTTTCTGCTTTGCTTCCTTCCCCCAGTCACCTTGATCCCCTACACCTGCCTCTCATCTGTTGACCTGTGTATTTAAGTCTTGTCATCTCCCCTGTCTGTGCTGGTCCGTTGTCTTGTGTTCCTGGGAGTTTCCCTGCCGGCTTTTCTGCTTGTTCCCTGTTTGGATTCTATTTGCCCTGGACTTTGTGTTTGGTTTGTATTTTGCATTTTTGGATTTTGTGTTTTGGTTTAATAAACCTTAAAGTTTTTTTTTGAGAACTCCTGCTCTTGGGTCCTCTATCCTGCCTCAGATCATGAAACTGGTAAGACTTCCCTGCACCGAAAACACAGTCTGGCACGCCACAGCATTCATCTGCACCAGCTGAGGCTGGACACAAACTTGATGTGGTGGTTAGTTCAACTCTCTGGGAATTTCTAAGGCTTTAAGTGAGCAGTGGCTCCATTTGTGAGCAGTCCTTCATTTGTTTTTTTCAGTCACACACCAGCGCACATCCTCCTTAGTTTGTGTTATCACTATAAGTACATCTGAATATTTTTCAATAAAGAAGTTTTTTTTTTTTTTTTTTTAATCCAAAGATCAACTGCCCACGGCTTATCAGCAGATGCTGCCTGACTAGACAGCATGCAGCGTGCATAATCCAGCCAACAGGACTACCAGCTGGGCAGGATGTGCTACCTTCATGGTTAGTCCAACTTGACTGAACAGGTGGTGTCTTGTCTGAGTAAGATTATGAATCATTTGGTCCGCTGACCTTCAACTTGGAGGATGATCTTATCTACCCAATGAGCCATGACTGACCCAAATATTATTCATGGTTACCACTGACATACTTTTGAAATACTATATTGTTAGTAAAAACCTTATATTGCCAAAAGTATTTGTTCACCTGCCTCGACTCTTATGAGCTTTAGTTCATCCCATTCCTAATCAATACGACGTGAGTTCACCCTTTGCAGCTAGAACAGCTTTAACTCTTCTGGGAAGGCTGTCCACAAGGTTTAGGAGTGTGTCATGGGGATTTTTGACCATTCTTCCAGAAGAGCATTTGTGAGGTCACACTCTGAATGCTGAAGCATTCAGAGTTCCTTTCACTGGAACTAAGGAGCCAAGCACCCCTCCACTGCTTTAGAGTCCAGTGGCAGCGTGCTTTACACCACTGCATCCGACGCTTTGCACCACACTTGGTGATGTATGGCTTTGATGCAGCTGCTCAGCTGACAGTTGACTGTGGAATATTTAAGAGCGAGGAAATTTCCCGACTGAATTTGTTGCACAGGTGTCATCCTATCACAGTTCCACGCTGGAATTCACTGAGTTCCTGAGAGCGACCCATTCTTTCACAAATGTTTGTAGAAACAGTCCTGCATGCCTAGGTGCTTAATTTTATACACCTGTGGCCATGGAAGTGATTGGAACACCTGATTCTGATCATTTGGATGGGTGAGCAAATACTTTTGGCAATGTTGTGTATCAAGTGCATTAAGAAAAGAATGCAAGGAAATCAAGAAAATGTATATTCAGAATTAAAATTACAATAATTTCATTTGTGATAACAATATAGCATTATATAATTTAATTATTATTACTAATATATATCAAAGTCTAAGCATTTTTCATAATATGTATTGGTCTGCTATGGAGTTGGCTCTATAGTGAGCAACACATCTATACCTTCAAAAAGAGAGCTATGAAAATTTCATGCTTCTGTGATGAAAGGAGGCATGCTGAGAAAAAAAACAACAAAAAAAACAACAGAGGAGAGAGGCTTTCACTTTGGTCTACTTCACACAGCTCAAGGCTTCAACATAAGCTATGTTCAATGTTTACCACTGTTCTCATGTTTGTCATGCAGTTGATCCCAAACACAAAGTGAAGTTACATAAATGAGAATATATGTGGGAAAAAAGCCAAAATAGATCTAATGTGTGATGACCAAAGGCCCCAGACACATTTAGAGAGGAAAGCAAGGAGGTGAATTCCATATTTTAGAGGCAAGTTTTAGTGAAGCCAGGAAAAACATTTAAGTGATTCAGTCCATACATCCAGAAAGATTTCCATTCTCTATGAGCACCGGGGGCCAGTAGCCACAGAGGGGAAGGGAGCGGATGAGCTCCAGCTTGGCCCAATACCATATTTTCAAATGTATTTCTGTAAGTGTATGAAGGAGAAAAAAAAAGCATATATACATTTCCACTGAAGATATGGATTCCACATAAAAGGATAATTTCAGTCCCCTTATTTGCCCCAAGCATGCATTTTTGAAGCGTAACAAATCTCCTTTGCATGGAGAATAATAAAAGCACGAATTTCAAAGAAAACATAATGTGCTAATTGTGGTGTTTTGAGTTTCTAAAATTCTTTGCTTTCAATTTTTCAATCAGGTATAAGCATAAATATCCTGATTTTTTTTACCTCATACAGTTTCATTCTGAAAAACTGCGAGGTCACGGACGGAATATTTGAATGGAAACAAGAGTTTGAGCGAAAAGCAGGGAGAAAGATAGGAGGAAAAAGGAGTGGCTCAGAAACCAGAAAAAGAGACTTTTAGATCAGAGTTTTGTCTCCTAGCCACTGGGGCCAATTTACGTCGACATGACTCAAGTGGCTGCAGATGCATTTAACATAGCCCTAAGTGATGACACAGATCCAATGAGACAGACAGACAGACAGAGGGACAGTAGGGCGAAAAGCTGGGAGGCACTCTGCAGAAAGCTGCATATGGACTCCCTCCACATGCTTGGTCTCTAAGGGAACATCTTCTACTCTTTTCAGGTCTCTTACATTTCTGCCAAATAAGGCAGAGAAAACCAGTGATGCAAGCGTGGCTCATCTCAAGGTTTTACATGTTCTTACAGCCTTTAGACAGATTTAGATTTGTGTTACCATATGCATATGTTCTGGTCATTTGTTCAGGCCCGTGTGCATGAATGCTGTGTGCCTGTCGATGCACGTTATGAACACCCAGCACTCCGCATGAAATATTAAGAGGTGAAGAAGGAGATGTCCATGCGCTCGGATTGGCTGGGGATGCGTCATGATCCTCAGCAGGGATATGAGCTGTGGAAATGGTTGTCTGGCCCACCCACTCATTACTTCCATGTTCACCCCCCACCAGCATCACCCTTGTTTTCCCACTGAGCAAATGACCTTCATGCCTGAAACGATTTCTCCTCTTGATTGCAGGGAGGGAGTATACTCTAGATACACAGAGAGGACCAAACAGCTCTAAGTTGTTGCTGCTCAACAATTCTGATTTCAGAAGATTTCATAGCTGAGTGGACACTGATGTCCTCGTGTCAGCTATAATGGGACCACTTTCCTTTCATGCAAATTGATCTGAGAAAACAGAGCTAAGGAGCTGACCCCCTACCCCCCACCCCTCCCCTCCACACACAAGAAATCTATAAACTTATTTCAAAGCTTCCCTTGGAAGGAGAAAGATAAATATTACATGCATGTAAAATCTTATGACTTACAACTATTATGAAGGCAACAGGACCGATGAAGCTCCAGATGAAATGGTTATCCACCCTCAACCAGCATCTACAAAATGCAAAAGATAATGTTTAGATCATTAAATCATCTCATTGCCAAAACAAAGTTGTTTCTCATTGATCAGTGTCCAGAGGAGCTGGGAGGATGTTTGGCTGCAGCAACAGAGCAGTGACTCTCCTGACCGCAGCGAAGAAAACCCGACCTTAAGGGAGTATTGGCCCTTGTGCCATGATAATATAAAAGGCAGTGGTTATTGGACTCATGACTTCACAGTCTGCAAATGTGAGATGTCTGTGTGTACCTAAGACTCAGAACAGTAAACAACATATACTAGACTAGAATGAATTGCATCTCAGTCTGTGTTTAAATTGAGACTGAAATGAAGTGAAGAGTACGGCAATAAAAAAAAAAAAAAGAGTTTGGAAAGGCAGTTTACTTAAATTCAGTAAATAAGAGCATTGCAGTCTTACAAATCATAAAGACTGCTGCTTGGATGAAAACCAACAGAAAAGTGTTTAAACTTTTTTACTGACAAGGGCAGCAATTATCTACATGCAAAGAATAAAACACTGGCAAGCCAGTGCAAATAGCCAGAACATTCATTAATGCTGCTGCTATGCTCACAGCCTCCTCTTTTAGCAGTGACAGGCTGCAAATTTGCCAAGGGCCAGAAGTGGACCACTCTTTGTGATATTACATTCATTAGCACACACCATACTACACATGCCGTGAGAATGAATCTCAGTGGAAATACTCATGATTTTTATCCCATCATGGCAAAGAGGAAGAACATCTGCAAAGACGCTACACTCACGCTCGCTGAGTGCCGTAGCTTCTGTGGTCGATGGCTGCTGAGATGCCCACTACCATGGCTGGGATGAGGTAGCCAAAGCTGTAGTAATACTTTCTGCGTGAGAACTCGCTCTCAAAGACCTCTACAAGCATGAGGTAGAGCTGCACACCCTCCAAACACATCCAGGTGAATGTAGCTAGGAAACAAAAGTGGAGGACTCCTGCGATGATGGAGCACACCAGCTGAAAGCAAAGCACACAATGAGGTTACGTCAGAGCACTCTAAAAGGACGGTTTTTGCTTTTGTATCTTAATCACGAGATTATTTTCACTCACAGATATTCAAAGATATTTGCACTCTGTAGAACTGTTCAATTGCACTGTTCAATTGCACTAGTTTATTCATACCGGTATATATTGTTCAATAATTCATCTGTAAATTGTACATACTGTCTATATTCATCTCTACACTTACCTGCTGTATATTATTATAGTCTATATCCTGCTAATTTGTCCTATACTTATTCATCATCATGTATATATTGTTCAATAATTTGTCTGTAAATTGTACATACTGTCTATACTATCTATATTCATCCCTACACCTACCAGCTGTATATTATTATAGTCTATATCCTGCTAAATTATCCTATACCAATTCGTTACTACTGCCTTTATCTGTTCATTCTGTATATCATAGTGTTCTGTATATACTGCACTTGTGGCTCTTGCACTTCCGATTAGATACAAAACTGCATTTCGTTACCCTGTATTTATATATGTAATGACAATAAAGTTGAATCTAATCTAATCTAATCTAATCTAATTTTAAGCGATATCCAGTATTATCAGAGTTGAGTCAGTCATTTCAAAATAAATGTCTTATCTCATGCCTCATTATTGTAAAAATCTGTGCATTTTTATCACCTGTTGACAATGAAAATGGAATTGAAGAGATTAGTCATATAGTTTTGATGTTTCGTGAAACATCAAAACTATATGACTTCCTTTTGAAATCTGGAAGCTGTTCTGAGATGGAACTGGTTTCCAATTCTTACCTCTATTTAAGTACTTTAATAAAATCATAGATTCATAGGTTCGAATAAAATAGGGTATGATAATAATAATAAAACGGTGCAGCCATTTCAAGCACATTCTTGTTCATTTATTCTGATAAGCTTTTTTTTTTTTCCTTTTGCCAATTAGAAGGAAAAGTGAGAAGGGAAATTCAGGCACATAAAGGTTAATCACAACAGATGATACTCTGAAAATTAAGAACCACTACAGTATAATTTTCACTGCACCTTTGGTTCCGTCATGTTGATGCCCACAAGAAAGAGAAGCTCGCCAATGAAGAGGTTGAAGCAGAGGTTTTTGTGGATGGTGTTGCGGTCACTTTGCAGACCTCTGAAGAAGCAGAAGGTGAAGAGGCTGATGGCGAGACAAACTAGAGACACGGCAATACCCATCCTGGTGATGACGCTTAGAAGAACCTCGTGCAAGCTCCCGTCCCGCTGTAGGGACACACACACACACAAAGCGTGGATTGATCTTCACATTTGCACTTGTCACGGATGCCATTTAAGCACATGGTGGTTCTGTCAGTATTTCTTGAAGTGTAAACTCTTATGAAACATCATAAATCTTTGTTGAGAAAATGGAAACATACAGTCCGTCTTGAAAAAATAGCCTGAAGGCCTCTTGAATGTTAAGATCCTACTTTTTTTGTAATGGAAATTATAAATGCTAATTACTACCCCACCTTTTTTTTAAGCTAATACTGGCCATTTTAAGAAATGGTTTTATAGAAAAAAAAATCATCCTTGTGCTTTCCTGTTCAAAAACAAGGACAGGATTGTAAGAAAGTAGGAACTCCGTTGTTTAAGTTCCTTAACTTCACCCTGATATCAGAATCAGATGTGCGGTGGTGTTCGTATGGACATTTGACCGAATAATGTGATGCAGACTTTATAAACTTTGAAGCTCTAATTTAACCTGACTGAACCTGATGTCATTTGGCACTAAGACAAGATATGTTCAGACATCGTTTTAAGAAGAATATGTTCATAAAGTGACATCAGATGAAAAAGGGCCTCATACTGCTACAAACAAGTGCTTTGTGAGGTCAGATCATGCAACATTTCAAAAGATCTAAAACTGAACGTGTTTCATTATGGGCCTGAGGAAAATATCAAAAAAAGGAGATTCGATCATACAAAATATGACTAAAAGCTATGTGGCCTAAAAGTGGGGTGATTTCTTTTGTGATATTTGTAATTTTATTGGGGCCAGGAGTTACAGTTGAGATGATGTGTAGAGGGATTGGTGTGAGGCTAAGCCCAGCCTCTGGGCTCTGGTTTCAAGCTGTGGTTAAGATTGAGGTTAAGACAGATGACAGGCACAGAGTTCAGGAGTTGGGATGTATTATTAAACAAACCGCAAACTTATCCTCTACATTTATTACTGGCTAGGTCCTTGCTACACATACTACTTATCTTGTAATTGGATTATAATTGCATTTTGCAACCAAATGGATTCTGCACCACTTGAAGAGGGGTGAAAACACAAGTTAAAAACCGAGGTTACGCCGTTTCCCATGATAATCGCGGACACGTGCATGGAGGTAGAATATTAGACACGGACCACAGGTAAAACATAATTACTTTTGATAATGCTGTTCCACTTTCTATCCTGATTCACAGTCTGGCTCTTAAAATGACAGTCCTTTGTCTTTTTCCTACCTTGCTCTGCACCTTCACCTTCTCTCTCCCCTATTATCTAATTGTCTTCTCTGAAATGCCACTCTTCCTCTGGCTGTGTGTGCACAAATCGTACAGAGGGATAGGAGGACGAACAACAAACAGAAAAAAAAAAGAAAGAAAATAGTCCATGCAAAACACTAAATAAGGGTCAATTACCACATTTCCCCGATGAGCCATGAGGATGGCGAAGTTGGTCAAGTGACTGCAGGAGCAAGTGGTGTGGCTCTTGTTGGTTTCTAGCAGTTTGCAGCCCTGAGTGGACCAGTATCCCATCATGCTTCGCTCTGAGTAGTTCCAGAAGGAGCAGTTGGGGTTGTAATAATGTTCCTTCTACAAAAATGCAAAGGAAAATAAATATGAAACCTTTTATCATCTGAGCAGTTAAAATAATTTAATTGAAGATTAATTGACAGGGATTAAAAAAAAAAAAAAAATTAAAAAAGCAAAACACAAAACAGAAACCCCCATCTGCATGTCCCATCAGTGCAAATCGCACAAAAGTTTTCTCTTCACCATTTCTACCCCGACAAAACAGCATGCGAAGTGTTAGATTTACTCATCACTGTGAAAGGGAGTGATATTATTTCATTTTTTTTTTCTTTCCACAGCTGAACTCTATAATGTGCTCTGGGCAACTCTCAAGAGGGGTCTTACATCCAGGTGCTCCAGTGTGAAGATCACGGGGTCGGCCACAAACACGCGGCTGGACTCCTTTGTAATAGAGGCTGACAGGATGTGGGAGTTGACGGTGAGGGAGAGGTTGTGTTTGTTCAGGTCCCCCATTCCTCTCAGTGTGGCGTTTTCTGTGCTGAGGAACTGACCCAGGTGCTTATAAAGCACAAATACCAGCTTGGCCACACCTGCAGGAAAAAGTTAGAAAATCATCTGATATGCAAAAAAAAAAAAAAAAAAGTAATTATGCGTTTATTAACAACATCAAACACAATATTCACTCACTCATCTTGTGTGTATATCCAAAGCATGAATGAGTTCACTGCTGTCTTTTCAATTTAGACTTGTAAAGTAATTAAAAGTCTGTGGTAATGCTAATTGTGTGAATGCTTTACTCATGCAAGTACAGAGACAGAGGAGATGCTGTCCTTGTCAAGCTCTTTATCATCTCATAGACGCTCCTATCTCCTGCATGTTATATAGACTGTGGAAGAAATTATTCTTTGCAACTGGCTTAAGCAATAGAAAATACTCAGTATTTTAATCCTCAATCATCAAATACAATGGCTTTTAAAAGGCAAAGCTGCGAACTGGGCTTACAAAAGAAAACAGTACACTAATCGCAAGCGATAACTGTCATCTCAGATAAATGTTGTCCGACGTCACTACTGACTCAAAAACAGTGATAGAGCGCGACTCTGTCACTTTGTCTGGGATGACCTCGGTCTGATCATTTTTCATACATAGACTACATAGGTTATGAATCAGCCCATCTTTCTCATGGATTTGTTTGTACTGCATATCATCACAGTTCAGGAAAACATAACCTGCGACCTTCTGCTTTCTTCCTGTTCCTTATCAATATGAGCACCAGACTATTCATGTCACGTTCCTCTGAGAAAAATATGAAACGTACAAAATGGTTCTCATCTATGCTAGCGCACAAGGTGATAATTGCAATCCAGGGATGAAGAGGGTTAGGGTTAGGGTGAAGAGGGTTTTCCTCATGTTTCATCAGAGTGACAAGACATCAGGCCATCTGAATCATATGCAATGGGTGACATGGCATGGTGGCCATCGCTCTTCAGTCCTGTCTGTTCCCTCGATTGTTGCTGTTGAGGAAACGCCACACCAGTATTTTCTAATTTTACTTTTGCAACTCTTTTTAAGCCACTGAATTTGTTTAGCATGACAATAGCAACTAATCATAGCTCTGCCTCAGCCCATAACCAGTCACATGCACTGACAATGCATGAGGCAACTGCATATAACTACCACAAAAGCCAGCATCAAGTCCTTCTGATTGGCAGAAAGGGTAATGAATCATTTCCCTCGGCCCAGGTGAAATGACTGATGTTTTATGCTGTGACAGATGACAGATGTTTTTATTTATTTATTTTTTTAAATAGTCTCAGAACACTTGTTTAATTATTTATTGCTGGGATTTAAAAGCAATTTTAATTAAAAAAAAAAACTTGATACAATCACCTTTTGCATTTTTAACAAGAACCGCAAAAGAGGCACTAAAATAGATTCACGTATTCACATGACACTACAAGCCTCCCGCCATTATGTGCGTCTAGTAGTTTAGAAACACTGTAGGCAGCAGTGTGCAGTGAGAGTGTCACTCGCGCTTCACGGTGTTACATCACCATTAAAGTCGCTAAAATGCCACATACATGCATTGTTCATGGTTGACAAGAGTTGATAGGAACCCCTACAATTGGAGTACAAGGATCAAAGACTGAAGGACTCAGCAGTCAGATGCATGGATCATGCGAGTAATCACAAAGACTTTGTTCCTACGGATTATTCTAAAGTGTGTTTCGTCGAAGGTAAGAATAATAATGTATGTGCCTATTATTTTGGTTCTTGATTTAACGTTTCTCAAATCAAATCAGGAAAGATTACCACAGGACAGACATCACTTCCTAGCCTACCTAGCCTAGCCTACTTAACACAGTATTTATTTCATTCAGAACTGATCAGAGTGGGTTTCAAATTAAGCGAGGTGACCAACATCTGAAAGTAAAAGAATTCATTCAGAAACCTGAAGATTGAGGTTGGAAGTATTATTATGACTATCATAGGCAGACTTCACTTATTTTTCCTGATATTGTGGATGAGACTCTAGATTAGATCAAATGTGCAAGTCTTGTTTCAGTGTATTGAGGAAACATTTTTGGTAGGATTTAGAAGCAATCGGCAGGCTCAGATCGTGAAATTAACGTCAGTAAACCTTTCCTGCAGCCGCTAAGTGTCTTGCTGATCAAACGTAGCCGGCATCCTTCACCCAGCCACACACACAAACTGATCGTTAGCCTCCAGAGACTTGTAGGGCCTAAGTTTGCGCACTTTTATTGTGAAAAATGTCATTGTAGATGTCAGGGTGCAACACCTCTTGAAAGACTTTCAGATCATGTGTATAATCCATATTAGCCGTCTGTACTGGTAGAATCCACAACTGGTGCTATTTTCTCACATAATGAGATTTCAATTAGACATTGAGCGTTTCCACATACTTCTGCTTTTCCCTTATGCCTTCTGCTGCAGTTTGGGCATCGTTATCAGATGACATTCGCCCATTTCTGACAACTATTGATCGTAAATGTGAATACACAACTGCATTAGAATAAAATAAGAACAGTTGCTGCTCTGTGGAGCTTGACGTGGCGACATTGAGCCAAGATACCTTGAAGTGTGACGTCGGTGAATAATATCAGTTGGGGGGGGGGGGGGTCGTTGAGTGCACTCAAATGTCAGACCGCACTTTTTAAACCTGCTGCTATGAAAACAGCAGTAAGACATGGTTAAAAAGGGTGTTGGAGTACTGTGCTACTTTGAAGAGGTCATGTTACCTTAAAATTTTAATTTCAGCAAGTCATCGCTATTTCCAGGCTAAATAAGCTGAATATGCTAAATAAAATGCCACAGTAATCATTTGCTGTTAAAAAAGTGCTATTTAAGGGCCATTCACACCCAAGAACTATAATGATGACTATAATGACAACAATGTGAGGGTTCACACTGCCAAACAATAATATTCTATGAAGCCAAGTCTGCACTGCGCCGTTCAGCTATATCTAGGCTCACAAAATGAACTTTGATGGCCTGCTACAGCTTTCTGGTTGCTGTGAAAATACAAAGGAAACCAGAGGAGTGCAGATTAATGATATTAATGATAAAAAGACGTGAGGAGTTAGAAGAACACTCTGTTATGACACAAGTTATCTTTCGAGGAAAAACTATGTATTAACAATGTCTTATGAGCCAATATAAGTTTTATGATGTACTGGCAATTGTGAAAAGAGAACTACCAAAGAAAATTTAGAGAGCCCATCAGAGCTGAAGGCCGCTTGAGCATCTAAAGTATTTATTTTTGCGTTTTTTTGTGCGTGTGTCCTATTATATCGTTTATCCTAACCATACCGCTTGCCACCATTGTTGTTGTTATGCTTATGATGTGGATCATCCACTTAAACTGGAATTATATTTACAGCTATCTCTTTATTATCATCATTATAGTTCTTTGTGTGAAACAGCCCACATTCTGAGGGACCAATTATTCTTGGCTCCCAAAATGAACAAGGACAACTGCAGACACAACAGATGCAGCTGTTCTCATTATAATACCTGCACAGAGTCCTCTTGAAGGTTTGTGTTCTACAGAGTCCTTGTACCAAGTCAGCGGACGCCGCCACAGTCACAATAACCTGTCTGGTACAATTATATCTACACAGAACTTGGGCACACCCTCCGATGGTGACATGTACATGGCCATGCGAGGTATAACACTTTGCTAATAAGACTATTTCCCAGTTATCTCACTGTTCCTTTGAAATGTCTTATAGGGCAAAAAATGTCTTCGTTATGTGAAGTTATTTAAAGATATAAACATATAACTGCATCAAAGACAGAAAGAAAGAAAGACGTTTCTGCGAGGGTGGCATTTTCTCACCATTTTTGCTGTTGACTTTCACGGTGTTGGAGGAGAGTTGAAGAGTTGCCCCCCCCTTGCTTGTCTGTGGAAATTTGAAGTCTTGTACCTGACCATCAGTGCTCAACACGTAGACATCCAACACTGCGAAAAAGGTAGGAGGTGAGAAGAGGTAAAAAGGGAGAGATGCATTACTCATCTGCAACACTTCAAAAGCGTTACGTGGTGGTTAATAGAGCTCTAATGCGAAGCCTGGTGGCATGTCTATAAAGACTTGATGTTCATTGTAACAATAACAGAGTCAAATCTTATTGGCAGGATCCCGTAGGGTGCCATTTACTTGAAAAATCATGTCACTAAGCTGCTGGCTGGCATTGTGAAAGCCTCCGAGGCAAGAGCAAAGGAAAAAATATTGACAAGGTCTGTGATCGAGGATGAGTGAATGCAAGCACACAGTCTGCTGCAGCATGAATGTCAAAAATTCATAGGATCAAACATGTAATTGAGCTTTACTTTTACTTTTTTTTTTTTCCCCCTGTGGGTTCAGATAACTCCGGGCACGATGAGCAAATCTCTGAAAATCCTCCAAATTCCTGCAGTCCTCTTCTTTGGTATGCCAGCTGCCGGGTGGTGCTCCCTTTGATGTATGAAATTACTAAAGGGTCAGGAGGACACGCATATCAACACACCCTCCCGTCAGAAACGACCTCACTTCCACGGATAGATGGCTTCTGAGGGACAGAGACGAGGGATTGTTCTCTGGTTGCTCTCACCGTCTGTCTAGCTTTCAGCTTATTCTCCCTTTCTCCTTGTTTTGTCATTCATTCTCACTCTGAGAATTTGGGCTCCAGGAAAGTGCTAATTAGAAGAAAACAAACAATAATTTTCAGCTTTTTTAACTCTGCCAGAAGGGTCAGGTAAGGATTTCTCCGTCATTGTGTTTTTATTCACGTGGGTGTGTTTATGTCTCTTCACTAGAACAATATTTCTATTGTGGGAATAGCAGAGCTCGACAAGCCTTCTGAATTCTGTCTGATTGCAGTGATTAGATAGTCAATGTAAAGCATATTGCACAAATGTATTAATCAGTGCTTTTGATGAAGTGAGATCTCGTCGTTATCAGCTTGGCTAACTGCTACTTAATGAGAAAGGCTTGGAGAGCAGATAGAAAGCTGCTTGAATGGAACAGTGCTATTCAATTGATCTCTTTGTTTTCCCCCAGAGGTCTGGAAAGTTCATCTTGCAGAACGCACTCAATGAGGTGTCTTTGCAGAGAAAGATTATAAATCAGTGAGGTATAAGACAAAAAGGATGAGCGACAAGCCATAACTATAGCAACAGAGCGCAAATGACCGAACAAGAAACATGACAGTTCAAAGTACAACGGTGAGTGAAATGAATGAGATTGTATTGCTAATAAACTGCCTGTCGGGGCAGATTTGCTCTTCTTTTTTTGTTATACGTCAGATCTCATATTGCGACTACTGCAAGATAAGATGTGACCATTTTCCTGCTGAGCACAGCAAAAAAGAAAAGCCATCAGCATCATAATACCGTGACTGACAGATGCACACATGCAGTTACCTCTGTTTCACATTAACTTACTGATATTCTCTGCAGGCACTTTTACAATTGCAGGCTCGATCAGGTTCTCTGCAAGGACAAACGCCCCTTCCTCCAGGGTATCCAGGAGCATTGTGGCAGCATGCGTTTGTTCTGTGGAGTTCATGTCTTTCCAAGATTTCAGTGCTTCCGGCCTCAGGAGGTTGTCAACAGTGTCCACGATTGCCTGTATCCATGGAGACAAGTGAAATGTAAGGTTGCTGTCCCCTCCCATTATAACATGAGCTTAATAACAAAGTGCTGGGGACTGCAAGCAAAATATAAAAGGGACATGAGCGGTCAACACTGACAGCAGCAAAGACTGAAACTAAAATATCAGATCCATTCTGACTGCAGGCATAAGGGTTCGTCAAGGATAACTAAATTAATAATGCTAAAAAAAGACATAACAGCTTGGAGGTTAAAAAAAAAAAAAAGCCACGCCCCCATCCCCAGACCTGTATCCTTCACTGAATAAAACTGCACGCAAGGAGCAAACATCCTCTTGGTCAATTCTCTTATTTCAAAACCAGGATTTGATGATACTATTTTCCAGGAGGAAAAGAGGGCATTATTGTTAAATCCTCAACCAAAGCAGTCGTCTCAGTCAAAGTGGGGAGGGAGAACTTCTGTTTATTTTCAATAGGAATCCTTTAATTTCCTGCTTTCTGATAAGCCCTAAGTAAGCAAAACATTCTACCAAACCCGCACAAGTATCAAATGCTGATAAAACCAAAGTTCCCTTTGACCTTGGCCGGGTGAGTTCGTGACCCTGGACTGGCAAAATTAAGAAACAACATGACTAACGTTCCGTAATCCCACAAAAACAGACAGTTACGCAAAGATCTAAAGCCGCCTTTCCTGCTTGCTGCAGAGTGACAATTTAACCATTGGTGCTATTAACCACTACAAGACCCGAAAAAATAATGGTGATTACCCAAAACAAGCTCCAGTTCACAGTGCCAATTAGCCACAGCTGTGATTATCCAAAACACTAATTGACCAATGACAGGATTTTCCATATGCCTGGACCAAAAACAAAAGGGATCAACCAAAGCCTGCACCAACATATGATTAACCACAAGCTTTAACCACCAATCTCATGGTAACCACAGAAATGATAACTGTATCCAGACAAAGAGCTCTCCGTGTGCCTTTGTGTCTCGGGTTCAAACACAAAAATCAATCTCTGTGGCCATGACCTTGCAGGGAATTGGAAGCTTGTGTGCTGTGACTAGAGTAGGTGTGTTCGGCGTACGTGAGAGGCAGCGAGAGGGCAGGAGAGAAAGCAGGAGTGATTACAGGTTTGGACCCATTACAGCAGGAAAGACACTAAATGACCCCTCCGACCAGTAAAGGGGAAAAGAATGACCGTCTCAAATTTTTATTGCAACAAAGGAACCCATCTTTTGATTGAATCTTTAATTCACACCTGGGTGGAGGTCAGTTTACAAATCAAAGGGGTGCAGTGAGGGGAGCCTCTGTGGTTGCCTGTAGCTAGAGAAACATATGGTGAGAGTTCACTGAACAGTCAACATTTAAGCTGCTCTGACTACAGGGCAAACAGAAAAAGATGATCCTGTTGGCTAACATGATCAGGAGTTTTGTTGGTGTGTAAATTTCCAATAATACGACTCTAACCCTGCATTTCATGATTAAGATCTAATACGCTGACGTACTACTATTATCACATCATCAATCACTTAAAAATCCTTTTAAAATGAAACAGCAGTTTGGCAACACTGTACATTGTCTGTTCATTATAAACATTTGGTAGTAATCGAGTTAAGGTAAAAAAAAAAAAAAAAAAGTTTTGTGCTACATGAATCGCAGATTTTCCTTTACACTGCATCTGGGTGTGTGGAATTACACTGTCATTTCAGTCCAGATTTCTTTTTTATAAATGTTGCAGGCAGAAGATCAGTGAATCTGACACTGGGCAGTTTGTGTCCTGCAGTTGTTCCTCTTTATAACTGTTACATTTAAGATTTGTGGTTGGGTCAGCACATTAGTTGTCCCTGGAAATTACTGGGCAACACAGACAACACTGTATGAAATGCATAGCTTTGCTTTCTTGACACTATCTGTAACTGAAAAACTGTGTTTAATTTCAGATGGAGAAGTCCGTCCGTCCCCCCCGCCAACCTAACATTTCTGATCCTGTCCAGAAATCTTGGGCTTCACCATCTCAAGGAGCATCTTGGTGACCTTTGAAGAACTGACAAACAGTTTCATTGCAAAAGCTGATAGAAACGTTAAAGAAGCGAGTCATGCTGCCTTCTCTTCAAGCACTGAGGATATTTGGCATCTGCTGTCCCTGAGAGCTCGCACTCCTAAAACTCACATTAATGTGAGTGGGGAATGCTGAACGGTCTAGTAAGACGGGTTCATTCATTGCAATGATCTCGCACATATCACCAATCTAAAGGCCCACAAGGCAAAGCAATGAAAAACTCTGGTCTAAAGGAATATAAGACCATTTATTACATTACAGCCTCTGCAAACTATGATTATCTGCTACTATATTTGGTGTCAATCCAAACTGACAGGATTAAAAGCTAAGAAGATACACAATGCAATAAAACTTTTGTTATCATCATAAGAAGAGCTAAAAAGACATTTTTAATGAGTGGTGGGAAATGCGAGACTTTTTATATCAGTAAAAGGAGACCCTTAAGGACAACAGAATCCAATGACTTGCAAATCTCATAAACCCATATTTTATTCCCAATAGAACAGAAAGAACGTATCAGATGTTGCAACTGAGACATTTTACAGCATGCGCTGAGGAACACTTCCAGAAATCACTGTCAGTCTGCAAAGTTTGTAGTGCAATCCACAAAATGTGAGTTAAAACTGTATCGTGCAAAGAAGAAGCCATATGTGAACATACATACATCCAGAGACTCAGCCGTCTTCTCTGGGCCAAAACTCATCTAAAGTGGTCTGACAAATACTGAAAAACTGTTTCGTGGCAGGATGAGCTAAAATTTAAAATTCTACTTGGAAACCGCGGACACCACGTCCTGCAAACTAAAGAGGAGAGAGACCATCCAGCTTGTTAACAGCGGATAGTTCAAAAGCCTGCATCTCTGAAGGTATGGGGTTGCATTAGTGCCCGTGGGCAGCTTACTCTTCAGGAAAGGCACCAACAGTGCTGAAGAGTACATAGAGGTTTTAGAGCAACATATGCTCCCATCCAGATGACGTCTCTTTCAGGGAAGACCTTGCATAATTCAGCAAGGCAATGTTAAACCACCTCCTGCATCCATCACAACAGCACGGCTTCACAGGAGAAGAGTCCAGGCGCTGAATTGACCTGCCTGCAGTCCAGACCTTTCACCAATAGAAAACATTCAGCGAATCATGAAACAAAATCCTGCATCAGACCAGAATGAGACAACATTCCTCTCCTAAAGCGTTCACAGACAGTTGTTAAAAGAGGAGGGAATGCTACATAAATGGTAATCATCACCCTGTTCCAACTTTTTTTGAGACGGGTTGCTGCCATCAAAGCAAATATGAGCTAATATTTTCCATGAAATGATAAAATGTCTCAGTTTCAACATCTGATATGTTCTTTATCTTCTATTGGGAATAAAATGTGGGTTTATGAGATTTTATTTTGCACAGAATCCTGACTTTATGGAACTGGGGTCGTGAAGAGAACCTAAACTTACACCTCCATGAGTCTGACTAAATAGGAAAAATAGGATCACTCTTTTCATTCTGTGCAAACTACTTTGTCTCCTATGTTTACATCATACCCTTGTCTTTCAGCAGAGACCAACCTGAGAAAAAACTCCACAAATAAATAAGAAAAGTAAAAATCCAACCAAAAATATAAATATAACAATAGGCTCAGAAATTAATCCCTCAGATGAAACATGAGTCCAGTGGGAGAAAAGGTGTTGTTTTTTTTTGTTTTTTTTTTTTAACTGTGGGGACTGGGGAGACTAGTGATTGTACCTTTTAAACAAGTGACAATAGAGCACACTGTCACTTTGATCACACTCCTGGCTGACAGAAAAGTGCAATAAACGAATGTGGGAAGGCAATTATTCACACGTTGTGTAAAAAGCCAACAAGAGCAAAGGAGAGAGTGAAACCGTGGAGGAGAGAAGAAAAATACAAGAAAGATGTGAAACAGAGGAGACACTGAGAAAGGAAAATAAGACAAAAAACAGAGTGATGTTTGGAGGCATACTCAGATGGACAGAATGGCAGACAGCAGAGACAGCTGACAAAGCACATATATTTTGTAAAAAGCAGGTCACTTGACACACAGCCAAAGACAGAGACAGACAATGCCGCATGCTGAGAGTCAGACATCAGGAATCGGGGTAAAAGAGCAATGTGAAAATCCTGGCAGTTATACCTTCATGTATGCTCGACATGTCTTCTCTCTTTTTTGAAGCTTTTCCACACAACAGCAGAATTAAGCATAAGAGAAAGATTGCAGAGAGAGGTAGTAAGAGAAAAGGAAGCATTAAATCAAGAGAGTTGGGATCAATTACAAAATTAATGAAAAGAAGGAAAACTACTGGTCTCTGATCTATAAACTTAAAACAATGTGACAGCCTGAAAGGCTTCTCAGGGGAAGTTAACAGTTTGAACCCCAGCTAGGAATATAGATCACATAGTAGTGAAAGGAGATAAGAAATGCACCAAGAGTGGAGAGGAAAAAATACAGAGATGAGGTTTGGATGTTCCCTGTTAGTGATGCTTTAAAATACTCTGAGAAAATGAACCATCTGGGATAAAGGCATTTTTATTCCATGCCATGTCATGTCCTAGCTCTTTTTTATAACAATATATTAATCTGTTGGGTTTAAGAAAGTCTCCATCCCCTCCAAACACTGTCAAATGGCAGAAAATGACATGTTTCAGTTAGAACTTAACCGACCACGCCGTTGGTTTATTTTCCCATAAACACATCAAGTTTACAAATAAAGATTTCTAAACTCATGCGTGTAGCGGTTCGAATGTTAAGTATTTCGCTTTTGTTGATTTTGACTTCTTTGTCCTGTCTTAAGTCTTAACAGTGTTTACATGCCATACTAGCGGTGTAACGATTCAACAATTTGCATCAATTTATTCATTTAACGAGGAACGATTCAACAGCATCAACACAAAATGAAAATATCGATCGGATGGACAACACATCAATGCACGTTATCAGGTGGCCTTTTGTAGTCGATTTTCATGATGGGAACAGATCATTTGTCATTTAACTATCTAGTGCTCAGAAATAAAAGTGTGAAATTATATTTTAGCTACTTACTGCGATTTGAAATGATTGTGTTCAATTAATACGTGATATTGTCTTATTGATCTGTCGATCCTTAATCTAATCAAGAAAGCTGGAACTGTGCTGGGTGTAACTCTGGAGCCGCTGGAGCTAATTGTACAAAAAAGAATGCTGCACAAGCTGATGAAGATGATGGAGGACTCTTCACACCCTCTCCACGACACAGTGATCAAACAACAGAGTGTGTTCAGTGAGAGGCTTCTTCAGGTCCGTTGCAAGACGGAAAGATACAGAAGATCATTCCTGCCAGCAGCCATCAGCCTCCACAACAAGACATAAAACCTACTATTATTATTATCAATTAATATTATTATTATTGCTGTAACATTATTATTATTATTATTGCTGTCATTTATCTATTGTTGAAAAAAAAAAGAGAAGAAGAGCCCTTGCTACAGTGTTGAATTTCCCTTTCTGGGATGAATAAAGTATTTTTCATTTCATTTCATTTCATTTTTCATTTCATTTCATTTCAAATCAAAAATGTATCATGGGAGACTCTGTGATACTGGGAAACATCGCACTGTCATCCAGTTAATCCATGTAGTTAGGGCTGTAGCGATACACTAATCCCACGATGCGATACGATACACGATATGATATATATCGATATTCATCTTACAATACATTTACATCATTTTCCGAAAGAATTTAAAAGGGACAAAGTGATTTTGGTGACATCTTATGAGTGTTCCAATGACTTTGTTTGAATTAATTGAACTGAAAGCACCAATTACACATTATATGACTGACAGGCAGCTTGCAAATGCTGGACAAAATGAATAAAAGATTTGTTGAGAAAAATATTTTCATTTATTTAAACAGTGCAAATTTTTCCTTGCAAGCATTTAAGGGTGGGACACGGGGATTTTGAAAGAAGCTTAGAATATCGATACTCGCGGGTGAAAAATCGATACTCGACACTCGATAAAATATCAAGATATATCGCAGAATCTATAAAATCGCTCAGCTCTACATGTAGTATCGTATCACGATCAAGCTTGTTATTTCACCCTTATGTGGAACCTATAAAGTTACACGCAACAGGATAATGTCTATAATAGAAAACCCATTTTTATTTCGAGGTGCAGGTTGTGTTTTCTAATGTATTTTGTGAATCGTAGCTGTGTTTTCTTAGATGTCTTGTTTCTGTGATATTTCAAAATGTTCACCTGTTTTCTGTTTCATTCATTTGTGAAATTTTGGGCCATGTGCTTTCCTGCTTTGTCAAATGTTTCCGTGCATTTTGAAATGTACACTTTTTGTGAAATCATAGTTTTGTTTTGTTTTTAAAAAACTGTACATTACTTTTGGTTTTGCTGATTTCCTCGACTGGGCCGAAGGTTTCTTAACGGCTGATAAAGATTTTAAAAGCACACATGTGCAGGACACAATGTCCAGAAAGAGAAAATACTACCGTTACGTGGATGCAACCAACTAAATGGAAGGATATTTGAATAATTTAATTCCCAGATCAAAGTAGCCTGTTTAAAGAGTAACTTAATATTCGACTGGAAGTAGATTTTCACCGCCTTCTGTTTTGCTTCTTGTGTGAGTTATATTATGCTGCAGCTGTAACAACACAAATCAGCAATGGCATTGGGTTCACCTTTACATTACTGCAGAGAGATAAAAATCAGGATGGCCTGAGTTGCATTGGTTTGTTCTTGTTAAACTTTAACGGCAGCACTGCAGAGTATTACAGTGAAACTTGATCTAATCTCCAGTAATAGTTGTGTATGTACCTAAACATATGGTCAAAAACTTTGGGCGTCATTTTGGTAAAATCCGCTTGTTTACTGAGACATTGCTGTCTCCAAAGTCTAAATAGCAATGCAATTTTTCAAACTGTCATTCATCTCTCCATGGGACTGCCAACAGCTGAAAGAGGTAAGTTTGTCTTGAGCCCACTCTTTTCTTAGTAGGTGCCTGCAAAAGCTGCCGGACAGCATTTCCGCACTTGTCAGCAATGAAGAATTATTCTCTGTGTTGTAGGGGGGGTTTGTGGCCATTAGCTCCAACAAGGTGGAGCTTCCCAGTGAGGCTATTTGTCCAAAAGCCCATAATTACCCAGGAGCTGTAAGGGGAATGAGGGTCCCTTCAGGGCTAGACCTAGCCCCCCTCACCTAAGACTGTATGTGATATGTGTGCATGTGCCACGGGAGGTTTGTGTGTTGCCTCTAAATATCCTGCTAATGAATATCTTCAGCAATACAGACTGTGAGCTTGGGACAAAGTTTAATACGAGGCAAGAAGGGATTTTCAGAGCACCTTGTTGAAGCTGCGTCCGGCTGAATCCTTCTCGTTGGGCTTTAGCTCCTGTAGCTGAGCATCCAGGATATCCACAAGCTGCTCCATCAGACGCACCGAGGAGCTGACGTCTCCGGCAAACACGGGGCCCTGCGTGTGCCGGGCTAGCTCATTGGCTAAATTAGCAGCGTTTTCACCACTTCGAATCTATAAACAGCAGAGAGGAAAACGAGAAAGTGTCAGCAATGCAGACGTGAGATGATAACCTTGTAGTGCCAATCTGAATCATTTATTCCACATACTGTACATCTCAGAGTAATAATCCATACTAATAATAATAATGATCTAACCCCTCAACACGAACCCTTAGAAAGAAAACAAAAAATAAGTGATTCACCAGCCGAAGAAAAATAAGAAATAATAAACTCAAAAATCTGGAGCTTTCATCTGTGATCAGTGTAACTCAACCGTTACTGAATATAACCCACCTTGTCTGAGACTTACATCCACACAGAGTGATGGCGAATCAGTTGTCATACAACACATTTCAAAAACTGATTGTGATTGTTTTGCAGTCGACGCAAATTCATTTCTCTAGGATAAAATATACAGAAAAAAACAACAACATCATTCAGTCTTTACTTCAGAAGTGCTTACTGACTAGAAAACAAATTACAGATATTTTGACAAACCATAGCATGATGAGTGTAAACCTGCAGCCACTAGAAGTTAAATGTAAGTAAGATCTGATATTGGTTAAAATACTCTCAGTTGAGCTCATTAAATACAGTTAAAAAAATTTTTTTTTTAAATTTCTATGAGAAAAGATTTAAAACTAAAAAATATAATCAAGGCTCCTGCTTATACTACGTCACATATATATAGATAGTATAACTCTATATATAACTGCAATAATGATAGGGTTTCTCCTTGCCAACCTGGCTTTTTTTTGCATGGACACAGTTCGAAAGTGTTTGCAGTAAATTGGTTTGATTTGTTTATTTATGTGTTTTCATTTTGCTCTCTTTGCTCTTTGCATACTGCCTTGAGGGATAATGCAGAACAGGACACTCAAACGGGCAAAACTCATCCCTGTTAATGTTGTTGACAAAATTCTATTTTTTGAATTTCAGAAAAGGTAGTTATTTTTGTTTTTGTGTCCAACTCGAAAACAGACATTTCTGTTTTCCATATCTATTTTATTTTAGTCTAAATGTCTCCCAAAATGCAACATGTTTTGTGTTTCTGTTGCATTACTGTGCATTCAGGCGACTGAAGCTCTTATCAGTACATCTACATTTCTACCTGCACAACATCAAAGCAGTGAAGCACGGAGGAAAGAAGCTCTTTGACTCTTTGATTCCCAGCAGAACGCTGCAGCTCTTGGCATTTCCTCTTGATGTTTTAGATAGTGCATTTCTTTCTGCTGCCACATGGTTTTACCTAGCCTCAAAAAAAAAGTACTTTAATGAGAGGTATACTTGACCCGTTCTGAAAATAAGCCAAGAAAGCGAAGGCACCAAGTTTTGCAGATTGTGCTGTGTTTGATTTTGGCTATGTTGGATGCTTTTTGTTTTTTTGATGGTACTCTTTCAACTGACAAACTATCCTTTTACCTTTTGTGCCACCTGAGTCACCCAGTGGGAGGTGCAGTTGCTGAGGTCTGGTCCTTTGGAGCACCATGACCCTGCTACGGTGCAGAGGAAAGTGGCGAATGCCTGCAGTACGACAGAAAAACACAGCGGTTGAAAGGAAGCCGAAAGCCTTGCTCCAATACAATGTCTTCTACTGATCTCTTATTTCCACAGACACTCCTGAGCAGGAAAGTAACTGTTCAGCTGGAACAATGATTTTCAAAAGATCTGAAAACCTGAGAACTATGCAGAATATATATATATATATATATATAATTAAAAAAAAGAAGAAGAAGAAATGTTAAAAAAGTTCTACTATATAGCTTGAACCTAACTGACAGGAGAAATGACAGCATAGTTCTTATTTCTTAGAAACTCTCACATTTCACTACTTTAATCACCTTGTATTCCCTCGTACATTTAAAACACAAGATCACTCTAAATTACACCCCCGACTTACTGAGAATAACAACATCCAGAGTCTCAGACTTCTTCTCCCTTCTCAACATTGTCTCTTTCTTGCTTTTATTCCCCTACTTTATATTTTGACAGGACTGACAGATGCTGTGATGGGCTGCCGAGGTAATTTCTGCAACGTTACTGCAGTGCCGTTGCTGTTGGATAAAGCCAGATCACTACATCACAGAAATGTTTCCCCAACAGCTGACTTTCTACGCTTCCGGTAGAGTAAATATACCGTTTCAAAATGACAAGTAAACAGCAAGAGTGTACGCTTTGAATTTTATTTCACTAATTACTTTTTCAATTTGCGAAAGGTGAAAGGCTCTAATTATTCTGCATTGTGGTTTGAAAATAGGCTTTCTGATTCACTGAAATGTTAAATTGTTAATAATGTTCAGAGTGAGGGCAGCACAAGGTAATTCAAAATAGCAGGTACAATTTTTTTTTTATGAAAAAGAAAAACAATTTTTGCTTTTTTTTTAAACTGTAAGATGTCCATTAGAAATGACAGTTTAAGACAGTTTTTGAGACTGTGTTGTAGTTGCATTGGATTACATCATATTGTGAAATGGACTTTGTACTGGGTTTGAATTTTTATTGGTGTTTCTCTTTTAGATCTTTGAGTGGGAGTGTTTAACCTTTAAACAGAATAATTTGACTTTTGAGTAAAACAATTGTTTCGCATTGCTGTTTTAGGTTCGATGAGAAAATTGACACCACTCTCATGTCTGTAGACTGAAAGTCAGTTTGGAGTAGGTCAGCTTCACACGGCTCACATTAGGCTGAAAGGACTAAAATGAAAGTGAAAGGTAAAATGAAAGGAAAAACATCTCCCTTAAATGCTAAACATTGTAAAAAAAAAAATGGCAATTTAGAAATACTGATATTCAAAGTGAATTTAGAAAATTGGCACATACCTCTGGTCCCTTTGGGGCAGGGCCTCTCAACAGTGGTCCCACTGTGGGTCTGAGGCCAGTCAATGGCTCTCCTCCTGGTCACCTCGCAGAAGCGTCTGGGTGTCGGAGGCAGCTCAGGAACTACAGGCTCGGCTGTTCCCGTGTCGTGATTGTCCTCAAATGGATCCCCTCCATCTCTTGGATCTGCTCCTGCAACTGTTGTGTCTCCATGGCCCTTCACAGTGGGTTCAGTGGTGGTGGTAAACGCCGTAGTGGACTTGGGTGTAGGCGATGAGACAGAGATTCCCTCGATGGTCGGCACTAGAGCAAGAGAGGGGTAAACTGTTACATTTTGAGTCGAGAGAGGTCTCGCTTTGAACTCTTGTACTTTCTATCAGATGGGGGACAGTTTTGAGTTTTATTGCTGGTTGGTTTTGGTGGAGTTATTACTGGCCATAAGTCCTGGAAATAAAAAGTATAGTGGAGGGTTCACGTCTAACTAATATTTTCTATTTTTTTGTTGTTGTTGTTTTTGTTTTGTTTTTTGGCTTATTCAAGCCAGTAAGACGAGATAAAGCAGTAGTGCAATCTTTGACAAAGAAGTGATTTTTTTTTTTTTTCCCAGCAGAGTCTGTTTAGGGCTGATTAAATATCAGCGAGACAAAGCCTGTCTGGGTTTTACCCTTTTTCCTGCCTTGTTCATTTCTTTTCTTTGATAAAGCTGGTGTGCAGAAGGCGAACTGCTCTGCCCCAAGCAAAAAGCACACATCAGCAATAATGTGATTCCACTGTATTCAGTTCACGCCCACCAAGCAGATCCATGTGTGAATGCACACATACGCAAGTGAAATTGCACTTTTGTTTGCTCCATTACTCAGGTGTGTTTCTGCTTAAAGTCACTGCCTGCTCACAATTTGATATCTGTTCCAGGGAGCTTGGAGATAGCACAAAATAATAGCGGAAATGGGAAATCCATCAATTTAATACAATATGAATAGCCAATATAGATAAAATGGAAAATACAGTGGGAGCCTGTGTGTATGTGCACATGTGCCTTCATGGATACGGAGGCAACTTGTCTCCTGTGGGATTGACCACACACTTTTACCAACATCCACCTGATTGTATTTTGAGATAAAATCAGCTCCCTACAACAAGGTGTGCCCCTCCAAAAGGCACTATAGTGTTGTGTTCAGGTTCACCGGGTGCATCTGGGAAAATGCAATATCATGCTATCAGACACTCCATCATCAGCCACACATCTCCATTTCCTGAGAGAGAATAGTGACAAAGTTGACATTTCGTGTTTCACACTAATAAGCTAGTTGGGAAGAGATTTGCTTTTTCATTCCCATAAAATATTTTAGCTTGCTACAAAAGTGATAACTGTCGATGAGGGCAGGAGGCCACGGCAAGAGAAAGAGAGAGAGAGTTGCAGAAAGCAACAGCATGAGAGAGACATGGAGAGAGAAAGAGAGAGAGAGTGGTGGGGGGTACATTCTGGCTGAATTGTGGCATTTCACAAAGTGACCTTTTCCCCCGACAGGAGCCCTGGCTAATTAGCTTAAACTCATTCAGTCATTGTGTGCCTCCTACCCACACATTCACAAGTTGGCCCGTGGATGCAAATGCCATGCGCAACTGACATGAGCTTGGCTGCACTACGAACAGCTCATGTGCAGTTTCCATTACCTGCAATTAATGAGGCCTTCAGCAATCACCCACAGTCATGACGATCTCAAAACATAAGCAAGAGCAACAAAACTGACAAAAGACGGAAACTCAACATAGCAATCCATTTCTGGAACATGACATGCGTACTTACCGTAAGGCCAATGAAGTAAATTTTACATAAAACCTTAATTGTTTACTTCAAAACAGATTAAGGCTCTGAAGCCATTATAGTATATGAATACTACATTTAGAAAATGAACAAAAAGTTTGGAATATATTATGTAATGCAAGAAAAGTTTTTTCATTGACTCAGGAAAAGTGAGATGAGTCACAGACTGGTTTGATTGATTCAATAAAGGCACATAATGCAATACAAGGGCAAGTGTAATTTGGTTTGAGAATATTAAACCTCTCCATACCTGAGTAAACTTCTGCTTTTCCACAGGCTGATATGAACCCTAATATGCATCTGTCTGTAACACGGTGCTCGCATCACTTGATTAACCTGCTCCTGAGGCCAATTTTCTCCAACTCATGACTCCAAATCATCACATATTTCTGTGCAAATTATAAGTGTTTCTCTTGGTAAATATAAATTGTATTAATCCTGTGACCATGAAGACGTGGAGAAAGATAATGGAAGGATTTAACTATTTTAATTGTACTTTTTAATGAAAGAATCGCTTAATTTAGATATGATGCAAACGCATATTGTAAATTTGAATTTATGAGGAAAATGTCCGTCACATGTTCACACATGTCCTTTGGGGGTTCGAAGGAAAATCAATTTAATTTAATAATTAACTTATAATGTTAATAATTCATGAATGATTTGGTTTTATAAATACACACGTCTGTCATTGCTAAAAACTGGTCAGGGTTTTACAATTCATTATTCTTTTTATTATGCTTAAAAGTTGAATATATATAAATAAATAAAATACTCCTGAGTATAAAGTCAAAAACCGTTCTTGAACATTTTGAGACATAAAGATGAGATTAAAAAAAATAGACTTACACTTAATTAATTTTTTTTCTCTTGAATCAAAAAAATTACTAGTCATCAAGTATAACAATATAACATTGAGCTGATGTATTTGTAGTAAAATTAAGAAAATGTTGGTGTCACAATGTAAAACAAACACTTTTTTGAAATTTTGAAACACCTACACATAATTAAAGACAACAAAACCTTTAATTTATCTTACAAATGTGTAGGAGCACCCTGCAGCCTCGGAGACTGAGAAGCACCTTTAAACCAATTTAACAGAATTAGTATCAGTAGAGAAAAAAATAGTGATACAAGAAAAAAAAAAAGGTTGTGAAAGCCGTCCAATCAAATTCTCAGATCTTAGGATGAATTTTGTCAATTAGTTTCTTATTTGTCTAAAGTGTTTCATGGCATTCCTTTAAATAACTATCAAGGATTTTACTCTTCTTGATTTCGTCTTAAAGATTTTAGTACTTATTCTTCTTTTCAACCCCTTCCATTTAAGTGACTGGGGATTAAGAAAAGAAAAAACAAAGTGTTATACTCATTTGTACTCTTTTTTTCTCTCAGTGAATAATGATATTGCAAGATGTCATGTGCTGACATTGTATTTATATCATTTTAAAACCTCATAATGATCAGATTGTTATTATTATCATCATTGTCTTTTGGCCTGAAAAAGGGGCACTAACTTTTGAACATGACTGTATGAGCCCTTTCAAATAAATGTCCACCCTTTTCTGAAAATCCTTCAGCAACACTGACATCTCCCTTTATTTGTTCATGCTAATATACTTCCTTATTGACTTTCTTGCTCGTTCTTTCTGGCACTATCCTTTCGCTTTAATTAGACGGGGTATTCAGATGTCAACAAGGATTTTTAAAAATCAAAGACAAGATGCTATCGTTATGGATGTTTGTAGTCGTCATGTTTTTGAGTTTTAAATTAGAGTGGTAACATCAAGCACGTCAGATATGAATCACATCTACTTTAGAACAAGTAAAGTAATGTGCTCAGACGGCAGTGCATCTGCAGGCTTGCACTAATACCACTGCACCATTCACACTACAATTTTCTTTTGATTGCAAAGAGCAAATTCCCCTCCAGTGAGAGCCCCGTGTCCTCTGACAGCACTCATCTAAGAGAGGGCTGTGCCAATTAGCTACCATTTCTCTCAAGAGGCAGTGAAGTCAGTCTTTATGGGGAATCTGACACTGAAGGCATACTGTTGCCATATGGCGAATAATACCTCTTGTAAATAATGGCAGAGTTTGAGACTGAGCACTTGAAAAATGACTGTGACCAGAGTCAAAACAGAGTGTGTAAATTAAAACAGAGCTAAGGGGAAGGAAATTATCCTGCAGGATCATCGGTCGAAACACTGGAGATGAAGCAAAATTAATTTCATCACTTTAACGCCCCCTTGAGTCATTCATGCAACTGAGAGGAAGATGACAAAAATATTAAACCGTAATCAGATGATGAGAGGTCTTCATATTCTCTTCGTTCTTTCTTTCATGGCTCAGACTACTCCACTAATTGTGCTTTTTTTTTTTTTTTTTTTTTTAAAGTAAAACTATACAGTTAGGATAGTAAAAACTCTACCTGTTCAGACAAATACAAAAAATAAATGAACCACAGGATGACAAATTGCTATTAAGGCAGCTTGCAGTAAATCAAGCTGTTTTAATTGGCTTAAGCTTTGTGGATGAATCACTTACAAGGCTAATCCACCCAATATACTAATAAACAGACATATGGCGCTAAGAAGAAATTATAAACATCAGCTAAAATGAACAGGAATCATTTTTTCCGGTGTGGATATACCCAAATGTGGAAAGGGAGTAAATACACTTTATGGTGTGGTAAATATAAAGCCAAACCCAACAGCTGGTCAGCTCAGCACAGATGAGGGAGACATGGTTTAAGTATGCGTGCGTAGCTCTTCAAAAATCCATTTGTTGCTCTGTTTTGCTTGACTCAAAAACAAGGCTGTCTTGGAGGATAAGAGCTAAGCTACAGTTGGACTTCTGCCTCTTTACCTGGAGCTCATGCTGATAATTAATGACAGAGAAACAAATCCCACAAGACATGAAATTTGCATCAGGCTGTTTATCTGTACTCATGCTGTTCCGCTTGATTCAGGCTTACGTGACTTGAGCTTGTAAGGTAAAGTGCCGCAAAACAATTCATGTGCACCCTCTAATTTGATGTGAAAAAATGTGTCATTATCCCTGCATAATGGGGGGGGGGGGGGGGGGGGGGGGGGTTGCAATGAAATTGTTGCAGGACTGCCAGCTTTGTTGATGCTTGTTCTTTAAAGAGCAATAGACGAGAAAAGCTCTGCCCAACATATCTCGTGTCCTTGTGGGGTAATTTATGAGGTCTGAAACTGAATACTGCGGAGCAGCAGGCACAGTACAGTCACAACTAGACAGTCTGAGTCAGACGGAGATGGGAAAGCAGCTATCACTGCAGACATATGCATGCCGACAGATTTAGAATTTTACTATGAGCAAAACACTCCAAAACTCTGTGTGATGTACACATGAGGTCCACTCAAACAGTATCTTGCCAAAATCCATCAAGCAAAACAATTAGGGCGCTTCAAAATTCTGCCCCTTCTTTACTTCGGGCTCACCTGCCGTCGGCATGCAAAGATATAGAAACAACGGAAAGCTCAGAGAGATGTTAAGTTTGCTCTTAGCCTCGAAATACAGAATTTCAAAATAAATACTAGTTTTTGATTTTATTTATATTCCTCATTCCAACGCGTTTTTTCCAACCAGCTAAGCCTTTTTGACAGAACTATCAATTTTGTGTTTTTTGTCTTTAGGGTCTCAAATCGATGTTACCTTAAAGACAAATTCATTTTCTCCTTTCTCCCCTTGTTAGCATGAAATGCTACTTGCAATTATTATCCAATCAGGTAATCAGGTAATGCCGCTGCAAATCACAGAGAATGGATTACTGGTGCACTTGTAAGTTTTGTCACTTGTGTTTTTCTTATTGGCACGAGCTCCTTTTAATCTAACATCTGAACTCTCTCATTATTGGTTTGTGTTCACAGTGTATTAGTGGTGACAATGTTTTTTTTTTTTTTTTCCTTAATCTGTGTGAATTGGTAGGACCATAAGTAGACGGATTAATGTGGGGGAATGAAATAACCAAATCACTTCAACCAGGACCAGAATTTAGTCTCCAGCAGTGTTATGTAAACTCTCACTAAAGTAAAAGGAAAAGACAAGTTGCTGAGGTCAGTTTTTTTTTCTGCTTTCATCACTTTTTTTAAAATTCCCTTAATATGAACCTATAATCTTGCTGCCATTTCGGACCCTTTCCAGCACAGACATCACAGCCAAGGTTGATGCTTCTGACAGAAAAGGACACATTAAACGTTGCTACACAAATTCTAAAAACCAGAGCATATAGACTGATTTTGATGCTCAAGGTAACTTCCCTCTGTGGTCGATGAATCTTAATGGGCACAATTAATTTCTTTTACGCCTCAAGTGCCCCTCAGTTTCAGAGAGAGACATTATTTCAGCACCATTAGACTACCCTACAGAATAGGTTGTTTAATTCAACAACATATCTTGGGCAGTAATAAATCCTAATAGCTGCACGGTTTAAGTGTTAAAGGTGTAGATCTGAAGAAAAAAATAAATAAATAAATAAGCAAGAGCCAATTATTTCCAATGGCATTCGCAGAGTCCTGCGAGCTGCTGCTGCTGGCCTTGGCATCTCGAGATGCCTCCTTCTTTAGCACACGGCATATTGAAATGTTCTCATAAAGCACACTTAATAATCCACAATGACAAGTTCTGTTGCAAACGCGAGTTTTCTGATTGGATCCCAATGACAAATCGGTGTCAGAAAACCAGCATTTAGAGTAGTGAGTGAAATCCACAACTGTGTTCGGTTACTGCAGAAAGTAACATCAAGCCAATGTGGCATTTATGTTTAGCCAGGCATTACAGTAGCTGAGAAGGCACATAAAACCCACCACTGAAAATGCTCTGTGATGGCCACTTCCCTCCTCTCCCAGAGACTCTTTAGAGACAAGGAGGGTAATTATGATAATTCAGTGGTTAATTACATTTACATACATCAGGATGGAGCAGTGAAGCTGCACGTCTGCATGCATGGTGAACTCACTCAAGAGTATTTTTGATATTTCCTCTAACATATTCTTAATTGAGTCTTTTGGTCGTTTGGCAAAAACAGACACAAAGTTGTGATCCCTGCCACACCCCACACCCCCCCTTTTTGGTGTCGAGTTATCATGCCAGGGAGATTCCAGGGAACAGCAGGAAAACAAACAGACGTGTTGACATAAGGCCACAGTTCAGAAGCATGCAGCCTCCACTGAAGCATCACCCCCGCCACCCCCTTCCCTTTGACAGCACAGGTCAAGAATCAGATTTCCCCCTCCCTCGGCAACCCCCTGCCAAATATCCAGAAGTTAAAAATCATAACCTAATCTGGAGCAGCGCTCAGGGGGGCAACCTGAGCCTATAACATGTCATCGAGCTCAGTCAAGACTCTTGTTTTCCCACTCCATGCAAGAGACTTATCTGGGCTGTATGGGATAAATTGGCTGCTGCCAGGTCATTAAACCCATTATCAGCCTGATGTAACGCCCCTGTCTGATGACACGTATGTCGCCTCTTAGTACTTCACAGATTAATTTAGGCCCGTTAACCGCCTGACAAGATTCTTCACTGTAATAGATATGTCTTTCCAGTGATTCTTCTGCGCAGATGCACCACGTGGTCCATAACTCACATATGCGTCGACCTTTGAAAAATATTATCCTTCAAAAAGGTTGGCAATTATCCCCTCGTCTATTACAAAAAAAATGGCTTCAGCGAAGTTGAAGAGGTAACCATGGCAACACAATTTGAAATCCTGAGGTGGGGGCAGAAGATAACCTCTGTCATACTGTGCATTATGCATCTCAGACATGTTCCCAGCATGAGAGGGAAGTTCAGGAGGGTGGTGCTCATAATGGTTCTGGATAAGGCCAGAGACTGAAGAATTTGATGGGGTTCAAGCATCAGCTGGAAAGAGTGCCCCTGCCTGCCTCGAGGTAATAAAGAAGAAGCTTTTAGTGGCGGTGCAAACCCCGCAGGGAGCTATCCCTCATTCCGAGGTGAATCTGTAATTTATGTCTGCAAATGAGGCCTTTCCCCGAGAATAACACAACCCTCTTTTCTTTATTACACCTGAATTGCCTCCAAAATTAAAAGTCAGCCATCTGTGACATTCCAAACAATAGAGAAATTACACAAAGAAGATGGAGTACACAAAGATGGAGGACCTCTCACCTTCGGAAGGATCCGGCGGCCCAAACTCCAGGTCATAGCGCAGGATGTAAAAGTTATTCCACACGTACAGCTGGTTGTCCCTGGGGTTGTAATCCACAGCGGTGATGTACTGGTACTGGTTGGGGAAGAGGATGTCAGTGTACTCGCCCTGGCTCAGCTTGGTGTTGTAGATGTAATCAATTTGGCTCCTGCTGGCCTCGCTCTCATTCTCTTCATAGGTCGATCGCACTACATGCAACACACCGCACACCATGAAGGCGTTGGAGGCTGACCGCTTATCATATGCCGTTTCCCAGGTGGCCTCAAAGCGGAGTGTATATGGGTTGAGCTGGCTCACCACTATACGCCCATTGTTTTGTTCTGTGGCATAGATTACCCACAATCCCCTTTCATCTACTGCGAGGTCGATGTCCGTCTTGCCACCCCAGCGGTAAGGCGAGGTGTCATGGTAGTTGGCATTGTTTACAATGGCCTCACCACTTTTGATGCGGGTGCGAAGGTCAAACTTAACAATGTTACGTGTGCGCTCTTTGTTAAAGAAGATAGCACCATCATAAGCAACAAAGCCTGTCCCGTCCACACGATGTGGCAGTTTATAGGTGGTCGTCTGGCGACCACTTTTGAAGTCCTCCAGAGAGGCGTACTCGATGAGGGTGTCTGTGCGGTAAGGTGTCCAGGGCATGAAGAAGACTTTGTCTCCAGCCTGCAGTGGGTCTTTGCACCACGACCCAGCTTGCTGCTCCGCCTCAAACAGGAAGGTGGCGGCTCCCACTCCCTTCAGAGTCCCGGGACAAATGAAAACTAGAGACAGAGAGGAGCAAAAGAGAATACAACAAAGCAAAATGTTAAAAAAACGCGCAATACACAGTTGACAGATATAATTCTCGCTGCTGTGCGACTCAAGTGGAGGAAGGTTTGGACTAGTGCTTTCGTACTCATGAGAAGGGGAAAAAAGAAAACAAATGTATGTGTCATAGTGATTATTCAGAATGAAAAATGAGAGGTTAAGAGAAATTGCACTTAAAGGGTCTGCTGCTACACCGTAAAAGGGATAAAAACAAAAGAAAATGTGAAATAGAAAAATCCTGCAAATGAAAGACATGGGAAAATGGAGGAAGTAGAGTTATCAGTATTTTGTTTTTGTTTTTGTTTTTAAACCAAATACCAGTCTGTCTCTGATGTCAAATGCCACATGAACGGCTGAACATATGAAGACACTGCACATGCATACTTACATGACCAAGGTTATGAGGTAAAATGACAAAAGGCAAAAGATTTCACATCTTGTGATAAGAGTGAACAACAGGTTGTCAATGGCGGTAGCAAAGCAGAGGTAGAATGGAAGTGGAGGTTGGGAAATAGATAGAACAACAGTGGGAGAGGATTTTTTTCTACTACTTCTGTGGTGAAAGACAAGAGTTACCACTGATGGGTGAGAGAGGCCATGGCATGGTCCCATTTAAACAAATTAGTTCTGGATAAGAAGGGACACAGTGATTTTTTTGTTTTCTTTTCTAACCTTTTTTCAGTCAGTGCCAAACTCACTCAGCCATCACTGCTATTTCACATCACGTGCTATGGAGTGCAGCAGAAGTTGGGCCAAGCAAAGACTGAGCCAAATAAGAGTAGGTACACAACTAGTCATCCTTCGAGGGTTACGTGGCTAAGAGTAAGTTCCAGGAGCGAATCAACAGCAAAAAGTTGGTGTTTGCTATTGTAAAGAAACGCTAAGTTTGGTGACCATGGTTGTCATTTGAAATTTCTGCTCTGCAAGTCATTTGAATTCCATGGGTGCAAACAATCCTCCTATGGGTTTTGCATTTGACAGGAGAGGCAATCAGGAGGGAAGGGAAAGGGGAACGTGAAGGGAGCTGTACTCAACACCACAGAACAAGGAGCCGAAGTAGGGGGAGGGAAGGACCAGACCACTCATTTACCTTTTTGCTCCACTTCTATTTCAGGCATTGGAAAAGAAAGCAAAAAAAGAGTGCAAAAGGGAGAGAAAGGTTATCATGAGTAAACTAGCAGGTACAAAGAAAGAGAATTAGTTGGAGGGCATGACCATGAAATGAACCACAGGGCATGCTTGGAGAAGGAAGAGCTGGAGGGGAAAGAAAGGGTGTTTGTTAGTGAAACGGCTCCTCGTCCTAGGACATAAAAACACACGGGTTATGACGACAGACAAGCTACGGTGCCATTCTTTCCAGCACTTTGCTTTCCAACCCTCTTTTTCTGGCAACAAAATAATGCATTAGCCACTACAAAAGCAGAATAAATCCCTCTAAGAATGCTTTTTTTCCAGGTGGCAGGAGAGGAAGAAAAAGAAAATGTCAAAGTTCTGGTCATATTTCGATGGATAACATTCTTTGAGAAAAAGCATAAAAAATTATTTTTGGCATGTCTCGACTAAGGGTGAAATTTGTTCAAACTTTCTAAATACAAATCAAAAATTGATTTCAAACTTGCTCGCCCACACACGTACAACATGACACGGTGCTAATGTTACGGAGCCGACCCTTAAATGAGCCAACGAGAGCAACGGCACATGAGATGACTGATGAATAGTCCGCCTTATATGGAGTTTCTTTAGTGGACTGTTGCAGCTGCATATAGTGAGGAGGAGGGAGGGGGTGGGGGGGGTGGGGGTGGAGTGGGGGTCTGGAGACAATATGTGAAAGATTGGAAGTTGGAAAAAAAAAAGAAAAGAGCAGAGGTTAGTTGGTGGGGAACGAGCCAGGAGGTGAAAGGGAGGTCTGTTTGAAAGAAAGAGAAAAGAAAGAGTGAATATTTCTGAAAATGTTTACAGTTCATCAATTTAAATACTGAGTACTTTCACAGGCAGGCATGAAGCCTTCAGATGCATTTGTAAACTACCCTGAAACACCCTTTTAAGGTAGATTAACTTTAAAATAAGACGGGATTGAAGCAACTCTGCAGTACTTTTAATTAAACCACCAGAGGAGCAAAGATGATCAATCACTCTGAGTGGAGGAATTTGGCTTAATCTAAGGGCAGACACAGAATTATCTTGCAATTTCAGGATATTTACTCTGTCTTAAACGAAAATCCTCTTATATATTTCTGCAGGAAATTAGCCAATGTACAACACTAATAGAAAACCATTCTTTCCAATATTTTGGGCAAAGATGGGAAACTCTAATGTCATTTCATGCAGGTAGTTTATTTTCACCCTGTAAAAATACGTATTTCTGAATTTTGAGAAATTATTTATTCTAAAAAATAAGATAAGGTGTATGGGAATTATACAGAGAATTCTGCTGTTTAAAAAATATTTTACCGTTGGAAAAAGAATTTGCAAACGATACGAGCATGACAAGTAAATCATGCACCGGCTGCTTTCATTGCTGCTGAGGCAGGAATCTCAGATAGACAGACGTGGGACACATCAATATTATGTATTACCACATCCAAATCTTTAATTAAATCCTCTGGTAAGACTTGAGTCACTTTCTGAATTCATTTTGGTTGTTCTCTTGGCAACTGGAGTGAAATTATAGATGACAACTACAGAAAGATTTGATTCATCAACTCCACTAAACTAAAAACGCCAGTTTATGATGTACGGCAGAAACAGTGTATCCAAATAATGTTCACCACGAGTTGAGAGGACACGACCATAAACGCTGACAGCATGTCAGGACTTAAACTGACGGGTTTGACATACTGCTGTGTGCAGCTTCCACAGTCGCAGAAAGCACATTAACAAGTTTTACTCTTGCTGTTGGAGATTTACAATTAATTAGCTGAAGCTAATCCCCCACGAGTGTTACTTGACTTGTCAGATGGCTTACAGTAGCTGTGATTCTAGATAACTGCCAAATACATTTTATGTGATTGTCTTGGGATAAAAAAAAAAAAAAAAGGCACGTTTGGAGCAAGCAAACTCTGCTGATCAGTAACCCAAGAAAGTGGCATAATATGTTACATTACACATGATTTTAAGACACAGAATAGAGCGGCTGCCAACAGGAAACAAAACCATAAAGAGCTGCATTAGACAGAGATCTTCAGATTATTATTATTTTTTTAATATATTAATTCTTTTAAATCAGTGATTACCCTCTATATTTCCTGCATAGAGTTAATGATTTAAAATTTATTCCCAAGGGTTTCTATCTCAAATAATTAATTTTTCTCTCAGATTTTCTTTTTCCAGTCTCCATCAATGTTTTCAGTGCAATATTGACTGCATGACTAAAGACTATATAAAGTAAATGGTTTGCAGACTCATTTTAAAGCCATCTCGAGGAAAGTTGGACAGAGTGATACCATGGAAACTACACACAGCCATTACCTGGGAGCTTGTCAATCAAAACATACATCTGCCCAAGGCATATACACTGCCTTCTTTTCTAATTGACTGTAAATGAGGCCATAATTCACAAAATAAACATCATCATTTGTTAAATAAAACGTGAAACTAAGGCCATAAACTCATTAAAAACTGCTTCCCAAGGTCGCTAATTAAGTGAGAAGTCGTCTTTTTTTCTTTCACATCTGCACTTTGCAACCACTAGCTTTGCCTCCTTCTGGTCGTTAGACCGAAAGCAGGTTGAAAGTTCTTCATCTTCGGCTCTGTTTTTGAGATGGTTCACAATCTTAAAAAAAAAAAACCCGGGCGCTGTCATTAGGCAGGCAGCACTGACTAAAAATGGAAAGAATGTGACCTAAATGTTTCCTGAATAAGACGTAGGAGGAATAAGTAGTTCAATTAGACATTTGTTAGCTTTGGTGCTTAATTAATCCAAGAATTTACCAGGATCCCGTTCCAAGATGGAACACCGGCCTGAAGACAAATGTCTTGAATATCAAAAAGAGAAAATGAAACCATTAAATTCTTCAGATGACTTGATTTGATGGGAGGTAATACAGAGAATTAGATTTTTTTTTTTCCACGGGTGAACTAAAATTTCATTTTTCAATATAACCTGTCATTATTAATCAGAAAAAAAAATCATTTCAAAAACACAAGCTGATGTGCATCTATGCACTGGTATCTATAAGACAACCCTAACCCTAACAGTGAGATATTTTAAGATGAAGAGAGGCTGCAGTGATATCAGACATTTAGCTTGAAGGAGTAGGAGATTTGGATGGCGATACTTACTATAGGGAACACACTCATACTGGACCTCTAAGTACTTGTAGGTGCCAGGGCATGGATCAGGAAAGACATCAGAGCCAGTGACAACCACACACTGCGTACGGTTGTTGCACCTAGAAAGAAAAAGATTGACCAGAGATTTCATCATGAGTACCCACAGCAAGAGTACTCCGCAGAGAGAACATTAACAACAAAGAGGAAGGAGAGGTTGATTGTTACAGTCACATTGACACTGATGAAATCCCAGGCAGGACTGTCACTTATGCATCCTAGCTTAAACCTTGGCAAACGGAGAGAGGAATGAAAGCATTAAGGGCGAGCAAATGAAGGTAATGGGATGAATGACAGAGTGAGAGAGCAGCTAAAGGCATGTAAGGAATTACTGTCTTCATACCGCTATTGAAAGAGAGGACATTCATTAAAACACACACGCGACAGGTGGTGGTGACATACAGTGCACTGGAATGGTAGCCTCAAGTATAACAGAGCTCCTCTGCATGTATGCCCGAACAAGTGAATGTGCCATCTCTTTAAAAAAGGTTATTTGCCTTCCAGTATGACATGGTGTCCCTCAGCGAATTAACGGTCTGATGTGGGAATAGCAAAGACAGACAGCATGTATCGTCACTTTTTTTTTCTTTTTTTTTACTTTTGTTTGTTTGTTGTTGTTGTTGTTTTTTTTTTGTTTTGCCTTGGCACATGTTTCTGGGTGCTGAAATAGTTCAAGGTAAGAGGCAGAGGAAAAAAGGAACAGTACAAGAATGTGCTTTGTGTAAATACTGTATAGGGTGAAATTGGCTCCACTTCAATCAAGTTCTTTTGAAGCAGAAGGATTGAGAATGATGTCAGCAATAAGAGAAGCAAACAAGAAAAAAAGAGAGAAGAAAGAAAAAAAAAACCTGGCACCTGAACAGAAAGCTTTAACAGTGTGAAAGCCTGGGATGTGTATTTCAGAAGGGCAAAAGCGGAGATGCAAGTCGGACTTGGATTTGAAAAGTGGACAGCAAACCATTAGAGATTCAAGATGCTTTGTCACTGTGTAGTGCTGCACAAAAACCACAAAAAGTCACGACTGAAGTAGGATTCCAAAATAATTCATTTAAAAAATACATTACCAAGCATCAAACGTTACCTTTCAGTACATATGCATTTGCTTACTGACACCCTGCTCTTAAAAATAATGTAGAAGAGGGGAAAAGGCCATTACGCAGTCAAGAAAGATCATCAGCACCATCAGCCGTGGTTTAAACTTCAATAACAAGGCAATGCCAGCTGCACTCAATAGAGCTACTCTTGTGCCAGCACTGCAGCAAACGTTCAAAGAGCTGCCACAAGGTACAAGTGTCACTGCAACAAAATGTGAACTGTCTGCAACCAGGTAAGAAAAATAAAATCACCTCTCTTCTTTTTTAGCCTTGACATTTTTTTCCAATTTTCCCAATGATGGGATGCAAACATTACTTTCTTTTCACATTTTGAGAGAACCGTGACAGCTGCTATTTGAAAATACATTTTCTTCCTTAAATCATCAGAACATTATCAGAACATACACCTCCCCTATTAATGTTAAAGTGCACTATTATGACTTATTACATCAGTAATAATAGTTTGCTAATAATACATATTTAATACTACATTTTTTTTATGTTTTAAATAATGAGATTTCTATTTAAATTGCTTGCATAAATTATGCTTTTGAATGTTTTCACTAAAGTCGGCTGAAGATTGTTTTTTGTACCCTTTAAAGAGAAGATGAAGCTATGAACAACATTTACAATATTGCTGTATTGTAGAGTATTATACAACGCTGCCAACACCCACAACACAAGGCAGCATTACAGCCCAATTTGAACTGTGTTTCCTGAGACCCGAATGGACATCTATTTAACCTTAGGTCGGTTTTTGATATCTACCGACTCCAGATATCTGACTATTGGTGAGTTCTTTATTGCAGGCAGTTATGTTCAGCTGCTTAGCAGGTTGTGCGCAGTTAATTTGAGCAGAGAGACCAAATGAAAACATCTAGGTTGCAGCCTGGAAAATCAGAGCAACGGGTTACACGAAGGCAAAACTAGTATGGGGAAAATTCTCAGTGGATTCATCATTATGTGAGAAAAAATGTCATACTGTACCTTTTGATCTTTTGTCAGTACTAAATATCGATTAGTGAACAGCATATTTGACTAAGACTCTAAATACCTTTCCACCACTGCTCGAGCCATAAGAAGCCCCTGTGGCATTTTGTTCTACTGTAATTCGTAGATGCCTCTTCTTTGAAGAAAGGGGAGGTGTTGTTGCTAAGCATTCTGACAGTCTGTTTTTCTCAGCAGGTACTCACTGCACGTACTGTAATCTCTACAGCACTGAACACAAGCTCATGGTAGCGGAGTGTTTGAATCCAGCTCGCTGTCAACAAGCTTCACCTTTGCCTTTGACCAGACAAAAGAGATATTTAAATAAGGTAATAGAAGGCAGAGGAACACATGTATTTAGATGATTATGTTTGTGCGTGAATAGTTTTTGTGCATGCGCTGCTTGATGGGTAGAAAGGGAAAAAAAAAAACTCAGTCCATTTGCAGCGGAGCTCTAAGGGAAGGATCGGCTGAATATTAAACGCAGACCCGCTAACCTGGGGTTCCATTATTCCCCTCGCATATTATCTTTCATCCAGCCACTTTTTCATCAGCAAGCATTTTTCTTGACAAACGATTTTGATGAAAGTGCTGTAGAATATCAAACCATTTGATATCCGTCTGCTTGTGTTTTGTTCTGAAAAGCTGTGTTTCTGATAAATGCTCTCTGAAGCAAATTTCTAAACGAAAAATGTTCCCCTCTGTTCGACAGACTAGCAAGTGTTCCCATCCTCCCTCTCTTGTTCAGTATGCTTGTTTATCTTTAAGGAGCTGTTACCTTTTGGATATCTCGACAGAACTGGCAAGGTATTGTGACGGGTGTTTAAATACCCTTGCTCAATTTTGCTTTACACTGATGGAAGGCTGATCAGGGTCTCAAAGAAGATTTGCGACTACTTTAACATTATCCCGGCTATCGCGTCGTCTTTAATTACGGTCAGACGCCCATTTCCTCTGATCTGAATCATTGCAATAATTCTGAATAAGGACTTGTGATGCAGGCTCTCTCACAAAGCCTTTGCTCGTCTACTTCCTCTAGGGAATTTTTGATGGAGATCATCAACAGCGAGCGTGAAGCTGACATGTCAATAGATGTGTAGCAGTTCGCAGTTAAAGCGAAGGGCATGGACAATATCTGATGCTTCTGTATCACCGTACTGGGACTGCAGTGTAATTTTAGAAAGACATCAAGACTTTTCGCATAAATGAAACTCTTCTGTGGAGCTGCATCCCATGGGAGTAAATACATGAGAGAACGAGCCAGAGAAAATCCCAGAGGTGACATGATGTGGCGATGACGTTCAGCAGTCAGCTTTAAATGGGGGGCCAGGTTAAGACAGAGTAGTGCATTAGAAAGTGAACTGTGCTACTTACTATTTCTGAATAGTTCATTCAGTGCCCTTTAAAAATACACACATCTCTAGGGGTAAGCAGCAGTCGAGTTGAAGTGTTGCTGTGCTGTGGTTTGACAACCAGGCAGCATCCTGAGAAAGGGTTACCAGGATAAAAGGCACGTTGATGGGCATTGCTCACTACCTGAGGCAAAACCTCTTCAATGCACTACAAGTGTTTGAACAAAGCAAACGCAGTGTTCCAGATAGGGAACTAAGAGGTTGTTCATGTGACTCGCGGTCTCTCTGAGCTATGCTGATTAGGATTCAAACAGAAGCAACAACACACAGCTGGTGTGAAGAGCTCTGCTGAATGGAAGTAACTTCCTGCCTGTCAATCAGCACCACAGTCTTCTTAGATTTCAAATGTCACATACATAATATGGTAAATGAAGGTTTAAGAGGATGCCATTTCGCCTGTACATATTCATCTGTCTGTTCATATCCTTCATTCACTTTTTAATGTCACATTTTGTGCAAGTTAAACGTTTGAAGAGTTATAAAACCCAAACCCGATCCCGGTGGGAGTTACTCTATCTCAGAGAAAACACCACCCTTGAACCACCTGAAACGCCTCGTCTGTATTCCAGGTTTTTCTCTCAGCCCTCAATGACATCATTGTGTTACATATATGCCAGTCTGGTTGTTAGTCTGATATACTGTAATTAAAGAATAGTTAGATGCCAGCTGATATAATATTTTTGACAAGTCAGCTGCCCAATCAGAACCCTCTGTTCCTCTCAGGAGGCGGAGCCTTGAAGCATTTCAGACTAAAGTATGAGGAAAGTAATGTGTTTTTTAATCATATAAGTATGTCCACATGTTCTAATACATTCCTAAAATATAATTATAGACTTATAAATAAACATAGAATGGGTTTTTTAAACAGTTCTTTTGTGTGCAGTAGCAACATTAGAGGGAAGAAAAAAAAAAAAAAAGGAGGGCCATACTTTTCCTCCCCAGCTCCTGGTCATGTTTGTGAAACAAGATCTCTCTCTAGCGTTTTACCTTTGTGATATAATCTTGTAGGCATCAGGGAGGTAGCAGTTGACGTTCTCCATCTGGAACGGGTCAGCGTCACAGATTTTGTCGTCGGTCCGGCCGTAGTTGGCCGTCTCGATCATAATGACATCACTGCCAGGGCAGCGGAGATCAATTGCATATCCTTCACATGAGAGCTCTCTCCTGACCAGCCCGAAAGGCAGGGCCGCACGGCTGAACCCTGGCAGAGGGAGAGACACACAAAGGCAGAGAACAAAGAGTATCACAGAATTAATTGGTGCAGGGATCACTGCGTCAATACAATAAGACCGCACATCATGCTGCAAAAATCTGCAGGCACAGTATAAATAGGCAACAGCAGTCCAGTGTTTACCACAGTTTTAAACAGATGGACCATTACACGCAATCCAGGAATGAGAAAAGAAAAAACAATTTATTCCTCCATCTCTTTGTGGTCAGGGCTGTCAAATTTTTTGACTCATTGGAGACCAGTGGTAATCTAATAAATTTCCGAGCAAATACAAAGGCCACAGTGCCTCAGGATGGTCTCCATCAACGGGGAGCATTCACCACCAGAGCCAAATCTATTTGGACTGAACATTTGCTTTACAGTCGTATGAGCCCCCTCGTTTGTTTCTTTTGCCTTATTTGCTCTGCAAAGAAAGGCAGAATCGCAGCAGAAAGGAACGGGGCAATATAATCCATTTTACAGTGCCAACAATCGAACAGGGGACAGTCTGGAGTCCACACAGGAGGAATAATCTATAGATGGAGCAGAGCAGGATGGGAGCGCAGCCAAGCAGCTCTGCTTTGGGAGAAAATTAACCGTTTCACTCATATCCGTTCCCCCTTTTTAGCAAAGTACACCGAAACCGGTTAATCTTGATTTTCTTTACTTTGGAAGTACCATAAGAGAATGGAACTACACATTTAATAATTTAAAAAGTGTGGGGGTAAAAGCAATGAGAAGTTCATTAACGGGGATTAAAATGATTCTGTAAAACTGTCAGGAGCTTTGAGAAAACAGTTTTGGTGACAAACTAAGTGGAACATGGAAATGCACTGTATTCGAGAGGAGCAAACAGAGCTCTGCGTGAACTATCAATAATCGTCATTGTTTTCAGCACTGGTGGCCCCCTGAGGGAGCAGCTACCATTTGTATTTTCTGCACTGCTCTCTCCTAATTAGCCCTCCTTTCAGCCTGTTACCTTTTCCATGCACCCATTGGCTCCCGAGCTTTGTCATGTACTAACACTTACCACTCCAGGTTCACTTCCCCCCTCACTCTAATTATCCTTACACTTTTGACAGTCACGGCCTGATGCAATTAACATTGTTTGAACTACTCAAAGTTGAAAAGATTCCGGCTCGAAATTCCTACCCTTAAAAGCCGACCCACATGTCTGCTAGTCATTTCACTCATAATGATATTCTGCGCGAGTCCACTCATGCCACACCAGCGAATGCAGAAAAACAACATCTGTGAAACATTCACGGTTAAGAATATAATGTTAAAGTCATTGCATATTAAGAGAAACCTCCACACACACTTGCAGACTTAGCAGAGAACAAAACGTGAAAATAATGACATAAATTCTCTGGCATTCTTCAACTACACATTTCATTATAAAACCATGATCCATCTAATGGCCAGTAGATTCTGCTTAGCTTGACTGTTTATCACCTCATTAGAAGACGTCAGTGTAGCCCGACTATAAGTGAAGGACTCCATCATTTCAAATAAGCATGACAATTACCTAAACCTTTTAGGAAACCTGTCCAGAACGGTGGATGATAAAACACAGACAGACTTCGGTGGCTTCACTGCAAAGAATAATGATCATCCCGTCTGCCATTTTTCATGGAAGGAGTGACGGGTTTATCACAGCAGCTACAGAGAACAGGCAGGAGGAATGCATCTCATGGGGTTTTAAAATTTGGAGCAGAGAGACACTCTTTCAGCAAAAACACCCCCAGACACACACACACACCATCTGCCTTTTCTAACTTTCACTCTCTCTGGCTGTCCACTGGCGGCTCTGCCCATCTATTAGAGCATTGTGGCATGATGGCATACTGTTATCAACAGAAGCCCAACAATTGATTAGGCTTGTGCCTTGCTGGCCTCCTCTCCCCTTGTTGGTATAGATCTCTCTGGTCATAGGCTAACGCTACATCAATTAGGGGGAGTATCTACACTGTGCTGGCGGCCCGAAGAACAAATTGCTTTTTTCTCCAAACAGTAGATAGTTGTGGTCTCATTAATGACTGCCTTGTCAACTTGTAATTGGGCATGTAATGACAAATCTGTCTAAGAATTTAAAAGATACTTTGTTGAAATGTATTTTACTTTTATCTAATTTTTTTTTTTTTTTTTTTCTGGTGTGTGGTAGGAGGAAAATTGAATTCAAGGGAATGTATTTTTGGCAACTTAACTGGATGTTGCTAAAAGATCTCCAGATTTAGACGCAGCTAAAAAGGAAAAACTTTGTGACAACAAACATTTCTGGATCTGTGTATTCTTCTGAGTGGATTTCCTTGGTTTAAACAAGTTTTGCACGATTTTGAAAAGAAGGGAAGATTGTTTGTGTGCACAGAGCATCTCAGGGAGGCATGAAATGCTTTTCATCTCAAGCTCTGTGCTTTTTTTTCTTTTTTTTTTCTGACTGTTCAACTTTGCAGCACTTAAAGATTGCAACAGAGGACCGCCAGCTGCAGGGAAAATGTTTTCAAAAAAATCTGCAGGATAAAATCCATAACACAGACCCAGTGCGAGCATGTGTAGGGAACAGGGTGCTTTCACTGAATCAGTGCCGCGGTTTAACATTAAATTACAAAATCAGTGCTTGATATAAACCATCTAGTCAAATCACTATGGGAACCACTTTGACTTAGCAATAATTGGCTCTGATCCTCATTCCTGCCCTTGTTGACATGAGGCCTTATCATGCATTCTGGTCAGTGAGTGACTACGTGGAAAGTAGCTTTTCAGATTCCTCCCCCTGACCTGCCTGCTAAGCCATCTATTGAGCTCAAAAGAGCAAAGCAAGGCCAGGACTGTGGCTTAATATGTTGCATTCTGGGAGTTTTTTTTTTCCTTTTTTCTTTTTTTTTTTCCAGCTGACAGCCTATAATTCACTGGTGACAATTCCCCTCATAATACATATTTTGTTTTCTATCAACACCCTTGAAATTGGAAGTGCCACTGTGGCTCAGATGGGTGCATCTGAAACCTTCCACAGAGTTGCACTCAGTGGCGTTTTAAACCCTGGAGATTAAATGAAAAGATAATGGAGGTTTGGTGTTGAGATATTGCAGGTTCGCGACTGTAAGCGTCAGACTATAGCACACATGTTTATGTTCCATCTTTGGGGGTGTTTGTGTATCAGCTCTCAATATTCAGTCTTGACCAACCTTTAACGCTTCAAAGCGCACACCCAAAGGACATCAGCCGGTGGGAAACAAAAAGAAATGGAGGAATGTTTGACCACAAGAAAAAGAAAAAAAAAAAGTGGGTCAATTTTTTTGGAGGGTAGAGAAAGTGACGAGGGCTGGCGCAGACAGAGAGCAAAGGCGTTGGTTGACGCTTGTCATCCTCCATTAAAGTCCCTTTGATTGGTCTTTGTGGTCCTGGAAACGGCAAACAGCTGCATGCAAATGGCCCTGTTTCCCTGAAGCTGGCCCCCATTGTTCTTGGCTTTGGTTTGACAGGGATGCTTTCTTTTGGAGCACAAAGGAGGGTGTAGCCTTTAGTCAAATAAGAGTGTCCCCACCGTGGTCACAGCAGGAGCACTTCAAGATTGTTTGTCTTTTTATGTTGTTTCATTCCCCATACTGCTGGTAGCCAACATCTTTTTGAAGAATGAGCAAATCTCAGAGTCAAGCTTTTTCTCCAATGGTGGGAGATGCCTCCCTAATCCATATCCGGAGCGACAGAGCAGCCATGCAGCAGGTTTTACTTTAGTGAAATTTCAGTTGAAACTCATAAGATCTAAACTGAGCCCTTAGTGCTGCAGAACAAAGCCTCATCAGTGTTTTGTTTGCTGTTTCACTCTCTACTTGTCAAGTGTTCAGTGAACTTTCTGATTGCTTGCAAAGGAGGGAAAAACCATATATAACACAGCTGCACTTAAATGCATGTGCACACGTTAGTAACCTGACAAAATAGCTCAACTAACACTGTGCAAAGACACCACAGTAAAGTACAAACGCTCCATCCCTGATTTAAAGATGCAGCCCAAAATGTGCACAAATGCCAAACATGACCACCCATAAGATGTGAGAAGCACACAAGAGAGAGGTGGGAGATTAGAGTGGAGATTTGGGATTCACAAAGTAACACCTGCTTTTCAAATACAGACAACACCCCAAGAAATCTTCGCCAAGCATCAGCAGATCGTATTTCATTTCAACTGTCAAAATGCGGTGAAACACTGAAAATCAAGTTGGACATGTGGCACCATTTCCCATGACATTTTAGTCCCCGCTCTGCTCTACCTTGCTGGGAATTGTTTATAAAGACAGTGTCAGACAAGACCACAAACCCCGGAGTTGCACCAGCTTTTCCCAGACTGCTGCTATCAGACACTCTTGATTCCCATATAAGAATTCTAAAATAGAAACTGGCAGTATAGAACCGAGTCCATTTGTGGCAAGATGAAGCACTCTGAGTAGTATCCCTTTTCTCTTTGGTGATACATGAATTCGGCATTGCAGGTTCAAATTCCAAAACCACAATTTGCATTTGTGACCACGAACCTTTCTCTAATTCATCCTATATGTTTTCCTAACTTAAAAAAAAGAAAAAAAACACACGGGAAAGAATCAAATGTTCTGTGTTGACACACGTCTCGTTGAGAAGATTTGGAGGGAAAAAAAAACCTGTCATATTGCAGAGGTTAAGTGTGATACATCCCGCTGTTGCTTCCCAGGTCCTCAGATGGGTCCGTTTACAAAAAAAACTAGATGCTATAACACAAGATGGAGGGATTCGATATTTTCTCTGTTAGATGAGCAGCAACACTTTAAATATAAAGGTTAAATCAAGTAACCGCTGCTTCTCTTACATCTGTTTTCAAGTTAAAAGACTGCGGGTGAGACGAAACAACATATATAATCTTTATTCACATTTAAATGAGAAAACTGAAGAATGTGACTGACAGGCTGACAGACAACAAGGCTGGTATCAACAAAAGAGATCCAAAATGGCATCCAGTGGAGTAAAATGTCAGAAACTGGTTGAATTTGGGCTTGTTTGGGACCAGTCTGGTGGTTTTTGTAAATAACTGTGAACAAAACTAAAGTGAATTTACTCCTTCCACGGCAGAAGAGTCTTCCTCAGGGCTCGTTCATGCAGCAGCACTAATGAGTGAAATGAATAAAGATGCACCGTCACCCGTCTGTTGTGGGCTGTCCGTGCTGTCTGATAAAACATAAAGATGCCCCCCATACATGATGTCATCGAATTAGTAGTAGACGTGGGGATGTGGTGGTGAGCTGCTGTGATTTGCTTTCATAGGATTTTTATGCATGCTTCGACTGCATTGCTTTTTATGACAAACATATCCAAATGGACATAAGTAAAACATCTGATCTTATTATTTGGTTGGTTTGTTGGCTGGAAAGCATCAGTTGGATCTGTCATCACTAAAAACAGTCCCGCTCGGTCAAAAGCTAACAAAATCTGCCTAAACAGTATGCACTTCAACTTAAAAGAATTAATGCTACAAACTATATTATTCAGAAGTTGTGCCTTTAAGAGTGAAAGGATAAGCATGTCCAAGCGTTTGACTGCTACCATATATCATTTCTCTAACTCATAATTGCATTTTATGGCTTCAAGAGGGTATGAACTATTTCCTGTAATCTTGTTATTCCTGGGTGGTTGAAGAGCAAACACGATTCCACAAAGTGGCTGCACTTGACCAAAACAGAAGAGGCACATTCATGCCAGGTTGCTGAAATCATGATCGTAAACATGTGAGTGGGAGAAAAAAAATAAAGAAAATCCAACATCTGCTGCTCAGCACTACATATCTGTAGATTTGGTGTTGATGACACTAATAAAATATCCCTTTTGATGAAAAGAAACGCGCATCACTATCATTATGACGTCAAAAGACAACCCAACATATACAAGCAATCTGTATATAAACTTTGCCGGATTTAAAGGATATCAAGCAACACAGAAACACTTGAAATTCTCTGAGCACCTCATTTTGGATGCTGCAGAAATCATTCTCTGGGATTACACAACACGCTGAATGTGTTTACAGTTTGCCACAAGTGATGCAGAGTGGACATGGTGGATTACTTTGGCTCTCCAAAACAAATGTCTGAGCTGCAGAGGAAAGGAGAAAAAAGAATGTTTTCACATGAGAGCAGAAAAAGAAAAATAAAAAGCCAAAAAGCTGAAGTTTGTGCCCTAATTTGGCCAAAAAAAAAAAAATCAAAGTTTAATTCCTCCATTGATTGTTAGTAAGATCTCTGGACCTGTGGGTGCGCGTCAAAGAAAAGGCACATGGAACGAGATGAGCATCATTACGTTGCTAATGCATATAATCCTCTAAATGCAAAGAGGGTCGATGCTTAATATAAGTCATGACAGGAATAATTTCACAATAGATCCTAATCTCTGTGATGTTCTGGTTTGTTTGGACACATCAGTTGGATTGAAGGAAATTATATTTTGACACCTTTTATAATCTCCTGAGAAAATAGCCCTTTCACGAAAACACAAATTACTGTCACAAAGGCTAAACATTTAAAAGAAAAAAAAAATGCTTGCCTCTGAAGATGAAAACCTCCTCTGTGCCCCCGAGAGGGTGCCACTTTGACAGAATTAGTTCATTGCTTGTTCAATAACTAACATATTATTGCATCTCTTCAGGGGAGTTGATGAAACTCACAGAAAGAGGTGAGTTAAAGCAGTTCTCCTGAGTGCAGCGGGGTTATGGATTCACAGGTTTGATCTATCCTGAGTGATGCCTAGCTCCCCTTGAAGCCCATATTTTACCCTTGCGCTTAAACCCCAGCTGGATTTTTCACGCAAGAAACGTCTCCAAATAAGTAAGGTGTCTCCCAGAGGATGGGGATAGAGAGGAGGAAAGAGAGGAGGAAAGAGGAGGATGAAGCACAGCAAAAGGAGGAGAGATGGAGGATGTGGGTTGGACCACATCACATGCTCGTGTCTCTGTTCTTGTTTGCTGGGGCATACTTCCCCTAATCAGCCCCCAGTTCCTTTCCCCCAGGCCTCCCTGTACAGAGCACAGACAGACTGTCAGAAGAAGCCGCAACTGGATCATGAATTACATGAATAATGAGAAAGTGCCTACAATGATGACTAGGAGGAGAAATCGGGGCCTTGAGATGATAATGAACAGATAACGCTGATAAGAAACACAGACTTTATTTTGCTTGCCGATGCTGAGCCTGGAGGGGGTCTTTTACACACTCACACTACCACATCCACTGTCCACATTTCTGTGTCTGTAAAAATAAAAGAAAAGAACCTACATGTGATGAAGTGGTAACTGCTCATGCCTATGCAGATGAGATGGTGTGGATTCAATTTCAGTATCGATACTCATAACTTATGCGCCCCTGTGTTTCATCTCCAGCCAAGAATTTTGTGGCTTGTGTTTTTACATTAAATATTTTTTTGTCGTGCTCCTTCGGGTCTCACATGTGTTTTTTATCTCGTGTACATTTCACCGCGCATTAAAATTCAACCTTAATGCAATTAAAGCAGAGTGTGTGCTGACTTAAGAGTAATCGGTGATTTTTATCAGTTGTGTCTTCAGGACCTATCATGAGCTCCTGCTAACTGCTCATCCTGCTTTTCCAGACTGCAAACTCTGCATCGGCCTAATTAAAAAGAAAACGTGTCAGTCACACCAGTGTGTGCCCGCATTCGTGCCCAGTCCCAGACATGAGACGTTTAAGTGGACACATGTATACCCTCTCTACAACTTTCAGATATACGCAGTATTATTTAAAGGGTTGATTATTTGTGTCAAGAGTTTAGATAAAGAGGTTTTTCCAATTGACATGTTTGAATAAGAACACGTTTGAGTGTGGTGCAAACACCACCATTAGGGTACTTATCAGTGCTTGAAGCCCCTGCACTGCTGCAAAGCCCACAACACTATCTGCTTCAGGGGCGTGATATCATGGCTGACCCTGTGCTTTGACCCCGGCTTGTTAGGAAGCAGTGAAGATAAGCATCCTGAGACAAAAAAAAAAAAAAATCATTTTTGCTTGTATATCTTTCCATTTATCCTGACAACTATTCATTTTTGGGCTGGTGAATCCAAGTAAACACACTGTACAGGATGACAGCCCCCGTGAACATTTTTGCAGCTTTGTTTGGAGTCTCTGAGAGCTTTACCAGGAAAGTCAACGGAAAAAAAAAAAAAAAAAAAAAAACGGCACATTCCTTGACAATAACCCCCTGCTATCTCTGCAACACTGACCACTTTGATTGACTTGAGCGTGATGACCTTGCCCCATTCCCTTCCACCAGCATTCCGGTCAATGTGAGCAGAAAACAGGAGCGCTGATAACAGATACCCAGATGGGGAGATCTAGATGACAGACAGCTTCCTGCTCCTCATATTCGATAAGACCATTGTGCCATGCACACTCAATGAGGATAAATGCTACAAGAGGTCAATGATGATAGCGTAAGGCAAACAAAAACGTTCTTTGTGCGTGGCTGTTTCACTGACTTTTTTTTCTTGCTCTGTACTTATTCAATTTCCTGCACGGCAGGAGAGGGATTCCTTATCTGAGACTGTTTATACCTGCAAATCGGCTGGTGGCCTTTTGTTTGCAGGTGACCCGCCCTGAGGTGACATTTAATTCCTGGACAAAAATATGTGTGGTCATGCTCTATGGCACAGACTCCCAGCCTGAGGAGATTACTAAAACAGCGAAAGCAACAGAGCCACATTCATGGCCTGTAGTGAGAGCTAGCCGGCAGACACAGAGAAAGAGACCTTACACACATCATTACACTGACTCACATCATATATGACCATTAGCCAAGCGAGAGCGAGTGAAACAGAAACCAGTGCTTGTTGAACCACAATGGAACCAGTTTAGCCGTATATTTAATCACCAGTCCCTCAGCCTGAAAATCTGTCTGAAACACAGAAACACGCACTTTAGTCACATAAAGCACATTCTTTTGAATCCACCACTATATTTTTTTTCATTGATTGCCATTCTTTCCCTACTCTGAACAGCAGTTCTCACTCTACCATTAAACTGTAAATCACAAAAATATGAGATCTTGTCCATTATGACAGTTCTGATACAGAGCAGGAAGGACATTAAGGACAAACGCATCATTTTCAGAGCAATTTTTTGCCCAAAATGAATAGAGCTGTTGTGTCCTTTTATTCTTTGTCAAACAAGAATCCGATTTTTCTCCAAATAAAATGTGTGCCTCTTCCATTCACTCTCTGTGCCTGCTCTCCTCAACAAATTACTATTTCAAATAAATGTCAAGGCTAAAGACAAAGCAGCTGGAGAGGCAGTGCTTCAGAAAATATTACTGCAGGTATCCAGAGAAGCAACCTGTTTCAATTGCCTTCGCTCAAAAATGTTATATGGTACCTGCTTTTGTTCTTGCATCTTTCTTTAGCTATTGTGCTTTCTATTCAACTGTATTTGTTCTGACATGCCTCCAAGCTATTTAAAACTATATTGAACATTGAAACACCCAAAAAAAAATGTGACAGGTTCTTCTCTCCTTCGTTAATACTTTTGTCTGTGTTCCAAAGCTCATTTATACTGTTGGCAAACACGTCCCACGATGCAACGAAAGGCAAAAACTCTGCAGCTTTCTATAGAACAGACTTGATTTTATTTGAAACCACCCTGCTTCTTTTCATGATTAAATGCATTGCTTTGTTTTGACAGCTGAACCCTCCTGTGAAACAGCGCCTTACGGCAAGCAAATCCAAAAGTTTAGAGTCTGAGGCGAACTGCCTTGTGGTTGTAAGCTGGGCTCATCTATTATTTAAATTAGGCTGACTGAAGGAAAAAAAAAACACATATGCAGACATCATTTAAAGAAGGAAACGGGTGAGGTAAGCATGTGGTCTAATGTTTATACAACTTGTTACCATAAGGGGGTGTGAAGTGAGATGCTGCAAGCAAGAGAGATTTAAATCACACTTAACAAATTAAATCAAACTGCCAGACAACTGCGGCTCCAAGCCCATTAAATTAAGTCCTTGTTCATCAGCTCGCCACATAACTGCGACTTTACAATCATGTGCAAAAACACAACCCTGTAAAAGCCCGTCTTCTGGAGGGGAAAGAGTCATATTCCGACACTCAAGTTCTCGATGGAAACATTTCTAGCTGCTTTTTCTTTACCAAAAAACGCACTCAGGAAATCGCTGTTCGCAGTAAATCTAGGATGACCCCATCGAGGGTGATATTGTATTTCATTTCCTCCAAGTGAAATCCTGATCCTGGAGATTGATGTGGGTCTGGCTCATTTCAATTTCATGTTCTCTTATGATTCAAAACTTTCCCGGTTATTATTAAAGCAGAAAGCTGCAGCACAATGTCATACAGAAATATATCCAGCGCGCTGCACATAAACTCAAAAGTAGCTTCTGCAGGCAAAGATATGGGCAACACTGCAGCGATAATATACTAGTAAATTAAAAAAAAAGAAAGAAAGAAAGAAAGAAAGCGAGAGGAATGGGTTGGCTTTTCCGTGTCCACGTGACTCCTGAACTGCAGGGAAGTCCATTCAATTTAGATGATTAACCCCTGCCTTATTTCTTGAACTACTTCCAGTTGGGCTGAATTTCAGACTGATATATCACATTTTTCCCTCCCTCTGTGCTTGTTCTCGCCACACAGATTGACCAGTCATCTGTGAATCTCCCACGGTTTAGCAGATAATTCATGATCGTCCTACCATGGACCCGCAGCATTCGATATGAATTATAAAATGGCAAGCCAAGCATATCAATGGATGACAGACTGGCTGTGTATGGCCCGGGGCCAGCGAGGAGTTAGAGCATAATAGCCTCCCCCCATTCAGTCAACCCCAGGACTGGAAATACCAGTGTGGCACGAGGGAGGGTCCTCCATCAGCGCAATGTATGGCACTGCTTGAGACAAATGTTGTGCCGAGACGTAGTGTTAACCTTCACGACCTTTTGGGGAGAAACACAAGCATGCTGGTGTGCTCGACTGAGAAAATTTGGAGAATCAACAGAAACGCACTCTGAGAGTGTTACCGAGAGCAGTGAGGGTTAAAAGCCAGCAGGAATGATCTTGAGAAACATCTTTTCAGGAATCTGTTGCTACATTTTCATGCATATTTTTTTTCCTCATTAAAAATGCAGAGAGGCCTCTCTCCTCCACACACTTTGGTTATCCTGGAACAGCTTGCATAGGGCCTTTACCAATACGGCCTCCCTACCCTGATCCCTGTCTCTATAGAGATATAACACAGCTTTCAAACACAAACCATTTAATCTTGTACATAAGACCTTTGTACAACATTTAGATATGGAAACTGAGGTGTCAGCCCTCCTTTTGATAATAAAGCACAAAAAAGTGTTGACACTGACTTTCGTCAAATGAGTCAGATAACAGCTACTCGTTCAGAGCCAACATGCCGCCGTGTGATTGCTCCATCTTTGTGGCTGCTCATTTGGATTCGGGTCGTAAGTCTTCATATCTTTAGACTGGGTGGCAAAGTGTTGTGAAAGATCTACAGCAAATCTGATGCCTGCATGACCTACTTTGTACTGGACAAATCATCACTGTTCATGCCAGCACAAGATTGAGGGGAAAAAAAGCATAAAGCATACAAAGAATTCAGAAGCTACTTTTTTTTTTTTTTTTTTTTTGCTCATTCTTTTTTTGCAGCGGTAAATGGGTTACCTTGAGTGTTTGCTTCTCTTGTTGCAGGGGAAAAGGGGAAAAAAATGATTCACATTAAAAAATAAAAACAACGATTTTCATTTTCAAAATCTATCCTAGGTAAAGTTAACTCCTCAACCAGAAGAGCACTAAGATGCGAGTTAGGTGTTACTAACATCAGTTAAGGGATGTTGAGAAGCAGCTGCTTTCTGATGTTGTTAGCGTAAAAGCTGAAGAAGATGGTGAGAAGATTTTAAAGCTGGTTTCCACACAGTGCAGAGAGGGAATTCTGCATAGAATAAAACCAATCCTGTCTTCAGTGAAGACAAGCTTTTGGGTGTTTTTTGCATTTTATCAAATACACAAGGCTGCAAAAGGAAGTCATTTACCTCACGAGCACATTAAATGACCGACACACAGTGTGCCATGTTACTAAGCTCCCAAGAAGCTCTTGACAGACAGAAAAATCGACATCCATCACCTGCATCATGTCAAGACCAACTTCTATAAAGCCAGGTTGATGACAAAGGATTGGATATGTGATACAGACAGACACTGTGCTGGTGTTACTGAGAAAGCTACACTGCCGCTGTACAGAGATAAAGATAAAAGTTGAGGAAACCTACTTTTAAATTACTTTTAAATTGAATTTCATTGCTGGAAAAAAGAAAAGAAAATCAAAAGTGAACATCTATCCCAAAGTCATAACAAATAATGCAGCACTTGAAGTAACTGTCTCACACACAGTTTTTAAAAGTACGATGGGGTGAGTATCCTCGGCCTACATTTCCAGCTATCTTACAATATCAAAGCTTTTATAAAATATCCCTTCTAGCTTTCTAAGCCTCGTTTAAAAATGATTAACTTTAATATGAAATATATTAAAATATTAACTTTTTTCTGCAGGAGGAGTGTCGGACCACATATATAAATGGATATTCAATAACAACTCTCATTTCATTTCAGATGTTATTTTACATGTGCTCATTGAAAAATCTCTCGTGCTACTTATTGACAGCTTACACGTACTGGTTTAATCTACAATATTTCTGAATCCAGGCCTGATCAACTGAAGATCTGATGGCTGCATCACTTCATCTTTAGCTTCTGACCCTGACGCACTTCTGGTAACTCTGAAACTCCTCAGACCACATGTTTTTTTCTTATGTCTAATATTAATACTATTAAATAAATTGGAAACGTTTTTTCTTTTCATTTTTCATCAGCCTTGCTAATTAACTTATTAAGTGATTTTCACAAGGCTGCACAGCTTTGCCTTGCATGTGTGGAAAACCTTTCACTGTTATACACTGTTTCACTGTTAAACACAACCGTTCTACTGTTGATTTTCTTTGATTAGATTACATCAATCATTTAAGCGATCTTCAACTGTCATTATTCCTTTTTCCCCCGCGATGATTGACCCTGTCCTTGCAAATTTTAACAATGTGCTGGACAGTTCTTTACCCAATTTTAGCAGGTTAAGTTTTAGTAATTTTAGCTGTTTTCTTTTCTTGATGCAGACCAATAATGTAACCCTAAAATAAATCTCTTCCAGGATCACTGGATGTGTTTTCTGGCAGCTTGTTTAAGGAAGGAGAAGCTACACGCCACATCAATTAGTGTGTTAAATAACTTGTTGACACCTGAAACACATTAATTCCTGCTACGCTTTGCCAATGGGAGGCTCTTACTTATTTAGTTAAATCCAGGTGGTGAATTTTTTTTGGCCATACTTTCCTCGGCTTTCAAGCTTACTCCAACAGTCTTTTTTCAAAGCGCGTTTGAACAAATAATGAAATTATTGCTCCTCCGTAATTAATCAACTGAGAACTTTCAACCAAGAACTTTGAATCCAACTGTGACTTCAAAAACCTCGAATCAAACACAGATTACCTAAAGAGTCAGATCCCTAGGAGGGAGAGTCCGCTGTTCCAGCGTAGAATTAAAATGACCTGACCACACACAGGGGATCCAAAAAAAATGGTGAATGCATGTAATCCTGCATTAGTGTTTTTAATTTTATCTACTCACATCTTCCTCTGAAGAATGCAAATCCAGCATCTCCTGTCATTTTACTCCTGCTTTTTGGTTCTGACCAGCTCCTGTGGGAAATCCTAAGTGCTCCATTATGTTCAGGCTGCTAGCCGTGCCTGTTTACTGTGTGGCACCGAACAAACAACTGCAAGGTGTTTATCAAAGTTTTTTGAAGTAGAGTTAAAGGGGCTGCTGAGTCATGAGCTGAACCTTGTTGTAAAGCTCTACAAAGCTGAGCTGAGCTGCCAAATCAGGTAACAAGTCTGTATGAGTTCATTAAGTGGCTACTAAAAACCTCTTCATGCTGTTATTTTATATATTAATATCATAAAGGTATGGATTATGATCTATCTATCTATCTATCTATCTATCTATCTATCTATCTATCTATCTATCTATCTATCTATCTATCTATCTATTCTTTCTATTCATGAGAATAGTAACATGGGTGGAAGAAAAGTTTATCTACAGTTCTCCAGAAGCTTAAACTTAATGAGAAAACCATTTTTAAACATTAACAAGGTTAATGTATTATTTTTTTGTCTTTACTCCTAAAAAAAGGAATAAAGTCTACAGCACAGTTCTCAGAGAATTCACCAAGGTCTCCAACCTTAATGTGCCCGTTAGGGCAATGGCTACTTCAAGCTCATTAATCGGCCAGTCAAGGTGATGCAAATTTAAAGCTTTATTTCCATCCTGCTTAAGCCACACTGCAACCATTAGCAGCCACAGGCTTCTCTAAGCATCTGCCAGGCACACTGATAATTAAAATAACTGATGCACACAAAGCGGAATAAGGCTATAAGATGTGTTCAGGAGGCCATTTGCACAGTCTGTGATCTAATTAACAACAGTCAGGTAATAGGAACAATAGAGGTTAAGTTGAAATCTGTAAACCAAGGAAATGATCCAAAAGAGGAGAAAAGGGAAAACCCCTGGTGGAGTGCAGATTGCAGAGGTGGTGGTCTGTTCTACTGAGAAGCTACATGTGTTCAAATGTGACCCTCAAGGAAGAGGCAAGTTGTTTTTTTTCTTTTTCTGAATTTTTTTTTGAAGATGCCTTGAAATGTGTGTTTGTGTGTTTGTGTGTGTGTGTATGTGGGGGGGGGGTCTTTTTTCTGATGGCAATGAAATAGTTTTGGCAGAATTGAGGAAAAAAGACATTGAAGGAAAAAAAAAGACTGTGAAATTTCATAAGAAAAACATCTGTCCACCTGGTACGCCCTGGGGTGGATCGATCATGTTGCTGCTATTCGCACGGATAAGAAAAAAAAAATACTTGGAACCAAACATTACATATTTGAAAAAATAAAGGGAATAAAGCCATGGATACAGTGGGAGTACGACCCTACAACACCTACAGATCCAAAAGAGATTCTTTCAGTGGATGCAAGCAGAGGTTTTGCAATGGCCCTCTCTGTCCCCAGACATAAACATTATAGAAAATCGGTGGACAGACCTGCAAACAACTGTGCATGAGTGATGGCCCCAGACCCACAGAGCTGGAAGCTTTCTGCAGGAGGAAAGAAGAAAAAAAAATCCCCAGAAGAACTCAAGAAGCAGAAGAAGTTAAAAATGGACGGTTGTCTCCAAAAGCACTTACAAACTGTGATATATGTCCAACAAGTTGTTACAAATCATACAAATTGTTTGAATCTTTAAACTAAGATGTCCAACTCAAAATTAATACTGCTTAAAATTATTCCAGAAAAGTGTCATCTCATATTCATATGCATTCAGTCTTTGAACAAGTCAGAAAATAAGAAAATCTCTCTTTTCAGGTGGGTCGGAGAGCACTTCAAAGCATTTGGAATGTTTTGGGTGAAAAATCTTAACTTGATTATAGCCTTTCCTGGTGAGAGACAGGAGGTAATTATCAAGGGGAGTTTGCATCGCAGGGATTCTGATGGAAACTAGATCATAAGCGCCGGGATGCAGAACCTCAGGGCCGGACAGACTGAAGGTGAGTGGCATGTGGACAGAATCAGATATTGTTTTCAGATGGACCCACACACACACGCACACACACACACGCTCCTTTATTGACTGATCGGCAAATATGCATTCTTGAACCTGAGAGCCCTCACATCAACAGAAACCTAAAACCTCCACTTTCTGCATGCCAAAGCAGTATTCTTCTTTTAGAAATTCAACAGGACTATTCAACTCAGTTTCTAAGCCAGGCCAAATCACAGGTCCATTCTTCAAGTACTTCAGCAAGAGGCTCTTCCATATCACTGAAAATTGCTAATCTAATAGAAAGTGGGGGAAAAAAAGGAAAACGAAAAGAGTTTCTGCTTGAAAGACTGCTGGGGTAGCCTGCTCTGTAGCAAGCTGTCTTTGTTAACAAATTGTACACCAATGCCAAACCTACTGTAAAACAAAATTGGAAAAGAAATCTGTCATTGAACAAAACAGCATGAGAGAGGGGGGGAAAAACCAAATTGAAAGGGATCCCCAAAATATCGTGCTTCAACATCTATCTGTAATCAACGCCTGGCAACAAGCATGTGATTTTGGTGTACTTTATTTCCCTGTACAATGAGAGTGAAAAAAGGAAAAAAGGAAATGATCATCATTAATGCAGACATACCAACATCAATGGCTTTGATGGGCAAATAACGGTACTTGTAATTATAGTTAAAACTTACTAATCAAAAGTGAAAGAAGGAAGAAGGAACCCAAGGAAATAGAGTTCTGGTCATTGCAGATACAAACCAGAGCTGCACATGATTTCTAAGGTCCTGATTCTGGTCCATTGCTCTTGATGTTTCCAGTTAAATTGGCTGTTCAGAACAATCGTATCAAGCAGCAAATACAAAATGTATAAATTCTCAGTAAAGCCACTACCTCAAACTACAGTCACAGTATATATTATGGATTTCTGGAGCAGAATGAGTGTAGTTATGATTCTTTGGAAAGTCACTTTGGAGGCAAAGACTCATATCAGAAACCATGAGTTGCATAAAAGATGAGGTATTTTCAGCAACAAGTGTCTGAATTGGAAAAAAAAAAACCCTTTTAGAAACTTCAAGCATAAAACATGAAAGAAAAATGTAGCAACCATACTGCATCAGCAGCAGCTTTTTACTCGCAACAATGTGCATTAATAATTTCTTCCCATTCTGAGCTGAATAATAAGCAGCTTCTTGAAAGCTTGACTAAAATCACATTAACACTGCTTTCTGAAATGAAACTCCATGGTAACTCACCTTGTGAGCAGTGAAAGCAAAAGAGAAGAAGCAGGAGGCAGCGAAATACTGGACACCTCCACTGTGCAGAGGCCATTGTGTTGCTGTAAGCAAACGATCCAGGGGCGTGATGGCTGATAACAGCGGTTCAGCGTCTCAGGAGTGGGAGGACGGAAATCTGGAACAACTTCAACGATCAGTAGCTCTCCGAGAAGCACCACCACCACCACTCATCTTTTCACCTGGAGAAACAAAGAGGCAAGAGATGGTTATCATTATAATTAACCTTGCTGGTTGAACCTGAAATCTACATGTACGGTCAAGAGTGCGAGTTGGTTCCATCAAAACAAGCCACGCCATTTTTTTTTTTTTCTTTCAAATGAGCACACGTATTTGTTGGAAAAACTAAAGCTTTTGTTTTCACAAGTTTATGAGCGCTCAATCATAAAAACAAAGCACGTAGTGTGCCTATTGCTTGACACTTATTTAGCGCTCTGCGACGCGTTACAACTAAATGTTTACACTCCCTCATTCTCCCACTCCTGTATGTACCACCTTCCCCATTTATTCCCATATCCCCACGGGAGTGAGCTTGTCACTCCAGCAACACGTTCACACAGGACGCCATTAGAGACACGGCTCCTTTGAGAGCGACTTTTGTCTCCTTCCTTATCAAGGGGTGGCAAAAAAAAAAAAAAAAGTCTTTTGTCTGAAAAAGCAGCACAGGGTTAGAGGCTGAGACAGACTAACACACCAGACAGATAAGCTGCTTAGCAAAGTGAAATGCAGAGGAGGGATATGTTGCAAGTCATATGTGAAATGCCACACAGCCACACATACACACATACACATATATATATATGGATTCCTACACAAACATATCGTCAAGAATATGTATGCTCCTTCTGATGTGGATTCACATTCAAAGGCAACATCTCTACACCCACACAAACACCAGCACAGAGAAGCATCAGTATCTTGTTTATTCCCTTGTGGCTGCCATCCAGCATTTCCCCAATGTACGTGCACACGCACGCACGCACGCTCACACACACACACACACAAATATCCACATACACAGGATCGGTCACTTGGTAGCTGTCGCTATGCAGAGAAGAGTGAATGTCTCCTGTTGCTTCACCCATCAACCGCCCTGATTATTTTATAATGAACCTAAATCTGAGCAGCAGAGCAGTCAGCTCCGATCGCTCTCTGGGCCTCGCACAAGACAAGATATTTTTGCCAAGATGAGAACCCGCAAAACACAGGAAGCTTTCACGTTAGCATACCGAGCCATTATTCATGTCACTATTCGGTTCATTTTATATGTGACCAGTGTCAGGTAGCGGCGATATAAAAGCTGGATTTCCACCCGGCCTGTTTAAGCCTGATAGTATTTGTTTACACTGGAAGTCCCTCTGGCCAAGTAGTTGTACAACAAAGTCTGTGCCAAGGAAATGCATCGTGCTAACTTATGATTTACAAGTTAAACATGGGTGGCTTCATAATAACTCTGCCTTTATTTGCCTTACAGTTGTTTATTTGGCAGTGGCGCCGAAGTAGATCAGATAAGAGCAAAGTGGACGGGGCTTGCTCTCCCGCGTGGGAAGTCTTACGCCACATCTGCTGAGGCATTTCGTGGCCCTCATTCTTGCAACGAGATTGCCACCAGTTCAATAGTGGGCATGGCGTCAAATCTCCAGAGACACACGGAACTTCTTCCGCAGCCATTTATCATCCCCCAAATATGAGGCCTCGGGCCATGGGGTAACCATAATGGTGGCTGACAGGAGGAGATTGGAAACCGTTGGGGAGGGGGGCATACCCCTGCCCTTTTGGTCAGCGGGACCTGCTGAGTCACTCAGCCCCTCCAGACACCAGGGGGCGAGAGCCTGGCCGGCCTTGCAAATGAAATCTTGCCCTCATCACCCCGGGGTTCTTTCTCCTGATCGGCCGTGGTCCCGCTGAGTAACATGCCTCCTTTCTCCTTTAAGCTGGTGGAGGACACAGCCACGATCATCTTCCTAAAAACACGGTTTTGTTTGGTGGGATTTCATCACTGCATCGGTCCAGACTTCAGATAAAGGGATTAGGCGATTAACATGAAGATGCTTTACACAAGTACTGACACACACATCATAATTTCACACCAGGGGGATGGAGGGGGGCTAAAAAAACTATGTACATTCAGGCAGAAAATGATTTCAAGAGGTAAGTGAGGCATCATTAACCCCTTAGATACTGGGCAGAGGAATTACCTACACTGAGCCCCCCTTAAGCCTGGGAATTGAGGTTGTTACTGGGCCAGTGATTTCTGTATAATGATCATCTTGTTCAACTGAGACAGATAAGTGAAAAAAGGTACACAGTTATGACTAACTGTCACCACCTACACTCTCCGGTATCTAATGGGCTCAAACATGTAATACACACCAGAGGATAGCTGATAAAAGCTATTCATTTTCATCTGTGCGTTGAGCTTCTTTTCCTAAAGAAAATACAAGGATACACAGTATATTCCCAATGGTTTTCTCTCCATTAACACTACATCTCTCTGGAATGGGACACAAAACCCCACCAATGAAATGAAAAATGATTCACAAACACTCATGACATCTGCTTTCCTTTCGTCTCTCATACAGACACTGTGGAAACCGAGGCAGAGAGATCTATCATCAGTTCACTTAATGGAGAAAATCACAGTCCACAGCAGATTTTTCACATCGGCATGATAGAAATAATAAGCAAGCATTTAAAAAAAGGACATCAAGCAATTATAACATAATTAAAATAAATGGACAGAGGGAGACAGCCCACATGTCTTAACATAAAATACAAAGCTGTGTGCAACAGCCTGTTGAATGAATGTGAGGCTCCTTGGACAAAGCTTGTGTCTGCCTCACTCAAGCTGGAGAGGCGTCCAGAGAAAGAGTGAGAGAAAGGGGGCGAGTTTTGGGGTTTCTAAGCCGGGAGGGCCTAAATAGATGGGAGAGGGGGTAGCAGAGGAGCAGAAGAATGGAAGGGGGAGAAAGAAAGGGGTGGTGGGGTCACAGAGGAGGATTGACAGGCTGTGAGTATGGCCTGACCTCATGGGTTCGCCTCCACGTTTTCTCCACAGGCTTAGAGAAGACAAAAATAAAGCCCAGGAATGTTAATTTATTTTCAATTGTCAACACCGAGAAGAGAGCGTTAAAGAGTGCATACATACATATCAAGTAAGACTGGAACAAAACTAATTCACAAGTCCAAGTGTAAGCTGAAAACCTACAAGTGAAATAGAGATGTGGCTCTGTTGGGCTGGATCTTGCCAGCACAATGATTTGTCCTCCAACTCTTTGAATAACTACTAATTTGGAGAACTTTCAGCCCCACCCCCATGCCCTACATTCAGGACCAAAAAAGACACACATGTGAGAGGGGAATTTCAAACACCAGAAAATGGTTGACGGGTGAGAAGTGCTAGATGAGAACTGAAAGAGCTAAGAAAATACAGCCTCAAGACATTTTTTTTTATTTTATTTTTTTTTTCTGTCCTCGGTGTACCCTGATGTTCCTGGAGAACTCTTTTGTCATGACAGTCCTGTCAGGGCTGCGCCTTCAACCCTGCAGGGACGTGATGTCATTTCCTTGGCTCCACCAGTGATGAAGAGAAGTTGCCACCAGCTGTCAGAACCAGAAACGCAACATCACCAAACAAAGTCTGCCAAGAGTGCTTTATCAACACTTAGCTGATAAGATAGGCCACTATTAGGATTAACAGGCTGTAAGGTTTACAGCTGCACGCACTGAAACAAAGAAACATGATCGCAAACTCTTAACGAGACCTAAATCCTTTCTTTGAGTAATTTATTAGTGGATTTACAGGAGAGGAGGCCATTCGACGGGGCAGAACTCCAAAACGTTGGTGGTAATAATACACTAAAATGTTTCTATCGCGATTATTTCTAAATCCATGCCTTTCACATGGAATAACATGGAATTTTTGCACATTAATCTTTAATTTTCATGAGTCCACTAAAAATAATAATAACATAAAAAACTAACTACAGGTTTCCTGTTTCCTGTTAGATAGTCTGTTTTCTCACACTCACGTTTCCAATTTGTCTTTGCATGAGTCAGCATGTGCAGCTTACTCCACCATAATAACTAGCTGCCTCACTTCCCAGAAATAATCCATGTCAACAAGCACCATCTAAGATGCTTCACTTATCACAAAATTTGATATAAGCATTTATGTATGGACCAAAATAAGCATAAAATCATTACTAAACTATGAAGTTTTCTTTTTGGACTAATGGTTCTAGATTACAACAGGGCTCTGGAAAAATTAAATGAGTTTAGAAGGGGTGAAATGGCTTTCAGCTCCATACACAAAGCTCACACGGAAGCCACCTGTAAGGTGATTTTTCTTTCTTTCTTTTTTTTTTTCTTTTAAACTGAGTGCACACAACAGTTGGTGTGTTCAACAACTCTTTGCCAGCGATCGAGGCAGGAGATAAGGTGCTGGTGCCAACGGGCAAATGGACATACTGAAACAGAGAACGGGGAGCAAAGAAGCTTAGAAAAGTAAAAAGAACAAAGGAGACCTAAAACTGAACAAACAGGTTAGTGTCAAGCAAAATCAAATGAGGACGTTGTCAAAAAGAGCACCGAAGTCGAGTGAACACTTGGGAAAAGTGAAATAGATCAGGTTTCTGTCGATTGTCGTGGGTGAAACCACCGAGCTGCTAAAGGAGCCAATATTTACTGCAAGGACTCAGCTTGCTTTGTCAAAAAATAAATAAATAAAATTAAATAATAAAAAAAAAAAATAAAAACTAATCACCAATTATATGAAATGATTCATCACAGAAAACCTGTGACAAAAAATCAGCAATAGTTCACCTTCAAACGTCCTGTTTGGTCCAACGGTCCAAAACTCAGACATATTGGATTCACAGTGAGAGGTAGCTTTTGATTCAGAGCAGCTCTCACAGAGAGAGCGGGGACTTCTAAATGTCATGAATAGATTTTAGAGCAGTTCTATGCTTTACAAGCAAAACAATATCCTGAGCAGCCCATGTAACGGCTTTTTGATGTGTAATTTCAGAGCATCAAAAACAGAAACAGAATATTACGTTTTGCTTCAGCCTGCATGTATATTGGATGTTTTATTTGGATGTTTGGGGGGATTACGTATTCTCACAACGTGATTTTTAGGAAAATGCATCTTTGAAATGGTTCATGGGAGACAGATTGTGCTTATTTCTCCCTCATAATTAATGCTTACATCTTAGAAGCCGTAAACAGATTATGTTTAGCTCTTTATTTAAAAGCTGATTTAAACAACAAAAGCATTAACAGAGCTGTGGAATATTTTTCCGTTAATAATTTATGACTTGATTATTTTTACTTGTTCTTATATTTAACTAAAAATCAAAGGAGCAACTTATAACAAAAATTCTGTTTTTTTCATGAATATTAAGGCTTTTTTCTGATTTGGCACTGAATTGAAAAGACTGATCCCAGAGCAGCTGGTTAAGCAGGAAGGTCACCTGAGAGGAGCAGAGAGCAGCTTGACACTGACATGGAAGAGAGAGGTTGCTCATTTCAATCAGTTTCTTCATAAATTCTCTGAAAGCTTCACTTCTAACCTCCTTCCATGCTTAATTCTCACACTCGTACATTCATCCACAAACACGCTCACGCACGCTCTTCTCACCTCCAGCTCACTCCAGTGTTGAACTGCAGTTTTACAAGCAGTCATAACTGACTTGGCAATGTCAGACCCACCTGAACTCACTAAACATGAGCGGCACACCGGCACACAACAGAATCATTCACTCTAACCACTTTACCAGCCAGTGAAATGTTGATGTTCGCACCTTCTGGGGGAAAAATGCGCTGGCGTGATGTAAATTTTTTTTTTTTTTTTACGCACTCAAGCCCAATTCAGGAGTGGATTAGTCACTCAGGAGAGAGTGCATAAAGCTAATACACAACATCTGTGATGTTAATAAACAGCATGCAGGCAAGGACAAAACTGTTTAATCAGTCTCCAACATTACACAACTCCATTCATGCGCTGCCATCGCACCAAGGCTGTATGTATCGAAATAATCAAACGTAATTTCTGCAGCTAGTTTAAATAACGACAAAAGGATTGAATCTGGACTGAAATGATCTCAGTTTCAGGGCGAGAGCCAGAAGAGCCTGCTGAGTCCCTCTGTCTCCAAAGGAAGGGACACATTACTCGCAAACTATCACAGGGTTTTCATCTCAGATGTTACTAGCCGAGGTCTTATCACAGGTTATTTCTGCTGGGGGCGAGCAGTCCTGCTGCTAAAATACACACAAGTTACCTGAAATGACAAGATTCAGGGGGAGTACAAATTAAAGCGCACGCTCCATATTCTGTTGCTTTTTTTTTTCTGTCACCATCCAGTGAGCACTAATAAATCTGAAGTTGTCGCTTATTGACAAAGTAATATGCGTGTCGCCAAAAACAGAATTGGAACACGGAAAAAGCAAAGAACAACAGTGAGGCTCTCTCGATGTCCTTTTACATGCTTCGTGCTCCCTGTGTTTTCATACAGATTTTAGAAGGCGTTTAAAGAAACTTTTCCTGAAGTGTGGCAACGAATTTGCACACTTGAGGAAAGTGTGTAAATTCAATCATCGACGCTTAAAAGGGACAGAAACGGGAGACTTTAAATGACGCATAGATATGCTTTTAAAAATGGGGGTACATATAAACTTTCCAGGATTTAGACAAGATAAGTACATGTAAAGGACAAAATATTTTACTAAATCTGGTTGACAGCTGCACCAAATTAATCGCAGCTCTAGGTCACTTTGTTAGGCCATGTGATTGATTACGCTCTTTCCCATGAGGTTATATCAGCTACCGATGAATGACGCTTCCTGATGCACTGTCGCCTGTGGGATAAGAGACCACGGCTGACCAGCTGAGGCTTGCATCCTTGACCTTTACTCACTGAAGGTCTTCCATATTCAAGGCACCTTGAGGGATCTTTGATGTTATTATGCGCCACGGATAAAGAAATGCGCACATCCGCTCAAGCCTTTCTTGAATGTTTTTTACAATGACATTGTCATGTATTTGTTGACAAACTGAAAATCCTCTGCTTATCTTTGCTCCACATTCATCCTTTTACAGATACCGCTGTTGTCTCAAAAAAAGTTATAGTGATAATGAATAGCCTTAAGGCATTTCAGAAGGTCAAAATGTTGACCTTCTACACCATCAACCTGTTATTTATTTACCTTATTACAAACATTGAATTTTCCCGTCAACAATGGATTTACATTAACAAATGAAATTAAGCTTACAGGACAGAACATAAGAATATCTTGTCTACAAATTAATACAATTCCAAATATATGTAGGAATCACAGATTGTATTTCATTTTATTGAGTCTCATTTTCTAAACGCTCCACATGCCATAAACTTCACCATGACCTTTCAGGTCTATTTTGCATTCCTGGGCGAGAAAAAAAAAAAAAGAACATTCTGCTCTGTTCACTAAATAGTAAAACTAATTAAGATAATGAATGCTTTAAGGAACTTTTTAGTTTGACATCTTAATGATGCAAACATCTGAATGAGCTTCATCCTTTAATTCAGCCCTTCTGTGTTTTTTCAAACTTACATTCAGCTTTAATGTTTCTCATACAGGAACATTTTATTCTTTCCTCACAAGAACATTCTGTTAATCAGGCATTTTACATCCCTCAGACAAGCAGTGAGCCTCTCCTGACATCCTTCTCTACGCTTCGTGCTCGCTGCATTTTCATACAGATTTTAGAAGCTATTTAAAGTTATATGAATTCTTTCAGCTGCATGGGAACAATTTCCTGCAGTGACTATTTTCTCCGCAGTGACAACTTCATGGTTCGCCTCACACTCACACACTCACACACGCTCCAACATTCATCCCCCTGGTTTCAACACATTCCTAGAAGCGGGTTCTCAGAAATGTTTGTACAAATTCCAACCATCTTCACATTACCGGTGCAGTGATCAGGCTGTGGTCAGTTCGTAAGGTTTCTATTAATACGGCGTCCTCACCTCCGTGACTGACGCGCATTGATCTGCTTTACCTCTTGGCTGCAGTGCCGCCTCAAGAACACAGAGAAAAGCACGAGCAGGAAATGTGATCAGTTCTGTGAGCAAAAGTGTTGTTTTTGAAACTATAAAACATGCAGATTGCAGTCTATTTTACACTCTGCAGGTATAATCAGCGAACGCTCACAATCCCAGCACATGCACAAACTGCAGACTCTAATAAAGTCAGGTTAAGAAGGATTTATTCCAGGCTAAGTGTACTCAACTTTATGTATTTTAGCATTTTGAACATCAGCTAATTTACAAGAATCAATACAAAAGGTGGATAACAGGAACAAAAACGTTAAAGATTACTGGCAGAAAATTAAACACCAAATGTTTCTGCTAATAATTTATTGTTGGTTTTGTGTATTTCCTAAATCATGCTTTTGGATTATCTTTGGCCTGAAAATCTAGAAAAGGCAGCAATCGTTTCTCACTATTTCGTAGCATTTGTAGATAAAGAAATTACACCCCAAATCATGAATCCCTGCAATCGAGAACATCTCTTCACAGATGCCCAGTAATGTAAAAATTAGGGCTGGGCAATGATTGAAATTTTTAATTGCGAATTAATCACATTATTTCCCTGATTAATCACGATTAATTGCATTGTATACGCAAAATCAAATAATGAATTCAAAAGTAGTGTAAAATGCACTTTTATTGAAATGTTCTGCTGCCTTATGAACTAAAGCGCCATAACATTTGTTGTTCAAACACTTTTAACATCAGCACATCAGTAACACATATTTAGTGTAAATTTCATCTTAAAAAATTGTAAAATAAAATAAAACTTATTGCCACTGCCAGGACATTAATGTCATCCTGTTTTTATAAAAAAAAAAAATAAAAAAAAGTCTACAAACAAAATCCAACAAAATTATTGTGCCTCAGCACAATCAGAACATTAAAACAGGCAATTTCTGAGGTAACAGCGGAAACTTTTAACGGGGAGTTCAACTTAGCAGTTGTTACAAATAACCTTGTTTCTGTCAAATCCGCCGTCTGGGAGAACTTTAAAATGAAAATGTCCATGTCAAAGTTCAGTAACTTTACCAATCTGTGTATCATTCATTCTTTCCATTTTCAATTGTCAATCAAAAAGAAAAAAAAAATTTAAAAAGTGACATTTTATTACATTTTTCATTTTTTAATCTAACTCAAAAAATGAAGAAAAAAAAAAAGCCTGTGTTTTTTTATATTTCAATTTTAGACTTGGATTAAAAATACAAAATTAAAAAATGGGCCACAGGAACTGAATTTGTTTTATAATCGAGGACTGGACTTTCTGTTGTCATTACACATCTGTGCCATTAGATGGAGCCGCACTGAAGTAACCAGCTAGAGAATAGCACGACAGTGAACACATGGAGCAGATCTGATGTAACATGGAGAAATGATGCGAAAGTTTGGTTGCAGTCTAAAATTTTTTTTTTTTTTTTTAGACTTGTTAATATTGCTACCTGAGTTGCTACCCAAATTGTAAAGTACACTGAGTTTTACCGTTCTCCATGTCTGTTTTAGCAGACGTGCTGTTTACCTGCCAATTGTCTTCCGGTTCCGCAGCAGCCAGTAACAGACTTTTCAAAACAAAAGCATGTGAGCAACATGCGTTAACGTGCGATAAAATAAATGTTGGCGTTAATAAATTAATGAGTAAATGCGATAATAACGCCTTAATTTGCCCAGCTCTAGTAAAAATATAAGTTTGTATTAATCATACTGGGATTTGTGATGAGAAAAAAACTTACTTGAAGCTGTTTTATAGTAATGTTCAACTACTTAATAATTTTCTGGTTTACATGCACATAATACAAACCAAACACGACTAACTGTACGTGGGAGCACTCAAACATCTTTATTTTCAGCGGTCTACAATAAAATTGCATTTGCTTCTGTTTATCTGAATATAAATCTATTCCAACATGGAACAATATCAAGATTCAACTAAGAAGATGATAAAACTGCAGTCTGAAGGAGGTGGAAACGCTCCAGGATTTTCCATAATGTTAAGAGGAAGTTTGGGTCCGGTAACAGTGGGAAATTAGACCCAGCATTTGATTTAATTCATAAAACCGCTGCTACAAGGGCTCCAGCTACAGTGGTCCTGTAAAACTCCCCCACACACCTCAGCCATAACTGCACTGTGTGGAGTAATCCTCAGCGCTAATGAGTCCCACGAGAGGGCTGCCAATACTATTACAGACCCACCACCATGTTTAACAGTCGATAGCAGATATTCCCCGGCGTTCTCTGCAGGTGAACCCTTCAGGATGCGAGAAGAACATTTAACACTGTGTTCATTTTTCAGAGTCTCAGCACCAGTTAACTTCAGACTCAGATGAAAGTGTTTTCTGAAGGGCATTTGCTTGTACCTGCGATGATATTCAGCCAATGATGTTTACACAGGTGCTAGTTCACATGTTTTCTGATTCTCACATTTTAAATGTGCTTACCAGCTGCAGATTTCTGTGGATCTGGTTTTTTTGAGTTCTGATTGAAATCCATTGTTTCTCTGCGTCATTGATTTGAGCTGGTGTGAACTGGACAGTACTTTTTGCTTCAAATACAAGACATAATTTTGTCAAACTTTTTTTTCCCACTGAACGCAAGGAAATTTTGGGCCTTCATTGACAGTGAAGATAGACAGGAAGGGGGCAGAGAGAGAACAGGGAAGACATGCAGCAAAGGGTTGCAAGGGCTGGGAGTCAAACCTACAACTGCTGTGTTGAGGACTGTAGCCTCTGTAGGCCGCCTGGCCTAATCACTATGCCACCAGACGGCCCGTTGCACCAGTTTTTAAAAGTTTGCATCAAAAAGGATGGCTCATATTTTCATTCTTATCAGTTTAATTTGTGGATAAGGGCCAGCAGAGCAAACTGGAAACACAACAATGACACATTATTACCAAGCACTTCCAGACAGTCTTTGCAAACAACTGCCTAATTACACATCCAGCAGTTCCACACCAGAATTATCATTCATTTGGAGGCGCTTTTCTGGCCAATATACACTCACTTTTAGCTCTGCTGCAGACTTCAAAACTCCTGGGGGAAATATCTGGCTCTTAATCGCCTAAGTGCTGCATTATTAGCTAGTCGCTAAATTTGTTTGTCTGCTGTTTGATGATGTGCAGGTGCTCTGCAATTTTTTTTTCTTTGTGGTTTCAGAACGAGGAATGGACCCTTTCCCATTGCATGTAGTCATTTCATCTGTTGCTATTTTTCACAAAACCATCTTTATCATCGCACCTCTAACCAATTCAGACCAAATGTGACAAACAGTATATGACGGAGGCACTTGAATCCCCATAGATTAAATCTATGTAAATCTATTGGTAAAAATATACCCCCTTATTTTTTTGTTGTTTTTGTTTGAATTCATGGTATTTAACAAAAGTCTAGCTTCTCTTTCTTTTTTTGTTTATTGATTACAGACATTTAAATACTGGGAGTATTAAAGAGAATTAAAAAAAAACCATAGAATTTTAGTTTCCTGTGCATAATAAACAAAAAGTGATTTCAATTGTTGCTTTCACAAATTCATGATGAAATGTGCTGATTAGCTTCTTTATTCCTAATGGAGCACTCAACAAGGTAGTTAACAAGAGAAGCAAGAGAAATTTATTTATATTCCATTTAATGAAAGAGCAGGAGAGAAAATTGTGCATGACTAATGATATGTTAGATGTGGCAGGGTGGGAGCCCCGCTCTGGGAATTAGTGGACCGAAAGTACATTCACTGAGAGCTTGAGACAAAGAAGGAAAATTATGTGTTGCAAAGGTACAGTTTTGGACATGATTTTTCTGAAATTTTTTTGTCTTTAATTTGTCTAAAGCAACGTTTGCTGCTCTGTTTTTATAGAAATCATTACAGAATGATTATTCTACATAATGGTCGTAATTAGAAAAAATTATTTTGTAGAGATGCAGTATTACAGTTAGCCTTACAATGTCAAACTAATATCTTTTAGCCGTATTGCCCAGATCTATCATTGGGGTAAAAGGAGTTGGAAAATGAGCCACGCATTTCATATTTAGATTCTGTCGGCCTGGACAAGTTTCTGCGTTTTAAACTATTCCATTTTATTTTTCCGAATTTTTTTTTTTTTATTGTTATCCTTCTTTGTTGATTTTTGTCATGGTTTCCAAAGGAAACATCAGTCTATTTTTCCACCAGGAAATAAAGACTGGTCAGACTTTATCATCTTGTTTTGTTTTTTTTTTTTTTTGTTTTTTACATAATTGCTTTGTGGAGCTGTTCCTGCCTAACAGACACTCTCTGAGTTATTATTTAAGCGGATCTATAATCTATGTTTGACAAAAGCTTTGAGAGGCTTCACATCTTTATTCTGAATTATGCCTTCTGGGGGAAAATAATAATAACAATAATCTCTAAAACATAGTTTTTGATGCGCCAATCAAAAGTGGACAATCAAGAAAACATTGACAAGTTTCCACAGACTTTGAGTCACAATGTTGGATTCATTCCAAATCAGTCACATTTTGACAATAAATAAATAAATAAATAAATAAATGAAAGGGATCAGACAAAGAAAGTTGTTTTTCAGGACAAAGTGAGACACGTTTGGCTGACAACACCGAGCCAAAGCTTCAAGGACCACGTGGATGAGTTTCTGCATGCTAAATTATTCACTTTACCAGTATTGCGAAGAGTTTTTTTTTCTGCTCACTTCATTGTAATGCAAACACCAGGCCCATACGAGTGCAGAAAGAGTGAATCTGAACAATGATGAGAGTGTATGCAATAAGACTCAGGGCAGCTGTCAGGGTGTGCAAGAGCAGAGTTAGCCGTTTAAAAGCGCTCTCACAAAAACTGAGCTCCTTTTGCAACAAACACCGATAGCAATCTGTGCCTGCAGCACGTTAGACAGTTTATCTTCCAGAACACACTTTGACTTCATTTTCACCATAGAAACAGATTGATATCAAGTTTACCTATTTATTCTTTCCTTCAACGAATGTTCAGAAATACACAACGCTGCACTGCTTCAAGTATACACCAATGCAAAAGGTTTATGCAACCGCTTTAATCCACTAATTGTGGAAGAATGCATATGCTTCAGTCCAAGAAGCAGTCAGCTAAAACCAAATGGACTGTGAATGTTCTGCATCATTCAGCCCATAAATTGTTGCTTGAAGGAGTAATGATTAATTTTCTTCCCAATGCATCTGTTGGCCTTTCATATGATTCATTTATATCTCATCTATTCTATAAAACGTCAGAAAACAGTGAGATGCACTTGTCTCTGAATTCTAGAGGCCATTGTGGCATCTTGTTATTGTCTCACTTTGCAAGTCCATGGTTCAAAGCCTAAGTGCTCTCATTAATCTCAAAGAGAGAAAACTTAAAAGTCCAACCACAGGCAAATGAATAAATAGTGATGTGTCTTGATTGGAACAAGATCTGAAATTATTCCAAAAGAGCTGCAGATTAATTTCCATTTGATTAGCTCATCAACTTGTCAACCTTTTCTAGTGAGTTGTGGTCACCACAAAAAGCCCACAAATCTTACTTGTCCACTCACTCTACAGAATCCCGAGTAGGAAATCTGAACGCGTGTGTCTACACAATGAGTAAAAAGCAAAGCCAGCAAATATAAGCGACACATGCACTCCCACAATACAACTTCTAAATGCCTCAAAAACACAGGAAAAGCTTCTGTCGATGCAAAGCTTCTCTCTCTTGCCAAGTTTTCCTTGGGCTTTGGCTTAGTCCAAAAGCGATGCAAAGGATGCATGCTTCTCTTACTTTATTTTCAGCCCCCTGCCTCCGTTTGTTTCCTTCCTCCAGGACATCATTCCTTTGGGTGTTTGCGCAGTGTCCCTTAGTTACTGGATGAGAAGACCATCCAGCTCAGAGAGTTAAAAGCCTGCCCTGTCCCACTCATACGAACAAGACTATCAATAATTCACCATCATCGGGAAGAATTATCTAACAGCCTTATAAAAATTTAAAGATTGTGGGTGACAACATGGAACCATGAAGAAAGTGCTTCGTAAGAGGACACTCCAGGTAGCAACAACGATGGCAACAGATATGTGAAAGGGGAAGCAGAGGAGGATTCATCTGCACCGGCTGGTCACACATAAAGGAAAGACGCCTCGTTGAATTAAGGATCAGCCAACAAGAGGGCGCACCTCCTCTCATCTCCACCGGCCTTCTGCGTGACTGTGGGTGTAAGTTAGTGCAGCACAGAGGTGGAAGCGTTTGTTCGGCTGTATTAACGCCCAGGCTCATTCTCATTGACAATGAAATCCCTCTAAGCCCAGATCAATTACACCCGGCTCTGCTGTAATTAAAATGTCCTAACAAAGGTCTTAGGAGCACAGGACAGAAACCTACCCATTCAAAATAAGCTTAGTCCGATCTATAGCAATATCTGGACGAAAAAAGCTCAAGATTAGATGCGGGCATCCTTCGTTTATATAAGCACATGAAAAAGGTATCTACGCAAGTCTAATTTATACCGTAATAAGGTCAAGTTGTATGAAACACAGCTGTGTGACTATTTTCAATCATTATAGAATAAAACACCCATTTATCTATACAATAATAAAAAAAAAAGAGTTGTGACCCCTGCTACTAAAACATGTAATTATTTTTTTCTTTAAAGTACATCTGATGCTTGACTGTGATCGATGCTGAGAAATGGCAGAATGCTCATGAGTCTTCTAATTAAAACCCAGCAGTGGAGTGATTAGCAATCACAACTCCGCTCTTCAAATATCAAGATCTGATTTGCTTGGCTGATCAACAACGAGGTTCCTTCTCTCGCTGCAACTCACAGAGGCTGCAGTCTCTTTCTCTCGACATTAAAGGGGCTTTTGAAGTGACAGAAATCAGCACAGCTTCATAAGAGAGGGTTCAGCTTGCTTTAAGAGTTCTATATTGTCTCTTTTTGCTGTTGTTTTGCGTCAGAATACCATTTACGTTGCAACACTTTGCTTTTGTTTAATGTTGGCAGTGATCACAAAACAGATTACACAGTGACACTGATGAACGCTTCAGTGTTTTAGTCTTTACGGGATGATTCATCATCGTACGAAGCCCTGGTATAAAACCTCAGTAATATTACTTATGGCAAACACAAAAATTAAACTTGAAGGCTGCTCCCTTGTTGCTCCGACGGGAGACTGCTCCAGACACCAAGAGCGCGCAAGATGGCTGACTTCGCTGACACATTGTGAAAGCACGACTTTGCCATCCGAGGTAATAGATTCTTTTTGTGGTGTGACTCCCCTCACTCCTTATCCTCTGTGACAACGCCTGCCAATCAAAGCCGAGGCAGCGTTCAAGGGCTTTGACAATATCACCTCACCTTGAAAATACATTGGCTTCATCACAAGACACTGAGTGACACCGAGCAGGCATCAAATAGCCATTCGACACGGCAGACAAGGAGTGCGCAGATTGCAGGTGATCCTGTGCCATTTTGTCTCTAACGCACAAAACAGCTCTTTGAAACTGGCATTTGAAGTATGATTTCTATATGTAAAGCGCCAACAAGAGCAAGGGCCAGAGACACCGTGGGAGGTGACATTTAAGTGCACTAAATGTGGAAGAATTTTATTATCATTCGAAAGGATCTGCAGAAAACTGAGGTGAGTGAAAGGGCCCCGATGTCGTATTTAATTTAGCCTTTTAAAGCCCTGAATATCCACTTTCTTAAGGGGCAAGTGTGCTTGTGCTGTTCATGTGAAAGCACTTAAAAGAAGAAATCAAGCTGTCCATCACATGTAGCCGCTCTGCAGATTACTCATTTGGAACAAAACATGTGTGGACACTTCAATTTTCTTTCCTTTCAATGCAAAGAGAAATAACAGCATTACGCCATGTCATCAGAACAATTTACATATTCATACAATTCATGAATACCACAGAAGAGGAACTGCAGTGAAACACGGCCTGAACTTCAATTTCTAGATTAATTGCACGGTGCTGTTTAGTATTTTGAGGAACAGAGAAGCTCTGAAGACAGATGACCTGTCAGATACACCTAATACCGGCACAAAGCCTTCAGCCTTTAATCTACACACTTCCTGTGACCTATAGCATGACAGAACCGAATGAAGAACACTATATTTGTATCCCCCTGAGACAGAACACTGTCCTCACATGCTAATATTGGGCAACACTGGGCAAGAAGCTCCGAGGGCGGCCCAGACAACTCACAGGTCAGTGCTAATCTTCTGATATATGGAGCCAAAACACCCGGGACACATCCATCACCCGCGGCCGACGGCCCCCCGACCGAGAGAGATCTGCACACTCCAAAGGGTTAACACACATCCCAAAGAGACCTCTGATGATCCATCACTCAAGAACTAGCCTCTTTTTAAGCAGGGCGTCCCACAACAACACCGAGGGGGTAGCTGTCTTTGCCGAGTGCACGCACACAGCCAGTGTGACTGCGAGATCCTAAGCTCAGAGCCTCTGTTGATCATTAAACATCCATTTTGAAGCAGTGGGGGAAAGTTAACCGTCATTTTAAACACAGGAGGTGGTGCTCTGGAGATTTTTTTTTCCTTTCAGAAGTCTTTTTTGAATCAACAGGACCATATATCAATCCATCGGGTTTACTCCCCCAATACAGAATCATTTGTTCCACTCATCTGTCTCTTTATTTTTGAGGCAAGCCACAAAATGGCTACAAGGAGCTTTGCAGTGAAGGAGAAACTCACTCTCAAGCACTCTAAGTGCCCAATAAGCCCTTTTCTTTTTTTGTGTGTGTGTGTGTTCATTTTCTTTCTCGTCCCGATGTGGACAACAAAAACGGAGCATTAATGAAATGAATTTTAAAAAAGGAGGGTCTCCTCAGAGCACCACCCTAAAATCTCAGGTTCTGCATGGCAGCTTTCTCGACCCTAGACCATTTTTTGGGAGAGCATTATGAAAAGGCATCTTACAGGAAGCACCGATGCCAATTACTTCACTGACGGCAGCCTCCAAGGAGCAGAATACATGTACCTCTCCTCCTCAGCAGCTTTTTAATAATTTCAATGGCCGGGCTCAGCTCCGCACCACAGCATGGTTTCCACTCCACCTTCACTTTTTTCTTGACTCGACAAACTTACCACAGTTGCTCCTGCCTTATCCTCCTACACATAAAGAATGCAGGCAGCCTGTTCACAGGGTTTTGTAAGAACTGAGAAACATAAGAAATCGCTAACAAAAAAAGAACTGTGAAATTCAAGGGCAAAATTCACTGCGCATTGCATCGCAAGAGCATTTTCTCCTGAGGTTAATCCTAACTCATCTACCATTACCCATTCCTTCTTCCCTTCCTTGTCTTTCTGTCCTTTTGTTGGTCCAACTTTTCAAAATGAAAGAGTCGGTAGAACTGAACAAGACAGCTGTCAAACCTGTCTTCCCTGAGTGAAGATGGCAGGTGAAGTCCTGCTCCCCCCCCCCCCCCCCCCCCCCCCCCCCCCCCTCCATCCTGTTCTTTAGACTTCAAACTGGAAGCTGCCCTCCCGCTCATACCGCTCACCATGGTGTTGTGATGTTATTTTGTCCTAACAAAGGAATGAGAGGAAGGAGAGGAGCGGAGAGGAAGGAGAGGAAAAAGAGAGCTCCCCTCTCCAGCTGGCTGGGGAGCAGTTGGCTCGTGTTATAACCCGGGAGCAGGACGACCATGAAGGGACCACCGACCCTTGTAGCCTTTCCAATGGCATTTACACTGCCTGTCTGTGTAATAACATTTCACTCGCTGCACTCTCTTTCACTATTAACCTCTCCTGATCCTAATTTTCAAAGTAAGGGCATCCACAAAGACATGAAATTGTATTTTTTTAGGTTTGGCTTTCCCCATTCTGCAAATGTGTCCGGCTGTTTATTTTCATCTACTTAACCTGCCGAAAATGGAAAAAAAAAAAAAAAAAAAACATTAGGCCATGTATCACAACGCAAAGAGGGATAGAAAATAAGAATCCATCAAAATAAACAAGAGTCTTGCTGCATTCTTTCTCTGACAAACAGCTGCACAGAATTGGGAATAAATATTATCTCTGCGACAGAAAAACAATCAGACACCACGAGGCACTCAGAGTCTCACACAAAGCATGAATGCTTTGTGTCTTAGCATCTTCACTCAATCAATGTCAAATTAAACCATTCAGTTTGAAAGAAAGCACTTGAAAACAAATTCATTTTAGAGCAATTCACATGCAGACTGCTGCAGTCAGAATCTCTAAAATGCAAAAACAATTTTTCTGAACCTTATTTATGCTTTAAAAAAAAAAAACAATGTGGGTTCCCTTTCTCCTAGATAATAAAATACTCATTGGAAGTTTTCTACTCACCCTCAGGAATACCACAGTAAATGTTTTAACAGAGACAATCTTTTTGACATGACCTGAGCTGCATCCACAATTTCCACTAAAAACATAGCTTTTGGTGTTTGATTATGGCCAACAAATTCCCCCAATCCACACTCAAATCTGCTTCCAACACAAACACTTGCTCCTCACATACACACACAACCAACTGCTGTGTCCAGAAATCCTGTCAGTAGCCTCCTCCACCACCACCACCAGCACCACCACTAGCAACACCAGCAGCAACAGCAGCCGCCGCTGCCGCCACAGCCACAATTCTCTATCAGAACAAAACTGCTTAGAGGAAGGGGGGGGGGGACTGGGAGCTCAACTTCTCCCTATTGAAATGTAGACACTTTGATATGGAAATTGGCAGTTACAAAAACCTGCTAGAATTCACACTGGTATGCACTGAAACCATTTGCGCAATGTGAGATGAGATGGCACTTCCTCCCAAGACAGCAACCCAGACAAATGGACCAAACCAGCATGTCTTTGGTGGGTGAGAGATGGACTTGATGTAAGAAAAAAAAAAAAAGAGTATTAGGGAGGGGTTGGGTGAGAGAAAGAGGCAACAGACCATTTGTTCCTACCAGTACCGCCACCACTCCCTCCCCAATTTGAATTCTTATGGCTGCCTGTTCAAGCATTTCTTTCAAAAAAAAAACTGTCAAAAGACTTTTCTTTTTTTTTTTTTCAAATTATAGAGCCTATGTTTTGTCGTAAAGTCTCCTATTATTGGCAGGGGGGCGTCAGTCATGGGAATCACTAATGGGAATATCAGCTTTACATATCAGCAGTCACACTGAACATGATCCCAGCGAAGGAGACTTTTCGTCTTCCAAAATGGCTGGCACGACACAAAAACTTCACCACGGTCAGAGTATGACTGGATTCGTTTGGTGGCCGAGATGGTTCCTCTCACTGTGGTTGCCACTCGTATGAGGCTGCTGGTTTTCTTACAAACTGAACCAGAGTGCGAATTATACAGTGACAATTGGGGGGGGGGGTGTCAACATTTTCTAGAGATGACAAAAATGATAATTTGTCCTTTCTTTAGGGGGTTCGAAGTTGTAACTGGGGGGGGGGGGTCAAACCCCCTCAAACCCCCCCCCGAAATTCGCACTATGAACTGAACAGAGAAATGAGTTGGGTTCTGACCAAAAACAGTTGAGACTACAAAGTCATTCAAATTTTCAGCATGAAGCTATTATATAAGAATATGCCAAGGAAGCTTTCAGTTTCCTAACTTGTCTGTATGTCTTATATAATGCTGCACCACTATCCTGATTTGGGATAGACGGTACATACTATAGGCAAATGTTCTTTAAGCTTGATCGTATGGTCCAGCACAGTCGTGGTCCCCTGTGATTTCTTACTGAGGTTTATGCAGCCCTAACTCTAAAAGCCTCACGTAAGAATGAAATATGGCTCCTTCAGCCTGTAAAAACTGTGTGCGTGTGTGTGTTTGTGTATGTGTGTGTTTGTGTGTCCCATCATCACACATGGCTGGCTCAGGTCTGTGAATTATACATGTCCTGTGAAATGATCTTATTCTACAGCCGCAAAATGGAGAAGTAAATGGAGACAGTAACAGACCTCCTTAGCTCCTTAATGGTCTGGACTGGGTGGTTTTCCTCCTTTCTTTCTTTCTCCTTTATACTTTTTTCCATTCCAATCATTTTGGACGAGCATTTTTAAAAGGATCAGATCATGAGATTCCTATGTCGTGCTGCTTAAATAACAATTATCCATTTGTAAAATATGAAGTCACAACAGTTTTTATGTTAATTGTGTTAATTTGAAGTGGACTAAAGATACATCTCCTGGTGCCCTTGTCATTACATTATAATAGCATAAAATCTATGCACTGGTATGGACCCAAACAACTTCATATTAACTTGATGTCTGGATGCTTCAGCCCCCACAAAACAGCATCCAACACCATGCTCTGTATATTGATCTCATTCCAACAGCTTCAAACTGCTGGAGGAGCCCGTGGGCCCATTTTCTGACATTTGCCTTATCCTATCTTGGGAGTGTAAATAAATGGTATTGATTCGGCGAACCATAACCCAGCACCTCCCATGAAAGACTCAAACATGTGCTTTTAAAGGCTACTTACTGTGCTGTGCCAAAATACGGATCCCGGCGTGGAGTGTGATCCGATTCAGTTGAACGCCGGGAGCCCTCCGTCTCTTGATTTTCTTTCTTTTTTTTTTTTTTTTTTTTAAAAGAAGCCCCCAGAAACTACACAGAAACCACAGGGGCTCCGCTGCATTCTCGACCTTCTTCACAGTGGACAGATGACGGGGTTCCCAGAGGCAGGTATGCGTCCCTCTTCGAGCTTATGCGTCCTGGACCGGACGAATAGCTCCATGGCGAAGGGGTCTGTTCAGAAGTAATGATCGCTGCTCCCCCCTTTCTCCTCCTCCTCCTCCTCCTCACTTGTGCGTGCACCCAGACTCCTTCCGACTAGAGCCCTGCTACGGATAAGAATGGATCACTTTCAAGGAGACGGGATGCGCCCCGGTCTGGCAACAAAAACGAAACTCCGAGCGCGTCGGGTCTGGCTGACAGGTAGAGCCTAATGCAACAACGAGAAGGCGGCTTGTTCAGCCTGCGTCTGGGTGCGCTCCCACTTCTCCCCGCTGCGTCTCATCCACACGCCGCGCAGACAGCCGAGGCTACAGTCGGACTGGAGGCAAACAAGGCGAGGAGAAACGGCGCACCGGTCCCCTGCTCTGCAGCAGCTGGCTATGCGCGGCTGCGCGCAAAACCCGGGGCGGATCAGCGGCGCGGAACGGAACGGACTGGCTCCTGACGTTAATTAGGGCTATTATGTTGCTTCTTTATCCGACTTGTGTCCAGATTTCACGCACGTGTAAAGGCGCAAACAAGTTGTCCTCTGTTTTTTCTCCGGGTGATGTTAACAATCCACGATGCGCAATATTTTAATCAGCATTCCTGGTTTAATCAGGGGAGGCAAAGGAAGTGCAAGGCCATTAATTACACAAAATCCATTTCACTCAAAGTAGTTCATGTAAATAACACACTAATTTTAACCCCATTAAAATTCCAGGAGTGTGGGCAGCGCGTTTCACCTGGATGATTAGTATTAATAAAAACAACACATCAGCACAAAAATAATGAGACTGAAGCAAGGTTTATCCTAATTGGCCGAGGCCAAAGAGTTTTTGGATGTAGGGCTGAATACAGAAATGCCACAAGGTGATAAGGAGCTCACCTTTTGTCAGAAGCAATTGAGTCTTCCAGAAAAGGCAAATCCTCACTCCTTACTCTTCTTGCCACTACTGTATAGGATTTTTTGAGGGAAACAAAATAAACCAGAGAGCAAAACATGCAGAACAAAGCCAATTATCTAACTGGTATTCCCCACAAAACCTGTGTGGTGTTACCCCAGAAACACTTGTGTACTGTGGGTGCAAGCAGGTGTTTGTGCCGTGAAAGAGTATCAATATGCATTAAACGGCACGGCGCTTTCTCACGAAAAGCTTCACTCAACCCTCAAGCATTAATCCAATCAAAAATCAAACAAACATGCACCAAAACTAGCACACTGACAGTGACGCTGATCAGTACATCAAAACAGATGTGCAAACATTCAGCATTCCATCTCTATGTTCATGGAAAGATATTTGAATGTTCAGTGGCTCATCTATCATTTTCAGCACCAAAAAAGAAAAAAAAAAACATCTGAAAGAGGATTTCAGACATTTAAATGTAATGATGTTCCACTAAAATTGCAGATATAAAGATATGATACTGGTATCATTCAAATCTTCTGAAATTTGAAATTCAAATATCTTTTCTGCAGCTGTAGGAAGCCTTGACTGAGGTTTTATTATGTTAATGTGGAAATGTGATGAACAATTTAAGCCTTTTTTTTTATTGTTACAAATGTAAGTAACATGAGTTTCAAACTTTCTCCCCCTCACTACTCGTGCATATCATTTTTTTTCTCTTACTGTCTAGGAGGCCATTGATTTTTATTGATTCCTGTACAGAATAAAAATCAGCTAACAATGCCGTCTTGGTTTAATGCATCAGAGAGAGAGAGAGAGAGAGAGAGATTAAGACTGCTCTCCAATGTTTTGTCATTATTCAAGCCAATGAGGTTTTAAGACAGAGGGTGGCACAGTGGATACCAAAAAAAGAGAAAAATCAAGTATCAAGTATATCATTTTCTGGGTGTTGTGCAGCACTGGAGCTTCATCCAGATGATATCCAATAAAGGAGCCCATTTTCATTGGCTTTTTCAGCTGGTTTTTATCCATCTGTCCACACATTTTCTATACCCACTTCATCCAGTGCAGCGTCATGAGGGTCTGCTGTCTGTCCCAGCTGTCATCAAGTGAGAGAGAAAAAAGACAAAGAAGCTTACACCCTATCACTCACTCTTACGGTCAATTTAGAATCACCAAACAACCTAACGTGCACGGTTTTTTGACTGTGGGAGGAAGCCAGAATAACCGGAAAAACCCATCCAGGCAAAGGGGCAACATGCAAACTCCATAGAAAAAGGGCTCAGGAATGTTCTTGACTAAACACATTTGAATTAAACCACTGGCTTCTGAGAAGATCTCAATGACTTCATTCAGCTTTTTGGGTCCTATTGCTTATTGACTGTGTTTTGATGAAGAACACGCTTCACATATCTGTGGTGGACGTTGTACCTCATGCAAAATCTGTGATATGCACTTTAACTTAAAGTGAAAATCAGGAACCTGCATACTTAATGTATTTTGTGAAATCTGACTATCAACATGTGAACAATAAGCTTTGAAAAAACAAACTGGCATCCATCAGTTTAACTATAGTGTTTATGTTTTCTAACATCATCCCCAAACCCCTTAAATGAGAATTATTTGATTTTTCACCTGCTCCAGACTTATAAAGGAAATGGTCTATTTTACGGCTCTCCTGACGCTCTCTTAACTCTCACCAAGTGGGTTAGTTTTTAATGCTCAGACATGAGGTGATGCTTAAAGCAACCAATTAGCATGTAAAACTGTTTCATAAGTGAAAATGAGTCAAATACCCCCCCACCCAAATAAAAATAAATAGATAGATAAACAAATAAAATAAAATTAAATAAAAACAGGAATAGGAAAACAAAATTGGTTTTGCTATAATTTGGATATTGGCTTCAGTTCCCCAAAATTACACTTCAACTCCATAAAAATAGCCATTCCTGTTTGTAACTCCTTTTGTCTCCCTGTGAATAAAATTAAAGTTGAAAAAATTGTGACCGAGAACATAAATGAACAGATTTTATTCAGGGACAGTGTCACAAATTGCTATTAGATAGGCTTCTCTGAATAATATGTGCAAAACAGCCTATGACTGGAACTGGAACTGGATGATGCAGAGTGGTTGATTTTTCATTTTTAAACTGAGAGTAATATTAGTTTGGTGCTTTATGGACATATTTTTGAAACAAGAGATGAGAGCAAAATAGATCGCCAATATGGCATTATATAAGTAAGTATAGCTTTGATATAGAACAAGTCCTCATTAGAATGATTTGGAAAGATGGAGTTTTTTGAGAGGGAGCCTTTAAGTTTTCTTTGAAAAGGAGATCCACGTCATGTGTAATGTGTTTCTATTGAGACCACAGACCCTTGGCTTTAAGTCAGACTTCTCCTTTATGCAGGAATGTTCTGTTTCATTGATCCTCACTTCATCTTTAAAGCACACCGTGCCTCCATCCTCACAACGCAGAGGGAGGAAATTGAATCCTCATTTTATGGTTGTGAATGCATACCAGAAGTGTAAGTAACTTGGCACCCCAAAAACATGAAACTATAACCGAGTTGAGTGAAAATGATTTGGCTTTCTTGATAAAACAGAGCTGAAAGCCCATTAGGATTTTACTGCTAAAAACTGCAAAACATTAGCATTAAATTTCCATTTGCAGACATACATGATAAAGTCTTAATGACAAACTGGACAGCAACATTTTTTTTTTTGCACAACAGATCCCCAATTATTCAGTCGTGATTTGTTGACTGTGTCAGACGTGGCGGCCGCAGGCTACGCACTGCTCTGTGTTGCAAAACAGGAGCAAAAAATGAAGACGTAAATGTATTTCATAATGGTTTGATTTATTCAGCAACTGCACGCGCGCTGTTATTAAAAACCATTACACCACTGATAAACTGAAGCAGCGAAGCACACGGGCAGCTTTATGAGATGTGGAGTATCTACCTGAGTTGTACTACCAGCTGCGTTCTTAATGTGAGCAGAGGTGTCTGTGCACCAACCTTCTTTCTTTGAAAATATGCCTTTTTTTTTTTTTTTTTTTGATAGGTTGTCTAAGCTTTCTCATTTTGCCTGTAAGTATCATGTGAAGTTTGTGTTCTCATTTCACAACAATCAATGTACTGGAAGCAAAAAGATCCACACAGCTGGTGGCAGGTTTAGGGTAACATTTTCCTCCGGTTTCTAAAGTTCAGCCACATGCAGCTTTCTTTTGAACATGATATTATACAGTTAGTAGGAGCTTTCACTCTCCCCTAACACTACTCCTATTTTTAGTTCCCTATTTTGCAGCATTGTAATAAAAGAGTTGTCTCAGTGGTGCAAATTCAAGTAAGGGACATATTTGCCTGAGAAAGGTCTGTCTGAGAACAAACATTTGATCGCCAAATATTAATATTCTAAATATCTATTCTCTTTTACTCAAGTGCCAAAGTACATAGCCAGGTCAGTGGTCTCTGTTACATGTGGCTTCAATAAAAATAAAGAAAAAAAAAGACGAAGAAGAAACAGTGCTCTGGTCGCGGGGAAATGTGAATTTGGGTCAAATTTACCAGGTGGAAAGCGAGAGGCTTAGTGCAGCACTTGCATGTTTTCTGAGGCGTACTTTTACTTAATAAAGAATAGCAGAGTAAAAGAAAACAGATGTCATGTTGCTGATCCACTGGCTCACATCCTTATTTAGAGAAACAATGTTTATGTAAGGCCTACTACTGAAAGTGTAAACTCTCTATTTCATTTGAACTGACCCATGAGAGCTTCACTTGTTGGTGTTTTATTCACTGTGGTCAACTTATTGTATATGTAAATACACACAGCTGGCCCTTGTCTCTGTTTTTGCTTCTTCTTATCCCCCCTCTTTTTTTTTTTCTTTTTTGATAAAGTTGTCAGAATATGCTTGGCTTTGCTTTTTCTCACTGCAGCTTGTCATTCTTGTCGGCATTTGGTGTGCAATCAGAGCTCAGAGTAATATCACAACAGGGCTAAAAGACGGCTTCAGTTTTGCTGCTGACTCAATTGCAGATAACTAACACACTCCACAATGCCGTAAATAGCAGGTCTTGAGAACATTGAGTTTTTAGTCCAGCTGAAATTATAGCTGCGCTGAAACAGCACTCTTCTATTTCCTCCACATAATCCCCTCACTTGCTGCCATAGTGTAGCTTCCGCATGTCTGCTAAATTAGATTTAATTAGCGATAGGATGAATAACGCTCATCCATACATATACATTATATCACTTACGATTTCTTGGGGTTGCTAGGATACTGGTGTTCATTCCAATACAGCTTAATGTAAGGCTGAAACAAGCATCCCACTGATTTGTTTCAGTCAGCAACACATGTAAAACTGTCAAGTTCACTTTAGTTATATTGCATGAACACATCATTTAAATTTGGTATTTGGCTACTAACTAAGCGAAGAAAAAAAGGCGGAAGCCACTTTTGTGCCTTTGCCTAATTAGGGCAATACTTTGAACGTGCACGAGCCTTGTTTCCATGAGCCCTGCCATCCTTTGCATGTCATTACAAAAGGCAAACTCTCTTGCCTGTTGTCGTATGTTTCATGACTTTGTCAGACTGAAATCATTTCCTGCTCACAGAGCAGAGAAGAGTACCAGAAGATATTTCTCTATAAAGCAATGCAGGGTAAATTTCCAGCTCACCTCTGTTTCCTTCTTCACTTGAGCTGTAGCTGTTGTCAACTCTGCCAAGTGGTTGTTGCTTTTTCAGTGTTCGTCAGATTATACGAATGTTATGGGAAATGATATTCCCTACTGTGCTTCTTGGACACAGAATAACCTGCAGAAAGAAATTAAATTAGATACCCTTGAGTTGATGAATTTATGGGCATCATAAAGACTATGGTAAGGAAGACATCTGGTTGTTATCCTTGAAAGACTGCCGCAGTTTCATGTTTAATTATTCTAGTTATGTTTTGGTCATTACTATATTGTTTTTGGTATATATCTTTAAGTTTGTTTGTCTTTTTTAACAAGTATGTTCAACTCTATCAAAGAAAAGACACTTAAGAATTTTTTTATTTATTTACCTTTTCTAGAGAGATGAAATATAACTTTAGCTTAGACTTAAATATAATTTTCCATGATAAATCTCAAGAGATTCACCATGTAAAATAAAGGACTACATCTTAGCTTTGGAACTAGACTAACGGTACTATTTATTCTTACTTAAAAACCAGGTCTATAACCTCCAGAAAACAATGCATTAAAGTACTAATCCTCTTCTTGTGATTACTCATTTCAGACATCACCTTAAATGACAGGAGTTATGATAAAAATGTCTTTGTTGCATAGTTTTTCCTGGTTTGCTGCCTGGTTTGCAGCAGAGACACACAATCTCAGCATTTAAGTTCTTTCGCCTTTATATACCGTCTTTGATTTTATTTTTTACTTCTTTTTTTTTTCATCCTCTTTTGCATTGCCTGTGTTCTCTCTCCAAATGTGCCACTCACACAAAGGAGAAAAACCTCATAATAATGTGGGGCATTTCAACAAACAACCATGTGGTTTAAAAAGAGGTAAGCTTGAAACGCTGTGGCAAATATGTCTTGAGTCACTATTAGATGGTTTTACTCATTAAGATCAAAAGCCACAAATTCAAAGGCAATCTCAAACCTTGAAGGGAAAAGCTATTTATTGAAAAAAAAAAAAAAAAAGTAAAAATCAAAGGATTTGAGTTTTTGAGGATTTTCCATGGGATTTGTTAAATGCTCTTGTTCATTGCAGAAAGACACTCAGTTCTTTCAGCTCTGAGAGGAGGCACATTTTTTGTGGGGTAGGTTTACTGGGGTAGGTTTCAGTATTTTTGTATTCACAAAACAGCAGGAATTGGTGTTAAGAAAAAAAAAGCTTTGGCAGTTAGGGGTTGTGGTGGATAATCATGATCCTCCTGTAATTGTAGTCTTGATGGTCCTTCAGATCAGGCTAATTTAAACCTCATTTTTAATAAGACAATGCTTTAACTCTGTTTGGACCAGAATGAGGTTACACATTACCTACTCATCTTTTCTTAAATTGTGCGTACAGTCATTTCAAAGTTTTTTTTCCCCTGGTTACGTTTATTTCCAAACCACTGAAATTAAAGAGATTATGACACCAATTTGTCAACGCATGTCAAGTAAACATCTGTGAAGAATATCTAAAAGCAATTTTAAAAAAAAAAACAATGCATTACCTACAAAAAAAATAGTTTTAAGGAGCAAGAAATACAGCAAGCTTCAGTGCAATCCACAAATGTAAATATCATTTTTCATTACTGGCATCCATCCATAGAGGAATATAATTTCAGCAGCGCCTTGTATGAATACAAAAATCCTTTTCCTTTAAACCAGACAATGACATTGATCTTACCCTAGCAGCTATCTACATGTTTTTGGTACAAAGTCTGGGTAATGTCTGACAGAGGACGTGAGAATAGAGTCGGGAACTGTTCAGAGATTTCACAGCGATTCAGTGTGCATGCTAATGACTCCTGCAGCTTTGTTCTCTTTTCTGCTTTCCTGTATATTGTTACCAGTCTTTCACCGAGTTTGCTGACATCCTTGTGCATGTGAAAGGCCTGCTGAAATCATACTAAGATTGTAGCAAAGCACACACTGATTATGGATAGGTTAGCAGCATCTGACATTGTTCGAACATCATGTGTGAAATTAGCTATGCAATATGTTTCCAAGAAGCCATTGTTGACAGCGGCAGTATGCTAACATTAGCATACTGTTGTAATAATCTAAAATAACCAAAAAAATAGAAAATAAAAAATGGGGCAGCTTCTATTTGACAGTCTTGTACTAAGCATCTCCATCTTTCGGTGTCATTTGTCATGATTTGTGGAACTGGCTATTGTTTGATCATTGCCTTTTGTTTTAGTTTTTTTTTTTGTTTGTTTGTTTGTGTGTTTTTTGTTTTCCATGTTCTGATTAGTTTTACCTCCTGACATATTTTGAAAGCAGTTCTTCCCTTGGGCATTGACATTATTCATTGACATTATTTTTGTTTCCTGGCTTTGCCTGCTCCACATACAGTATGTTCTGACTTTTGTTAATTATTCCTCACATGTTCTGTTCCTGCCATACACACCTGCTTTTCAGTCACTATTAGCTTAGTTTATATGCTCCCTGGCTTTTGGTCTTTATTTGCCAGATCTGGAATTGCTTTATTGTGCAGATTCCCTGCGAACTGCACCGCTTTAGTTTTTTGGGTTTTTTTTTATTCTATAAGAAATAAGTTGCGTTCTCTCTGTCTGTCTGCATTTTGGTCCCCCAATGCTGCAATCATCGTGACAGTTTTTGCCAGCTAATTATCCAGGCAGTTACTGGGCTGGGTATAAAAATAAAGTCAGGTCTCACAGAATTTGGAGACACTGTTATACAAAATGATTCTATTATTTGTGTTGGTCCAAAAGTAATGATTCTGAAACCCATTTGCCCATTTGCATTCATTGCATTTTTGGCTGGCAATTCAGGCTGGTTTGATAAAGTGAGCATGCTCTGTCCTCTTCAACAAACCGTGAACAAACACAAAGACTGGTTCCTTTGCTTTTTGTTCAGGAGGAAATGAAAAGTGGTCACTCACTGTTCTACTTAACCTGTACCAACTATTGACAGTGAGATAAAAAAGAGAATTCTTACAGCTGAACTGCATTGTTACTCTACGACTATACAAGATTTGAATGTTGGAATGCTGGGGAGAAAAAAGAAAAGAAAAAAGTATGCATATATATATATATATATATATATATATATATATATATATATATATATATATATATATATATATATGCATACGTTTTTCTTTTTTCGGAGGACACTTTGATTCAGAATCTTGTTATATCCTTTATAGAAGCACCGTATCTTCTCTTAAAACTAGGTTATATGGTCTCACGAGGTTTGTGTTAACAGCCAACTCCACTGACAGAAGTTAGATAACGCATAGAAAGAGCATTCAGTTCTCTACAATGGTTGAAATCTGAAAGGCAACAGGAATCTAGACTTGTCTTCTCTCTAGATCTTTTTTTGCCTTTAAGAATATTCCTCTTCATCTGTCCTTGAATGTCTGTAAAAATGCTCTTGTATGGAGGAAAAGCACAGTACAAATAAATATAATGTACCAGAGTCGTTGCTTTCCAACTGTGTGATTTGCTCCAAAAACATCACTGCATCTGAGCCCCAAAACAACGTTATCTGTAAAAGGCATCGCAATCCTTTAGTTGAGTATTTTAAAGCACTTGGGAACATTTGTTTTAATCTGGTTTCCGATGCTCAGGAGTTTTCTCTCGTGTGTAGTTCCAAGTGTTGTTGCCGTTGTGAGTCTGTGCTTTTCCACAGCCAAAACACAGAAAAATGGAAACAGATGCTCATTGTTCCAGTGTGAAAAGTCAGGAGGAAAAAGAAAAGAAAAAAAAAAAGTCTGATGGTGCCATTGAACAGTAGCAGATTTGATCAGAGTAAAGTTTTGCTCACACTATTATACTGTCGAGAATTAACACTAAGATTAAAAAATAAAATAAAATAGTGAGTGTTTGTCCTGAACTAATGAAAGCTGTTTGACTATAAAAATTTACAAATAAAATTGTTGATGCACCTATATATTAAAGGTGACGTTTTGGGGGGAAAAGCAAATGGGCCATCTATCTGTGCTGGGGAAACGAATCCTGTCACTCAAGCATGAGTTCTGGGACTGTTTCTATTTTTAGTGCACGAAGCACAGACGCAGACACAGACACATACCATACGGTTTAACCCTCACGCAAACACAGACACAATAAATAATAAATGTGCCAAACAGGAAGATATTATCCACTCAAGGGTTGGTTGGAAGTCAATAATTTGCAAAGCAGCTCAGTGGGAAAATTGGGTGCAGTAAACCCATTATGCAAAAATGGATGGTGGAATAGATGTGAGAAGAACACAGCTAGCCTTGAAGTGAGGTGGGACAATGAGGCTATATTCATCACCTTCTGAGCTCCGGCTCAATTAGAGTCCGCAATTTATCTTTTTTCAAAATGTTTTGCTTTTATAAGTGTATTTGGAAAAACTGTGGCATATAATAAATTGACAGTCCGTGCCATTTTAATCAAGAAAAAAAAACCATTCCAGTAACCCATCATCAGCTTATGAAAGCTGTGTACAAACTCTTCCTCATTTTTCTTCTCAGTTCTCTTGGCAACTGTTCTAGGGGGAAAAGTAACAACAGTTTTTTTTTTTTTTTGTAAAATGATACAACCGAATCAGATTTTATTTGGCTATAAGTATAATGTAACAATGAAATGGATGATTTGGCTGAAGCGAAAAGGGAGGTGGTAATTATTTATAGCACTGTGTATTAACACCTTTCATACTTGTCCTTTAATTTATGTTTTTCCACATTATTCCCACGCAATTCCTTGGTTATTAGTCACAGTGATAGCATTGTCTAAATTGTCTTTTTTTAATGCGATGAGTTTGTCAGTTGATTACCAAGTGAGTCCAAATACAAACTGAAATAGTATGTGTATAAAAAATTTCAAACATCACTTCAAATGAGCTCATATTGATGTATTTTCATGAACCTTTTGTGCAGATTAGTGCCAATAAAGCTTTAAAGGTGACCGGCAAAGAGGTTCTAATAATAATAACATGCATGAACATAGTTGCTTTGGCTCTACTGCTTATTTTCATCTTTACACCTCTTCAATTCTTGGGCAGACTGATCTGACAGCAGAAAACTAAAAGCTGCCTCTCCAGAGGTTTTTCTGTCCTGTGGTTTGGAACAACAACAGCACCACTGCCAGAACACCTGAGGGACCAGTTCATACATCAGAGACATGTCAGAGAAATAAGTTGGTGTGAAACCTTAAAGTGCTTTTAATACAAGTTATAGAATTTTCAAATCAGTATATAAATTGACAGGTTACAGATGTAAGGACTTTTAAAAGGTGCAATGGCCTTTCTTCTTCAGATACTTTCCGGCACTTAGCAGGTCGGACAGGAGACCAACACAAAAGCTTTACCTTAAATAAAGAGAGACTGGTCTGTGGTTGATGGCGGTTGATGGATGCCCTTTTTCTTTTCAGAAGAGGCCTAACAAGCTCAGCTTTTACTGCGTAAAATAAAAACTTCAACTGCGGATAATTATTCGCAACTGTTAGGGATTTTGTAGCCGTTCAGCTTACAGACATGCAGATCTTTTCACCAAGTGGGGCACATTGTCTGAGCCAGACAATTTCTGTTATCTCTGACTCAAAGAGTCACCAGTGAGAGTGACGCGAACAGTTTTTCGTATGGTTTATACTGGATTAACGCTGCTGTCTGAACCAGAAGCATAAAGGAGGAGACCTGATTATCCAGAACAGAAGTCTGTGGGAGAAATCTGCAACAGCAGAGATGGCAGTTCTTTGATACACTTATCATCACAGGTTCACAGCAGTTTGGCAGGGTGCAGAGGGATGAACTAAGATGTTGCTTTGAACATGTATAGAAAAGATGGAACTCATTTACAGCAATATCAGTTAGTAAAGACCACTTCAGCCTCAAACTTCAGAATGGAGCCATAAAAATCATCAGATATGATTAAAACATTGCATATGTGAAGCAGAAGTGTAATCTGCTGTTTTCATCAGATTTGACTGATAATTTTGCACATGTGGTTTTTGTTTGTTTGCTTTTTGAGGTCATTAACCATGACTATTCAAAATTAAAAATGATACTCTATTCTCCAGTATCAGTTACATGGGATCATGGTCTAGACCAGTGGTCCCCAACCCTTTTTGTGCCACAGGACCGGTTTAATGTCAGGCTATATTTTCACGGATCGGTCAGTTAAATGTGTCGCAGATAAATAAATAAAATAAAATAATACGACCGGCATAAAAATGGTGGTATTTTCTATATATTATAATAAATGTAGATCCACTGTGTGTGCATGTGCAATTTTATCAGAAGGGTCCTTGTAACATTGCACCAACAACAGAACATTCGTAACACTCCCTCGAAAGACACTTTCCAAAGACGTTTGTTTTTCACTAACTTCGGCAGCCTGGGGGTTTAAACGTATCACATGACCGAGACGCAGGTCTTGAAGTCTTGTCATGTGGTCATTTTTCAAAAGAAAGCATCATTTAGACTCTGATAGTAAATCAAATGGTAATAAAGGAAGTGATTTATTTTTTCTCTGCGGCCCGGTACCAAATGACCCACGGACCGGTACCGGGCCGGGGACCGGGGGTTAGGGACCACTGGTCTAGTTAACCAGATGTGATTGTTCAGATTAGCATTTCCAAGACAGGATAGTGAGATTTTCCTCAGCACCCTAGGATTTTTCTCTGGCTGTGCCAGCTGATCCGCTCAAACACTATGCTTTCATTACTTGGCTGCTCCTGACTAAGTTTCAATTGTACATTTAAATCTTGGTGAATACAGACACATCAACATTCTTTCATTTATGTTTCCTTTTGTACATGGTTCTATTTACTGCAACAGTACTTATTTCCTTGGAAATTTAATATAAATAAAAGTAGAAAACCACAGTATCATGCTTTTGCTATAAAGGATAAAGCCCCCAAAATGAAAGATTATTCAGAAAAAAGAAAAAAAAAACCTGTATTTGAACTTAGTGTCTACCTGTGAAGAATCTCGAGCGTGGCCATCATTTTTGATTCAATATGCTCCAGTGAACACCATGGCAGAGTTAGATATTTGTGGGTTAAATATGCCATTGTCACATCTGTCAGGGTGCAGCCTGCCTATGGTGTTTCAAAGCATAAATGTTGTCAATATCTGACTTTAATTTCTCAGCCAATAAAAGCATGAAACCCATGACTATTCTTTAGCTTCTATGTGCAAATATTACCCTTACGCTCAGGTGAACATGTTCAGCAAACACTACTCATTTCTTGACTGCCACTCTGCTGTTAGAAGCCGTCATCTCTGCACAGCGTTGCCTCAAGTGATAATCACAGCACTTCACAGCTACAGTTATGTCAGCATGGAGAGAGCCACCCTGAAGAGGCTCTTGTTTGACAGGTTTCAGACATTGTCTGCTTTTTGTCGCAGGCTCTTGTTACCTGAAATATTGGACTGATGGAAACTACATCTGCAGTACGCAACCTGGCATATAGTACAGCTTGAAATTGTTTTGATAGCTCTGCTATAAATGGCATGTGTCTGCTGTAAAAACACACTTAGAGCTCCACATGTTTGTTCAGCCTGACCTTGCTGCATTTTTATACAACCTCAGCCATAAAACACACAATTTGCCTTAAAATTGATGTTATTTTTTCTTATGATAAGGATTGAGACAGAGCTATATCCATAACAAACAAATTCTAAGATATGCAGATATAAATATATACGCAATAGCTGTTTTAGACTCACTGTTGCTTGAGCTGTGATAGATGTGAAGTGGGAGGAAGCATAGATAATGGAAGCGAAGGTGTCAGTTTTTCAAAGCATTCATGGATATCACAACACTCCGGGCCCACGTCAAACATGTTTGACGTGTTTCAGGTTGTGAATTTCATGCCATGGCATTTGTCTTGGGACTAAAGCAAAAACTGAACTGCAAGCAGACTATATACATGCCAGTCATGTTTGCCAGCAAAGTCTCATTCTCCTTGAGACTTTGTGATTTATGCATTTCAGGTGGAATTGCCCCACATATCAGTTTTTGTATACCTTTCTTTTCATGTGCAGGCCATGTTGAGGTCTGTGGATGAGCTACTGTGGTAGTCTTCAGGCACAAGTCTTAATGACAGATACTTTACACATGCCAGACTGTTAGACGTTGGAAGACTGTGAGACAACGATAAAATGTTCATATTAAAAGCATTTACCCCTCTCCAGGCGCCAGACTGTCTGACACTAGCTCAAATTGATTCTTAATCGGGTTTGTATGGACTCTGGATCTACTGTTGATGAGCACTGTGAAAAGTGGACAACTGCTGCTCCGGCTCCGCAGAAACATGATAACACAACTGATCCAGCGGAGGGGGAAATAACTTCTTATACTTCTCGGCTCTCTTAAAAAATAATCATTATGAAATGAATAATCGGTTCTTCTTGGGATTGACTTTAAAAGAATGATCCATCATCCAGACACGACAGAACAAAGCAACTGACTCAAAGGGATGTCATTACTCATCACAAGTCACAACCAGTTGGCATTAACCAGCTGTGTAGCTAGATGTCTTTTCGGGGGCTTGTTTTTTGGGGGGAGAAATAAATCACTCACAGTTGCTATGGAATGCAAGCCAGTGCTCTGGAACAGTTTGGTCTTGGCAGAGGTGATTTTCTGTTTCTAAGCTGACATTCCTGATTATCTATTTTGGCTTGCCTTGCATGCACACTGAGTCGTGGAAAAGACTGGCTAAAAACCGTGGACTGCGGGGGAGAGAGGCTCCAATGCTCCCATGTGCTCCCTTACAACCACCATTTCCAGTGAAGCTCAGTGTGCCTCTGTTTGAAGAGGAAGGGAGGGGAGGTTTTCCCCACCTTTGCCTCACTTATGAATTCTCCAGTCACAGAAGAGGCTTGTTACCAGAGCAAGCAGACCTAGTAGAGAGCTACGCTGCAAAGCTTTATTCAAGCTGAGGCGAGAATCTGCTGTGAATTACGCCTTGTCCACAGCCTGGTCTGGTCTTAATTTTACTCTATATGTGCGCTCAGACTGGAGGGGTGCTTCTGATTACTGCCAATACCTTTGAAGACTCACTTGATGAATTTCAGGAGTCAATAATAATAAAAACGGCATTATCTTTGGATTACTATATGGTGGTTTGAAATACAAATGATCTAAATATATTAGCTGAGTTACAGAAACAATCAAAGTTAATGGAGACTTTATAGCACTGCTGCATTAGGCTTAAATGCAACAGTATATCACTAATAAACTGTACTTGTCATCATGATGAGGTTATTTGTATTTACTGAGGGAATAATACTTAGCGTTATTAAGTTTAAACAATATTTTTAATGTATACAGATACTGAGCTGTAAATATAATGGAAGTCAATTGGCCTCTAGCATATTTTAAGAAAATCATTAACAGTTTATGATTTTGGAAAGGGTAGTCTTAATAACACTTTTTATGCAGTAGTGAGCAGTTTCAAATGCAAATGGACTTTGTAATGATTGCAGTGACAAACATCCATCCGTCCATCCACTATCTATGCCCGCTTAATCCTTCGTATGGTCACGGGGATCTGCTGGAGCCTATCACAGCTCTCTTCGGGCGAAAGGCAAGGGTAACCCTGGTCACCAGTCCATTGCAGAGTGAGAAACATGTAAGGACAATTTAGATTCAATAGAATTCATTGACTTCACCAGAACTTGTTAAGAGTATATTTCACCATTGCATGACGACCCCACCTTTTGAGAGAGCATTTAACGGACAACTTGGTCAACACTGCAAAATTTGGTGAGTAAAGTGTCAGAAAATATACAAAGTTTTTTGTACTTTGTTCCCCACAGACATGCAGCTTAGGTCTTACTGCATCATGACACTAAAACGCAGTCCACATACATCCCATTGTCATGTGCATGTTGTATGTCTTGCTGTGTGGCAACGTATATGTTTGGCACAGCTGATGTAGCCACAAACATTCTACAAACTTCCATATGGACTTGCTATCATCAGTGAATGAGCTCTATGTCTGAGAATGCACCAGAAACTGGCGTGGGTTGAAAAAGGAAGTCTGTATTGGAGACGGAGATGGTCAAAAAAAAAAAAAAAAAGAAAAAAAAAAGACTGGATACTGCAAGAGATAAAACAAGTTAACATTGATTGTGGTGTTTCCTCAATGGCGACAGTTGAGGGACACTGATTGACACTGTTGACCCGTGTTTCTGTTGGACAGGTAATTGTCCTTTTATCTTTCCACATATCACATGGGGCTCAGGCAGTTTGATTCCATTCAGTTTATCCTTGGCTAGATTGTATCACACCTAGTTTGCTGGTAGCCATTGTGTATAGTTGCATTATTTTTCTAGCCCCTTGGTGTTGGAGTTTTCTTTTAGGTGGAAATAGCTAATACCTTAGCGTTGACCTGTTCATTTAGTGAAAATGTGCATTTTGCATCTTGAAGCTTGAATGATCTCTGCATCATCTGCCCCTGGGTCTGGGGTCTGAAATGACTGAAACTATTTTTTCACGGGGTTTTGCGTAGGGCAGGGGGCCAACTTCATACAGGCGCTAAACCTCATCGGTGTCACCACCCTCACAATGATGATGTCACTGTTTTTTAGCTATGCAAGTGTGTGTTTATGTGTTCTGGGTGGGGGTGAGGGGGTTGTGTGTGTGTTGGGGGGTTGATGGAGGTCAGAAAGAAAAGGCAGAGCATTTTAGTTGTACATTTTCAAAATTCATTTTGTGAGTGCAATTTTCCAGGCATTAGTTGCCTTTATGGGTCAGCTTTCCCATCATCTCTCATGGGTGCTGCCTTGTAGAAAAACAACAGCCCAGAGATGTGTTGCCATCTCACCATTATGATCCTGGATTGAGACACTACGATGTTTTGACCATGTTGACAAAACTGTTGCATATTCTCTGGAAAGGGTGCACTCGGGTTGACAGCATGTGATCCTGATGATTTTCACGACTGAATTAAATTTTTCCAGGGCATAATTACATTAGCACTGGGGCTGCATGACGCTTTACAGCCTTTAAAATATTGTACAATATAAACTCATAAATAACACATAAATCAGCAGTTTTTATCCTCTGTTGTATATACTTTATGAGTATAGTAGGCAATAAACATTGAAAATCTCTGTAATTAATACTATATACTATGCATTTATATATATATATATTTTAATTCTTGTGTATTCAAAAGGTTAACATATGTTACTTGCAGCAAAAAGAGACAAGAACAATGTTTCATGTTAACTCATGAGCTGGACTCAAAATGAAAATCATTTATTTGCAAATGGACAGTTTGTTCTTTTTATCTTTAATGGGAGGCAGCACAGCTTTCAAATCAGTGAATATCACTTGCAGATTTCTTTTTTTTTTTTCCTGAACTGTTTTCTGTCTTTTGCAGATGGTGCGGGAAATGTCACTCTGTAAGTTAGAATTAAGAAAGTAAGGCAATCCATGTTTTCTTAACCCAGTCTAAGGGGTACTTAAATCTAACCAAACACAGAGTGAAAACAAAAAAATGAGTTTAAAGCAAAAAAAGTGTTGGAAGTACTGGGTAGGTTGAGAAACAAAGCTGGGTCAACAGACTGACAGAAATAAAGTTTTTCATTTGTTAAAGATGGTAATCATTACATTCACAACAGTTGGACAAATTGCTGTGAGACGGTCCTCAGATATGTGACTATTTTTGTGATCATGAACATGTAGGAGAAGAAAAGTCCTATTCAGCTGGTCACCTTTGACAGTTTCATGATTTTTTTATGAACCAGTGTTGGATATGACATCTGAGATGACTTCTGTTTATAAAATAGTGTGAAATGAGTGGTGAAGCATCCATCCATCCATCTGTCCTTCTGTCCATCCATTATCTATACTTCTTCTTCCTATTCAGGTCACAGGGTTCTGCTGGAGTCTGTTCTAGCTGTCTTTGAGTGAAAGGAAAAGTATGTGGTGGAATATAGCCAAGTTTATTCAATTAGTGTTCAAATTTGAGAAATGTTTAATATACTGTCTTTAATGTCAATGCAACTCGTTACTTTAACTCTCTCACTTTTCATGAAAATGCTGTGCTTTTTTGCTTCACCATATATATATATATATATATACATATATGCGTGTGTGTGTGGCAATTATGACCACAAGTTTCTTAAAAATATATAATTTTGCACACAAACATAATTAGCTTTGGTTTTGTAATTGTTGTTAAAAATTACATACCATTCTTACAGTTGTCCCATGACCCTTAAATACCTGCATTTTACAACAGTTAAAAAAAAAGCATTAATAAACATGCACTGACAACTTTAAAGTTTTACTGATAAGCATCCTATGTACTTTCACAGTGTGGTATTAGTAATTTTATGTAATAAAGGAGATAAGTATTGGCTCTGTCACTGGAGAAAACTGCTTTAAAGACTGTGAATCAATAGTGTTTGCATGAAAAGCAGCTTCTGAGCTATGAGCAAAAACAAGTATAACTAGAAAAGCACTCAGAGAGCGCAGACCTCCGCCAAGCGCAACAATTCCCCCATATAGCTATTTACAGATTGCGATAAAATCCGCCTTCTGGATCAGATCCGGTTCAGCCTTTGAAATTTGATAGAGGTTCCCATTTTCAATCCCTGAGTCAAATTTCATGAGTTTTGGGCTATAGTTAACGGAGATATTGAGAAACAAAATTTTTGGCCCCATTGACCCCAATGTTATCAAAAATTTGAAAGTGATCCAGAATCCAGGATTTCTTCTGGATCACACCCAAAATGAAATCAGTTCTTCCTTTTCATATTTTTGACAACTTCTGAAACTTGCATCAAAATCCATCCATAACTTTTTGAGTTATCTTTTACACAGACAGACAAACAGACAGACAAATGCTGGCAAAAACATTACCTCCTTGGTGGAGAAAACTAGAAAAGCACTCGGAGAGCGCAGACCTCCGCCAAGCACAACAATTCCGCCATATAGCAATTTACAGATTGCGATAAAATCCGCCTTCTGGATCAGATCCGGTTCAGCCTTTGAAATTTGATAGAGGTTCCCATTTTCAATCCCTGAGTCAAATTTCATGAGTTTTGGGCAATAGTTAACGGAGATATTGAGAAACAAAATTTTTGGCCCCATTGACCCCAATGTTATCAAAAATTTGAAAGTGATCCAGAATCCAGGATTTCTTCTGGATCACACCCAAAATGAAATCAGTTCTTCCTTTTCATATTTTTGACAACTTCTGAAACTTGCATCAAAATCCATCCATAACTTTTTGAGTTATCTTTTACACAGACAGACAAACAGACAGACAAATGCTGGCAAAAACATTACCTCCTTGGTGGAGAAAACTAGAAAAGCACTCGGAGAGCGCAGACCTCCGCCAAGCACAACAATTCCGCCATATAGCAATTTACAGATTGCGATAAAATCCGCCTTCTGGATCAGATCCGGGTCAGCCTTTGAAATTTGATAGAAGTTCCCATTGTTAATCCCTGAGTCAAATTTTGTGATTTTTGGGTAATAATTAATAGAAATATTGAGTACAAAATTTTTGGCTCCATTTACCGCAATGTTATTGAAAATTTGAAAGTGATCCAGAATCCAGGATTTCTTCCAGATCACACCCAAAATGAAATCAGTTCTTCCTTTTCACATTTTCGGCAACTCCTGAAAATTTCATCAAAATCCATCCATAACTTTTTGAGTTATCTTGAACACAGACAAACAGACAGATAAACATAACCTCTTTGGCGGAGGTAATAAGTATACCAGACAACAGAAGTGTGATTGCTTTGTGTGTAGCATAGAAATCACAATAGTAGCGGAAACAAAGAAATGTGTTGCTGCAATAAATCTAAAAAAAAAGAGAAAAAAGTAGCTGTGAATGTAGGAAGGGAGCAGTGGTGCAGGTTCGGGACTCAGCGACTTGCTTACAGTGCAGTCTTGCATTGTAGGTGTCATAAATTGTCCCAGGCACCCTGGGCTATGCTGCCTGCTGGGGTGGTCCTTCACCAGCCTCATCCCCGGGTGGGCTAACGTCAGCCTGCAGGCCCAGTCTGCTCGTCAATGTCACTTTGCTGCTTCTATTCTGGTCACATAGTGAAGAGGAGTAAGTGTTTGAGTGGGAGTCTGGGAAAAAAAAAAAAAAAGCGCAGAAGAACCTGTTGTGAGCAAAGCTATGTTCCGAGCACATGGTGGTCTCTTCATTTCTCAAGCACTAAATTGCATTTAAAACGGGAGCAAAGGAATTTACAAGGTGACACTGCAAAGTGTTTCCGCTTGAGGAGCAGGATTCACAAACTGATATTGTAAGAATGTCTCTGGTGAGCTACAAAAAGCCTCCGTGACAGCTTTGGTTATCTGGCAACAGGAAGTGGCTGCACGACGTCCGCCACTGATGATCTGCCTTCTAAATCACAACTTACATTTTACCACCCTCTTGCTTTGGCTTTAGCTCTGCTTTGAAAATCCTTGGTCATTCATCTTCAGATAAGTCATTCATAACAATGGCTGCAAGCGATAAAGCAATAGATGTGCCTGTGTTGTGTCGTTTGTGCTGAACAAAGCAGCAAAGTAGTGCTGAGCCAATTGTCCAAATGTTTCCTTTGAAAGACTTTCATTATGATTCTCTCGCTGCTTTTAAACAACACATTTTCAAAATGAGAGGTACTCCAGTTTTATTATATTAAATTCGTTAATGCGCTTTAAACAGGTTGTAAAAGTGCCAACTGTGGCTACTGTTTCCACAAGAGTTATCCAGCACAAGTCTTTTTAGTCTGCAGACAGAACATTCCTTGTTATGTGATAATCAACACCACCCTTTTCTTTATAGCCCCAAAATAAAAACGATTGCGATCTATGTGTTCCTTATATCCCTCAATTGGTTCTGTGACATTCTTAGATCCTTTGTGTAAAGTCAAATTTGGCTTTCTTTATGCATTTTATTGCATTCTTTCTCCAACCAAATTCCTCTTGTGCTTTTTAATGGCTAGATGTCTCTCTGTATTTTCACTGAAAAAGCTTCTGCTGCCAGATCTGTGGGCTGTTGTAGTCCACAAGAACAGCACCACAGGGAACTTCAGAATAACTCCCTCAGATTTCAGTTTTTGAAATACAGTCGTGCCTAGGGGTCGAGAGCATCTACCAGCCCAATATTTCAAATCGGAGATGGAGTGGTTCACTGTTCACAACAGCAGGCGGAATGGTCTCTTTGAGAGAATAATGCACTAAATAACGCGGAGCACCTTGTAGGATAGTGTAGCTGCGTGTTCCTGAGTGCACATGGTTACAGGCTGACACTTAAGCAACCCCTAGACAGGTGCTCAAGTCTTATGTGTCTGAAGGGCAGCTTAAGAGTTTTCTGCTTTTTACAAGCCCAGCCTTGGTTGGTTGACCCCACACATGGCAGTGTTTTATAGTGCACAGGCAAATGGCATGACACAATGTCACTCCATAATACATAGTGTTCACAAAATGAATAGAGCCGTTCTGAGTTCTTCAAGAAACCTTTTACAGCATCAGTCGCACAGTGTTGATTGTGTATCTCAATTTGAAAAAAGAATATCTGAGCATCAAACAGCCTGAAGTCTGCCAACTTCTCCAAATGGTGACATTATGTGGCCAAATGAACGAGTTTTTCTTTGTTTTTCCTAAACAATTAACATGTAGCCTATTTATGAAAGAAAAATGTTTACTTTTTATACAGGCATACTTGGAGTACCCTAATGTTGTGTTTTATTTTTTTTTATTTTTTTTTTTATAAATACTCGTTATTAATAGGGGGTGCAAAAAGAGGACATGTATAAAGGTCATGCTGTATTGGAAATCTTTCTTAAAAAAAGAACAAATGTTTGGAGATCATTCTAAATTTTCTGGCACCTGACAGTAGCTAGTTCGTGCTCTGCTTTAGATTCCCAAACAGCCGACATGCCACATGTCATCTGTACTTCTGTGTCTCCCTCCTGATCATCTCCATACAAGTTTGTATAACCTAATATACAATGCGTTCATCAGTTAAAGATAATTAAAAAAAGGGAATGCACATTTTGGCCTCTTGTTTCAAGTACAACTGCTTCCTCTTTTTTTTTTTTTCTTTCTCTGTGGGGTCCTTTCCCCTGAACTTTCAGATCTGATCACTTCTGTTAGTTTTCTTTTTATTCAGCTGTTTTTGCTCTGCTTTGGACTCCAAGAACTTGGATCACCAAATAAAACAAATTTACTTTTCTCTATTTCACTGATATGTGACTCTGTGTCCCGTAAAATTGCACTTCTTCTTTTCTGTTACTTTCATTCCCGTGTTTATTTAACTGTGGTGCAAACAATGTTTTTATATGCAAATTCCTAAGTAGGAGAGTGTATGCATCCATTCATGGCTAAAAACGGGAGTGGGAATCGGGTCTATGCATGTGCATACAATTCCACGATGATTTTGATTTCTAAGAGAACTATATGTACACACAGCTTTGTAAATCTAGTGGATATGCATATGCTCATTTCAGCATTTGGGCATGCAGGCAGATTTAGTCTAGAAAAGAGACTTATATGCATCTGGCCTTGGTCTCCTTTACTGGTGTTCATCGGAGCTGATTCATCTTTCCTCATTAAAATACTTCATACAACTAAATCTTAACAACTCAAATATAGCAAGCTAAATTAAGAAAAAGAAAAACAAAGGAAACAAAATAACCCACAATATGTGTGCTTGACACAGCCTATCATGAATGGCAGCCTTGCCAGAACATATTGATATTCATGTTTTTTTTCTTCTTCTCCGTGCCCCTCTGTTGCTGTTGTTTTGCAAATACTTCTGTTGTGAAAACAAGGAAGCAAAATTATGCACCTTATGCTGGACTAGATGGTTGTGAATTTGCAGAAATGTATTCTTCCCAAATATTTCATAAACAGAGGTGTTTTTTAGTGTCTTGTATGCTCAGAGCTCAGTTATTCCTGCTTTTAGCTATGCAGCAGATGAGTGTTTTTATTTAGTAGGTATTAACACTTATCCATTGCTGACTCTACTTGTCTGAAACCAAAGCTGAAATAGGATGAAGTTCTTGTGCACTCAGTCGTAAGTGTACATACAAGTAAAGCCTGCAGTATCAAGTATACACAGCACACATTGATTAGTTCCTGCCTTGGATAAACCCTCAGCTCCCCCTCACTCTGCCTCTAATGTTGCTCATTGGAAATATGCTAATGAGATTCGTCACGATCGCTGATTCCCTTTGAACTTTTTATATCGTCACGGCCTGAGTGAAATCACAGAGGTAGAGAGCAGGAGGTTTTCTGCTGCAAGCCCACGGCCCTTCTTCCACCATCTGCCGGACCTCATTTCATTTGAATAATAAATGATTGCCTTTTTTTTCTCACTCTGCTACACAGACGCCTCAACTCTTCACAGGTTTTTGCAGTTCAAGGCAAAAACTGGCCACAAGCCACGATGGGGGATTGTTGTTTCTGACAGTAAAGCACTGCCCAGGGTGTACAGGCAACAGCAGGCAACTGACAGCCATGATCCTGGTGGCAGTACACAGAAATCACTCTGTGATTCAAAGCTGAAACACAGATCGAGCTGAAGTCGCCGTATATTTTGAATAACTGCTTGAAATGGAAAGCCTCGGCATCCTGTTTCTCTGAACGCACAAAACACCCTGAAAAATATTTTCATGCCGGGGTAATTTTCTTAAATGAAAAAAAAGATTTCTAAAGGAAAAGACTGGAAAAAGATTTTATCAGCAGGATATGCTCATATGGTTGCATTCTTGCTATTGATGGCCACCAGATAAGAGGAACCCATTCAGTCCCTGGAACACGATGATTTGTAAATGACCCGTTCAGTGTAGAGGACATAAAATGCTTGTAACACTTGCTGCAGAGCTGATGGCAGACGTTTTAACTTTTCTAGCAACGTCCCTTACTGTGACTTTACATAGGACCCAGCTGCAGAAGTGCTGAAGCAAATCTAATTCAAACTTTTGAAACCTCAAAGACACACAGCCGCGCTCCAAATAGCAGTAAAGCCAGTCGCCTCTGCCCTCTGGTGCACTTCCCACTGCCACACTTTATAACCCTAGTCGTCAGTATTGAAAGTGGAACACATGCTCAACAATGGATTCTAATAGTGTCAATAGGAGCATCTTTCCCCTTCAGCAGTCAGTATGCGAGTCTCAAATACCAATGTGGTGTTATTATCATGCGCATATTTGGTTAGAATTCAGTCCATAATAATTTCTACTTCATATGAAACAGAATCAGGATATAAATGTTAAGAGGATGCTAATCTGTCCTTTTGTCAGAAAAAAAAATACAAATGATGCCTGTGCATTTTCTTTAAAGGGGAGTTGTGTTTTTTTTTTTTTTTTTTTCAGAACTATTACAGCTGTAATATTTATAAAGAGCAAACATCCCGGTCACTTTGTCAGAGAGAATATTAGGAAAGTACTTAAATCAGCTCTCCTGCTGTGTGCCTGCGCCAGCTTTTAGAATAATTGACCTCCGCATGTTTCCAGAAGCCTGGAAATAGGGAATGCCCTTGACACACTAGGTATGGGAGAGAAAAAAAAAAACTAGCTGAAACCCGAGGGATCAGCGGAGCAGTGAAGCAGGTTGTTCCATTTCCCCTTCGTTTAAAAACTACTGCCAAGTTTTGCATAGGTTTGGGCCCATGTGCCTGGCCAGGAACAATGGGAGTAAGTTTGAATTAATGAAACAATTATCTGCAAACCCTGCAATTAAGCACCTCTACATTTTCTCTGCAGCTGTGCATGAGCTGCTGACAGAATAATAGTTTGGAAAAAAATATATAGGTACACAGATGCCATATAATACAACAACACAGATTAAAATAGCTTGTGTGGGTCTCTATGGACTCTGGGACAGACCAATGTTTTCCTGCCTGCCTTCCCAATCACAACTATTAGCAAAGATAACAGCCAACTGGGAATCCCAGCTGCTGCCTTGCGCCACTATTTCAATTATTGAGGTTTTAAAATATTTCATTAACATAGCTAAGGCATGATCACTGGTGTATAACAACCAAGAGCCGTCAACACCCCTGAGGATAATGTGGTGATAATCACTGGGATAAGTGCAAGCTCTACTATGAAAACACTCTGCATTGTCACATTTGATCAAGCACAGGCCAGATGCATGAGAGGCAATGGCTCTAACATGAAGCAGCAGCGTCTGTAGTATTCAGTCATGTTTGGAATCATACCTGATCCTGAAATGGGTTTTTCAATGTAATGGCACTCAGTGTACTACCTTTGGGCATCTATTAAGTGTAATTTCATGGTCCGTGTGGTTGTCAGCGATACCAGTCAGTGTGCTAACTGCTCCATCATGCAGGAAATCTATATTCTGCCCTACAAAATGCTGTTTCAACGTGTTTGAGCCAAATTGAGTTAAAACTTCAATTTGACCTTTTCAGTATTAAAAAAAAAATTAAGCACAGTTGTGAGCAATTTTGCGCCGTAACAAGTGAATGCTATAGTTTGGCTAAAAATGAAACTAAATTTGATTGCTGATTTCTTTCTGTTTGCTATCAGCAAATGAAATGTTTCTGACAACTTGAGGATTGACTGTGTTATGCAGTTTGACATGCCTCTCACAGAAGAAACGGCCTTCACACCGAGTACAGAAATTACCTTGGAACAAGTGATTGAAAGAAGAAGCTATAAATGCTCTGTCACAATTGCGTTCAGATCACGCAAACATTGCTAGACCAATTTTCACAAGACTTCACTTTCTTCGATTTTTTTTTTTATTATTCGACAACGGCAACAGATGAGCTCTCCAAGTAGACTTCTAGCTCAAGAAAGGATGCTATTAGTGAAATACACCAGTAAGGGTAGATATTGATATATCCTCAAGGGTCTTGCAAAACAAACAAGTGAAGACAACTTTTCACTGTGAGTGTTGTTGCAGAACCAGCTTTCCTCAGTTCTGATACCTTTATACTTTAAAAAAAGAAGAAAAACAATTAAAGGAACATTCTGGAGGTTCATACCTTCCAGTCTTCCATATTGGCTTCCTCTGGTTATTCCTGGCAAAGTAAACAGGATCACCACTTGTGTAGCCGTCAGTGCTGATCTGTCCCCTGTCAAAATGATGGGAACATAACCTGGAACGTCTTATGAGTTTCATCATGTTGACATTCTTCCCTGTTTTTGTCCTTCCTCTCACACTGAGTACCTTCTCTGAGCAGAGAGATCTTTTGGCCACTTTGCCCACGTCGTGTCACTCATGAAGGGATAGATGTGTAGCTTCTTTGCTTTGGAACTATGTTATTTACATTATGCACCATCGTAGTCGGATACCATGGTTGCTTGAAGGTAGAAAATGATGTAAAATGAACGTATCGCTTGTTTTGGCTTGTTGCTTTCTTGACCAGAAGTGGTCATCGTCTTTGCAAAAAGCTCCAACTGAAGTGTGTTACAGCCACCTAGCGGATAAAGATAGCACCATTTCGCGGTACTACGGTATTCTCTGTTAGGTTAGCACATGTGGCAATTTACCTATATTAGAATAAATTGCCATTTTAAGACTTAACACTTAAAAATGTAATTTCACTTAAGTGACAGAGAAGCAAGGGTCCCAACAGACAAACTAAAGAAATTTAAACTTGTAGTTAATTAAAGTGTAGTTAAAGTGTCCAAAAAATACTATTTGTGCAAATCAGCTATTGACGTCACGTAAATTACTGTAAACGGACACAAAAGGAGGAGATACCATCGTCTGTGTTATCTGTTATCTCAGTACTGATCCAGTACTGATCCAGTTCCTCAAGAATTCCCCTCCTTTTGAGGCCATTGACAGTAGTCTGCATGGCATCCCCTAGTCTATTTGTATGGACTTACTAACAGCCCTTTTAATACACTTTTTGTACACATCCAAAAGTCAAAATTACCTTGGTTTGTCTGTGCTATCACTTAATTGGAATGACATTTTTTGAGTCTTGTCAAAGGGTTAAAAAAGCCATTAATTCTGACATAAGTAGATTCCACCAGTATTAATTGTCATTTTTGCGTCAAATTGCGTCATTCCTTTTTTTCTTTTTCTAGGATCTAGGGGCATATTATTTCTGGAAAGTCCCTTAATGAATGCCCATCAAAGTTCTTGCAACGATAACTTAAAAAAAAAAAAGTTTTAATCTACTACTGAATCATATAATTAAAAATATTGAGAAATTCCATTTTATATTTATATTTATATTATATTTATATTCATTTCATTATTACCTCAGCAAAATTAATTATAAATAATAGAATTAAAGACTCTGTGGATACCACGTATGTCAGTTCCAATGAGTGAAAATAAATACATCAAAATATTCAAATGCTAAATATTTATATCACAAAACATTTTTTTATATACCACATAGTTTGCAAAGCAAATTGAAATCTGAATTTTCAGCTTCACTATGTTTCTGTACTGCAAAATCTTTTTGTTATCATCAGTGAAAAAATGTTTTATTTATATTTATCAGAAATTTTAAAATGTGAAATACTGAAAGACATTAATGATAAGACATTTTAAATACCGGTACTTGAGAACCACACATGAGCATATGTGGTATTTTATTTGAGGAGAATATTTCCACATGAATTGTTTTAGGCGCAACTGGTACGCTATCCTCTGGACACAAGAAACAACAGCAGTTCAATTTACCAGTAAACAAGCAGAAGGACATGCAGTCGTAAAAATGTTAAGGTGATTTTGTTTTCCTCTTGAGGCAAGCCCTTAGTTTTCAATTTTGCTCTACCTATTGTTGATGAATTTGACTTTGTCTGTTGCCTGCCAGGTTTGTGGTCTTTATGTACAAATACAAATGAAATAGGGAGACTTGTGGGGCACTGGCACACACTCGTCTGACAGTCCAGAATTATGGCATTCAGACTGGATCCAAGCCTTGAGCGGTAAGAGAGAGACAGAAAGAGAGGGCCCCCGGCAAGCTGCCTTGGCTTTGTTTACAACAAAAAGCCATTGTTTGATGTGGTCACACAGCCGGCTCCAAAGCTCCTACTCCCACAGGATGTGCTCTGGGTAAAATGCCAGACGGAGGCCACTGCTGAATGACTTCGACCTCATCGTGCTGGGACTCTTAGCAGAGTCCTCTTCAGGCCTCTAGAGAAATAAATAAAACAATAATGGCTTGATGGTCTTTAGTTTTGCATCCATTATGGAGGTAATCTGTAAGAAGTATTTTTAGTAGTTATCTCAGTAGAGTTCAGATCCCAAAGTAAAAAGCAACAAAATTAAATGAGCCTCATCAGTCCATTATCAATGCCAGTTCTTCTGTGTTGTTCAAAAGAGTTTATGACATTTTGAATAATGATGATTTTCCTAATTTTACACATGTTGAAAGATTTTTTAATTAAGTTGGCAAGAAAAAAAATTATGCAAACAACAGTTGGTTAACAATCCTGTTTCCAAACCTTTTGAGAAATCAGTGTCATGTAGCATGATTTGCCAGATTATTAATTGCACAAAGCTTTCTAGAAAGTCTTTAAAAAGTCTATATTTGGCAATGATTTGATGTCCGTCTATTTGTTGTCTATCACAGACTGTCTTTAACCAATCAGAAAATAGAGTCTGCTGGAAAATTAAACTCACCAAAGCCAGTTGGGAGTAGAAAAACAACATGTTTCCTACTGAGGAAAGCCTTGACACTGTCTGTCAGTGAAGGAGTCTCCTGTTATAACAAATGCTGTCTCCACTCGTCTCTTTTGGAGCTGACTGTCATCACACCTGAAGTCCCCATCCTTCGCTACCAGTAAATAATGCTGATTGGTCAAACACAATTGCCAAGGCCACAAACACATACAGTAGTCTTGAGTCTGGCAAAAATAACAGTGTTCTTGGAAATATAACTAGTACTCCAACAACATCCCAGAATGCTCGCCTTAAGAGTGAGTGATAGAGTCCGAGTTTGAAACTTGCAGAACTTTTTTATCCTTAAGTTTTGGAAGTTCCATACCAGGCCAATTTTTTGTCCACTTAGATCTATCCTGTCCATTCATTTGAGTCTTTTGTGAACTTCATGTGAGATCTATATTTTTATTAGTTTTGATTTGACTATTTTCTTATGTTTAAACACCAAAAGCATTTTGATTTTGGTTGGGAAACATCATGTCTTAGTTGAAAACAACATTTCATAGACCGTTCATTGATAGAAAGCACAAAAAGAAGCCATGGGAAGACCAGGGATCTCAGAAAAGTGTCAGAATATGACGTTAGGAGTAAGACTATGTTCAGTGTTTAGAAACATTGAGATGATACGCATCTGCTGCATATTATTTCAACATATTATTTTGGTTTACTGTTGACCATCCTCTGTTGGTTGCTTTTGTTTTGCCCAAAATCATCATTAAAGTTATGCCACATACAAGTCATTTGCCGACTACAACACAAAACCTTTGTTGTTTTTATTATGAATATTATTCAGTCGAAGCAAATTCAGACCATGAAGGGGACATGCATCAAAGGATTCTGCAAGTACCCAAAGCTTTATATTACAAACATCAAATCCTTAAAGGGTTGTTTGGCTGAATGCTTGGGTAGAGACAACCCAATAAATGGTGCAAGAAGCGATCCCCAAAAGACCAATTTATATCAACCAGAGAGCATGTGTTTTATAAAAAAAAAAAAAAAAACATTAGACTTTACTAATAAGAAATGACATGCCGTCTTCACTGATAAAGCATTTCAAGTTAAAGCCATTTAAAAGGTTTCTAGCTCTGCCACACTGATGTATATTTTGGCTGAGAATCCTTTAAAGAGCTTTTAACGTTATGATGTTTGTGTTTATTTTTATCAGTGAAGTAAGGAAAGAGCTTTGGTTGCATATCACCCGAGCCATGAAGTAGATTTTAACAGTAGCCAGTATACGGTGATAATCTGTGCCTTAAGCAAGACTGGGCAAGCTAAGAAACATGTGTTGGTGGGCCAAGCTTAAATCCCCTCTGACCTTGCTGCTTTCATGTTACCAGGATAAGATGAAAGGGAGCGTTGATGCCTCTACTGCCCCCAAGAGGTGTTGGCTTCATGAACAGGATGGGGAAGAATCTTCAAGGCTGATGTTCAGAAAGTATCTCTAAAAACGTACACGTTACAACTGGCTGATGAGTGAGGATTATGAGTAATGCTGCCCATATAGAAGAAGTTTAACACTGTTACAGCTTTGGAAAACAGGGACTCAAAGAGGAGACCAAACATACTGTAAGTCCCAGCTGTTTCATGGAGGATCTGTTTAATTTTTCATGTTAGTGAAAGCAGAGAGCGAGCACAAAACCTGTGAAAGAACTCTACCTGTAGTCCTTGAGGATTTCTGAGAAACAGTCCTAAGTGAAGAGTTAGAAAATGAATTATTCTTTCTCTCCTACCTCTTTTGATGTGCTGTGTCTGACAGAGCTGGGAAACTGAGCTCAAGTGATGACAGAGGAAACAAAAATCCGACTGCCTAACTATGGTTGTCCTTTTTTCTCTTTTTTTCACACAACACACAAGGTTGTCAAGATAGTTTATGGCCAGCTGTTTCATCTGTCAGTAGTCATGGGTGGAATTAATAGACCCTTAAACACAGGCAGCTGTGAATTTTCTATACTGTGGCCTGTGGCATCAGAAAGAACAGTTGTTATTTTGATATGATAAAGCATCCCGATACAGTATGGTGTGGCTGTGTTGTTTCGTCTCTCAGACAACAAGGCAGCAGACTGGCAACATGGTTTGCAAACTCAGTCAAATACTCAGATGTCTCTGAGCTGGCTTTGATGGAATCTGGTGAATATTTATTTATTTTTGTAGTTATTATGCAAAAATATAATATACAATGTATATACGAAGCCACGTTGACATTTGTTTGCAGTTTCTTTATAAGCAATGAGTGAAATCAGCACTGTATGCTGCTTCAAAACCAGCTGTCAAATGTAAATGATTGATTTTCTATGTTAGTATCACTGACAAAGTTTATAAGAGGATTTTTTTTTCCGTCCAGCGATATGCATCAGCAGTCCTAATACCTCTCCTGCTTCATGATGAGTCAGAGTGAATCTATATAATGAATATAAATAAGAATGTGCCTGCAGCGCTCTGAGTCTCTATCTGCACCTCCTCTCAGCATTAGAAGACTTACCACACACACACACTCACGCACACGTGCACGCATGCACACACGCGTGCGTGCACCCACTGCAAGATCTGAAATCTGGCAGCCCAAACTGTCAGTAACTTAAGTATCAAGCATCTACTGCTGTGTGTGTTCTTGCCCATGGTGCCAAGACTGTTGCTTCCTGAGTGTCATGACAGCATCTACAATCACAGTGTTTACACCTTCTGATCAATACAGTCTTGGCTGATGTGCAAATATTAGAACTCCTGCTAGAGCAGCCAAGCTTCATTCAATAACTGCTTTGCAAGACCCACCACCCTCTACATTTTTTTTTTTTCAGATTAATTTTAATCCCATATCAAATATATTTGGGGGCAAAGGAGCAATGCTGCCAAGGGATCTATGGTATTTGTTTTTTTTTATTCATGATTTTTTTTTCTCCTCTTTTTTAAGCATTTTTTCTTCTTTGAATAATTTTACCCCCTATTTTTCACCAAACCAGGCACAGATTGGAGATATTTTTTTTTTAGATTTTATAAATGAACATATCTAGTCTTTAGTTTTCTTCAGTGAATGATTTCAATCACACAACAGTAACTGCTGACTAAATTAGGTCCATGGTAACTTATCACCGCCGCGTCGCAAGGATGGCTGCCCCTGGTCAAAGCAAGAATGCCTACAGAAGGCTCCAGGTAAATGTTCAATGACCCACACCTATAATGTGCTTTTGATCCTCATGTCGATTCTACATTGAGCTTTACAGTGTGTCTCTTATTCATTCATTCACATACACACTCACACAACACTTCTCTTTGTATAAATTCTCTTTCAACATGCAGCGCGTTTCCCTCATAATCACACCCCGATGAACAGATTGGACACAATGTAGGGCTCCGTGTCTTGCCTGATGACACTTTGACACTTAAAGGGCCTAAAGATCAAAACATAATATTGAAATAGGAAGACAATCATCCTATCATCTGAGGTTTGACCACCTCATTAGAGTCAGCCGGAGCAGAACTGACCCTAATCTGATACAAGGAAGTCTTTTCAAAAATAGAACCAGTAATGTGATGCTCTGTTAGCACTGCTAACTGGAAATGGCTTATCTTTCTGCTAAAACTACATGACTACTTGAAGCAGACGCATCTCAAAGGGCTTTGTCTAAACTGGAGTAGACTGTCCCGCTCACTTTATGTCTCCTATGTTCCAGTATGATGTATTTGGATTATTAACACACAGAATGAGTCCTTCTAGCAGTAATTACTCACAGATGAGTTTCTGTGTTTTTTTTTTTCATGGCTCAATGCAAAAAGTTACTTTTGAAGGGCAGCTGTCATGGTAACATAACATTATATCACGTGTTGTCATTTATCCCTTTTAAATTTTCTTTATCAAACAGCCAATTTTTTTGTGAGGAAATTGTATAAACAAACATCACAGGCATAGTTACAAAACTGAAATAGTTTCAAAGGTTTTCCATGCCTCAAACTGATGTTTGTGACTTCTAATCCTATTGCATATTAATCCACATGTTGCCATAATGATATTGAATTTCAAGTCAACTAACACTGATTCTCCAGAGGAGGACAATGCATCTAACAAACAGGCTCTGTAGTCATTAATATCATAACTCAGCAGTGACATGGAAATTTGATGATGTTTGAATGACAAAAAAAAAATAAACTAATGGAATATTAATGAGAAAATAACGTGCCAAGCATTCAATTCCCAAGAAGCACGTCTAAACGGGCACTGCAGGACAGAAATATGCATTTCATGTTGTCCTACATGATTACAGTGGGCTTCTCAGAGCCTCCAAATGTTTGCTGGGCTGTTAGCCATCTGCTTTTGCTCTGTGATGTCGTAAAGAATTGCATTCTTCTCACATTTGCAAGTATTTTTGTGCATATTTTATTCCATGTTTTTGCCTCCTTGTTTTCTCAGCTAAATGCAATTCTTTATTCAATATTGAAAATGCATATTTTTAAGGGTTATTAAGAAGCAAAAATCCACTTTGGGGCAACATGTCTGCTTTCCAGGCTTGCAGACACAATTAGAAGAATACTAATAACAGAGAATAAGCCATAGTTAATTTTTAAAAAAAATGTTCAAGTACATGTCATTAGTATTTCCCACGTACCCTTTTCCTTTGAGTGCTTAATTATATCTTGTCCGTAAAATGTTAAGCACAGTTGTCACAGTACAAGAATTGAAGGTATTTTGTTCAGCCAGGTACATTTCTGACCTATTGTTGTGGTCTGTGTTGTGTTCATTCAGCTAATATGTGCATTATCCTGCATGGAAGTATTTGACAGCTGCTCCGCTATTAAAAGTATCATTAGGAAAATTATATAGGACCAGTCTTCAGCTGAAACCTGAGGACAAGTTTAAAAGCAGTACTGGAATTTCAATGAGGCTCCTGAGCAGTACCTTACCTCTGGAAAAGGCAGGCACTTTGGAGTAGTGGAAATGATCTGATCAAAGTTTTAAGACAGAGTTGGATTTAAGTAAAGTTAGGAACTTTCACTTCTGAAAGTTCCTAACTTTACTTAGAGCAATAAACGACTGTATATAAAACATTTCTTCCAATTTTCTTTCTCATTTTTATCATGAATATCTTTGTTCAAGATAAAACATTCATTGTAAATAACTTGTACATTTGTATTGCTGAAACTTTAGGTTCCAGGGTCTCACCTGTGAGTGTGTGTGTGTGTGTGTGTGCGTGTGTGTGTGTGTGTGTGGGCGTGTGTGTGCTGAAGATACATGAGTGCACCAAGGACTGGGAATTTTTTTTTTTCCACAAACTTAAATTTTAAATACAACATCCATCCATGAATTCCTTATTTCTACCAACTTCCTCCAAAGAAAAAAAGAAGAGAAATGAAAATTTACTGTGAGATCTGATAGATTGTCAAATCCTTTATTCTATCAAATAGACACAGTGTTCTACAAGGACATGAAGCTGCAGCCAGTAGGGAGAAAGATTTTAGCAATAAATCCCAAATTTGTATTTCAATGCCACTTTCTTCTTTCATAACCCTATTGCATCCTTTACTTGATCATATTTATTGTGTTTTTGATATCTAATATGGCAAAAGAAGATTCAATCCAGGAATATCTTGGCAACTTTAAATGTTAAAAGTACAATGTGGCACGCGATCTACAAAAGGTTTGTATTAGCGTATGCATTGTTATGTGCCTTAAAGGTTTTTCTTTTTTATGCATATACTATATATATATATATATATATATATATATATATATATATATATATATATATATATATATATATATATATATATATATATATCTATATATATATATATATATATATATATCACTTCCACAAGCCATAATTTTACGGAATTAAACCGCATTTCCACTTGACATTCATAATGACGTTGCCACCAGAGTTCTCCAACTATTAGCTATCTGGAGACTTCTGTCTTCAGCCCGTGGCGTTCATGCAACCCCCTCTCCATACAAACATGTTCATAAATTATGGATTTATGAATGAGACTGACACAGGAGCATTGTTTTAAAACTGAGGTGGGTCCTTACAACACAACTGCTAAATTTCAGCAAGACATTTGTTACACTTAATGTACCCAATCATTGCAGGTCTCATAACATAATCAGGTGGATTTAATTGAATAACTTGCTTAAGTGGCAGCTAGGGCTAGTGGAGATCTCAAGCTAATTTATTATTGAAGACTAAATTAAGCATATTATTTCTTCCTGCTCCTCCCAGTTGCAGTCAGTGATACTAGAAAACCCAGTTTTTTTTCTTTAAGTAACCTCTTATGCATCCTCTCACATTATTTATTTATTTTTTACACCTCACAGATATCAAAAATTACTTTGTGTCTTCCCAACTCAGTCAAGACGGTGTCTGTGACTGAGCTATTATACTCCTGATGTGTCTGCTTAACCAGAAAAAGAAAAAAAAAAAAGAGAGAAAGAAAAATCTGATTTCTCAGAGCTCGATCTGCCGCTGAAGCTGAAGATCAGTCACTTCCGGTCACCAGCTGGGTAGTCTGTGCGTCCACATTGAAGACGGGGAAGTAAACCTTTCATGTGACATTTGTGTGAATCTGAGCATCACATTGCAAGCAGAGACACTGAATTCCAGGGAAATGAGAAAAGAACCACTGAAAGAGAACCGGGGATACGCCGCTCTCAAAGGAATTGCAGTGATTAAATTCACAGATTCTGATGACTCCAGCAGACACTGAAGACATGCGCTAACCTATCAGTTACTTTGGCAAAAATTCTGTATTCAGTTTTTTAAAGAATTTGAATACTGAAGATGTATTTCACAACCAGCTGTTACAATCTGAAAAACACCATATTTAACCTTCAAAAGGCTATAACTCACTCAAAACCTATCATTTATGTATGAGAATAAAATTATTGTGTCCCTGGGTAAGCCATTGCTGCTTAGATGATTTACTTATGGCACTATAAAGACTAGATGGTCAAAATGTTTTAGCGTTTTGTCAGAGTGACAGTGTGTGTGAGTGTGTGTCTTGTCCAATTAACGTGTTTTCGGTGAGGTTGAATGCTTGTTTTACCAGACTGTTTTTTTCACTGAAGATAAGTGACTGTGTCAGAGTGAATATTCTTCAGACGCTGATTTAAGGAGTACAAGTTTTCACATTCCACTTCATAAATGTAATAAAAGCACTCAGGTTTGGAAGTCATGATAACACTCTTCCTGCAGTGACCTCACAACCAATAAAAATAAATAAAATTGAATCTACACAGCAAATGTGCAGCCAATCAATACCAAAAAGAAAAAAAAATATATGCTTGGGAAGGAACGATTCCCTGTGGATACTCTGGAAGTTTCCTTGGTCTGGAATGCACGACAGGAACTTGCATACGTACGTACAAGGCCAGACAGCTGCTGCGACACAGGACAGAGGAGCTCAATCTGAAACTCTAGCAGAATTAGACAGAATGCACTTTGACACATTACATTTTCACAGAGAATATAATTGTATTCATATATTATACACTAGTTTTTAAATAATGTGGCATTGGGTAATCACGTCATAGATGATGACATAATATGTATATTTTATATTACAGAAACTACTGAGATGGAAAAACATTAGCTGTGACTCCCATTGCTACAGTTGTAGTAGGTAAGTAGAAACATAAATATATGGATAGCAGGACAAATAAAGTCATCCCATATATTTGTTGCCATAGACCTGGAACATGTTCTTTGAAAAAGACTGGAGATATATTTGAAGGCTAGATAGGTAACTAACAATGGTGTAAAGGAGTTCTCACAATGTATAAAAGGGAAGTTGTTTGTGATCATTGGCCCAGCAGCTCTGCAGAGTCCTGAGGATAAGCCTTAAGCCAGAGCACAGCGGATAACCAGCGGTGAGGTGAAAGCTCAGACAATACTGTTAGGCTCTGAGGCAAGTATCCTGCTGCAATGGGAGACCAGACCAGATAATGTGTCACACAGCAGCGTATTGGTGTCGGCAACAAAAAACTCTTATTCACGGTATCAGGGGAGGCGTCACGGAAAGAATGACAAACTACAGAGTGAACCAAGGAATTAAAAAAGTCCTTGAGATGGATCTTAAGAATAGGTAAGTGAAGGTGTGATGGTGATGGCATGGAGAAAAGATCTCGCTTTTTCTCTGTCCTTCCCTGTGTAGGAATTCAATAGCCTGGCCGGATAATATAATTGGTTCCAGGAGTGGTGAATGGTGCAGGGAGGGACTTAAACATACCCCAAGAAACCTGACAGTACATGTCGAAGACAGAAAAGAAAAAAGGAAAACAAAATAAATGCAAGTTGACAGGCAATATGGGGGACAGTTAGGCTTAGTGTTATTACCATGACAAAGAGAAAAGAGCACAGTGTCTACTCCCTGCATGGAGGGTGAAGAGGTTTAAGGACAGAGCAGCAGGAGATGAGGAAGTGGCACACTGAGCTGTGTGTGAGTCTCTGAGCCTGCGGGTGTCTGTGCATGTGAATTTGTGCTTGCTTTCTGTCGCTCTCTATCTCCATCTGTCACGTGCGTGTATGTAATCGTACCTATTGCAAGGCGGTGCTCTGATATTAATGCCTTGCAACTAGAACATAACTATAAAGACTCACAGAGAATGTCCTGCACTTCTAACTACAGATATGATTAAGTATGTTTGTTCTGTGCTCACGGGGGACCTAAACTGGTGTTACAGATTGAATCAGCTGCGATAGTAGCAACTATTACAGAATGATAACTCCTAAGGGGCCCTTCAGGCTTGTAAGAAACTGATTACTCCTCTGCAGGGCAAAAAGTGACATCATCCTTGGCTGGAAGCTGTTAAGAGGACTAGCACAGTGCATGCTTCGTATACCATCTCCACATGCCTCACTCACTACTTCCAAGCATTAGTATGGAAACTGGTTTGCGTTGATTCTGGTGCTTTGCATGAGTCAACCACATCAAACAACAGAGTACTGGGTTAATCTCTCCCATGGAAATGCTCAAACGTTTCTACATGGATACAACTTTTGAGTTTGCGGGCACTCCTCAGGGCCAGCTCTGACAGTATGACCAGTTCAAGCGCTGCTTTAACTTTATTCAAGACTTTATAGCCTGGCTAGGAACATACGTATTATCTTGTGTGATAGTTTCGACTCGTTTAAAAGTTTTTTTACTATATTTTGCACATAATATAGAGCAAATTAAAAATGAATCAGTGGAATGAATATGTTTCTGGAGAAAAGTTTAACTCCAAAGAGCATAACACATTTCTATTTCTGCCAGAAAAAAAAGGAAAATACAATTTTTATGATTTACAATATTAAAGTAGCAAAATAAACAAATCAATAAAAATAGCTTGGGAGTTTTCTCAGAGAATTCAGTGGCACATTACATGTACAGGAAACTTACTGAACTGCATTGCTTCAAACCGCACGGCTCCTTAACCCTCAGCCCGAATAAAGTTTCAAGTATATTTTGCACTCAGACTTGTAAATAAATGAACAATTCTAATTTTAGGAAAATTAGAAACTGATGTCTCCATGTGGAAATGAACAATCAATGTAAAAAGGAACCATTTTTTTTTTTTTTTTTTTAGAAGTGTACATGCAGATAAACTGCCTTGAAGACAGTAAAAGAAGTGGAGCCATCCTGCTGTAAATACACTATTTAAATTGACAAAAAAAAAAAAAAAAAAAAGTTTTTCAGCTTTATATACATTTTTGAAAAATGTATCTGCAATCGAAACAATGACCAACACACTGAACAGGAGGTCTTGACCTGGACATCCATTATTTATAAATACACTACCTGCAATGGAGGTTCAAAAATCTAGACGGTTGCCCCCAGAGGCAGTGTTATTAGACTGCAGGTTATTGGTTCCCAGATGGATCTATATTTACAGTTGCCTTCTGTGGTGATGTTCCATCACATACACTGTTTACCATCCCACCTAACAAAGTCCCACTGTGTTGTCCCCTTGAACGACAACACATCACTTTAGTTTTGTTTGGTTTTTTTTCTCAGAAATATGTTTTCTCTGATATTTGCTACTATATTTGAGAGAATTCCCTATTTCTGTAAAAACTCAGAAATTCTCTTTATTTCTTTCAATATTACACCCTCCTTTATCCTGTTGCTATGGTCTAACATCCTCCTCGTAACTAGCTTGTTAACAGAAGTGTGTAGATTACTTAGCTCAGCAATTTTTAATTGTTTAACAAATACTGATAATAACAGTTAATACATTTTTTAAAGCCTTTCTTTTTACTACATTTTTCTCTATGCAAACCTGCTAAAATCTTAATTTAACTAAACATCTCTCCCTTGTTTTATCTGTTATGCTGCTGCCAGCTACAGCCTGTCCCCATTCACATATGTGCTCCACAGACCTTCGTCAAAGTTTATTTGTGGTTCCCAGATCATAATGGCGTGGCTATCACCAGTGACACAAACTGAGCCGTAATTTATTTGATCAATCTCTGGACCCAATTATTTCATCAGGCCTGACAGAGTGTTTTCTTGTCCAAGAGTGCAGCATAGAATAAGATCCTGAAATGTGTTATTTTGTCTCACTGGCAGAGACTGCTGACATTTAGTTTGGATTTTCTTGCACAGGGAATTAGCAGCAGCAGTGGGATCTTGCACAGCACACTGACCCCCGACAAGAAGGTTATGTTTTCCTAACCTCTTGTTTTGAAGCACCATACAGTGTGACAAAATTCACTCTTTAGCTCCAGAAATCCTGCATAAGTCATCTGCAGAAAGTGAGAGAGATGAGCAGCAGCAGCGGTCTATTTTGATTGACCCGGCAATATAAATTTCACAACAAACTGAGCACCCAGGGATGTTTTTATACAATTAATACAGAAGACAAAGAAAACTGCCAAAGAACTATGGAGGAATTCCTCTGCTGGTGGAAAATTCAAGCTCTGTCAACATGCGGAGATTTTTACATCGAAGCTTTGCGCCCACACCAGTTAAACAAAACACCGCAGGTATCCAAATAAGAAGTCTGGCTCTACCCGGTACTTTCAGTCACTGAGTTATCCGGCTCTGAGTGGATGTAGTTCACCCCTTTACTTGTTAAAGATGATTAAGTAGTGCTGTGAAAAATCCTGTTGAGCATTCCAACACAGTTTACAGTGCTCACGGATACTATTTATCCAAATGCTGAATGATGGGAGGGACAAAGTAAAGAGTGTGAAATGACAAATGCAATATGTCGTTATCAGTATGGCATGTCATAAAATGGCGGTAGGAAGCAGTTTAAATTATGAAGTAGCAAGATGTTTAAAAATGTAGGCAGGGGAGGGATTATGGCATAGAACTGCGTCAAACATGGGCCTTTAACAGACATTTCAGCCACAGTTAATGTAATTTTTGTGACTGTTTTTTAAAGCTGCAGTCACAAGCCTCTCTGGTTCATGAAAGATCATGTCAGTCATGAAAATAAACAAATGAAATAAATAAATAAAAACAACTGACAACATTTATTTTTACACTGAAGGAGAGACAACTCTGTGATTCTCTATTGTTTTGACACAACGGATAGTACAAGATGGAAGACAAGCATCAGTGACGAAATCTAATATTGTCTGGGCGAATCGCCTGAAATCCTATTGTTTTGGTATGAATATTTGTAATTTTAAAAGACATGAAATATAAAGGAGATGTTTATATGTGGGTGCAATTCTTTATACAGCAACTGTGTATTGCATCACAAAATGTTATTTACCTAAGATTGTTAAACACCTGCATTAAATTGTTTTTCAAAAGCTAATTGTTATAATTCTCATGAAACAAGGATGACTCTAATTCATAAGCTGTCTTTCGTGTACATTTGCATTATTTTATTTGGATTATTTTTAATATTGTACGCAATGCTTTCCATTGCTGTGGTGACTGGGACAACATGACGGTCATGTGTAAAGAGAGAGCACAGGTTCTTTCATTTCTGAGGTCTTATTTACCGGAGCGCAGCAAAAGTCATCCTGACAGGTCATAATATAGGGTAAATACTATAACCCTCGATGAACAACAACACCTGAAATGTTAAACTATGCCTCTATTCCTTAAGAGAACCTAAATCAAAAGGCAGAAGCACTGTGTACATCCAGACTGACTTATAGGCTCTGAGCAGGTAAGTAGCAGTCAATGCAGCTCATCAAGTGCACTTGACTGATTGATCATGAGCACCTCTATAAAAGCAGATATTTGATGGACGTTTACTGGTCTGGAGCATTCAAGTTGTTTTGGCGCCATGCCAGTGAGGTAAGGCATTAGTAGTGATATTAAAGAAGCAACAGTAAAAATTGTAGTAAATGTTGATGTCATTAATTTTCAGAGCTTTTAAATCCATCAAAGAAAGAAAGCAAGGTCTATGCAGGGGTCGTGAAATCTTAACCTGCTTTAACAGTGAGAGAACAAACGTGTATTTAGTCTATTTTTGGTGAGTTTTATTTTTAAAACAAACGTTAACTCGGGCACAAAAGAAGCAGGCACCGCAGGAAAAAAAGAGGAAGACGAAGAACTTTCTTCTTGTTGTTTTTCATCTTTCCTCATCAAGCAAAGGTTATTCTTCATGCGTGGCTTAAGGTCATGACGGCAAAAACACGCACCATCAGTGATATTATTAAAGAGGAGGCAGATAAATTTAAAACAGTTAGAAAAATTACAAAAGATAGAACTTTGACATGGAGAAGAAAAGTCTGACATACCTCTGGCATTCCTGTCATTTTGTATCAGTGTGATCTCTGTGCCTAACTCTACAAAAGCTGAGAGGCAGCCTGTAACCCTGAGCGACAGCAAGCAGTCAGACTCCAGTCTGTATAAAAAGTCTTCTGATCTCACACGTGAAAGCTTTCCTCAACTTGGTACTGCTGGCCATCCTTCACCTTGTAATCAATTTGAAAGAGCGAAGCACTTCTAGGTCTGACCAGCACCTGAATGGTAAATACTTCTTGGCTCTGACAGTTTGAGACCAGCTGAGAGCATACAGGGAAAAACTTTAATCTAAGGTTTAGGAAATGAGAAAACATGAGAAGGAGCAATTTCCTAAATGTAAAATACACAGATGAAGATATAACTGTGCTTCTCTTACTGTTATAATCTAGTGGTAATTTTCAAAGCTCATGCAGTGATTTTTTTTCAGTCCTCTTTTTCTTTATGCATGGTGTTTTTGAAAGTTTGCACATCTACAGCAATTCTTATATTTGGTTGGAAACATTGTGCTAAGTGAAGGAGAAGTAAGTCCCTAAGAAAAAGTAATGTTGGGAAAGTAAGTATGAAGCGTTAATAATGTGCTCAGGGTTTGTCGCACTACAAAGACGTGTCAACCAATTAAGGAAAACTTGAATGAGTAGAAAAATGGGCTATAAAACTATTAAAAGGTTATTTATTACAATTTTGCCTAAACCTAACCAGGTGGTTTTGGTGCCTAAGCCTAACAAAACAGTGAGTGTGAGGCAAAATAATGAGCAAAAAATTACAAAAAATGTCATGCTTGAGCAAAAAAAAACAATTATTATTATTTTTTTTAATCACTGGGTCAGGTATTAGATTCTTGTCTATGGGTTGATAGGCTCCAGCGTCACATCCTGATGGAGAGGTGGAACTATCAGTGACAGTTATTAGAAGTGCCACGAGACAGGACTTTCTATTGCCACATCCACGAACACACACAAGTATGAGTACAAATATATGTATTTCATTTCATGACAGTTTCACAAACTGCAACTGCAACTCTAGTCAATTTGTTTGTTTGGTTTTTTTTAAAGTTTACTAAACTGCCAGTGATCATTAAAGAGGCAGCACTTTGGTGGTGAGATTTAACTTTCCATCAACATGGACTCCAGTAACTCTGCTTGTGTGACTCCATGAACAGCTCTGAATATCCACATTATAGATTTCCTGGTTTCTTACAAAAAACAGTTCACCCCAACTTCTCCCTGTTGTTATAAGGACATTAGAGTTGGGAACCAGAGCTATTTTCACAATAGTACCATACAATAATAATCCCATTATCCTAATATAATAGAACTACAACACTAAGCACTGTTTATTTCTTTGTCATAATCTGTACAGTGTGATCTCTTCAAAAAAAGGTTTGACTTGACATTTAAGCTTGCTGACTACTATTCAATATGCACAGCTTTTGTTCTTTTAGACATTTATACCTTTATCTTATAAGAATATGACTTTTTTTTTAAAAAAGCAACCAATTCAAGATTTGAATATTAAAATATTTATACACAGTTTTATGTGGAAAATCGTTACTAAATGGCTTCTTCATGACAATGCTCAAAATCTTTTTTTTTTCCATCAGGAAAATTTTTTTTTTTACTGATGCTCTGAAGTATTTGCAGATAGTTGGCAGAAATTCCAATTCCAGCAACGCAGGATGTCAGACATAGACAAAAGTGAGATGCCGCTTGGCAAGAGATTCTGTTTCTGCTCATATTACAGACAAATTAGCTATGCTGCAGGCCTCCTTTTTTTCACTCTTTATGGAAATGATTGCAGAGTGTAATTTAGAAAACATGCAGTGGACTGCTTCAATGCTCCACCCTCCTTCAAAAACCTTCCAGCTGAAGCACAGACTGAAAAAAAATCTTCTGCTCTCTCACACTGCAATGAAGTTTCTATTCAGACACTTTCCATGTTAATGGAGGTTTCCTTTAATGCACTGAAGAAGTCATTTTAGCAGCTTAGCAGTAATAATACTGGCTTTGAAAATGTATTTATTTCATCTCAAGTGAAAATCCGACCATAGTAACCTTTTAAGAGCTATGTGACCTTCGATATTAATTACCATGGAATGTCACCCCCCGTCATATTTCTAAAAGAGATTCATTTATTTATTTAAAAAAAGAACAGTAGGGAAAGAATTGATGTAACTCACAGCAGAGCTTTTCATTGTGTAGCTCTGTCTTTAGCAGGAGATAAATCATACAGGGTGGCTGCTCTGGCCAATAACTGTTTCAAGTCCCAAACATCTGATATGACTTAAGAAGCCAGTACAGGCTTTGTGAGGAAACTCATACATAATGTTGGAACCCTTTTGTTAAAAGTACAAAATCCCCACAGACAGAAAAAATATATATATATAAAAAAAATAAAAACAAAAGTCACCTTCCCCTCGTTTCGTTTATTTATGTCTTGTTAATGTTTGTGGATGGCACAAATGCCAAATCACTCACTCTGTCTGCAGTGATTTAACAAGTGTAAATATGGCAAGAGGGCAATTTTTGCTGCTCCAGCAACATCTTCATCAATCAAACCTTTTATTACCTGGATTCGCTAATGAGGCAAATGTGGAAATAGTTTTGTTTTGGGCATTTTTCCAATACATCTGCCTACTCTATGTGGTTTGTGAATGTAAATAAACACGCGCTTCACTGAATTTACTGTACAAAATATTTAACTCCATGAACCACACTGTGATTTTTTTTTTTCCTTTTCGCTTGAAAGTACTCCAAACACTGGGTTGCAAATAAATCAGTTACACATGGTGAGGAACCGAGGCCAGTGATTTACAACATTACAAAGTGTTCTTTGATAACAACATTTCTTTGATGATTTTTCACACTTGAGGATTATTTATTATTATCATTAAATTAACTTATAAATATTTTCAGGTTTGCAGACCTAATCTGCTACCAAGAGGCTTGGCAACAATTTTCAAAGAGTAAGTTAGGTAGTAGTAGCAGAAGGTTTTTCAGAGTTACCTTGAGCTATTTTCATTCAGTTGGAGTCTCAGTGTGTTTCAAAATGTGCATTTGTCCTCTGCATATGTGCCTGAGATAACATAAAAGCCTATGTTGGATTTTTGTGTGTTCTATTTGATGGAAGCTCAGATGACAGCTGTCTTTGGTACAGCCTCCACCAGCCAATCAAAGCCTTCCCCCTTTGGTTTGTGAATGTATGACACCATTGTAACTAGTTCTTACATGAACCACAGGTATTCTGCAACAGTGCACTCTTTTCCTCATGGGAGGTTGCGCACAAATTTTCAGCCGTAATCCTCTTATTTCCTTTCTCCTTTTAAAACTTAGTTTTTCCTCTCGACCTAATCAGAGGTGGTAGGATTTCTATGCTACATGTTGTCTGGCGGCTGCTGCAAGATCACGCTTCATTTTGCGAAGGCTCCATTAACCTCAAGAAGGTCCATAGAAACGCAAACAACACATCCAGCAGAAAATACAAAATATCCTTTTCCATGTGCCTCTCGTTTGTACCAAAATCTGAATCACAAAAAAAGAAAAAAGAAAAGATCCGGCTAACAGAGAATGCTTTGAAGGTTTTAGTCATACCCGAATATGTGCTGTTTTTCTTCTTGTGCGCCTCGTCAAGGTTCCTCCCCTGTGTGTCTGGATTGTAGATGCTGGAAGAGGATCTGGTACAAAGAGAATTGTAGATCAACCTCAACTTGACAGTGGATGAATATAGTCAAGCAGAAAGAGGCTAAACAGGGTTGCCTGCACCCCAATATAAGCATGAAGCATGTTTCATTTAGCAGGCAATGTGCAGAGAAGAAATTATTCCTTTTACATAACTGAAAAAAAATGTATTTCATGACATCATTTAAAAAAAAAAAGCATTAGAAACCTTGATACTTCATAGCAACACATTTGTTGCATGCAAAAGTCAGGAAATACTTTGAGATTATTTCTAGACAGATGACATCATTCATGAAAGGTAATTAACAGCCAGTTAGTCCGAGGTACGTAACTGTGGTCTGAATGACAAAGCAGACAGACAAGGCTTTCCAGAAATAAGCAACATTGATCGCGCTGCTGGGATTGTCCTTGCCAAGTTAGTGGTTCCAATATCTGGTAAACAGACACCCCTCCTGTGCTTTTGCTGTACTTCACAACCCAAGGCCTTCCAGTTAGCAGTGATTCTTAGGAAAAAAAATAAAAATAAAAAATAACAACAAACAAACACAAAAAGAAAGAAAAAGAAAAAGCTCATTAATGGGACTAGATCAAGCAGGATTTGATGAAGGGTGGACTGCAAACAGTCAAATAGAAGCACAGATATTATTCTCTGTTTTCAGACAGATAATCAGCATGATGCTAGAGATAAATTAAAAAGCTGTGTCCTTTTTTTTTCATTTGCTTGTTTTTTTTATGGTTTTTTTTTTTTCAGAAAATCCAACTGTGCCAGCCTGTGCTACAAAGAAGACATGCAAAAACTAAAATCTGTCATTGACCACATAATGTGGATGTAACGCAGCTTTCTTGGTTCTTAGTTTCTCCTTCACCATTCTCATCAATCTCCACAACAGAAGATTAAAAGAAATTTGGTCATCTTCCTATCTGTTTTAAATCATAAAAATGATCAAATAAATGAAAACAACTTGTTTTCCTTTTATTTTTTTATCTTTATTTTTTCAAATCCAATCTGGGTTCTGATATGAAAGATAAATAAATAATGTAACACACTGAAATTAGCCCAGGCTACGTGCATGGATGTGATTAGATCATTAGCTCAGAGCAGTTGAAACAGAGTTTCTCCAACCAGGTGTGGGCTCCTTAACACTGAGCAGATGTTTCTGTCAGTTCAAACCTCATGTGTGTAAAGTCTTTGTAAACGACACGGGTAGAATTCAAACACCATGGATAATGAGGAGAATATTTCAGATCGTCACACTTTTTGTGTTAGAGTTGGAATTAGTTTTGAAGAAAATGCTTTCATTCATTTTTTAAATCATGCCCTCATGAATGAAGCTTTGTTAAAATGTGTTTTTTAAAAAACAACAACAAAATAGTTGATATAGAACCCATATGAGTATCCATAGTGCACCCGTTAGAAGTCCTTTGGCATACAGCTTGCTTTTGCTTCGAGTATTCTGAGCATATTTTAAGGCTAACGCTGCACTATATCACACATAACTGAGAATATAAATTCAGCCTTTCTACATTCCTACATGTTAGGCTTAATTTCACTTGAGGGAAAAGATCTGAGCTCCTTTCCTGAAACTATCACATTTGCTGTAAACTTTTTCAAGCGCGCACCCTCACACACACAAAATCAAGTTCACGCAACTGCCACTACAAGTCACAAATTATAGTGTGTGGGATTGAATGTCACATTTCACTCCCTGTGTTTGAGGAAAAAATAACTCCCTCGTTTGCCTTTGAGATATTCCTTAAACCACTTGGAGTGTAATGCACAGATGTAAGCCATCAGCAGTATATTTTGTGGAGAAGCTCCATAGAGAGGAGACTCAAACAAGAAAAGTTCTATGAACATGCACATGACATGAGCAGCCATTACATGTTTATCCAAAAACAATGAGAGAACCTGTTTTTCTGATAACAGCAGATCCGGCAAAATTATTGCTGCCTTTCACAGCACAAAACCTTTCAGCCCTTGTCAGAGATGAGCTGCAGTAAAGGGAGTCTGGGTATACTTAATAAAACAGCCGCTGTGTGGGAGAAATTTAGGCCATAGCCTTATTTCTGTTTACCTCTGTTTATCCATAGCACGCAACTGGAGAGGAGAAAAACAAGCGCAAAAGCTGTAAAATCCCGTTCCATTTTATGGAAAAAAGTGGTGGAAAATTAATATTGTTCTTCTGTTCTCTAGGCTCCGGATGCATTGCCATCAATAAAAACTAGTTCCCACTCTGTCATGGTTAAATGTCTCATGTAAACAGTCTTAATCAAATCTGCAAAACTTCAATGAATTCTTCCTCTTCATATGACTCTCTCAGTCCCAAATTCAGGTTCACTGGCTTTTCTTTTTCTTTTTTTTTTTTTTGTCAGCTGTTGCCTTCCACTCTTCTTTTTTTGTCTTTTTACTCAGTCTTTGCTTTTTTCTTCATTATTCTTATTCTTTCCCTTCTTCTTTATTTCAAAAAATGGATAAACCTGCTAGCAACCATTTACAAAAAGATTAAAATAAGGAATTGGGTGTTTTATTCTAATTTTTGTTTCACTCAGTAAATGACAGAAAAAAGGCAAGTCTAAACTTAAGTCAACACTAGTCTACCAAAGACATTAGTAGGAAAGTGAAGGGTCTATTTCACAGGCATGTATTAAAATAATCCTGGTATAATACACTTGAAAAGGGAAGTTTGGTGTTCTATCTGTGAAACCAACCCTTAATCTCACTGAATTTAAAATCTTGTTCTCTGCAAGACACAAAATTTTGGACCAATGAGGAAAATCTATTTTATTAGCAACACAAAACAGGGTCACACAGGCTTCCATGGTGATTTGCGTGCACGTGTTTACAAGCGCTACGCCATATATACTTTATATTGACCAAATAAATGTGAGTGCTTTTAAATTTACTGCGGTTTTGATTTGAACTTTCAATAAAATTAAATCAAAGACTGCTCTCCCGACGTGTTTTTTTTCCTCTCTCACGGTTTTAATTTGCTTAATATATTAATATATTCTCTCTTATCCATTTCAGATGATATCAGACTTTTTCTGTGCCCCTGCAGTGGCCGCCTATACAGTTAAGTGTTGGCTCAGTGTGAGTTCTGGCTGAAGACAGAGGATTATTCATTGAATCATAATGCCCCTGTGTGATGCATTTTCTTTTATATTTAAGGCATTTAACTGACTGCACAGAGGGAGCTGCGATGAAAGCTGCCAGTAGTCATGAAATTGTCATCTCGTTCTCTCTGGTTTTGCTTTCACACTAAAAGAAAAAGAAATCTTCCAGGCACAATGTCGAATGTTCCAACTATGTTAATTATTTATTATAACATGACCTCAAATGCTTTTTCCTCTACGAACACAGCTGGCTGCATATGTATGTCTCCAAAGCTGACATTTATGTGAATGTGTAAAATATCTAAGTGTTCGAACCCTTAATAATTGTAGGACCTTTGAGCAAGATACTGCAGTTAATGTTTCAGCATAAATAGGATCAATGATAACCACTGTGCTAGATATGAACAATATTTGCATTGCTTTCATAAGCCAGAGCTAAGCCAGGGGTACTGAGCTCATCTATCCTTGACTCAAGTGTTTCGTGCTGCATCCCTGGTATTCTTTGATGTGAGAACATTGCCCCCTGCTGATTCCCTATTGTACATCACCAGAGGCTGACTGACAGAAGACATGTAAGATGAGGTCCTTTAAATGGCACAGAACAATCACTGTTAGCTTTGACACGCTTTTACATGTATTCTCTTGTGTCATAACTCTGGTGTCATCTCCTGGTGAGCTTCATCTGCAGAAAACAAGAAAGCACGTTTGTTGTAGCCCATTCTGAATGTGCTGTTGTTATATGTTTAGCTTCAACAAGCCAAGATGTTTAGAAGAGTACAATCATGAAAAACCTCACATAATAAAGTCTGAGTGATCTAAATAAATTACTTCACTGTGTAAAATATTTATGAGATTAGAAAATCACACTAACTGAGCCAGTGTGTCCTGAGACTGCAGCATTAAAGCCCCTGAAAACTGGGCTTCAAACTTCATGTCTTCATTGCATAAAATATTCAATGGCTTTAAAAAGCAACAATCAAACTTAAGGTGTTGGGGAAAACATATTCAAGTCGTACTCATTTAGAATTCAGCTGTGAATCTGCTCTCTTACACTGACATCATATTTGACACCTTCTCGCAGCCACAAAACTGGCTTTTTCTTTCACTCCATTCATGCAGACAGATATTTTGATTGCACGCGGTGTTTCTAACAGTGATTAAACAAGTTGGCTAATTAAAGGCAGGGTAAGCGGTTTATAGATGACATCACATGTTATGAGCAATATTTGTCATGGTTTGTTTCCAGTTTATGGAGCCAGGGCTATGTTTCAAAACTTTTTTTGTCCTTTTTTGTCTTCAGTGTACTGACAAGATGGGCAGCTGGCAGGTGGTGAAGAGATATATACTGATTATGACAAAAAAGTAATCTGGATTGGAAATCACATAGAACTAACACCACATTTAAATGTTTAGAGATATCAACTGTAATAAATTGCCAAATTAATATTGCAGGTTTAAATCGTCACAAAGGACATTTTCAGAGGATCCCTCTATAGGCGTGAAGGTTGAGGCACTTTTATGACACAGTTTGAGATTTATCCTTGTCGGTCACTTGCTTAGTTACTCTCTCTTTTTCTCCTCTGTCATTGCTTTCTGGAGTCTCTTCGTTGCTTCTGCTACAGTTTCCATTGTAGCTCTGTGAGCTAGTCTCATTATTAATGCATGACATCAGTCTTGTAAAGCAACACGCAGCTGACACAAAAACCGGGACAAGAGTCCAAAGATACTTTGGATGATTTTTCTGTTAGTACAGATTGGAAGCCTCAAGAATTTCCTTCAAGTGAAACTTAAACTTATATTTTAACATGGAAAAAAATCTTGGTTTCATTTTAACTAGTTATATTCTTGTCACCAGCCTTAATCCATCATACAAAGCTCTGATTTGTCAACTATTTCCCCTACCTCCACTAAAAAGAAAAAAAACTTTGAACGCTTGAACAAAACAGACTTGAGAACAGTGATTTAAAAAATTCAGACCCTGACCACACACTACATCACAGAGAGCAGCCACCCAAAACTAAAAACCTATTCAGTTGATGCAAACCTCTCTGTAAGGGTTCAACAGCGATGAAAAAGACAAAGTAGATTTTAAAAAAAGAAAGAAGTAAAGAAATTTTTAAAAAGGCTTGTCCTTTACTGTAAACTCTGTTAAAATTCTGATAACTCATCACAGTGTATCTGCATAACATGTGACACCTGTTTTATCTGTCAGGCAGGAAGGCTTTGTCATGAAATTTTCATGCAGGTATATACTAATAGCTGACTCATCCAACATAATATTCTAAGTATTTATTCCATTAAAAATGCCTGGTGAGAGAAATTAGTATTCTCACAATATCACTGCCTACAACTGATGATAATCTGTATTCATACAGTCTGTCATGTCAGATAAAGACCTTCATTTAGCCATCAGTTCTATTCGGTATTTTATATTGTGCCACCATTATTTATATTCTTTTTCAGCACCAAAGGCTGGTTCCCGCCCACAGCCACAGACATCACTCTAGGTGAGAATCTAAGCAGCCCCGCTGTGAACAAAGTGCAAAAACAAATGTTAGGTGGAAGTCAAAGGAGTGTGCTTCCAATGCCCAGTGCTCCCTACCTCATGGATGCAGATGTAAAGCTGAAGTGTCATCCTTTAAATCTTTACCTCTGATGAAAAAACAGAGACTCCAGTGAAGAGATGAAACACCTTTGATACTTTGATTTGCAGCCTCATCCTGGCGTGGCTCCACATCGGCCCCCAGTGTGATGCTTGTCCGCTCACTGGGTGCTCTAAGTAGAGATCAGTCACTGATTGAATTTTGCTTCAGTACCAAGACAACACTCTAGGACTCACACCAAAAGCCTTCAAAATAACAGCTCTCTTCCTGTATAATGCACACAGATAACAAGCCAGGAACATCTGTCTGGATAAACTATGATAATATTAGCTTTGGATTGCTGTGGGTGGTATCATGATATGATTGTGAACTGACAAGTGTTGCCTTGAGGAATTCTTTGCTGAAGATAATAAGGCATCAGCGGTAGGTCTCATTTTTTTGCTACTCAATAATCAAACTCATACTGAGATGCTGAGGAGCATCATGGGTTCTTTGTGTGTCTGTAAATTCATCTAGTGAGGGGGTTTCATTCAGCCTCATTATTATTAGCATTGTACTGGGGTTTTACTGGGTGCCAGACACATAAAAGAACATATTTCAAAGCCAAGAGCAGGCCAGTGGGAGTCTGTTTTCAATGAAAAGGAGCTAAAGGCCAGCCTGCAGTTACCATGCCTCTGCTCAGCCCATGTCTCTTGCTGGGTAAGCCAATAACCCTCCAGGTCAATAGGAGTTATGACTTCATGTCAGACTTGTAAAAAACGAGCTATTTTCTATAATTTGATGATTTCATTGCAATATCATATAAACAAAATGAAGTTGGCAAAAATCTTTGGACTTGCCTGTAAAATAAATTGAATAAACCTGGGTTGTAGACTGTGGATTTAAAATAACTATCAAAGTAACTTTAAATGAATCAAATCAAAATAATCCTCATTTTGATTTGCATGCCAGGAGCACGTTTCAAAAAGACTGGGACAGAGGTAAGATTGTAATGCCAAAACAGAAGAGTTTTTACAATTACTTCTTAGAAATACTGCAGAGAGGGAAAAAAGTGAACAACGATAGCAACAAATGTGAACAGCTTTTCTTCTAGAATTATAGTGCATGCTTTATGTTACACCTTTAACTACCTGTGTTGAACAATGCGAGCAATATCCTTAATAAAGTGTCTCAAATACAAGTTCATGAAGTAAAATATCTATTGTATTTTATCTACAGGTCCATTTAATTTATTTCTAATTTGTACTTTCTTGCTTCCTGTATTCTCAGTGATCCTGCCTGTGAGCTGGAAATCCATCCATCCACCCATTTGCCATTATCATTTTGTTTCATCGAGACTTTCTGCAAAAGCAACCTCAGCTGAACAACAGCATAACTTTTTTCAAACTAACCATTGCATGGGAGATTTTAAATACCCTCCAAGACTCAATAGCTTGCAGATCCAACCAAGCAACAACTATAAATGGTTGTGCGCTGAATGACTTGACGAGTCCTTCACATCATTGTGGAGGAGTTTTGTGCCTATAGTTTTCATTTGCTCCTTCACAGCCGTCTTAAGACCATGCCACAGCATATCAGTTGGGCTGAGATCTGGTCCGAGACTAGGCCATTTTAAAACTTTGATTCCTTTACATTTCAACAATTGTGATTTAAATTTGTACATCACACCATTGCCATGCTGCATTTCCCAATGTCGACCAAGTTGTAGCTGTCAAACATGAGGCCTCACATTTGCCTCTAAAATACTCTAATATGAAGAGTTCTTGATTGATTCGATGAATGCAATCTGCCCAGGTTTTGTGTCAACATAAGAATTCCGAATGATCATTTCTTCACCACCATGCTTGACTTTGGATTTAGTTTTTTTTTTTTTTTTTTTTTTGCTGAAATGCTGTGTTTGGTTTTCAAGAAACATGGTGCTGGACATTAAAATCAAACAAGTCCATTTTGGTCTCATCTGTCCACAGGACACTCCTCAGTACATCCAGATTATTTCATTCCAAATCATTTCTTAAAGCGAACTAATTGACCAGACCCCTAAAATGCAGAGGAGGTTTGTTGGAGGAACAATAAAAGAAGCTTTCCAGCATGTATGATGCTGCAAAAACATCAGCATGGGGCATGATTCCCCAAATGTTGTCAGAGAGATTTTTAATTGTTCTGATTTTTAATGCTCATTCGACACACATAATGGAAATTAACTGTCACACAAGTCATATTTAACTGAAATTTGCTTCAAAATAATGAGTTCGAGGCAAGAATATCTCAGCTTGAGAAGTGCCTCTTACTTGAATTTAAGGATCTGCAAATCGGAAACGGAGAAAAACCTTTTTACGGGTTGCACCAGAAAAATATTATATCTGAAAAGCAGTTTCACCAAAGTAACCACCCTCCTTTTAAATATCAAATATTATAGACTTAAAATTAAGTTTAACACCAGTTAAAAACAAAATCAATTTTCAGAAAACAAAGAAACTGATAAGGCCATTTTTTTGTTTATCCTGAAGGTTTTGGTCAGTTGTTTTCTTTTTTTTTTTTTTTTCAATTTTATGTTAATCTTTTACATGTGACATGTCATATATTAAAATCTAATGATGTTTATTTCGATAAAAAATGTCCTTGAGTGGAAGTAAAGTCATTTTGGGCCAGGCAGGGTACTGCTCCGTGTCGTGCCCTGTCAAAACCAGGCACAGGAAGTTGTATCTTTGTCAGTAAACCAATCAGCTGTGAGGTTACTTGGACATCCTGCCCAAACAATACAGGACAAACCCCTGGAAATAGAGTGCCGCAATTATTAGGTAATGTAATCGTAAGGTTTTATTTATCTATCGAAAAACAATTTCGATTCTTTCCTAAAGCGACTGGCGTTGTAAAACTCGCTGAGATAGTGTCAGACTATTGTGACGTCGACAGCCACTGTTAGCAAACGTTTGCAAGGTGTCAGATGCTAGCAGAGTTAGCTTCACAGAAGCGATAACAAGTTGTTCGCAGAGAAGATGTTTTGGGAGACTAACGTAATGCCAAAAAGTTACTAAAGACTTTAGCGTGGTTAGACGAATATTGGCAAAGCAACCAACCATCGCAGTCCGATGTGTTTATACCCTTTTCCTGCGTTACGTGGTTGAAATTCAAGCTAGCAAGAGAACGGTAGATTAGCGCCTACACAAACGACAACATCCACCAAACTGGACAAAACATTGGATTTAGTCGGCTTTAAATCGGGCTCGGCGGGTTCGCTGACGCCTCAGAAAAAGATGAAAAAGAGGAAGGAGCTAAACGCCTTGATTGGCCTTGGGGACAGTAAGAGAAAGAAGACTAAAAAGGGATCCGGTCACCGGCTTCTCCGAACCGAACCGCCAGGTTCAGAGTCGGACTCGAGCTCGGAAGATGACGACTTCAACAACCTGAACAGCGGAGCTCCCTTTGGGAAGTAAGTGATGTTTAACAACTTCTTCAGGTACAAAACACCCTGGGAGCATGTCAGTTGTTTTTGTTTGTTTGTTTGTTTTTGTTCTTTCGTTTTATTTGTTGTTGTTGGTGGTGTTTTTTTTTTTTTTTTTTAAGTGAAATTGAATGCAGAATGCCTTTTAAAGTCCTTATACAGCAATGTACAACGAAATTGGAGAACATTTCTCTTCCAAAACAAATTTTAAAAAAAAAAATCATTATATATATATAAGTGCATTTTACCCCGCAAAAACAATGATAAGTTACATTATATGTAGTTTCCAAGACATTTTTGACATAAAGTCAAAGGTATTCCATACATATTAAAATGGGATTGTAAACTTCATTCAATGGAAAGATCAGTTGATTGTATATAAGTAGACGATGTTAGGGGAATGTGGGAAAAAAAAAACTATGAATGAATATTATTATTATTATTATAACCTTTATTTAAACTCGGAGATACATTGAGGTAGAGAGCTCATTTACAATACAGCCGAGTGAAACAACAATAACAAAAATAAAGGCACTTAGACACAAAAAAATGCCAAAGAGAAACTTACATAAAAGTGACGACAAAAATTTAAAAACACAATAAAATTTCAATTAAAATGTAAAAAAAAAAATAAAACATGAATAATTAAAATTTAATTTAAATTTAGTTAAAATGTAGAAACAATAATCAGGTAAAACAGGAACAGCTAAAAGTAAAATATGATACAGTTAAAGATTTAAATTGCCCTATGGATAAAAATGATGTATATAAATATAAATAATATAAATAATCCATATCTACACCACTAAAACAAATGAAATGTAAGACTTAATTCTTATCATAAAATGAACCCTTACCCATAAATATATATTACATTTTGTACAGGGGTTTACAGTCTAATTCATTTGTTTGTAATAAAAGGCTAAAATGTAACATATTGGGCCTGGCAAAATGTTAAAATTTCCTGGGGCAGCTCCAGAGAAGGCATGTGTTTCAGTTCCTTGCCTCGTAGTCCTGCCTTCTTGAAGCGTCCTTGGGTAAAACAGTCAAGCACACATCGTACATGGGAAAAGACTCGGTAGAGAAAGATCTTTAGTGATCTGTATCTATTAAGAGAGTCATGTTTGGGTGGATGAACATGGCTCGCAGTATTAAAAACAGTTTGAGATGTCATCAAGATTTTAAATGGTACTATGAAAACAAATCTCCCCATCTGGCAGTAATCTTGCTTTAAACTGGCTAAAGAACCTGATGAGATGAAAGCTGCTTCTATTTGTAACTTTTCTAATATATGCTCCAGGACTCCCATATCCCATGCATTCAGTTTAAAATGTGTGCATTTGACACTTGTTTAACTTCACTGATTTCACTTTCAGACGAGGTAGAACTGTGTAGTAGAAAGTTATTCTATTTCTACAATATATCAATACAATATAATTCAGTGGCTGAGTACAGTAAAGTATTTATACTATTTCATTCTTCCAGTCATAAATGTGCTGAAGAATGATAATAATATATTTGGAATACAAATAATAGAGCATGAGCATGATATGATGGTATTTTAAGTAGCAGCATATTTTAAGAAAGGTTTTCTTTTAAGTATTCCTCACAGTTTCCATGACATGCCAAGCAGCCGTCTGAAAATATCCCTTTCATTTATAATGAAAGAGTGTGTGCTCTTGTAATGTCTGATGTTACCCTGTTTCTTCTGTTTACAGAAGAAGCTACACACAGTGCTGCAATGTGTGCTACCCGTTGTTTCTGTTCATCATACTAGCTGCTTGTGTCATGGCTTGTGCTGGACTCATATGGATGCAGATTGCTCTGAAAGAAGATCTAGACTCACTGAAAGAGAAGCTGCACAGCAGTAAGTCTGCTGCACAAACAGTTACCTGATGATTCGTATAAGAACACTGCTCTTTGGACACCTGAACCTGGTTGTATACCGAATAAGGTGTTGTGCGCTCACTTATGCTTAACACTTGTTTAACTGCATTGCATTGCTTTTACAGTGGAATCCAGCCAGAAGGTGTCATCAAGCGAAATACCAAAATTAAGCGAGGACCTGAAGAGCAAAGAGAGAAAGCTTGATGATATTGAGAATGGGGACAAGGGGCTGAGCAAACTTTGGTCTAACCTCACAGAAATGAACCGAAAGGTTGGTCATTATGTCAGCTTGTAATTACAGAATCCTTCGTAACACCTACAGAATCATATGAATGAGAGCTCTCTCTAACAAGCCATTGTAGAATATCAAATTTTTCAAAAAGCAGTGACATTTAGTTAGAGATGTTCCCCACACTTTGTTCAGGCATGCTTTTGAAAGTGATAGAGAGAGCCACAGTTTGCATACAGTATTTGCTATTCATATGAGATTTCAAAGAATATCAATTGAGGTATAATAGTGAACTCTTTGAAGAGTCTCAGCTTCTTCACGACATTGTGATGTATTGCCATAACATATATTAGTGTACCAGATGTATAGACATTGAAGCAGACAAAATAATATAAACGTCTATTAGTATAACACAAAACAGTTAAACAGCATCACATCAAGATGAACAAAAATAATTGAAATTAACATGCAGCATTATTTTTGTTTTGCCAGGTGAACTCAGTAAGTTGTATTAGTCAGTGTAAATTGTAGACCTAATTTAATATTCTTTTTTTTTTTTTTTTTTAACTCCCTCAGATCAGTTTGTTGGATACTGCTGTTAACCATTTAAAGACCAGCTTGAAATCAGCTGCTGATTTAATTAGTCTTCCTACAACAGTTGAAGAGCTTCAAAAGGTAATGCCAAAAGAAACTGGAATAAAAATATTGATTTGTACTAACATCTATAATTGACAACACAAATGTTTTTATTTTCCAGAGTGTTGCAACAATTGGCAGCACCCTAACAAGTGTACAGCATGATGTGAAGACTATGCAAGCTGCTCTTGAAAATCAAAAGAAAGAAGACGACACGAAGAAAACAATGGTAATTTTAAACTTGAGATATTTCTCATAGTTTGCCACTCTGAACATCTGACTAATGACATGCTAATTTGCTGAGGACAAAATCCATGTCAAAAATGTTCCTGCTTTTAGTTATCCATTCATATCAGAATGAGACAGCAGATGTCTGTTTTCCACTTTTAACTTAGATGGTTGCTGTGTAGGAAAGAATGATCAGTTAGGAATTTATAAGGAAGTGGCCTCATTGAGATGGGATCTTCAGCTGTCACTGGAACCGTTTGAAGGGGAGTGCAAAGAGGGAGGGATGAGAAGCAGCACCTTCAAATCTGAGACCATGGTTCTCAGTTGGAAAAGTATGGATTGCCTTCTCCAGGTCTGGAGTGAGCCACTGCCTCAAGTGTAAGAGTTTAAGGCCACGAACGTACACTTCCCTCTAGCCGCTACCCCTGCAAATTGCGGGTATAGGAACCTCCGCTAACCGCTAATGCAATCTTCCGCCCCCTAAAGCCGCTACCCGTTATGCCAACTCTCTCACTCACGTTGTAGGTGTGGCAGCGGATGTGTCTTTTGCCCTTTCCGCAAACTCGGTATCTTGCGATCGCGGGTCGTGGGCGGTGGTCTGACCACCCGCATGACGGCACATTCAAGAGCGTGTCCAAATGGCGTCAATGTGCATCCACCTGGTCACATATGGACGTGCACGAACGGCTCCACCTCTCGAATTAACTCTTGTATAAAAAGCGTAATTTGGCCTCAGTTGAACCCCTGAGAAAATAGAGATTGTCTTTAACGGCTTGCTCGCCAGTTAAACAATAGACAACCAGATCGTGTTTACCGGGAGCGCACCAACTATCTGGGACTTTCAGGTAGCCGATAGGAATTGTTTGTGTAAATATATTTTTATGTATATATCAGTGCAGAGGAGGAGGAAGGAAGAGGAGGAAGCTCTACAGTAGAGTCCCAGACGAGCTGCGCATGAGAGCTGCTCCGACCCTGAATGAAAAGAGGCTCCATAGCGGTTTGCGAGTAGCGGTTTGCGGGTAGCGGTTTGCTGGTAGCGCAAGCTGCTCTTAAAGATAGTGGCTACTGACACACTGATTGGTTTAACAGGTGGAACGCCTTAACAATTCCTATGCATAATATAGCGGGTAGCGCAGGTGGAATAGTGGGTTTAGGAAGGTGGAAGATTGCGTTTTTGCGGGGGAACGCCCTTCCCACTATCCCTAAATAGCGGCTTTAGGAGATCTGGCGGAAGATTGGGCCCTAAGTATCCCTGGGTATTGTCCATGAGTGAGAGAAACATGGAGCAGGATGTCAACTTGACAGATCGGTTCAGCATCTGCAATGGTGTGAATTCTTTACTGGTTTGTAGTGGTGGAGAGTTGAGCCGGAAGACGAGGCTCTCTATTTACTCGGTCGATCTTTGTTCCTACCCTCACCGATGTTGGTGACTGAAAGAATGAGATCAAGCAGCTGAAATGAGTTTTCCCCTATCAGGGTGGCTGAACTTTCTCTTCGATACAGGGTGAGAAGTTAAGTCATCTGGGAGGGACTCAAAGTGCCACTCCTACGCATTAATAAGTGGAAGTGGATGGACGAATGAAAATTTCTGTTTTTCAATCTGTTTGTTACATATTATTTTGATAAACAACACTGAAGACCCAGCCCTGTTCCTTTTATAAGTAGTTTAGGGATATTTCATATTTCAGATGAGCAAAGCTGAAGGGTTTTTCACGAGTCAAAAGTTTGATTCACTTATGTAAAGTAGCTATTTTTTAGCACCCTTCTCACAACATATACTTGGAGAGCCTGCTTTGCTAATTTATTATTTATGAAAGACTAATGAGACTGTACAGAAAACAACCTAGTGCCATGTTGTGCATACGTAAATTTGTTTCATAGATTGGTCTAACCAGTGTGTAAATTACTTTTTACTGAATCCTAACTAAAGTGGTGATCCTGCACATTTGTCTCATTCAGAGTTCAGGTAACCAGGTTACATACGGCCTAGATGAGTCTTTTGATGAAACATCAGCTGATCTGCCTAATTGTGGCATGAAAACAAATAAGAAGCTGTGATGACAGTTGCCACATCCTGATTAGTGTGTTAACATGCCTGCAAACATGCTTTGCCGTTCTTGTCAGACTGATGTTGAAGGAGCTGTCATTGTGATAAGAAGGCCTTAATTCTTAGATCAGTCCCTTGGATGTGCATTCATAATACATGAAACTAGTGCCAATCTATTTTTGGAGCTGAGATGCTTTAGTTTGCAGACTAAAACTGTGTCAAATATGTGGAAGAATGCAGAATATTTTCTTCTTTCTTTTTTTACCCTCTGCAAGCACAATAAGGTTGGGGATCACTAAATAATATTATACTTGGGTATGTTTTGTTTTACCATGGCCTCATTAATTTTGTGATTGGTTATAAATACATATCTGGTTGAGATTTTCATAGCCTTTTTGCATTTATTTTTAGCTTAAATGTGAGTGATAATTTTGTACAGATTTTTTTTTCTCTATCAATCAAGTCTACCAGGACAGTTGGTCCCTTGTATGTTTGCATGTGTGTCAAGCATTTAACTGTAAGTTAATTAGAATGTTCTCACTACATTTTCATAGGACATAACAGATCTTAGAAAAGCCATGGGAGAAGTCAACAAGACAGAGGAGCAACACCACACTTGGACTGATGAGCAGATCCACATCCTCCTCTCTACTGTCGCAGATCTTCATCAGAGAGTGGCCTCACTGGAGAATGGCTCAAAGCACAGTGTGAGTAATGTGTCACATTTTCTGTCATTGTGCTACGCCCAAGGTATGAGAGATGGAGGTAGTAAAAATTAAATGACAAATGTAGACTTGATGAAAATACATGCATTAAAAAAATTAGCAGTGGTTTGCATACAAAGGACTTTGTTTAACAAGTTTGCTAATATAAGGATTATCGCGATCATGTAAACATGAAAGCTCGCGCACTTGACTGGGTAAATGATAAAATACAGATGTTTTTGTTGTAACGAAGCCCCTGATAAAACAATGATTTTATCACAGTTTTTCAGATTTGTTGCAACTGCTTTCATTGTTCCATCAACTTCATTTTTATCATTTAATGTTTTGCTACCATCGCCTCTCATAAGTGACGATGCTTTGTCCATGCATTGATGGATAGGTAGATGAATAGATAGATTAAAGGATGAAGCCAAAGGTCAACAACAGTTCTTTAAATGGTCACTTAAGGCTGATTCCAAAAGTAAATTTACAGCTCAGAAAATGGTTTTGATCTCTATACCTAACTTGTCCCTTGTGTAGGGCTTAATTATGCACTTATTTTCCTCACCCAGATCACCCATGTTAAACTTATACTTGTGAATTATCAAGGGCAGAGCTATTTGGGTGACTCATGAGTTGCTAAGTGGATTATATTATTTTATATTATCCCTTAGAAGTCATTTTCAGCTGTTCAAATGCAAAAAGGGAATGCAAAAGCCCAAAGAGTGCAAATACACAGTCATTTTTACATCTAATTGTCTGCTTTCTTTTTTGCAGTCACAGAAAAGTGATGAAGCTCCACTCGACATCAGCACTCAACATCCAGTTACTGCAATCTTGAAAGAAGACACCACAAACAAAGCAACACCTGAGGATGTGAAGGGTACAATGTAGAATAAGATAGTTTATAGTCTTCTTTGCATCAGACTGAACTGTTATATTTAATCCCCCTTTCCTTTTGACAGAGACGCCCACACCACTGACAGAGCCACATGCAAGCAGACGCCCTCGCTTCATATCTCCTAACCGGTATCGGAGGACCGCTGGCGCAAAATGTCCACAGAAGGTGTGCCTGCCTGGTATCAGTTCTCTGAAAGGTGCGCTATCTTGATCAAATTTGAGGAAAATACACACAATGTGAAAATTAACCCCAGACTAAAGTAAAGTAAGTATCTGCTTGGGCCTGGCAATTTTTGTTTGAGAAAATTATTTCTCTTGGCCATCAAACAGTCAAGCATGTAGTCCATGTTGATATTCTTCCATCAGTTCAACAAATAGACATGTTGATTAATAATGTTTAAAGGAACTTCTTGGTCAATTTTGTTTTTTACAGAGTGAAAACATTTGTGTTCTGTTGTCATCATAAACTATAAGAGACTACAGATCGTACCTTTATATTTAACAAATATGACACTGACGGGCCATTCACACCAAGAACAGTAATAATTATGGTAACAAGACTAATTTAATGATAACATGTTGAACCATAAAGTTTTATTCCGTAAACTATGCGCTATTGCCACTCTGCAAGAGCTGTTCTCTATTGAAGATACATTTTACTCAAGGGTTTTTTTTTTTTTGTATGAGTCAATATCAGTTTGATGTTATCCTGACATTCATCAAAGAGTTGGCAAGTAATCACCTTTTTTTTCCTCGTATGTGAAAGTACTTTGAGTTATCCCAAGTTCACTGTTATCGCCCTAGGTGTGGTGTTGACTCCATTACCTACTTAAATTGTAACAGTATTTACAATTATCTTTTTATGGTTGGCATTATAGTCCTTTGTGTTCGTGGGCCTTAAATTGGCAGATCACATTTTCTATGCTTTATAGCATATATTTTGACATCTGAAATAAATAAATATTACCTTATCCAAATCTCTGGCATAGCACAACCCTGTCACTATTTTGGGCCACCTTGGTCTAAAAATGTTAAATTGATAAGTCTTTCTAATTTGCAGAGTTCTGTTACATCACAGACCCACGGAGAGTATAATTATGTGGGAGATTATCATGTATACCCTTACTGCTCTGTCAATTGGAATTAAATTTGCCTCCTTTTTTTATGATTCTAATTATCTTTACAGACTTAGAAGACATCTTCCAACAGGCCGGTGCTGGTCATAAATTAATTGGACTTACCTACCAAGACCTGGAGGAAGTATTTGGCACATCAACTCCCAGCAAACACACCATGCAGTGCTTCGACGATGACGGGGACCAAACATATTCCTTGATGGAGCTGAGAGTTGCTGTACGTTTGTGAGGACACCATCGGACATCAGTGAACAGTATTGAATGCCCAATTGGGTTTGGGTTTCTCAACCCTTTTCTGTAATTGCTGCACTTTTTTTGTGAACTGACTATTTATCCTACTGGTCGTGGAAGAAGTGGCACTGGCATGCCCCCTACTTACCCCCCTTCCCCAGGTCTATTTCATCATAACATCAGCTACATAGTGTTGCTAAGGTTTTAACAATAATCAGCAGTAATAGATGAGAATCTTTATGTAAAAATATTCAGCTATTCTTTTGCCATTTCCTTGGTTTATATTAGTAAACCATGGATTCCAAGTGATGTGTATTATTTTCAGTCCCATCTTCCACCCTCAATCTTTTACTTGCTGTGTTCATGTACTTGTCTTTTTTCTTTTTCGGGTACCCTTTTTCAACTTGATGTCTTGATTTTACTGTTTTAGACTGGAAGGGTCAGTCTGTTGTAAATGTCCTCACCTATCCACACAAATACCTGGTACTCACTTATTTATCGGGACTGTAGATAGTATTTTATGAATGTTTACAAACGACTACTAGAAATATAGATTTTGTCAGGTTTTGGTTGAGTTTTTTGACAGTTTCCTAATTTATCTTAAACATGAGTGTGAGAGACTAGTCTTTTGTATACTCTTTTCTAAGCTAAAAATAGTTTTTCTCTTTCTGTTCAGTTTTTCACATCACTTAACTTCATTAACTCCTTTATCTTTGCATTTCTCTGTATTTCCCATTTATTGATATTTTTCAGATTTGAAGGGCTACAAATATTTTGAATCAGAATTTTGAAGTTATGAGGCATATGTAGCAATAAAGAAATGGTTAAGAGATTGATCTTTTTTTCCCTTTAGAATTGCAGTGGATAGAAGGCACAACTAGCTCACAGTATCTAACAGGTAGTATAAGAAGCACTGACTATCACTTTTTACGTGATTAATTTTACTGGCCTAATACTGATGTTAAGTAAAAGAGAAAACATTCAGACTTAAATGTACTCTGTAAAGGTGTATTTTCAACCATTTATCTTGTGAAGGGGGTGTGTTATTTAATTAATCTCAGCATTTTTTAAAATTGTGCTTTGCATGTTGCTTTTCATGTAACATGAACAAATTATTTATAAACTTAACATAGTCAACTGCTTGTTTTTGCAGGACAATGTTTAATCAAGTTTAAAAATGTAATGGCTTTGGCCCCTATTACATGTTTTGGGTCCATGCTGCTACTGTACATGGAAGATTTTACGAATGTTTTTGTCTGAGCACCAATGAATAAAAATGAAGATTTTATTTGTGGTCTACATTTGTTTTAAGTCATGGACAGAAAAGCCTTGGTTTTCTTTGGCACATCATGTACAAGAACATTACAGTTTTATAACTCAATCTCAAAATGACATGTAATTCTTAAACCTATATACAGTTTTTATCCACAAGAATCCCTCTGAGAACAGTTTTATCAGTACTTAGGACATAGATCATACATTGCATTTTTTTTTTTTTTTTTTTTTTTTAGAACAACTCAAGCCAGAGCCCCTTTAGCCCTCCAGTCCCGAGACAGAAGACCCAGGAGTTCTTCTTCATCCTCCTCCTCAATACTGTCCTTGGTCTCCATTTGTTCATCCTTCTTGGACGAAGGCTTGCTTTTCACCGCATCCCGTTTGTCTCTCAGTAGTTCCACCCTCTTGTAACACTCAATCTGTTCATCAATTTCATCAATCTGGCGTTCAAGGCGCCCTTCCTCGTCATCTTCTGCCACGATGGCGTCTGATTTTGTGTTAACGAGTCGTATCTCCTTTTGAAACTCTTCCCATTCCTTGTCCATTTGATCCTTGGGTGCGTCGACGTTGCGCACCTTGGCATCTTTCACTGGATCGTCGAAGAAGCCCTCCGGAAGCACCTCAGCTGTGTTTTCTTTCTTTTCACTGCTCTTCTCCTCAACATCAGTTTTGAGGATGGATCCTGAATGAGTGATGGGAGGCGTGGACGGGATGGAGTTGTCAAAGAAATCAGCTGGTAGTCCCGTCGCTTCAGCTTTTTGAGTAATGGGATTTCCCTCGCCGCCCTCTTCATTATGCTCATCATCATCATCTTCATCATAAACTCCAGCCAAAAGACTCAGTCCTCCAGACGTTTGCTTAGAAACAGTCGAATTAGCACTGGATTTCTCTGAAGAACCACCTGGCAGTCCCGACGGAGACTGGCCTGAAAGCGACGCTGGTTTCGCCTTTTTTCCAACAACTTCTTCGTTGTCCGGTGCTTTTCTCTTCACTGTTTGAGTCTGTGGTACAACTCGTTGAGCATTTCCTTCCTTGAGCTCAACAACTTTTTCTTTATGCTGTTTTCCAAGAACATGAGTTGGCCACAGCAACTCCGACTTCACCTGAACGTTACACAAGATACAACTGAGGTGACCAAGACTGTTGTATTTAGCGAATGGAGACTCGACCCGTTTTTTGTCTGCTGACTGCCTTTGTTTCTCCCTCATCAATCGTCGGAGTTCTTCTTGATTTACCACCTTTTTTCCCTTCTTGGAAGTTGCCATTCTCGATAAGAACGCAGTTAGCTGCTGCTTCCGACACAACAGTCTCACAATGATGACACGTTTGAATTTAATCGCGTTGAGTAATCTCGCGAGATGTACGGCCCATGAATGGTACTGAAGTACGTTTTGCGTTTGTAGCCGCGCAATGTACATGTAATGTACAATGTAATTTCTTTGTAGTCGAGTTATATATATATATATATATTAGTATATGTGTGTGTGTGTGTGTGTGTGTGTATTCGTGTGTATACATACATACATGTATACATATGTATGTATACATGTGTAAATATATGTGTGTGTACATATATGTATGTATGTGTGTGTGTATGTATATATATATATATATATATATATATATATATATATATATATATATAAAAAAAAACAGGGAAATTGTCCTTTATTCAATTCCATTATCAACTGTCGAATCGGGAGAGGGAACAGTGAACCGGAAGCCAACTTCAGCTTCGTCGGCGGATGATGCCTTATTGTACTGAACCGTCTGCCTGAATTTTGACGCAAAGATTGAACCAGTGTCATTTTCAAACCTGTATTTGGAATCGGACAGAAGTGACAACGATGTAGTCGTCTGCCTCTCGCCCTCTTTCTTCGCTTTCTGTTTATTTAGTGAGTGTGTGTTCTGTTATGTTTAGTATTAATTTCAGTCTTGGTCGCCGCACCCACCATATTCAATTTTTTATTGTGAGCTAGCAGGCTAACGCTGTCTGGAAGCTAATGTTGGCTTTGACTAGCAGGTATAACCTATTTTAATTAAAACCGAACAACAAACTAAGAGAAACCATCGTCGTTGTCTTCGTTGTATTCTTTGATTTGTAGACTTTGCTAATGCTGATTAGCCCCCAAATCAAGCCCCCCGCCACACCTTCACCAGCTTGTAGCCTAGTAATTAACGCACGGTAGTAATCACCATGACAGGTGAAAAGATACGCACCATGCGAAAGGACCACAACAAGCCAAACAAAAATGAAGCGATTATGGACATCTACGATGAAACCTCCAACGGGACTATCCCTAACGGTACCAGTAACAGTTTCAAGACTAACAAGGCTTTTCAGAAATCAGCGAAAACCTCGGTGCTGCAACAGCATCAGCAGCTCAATGCGAACAACCTCAACGGCAACACGGAGACTGTCAATGATAAAAACAAGAACACGATCATCCTGACAGGTGAGGAATCAGAGTTCCCTGTTCACGAGTGCGTGTTCAAGGGAGACGTGCGTCGGCCTCTCCTCTCTCATCAGGACTCACAGCATCTCTCACAAAGATGTACATGGTAAGGTTTTTGCTCTCAAAATTGTTTTAAAGTAACATATACAAATACCTGTATATACTTATAAATACCCATATACCTAATATGTATTTTCCTTTCCAGGAAACACACCTCTTCACCTGGCTGTAATGCTGGGCCACAAAGGTAGAGAAAAAAAAAGTATTTATTTATTTATTTACTTTGCACAGTTGCACTTGTCTGTTTTATCAGACCGCTGCAAAGTTTAGAATAAAAATATTTAGGTACAATGCATTATTAGACTGAAATACACACAGACACACACACATCACAGTTACTTTATAAAATTAAAATCTCCACATTCATTTTGATATCTATTTGTTACACCACTGACATTGTGAATTGCTTAAGGATGGAGTCACAACATTTTTAATTCAGTTATTAAGTTATTGACTCAATTACGTTTTTGTTTTGGGTGTTTCTGTTAAAATACCATATTGGTCTGGATATGAAAGAAAACAGTTCCAAAGTTCACATTGTCAGTTTAGGCAGAACGCTTCACACATACAAATCAAAGGTTATATCAGCAGTACAATTTTGATGCATCTGGTTTTGGGTGAAAAACCATTTTGGGTGTCGGAGTAACTGTCCACAGAGTAAACACTGATATGGTGTACATTTTATTTTTCTCTGATTATTTATGTGTTTGCTTCTTTCAGAGTGTGCTCTCCTCCTCCTGGCCCACAATGCACCTGTAAAGGTAAAGAATGCACAGGGCTGGAGTCCCCTAGCAGAAGCCATCAGCTACGGTGACAGGCAGATGAGTAAGTTAAGTCAGTCCTGCTCAGAATAGCTTTATGCTTTCCTGAGTTTGCATATTTTCTTTCTGAAAATCTCAGTAACCTAACTGCTGTCATACTAACCTCGCCTGCAATACCAATTCTTTTCCTTTTCAATGCAAAAATGAATCTGGTTCCTCTGGACTGGAATTGGACTTGGATTTCCAGTTGGCAGTACCAGATGATGCAGAGAAAACAGTTTGGTTGCTTGCATATCCAGTGGCATTCAAACTAGCATTCCCAATCAGAGAAACAAAGCCTTTCTAGTTTGGTCTTCAGAATGAGGACTGCCTGTCTGAATTGTTTGCAAATAATGTGTATAATTCTCACAGTTCAATATTAATATGCATGTGTTTAAATCAAATGAGATAGCTACTGTTTTGTTTTTTCTAAAAAAAAAAAAAAAGAGAGATAACTGTTGGTTGAGCCTTTGGGATAGTGGTTATGTATTTTTACAAAGTTTTTTTTTTTTTTTTTTGTAATGAATTATTGAAATTAAAGAAGCTGGTGTCTGGTTGGCCCAGCACAAAAGTTAAAGGTAGGGATTTTATTTTGAGTCCTAGTCATCCAGATGGGCTTGAAAGCAGCGACTGCCACGGCTTATGGTATTAGGAAGCACTGAGCTTACAGTTTGTTCACTACTTTGCCTAATGATGTTCCTGTTTATAAATGTGATATCCAGAGACATGAAACCATTTGGCATGGGAAAAGTGCCAGCTAATACTTTTGCGATAAATACACAGGCTTGGCCTCCTTAAATTTCTACACAGTTTGCTGATAATAAAGGGAAAGATGAATTGTCAGGACAAAGGATTGAATCCTTAATAACTAGTTTTTGTTGTTTTGCTAAGCTGATGCTTTTAGTTGTTGCTTTAGGTTGTATAGATGATGTAACTGACCTATCAGCATCCTTGGCTTTTATAGCCTTCAGTGGAGGCTTTAAAATCTTTTAGTTTTTGACAAATGACCCTAAACCTCGTTAGTATGCATCTCTGCTATCATCGCCTGTCGTGGCAGGCTGGTTGGGGACAGGGAATGAAACCATGAGCTTTGCTTTGAGAAGGTCACATCTCTCACAAGGGACAACAGGGGAGTAGAGAGAGGGCTGGCTACATTTAAATCCTCAGCAAGGACATGGAAAGTCATACACCAATGACACAGCAGGGTATTTAGGTTTTTGCTTAAATAGCATGCACAAAACAGCCAGTAGCACTTAGTGAGAGCGAGAAATGGTTGATAAGGTTTGCCTAATGGAAAGTGCTTATATGTGTGGTTTGCAGCTTTTTACAAAACGCTGCAGCCTTGTCATCACTCATCACCTTTTGCTTTTACACCTGTGCACGTTGTGTCAGCAGCTTGCTCCCTGGTTGTACGTGTGTGTGTGCAGTGACAAGCTGCAAGCGCTTTGTCAGCAGTACTCCTCTTAGTGGCATCCATTCTTAGTTCAGTATTTCCTCTAGCTGAGGAAACCAGCATGCACCAAGATGTGCTCACTTACTGTGGTCTGCTCTGGATTATTAAAGGGTTACAGGTGAATGTCTGAGAGACTTGCATGCTCTTTATGAGCCAGTGTTTTGTATCTGCTGATCTAAGCTGCTACTGCTGCCTGACTGTGCAGCTGTATGTTACATTTTAATTAGCCAGAGCAGTTAATTCTCCTGTATGTTTTCATTATGTAAAAACATTGGGGCTCTTAATTGCCTTAAGTATCTCATATTAACCATTTGGAAAGTTTTAACTTGCAGGGTTTAAGTGCCCTTGACTGACTCTGAAAATATGCATGCTATAAATGTCTTCTCCCTCCATACAATGAGTTATGCAAAAATGTTAAAAAGGGAGGATGATCAACACAGAATTCTTTTAGGCTGTTGCATTTTTGCCTGGGGAGTTTTTTCCTATCACATAGACAAAAATAAAACACTTAAAAGGCTCTTTTTGAGACTCACCTTTTGAACTAATGTAGTTATGAAAAGTTGCCATAATGTTTATTTGTTAGACTGTAACCAAGATGTTATTTTACAGTTGCAGTAAAACAAACTATTAATAGCTGTAAATGCAACATTTATGAAAAAACCTATAGAAATGGCATAGAATGTACAGAGTTACCTATAACAGGTTATCACAAACATACATATTTGATAAAGGTCACTTAAATGTGTTCACATGCCCAGCAAGACATAGTTGTAAAATAAAGTGTTGGTCTCCTTTTGGGACCAAATGCAGGCACGTTTTTATCTCCACTTATCTTGGCATTTCACACCTGCAGTTGATTGTTCCTTATCTGAAATATGCTGGCACATACTCTTCTGTGACAAAATAGAATCAGCCTATAATATGAACTGTGCCAATGCACTGGCTGAGCCAGCCTGTATACTTTTATAGAGGCTTGTGCTTGTAGAAATTGGAGCACAAACCTTAAAACAGTGGATGCACTCAGCTACTGCCCTTTGTTAATCTGTGTTTCTGATTTGTTTCGTTGCTGTTCTCTTTCCTCAGTTACAGCAGTACTGCGGAAGTTAAAGCAGCAGTCAAGGGAGAGTGTGGAGGATAAGAGGCCAAAATTACTAAAAGCTCTCAGGGAGGTGAGGATCACAACCAGGTTAACTTACAAACCTCGGTGTTGCCTCTCCTGTGTGTTACTGCTACTATTCTGAATCACTGAACATTTGGTCCATTGTATTTTGGAAAGTCTCTGCTGGATTTGATTTGCATAAATTCCTTCTGGCTATCCTTGAGATAGCATATTCTGCTTTTTTCTGTTGAACATACCAGCTGAATCCTTCAGTTTAATATGATTTTATGTTTTTTTGCAGCTTGGCGACTTTTATCTGGAGTTGCATTGGGACTTTCAGAGCTGGGGTGAGTTTTCCTTCTTTACACAAACATAATATATTTTTATATTCACAGGCACTTTAATAACATGGGATAATTGATAAAACCAGATTTGATGGGGGTTTTTGGAGTTGCAAAATGTAAACTGTTTAAGTGGCTCAAAATTTCATTTGAACTGTTCAGCAACCACAGATAATTTTTTTAATCTCATCTGTTGTTGTAGTACCTTTACTGTCCCGGATGTTGCCATCTGATGCCTGTAAAATCTACAAGCAGGGCATCAATATCAGGTAAAGTGCAACATAAAAAGCAAAGGCTGCTTCTGTACCTGTGAGAAAATAGAGTGGGTGTTAAATGCAGCAAATAGTTGATATCCAGGCCAAGAACCTGTTTTAGATCTGAAAAGTAGGACATAACAAACTTCACACCCTCTCATTCCTCTGTCCTCTATCTTGATTTAGACTTGACACCACACTCATAGACTTCAATGATATGAAGTGTCAGCGTGGAGATCTGAGCTTCATTTTCAATGGTGATGCTGCACCTTCCCAGTCCTTTGTGGTTCTGGATAACGAAGCAAAAGTTTACCAAAGAATACACCATGAGGTTAGTGACTGATATGTCCAAGTGTCGTTCATTCATTCTGTCATGGAAAAGAAGGCATAACTATTTTTCCCCCCCAGGAGTCAGAGATGGAGACCGAAGAGGAAGTGGATATTCTGATGAGCAGTGACGTATACTCTGCAACTCTATCAACCAAGTCCATCACTTTCTCTCGCAGTCAAATTGGCTGGCTTTTCAGGGAGGATAAAACAGTAAGTCTTGTGTGAGGTAACTGGCATTAAAAAAGTAAACAGTGTCACTACTTTATGCTAACAGTCTTGCTTAAATATTGCAAAAATTAAAGCGTAACTTGAAGCTTGATTCTGTTGACTAATGAGAAGGAGAGAGTTGGTCTTTGACTTGCCCTGACAGGCTTCAAGGTCAGTTGGGAGAGTTAGATAGGTCTTGATTAAACACAGTTTGTACACACTTACTTCTGAGTATTTCATTTCAAAATAGAAGAAACAGTGTATTAAAGAATGGAGAGTAACAACCCTGGCCACTTATGTTACTACACTATTACAGTGCAACTGCTCCTTGCAGTCTTTTTACGTAGTGATGTCTTTGATAATGGTCATAAACCTGTTGTAATTTGACACCAGTCTCATGCAATGATTCATCATCACATGCAATAATAATAATACCATAAAGAGTCTGAGAAAATGACTTCTTCTCAGTCAATATTTACTCATAGAGTGTAATGTTAGTTGCAGGTTTTACCGTGTTAATAAAACATAACTGTTTAGTAAATAATAGTGTTGTTTAAAGCAAAATGGAAGGTAAAGCAGCTTATGTTCAAGGTGGGATAAAATGCAGTTTGAAGTCACTACTGTAGGAGCATGTGTAGTATTTGCAGCCATTATATACCCATTATAGGTGTAATTTAAGTTATATATGTGTTAAGAAAGCAGATGCAGGGTTTCAAGCAGAGAAATGTGTATTACAGTTATATTTAAACAGATTTGTTCAAATAAATGATGTAAAGGTTTAAGTGATTCCAATACAAATACTGTTAGATGAGTGAAATTAGACTTGGGCTATTCATCTGTAATATTACAGGTTAATGATTTATTTTAAGTGTTATGTAAAGTCAGATGTAAAATTCCATATGGAATAACAAAAAATACACTGTTGAATAATATCTATTCAAATCTAACTAATCTTTTCACAGAAAACTTTGCCAAATTGAAAAAAAAACATTTATTTAAACACAGTCTTTTAATTTTCTGAATCTGTTTTTAATCTTAGAAGATAGGAATCCAGATTCTTGTGTTTTGTTTTGGTTTTTGATTTTATTTCCCACACCACACACAGCACTCTATTGCAAAGCCATTTTCACTTCATCAACCCTGGAGAATGTCCACAAAACATACCTGTTTAACTGATTTCTAGTTTTTGTGTTGACGTCCATACCACATAAACATTTTGACATGTGCAAATATCACTCAGCAAGTGGAAAGCATCATGTAAGCTGGCAGCAAAAAGTCTCAAGCACAAACTGTTGTCAGCACACACTCACTCACCATAGATGCTGTTTTCTTTTTCATTCATTTCGTTGTTGCATTTTAATCTTTTAAATGTGATGGTAAAAAAGTCGAAAGTTTTTATCTGTAAAGTATCTCACAACACATCAAGTTTATCTCCTGAGTCCTCCTGAAAACCACTTTTTCTCCATTAAGCTGGCGCAGAACATTCAAAAAGAATCCAGTTGTTTTTAAAGTTTTTAAGTTTTGTTGCATCATAAGTTAGTACAATTCCATGCCCATGCCATGTCAGGAAAACATCCCTGTAACTCATGATGTTATTCCATCATCTGATTGCTTTCTTTATAGGAGAGAGTTGGAAACTTCCTAGCTGACTTCTATGCAGTGAACGGCCTGGTGCTGGAGTCGAGGAAACGACGAGAGCACTTAAGCGAAGAAGACATATTGAGGAACAAAGCCATCATGGAGAGCCTGAGTAAAGGAGGCGGGATTAGTGAGCAGAACTTTGAGGTGATAAAGAAAATTTAGTGTTCTAATTTAATTTACAAGCATTTAATAGGAGCAGCATTTTCCAGCGTTGATTATGCTGCTGGCTGATCTCTTTTGCTCTGCAGCCTGTGAGGAGGCAATCTCTCACAGCCCCAGCCCCCAACACCATTTCTTGGGAAGAGTACATAACTGCAGAGCACGGAAAGTAAGTGCCTTGTATTTTCAACAATTTCATCAGTCTCTGTCGTAATTGGCCAATTTAATCACAGTAGTTACAAGAAAATATGTTTATCTGCTCAGTGTGTAATGCATCTTCATATATTTGTCGGTGTCTCTTCCCTCCTCCAGGCCTCCTCATCTTGGCCGAGAGCTTGTGTGTAAGGAAAGCAAAAAGAACTTCAAAGCTACTGTAGCCATGAGCCAGGATTTCCCTCTAGGCATTGAGTCGTAAGTACATCCTGTCCTCCTTCAAACTCCTTACAAAGCTCCCTGTAGTGGTTGTTCTTAGCTGAATACACTTGGGATTTTAAGAAACGGTTGAGTGCAAATGTACAAGGAATAAGGTCTGGCATGTGAAAAGGTTTCACTTATCAACTTCTGCAGGGACAAGTGAGGACACATTCTTATTCAATCAACTTGTCCACCTTTTCCAAGGAATACAAAAAAAGAAATTGTATGTATAATTCACTAAACTACACTTTAGCCTTACTCTCTGCACTTGCAGTCTTGTGGCATATTCTTGCACAGCAGTTGCCTGATAACAGGATGGAAGCCATCTTTGTTTTGCTACCCATGTTCACATTTGCTCATTTATACTGAATAAATAAAAGTAGAATAGTGCTGTACTGTGTTATAAAAGTGTTATACTTTGAAAAACCATTCCAGCTTTACTGAATCATTTGAGGGACAACAGTGTTGGCTAGAGCAGTGTGTTCTGCCAAGTAAAGATCATTCAATTAAGTGTCAAATTCATTTATTAATCCCTGAAGGGAAATTAATTGTTTCAGTCATTGTCATTATTTATGTCTCTTCAAGGAGTAATTGTAGATTCATGACAGTACTTTAAGATTTAATGAACTTTGATGCATGTTACTGTACTTCCAGATGAGTGAGTTATATCAGTGATTTATTTTTTTTAATCGTAGATAGTAATGAAAGTTGCCCCTTTGAATTTCCTAGAGCTTATGGGATCAGTAGTCAATCCACTACCAGAAAACAAACAGAATCATCAGTTCTTTACATTTTAAACACCGGAAGAATTGAAGTCCAGATCATTTTTGCACTAATTCTTTCAGCTCAAACATTTATTTGTTTGTTTTTTTGTCTTATCTTTATGATTTCAAGTTAAAACAAAAAATGTATTACTAGAGCTAAGGATTACCGGTACATTTATTTTCTTATAGAGATGAGGTTTTGTTGACTCATGAAAATGCAAAAGTTCATGGAGCACAAATAAATAGAATTTGAGTGAAAGTGCATTTCAAAAGATATATGGTATGTTGTTAAAATGAGCAGATGATGATTTACGATTTCAGCAGTATATGTTATTTCAGGAAATTGCTTAATCTCGTCTGCTGAGTGACCCTTAATGGAGACTACATTAAAACCCAATTTTTTATTATATCTAATGGTTTTTTAATGTAAATTTCTCCCTTGCATTTTCTTCTCTGTATTGTTAAAAATATATTAGCTACTCTGATAATGCGCAGTTTAATGTCATAATCACCTAAAGAAAAACATTAGCAATGTTAGAGTTGTAGAGGAATTACATTGTTTTGATGTAACAGTATTTAAATCTTGGTCCTGGTGGTTTTTCACTCCCAATCATTTATGTGGACAGTATTTTTACAAGCGGGTTGCCAACACACAAGGTGCAATGGCACAACATGTGATTGAATTTGTTTTCAGTTTAATTTGATATACATAGTGTATAAAATAGTTGCAAACATTTATCTGTGGCTTAAACTCAAAGTATTGTAAGTTTCAGGCCATATATGATTCATAAATGACTTGTTCTTTGTAATTAGAGGCATACATGTTCAGGGATTGTAATGACTGTCCTTGATCTTTTTTCTTTTTAATTTCTTCTTAATCTCAAAATTAGAAACCCACCCAACAAACTAAAAGGTAATAGTTCCATCCCAGCTATATACACTTTTTTTTTAATACTCTAATTAGAAATCATATTATAAACCAGCAGGTATGTGCAGGAGGAATAAGTGGAGTTTTTCTCCTGGCTCTAATGTTCATATAGCAGCCATTTGCTGATTATTAAACAACCTAGAACAGTGCTTTAAGCATTACAAATTTTGAGGGACCCAAAACCCAAGTGGTTGGGGCACACGTCATCATGCTTTTACGGTTGTGTTCAAAATAATAGCAGTGTGTTGTAAAAAGTGAGAAAATCTTAGAAATTCTTATAGCTTTTATTTCCATGAATGCAAATGCATTGAGAACACTGCACATTCTATTCCAAATAAAAACATGAAAAAAAGGTAACAAATTTGTTATTACTGAAGAAAGTCAAGAAAAATGTATCTTAGTTTTTCAACAATTAGCAGTGTCTGGATTTTTCTTTCCAAACTCAAACATTTACTCTTTAAACTGAGAAACACTTGACGATTTAGTTTTCCTGTGAACTGGTGAATATTTAGTTGTATAATCACTGTTTCTGAGAACTGCTTCACATCTGCATGAAGTCGACCAACTTCTGGCACCTGTGAACAGGTATTCCAGCCCAGGATGACTGGACTAAACTCCACAGTTCCTCTGTATTTCTTGGTTTTACCTCAGAAACAGCATTTTTGATGTCACTTGCTCGTGTATTTGGGATCATTGTCTTGTTGAAATTTCAAGGGCATTTCCTTTTCAGCATAATGACATCTCATGAAGATGTCATGCGTGATCCATCGGTGATCCATGTTGTCCTCCCTCATTTCCTTACATATGCTACCAATCTTATCCAATAAAGGCAAAAACAAAAAACTGACAACTCATTTTCTTTTGCCTTCAGGTTACTCAACGTGCTGGAAGTCATAGCTCCGTTCAAGCATTTCAGCAAACTGAGAGAGTTTGTTCAGATGAAACTTCCACCCGGCTTTCCAGTCAAACTCGGTATGTGTCAACCTACCACCACGTTCCTGTGAGTGGGTGAACTTCAAGGGCAACCTGACAAAATAACATGCTTTCTTGTTCTGTTTCCTGCCTCGCAGACATCCCCGTCTTCCCCACGATCACAGCAACTGTCACCTTTCAGGAATTCCGCTATGATGAATTTGAAGAGTCTATTTTCTTCATCCCTGCTGAATACAAGGAAGATCCCTGTCACTTCCCCGATCTCTGAACTGTTGACATTTCTGACACAAACAGGAAATGACTAGTGAGTTTGGGAGGGTGGATGCAAAACTGAGGACTCTTGAATTGTCTTATTCTATATATGTTAGTTGTCTAAAAAGGGAGAGGAAGGGGACTGGTCTTGTTGATCACACATTGTTCATTCTGCTGATGTATCCAAAGCAAAGCAATGCAAGAAGATATTACTGAGCACCATCAGATATGTAGATGAGTATTTGCAGTCATTTTTATGAAATGAGTGAAGGCTGCGGTCCTCTACTGTGAAAGCTGTCAAGTGACACAGCTCATAGACCTCATTGACTATTTTAATATCTTCTCGATGTAGTCAGTGACTGAATACTCATTGTTGAAGCTGCACTGACACCATCGTGTAAATAATACATGTCTCATCTTTATTTCACAACAAAAAGAATCACAAATATAGCTATATCTTCAAACGGAGCTTATTCATTTGTATATTACATACTATATAAGTATAAATATCAACTCAAAGGAGTAACACTGTGTAGCAATACATTTCCAGTACTTAAGAATGTTTTTAACCAGCTGGGATAAACTTTAGCATAAAAACGCATTAACAGTTCAATAATGAAGCCTTCTCCTTATCCAGGACGCAGTCTCCTGTGTTTTCAGGTTAGCTCATGTTACCTCTCAACTGTCTCCTTGTTTTGTGATGATAGTATGAATTCTGTGTTCAGTGTGAGTGAAAAATTGTACTGTATCGCGGATTCTTCTATGTACGTTTGTGTGGAAGAGAACCCATACGGGGATATCAGGTAAAATGTTTGTTTAATACTGCACTGATATTTAAGGCATGCTATGGCTGTGTTGGCCTGTTGGATCACATGCATCTTTAAGCTATATTCTCTAAACTTTAGTTATATTACTTGCAGACTCACTGGTATTTAAAGAAAAACTGAAAAATGTAACACTAAGACTTTGGAACAACTTTTAGTGCTCATAAATAATATCTGTGATGATAGTGTGTGTATATTTTTTTTCTTTCTACATACATCTGGATAAAAGGAGAAACTAAGCTGTGAAGTTGATATAGCTGGTTGTTCCAAGTGTAGAGACAGGCAATATCCTGATCCACTGAGCTTTTGCTGGCCTCAGCTAATATGCACTGCAACCATAACTACTTCACATCCCTTTAAATAAAGCACCAGCATCATAATTCAACTGACCTTGTGCAAGTATCATTAAGAGTATTCTACAACTATCTTAGTGTTCAGAATTGAAACCATTTATAACCAAAAATGTCATACTATATTTGTTTAATGTACTGCCTGGCCAAAAGAAAAAAGTCACCACCAGGATTTAGATATGTTTGAGCCTCCGACTAGAAAAGTATTGCTGACATTAATACATCTCATCTAACAACAAGTCATTTAATCCGAGCTGACACGATTGTTTAAGGAACTTCAACATGTCAGACACATCCTGCGGTGCGTGGAATAATGTTTCAGAAGGCTCAAAATATTGGTCTGTACCAAGTTAACAGAATTAAAGATTTATGAAACTATTAAAACTGGGTTGAGAACTGTTTAAAAACATTAAAATCTGAAAGATCAGAGGTGAGGTGAGGTGAGGGATAATTTTGGAAGGAAAAAATGTTTTATAGAATGTTTGAATAGCATTTCTATGCCAAAAAAAAAAAAAAGAGGATTTATAGTATTGGGATTAAACAGCTACATAGCTGTACTGGGGAAGAGGCTTTTATTTCCTAGGTAGGATAAAGATTGGACTCAGAGCAACGGAAAAAAAGATCATGTGGCCTGATGACCCCAAATCTCTTCTGTTCCAGCCTGATGACTGCATCAGATTAAGGAAGAAGTGGATGATGGCCTAGTGCCTTTCATGCAAGTGTGTGTGTTGGGGGGGGGTTTAATTTAATGTTGGCAAAGGTTTTTATATTTCAGTAACTACTTCAGCGTTGGTTTGTTTTTAACTAAATATTTAAATTACGTAAACGAAGTTAACGTACACAAGAGTTGATTGAACCTAAACACCTTTATTGAAACTGAGAATTCGAGTTAAGAAACTGAGTTTGTTGACTCTGGGTTAGTATTTTTGAACCTCCTCTCTGAAACAGGCCCCGGTTTTAAATACAGTTTTTTTTCCCTACCTTGATGGTGTTTGCACCAAAATGACAATGCCTGGATTTATCAGTATACCGCAAGAGAGGTTCAGGAAACATGAGACAATTTTCACACATGGATTAGCCAGAATCCAGATACCAGCAAACAGGTGACAATCAAATCCAAGGGTGGTCCAATAATATAGTTGCATACTCTAAAAAAAAAAATCTCCAGGCTGTTTTATAGAAGAGGGTGCACTTGATTCCATGCATGTACTTGAAGGGACTGGAATGTAAGTTATATTTGCAGTTTGATGGAGGTGAGGAAAAGCAGCATCTTTAAACAAATATTCTAGGAGTTGGAGCATTCTTTAAATTAAAACTCAAGCTAGTGTACTGATGACTAGTGATCCCTAATCTTGATAAATAAGCTTTCTATGTCTCTACCTCTCACATATCAGCCAAAATCTGTCATTCCTGTGTGCTTTTTGTGTCACCTGAGATGATGATGATGAACACTGAAAATATGCAAGTTTTTGCTTTTCAAACAAGCTTTATTATATTAAAAAAATTCTTGATAAAACACTTCCAGACAAGCAAGATGCAACTTCTCTGTGAAGGAGGGAAAAAGTTGACATAACAGTAAACAAATATGAAAAGACAAGATACAATACAAGAAGTAACAAGGTTTGATAACAAGCTCAATAGAAGCAAAGCAAATCTAATTTCAGCTCAAACTAATCACATCTGTGGTGGCAAACAGCCACTGAATACTTACTATGACAAATCACAAAAAAGTAATTAGCCAAACAATTCTGTATTGAACATTTGCAAAAGAACCGACTTGTCTTCAGTACAATAAACCGATACTTTTTCAAACACTTCACAATTTTGATTTTTATTTTTTTGGGGGGGGATACTTAGTATATTTACATACAAAATGGAGGGATAATGTAGGGCAAAGTAGGACAGATCACTCAGTCACTGACATCCATGTCCTCTTCATGGTGATCATCAGCACCGTTAACTTTGGCCTGCTTCACAAGCCGCGATGTGCCATTGCCTTCTACAGACTGAGGAGACAAAGCAGAATCATCTGAATCCTTCCTGTCCTCCCTCTCCTTCTCGCTATCATACCCTTGCTCTTCTTCATCATAATCTCTGGTGATCTGTGAAGTAACACCAGTGGGTTACGTGACATTAAGTCATACATCAGAAGTCTGGCCAACATCAAAAGAGTAATACCCTTGCGGTCTAACACAGAGAAGTGTAGTGTAATCACAACACACCAACCTTCACGTCTCCTTTCTCTCCATCCGACTTCCTTTCACGTTCGCGTTCTTTGTCTTTACTTTTCTTTTTCTTGCTGGTGGAGCGCTCTCGTTCATCCCGGCCACGCTCTTTATCACTCCGGCGGTCCCTGTCCTTTTCCTTATCCCTCTTCTTTTCCTTCTTGTGTCTGCACAGAATAAAGAGGAAAATGTTAAATAATGCTGTCAAGGTAGGTATATTTGAATAGCCTATTTTAAAACATAATTAAACTTGGCGTTCAGTGACACCTGGTGGGGTTTAACAGATGGACACACCAACCTTCGAGGAGATGGAGATGTGGGGGTTCTCCTTTTGGGAGACTTCTTAGGAGGAGATCGGCTGCCACTGCGACTTTTCCTGCGTCTTCTGTGTTGCACAATAAGACATAAAAGTTATTATTCTGACAGAATGACAGCAAGACTAATGCAATTCTGACCACCAGTCTATTTTCTGAGCAATTAAGCTCACCTGTTTTGAATTTTACTGGTATACTAACAACTTGAAAACATGAGCTGTACTCACCGGCTGATGCTGCGAGACCTCCTGGCCGTGCTGTAGCTTTTAGGTGGTGTTTTTGATCTTCTCCTCGCACCCTCATCTTTCTTTCTCTCTCTATAGATTAATGCAATGCTCAGAATGTCAGACAAGCTCTTGGGGAGTAAATATCAGAAAGTAAACTTAAAGTGTAGCTCTTACAAAGTAAAGCATAACTTACCTAGATCTGCTTCGAGATCTTCTGTTCCTGTCTCTTGAGTGGGTTCGTCTCCTGCGTGGACTTCTGGAGCGCCGTCTGTTTCTTGAGGCTGATCTACGCCTTGATCTGCTCCTGCTTCGCCTGCGGCTAGAAATTCAGGGAATATTACTTAAACACACAGATACATATAAAAACTATCCATGTTAACAGTTCCAGTATTAATTACCTGTGTCTTGAACGTGATCTAGACCTTCTTCTTCTAGACTTGGACCGGGAACGGGAACGCTTCTTTTTGCTCTCTTTGTCTGCAGCATATCAAAAAGACTGATTAGAATAACACTAATGTATGATGAACAGTATCAACAGCAAACATTAAGAAATAAATTACAACATTTTAAATAAGTGAGAAATTAATGTACATAATTTCACAATATGCCATATAGTTGTGTGTAATTTGTACCTTCAACCCATTATGACCTAAGCAACATGTGCACATTTTATATTTCAAGCTTCAAGTGCTTGAAAAATTGATGCATCAATTTTAAGACATGTAAGGTACCACTGTTCAAAATTACAACTGTTCTAAAATATTCTTAAACATGGAAATGGTCAACACTTTAAAAAGTTTTAACCTCTCCATTGTATATCTATCTATCACATTTCACCATTTTTCCTCAGTCTGATAAATTAAAGGGACATCCCAGCAGGGTTATTATAGTTAACGAAAACTAAGACTAAAACTAAAACTAGCAATGAAAAAATATTTCAGTTAACTGAAATAAAATAAAAACTACAATTAAAAAAAACGAAAACTAAATAAAAAACTACAATGAAGGATGTAAAACTAACTAAAAACTAAACTGAACTGTAGATAAATTCAGCTTCGTTTTCGTTGTCGTTTCGTTTTCTCCCTCGATTACTGCCATAGAGATTACTGCCTGTCCTGCAGCAGCCGCTATGCTACCCTCCCTCCAGAGAGGGGGCAGCATAGCGCATATAGACCTTTTCGGGCCAGCCCCCAGGAAGTACCCCGTCCGCCATTGCTGGAGGGAGCTACAGAGCGACACTTTCACCGGCTCGCAGATTAACCAGTGTTTTTCTCTTTCTACAAATATATATTTTTATAATGTCGAGTCGGTCGAGTGGGAATAATGATCCGTCATAAACTGTGCCAACAATGGTGTGAAAATTCGACAATGGAAGAAGAAAGTATGCACGAAGACTGCCTTGTTTGCAGAACAAGAAGTTAGGAAGACGTGGGTGAAAAATATCAACAGAAAGGACTTTGTTCCAAATGAATACAGCCGGGTGAGTTTTCGTTAACATTCAATCTCGTACTATTCATAGTCTCGCTGAGAGTCCCGGACGATTCTGGCCGAAAGAACAGCAGTATGAGGCTACTGTAGCCCTCGGCACTAGCACAAGCCTATAAATGAATGAATGAATGAATGAATGAATGAATGAATGAATGACTTAGGAGAATGATAAAATAAATTAAATATAACATTAACACATAGCCTAATTTACGCTCGCGTTAAATTACAGCAGCATAATCTTTATGGCTTGTTGACGTTAGTTATAGCCAGCGTTCCACAGTTTTAGTGTTTGATTATGGGAATAGATCATGCTATTTCCATAACCAATCATTAAAAACAGCGATAAACTACCTTCATCTGTAACTGGAGGCCACTGCCTAACATCATCAATCCAAGACATGTCTGTGTTAGCCGTAACAGATCCTCCACGCTGCTGTGTTTGGGTTACTTGATGGAGCACCGCACCCTCCAGTTATGGCGGGGCCACTAGGGGGCGCATGTCCACAATTTTCAAGTCGAAAAGGTGTATAAAACTGCTGCATACTGCAAGAAAAGAAAAAAAAACAAGACTAAAACTAAATAAAAAACTAAACTTTCAATTCCTCAAAATAAAAACTAAACTAAAACTACTAAATTACTTGTTGAACTAACTAAAACTAAACTGAAATAAAAAAGCAAACTGGAAAACTAAATAAAAATAAAAACTAAAGAAAATTTCAAAACTATAATAACCTTGCATCCCAGAGTTCAAACAATAATAGAACGATTATTAGATAGTAAGGAGTGCAAATTTTCATTAGGGACAAAAACAATGCAAATTGAAGCAGTGAGAAGAGAAAATGTGTTTGCACCAACATGGCAATTAATGTTGCACTTGGGGCAAATGACCTTTATTATTTCATGTTGACAGGGTTGTTTTAATTCTAAATTGATCTTTTAAAGGGTCTTGGTGAACAGCTTCAAATTATTCACAAAACGTTTTAGGAAACCTTTTTTTCTTTTTAGATCAAGCCATATGTCATAACATTCTAAAAGTCAGAATCCTAGCAGTGAGGTCTTCTGAATTTTTGTTCACTTACGTCCAGGTTCAATAGCAGCAGAAATGAGCGACTGGGCCTCTCTCACTCTCTTCATGGCCTCCTCGATCTCTTTATTAGATGCATCAGCTTTCAGACTTGCACTCAGGTTCAAACCAGCGGCCAAGGGATTAAGTCTGAAACGACAAATATCAGTTGACATATGATCCTTTTTAACAACTACTTTTCCTCTCCATCACAACAGGGAAATGTGTCTGCACAGACTTACTTTGGATCTGTCATCATCTTTAACAGTTGATCAGCAGCCTGTATAAAGATAGAAAAAAGATGTTCAGATCAATTGCACGGCAGATTCGGCCATGCACTTTAACAAATAAGCACTGTATTCAGTGCTGTTGATGAAAAGCTCCAACCTGGGGGTTCATATTGGGTCCTGGAAATCCAAATGCTGCCATTGCATCCATGTTTGGCCCACCAAAGGGGTTTGCTCCAAGCTGCAATAAACAAATAAGTTGCTATGCCAACATTGTTTACATTCCAACCCATCACACAGACACAAGTAAAGTCACCAATTCCTCCCTCTATGAAAAGAAAACACTTAACATTAAAAATGGCCTTGATGCAACCTTAGTCACTACCATTTTAAACTTAGAAACTCTGCTTGGCATCATGGACTCCATAAAATTTCATCCACACATTAATTTCACGACCTGTTGATTCAGAATGTGTGACTCCAAAACTGGTAACAAGTGAACTTTGCAAATAAAGCAAATATATCAGTGGGTCATCTGTCTCCCTTTGCATGTTGACAGCCTTTTGTCTTGATCAGCACAAGTATATCTAAAGTTTTTTTGTTTTTTTTTTTTTTTTTTTTTTTTTTTTTTTGGGGGGGGGGGTAGCAGGAGAAAAAATATGCAATGCAAAAAAATTAAAATAAATGTTTAAAACTCTTGAAGCATCATGTACTTGCTGATGAAGTATATTTTGTCACAATCAGAGATTGTAATAATAAACAACGTGTTACACACCGCTGGATTAGGGATGGGATTCGGTGTTGGGAGAAGGCCTCCTCCTGGAAGAATTCCTGCAACAGCATTTGCCGGGGCCAACAGGGACAAAGCCTTAGCCTCATCTGGAATGGATCCTACAGGAAAATACAAAGCAGGTATTAGGAGGTAGTGTCTATACACAACATACACAGAAGACGCTTTGGAAAGACAGGGGAAAAAAGTCTTCTCACTGCATTTCTTCATATTAGGTTCAATAAAATGGTTACCTTACAGATCAGAGTTCCCTTTATTCAATGTAATCATTGCAGTGACATAACTATTGCTGGAATAAATCAGACTACTCCAATGAACACTGCCAAAAATGTATCACCTGAATGTGTTTTTTAAGTCATGAACCAAACGTTAGCAAGAACAGCTGCTTCTCCAGTTGGGTGTGCCCTCAATTTTCATTTAGATGCTTACTGAAACAAGCGACTCACGCTGGCGGCTTCGCTACTAAAAGCACACAGAGAAAAAAAATCGAGATACACACAACAGAGAGAATTTTAGGGATTTGCCACGAAAACTATACAAGCTATAAGTGTCTACTTACCAGAAACACACTTCAGAGGATTAAGTGGTTTGTCTGCTAAATGGAAATAAGGTAGGGTGCCTGCTGTGCACCATTATCTTAAAATCCTTACCTCACACTGCATCAATTAACTACAATGGATGTTGCATAATTTTTGCAACCACATTCCAAAAACAAAAGGAAAAAAAAAAAAATCACCTTTAGAGGAAATGTACTGTATCTCTAGCTTTTCTCTCTCTCTCTTTTTTTTTTTTTTTTTTAAATCAAAAGAGGCACCTTGTAATCACTCATAATCTAATCGCAATAACACTTTTACACAAAATGGCATGACCTAAATATGGACACAACACTGACAACATTTAGATACAAGTGTACACTGGAGAGAAATTGCTGCAGGACACAAAACTGTTGGATGGTATTTTCAGCAGGGCCTGGTATACAGGGCTGGCTGAGCCAGGAAAAAGAACTGTAAAACACAACAACAAAAGAAGACCACTGTTAAAAAGAATATGGCACCAACATTGTGTCATATCGGGAGGCTATTTTAACAAGTTATAGGCAAGGACTTGTTTTATAATTGCCCAATAAATGAAAATTGTTACCATTTTTTGAAAGCAAGGTTTAGCTCATACTATTAAGAGAATAAGGTAATTTGTTTAAACTAGCTTGTGTGGGCTACCTAGACACTGTAGCTTTTTCAGTGTTTTTCTACAGCCTTTTTTTCCCACCAGACCCAAATAACTAGCAGCATTTGCAAGGTATTTTGTCAAGCTTTTTGAATGATAAATATTAGACAAACAATACCAGAAAAAAAAAGAGAAACAGGTCACATAAATACAAAGCAGTTTTTCTATAGTAAAAAAGGCTCAGTCACTTTCTGCAACAACTAAGAAATGCAAGTTGTATTTTAAATTTTTTTTTTTTTTTAACTGATAATTTTTGGGTACAGTTTCATCAGTAGATTCTTAAACATTTTGGTATACTTAGTAGTCCAATAGCTTGCCTTTGACTCAAGATAACTTATTACAATGAACAAACCTACATTTCATAATTTTTTGTTGTTCTCTCTTCATAAACTTTGACATTTAAAAGTGAATATGTCAAAGTAATTATCTTAACAATAAAATAAATGGGCACACAGCACTCAAGTATTTGAGCAAGCTGCATTATAAGCACCATTTCAGGAAATAGCCCTCATATCTGACCTTTTTAAATTAATTCACCAAGGCAAAAAAGAAAAAAAAAAAAAAGAGAGACCAGGCAGAGACAGAATAGAGGACAAAAGAGAGGGATGGGGCTTGTATGCTTGTTGGCCCTTGCAAATGTCTACAATTCCCTGTTGGCAGGCAGAGGACCACTTTCAGCCATCAACGAGGGGGCTGCTTTTGCCTTCTTCACTACAAAAGTCACACACACACACACATACACACACACAAATAACAAAGAGAGGTTTAACAGTGGATAGTCCAATATGGGGGAGAAAATAAATATGCATTTGGTAAAGTGCTTTTCTACTTCACTTAACTCTGAAGCATCTGAAGTGCCCAGTCCTGGGCAATATTCAGGTCCTCACATGTAAAGCAGATTTTGGTATAATGTACATTTTGAATGTCTAGGCTAACACACCAAAAGAAAATAAAAACGGATGTATTGCTCCAGTGAAGTTATATGATACATAAAAAAAGATAACTGTAAAGTGGTGCAAATAAAATGTGTTACCAGAGTATACCTTTTCTATGATAACCAGGAGAAAAGGCACTAGTAGGTTCCCATCAAATTATCTCTTAAAAAGCATGTAAAAATAAATAACAGACCAAGATGTGTTGATGTGAAATTCAAAAAAACAGGGGGCACGTGGATTTTTTTTTTTTTTTACATTGTCACAATTCTCAAGTCCTGCCATTCAATCAATAAAGGGCATAACGTAAACAAAATGATGAGACAAACCTTCAGCAAAAGGGACCACGATCAAGGCTCTGTCCACAAAGACAGTGTTAGTCAGATGCTGAGACACTCCAACAGACTCGGGCTCCTGGAACTTCACAAAGCACACCCGCGATGTCACCGGCATCGGAGAATCACTGTTGAGATGGTTAAAAGTAACATATAAATGTCATAAAAAAAATGCAAAATTATAACTTAAAACTGTCAGAACTATGAATACAAAACATTGTGGAAAGTTATTAAATAGGAAAGGAGTCTGCTTGAGATATAAAATCTAAGTGATTACACAATACAAGTATGAAAATATAAATAAAATGTAAAAAATGTGCAAAATTATGCAACAAAATGGTCAACAATTAACGTGCCTGTTTACATTTACAGGCAATAAGGACTCAAGAATTCTTGATTTACAAGTGTGAGAGCTTGCATTGCTACACCTTTTAAAATATTTTGATTTTGAATTTACAATCATATTGCCTTAATCTGATCAGTCTATTTCTCATTCATTCTAAATATTATTTATGCATTAATCAGTGACTGAAAGAGCTGTGAATTATGTACCTATCAGAGCCTAAAATAACAAAATGGTGGAAGTTGAATGAGATTACAAACTTCTAAGACGTTTCCTCTCTATTTAAGTTTTTTTTTTTTTTTTTTTAAAGGAGAGAGTGGGAAGGGGGCGCTATCAGCTTCCTAATTTCAGCCTCTAACATTTTACCTGACATTCAATGGCAAAATATACCAAATTTTAAGTAAAGTACGAATGAAATTATGGCGAGGCATGAGACGAGTGTTAGCCAAGTCAACGACTGTGACGTCAGGTCAAGCTGCTCTTAGCTTCAATTCTGGTTAGCATTGGCCTACGAAGCCCCAAATCAAGCATGGCTCGTTTAGAGAACCATAAAATCAATTCACGCATTATCAGTGTATTGCCTATAGCTTAAAAAGTCAGCTATTTAATAACTCACTCTGGAGGAAATAATTTCAGTTCCTCAATTGTTCCAAGAAAACCAAACAATGTCCTCATCTGCTCCGACGTGTGCTCGGCGACACATTGGTCACTTGGACCACCTTCGTTGTGTAACTCATTTTCGCGACAAGTATCGTTTATAAAATAACCAAATCAAAAACTGGACTTTCTACACTACCGTAACTGCTTTCCGCTGTTCATTAAATACTTAAGTTCTAAGGAAATATCTGTCTAAGCGCTAGTCACCAACGACAAACGACGATTGAACCTCGCCGCCATACTGGGTAATACCAGCGGAAGTGCGCATGCGTAAAGGTGGTCCTAAAGCAGTGGTTCTCAACCGTTTTTGAACAAACGCCCCCCCCCCAAGGAACAAAAAAAGTGCGTGTCTGTGTAAGCATGGATTTTAATTTGTGGAAATAGAAATAATGGAAATTACATGGAAATAATACTATTATTAGTATTAGTAGTAGTAGTATTAGTAGTAGTAGTAAATTAATTTTAATGTCTGCACCAAGATGTTGCACATCTTCTATAGGTCTGTTGTGGAAAGTGCAATCAGCTTTGCAGCCATCTGCTGGGGCAGCAGCATCAGAACCAGAGACATGAAGAGAATCAACAAACTGATCAAGAAAGCTGGATCTGTGCTGGGTGGAACTCTGGAGCCGATTGTACAAAAAAGAATGCTGCACAAGCTGATGAAGATAATGGAGGACTCTTCACATCCTCTCCTCGACACAGTGATCAAACAACAAAGTGTGTTCAGTGAGAGGCTTCTTCAGGTCCGTTGCAAGACAGAAAGATACAGAAGATCATTCCTGCCAGCAGCCAGCAGCCTCCACAACAAGACATAATTTTAAAATTTCTGTCATTTATTTATTGTTGGGAAAAAAAGTCCCTACTACAATGTTGAATTTCCCTTCTGGGATCAATAAAGTATTTTTCATTTTCATTTTTCATTATAAGTAAGTATAATACTTAAGTGGCCATGTGTAGAGCAGCAGATCTCTGTCTGTAAGCTCATCCAACACCTGAACAACAATGAATATTTTTTTCACCCCTTTGAGTTCCTCATACTATGATATGACGTAATGCACGCTAGGGATTCCCCTTTCTAGCAGAGATAATTTGCGGAGGAATTGATCGTTTTTTTAATGCTTGCATGACTGATGTCTAAAAACAAATTTCCATAGTGGACAATAAAGTTAAACTCAACTCAACTCAACTCAATTTTTTGCGCTGATTCAGGAGGACAGAAGCCGTGGAGGAGGAGGATTTACTGAAAGCGCCACATCGAAGAACAGACAGGTGAAATATCTAACCTCTACACTACTATAAACATTTAATAATTAGCTACACATTTACGTGTGTGAACAGGCCTTTATAATAATATAATTGAAGCCTACCTTTACCAACTGCGGTAAATGATTTAATTGTTGAGTACTGATCCCTCAGTGACTGGAAGTAAGCCAAGTCTTTAGATACCTTGTCTGGATGTTTTTTTTTAGAAAGATGCTCCTGTAATCGCGAAGGCTTCATGGCTTCATTGGAGAACACCTGCTCACATAGCAGCACATCGGCAGATGTACGTTGCTTGGTGATGGAATAAATCTATAATTTATGTAATTAGCATTTTACTGCCGGCACTTTTTCTTGTTTTTCCGCCATTTTTGATTGTACTGTAAATGTTTGTGATTAAATGTGATTACGTAGTCTTAGTTGTGTATGCTTTCATTGGTTGCTGAATGAAGCCCTAAATGTGCTGGAAAGGTGTTTCTCTGTTGCTGTGTGTTTATGGGCATTACTATGGCGACCGATCCTGGTTCGTCGGATTGTGACGTAGAGAGAAAAGGAGATTTTACCAGGTCATGGAAGCAGCAGACTCGGGGTTTTGGTCTCACACAGCAGCTGTTATTTTTTGAAAGGAAATCTGAGCACATTTTATTGAAACTTAAGTAGATTTGCACAATAAAATGCCAAGCATTGACAGTTGCTATTGATGTGTTCAGTGACACATGTATGAACAACTGATTATATACATTTATTAAATTAAATTCAAAAACACTTTTTCCCAGGGAGTAATTTAAGGCATACAGAGTAGTGAAGTAAACATCTGCTGCAAACATCTGTACACCAAGACATTTTTATCTGGGATGAGATGGAACAATATCAGTAAAAATAAAACTGATGTAATGATAATGGGATGGATGTTATCCATCTATCCATCCATCCATCATCTTCTGCTTAATCCATAGTCATGTGGTGGGGGCAGCAGTGCAGAGAGGCCCAGAGCTCCCTCCCCCCAGCTGCCTCCACTACCTCCTCCGAGAGGACACTGAGGCGCTCCCAGGCCAGCCAAGAGATGTAGTCTCTCCAGTGTGTCCTGGCTCTGCCTCATGGTCTTCTCCCAGTTGGAAATGCCCGACACACCTCTCCAGGGAGGGGGCATCCTAAACAGATGCCCGAACCACCTCAACTGGCTACTCACGATGTGAAGGAACAGCAGCTCTACCTTGAGTCTCTCCCAAATGACTGTACTTCTCTAACAATCTCTAAGGGAGGGTCCAGCCACCCTGTGGAGAAAACTCATTCAGATGCTTGTATTTTCAAACTCATTCTTCAAGTCACTACCCACAGTTTGTGACCATTGGTGAGGGTAGGAACAAAGGTTGACCAGTAAACAGAGAGCCTTGGCTTTTGGCGCAGCTCTCTCTTCACCACAACAGACCGGTACAGAGTTCGCACCAGCAGATGCTGCACCAATCTGTCTGTCGCTCTCCCACTCTCTTCTTCAATCAGTCACGAACAAGACCCAGAGATACTTAAACTCCTCCACTTGAGGCAGAACCCCACTCCCAACCCGGAGATGATATTCTACCCTTTTCCAACAGAGAACCATGGTCTCAGATTTGGAGGTGCTGATTCTCATCCCTGCTGCTTCACACTCAACTGCAAAGTGCTACAGTGAGAGCTGAAGTTTGAGGCTCCCGATGGCACCAACAGGACCACGCCATCTGCAAAAGGCAGAGACGAAATCCTGACTCCACCAAACTGGAACCTCTCTGTTCCTTGGCTGTGCCTAGAAATTCTGTCCTTAAACATTATGAACAGAATCGGTGACAAAGGGCAACTCTGACGGAGTCCAACTCTCACTGAAAATGAATCCGACTTACAATCAGCAATGCGGACCAAACTCTCACTCCATTTGAACAGGGACTGGACAGCCCGTAACAATGGGCCTAGTACCCCATACTCCTGGAGTACCACCCCCCCCCCCCCCACAGGACACCCTGTGGGATATGGTTTAAAGGCCTTCTCCAAATCCACAAAACACATGTGGACTAGTTGGGCAAATTCCCATACTCCCTCCAGGACCCTAGTGATGGTATAGAGGTGGTCCAGTATTCCACGACCGGGACGGAACCCACATTGTTCCTTCTGAACCTTAGATTTGACAATCAGTTGGACTCTCTTCTCCAGCACCCCTGCATAAACCTTACCAGGGAGGCTGAGGAGTGTGATTCCCCTGTAGTTGGAACACACCCTCCGGTCCCCCTTCTTAAAAAGGGGAACCACCACCTTGGTCTGCCAATCCAGAGGTACAGCCCCCGATTTCCATGTCTGCTGGTTCCATAGTCCAACAAGCTAATCAAGCCCGGTACGACTCCTTTTTTAGCCTGACGGCCTCTCTTGCCCAAGGTATTCACCACCGAGTTCGAGGATTGCCGCCACGGCTGGCACCAACGACCTTACAGCCACAGCTCCGGTCAGCTGCTTCAGCAATGGAGGCGCGGAACATGGCCCACTCAGACTCAATGTCCCCGCCTCCCTCGGGATGCGGTTGAAGCTGTGTCAGAGGTGGGAGTTGAAGATCTTTCTGACAGGTTCCTCTGCCAGACATTCCCAGCAAACCCTCACTACACATTTGGGCCTACCAGGTCTGACCGGCATTCTCCCCCGCCATCTGATCCAACCCACCACCAGGTTGTGATCAGTTGACAGCTCAGCTCCTCTCTTCACCCGAGTGTCCAAAACATATGGCCGCAAATCCGATGATACAACTATAAAGTCAATCCTCGATCTGCAGCCAAGAGTGTCCTGATTACACGTGCATTTATGGACACTCTTAGGTTTGAACATGGTGTTTGTTTTGGACAAATCAGCATTCTCTAGTACTAGCACAGAAGTCCAACCACAAAACTCCACTTGGGTTCAGATCAGAGAGGCCGTTCCTCCCAAACACGCCCCTCCATGAGCATTGAAGTCCCCCAGCAGAATAAAGGAGGCCCTATTAGGGGCACTTTCCAGCAACCCTGCCAAGGAATCCAAGAAGGCTGTGCACTCTGAACTGTCATTTGGTGCATAAGCTTCCGCTCTTCGAGAAAATTGGTTCCAGAGCCCATGCTGTGCCTTAAGGTGAGCCCAACTATATCTATCCAGTACCTCTCGACCTCATGCACAAGCTCAGGCTCTTTTCCCACCAGAGAGGTAACGTTCCATGTTCCAGTAGCCAATTTAGTCAGCTGGGGGTCAGCATGCCAAGGCCCACGCCTTGGGGTACCACCCAAGGCACAATGCACCCAACCCTTACAGCCCTCCCAACAGGTGGTGAGCCCACGGGGAGGTGAACCCATGTAGCTCTTTCGGGCTGACTGGCCGGGCCACATGGGTAAAGGCCCGGCTACCAGGTGCTCCCCAACGAGCTCCTCCCCCAGGCCTGGCTCCAGGGTGGGGCCCTGGTAACCCAAGTCTGGGCATCGAGCTCTTAGTGTCTCATGATCCATAAAGGTTGGTTGAATCACACCTAGTCTGGCCCGTCCCCCAGGACCAGTTTGCCTTGGGTGACCCTACCAGGGGTAAATGCCCCCAACAACATAGATCCTGGGACCATTCGGGCACATAAATCCCTCCACCATGTTAAGGTGGCGATTCCGTGAGGGGATGGATGTTAAGTTATACATAACTTACTGTAGGTTAATATACATTTTATTCACTTTTCTTTTTCACTTTTCACTTAATTTAATTTTACTCATTGCATTTAATAATTAAAATGAAAATCACTTAAGTCAACTACAAAATCAAATTAATAAATACATTTAAGGTTTTGACAACAATAAAAGAGGCAATTCTGTTAAACAAGTACTTTTAATACACAGTGATTATGTTTTAAGCCTTTTATTTTTAATAGGGAGTTTAAACTGAGGCATTTTGTGTGTTCTTAAAGGATGGTTTAAATACAACTTCCACAGATATGTACATTACTGAAGCTAATAAACACTTGTCTGTGCCTCTTTGCACACAGTTTTCTTTATTAAACTATGCAAATATTGTTGTCCACCTTAATTTAGCTGCATGTAAGCTTTTGCATGCAGACAACGTCACAAAACTGGCTCTGGTGAACCCTTCTTTCCTAATGGTGTTTTTTTTTCCACAAAAGAAACAATGCAAAGTCTGTTTTCAGGCTAATCCCTACACCTGGATTATAGTGGCAAGGAGACAAATGAGCTCAGGCAGTTTGAACTGAAACCAGCAAATAGCAGAGCACATTTTATCTAACTAGCTTATATGTAACATCCAGTGTTATATATATCACCTGGTTATAACAGTGACAATTCACAAAGAAGATATATTACAATATTCATTCTATTTCAGAAAGAGTTATTTAATGTAAAATAAAAAGTGGTTGTGCTAAAACTCCACTTCCTTTTTTATGTCACATTTTTAAAGTTCTAAATTTGAGATGTTGTTACTTTGTACTGACCTTAAGTTTTTAAAGTATGTTTTTGAAAATGAAATGGTTTTAAAATTGTTCTTCAAGCTACTCTGTAGCACTGTATTTGAAATCTAATTCACTGCGTGTCATTTAGCATAGTCATTACCTTAAAAGAGAAGCCAGTTAATACAGTTGGGAGAAACAAAAAAAATTTAAAAAAAAATAAATCACATGCATCATTGCAACATTTTTCCCAAGCACTGTTTTCTGAAGCACATGTTCTCTTCAATAAATCCGGTTTAAGCAGTGAAGCCATTGAGTCATTCAGCAGAGGATATTGGCACAATGGTATTCTTGTTCATGTGACAGGTCTGACATGATTGGCCAGGGGAGAGATTTACAGAGAGCTGTGCCTTTGAGGAGGACCAGACAAATAAATACCCCAAATTTACTGGGGGGGATCAGAGGCTCCCAGTTCAGAAGTGGCCACAGATTGTTCCAGAGTTTCAACTGTGTATTGCCACAACAGCAAGGAAACATGGTCAGCCGGTGAGTATTAAATACAGAGGAATATATCTTGTATTAACAATTTAGGTGTTTGGGTTTGAGGTTTGAGAAGAGATCTGTTGTTCTGTTCTAATGCAATTTTATTTTATTTTATTTTATTTTACTTGTTCCTGTGACTTCTACTCATTTCAACAGTCAGTGTGTCTGCTGCAGATAAAGTCCTTGTGCAATTTAAAGCTCACACTGAACTTAGTCCTAACCTGTCCAAGATACAAAATTTACTTGAACTAGTAGATATGTACTTTTGACCTACAGCAAACTCATCAGATTTAATGAATATGTCAGTTACAACACGTACTTTTGTGTCCTTACTATTCGATAACAGATTTGAACACCCAGCTGGTAACTACAAGAAGATTTTTGAGACTTGTGAGGAGCTTGCAGAGGCTCTGCCAACAACCGTTACAGGTTTGTTCTTTCACTTGAATTTGGACAATACAGTAATTCTTTGGTGGTCTGAGTATACTTTTCAGAGTATTAACTTGTCTTTTTTTAAAATCTACAGTTTAATGTGTTATTTCAGTCTGTTATGTTAAAGAACTTGTTTGTGTTTATTCTGTAGGAAGGATTCCTTCATTTCTGAAGGGAAGTCTTCTCCGTTTGGGACCTGGACTTTTTGAGGTTGGAGATGAGCCTTTCTATCACCTCTTTGATGGCCAGGCCTTCATGCATAAATTCGACTTCAAGAACGGCCAAGTCACTTACTTCAATAAGTATGATTTCAAGGACAGAATTTCATTTTTGTCAGATTTGAGGCCGTACTTGTTTCACAATAATAATAATCAAGCTGCAGAGATTGAAACTGCACGAGAAGTAAAATTCTGTGACAGTTGAATTTTCATTTCTGATTTAGAAATAAAACACTTATAAATGAAATAGGTGCTGCATACATAGGTTTGTTATAGTTGATTAGTTGTTGTGTGCAAAATTATTTCTTCTATGTGCTGATTCCATGTTATAAGTGCCTTTGCATATGTATAGAGTGTTTACTTATTTAAGTTTATTCCTTTGTCATGTCTCACTCCAGTCTTAGTCACCAAGTCTTAGTCACCAAGTGGTTAAAAGCCTATTTAAGGATTTATGCTGTTTTTTACGCAACAAGAATCATTCAAGCTCTGAGATTAGTGAACCATTCGGTGCAAATTTTTTCACTGCAATTTTTTGTTTCTCATGTTTCGTGGTGGAAATTGTTTTAACTCTTTTTTTCAGGTTTGTCAGGACAGATGCGTATGTGCGAGCCATTACTGAGAAACGTGTGGTGATCACTGAGTTTGGTACATTTGCATACCCAGATCCCTGCAAAAATATATTTTCCAGGTTGGTTACACATGGAAAATTTTCCTCACTTTTACCTGTCCAATACAAATGAAGTGTGCCAACTGGTGACTCATTGCATGTGCAGTTATTTACTGTACTTTTTTTTCTTTTGTTCTATGTTGGCAGGTTTTTCACATACTTCAAGGGAGTTGAGATCACTGACAACTGCTTGGTGAATGTCTACCCTATTGGAGAAGATTACTATGCATGTACAGAAACCAACTACATCACTAAAGTGAACACTGAGACTTTGGAGACACTCAAGAAGGTACATCAATATAAGAATATAAATTGAGGAGGGAGAATCTTATATATCATCTTTAACCTTCAAAAGTTTCTATTTTGAATGATGAAAGCCTTTGTTTTCTGTGTAGGTTGACATGTGCAACTACGTCAACATTAACGGAGTTACAGCCCACCCTCATATTGAGAAAGATGGCACAGTTTATAATATTGGAAACTGCATGGGAAAAGGCGCAACACTGGCCTACAACATTGTCAAGATCCCACCTACGCAGAAAGGTTTGCAATAGTATAGTAAAAAAAACTAAAATAGATACTCGTAGAAGAGGTCTTATATGAAAATCAGGTTGTTTTTTTTAACCATTAATAAGGTGGCAACAATGCTTCATAGCAAGTCACCATCTAAAAGTGCTCAAGACTTAATTTGTGGCACAGATATCCATAAGATACAAAAGATTCCAGGCTGAATGCTGCTATATAAAAAGATGGTCAACCTAAGATGTTAAATGGGTATGTTACATTCACAAGAAACAACACCGAAACACCGTTTTCACATATCAGGAACATTTTATGAAAAGTTGGAGAAAACTAATACTGTAAGAGAGTGAGAAAAAAAAAAAGGATTTTTAATAAATGTAAAACAACTTGAAGATAACAGATATAGGAAGGGTATTTCAAGAGGCTTTAAAGCAATCACAGTCATATCTTCTAAATATCAACATTTTTTACTCAGATAAGTCTGATCCCATTGAGAAATCAAAGGTGGTGGTGCAGTTCCCAAGTGCTGAGAGGTTCAAGCCCTCTTACGTTCACAGGTGTGTGTGTTTTTTCTTTTCTAGGTGAAATAATGTTAGTTACCAATGCTGTTGCATATAGTCTTCAGTTGTTTTGTTGTATTTTCTTCAATTTCAGCTTTGGAATGACAGACAACTATTTTGTCTTTGTGGAGACTCCGGTGAAAATCAACCTGCTGAAGTTCCTGAGCGCCTGGAGCATCCGAGGATCCAACTACATGGACTGCTTTGAGTCCAATGAGAGCCAAGGAGTAAGATGCCAGCTAGTTTGTCTTTGCTTTGTGCTATAGCCTCTCCATACAAAATTTCACACTATCTTTCTAAATGTACTTTTTGTAGACCATTTTCCACATTGCCAAGAAAGATCCAGGTGAATACATTGACCTCAAGTTTAAAGGAGCCCCCATTGGCATGTTTCACCACATCAATGCATACGAGGACGATGGATTCATTGTTTTCGACTTGTGCTCATGGAAAGGGTAACTGAACAGTCACTTCTATTTAAGACTTTATTTAATCCTATCTAAGATTTGTTTAACATCAACATATAATTTCTTTCTTCCAGCTTTGAGTTTGTTTATAACTATCTCTGGTTGGCCAACCTGAGAGCCAACTGGGATGAAGTGAAGAAGGCAGCCATGATGGCACCCCAGCCGGAGGTGCGCAGATATGTCATTCCCCTGGATGTCCACAAGGTGAGTCACCAGAGACACAAAGCTGCCGTCTAAGCAATGTTCTTTCCACTCACCCACTGTATTGTGGATCCAATGCAGGAGGAGCAGGGGAAAAATCTTGTGAGCCTGCCATACACTACAGCCACAGCTGTAATGCATGCTGATGGAACAATCTGGCTGGAGCCCGAGGTGCTGTTTTCTGCACCTCGCCAAGGTATCAATACTATACCCATTAAGGCATGAGTGTTTGATAAATGCTGAGGGTATCTTTACTGTGTGGTGATTTATTGTTTTTTGGGTTTGTAGCATTCGAGTTTCCTAATATCAACTACAGGAGGTACTGTGGGAAGAATTACACATATGCCTACGCCCTGGGTCTTAACCATTTCATACCAGACAGGGTAAGAAACCGTAGACCTGGATTTAAAATGAGTTTGCAGGAAAATACATTTGTTGATTTATTTTTTAACTCACATGCAGATCTGCAAGTTGAACGTGAAGACCAAAGAGACCTGGGTATGGCAAGAGCCCGACTCCTACCCATCAGAGCCCCTGTTTGTGCAGACTCCTGATGGAGTAGATGAGGATGATGGTAAGTCAACAGCAGTTAAAAGTACAAGGTCCCATACTCAGAGCTGATTTAAGGTAAATCATTTTTCATTCAGGGGCTTTTGTTGAGCAAGTTTGGTGTCTGTTGTTGTTTGTACAGGAGTGCTGCTCACCATTGTCGCAGCTCCTGGTTCCCAGAAACCAGCATACCTCCTCATCCTCAATGCCAAAGATCTGTCTGAGATCGCCAGAGCAGAGGTAGACTGCAGCATTCCTGTTACCTTTCACGGGATGTACAAACCATGATGATTCCACTCCAGTGTTGTCAACGGCCAACTAATTCTAAAATGATAATAAAGATTTAAAAAATATCACTATGTAGGAGAACGAAAGCTGTTTTTTTTTTTTTTTGGGAGAGAAATGTATTGTTTGTCTTAATTTACACTAAGTTTTAAGTTGATAAGAGCTAAAGTGGTATGGATTTGTTCACATCATGTCATATAAACAGGTTGTGGTTGTAAAGCTTAATGAATCAGATTAATTTTAGCATGTTCATTTGATGCTTACTTGTTAAGAGTGTAACAACATGAAGAGAGATCCTTATTAGAATCACTGCTTTAAAATAGTATGCTAAATTACTGCCAGTTCCAGGGTTGCACAGAGACACAAATATTTATTTTTGCATGGTAAGGAGGTAGTTTTGGAACAAGGAGGTATTTCTTTTGAGAAATGATTGATCAGCTGATACTGATCAAAGACAACAAATCCTTTGGCCTAAATACTTGAGATATTTCCAGAGATCTAATGTACAATAACACATTGTGTCATTGATGCATTTCAACCAATAATCTTTCAGTGCTTACGTTTTCTGCATCTAATCTGACAAGTGAAAGCATGCAAATCATGCTGCACTGCAAAGCTGATTAAGTGCATTGGTTTGTAATCTGAAGAAAGAATGAAGCAAAAGGCCATGTTGAAATACATTGCTCTTTTTAAGTTCATTAATGAATGGATGTGTAGCCTCATATGGAGTCAATGTATAAGTGTGGGACAGTGATACATTTTCAGATTTCTGCCTGTTACAGCATTACCACTGAATTCAAATTCAGTGTAAATGTAGCATTTTCACTTTAAGGCTTATTTAAGGCTTCAAATAAGACAAGAATAACAATAAAATAATTAATACTGGGTGAAAAGTGTTTTTTTTTTTTTAATTTCTTTTAAGGTTGACATGCCATTTCTTTGCTGTTTAGTCCAGTTTCTATGTTGTCTAGTTTTATTCAGCAACTAAAATTGGCCACACCTTGGCTCTTGGGGTTTATGGAGACTCAATATGCTCAATAAGATGAGTGCAACTTTTGACAGATGGCAACTTTGAAGTGGATTGACTACAAAATTCTCTCTTTAAAGAAAGGAAAAAAAATGGAAAAGCCTCACACTATGCAGCTAAGTCATAAACACTGAAAGAGGTAGCTGTGTCATCTACAATCAAGAGGTGCCTTCACAGTTGTAGAAGGTACAAAGAATGTAACTCAAGAAAAATAATCTTTGAACGAATGAAACAATTTTAAACTTGTACAAGTGATAGGAAGAGTACGTCACAGATCAGGAGTGACTCATGATCTTAAGTATACCATATAATCGATAAAACATTGTGGAAAGAATGTAATGACATGGGAACGTGCTTTTTTTGTGGGACTAGGTTAATAGTATTCACTGGTGATGTGACTGATTATAGATGTAGCAAATAAGAGTTTTTAGAAGAAACTTCTTAATGCAAAGAAATAGAATATTCTTAAATGGCAGACTCATTTACCTGACCTCAAGCCACTTGGGTTTACCGACTCAAAACAAAAGGAAAGATGACCCACAACGAGGCAGCAACTAAAGCAGGGCTGTGTGGCGGCAGGTTTTTGTTCCAACCACGCAGAAACGCAGCTGACTTGTTTCATTCAATCAACTGAGCTAGTTAAGACCTTTAGTGACGACAACTAGTTGATTGACTAAAACAAGTCAGCTGTGCTGCTGCATGGTTGGAACAAAAACCTGCAGCCACACGGCCCTTTCAAGGATCAGTTTAACACCTGTGAACTAAAGGCAACTACAGCAAAGGTGTGGCATAACAAGGTATAAAGTCAGTGTTTGACATGGGTTCCAGACTTCACACAGTATTAATCAACTGATGTTAGCTTGGTTCAGTTTTAAATTCTACTTCTGTATGCCAAACTCTTCAGCATCATTTATTAATAATCTCCTTACATTTTTAATTACTTCCTATTATTATTCAATTCTTATTGAGCCTGTGAGAGAAGAATGGTTATGTAAAAAGAAATTACCATCAATGAAACAGTTTTGGGGGAGAATATATACAAATAAATAAAACCACGTATTACTCTCCTCTTATTTATTGTTTACATGAGGTCTAAGCCTTGCAAAATAAAAGAAATAAAACAACTACAAGAAATATTAACTTGCAGGGTAGAGTCAGATGAAAAAGACAGAAAAGGAAAAAAAACTCAATGGAAACTATGATATCTCCATTTCAACATTTACACCACAAGAGAAGTCTCACACAACTGGGACAGAGGTTTGCACAACTTGAAACTGTGTACTAGCTTTGTTGTTAATACACAAATTATGCACTGGACTAGACAAAAATGTAAAAATAAAAAACAAAAAATAAAAGTGACAAAAACAAACAAACAAACAAGACACCAGCAAAACCACCAACTAATGCTGCAAATCAGCAGGATGACTGTAACTACTGCTGCAGTGAAAAGGAATAAGATGTAATAAAACATGTTTGACCTTTAAAAAAAAAAAAACCTATATAATACAGGAATAGTGAAATATAGGAGTAGTTCAACAACATTTCCTTTCTTGCCAAGAGTTCCCAGAAAAACACTCACAGAAGAGATTGCTTGTGTAGCTTTGTCCAAAGCTCCAAGACATAAAGCGAACATGCCTGTTTAAAGCAGACTTGACGCCATCAGTTTCTGCCCAGCTCTTGACCATAAAAAAGGAAATTGAGTAAAGTGTTGAGCTAGTCCTTTCACCTTGAACAAGCCTCTGTCCCTTAACCTGCGAAAATCAAAACTAATAAAGTAAAAATAAAAATGACAAAACAAGTTTTCACTCTACTCAGTCACAGATCCCATGAAATACATCATCAGGCTTTCTTCAACAAGTTAAATGACTAATGACAATTTGGGAAAATATCTTTATCAGCTATATAACTTTTGCATCTCAGCAGATAAAGTCAGGAATGAAGTCTTGATAGTGCAAGGTTACAAGGTACATATATTAATATATTGTTTTACATAACATCCTATAAGTAAAGTGCAAATTCTGGATCTGTTGGAAAGTTGTGCAAGCGTATCTAATGTCTGACCGACCCATCTGCCCATGCACAAATGAGCCCTTTATATCGGCTGGCAGATAATTTACACATAATCAGGTGAAACATTCATACGACAGAACGTTTTTCTTTTCAACTCAAAATTACTGGCCAAGAAAAAAAAAAAAATCTGGTTGGCATCTATGATATAGAACACGGTACATTTCTTTCACTCTGGGTGATTTATAAAGCATGTGTGTGTATATGTTTTTGTAATGCTGACCAACAGGAGCGCAATAAGGCCGAGTTCCATGAAAAGAGTAAATATCAGCCATGTGTTCTCATATCACAAAAACAGAGGGCCATTTTTAAGTTGAAGCACATCTTGAAGATAAATGTTTTAATCGCTTTGTTTACTGTGGCCATAGTAACACTCCAATGTAGTCAACAGCTCTCTAACATTATCCCTCAGCAAATTAGTTCATTTCTGCAACTGTCCATTTAAATCCATTTTTGTGATCAACTGGAATTAAGGTGAACTGCATTCAGCTGCAGAGAAAGGCCACTGAGACCAGCTCAAGTGGAAATGCCCATTTACCAAACTGCTCTTAAAGACTCAAATCCAATCTACTTGTTGTCCGTGAGACCACTGGACACTGCTGACAAACATACAAGCATGATGGACAGGCAAGAGTTTCTTCCTGACTCATAACTGATGTTTTAAGACCACCTTATAGAGCATCAGAACTGGAGGAACAAAAATCCAAGCTGGATAAGGGAAATTTTGAAACCTGAAAGTGCAACACATTTTCAGCTCCGCTCAGTCAAGAGGGCAGCCGGCAGGTATAGGTGGTGGAGGAGGAGCTGAGTTTGATCTAAGCACAGGGGAAGAATTGGAGGAATCAGTTGGTCTCATAGGTGGAGAGCAGGGCAGCATCCACGGGCTCCATGCAGGATGGGCAGGTGAAGGATCTCATCAGCCAGTCGTCTATACAGTCCATGTGGTAGATGTGCATACAGGGCAAGAACCGAATTGGATCCCCATAAACAAAGTCCAGCATACAGATAACACATCTGAAAGTGAATGGAGGAAACAAAAAAAAAAAAAAAGAGGATAAATCCACACAATTTACCATACAGCTAACAGAAATCATCTTGAACTTCACGCTCTATCATAACATCTTAATGGAACATTGCTGCTCTTCTAACCGTTGTGTTACAGGTCAGATTCAGTGATGCTGTCGATGTCTTGGAGTCAGAATTCTGACATCAGTTTATTATCTGACTGAACAAAAATACCAACTGGACAAACCTGCCTTGAAAAAGAAAAATATAACCCATCTGTTTATCATCTGTTTCAGGATCTGATGTTCTCTGTTCAAAAATCAAATACATTCAACATACAATGATGTAACATGGAACCTAAAGGAAAATGGTAAATGACTCTAATATTAGAAATATATTGTTTGGCAGATTTTTTTCTTGATAAAGCCAAGTTTCTTTTAATCATCTTGCTCAAATTTACCTCAGAGGACTTCTGTTGCCACTAAAACAAAAGTTTTGTACATGGATCAATTCAGATGGCGCATAGATTAGAAAAAAAAAGTTTTTTCTGTGGCTGAGCTTGTCAATCAATCAAGTAGTCATGTCAGTAACTGTAAAAAGGTCAGCTGCAGCTTAATACCCATGTGTATTGACACTAGGCCATATTCATGAAATCTTCATAAATATGCGAGCAGATTTGCTCATAAAACATCTCCTTACTAAAACCTTACTCTGGATTAACAAACACCATGTAAAGCTCAGTTGGTAAGACTTGATCCCAAAGATGTGCATATGTTCATTTCATGAATTCTAATCATTTGCAAATCAGTGGCATGATCTGGTTGTTCATTAATTAATTAGCATTAATCCCCGTCCAGGCGCCACAGTGTAGGAGTGTAAAGGTGCATCCTGATAGTGCACGTCTACTTGTGGGCAAGGTGAATATTAGAAAAGAGAGGGAGAAAAATCTTTTAGATGTGGCGGCAGATCTTACTTTATAAGATTATACTTGTTATAGTATGCATTATATTGCTATGCATTGTGACGGCGAGGGGATGTACTGCTTTTATCACACATCATAAGAAATCATGGGGAAAAAATACATTTAAAGTCCATAATTGTTGGTCTTTTAAGTTTGTTGACCCAGTTTGTTTGAAGTTTGTTGCTTCAATAAATCAATCTGAAGACAAAGGTAGCTTTCAAAGACCAGTTGATCCAAATCACGCATTTCATTTATTTAAGTAAATTGGAAGCAGTTCCTGCTTCAGCTGACATGTGCTCCTTCACAATCTCCCCACTGTTTCTGAACCCCGACAGCACAGCTAGCCTATTTAATCAAGCCATTAACATTTTAAGAATCATTATCTGAAACTTCATTATATGTAAAATTCCCATCAGATAAATGTGTTATATCTATATTTAACAGTAAAGTATTATTGAAGTGAACTGAACATCTAATTCTCTCTCATGTTTAAATCATGTGTTCTAAAGGCATCCGCATATTGATAATGACGAGCAATATTTATGTGCACTCCTTATTCACACAAACTCTACACGTGGTCAGTCGTAGGAATAGATTTCATACTTATAAAAAGTTCAGAACAACCATTTCCATGAACGCTTAAAACTAGGGATGGTAGGAACTGCTAGGAACTAGGAACTGTTTTTTTAAAACCAATACTGATAACTTTCAGCTCAAACATGCCAAACTAGCTGCCCATGCTATTTATAGTTTGTTGTGATGGCAGCGCTGTTGACTGCAGGCTGCTCATTCAAGGTGTAACGTAAATTCCTTGTAGCGTTCCCCTCGTTTGCTAGTCGTTCTTTCACCCTTTTCTATTTTTTTTCTTTTTTATGTGTAACATGAAGGGGAAATACTGCGAATATCGATTCAAGTTAGCAACTACTAAAATTATGACCGACTTAACAAGTTGTTTTCTGGCATGAGGGGGTATTCTTGATTTTCCTAATTGAGAAATCGTTTTTCTGATTATGCCGACATAACTTGAACATAACATTCACTGCCGGTCATTTAAGACTCAGAGGGAGCGAGGAACGCCGTTGACAAAAATATATGTTATCGGGGCTATTTGTTGTAATATCGGACTTATCGGAATGACGTCATCATTTCCTGTTATTGGCCCCATAGTTATCGGCCCGATAATTATCGTGCACCCCTACTTAAAACATACAGAATTTTTGCTCCAGAATCAGTTTATGCCCAAAATTATTGTGCTCGCATTACATGGATGAAGTCCAACATGTGTTTCAGTAAAGATCTGACATTCTGAGACATCATGACAGTACAGACAATAAGGTGCTTACTATAAAATATCTCTGATCTGCTTTTTCGTGCAATCTAGCATAATATAAAGCCATTAAATAAATGTTAAAAAAAAAAAAGAGAAAGCTCACTCTCTTATCTTCTTCTCTGAGCCATCTTGCCCTCCATCATAAACGCCCTTTGGGAGGTGCTGGATGAGGCCAATGCGCTGAGCTATGCGGACCTGCTCCTCCTCCGTCAGCTGGGTGGCCAGACGGGCCTGACTGGGTGTAGGATGGTACATGGGCATGTGAGCCTGCTCCTTGAAGAGGGCAAAGAAGCAGAACAGTTATAAACCAATATGATCCCACTTTGTTTGTACAATGTGGCTTGACTGGTAACGCCATGTGGAGATATAAATGAGAGATAAATGCATAAGCTGTAACTTGACTGCGGGTTTTCTGGTACAGTGGCTAAAACAAGTCTCGATATTCCCATAATATCGTATTAACACCTGAGCTCTCAGCAAACATTAGTTTCATAGTTTGCTGTCTGCATGTGCCAGAAACTTTTTTCCCCCCTTGGAGCTCTGAGGTGAACGTTAGCAGCCTCTCACCTGGTACGGGGGAGGGGGCTCCAGGTCTGGATCTGTCCCGTCACCGAAACTCGCCCTGTCGGACGGGGATTCGTGGAGCAGAGAGATGTCGTCCGATGTTGGAGACTTGAGGCAGTTGCCCATGTCTTCGTGTCCTCAGCTATCTTCTGTTCGAGAAAAAAAAAAAAAAAACAGAATTGTGCTGCTAAATTTACTCTCGGTGGCTGATATTACTTTAGTTGTTTGTTTGTTTTTTTTAAATAAACTGCTCTATCACGATCTACCACTTAATACGCAGCTGAAACAACGTTTAAGATCCAACACACATGTCAACGCTGCTTGCAAAGTCCACTTTAGTTTCCCTTCATGGTCACACAGACCTCCACCTGAAAAAGAAAACAAAGAACTCCCCTTGCTAACAGCAGTTAGCAGCCCAGCTAACTACTTTCTTCGTTGACCAGCTGGACGACTTCCTCGATAAGCAACAGTTATTCCCCTCTAAATCCCGTTACTCTTACACAATATACAACCCAGCATCAGTTTTGAGTGCCATACTGAGCTGTCCGAGGGACAAAATAAAAGGACATCTCCGCCTTTTAACTTCGTGAGTAACAAACAATTTACTTCCTTCCCAGCTAGCTCTTCTTCTTCCCACTGGGTGTAATTTAATAAAACTCTTAAACCATCCTAGAGGTGCATTACCACCACCATCCAGGCTGGAGAGGAATAGCAGATTGAGCGGTGTAGGAAATACAAAACAGGAAAGGTTTTATAAAAAGTATTTATTTTTGCAGTACTTTTCATACAACTTGTACTTTAGACAATAAAAAAAGCAACAGAGATAAAAAAAAAAAAAAACCATATATATATATATATATATATATATATATATATATATATATATATATATATATATATATGTGTGTGTGTGTGTGTATAAATAATGTATGTAATGTAATGTAAATAAAGTATTTTTGTTTCATATATATATATATAGTGGATGGATAGCTCAGTGGTTTAAGCTATCCGGCCAGGATCTACAGCATTGACATCAGGATATCATTCAGACGTGATAAGTGTGGACGGATGGTATCTGTTTTGGTGATCAGAACTGAAGGGGTTGCACTACCAGAGGGCAACATAGTAGATGTTCAGGATAAGATACAGATACCCGGGGATCCCTCAGGCAAATGGAAATCATGAAAGGCAGCTCTGAGGTCAGCCCACAGCCAAATACCTACAGAGGCAGGTCCTGAAGAGTCAGCTGAATGGGAAAAACAAGATCCAGGCTATCAACACCTATATGCATGAAAGGTTTCACCAAAAGTCTAGCATCCTGAGGCTGTACGCTGAGCAAAGGGAGGGCGGTCGAGGACTTGTGATCTTCAGAGCTACTATCCAGGAGGCAACAGCAGGCCTCCAGGAATACACCAAGAAGATGGCCCCCACTGATAACCTGCTAAGTGAATGCCTCAGGCAACTAAAACCCAGCATGGAGGAAGAACCCGAGGGGTTATCATGGAGGGATAAGCCTCTGCATGGCATGTACCACCTCCAAACTGAAGAGTTGGCTGATATCAGAAATACCTACCAGAGGCTGGAAAGAGCTGGACTAAAAGATAGCACAGAGGCACTGATCACTGATCACTGATCATGCAAAGACGCCCTTAAAACAGTGCAGCACTTCACAACATGCAGGCAGGCTAAGGATACATGGTGGAATGCCTCATGTATGGGCATGTAGACATAATACACAGAAACATCTGTGTCAAGTTTAGACTCGAGGTCCCAGGGTCAAGATGGGAGACATCTCCAAAGGTGATTGAGAACGAGCAGCAGGATCTCTGCACAATACTGGGAACAGCTAAGATCATGGGCAGAGCCCTCAGGCTCCCTGGCCTCTAGTGGAGGACCTGAGCTTGAAGGAGACAACACCACCCAGGTGGGTGAGGGAAAGGTAGTGGTATATATATATATATATATATATATATATATATATATATATATATATATATATATATATATGTGTGTGTGTGGGGGGGGTGTGTGTGTGTGTGTGTGTGTGCATGAGCGTGTGTATGCATGTGTATTAAAAAGAGGCAATATTATTCATGAAATGAAATATGCTTTCTGACTAAATAAAAGTATTTGTCTTTGTTTCCTATTTCCTACAATGAACAAGAGCATCACGATCTTGATGGGCCCCAAGATGCATCTGACTTGTAAGGCTATATTCTGTACATAGATTACAATCCACAGTAAATATGATTAAAGAGTGACCAAAGAAACACATAATAGATTTACCAATTTGCAGAAAGTCTCTCACATATTTTTTGGTTCAGAGAAGCAATATCAGAAACTTCTGTGGGAATTGCACACAGTTGTAGCCATGGCGCTCATCATCCCAGTGTCAGCCTGATATTTTACCCTGCTGTTTGTTTGACAATAAAATGTAGCCAACACAGTTTCAAGAGCAGGTATTGATTTATGAAAATATTCCATATTGATACGGTGCTGACTGGGATACTGACCACGGTCACAGTCTACTGAAAAGTATGACTGGACAATACATTAACTGGAAACACACTGGTGCTTTAATTGTTTGTACAACAACAATTCAGTAAAGCAAATGCAGCAACTTGAACTACGAAAACTAGAACGATGATTTAAATAAAGATATTTAGATAACATTCCTTCAGTTTCACCATGCCGCAGCAAAGATCCTAACTATTTTTATGCCGTTGCTCTTAAATGAATCCAAATCTGACTGTCCCACTGTTGCCAGTTTTATGAGCTTTTTGGAAAACATTTTGCAGCAGAAGCAACAGATGGCATAATTTTTATTGAATACGTGGGCAAGCTCTGCCTGACCTTTCCGCCATTAACCGAATGTCTGTAGGTCTGGTGTTAGTGGAAAATTCAAACCACCATGTCTTTAAAGAGAATGTGAAGTTCTACATGTGGGTGGGAGAACCTGTTCTGCAGAGGATGGACCTAAGATGAAACAACAAACAACAAGATTTCAGATTTAAAGAGTCCAGTCTTTTAGTCATGCTGGACGGCATTACTTTGACACCTAGCTCTACTGTCAAGAACCTTAGAGTCAATTTTGACAAGGACTTGTCCTTTAAATCACATGTAAAACACATTTCTAGACCGACTTTCTTTCACCTTTACAATATTAGAAAAATAAGGAAAGCCCTGCCTGAAAGTGATGCAGGAAACTAGTCCATGTGTCTGCTACTTCCAGATTGGACGACTGCTATTAATTGTTAGTAGGTTGCCCTAAAATGACTCTGAACTGCCTCCAGCTGATCCAAAATGCTGCAGCCAGAGTTCTGATGAGGGTTGGCAGGGGAGAGCATATTTCCCCAATCTAAGCTTCCCTTCATGGGCTTCTCATTAAATTTAGGACAGGACTTAAAATTCTTCTCGTCAGATATAAAACGCTTAAGGGCCAAGTTCTCTCTTATCTTAAGGAACTTATAGTTCAATTTCCTCCCAATAGAGCACTTTGCTCTCAGACTGCAGGCCTCTTGTGTTCCCTAGTTTCCTACAATGGGAGGCAGAACCCTCAGTTATACGACTCCTTTTTATGTGGAACCAGCTCCCAATTAGTGTTCGGGAAGCAGGCACCCCCTCTCTACCTTTAAGGTTATGCTTTAGACTTTTCTTTTTGATAAAGCTTTTTTTTTTTTTTTTTTAGTTAGTTGAAGGATAGCTTCATTGATAACATCTAAACTATTCTGGTACGTATTTGTCATAATTATCGTTTGTCTTTCTTGTCATCTCAGACCCTCAAGGTAGAAAGCTGGAATGAATGGAATGAACTGGAATGAATTGGATTATGCATAAATGATAGTGAATTGGATTGATTTGGAACAGATTTTGGACCTAATTGGATAGTATTCACATTTTTGAACTTAGAATGCTCTTGGTGTAAAGTGCCTTGAGATGAATTTGTTTTAAAATGGCGCTATAGGAATACAAGCGAACTAAACTCCTTTTGACCTGTCTTCAATTTGTAACAACGAGTCTGCTCCTATTAGTCAATCAGAATGATAGAGTGGTTTAAGTGGGCTTGTATTTATTGCTAGTGACCCCTCTATTGATCATTAGATTTCTGAAATAATATTAGCTGATTGTGTTTTGCCTGGACTAAAATACAGTTAAAATTGGGTTAATTCACTTTATACAATGATCTAGAAATAATGTCAATCACCATCACAAAGAATAAAGTGGGAAAAATCATAAAATGAAAAATTTGTACCAATGCCAAAACCTTTGAGCTCAACTGGATAGTGAATGCACGTACTGAAGCCTCCAGATTCATTGTGTTGGAGTCCTTGAAATAAAAAAAACAAAACAAACAAACAACAATAAAACTGACATCTAATAACAATGGCAAGTTGAGGACACCTTTATTAGTATGTACAGCTATTGTACACATAAAAACCCACAATATATTTGCATTCCTTGAACTTATGGTACAAATCTCCATGTTTTTGGTTAAGTGAGTTTCACAGATTTAGCCTACAGCAGGCAAATAAAACAATTACACCAACCTTAATATCAATATTTTCAAGGATTCCTTTACTGTTAAAGATCTTCAGCTGATACGGTTATTTTTTCCCCTCTCTAAATGTTACAAACAGCATAATTTCTCTGTACATTATTAGCAAGTGATTGTGTAATGAGACTTTCATTGCTTGTCTGCAGCGTTTCTACAGTCATCAACCACGATGGTGCATATGATATTCACAACTTTGAAATAAATAAAAATAAAGACAATAAAGATTTTTCGGTGTTGATGGTGAAATACCGCTCTTAAAATCAAATGATAAACAGTAATTGTAGGGAATCTTCTCATTTAAAGGGTTTTGAGAGGTAAAAAATAAATCAAATTGATAAAAAAGAATGTTCAAAAGATAATAAAGAAATGCTGAACGTCTGAAGTTTTTAACAATTATGTTTGGTGAAATCACAAGTAAGCATCTTTTCTATGTCCTATAATAGCTGTATCCATATTTCACGAATCATGTTCAATACCAAAAAAAAAAAAATGACGAGGGGAAATCAAGCAGTTCTTCCCCTGAACATTCATTCATACTGTATAAAAATCCAGCATTGTAGAGATTCCACATTGTCTGGTAAAGCATCAGATTGCCTCTTCATGATGGCTTGTATTGATAAATGTCAATGGTGAGATGAATTTATTTACAAAACAATTTCTAAGAAAATGTAGTTACATATTCACACACCCCACAGATAAACACTGCTTAGAGCAACACTGAATCATTTGAAAACATCTTTCAAAAAGGAAAATACCTACTGACACAAATGACATTATCTGGTCCATTCATTTCATTTATTTTCTTTATTCAGTGACTACTTGACATCTATTATTACTCTCTATCATCAAGTACAAGTCAGGAAATAGACCTTATTGATTGTCAGTGTTCGGTGTGAATTGGCAACTACAGTTTCAGGAAGTATCGGTCTTCATCATTTTGTGTTTTTTACTAAACATCCAGAGGGCTCAGGGCCTTGAAGATGCAAAAAGAGTCACATTAACCTTTTTCTATGAACACTGTTGTGTCCTACAGCACCTCTCTGGCATTCCCCTTCCCCTAACTGGTGTTAAGGACATGTTCCTTGTCCCTAGCACCTGTCGTCCTCCTCTGTGTCGCTGAGAGGGTCGCAGCCTGCAGCTGAGGCCGCCTGCACCAGACGCTTCCGAAAGTGTCCATTGGGGACCTGCCAGCCGCTTCGCAAGCGCGGGCGGGCTGTGCTGATGGTGTTTGAGCGTCCCAGGCTGCAGGCCACAGCTGCCTCAAAGGTTAACGTTTCCATAGGACCAGAGGGGTCTGGGCTGTGGTCGTCCTCCTGTGAGGTCAGGAAAGGCTCGGAGGGGTAGCGTCGAGGTGGGGATGAGTGTAGGCTGGACTCAGCCTGCCTCTCGTCTGCGACTCCCTCCTCTGTCTCCCACGTGGATTTGCTCCGCCTTATGGTCTCTGGGCTTCCCTGCTCATCCTCGTCTTCGCCGACGGAGGCTTGTGTGCGACACACAAGTGGGGAGTATGAAATGTGAGGCCGGGAGCGGGTTGGGGTCTGTGACAGAGGCCGGCGGCCACTGGGTGTACTGGATTCTGAAGTGGAGGGCACTGGGCTGTCTGAACTGTTGCCCTGGGAAAAAGGAATAAACAATCATCACCTCCAGGTCCACTTTGTAGCTATCCAAGTACCGTCAGTCACATCAAATTATCTCCATCAGTTGATAAAATGTGCACTTGTCATGCTGCTGACACTAGTGGCCAAAATGCTTAAAATCAAGGGAATCTATGATTTAATGATCACTAAATGACAAAGATTATGCAAGATGGATGCTAAGCAACTATTTCCACTGAACTTTGAACAAGACATTTTCAGGGTAAATGGCAATTTGAAGAAAGCTTTTTTTCTTCTCTTATTTGACTGATGATAAAAAAAAAAAAGACTAATGCTTTTTCTCACTGTTAATTTTATGGATCTAAAACAGTATTTTTTCTGTCAGATGGTTATGTGCTTCTGTCTGCTCAACAGCTTTCTGAATTGCTGAGCTATGCTGTGCAGCTGATCTACCTGTTTATCCTGGGGGTGCTCCCTCTCTACACTCGAGGATCGTGAGGGCTGCAAGCTTCTTTCCTCTGAGTTACAGCGAGATGTGTCTGGAGACAGGAGGTGGCAGCGCTCCTTGGACCGGCCACGCTCCTTGTGCTCAGAACGAGAAACTACAAGGAAAGAGCAGAAAGACCAAAGGGGATGGGATGGACGAGAAAAGGTTTGAGACTCAGATATAAAGAAAAACTCTTACCAATGCTACAATGCATTTTGGAAAAAACAACAGCATGTTTCATAAAATGACACCAGTGCATTTCATTATTTAAACTCAAAATATTTTTGGACCTCAAACCTGAATGCTTAACAAAGGAACATGTACTTTTGTCTTTCTTACAGAAATTTGCACAATTACGAGAAAAACCTATGAGAAAAAAATAGGTTAAACTACCCAAAGCAGTTCTTACCATTTCGCTTGTTTGATTTTTAGAGTGAGTGCAACACTATTTTGTAAATAGTACAAAATACCTTTTAAACATTTTTCTTAACTTTTCAGACTCATCCATTTATCAATTTAGCCATGCCTATTCACAAAAACTTTCAATTATCGTAGAGTTGTTGTCATGAATGTCTTTTTCAGACTACGGATCTGCACCTCTTAATACAAGTTGTTAATTAATTTAGGTCAGGTCAACCACTATATCATCGATATCTATCACTTGTAAATTATTAAATCCAATAAGCATGCATGTTTTTATGGTTTGGTAATCATAGCGCTCTTTTGCAAATTAATTGTATTTGAAGTGTAGAAAATTGTCAGAGGTCAGTTGTCATGCGTAAAGAGCATGCACAAGAACCAAACTATGTTCCATGTGTGTGCACAACCCAGTGTGCTATCAACAGGACCAACCAGCAGCCTTGTAGCTTTTGTGACGGGGTCGATACACTCGCTCAGGACTTTTCTCCTCCTGCCAGAGTCCGTTTACACGTTCATCTGCAACTGTGGAGACGGAACGCTTCATGGAGCCACTTTCAACCTCTGCCTGCTTGTGTGTGAAAATGACACCACAAAAAGAAACAAACATGCAAGCACCACATACGTTAAGATAAAAAAAAAATCAACCTACATTCAGATGATTCAAAAGAGCAGTTAGGAGTCATATTGCATGCTTTAATCACAGCAAAAGTGCAGTGAATCCTAAAAGACTTCAAGAGTTTCGTGCTTTCTCCCATCTATTATATGGATAGAAAAATGGACGTTAGAAGACAAGGCTTTGGCATTCAAGGATCACACCAAGTTCTAAGAATTCACTGAACCTTATTCACAGTTCCAAAGTAGCAAGTGTCAAAACGAAGCTACTAACATGAACCTGGAATCAACCCGTGCCAATACAGAATAAAACTTTGGCTTAAGAGTCCATGCAGCCACTGAAGCCTGCAAGATCCAAGCCAGAATCCGTGTCATGGAAGATGTGTGTACCTGCAACTCAACAGCCAGACGGGGCATGGAAGAGGCCCGCACACACAGACCCCTCCCAACTGGAAGCTCCAGTGGGGCTTCAATTCCCCAACTGCACTTGCCCACCTAGGTGAGTATAGAGACAAAAAAAGGACGAGGAAGAACAGAGCACTGATCAAGCTCATCTCTGCTGGTACTGCCCCTCTATTCGGAGGTCCAGCTCAGGTGAGAGGAGAGCAGACAAAGCATGTCATCTCCGAGCATCATCTATCATAGCCATCTCAGTCGCCATCCAGTCAGAAGCCATTCCAGCCAAAAACAGACGGATTTATAATAACTAGCAACAGGAAGACTGATTTCAAGGAGAAGAAGAAACAGTGAGGCTGGAAAAGTGGAACATAGAAGGAAGGAAAACAAGAGGAGACAGCAAGCACAACACTTTGCAGGAAAATATGGAGTTTATACTTCAGCCTGGAAGTGCATTCAGTCATGCATGATCAGGCCTTAACAGCTACACAAACAGAGCCAGACAACATCTGGCCAGGGGCAGAAAAAGATTCTTCTGTACACTAACACGAGAGTATTTCAGAATAACTTGATATGATTCAACTGACAGGCAGTATACAACCAGACAGTAGACACAGTAATACACCAACAGTTTGACAATCTGCCCCTCCTATTCCAACCTCCACAGCACTAAAAGACAGGAGCGCAAAGAGCAGCGATGCAGTGCTCTGCAAGGTGCTGAGAAACAATGTCAGTCAAAACATATTTATAACATGCTTGCGTCGATAAAAGCTCAAACCAAAATGTCTTAGAACATTTTAGAGGATAAACTTTCGAGGTCCAGACTCAGTAGAAGTCAAAATAAGATTTTTTTTTTTTTTCAATTACATCCAAGACAATAAAAAGCTCAGATGTGGTATAAGTGATATGTGACCATCTTGGTTCTCTGTCTTACCGGATTCTGCTGCTGACTAGCATCTGTGTCTGAGCTCATGGGCTGCAAAAACAGCTCTTGGGGAGAGATGGGACTCAAAGCCACAAAGCCTCCTCTGGTCCTGTATGAGAGACAGAGGACAACAGTGAACAAGCACCAGCAGATACACCTGTAAATGCACAGTTTTGCACACATTTGGAGACTCACAGCGCTGAACCAGCACTGTGGGCCATCATTGGTAACGGCTGGGCATTTGACAAAATGTCCTCCGGGAGGGTCGAGGCGTCCAGACGTTTAAACATCAAGTTGCTCTTCTGAAATGAGACACACGCAAAAGTTCAAACAGAGGCCACATGCAGTAACTGATTATGAGCACACAACTTAAAAGCGAGTGTCTGATGGCACAGTGTTGTAATAACATATATGGCATGGACAAAGTTTTATGATTTATATCATATGTATAATTTATATAATTATACGCACACACACACACACACACATATATATGTGTGTGTGTGTGTGTTCTGGAGCAATATATGCTACTATCTGCTGCATGTATTGCAACATTTATCGTAATAAAAGTCTGGGTGACAAACTGGCTTGTCTGAAATTTAGACCTTTCATCCACTGGAAACATTTGGAGAATAATGGGAATATAACAAACACAAAAAGCAAAACCAGAGAACCCATAGGTGAAATAATATCAAGCGACAGCGGGAAAGCTTTTTTCTGATCTACATCAGTTTCTCTGCTCAGTTCAAAATAAATGCAAAATGTATTTTTGTCTTTGTTTTTTTAAACAAGAGGTGACGCTGAAAGTGGAAGACCTGCCCCATCCTAGTTTGTTTGTAACATGTTGCTGACATTTAAAAGAAGAAAAAGAAAAAAGCAAATGTTTCAGCAAATATATGACCTTTTGGAATTCATTAAAATTTAGAATCTAAATCATTACAAGTCTTATTTAATAACATTATATATGTCACAAGGTCTTTATACATCAGGAAAAAAACAAAAAAAAAGGAAGAAAAAAATCATTTCCATCCAGAAAATAAAGGTGCAGCAAAGCTTATATTAGCATGCTGAGCTGACCTGAGCTTCCAACTGCTGTCTGAGTTTCTTGGCTTTGTTCTGTTTGAAGTAATCCATTATCATCATTGAAGCGTAGATCTTCCCCACTGTCATGTCAGTATCTGAGAGGGCAGACACACTACATTAAGTGCACCGCTAGTTTCTCAGCAGTACACTGGAAATTGCCTTCACAGTAGGAGCCAGACCTTTGTTGATAGGTACCAGTAGGTCCAAGGTCTTCTGGGGCAGATATGGCCAAATGATACTGATCTCCTTCTGCAGCTCAGTATCCAGGGCAACACGGTCCTCGCCGCCTGGAACAAACATTCAGATTCATTCACGTTACATATTATGGTACAGTGATCCCATTTAAAGCTGCAACAAAACATTTTGCTGTCTGTCTTTTTGACTGTTGGTTGGGCAAAATCTGAAATTATGACCTCGAGCTATTTTGATCTCCAAAGCTGTGCGGATGAGTGACATCAGAGTGGAGGTGAAGTGGACTGTCATATCCTCATCCACAGGCATGTTCATCAGCACCAACCTCTGAAAGGATAGTGAGATGAAGGAAAAAAGTATGTTCAGCACAAAATATAATTTCCAATGTGCGCTCATATGTATTCTGGTTATCTACTAACTACTACTATTGTTTTCCCCGTGAAACATTAGATGGATTAGATTAGGTGCCAATAGATGGATGCCAGTATTTTAAACTGTTCGAGAAAATCACAGTGCTGATTGGGGTGGGGGGAGGGGGGGTCATGTTCTTCTTATCTATATTTTAAGAGGATATGCTGAAGTTTTTATATTAATTAAATTAGTTACCCCATGAAAGAGACACAATCCAATGAGTGCTAGATTAAAATATAAGTATCTATAGCTGAGTTTCGTGGCAGTCTGGATTTTTACACATTGATCAACAAGTATTCGAGACCTGTTGCATTGAGTAATTTAAAAATAATTGAGTTACTTTATCTCGGTTAAGGAGTGTTGCTTCTCCTGCCACTGTATAAGATGTGTGTGTGTATTTCTTTGGCATCTAGATCAGTTAAAGTAGCAGATAAATGAGACTTCCAGTCATTTTTTAGTCCACCAAAAATGCACAGTAAGTCCTCAGTAGTTTTAAGAGCAATTTGAAGAAATCTACATAAGAAAAGAGTGAAGTGATAATGAAAATATCTCAGAATGGTGTCATCAGGAGAAAATGGCACAGAACCGGTGTGAGTGTTGAAATTTTAATACTGAAATATGGAGCTGTTTCAAATTCTGAATTTTAAAAACAGGAACACAGGAATGGAAAAAGCGTGTGTGTTTTCTAAGAGATACACTGTTTGGATGCACTGACAGACGTGGAAGGATCAGAGTCGGGAAGAAAGCCTGAGACTTCAAATAGCAGCTCAAGGGACAGAAGTACAGAAGATGATGATAAATCTGCTGCCAGCAACAGTTTCCTCCTCAGTGTTTGCTCTTAACAGATCTATTCTGATTATTCCCCCTCCAAAGTGAAATACATTTCCAACCATGCTTTCAAGAACCTTTTGAAACACACACGTCAACATCACTTGCTGAAAACACAAAGTTAAAGCATTAGAATATGAAAACATTTTTAAGAGGTCATAGATCAAACAAAGTCTGACAAGAATCAATAAAATGCTGCATTTCTGCTGCCTTTTTTATTCAAACTTTCATTCTATCTGGCTCTCCTGTTTATGAGAAAAAAAGTCATTATGTATTCATTACCTTGTAAGCAATCTTAGCGGGACATTTTTTACCCAGGCCCAGGGGAGGTGACATGTGTGTCAACATCTCATACATGGCTGTGTAGTGAATGCGCCCACTTCAGAGGAAAAACAGTGGGGATAGTTGAGGAGACATTGAGACAGAGACAACAGAAAGTGGAGTGGGGTTAATGAAAAGAGGCATTTTCCTTTTTAAAGCGCTTGGTTTTAGTATGGTGAGTAATATTAATATTGAATTGTTCTTTATATGACAGCTCACTGCACAGAAACCTAAAAACTTTAACATTTCACACTCTTTGGCTGCCCCCTGCTGGATAAAGACAGAATGAACGCTGATCAGGTTTATTTGAAACCAAAACCTAAAGAGTAGAGTAGCATAAAGGAGGTCAAGGCTCACCATGCCAGTCGATCATACTCCCCCCAGATACGGACAAACTCATCCAAGTGGTGGGGACCCAGAATTGAGGAATCTCGTGTCAGGTACTCAAAATTATCCATAATCACAGCCACAAACAGATTCAGCATCTAAATGGACATAAAGATACAGATCTGAGAAGAGAAGCACTGTGCAAGACAATCAGAAAAGCCAACATGAGATGATTCACTGTTGACCAAATGCTTTTATCTATTTTGTCTCTACCAGGAATGAGCTGAAGAAGATGAAGGAGACAAAGTAGCAGTAAGCAAAGTCAGTCCCACAGCCGCCCTCGTGGTCTGGAGACATGGTGAGGGGGGCGATGGAGGGATCTGGTTCACACTCCTGCCCAGACAGACAGGAAAGCATGATCTCCTGCCAGGACTCCCCCGTAGCGCTCCTGATGGTTCAAACACAAGAGGAACAACCAGCTGGCATCAAAACGAGATTTCCTTCACACAAAACCAGCATTCAACTGCTTTCATCGAAACAGTAAGTCCACATGATTTGAAGAAGCTCACCTGAACAGAAGCATCAGTGCGCTGAAAAAGGTCTTAAAATTGTTGTGCTGATTGATGTGACTCTCATCATTCAGCTTAATGTTTCCAAACACCTGCGGAAACAGGCTTCTCCAGTGAATCAATTATTTTTAAGTATCAGCTGTTACAGTGGCTTCTTCCAGAGCAGCTACTTGTTCTTCACGGTCCACACAGCAAAGACCACAGAAAACATCCACATAAAACTTTACAAGCAGCATCAACAAATAGGCAACACATCTAATACAGAATACTTGTACAAATCACAACACAGACACTAACAGTCTGTGGGAGACATTTAAGCATATGGTTGATCATATGTCTTTCATGTGTTTTTTTTATTTTATTTATTCTACTCCTCTTGTAACTCCCAAAAGAAGTCTAAGCTGTCTCTTGTTCAAAATAGACTTGACTCTGGCTGTTTTTGAAAAAGCACTGCAGCAGTACATACTACACACTGGCACAGCAGTCCCTGTTAGCACAGTCTGTCTCCTTTCAAGTGATTATGCTATGGTATAACTTGAAGCTGGTCATAACAGTCACATGACCAGCTGTCAGACAGCCCATGTGGCCTGTCATGTGAACAGCTCCAGTCTCATGGGAGTGACTTCTGCTCTGGCTTTGGGCCAAAACAATGTGTTAGTCAGGACAGTCAGTCTGGAGCTGATGGCAGCCACGACCAGATTACATAGGATACCACTGATACTGATACCTGATGAGCTGGTCTTCATCCTGGAAATGACATGGATCGTGTGCATTTTTTTGGGTTGGTTTCAATGATTAGGATAGCCCTCTCAGCTCTCAATTTTGCATACTAAATATAATTACTCCTCTGGACAAAAGTGATTTCATTTAGGAACAGAGGAATATCTGTCCGTCTGTTCTTTACCTATGTGGACAATCAACAGTCAGATCTACTAAAAAAATAGTAGCGGTGAACAGGGAGTGCAAAAGTGTGCAGCATTGAGTCTGAGGTCATTTGCATGTAAGTTAGCCTCATTTTGTGGGTCTCTGGTTCTGTGGGATAGGGTTGGTGCCAGGGTGGAACGTAAGTTACTATTATTGCCACGCAATATGAGCTCCTTTGTTTTACTACTGACTAAATGAATGTTAAGAAATATACCTGTGAAAAAGGGGAATGCAATAGGATTCATAAGAATCCTATTTTTTTGAGAGAGGAGGGACTTTGTTCTGGTCTTACTTGTAGCCCCCTGGCTTGGAGCCTATTTGCTGGGGTCTTCCCCAGAATGAGAGAGTAGCTTCCATGCACCTTTGAGTTGGGGAACAGGCTTTGACTGTTGTCTGTGCCTACACGCCAAATGGCCATTTGGTGTAACCAGCCTTCTTGTAGTCCTTAGCAGGGGTGCTTGAAGGTGGTCCTAAGGTGCACCTCCACCATTCTAATGAGGGACTTCAACGCCCATGTGGGCAACGACAGCACCACAGCGCTATCTTCTTTAAATCCCTGGCATATTTTCATAATGGTATACTAAAGATGCAGTTCACTTTCACTTGTAACCATTTGTGCAAAAAAGATCTTTAAAGTTTCTTTAAAAAATAAAAAAATAAATATTAATTGTTCGCAAAACTATACCTGCATTCCAATTATGGCATATATGAAGAAAAGCATGGCGATTAGAAGGCAGACATAAGGAAGCGCCTGTCAGAGAAGAGACAGCAAAGACATGATCAAAACCTCTCATAATTGATTATATTCAGCTAAAGTATATATATATATATATATATATATATATATATATATATATATATATATATATATATAGCTGATGTATATGTGAAATGACTGTAAAATGCCAGACCTTGAAAGATTGTACGAAGGTCCATAACAAAATGCGGATGGTGTAGCCCTGTCTCAGCAGCTTGATCAACCTGGCTGTCCGGAAAAGCTTCAGGAAACTCATGTTGATGGTGTTCATCGACTTGAACAGGCACACAATTGGTTAGAGAGCGGGTGACACAGACAAGAGAGGGAGAAAGTGGCAGCCAGACGAGAGAGACAGGATGTAAATCACAGATGGCAAAATTTAGCACAACATCGCTTAAGTTGCGTGTGGAGGCAGAGATGGTAACACACGAGGAAACTTGCAAAGAAATGTTTTTTTCTTTTTTTCTTTGTATCACAACATTATAGTAAGGAATGATGTCAAGGTTATGTCTTACCTGCAAATCCACAATTATTTCCGTGATGCTGCCAAGAACAGTAATAAAATCAAAAATATTCCATGTGTCTCGGAAATAGTTCTGCAGGAAAAGAAAATTAGTCATGAATGAATAAATTCCTTTTGAGCGGTGGCACAAATTTTCAGGTTAAGTTCTAAATTGCTCTAAACAGTTTTTCAGCTTGCATTCACACTCACCACAAGACCAAATGCCATGATTTTGAGGATACACTCCATGGAGAAGAGCACGGTGAAGGCTGTGTTTAGGTGTTTTAAAACTGTGTCGTAAGCTGTTGGGGCTGAGTGATACTGAAAAAAATATAGACCAGAAAGACAGTCAGACATTGTGATCTTTAATTTGACAAAGAGTTGTTCCAAGTCACTTTAAAATTACTGCCTTTTTTTAAACACATCTTATATTGTCAATGCTGACAAAAGTGTATTCCAATGTAAGATCACAGGAAACAGCTGATCTCTACACACGTCCAGTGTAATACATGGACATTAGTCCCCGGTGTGTATGCTGACCACCCTGTGGAATATATTCTCTTTTTCCCAGGAGTGTTCTCAGATTTTTACAGTTATCAGCACTGCATTTCAGGTACCACTTGTACAAACAGCAAAAGATTCAAGAGAAAGATTTTGTAGTTGTGATTTAGTGCTTTATTACCAACAGAAATCATTTACCTTCATCATGAGAACAACGGTGTTGAGTGCAATCATGACGAGCACCGTGTACTCAAAAGAAGGCGATGCCACAAAGTGCCACAGTCTGTACTGGAAGGTTTGTCTGTTCTGGGGCATGTAGCGGGTCATCGGCTTGGCGCTGATTGCAAAATCAATGCAGGCCCTCTGATGGGGAGAAGTTTGATCAAACAAAGCTGAAGATGATCCTTAACTCCAAAAAAACATGTGCGAGTTTATGTGTGTTGTACTGCTCTGCACCTCGTTCTTCTCCAGACTACACTCTTGAATCATCTTGTCTCCCTGCTCCTGGAAAGTGATGATGATGAGAGCCACAAAGATGTTGACGAAGAAGAACGGGAAGACCACGAAGTAGACCACGTAGAAAACGGACATCTCCATTCTGTTCCCGCGACTCGGCCCCATGTTCTCCTCTGTAACATCGGTAGAGTGCTGGAGGACCCTGGATGAGAAAAGGCATTTCAAAACGATGCTTTTGGAACTGCTGAAAATACCACTGATGGTTGATGAAACAGATGATTTGGCACACACATGTGCTGATCCCTCATAGATAAGAGCCTAAACTGAGAGACACGTAGAACCACGATAGACACAGGAGCAGCATTTGTGAAAGTTTCTATATGTTTTTGTTCATTTTGCTTCTTCTTAAGAAGGCCTGTTTAACATTATAATCATGACCGCTTTACATTTAATTTCAATGGCTTTGCATCTGATTTTGGTCATTTCACGTCTCATTTTGCTCAACTTTGGTTTATTGTAGTTTTGGGTCTCATTTTGAAACTTGTTTTATTTTTTTCAAGTCCCCTGTGGGTGTTTTGTGCCTTCTTGTGGAGGTTGCATGGCTGACTTTGCTCACGTTACATCTTTTTGTGGTAGCTGAGTGGCTATTATGTCATCTCTGTGTCTCTCTTGGGATATATTCATGTTTCTTTGTGGTTCTGTGGAAACAGTTACTGATGTTTTTGTGTTTTTTTTTTTTACCTTGGCTGTGCTGGTATTTCATAGTATGTGTAGGCAATCATAAGATTTAAATTCCATTTGTGCTTACTGAGGCCATCCTTCTCCAGTTGACACAGTGAAAAGTGTTAGCAAGGCCCAGCAGACATTGTCATAGTGAAACTCATGTCTCCTCCACTCTCTCCTCTTGACCTCCTTCTTGTCTCTACTGTAGTCAATGTAAAAGCCCCTGAAGGGAACAGAACAGGCTAGAGGTCAGCGTTTCACTTAAATCACAGATTAAACCTGCTGATTTAATAAAAAGAGAGCTACTGAAGCTTTGATTACAAGTACCACTGCATAATTTAAATACATTTCAGCCGTGAAAGGTTTTAAGCACAAATTGTCCAAAAAAAAAAAAAAAAATCAATCATGTAACTTCATTTAAAAGTGAAAAATAAATATAGATAGAGGGGGGTTTGACTGTTCAAAGTCAGGTTTTATGTTCACATTTCAAACATTATATAGTGTGACAGTACAGGCTCATGAGTGACAATTTGTGGGAGGACTTTCAGATATATACAGTGCATATCTATTCAAAACACCAATGCGAGACTGTGAAAGTGGTGCAGATATTTACTTACTGACATTCCTTCTCTGTATTCATGGAGCTGTCAGTGCAAAAGAAGAACTTCCCCTTAAAGAGCTGCACGGCGATGACAGCGAAGATGAACATAAAGAGCTGATACACAATGAGGATGTTGAAGACGTTCTTCAGAGATGTGACCACACAGTCAAAAACCGCCTTTAGAGGAGAAAAGGGGAGAGGGAGTTAAAGCAGATACAATCTGTCAGGCATCTTTGAAACAATACCAGAAAACAAACAACTGGAGAATGTTGACTCTTCTTCACATCAGACCTTAAGTTTCGGAAGTCTCTTGATGGTTTTCAGAGGCCGCAGAACTCTCAACACTCGGAGGGACTTTATTGTCTTGATGTCTCGGCCTTTGTTGTTACTGTTGACATTTAAATACTGTTCTAAATAACGCAGTTGTACATTCAACGGAAATAAAGACACATGGCATAAACAGAGAGACACAGTAAAAACAAAATGCCAATCACAGTGCATATGGAAGCACGCAATGAAACAAAGACAGACTTTGAGAGTGTTTCTTTGGAGACTGGCAAATGTTTGGAGAAAAATTTCAGATAATCTATGCACATTTATATCCTTAAATTAGGTATTTGTTTATACAGAGATAAAACATTCACTTCCACTCTTTCACACTTCCTGTGATAGAGTGTAATTTGAAATAACTTCATTTTGAAGAATATACCTGAAAAAAGAGAGAAAACTAGAGCAATCGACTGTTGTATCAAGTATCAACCAAAGTGCTGAAATTACATTCTATTGTTGCCAAATTATCTGTAATTTCACCCTGATACCTGCCAGACTCCTCAGGTCTGTGAGACGTAAACATGACAAAAACAAAAAACGCGTTTAGTACAAAACGGGAAAATCAAGATGCATTGAAATTAAAAGAAATATGTTGGACGTTTATGGGAGTTCACATTGAGACAGAGATTTTTACCCCATCACATTCCTGGTAGCCCCAACAGTGATATTATCCACAGGAACAACAGAGAAAAAAATTGAGGCATAAAAAGAGTTATACTCTGCGCAACACAGAAAGCATCACAGATATATTCACAACAGAGAAATAATATAAAACCAAAGGCACAAGAGGGTTGGTTAGTTAATTATCTGCCCCACACATACCATGAAAGATAAAAGAAAAAAAAAATCAAAAGTAGTAACGGCATTTTTTTTTTTTTTTTTACATCGACCATGACACACTTCAGCCATTTGTAAACCCCCAAAGTGATGCAGAAATCTGTCTTTTCCTCTGGTTTGTCTTTGAGGAGGGGTCGTTTATAACAGCACTGTATACTAAGAAAGTGATGTGCTGCAGTGAGTCAGCCATTAGTCATGGACAGGCTGCACTGTATAGTGACTCACGTAAGAGCAAAGGCGATCAGAGCTCCCACCACTACAATGAAGTCCAGGATGTTCCACATGTCTCGAAAGTAGGAGCCGTCGTGCAGAATGAGACCCTGGTCTATCATCTGAAGGACAAACACGTAAACAATTCAGTAAGACACAAAAAGGGGCAAAATCCACAAATCTAAAGTAAAGCTGTTGTTTTTTAAAGTGTAAAAGTGTTCACACACGCACCTTTATGATCATTTCAAAAGGTGAACACTCCAGTGAAGACGTAATCAAAATATCGCAACACCTAGATAACACAAAAATAATATCATATAGTAGAAAACTCAAAAATTAGTGCAACAAAACTGTTAACCTCATCTGAGATTATCCTGGTGGCATCACGATGACATCATCAGGGAGTATTGCCTCAGATTTGGCAAACCTACATAAATTATTCACAGGCTTTCATGACCTAGACAGATGCTTGCAGAAACACTTTTTGACAATTATTTTGTGATGGTGTATTTTCTGTCATTGACTATCACTGTGTTCTGCTCATATACAGCTACAAGTATAACTCCACATGAGTAGCATTGAGTAAAATTTGTGTTTTATTCTCCCTACCAGCTCAGAAACATCAGCAGAATTAAAGGTTTTGTCTCCCAGAAGATCCAGGAGAAACTCATCCATGCCTTCATCTTCAGTAGACTGGATTACTGTAATGGTCTTTTCTCTAGACTTCCAAAAAAGAGCATTAAACAGCGTTCAGCTCATCCAGAACGCTGCTGCTCGAGTTTTAACCAGAACTAAAAGATCTGAACACATCACAATAGTTTTAAAATCATTGACACTGGCTTCCAGTTAGTCAGAGAATAGATTACAAAATCTACTGATCGTCTACAAATCCCAGAATGGTTTAGGTCCAGAAATCATCTGTGATATGTTCAGAGAGTATAAACCCAGAAGGGATCTTAGTTCCAAGGACTTGGGTCAACTAGTCCAGACCAGAGTCCAGACTAAACATGGGGAAGCAGCATTTGGTTGTTATGCTGCAAACAAATTAGAAAATAAACTTCCAGTGGAGATTAAACTTTCATCAACTGTAGACACGTTTAAATCCAGGTTGAAAAAATGTTCTCTTTTCATTTGCCTATCCATGAAATCTGCATGGTATCTTTTACTTTGTCTAGCTTCTTTTAATCAGTTTGATTTATTTAGGTATTTTATTATGATTAATTTTATTGTTTTTTTCTTTCTTTCTTTATGTGTTTTTAATGTTTTATGTAAAGCACTTTAAACTGTCTTATACATGAAAATTGCTATACAAATAAACTTGCTTGCTTGCTCAAGGTCACTGCAGCAAAAAAAAAAAAAACAATGGATTAGGTTAGTTATTTTAAGAAAGGTAGCGAATGTCTGTGGAAAACAGTTTCACATGTGGGAAATTACAGGTGGCACCTGTAAGTCGCTGATGTGAAATACATTAAATGTGAATTGACATCTAATTACATTGTTTTGTTTTTCTATCTTGCATTTAATTGACTCCCAGTGAACTAATGTGTGCGCTGCTTACTCTTGGCACACTACACGACACCGTGAAAAGGGAAAAGTTGTGAAAAACAAACTGCACAGCGATTTGTCAGGCAGAGCTACTGATTCTCACCTTGTATGTGCATGAAACCAAATGTGTTACGACACGTTGTTGCTGACACAGTGTCACATCACAACAACAGATCAAACCTGACAGTCACTGAGCTAAAACTTTATCTGTAGCATTGTGCTAAATGACGTTTGGTTTTAACCGTAGTTTAAAGCTTGCTTGACATCAGAAGAGAGACATCAGAAGGCATGTGAGAAATGGGTACCTCTTGCTCCTGAGATGGAGTAATTGGAATAAGCCATTAAGAGGGGTGAGAGCAAGAATTAAAATGTGAGACATCTGCCTGAACTAGCTTCCAAAGGGTCACCTCATTAATCAAATTAGCTGGTTACTTCATCATCAAGTGGATAGTGGAACATCATTAGAGCAACCCAGCACATATCAATCACTCTCATTCAGAGGATCATTATTATTTGCACACTGACCTTTGTTCTCTAATTTTATATCTCATGTGTGTAGTGTCATGTATGAATCAAACTAAGCATGTTTTCAACCTGGCTCCTAAGTTGTGTTCTTTAAACATCTGTTTCTATTTTTTTTTCACGAATCTGTTAACAACCCACATGGTAGTGATTACCATTGATGTCTTAACAATAACTCCCATTAACAGTGAAAACTGTTTGACATTTTATTTGCTGAGCTTGAGGAAAAGTATGCACGACATAGTGTGTTTATTTAAAGAAAAGGTAAAAGAAAATGTGCTATTTTTCCATGTGTGCATTCTTATGTCACATTAAGATACTTTTGAGGAAAATCTAATGGTATTAGATTACATACTGAGATAACCACTAGGATTGGTTCTTGGCTTCTGCCTGATACTGTTTTTGATTTAACAGCATTTTGTTCCAGGATTCAAAGTACATCAGTAAAATTTGTATCTGACTATTTCAATGTGTTTCAGCGATCCAAAAACTACTAGTGAGTGTAAATTGTTATCTCTCTTGACATTCGAACAAGGTACAATTAAACTGTGGCTGTTTGGACCAGTTTTAAGAGTTTTAGCTTCAGAGTTGGGGTATTTTACAAAGTAATTCTACACAGTTATATATATATATATATATATATTATATATATATATATATATATATATATATAAAATGATATTTTTTTGAAATCACAATCAACACTTCAAGAAGTTCAAGAAAGGTGCATGTTGAGCCTACCTTGTTTCTGTCTGAATTTGTGCACACGGGGTCCTCGGCTGCCAGTGCAATGCTGCTAGCAACGATCACGAAGGAGGATGGTCATCTCAAAATAGCGCAGAGTGACCACATAGTGACAAATCTTCCTGATGCTGCGGTGCAACAAAAGATATGATGTTTACTGAAGGTTGACGACTGTGTGAGTTCTGATTTTGCATCCCCTTGTGTTGCATCTTACGGGTTAGAAGCCTTGAAAATGAACATGCTGTCTGGAGCGACAGGTTTAGGAGGTACCTGGGGCTCCTCCTCCTCTGTCTCCTCATCTATCTCATTCTGGTCAGACTGATATGCCTCCAACTCTTTGCTGTTCACTGAACCCAGACAGAGGGGTGAGTGAAAAGGAAAATCTTTTAGTTGTACACGGACAGCAATGACAAAGACACAACAACGTGAGTCACCTGTACAACAGATTCGGCAAGAAACAACTGGTGACTACTCTTAGATTTTAGAGACACCTACACATGGCAGTACAGTGGTGGTGACACAAAACTTCATGATGCAGTGTTTAAAGCAGTGCAGTGAGAGCAGATGACAGCACTACCTGTCATGGGCGTGAGCTCCAGAAGTGGCTGTGCAGACATTTCGATTGCCACGCTGCCCTCCAGTTTGGACTTGTCACGTTTGATGGAGACCTGGCGTTTCTCAGACTCAATGGCACCCACGGTGAACTCTGTGGCCTCTAGAGCAGGCTCTACAGGGATGTTTTGGCACAGAGGGTTGAACTGACCTGTGTGGCCGGCCTCACCCTGCTCTGACCAGGAACAGTCCTGCAGCTGATCGCACTGCGGAGGATCAGGAATGTCGCTGCTGTATGCAGCATCTCTGGAACAGGAGAGAAAAAATACTGCCCTTAAAGAAATTTAACAGTGCAACTATTACGATTATAAAAAATTTATGTTGGAAGAGCAGTCTTAGATTGCTTGCTGTGTCACTGTAGGCCAGTTTCATCTGCAATAACAGTGTATTTATAACAATCTAAAAACATACTATATCTAACTAAACTAAACAACATGACATTATTAAGAGTAGGATTGGGCACCGAAAAACGATTCCGAGTAGGAATCGGTTCCTAACGTCCGTTTCTGGAATTGTTTAGAAGATTTTGTAATTTTGATTCCTTTTTTCGGTTCCTAAATGTCCGCGCTATTTTTTTTATTTAATTTTTATTATTATTATTTTTATTTACTGCAGTAGTTTGTTGATGTTACTCAACTCAACTCCGCGCTAGTGTTGACGTTACGTCCGTCACCGACGGGACTTCACTCGCCACAACATGGATCCCAGGAGACGCCGCTCTCGAGTTTGGCTGCATTTCAGTCCGGGAAATGACGGCTACCTGGCGCAGTGCAACATCTGCGGGAAGCGTGTTACTTCCAAAGGAGGGTGCACGACTAATATGGCAAAAACACCTTCGCCTGCATGGCATCAGAAAAATAAACGAGTGTACCGTATTTAATTGACCTTTCAGTAAGCAGCCGCCCCCTTCTTAGTTACTGTTGCTAGGTCGGATAAACTTTCTGCTCTTCCGTTAAGGACTGTGTTAATTCGCTATTTTTCTGATGTGTATCATTAGTGTTAATATTATACTATAATAATAATGATGCTGGGGACCTGCAAAAGTGACTTGAGGTGTCCAGAACGTTTGGTGGGGGCATTTTTTATTCTCTTTCCAAGCCGAACAAACAACGTGACACCCCGTTCACGTTGGCTGCGAGGGGTAAAAGGACAGTGGAGCAAACACACGAGTGCCACAGAAAAGTAACAGCCTATGTGGTGAGAAGGCTCTTTCCCTTCTCAGTTTTTTTTTTAATGAAAAAATTCTACTGTTAGATAAGTCGCGATCTGTTGACCTACACATCAAAGAATCGGAATCGAGAACCGTTTTGAACAGGAAATCGAAAACAGAGAATCAGGAATCGGAATCAGAATCATTAAAATCCAAACGATGCCCAACCCTAATTAAGAGTGTGATTCCAAACTTTTTTGGATATTTTTTTTTGTTGCAGAAGACTTCCAGCCTTTTCTTTTTATCATTATTTTTTTCTACACAAACATTTCTAGAAGATTTTGTTCACCATCACTGGACATGCAGTCACATTTCACATTTGTGAAAGTTTTCAACAAACTTTTGGTCACATGAGCCAAGTTTTTAAAGAGATACAAAATAGGCCACAGAGAAAAAAAAAACACAAAAGACAAAGAAAAAAGCCAAAAATAACATATACGATGCTTTATTTGTATTCCTAGGAAATTTTCATGGTTGCTTTTTTTTTTAAATATGGAATTCACCTTTATCACATAAATACAAAGTGGAATGAAGCTTTAGAGCTTGTTATCTTCTCTTTAAATATTTTAATGAAACAGTTGATAATTTGAACAATGACAGTCAGCTTTGATCTGTTTGCTAAATGGGTGAAAATGGCAGAGTGTGAGACAGCTGCTCTCTTTAACGGAGTGCCAAATTAGCCTCCTCAGGCGTTATCCAAATGTGCTACATGATATAGATGAGTGTCAGAATAAGGGCGTGAACTACATAAAAGACATTTCACACTGTGGCAGACAGTATCTCCCCTCAGTGTGGGCCTCGTAACTTTTAGGACCTTTGACTTGTGCAAAAAGTGACATAAAACACTTAAAGAAAAAAGTAACATTTCAGCCATATTAAGAATTAAATAAGAAATGACCAACCTTCCACAATCTTCTCCAACTTCTGCATATGGATTGACAATGCAAGTTCCCCCATCATCTCGGACTGATCCCCCTTCTTCCTCTGTTCTCTCTCTCTCCTCTTTGTCTTCCCTCTCCTCCCTTTCGTCCAATATTTTCCTCTCTTGGCTGAGTGACCGTCTCACATGTAACACCTCCTGTGGTGTCTGTGTGAAGTCCAGACTCTTGACTTCAGTGCGGGCGTCTCGGTGACGGTGGCGTCTGTGCCGGGCCCCTTCTTCTGGCCCCTGACTAGACCTGAATTTCCGAGCGATCCTGTGTCTGCCACCGCCGGCTGTCCGGTGGTTTGCCCCTGCTGGTTTCTCCTCACTCAGGTTTACAAGAGGTCCAGCCGCCGGAGGCTCGGGCATGGGAATGGTGATGGACATCGGAGGGTTCAGGTATTGGCATCCCTACTGACATGGGGGACTCAGGCAGGTGAGCTGGGCTGGCCTCTGTGGAAAGAGCAGGGGCGTGGTGAGGGATGGTGGGGGTTTCAACGGTGTCCCCTGTAGGGCTTCCAAACAGCTCCTCTCTGCTTGCCATCTGGCGACGTTTGCGCAGCTGGTTGGCTCTCTGCTCCCACACTGACATGTTAACTTTCCTCCTCCTCTCGCGGCGGTTGGCGAAGGCGTTGGAGCCGTTGAGCGGCTGCTCGTCTGCAGCACCTGTTGGACCATCAGCTTCGTCTGGGAAGTTTGGTCGCCCTCTGTGGATTGCCCGTTTCCTGTACAGGTATGGCCTTCTTCTGCCACTAAAGACCATATCATAATACACACATCAATATGGGGCCGCTACAAACCAGTAATTAAGGTTTAGTGACAAGAAACATCAAGACTTGTGTGTTAGCAGACCAGTTATATCAATAATTTTTTGACGAATAAAATAAAAGTTGCAAGAAAAGGGCAAACCTTTTCTGTGGAATAATGTTAGTTGATTAATAACACAAAATATTCCTATGGAAAAATGTGCAAAAAGACATCCAAAACTAAAAACAAAAACAAAAAAAAAAAAAAAGAAGAAGAAAGGACAGGCCACAAGAACGAAAGGGTAAAGTGCAAGATAAAAGTGCAAAAATTGTGTAGCATCTACAAAATAATCTCAAGAATCGAGGAGGGAAACTCAAGAGAGAAATTCTGTGTGACAGGGATGCATACAGTTATACTTACTGGTATTCAGATTCTTTTGTAGTCCATGTAATCAATGAGTGATCATTTGAAAACAAGACATTAGTGTTTTACAACATAGAACAGAATCTTAGATGTGGCACAGAACAAAATATGGCCAGAAAAACAAAGGGGACTGAAGTCGGCACTTGATCACAATGATTTATACTGTAAGGATTTCACAAAAAGCAAGAACTCCATTTTAATGCAACGAAGCATTAAATATATTCCAAATTCAGGCATTGCGATACAACTGATTCGAAAACAGAGAAAACAACCAAACACAATATTTTGTGCAGTGCCACATGAACAAGCATAAAACAAGACAACATGATGGAGCCAAGAAAATTCTGTAACACACATCAAATCAGAATACTGATAGCTGCAATGGTTATGAGACTTACATTCATATATGTAACAGACAAATGACAGTCACAACTGGAGGAGAGCCAGAGAGCAGTGAGAGTTGATATACAACTAAGCACACTGGACACTGACAGATTAATTTAGCCTAACAAAAGTATGCTAGCATAAACACATCAACAAGATTTGATGATTACATCATCCTCATTACATGTCATTCTTCATTACCCAGGCCCATTTTTTTACTCTGTATCTTACAGTTTTGAATCTGTCTCAGAAAAATAAATAATATTGTTGGATTTTAATAGAAAATAATATCAAAGGAACCAAGAGAATTTGTGTCTTTCTCATCAAACATTTTACTTCATCAGAAGCAATTAAGGCAAAGAAGTCATTTATTTTCACCAAGATCTGAGGCTCATTTTGTTGACCTCATCTTCTAATAAAATGAATAAGGCAAAGCACATTCATCAGTCAAGAGTTACATGATATGGTTTGTAAAATCTCACATGCAGTCTTGAATGTCAGGCTTTGTAGTTCAAACAGTACTCTTTCACAACAGGCAATTCAATGTTTCACAGCGTGAAGCGCTCACGGTTTTGGGATTTTGACTTTGTCACGCTTAGTTCTCAAATTTAGTTAAGTTTTAACTTTAATTTACTGCTTCTATTTTGCTTTAGGACTCCTGTGTTTAGATGCATTTCCTGTTGATTCTGAAAGTGTCTTCTCCCATGGTGTGTCACTTCCTCATTTTGCTGCTCTGGACTGGTTGTCATTGACTGTTAAGGTCCACACCTAAACTCTAGTGAGCACGTTGAGTATGTGTGTGTACTATAGTATATATGAAAATTGTTACCCACCATCGCAATGGCAATGGAAACAATTCTCTGGATTCATACTAGGGAGAAAGTTGGGCAAAAGTGCGCTACCATAGTGACACATTCAGACACCCCACTGTCTGCAACAAACTTAAAACAAAAACAACAAAAAACACCTTCAACCCTCCTCTTCTCATCTTAGGTTATTGAATCACCAGGCCTACAAGAAGGCCACCAAGCTACTGAAAAGAGCAAAAAATGATACCCCTCTCATTAACCCAAATGTAATAATGATAACAGACCAAGAACTTCACACAAGGACTTTCACCCATGCAGCTAAAACAGGCTTTAACGGCTCATAATGTGTAATCAATGAATCAAGTATTTTCTCATCAGTGGGTTAAAAATGCCTTTCTTACTACTATTTGACATGTTAAAAACATACTGTTTTAAACTTACCATATGTGACTGTAAGTGCTTTTCAGAGAAACCCCAGGCAATAATCTTGCTGAAAACAATGATCTTATGGGCAGTCAGAAAGACCATCTACATTATTTTATACTAAATAAGTAGAATAAGTTCACATTTTGCTGTGAAAATACAGCGAAGACTGATGAGTTGTTGCAAATTTGTTGTCTGATTTGTCACTTGCCAAAGAAAGATGAGGTGCATGGTTTGAATATCTCATCTTAAAAGTGTGTTCTTTTTCCCCCATTTGATAACCAGTAACTTACTCAGATATTAAGCCGTCTCTTCCCCTGGCGTATCTCTGATTGAAGAACTCCTCTTCCTCCTCTTCATCCTGAGGAATCAAACACAAAACCCATTAATGTATATGAAGGACCAAAAGACATGTAACCTAGATTAAAACAAGGATAATTTTATCTATTATCTAACAGGACTCAGGTAAAACGGTGCAAACCTTTGTCAGTTCCTGTGCGTTGGCCAGATTATCCACAGCGATGGCCAAGAAGACATTCAACAGTGTGTCTGTCATGAAGGCAGTGAATGAAAAATGTGCCAAAATACTGGTCCTAATCAGAATTCATATCTTTCCTTCCATCCAAAACACAGTAACAAATGTTTAAAAAAAAACCACCAAGTGGAACATCTCATAATTAATGAAGTCATTGACAACAACATAATTGGGTCTATGGAGAGCAAGCCCTGAGTTGATGAATTTTTCAGAAACAAAGCTTCGTCATATTGCAAAATGTTTTAGGACTCTGCTGTTGTCAAAATTATTTTACACTAAAAATACTTTTAGATAAAACATAAAAAGAAAGAACAAAAATATATTTAACAATGGCTATTTTGCTACATTCTTTGCTCACAATATATTTGCATTTATTACATACCAGACCACACTTTCAATCACATATTACAAAATATGGAAAGAAGTGGGAAGTAAGCAGTGACAGGAAAAACTAATTCAACATAGCTGCTGTAGATCTCTAATTAGTTTCTCCCTCTCTTTATGCACTAGTGTGTCGGGCCCTGAAAAGACAGGACACACACCCAACAGTGTGTTTTCAAATGATAAATGTTGTTTTTCTAGAAGACAGAAACAGACCAACACTTTTTGTACCTGCTGTGCGTGGCTGTGTGTGTTGGGAAATGGCCTAAAAAAAAAACACAACTTCCTCCACTGATTATGTACAGGGCTTAAAGTTATATCAAAACTCTCTGACCACAAGGATACAATTTCCAAACAGTGTGAGGACTATGAAGTAGATGGACGACCACATGCCATACTGAACGCCTCCCTGTGAGCGAATCCCATTATACATCACCTCGTTCCAGTCCTCGCCAGTCAAAATCTGTTGGCAATTAGAGGCATAGAACATTTATCAGAACTAACTGCATGGCTGACATTAGATTCAACAGAACATTGGCCTAAAAATAGACCAAACAGGAGACAGGCCCTCTGTGTGTGAACAATATAGTATTATAAAATGTAGCAAGATAATTACTATGTGTGCTGATCAAAACACTCTTTGACAGTGCAGTTGGTTTTAAGCAGATCTGATGTGGACTTGTTCCCGTTCCCCTCGTCTGATATTCATGTGCGCATATGTGTGCATGGATGTGTGGGATGATAGCGGAGGCAGGGGGCGGAGAGCGATTGAACAGAGTTGTTTAATCTGTGCCCGGGGTGAGAAATATCCCAGGATGCAATGTGTCATTGAGAGCAAGCAGGATGAGGGGATCTGTGGGAGCCAAACCTGAAACACTGTCATGATGGCAGCTGGAAACGTGTCAAAGTTGGTGGGAGTGTAATCTTCAAAGATGAACCTAGAGGGAAGGCAGATAGAGAGCAGGGTCAGATATGACCAAGGAAGAATAAGAGGAGGAAGAAGAGGAGGAGGGGGATGTGGAAAGATATTTTTATTTTTCCACTCTTCATGATCTAAGATCCCATTCAGCAAATTGCCGCTCAGCTCACAAAGAGTAGATACTGTTTCAAAACTGCAGGATAATCAGATATACAGGTTGCAATATGCAGAAAAATCAAAACCAGAGCAGAGATTTGTTCTAAGTAACTGAGGATTAAGGATGACACTACATACCTCCCTCCAAAAAGCTGCATCCCCAGCAGAGCAAACACCACAGTGAAGAGGAAGAGAAGGAATAGCAAACTAATAATGGACTTCATGGAGCTCATGAGAGACACAACCAGGTTCCTGAGAGATGCCCAGTACCTGACAAAAAGAGATAATGTACCCCAAGGATGTTTTCACTTAATAAAACACATTTTAAATATCAGCTGCTCTAAAACTTGTCAGACATGTTGTGGTTTTTATGTGAACAGCAGCTGCTTCGACTCACTTTGGTGATCTTGAAAATTCTCAGAAGTCTCAGCGCCCTCAGTACACTAATCCCAAATGACATGCCAGGTCTGAAGAAGCCCCAAACCACCTCAAAGATACTGCCAACAATGACCTGAAAACATGCCACACATGAAAAAAAAATGTCCACCATCACTGATTTCTGATTTAATATTGTTTATTCTAATACTGAAAATGAAATAAACAGTTGTAATTGTAAAAAGTGAGCTATTTATCCTAGCTTTATCATGTAGATGGGCACCCTGGATTTCTTGATGAGCACCAGAATTAAGCTTTTTTGTCTTTGATATGTAACAAAATAACTAGTACTATATTTTGGTAGGTGGGAATAAGAGATAAAGGACCTCACCCCACAGTCAAAGCAGTTGAAAGATGAATGGAAGTAGAGTCGGAAACCCAGACCGTATATTTTCAGAAACATCTCAGCCAGAAACAGCCCCAAGAAAACAAACTCTGCATAGTCTGGAAATTAGAAAATATAAAAGACAATCTTAGTGAAATTCAGAAAAGGGATGGCCTATTCCTAAAATCAGGTCATTTATTGGACATGAACTGCCTTGTAAATAGAATAATTAAGTAAATAAATGAATGAAATTTATGAGTGAAACCCACAGAGGAAGATGGTGAGCCAGTCAGGCTGGTCATGGTGCACAATGGCCACACAGATGGTGTTGAGAGCCACCAGACTGAGCACCATCAAGTAGAAAGTGTCTGTCTTCACCATGCGGCGGATGGAGATGCGTAACATGCGCTCTTTACGTCGGAGGTAGGCAGCTGGGCCACGACGGCCACTCCGGAAGTTCATCCGTGACCGTGACATGCCTTAAGGAAAAAAGAAGGAAAATCAGTTGACAAAAGATTAAAAAAAAAAAATTAATAGAAAAAAGAAAATGAGCGAAGTTAGTTTAAAACAGGTAAAGATGCTAAGCAGAAAGGAGTTTAAAGTACATTTTTCCTGTAACATTCAATCTTTTCCCATCAGTCAACATGCAACATCAAACATTACCAACTGATCTATGTTCCAACCCTCCCCTGCGGTCATGAGCAGTAGGTAGCGGTCTAATGGACAAGAACATGAGTACAAGCTGCCAAAACAATTTTTATTCCAAAGGGTGGCTGGGCTAACCCTTATGGACAATATCCATAAAGAGCTCAGTCATCCAGGAGGGGTCCTTGCTCCCCCACAAAGAGATGAGCCAGCTTAAGTGTTTTGGGCATTTCCATATCTGCTGGATGCCCTCCAAGAGAATATTTCCAGACATGTCCAGTCAGAAGAAGGCCTCAGGGCTGACCCAGGACTCACTATAGAGATTACATCTCTCAGGTGGCACGAGGGTGACTTGGGGCTGTCTGGTTTCACTAGAGGAGGTGGGGAGGAAGACTTCAAGGAGAGCCCCTCAGACCATTGACCAGGAGCATATGTGGACAGACTTAAATACTTGAATACTCTTTACTCACTGGCAGTGGACATGTCTGTATACTTGTCATCTCCTGGTGCTCCTCTTCGTGCGCCAGTCTTCTTACTTGCTCTCTTCAGCACTAGAACACATTCCACAGAAAAAAAGATATATTTTTTTAATCAATTAGAAATGCTAAACTAAAACATCAATCTCTTTTCGACTCTATTAGCTCAAAGAAAGACCCTGAATTGGTAACGTGATACAGAAATACAACGTGCTAACATAAACATGAATCCAAGAGGAAAACGTCTGTCCAGTTCAGAGCTTTCCTTCATGTAACAGTATGAGTTCAATGATTATCACCGTTCACAATTGAAATACAACAATCTTTTTTTTTTTTTTAAATAAAGATACAGAATAATGTCTAAATCCATTAATACTGAAGACAGATCAACATTGCTTAGTGCTTTTGTCTTCAGCTGAGGAGTGTCAACTGGTAAAGCAACATGAACATACATTTTGTTGCTATGGCTGCCTCCAATTTATATATTCTGAACACAGATACAATGAAGGGGATAACAAGTTGACTTACTTATGGTTGAAGTAGATGTGTAAAAGATGTGCTTCCTAATATGTGTCAACTTACCATCTAATGGCGATCTCCCTGAATTTTTATTCTCCTCTGCAAGCATCACTTCCTCTGTAATACAATAAAACTGGAGGTTACACACAAAGCACATCAACATGGAAAAGTACAGTTGTTCAGGTTGAAATGTTGAGGATGTCTGCAAACATTTGCAGTAACTGATGTAAGTGCTGCTTTGAGAGGTGATCTTTGAAGATAGAGCTCTCATTCTCTCTGACATTCTCACAATACCCCCCCCACCAACTTGCTCCCACTGCCACGCACATACACACAGCAGCTCTCTCGTGCACACGCATGCATGTGAAACAAAAAACAGGGCATTTGCATACATACATGTGCACAATTTTAAACTAGTGAGTCAGTATCACCTTTTTCTCACCCTCTGCCTGCGTGGGAGACTGGCAATGGAGATCGCCATTACTGTGCTGTGTGTTTGTGCTTCTTAGCTCAGCTACTCAACAAAAGATCCCAAACTCCAACAGTGTCTGTAGCAGAGCAATGGCTTTTTTTTCGAAACAGAAAAGCTGCCTCTAATTCCATATCACAAAATGAATACTGAAGATGAATAAAAAAAAAACAATCTAAATTTCAACACTTTGACTGATAACAGCAATCAACTCCTGGCCCTAACCAAACATATTTAACCTGCTTAACAAACCACATCAAAGTTACAGAATATGTACAGAAACATGGGCTCTAAATGCATAATCTGAGTTAAAGGTGGCAGCCGATGTACAGAGGCTCCAGTCCTCAATGCAGCAGTTTGACTCCTGGCCCCTGTGACCCTTTGCTGCGTGTCCTCCCCATTCTCCCTCTGCCCCCTTTCCTGCCTCTCTCTACTGCAAAAAAAAAGGCCACTAGCACCAAAAAAAAAACAAACAAAAAAAAAAAAACATAGAGCCATCTTTTCAGATAATCAAATGAAGAAGAAACAGAAACACAAATAACTGTTAATACTTTGTCAGGAATCCTTAGCAGTGGACAGTGTCCAAGAAAACTGGAACCTGTGTACAGTAAAAGGATTTCCTGTTCTGTGATGCATATCTGCTTTTACTGCAGGCATCTTCAGTTGTTGTCCACTAGTCTTGTTGCTATATTCTTGTCCTCCTCAGCAACTCGACTGTGATGAGATCATGTGATTCATGTCAACCTAATACCCCTCCTCCCTGCCTTCAAAAACACCTGCATTGCTTTTTTCAGTGTGCTCTGGGTCATTTCCCATCTGTATTGCTGGATCGGAGCAGATGGTGTGTTACTGTATTGTACAGAAGGAGTGACTTCAATATCTACTGTAGTGACAGTAATAATGGAAACCATGTACACTCGTCCTAACGCTGCATCACACTTTTTCATGCTCTGGATCACAAGCTGTTCATGCTTAGCTATATTTACTTTTTTGTGTTTTCCTCACTATTTTAAAACCATTACAGATTATAAAGATGTTTTACAGAATCTAATCTGACCCTTCTCATTTTTAGGCTTTTTAATGAACCCTTTCTGATTTATGTGAATTATTTTTCTCTAAAATATGAACTAAAAAGTGTTTATCAACTGGCTGGATGAAGAGGTTTTTCTGTAAAATGGAAAGATGCCTGTGATCATGTTCATAATCTATCAACATTCTGCAGATGTTTGGCCCTTTTTATACTCTTGAAATTACAAATGCAACCTTTTTTCTAATTTTCAGAACATACTAAGCTTTCTTGTGATGCCCGGCATCCTGAGAAAGATGCATCTTTACCCCCCTACCTGCAATTCAGTAGGGAATGCCACCAATTTATAGCTAAGAATTTGTACTTAAAGTCCATATCCATATCCACTGTAACTTAGATGTCATTTAATATGTCAGTTTTCTCAATGTTTTTAGATCTAATTGACCAAAATAGCCATAGTCATTAATTATTTTGAGATTTGTTCATCTGATTTTCTGAAAATGTCCCAGAGTCATGAAAGAATAATAACATCTTGATCCAAAATGAATTAAGTATAACCAGAGGGATCTGGTATTCAGAGGCATGCTGGTGATTGGAGCAACTCTTCCTCAATCTGAAGGTCAAAAATACACTTAATTGGTCCATCATTAGGCCATCTGCTTGCTCAATCAGTGTTAATATAAGATGGAAAGTTCCTCTGCTGGCCAGTACCTGCCCTGTCTATCCAGGCTCGGTAGCCATTTAGTTCTCTTTCCACCTGCTGCTGGCGACGAAGCTTCATGAAGGCTCTCCGGTTCTCCACCCGCTCTCTCTCCTTCGCAAATTCTCTGCAGACAGCATCATGAACACTCCCGTCATTCTCCGTAACACAATCACCAAGTTAGAGAACTATTTTTTTCTTCTTTTTTTTTTTAAACATAGGAAGAAATGAACTCACCCTGACAGAACTCCCAACACTAGATTCAAGACAAAGAAAGAGCCAATAATGATGAGAGGAATGAAGTACATCCAGTTCCATGTAGTACCCAGTGCATCATTGGTCTGCAATCCATAACATTCATTTTGTCAACAACCATCACTGAGGTGCTTCGTGGTTCATTTGCCAACTGACTATATGAACTCACATTGTAGAGCACAGCTGTCCATCCCTCCATGGTGATACACTGGAAGACGGTGAGAACAGCGAACAGGATGTTGTCAAACTGCGTGATGCCATCATTGGGTCCAATCCAGGTGTCGTTGCAGTCGTATTTTTCTGGACATTTCCTCACACCGCATGCAAATGCCAGCTCAGATGAGTCAACAGTTTCATTTTCTACAAAAATAGAACATGACTGTTATGCACGAGTTATTGCAATGCATACATAATGTACTCACTAGCATATACCAGTCTAGTGTAGCTGACTATAATCTTGTGATTTACTATGGTACCATATGGTAATCAAATTAAAATTGTACTTAAATTTAAAAAAGAAAAATGCAAGTGAAGCTCAAGAAGATGCAGGCTAAGTGCAGATGTGTTACTACCCATTCACGCTCATGAGTAAGATTGATACAAACGACGAAGAAAGTCCAGCTCTGGCCAGCAGGTTTTGAAAAAAGAAGTTAAACATTTAAGTGATTTACTTTCTGAGGAGTTAAAGAAGCCATCTGATGACTTCATAGAAACCAGCACCAGTAAAGCATACTGGTGTTACTTACTTACTGGTGTTACTTCACTCTGTTTTTATTTACATTTTAAAGGCTTTCCAGCTTGCTGTGTTGAGTTAAATGAAACAGCTGTGAATGGGAGGGGTTGAAAATACTGATCTACAATCAGAGAGCTGAGGCTGCAGGTGCAGCTAAAACATTTTAAACCAGTTTCTCTCATTAGCTCTGACCTAGTTAGTTTTCAGTGAGAAAGAAATTACATAAAAATCACCAGGTGCTCACTCAGATAGACATGGACACATTCGGTTACAATGAATGTCTAAGAGGCACTGTAATATTTCTCTCATAATGATAAGATAAATGTAATATTGAGAGCTATTTCATGTGGTGATATGATATATATGTATATTTTTTCATGTTTTAAGGCATATCTTATCTCCTTTAAAACAGATGAAGGACCACTATAAATTAAAATGTTGGATAGTTTTATTTTTCCCGGTTATGTTTTCTTTGAATTTACTGGCGTTTGCATATAATCTATCTCAGACTTGTGTCGGGTATTGACAGTAAATGCAATGGTGTGCCACATGATTACAGAGCAGTTGTTGACTAATTAAGCAGTAGCTAACTCTTCCAGCAACAGCTCTAATAATACCTTTGAGCTCGCTGCTACTGTAATCTATGAAGCCATCAAACAAAGATATTCACACTCTCTCTTTGAGAAAATTGAGTTAACTACATGTTTATTATACATGCTACTAAATTAGATAGTAAGAAACAGCCTAAAAACAAACCCTAAAAGTAATTTTCTCTAGTAAGTGTTATAGCACTGTCATTTATACACGCTGCTCAAGAGCAGCGTGTTTTTATTTGTCAGTTTACACTCAAACTGCTGTCTAACATACTACATTCAAGGTGCTATAATTTATTGGATAAATCCATGTTTTTTTTTTTTGTCTTATTTGTGAGTATTTGTTCTGTTTTCACTCAGTTTCAAAAAACAATTGTTTGTAAGAGATACTGATCCTACCGAAGATGTCGTCCGATGGCAGACAGGTTTGGTGAAGCTTCCCGCTGTAGAACTCCAGACCGATGATGGCGAACATGAGGATGGCAAAGAACAGCAGAAGGCCGATCTGGAGCAGCGGGATCATGGCCTTCATGATGGACTTCAACACAATCTGCAGGCCTAAAAGTGGTGAGAAAGAAAATTTAAAAAAAGAAAAGAAGAAGAAAAGACTCATATAAAAGCCTGACATTACAATTCCAAAAATGTTCTGTTGTTAATGCAGTTTTCCTACACAGGTTTCCTTTCTTTTAAAAAGTGCCCAGTATTTCTTGTCAAAAGGATATTTGGCTGGCTTTTATGAAGAGAACAGCATTAAAAGCAATAGCCACCAACAGCAACAACGAAACAAAACACAAAACTTAAATTGTAGTTTAGCTTCTACCACTCCAAAGATGAAAGGATAGATTTTGTGCCTGGCAAAACTGTTTTGGCATCAAAAAAAATGATGTCAGTGTTTACTAAAGAGGTGCCATTGTACACTAGAACCAGAAAGGCACTGACACAGTGATATTTGCTGATCCTGCTGTATATATCCCTTTCAAAGCAAGGAATTTGTGTAGGAGACTACAGTGATCCCTTGCCAATTCGTTCATTCCCTTGCAAAGTTCGGCGGTTTTAGTTATTCGCGGATTTTTCAGAAATATATAATATAATAAAAAAATCAAGAAAAAAATTGCGGGAACATCACAGGATGTTGTGTGCGTTCTCTCACTGCGAAGAAATGTTGTGAGCCAGCCTGGCCCCTTTAAGAAGGTGGCCTTATGGGTAATGGTGTGGCCTTCTGGGTAATATGGTGTGTGTCGTGGGATGGCAGAACAAAAATGGGGTTAAATGAAAAGTGGAGTGAGCATAAACAGCAGCCCAGCGTGTAGAGATTTACATTCTCTGTTAACTGACAGGAGCCGAACAATACAACCTGTGTGATGTTACAAGTTCCTGCAGTGCCAGAATAAAGTGCCCGTTCCATGCAGAGAAAACCGGACTGTTTCTTTTGTTGTTGTTGTTAGCATGTTAGCCGCTAATTACGAGCAAAAAATTGCACAAAACCAGCGGTTTCTTTACTACGGTTCAGAGACCAGAGGCTGTGAAGGTAACAGAAAGACCACAATTGAACCTTTGTCTTGTTTCGCTGCAGAGCCTCGCTACTTTTTTACGGTTTTTAAACATATTTTAAACACATAATTTAGGCTCGGGGGGCTCCGGCTCCCGTTCGTGAATTTTGATCTTTTTCCTTATTATTGTTATTTGGTTACACATTAGGCTTCAATAATTCTTTATTATGAATGTGAGCTGTTCAACTGTGTACTACAACAAAATGCAATGAAAGTGTTAAAATGAATATTAACTCATTTACCAACAGCTATTTACTTCTCAACTGCAATCAGAGAAAAAAACCCATGAGAGTGCATTGTCCTTTGCGGAGCCATTCAGGTGTGGAGCTCTTCAGTCCCACCACTCAACAAGCATCTGAAACTTTAATTCGATAATAATATAAAAATAAAATATGACAACCACTGTACCTTAATGAAAAAAAAATATCTGCATGAAAATACCAATGCTCATAGATTATATGGCTTCAACTCAAATAACCACAAAGGACCTCTGGAGAAGCTCTTGGTGGTTTACTGTACGCAGAAAATGATGCTGTTCTCCGAATGTTGAAAAGAAATAAATTTTTTTTTTCACATTTTCTGTTTTACCAGTGCCCGTTTTATGAATATTTGCTGTGTTGGTGGTCAGTCGCTGACTCACTGGGGATCCCAGAGACGAGTTTGAGAGGTCTCAGCACTCGCACAGCCCTCAGGGTTCGAAGATCCACCGGGATGTTCATGTGGGCACCAGCTGTTGCCAGGATCCTAGTGGACACAAACATTATTCACAATGTATGGATTTTAAAAAACCATTTGGCGCTACGCATGCCAGACTTACAGTCCACTGTAAGTCCACTGTATATATATATATATATATATTTTTATTTTTTTTTTTTTTTTTTGTACTAATTTGTAGCAGTTACTTTCCTCTCTGTCTAAAAGCGAGGACAAATATTTGGGTTTAAAAACATTCTGTGGGGAAAACATCCATTAAGCAGCTAAATCTGGTTCTTTCCTTTCTTAAAATTAATGGTTTCTGTCAGTGATGCCTGAAAAAATTGAATTCAAAAATAGAAAAAAGGCAACAAATGAATGTTACTGCAGGACAATTTTGGAAGCGAATAATTCATTTTATAGGGGGAAAAAAAAACAAATAAACATGCAAATTAAAACTGATTTAATGTGACGCAGACAACTGTACAGACATGGAGTGGTACAGTATATCCATTAAATGTACCAGACCTGCATGGCGAGAGACAAAGAACCCACAGCCACATACACCTGGCAGGCATCTCTACTCACATCTACCCACGCACACATTGATGTGCCTCCACCTACACACAAACACTGAAAAACAGCACTGGGAGCAACCGGCAGGCAGCATCTTCCAGCAGAAAACCACATCTGGATGTTTTTCATATGATAGCAAAAGCAAAATGCTGCTATTTTCAATTATGAAGGAATCGAGCTATAATCAGAAGGACTTCGTTTCTATTCAAATGAGTAGAAAGCTTTAATTAATGAGAGGTTCAATATCCACGGAGAATGTTTCCAAACAGTGGCAGAAATTATCCCGGGTCTCATAGTTATTTTCCAATTTGCCCATTTTTCTCCTTCACAAACACACACACGCGCACATTTACACATATATGCAAATATACAAACTTACAAAATCTTTGGATATTGTTGGGAAGTGTGGAGGAGGGCATATATGTGTGTGTTTGTGTGTGTGTGTGTCCGCTTGCATGCGCTTGTGCATGTGTGAGCAGGGGGTAGAAAGCACATGGCAGAAACTCAAGTGTAAACCCACGCAGAATCTTTCCTGAAAGCAGTGGGAGGGAGAGAGGCCAAGTGAGTGAGTGAATGAGTGAGACCATGTTCACACTAATGCAGATAAATCTGAAAATGCTCTCCAAATGTTCAGAACCTTTTTTTGAAAGTTCACCGTAGGTGCTGAACGCTGTGCTGCCGCTGTTACGATCAATCTTCAGATCAGAACATATTCTAGGATCGTTACAGTATGATTAAAGTGAAGCAGCCCTCTTAAGCATAACCTTTTTTTTTTCTACATCATGTAGACAAAAGGCTCGCTGTGGTCGACAAGAGAATGGTGACTGTCTTCAGTTAATGCTGATTCAATGTATGATACTGTGATTTGTTTATTATTTCTAAACATCTTAACATGAGAAAAAAATGCATTTGTAGCCCTACTAGCTGTGGTGCACATGAATGACTAGGTTTGTGGCAAAATATTGTCACTCCTAATTTATCTCATACCTGGGTCAACAATACATTTTACACCTATTGCTTAATTTTTTCATGAAGGGCAGTGATATAAATGAGCAAATTAGAAAAAAAACAAAAAAAAACAAACGTCTTCCAACTGCGAGACTAAACAATGTGTTCGGTTATGATTTTCTTTGTTTTGATTTTTATTTTGTTAGGTTAGGACACTCAAGCCACAGCTTGAGATACATCCATTACAATTTTAATCAAATCTTAGCGGGCACGCTGATCTCTTTTGCAATAAAAAAAAAAAATCCAGCTCCATTTACAGTTAAAGTCTCAAGACATCACCTTGCAAACACATTTCAGAGGTTTAAGTCCATCAGAATACCTCAGTTACTGAAAAAGATGATCAGGCGGTACTTTTCAGTGAAATGTCACTGAATGTAAACAATAGATGTAGCCTTGCCTCTCTGAGGCAAGGCTACAAGGTTACACAGGTATCGACAAGTTTAATTATACCGCAGCTGAGAAATGGTATTTCTTTGTATCTACAGAAGTGACAGACCCAAGCCAAAAGAATCACACCCCTGACCGTAAACAGTAACCACAGTGAGCATCCAACAATCTTCATCCCAGCCTCTGATCCACTGTATCACAGAGCCACAGATTTCCTAACTTTCAGTCCTGCCTATGTTTTTAAAACATTTCCAGGGGACTATTTAAGAACCAAAAACTAAGGTCACATGTCCACAAAGACATGACATCGGGGAACATTTCTCCCTATTGTTTTACCAAAAGAAAGTGTACTGATGCATCATTTTTTTTCTTCCTTTTGTTCCTACAGCATTATCTTGTCAACACATCAAACACAGTTTGACAGCTGTTTATGATAGAGCAACCATCTACAATGAATCACTGAAGAGACTTAAATCATGACAACTACTGCAACAGTTCATTTCCCTTCCAAGATGGATGTAGCATTTTTTAAGTGAATTGAATTACCCATCTTCCTTTTATCGACATTATTCTATTTGTTTATTATTGCTTTTACACCAAAAGTCACCAAACAGAGGATGCCTACTCTCACATATACTGTATATTGTAAGGAAGGATAACAGTTAATTCGTCAGTGTGGTGAGTATACCCTCTTGTGCAAGACCTGCTATTAGAAGGAATCCAGTTCTACTCCCAATTTAGGTTAAACATGGGACAATTTTAGGCAGGATTCTTTCAGAGGATTGGCAATGCCATCTCCTGAGCACGATGTTTAGGGAGATGATTAGCCCTGCAGAATGACTGTGTGTGTTCTGCCATCACCTACGGGACAGACTGTGGACCATTTTAGCTGATTGTCTCAGTTTTTATTGTCATTACTTTATTTATCATTAACACCAGAAACACAGAGTGGAAATCTGTTCATCCAAATGAGTTTTTTCCCTTTTTTGTTGTCGTCATTTTTATCAGGCACACACATGTCAAGATAAGCATGTGACTGGATACCTTGGAAAAAAGCAGCATTGCCAACACTAGTGCCTTTCTAAATAGATTTAGGGTTTTCAGCTGAAAGTGTTTGAAGCGGCAATGCAAAAAAAAAAGCAGAGCACTCTTTAAAAAAAAGACACTTTTCCTCTAGGTGACGACATCTCTCTTTAATGGGACCAGATGGAGACAGGCGCTAGCGCTCAAAAAAAAAAAAAAAAATTGCTATGTAGACACGAACCCTAAATTATTATCCCCCTCAAAATCACTTTATATTTTGTGTTAATTAAGAAGGTACACTAAAACCATAAGCATTATGCTTTCCAAGCATCTAAGCACCCGCATTTTGACATTATCTCTTTGAAAAAAGCCTACAAGCATCAACAAATCAACAGAGCGTAAGAGGCTTTGTGTCATTAAAACAATGTTTGCAGAGTGGATATCTAATGGAAAGTAAAGCAATTATGCATAAAATAATAGTTTTTAAAAAGTCAGTCCCAAATATTCTAAATATCCTTTTATTGTGCTTCTGTGTTGAATTGACATTTGAGGAGAAACTTCTTTCATGTATTGTAGTGGAGAGGAAACAAATCATCCAAAATAGGTTGCAATCGCATTTATATAGTAGTTCTTCTGTTATCTTTCATGGCTCTGAAGCACTTAGTTATACACCAGACTACTGTATAGGGTGTAGTCTGCCGTGGTTTCTGGAGTTTAATTGACATTGTCAAACACTATATTCATGCTGTTAATTAGGTTTTAGTGAGCATGTAAATGTTCGCTGTGCGTTGATGTCAGACAAAGAGATGACACAGCGAGAGACACTGAGACTGAGAGGGAGCACAGGAGTGGGAGTCTGTGGAAATAGCCTTCAAACCAAACACACCAAACAAAAGCGGGCTGCTGCTGCAACAGCTCCTTCAAGGCTTCATTTTGTGCACAAGCAATTCAGAGGAGACTTCCTCAAAACTAAAGCAAATATTCAGTCTTTTTGTGGCATGAATCATGAATCATCCTTACACACAGACAGAGGTCATTTTTTTCTGTTTAGTTTAGAAATAGTTTTCCTCGTAGAAATAAAATTCCCAGAAACAGTGATATTGTCATGGTCACTGGCTTTGCTGTCTGAGTCTTAGTTTAGGTTTCAGGACTGCTTTTCTTTTTGTGCTCCCTTGTTGGTTGGTCAATCTGTTAAGGTTTTCCTTAGTTATCCACCTTGTTTTCTTGTATTTCTTGTTTCTTGGGTCCTGTTTAGCTACTTCCTGTTTTACATTGAAGGTTTATTTCTCTGTATGTAGAGTTCTGTTTAACATCTCTTGCTGAGATTGCTCGTGATTAATCACACCAGTGTCACGGCGGCCCTGTGTGTATCTGTATTGTTTCCTCTTTTCCCTGTCAGTCCATCTGTGCTGTCACTCTGCCTTGTCTCTGTGCTTGCCCATTAGTTTTTGGTTTCCTCATCCCTGTGCTCACCTTAGTTTGGATCTTTGCCTAATTATTTTTAGTTTTAGTTTTGGATTTCTAGTCCATGCAGTGCTTTCATTTAATATTAAAAGACTTTTGTTTAATCCTGCCTGTTGCCTTGGTCTTCTGCATTTGGATACATCACTTTTCTCACTTGACAGATATCACCATCAGTGTTGATGCTTCAATATGTCTTTAGCATATAAGTATCTATGCAATATGAACAAAATGCTGTTTGACCAGCAACTGACCATGCAACTTCTTTTGGAACAGTCTTTTACTAATGGGGATCAAACCGCCAATGAGCAAATGCAAGACTCTCAGCTCAGCCAGGACTACTGGGACTGAGGGTTTAGTCTGAAACCGATTTAAACTTATGGGGCTCCACTGGGTATATCTCTCAGATCACTTTTCTTTATTCTCTACATGCTTCCATAAGTTTACATTAATGTCAACAATAAATATTTTTGATCAGAATTATGCAGAGGATTTTTATTTTTTATTTTTTTAATGTCACTTTCATCCTGATTCACTCTATTTATGTTCCAGAACGCTCTCTGACTTGAGAGACGTAAAAGTGAAACAACAGTTTCCAAGTTTATCATCTTCTGATTTATTTACTTCAATCTGGAACACAAGAAAGAAAAATATACATCAAGTAAAGTTCTTATAGTTTACGATGTTGTAGTGTGGAGTCTCTGTCGTAGTACAGAACAAAATTACACACATGCACGATAGCATGCCTTTAGCATTTTTTTTATTAGTTTTCCCTACATATTTGGAAGGAAAGCATGAAACTGGGAGGGGGACTACCAGATGTGACTACATCTAAAACCATTAGCTGATTAAAAATTTCCCAACTGATGACTGCAGTATGCACAAAGTCACATGCAGGACCTCAAACTCACACATAATTCATTAATCCGAATTACTAACTTATGCTAATAATTAACTGAATAAGTTGTTCACTCAGTTAATAACCTATGCAATTAATATGTTTTGATACAAGAAAGCATACAGAACCATAAGGAGAAAAGGTTAGAACTGTAAATATCTGCTGGATCATTTATTTACTCTCTTGGACCAGAGTTATCTGCGCTCTATGCTTTGAAACCTTTATAGCTAATTTATTATGTGCATTCCAGAAAACGTATGGACTCATAAGATTAAGGCTCACAAAAGCTCTGTGTTACATGTAAACTAGCCCTATGCATTGTTGCAATGTATTTTAGCCTGACCAGAAATGCATGACTGAAGTCACATCAATTACATATTGAAAATTGTGGTTGTTGAAACACTTGTGGGTATGTGTTAAAACTTCTTGCCATGTGATTGTCCTTTTTTTCCATCAGTTGGTGGTTGACAGATGAACATGGCATGGTTGCATCAAAGAATCCTTGGTCAAGACCCTGAACCTTCACTTTTGATCATCGACATAAACAGTGGGTAAAATAACTGAGCAAACAAAACATGAGCTAGTATTTGGTGGAAAAGTCCTTGTTGGCAAGAGGTCAGATGTTTCTTGTAGCTGGTCATAAATTTTGCTCACATCTTAGGAGAAATTTTGGTTCCCTCCTCTTTACAGATTCTCTCCAAAGACTTAAGCTTTTGAGGCTGTCACTCGACAACTTAAAGCTTCACTTCCCTTGACAAAAGTTTCTCTATGATTAATATGCTTCTCCTAGAGCAACTCTTTTGTTGTCTTGGCTGCATGTTTTGGATCATTGTCATCTTTGCTCTGGCAAAGGGAAGGAGGATCCCACCCAATATGTCATGTTATCTTGCCTGGTCCATCTATGCATTGAAATTATTCTGTACCCTTAGCAGAGAAACAGCCCCAAAGTATAATGTTTCCACCTCTGTTCAAGATCTCTCTGCAAGATCTCTCTGAATTATTTAGATGTTCAGTGGAAAACTTCAGGACCTGTACATGTGTCTTTCTGAGCAGAGGGACACTACCAGTGCTGCAGGATTTTAGTCTGTTACGGCATAATGTGTTAGCAATAGTTTTCTTGGTGAGTTTGGTCCCAACTGCCTTAAGAACATTATCAAGCCCCTCCCATAATTAGTTATGATCCTCTTCATCACCCTGAGTCTCCTGTGTGGGGGCTGCTTGAGATGCATGCAGTACAGATTATCTATGCATACGCTAGGAACCGACAAGCCCAACATGTTGCATGCCAAAATGATGGGGGGAAACTCAGCTGAAAGCACCCATCAATGGATTGCCACCCTAACAATATACAGTTCAAACCCCAAGCATTTATATGGGCATTAAATAAAAACATGAAAACAGCCATGCTCCCTTTAGTGCTTCTGTGAATTTCACCCCTCAAACTACTATTCAAACTACACAAAACAATGTCTCATGTGAAAGCAGAGACCCTGCTGATTACAAAGATGTCTGTCTCATCACTGTGCAACAAAAACTTTTAAGCTTAACCAGTTAATCTTAATGCTTTCTCTATTTCTGTTGTATGGCCTTATTTTAGTAGGAAAATGTATAAGTGGTCTGAGTGGATTTTTCAAAATGGGTCAAAATCAGTTGTATGTAATGTAATGTAATGAATAACCACAGGGATATATCAGTGAAATATAGTTAGTCTTCCAGTCTGGTACCTGATTCCAGTCAAGTTCCAGTTTTGGTGGTTCCTCCCTGTGTTAAAACACCTGGAAAACTGCACAGGTTCACTTTTTTAGCATCTACCTTCACACAGTTACTCATCCTTTACAAATATATGGCGAGATGACTTGGGTCACTATCCTGGTGGTTTTCACAATATGTGTTTCTTTTAGATAAAAATGTATATTTTCAACTGTGTTTTAACTGAATTTACTCTGACAGTAACACATATCATTCTGAAACTTCTATATCCACCCATCCATCCATCCATCCATCCATCCATCCATCCGCGTACAGACTTCAGACCCTTTAAACCATTTGTCTGTTGTTTTTTTTAAAAACAATCATCTTATTTCTATGAGCCAGGTCCTGCTCAAGGTTTCTTCCTTTTAAAGTGGAGTTTTTCCTTGCCACTGTTTGGCTTAAAGGTTTTTTTCTCCCACTGTGGGAGTTTTTTACTTGCCATTATCCTTGTTTAGGATTTAATTTTATAATTTTAATCAATGATATTTGCACGAAGGTCATGCTCTGGGTCTCTGTAAAGCATCTAGAGACAATTGACATTGTAACAGACACTATACCAATAAAATTGAATTGAACTGAATTGAATTATTTTCTTAGTGTCCATGTCTTGTCTAATTTCATTGGTTTGTGGAAGAAACAAAATCTATATTACTATTTTAACAAATCAGCTGTAAGGTGTTGAAAAACTGTTTTGATAAAGCTGTGATAAACGCAAGCGTTTCACTCCGAAGATCCAGCTCAGTAACGATAGTGAGTAAATGTTCGTGGAGAGGCTCATCTCTCATCTCTTCCTCATAGGCTCTTAAAGAGAATCACTGTGGAAGAGTATTGTACCAAACTGACTCTGGAGAGACTGAATTCATTCCAGTCACAGAATGCAGCTTCACCCACACACCTCCACCTACACGAAGAACGCCACCAAAAACTACAGTAATCAGGAGCATCACGTTGTTCGGTATTTCAGCACGGCTCTGCAGACGGTAATGCACAACCGAATCAACATCAACATGATGCATCATCAAATTAATGGCTTTGAATTTAATCTGGAAAAGCATAAGCCATGAATTTGATAGAAACATTAATACTCTTTTGTTTAATTGTGATCATATAAAAAGAGGCATTTAGTCAATATTAGTCATAGGTTTAATGATTGGATATGTGTTTAAAAAAACACACACACACACAGAGGATGGAGATTCAACCCACAAGTCAATGGCTTGACTTAAAATAGTTCACCAAGATTTTATAGGATACTTAGAGTGTCTCAAACAGGTTTTTTAGACTTGTAGAGCAATGAGTTTGTACAGCTGCGATGCAAACACACGCATGCACAAGTTTGTGCAGAGGTGAGTTGAAATTAGCACTAAATCAGTTATTGATGCAGATATGTAGGAGTCTTATCTGTCATGTTGAAATGCTGTGAACAAAACACCACAACATAAACAGTGCAGTGTTTTCTGTATCAGCTCCTGCCTCTTGTGTACTATATACACTACAGAGGACTTGTGAGGATGTGTCTCACATGGAGAACCACATGCACAATTGTGGGAAATTGATTTTAAAACATTTCTGTGGTTTGTGTATCAAATTAGCTTTCTTTGGCTTTGCATTTCAGTGCAGGTAATCTTGTAAACTGAGTAATATTACTTTCACAGGGAAATAATTGGATTCTCACAACATTTGTGAGATGACGATTACAAGATATCCAGGCTTAAAGCTGTGTTTTTGTAGCCGTCTCTCGCTCAGCTGTCTCAAACCATCCTCTAATGGCAGCTACCTACCAGTGATTTACTTTTTTTTTTTAATGACAGTTGAGCAACAGTCGCCTTCTAAATAAGCTGCTATAGTTTTAAATTAATCAAAAGAAAAAAAGAAAAAAAAAACCTGATGAAACGGTCTTAAAAGTTGCCAGATTTTCTTCCAATTGTTTTCAGCATGAATTAAATTTTACTACTTTTTTTCTGTCTCATTGGTAAAAGCTGGTCCTGTCGATCAACCTGTCGGCAGGAAACCTGGCCAAGGTGTTCCCTGCTTCTGAAATTCAACTACTTCCATGGTGTGTGGAGCAGAGAAATGTCTTAACAAGTTGAGACTCCAGCAGCAGATTCTAGCACCCCCCACACCAAGACCATGTAGAGGATCAAGTGGGCATATAACATGGATGAATGAATGACTGGATGGATGCTGCTTGTTTATATTGCCATCTATAATCTAGACAATGCTCATTTTTTCACCTACAGTTTTCATTTGGCTTAAGTCACTGAGTAATACAGTGTTTCTGATCACACTGAATAAATGTCAAAGACGAATACAGAACTGTTATTCGCAATAAAAGGAAAATCAGTCTTGACCTCAAAGGTCATAAAAAATTCATGAAAAAAATTTTTTTAAGCTTCACTAAACCCTGTGCTACACATGCTAACAGGTAACACGATACAAGGGTTGGACAGGAAGCACTTCAATCTACTTCTTAATTTAGGAAGCCCATTGTTGAATTTTGAGCTTAGCAGCTGTCCTCAGTAAAAAAAAGGGAGAAATTATATCAATTGTTGATTTTGCATAATTATTTCTGAACAAAGGCAATGTTGATTTCCATTATTCTAAAACTATATCAAACAGGTCATCAGAAAGAGATACCAACTGCAAATAAACCTTGGTATAAAATCCTGACTCCAGTCAGTCAATAAAATGATCAGGTTGACGTAACCTGTCATTAAAAATGCATCAATCACATCCACAACATTTGCATCAAGACATCCAACGAAGGCACCTCAGTGCATGTTTAAAAGCTGGTGTTTGACTGGCTGTGAAACCCAGCCTGGACCATGAATGCCTACATTGACTCAGAGCGGTTGAAACTGCACAGCTCTGGTAAGAAAGAAATGAGTAAAATTGACCCATAGGCACAAGCTAATCATTCAGGTTCCTTGGTAAGATTAGGTTGTCCAGATCATTTCACTGACAATCAACACATCATTAGAAATGTGCTTCACTGGAACATGTAGGTGAAGTAAATGCCCACATGCTTGATGGGGTAGGAGACTCTAAATCTTAATTTTCTGATTAGTTACTCCAGTCATGCATGTGTGGCTTATCTGACTCCTGCGTGTTTGTCCTGATGCCAGATTTATCACGGTTAGATTATGTTATTTTTCTTTTGTCTCATGGTTTTTTCCTTCAAGTCTCTACCGTTCAAACCTGTTACTCATTTCTAGTTTGCTCCTGTGTATAAATCCTGCCAGACATCAGATACGCATTGTCAGTTCAATCCTCACGTTCCTCATCTAGCTCATTTAACAATCTCTGCTCCTGTAGTCTATTTCTGAGCATTTTTATGAGTGCTTTTTGTTTGTGCTTACGATTTGTGTTTCTTCTTAAACTTTTAAAGGCTGGATAGGAGATGTTGGAAAACTGGCAAGATTTTGAAAACAGTTAAAAAGTACAACGTTCTTCTTCTTCTTCTGGGGGAAATTCAAATTCAAATTTTGAAGCCACCCTTCCAAAGCACACAAATGCACAATACCTGTCCCCCAAAGAAGAAGAGCATTTGACAAACAAGTCAACAGTTAAATGAGTTTGTTTAGGTCACATGGTGTATTTAGAGCATCTAAGCATTAAATCAGCTATTTGTGCTCAATGTGTAAAGAGAATTTCAGGTAATATAGCACAAATGCTTCAGGAAAGGATTCCTTACCCAACCTTTAATACATTCTTGACTGCCAATTACAAGACTTTTTTTTTCTCTGCTTTTTGGGTCCTCTGAATTAATGCTTGCATGACAGGATGGCTAATTAATCACCCCCAAACCTCAAGTAGTTTTATTTGTATCGTAATCTGTATCCATGACCTCAGAAATGGAGTAAAGAGTATTCCCACACCCACAGTCGCACATGCTCAAGTCATTTGGGAGACATTATACTGCTAATCAAAGCCCCAAGCGCACCTGTGCCTGTTTGTTTGCCGCAGGATATAATTGACCATTTTAGGAATCCCAGTGATTTAAATGGGATTGTGGGGAAGTTGTTTTAGCAGGGGTCCTTTTTTGCTACATACTCGTCACTCAGATTAAGGGTTTTAATTGACCTTCGTGTCCCAGAAGATTTGCTGCTAGCGATTCATTAATATGAAATGGAATTAATGCCGCCAGCATCCGGCCCAGTGGCCTCGATTTTATTCCCTTATGGCCTGTATGACACATGTGTGTTTTCTTTTAAGTCTGACTTACTTGTACTGTGTCACTAGAGCCAGTGTATGTGTTTGTGTGTGCGTGTGCACGCGCGTGTGCGTTGGAGACAGTGAGTGAAGAGAGGGATGCAGCATATGTGTCACCAAAAAATGTGTCAGATAGGTGGCAGGAAATCAGGTCGTCTGTTTCCAATTCCAGCCACAACTGGAACTATAACACAAGAGATCTATGAGCTGCAAAAACTACACTCACGACTTTGTGCATTTCATACTGTAATTGACATGATTTCAGCTGGTTAGCTTAACTTCCACTCTTTGTTTGGTCTATTTCATGACCTCTAGTAGTTTATTTGATTTTTCCTTACTTTTCTGCATTGAGGTATACTGTAAAAATATGCTAGTACATAGTGAAATCATGACCAGGTGTGGTTTGTACTCTTATACACCAGACTGAAAACAATGCTGCCAGGAACTTTGGGAGCTTTGGTCTATAACACGCCGTTGCCAGAGTTTCAACATGCTGAATTAGTGTTGGGCCTGTCAGTGGCAGTGATTGCTATGGCTGACTGTTCAGTGTAATGAATAAACTCTATATGTTAACATCACTGACATTTGTTTGCATCATGAAGCTTAAATGCCGAATAAAAGCATAAATGTGAAAAACCATCTATATTATGTGGTAGTTTAAATTAAAAAGTGAAGTTTTGAATCCTAAGGAAGATCTAAGTGTTCTAGAAGTATGATGGATACTAAAAATTAAACTATAATCCTAGGCATAAAATGGAATATATGTTTTTTGGGAAAAACAGCCATTGATATTAGCCCAGGGTGCAACAGAGCTATGTCAAAATAATTTTCTATTTTTATAGCTTCTGACAAATGTGGCATTCCTCATAGGGGATAGTGTAGTTATTATCCCGACATACACAGAAAGGCAATTTTAACTTTGTATGAATATAAAAACTGCATTAAAAAAGACTTTTTACCCAGGAATCTCCTTCCGGTACCAGGCACCTTGTCATAAGTCGAGTAAAAGTCGACTACCAATGTCACAAAAAAACTACTGTCAATAGATGTAAAATGCGGAGAGTTCATGGCCTCTGTTTCTAACAATTTCCTATTTTTTTCATAAACACAGCCCCAATTATTACACAAGCTTGCAATAAATCATTTTGTTTGCACTGAAAGGCATGAAGCAAACTTTTCCAAAACATTGTTCAAGGGTTTCAGTCAAATTGAGTAAAGTTTTAGAAAAAGATAGCTCCATCTTCCTCCAACCATGCTTTGCAAGTACCGCTGTGTTTTCCAGTCCAAACAAACAAACTGGTGAGCCATTCAATAAAAAACAAAATGATTTACTGCAAACGTTGATGCATAAGTAATGAGAGAATTTCAAACACCTGCTCTGGATGGTTTATTAAAAACTGACCTTAGGCTCCAACATTGTAAAATGTGTGCTAATCTGTCAACAATACAGCCATTCAGCATTAACTGGTCTGTACACATGATCCTGATGTCCCTTTTATGTAAGAGGCATAGAGATGGAAGGGCAGAGAAATAAGATATACTGAGAAAAAGAAAGCTGTGGGTGTTAGATTGAAATGAGATGTCAACATGCCAACAGCAATCTTTGCTGCATGGTGCACACTGCACCATAAACAGCATACCAGTGGTGAAATGAATAACTCCTGCACAATTAATTCACTAAAACCAGTCCAACAGGGAACAAATTAAGACTCTCATTATATTTGTCTTTCCATTTTCCATTTTCTACCTCTTCTTTTCCCTGTCCTTTCTTTTCCGTCCATCTGCTTTTTCTATGCTTTTGAATAACATCTCCAGCACTGCATTCACATTTAATTCACAGAGGTCCTGGGGGCGAACCAAAGAAGGTTTAAGACACAACTGCCAATCCACTTATCCACCCACCTATCGCTGACTGTAGAGCCTGACTGTGCCATGCAAACACACTTCTTCCTGCATTTATGGGTTGTGTTTTCCTGTGAATGTACGCAGTGTTGAAAAATGTATGGACAACAAATATAGCACACTTTAGACACGAGGAGCAACGTGTCAGCATTAGAAGCTATTCAACTGCAGTGCGAGTGTGAGAAATATTGATAAATGTCATCGCAAGCAGTGGCACGTTCATGACTGCAAGGATACAACTTGACAATCAGTGCCTAAAATTAATCTTTTGCTTCACCAGCCACAGCCTGGTAAAATAAAAAATAAATAAAAAATAAAAAATCAGTTGTTGAGTATTGATTTAAAACCTTTTTCACTCTCGTACCTCAATAAAGTTTGTCATTCACTCTGGAATTTGACATACTTCAAAACACAAACAAGCACACTTAAGTAAAAAAATCCACTCTAATGCTTCAGTATATTTCCAAATGCCGCTTGTGAAATATCAACACAAGTTAAACAAGGAGATCAGATACTTATCGTCAATATTACTTATCGTCAATAAGACCCCAAACCAATAGCTTATTGTTCTTAACAACTCATTTTGTCTGAGTACTACTGTTTTGTCCAATGTGGGTGCTGTAGTTTATGTGGCTTATGTCATGTCCTGCTCTTTTAGGAAATAACTAAGCCGTCTTATAAACATTAAAAAAAACTAAGATTTATGTCTGTGACCAGTTTTCAGAGATATCAGTGGCGTTGGGCTAATATGACATCTATACCATATGGGATGGATGGACAGATGGGCAAGATCTCAGAGTTAACTTAGTCAGAGCTGCTTGTGTGGAGGGTCTGAAAAACTAGACAGTGGCATAACTGAATTTAGGTTGAGTTACACTGAGCAGAGACCTTTGTATTCATGTTTACCTGGTTGGGTATCTCTCCACCAAACTGTCTCTGCCGTCTGCCTGGTGCCGAGGATGCTCCCTGGACCTGTTGGCCAACTGCCTTTTAGCCTCTGAACTGTTTCAATTGCTTTGTCCATCCCTCCTCCAGCCCCGCTATGTTTTTTTTCTCTTCTGTTCTGTTTCTTTCTCTTCTGGCCTTTCTGTTAGGAATGTCTGGGAGGCATTCCTAACAATATCACCAATCTCGGTTTGGTTTTTGTGTTTTGGGGATTTGTCTAAGTTAGCTTTCTTTCTCATCTTCCTTGTCCCCTGTTTTGGTTACTTCTTGTTTTACTTTGAAGGTCTGTTTCTTTGTGTGTTGAGTTTCTGTTTTATTTCCCTAGTCCCATCTGTCCTGATCATTTTCACCTGTGTCTCATCACCCCCTGCCTGTATATAATGTATTGTCTTTCCTTCCTCCCTGCTGGTCCATCCTGTTCCCAGGCTGTATTTTTGCTATCTTTGTTGAAAGACTCTACCTTATCTTTTGGAAATAAAGGACTTTTGTTGGAGACCTCTGACCTCCTGGTGTCCTGCATTTGGGCCCACGCCTTGAAAACCTGACACAAGGTCTTCCCAGAAGAAGTCTGGATGAGAGCATATGTTATAGCAAACCTATATACATCTTTCAGATGTCCAAGCTGTCCATTTCATTGCCACTAATGCACCCAAATACCATCAGAGATGCAGGATTTTGATGTGAACACTAATACCAAACCTATTTAGTCTGGAGAAAATGGCATGTGTGATTTCCAAAAATAGCTTCAAATGTCAATTCATCTCACCCCTAGGAAGTTTTCACTTGGCCGTAGTTCAATTTTAATGAGCTTTGGCCCAACGGTGACATTTCTGGATCATGTTCACATATGGCCTCTTCTTTGCACAACAGAGCTTTGACCTGCAAATTATGTTTTCAGAAGTGTTCCTGAGCCCACAAAGTTATTTCTAATACAGAAATGTGCCTCTTTTTAATGCAGTGCCATCTGCAGGCCCGGAGATTCACAGGGTATCCAATAATGAGGGTTTTTTTTTTTTTTTTAAGAGTTTATCTTCAGATCTTTAGCCCATTCATCAGTAAAAGAATAGTTCACTTGATGGAGAAGAGGGCGGCTCATTTACAGAGACTATAGCCCTCCTGCAGTAGTGGACTCCCAGCCTGTGATTGTTTGGTGTGTCTTCCCCTTCCCTCCACCCCACTTTCCTATCAGTCAGCTTTAAGTAAAAAAGACCACAAAAGTGACAAAATCTTAAAAAAAAGAAAAGAATGACACACCCCAAGCTCTAATATCTGATACTTGAACAACGCTTTCTCACAACAGAGTATTTAAATCTGTGACCCCTGTGTGAATTGTGCATAGATGTTACAGCAGTGAGCCTGGTACCTGTGATGTCACATAACCAAATCAATATCTAATGTTTCTAATAAATGAATGATTTGAAACTACATATATTTGCCTCCAAATACAATGTCATGGCCTCCTCACTGCCTACTTCAGCATTCAGTGTTGCCCATTTATCCATCACCAGTCACTCAAGGCTGATCTCCTGCAAACACAGACTTTAATCACCATCACTCCGTTAACCCGTAGATTCCCCATATAAACCCTCACTCCCGGTCGTGCTGCTGCAAAGTCTCTGTCTAGTTATGCTCCTAGATTCTTTTTGTGTGCTGAATCCTAAGTTTCCCCAAGTGTGTGCTCATCATCTATCCATCACATATAGTATATCACTTTGGAGAAATATCTAGGACCTTGTTATTCTCCATGCTGCCAAACTGGTGTAGTTTATTGGAAATTTACTGGGCTTTGAGTGGCATCATCAAGCATCCAGGAACAGGAGCATATATGCATCATACAAATACAATCCACAAGGGACGCAACAAGTGTCAATTCCCTCTCCCTTTGAAGCACGGTCTCCTAAAATAGCTGACTAAATCAAGCTTATCTTTCTCACAACAACCTATTCGAACTGGCATCACTGTGAGGCTTCTTGTTTCACTTACATACATAAAAACACTAAAGAACTCTTACTGCAGAGCTCACATTTTCTTTACAGTAATTTTCTGCTTCCAGTTAGCCTGGTGAAAACAGTTTGCCATTTCTCTGAGTTTCTTCAGCGCGGCAGCTAGTTTTGACACCAGAGACACTGAACAAGGGTCAGTCTGGAGGGAAAACACTAGCTATTTCAAAATTCATGACACTAGTAGTGGGGTACTAGAAATTCTTTTGACATGTTTCCTGGGTGTTTCAAGAAAGTAGTATGGTGAGAGGAAGCCACTTTGTAAGCACCTCTGTCTCAGAAATAAAGGTCTTGTCCACTTTTGTCGTTGACACTGCTCTGTGACTCACAGCTGAACCACCTCTACAGAGAGTCTGTTGGTTAAATTGCTCCAACAATCCAAAATATAAGGTTCTTTCACAAAAAGGGAAAGGCATATGAACATTAAAACTTTTAGGTAGGCATAAATACAACTCCAAAGTGGATTTCTACCAAGAAACGTCTGGGCAATAAGCTTAATTTAAGTAAAATGGGCAAATAATGACAAGGGATATCTAAAGATGATGATGTTATATAAAGTGAAAGGACAATTGCAGCTTAAATCTTTTCACTTTTATATTCGGGGTCAGCTGTGCCTCAGTAAAAGATTTGTCCCTTAGTTTGCTCCTGATTCTGTAATAAGGTTTATACCTTATGATTGGTCTCAATTCCATAGCAGCAGAAGCTTGTGAGTATGGTTGTATTTGGAGCTGTCTGCTATGGCAAAATGACAGACGAGCTTTTACAGGAGAAAAGAAAACAACCTAAGATGATTACAACAGTGACTAAAACATGAGCGTATAGGACAGTTGATAGGTTGTTAACTTCTCTGCAACAAATTTCATCATTATATTTGACTTGTAATCAGCAGACATGGAAACTGAGGTCGACAGAGGAAACCGACTGATGCACTCACCCACTTAACACAACAATGAAGTCCATGACATTCCAGCCGTTCCTCAGGTAGGACCCTTTATGGAAAACAAAGCCAAGCGCCACCAGTTTGATCCCTGCCTCAAAGCAGAAAATCCCAATAAAATACGGCTCTGTCTTCTCCTGTGAGAAAAATGACATTACAACAATGTAAGCAGGGTCTTCAATAAAGTTAAATGCATTGTATTTAATATGTCACACCAGAGGTCTTTAAATCAAACACCCAAATAACCGGAATAATATCTTGCAATTGTATGTTTCTGGAAACCAAAATTACATATAATTATGTATGTTAGTGAGCCAAAGACGCCCAGTGTGGTTAACACCAAGTAACAAATAGATGGTTTGTGAAGAACATACAGATATAAAACTTATTGTTTTTCTCCAACCCCAACCAGGTATTTTACACCCTAACCTTATCTAGGTATTTCATTTCCTATGCCTCACCAATTGGCAATATAAGAGAGGGAAAGAAGGAGAATATGGAAGATAAAGGACATACTAGAGAGTGAAACATGGACCTGTAAAAAAAGAGGGGGGAAATGGGTTTGTGCAGGAACTCAGCTCTCTCAGGTGACAGCAGATGTTTCAAAGACATCGACCACCCCACCTACCTCCCAATAATGAGGCTTGTGGGTTGATAAAAACATGAGTAATATAATATAATAGTCAGGCTGCAAATAACAAGATGCTGATCACTATCTTGCAAGTAGATACATCTACATGAAAGGTGGGTAGTCCAACACTGTTACCACACAGTCACCAGAGCGAATCACAGATATACGTATTCTCAACACTTCTCATGTGTTTAAAATATTTTAAAAATTATTATTAAAAATTAAAAATTAATTAATTATTAAAAAAACAAGAATTCATCATCACAAAATGAAGTATTTAAAAATGTTTTAAAATTTAAATCTGCCCTCACATCATAATCTAATAGTGGATGAATGGGAGGTATTGCATCTTTTGCGAGACCAAATATGAATCGTTCTTGTAACCAAAATGATTCGCTCAGATGGCTCAAATTGTTGACATATTATTCCACACAGTTCTTTCCTAAATTGAGTCTATCTGTGAAACTGTCTGTGAAAGTGTGAAAAGTGTGAAAATTCACAATATAGGTAGCATTCTTTAGAACCGCTATGACATTTATGAAGACTGACGAGATTTACTCCTCTGTGGCTCTGATTCTGGACAGCTGAGTCCACCATCAGAATTTCTCCCTGATTCTCCAAATTACGATCACTGTAAGAAACCAACGACTCATGAGAACTTCATCCTACCTAACCTAAAAAATTAGATATCCCTTTAACTCATATTTGATTAGTGGCCGCCACTCACCAGCCTGTACATGTGCATAAATCTGCAGATCAAAGCCTTAAAGCAGACCCCTAAACTTGCACACTTTTGTTTTCTATCCTTTCACATCTTAAAAACTCTGTCCTTACCAGTCTCTTTGCCATGGGGGTCTTGTCCTCTCCAGGGAGGTGTTGCTCCAAGGCCAGGACAACACAGTTCGCAGTGATGGTGGCAAGGATCATGTACTCAAACGGTGTAAAGGTCACAAGGTTAAGGAAAGTTATTTTATCGCAACTCAGGGATGTGAAAACAGACGAACTACATTTAGAAAACAGAGAAAACATCCAAAGCTGAAAAAAAGGAGTCATGGAGTCATCACTTAAAACTTTTATGTCACGGTTTCGGTACGGATTCGTTACAGTTTCAGACCACCTGCTACCCTAAAGCCGCGATCGCAAGATACCGAAGTTTGCGGAAAGTGCATCCAAAACAAAAATGCTCCCACACCGGTGATTAAAAAAAGTTTTTCCCAATTTCTCCGCTACCGCTGGCCCATGCCTGCTTTGTTTTTTTTTTTTTTTTTTTTCTGCGTCTATGACCTGCAGCCAATCGGCCGAAGTGATAGTCTGGTCACTGTGAATGAGTGGAGGTGAGTGGACATTGACATGCAGTAGCGGGCCTGTTGCCTAAAAGGCACGCATGCTCACGTGCAAGTCCAATGCAAAGTTATTGGAACATAAATACAGGAGGACATAAAAGTGTATTGTCCCGTGCAGGTCGTACCGAACGGTTCGGTATTTTACCGAGTACCATTGCATCCCTTATATATATATATATATATATATATGTATATATATATATATATATATATATATATATATCTATATATATATATATATATATATATACATATATAATTGCAAAGTAGATGGATGGATAGATAACTGACAGATGAATTATGACATGGTTCGTATCCTCTGGTACTGAAAGCAGTCTGTTAGAGAGGTTGCAGTATCCATGGCAACATGCTTTTAAAAGTGTTTTTCATGAAGAGAAAGAGAGCAGGTTAGGGAGGGAATGAGTGTGCTATGAAGTCACCTTGGCCTGATGGTGTACTGCACAAAACTACAGCAAACATTTCTCATGGCTCCTTTAACTACCAGCTGCTGAGAAAACAGCAGACCAGATAGTCAGCTTGACACATACATTTCAGTGTCTCTGACTGTGTGCTAATACATGAAGAGGAGCAGGTTTTTTGGACTTTGAGTTAATTGATTTGGATATGAGGCTTTCAGAACTCTCAACATTAAAGAGGACCAATCCTAATGCTAAACATGTTCAGAAATGTACATACGAAGCAGCACCAGCAAAGTTTGTTGACAGAAAAATGAATCAGTACTGAGTTTGATAAGTGTTCAGTCGTTTACAGAAAGCCCTTCATCAACCATACTTCAGTATTTCATCAAAATCTTTTTACTGCTTCTCAAATGTGAAAATTCTTTTCTAGATTTGGAATTTTGGTCAAAGAAAGAAAACTATTTGTTTGATAATATTACCTGTGATACCAAGAAAACTCAATGAATATGTGAAAAATCTCAAGAAGTTTAATCAACATTTTAATATTATTTGGTCATGATTAAAGTTTAGAAGTAGTATTTGTATTTATTCATCTACAGGGGTTTATTCTGGTTCTGAATTTATATTTCATAATGACAAAATCTAAACAGAAAAATGACAGCTGCAATTTTCCAACAAAAAGTTTTCTATTTGAGACGAATAAAGTAGTTGACCTGGACCTTTTTTAAGTGAAACCAAAGCAACTTTTCCCTTTAGGCGGTTAACAAACTTATCCATCATTCTAAACGATCACACATTAGCTCTGCCAAGCTATCCAACATTCATCTGCTTACAAATATCTAAAATCAATAAATGGTCATTCCTGCTTTTGACAATGACTCTTGCTTCAGATCTCTCATGACAGTCTGCGCCGGTCTAATTTGTGCATTGACATTTGGCATTTGGCGTTTGGCATTTATTCTTATGACTAAAATAGACCCCAACAGATCTTTTTAAGCGACTGAATTTTTTATTTTTTTTTTATCAGTCTAGTCTCATAAGAAAATATTAACAGGTATATTTGTTCACATGTCCGAAATGTAGTTTTGGCACAAGGACTGTGACATCATAACATATTACATACCCTGTTGTTTTTGTGCAAGCCAGTGTTCATGTGAACTGAAACTGCAACCATCTTTTTCATAAAATGTAACATGAACGACTTTTTTTTTTCATTTCTAACCCTGACTAGCAGTGAGTGACAGCAAAGTTGAAAAGTGAAATGTCCTTGAACAAAAATGGATCACATGGAGCTTAAAACTGGTTGTCTGGTGTGACAGTTAATAGTTTTACACCACCTTCCACCCCCTACTGCTACTTTTATAAGTATTTCTTTTCACTAAATCATATTGTCATTTGCAAAGAGAAACATAAAAAATTTAACCATTTTTGAGCTTTATAAAAGGACTGGAAAGGTTTTTTTTTTTTTCTTAATTTCATTTTTACTGTTTGAGGCTTTGTTGTGAAAAACTGTCACATTTTGACAAAATGAGCCCCAACACTTGTGACTTTCAGTTCAGCAGCATTCCCATGAGGAATGTACTCGTCGTTATTAATTTTTCCTGCCTTGACTGAAATGAGGTCATTGACTCACAGAGGAGTGCTGAGATGAAGCCCTCTGGGACCCACACTGAATCACATTGACCACAATGCTGCCATTGAAAGTGGCTGAAAATAGCTAAAGTGGGAAATACTTCATAAATCTCGCCCACTTTGTTACCTGTTACCATGAACACCAGCTATTATGCAAGTTTTAGCTCATTTACCCCACACCACATTCCCCTGCTGTCTATTTACACATCATGCTGCCATTAAGTCTTTTAACAAACCTAACCTACTTTTTGACTGAGAGTCACTGGATAAATCAATGTATCTACATTAAATCAACAAAATAATTGTAAGATTGCAACTATTTTTTACTGCTAATTATTCTGCCTTATTATCCAAAATCTAGCAACTCAAGCAATTTGTTTTATACAACCGACAGCCCATAATTCACACATATTAAGTTGCCCGCAGAGTGGTTCCTCAATGCGCATTAACATCCATTACAGCCAATTTGTATTTTCTTTTGTCAAAGTTACATTAAGACTTTATGCTTGACAGTAATTAACTGAGTTTGATGAATGACAAATTCAGCTATCGTGGGTCTGCTGGATGATGATATAAATGTTCTGCAATCAGTGCAAATGATTCCTAAAAATTGACATAAATTTGCTTTGCATCTAAAATCTCAGGAATTGGACGTTATGGGTCTCACCCAGTCAACACTCTGACACATGATGTTTCAACAGCCCACAATCACTGCACTACTACTGGCCAGCTCTCTCCCACATACCTCTGCATCTGTGATACCCACAGTCACATTACTGTGCTGCCAGTGGCCAGCTAGTGTTGACCACTAGCCCACTCCCACACACCCACAGAGAGCCTGCGGTTAGGTAACAGTGGGAGACTGGCATGCTGCACAGGAGGGGGTGTATGGCAGGAGGAGCAGTGGGTAGATATGGCAGCTGAGAGATACTGCTGAACTGATGATACTATCAAAACAATTAAATATCCACGCAACTGAGCAGGCAAACAATTACAAAACTGAAATACATAGTGCATACATCTTAAATGGGGGGGGGGGGGTAACCACCCCAAGAAGCTTGTTAGTTAAGTTAAGTTCTGGAGAAAGAATCTGTTTTCCTGAACTATAGCAGGGAACGAGGCAATGCTGCCTAGTGGATTTGAACTGACACCTACTCATGGCCAGGTTCATATTCCAATGAGCACCAAGGCAGGAGAGATGTGCCTACATGCCACCCCCACAGTGAGCAAAACTGCTTCTAATGATCACCACATGCTTTTTCTTTGTCTTTTGCCAGCACCAAATCAAGAGGAGTCAAAAAGACAAGAAAAGCTATTACTTAAAAAATTATGAGAACTTCAGCTTTAGAGAAGAGTTACTGAAAGATTTTATCTTCTATTATATCGTTTGTGCAACTCCTGGTAATCATAGTATGGGCCATATGGAGATTTAAATACACTAAAGAAATATTTAGGGTCTTGTAGATTAAGAAAGTAAAAACACACTGACAAGACTGAGACACAAAAGCTACACTGTAAGAGAAAGGGGGAGTTGTAGTTTTAAACTACACTAATACGCCTGACTGTTGCTGTCCGTGGTGCTGAACTGGCAGCCCACGTTACAGCTTCAAACTAAGAAACTCACATACATCTTTTAAACATAACTAGCTGAAGTGTTAATGTAAGGATATGGCCATTCAATTATTCGCCTTGCATATTTCCTGATGATGTTGTCCTCCGCAAATATGAAGAGCGACCTGTTTACGGTGAGGCAGTTCTGTCTGTGGGGGACCGGGTTGTACAGAGCCATGGTCCGGGCACGCTGCGCCTTGGCTTGTTTCATGGAAGCCGTGAGTCCCGCCGCCGCCGGGTCCTGCCCGTCGCTGCCGCGCTCCAAATCCCCATCACCGGAGTCCACAGCGGCGGGAGAGCATTCGTCTCCAAACCGAGCCATTCTACAAAGAGATAAACAGACGGCCGACTTTGAGTGTTTTTCTACAGTAAGTGCAAATACGGAGTGGAGACAAACAAAAAAAAAAAAAAACCATCCACCTTCAATCCACTGTCAGGTTTACGAGCGCAAAGATTCTCCAAAAAGTTACAGAATCCGTTCACTCCATATCCACAAGAAGAGGATTGTATCACTTGGCTCGTGTTTCAGGAAAATCTTCCATGTACCTAAAGATAGTTCAAGTGCAGAGGCTGCAAGAAAACATCCATCCGCTTCAACTGCTCTGAACAACTTCTAACCTGCGCGCGGCTCTGATCGCGTACAGGAGCAGAAAAACAAATATACGGAGTTTTCTCCTTGTAATTCTTTACTGACATCCAAGTCCGTTGTGATCACACAAATCGAGGTGATCGAAATCTAGCGCGAGCTCATCCGACAGACAGGGAGGTCTTCCAGAACTTTACGCATCTTCTTGGCTTGATAAACTTGTCAGAAAGGCGACGCGAAAGAGAGCCACGACCGCGGTTACGCGCTGCTCGAACAGTCTGATCATTCAAAACTTCTCACCTGCTGGAAAATCATCAGCCAGAAGACATAAGCACCGACAGCCCCCTCCCACGGTGCTATTTCATGGCGATTTCAAAATTCATCTGAATGAAAGCTGCTAGAGAGGAGGGACATACATTTTGTTGCCATAGAAATTAGATGATGTTAACGATGAACAGCCCCCCCTCCGCCTCCCAGCCTGTGTGGGTATGAATTTGCTTTTAAATGTAAAGATAATGGTGGGTGCTGTGGGAAAAGAAAGAGGTGTGAAATGTGAAATCCAAATCAAATAACAAGAAAAACTAGACAATTTAGTGTGTTTGTAGAAAAGCTCCTTAAATGAATTTGACTTAGTTTCCCCTTTTAAACACTTCTATAATTTGAAAGTTATACACTATTGTCATATTTTCATTAACGGAGACACACTTGTACTATTAAAACATTTAAAACTAGGCCATTGTGCTAATATTGGAGTAAAAGTCAGGAGTAAAAATAGAGCATGAAATAGATCTTAGGGCTGCTCCCTTTTGAGGGAAAGTAGAAGAAAGCAGGGTCTTTTTACACTCAGTGCCACAAGTGAGACCTCATTAGGCAACTGGGCGCTCTCACTCCATCTGCTGCTCCTCTTCCCTCCCCACTCTTTCCTGAGGATGACCACTTCAGCCCCCACAAATCTGAGATTATTCAGCCGGGGTTTGTTTCATGCCCAAGGCAGCTATTTGTCACAATTAAAATCAACCACAGCATCAGTCCAGCTTGATATGCCTGTCAGACTCTGCTGTGCAGAGGCACAGCACAGGTATCATGCCCTGTGTAGACAGGCAGGCAGCCAGCAAGCTCTTAGCTGGTGACTTGTGAGAATGAGCCAAGACAGAGAGAGTGACAAAATCCCAGTTGGCAAACTAGTCAAGATCTGGGGGAGAAGGAAAAATATTTAACAGGATCTATGAATAAGTCGCCAACTGAGCTCCAAAGACTCAGCCATGACTCCTGTTGCCTCCTCTTCCTAATCTGCAAGAACCAGGCAGGCGTGTCGCTTCATGCAAAACAGGACAGCAGCAACAGCCGACTCTGATCAAGAGCAAAATGTGCAAACAACCACAAAAAAAAAAAAAAAAAAATCTGATCATTTAAAGAGTTTGCTTGGTGATGATATACAGTCTGTGTATCTCACATTCATCTACTTTATTCTCAAAACAAGGACTCATCACTGACTCCACACCCTCTGTGTTGACCAACAAACATATTTGTCCATCTCTGCAAACGATAGCCTACATCTCTCTCTCTCTCTCTCTCTCTCTCTCTCTGTGCTTGTGTCTTTCTCTTTTCTCTCTTTGCTGTCGTTTCCATAGCGACAAAGCTCTCTTGAATTCCTGCTCCGTTCTTTTCATTTTTGCCAACAAAAGCCATGTTGCACAATAGAGCAACCTCTTCCTACAGAAATCTGTTTCTCCCGACACACACAAGCGTGCACACCTCCCCACCAGAGTCATCGGACATCTTGAAGGGGGAAACTGACAGAGTTGTGTATTGCACTGTCAACACACTGATGCTCCAAAGCGCTGTCTAGATTACCGGGTGCAGTATGTCCTAAAGGAGGGTGTCAGGATTTTTGTTCTGCTTTTTCTTGCAATTTTCTTGAAGGCATACAAAAACTAGCTGTGACAACAAAGACAAGAGGAGCCTTCATCATTTAGGCTGGGCCTAACCAAACTTTCAATGAGATTAAGTTAGCAACTTATGGAAAATAAAGACACAATTTAAACTATTTAACTTTATTATTTCACGTCATAATATATAAAGACTAAAACAATTGCCAAACATATACATTTAGGTTTCAAAATAATAAGAAAATGAGCAGCGCTATCTAGAGTGGAAACTGCTGTCTACAGTAGATGCTGCCATGCAGATCTCTGGCCAGGTTAAACTGACTAACGGAGCAAACAAACCAAAAGTCTTAGATATAAAATCACAAAATCACAGTAAATACTGAATATTCCAGTCCTCTTTCAGCTGTGGACTAAGTTAGCAACTTTGTTAGAGCCATCGATACAGTGAGCAAGCTAGAGGGAGAGAGAGAGACAGAATCAATCCAGCTATGATAAATTGTCCCAGCAGTGCAGTTAATAATCTCACCTGTCTCTGGAGAAAGTTTGTAAAACTATCACAAAAAATGAGGCAGGTGTTGGCGGTGATCCTCAGCTCTATATTACCATGACTTTGCAAGCGTCATCTTACATCTTTATCTTGGCTTCTCTCGTGAGGTGCACAGCCCTCTAACCTCCGCAGTACAGCAGAGATTCTTCAAGCTTATGAAATGCACTGTTTGCCATGCAAAATTTAATACAAATTGTTCAAGTCACACAGTATGTGTTACTCCAGCAACTCCTGTATCAACTGCTGCACAAGATTTTTAACTGAATCCACCAATAGGTCTGATTTTATGAGTCTGTGTGAAGCCCATGAAACATCTCAGATCTGCTTCATCTTCACTCTTAGCAAATTCAGTCCGGTTCTTCTTCTCACTATCCATCACAATTCAATTAAGCTGCCTTAATTCTGCATATTTTGGCATCAAGTTCAGATTCATGTCTGTGATTAATACAGAAGTTTTATCAGAGATTAAACGCACATTGTAGGCCAGTTTATAATATTTCAATGTTAAAGGTGAGGTCAGTTTTTTGTTTCAAACTGTTCTGCACCATGGAGCCCTGATTTCAAGCTTGTCCCAAAAATCCTAAACAGAAAATCAATGATAAACCTGAAAAAAAAACCTCCACAGTTCAGTACAATATACTGTAGTTCCTAGACTATAACATGTTTTAAGAAACTATTGCCTAATAGGTTTCCATGCAAATAATCTGAATTTGTTTTACACAGAGAAAAAAGTAACTTTGAGTGCATTATAGATTAAAAAAAAAAACATCTTCATCAACATAAATTATGTAGGAAAAGAAAGTGCTGCTACAGGTCGCATACACTGAGAGAGTAACACTTAATAGCACTTGGTTCCAGCATTCTGAAGGGCGTTTATATAAGTGCAGACAAGCTTTCACCCAACATTGACTGGAGTAGTTTTAGCGTTTTATTTCTCTCTGTTACCTAGCAACAGACATCCACTGAACTGAGTTATGTCAGCTGGATTTGACCAATAAGAGCTTCTTATATTTCTACAGATTAGCACAACACTGTGCCAGTTTGAAAAATATTTATATCATGTATATTATTTTATCATTTATATTATTTTAGAGCAATTTTCCAAATTGTACAGTTGCCAAAATAGCTCAACATGACAGATAACTACATTTAAATGTCAAAGAAATGTTTAGTAAGGGAAAAATTGCTTTTCTTACAATTAAAAATCAGTTATACATTTCTCCATATCATTTGTTAGATGACATTAAAAGCCATTTAACATGTTGAGGGCAAGCTCAACAGTTTCCAAACCCCACTGCTTAACTCTAAAGATATCTTTCTGCTTCCCTGCTGTTTTTATACTTTGATTCCCTAGCATCCCCTAATGGACAAATAGCTATAATACATTTACTGTGGTATATTATCATTTGTTAAATTTCATAGATGTACCTGCAAACAACAGTCATTTAAAGACGTGTTGTGTTCTGTATCTTGTTTTTTTCTGTGCAGGTGGGAGAAAATACAGGGCAAAACAGACAAGGTAGCAGTTTACTAATAAAGTGGACATGGAGTGGAGGTACAGCAACGTAAATATGAATCAGAAGCTGGGAGAAGGAGGAGGAGGAGGATGAAGGAGAGTTTTTGGTTGGAGGTTACACTGATGGAGCACCACTCCACATTCAAGTGGTGAGAAGCAGACAATCAAACCAGGTTCAGAGGTTCACAGGCAAGCATCCAGATTTCAACCATTAATTACACCATAAAGCACCTGACACATTCAATTATGTTGCATATAAAAGAAATCCGCTGATTAAAGTGGTAGGAACTAACTTGGTGGACCTAGAACAGTACTTGTGGCTAACACATCTACACGTAGTGCTGGTGTGGAGCATATTTTGGCCTACAGTGGAAGCTGAAAGTTTATGGACACTTTAAAATGTATTATATTTTTGCATAAATGTCACCTAAAAAAATAGTTCATGTTCACTCAAGTCTTAAAGTCCATTAGAAAAGTGCAAAGCAAAACCAAAAATGTTATAAAAGCCTCCACTGTTGCTGTGGGTGGTCAAATAAATGGGATCTATCAGTCCAATCTTCACAGCATGTTTGTGAGTGTGCTATGGGATGAATCAACAAGACCTATAAGGACATCAGAAAAGGGGTTATTGGTTGTTCATCAGACTGGAAAAGGCTACTAAACCATTTTCAAAGAGTTCAAACTGTACCGGTCAATAGTCAAAGACATGTGAAGATGTCTTTGACTGCTGAAAAAGAGGATAGAAATGATCTTCACAGTCAACAACATGTGAAAGTCATTGCTACCCTTCCCATTAATGGTTGACCAATAAAAGATCATTGCAAGACCAAGGTGTGTAACAGTCTGTACAGACACAAACAAATCTAGGGTAACTTCTAAACAACTAAAGGCTTCTGTTACATTAGCTGATGTTGATATCAGTGAATCAACTGTCTGGATGAAAAAAAAAATAATTAATAATGCATATGGAGCAGCTACGAGAAGAAAGGTATCATTTTCCAAAAAGGAACATTGCTGCTTATGTGCAGTTTGTTAAAGCTCATGTAGATTAATTTGAAGTCTGTAAAAAAATGTTTTGTGCATACATGACACCAAAATATTACATAATTATTTCAATAAGAAACTTTTCCCATCTGTGAAAAATGGTGGTTCAAATGGTTTGAGCCTTGTTATTTATTTATGTTTTTATTTAGATCTCAAGCGCTAGTGAGTCATGCAGATAGTCTTTATATAAAAGATGGGTGTAACTGCTAGACCTGAGGCATGAAACTGCCATGGAAGAACTTTTAACTGCAATACCACTGAGAAATCCAAGGCGGTGGTTCCAAAACACCATTTAAGAAGGAACAACTTGGCCTCATGTCTTGATTTTAGCCTTTTCCCACAATTCATGATGGCATTGTTTGCTACATTCATGCCTTCTAATCAATGAATCAGTGAACACTGGTTCACTTCCATAAATGAATAAATATAAGGCCTTGAAGATATGCACATTTATCAAATCAGGTTTTACTCTAAGTACCCCTCTTCTGCTCCACCCCCTTGTCTAAATATGGAAGAAAAACACCAAGATGCGGATTGGTGATGTGGGTGTCGTCGTGCTTGCTGTGTCTATTTCTTGTAAAGTGTACAAGAAATGACTGGTAATGCAAGACAAAGCCCATACTTGAATTCAACAGAAATTCTGTCAAAGGACCTGAAAATATGCCAGAACTGAGGCTGTTATGTACAGACGGATGTGTTAAAATTTCTCCAAAAACCTGTGTTGCTAGAAAAAAAAACAGCTGCAACAGTTGTTGCACAGCAATGTAACACCAGTCACAGTGAATACTGAATCCAAAGGTTCATATACCTGTGCCATTCATAAATATGTCCACTGTAGCTCTGTGAGATCCCTTCATCATTGACATAGTGACATTGTACCATAAAACATTGCACAATTGTCTCAAAGGGCAACCAGGACAGAAGTCCAGCATTACTTTGGCTGGTTTTTGCCAATAGCAGGAACACGGGGACTGGGACTGTGAGAGCTAGACGACGCTTCCTAAAAGTAAGCAAATATTCCTTCAAATAAAACTAAAATACATATATTGACATGAGAAAAAAGTTCTTTGTGCTGCTTTAATAAAAAAGATACAAGCCAATCCAGTAGACACAAAGCTTAACTTGTCTTACTCTGGTCACCTGGCCTGAAAGTGTGAACAGTGTGAGTTTCTGAAGGCTTCCGTTTCTTCAGTAACCACTAAGCGCTTACATAGCTTTTTGCACTTTTAAGACATATATATAGGCACTAAGTTTGACCTAAAATATGTCAGCACTCTACAAAGGTAGTTGGAGCTATTTAAAGAATTAAAAGAAAAAAATAATTGAAAGTCCTTTTTTTCAGTAGGTGCTTATCATACAGCTGAACATACAGTGTGTCCCATCTGAGTCCTCCTGACGACAGTTTGACACATCACAGCAGCAAGCGCAGGTATAATTGCTATCATCAGTGTCAGATACTTTACATTTCCAGGTCAGTAAAGCTAATGTTATTATTCATCCTTGCTCCCCTGCATGAAATGTTAGGACTCTTAAATGGAATGAGTTTCTGAATACACGTTTTTTTTTTTTTTGCAACAAGCGTCTGTTGTATGGAATAAAAGGATACTTATTAATACATTTCAGTAAAATTTGTATTTATCTCCACATATTTTTCATTTTTTTTGGCCTCTAACAGTTAACATATGTATGTGTGATCTTTTATATCACTTCTTTCATCCCTCTCTGTGGAAATTTGGCATTTTTTTACGCACTCAGTTTAAAAGAAATCCTTTGACTCTGAATCTTTTATACTCACTCCCACTCTTTCCTCCGGGCTTGCGGCGTGCTCTGTATTTTGTGGGCCTGGTGGGCCATGATTATGTCCTTCTGCTCCACAAGTCCCCCACGCCGCCGCAGCATGAAGTGGGGGCTCAGAGACCCTGATCCCTGATCGGATGAACCTTCCTCTTGACCACATGGCACATCAAAGCTCGCCGCTCGAGGGGGCAGGTCAAGGTATTCAGGAACAGCATGCGGGACCTGCAGGGAGCAGGAGCGAGCTCCTTGCGCCAGTCCGGGACGGGGAGTAGGGCTGAGCCCCCTCCAGACCTCAGGCTCGGGTAGAGAAAGGGACGACTGAATGTGAGTCTCTCCACGCCGACCACAGCTGGCAGGAGAGTGTAGTTTGGGAGTGAGGGAAAGGGAGAGGGACTGATCTGAACGTGTGAGCATGTCAGTAGAGGCTGGGAGATGACAGTTTCATCATAGTTCTGAAAAAGAAAAACAATGGTGAAAACATATGAGAGATTGCAATAGGAGTTAATAGAATATTTAAAAGAAAAACATTGCACATCTTTTCAGCTCTACACTTGTTTTCTACATGAATTAACCAGAGCAGGTTTACTTGGAGGTTATTTTTTTGAATGACAGTTTCATACTGAGGCTGCTCAAAACTTTTTTTTTCAATATTCCTGGGGTTGTAGAAGATCACTTCTATGGAATTTAATTAGTGTCATAAGCCGATCAGAGTTATGATACCTATAATAAATGGTCCTAAAGTTTACTGAGTATTTTGACATGTTTTGCAAACACCTATTATTCCAAAGCAATAATTCCTGAGTTTGGAGATACCTTGATGTTTTATCCATATACAATTTATTTCATCTCAACAAAATCATTAATGTGAAAAACAGTGTGTTATGAATAAATTCCCACAAATAAATGACACACCTACAGTATTAGCTTCAGCTTCGTCTGTTCTGTGGATTCAGCTTTAATAAGCCATGAGGCCATGATGGACACTACGACTATATTTTGCCATTGTGTTGACTTATGCATTAGCTTATTGCTCCACTATACTTGGCTACAGTCTTATTTTTTTGTAAGAACAGTTTTTAAGCCATGTTCTTGTTTTTATCTTAAAGTGTAACTCCGCTATAGTGACCTGTTTCGACTGATATTCAAAGGCTGAACAGTTTCAAGGCTAAACAGTGTCACCTGTCAGTCTTGGTGGGTTTAGGGTTTACTTTATGATTTTTTTTTTTTTTAAGAACCCACATTATATTAATTTCCAGGTTCAGAATCTTATTTTGGCGGTTTGCTCGAACAAGAGTGCCTGCTTTCCTGTTAAAAAAAAAAAAACAACACATTATCATTATCTCCTTCATCCTGCAGAGAGCTGCGGCTTCTTTTGTTAGTCTAAAATTGGACTCTTGTTGAACACTTCCCCACCGCTCCTGTACCCCCACATCTGCTCTAGCTGGCGAGCTAACAGTTAAAATTAGTGAAAGTGTGAGGCAGATGTTTATCATTTGGTTAGATGTATTCCCAACGAGCTAATAACAATGTGCTCCATTTCTACTCAAAAGTCAGAATTTCCGAAGTTCCTGGTCTGAAGTTTCAACTGGAACGCCCCGAAATTGGAATTTTAACTTGGAAAGTTGGAGAAACCTATTGCACCCCAACTTGGTTGCTCCATGCTTATTTTATTAATGAATAATAGTTCTCAATTTGTTTAATTACATTTAGTCAGATATAGACATCGGACTGTTCATTTTTTTTTTTATCAGCAGACATGTTCCCACACTGTTTGTTTGTGCCAAAAACGCTGCACAGCATTGTAATGGGTAAATATTGCTAATAACGGCTAGCAACAGCAACGGCTAATCACACATTTGCAATTTTTCAACTTTGTACCTGGAATCAAGGCCAGAAATAAATGAAAAGGCTGGACAGCTATCAAGGTGTTTCACGAAATATTAGAGAAGATCAAAAATCTATAAAATGTCCCTCTTAGCAGTTATTTTCATACTGGAACATATTTAAGACAAAAAGCCGAGTCGATCATGTAAGATGGTGACTTCCTTTCGACCAAATAGGGTAAATTCATCTTGAGCTGTATGTCAATACTGAGTTGTGTTGTCAAGATTCGTTAGGAGGATATTTGATACTAGAGGCCGATATTATTTGATGAGCAAAAGTTTTGAATCAGCAGCAATGCAGTACTTGTCATCTTGGGTTGAATCAAAGGCAGAAAATCAACCCCACTGTATTCTTTTGTTACCTGTCAGTTGTTTGAATGTTATGGCTTAATTGGTATAAATAAAGTCTTGATGGATTAAAGATGAAAATCATTAGATATCTGCTGCTTTGGGAAAACTAAAAAAAAAAAAAACAATGTATCAGGTTTAGGTCCATTAAGAAGTGTTGCTTCCACTGCTACTGTATTTTACAGTCTGTGCAGGTTTAAGTATGTGTCTATTTATTAGCTTTCTAGGTCACTTTTTCAGGGCACCAAATATCAAAGTAAGTAGAATTTCCCCATTATTAAGATGTTACACAATCTTCACAAAAAACGAGTGCAGTGCTAATGAAAATGTTTCAGAGTGGTGTCATCAGGAGAAAACACAGAGCAACAAATCTGGACTCAGAGAGCTGGAACCGCCGTTGAGAGACAGAGAATCTCAGGCGAACATGATGATCTTTTATCAGAGTTCGGAAATATGGTATGTGGGTGCAACGATTGGGATATCGATATCGGACATCAGGCCTGATGTTGTGTAAAAAGATGGATCAGGGACTGGAGAATGGGACAGATCCATGAGGCCAGTCTTTTCACTTCAGTTCTCCAACTGTGTGATGCTTGCACATTTACCAAAACAGATGATCCGATCTTCATCTAAATCCTGTTTGTAGATAAATACAATGTGCTTAAGCTGATAATACACAAACAGTTGTTATTTCTCATGTCTTTTTGATCACTTTTTTCTCTCTTCCAGAACTGTGAATGTTTAATAAAGGTGTTAAATAAAGACACGAGAAATTCTAATTCTCATCTTGAACACCTCATGTTTGTCTGTTATTGTCATCTGATGAATATCTGAATCACATTTGACTGCAAATAAATGCAGAAAACCAGCCACTTCACATACTTTGTCTTTCTGCATTTGAATAATAACATACATTTATATATATGCCATAATGTGTTACAAATTTGTTTTACTCAGTTAGGAAAGTAATGTTTAAGTCTGTCTGTTCTGCACATCACCGGTATTGGGTTAATACTAAGTGTCAGCCGACATGCAAAGCCTGGTATCAGCAGCAGTAGCAGCGCCAGCAGCTTTTCAAATCATTTTTATTCTAAGAGACACAAACTCGTTGAGAGATGTGGAAGAGTCAGAGTCAGAGTCAGAGTCAGAGTTAGGGAGAAAACCTGAGACTTTAAATGACATGACAAGGAGCAGCAACAGAGCAGATGAGGGTAACCCCACTCCCAGCAACATGGGGCTTCTCATTTGGTTTGGCAAATATAATAAAAGATTTAGAGATAATGTTGTTTTTGTTGTTTTGTTTTGTTTTTCAGTGTTAATTCCTAATCCAGATACTAAATAAGTAAACAAACTACACAAACTCAGTTGTTGTTGATGCCGTTGTTCAGTCAAGTGTGCGTGTTCCTGAGACAGGAATCTGGGGTAAATGAGGAGGAAAGGGCTGGGAAACATCAAGTTTGCGGCGAGCCAGCCAGGAGACAGACGAAACAAGGCTGTTTTCATTGAGCCGGAGCTGAAAGGAAGATGACTGAGTGTGGAGGAGCTGAAGCAAAGGCTCGGTGACTCACTCATCAGCAGCAGGGGCTCCTCAGACGTGAACTGGACACAGTCTGAGCTGAGCTCTGCCCTCCAACAGGCAGCAGCGCCCGTCTGAAGGCCGGCAGAGGCTGCAAGGTCAGCGCGCACATTAACACAGGTGGCCTGTTGGCAGCTTTACGCTCCTCAGCAGTGGGGCTCTTATTTTTAGCATTGGACATGCAAGTTCAAAAAGATATGAGATAGCTTGTATTATCAATCTGCTCTGCAGCCGGTGCTATGGTGAAATTAAATGTCAAAGCACTTAAATCAACTTGAAAAAAAAAACAGCAGGGGCAACAAACTAGGATGGGAAGCATGAGGATCCCTAACATGTGGATGACTAATTCAAACAAAAATGAAATTTAATCAGGGAAGGGCGCTATTGAGGTTAATTTACAGATGGAAGCATGTACTGCTGCAGGCGTCCATCTTATCTGTATAATTTATTAAAGTTAAAACACTTGTGTGGAGATGCTCTTGTGTTTTAAATTTGAATTTCAGCTCCTGGCTGTGATCTCCTCCGCTTTAATGAGGGCAGCCACTGTAGAGCCTACTGGAACAACAGGCGGCCCCCTCGTCTAATTTGTGCACGTCAGCTGCAGGTCGGCAGTCCTCAGAAATGCATTAACGAGCCTGTTAACAGGTATTACTAATTAGCTGCCGCTTCTTTATTCTTATGGAAGTGTTTTGACGCGCGAGCAAAAAGAAAAAAAGGGAAGCACAAACAAAACAGCACTCATCGAAACAAATAGGATGCTAAAATTGTCCACTGAAAGAAGAGGGGTGGATGCAGCACGAGCGACGGGAGGTAAATATAGATGTATATTTTTTTCCATTAAGTCATGCAATGATCAAGACATTTGAGAGCTGTACCTTGAGTCGCCGCGCGCCCCTACATCGCCAGTGAGCCCCGACCAGGTGGATCCACAATCCACCCCTCTCCGCCGAACTCTGGCAGTCCAAGTTTAGCGGCGAGAGGATGTTTCGCAAGGAATCCTTGAGTGCTGATTCCCGCTGTATGACTATAAATACTGCGGGATGGCTGGGAGCCAGAGGCGGGTGTCACAGACGAGCGTAAACGCGCGCGGGGGGGGACAGGAGCGAGCCATTGAAATACAACAACCCCTGCCATCTTCACCAGCTGGTCCCCGCGATATGAGTCACTTTGTGGGGTGTGCGACGCGTTTCTAACTTCATTTACGGAGTTCACTGGATTGTCTCGGTTCTTCTGGGCTTATTTCTCCTGTTCGGGAGTCAGACCGGGTTCAGTGAGGGAGCCAAGTGCAACAGGTCCCCATTTGGATGGGAGGTCTGGTGGAGTGAGCGCAAATGCAGATACTCGGGTGCAGGTACCACTAGATGGTGGACTAAAGCCACATACCTGATACACAGCAGCTTCAGTGACTATGAAAGCAGTGTGAAAGGGCAGGATTTAATGCACGCTTTACAACAGGAGACACAACCATTTGAGTTACAAAGAAACAATTAGACCAGATCCTCTTAACATCCTGTTAACATTAATTAATGACTTAGAGACTAAACAGTAAGTCTGATGTTGCATGATGCTACAGTTCTGTGCAAAAGTCTTACACCCATAATCTTATTTTATCAAAGGAACCTAGCTCACTTGAACCTATCCATCCATCCATTAATCCTCTGCAAGGTCACGGGGATCAGCTGGAGTCTATACCAGCTCTCTTTAGGTGAGAGGCAGGGCTACACCCTGGACAGGTCACCAGTCCATCACAGAACCACATGTAGACAAACAACAATTCACACTCACAATCACTTTTACGGGCAATTTAGAACCACCAGGTAACCTAACATGCATGTCTTTGGACTGTAGGAGGAAGCCATAGTACCTGGAGGAAACCCACAAGCACAGGGAGAACATGCAAACTCCACACAGAAAGGCTCCTGCTGAGGTTCGAACCAGGAACCTTCTTGCTGTGATGCAACACTAAGCCACCATGCTGCCCTCTCTTAAACCTAAATATATTTAAATTCTAATTTTACATGCATCTACATTGCAAAGTCTCCCCTTATGTGACTTTACATGACACGAGTGCAGCTCAGTCATTACACTGGCTGTCAATGACACATTTATTCTAATGTGCTAAGAAATCCTAAGAAAAAGAAAAGTAATTAATGGTGGTGTTTTCTCAAATGAATGGTTTTCCTTTGCATCGGGTTGAAATGCTTTGTCTTTGATTAAAACAGAAGACTGTGTAGTTAATTAAAAGGTCAGTAGTGTTCATTTTTAACCAATCTTGTTATTCCCCAGACTGAGGGAGAGTGGGACTTAGAGCAGTGCAGAAACCATCTGCTGCCACCAACACTGAAAGGTAAATGAAGACTTCAAATGCTACACGCTCAGATTAAATCTGTATTTCTCTGTCTGAACCTCTTCATTTTTCTCCATGGACAGCTCTCCGTGTTTAAATCTTAATCAAGATGTTATTATTCCTCTGTTGCCCAGCCCTCTTAATTGTCACAGCCACGACATTTACTCTCATTGACCAGGGAAGCATTTAGTTATCTTTAGGCTGTACCCGTTATCGAACACATCTCCAAGACTTTAGGGACATGAGGAATCCTGCAAATGTCCTCATGTCATGTTGTGAGAATTCAACATGGATTTATGTAATCTAGCAGAGTCATCTCATGTGAGGAAATAATTGCCATCTTATCCTCTGGGCACCAGGCCAAGTGGATGCATTAAAATGGGGATGGGAAGTACACAAAGTGCTTCCACTGAGACTAGAACCATCAGGTGGATATGCAGGAAGATGAGCATGTTGTTTGCTGCATGAGACAGTTGGTAGTAAATGGTTGGAAAATTAAATGTGGTCTGGCATGAGAGGCTGCCCCATGGGCAAACATCAGGTCTGCTTTGCATGTTGGTTGCTTCACATTTCACAAACCACCGCATGGTGCAATGCTTTGTTTTGTGTATCTTAAGGTGTTTAGGTTTACACTGGATGTCCTTCTATGAAGGTAGGTCTGTAAAAGGTGTGATGGGTCAAAAACTGAACTGCAAGATACAGATTTTTTTTCAGCCAAGAAAACAAAGGTAAGATCCTTAAGTATCAAAGATTATTACAGTTTGACAAACAACTAGAGCACCAACAGAGCATCTAAGAGAGATGTCATTGTTGCTTTTCATTTAGAGGCTCTCACATCTTTTGTTTGAAGACTCACTGTAATTATAGTCCAATTAAATATGACATAGAAGGTAAGCTGTTAAAGAAAAGGAATATTTAAAAAATGAGTTGCATGGTTTTCCTGTGGTCCTTAACAAAGGAAGTCAGTTGGGTTTTAGAACTGAATATGTATGGATCAGTACCTCATATATATATACGTCACATATGCCAAGTCCACCTTTAAACAGATTTTGTGTCAAAGACAAAGATTTATTTTAATCATCAAGAGTCATTTTTTCTAAAATGCAAAGGACATAACAGGATTTGAGAATAAATCCAAAGTTGAGTGCACAAAAATGTTTCACTGCAGGCGATTATGTACAAGAAGGAAATCAGCAACTTTTTACAGGATTCAACAAGTACTGCATCAATATTTAGAATAAAGATACCAATCCTAATAATGTAGACAAGACCAGATTCATTTGCACTGGAGATATCTTTTAAACACAGCACATTAATTAAATTTACAACTCAGTGAACTTTGAATTAAAAGTTCACAAATAGTGCATTAAGGACCACTGTATGCTTATTTGTTTTTCATATATTAAAGTTTAAAATCTAAGTACGGTAACTCTATGTGGCCTCATAAACAGGCCTGTTCATATGAACTTGTACAGGAGAACAAACTACACAAATGTCCTCTGCATCATTTCATCTGTTTACCCAAACATGCTACCCAGAAATCCAATGGCTAGCAATTACAATTTGATTGTACCATCATTGTATAACACTGGTTTGTCTCAAATGAGTCTTAGGAATCAGTGGTAATTATTTAATTATCTTGTCTGTCGCACAAAGAATAGTTGCCACAAACATCTGGCAAGATTTCTGTTTCAAACAGATAACTTACAAATAAAAAATAAAAAAACACACACACACAACATTGGTCTGGGTGTACCTTATTAAGTAATAATAGTAATTAGGGCTGGGTGTAATGTCGTTATTACATTAACCCTCTGTTTACTGAGTGCTTGGACCCCTGTATAGCTGCTTGCAGGTGTATTTATAGTATAGTATAGTCCCTTAACACCCTGCCATCTGTTTGGGTAAACCTTCTTGGAAACGTCCCTTTTTAAAAGCTCAAATACAACATGCGTATTTCCAGAAAGAGAAAACTGTTGCATAAATGAACAACCCAGCCAGAGAACAATGAGTATTAACAAAACTGATGAATATTTATACATATTTTTAACCTTGCCCTTGTAGGACTCAATCTGCCAATATCAGAGGGCGAAACAACACTTCATTTTGCTGGAGTTTTGCCTCTACTGAATACAAGATACAATGGATCTGAAAGCTATAATTCAGCTCAACACTATGCGTGCTATAGAAGAGAAGCCAAAAACACTCACTATCTGTTGAAGGAAATTAAATATGAAAGCGACCATTTTTCAGAACACAGATGAGTTTAAATACATGAGTAAAACAATAAAGTTTTTTTTTTCTTTTCTCAATACTACAGTAGAGAATAACGAAAGTGCTCTGGTCAAACCTTTAAAAAAATAATTTTTTACACTCCCCGGCGGGCGACTGGAGGGTTTGTCACAAAATTGTTGACATATTTCGTGTTTATTGATGGTCCTCCCCCCAGTTACTCTGCTGCTCCTCATCCTCACCGCCCACCGGTTGCATTAGTTGTCATTTGTTAAAAGGAAGGCAGGCAGGCAGGATGACGGTGGAGCAGGCTGGGCCTGCCAAAGGCTCCGCCACCTCTCCCTCCAACTCTGTCCACGTTCCTTTCTCTGGGCTGTAGCAGATGGTTGAAGACTTATAGGCTCCCTGAGGATAAAAGAAGATCAAATCATTCTCTTCATTCCAGGAAAGAGCTGCTTGGATTTCCAATTGTGCAGTTTCATAAAACTCAGTTTTATGAAACTGCAGTTAGTCTATAATGGCACAGTAAATACTTGATACTGTGTCATCCATGTAATAATTCAAATCTGAAAACAGAACACTGTTCTTGTTTTAGCAATGTTTATTTTAAATAAAAACATTCATTCAGTATTTCTGCATTACAACAGTTTCTAGGTTAGATTTTTTTTTTCCAATTCAAGGAAAAAAAATCTATAACTTTGAGTTTATACTGAGAACATAGTCATCATTTTATGAGAAAAAAAAAGCAAAATTCTACAAAAATACAAGTCATGTTTTTTACGAGAGCAGAATTGTAATATTAAAGTTGAGTAAAGACAGATAATATGTCTTAAAAATGAGGGATGTGAAGCACCTTAAGTTTTACTTCAATTTAGGATTCCCAAATAAGGAAATGCTTCATCTTTTTTCTTCACCATGTTATCATGACTATAAAGATCTTGAAAAAATATATACTGCATTTGTTCTGAAGTACTACGCTAAATGGTAGTTGCTTGGTGTTACTTATATCTAGTAGATTTATGACCATACTCTTGTAATACACTTATTTTTCTCATAGTACTTTCCTTATAAATGTAAAATCTATTCTCATAAAAGGACTTTATTATTGTACAATTCCAAAGTTGTCATCTACAATTTATTTTTCTCCCAAGGTGCCTCTAATCCTCTGTCTCACTAATTAGCTTCACATTGAAGTGATTAAATGTAGGATAGACTGTTATTGTTATTATTTATCATAACAAGAAATGGTCAGTATGCACCCAGTACCATGCTCCAGCTGTAGCCGCCCACAAGGAAGATGCTGTCATCCAAAACAGCACAGCCTGGACCGCTGCGACCTTCCAGTATTGGTGTCTGCAGGATGTTCCACTGGTCAGCTTTTGGGTCATAACACTCCACCAACATTACATCCAGATGTGAGAAGCCTGTGTGAAAAAGAAGAGCAACATATGTTTAAGTATGATCTTCCATTCTAGATCCAGGTTAGCATTATTTACTGAGTGTCCTCAGAATATGTTTTCTCTCAGTCACTCTGGTCTTAGTCATCCTAAAAGGCTTGAGTCAAAGGGCAACTAAACTTCTTTTACTTGGTTCTTAAAGATGTTTCACCTTCCATCCAGAAAGCAGATACTGAGAAAGTTTTAGATTAGTCCAAATAATACACTATTCTATCTTCTTGCCCCTAAAAGGTTATGGCTGCTACTTTCACATGGAACCCACGTCCTCCCAAAAGACATGAGCAAACAAAAGGCATGAAGAGAAACACGCCTACAGTAAGCAATCATCAGCTTCTAAAAAATTGAGATTTGAATAAGGACACAGTTTATAGTAATAGATCTCAGCGCACTTAGCAAAGTTTTCATGAACTGAATCTGATGCTGTGGCCACAAAGAGCTAATTATACATTTAGAGGTTTTTTAAATAAAACTAAGTGGACTACATTTCAAAGAAACATTTTTGCTACCATTAATGTTGAGGATTGAAAAAGATTAGGGATTATAGGCTGTACTGGATAATATAAGACATCACTTGCTTATAATGGCAATACGATTTTCAGCCAGCATTTTTAAAAAAGTACTAATCTTAACCTCTTTCATTTCCTGAAATACCTGAGTGCTTACCTTTCAAATGGTTTCCACCAATGGCATAAAGACGATCGTTCATCCCAGCAAGGGCATGAATGGCACGCTTTGTGTTCATGTCCTGTTTTCTAGCCCACACATCCATTACGGGGTCATAACAGTAGAGCCAGGACACATATTCGCCATTGTGCACTCCCCCTGCAACATGTAAACACAGCACTATGCTCCAGTGTCAAAAATACAGCTTAGGTTTACAAAATGGATGATTATGTCTGACAGTCTGTAGAACAAGCAGACATGTCTCTATATATCAGTTAGGGTTAGTTCTAGGAAACAGTGACATTATGATAATTCAGCAACATTAACAATTTGATATATTAAGGCTTTTAGCGTTATATAATGGCCGCCATTTTTTTTATTTTATTTTTTATTTTTTACTGTGAGTACTTGTGCTGGCTACTGTCTCCAGCACATCTTTTTTGGAAACTACTGTAGCATGGATGATGCGTGTCTGAGTGACTGCCTCTTCCCTGACCTGATATGTAGATCTTGCCGTTGTGCACTGCTCCAGCATGGGCAGCCAGAGGCTGTGGCAGGGATGACACGTAGTTCCACTCATTCGTCTCCAGGTTGTAGGACTCCACACTGGAGAGGTAGCCTGTCTCATTCCTACCACCAATCACGTACAGGTGCTTATCCAGGCGGCAGGCAAAGAAACTGGCTCTCCTGAGGAGGGGGTGTCAACAAGACAACATCATTGAACTAGCAATAGCAGCAGTCATTATTGGCTTTTCCCCAGCATCTAAGGTGGAGATTATTTAGGAAAATTATCTCAAGAAGGAAAATGATTTCAAAATTAGAAAAATATAACTAGGTTAAAAAAAAACAATAACAACTAACTAATGGAACAGATGCACAGTGAAAGACAAATGTAGTATGTATAGTGTAGTAAATGTAGTAATGCAAACTTTACAAATAAAGGTTTGAGTTGTGACAAAACGGACTAATTTCTAAAAGACAACTGGGGAAAAAAATCTAAACAAGAGATTGTACTGATTGTATTGAGTTATTGGACCTAGTGAATGGAGGATGGAAGAGCTTATGTGTGGTTTGTCCTAAGTCCTGCCAGTCTCATGTGCATTCAAAAACAAAGACGTTCTCACCTTTCCTGCATGGGGGGCAACTGAATCCAGCTGTTGAATCTGGGATCATAGCGACTCACAAAATTAGTACTGTGCTTTCCTGCAAAACAGAATTGAAAATAGATAATTTATCTCATTTCACTTCAAGATTAGCATGCTGTACAATTTAAGCACACAGTACTAAGACAGGGTTCACTTCTAACTGCAACTGTCTGACACACATAAGCTGGGATACATCTGTTATAATATATTTTTCATTATCATGTCCTTATCTTTCCAAAAGAGGACATATTTTTTAATACCCAACCACTTGCTGACCATTGTGTAGTTAGTACTTTTGCAGGATCAGTCATGGTTGTGATATCACTCATGCTGCTGGAAGTAAACCGTGACTTGAACGGAGTCTTTTTATGCTCCACGTTTGAAGTCACCATCAGATCAGCTACAGTCTACTATAGTCCAAAAGTAGTGCACCTTTTGTTTTATATTAATAAATGTACAACTGTAAGGCATCGATCATGACCCAAATGTAATAATTTCAACTGTAAATATGTTTTTTTTTTTTTTACTAGTGTTTGAGTTATAGAGTGTTAACCACGACCGTGTTATTTTTATACTTGATGAAAGAGTAAAAAGACAGTAACTGTTTTTTTTTTTGTCATAATTAAATAATTTCCAGGGTTTGTCTTATACTACAGAGCTGTATGTTGCCACCATTTCCCAAAAAGCACTGTTACCACTTGTGTTTCTGTGCTAATGATTGACAAGTGTTGATTGGTGTTGTTGTTTGTCCACTTTGAGCCGATCCGGCTCTAGGATGAGTGTTTGTAACTATATGAAAGCGTAACAATAATTGTGATGGATTTGAACTTTAAAAAAAAAATCAGGTCAAGGGTATTCCCTGGATTAGATAAACAATGAAGTGTGTCCCATGGAAAACCAAATGAAAGACAGACTAAAGAGCTGTTTGTGGTGAAACTGTACCATTGGGATTCCACTGGTCCTCTCCACCCAGCAGCAGCAGGAAATTCTCCACCTCCACCACACAGTGATGAGCGCTGTTGTAAGGCATTACTAGATGACACACAGAAAAAAAAAAAAATCAAAAGGACATTTATTAAATCATGTGGATGATATAGGTCAGTAGGAGAAAGGCAATGTACTGTGGGCAAAATCTCATGTGGGCCCCATGTGAGCTTGAAGTGAGCTGCAAAATAGGCCCCACGTGAGTTTGTCTAAAGGTTCCATGTTTACCCTACATTTGTTTGCTCATATGGACTCCAACTGGTATCTCTGTGGTTTGTAGGTAGGGCCCAACTGGTTAAATTTCCAATGTGGGATATATCTTACTGAAGCTATATGGAACTCACATAACCTGCGCCTTTCTTAGCCCATGCCCTTTTAGCACATTTAAATTTCCTTATGGATCCCGTTTTTTTGTCCCATACAGAATTTTCCTTTTGGGGTCCATGATAGTGAAACCATTAGGGACCCGTGCCATTTGGCCATTCCAAGCCCATGGCCACTCCGTACCCAAGTAACCCACTTTTAATCCTGATGGGACCCACATGGACATGCTGGCTAGGATTCAGTCATTTATTTGACTTTTTCTACATATACTAAAGATAACTAAAACAAAGCTACTATAAATCCATTAACATTACAGTGTCTAATGCTGTGAAAACTCTAAAACAGGCCAGTGAAATTTTTTTTTTGGCCACTCTACAGTATGAACGGCTCTAACTTCCACAATTCAGCACATGTACCAATAAATCCACTTCATTTACAATTGAAAAGCCTGTTTACACTGGTGTTCATTTTCCACCGGATCTGATTTTTCTTTCAGACTAAGGTTCAACATTTTTAAAAAAAGAAAAAAAACGAAAAGCAACATGAGCAACAAGTCTTCAATTTGACAAATACATGAAGAAAGTGAGCAACTAACTTCTGCTAACCTCTGCCAATAAACTCTCATAATGTTACAAAGAACATTCTTTCATTTAAGAGTGAATTTTTACTTTAACAATCTGTCTAGAAATGACATGTTACAAAATGATTACTGACTAGTAAAAGTCGTTTTTAAGAAAATAAGTCTTAAATAAGTAAATTAAGATAAAATACAGTCTTTAGATTTTGGGCTGTGATGCACACTTTTCAACATTTCTGACATTTAAAAGACTGACAATCATCCAATAATCAATAATGGTGTTCTTAGATAGTTCAGTTATTGAAGTGTCATCTGTGTCTATTGAACTGCTATCTTCCAGTGAGCTTTGTACATTTCTATTTTGGGGATTTTACTTCAACTGTCTGCAAGTACTGGTACAACTGAATCCAATGTGACAGTGTACTTTCTCTGTTAAAACAGCAATGATTCATTGAGTAGCATACTGTGTGTGTCTGATAAATTCATCTTTTGTATATCATACTCCTTTTCATGTGTTAGCGCAGCTCATCTGCAGCTGCTGCAGGTGTGGATGTGGTGGATTTTCACTCATATATGTTTTTGTGGTCTCCTCCTCTCTTCCATCTTCTTCTGCTAAAGTGACCCCATTGAGATGTAGAGAAATGGTCTTAGGTGACAGTCATAATGAACATGATCGTGTTCACTCAATAAATCTCAGGCCCGATGCATTTTGAGCACAAATCAGTGAAATGTTAAAGCCCACCTGTCTGTCTCCATCAGTCATTTCCACTGTCACCTCCCCACCGCCTGATGGATCACAGTTGCTGCAAAATTAGACAGCCTTGAATCTCATTTCTTTCCAATTGGCCTCTCCCTGCAATCTTACTCAAGCTGGCTGACATGTGCCGATCCTCTATGGGAGGAAAGTCTCAGATAGGAACTAATACTACATACACTAAACACAGCCTTATCTCCAACGGAGGGATTAGGTTGCCTGCCTCCAGTGCACCTCAAAGACGAGTGCCATACGGCTTCCGAATTCCCCTACATGCTATTTACATTATCATTCAGTCAGCACTATATAGGACAAGGGTGGGCGGCTTTTTATTTGATGTCTACTGACTTGTACTCATACTAAAAATCATCTTGTACCCATGAGAAAAGATTATTAGCTCATTGTATGTCACAGGCTACTGTATCTGAGGTACTCTGGGAGGATTTGAGATTCTGGTGAACAGTGTAATAATATGGGGTTATAATGTAATAAAACTTCGTTAATAGTCCTTTTGCAATGAAGAAAAGCATATCAATCATTTTCCATTATGCAATCATAAATTATAACCTGAGGAAGTCCATGAAGGATATCTAGTCATTCATCCCCTCAGCTAAATCCTCCTCTAACCCCAGGGGCTGAACAGCCATATGAGGGCAGGATGAGCACATCCTCTTGGAGATGGACGGCATCACTTCAGCGTACAGTGAGCTCTAGGGCTCACTAGAGGGAGTCAGAAACCTCTGTATAGAAGGCACAGTCGTGGTTGGTTGAACGACTCCACAGCCAATGCACCACTGCTGCTCGAGCTCTGATGTGCTTTTAACACCATTACAACTACATCCCACTGAATTCCTGAATTCCTTTGTTTTAGGCCAAGCTACAAGGTTATGTGGTCCAAGTCCAAGTTTTTAATGACAGGTTGGTTTAAAGAGGAAGAAAAAGATTGTCTAGTATTGTGGCTGAATCTCTGCCTGCCTTTGTCTCGTGTTCGGCCACGCTGCTGTGGGTACACTAGATGGCAAACTTTACACTCGAATCAACGAGCAGTGGATATATGTGACACAACGTGAAGGATCAGATTCTGCCCAAATTGTGTTGATGAATGTCTTAATCAAAGGCTGTCCCTCTCAGGTTTCGCCTCATTGAAAAGTTATGATTGAATGTTAATAATCTTCTATTCCACATCCATTGTGAGGAGACTACATCAGATGATCACTGATGTGTTAAGGGGATGATTTTGCAGTTTTGTCCTTCCACTTGGCCACGGACCATTTGAGTGTTAACTTTTTAGTTTTGAGCGATGGAAATCCCCATTGACCTTTTGCTTGTTGCAGTTTATACCCATGAGCGTGAGTTTAATGAGAAAATGACGATATAAACACTAGTCAGCTTCAAGCTGTTGTGTATGCAAGCCTCCTCTGATGAAAATGAACCATGGTAGTTTTGGACAAAAGTGAGCTTAAACACCAGACTGCTGACGAGAAATGTGGGGATTTGAGCAGTGAAGGGAACCGTGTCCTAGACTGCTAAGTGATTTTAAGACACAGCAACAAAAACAGCAGAACAGATTCATTAAAATTTAAGTCATAAAGTGGTGGCTATAAACTGTACAGGACCAAGCTGACAGAACACAGATCTACGCCTAATTTGTACGAATGAACAGAAGCGGCGGAGATACGACTCCAACAAAAAACAAAGGGCAAAAACTCAATATGTCCAGCGATGATGATGCAAAGGAGATGTGTCGTTTCCCAATATCTCTATTTCTGACCTTTGCAATAAAGAAACAATGTAGTAAAGAGCCTTAAAAGGTCAAGGAAGACAGAGACACAGGAGGGCACATTGCACTTCACAGATGTGAGAGCTATAGAGATTTGTTTTTTGGAGGTCTCAAACATGTTCTGTATAGACAAAACATTTTTTTATCTATCTACCAATTTTCAGGGTTTCCAGGGTAGCCTACCATATGTGTCACAGAGTGTGTGAGGGTTCACTCTGGACAGGTCGTCTGTCCATTACAGGACCACATAGACAAACAACTATACACAGTCACATCCTCAGTTAATTTAGAATCAGCAATCAAACCAGCATGCATGTATTTACGTGGTCCTGTGAGAGGAATCAGGCATACGGGGATCATCCTTTTACTATTTAGTCAGTGAATGTTTGAATACTTGTATCAGCGTTGCAGCTCCTCGGTTTCACCGACTCTTCATTGGTTTTTAACTCACCTCAGTAGTAACACGAGGTCAACAGGTTAACTGCCACAGAGCGAGTATCAGCATGTATGGGATAATTCAATTTATGTATTGATCATTTAGAGTGACTTATCAAGTTAAATTTAAAAAATCTATTGAAGGGAAGACGTCTTCCCCTATTGTTCTATCTCTGCCACAATAGATCATTAGATTCAAGTAAATCTCATCACGCTTCCTGTCAGCATATTTCAGCAAAAACAAGTGAAACCAAGCATGAAGCTCCACACTGCTGTGAAGTCACGCTCTGATTAAGAACTTGCATTAAAAGTGATAGTGACACATTATTACCTGAAAGATTTAGGGAACTCCTTCCCCCATATTCCGTGGAAATTAACCTGTGTTAAAGTCATCCATAGTAAGGTCTATTTCTCATCATAATAGCCACTACCACAAGATGCCTTGGGTACAACATTTTTTTTTTTAAAAAAGCAGAGCCTTTGCAACTCACTTGTGAGGATCTTCCATGTCTTTTTCTCGTCGTCATAGTACTGGACCAAATTGCTTGGGAGACGATCAGGTCCAGGAGGCAAACCACCCACCAGTAACAGCATTCTCTTATTGGAACGGATCCTGTAATGTCAGAAGTGTGAGTGTGTACGATTATTAAGGAAAAAAAAAAAACAGGTATGAAGCTTTGAAATAAAACATTTCAACCAGGACACCTTTAATTCTTTAATTTACATAATTGTTTTAACAGTATCATGGGCTCTCTTTATCAGTGCTTTGATTTTTTTCACCTTGTAAATGTTCACTATGTGAGAGACCTAATGAAAAATAATGAATAAATGCACGGTTGAGTGAATAACTGCTCTTTGCCCTGGTACTAAGATTGAACATAAGACTCCTTATCAGACAACATACAGCCACATTTATTACAATTTTTTTAATCAACAGTGTATATTTGTGATGTATGAAAGAATGATTATGTATTCAAAATATATCTTTTCAATTAGCTGTGAAGCGAAGCCGGTCGTGCAGCGTGTCATGCTGGAGGCTAAAAGCACAACTGAGTAGACAAACCTACCTATATAATATCTCCATTTCATTGGCAACGGTGATTCATGTGACTTCGCTCAGCCAATTGTGAGTGTTTCCTGCTTTTTTTGTGTATGAAATATTACCTCAAAGCTCCACATTTAACTCTACATTAATGATCATTATGCAACTCTACATGGATTTCAACACAAATCTACAAATTTATCACAATATGCATGAAAAGCATTAAGAGTGGCTGACCTTTCTATTCAGATGCATTCACCTTTTTCGCTTTGTCATATTTTACCTTTTAATGCTTGGGTAAATCAACCCCATCTCTGTACATTCTCCCTGATATTGGAAGTGTTTTGAGGTTATTCATATGCAAATGAGACCCTGGACATAGATAATAGTGATTAATTGAGAAGAGAGAAACTGTGGCACGTGAAACTAATTATAAGGATTCCTGATTCTTTGCTCATTTAGGTGCATATGCAGGAATAGATATGTTATTGGGATGATTATGGAGGTAGATATGTAATGCATGGCCCTCCATTTGGATAATTTCATCAAAATTTCACCACCAAGTTTCAACCCTCTACTGGCACAGCTTTGCTCACAAATATATGGAGTGACTGAAAAACTGAATAGGGATTCTGCCCCCATTAAAATAAATAAATAAATAATAATCTCTGTCAACATTGCAGCTCCTTAAAGTTCTAATTAGGACAAAAATGGCCATAAGCTTTGCAACTCAGCCCGTTTTGGTGTGAATGAGACATGAACAGGTAACTTGAATAATAAGTGCGTCACCCAATTGTCCCTTGGGTAAAAGGAATGCCACACTTTCTCAGACTGGATAAAGTGATATACACAAAATTCTACCCGTATTACATATGTTTTGTCTTTTATTATCAGTAAAATGGTACCCTTTCATTTGAATCATATGTTATGCAACCATGTAATTACCATGGTAACAGATAAAATCACATGTACAACATTTATCCAGATTCTTCCATCTTGCTAACACTGATTAGAGGACAATTACACTGATGTGTGAGAAAATAATTAGCTGTTTTTTTTCTCAGTGAACCATATGGTATCATTGCTTTTTATGGATAAAGTGCAGCATAGAGTACATTAACACCCGTAAATGCTGTCATTGTGTTACAGGAACCCCCCCCCCCCCCAACCCCCCATTAACTATCAGTCATGCCACACAACTCTGACTGACCTCTTTCATAGTTAAGATCACACAGTGATGCTGAAAACAAATACATCTCATCACCCTTTGTCAGCTTTGAAATAGCTCACCTTTTGTGTTTGTGTGAATCATTGTATTTGTGCTTCTCTGTTTTTTTTCCTCACCTACTAGCCGTGGTCTGCCTGCAGTGCTGCCTGAAGGGCATCAGGTGGTAGTTCATGGCATCCAGGAGTAGTTTCTGGCACACGGGGTCACTCCTCATAAAGTCAACAGACTGCACCCGCTCCACCAGCTCTGGGGCAGGTATGAGGGCAAAGCGCAGTCTCTTCATAAGGTCCGGTGCATAGTGCATCCGAGTCTCCCGGTCGTGCTCCAGCCAGAGGACTGACATCTGGAAGAGAGCCAGCTCTGACTCCACAGGGGGTGGCAGAGCATCTAGCATGGCACACATCTCTTCAAAGTTTAGCAGCAGCACATCCTCCACCAGGTACTTGTTGGCCAGCTTCTTGGTCTCATCCAGTCCGTGCAGTGCAGCAATCTTGCAGATCTGCTTGTAGTTCTGCACAGAGATCTGATCATTTAGGAACTGCACGCTTAGCTTGGTAATCTGGGGGATGTTAAGGATCTTGCTGACTGAAATCACCTCTTCCACTGTGTCCAGAGAAAGAGTAACATTGGCAGTATACAGGTACTCCAGTACTAATCGTAGTCCAATAGAGGAGCAGCCCTGGAGTACCAGGTTATTGATGGGCCTGGTGCTGGCGGTCATCAGCTTGTCATCAGGAGAGGATGAGGGGGTCCCACTGCTGCCCTGGTCCCCTTTGCTTCCCTCATTGTTGATCACATTGTGGGAGGAGAAGAGAGATCTGAAATACTGCGAGCAGGATGCCAAGACAGCTTTGTGGCAGTGGAACTGCTGTCCCTGGGCAGTGAGTGTAACATCACAGAAAAGCTGTTTTCTCCATAAGAGGTTGAGCCCATGCAGCAGGGTATCACTGTGTGTTGGGTCAAAGGTGGATGTTCTATCACCCGATCTGGACATGACTTCCTGACTGTGAACGCCACCTAGGCAACAAATAAACAGCGCAAGCCATTTACACCAGGTCCTTTATTTACGCACTAGACATCACCACATAGCCTACAGTATATCTGTTACAGGGGAAGTTATGAACAAGTCGCGCGCCCATCCAGCGTGGAACAACCGTCATGACATACCAGCCGGAGAAAACCTGCGTCCAGCACGGCTTCGGGCGCTTTCTGCTTTGAGCTCCGGTCGTAAAGCAACAAACAAAATCGCAGTAGTTCCCAAAGCGTGCCACTCTTATTCATTCTTAACTGAAGAGCGAGCCGGTTCAAATGGACGCTGAGGTCTGAAGGGCGCAGTCGAGACAAAACGAGGATACGGAGACGCTGCGGCGCTTTCCTCTCGCGGCTGAAGTTGTCTGGCACCGGGGGGAGAGAGAAAGCCGCCCCGGCGCACGGAGAAGCATGCAGCATGCAGACAACATCTATCCCTTCTTCTGTCTTACCGCACACCCCCTCAATGAGGACATTATTTACGGAGTCATACAAAAGCAATTAGTTTGTCTCCGAGCCGTCAGCAGCGGGCGCGGGTGCGTTTCGCGTTGGTTTAAAGCGGACGTGAGTATCGACAAATATTCCCTGAAACGCATCTCTCGGTAAAGTTGCATCTAATGCGCACAGCTGCCGTATATATAAGCTATTTCTACGTGCGTAATGTGTGTAAACTTGACACAAGCGTGCTGCAACGATTCTCTAAAAGCGCCTGTCACAACTAAATGATGTGAGCAGCTTGCCTGAGAAGGAGCCAAACTTACCTGACTTCAGCTTTTCACAAAGAAGAAAGTAAGCTTCGGGTTCCCAATAATCTCTTGAATATTCCTTTGTTCTTCCCTTTTAAGAAACGTCCTTTCCTTTAAAAAGTCTATGGTCGGCAGTGCCTCAGAATAATGAATCCAACTCATAAAGTCACTATTTCAGCTTATTTGTTGACGTTGATCATTTGTTCTTCTGAATTAACAAGAAGTGTGTGAGTGTGTGAGAGGGAGCTGTGCTTTCTGCAAGAGAAGAAGAAGAAGAAATATACGTGTGACAAATTATGCTACCAAGAAACAACACATCATTATCCTTGGGCCTGGGGCTCAGTGAGTCGTAACGAGAGTAATAGGAAATCCACGGTTGGGGAGAGAAACGGTCGTGCATGGCCGGTGGAGAGAGACCATGCAGGGGTATGGATGCTGGAGAGACTCGCAAAATTATGGCTCAAGGCTATTGTAAAAACTGTCGAGCGTAAATGACTGCGATTTCAAACATCTATGGAAGAAAGAAAAGAGAAAGGGGGAGAAAAACCGAGTCTTTCCCTCGCTGTTATAGAGAGAACCGTCAAGTTTTAGTGCGCATTGCTAATTAGTCAATTTCTCTCTGCCTTCACAGCCCGACGACTTTGCTGCTGAGCTGAAACTGCTAATTTCTGGGACCAGCCTTTTTTTGGCTGTGAACTGGATGGATGAATGGCTTGTCTCGCACAAATGACAAAAAGCCCCAGCCTTAATCTCCATCGCCAAAATAACCCCTCATCTCATTCTGCTTCAACTAGTCCTTCAAAAGAAGGTGCTTTACAAAAACTCAAGTTTTGCATCTGTGTCATAAATAATATGCACCATAATGTATAAACAGTGTTTGCCGTGTTGGATGAAAGCTTATTCCTTGTTTTTCTTTTAATGTGACAAAAGCATCAGCTCCAGTTTAATATTACAATACTACATAAAGGTCCAAAGCAATGTAAAGTTATTAAAAAAAATAGTAAGTGTATGATGACATGCAGCATTTCTTATGAATTATCTGGTCTCATCAGTTCCCAAAGCCCTGCTGCAGGCCTGAAAACACAGAGTTTGAAGCCTGTTACAGGATTCATCAAACCACATCCCTGCAGACTTCCACCTCTGGACATCTACTCAGTCTACAAGATTCAAACTTTACATATATATATCACATATATGAATATGTGATGAATCTCTTCAAAATTTCAGTCTGTTATCAACACAAACTAAGTAATGTAAAAGTAGTCCCAGAGCTGGGTTACAAATCTCACAAGGCTCCAGACAGCCACATCACACAAGCTCCCTTAAGCTTTAGATCTCAAATGTAAAACAAAGACATCTAATCTTAATATATGGATTAACATTCCTCTTCATAACCCATATACATGAAAAACCTGAAGTAGTTATTAGGACCGTAAACTGTCAATTAAACATTGAGCTCAATTAGAGTAAATAAACTTACATACGGGACTCCCATGGGACCAGACGTGACAGTTGCCTCACAAGTTATGAAAATGACAGATAGGGATAAATGGGTTTGTTCATGTACTATGAAATAGAGCCATACCATGCTACCGTCAAGCAATAACAGGCCACATATATAAGTAGCACTTATAATAGATAGAATCGTACCATTAATGTTTGAGAGCTTGACAAGCACAAAACCAGCACATTCCCCCACTTGTAGTTAAAGTGAGAGAATTCATAAGTGAACTCTGTGAGATGACTGATTAGGCTGTGCACTGCATCTCAAATAATAATCATCATTGAAGGAAAACTGCAGTATTGTAACATTAATTAGAGGTTTGAAAGCACTATGGAAGCAGCTTGTATTGTTGTTTACGACTATTATTGTCTTACCTCATTTTCAGAGGTCTTGTCACTAAAGAGCATTACAGTAATTCACCGTACTTCACTTTGGAGCCACATAGTGTTATCTTTACTAGCTCTCAGTTAGCACTACATTACCCAATCCTCGAGCGAGCTATTCTAACACAATAAAATGACCGTTTCCAACTCTTTCAGCTCTTTGTAGCTACTCAGTCTCCTGAGGCCACTGGTCTTCAGATTGCAGGGCGTTTATGGTTGTAAGTTGTTGCAGTGTGCAGGAGGAGGGGGGGTCATCAGATAAGAGAAGAATTTCTAGACTAATTAAACCCTTTGAGAATCACAGTACAGTGATTTACAACTCTCTGTACCAGTTAACCCGACTCATTTTTATCTGTCATATTACTCAGATACCATATCTACCTCTATGGGTAAAAAGTCTTTTTTTTTCCCTTCAACATTATGGAAACAAGAGGGAGAGATAATAAAATAAAGCACAGATGAGACTTAAATACTGTAGTTAACTCATAGTACAAGTTTTCAAGGGTGCACAAAGATCCAAACTACTGAACATCTACTTTATGCAGTGAAATTGGTAATAAGCTTTTTATTTTATCTTCAAATACTTTAGTATGGCTTCCTGTGTTATACTTACACTACATTAGGGGTTTTCCTTGTTTACAATAGAATAAGAGTACCTCCTAATAATACATAAAAAGAAAACTAAACAACATAAACTGTCAGTATTATTGTGTTACTGAGTAACTGAATTAAGACAGCATTTAATCAGTGCAATGAAACAAAACAAAAGGAGAAGCATCAAAGTTGTGAATAGCAGTCTACCAGGCATAATTCCTTTGGCTGGCTGTTGCAGAGGGGTATGCTAAGATAGAAAGTATTATTTTCCTAAATGGAAGGTGTCAGATGGTCACGGAAATGTGATCGGCTGTTCAAGATCACTGCTTCCCATCTGCAATTTGTGACGTGTGAAAGATTCAGCCCAAATGTGCTCACCAAGCGTAAATCCTCAGCACTTTCTCTTATCGTGGAAAAGCAAGATAACCAGCTGTTTACAGATCAGAGAACATATCATATTAATATCATGAAGGAGGTGATATCATCTTGTTTGTAAAATATTTTGCTAACTAAGTGTGGTGTAGTATGGCAACCTATAAAGTGAAAGTTGTCATTTGTGTTTTGCTGAAAGTGTTATAGTTTAAAGGGATTATTTTTCCTAAATGAAAAAAAGGAGGAAAGAAATTGCTGCAAGATCCTCTCTAGAAAGACCAAAGTGAGGCAAAGAAAAAGGATTATTCCAGTTAAAGTAATAAAAAACTTATAAACAGATTGCAGCAGGCATACTAACTGTCACATGAAAAAGAAAGTACGTTCCTTTTAAATGTTATGACTTTTTAAAAATACAGATGCAATAAAATATCTGGTCAAACTAATATCCAAAATAGTCCACACACAGTATAATATACTAATGCAAATGTTTGAACCCCATCTGAGATGAGATGAAATAAAGTTGATGGTGCTGACAAAAAGGTTTACTGTTAGCCTATATTATACAATCATGCAAAAATAATAGACTCGTTCAGTTCTAAGGGTTTTACATATGTCTGGAAACAATTTAAAAAAAAGAACGATCTGGTCATTCTAGGTCTTACATTTAGGTAAATAAAACCTCAGAAGACATAAATCACATGGCATTTTTATCATCAGCAAATGGGCCCACCTCTATAAAAGCAGAGGTTTTTGCAATTTGCTTGTGTGACACCTTCAGGTGTGCATTAGTACAATGCCAAGGAGGAACAACATCAGCAGTGATCGTAAAGAAGCAATTTTTGCTGTCCATCAACAAGTCCACCACTACACAGAGAAAAACAGTAATAATAAGTAAATGAAAATGAAAAATAAAAAAATAAAACAAACATACAGGTGCAAATCTTCCCATAAGTGGATATTCCATCGCGCTCATCCAAACATCAGGCTGTGCAATGTTCGCAGAAATAGCAAAAAACTCAAAAGCTGCACCTCAGACTCTACACCTCTACTCTACCTCAGACTTCAGTTGGCATAATAAAGTGGACATCGCATGCTTTTCTGTTTTGTTTTTTGGACAAATCTAAAGTGTCACAACAATGAATTCTTAGCTTCAGTTTCATTTTAAGCTTAAAAAAAAAAAATTCAGTGCAACATAAATATGGTGTATCCAAGTCTTGAAATCACACAATGTCACAATGTACATCTTTATTCTCTCACTTCAACAAACTACATCATAAGGTGTAGGTTGTCTTGATTATGTGACAGAATAAAGAAACAGTGCTTCGTGATGTTACCAGTCCAGCTAATGGAAAATGGTGATATAGCTAGTATTGCATTAATATATATGTCAACACCACATTAATTTTAAAAGTGAAAATTTTCAACAGCAAACCAAGGAAGGGGTGATCAGCTCCTGCTTCGTACAAACTGTGTTGTTTTTTTGTTTCCATAATTTCTTGGAAGAACTGTGTATTTGGCTGTAAGAACTCAAAACATCTTCCAGCTTTTAATCCATCCCAAACAGAGATGCGTGTAAACTTTCTTGTAAGCGGTTAGTCCGGTTAATGACCTTCATGCTCCAGATCTGATTCTGGTTGAATTTGTCATCGCTCAAAACTTTAGTCATCTCCATAGGTTGTGTTTTTTTGTAGCTTGGTTTGGTTCTGTTTTCCTGACTATTAACAGACTTTGTACACATTCATGGCAACCCTGCCTCTCACAGAAAGCCTCCAGAAATGGACCTTTCAGAAGACAACACAGATAACTTCTAGACATTAAAGAATAAAGATAATCTTCCATCATAATTTAAGAAAGTAGCATAACTTATATCTTTCCCTAATTACAAACTGTTAGGAGTTTTGGCGGGCATAAAGCTAAAGCAGGTGTATTACAGATAAGATAAACATGGCTAGGAATGGCCTCTTCATGTCTTCTTCAAAGAATGAAGTTTATGACTATGATATAAAAAAAAAAAAACAGCAAAGGTATGGCTTGTTTGGAAAGGTTGCTTGGAGAAAGCCCCGTGCTCTAAAAAGACCATTGCAGCACTTCTTAAGTTTTCCAAAGCTGCATTAAAACCAACCACAAAACCTTTGGACCAATGTCCTTTGGATCAACAAAACCAAAGTGACACTTTTGTACATACTGTTCAACACCAACATAGCCCTACAAACACCTATAAGAACTGTTAAGTGTGGTGGTGAATTGAAAAGATAGGCTTGTTTTGTAGCCATGGGACCTGGGTTACCTTACAGTCCATGAACTTCCTTGTAATGCCAAAAATATTCTACTGTCAAATGTGGATCTGACAGCTAAAGCTCAGGTGAATTTGGATCACACAACTGGATTATGATCCTAAGCACACCAGCAAATCTGCAACAAAATAGCTAAGAAATAAAATAATCAAAGTTTTTTAATGGCCCAATCAAAGTCCAGACATCATCCGACACTGAAAGAGGATGCAGTTTCTTTTTCATGTCTGTATAGAGCACTTTAGCTTATCAGTTAACCTTTTACTCATCACCTTCCTCCCTGTCTTATACTTGATCTCAGAGTAAATTCATACTTATGTGTAAATTACATTATACTTTGGTATGACCCCTTTGGACATAGAAACATAGCTACAGTGTAGTCTTAAGAAGTTTTGATTGGGAAGCTTCTGTTTCTGGATCCATGTAACTCTAAATTTAAATAATTATTCCAACATCTGTACCAGTTTATTATTTCTCAACAGTAGCTTTGACTTGGAAGTGAATAAATATGTCAGTTTGAGGGATTAGCATCAATTTATATAAGAATGGGAAATTGATGGAAAATCAACCAAAGTGAAATATTTCTCATCGGTTCATCTTGGTAATCCCAAATTTTGTTAGAATTAACAGAATTAATTACCAGTTATATATCTTTTAACATATGTAGTATTTTATTATTGGGACTGATTAGCGTGTGCTTGTCATTTCAGATCAAAGTTAGTCAGAGATGATTTATAAAACACCCACTGAGTAATAAACTGGAAGCACTTATATTTGCCATTCAGGGAGTATGTGAGGCCTGCTGTTTTAAACCCCTAGATCCCCCACACATGGCGTAGCCACCACAGACACGGCTCAGAGAGCCAGCCAGCAGCCGGGAGGTGAGCAGAAAGAAACAGGCGGTGTCCCCTCCAGAGTGAGTACAGGAGGGTGTGTGTGTGAACAGTATGCATGTGTGTGCATGGCATTCTCAAATGACTAAAGGATAACAGTTGTGCAGTTCAGGTGGGAGGACACATGGAGGTGGTATGGAGACTCACCTGAAGGGGAGTCTGGACTGTTAGGACCGAGGTTGCAGTAGAGTCCCAAAGTTGTGCAGGGGCCACAGGAGGCCACTGTGCTGTGAAGAAGGTTTGAGGGCTGGAGGAAGAAGAGGGGGTTGCTGTTGCGCAGTCTCCCCTGCGTGATGCATCTACCTTCAGGGTGGCAGCAGGCGTGGAGTAGGGTGCGATGGAGCGAACACGGGCTCAGTGGCGCGGTCACCAAGGGATGCTGAAGCCACTGTAGCAGGACTGATAGTTATTCCTTGAGAGAATTGCAAGATGAGCCCCATTGTATTAGCAGCCCCTTGTACTAAACTGGTATCAATGATCTCAAATCTTGAAAGAGTTAAGTCAGGGTGTTAAAAAAATATCTGATACTGTGTTATGTTTACCCAATAAAATATTCTGCTGAGAAGTAGTCTGCTTTTTTTTTTCCATTATTCATCATCATTATTATTATTATGATTTGGACAAAGAAAGAAAGAAAATACAATATACAGTTTCTCTTATCTAGCATTAAACTCAAAATTGTATGTCATTTTGAATCAGAATTACTGTCACTTTCAGAGTTAAACTTTAGTAAATTCCTTTGGCACTGAGACGACAGTAAATTATTCCACACTGATTTGAAACTCTGAGACATTAAGCTTTTTAATTTCCAAGTCATACTTTTGTGTTGCAACTGTTTGAGTCGTATCTTTTAGAAATTCTCTGTGTCTAATATGGTCAGCACTCCCAATTATTCACTCCACTGACAAGTGAAACAAATGGGACCAACCAGTGCATTCTGTATTATCTACACCCCTTGGATTCCCTGACAATAATTAATACAATAGCAAGCTGCTGTTACCAGCCTTGACGACATGAGCTCAGCAACATAAGCTCTCTCTTTCGAAGAGCTCTTGAGAGGAAATTACATCCAGTGGTGAGGTCATATACATCTTGGTCACCATGTCGTCTGCTGTCTGGGAGTCCAGATCAGATAAAGTTTCTATTGTAGGGTGCTGTTTACATCACAGTTTTATTATTCACATCATTACACTATGGATATAAAGTGTATGGAGTATGTCAAGAACATATGAATGTTGCTCTTTACCATTGATATATATACTCAAACACTTTTAATAGCAATGACTGCCTCATATATCAGGAAAGTTCATTAATATACCACATGGCTTTAGTGATGCAGCACGCATCAGTGATGCAACATGATGTAGTGTTACCTTATTTGCTCACGTATATAAGTATTAAAGTATGCAAGTATAAAAGTAAATAAACAACATTTAGACATTTTTTTGAAAGAAGTCACCTGGCCATTGTCCTTTATGAAAGAACAGTCCTGCAATCATACTTTTATATATGGATGGGTAGACGAAATCGTTTGATTTTATCCTATGAGGACATTAACATTTTTTTTAATTATAGAAGACCACATTCCCCCAGCATCCATTAAAGGAATGTCTTGCTAATTTTAAATCCTCGCAGCAGGCATTGGCATCAGCGGAAGAAAAGTGGATGAGTTTCTCTTTAACAGCTGTAATTTGTGTTTTCCAATCACCATGCTGATTTCTGCTCATTATACTCCGGTTTCACACCGGTAAGTGAGCAAAGTTTGGATTGATTGACTCTAATTAACTAAAAAATGTTCCAAGCCATGGATTTATTATCATGCTAGCTAGCCACAAATGTCAGAGACTTTCACAAATTGTTATCCTCTTAAGATAAATATCTTTGAAATCAAATGAGTGTGGAAATACAAGGAACATGTATTGTTATACTGATGAATTTGTTTGTCATGTTTTTTTTGTTTTGTTTTTGGTTTTTTGCTGGGCTCCACATCTAAGACTCACCTGGGCAAACGCACAGTTCCAGTGCATTGATAAGTCGTACAGTGTAACACACTGAGTGACAGGGGCTCAAGGGGCCTAAAGTTTTGAGAATAAAACAAACAAAAAAAACACTGCATAAAAACCTACTCTACTACATAAATGCTTTACTGAATGAGTGGTATTCATGCATAACATTGTTTAGGTAAAATAAATATATACATAAAATTCAATATATGAAAGATATCAACAGTAATAATGTGTAGCAATGAACTGCATGGGACATATAACAGAAAACCTTTTTCCACTCATGTGCTTCAAAACCTGGCAACATCTGCCTCATTGATATTTTAGACACAATAGCACCTCTCTAAACTCACATTCTTTCCTTGACTCCAACAGCTCCATGGTTCTATTCTCCACTTTCTCATGAACAGAGACAGGATGGGGACACCTTCATTTTCCTGGTTTTAAAAAGATCTCAAAGCAGAATTTTGCTGAGCTTGAGAGGATGGAACGCTGCTCTGATTTGCTCGGCTTCACTTCAGTGATCAAAAGTGATTACTGAGGTGAATCCACTTGAAACTGACTCTTCGTCTGCATGGTGGCGCCAGGCTGAAATTGAGAATTACGCTGCCAGAAAACCAGATTTTCTCAACACGTCTCTTCCAAACATGCCTTTTTACAAAAACTACATTATAAATTCCATCCCATCTCTAATGTATCATAGATCATGACAGCACAGTAAGGATTTTACTGTGTATCATAGTGAAAACAGTATCAAATATGGAAGAAAATATGTCTCAGCTGCCAAGAACTCTCTCTTAGTACATACACAGCCTACACTGTTTAGAGTAGCAGTATTTAGGTATGTGCACTTTGAGGCACGCCTGCAGATAAATGTGATGACATCCAGTTGTGGTTCCCTTTCATTTATTTACGGGATTGATTAGATGCATGGAGAGCAGATAAATGTGTTGGAGAGGCACTTTCATTTGAGATATTGCTTTATAGTCAGTAAAGAATATGAAGAATCTGAAATGGACTGAACATTTTTCTCTTCAAGGTGCTTTTGGTGAGCCAGTGAAATCATGGCTCCGTGAGCAGTCCACCACCTTAGGAGTGTATCAGTATACCAAATGTTCTGCATGGTTGTAACAATGTAACAAACAGCATATTTTCAAGTCCAAAAACTATCAAAGAAAACTTTCCTAAAACTCTTAAAAAAAAAAATTTTGCAGGGGAAAACTTACAATTCTAATGCTATTTTGTGATGAAGCCTTTGTGATGACATTTTAAATAACTGAACTGTTTTGAACTGAACTGTTGTTGATGCTTATTGTCAGAGAAATAACACAGTGAATGCTATGTTAACATTAGAGACTGGACCATGGTTCAGTCAGTTATCTTTTCAAGGTTACTGTGTTCATACTGCCCCCTTCTGTCCCCACTGGTGAGGGAGGCATCTGAAACAACAACAGCATCTCTATCAACACAGACAGAAGTAGAAGATGACAGAGAGAATTTCTAAGCAGTCTGTGACAATCTCACCAGTAAAGCTCCAATTAATATCAAACATCTATACTTTTAAAGAATAGCACTTATTATTTCCCTTTTTATTAAAATGTTAAATATTTTATTTTTGTGCCTCCATTTAGTATGTTTTTCCAATATAGTAATATTTATACTTAACTTTATGAGTGTATGTAGTGAAGACATTGTCCTGTGTGCCATTACTTTGATGCTGTTTAAACATTATGAACCAAAAATCAATTTTCTACAAGAACTAAATGTGATTCAGTTAAGATTCTAAATTGAAAACGGAGTTTCCCCAGGGTTCTTTAGAAAGCCAGTGGATAGTGCACACACAACATCCTTCTGTGCACACTATTTACCCCTGGATTGCTCCAGGCTAATGTCTCAATAATTTTCACTCCTTTCTCAGGTCCTTCCCACAAAGGACTTAACTAATGATCCATGGACAAAATGAAGCATTTAAAATTTATTCATTAATCATTCATCTCTAACTCACAATGAGCTGGAGATGAATTGAAAACTTCCACAAACTGGATTGAGAACTTTCACAAAAACTTCCACATACTGAATTGAAACTTCCAAAAAAATTAAGACTGAATATTGGAATATGATTAAGACAGACAGCCTTCCGTGAGTGAAGAGTGTGGTGAAGTGTGGGTTGCCATAACATGAACACAAAACCTCCACAAAAAAACCGCAAAACCTCCACAAAGCATTTACAAGTTGAACTTAAAACTTCTATAAAATTAAGATTGATAATTGAAAAGTGATTGTGAATTATTTTAGTGAGTGAAGAAGTGTGGGGGTGCCATAACAAAAACAGGATCTTTTCATAGACAGTGGTCTCTAAATGGGCATGGTCAAGTTGCCCAAGGTTTACTAAGTGCTAGTTAAGGTCACAGGGTTTCACTAGTTGTAATTAGATCTTGGAATCTGGAGAAGCGTAGAATTTCTGTCAGCACGGCCTGTAATTATTCTCTTTCCCAATTAATGGTGACATAGATTAATTATCTGATGAGGCAAAGCCAATTGCAATCATTCACCCAGCTAAAATTAGATCAGTCCTGACAGCAGCATGAAAGTCACCTGTTTCATTGTTATGGATTTGCTGCAAGTAAAGAGGGGTGGAATAGTAAAGCGTGCTAGGATAAGTAAGTTGTCTGGTACAGGTGAATGTCCAATTATACTACTATTTGAACTGAAGGCATCTTCTCATTTAATCCAGCAGCATCTGAGCTGGCCTGTTTTTCACCCAGAGCATCTTCAGTGGTAGTTGTCATCAGCCAGGGATTCCAGGAATGCTGAAACGTGCTGAATTTCTTTCGACACCTCTTCCTGTTCCAACAAAAAGGACAAGAAAAATTAATGAAAACAGGCTAATTTGTATAAAGGCACAAATACCAAATCCTCTCTGTGTGCATCCCACACACCATTGATGAGTACTGGTGTGAGAGTAAAGTCACCATCTTGTTCTTGTTTTTGTAGGGAAGCTGAACAACGTTCCTGGTGAACCATATCCAGGTTCAGTGCTCCTCTGTTTTAAAAATCTAAGCATTCAGTTTTTCTATTAAACTGCCTGGCAGTGTCAACCAACTTGGGAATCTGAACCAGCCTGGCCATGCAGAAATTCTCTGACTAACAATTATATCAGAAACAGGATCTTGGATTACTGTCCCCTGGGACTGGGGCAGTGGGCGTCTGCACCAATCATTACTGGCCATTCAACAAGGCTCTGCACTGCTCTCTGCTGTTAGCCATTGTCAATTATGCCATCCCTAGTGTAAACTCACAGAACACAAAGCTGAACTGCCAGTTCTGGCAGTAGTGTAACAGGATGACAGCCCACCATTCCCCAACTCCTGCCCGCACCCACACCCTCCACCTACCCAAGGATTCCCCAGACTTCCTTCCCTCAAGCTAGTTTTGAGAAAACTCCCATTTGGCATCTGATTTAGCTCTGAAAGTGCAAACCTGACTTTTTTTTAAGGTTCTGCTTGTAGATCAAAGTGGACTTTGTGGATTAGTAAAGCTCTCATCAGGACTCACCCTGGTTTAACTTCCAGTTAAAGCCAGTTTCAGTTTGTTTTGATTTGAGTTTCTTTCTTATATACTGTCAAATGATAATAATCTGTATTTATTTAGGTGCTGAGTCTTTGTGTTTAGCTGTGCCCCTGTCCAAATAAGAAGTGCATTTTTTCCTTAATCTCTATGCACACGCCACTGCATTGCCTTGTGAATCTAAAGCTCACTGTCAAGGCCTTAATCTTTAGGTAATTGTGCAGATTGTGTATTTATGCCTATTCATCAACTCCTAAAGGTTCTTTCTTTAACTTGTGAGTTTTTATCCAGGTATTTATTTTAGAGGATAGACCCTGTGCTGGACTCCTCTTCAGGAGCCTGTTTAAAGTAAGTGCTGCCAGCTCTGATGGACCCTGTGCTGTGCTGTGACGGGTGACGGTGCGGTGCGCTTGAATACACCAGCTCTTTTGTCCTTCACACTCTGCAGCTCTCTGATAGCTCCTCCCCCTGTGCCCCACTCCTCCCTGCCTTGAGCTGTGATCTGCTGGGGCCTTTTGAGGCTGGGCTGCTGAGACATGGCTGCTCCTTGTAATGTCTGGACCATACCCATCAAAAAAAAAAAAAATGACTGCCCCTACCTCAACAGTCAAAAGAGGGTGCACTGACATGGAAACCACATAATGTTATTTTTATTAGGTACTCCAAAATTGAAATGTAACTTTAAAATGACTGGTTCCATTTGATAAATGTTGCTACAAGCTTATTTATTTATGTCCTACTGTTAAGGTAAAGAGGAAGTTTAAAAAAAAAGTAGAAGTAGTTCAGGGTATAGTTGGATGCCACCTGGCGCAGCTGAAAAGGACATTTCATGAAGATTCATCACTGTCCCTCTGTCCGCTTTGACCTCATTGCACATCACAGCACAGATTAGACACCGATTATCCTCTAATTGAAGATCTTTACTTTTCAACCTTGCGGAATATGCTCCCACTCTAGAGCAAGAAAGACAAAGGATTATCCTATTCACAATAAAGACGAAATTGTAAAACACAAATATCCTCCATGAGATGGAATGAACTCTAAATAAAGGAACAGTGTGTAACAATTACTGATATCTTGAGGTCAAGATGGAAACAGCAACCATGTTGAATGCTGTCAATTACAACTGAGCGTGGCACGTTTTTGTAACTGTAACAAATAGGCAAATCTATAAAATTGTACTATTAATGGTTGCTTGTAATTGCTTGAGATGAATAGGCTTTACGCACACACACACACACACACACACACATATATATATATATGTATGTGTGTGTGAGTGGGTGTGGGTGTGTGTGTGTGTGTGAAAAATAGTATGGAATACTAGATGTATAGAGGTATAGATAGTATAGAAATGAATCATGGATTGAAATTCTTTGAAGACACACAGACCAGACAGAAGCTGTTAGAACCTTAAAAGTAGCAATACTACAGTGTAAGAAAATATCCTATATTATAGAGTATATTACCTAAATATGTACATTACAGCCAAAAAGAAACAAAAAAAAACAAAAAACAAAAGTGCTGCATACAACCTTTAAATGCATCCTAATGTGGCAAATCTATTTTTTTTCCTAACTAACTCACTCTTTGCTGTATTTCATCCCCATTTTAACTATTACATCCACAGCCTTGTTAGCAAAGTAGCTGCAGACATTTCATCAGTCTCTTTATTTTCATTTATCACTCTGACTGAATGTCACCTGAATGTATATAAGTGAAGGGGTGGTGGAGAGAGAGCCTACTTATAAGGGTAACTAATTTCCGCTTGCTCCTACAAGCAAAAAGCTAATTTGGAGTAAATAATAATAATCTCAACTTTCACTTCATCAACAAACCTAAAAATAAAAACAAACCCAAAGTCACTTACAAGAAATGGACCTGAAAACAAGTACAGCAATTCCTTCAAGCTCTTCTTATTGAAAAGCTTCAAGCTATTGAAACTATTGAGTCCTTTTTTTTCTAGATACCTGTCACAGCAAATAACCAGTCTCAAACAGACTTAACAGTAATGCAATAAGACTAAAACATGGATGATGTGTGCATATACAGTTATTTGGAGAGCCAGGCCCAGCTCCAAACACAGGGTCACTAAATAGGCAGTCTAGCAAGCACATCATCCATCACATCAGTCCGTGATCTGATGAGTGGATGTATAGACAGAAATGTAAGAGTGGTGTCTTAAACTCCACCACAGCAGTGAGGCATGAAGCCTTGGTGGAGGCCTGCCTGGCTGCTCTTGCTTGGCAAAGAAGACACAAGACAACTGACTAGGCAGCTCAAACAATACCAAGCATAACATGGAGTTACTGTGGTATGCAAAAGAGCACGCTACCATCCAGCAGCATACCTACACTGGGATGAAAGTTGAATAAAGGGATTCACTGTTTAGATGAATGGTGGTGGTTAGTGCACTTTGCCAGCCTGTTTTACATGTATATATACAAATACCTCGGCTGCTTTTATTTTCTTGTTGGTCTCTTGAGAAAGAACCTGGCACCGGTCCAGTTCAGCCTGGCTGTAGAGGGTGCGTCGTTTTAAGTATTCCAAATCTTTGTGCATCCTCTTCTGCAACAAAGAGAGCTAGGGGGAGAGAAGGCACAGAAAAGGAATTGGTAAGGCAGGAGAGGAAATTAATGGCAGTGTTCAAGAAGAATGATGGAGGGGAATAGAGAAAGCAGTCAATAGCCCATTCTGCAGTACACGGGCCTGACAGGAATTTCACAGTCTCTTGGTTTCTCTGCCCACTCGTGTGCACTCATCAGAATCCAGTCACATCTGGCTGCCAGGATGGGGGGTTAATTTTCTCTAAATGCTTCAGCAGTTTTGTTCTAGCCGAGGCAAACTCTGTGACTGCAAAGCTGATGAGTAAAATATTTCTACTTCACCCAGTTTAACTTTATACCAATCCCCTCAAGACATATTTTACACATACACACAGAGTCATGAACCCCCCACTGAAACCAGAAATTATTCCTAGTCTCTTGGAAAGACATGCTGCTTGCTTTATTATTTGAACACAGTTTCAAGCAAAGAGGTTTAAATTCTGATAGATGCCACTGCTTTTCTTCCCCTCCATCTTTCTACTCTTCTTACAAAGCTTATCATTGCTTGGCAATGTGTTCCCCAGTGCATTGAAAACTAAAGCGAATTAGCTCAGTCATCAGCTCCTGAAAGAGAGACAATAACAAGAATGCTCTTTATGGTGTTCCCTGTAAAATCCAAAGAGCTGAAAGCCTCCACATAAACAGAGCAATGCTTACATGTACCGAAGATTCTAAAACATTTGAAGAGTCTCATACTAGCAAATTATACCAGAAGCTAATTAATCATACAGATTTTCATTAACAAATTTGAATGTATCATATACTTACTGAAGAACACAAATACAATTCAAGTATGTTAATCATATTTTTAAAAAGTATTAACTTTTTTGAATGTTTTTGGAGTAATGAAATTAAACAGCCTTTTAAAAAGTCGTACTTCACGTCTGTATCCTGTTAAATGTATGTGGTCAGTAACCTTTCAGTCAATATATAGAAGCAAAAGTGACACTAGATGGTTCACTTACTTACTGCATGTTGAAAGGTATTAATCTCAGCTTCAGATACAGTTTATGTGCCAGTAAAAAAGGCAAAAGCTTATTAAGATAAGAATGACATGGAAAGGCTGCTCAAGGCTTAGAAAAGTAATTTACATTATTTGAAAATATATTTAAAGCATTTTCTGTTGTATAGTGGCCATCTTAAAAATCATGGTCCTGGTTGTTTTTAAACTTATATGACATACATGTCATTAAAAGGAACATCTGCTATCAAAATAACATTTCATTTTATGATACCTAAGAAATAGGTTCCACTGTGCTCTTCAGAATATAATTCAAGAAACTACTGCCTCTTCAAACACATAAATGACTGGCATAAAGCATTTCACTCACATATACTAATGTTCTGAGCTCTCTAATGAGCCTGACAATGTTAAATGCAAATACCTTGTTACTTCCAGTTGCAAATAAATCCATTAAAGGAAATCACATTGTGTAATATATGCACTAAGTGGGACATAACATGCAAATATTATGAGGAAAATTGGATATTTCAAAGAGGAAAAAAGTGTACTTGAATTTTTGTTTATAAATCTGGTTAAATGTGATAGACCAGCATCTACTTCTAATATACATTGTTGATCATAAGCTTGTTATGAAACTGACATAAGGCAGAAAGAAAAAAAAAAAACCACAAGCCGACAGGCTGTTACTGTGAAAGTATAGAGCTGAAACAAACAAAAAATGGTGAAGGCTGAATCCGGAGTAAGAGAAAATCAGGCTTTGATCATGAGCGTAGAAAATCCTGTCCACAGGATTTTATTTTTGCATGCATTTTTCACTTGATAACATTCATGCAGTTAGATGAGGAATTGCTCAAGTAAAGGCATTAGTCATTTTTGGAACAAATAATATGATTTTTCACCGCAGGAGCAGCACATCTTGTTTCTGATGTAATGTTTGTCATGTGTAATTCTACCACAGTAAAAAAAAAAAAAATTAAAAAATGCAAATTTATAAAGATTAAAAGGAAAAATGCAGCTGAGCTGTTTCCCTTAACTTGTAGATATCTTGTGCAAATGTAAGGCACATTTTGTGTCTGATCCTACTCTGTGTTTGCTGTTGGTCTAATATCAATTGATTGAGAGAGCAAAGGCTAATTTGTAATGCAATAATAACAAAATGTTTTATCTCTGACCACCATACAAAGCTGGAGTAATCTCCTTACTTGACATAAAACTAAAACTTAAAATGGTAGTTGATGCAAACATCAAAAAAATAAATAAAACATCTCTGAACCTAGTGTAAGACAACATCAGAGATCATGGGCCATAAAACAAAGCTAAAAAGCAAAGTAAGGTAGGACATAATAAATGATAAATGTAATCAAAGGCTACAAAAAACTGTACCTGTGTAAAATATTTAACAGTTTCATGTGCTTGGTTTTTCTTGTTCAGTGTAGATGCTGCCTCCTTTTTTACCTCCATGAGATCCTCCTTTAGAGTTTTGTACTCACTTGCCAGCAGTTTGTTCTCTTTCAATGCAGTTTTCAGTGCTTTCTATTCAATTGAAAAGAGGTTCAGGTTAAGTGTCAAATGTAAGCAAAACATTTACAATAGAAATTAAAACAACCTGAAGGGACGAGTAAGTGCAAAATTGACAGAAGACCAGTATCGTAACTACTGCACCTGTAACATACCTGTAACATAAATTGTCAATGAGGATGTACTGATACAACTCTTTACCTCCCAGTCATGACACTGATATGATACTTTTTCAATCCCAGTTATGGTTTTCTATAAAATTGGAGTCACATACCTGGAACTCTTTAGGAAGCATTCATGTGGCCACAGAAGACCAATTGGAGCAAAATCAAATCAGTATAGGCTCCACCTTGGTATAGCAATTACTTTGACAGTACTGTGTGTTTGTAAGAGAGCAATGATCAAAGGCTCAAGCATTGAGTTTTACTTAACATGCAACATATTGCACTGTACATATTCCAGAAAAAATGTTTATATAGTTGATGAACCTAGGTATTCAATATGCAGTGTGCTTTGTATAGTAACATGGCCAGGAGACATTTTAGCTGTAACCCTGACCTGTTATGTGTGTTTGTAATACAGTAAATGCATACTGTATTTGTGTTGGTAAATAAGGCACCATAAATGACATACAACAACTAGCCCTTATTTGTGATATCAAACAAATAAATCATAGTCAGTATAAATCTCTGTGCATGTCCCCTTTTCATTTGAACAATGTTTCCCAGGTACTGGATGAGGGGATGTGTGAATATCTCAACTGTACCTGCAGACATAATGAAGTGTGTCTCTGCAGTAAAACAGAACAGCACTAAAGTGATGAGTTAACCCAGCAGAAAGAGGGGCTGTAAACATGACAAATGCCTGCTATTGATTTCAGGTTTAATTACTCCATGCAGCACTGACAAAGCCCATCTGATGCTGTTGTGAAATGTAAATGGAACAAATTACACTTCATTGCCCATAAGAAACTGATAGCGTCGGCAGTTTGCATTGTTTACTTTGTCCTCCCCAAACGACAAGCCCTGATCAAATCAAAACATAAGTCTATGTTGGAGGCTGAAATCCTTTTACATATTTATGGGATGAAGTCAAAAGAACATATATTCTTTGCAAAACACCATATTTTATACTTATATATCTCATATTTGTATTTTAACTAATTAACTAAATGCACAATAATAGCCAAATACAGACACGAATAAACTTCCAACAGGACTTGCAACAGTTTGTCTGGAACAGAGGAGCTGTGGTCAGCATATTTAGAAAAAAAAATCTCATATTGAAGGTGTCTAATCATTCTGCTTCATGCACTGTGACTTCTCAATGCATAGTCTACTTATTATGTCATGCTAATATAGACATTATGTGTGCTTTATATTGGTCTCAGTGATTAAAGTGACCAGTTTCCTCAGAACCTGAGTCTCTGATTTTTTTTATTTAGTGAGGAGTATTGTTGTTATATCATCTTATTTCATCAAGTGAAAAAGACTCAACCCTGTTTTGCATGGCTAACTTTTATCTAGCTAATGGGAGTTGTGTCTATGAGAAAGACTTCTAATTCTTAAATTGTCTCACACCAACAACTTCTTTAAAGTTGCTGCACTTGGATGCATGGCAGCTTAAGCTCCATTGCCTTTTCTTGTTTTGAACTAATGCATTCTTGATCACCGTTTAATGAAACTATATACCACATGGCGATTTCACATTAGATAAGCCATGTGAAACCCCCATCAGCAAAGAGCCTCTGGCTGGGGCTGATAATCCTGCAGATGAAAACCTTACAATAAATAGGGATTTCTCTTACAAAGGAGTGTTCAAATGCATGCCATTTTGTGCAGAGTAGATTTGTGGTTTTGGGAAGCCTGTTTTGTGATATAAATATGAAAAATCCCCAATGATATGGTATTTGTTTTATAGAAAACTGTATGCTTACATTCACATTGTTATTGAAGTTGTTGGCCAAAGGTGAAAAAAAAAAAAAAGCATCCCACAATGCCATGCATCATCAAATCTCCCCAGACAAAAAGACTATAACAACAGCCAGTTGTCATTTGTAGCAAAGGCAGTTAAATGAGATTGACCATGGCTTGTAATTTTAATTGCACACTGTTCTTTTCTCCGTATCTTAAAGGAAGTATTGTGACAAGCAATGTGCTGACACTAATCCAAAAACAAATAAACAATGAGATGTTTTTGCAGCATGTCTCTGACTTCAGAGGATCTGACAGAAAAAGTCGTGAGTTTACAAGGAATTATTGTGATTTATTTTTTTTTTACCTTGGTTTCTCCCATTTGCGTTTTTCTTGCTGTAATATGGGTCGTGTGTATCTGCATGGATCGCTGGGTTCGTTGTTTGTAGTTATCAATATCAGACTCCAAGATGCTCATTATGTGAGCAGCTGATTTATTTTTGCGCTCCAACACATTAAAATCACGTCTGCAAAGAAAAATCAAACATAAAACAAATTATACTTTTTTTGAAATACTGTAACTTCTGTTCTTCTTAAAAGGTATTCCTGGGGGTGAAACGAATACTAAATAGATTTTGCCTCTTATTGAGATGGGAATGTCAGCTTCTTTTTCCAGAAAAGTTTAGAAAGTAATATTTCCATTCTTACTCGAAGCTTTTACAATCAGCATTTCCTGTAACTTACTGAAGCTCTGCAATGATGTTGTGTATGATTTCCACTTTTTTTTGCATCATATGTAAAAAATCCTGGTATTCTTTGGTTTTATTCATAAGGTCAGTGATCCTATTCACTGTGCTGTCATATCTCTTTACAATGGCACAGTATATATCCTGTAAACAAAGAGTAGTAGTTATATTAAAAGGAAGTCCATAAACTATATATTGTACAAAGAGATCAAGGAAATTAATTACATTGTTCAATAGAGAAAGATACAGTAAAAGGTTGTGACTACTTAGTGAACTTTACAGACTAGAGTAACTTTTCATTCTTACCTGAGCAGTTTTTAGCTGGTCACATCTGAGTTTTTTCTCCTTTTCTAGATTGAGCATTGACTCGATATGTTCACACTGTATCTTTTCCCAATTTTCTGTCAATTTCTTTATTTTCTGTTGAAAACCAAAAAATGACTGAAATTTACTCAAAATGTTTTCTTAAATCTGTCTTAATAAAGTTCTGATTCATATATATATATATATATATATATATATATATATATATATATATATATATATATATATATATATATATATATATATATATATATATAGATATATATATATATATATATATATATATATATCTATATATATATATATATATATATATATATTAGCGTTTTCTGTACCTCCGTTTTTGCTTCCAATTCTCTTGTTGCTGAGGAAGCAGCTTCAAATTCTTTCTGAAGTTTTTGATTGGCTAGCTTTGACTTCATTTGGTGTTGCTTCAGTCTTTTATTGAGATATGCAAAGTGACCCTGACAAAATGTGATTATCCTTAAGTCTTAAAACACACACAGGAAGTAAACACAATTCCAAGAAATGGAACCAGAGCAGGAATTAAAAAAAAAAAAAAATCAGTGCAGCTAATTACATTCTTTACTTTAAAACAACATTTATACAACCAGCAGTGTTTGATTCTTATTCATGATGAGCTTTGTCAAGTTATTTTGCTAACAAGACAACAAAGTTTATGCAAAGTCTTCCAAAAAGTTAACAAAAAAAATTATATATTCTGTCTCAAACCTCAGTTTAAAAATAAACAGAAAAAACAACTACTAATTCACCTTTTCTATTTTCACCTTATTCCTGAGACCTTCCAGCTCGTCTGTCAAATTATCGATCTCTCTCTGCAGAGCAAAGAAAGAACACTGAAGAGAACTGTAACATACAAGTAACATATTCCTTCTATGGTGAAACCTGTGACATATATAAAGAAAAATGGACATATGTTGTGACTGACCCTGGCTGTCTGTTCTCCCAAGGAGGTGAGCTGTTTCTGTTTTTCCAGCTTAATCTGGATGAAACTGTGTTGGGCTACAATTTGAGTCAATTTGTCCATTATTTCCTTAGTGGCCTTTTCATTATAGTCATCAATGTCAGTGATTTTCTGGAGCATCTGTTTTGTCTCCTCCTGCAGTTTCTTGACTGTATTTTCACTATCAAAAATCACATACCAAAGGATACATATGGTATTAGCACAGGTAAGTGGCACACATCATTTTCTGTGTTTTAATTGGGTGTGATGAAAAGTTTTCATCTATTCTGGTTTAGACATTGTACCTCTCAGAAATTTTCATCCTGTACTCCTCTATAGTCAGTCCAAACTCAGTGTTATCTTTATGGAGAGCTGCAAAAGCTTCATGTTTTGACTGGAGCTGCCCCTCTAAGCGGGAAACTGCTGCTTCCTCTTCAAGTTTCTGTGGATTACATTACGTACAGTATGGATGTACTTGTCCAAAACATCTTAAGATGACGGACTTCAAACATTCTTCCAAAAAGAGCTTAGTGGCAGTCTTGTGAGTGCATTATATCTGTTACCCATTAAACCATCAAATCTTGCATACACAAAAGCTCCAACAATCTGAAAAGATGCTCAGTAAGTGTCACTTTATGACACTTTTGTGACATTACTTACTCTCTTGGATTCAATGTCCTCTAGTGTGGAAATCAGTTGCCTATTCTTTTGTCTTTCATCCTCAATTTGAAGACTGAAATGGGAAAGCTAAAGAAGAGAGGGAAATAATATGCAATGATGAAATCTACCTTTTTTCAAAACTTTAATGAATATGGAAGGCATGAGTTACCCTGTCTCTTTCAATTTTCTCAAGCTCCACCATTTTAGGGATATCCTGGCTTAAGAGTGCATACTCTTTTTCTGCTAAATCAATGGTCTCTTCAGCACGCGTTATCTCACAAAATACACCCTTTTCAAGCATCTTCAAGTGGTTCAAATATTCCCTGCAGGAATAAGAAAAATGGAAAAAAAGAGAGAAACACAGTTTTGTCTTTTTTATAAATATGGAGTCAAACTTTTAATAAATGTGTTTACTTTTAATGATTGCAGGCTAAATAAAGCAAAAACCCACTATTTCTGTGTAGCAGGATATCTGAATGTAAGTAATTTTCATAGTTGCTTTTATTCTTTTTAAATGATGGTAAGGTCTCTTACAGAGAGAAGTATTGCTTAGTCTGGGTCAATGAGAAGAATGTTGCTATGGTTACATGCAGTTTATCATACAGAACCTTGTCTTGTGCTCATAAATAGAACTTCTATTTAGCTCTCCTCTTGTATGCTTTTCACAGCCAATTTCTTGTACATTTTATTTTTTACTTGGCCAAGTTCAAATATAGTACTTCAGTAAATAAGAATGATAAATTATGTGAACATTTGATAACTGCATTATGTGGTTACTGTGTTGGGCTATAATACATTTGTGGTTACATTTGTTTGTTTTTTTTTTTGCTTTTTTGTCTTAAAGAAACATCTAAAGTCCTCATTGCATGTACTTCTATCTGACACTCTCCTTGAAACCAGGACTGCAATTCATCAAATAATCATTATTTCAATTTTGGCTCCCAACATTTACAAAAACATTGCAAAAAACAAAAAAGGTTAGTTGGCCACATATTCTGACTCATGTTCAGAATGACAGATGCACTTCAGGCATAGATTTAACTTGTCCATATGTGACTGATTCCTTCCTTCTGTTTCTGTCTAACATGAACTTATTTATTTATGTGATATTGAGGTCAGGCTGGTGTTTCTGGACAAAACATTTAAAGGATTGTTTGAGCAGCTCTACCAGTTTTTGCCACATTAGTCTAAATCAATTTGATTTATTCTGAAGTTTATCTTAGACCAAATTTACTTATATTATGGGAATTTTAGAATTTTATGTTAATTTGATAAATGCTTTAAGTCAGAGAGTAATTGTTTCTAAATAATCACAATTTTAATGTTGACCAAAAATGATTATGTTTGAGATTTTTTTGTCATAATTGAGCAGACTTACTTACTTACTTGAGCAGATTTACTTAAAAAATCTTTTTTTCAAAATCACAGACAAAATGATTTTGGAAATAGAGAAACTAAAAGAGTCAATTACACTGCTTATGGTGAATGGTGAAGCCATTTGTTTCTACATCATTTAAAAAAATACTCACAATCTCTGTTCCAAGATGATTCTTCTTTGCAAGCAGCGCTTGGTCCAATGACATCTTCTCTTGGTTGACATTAATTTCCTTTTTTTTAGTTCTTCCTGAGCAAGTTGGAGCTCACGTTGTACTTTCGATAGATCTTCGTTGACCTACAAAACATTTGATGTGATGGCCTGAAGTGTTTTTTAGATATGGGCTCTAAATAATCCCAATAATCTATCAAAGCTACATTATGTCTCAATCTAATTCTTAAAAAAAAAAAATCCAAAGGGTTGGTTAATAATATGTATTCACTGAGCTTGGTATCAAAGATTCACGATGCTTGAATATCAGGTTTTTCTCAGGAGTTATGCTTTACACCCCTCCCCTAACCCCCCCCTTCTATCAACACAATCAGTCCATAATGTTTGCATGAATTCTTCACATGCCCACAGGTCTATTGCTTGGTAGAAGGTGTTCATCCAGTTTTTTTTTTTTTTTTTTTGCTCTCTACATATTATCTTTTTAAGTTTGTTCTGTATTACAACACAACACAACAAACACTACACAACACCCCTCACACTTCACAACTCAGCAAACATAACACCCTCACTGCCGTGTCTCTTTAATTGTCTTGTCTTTAAATGTTTTACAGCTGGTGTTTTTAGTCCTTTCTGATGAAATCAGGATTTAAGATGTTATTAACAATGTTCGAATTCACTGCCAGAGAGGACCGGTGAAGGGCACATTCACCCTTCACGTTCCCACAAAAAAGTAAAACAAAAAGGTATTTCTTAGAAGGAACATCCTAAAAACAGCCAAAGATATTCTGAAATGTCTTTACAAACAAACATTTCATTTATTTAGTTTGAATCAGTATAGTGTTTCAGTTAGCTGCTGTAAAGCTATATCTATGTTGAGTCAACATTGACATATCCTTCAACAGATTCTCTACTCTCTGTTGGGACACTTTCATTTTGAACCGTAGTCTCAAAGTACAGCTAAGGCTGAAACTACGGAGTCATTTTTGTTTTGTTTTGTTTTGTTTTAATTAAGACATGTGTTCATCCTCTGATGTCCTCTTTAATGTAAATCCAAAGAGCAGTGAGGGGATCAAACAAAATTTCTGTAATGAGTGCCATGTCACCTGTGGTCACTTTCATCACTGAGCTCAATATAAAAATGTGTCACTGGCAGGTATTAATTATTTTCTGAAGAACAGTCAAAAGCACATACATTTTGTCTGGTTTCATTTTAAAAGATGATTTAATCTTGACAACCATGTTTTGTCACTTTACACAGAGGCTGTCTTCATGACACACTAATAAACTGTTAAATGGTTCCATGATAGTTCTAATCAAATTCCTTAATAGTTCCTCACCTTGTAACCATGTCAATAACATTAAAGATGTCTTCAGTTTACAAATTAAATCATGGTAGCAGGATACATCAGACAAGGCTTACCTCAGTTTGTGCCGTCTTAATTTGATTTACAATATCATTCTGGATGTCCATGTTTTTTCTCGCAATGGAAACTTCCTTTTGGGCAAAGTTTATGTCTTCCTTTATGTGATGATTCAACACCTCAGCGGATGACAATTTTTCTTGCACAGGGTTGAGTTTTTCTCTTTCCAATTTAAGGTGCAACTTCAACTCCTTGATATCTCTCCTGAAAGCCTCATGTTCTAGAAAAGGCAAAGATTAAAAATAAAGAATTTTTTCAGGTTTAAGAACAGACTCACATGACTACTAAGAAGGCATTAGATCTTTGAGGAGAGACACTTTGCAGTAACTGACCTCTCTGGACAACAACAGAGTGCTCTTTTTGTTTCCACAATGAAAGACTGTCAAGCTCGCTATTCAGCAATATTTTTCTTTTCTTCTCTTCATCAAGAGCTTCCTTTGCATGCTGTCGATCGGCCTCCAAAAGCTCAACCAGATGCACAACCTCAGTTAAGACATCATTTACTTTCTTTTGTGATGGAAAACTCTCTAGAGGATAAAAAATTGGCACAATCTGCACACTGTTGCACTGTGTGATCACTTTCAACTCAATTAAAAAATGTGTGGAATTTTCTGTAGTCATTTTAATGAAATTAAGTCATGTGCAAAGTGCAGGTAAACTTCATGCCTTGTATTTTCTTTGCATAAGTGATTATCTTCCAATATATATGAAGTTGTTGAGAGCTAAAGTTAGTGCATGCCAAACACTGATGCAGTGTTTGTTTGGTTTTCTGTACCACTGATGAAATTAAGAGAAAGTACATTAGAAAGCAAACAAAATGAAAATGAAACAAAGTGTGTTAACCTTTGGCAGTAATTCGAATGCCCTTCAATGCACAGATCAGTTGGTAACTGATCTTCTCCAGACTAATGAAAGACAGACAAGACCATTAAAAAAAAAATCAAATAAAATGTATTTGTTCTTTAGACCTATTTGGATACTTATGTTACAGTCTGTCAGAAATTTGATCATAGATTACACATGCTCACCTGTTGGCATCTTTTTTTCAGTACCTTCTTCATCTCATTGACATGGTACATGATCTTGTTAACACATGGTGAGGGGCTACCAGAGCAAACAGTTTGAAGGTCTGCTAGATCTAAAGAAAAAGAAAATATCATTATATTTAACCCCAACTTTCATTGATCTATTTTTGTTTCTTGGAACAGCCCAGTAATAGTAAGAAATATATTAATAATCAGGGGAAAAAAAATAAAAGCAGAACTTGATTGTAGCAAACGTTTACTCAACTTAATTAATTCTATTTTCTAAAAGCAAAACAACATCAAGAGAACATTTGAGAGAAGTCCAAGCACATTTTGTGTTGAAAATCCATCAACAAATGTGTAGGTTTGAAGAATACTTGAAACAGTATCAAACTTTAAACAACTAATAATCAAACAAGAGTGAAGTTAGACAAAACATTTTAACACATACATCATCAACAAATCACTTAAATGACAATTTCATAATGAGAAACAGCTTAATACAATGAAACTTTTGAAAACAGAATAAGAATATTAAATTAGGTTAATCAATTTAAAAACATGAATTAGTTAGAAATAATAAATCATTATTAATGAAACATAATCATACTGAGTGATTTCTGGAGAAACACTGGTACGCCGGTCACTTGTTTACTGCTTAAGAATTTGAGCTGAATTAATCATATTCTGAATTTCACTGAATTTGAATCACCGAATCCCTGAGTTATATTGTGTAAATAAACCATATAACAGAGAAGCTGCTAAAACAAACTTCGGAATTTTTTAGAGGTTTACATGGTGAAGAAACCCTTAACGAACTACTCCCACCAGCAGTCACATGAGTGATGATTGAGGGTGAGATAGTAAAGTAAAGTATTCCATCTCACCCAGACTGAAAATAGTCTAAGCTTTGTCTCAAACTACAGCTATTTCAAGAGAAACAGTAATGCTAAAAACTAGAAAACTTGAATTTCCTGCAAAAATGCAGGTGTGAATGTATTAAGCTGAATTTTTTACTTGATCTTGTAAAATGTACAGAAGAAGCCAAAAAAATAATTTCAATGAGTTCAATGTCGATTTGAACATTAGAAGAATCATAAAACTGTGCAAGACTTTACAGAAAGTTTTTATGGAATGTCTGAACAGCTTAACAGCTTAAATTAATGTATTATTGACTGAATATAGTAGTGTTAAAATGACATAAATGCAGAAAACAACCAGAAAGAAATTGTACTTGTATTTCTTGGGATAAAAGTACATTCTTTAACATTCCTTGCAGGACTTTTAATTACAACGTTCACAGTGTACCATTAGTAGCCTTCGTTTACTGCTCACCTCGATGACTCCCTCGTCCAGTCTTGGATGAGGATCTGCGGGGTTTAACGTTTGGCATTTGCTCGAAATCTTCCAGGTGGGATTAGATGGACTATAACGAGCCTTCGCGTCTATTTTCACCACCGTCTGTTTAAGTTACAAGCTGAAATTTCAGTACACTCTGGAGCAGGTTTAACCTAAATGACAAATCTATGGTTGAAAGTGAAAGCTGCTATCTGACTACGGGGGGACTGCAAGCTGCCAAGGTTTACAATTTTTAATCTTCTATGCACTAGAACAGCAGTTGTTCAAAATCACAGGGGTACTTCCAACGGCGTTAGGCATAAAATAATAATAATAATGACAATAATAATAATAATAATGATAGTAATGATTAGAGTAGTCACATAGAAATTGTAAATAAAAACATTTAATTCATTTCACAACTGAGCAGGTTTGTGAGTGAGCGTTGAGTAGACAGACAGCTTCAAAACAAAACTAAGAGACCTAATTTCTCAAAGAGGTGGGATTACATTTATATGCATCTTTTTTATATTATTTTTGGTAGTCTGCCAATACCATGTAAGGAAAAAAAAGGAAAAGAAAAGAAAGACAGATAAGCACATGCAAGGTTTGTGTGATGTCCATTGCATGCATTCTGTACTAGGTAATAATTCTGTAACACCTATCATATATTTTTAAAGTATACTACTGTGTAACTGCAATATAATGACAACCAATTGCATTGTAACAAGAATTCTTAATTAAATTTTGATCAGCGCTTTAGAATATGGGAACAAAAAGATTTAAACGTTTATGTCTGCATTGTTTTTAATGTTAATTCATTTCAACAGATTGTGTTGACTGTGTTCCGCTGTTGTCTTCTCAGTTTCCCCCCCTCAATTAATTGTGATTTAAATGAGTATTGCGTATAAATGATTATTTGTGAGCGATAAAGCATTATGTGTTTGTTTATCTGACATAAAACCTATAAAGAGCCTATACAGGTCTCCTGTGGTGACTTGTAAAAAACTTGAATGGAAATGCTTCTTTTTCTTTGAATGCTCCTAAATAAAATTTTGAGTTAGCTGAATGCATTTTATGTGTGGTAATATGTCATGAGATATTCGCAGATGGGGAAAAAAAAAAATTTAATCTAAAGTTTATGTGTCCTTGTCATGAGAAGGAACAGTGCTGGTTGACTAACACGAAGAAATACCAAAGTAATCAGATTGATTTTCATATTCTCTTGCAACACTTCCAATACTTGATTTTCTTTTCTTTTTCCCCCACAAATGTTCCCATAAAACAACAAAGTGAGTTATTGCATTTCAAAGTGCCTTATTCTGAAGACTAATGGCCAACAGTTACAATAAGTCTGAAAATTCAGGAATGGTAGGATTTATTTATTTATTTATCCTTATTTATCTGATAGGATTCCCATAGGAATGTTGCTCATATGACTGATTTTTATCTGTATTCAAGAAAGATGCCGACATTATGCTTGTGAGACAGTTTTCATGATGCATTTTAATATCTGTATATGTTTAATACTAATATTACAAACAATAGAGCTTGTTTGTTACCACGTCGCCGTCCAAACAGGGGAAAAAAAAGCTTTAGATGGCAAATAGTCGCGTGTGCGTGGACACCAGATGCTCTTTGTCGCCAGTTCTTCTGTTTTTGCATCAAACTTTAACGTTTTGCAGACACACTGGCGCATGGGAAGAGATTCCGCATTACGTCATCGCGGAGGGCGCACACACTGGAAGCAGACGCTGCCTCGCTGCTCTCGCTCTGCCCAGCCAGTGCGCTGCGCGAAAATTTCCACAACACAGGCTTTGCAGGAGAGCGGCGCAAGCGGCGCTTCGTGCAGCGATGCAGCACCCTACACCAAAGAAACACTGATCGAAACGCAGAACCCGACCGATTCCTGGATGGAAAACGCTGTTGTTGCATGGCATGCCTCGAAATCCATTCTGGTAAGTCTCGCGTAAGAGCGATGCTGCAGCCGCAGAGGGCTGGCGGGCACCAGAGAAAAGCGACCTTTACCTACTTTGTCACTCTGGATGAAACGAGTTCGTCAAGTTGGGGCGATAAAACACGGACATTCGGTGGTCTAAACGCGCAGACCAGCGCTTTCTGTGACACTGGGACCTTTGTCTCACGTCCACACAGGTGTTTCTGGCGTGACAGGTGATGCATGCTCGCTGGAGTGCCTGTTGCCGTCCCCCTGGTCCTGTTACTTAGGGTCTTCATTGGTGGATTTCAGTTTTGAAGGAACACAGGGCATCATTCAAGAACAGGACTACACCTCCTTCAAGCATCTGACTGAAATTCAAATTGACATATTATGTCAATAAAACATAGGTGACCAAGTTAACATACTATAGATCTAGCCATCTTGACTGAGCTGCTCCTGACTGAGTGGCTTTTCAGAATTTACTTGGTTTTAGACCATGCAAAGAATTCATTAAGTGTGGTAAACTAAATCAGAGCACCAACAACCGTAAATTGGTAGCTGCTCCAAGTTTTTGCCTTTTTGCAGCTGAAACCATGGCGATCATCAGCAGGCGACATCAAGCAGAGAACCCTCCAGACATCACAGGCTGGTACCAGGCATGCTGGGAAAACTTCTTTCACTATCTACATAGCCTGTAGTACAGCACCAAAACACAGCCGCGTATTAACTTTACGTCTGCGCTTCATTATTCCTGTCAGAGGATGTGATTTAAATACAAGCGTAGTTTACAGTCTCATGATGTAAAAATAACTGGCCAATCAGTGGTAACAGCTGCCATTTACTGTCCCAAGCCAGTTAGACATACTGGACTGCAACTCGAGCCATTGTTTGTGTTTGGAAATGTAGCATGACTGGCTGTTCCACGTTTCTTAAGGAGGATGTAAATTAACCGCACCATCCTCTATGAATTTATTGAGCTGCTACAAAAATAGAATCAAAATGTGAATACTTTATTAGTTGGCTTTTTTGTTGTTGTTGTTGTTGGAGTGATGTTTGACAAACACAAAGACTCTTGGCAGTGCTTGGCCTTACTAGTCAGTCTGTACTCATAATGGCATGAGATGATTTGGTCTTTTAAGGGCAGTTATTTTTTAATACAGACAGAGCCAAAGTGCCACAGAGAAAAGGCAGTGCCTGCCAGGAATGAGGTTTGGGGTCTGCAACTAGAGAGTCAGCAAAGCTGTTCAAGAATGTGGCGCGTTCTCATTTGTAGTTAAAGATAGAGGCAGCACACACTGTATCCTGGCTTAGAGCTTCTAATTTCAGATGCCGTGAGTTAGGCCCATCCTCATGGGCAAGTTTTGTTGTGCTGCTTGCTTGATTTAAAGGAGGTTGTGTTGTGGACAGCTGTTTCACACAGGAAGACTTGGTTCTGGAATAATTCAACTCAAGCAAGGGGAAGAAACACGACTATGGTGCGTTATAAAAGGTACAGCGATCATCCTTTTCCTTCCACTGGCAAACAAGTTGCTTTTGCTGTACTGGTTTATTATTTCTGTCACTGAAAAAGACTGTAGAAGGTCATTCTACTCTCAGGCAGGGTGCCTTCGCTTGCGGTGAGAGAAAGGATATCAGTGTTAATCTGTAAAAATGTATACACTTGTATACTTTTATATTCACTCACTACATAGTTGATAAATGGGCCTGAATGACCATTACGTTCAAGATGACATTGGACTACTGGCTGCCTGCAGTAGCATGACATTGCTGTGCATCTAAAACTGTTATTTATTGTTGTGGCTGCATCCATCATTGCCTTATAACTGATGAGATGCCCATTTATTATTTGTGCTATTGCACAGTTGTCATTTGCAACATCACCTCATTAAAAAAAAAAAAAACTACAAAAAAGCAGATGATTTTCACCACACTGGATGTTTTGCTCTGGATATGATAATAGCTTCATTGGGAAGTAGTTTGCTGAGATGCTGCACTTGATTCTGTAATTCCTGGTTTCTGTGTTCACCTAATCCCGCAATTGACTGCTGCACTGGCAAAAATCATAGACTGGTATCAGAAAAAAATGTTTTCTGATTTGCTATTTAACACCGTACTATGTAACTATGCAGGATGATATTTGGGTCTATCACTTACTGTCAAAGGAACTGGGAATAGTGTGCTTGAATGAAAAAAAAAAAAGTGTTTCTGAGCCACTTGCTCAAGAAGTGCAACTGTGCTCTCAACTGTCAGCCAACCAAGCATTATCTTATTAGAAGCATTTACAAGTGAAAGAAAAAAACTTTTTTTCTACAAACTTTGCTTGTGTTGGGCCACACCATGTGATCACAGAGAAAGACAAAGGAAATCTTTTAAAACTCTAATCCCCAGCATTCCTTGCAAGTTCACACCTAGGTGTGAACGTGATGTCACGGCCTCTCAGTGGCCGCGAGCCCCTAGTCTCAGCGGGGCTCCCCAAACGAGGCGGATCGCAGACCCGCCGCTTAAAACAGAGTGAACGCGCTGAGATCGCTCTCTTGCTTCTCCGCTCTCTGACCTGCACCCACGAAAGTCAGGACAAGCCGAGCCGCTCCTGCGACCACCCGCGGAGCGTAAACCTCTCTTGCTTCCACTCCGGCCCCTCTCCTCTTCTCCTGGACTCCACTCCTGACTCAAGGAAACCTTTCCTGGCCGCAGCCCCGAGCCAGCGACCACGAGGCCTCCCAGTAACGCGCCAGCCAGCCGCCGGCTACAGAAAGACCGGTCGACGCGCCCCATACCCGTACCAGAAGTGACCCGCGCATCGGCGTGAGAGAGGCACGGTACCCGACGGGAGACGCTGCTGCAGAATCGCCTGAACGGAGGATCGGTCACGCCGAGAGCCTGCCGCCTGCACCCCCCACTGGAGCCGAGGAACCAGGCCCGGACGAAGCAGAGCCGCTCCGGAACACCCCCGGAGCGTGAAACGAAAGACCGACGAAGCCGCCCCAAAGCACGATCACCTTTTCCCCGGACACTTCAACGCCACCGATCGCTTCCCAGAGCGAACAAGTAAGAGGCTTTAGTGTTCTGGGCAGAGCTTAGTTAGCTGTTTACCAATACAGTTTTCTTGTGTTTGTACATGTTAGAACCGGACCGTCGGTCCGCCGTAATCCATACACTGTATCATTGCCGGCAGCAACCCCGCTCGCCGTTCTCGGTTCAGAACCAGAGCAGCTCGTGTGAGTGATCCACACTGCTGTATCTGTGAGAGCGACGGGTCGCGGTTGCTGGTCACAGAATTACTCATTTAATCACCAGTTACTGGTTACGATTGAGCCCACCGGTCCTCGCCGGTGCGTGTCTGTCCACGTGATCGCGGTGTTTCCTCGCCATCAGCTGGTCGCGCTGTGATTTCAAACAACAGTCAGGAGAGAAGTGCAGAGTTGCTCCGCGCTCCTCGACCTGTGGAAATCCTCAGAGCGATCACTGCGGTGGCTAGAAATCACCTTTATTCGTGGACTTTGTTCTGCCTTTCCTCTGTCTCCATACTAACACCTTCGGGCGAGAACCCCACGTGATCTCGTCCACCATCTTGTGCCGGCCTATCGCGCGAGTCGGCGGCCATCTTGGTTAAGGCGGGACCACGACGTGACTCCGTCCGCCATCTTGGGCGCCCTACCGCGAGAACCGGCGGCTATCTTAAACACCCATCTCATACCCATCCACACAGACACACACACACACGCACACACACGCACACACACACACACACGTGTATATAGGTTCACACTGGTTTCCTTTGAATGTTTGATTTGCTTCTGTTAGTTTTAGTCATCTTTTAGCCAGTAGATATCAGGATCTTAATTCAAGTGTTTGTTCCTTTAAATATTTGTGTTAATAAATTCTGATATTCTAATGAGAGAAGTTGTCTGTGGTTATTTTATACAGTTTTGCAACATTGGCTGGTTGAAGAGGTCTGTGCTCGGACTCACATCTTCTCTGTTGCTCGATAGCGCCACACCTGGTCACAGGCTGGCACGCATCGAACAACAGCCATTTTGAGACTGATTATGCCATTTAGTCCTTTTTCCTGATTTATCAGGTGGTGCCCCCTTTTTCATTTTATTAAATTTCTGGTTATTAGCAACCGCCCCTCAAGACGGTTGATAATAACCCTTTTTGGACTAAACGAGCACATTATACGCCTTATTGCACAACATAAATGGTGCCCCGTGTGAGGCCTACTAACATTCCAGCTTTGCTGCGGGTCTGTGTAAAATAATTGATTATTTTAAGTCATAATAATTTCCCAGAAATTGTCATCCTTAATTTATTGGTACTAAGTACCCAACTTCTCAGAACTAAGCAACATGAGTAGTCCAAGAGCTAGCGAGAGGGAGGCTAGGGTCTCCCCAAGCCCAGCATACATGGACTCGCAAGAGGTAGTCGCCCAGCTCATCGATCTTTCGTTAGACGACCGAGATCTGTTAAACAGTTACAACCTCTCAACCTGTGATAACAGGATACAGCGGTTGGTCAGTTTTATCAAGAATCCAACCAGACGAGCCAGTATCTCAGAGGTGCTGGGACAGCTGGCGTTACTATGGCAACGCAAAGCTGAGCTTCAGGTTACAGAACACATAGATCAGCTTAGGCGACTGCAGCAAAAATATGAGGAAGAGCAGGACCTAAACTCAGTCCTGCGACGAGAAATCACAGACATGAGGGCGGAAATCAACAGGATCCAAACAAAGGATCGTGAACGTCGACAGAGGACCAACTCTGATGACCCCCCCTCGGGCACCCTAGGCCCGGAGGGGGATGAGAGGTCAGACTCACCCGTCAGCCAGGAAGACGCCTATGCTGGTCTTTCTCCGCAGGGAGCCTTCAATGACGGGCCAGCCCCGGCAGCTGCTACCCAAGCGAGGCTAGCAGCTCGCCCCCAACCCTCAGAGTGCCAGGGTACGCGTGGGCAGGTCAAAGCGCCAACGCTAGAGCGGTGTGACATGCGAGGCCCCGCGAGGCCCCCCCCCGTCACCCCCCCTCCCCAGGCCTGAGCCAAAACGTTGGGAAGCGCCTGACAGTGCAGCCTCTGATCTAGTAACATGGGATGGCCATCAGGAGCCCCCATCTAGACGAGCAGCACATGCCGAGGGCTCAGTTCCGCGAAGGGCCATGACAGGCAACCGCAACCACAAGGCAGCCTACCTGGACGAGTTGACGTCACCTCCCCGCCCTAGGCGTGATGATCGACGACACAGTGGTCTCCGCCCCCTCGAACCGGAACTTAACCATGAGTTCCACACATCACGCAGTCACCCGATACGGCCGCTCTCTCCACCCCAGTGGAATGAGCGACCCTTGCCACGATACAACGACCGCATGCCCTGGGAACACTCTGATGAAAACTCGGAGGATTCCAGCTTGGCCTACAGGCAGGGTCTTCGAACCCGCCAGCTTGAGTCTCTTGCCAGAGATATCGAGCGGTTCGATCCCCACCACAGAGAGTCGAACATCGACGACTACCTCCGGGAGGTGGAACAGTGTCTGCTTGACCTTCCCCAGGCCTCGCCCCGTGAGAAACTAAAATTGATTTGGAAAACTACGACGAGGAGCGTCCATGTTTTCATAGAGACCCTCCCGCTGGAAATCAGGGAGGGCTATTCGGCGCTCTGCCGAGCCCTGCGGGAAGAATACTCCCTGTATACAGACCAGACCTCAGCAACTATCGGCGCATTTGCTATTATGCAAAAGAAGTCTGAGTCACCCCGGGAGTACTACTGGCGTCTTCGGGCCGCCTACTTCCAGGGGCGTAGTGCACCAGGCTTAGAGGAGGAACAAGCGTTTAAATCTTTGTTTGTTCACAATCTCCACGAAAGCCTGAGGGTTGATGTCACTATGCAGTGTAAAACCCGAGACCTCCCAATGCGAGAAATTAGGAGGTATGCCCAATTTGCATGGGAAGCACGGGCAAGCCCAAACCGGCTTCCAGAGAGTGGTCCCCAGGTGTTAGCAGTTCGGACAGGCGAAGATGACACCCTGGAACATATGGACTGGGAAATTCCCAAGTGCTCCGCTGAGCCTGACTCAGGGCCCAGGAGACGCCGCCAGCCTCGTCTGCCAGAAGATCAGAAGGCCCAAGTAGGCGGCCCCTGGCGCCAGCCCTGGAGCCAGGCAGAAAGCTGGCCCAAGAATGATGCCCAGACAGGGACGGGAGACCACTCTGACCAGACCCTCACACGACCAGGTGAGCACGAGGGCGCAAGCCTAAGCTACGCCAAGAAAGGGGGGAAGCGAAGGAGGGAAGACGACCTCCTCGAGCGCATGGTCAAAGCAATGCAAGAACTTGCTCAAGGGTCGGGTCCATCCAATCCTCCCAAGGATCGGGAGACCCACCCACCACCGGCGTGACTAGGCCGGGTCATCTCCCCAACAACCACTGAGGTCTACCTCGTGGGATGGGAGAGAAAGCCGGGAGTTCACGTGATGGTGAACACTATCCCTTCCATGACAGGTTGCACCCCTTTGCTGATGTTCTTGGGCAAAGTAACCTGCAGGGGACCTAATCAGGGCGCAGCCCGTAGTGGCCGCTATTTCCACCTTCTTGCCCTCCTGGACTCAGGTTCTGAAGTTGACCTCCTGGGACCCGCCATGGTCAACGAGGTCACCAGAGCTATACTTTCCCTGGGCAAACCTCCCCGTACTGAGCACGGTAGTGTGAGTATCATCAGCCTCACGCCGGACAAGTCCCCCATCACAAAGAGGGTGTGGCGGGACATAATCCTCAGAGGTCATGATGGTGGAGGGGGGTATGCCTGCCCCAGAACTGAACCCAACCATTATAGGCTGGGGCCAAAATCGCATCAGCATACCGGGATTGCAGTACTGCTTATTGCACCCCAACAGGCCAGCAGGGGGAGTCTGAACCAGCTAGCGGTATGCTCCCACACCAATTATGCCTCACCTGGCTCCGCCTCTAGCTCTCCAACCTGGAGGGAAAGTTGCTCCCCACGTCAGCGAAGGGGGGTGACATTCCCTCAGTTCCATCCACAGGTGGAAAGAGCTGGAGGCGGAGGACTGGGTAACACCTCTGTGGCAGAAGCTGTGGCGCCGCATGACCACCGCAGTGCAGAAATTGAGGCGATGAACGCGTCTCAGGGTTATGATTCTGCTGGCGACGATGCCCTCGAGCAGCAACCCCCATCCAGGGGCACCTCTGACGGCCCCCCCACTGTCGTGTCTAACCCCCTCGCTGGACAACCGACCTGCACTGAACACGCCATCAGTGTGGTCGCATTCGGCCTACTTCTCAGGATCCTCTGGATCTCGTCACTGGCCTAGTATGTAACCACCTTGTAGATTTACAAGCCAGACTTGGCTCCTTTATGAAGCCTCGCCCGACACCAAACCCAGTGGTGACTATCTCAGTCGACTCTGGCGCCTGCCCCGAGTCAGCCCTCGAACCTGACTAATTAGCCCGTAATGGTGCTCGCTCCTCCTCCCTCAGCAGTGGAAACCAGTTCCACACTTGGAAGGGGGGTGGAGTATCTTTGTGGTGGATGCATGTTCAACTCACCCAATTTGCATGCATTAACACCTAACACCATTTCATTTTCAATCCAGCAGGTATCGCAAACCAGACAACGACACAAGTCTGGATTGAACTTTTATTTTTATTCAATCGCATATTTATTTTTGTTGGTTTGTTTTTTGAAGGACACACATGCACCTCAAACATCACACCAGTCAATTCCAGAACACCATTGGAATCGAACACACCCACTCACCTGCTTCTCTAACCTTTTCTTCTTCACCTTTTTTCAGTTTTATATCACTGTTTATTGAAGTAGATATTAGCACACGTAGATAAGTAGGTCTGATGAAGTCTCTGCCCAGACGTTGCCTCTACTCTGCCCAGATACTAAGCCTCCAACCTCTTGAACTGTTTTAAAAATGAACTTTGAGTTTTTCCAGTCCCAGGCAAAACCGGACGGTGTGACACATGGACTGTTCGACCCGTGGGTAGTCCCAAAGACTACGACCGGCATCCTAGTCTTCGGAACTAAGGGGGGATGTTGGGCCACACCATGTGATCACAGAGAAAGACAAAGGAAATCTTTTAAAACTCTAATCCCCAGCATTCCTTGCAAGTTCACACCTAGGTGTGAACGTGATGTCACGGCCTCTCAGTGGCCGCGAGCCCCTAGTCTCAGCGGGGCTCCCCAAACGAGGCGGATCGCAGACCCGCCGCTTAAAACAGAGTGAACGCGCTGAGATCGCTCTCTTGCTTCTCCGCTCTCTGACCTGCACCCACGAAAGTCAGGACAAGCCGAGCCGCTCCTGCGACCACCCGCGGAGCGTAAACCTCTCTTGCTTCCACCCTCGCTTCCACTCCGGCCCCTCTCCTCTTCTCCTGGACTCCACTCCTGACTCAAGGAAACCTTTCCTGGCCGCAGCCCCGAGCCAGCGACCACGAGGCCTCCAGTAAACGCGCCAGCCAGCCGCCGGCTACAGAAAGACCGGTCGACGCGCCCCATACCCGTACCAGAAGTGACCCGCGCATCGGCGTGAGAGAGGCACGGTACCCGACGGGAGACGCTGCTGCAGAATCGCCTGAACGGAGGATCGGTCACGCCGAGAGCCTGCCGCCTGCACCCCCCACTGGAGCCGAGGAACCAGGCCCGGACGAAGCAGAGCCGCTCCGGAACACCCCCGGAGCGTGAAACGAAAGACCGACGAAGCCGCCCCAAAGCACGATCACCTTTTCCCCGGACACTTCAACGCCACCGATCGCTTCCCAGAGCGAACAAGTAAGAGGCTTTAGTGTTCTGGGCAGAGCTTAGTTAGCTGTTTACCAATACAGTTTTCTTGTGTTTGTACATGTTAGAACCGGACCGTCGGTCCGCCGTAATCCATACACTGTATCATTGCCGGCAGCAACCCCGCTCGCCGTTCTCGGTTCAGAACCAGAGCAGCTCTGTGGAGTGATCCACACTGCTGTATCTGTGGGAGCGACGGGTCGCGGTTGCTGGTCACAGAATTACTCATTTAATCACCAGTTACTGGTTACGATTGAGCCCACCGGTCCTCGCCGGTGCGTGTCTGTCCACGTGATCGCGGTGTTTCCTCGCCATCAGCTGGTCGCGCTGTGATTTCAAACAACAGTCAGGAGAGAAGTGCAGAGTTGCTCCGCGCTCCTCGACCTGTGGAAATCCTCAGAGCGATCACTGCGGTGGCTAGAAATCACCTTTATTCGTGGACTTTGTTCTGCCTTTCCTCTGTCTCCATACTAACACCTTCGGGCGAGAACCCCACGTGATCTCGTCCACCATCTTGTGCCGGCCTATCGCGCGAGTCGGCGGCCATCTTGGTTAAGGCGGGACCACGACGTGACTCCGTCCGCCATCTTGGGCGCCCTACCGCGAGAACCGGCGGCTATCTTAAACAACCCATCTCATACCCATCCACACAGACACACACACACACACACCACACACACGCACACACACACACACACGTGTATATAGGTTCACACTGGTTTCCTTTGAATGTTTGATTTGCTTCTGTTAGTTTTAGTCATCTTTTAGCCAGTAGATATCAGGATCTTAATTCAAGTGTTTGTTCCTTTAAATATTTGTGTTAATAAATTCTGATATTCTAATGAGAGAAGTTGTCTGTGGTTATTTTATACAGTTTTGCAACATTGGCTGGTTGAAGAGGTCTGTGCTCGGACTCACATCTTCTCTGTTGCTCGATAGCGCCACACCTGGTCACAGGCTGGCACGCATCGAACAACAGCCATTTTGAGACTGATTATGCCATTTAGTCCTTTTTCCTGATTTATCAGGTGGTGCCCCGTTTCATTTTATTAAATTTCTGGTTATTAGCAACCGCCCCTCAAGACGGTTGATAATAACCCTTTTTGGACTAAACGAGCACATTATACGCCTTATTGCACAACACTTGTCTGCAGTGGGAGGTGTTATGTGTCTGTGTTTTTTTTACGAATGGAGTGGGTAGGATCTTTGCTGCCATGGAAACAAACCACATGACTAGGTGTATTAGATTGCCTTGGACAGTGTGCAGTGAGGCATGGTGTGAGCATTCTGTCTGCAGCTCTGCCCCTTTCAAAGTCTTTTCATTGTCTACTTAAGTTTTTTTCTTTATCATTTCTGATTGCCTTCGTTGAACGATAGATTGAGGTTACACATGTTCTTAAAATACTCTGAAAAGTGAGGTCAGTATGTCAGTACCAGGGCCTGATTAACCCACAGTAAGGCACTGGGCCAGAATGAGCTACAGACCCCTTTTTGCTCCCTTTCTGGGAAAGTGTATATACTTCTGAAACACCAGTGCGTTATACCCAATATATAATCCCACTGGCAGCAATTATTCCCAGTCATTTTTTTTAAATAATTTATGGAAATTATAAAAGTGTTGTTTTGGTTTTGGGCAGCTAATGTAAGTTTTAAACAGGTTGTCTCCTCTAAATTGTATCAATGTCATGTAACTAGTTTGAACGGTCACATGATCAAGCCTCTTTACTTCCTGCCTGCACCTCTTGAATGAGACGTATGCCTTGACGTTGTACAAGAGGAAGTAGGTGAGATATCTTAAGAGATTACAGCTGGAATATTTTGGACATATATTTTTTTAAAGGGTCTACTACTGATATACAATGAGAATTATATGTCCTGGATGTATCTTAATAAGAAGATAATAAGACGACTAATAAATGCAAGCACTGCAAGCCGCTAACATAACGTATAGGCATAGTCTCAAAGGTTTTGGTTGTTTATTCTGTTTATCTTGTGTTTTTTCTATACAATCTTAAACTATCGGAGGTTTTGGATCTTCCAGATTTAAAAGAACCCCAAAGTGATATGTGGTGCATCACAGGCATTCCTACAGGTTGGAAAAAATGCAATTGAAACTGAAGCTGTGAAAGTGACAACTCAGAGAGTACCAGGGGGAAACAGGCCATTTACCTGCCAGACTGCTGAATGGTCAAGCAGACCTTTCTGGAGAAGGAGGACAGTTTTAACCTGATAAATCCAGGTTCATTTAGCATGCACAACAAGGATTATACCTTATTATGGCAAGCTGCAAGCAATTTATCTGGGGCAAACCAGTCCAGTTTGGCTACAAGTTGTGGCACCTCACCCCTATTGTGGAGACCCTACATATCTGCCTGAAACTGGCTTAGGAGCCAAGCGTAGTCTTTGGTCTGGCCTGAACGAATAAAAATTAATCCAGGATGCACATTTGCTCATGACAACCTTTTCACCTCACTTAGCCTCAATGATGAAATGACCAAAAAGGCAATGCGCCCCTCAGTGCACTGAGACAGCTCTGTTTACCTTCTTTTTGGGGGTACAGTTAATACTTGCTGCACTGATTTTTTTTTTTTCTGAAAAATACTGTACTCATGTTCTGGCCATAATGTTAGTGATTAGTGAATGTTAAGTCAAACTACTACCACAAGGTTTTAATTTTTTTTTGTAAACTATTGTCAGTTCTTTAAGTTCAAACGGTCCTACTTCTGCAGTTATTCAACCATTTGAGACTGAAATACATTAATAGCATTGTCATTGTTGGTTCTCTTCAGTATGCATTGCCATTGGTATTTTTAATAAAATTCTGAACACACTTGTAACCATGCCCAGATATATGTTACACATGCTAGAGTCATTTCGGTGTTATATATTAATTTGAAGAAATTTGTAAGTTTAGACTGTGGTTCCCCACCGGCAACAGTTGTTGCACAGTATAAAGCCTACATTTCTTCAGGAACATAACCAACATGAAATGAAAAATATTACATGTGTTAGCAGGTTCTAAGGAAAGAAATGCATGCATATATTTTGCAAGGAAAAATTTGGGATTAAACAGATTAAGATCTGGTTATTTTTATAGCCTACAGGATCATGAAAGGACAAAAGCAAATATGTTTAATGCAGAGAATGGTGTGCAATTTAGAATTAGTTCTTTTGCTAGCATATTTCACTAAGTACAACCTCATTTCCAACAAAGTTGCGGCACCTTGTAAAACGTAAATAAGAACAGAAGGCAATGATTTGCAAATCCCATAAACCCATGTTTTATTCCCAGTAGAACATATCAGATGTTGAAATTGAGACATTTTACTCACGAAAGATATTAGCTAATTTTTGACTTTGATGGCAGCAGCACATCTCAAAAAAAGTTGGATCAGGGGCAACAAAAAGCTGGAAAAGTAACTGGAAGAAAATCAGAACAAAAAGGTGTAGCTTCTAACAGCTTATTAGGTCAATTGGGAACAGGTCAGTAACATGTTTTGGTATAAAAGGAGCATTTCAGAGCAGTAGAGCTCTCAGACGTAAAGATGGGCAAAGGTTCACCAATCTAAAAAAAAAAAAAAAAGACTACAAACCCACAACCCCACACACACCATCTACAGTACATAATATCAAAAGATTCCAAGAATCAGAATGAGTGTTTGTGCTCAAGGGACAAGGCCGAAGGTCAAAACTGTATGCGCATGATCTTTGGTCCCTCAGGCAGCCCTGCATTAAAAACAGCCATGATTCTCTGCTGGACATCACTGCATGGGTTCAGGAACACTCCCAGAAATCACCATTTGTGAACACAGTAGGCTCAATAAGCCACATATGCAAGTTAATGCTGCATCATGCAAAGAAGCCATATGTGAACACAATCCGGAGGTGCTGCCACGTTCTGTGGGTCAAAGCTCAGACAAGAACAGAGAACTGATCTGTGGTCAGATGAATCAAAATTCCAAAGTCTTTTTGGAAACCATGGACACCGTGCACCGTGTCTTGCGGACCATCCAGCTGTTATCTCAGCATCCTGGTGGGGGTGGGGGGCACCTTCGGCGCCAAGCAGAGGAGAGGGACAGTTCAGACTCTGCTGGGGGAGCAGGACCTGATGGTGAAGTCCACGGCCTCAGTATGAGGGAAACCTGTCTGGACTGGCTGCAGCGCGTCAGCATTGACAACCACGGAAGGCGGCGGCCAGGATGTGTCTGGGACCACCTCAGAGAGGAGGAGACGAGCTAGGGCTTGACAGTCAGGGTTTTTTTTTTTTTTTTTTTTTTCGTGATTCATTTTTTTTTACAAGATCAAACTCAGAAGACAATTAAACAACAAGAAATCAAGATAAACTCCAGAGAAACCAATTTATAATAATAGAACATACAAAACTCAAATGATAATAGTACTATAAATATGAGGAAAAAAAAAAAGTAAATTTTTAAAAAGTGTTTAAGTCCAAGACAGATATATTGACTCATGCACAATATGGTATGCTGTCCAGCTACCAGGAAACAACCACTATACAATTGCAGGTCTATTCATTGTCCCATGTGAAATTCACTGCTGGTCTTCCAGTGTACAGATCCCTGTATGAACATCCAATCCACCTCCACCATCATATCCATTCCAGCCTCCCAAAGTCAGTCCATTCTGATCAGCACCTCCAGATATATCTCAGCTACTTTGTTAGGCATATGCCCTTAAAAATATTCACCACTTCTCATTATATTTATCAATATTATTTGTTATGTTATAAGATATCCTTTCAAAAGCAGCTACTTTGCCTAACTTTATGAGCCGAATCTTGAAATACTGGGCCCTCTGCATCTTTCCACTTTCTCATTATCATCTGTTTACCGATCATTATACTCATCTGAACCCATTTCGTTAAGGCTTTAGCAATATGGGCCAAAGGTTTGGGGTCACCTAATATGTACTGACTGGGGCATAACTCAAATTCCACTCTTATGACCTCTGTGACAGTTTCATGAACCCTTTTCCAAAATATCTGAATCTCCACGGGGCATGTGTTAGAGTGACCAACTCCCCTATACATCTCCATCAATCTGGTGTTTCCTTCATCCCCACCTGAACATCCTACTTGGGTACCAGTAGAATCAATGCAGGATTTTAAATTGAATTAACCTTATCTTGATACCCCTGGTGACTTGTTTAGTGATTCCAACAATTGTGCCCCAGTCATTTTCTGTAAATGTTATGTTCAGATCTGTTTCCCATAAGGCTTTCAGAGCTGTGTTGGATGGATAACCAGAGTTACTCATGATCATGGAATAAAAATGGGAGGCCCCATGCCTGATCCCTGCTGTCTGTAAAATCTCTTTAATGAGGTCAATACCCTGTGGTGGGGTGTGTGTAAAGCCAAAGGTAGTGACGAGGAAATGTCTAAGTTGAAGATGTCTCCAAAATTGATTGTTGGCTCTTTTATATTGTTCAACCAGATTGTCAAATGATTTAAGAATACCATCTTTATACAGATCAACCAGAGTATTTACCCCCTTGATGATCGTAGACTTAGACCCACCAACTCATGTCAGTTGTGCCCAGCACAGGTGATGTGAGAGGTCCAGGAAGGACTGCAGCTCCTCCTGCATGAACTGGTGAGCATCCTAGACGAAGACTGGGGAGCCAGAGGGCAGTGGGGTTGCCAAGGAGCAGGGGTGTCTGCCACACCTCCTCCTGGAAGGTCCTCCCCTAACCCTAACCCTAGGGTTAGGGACATCGGCTAGTAAGAAAGCCGGCCCAGGAGTCAAACCTCTGCTCCCACTTTGCAGTGTCCGAGGACCCCTCAGAGCCAGCCAAGTGCCCCAAAAGGGCAAATGTTCCTGCTCCACACAGTCCTCACAGTACAGCCAGTACTTTGCTGCCTCCCGGCAGAAGAATTCAAACAGTGAGACTCTCTCACCTCCTGCTGGGTTGATGGTTGGGTGGTTCGTGCTGTCAGGATTTTAAGGTGGACCCAAAGTGCAGGAGGAGGACAGGAGGTAGGAGCTTTCCAACAAAAGCTTTATTGTCTGAAACAAAAACAAAACTTAACTGATCAATCCAGGAGGTAGTAGGACAGCAAAGGCAGGAACACAAGGGAAACACAGGAGCCAGGATCATGGAAGGGTAGTACAGCAAGAATGACAGCTGGAACAACTCACAAACCAGCAAGAAGAGGGGAAAAGACAAGACTTAAATGACCCAAGAAACAAATGAGACGCAGGTGCAAACAATCAGGAAGATAAACAAAAGGAAGTGAAGTGGAACAGAACAAGGAACAGACAGACCTTCAAAGTAAAGCAGGAAACAAAACACAAGGAACTCAAAAAAAGCAGACCAAACTAAGAGTACAAAGAAGAAAACCCAGAAAACATAACATGCCCAACCCTAACCATGACAACATCCATCACAACAGCATGGCTTCGCAGGAGAAAGGTCCAGGTGTTGAACTGCCCTATCTTCAGTCCAGACCTTTCCTCAACAGAAATTTTAGCACATTTAGCACATCATAAAATTCAAAATCCAGCAACAAAGGCCCAGCACTATTGAGCAGCTAAAATCCTTCATCAGACAAGAATGGGACAACATTCCTCTCCTAAAACTCCAGCAACTGGTCTCCTCACATCCCAGACATTCACAGACAGTTGTTAAAAGACGAGGGAATGCAACACAATGGTGAATATTGCCCTGTTCCTGATTTTTTGAGATGTGTTGCTGCCATCAAAGTCAAAATGAGCTAATATTTTAAATTAAATGGTAAAATGTCTCAGTTTCAACATCTGACATGTTCTTTGTGTTCTATTGGGAATAAAATATGGGTTCATGAGATTTGAAAATCTTTGCATTGTTTTTATATACATTTTACACAGCATCACAACTTTTTTGGAATTAGGATTGTAACTTACAAGGTTAGACTCGTAACCTTTTATAATAGATGAATATAGTATTTGATTTTGAAAAATGAAGCCAATGCATTATTTCTGTATTCTTTCTGATGGCCAGGAGAGAGTGAATCATCTGTTACAAAACAACAAAAAAGAAGAGCTGCATAATATAACATAACATCATGTTATAATTGACATTGCAATGCATGTGTGCATAAAAGTCCCATGCAGGATGTCCAAAGCCAAGATGAATTTTGGTGCATCATGCTACAACTTTTTGTGATGTGATGCAGAAGAAAAGCTTTCTCCTTTTCCATGATTAGAGTTATGAGTTGATTTATTGATCTAATATAATTAACAGTAGAGCCTCTTAGTGGACTTAAGCTAGATGAAGAGAAATCAAGCAGCCACTTGGCTGTTGTAAAAAAAAATATCCTCACAAACCGGCCTTTACTGTTGGGGATGGGTTGATGGACTCATCTTCTCTCCTAGCACCAGTCTCACAGCTCTTTACACAAACTCTTTTGTTTCCAAAGTGGGTGCACTTTTGCAGTCTTCTTAGATGGGACGTGAGAGAAAGGCAGACTCTTATGTTCTCTGCCTTGGTCTCCCCAATGCTACAGAGGGAATAGCCTCACTCCTGAGACAAGGTGCAATAATGACGTTCCCTTAGTTAGAAGTATCGTCGCACTGCTTGACCCATATTTGGTGCATTGACCAGAAATGTTTAATATTAATGCTTAAATGAAAACAAAATGTACATATTGAAACTGATTAGGCTAATTTTCCATCCATTTATACTTCCAGTCACTCTAGGAGGATTCATTTCTTTCCCAGAAGACTTAAATTACCATAGCCTACATTTCAGTATAGAAAAACATTGTAAATTTTTAATATACAAGATTCTGAGTTCCAGTTTATGATCACAATCATTAGTTTGATGTCTGTTTGATGAGTGTCTACCTTATGACTGGAAACTTACTACCGGTTGGGTATGCATTTTGTTCTGAGGTTTGCACTCATATCCACCTGTTGCAGCCTGTCCAGCTCCACCCTCTTATGCAAATATGGTTATTCTTATCTCCAAAATTATAGATGATCATGGAAAAACTGTACTCTAGAAAACAGTAGGTGACATCACAGTGGTAAAATCCATCTTGCAAGACAATTTCCAAAGGTAAAGCAGATATCATGAGTGAACTGCGTTAATTTGCAAATAAATAAAATAGTAACGTATCCCTGCAGTCAAAAATGTCTTTTGGATCTTCAGCTGGTCAGCAATTTTTCTCTGTTTCTTGAAGCTTCAGATTCACCACAATATCATGTGTCCATCAAACGGATATCTAAGATTCCACGTGCAAGACAGGTCTAAAAGAGTATTAGTGGGAAGCAGTGCTTTTAGCCAACTCATGGGGACACTATCATAATTATCTTGCCAGCTACAGATGATAAAATCTAAAATTGAGAAGCTGCTATACTCTACTCTGTCTGAATTTAGGTGACCATTGCATTTAAAGTCTCCATGCCTTTTTTAAAAAAATATATATATATATATTACACTACTGTACATTTCCTTGTGAAGGGCAGGACTCAAATCTGATAATGCCATGATGTGTTAATCTAATGTATTTCACTGAAATGTTAGAATGTGTTCAAACTGAGTGCCATATTTTCAAATAGACACAATGTTATTAACTTACGTTATATTACATTAATCGAATGATTTAAACATGGAAGCTGGACCAATTTCAACGAATACGTCAAGATTATTTCAGAGAATATTATTTGGCTTAGGAGCTTCTTTATTGAAAACGCGAAGATGATCACATTCAGTGACCGTACAATGCTTTAAATGGAAGTAAATGCTGAGGCCTCACAGGTGCTGACATTTTTTTTTTCTCTTCTTGATCAGAATGATTGAAGACTGCGGGCAGAGGGGTGACAACATGGCAGATAGAAGGCAACTGTATGTCGAGATGAGTAAGTGCTCAGGGCCAGAGCTCAGTGTGATGTATATTGGACTGTTTTACTCACTGACCATAAAAATGGCAAATTCTTCTTTATAAGTTTCATGTAAAGCAAATATCATGAAGATTGAGCGTCTCCAGTGATGTCAGCCGGATTGATTTTAAATGCTGACACACAGCGCTGTGCTGTTCACACAGTGTGAAGGAGGCACACATAAACAATTTTTTTTCCATCCATCCAATAATGTGATACCTGTTCATCATTTTAGATGGGGGGGGGGGGGGGAACCCCACCTGACATTCTGACATTTGGTAAGAGGTGAGAACTTGGGAGAGGTCAGATTTAGAAAGTACATTGTGTTCACACTAAGGAAAAAGAAATGCAAAATTAAACACATATAAAACAAGCGTACATACACCGCCAAACTATCAGGACCTTTCTCAACATGATTTAAAATGCTTAAACTTTCCATTTTTATTGTCATACATCCTAAGTCTTGAGCTGACTTGTGAGCTCTTTTTGTGTCACGTTTAAAAGGTAGAAACATGCGAAGTCTGAAATAATACGTACACACACGAGGTTAAACACTGTACTTTTTCAGAAGTTCTTTTAGGTTACATTTTTTGTTTTAAATAATGAAAAACAAATCTCGTTCAGGAGCTCAGGATCTGGATTCCATACGGCTGTCAACATACAGAACAGCCTGCAAACTCCGATTTGTGCAGAAGAAATGCAACTGTGAGTCCGATGCAGTGAGCATGTTCTTACACCACGTCACTCTTTGGCTGCCATCAAAGTGCTCACGCTCGTTCTGTTTTTCAGTACATTTGGTTGACATTTGGAACGTCATCGAGGCTTTCCGTGAGAGCAACCTCAACAGCATGGACCTCAACACTGAGCTTTCCGTGGCTCATCTGGAAGTGGTGGTGTCCACTATCTTCTTCCAGTTGAACAAGCGCATGCCTACCACCCACCAGATCAACGTGGAGCAGTCCATCAGCCTGCTGCTCAACTTCCTGCTGGCGGCCTATGACCCGTGAGTAACGTTTCACATGACATTCGGCGGATGCTGGTGTACTTTCATGATGGAGGTTTTGACGTGAGCTAATGTAGCATGAAATCTGAGCGTGAAGTGTCAGCCAATGAGGAGAGAATACACAAACTATTTCCCTCGATAATGTGACACCATGCGGGCTTACAGTAGATGTTTTTGTGTGGTGAAAGCAAAGCCCAATGCTCTTTAAACTGATGATCACTGTCATAGCAAACATGTCTTTGAAATGTATTATGTGTGCCTTTTACAAAAAACTGTTGAATTCTAGTCTTCACATATCCATTTTAAAGAATCTCTGAGTGTTATTTAAGATTTTTTTTATTGTTTATTGCTTATTTTAGGGAAGGGCATGGCAAGATACCCATCTTTGTTGTGAAGGTGGCCCTTGCAACTATGTGTGGAGGAAAAATTCTGGATAAATTAAGATGTAAGAAACACTACTTCACCCTACTTGTAATTGTGAAAAACTGCATGATAATCACCCATTTTCCTTGTAATAAATCAGCATATTGCCTTTCTAGACTTCACACTTTCTAGTCAAATCAATGTACTGCAATAGAATGTATAATGCAAGCTTATTACTGCCTGCACTTTCTGTACTTCTGTCTGCTAAGTCTGTTGTTTTTAGACGAAGCACTAATACTGGCCCGGCTTCTTGTGGCCATAAGAATTCCTTATTCATTATGCGAAGGGTAGGGTTTGTTATATAATGTTCAAAATCTGTGGGAGTAGCAGCTTGTAAGGAAAAAAGACGAGGGTTGGTGTTTTGTTACAACTGATCATTACAACGGCTTTACTTTGATTTGTTTTCACAAACAAGTGGAATAATTGTATTGTGTAATTAGCCAACTGTGGTGGCAGCTGATATTTGGCTTGATTAATTCATATTACGTCTCCCTTCATTGTTTATAGATATCTTTTCGCAAATATCCGATTCAGCTGGAATAATGGTGCAGTCACAGTTTGACCAGTTTCTGCGAGAGGTTCTCAAATTACCTATGGCAGTATTTGAGGGACCTTCTTTTGGCTACACTGAGCAAGCTGCACGAACATGCTTTGCACAGCAGGTAAGGGTTAATTAACAAGCTTATTATGTCAGTTATCGTATGAGTATTGATGCTGTAGATGAGTGTTTCTCTCCTCTGCACCGAACATCAATAGAAAAAGGTCTCCCTCAACACATTCCTCGACACGTTGATGTCAGACCCACCCCCTCAGTGTTTGGTGTGGTTGCCGCTCATGCATCGACTCGCCAATGTGGAAAACGGTAAGACTGCGCAGGATGTTTAAAGGGAAAAGCCTGCGAGCCTGGGAGTACGTAAAGTTCAGCTTTGCATCATTATCACACAATTAGTCAAACAGTGACACACACCATGAAACATGAGCGCACACACCCATACCACTGAAGATGAACTGCAGAGACCTTACATGTTTTGTATGAGTGTGCATGTTTGTGTGCGCCTGTGATGCTGTCATCATAAGCAACATCAGTGTGAGCAGAAGAGACACTGTGACATGTGCACGCACATATGCAGCTCCTGCTGCGCTGTCTTGTGTGTATTTGTTTAAACTTAGAAGAGTATCGTCAATATCTTACCACATCTGTCGTTTAATTAACGGAGATTAATCTCGTCCTCACTGTAATGTGCACAATATATGGTTTTATAGGCGCATCTGTTTGTGCATCTGTGTGCATGTGTGTTTGTGTGTGTGTGGCCCCTCCTCTCCTCCCTGCAGTCTTTCACCCGGTCGAGTGCTCCTACTGCCATACTGAGAGTATGATGGGCTTCCGCTACCGCTGCCAGCAATGTCATAATTACCAGCTCTGTCAGGATTGCTTCTGGAGGGGGCATGCCAGTGGTTCCCATAGCAACCAGCACCAAATGAAGGAGTATACGTCATGGGTAAGGAAAGAAAAGGGGAGGAGGGGAGGTATGGGCTAAGGGAGGTGTGTCTGGATTGGACCAGTCAGTGTAGTTATTTTTATTCTCCTTCACCACCTTCGTAAAGATTTTGAAATTGAATTACAGATGATAGTATTGATGTCATGTATTTGTACAAGACAACATTGCTCTTACATTTGGCATGTCACCTCCGTATTTTTCTTAGAAGTCCCCAGCTAAGAAGTTATCCCATGTCCTCAGTAAGTCACTGAGCTGTGCTTCCAGCAGAGAGCCCCTTCACCCTATGTTTCCCGAAATGCCAGAGAAACCTCTCAATCTAGCTCATATTGTGTAAGTTTATCTTCTATCTTAATTTTTTTTTCCTTTAAAATGCTGAAAGGAATTAATCAGGGACTTTTTATGTGATTTTATCCCTCAGCTGATCATGATCTCATAGCTGCCTCTAGGTCTGAAATGATTCTAGTGAATCTCTTGGGTCAACTGATGAAATGAGGTTTAATTATAGCCATGGCAATAAATGTAACTTGCCATTGTGCTACATCTTATTTCATGCTGTGCCTGTTCATTTTTCTTGCCATGTTTGTCTGGCGCTGTCAATTTAAGCGCTTATTTCAGACTTATCTGTATATATTCCTTTTTTTTTTCCAGAATAACTTACTAATAACGTTTAATTTAGAAGTACTTCTGTCAACAGTCCCAGCAGCTTGACAACCTTTAAAGCACTTTTTTTTTTAGGTCTAAGAACTAGAATACTGAGTGTGGTATATACCCATATTAGATTTTACATCAACATATTAAATACATATTATATTTTAAGAGATCATCAGTGTTGCATGTAAATTCATTGATCATTTAAGAAATCTGCAACGTTACAATGGTCAAAGTTGGCAAATACTCACACCCAGCCCACGTTCCTTTTCTTGTGTTTATCCTAATTTAACATGTTTATCTTAGGCTTGCCCACCAGATGGTTTGGAACACCCTCAGTAAAAGCCAGTAAAATTGAGCATCTGCTTCCTTTCCTGCCATTATGTCTTTTCTATGGTTGCTTCTACTAAACAACCAGATCCTTGAGGGTTGGCTGCAACAACAAAAACAAGGGTTTTTTTTTAGGCAACCCAGGCATCTCCTGGCATCAAGACCTCATAAATGAATGAGTGAATGAATGATTTATTTAATGACAATCAACCTTTTTTTGGCTAACAATGCAAGTTGTGTTCTTCGTATGTTTACAGACCAGAGCTGGGTTGAAATTTTAATGATTGAAAACGATAAAAATTTTTTGTAAGCTTTCAGACTATTTTGAAACCAATAAAGACAGAGTTGGTTGGGGTGATTGTACTTTTATTTTCTTGTTTTATTTTTTGGTGCAAGTGGTGCACTGTATAAAATTACAACTGCTGGTAGAACTTCTCTGTAATTAGTTCTGATTCAAACATGCAAAGACGAAGTATGGGGTTTTGCTAATAGCCAGCAGCTCTGAGAGCTACATATTCATGAAATAAAGGTTAATGTACCAAACTTACATTGTCTCCTCATCACCGGCTGGGAGACCAGTCAGAAAGGACTGGGGCCTAGTTCTGAAGAGCTAAAACAGACTACTAATATATACAGTTATCCCTTTTTAGGACTTAGTTGGAACCTTTTTTTGCCTTTAATATAGCCTTAATTCCTTGTGGCATAGACTCAAGGAGGTGCTGGATTGTACCTCAGAGATCTTCATCCATATCGGCATGAAAGCATCACAGATGCCCAGATTTGTCAGCTACACATCTATGATGCAACTCTCCCATCTCACCACATCCTAAATCTGCTCTTTTGGATTGAAATATGGTCAATTTTGTGGCCATTTAAGTACAATGACCTTATTATTATATTCAAGAAACCAGTTTAAAATGATTTGAGCTTTATAATATGGTGCATTATCCTGCTGGAAGTAGTCAACAGAAAATGGGTAAACTATGATCATAAAGGGATTGCCATAGTCAGCAACAATACTCAGGTAGGCTGTGGTATTCAAATTGATGCCAAAGAGGTACAACGGGGCTGAACCATGGTACCAGGCAGGATGGATGAATTCTTTCATTTTGTTTTCACCAAACTCTGACCCTACCATGGATGAGATCTGTCAACATTTTTACAATCTTCTGTTGTCCAACTGTAGCTTTGACTTCCTGTTCTTAGTTGAAAGGAGTGGAACACGGTGCCACCTTATCGTTCTGTAGCCCATCTGCATCAAGGTTCAACATATTGTGCGGACGTAGATGGTCCATACTCTCAAATGAGGTTTTTGAGTTACTGCTGCCTTTCTATCACTTGAACAATGTAGCTTTTCTTCTGTGACCTATGGCATCAAAAAGACTATTTTGCCCAGAGAACTGCCACATGCAAGAAATGTACCACGTTTATACCTATCTCTATTGAGTGTGGGCATCCCAGTAAATGTGGAGTTTCTGAAATACTCAGAACCAGATCGCCTGGTATCAAAAACCAAGTCATGTTCAGGGTCACTTAAATCACTATTCTCATGCTCAGTTTGAACTTCAGCAGGTTTTCTTGACCATGTTTACTTAGCTGAATGTATTGAGCTGCTGCCCTGTGATTAATCGATTTGATATTTGCATTAATGAGCAACACCTGCTTGTCAATTATTTCGGAAACCCTCTCTTACAAATGAAAACTGTGATTACTTTTTTTTTTTTTTAAACTGTAAATATCTTGCACCTTTAATCTTGTCCTTGGACTGCTGGGCAGATTGTAATAAAGTATTCCTTTCCTTGTTCTTTACTTTCTTCGCAATAGAGATACATGGTGAGTTTGCTTTGATTATTTAACACATACATTTTTGTTACAGTAGTTTTCAGTCACTTTTAATCTCATGCTTGTCACATCTTGTCAACACTGAACTGACTGTCACTGTTGTAAACTTCTGTCTAGGCACCTGCTGTGTTTGTTGATTCACTGAGTCATTCGTTCTTGCATGTTTTCTTACATGACACATAGTTAATCATATGTTTTCATGTTTTTCTGGTAAAGTCTGCTGAAGTGGAAATTGATATTATAAGAGTCGAAGAACTTCAGTAGACTGAAAAATAGACACATAGGCCTTTCTTTAACATTTAAAAAAGCTGCTCTGTCAATTTGGATTAAAAGCAGCATTTATGTCCCCTCCAGGCCACCAAGACCCATGAACATCACCAATGACTACTCATTCTCACACTCCATGCCTACATCAGGGAACCCTTACTCCACCAAAAAGTGAGTAGAGCCATGCTAACAATAGCTGCCCTGGATTTTATGACAAATCTTTTTTGTCTGTCGTGTTCCCTAAAGGCCTTGTGCCCTGTGACCCACACTATCTTTTCTTTCCTTTATTTTTCAAAGTTAGCGTTTGTGTGTGTGAACATTTGTGTATAACCATTTTTGTGGCTCATTGAGATGAATGTAAACGGCTTGCCTTGCAGCAAGAATAATGAGCAAAGATGGCCCCTGACTGGGGCTGCTCCACATCTGTTAAAAGGGAAAGGGTAAGTGACACAGGTGTGCCTACGAGAAGGCTTTTCTGCTGCAAATGCATGTGTGAACTAATATAGATAACAATCATAGGGCATGGACTATAGTGCTTATTGTCCTTAGAATACTATTAGCAAACCTCTTCTCTTATGGAGAGACTTAATCTGTTATGCTCAAGGGGATGTTTCATGAAGATTATTTGCCATTAGTTTGGAGTGTCTGCTGAAAGCTTTTCATTCACACAGAAATGGAAAACACTAACTGCAAGCTCCTAATATAAGCGTGTTTTAATGTTACCATTAGTCTCTGCTACGTTCGAGTTTCAGCAGTTACATAGCATAAGTTTCCAGGCTCATTACTACCAGTATTTGTGGACTGGTTTACTTGTTCAGATTAAATTAGATCACTTTGCTTTCACAGTGTCTATTAATGTTGTAGTTTGGAAGACAAAGGCAGTGTTGATTTTTCTAGTGAAAGGCAATTGAACTTTTCTGTACCTGCACCTGAGAAACTGTGTTTCTTTAGGGAACACTGCTCCCTTTCATAGGAAAGCCTTAAAGAAAAACATACAGATGATTTTCTGAGAGGATTTGACAGTGCAGTTTCTATTTGTACAGGCTGACAAAGCATCAAGTAATACAGGGCTTTAAGGTGCCAGTGACGGTAACTGTTCAGCATTCCTAAATCTAAGTTTAGGAGTTTTGGCTTTCAGAAGCACCAGACACAATGTAAAAATGCAGACTTAATTGTTTGGTTTTTTTTTGACACCATCAATTCTATGTATCAACCCACATTATGAGCCAAAGCCAAAAAAAAAAAAAAACAGATCTTACTCTTTACATAATCCAACTCAGTGACCTTTCTGTAAGATAACCACACAACCCAATCTTAACACTGCACATCATTTTTGATCCATTGATCAATATTTTGATACTGCCAGTGCACTGTAAGTAATACACATAGCCTTGTTTTGGGCTTCTTGTTTGCAGTTTTATTATTTTGAGTCACTCGTTGCAGTCATCAGGCAACTACTTGCTTATGTCGCACCTCAGATGAAGCCAGAAATTTGCAAGGGGATTTCTTGAAGATGATAAGGGCTTGTCTTAATGCCTACTGCCTACTGTGCTGGACCCCCTAATACCTGATCATCTGCATGGAGACAAAGTTGAGGGAGCCCAACATAGCTTATGTTTGTGTTCTGAGAGTAAAAAAGGAAATGTAAACATAGATACCAAAGACCTGTCAAAAAATACCTCCATTCCAAACAGTTTAGAACAGAACATGCAGACAGTAATTTATCTATTTCAGAGTCCAAAACATAAATTTTTAGAGTTCAGAACATGCAAAACTGCATATATTTTTGGTATGGAGATATGTTAGTTCTACTATGGCATGAGTCAGCAGAAGAATTCCCACCTGCTACATGTCTGAACCATTCATATGGACAACTGTGGTAGAATAAGGATGCATTGTTGCTTTTTTTTTTTGTATTGTTGAGGCACTTTATTTTTCTGCTTTAGAAATTTGTAGTACCCATGATTACACGTGTACACATTATTTCATCTAAGAAAAAACTCAATTTCATTAGGATTATATTCATATAATATACATTATGGTGACCTAATTATTAATTACATTATTAGAATGTTGTTATGACATACAAATGTCTTTTTTATTAGCCCATTGGATACTGCTTCTGTTATGTTTGCATTAGGTAGCCATTTTACAGTTTATTAGCATCTTAGCCTGCTGGATTTGTTTTAGCTTTTTAGCTAAGGAGCTAATCAACTGTAGAACTAGTAATGATGATCATTTGGAGGCAGAGTTCCTGAGACTCTTCCTATAATGCATACACTAACTCTTGTGGCTATGTAGTGCTTGATTGCACTTATTGGCATGGTTGCTGTATTGGTTTATCAAGTACTGTTAGTAGGTAGCGTCTGGAGCTACATCAAAAAGACTGCATGCTTAATATATCTTGTAGGCATAGATTGTAAAAATTATAAACAATGACTTTCAGTATTTTTAATAGTAGAGAATGGGTTGGTTGATGCCTTTATGACGTTAATAGTCTTTTAATATCCATTTTATGCTGGGGTTGTATTTGTTCAGGCTCCCAGTCTTCATCAGCGGTGTGTCTCCTAAAATAATATGGCCTTGTTTCTCTTTAGTCACCCGTGAATAGCTGCTTTTCAGCTACTCGCCTCCTCTCATCCTCTCATCTTTTGCTTTGCTCTCTTTTCCCTCAGTTCCCTCCACTCTCTCATTTCCCAACTGCCCCTCTGTTGTTACCTGTGTAACATAATGTTTTATATTTGTGAAACCCTGCACTGTTCTAGGTTGAAGTACAACCTCGATGTCGCTGATAGACTTGCTGATGAACATGTTCTTATTGGCCTCTATGTGAATCTGCTCCAAAACAACCCCAAAACATGGTTAGTTGGTGTGCTGCTGTGTTTGCCAAACACCAATGGAAAAAAAATGTGCTCTGCTGAATTGTCATCTCATGGCCTTTCCTCTAACCTAAAGTACTTCTGAGTGTGTTACAATCCTAATACTGCATGCTACCAGACTGTTGAGAGAGTGGATCATATACCTTCAACCTTCAAAGTTTTTATCATTGAGTAGCGAAAACACTTTGACTTTATATGGATGTTAAATTTAACACTTGTCTCTTCAGTGCAATTGCTATTGAACGAAATGTATCAAAGATAAACTGACAGGTATTCAAGTTTTCCATAACTTTATATCTGTAGGACTGATTAGGGACTTAATTAATTTAATCAGTGAAATGAGTTTAGTGTGTTTGGTCCTCTAAGTCTTGTGTCAGGTTAAAATGAAATTGGTTTCTGACACGATCATCATGTTGGATACACTGTACTGCTTCTGTTTTCATAGTGATGCTCTGCCCTCATTTTTCTGTGTGGTTGTATTGCTCTTATCTGTCCATGCAATTACTTTTTCATTACCATTTGTACATAATAACTTTTTTGTTAGGGCTGGGCAACGACTAAAATTTTTAATCGTGATTAATCGCATTATTTCCCTGATTAATCACGATTAAGCGCATTGTATACGCAAAATCAAATAATGAATTCAAAAGTAGTGTAAAATGCACTTTTATTGAAATTTTCTGCTGCCATATGAACTAAAGTGCCTTAACATTTGTTGTTCAAACACTTTTAACATCAGCGCTTGTCAGTAACACATATTTAGTGTAAATCTCATTTAAAAAAAATGTAAAATAAAATTAAGCTTATTGCCACTGCCAGGCATTAATGTCATCCTGTTTTTATTAAAAAAAAAAAAAAAAAAAAGTCAAACAAAATCCAACAAAATGATTGTGGCTCAGCACAATCAGAACATTAAAACAGGCAATTTCTGAAGTAACAGCAAAAACTTTTAACAGGTAGTTCAACTTGGCAGTTGTTACAAATAACCTTGTTTCTGTCAAATCCTCCATCTGGGAGAACTTTAAAAGGAAAATGTCCATGTTAAAGTTCAGTAACTTTACCAATCCGTAATTATCTGTGTATCATTTGTTTTTGGGGTTTTTTTTCGATTGTCAATCAAAAATTACACAAATTAAAATGTGATTTTTTTACTTTTTATTTTTTTCTGTTTTTTAATCTAACACTAAAAAAATGCCTGTTTTTTTTATATTTCAATTTTAACAAACAGGCCACGGGACTGAATTTGTTTTTAATATTTTATTGTCTGGTTTACGTGACCCAGAAATGGCTTTGTTTTATAATCAAGGAATAGACTTTCTGCTGTCATTACACATCTGTGCCACTAGATGGAGCCGCACTGAAGTAACCAGTAAGAGAATAGCATTACAGTCAACACATGGAGCAGATCTGATGTAACATGAAGGAATGACGCTAAAGTTTTGTTACAGTCCAGAATTTTTTTTTTTTTTTAAGACAGAAATGTTAATATTGCTACCTGAGTTGCTACATGAACTGTAAAGTTCACGGATTTTTACAGATCTCCATGTCTGTTTTAGCTTTGCCTACCAATTGTCTTCCGGTTCCACAGCAGCTAGTAACAGACTTTTCAAAACAAAAGCATGTGAGCAACATGCCGTTAACGCGCGATGAAATAAATGTCGACATAAAAATTAATGAGTTAATGCAATAATAACGCGTTAACTTGCCCAGCCCTAGAAAATATATTTGAGAAAAATCATTCCTCATGCTCATGTTATAAAAAGAATTACATGTGGTATGTTACAAAGGACGCATTTTAACATCTTAACCTGTGTGTGCATGTGTGCGTGTCTGTGTGTGTGTGCATGTGTGTGCCTGTGTGTGTGTGTGTGTGTGATACGTATACATTAGAATATTATAAATACAGTTTTGATAAAGTCTTTTATATAAAAGGTAAGCCTATTTATATCAAGTAATTAAAAGTTACGATTTGGAGACAGGATCGTTACCCGTCATGCATTGCTTCCAATTAAATAGCTAAAAATAGCTAAATGTATGTACTGTTATAAACTATAGATATACATTTCAAAACAAAAAAAATCATGATTATGTTCACGGACAAAAGGAGACCTTATCTTCGTCCCGCTGTACAGTTCAAGGTAATTTTCATTCACCATGAGAAAATATTGTATGTACGTAGATTGTCATAAATAGGACTCATGAATCTTTTTGCTTTTGTGGGTGAATGCTGCCAAGGACTCCATGGGGAGGCTGGATGGCTCTGGGTGTTCTGAGATTTCTTCCTACCAAAAATTTTTTTCCTACCGTAGCGGAAAATTATAGCCTCATCTGTAACTTTTTCTTACATTGTAACAATATCCTACTAGCACATATATCTGCTCTCCTCTGTGTTTTGGGTGGTAACTGGTAACAGAATCAGAATCAGAATCAGAATCAGAAACAGTTTTATTGCCAGGTACGTTTCCACATACAAGGAATTTAGCTTGATGTCTGGTGCAGAACATATAAACATATAATATATAAGAAAAATATAGAAATATAGGAAATAAAGAAAAATATAGAACAGGTACTAAAATGGAATAAATGCACAATAGAATGACATATAAATATTATAAATTAAAGTTAGAGGCATGGACAATATGGGAATTATATATATATATATATATATATATATATATATATATATATATATATATATATATATATATAATTTTATTTTTTTATTTTTTTTTTTTATTTTTATTTTCTTATTTTGTAATGGCCTGTAGTCCACAGTTGTGCGTTAATGTAACGCAGAGGGACTTTACGTTAATATAACGTGTATGTGATAGGGAGGGGGGGGCAGTCAGAGTCAGTGGGGTCACCATATTATTATACACATTTAATAACCATAATTATCCAAATAAGTGGAAGACGACGGAGGACGGATTATGAATCCGTATTATGAAGATGAATATGAGGATATAAAGGGTGGATAAAAGAGTGGGTGGTAGAAAAGGATTGATTAGATAAATGTACACTGGGGGTTAAAGAAGTTGATATTTTATCGTTTTATCTCTTTTTGTCATTCTGTAAAGTACAGTTAATATAATTTAAGGTGAAGAAAAAAGTCCTCCAAGTCCTCCAATAACCTATGCAATATAAATACTGTGCATACAAAGTATTAAATGTTATGCATACGGAGCATTTGATTTGTCCCTCAAACATATATGCATTAAATACTGTCCATACAAAGTATTAAAAATACAAGAAACTAGCCTTTTCTCTTCCGCAATAATGGTCAGTTAGCAGAATATTACGGCCTTCTGAAGGCTGCTATACTGCTATACGCATGCGCAGTCAACTCGGGTAGGAAGATATTCTGAGTAGGAAGAAATCTCAGAACACCGGAACCGCTGTTATGAGCAGCAGAAAGTCCCCCTACGTGCGCCAGATCCGCATCACGCAGAGTTTCGCGCTTCCCCCTGCCAACTAGCAATGGCCCATAATCTCCCTTGTTCTGCCAAGGGATTCTAGTGCTCCAACTCTCCAGCCCATACGTTCGCTGCCAGCGTCCCCCACTCTTTTAAAAATTCAAAAATATCACCACAACCATGCACGCACACACTGCCACCACTAACTGCCGCGCCCTCTAGTAATATTTATTAGCTTAACTCACAGCTTTTATTTTACAACTGGAATTATCACAACTGCAATTATTCAACTCAATCTAAATACCTTATTCATCTAATAAACTCTGTGCATGGGGAGAGGAACTTTTATTACATCTTTTCACATAATATTCAAACCTTTCATATCATTGCACATCAACTTACAAATACCAAGTAACTTTTAATAGCTTTTAATTTTTTAAATACACGCATGCGCATCCTAAAACCTACTTAACCTATACAGGATGCATGCGCTTCATTGTCCACCAAAAGGCTCAGACCACTACAGAGTCTGCACCACACTGCATCAGCGGGGGAGGGGCACGACAGTGAACACATGGAGCAGATCTGATGTAACATAGATGAATAATGCGAAAGTTTTGTTGCAGTCCAGAATTTTTTTTTTAAACAGAATTGTTAATATTGCTACCTGAGTTGCTACCCGAACTGTAAAGTACACTGATTTTTACCGCTCTCCATGTCTGTTTTAGTTTTGCCTCCCAATTTTTTCCGGTTGCACAGCAGCCAGTAACAGACTTTTCAAAACAAAAGCATGTGAGCAACATGCGTTAACACGTGATAAAATAAATGTCTGCGTTAATAAATTAATGAGTTAACGCGATAATAACGTGTTAACTTGCCCAGCCCTAATAATAACCCAAATTCATTTGTGTGTGTGTGTGTGTGTGTGTGTGTGTGTGTGTGTGCGTGTGCGTGTGTGTTTGTGTGGTTTTGAATGGCTTAGCATCATTTTGCTGGCCCTACTGCAAAACATATGCTGTCCTGACAAACTAATCCGACTCTTGAACAAATTCAACTTTATTAGATATCTGTTATGCATATTTTGTATGTGGTTAGAGCTGCACAGATAATTGTGTTATGTTGTGACTCCCATCTCTATCTTCTTCTTGATCAGTTTACTGGAGAGCAGTAACCATCAAGACGAGGAGCACAGTCTCATTGCCCGCTATGCTGCTAGGCTGGCTGCTGATGCTGCGGTGAGATATATAGTATATAAGACATTTATTGCACATAAGTACCAGCGCATCATTCATTGCTTTCTAGTGCCAAAAACCTGTCCTTGATGAGAAGAGGATCTGACATATGCTGCTACTCCACTTTAGATGGTTTAAGTCATTTTTACTGTCAGATGGTGATGATTTTTAAGCAGACCTGCATGGCTGTTAATGCTCCGGTTGGGTCTTGATGGATGGCTGGTGACTTAACTGCTTTGTTGCCTCCTATGAGATATGAGATAAGCTAGAGGATGACATCACCCAGCAGTACAGCCAGTTCACGTGATGTCTCTTGCTTGGCTTTTCAAACAGGCTCAACAGCAGAGGGTCCCCATAGACCTCCCCTGCTCTCTGGATGCCAACAAACAGCAGAGGCAGCTCATTGCAGAGCTGGAGAGCAAGAACAGGTTAGGCATGAGCACCACTTTGAGACATTGTTCAGTCCTTTTCTGTTGAAGTTTACTTTTAGATAAAATGGACCCATGAACAGGCAGCTTACAGCAGTCATTATGATATATTGCTATTATTATTACGATTCTGCTATCAGCCAAGTAATTCACCATATGCATATATAATACAGACTGAAATAAAGAAAGCAGTGTAAAGCAACACAATGGCAAATTCAAAAAACACAACAAGTTGTACTCAGGTATAACAAGATTTTTAAAATGCTTAAACATATAAATCAAGCAAGAACATTTTAAACACTAAAATGAGATCAATAAATGTTAGGTAGTCGAAAACAAAGCCGATGCAAAATTGAATTAAAGGATAAATGAAGCAATTTGTTTTGAAACAGCGAGACTCAATATTTTTATATTATCTGTGGATCACATTGCTGCTTGTCAATGATAAAAATTAAGTTTAAGTTAAGTGTAATTGATGAGCATCCATGAGCTCCTCACATCTTTTGACTGAGACATATTGGTGTTTCACCATGGAAAGATTCTTTAGCTTCATGTGACACCAGAATGAAAACGAGCCACCAATAATTTACTGAAAACACATGCTCTTTTTGCTGTGATAGTTCAAAAGCAGAATAGTATCTCACTGCTCACTTATTTGATCTTTTGCCTGGAGCTCCACTTTTCTTCACTTTCAACATGTTTATGGCAACAGCTGACAGCTGTTTGTTTCAATAAAAAAGAAAAACTAACTGCCCAGCACTAAAAGGCAAAGAAGATAGTTGATGAACATAATTTAATTCAATTCAATTCAATTTTATTTGTAGAGCGTCTGATTACAATGCCAATTGTCTCCAGGCGCTTTGCAGAGACCCAGAGCATGATAATGAAACATCTTTATGTAGCTGCAGGTTTCTGTAAATACTCAAAAGCGGTACAAGGTCACAGCATGTTTCTGCTGCCCCCTGGTGTAGAAAAAAAGCACAAACTCAAACATGTCTTTTCTATTAAGTGTTAACTGTTTCATGTGTGTGTAGCCCAGCGCCACATTACAGATTGCTTGAGTTTCGACCATGTGTGCAAATTCTGACAATTATATAGGGCTGATATCTTTATGTGTTCATCACAGAGAAATCCTCCAGGAAATCCAGAGGCTGCGCCTTCAGCATGAAGAGGCATCCCAGCCGCCACCTGACAAGGGTCAGCAGAACCCCACCCTCCTCGCTGAGCTACGACTTCTCAGGTAACTTTGCTGTCTTTTTCCCACCAGGTACAACAGTGAAATAACAGACAGTACTGCTGAGGCTCCTTGCAAAGACCCGCACATAGTTTAAATCAACAACATGTGTTTTGGCATCTGCACATGTTCTCTTTTTTGTTGCCGTTCACATTGTGTTTTCATCAGAACTTGTTTCTTCTGTTAGGCAACGCAAAGATGAGCTTGAACAAAGAATGTCTACTCTGCAGGAGAGTCGCAGGGAACTTATGGTGCAGCTGGAGCAGCTAATGATGCTTCTCAAGGTACTACAGATGTGCTTTTCGTCTATCTGAGAGGAGCACATGCTGCTTAGACACAGCACATAGTGTACATGTCTTCATTATCACTGAAGGAGCTCCGGTTCAGTCTCACCATAAGAGCAATGACGTTTTGACTTTATTTGCGTCTTGGACACTCTTTGTTCTAACATAGTTTGAATGCAGAGGGTTACAGAGTAAATCATGGATTTCTGCACTGTAGCTGTAATCCCTCAGTCTGCAGCAAAGCAAATGCTGATCTTTGCAGTGTGGAAATGAAAGTGATTATGTGACATTGACATCAGAGTCCACAGATTTATTTTTCCATAGATGCATTTCTCATTTTTAGTTTAACAGACGAAGAAAAAAAAAAAACTAAACTATTTTTCATGCCCCACTTTGGATAAAATATTAAAATTTGTTTAATTTGTACTTTTTAGTTAAGGAAGCAAAGAGATTGAGAGTTGTTACCCAATAACCATGTTCATCACCTTTTAAAAAAAGGCAACCTTTGATGGGAAAATTCAGTCTTCTTTGTTAGACAAGAGGACAGGTTCCCTCACGGCCCACATAAACTGCTCACCATATTGTCTTAAGTGGAGTGAATATCAATCTAATTATCCTAAAAGGATCGATGTTAATCCATTAAACTTGCATGAGGAAGCCACATACTTATCAGGTCTTTGCAGGAATACCGATAGTATTTTGTTTGATGATGTGGTTGTTGTTTCATGAGCCATAAAAATGTTTTTCAGCTGGAAGAACAACGGAAACAAACTGTAAGTGTGAAAACTGTGACTTTGACGCACGTGCAAAATACTTTCCTGTTGTTGGCTGCTATTTATACGAAACCTGACTTTTTCTTTAAAGACTAATTTGGCTGGATTGTGGCTCTGTAATTATGCAGCTTTTCCTGGATCATGGAAGGACATGCAATTAACCAGACGGAATAAGAAACAAATAAATAAAACAGCTTGTGGTTTGGTCTGCAGAAATAACTTGTATGGGTTTTAGGGATATAAACGCGCTGTTACAGCATGCTGAGTGTGAACACTGATCTAGTGGTAAATGTAGCTTTGCTACTCCACATACAATATCATCATGTGTGACATGTGTTTCATTTTTTTTTCTCATACAGTTAAGAGAAGTTAGTCTGTTGACTAAAGCTGCAGTAATTTGTTGTATTGGTTGTGTTTCAATAATCTTTTTTTTTTTCTTTCAGTTTTTCCATTGAACCACAGTTTTGTTTCAGTGCTGATTCACAGTTAACGCTAAAACCTCCTGTATGGTCTTCAGACTCAGGGTCCTGGCTCTCCACGCTCTTCCCCCAGCCACACCATCAGCCGGTCGATTCCCACACCGATCCACTCAGACTCTGCCAGCACTACCCCAACTCACACACCTCAGGACTCACTCATGGGCGTGGGAGGGGACGTTCAAGAGGCCTTCGCTCAGGGTAACATAATGGCAAATGCTTTTTTCTTGTTGCAAGCAGTATGTAGTCAGATTTTAAAACTTTTTTTTTTTGTTGTTCAAGGTCCAAGAAGAAATTTGAGAAATGACCTACTCATTGCTGCTGACTCCATCACCAACACAATGTCATCACTGGTTAAAGAGCTCAATTCAGGTAAAAGCCATGGAAAGGAAGATTGCGTTATACTGTCTGAATTTCTAAGCATCAACTGTTTTGATCAATTTTTTTTTCCACAGAAGATTTAAGTGAGACTGAGAGCACTGTGGACTCAGACTTTGGACGTTGTGACACACTAGCCTCAGCTTCTTCAGATCCCTTCTTCACTTATAAACCTAGGTATTCATCAGATGTTTACAGTGACATATTATATTGCAAAATATGTACTCTGTGATGCATAATTGATTACATATATTATATGATTCTGTAGTCAGTACTGATATATCCATCAATTCAGTGTTGAAGGTGCCATTACAGAGAGGAGGTAATTTAGTTATTGTCTTTAGTCATTTTCCTTGTTCTGAATCATTTTTATATAACAGACCTGCTAGCACTGCAGACGATGAAAGTTTTGAGAACAATTTGGAGCAGCAGCTGGAGGACGAGCTCAACATGGAAGAGATGGTAAAGCACAGGCAAGAAACAGGCAAGACGTGCATGGTGAGTTACAGCTTCCCAAGACCAGAGCAGAAGAAAAAGATTTATCGCTTCTAACTTGCAGTATTGTCTTATTGTGATTTTCACACTGTGATACAGGTGACGCTGCAGCAGTGACTGCACTTGTCCTGGTGACTGGTACGTTAATTGTTGGCTGTCAGTTTACTGGTAGTTGTTCTGCAGTGTGCAGTGTTTAATGGAGCACAAATACATTTTTCCTGTCTGTCTTCACTGTCAATGAAGGCCACTAGTGCACCAAAAAAAGTAGAACAATTTCAGAAAAATGTTTAATTCTCCAAAGCCCTAATCAGAACAGAAGACATGTGTATGTTAATGCACCTATGCGATTCTTTTACCTTTTTTTTTTTTTTTTTTTTACTTTCCTTCACAGGTGAGCAATATGAAAAGCAACAATAGTAGAAGACACTGGCAGAGACAACACTGGGCCAACAGTACACAGCACTGAATACTTTGAGAGCTGAAGTTTCGCTAAATCCAACCACAGAATACATTTGTGTAAAGATATATATTTTTAACCAAGCACATATTTAAGGTAATACTGTGAGCTGATGTAAAGAGAATAATTACTGAGCTGTCTACTATACCACAGGTGCCATACAGACACATGATTTGGGGGATTTCTTTCTTAATTTTTATCCTTTTTGTATGAGTTCTCTCGCAAATGTTCAACTACATTATTATTACACAATGTTAAATGTAATTATTGCAAAGTGTCGCATTTTTAAACACAGCGAGCTAGGTTTAAATGTTTATTGTTAACTGATTTTGAAATTATGATGATAAGCCTAAAGTTACATTTGAGGTGAAGTTAGACAGTAATGAAGTGAAAAATACTTTGTACCTTACCATTGCCCTTAAGTTGCTTTTGGATTTTATTCATTTATTTTCTTTCTTTTTTTCAGTGTTTTGAACAAGCCAATCAGATGCATTTGTTTAATTTGTTCCATTAGTACTAATGATAAACACTGCCTTAGCTGACTGGAAGACCTCTCATTTCAGTTTGTCCTACCTGTCAATGCAGTATGTAGCCTATTACAAAACACACTTGCAGCAATGCTCGATGTCTTTAAAGGGGTTAAAGTCTTTGAAATTGTTGCTGGGAGGCATTTGGGCCTTAAAATATGTACAAATAGATATAGATAGAGAAGACTGTAATGTCTGGGTGTGTTTTAAAATAAATAAGAAAATGCATAGACATCCAAATCACTTTGATTTAAAGATTTTCACTGGCAAGGGTATTGGAGAAACTGTGTTTACGATCAAAGGTTTATGAATTAAAGCTAAAGCATAGAACAACTGCCATTGTTTCAGTTGTTAACATCAATGCTCTCTCTCTCTCTCACACACACATCCACACCCATTCTTGATGCTTTGCGTGAGTGTGTATAAAACTTTACCCAGCCAACTTTGGCAAAAGTGGCAAGCCAATCTAAAACCATAGATGTGTGAAATATATCTAGTTTGACTTTTTTGAGCAAGTTCATAGCAGTCATTTTGCATGGTGGTGATGCATAATAAAGTGTTGACACAATATCACAATTTTTGCCTATGAACTCCTTTCTCTTTCTTTTTCCTTTCCAAAGTAGCACACTTCAATTGGCTCGGTTCGGCAGTGCACATTTATTATCTGTCATAAATGCACCGTTGGCTGCCCTCAACCTATTGTCAATAATTCATCAGAGACTCTCCATCTATGGTAACATAAAGGCAGCCATCCGGCTCTGAATCTCATAGTCATGTGCATATTAAGGAGATTTTTTATTCTTGACTCATGCAATAATAAAAAGATCAGTTAAGAGTTCAGGCTTTATCCTTTTTATCATCACTACATTTTAAAGGCAAAGTTCATATCTTCAGTCAAATGCAATCGCCAACAACACCCACAGCACCATCCCCAGCCCTTGAACAACAGCGACGATATGACTATGCAAAATTATTTTCACAATATATGGTCTGTATTTATTGACTCCATACTATGTTTATTTTGTAAAACTCTTTGGTAGAAAAAAAAAACTTAAAAAAAAAAAAGATTAATTATGCACCAAGGTTCATTTACCATTAATTAGATGCATGACTGCTCCCTGGTATTGAAGCAGGAGCTATGCAGATGTTTCAGTTAAATCCATTCATCCATTTTCTATATTCGCTTCATCCTGTTCAGGGTTGCAGAGGGGCTGGAGCCAATCCTAGATGTCATCAAATGAAAAGAGGTTTCCAGTTCATCACAGGGCCAAGGCTGAAAGCAGGCTTGTTTGACTAAAGTAAGCTTTGTGCACTGCATTTATTTCTTTGGAAACTACAGCCTGATCCTGGTGTATGAGTCTTCCTCATACACCACAGTTGGACAGAGTTGCTCCACAGCGTTCTACACTTGGGCCAATCCTTTTCACTCTATACACACTTTCACTGAGTACTATCATAACACAGGATGGAATAAACTTTCACTGCTATGCAGATAAAACTCATGAAGACAGATGAGAATAAACTAGCAGGATTAAACAGAGACCTGAATCGCTGCTGATTTCCTGCAACTAAACATAACTTTTTCATCCAGTACTGCTGTGAAGAATATTGGAGTCATTTTTGACGAGGATTTGTCTTTTAAATCACATAAAGCAAGTGTTTAACACTGCCTCCTTCCACCTTCATAACGTTTTACTCTAAGATGAAAATCCATCTTAGAGTAATGCAGAAAACTGCGACCGTGAAATTGTTCATTCAAAATTGGAATACTGCAGTTCCTTATTCATGCTAGAATTACTCTGAATCACCTTCAGCTGAACCAAGATGCTGCAACAAGTCTTCTGATGAGAATAAACAGGAGAGATCATATTTCTCCAGTTCTAGCTTACCTTCCTGTTAAATTTAGTACAGATTTTAAAATTCCTCCTCATATATATATAAAGCCTTTAAGGGGCTAAATCCTTCTTACCTCAAAAAACTCATAGTTCAATATCATTCCAACAGTTGCAATAAACATTGTTCTCTCCGTGTCTCTAGAAAGGCAACAGTAACTAACCAAACGTTCTCTTAACTGATGGAAGAAGAAAAGCGTCAAAGAATTCAGTGTATACTTATGCATTTATTGAAGATGTAATGACCACCTTCTCCTACATTCCTTTACCTGACATCAACACAATATCGTCATCGTCAATGACTGTGGAAATGTACGCGTTTTCGTCAGACAGTAATAGTTAAACATTTAATTGTAAAGTTCTGGCATCATCACCTTAATCAATGCAGATTGGTGACTGATCAGTGAGTATCACTTTCATCCAGTCATCCACAGTCCATGATTGCTTTTCTTTGGCCAACTGGAACCTTGTCTTTTCTGTTTAGGTGTTGATTATGATTTTTGCTCGGCTTTTCTGGAAGTAAATCCCATTTCGTTCCAGAGATTTCTTACAGTTTGGTATTTTCTGTTTTCAAGGCATATTGCTTTAAGTTTTCTGTCTTGATGCATTGATGCCTTCTTGGTCTACCAGTATACTTCCCTTTTACAACCTTCCAATTTTCTTTGTACTTGGTCCAGATTTTACGCAGCTGGCTAGAAACAACCAACATCGCTGAGGCATCTCTGATGATTTATCTTCTTAAAGAAGCTTTACAATTGTCTTTGTTTCGACTGAGATCTCTGGTTTTGGAGCCATGTTTAAAGTCCGTCAATTTGATGCAACAGCTCGCCAAGAACTGGTAGCTGCAGACTAATTTGCATATTTGATCTATGGTATTTTCATCAGAATTTAGTGATTACACATATTTTTTCCTCTGATTTTTTTTCCTTCTGAAACACAACTGAAAAGCTGTGAACAACAACAATTTTCTTTCCTTTTTTATGTTTTTGAAAGCCAGAAGGTTATACACTTAAATAAAAACAATTTTATGGCATACATGTGATTATTTTCAGTCTTTTTTTAATTAAAGCAAATTAATGAATATCCATTTATAGCGGTAATTTCATCATTTCTGCCATATAGATTAATTGTTTAGATAAATCAATATAATGATTAAATTACTTATCCTGTGACCAAAAATAGATAGATACCTTCACAGTTCCTATCAATACAACTGTCAAAGGTTAGATTCCAAGGTACACAATAAGGATAAGTGTGCAGATGTGCAGAACACCCCAATCGCGATTTAACAACTCAATGCTACACAAAGCTAACGGTTTTAAATAAAGTGACCGTAGTGACGACTCATGGTATCTTAGCAACTATGCAGGAGTCCCAGTCCCTCCACGGAAAACCGAAAACAAGCTTCAAATTTTTGCGTAATTACTAGGTTACCCAGTATGCTTGATGTGGTGGCAGTGTACTCAATAAATTAAACACATGTTGATAGAATTCTTAGCGTTAGATATCACCAGTATGCATGGGCGAAGCTAGACCCTTTTTTAGGGGTGCTTCAACACCCCTGAATTGAATTTCAGCACCCCAAAAACCTGGAGTAAGAAATGTTGTTATTCTAAAATTTTAGTTTGCATTTGACAGGCTTAGATAATGTCCAAAACTTAATCCATAGTTTGTGGTTTAATTTTATATTTTAAGAATGAAAATGAAAACGACCCCGGCCTAATGGTATCGTCCTCTTCTTACTTGTGGGTTGTGGTGGGGCTCATTGGGTGCTCAGCACCCCTAAAGCTCTGACCCTAGAATCGCCCCTGGCAGTATGAAGTGAGAGCACGTGAACAGGCTGAACTCTATTACTCTCACAGCGAAGAGACTTAGCAGCACTGTTTAAAAAGATGAGTGTTTCTCTTATGCACGCGAAGCAGGTATGGAAAGCCATTTCATTCACAATTAAATAAATAAATACTGGAATTCATAATTATTCCATGAAATAAATAAATAGGCCAATTAAATAAATTAAAAAATAAATTAGTACAAAAATATAAAATTTTAAATGACCAACTTCTTTATTTATGTCTTGAAGCCTCTTGGCAAGCTCAGTCACGGCGCTCTGGGCCCAGCAACACTTGTTTCATTGTGGTAGCAACACTTGGAATGAGGAAGAAAATGGGAAGAAATGGATATAAAGTAATATGGAATGATCATCCAGGATTAACAAAAGGTAAGTCAGCCAAGCTAAAAGCAGCTTAACTGGAGAAAAAAGGGCTTTAAATGCTCTGTAACAAACCTATATCACATGGCTGGACAGATCATCCAGTTTTATTTACACTCATGATTCTGGCCAAGTTCACATGGATAACCACGCCCCTTCATTTGAATATACGGAATTGAAATAAAAAGAGCCCTGAAATAAAAGTGGTGTTGCAAAATATAAGTTCTTGCTCTGTACAAGGATGTATTGAGACCTGTCCAAGGAGGAATGAAGTTGTTAGTTGGAGTAAGATCACTGATAACAAAACATGTTTACTCTGATTGGCTGCTTGTCACATAGCTGTCATGCCATTGGTGGAAAATATACTAGGAAAGTGGCCCCATATGTGCTTCATCTACATAAATAAGGAAAAAACATTGAACATGAAAAAAACATGAACATATGAAACACCATTATTGGCATAAGTTTATCAATATAACTTTATTGGGTAAATGTAATGGTCTACATTTGAAACATATTTTCATAACACTTCTATGTAATGTTTTCGACACTAGTCCTGAACTGTTCTAAATAGAAAAGGTGCAGCTAAGAAAAAAGGCTTGAAAACAGAGATTACTTTAGAACTGATAGTGAGGAAAAAAATGTAACTCAAAAAGAATTGCATTTAATGGTTACAGATTTTCAGTTTTCCTTCTCTGATTCAGGGCTTTGGTTCTTTGTTGCCTACTATATGGCGGTCCCAGGGTCAAATCCTGGTTGTGTCAGGAAGGGCATCTGGTGTAAAAACTTGTTTCAAGTGTCTAATGTGGATCACTCCACTGTGGCAACCCTGAACAGAGAACAGCTGAAATGGAAGGTAAGTTTTCATTGTGACACAACAAACAACAAAATTGGGATTGCAACTCTTGTGCTATGAAACAGAAATTAAACCTACTACATATAATAAAAATAACGATTCAAATAAGACATAAAACATAATAATTAATAGACCAACCAATGTTTGTATGTGGGGCCTGTCTAATGTATAAAAACACTGAACAATGGGGCCTCACATAGGATTTTCCCATATTGCCCCATGGGTTTGCTTATGTAGCTCACTCAGGTGGGACCCACATAAGACCTTGTGGCCCCATGTCCCAGGGTCCCCATAACGATAAGGCAGCACTTAACATGGGGCCAGCATGGCACCCATGGACAACCCCATATGGGAGGCATTTTTTTTGGCCTATCTCAGATGGGATGGGACATACAAATTCTGGATGAAAAGAACAATGGATACATACTGAAATATAGCCTTGAAATGGAGAAAATAAACAGCCACCAAACTGTGATTTAAAAGTACTGATAAAGGGTTAAGTACTAAGATAGTGTTAGTATACGGTATAGCATTAACTATGTAGTGGATATTGGTGTTCAGTTACTAACAAAACAACACATTTGTATCTGTTGTATTAACATATACATTTTTTATTCACTGCATCATTTATTTTCTTATTTCGAGCAGATGGTTTTCAGTCTTGTAAATCTTTACATTTTACAAGTATGAAAGTGAATGGACAGATAAGACTGAGTATACGCTGTGCGATGCCGTGAATAGCCAACGCATCAAGAGGCAATTGGTCAGTTTCAAGACAGATGTCAGCAGCGGACCAATCAGCTTCAAACGCGATGAGACGACATCCAATCAGTTATCCGCTTGAGGTTTAACGTGTTGCGAGAATGGGCGTTTGAGGGTGGGGTGACTCAGCCGGAAAACAGCTTCTTTTTTTTTTAAATCACTTTCTAACCTGCAGATTGGAGTTCATTGGTAAGTCACATTTGCTTTGCCGGATACTTTGAACTCGTAATGTGGTTTTAAACATGACTAGCGAATGCAGAAACCAGAGCGTGGTTACGCGTGTTGTCGTAGGTTGGTACCTTCACGTTAGTCAGACTCAGGCTATATGCTGGCTGTCACTATTTTGACAGGGCGTTAGGAGAAAATTAGCTGTGTGTAACGTGTTTGGTAGCTGAACAAAATGTACCACTTTCCTTGTGAGTGGTGTATGTCTTGGTGAAAGACTTTCAGCTTGAAATGGTTTGTCAATGTAATGGCTTTTTTTCCATTCACCGCCTTTTCCATTTCTAACACTAAGCTGAGTTAGCTTCATTCACGAGACCGCCTTTAGCTAGCTGCTCCGTTACACAGCTGCCTGAAAAACCTGGTAAATGAGCATGACCGTCTTGTGTTTCCCCACATAAGCAATGAAAGCTAAAGGTTCGACAGAGCAATGACACGCCCTGCGGAGACCGAGGAGAAAACTGGTCTTTGTGTTGGCTGCATGTGGTTACTGGTCTTTCAAATGGGAATTGATAACTTTAATTTCCACACATGTTGTACCTAAAGTGATAACCTTACAGACTCCCGATCAGACCTGATAGTGTTATCTTCCTCTGTAATCATTTATCCAGAATGTTTTACACCTTGAGTATCAACTACATCATTTACCTGCACATTACAAGCTGTCCAATCTGCAACCCTAGGAAATCGAGACCTTGATATTGATTTCAGTTTGTAAGGCGAAGCTGCTACCCTTAACCAACCAACATGCAGGCGGTCCACTGATGATACACTGTGGGCTTATAGTCAGACTTAATGGTTGCCGTAAACCAGCATCCTCTAAATATGCAGTAACAGTGTGTTACCATGTCCCATTTAAACTGCCTGCATGCAACATTACCAGTATGGCATAAGACTGGAGCTTTCAGCTTGGTTTGCTTCTGTGCTGTACAGCTTTTACTGACAACAAGCATTACAGGTAATATGTGCCATATTCACAAAGTGCTTTTTAAGGTGAGTCTTATTCATGCAGCTGGTTGCTATGTTTGTCTTATTGTGACTTGATTTACTTTGGGGTTTATGCAAGGTTGTTTCCTCTCACATTGCTTGACTAGATTGGGGTTTTTTCCCCAAGTGTACCTGTTAATGTTAGCATCACAGAATAAGCAAATGTCTGCATAATTTTGATAATGTGACTGTTTATAAGTCATCATGGAGTGTTTCTACATCTAATAGGCCTTCATAATTGATTGATTTGTTACCCTCTGGGCTTTGCTGATTGTATTTCATCCAGTACCTGACATGCTTTCAACAATAAAGTGGATTTTTAATGCAGTGCTCTTCAATGTGAAAGCCAAACAACACAATGATGGTCCTTAAGTTTTTATTAACCATCCTCATATTTTCTTTTTTAAGTGTTGCTGAGAAGAGACACACAATATTGTATTGTTGCAGCTTACTCACAGATGTGTCTGTAGCTCAAATCCTTTTTTTTGTTTGTTTTTTTTGTCTTGTCTAATGCACCAAGGAGGAGAATCACTCTACATTTGACGTAAGCAGTAATAGGCAAAAGGGGCTGATGTCACTGTTGCACATGTCTTTTTTTTTTTTTTTTTTTTTTTTTGTCATCCATAGATTTGGCCATCTATTTTTAAAAGTAGGCATGCATGCTGCACCTATGTGGTGACACTTGGGGCCCTTCAGATTGGAAAGTGCTAAGCTCATTACAATGACAACCTGGCAATATGATTGCTTTCATGCTGGCACAGTGTAACGGGATGTGGCTGTTGCCCACATGAGCAAGTAAAGACTTTCTTGTTTTCCCTCGGGTTTTGAGTGTTCGCCACATTGTACATTTGTATTGTGCTGCCAAATACAAAGCAGGCCTCTGTGCCTGTGTTTTTGACTGGAGTTGTCACTTGCCAGTCTGAAACAGCCTTCAGCATTGCTATATTGGAAATGCAGCATGTTTATTGTTCTCAGGTAAAGGCATTTCTAGTGTCTGCATTTTAGTAATTTGATGAGATTAGTTCTTGGTGATGATTTGTGTTTGGCGCAGCAGGAATTTGTGTAAATGACCTTTGACCCTGTAGAGGAAGGGAAGAGCCCTGATTATTTTCCCCTTGAGAATTATCAAGCTCACCACTGTAACTAACCACAGGTATTACTTACTTTGAGTACTGCCTTGATTTTATTTTTTTCTTAACTGCTAACAAAAAAGCACTTTGAAGAGTAGTTTTATTGAACATAACAGTATGTGAGTGAAGAGCTGAAGGTGCAGCACATATACCCTTCTGGCAGATTAATTATTTAAGTTATAACATCAATTTCACAGTTCAAAATAGTTGCACTTTGGAATGTGAACTTTTAAAGTGAAAGCTTTGATGCAAAAACTTTATGAAGCCATGCTTTACAGCTCACATTAGGAAAAAAAAGAGAGAAACATCTAAATTTAGCAGGCGCTTTCACTCAAAGGAAATTATAACTGAGGAAAAACATCCTCAGTTAGAAATCATTCCTTAAATTGAAGTCATCATGAAAAAAAGTTGGCAAAAATGTGTTTTAATTGGAAACTAAACTCAGAATTAGGGTTTATTTACATCTATTACACTTATCAGATTTACTTGTACCCTATGTTTGTTATATTTTCATTGATCTTTAACAGCTTTAAGATTTAAAAGATGTGCTGTGGTAAAGTTGTAGGCCAAAATGTGATCTCAACTATGGCCTGAAGGGGGCACTAGAGATGTAAGCATGAGCATAAACTACCTATTAGGAGTTACTGGAGTATCCTACTAATTCTACTAAAGTAAATGACAATTAAGTATCTAGATAAATATTTATGTGTCATATTTCATTTTATAAGACCTATTTAAAAATATATATTTTACAAATTATTTTAGAAGATGGCATGATGTGACAGCATCTTCTCATCTTGTTGTGACTTGATGAGATGCTGACATATGTAAAAGTTTGAGGCTAAAACCTTTTGACTGATGGTCATGTAATATCTAGTTTATTTTTCTTGAAGAAATGGAAAACAGTGGAGATGATCACATGTACAGCAATATTTGATCATTGACTTTATTACAAATAAAACATATTCTGTTTATGGTGTTAGTGTAAAATTCCATAGTTTATATTCCATTGATATTCCCAATTACACAGTTTCACACCACCAGACCAATTCTCTTTAGTCTAGATTCTCTGGACCCAGTGCCTAGCATATTGTGGATGTTTCCCTGCTCCAACACACCTAGCTGAAATGAATCACATTGGCAGACTTGTACAGATTTTTATAAGCTGATAATGATCCATTTATTTAAATCAGGTGTGTTGGAGCAGAGAAATATCTAAAACATGGAGGCTAGTGGGTCCCGAGGAGCTTGACTGACCAACATGTCCCTACACCTTTGCAAATTTCATGCCTATCCAAAGTCTTTCTCATCTATATCCCTCAAAACATGGAGCACTACTAAAGTGTCTTACTTTTATCCACCTCCATTCTGTTTTATATTGTCTACTACAGTGGAGGGTATGCGTCGAAAAGGAGTAAACTGTGTCATCAGAGACCATGAACACTTGACTCTGATGTAATGGCCTGTGTTCGTCATGTTATGAAGATAATGTGTAAGATAAGGATATTTAAAGTAGGTTTATTTATTGCTAACTCTGAATATGACCTTATTTGGTTTAAAGTAATGAGAAAACATTGTGTACATGGCTTTTTTTTTTCCTTTTTTTTTTTTTTTTTTAAATATAGGTTAATCCAGTTGATATAATGGCTTAGCGGCAGTGCTGTCACCTACCATATGGGAGGAACCAGGTCCAAATCTTGGTTGGATCAGGAAGGGCATCCAGTGTAAAATATGTGCCAAGTTTCTAGTGCAGATCACGATGACAACCCAGAACTGGGAGCTGCCAAAATTGAAGTTAATCTACTTGATATAATATTGCTGTACATGTAATTATACTTAATGATGGCAAAGAAACATGGCAAGAGCAAAATCAAGGCAGTAAAACAGAATAGTTGAAATACTGTGCCTTTGTCTCTTAGCCATATGAGTGTCAGAAGCCATGAATGGCTTAATATTCTTATTACATAAAATTCCTGCACAAAAATGTCATAGCTGTGTTGTATTCTGGGCAATGTGATGCATAGCTGTTATAGAGCTGTAAGTTTTAGATCAGTCTGTTTTAAATACCATGACATGGGCCATATACAGTACCCTTGCTTTTTTCTTTTTGATTACTAACTATATGAGGTTGGACTTGCAGAACCAAGTCAAGTTTTGGACAGATTGTCAGTGTCTTACTTTAATTATAATTTGTGTTAAGATTACATGAGCCTAAGAATGTGCTCCACACTCTTTTTTTTTTTTTTTTTTTTTTTTTTTACCATTTTTAATTTAAATGATAAATTGAACTTAATGGTTAATTTAAGACTTCCTCTGTCCCATTTAGTGGTTGCTTAGCATTGGCAAAGCAACACAAAACAATGTAACAAAATCAGATGTGACAACACAGATGGTAGCATAGAAACCATAAAGATGGTGATCTTTAAATTTTGTACTAGCATCATATATTTACAGCTCTAAGATACATACATGATGTGATAAAGACTTATATTAAGCCCAAAACACGCATTCTAAAAGTTTGTTTACATAGCAGCTGAACAGTTAGTTGAAAATCAGTTTTTGTTTTACTTTTTTTCAGATTTAAATATTTGATGTTTTCAGATTTCTGTGATATGCACATTTACGTTCAAAAAAATACATAAGTGATCAAATTTGTGTAATTTTTGGCTGTTAATCTAAAACACAAATTGCAGTTGCATAGTGAATGTGACATTGCAATACTGACTCACTGCATTTATTTGAGGGTTTTTCATGTCCAATTTTGAGGACCAGTTCAGGAATTACAGCTCTCTGTGAACCCCCCCCACCCCCCCCCTTTTTTTTTTTCCAATTTATATATTTATTTTTTATAGTAATCAAATCCAACAGAACACTTGATTCAATAGTTGTATTGTGAACAAATCTGGGCTATTTCTTTTGTATTTCTTCAATAATGACACAAGGTTTATTGTAATATGTAAAATATTTTACATATGATCTCAATTATACAACATAAGCTGTAAAACACTTTGGGGCAATGTGATGGCACAGTCAAACATGACTTTTAACAGCACTTGGTCTAAAATGTGTGATCTGGCAGCTGTTCTGGAGATATTGTCAGCTGAGATTCTGCCATATTAAATGAAGATGGTTGGAAAAACTAAAAGTAAAACCAAAACTAAAAATAGAGACCCCCAAAAACAAGCAACTGAAAAGACTGCAATAAACTGCTTGAAAAACAACCCGGAGAGGAAATATGTCTGTAACTTCCAGACTTCAGAAACTTTCTATTCTAATCTTTGGTAAAGTTAATTTGACAAGGAACATTTGAACCAGAAAATTAAAATTAATTTCATACATAAAAGAGTTGTAATTCCTGAATGTTAACTCTTTTTTTTTTTTTTTTTACATGTATCCAAAATTAAATGAAATCTGAAGGTTTTCTCATATTTGTTATAGAACTGACCTGAACACTTCTGGAAATGTATGAGAAAATCAGAAGTTTATTTTAAAAAAGAAGGTTCTATTTTTATTATCACTAAATCTATTAATTATTTTATGTTTATTGGTTGTTGTTTTGATTTATAAAATGGTAACAAATTTCGATCACAAGTTCTGAGTCAGTAACTGGGTTGATTTGTCTGACAGCTATGATATGATAGCTCTTTTTTTTTTGTCATACAACTATTGTTGATAGTTGAGAAGCTTGAGTCTGCTAATTTTAGAATTGAGTGTTCTCAATTTCTTGTTTAAATGATACATGTGGTTAGTAATCAAAACAGTTTCATTACATATTATGTGTGGTCTTGGCTTTCATCAGCACCACATTCATGCTTTTTTTTTTTTATTGCATCGATCCATTTTCCCATCAAGAAACTGATAGTTATACAAGTTCTTTAAAAAAAAAAAAAAACTGGGTGGGCTGCATTTTCCTTCCAATGCAGTTAAAAATATATATATATATATACTTTGAGTTGGTCTCTCAGCGTTTGATTATCCTTTTTTTTAATAAGTGGCAAGCACCACGTATTAATCTGACCGTGGTGATGCTTATCTAGCAGTCAAATGATCATATAAATTTGGTGCACTGAAACGATCCACCATAAGTAAGGAACAGGCAGCCAACCCCGTTAGTCACGTGGTATAGGGTGCAGAGACGTCATCAGGGCAGAGATTTGTGAGGAATAAGCAGACAGGAGCCAGAATCTCCGGAGGTGCAACCCTGTTTTAGCATTTGCATCGTTCCTACTGTCTTTTTTTTCGGACAGAGAGAGAGAACAGAGCATCTGTTCGATATTTTAGAGACCCAAATGCCCGGTCCCACCCAAGCCCTTTCCCCAAATGGAGAGAATAACAACGACATCGTCCAGGACAACGGATCCAACATCATTCCTTACAGGAAAAATACAGTGCGAGGAGAGCGCGCCTACAGGTAAACCAGTGTATGTGCCATGTTTGATGTCCTAGAGGGGGAAAAAATGACAAAGACACGCACTGCTGCAAACAGAAACCAGCTTTCTGACCTCCTCCTCCTCGACGTCTTCTGCTTTGGAGCGATCCGCTATTTTCTCCCTGCTGCCCCTCTCCTGGTGTCATGTCATGCTAGCTCAGAGTGAGACCGGCACTATGGCGTAAACCGCTCTAAAGTTATCTTAAAAATCATCCCATCCCGCTGCGTAAAACCCCAAATCACTGCTGGCGGGTGTCCAGTGTTGAACGTTTTTGTTGCGCAGTGCCACTTCTCCCCCCCGTCTTAAGTGGGGGTGGATAGACACGGAGCAGCTTGTCAAATGACAGGAGTATACAGCAGCAGAGCCGCCGCTGCTAGACTAGAACATTCCCATCGTGACGTTACACTCCGCAGTTACTGACACAGTGTCACCATGAAAGCATGTTTGGCGACGTTTTAATATGTGAATCGCCAACGACCTGCTGCTCCAGCCTGATTCCTCCTGTTTGAATCCAGGAATGAGCCCGTCCCTGGAGCTGGCTAACAAAGCATGCTAACAGCAGCAGATACATCCGCTTTGTTGACATGAGATGGGCTGGCCCAGTTTCCTTGCTTCCCTCCCAGAGAACCAGTCAGGCGAAGCTCGACTAGCAGCTCCTTTAAACCACCAACTTAAGTAGTGAGCAGTTGCTATTATTCTGCATACCCTGGTGTTGGCCAGTGGATGATGATGATGATGATGATGATGATGATGATGATGATGATGATTAGGCATTATTGAATGTCATATTATTTGCTGCCATAAAACAGTCTGAAGGCTGTGTTAACAGCTGTCCAGCTGCTGGCTGAAATGGGTTGTTTGCAGATGGAAGCTGAAAAACTGCACACATGAATCAAGTGACTTGATTCATGTGCCCCATGAAGAATTCCAATCATTGTTTTATTTTACATATTAATATACAGAACCCTGTAAGTAAATGCTGATTGGACCTTAATCAAAAGACTGATTTCCAGAAAGACTCCACTTTCTAACCTTGCAGTTAAAAAGGAGGTGTGCATATACTGACATGAAATCTATAAGCAGGTTGTTTGTAGATATGACAAAAAAATGTGTGACAAATTATAGGAAAACTGATCAAGGCATGGTTTGAGTCAATTTGCCCTTAAAGAGGGTGTGTAAAACTGTTCCTTGTTTATTAGCTGTATGATCCCATGGCCTTTGCAGTCACCAGATCCCAATGCAGTTGGACACCTATGAGAGATTTTGGACTGTTATGTTATGCAAGACTGTCCACTGCTATCATCTAAACACAAATATTCAATATCTGTCAGGAGGGAGGTTGTTCCATCTCTTTGACAGGGGTCCAGACAACTTGTAGAATCAATGCTAAAAATCATTGTTTTTTCCTTTAGCTTGTGGTTACTTGGATATCTTATGGTGGTTTTTATTTTAAATTGTCACGTTTCTGTAGTTCAGGTCCACCAAAATACATATTAGACTCATTTGGAATGAAGCACCCATGATTGTTTATGAGTTAATGGTTCTGAGTTACTGAAATTGGAAACATTGACTGGGTGTTAGACATTGAATGCAACTACCTAATCTCTAGCGTAAGGATCAAAGTTTGAGTTTCTTGATGTATTTTTAGTATGTTGTATGCCTTTGGTATGTAGGCTTACAAGTGGAAGAAGTGTTCTGGGCCCCCAAAGCCACCATTTTGCAACCAAATAAGAAAAGAGCATTTACAGATGCAAAGTATACTTTCAGAAGTCTACAGGCTCTGCTGCAACAAAGGCATTATTTTAATATATTGGATATTGCGTGAATGCGTTTTTTTTTTTTTTCCCTCAAAGGTAAAGATTGAGTGCATATCTGTTGTATGATAATTCCTAGTATGATATGGACATGTTGATTTAATGTAAAAGATCGACCTATGATGTAAATTCTGATACAGTCTTGTAGTATGGTGTCCGTCACACTCTTTTAAAGAAATAGTTAAACTTACTTTTTGTGGAGCATTTCTTGCAGTTGATATAATTTGACTCCTTCATCAGTGAATTGTTACTTTCTTCTAAAATTTAAAATTCATTTTAAGGTAAAGGTCTGTTTGGGGAAACAAACTTTAAGCATGAGAAAATGGGACATTTGTTTTAGATGCAATGCTTTTTTTTCTTTTTTTTTTTTTAAATAAATGGTGTGTTTTTATGTTTCTGTTCCAGTTGGGGGATGGCGGTCAACGTATATTCTACCTCAATAACCCAGGAGACTATGAGCAGGCATGACATTACTGCCTGGGTTAATGATATTCTCTGCCTAAACTATACAAAAGTGGAGCAGCTCTCCTCAGGTGAGAACAAACTGAACCTGGAAAAAAAAATCCTTTAATTTCTCTCTCATCTTTTTCATCACAGTTGCTTTTTGTGATGGGAAGCAGGTTTTAGAGATTACATCTGTCCCTGCTAAGCATGGAGTGGTGCAAATAATTTTATGTGCAAGCTGGCAGTTAAAGCAAGCTGTAGAATCATGCTCACATCTCCCTGGCAGAGAGTTGTCTATAAATAAACTCATAGCCTGCCGTGTTCTCCTGCTGTGACCAAGTAATCCAATTTCAATCACTCAGTGTCTACATGAACACACATTCATGCACCGCCCCTCCTTTCTTAAGGTGCAGGCTAATTGTTTGATCACTTCTTAGGTTCTCCCTTGTTAGGTTTACATGAGATTTGTTTTAGATTAGGTTGGCGTTCACTTTGAAATTGAAAAAGGTTTAACCAAGTGTTACTTAAAAGTAGCCACAGAAGGTCAAATCATTTTTTCCTCTTTAAGCAAATTTGAAGTTAGATGTGGACATGGACATGGACAAAACTGTTTTTATTTCAGTTGTGTTTTTTTTTTTGTTTTTTGTTTTTTTTGTTTTTTTTATCACGATAAACCAGACATGACAAATATCAGACAATAGCTGGAGTTGGTTACTTACGTTTCAGGAATGTACCACATGTGCTTGACTCACCCTTGGCTACTTTTCAGGAGCTGCCTATTGTCAGTTCATGGATCTGCTCTTTCCTGGTTGCATCAGTCTCAAGAAGGTCAAGTTTCAAGCTAAATTGGAGCATGAGTACATTCACAATTTCAAACTATTGCAGGCGTCCTTCAAAAGGATGAATGTGGACAAGGTGGGCCTCTTCAATGTACCATGTCATCTGAACTGATGCTCGCTTGTTGTCACTTATGTAGCATTTTTCTTTTTCTTTTTTCAAAATCAGATTATTCCTGTGGAAAAACTGGTTAAAGGCAGATTTCAGGACAATCTTGATTTTATCCAGTGGTTTAAGAAATTCTTTGATGCCAATTATGATGGTAAAGAGTATGACCCGGTTGCAGCCAGACAGGGTCAGGATGCCATTCCTCCACCTGACCCTGGTGAGCAGATCTTCAACCTTCCAAAGAAGTCTCACCATGCAGCCAGCTCCCCCACTGCAGGTACACATTAGCTGTTTTGTTAAACAGTTATGTTTTGGTTTTGGTTTTTTGATCTTTTTTTTTTTTTTTTTTTTTTTTTTAAATCTTAAAATGCCCTCTGGACATCTTTAAATATCAAATGCATGTGGTTTTTATGTTCGTATCAGTTCTGTGTGGTTTAAAAAATTGAAATGTTGTTGGGATTTCAGTCAGTATTATAATAAACCTTTCATGGGTTGCAGGTGCATCAAGATCAACCTCTACTACCCCCAAGTCTTCAACACCAACATCCAGACCCTCGTCTGCCAAAAAGATACCTGCATGTGCAACAACTCCAGCCAAAGGAGAGAAAGAACTGGAAGCACAAGTTACACATCTTACTGAGCAGGTATGCGTAAGAAAAGCAGTACTCCCCTGCTTATTATTATTATTATTATTAATATTATTATTCTACACATGCCATCCAGGATTGTCTGTGATTCGCACTGAACACTGTATGTACTGCCTCTCATGGTCATTTCTGCTCCATACTATCTTATTTGTGTATTCTTTTTTTTTTCTTTTCATTTAATTCTTGATTAATGTTTTTTGTGGAGGCAGGACTTCAGTTCAGTTCACTCTACTTGTATTGCGCTAAATCACAACAAAGTCGTGTTGAAACACTTTAAACAGAGCACACAAAGTCTACAAAGTAAAATATAGTGCAATAAAAACAACCTAGCCCAGTCCATCCTCTAGGTGACTGATTTCAGGCTTTTGGAAGATGTGAAAACTTCCGGTTCTGAAAGCAAAAATTCAAAACTCCCACTGATTCAAAAAGCACTGATTTAGAACAAAGGTAAAGACAATATGGAGAAGAATGTTGATGTGCTGAACATCACAAGAAATTCCTGGCTACTTTCCCGTCATTTCGGTAGGGAAAAGATCAATCTCTGACGGCTACAAGAGTGGTGATCCTGTCTACTTTTCCTGTAATGACTGGAGGGAGCGACTAGTGCAAAATGGCACAGGTCTGCAAAGCCCCAGAAAAGTGTTGAGTTCTGCCCTCTTATTCATCATATTCCTTGGTCAGGTAGCCTCTGTTATATTCCATTTCAGATCAGTTAATTGTAATTAAGGTGTAATCCAACGAATTCTGAGTCCAAAATTCATACAGTGCCAACTGTGGTGTAATCGCCCATCCTGAGAAAACATGAGGTGACACAAGTACAAGGGTCCTGGTTCAAATCCCAGCTGGGGACTTTCTGTGTGGAGCTTGCATGTTCCCCCTATGCTTGTGTGCGTTTTCTCTGGGTACTCTATTTTTTTCTTTCACAGTGCAAAGACATGCATTAGGTTGGCTGGTGATGATAAATAACTGACTATAGGAGTGAGTGCGAGCTTATGTGGTTGTTTGCCTATGTTTGGCCCTTTCGTAGACTGGCACCCTGTCCAGGGTGAAGCCTGCCTTGTGCCTAAAGACAGCTAAGATATACTTCAGCAGACCTCATGATCCTGATTAAGAAGTAGCAAGTATAGATGATGGGTAGTTTTCAGTTTTAGAAAATGCATCTAACAATAAACACATGACCATTTTTTAGTGTGTGAATTAACAGCCTGTTCTTCATACAGGGAAAAGTGGTTTAAATTAGTACTGTGGAACCTGCCTTTGTTGGCAGAACTGACAGTGTGTTGTCTCGTCACAGTACAAATGATGTAATTGCCCTCAAATGTTCAAACGAGGAAATGAAACAAATGCGATCCTGGTTAAAGTTATAATCCCTTAATGTTAAGCACAATAGAATATACTAAGAAATAAATGCAAATCATTTTCAGAGTTGTTGAACAACAAAATGGGCTTTCAGTTGGGGAATTCAACATACAGATATGCCTAATTCCAAAGGATACAAGGCAAATTGCCAGAGATCTTGAAATCTCTTTCAGCAGTTTGATGTAACATCAAGCAGTTTCACTGACGAGATTTCCGAGTTTCTGAAGGTTGATTCAGATAGAGGAGAGAAATCAACACAAGACATCTAAAGAGCTTAAGGCTGACCCGGAGCACTGTGGAGGTTCTGTCTAACTGTGGGCCTACTTTGCCACCCCTGGTGCTTGAGGCATTCAGTGTATCAAAGGATCAATGAAATGAGACAATTACCAACACATTTTAGAAAGAAAAGTGTTAGTTTAACTGTTCTGTGTTGGTGCTTAGAAAATCCATTTCTACATGCTGTAGAGTTGCAGCTGCTTGGGGTCAGTTTCAGGAACATGTGTGGAATACTATTCATTGTGTTGGTGTGCTGTTGTTGGTCCATTTGTTTTGGTTCTGCTGCAAAAATTTCAAGTCACAGTGAGCAAAAATCTGCTTTGTGGTGTAATATCATTCTGTGTTAAATTAATGAACATTGTCTCCTTTTCAGTTCAAAAATACCTTATTGAACCGTGCTTCACTCTGTCACTTCTGGTGCTTGATGGTGTTTGTGATTAAATCAGTTGCTGACGACCCTGACTTAAAATGGCTTGGAGCTAATCAGCATTCAAACTATATGTGGTGTCATCTCAGAGCCAGGTGTTGCGACCCCATCAACGTTGCTTCAATACCCACAATCCTTCACTCTGCATGGGATGATCTTGATGCAGATGGATGGTTCTGTGCTAGCATAAACAAGCCATTTACCGAGTGATGGTAAATGAGATTTGAGGTTGTTCTTGAATGCGTGTCAGATCCTTCTGAAAAATCAAACGACACAAAAGAATAGATTATGAGAAAAATATTCATGACATCTCACTGAAATCTTTAAAAAGTAAGGTGTGTTTTGTACTCTTTTTTTCATTGTTATTGCTGACAAGCTTTGGAGATTTTACTAAACATTGTGAAATGAGATTTGTCTGTTTGACTTAATGAAGCTATTCCACGTTCCAAACTTGTAATTCAGTGTTGTAAATAATTCTTACTGGTAATGTATATCACCTAATTGGCACCAGCCAGTTGATTTGAGTTCTAGTTGTCAGGTGATTGTCTTGCAACACAAGTCACGGGTCTTCTGGGCAGAGAATCAGAATTTCTTTACTGCCAACAAGTTAAATGAAATTGCGGGATATGAAGTGGGGTTGAAAGTTATTTTAAATGTGCGACATGATAGAGTAATTTAAAGTATTAGTACATGAAATATTGTTTTTTCCTTTGCCTCTTTTTGTCTTCTAGTGGTGTGCATGGACAAAAATGCTACCCCAGGAAATGGGAATGGAAAAGGTCTTGAGGTGGAGTTATATGTGTGCAGGGGAAACCTATTTATTGTTTGGGTTAATTATTATGATAATCTAGATAGTGATTTAGCTTATATACTGTAAATAATTTTGGGGATATGTGAATAAATCACATTTTTGCTGTTTTTGACCTCCATTAACAGTGTGTCCAAATTTATATATAGATAGATAGATATTCTCAGATTAATAAGTTATCAGTTGGAATCATTTGGCATTAGTTGTGCTTCAAGGTGTTGCTGCAACTATGAATGAATCCAAAAGAACCACCAAGTCCTTTTCCCTCTTTTGTTGTTCCCTCTCTATAATATAATAATATAAATATTAGTCAATTATTTAGATAAATATCTAAATAATATACATTTTTTTTTTCTTCTGCATATTTGCAATTTCTTTTGCTTTTACTACACTTATTATTGTAAAAACAGCCTCTCATTACTGTCTTCCAAAATTCATTATGTTTAAAAAGAAGAAAAAAAAAAGGTATTTAAAAACTAATATTGGTCGACAGATTTTTTTTTTAAAGTTTTTTTTCTTGCTTCAAAGCAAGTGACATTGCTGGGTAGACTTAAAAACGGACATACCATATAATGTAGTTGTTACATTCTGAAATCCAACGTTTTTAAGGGTTTGCAGCCTGTCATGCTGGCTGCATTGAATTGGTACAGTACACTTGAGATTCATGCCAACTTCAAACCTAAAATGAAGCCAGTGTGACCACCAGCCAGAAAATGCTGCCAACCAGGAGCTGTAATCCACAAACCAATAAATTAAGCCGTTTACTTGTCCAGCATTACTCTGTAATACTCTTCATCAGTTTTTCAAAACTCTGCATCTCCTCTGCTTATTATTCAGTTGATCTTGTGACAGCTTGTCTTTCACTCTCTGACTGCAACCAAACTTCCCTCTGCCTTATTGCTTTAAGAGTGCTCTGTTCTTCACTTCAGGTGAACACATTAAAATTGGCACTGGAAGGAGTGGAGAAGGAGCGGGACTACTATTTCAGCAAGCTGCGAGAAGTTGAGCTGCTGTGCCAGGAACAGGGTGAAGAAAATGCTCCGTTCGTCGATCGGCTAATGGAGGTGCTTTATGCCTCAGATGAACAGGTCAGTCCATGACCCCAGATTGATCTGAACGGGATTTGCAAAAGACACTGTTTGTTCTTGTTACAATTGTTGCTGTGGACAGATCTTTCTGAAGTAATTGTGAAAGAGATAATTAAGAGATAAGAATATAGTTGCAATCACATGTATTTGCTTTAAACTATACTGAGTTTCAGCTTTTTTTTTGTTTAATTTAAGGATCGAGCAGAGTCGGCCGAGGGTGATGGAAAGGAAGTGGACGAGCTTGCCCACGAAGAGGGACCAGATGATCAGCAAGAGGAACAGGATGAATACTGACTGCCATCATCCCTCATCGCAGTTACACCCTCCTTTTTAATATGTGAGAACTGTTAAAGAACTTTCTTTTTTTGTTTCTCATTGTTTTCTTTTTTTTTTTTTTTTTTTGTCTGGTCTCTCCAAATCTGAGCACATGAAGCAACCTCCTGAAAAGAAGTACCACCACAGGTTTTTATTTTTTGTATCCCTCTGCTCACTGTTTGATGTTTTGTGACTTTTGGTGAATTGCTGTGGCAGGTTTGTGGTGATGACCTCCACTAGCAGACAAGCTCAGACCATCACAGAAGTTTCCAAGGACTGTGTGGGTGACAAGTCGATTCAAATCCAACAGTAGATATGATGTAATGCTGAAGAGTAGGCAGGTAGTAAATACCTGTTGCTGCAAATGTTAACCTCTAAGCTTTTCTCTTTTTTTCCCCTTTTATTTTATTGTTCTTTTGCAGATCAATATTAACCATAAGAATGCAATAAGCAAAGCCCTGGAAGGGTTCATAGTAGCTCTTATTTAACCTCCCATATGTTGCACTGACATTGACTCTGTATTGGACAATCTGTCCATAGATCTTCACCGTATTTATTATTGTTAAGCCTTAGGAATAGTGTAAAAATCTGCATTGCATCCTCTTGAAAGAGGACAAAATGGTCAATGATTTGTGAATGAAATGTAGTTAAATGCCAATTTTTGACTGTTTGACAGCTGTTGTCACTATATTTCCGATAATCAGTGTGTTAATGTTTTATTCGCACCGTACAACTTGTTTCAATGATAGAGGTTTACTTGCCATAAAACACAAAGAAGAAAGAAACATTATTGTTGACTAGTCCTATGATGAAGCAACATTTTAGGTTTTCAACCTCAGCTGGAACTTGTGTTTTATTCAGATTTCTCTTTTTATTTCTCTCTCTTTCAAACCACAAGTCTTAGAGAATGAGTCTGTTCACTGAGCAATTTGCCTCGCTATATTCCAGTAAGTACATTGTATATCCGTTCTTAATATTGCATTTACTAATATTGAACTGGGCAGTGCACCACGATGCTTTAGTTACATATTATTGTGTAAATGAAAAAGGAATGTAAACATGTACTGTCAATAATTAATGAATGGTAAATGTTTTTTTTCATGTCCCACTCAATATGCATTCCCCAAAAAATGTGTTTTGCATGTTTGCATTTTATTTGTGAATAACTTGACCTGCTTTTTACATATTTAATAAAAAAAAAAAAAAAAAAAAAAAAAAAACACCAGACATGTCATGCGTGTTTTTGTATGTTATGTTTGATATTTGAAAAATGTTTGAGTTCAGATGGATTTGCTGTAATAAAGTTACATTTTGAGGCCATGGGAGGTTTGTCTTGTAACTCTAAAGTGTGACAGCAGCTTTTGTCATAACTGCAAGATGTAAAGTATCAGCTGTGATGGGTACTGTGATTACTGTTTTTTTTTTTTCCCTTCTCTCTCTTCCCCCAACACAGTGATGGACAGGAATTACTAGTCATATAGTAAATTTACTATTTCATGGAGATAATTTTGGAAATGTACTGGTTGTCATGCACAGACAGTATTCAGTGGTTAGTCTTTTTTTTTTTTTTTTTTTTTTTTTTTTTAGGTTTTAGGCATTTAAATATCCAAGCATGTAGTCTATTTAATGTTTTAGTATGAAATAAAGAATCACTATAGTTGCCAGATGTGTAACGCCACATAAATGAAAAAAAAAAAGGCATTGTATTCATTTTCATGTACTTTCCTAGAAACACTTAATTCTGTTTTAGTAGTTTACCAAAGTAGCTGCTAAGTTATTGCTCAACGGAGGAGGAAACTTAATTTCACCAACGTTAAATCTGTTCACTTGAGACAATGGCGCTCGTTTTAATCAAATTTTGTAACGCACACAGGCTACCCGCCCGCCCCCGGCCCAACCTGATATCTAATGAAACACATCCCTCATTCACTTCAAGAAAATGCGACAAGTGCTTTTCTTCTTTTTTCCTGTTAGCTTTATCCACAAAGCAGTGAGACAAAAATAGTTATAACTCAGCAAAAATATGAGCGATAGTTAGGTTTTACTTTATCGCTGTATGAGCACGATAACTAGCAACAACAGTAATCTTCACTTTAACTGCTTTGTCACGATGTCTTCCAGAAAGGTAAGAAGGCGGCTAACTAGCCTGTTATTGCTAACTAGCAAGTTAGCTTTAGCATGTTATCCGGCTGTGCCCGCCCACCGACTGGAGTTAACCGATTTACTTACCACTCAAGACCAGAAAAATAATTATGTATGTAAAGGAAAATCGCAGGGCAGACACTTATTTCTGTAATTTAGCTCTAAAGGTCAGCTCCAATGAGAACAAAATCCATCAAAGTATTTATAAGTATAAATGATTAAAATTCACCCTTATAACCTGTCTGTCCTCGTTAGCGCAAGAGGTACTCCAGAGACTTAAAGTGCGTCTTCTTTCCGGATGATGCTGAAAATGGTCTCCAGAAAGTGGGGAGAGAGACATCATCGATTTCATCCGTGTCATCCGCCAAGAGCTGGGAGAAATGTGGAGACAGTTTTTTGGACACTCCGGTGATAAAGGTCGTCACAATCATGGCCTGTTAAACATTCATGTAATGGTCTCATGACCTCACCAGCCACCTCTTTTCAGTGTTACTGCCTTGGTTTGATTTTGATGATTGTTTTAATACTTTTGACTTTTTCTGCAGAACCTCCAGTCACAGAAAACTATATCTGCCAGAACCAAGTTGGGTCAGTCACCTGCTTTAGGTAAACTGTTAAATCGTGGCAATGTCCTAAGTTTAGGGCCTTTTTTACTATGAGTTATCATATGGTTTATCTAAATTAACTGAGCTGTGCATTTCAGATACATCTGATATCTTTGATAAAATCTAAATCTGTGTATTTAATCTCATTACTTTCAGTAGGATGTAGCTGTCAAGTTCCAAATGAGGGTGTCCAAGTTCGGATCACACCCTAAATCATACTTAATTTATTTGTTTGCGTAATTGCTGAAATTAAATGATGATATGTTCCCGATCCATGTCAACTGATTTTGTATTTGACTCTGACATCATATTTTCCCCTTCTGTTTTCTGCAGCACAGAGCAGTGTTCCTTGCAGTAATGAGGACCCAGTGCATATAAGGTGGAGCTCCAGTGATACCGAACAGTCTGACAATGAGAACCAGGAGCAGCATCAGTCCAAAGCTGTTCAGCAAAAGCCACAGTGCTCTCGGAGACCAGAGAAAACCACAGCTCCCATTCAGCTTTACACTCGCATGCACGAAACTGATGAAGGTAAGCCCATGAAGTCTTTCCTCAGTCATCGCATCAGGGGTGTTTTATATTTCAGGTTATTCTAACTGTGGCACTCACCTTTATTTATCTATTTTTTTCAAAATGTTGGTACTATGTTTCTTTTTGTTATGGGTTAAACAAGAAAGCTAGAGGTAGACCACGCCCCCTCTTCACAGTCTACATGTTAAACTGAGTTATTGGGCATATTTCACTATACAGAAATAAATATAATCTTGTTCATTTTAACATAAGTTAGACTTTATTGCTCTAAATTAACCCAGATCATGGTATACATGAGTGCACGAATGAAGGTAACATTCTCTTTAGCTTCTTTTATAAGTCTTAATTCTCAGTTGATCCACCTGGAATTCATGTGAGACCAATGGGTCAAGATGTGGAAGGCACCACATCTGGTGCAGATGTGGAAGGCTGTTAAACAGGACTGGATCCCCAGACACAAGCTGTGTCACTGTTGCAGATCACTTTATCTGTTTTAGAGATGATTGTTTGAATTGACAGAAGCTATGGTGTTGCTTCGTAATGGTGAATACATTTAGAATTTCACAGTTTCAAAGTCACTTGAACAAGAAATATACTTTTGAAAACTTTTTTTTTAATTCTCCTTTTTCAATGAATCTGTCTTTTCTGTACAAAATGATCATATGTAAACTTTTCTTTTTATATACTATATGCTATAATCGAAAATGCAAATGCACACAATTAGCCATAAAGAAAACTCCAGCAGACAGAATAAGTTTATTATTAAGAACGTTTAATTGACAGGATGCACTCTAGCTGAGTTTTATCGTGCTGTGCCCAGCCTCAGTTGGCCCTCCCACTTGGTTCCTCCTGTGGCCTGTCTCAATCATGGTTGAGCATGATTGCTGCTTTCTAGATACCTCATTGCGTCATTACACTAAGAGCCTGTTTGTTTACTCAAAACAGGTGCAGTTTTAGAGAATCAGCACAATGAAGAACAGCAGAAGATATGATGGTAGCGCTACTGACTTTGTGACTTTTGTCGAGTTTTTCTGGTACGCTATGTTGTTGTTAAATGATCGTCGCCAGGAACTGTTGCATCTATATGTGATGCACACATGTGTTAAAAGTCTTCATCCAACTGCATGTGTAACTGTACCATGTCCAAGCGCACGTCTTCCAACGATGCCAGAGACTCAAAACTGTGCTACAGTTCACAATGATGAAGCAGATAATCAGTCATGATGGTCAGTCGTGCTTGGGCATGGAACTGATTGCCGAGTGTAAGTGAATCCTTAATTTAAGTTGAGGAATTATCTCAGTTGTGCAGCTGGTTTGTTTCTTAAATCTTTGTTGCATTATGGCTGAGCAATCTGTGTATGCTGATAAACTCTAAGATAAAGTTTACACTTTTAATGAAAAACTAGAACTTGATATTTTCTTTGTCTTTTTCCTTTAGATGATCTCCCTGTTATAGACACAGGCAGTGATCTGGATGACTCTGAAGAAGATGTTGAAAAGAACAGTGGGCAACATATCTCAGACTGTGAGTCGGGCTCCACAGATGAAAAACAGAAAGACATTCCTGTTAAATATGAAAATGTGAGTGAATTAAGTTTATACAGATGTTCTTTATTCAAACCAACTGCACTGCAAAAATAGATAGGATTTATATTAATGCAATTATAGTTAATGCATTAATATAAATGGAAGGTGTAGTACACTGGAACCATGACACACACTGTTGTGAAGCAAGAAGATCCCAGCTGTGTAACAGATGGATGCATGGTACAGTCTAGAATGGGTACTGCTATTGAGGCTGCAGTTTGTTTTCAAGGCCACTAGGTGGAGCTATAACCCTTCATAAATTCCATCCAGTTTTTTCATTTCACAGCATCGTCCATTACAACAAAATAACTTGACTTTTGTGTTTGCTTGTAAGGAGTTTATATTTGATTTTTGTATATGTAGTGTTTCTAGAACTGACTGTATTCTGTGTTCACACACAGTTAAAATTTAAATTTAAGCCTAATGAGAAAATTTTGGCAGGTTTTTGAGGTACACTGTTTGAAAGCCATAATTTAATTGTAAAATAATATTTGTGCTATTAGATACAGTTGGTGTCACCTGCGCTCTTTCTCTGATTGTGACTTTATTGGTCGTTGTTGTGTGTTTATCCAAGATACCACTAGGGGGAGTATATTACACGCACGCTTTGATAGACCCAGAGTGCTTGGCAGGCACTGCATCCAGCACTTTCTGGAATCTGTCAAAGTTCACAGACTGAGGTAGTAGTAAACCACAGGCTTAAAGTGAAGGTGTAAGCTCGCACTCAACCTGTCCAAAGCGAATGTCAATTTCACTGCTCAACATGCATGGCATGAAGCTTTTAACAGTAATTTAGTTTTACCCACTGGAACTCAGAAGTGCAAAAATATTTTCTAGTTGTACTGCAGTTATAGAAATCAAATGGCTGTAGGGCTGCACTACTGGGGAAATAATTTGCCCTCTTTCAGCTACATTTAATAGCCCCTGGATTAGAGATGTGGGAATTTATTACCATTTTTCCTTACTCTGTGAAGTATTTTGTTTTGAGACATTGAGAGCATTATGTGGTGCTGCCAAGTTGCCTTTTTGATAAGTCAACAAATAATCAATTATTAAAAGCATCATAATGAAATGATTTCTCTCGGGTAAATATAGTAAAATGGTTGGTCTTTATTGCACTCACAAGTACGAACCAGAGATTTGGACTGACCGTTCCTTCTCAGAAGTCATCAAAAGCAGTGTTTGTTAAAGGCAGGGCTGGCATGGAGAGAATGTACAAGGAGTGGTGAAGGTGTTGTGCTCAGATTCAAGCCCACACACTTGCAGTATTAAGTCTTTACAGGGTACACACAGATACTAGTTCAGTGAGATGTGAGTAAGTTTCTGATTTCATGATATTTGCATGACAGGGTTCCATCATTATGCTAAATAATATGCTGTCTGCTAATCACCTACATGAATGAAATTTTAAAGGATTACAAGAAACCAGTAAATTGTAAAGAAACTTGAATTTGGAGCTTGCATGTCAGGAGGAAGCATATTGACAGATTAACATCAGTCCTCCAGACCCAGCTACTTCCGCTTGTCACAGTTTAATTTGCTGCTATCAGCTTTCTGGGGTCAAACAAGATTTAGGGTCTTCCAGCAGCAGGCTTGTGGCCAGGAACAAATGAAAATACTGAGTTTCAGGGGTCCTGGTGTGGGGGTGTGGGTGTGTGTGTATCATTTGCTGTTTGTCTTTCAGTGTATTGCATATTTAGTAAATTCGATTCAAATAACACAATGTACAAACTAACTTGGACTTTTTGTTGCTGCTCAGAAAGCTCATTAACACACTGGCAACTGTAAATCAAACAAGATCTAGCAGGATAAAGAGGAGTGAGATCCATACACAAGGCGTAGTTTATTACCCCTAATGAATCTATGACTCACTCAGTTGATATATTTCTGCCAGATCTTTGTGTTTTTTTTGCTGGTTGCTGATTGTGAACTGGAGGAGCCATGAAGGTGACTTTTGATTTCAAGGCCAAGAAGGATAACTGCTTCCCAGATAAAGCATGTTGCTCAGCCTGACTCCCCTTTAACATCTGTGCTTAAATAGGTCAACAACCTCCACTACATCAGAGCAACAGCAGGGCTATAAACATAGTTTTACTACTGTTTGTTCAGGAAAACATACGAGTGGATGAGGCTTCATAGATCTGAGTAGTTACAATGCTTTCAGTGCAGGGTGAAAACATTTTTGAGCCAAGGCCAGGAACATAGTGTTCCTTTTTCTCTGTAGCTGGTTAGAGTGTGACGTCTGCTGGCATTCTGCCTAGCAGGGTCAAGTTGATCCAAATGAGAGAGCACATTGGCTGTCAGTGCCTGGTATGCTGGTCTTGTCTGCACATGACAGGAACTCAGGTTTCTTGGATTTTTCCATGTGAACAAATTCCCTCAAGTGTGGTGAGGAGTGATACAGCAAAAAAGTTTGTTTTGTTACTATATCTTGTGGATTAATCAGTCTGACAGTGTGCCAGTGTACCATATCCACCCGCTCTGTCATTGAGTTTGTTTATTTTATTTAATTACTCTTATTCATTTACTCATAGCCAAGCTCAGAAAGTGTTTAATAAGTGTTTAATATCATTAATAACATTTTTGACATTTTAATTCAATAAAGACACTTATAAATATTGGATAAAACATTTTCTGTCATTAAAAAAATTATTATTGCTACATAGGTGAAAGTGCTAGAGATCTCAGAATATGGGTCTGATGAAGAGGATATTGACACCTTACCATCCTCAAGCAAACTGGACTCTGAGATCTTTCCTTCCCATGCTGGTGAGGGCAGCAAAAGGTCAGTCAGTGACTGGGTGAGATCTGCACAGGCAATGCTGCAGACACCTAAAAAGTCAATTGACAGGCATCCCCAAGACTCCAGAGGACTCTGCAAAAAAGAAAAGAAAACTTCAGAGGTTTGAACTATGTTTTTAAGTTTTGAAGGGATGCACCCCCTGGCTGTTTGTCTTTCTTTACAATAAACCGAGTTGTTGTTTTACTCTTAAGCCACAACGTTTTCACCATTATTGTATTAGTTTTAATAAAAATGCATCTCATAAAATGGCAGACTTTACACAAGTGTTGCATACTACTACCTCATCAAAAGAACAAGCAAAGTTAAGAAAGAAACTCAAAACATTGCTCTCTGCCAGGTGACAGTCAAAACTTTGATTGCAATGTTTCCACTGCAGAACTGATGATGAAAGGGACACCTGGTGTCATGATGTGGGTGCTAAATGTCGTTTAAGCCCACTAAATCTGACTGATGGCTATCTGCAGTCTTTGGCAGGTTGTTGTCTGCATTACAATATCTTTTATTTCTCTTTGAAACAAAGAGATGTGCACAAGCCTCAGTTAGGTCATATGTGCTGTGTAAGTTTATGACATTACATCATCTCCCTGTGTGTGTGCTTGTTCCACAGTGGAGGTCTGGCAGAGAGGCTGAATCGACTGCAGTGCAGACAGAGGTCAGCTATCAGTTTCTGGAGGCACAAGTCCATCTGTAACACCTCAACAGCAGTTACCACAACAGGTGATCCACATCACACAAGCCCTCATTATTTAAGAGATTACATGAGGATATTAAAGGTTCCTCAATTATTGTTTGAGATTAACCATAACATTTAATTCGTAAGTTGGTTTAAAACCTTCTCCAAGCAGGCTTTTTTTTTTTTTTCATTCTTTTTTTTTTTTTTTCCAATGTGATTGTACGGAGGGGCCACACTGAGGAAGTGCTGGCTACCGTTTGATCATTGTGGTGCTGAACTGTGAACTCAGAATGTAGGTGACAGGAAACTGCTTGCATAGTACTGTGTTTTTTTTTTCATTTTTCCTTTCCGTGGTGTGCTAAACCACTTTTGTTCTTTAAGTTGTTTCCTTAATATTGGACAAAAGCACACTTGAAGGTGACAGTTGATTATGGAAAAAGGAACCGCTAAATTTAACTTGGCGTTTGATTATTGTAATGTATAGAGATTAACAGATGGTGAAAATGTGGAGGTTTATTCTTATTTCATTTCAATTCTGCATCTTCTCAATTTTATTTATTTATTTATTTATTTTTACATTACATGATTCTGCACATCTTTGTGTCAAGCTTTTGGACAGTTTCTGGGTAACCTGTTAATCATTTTCAAGAGCGGTTTGTTCATTTTCATATGTCACAGTGCCTGACATGTGCTTAATAATGACAACAATGCTGCCTGACTAGGTCATGCTGTTAAATGACATCTGCTTGTCTCTTATGTAAAAACTTTGGTTTGTGATGCAAGAATGCTCACTTATGCACATGGAGGAGATTTTAAATTGTTCTTTTGTTTTTTCTCTTTTTTTTAGATGTTACAATGCCAAACATGTATCAACGGAGCTCAAAGAGAGGCCCAGAGAAGGGAAATTTGCAATTTTGGACCAATGTGCATAGTGCAGAAAAGAAGTACTTAAATTACAGATTCTGACAAATAGATGTTAGAGCAAAATGACTCTCTTGCAATCTCCTTGATGTGATTAAAATTCTCCCTCTGGCTGTTAACATACAAAAACAATGAACTGTATTAACTCTGCCCTATCATACTGTAATCTGCAAAACTGCAGGCAAGTTTATACGGTACACCAATTTTAAAGGCAGCTGAGTTGCTCTCTTATTTCAGTTTGATTTATATCTGCAGGGCATTGTCACAATTTTCTCCTCCTGATTATCTCTGTAGACTCTTATGGTTCAAGCTGAATGCACACTCAGCATTGTGGTGAAATTCCAAGCATTTGTACAGTCACCCATTGGGATTTACTATGTTTCATATCCAACTCAGCAAGTATTATCTTTACAGATATGCGGTAACAATGGCGCTTGTCTAAAAGTGAATTACTCCTATAATGCATAATGAGTCCCAAAGAGAGCAATAGTCCGTGAGATCATGAGTACACTGAGTACAGAGGCACAGAAGAGCACGCACGCCACTCAACAGACACTCAACATCTGTGTTGTTGTTGCTCTGCTCTCCAGTGGACAGGCCTGGCGTGCTGGTGCTGGAGGTGCTGGAGGTCCATGAGGAGTGCAGCATGCAACTGGCGCACTGCAAGCACCATCAGCCCCCCGGAGATGACCTCCAGCACAGTGACCCTGAGTCGAAGGAGACAGCTCGTATGCTAGTGTTATTCAACAGAGAGACAGCAGCCCAGCTGAGTCCTGCACCCAGAGATATAATCCACATTTACCCACCATGGTGAGAGGATGCAGCACATGTAGCATTTAAAGGTTTTTCTGCAATCAGATGTTTGCTTATTTTCGCGTCTTCAAGGTTTGAAAAAGCAAATGCAGAGTTTAATAGAGAAGAAAGCAGTGTCTGCTTTGTTAAAATCAAGAGTTTTTCAAGGATTAAAAAAAAAACTGGATTTCTACCAGGGGGGGTTATGTAGTGATGAACATCTGTGAACAGTCAAGTTGGACTAGTTTGATATAAGTTTTTTTTTCCACTGCACTGCATAGAAAGTTGAAACTTTGCACATGATTAAAATGGTAAGATCTGTCTCTCTCTCTCTCCCGTTTGCAGCACAGTTTTAGATGCTAAGACAAGAAAGGAAACAAGCATGGATTGGCATCAGTTGGCTCTGCTACTAACATTTTCACAGGCAGTGTAGCTCAACTCAGTTAAAGTGGCCATATAAAGAAATGGATTAGGGCATTTACATGGAAAACACGTCTCTACTTACGAAAAGTTTCAGGTTACGAAACTACTTCCAGAACCAATTAATTTCGTAAGTAGAGGTACCACTGTATTCCATACCCACTTCAATCCTGTACAGTGTCACAAGGGTCTCCTGAAGCCTGTCCCACCTATCACAGGGCAAGCCACAACCTGGACAGGTCGCCAGGTTTGCAAGCTCTTAAAGTAAATTGATTTCTTATTTTGATCGTTCATTGCTTTTCCTCTCAGCTGTGAAGTAAAAAAAATTCACATGAACTTTCATAAATTTCAGTATCACATCTTCAGATGTATGTTTTTGTCCAAAAAGTGCAAAGATATTATCTGTATAGTGTTATGAAGCACAGTGAAATTGAATATTTCCCTTTCAAAGAAGCTAGGGCCAATGACAGAAATTTCAAAAACTTATAGGAGTGGCTGATTTAATTAATTTAGCTTTAACAGGAGGTGGAATACTTTATCTTTTTCTGAAATAGAAATGTTGTGAAGCTAGTGAGTGTGTTAGTGAAACAGTGTCTTGGATTTTGCTGCTTTTAGTTTTTCTTTCTAAATGATGCATTGGCCAGTGATCAGAAACCACACATGGATATTGTTCCAGGCAGTTACGAAATACAATCTTGACACTACATTACTAAAATTAGGACAAAGTGTAGAGGAAAAAGATGCTGAGGAGGCAGTCAGAAACATAGAATATATCAGTTATTTATATGTGAAAAAGTTAGTTTTAACTGTTTGTTGTGTATTATTTGTGTTATCATTTACTATTTCAAGCTCATGGTACTAAGAAATCAAGGTCCAGATGTAAGAAACAGTGCCTGACATGGTGGGATGGGAGTTGTAGCGGTTTTGAGGACTGTTTTGGAGTTGGAGCAAGGCAGCAGTTGACTCCAGCTGTTGGGAGTTTGGGTTGAGTATGCTCTGGAATATCCAGGCTGGCGGAAGCGCAGGGGCCTCCTCAATGCTCTGACGTCACGAACAGCTCCAGGGAATGCTTCACATTCCTCTTCCTGGCAGTAGTTAGGTCATTTCCAGAAAGCTGGGGAAAAACACAGAAGGATTATTTTCTGGAGCATTTGGGAGTAGAGAGTGGAGGGAGCCAGAGGGCTGAGATTGAAAACACATGGTGGTTTGAGAGTATCTCTGGCTTTAACGCCACTCCTTAACTGCTACATGCTATTTCTGTGAAAGAGTGCAGCTCATTAAATACACTATTCACTTTTGCTTGGCTTGTGAATTCCAAAATTGTCTTCATATAAATCACTTTCAAATGTTAACAGAGCGCTTGGTGCATATTTCACATCAGTCATTAATCACCTCGATAAAATGGAATTCACTCTTAAAAATACAGTCATGACAGTGAAAAGCTGATGACAAATCTCCAAAGAGATATTGAGTTTTCCAAATTTTACACTTGCAGTAAAGGCCTCAGTGGAAAAATACAAAGTTTAAAGGACCAGCATGCCTTGTAAAATTCCTCTTATCAGTTTCCTGTGTGACACTGGGGGGTGGGTGGCGTTAACCTCCCACATAATTCCTACAGTACAGAGTAGATCGGCTCCTCCCACCTCCCACACCTTGCTGTGAGTGGGTTGAGGCCTGAGCGGAAATACCTGCAGGGATTATTCATATGCAAACTGTGACGGCAGCAGCCAGCGCCACTCCTTAACCTGGCTACCTGTATGATGATGACAGCTGCCCACTCACCTGTTTACAATGGGGTCACAGCTTCCTGTATGAGTGTTATACTGGTTTTCATGAGCAGGATGTCCTGGTATTCGAAGATGTCCTTGAAGAGGAAGGCTTTTTTTTTTATTATATGTGATTGTTCATTTGAAAATGTCACTGTTGGCTTTATGATAGCACAAGTGTGTGTGTGTGTGTGTGTGTGTGTGTGTGTGTGTGTGTGGGGGGGGGCTTATAGTCTATTCCAGGGGTGGCCCAAGTTCATCTTCGAAGGGCCGGTGTCCTGCAGGTTTTGCATGGGTCCCTACTTTAACACACCTGATCCTAATTAGTGCCCGTCATCATCTTGTCATCAAGGTCAGCACTTGTCTGTTAATGACACAGTCACTTGTATCAGGGTGTGTAGAAGGAGGGAAACATCTAAAACCTGCAGGACACCGGCCCTCAAGGACTGACTTTGGCCACCCCTGGTCTATTCTAACAGTGTTATTATATGCGCATTAAGATCTTAATAAAAGCATGTGAGAATTTGTTATAGTACTGTAGTCAGAACAGTTAAATGAAGAAGAACTTATTGGTTATAATGGTTCAAATGTAGTTTGTTCTCAGAGTGGCAAACATGGGTGTTTTTCATCTTGCTTGCAGGCATACAGTACTGGGAATGGAAATGATGCCAGGAACGTTTGGTATTTCTAGTGCGGTTTAGGGCGATAACATGAAAATAAGTGTAATTATATTTTCTTTTAATAAGATAGTGAAAAAAATATTTTTATTACCCCCACTGTGACACTGTACAGATGTTTTTTTTTTTCTAGTCCACTGTCTTCTATTTAAATATGTAAAGGTTTAATGGTACATATAATATACCATTTATGTATATAATGGCTAATACAAGATTATTATCAGGATTTTTTTCAATGCCAGTTCCCTTGTACAGTATTTACACCATTTTATAAAAAGGATAGGAGACTTTTTTAGAATACAAGAACAATCACAATAACAACAACTTCTAAAATTATCTTTAAATGTAATGATTGGCTTTTGCCAAAAGTTCTACTCAGTGTACAAAAATCTGTAAACTGCTTGAGTTAAAATTTCCCTTTATCTTCGGGTTAACCTTGTAATTTTCTGTTAATTTTTCTGTCTCTGCTATCAGCGTGAGTCTGAGGCACGCTTGTGACTTGTGCTGCAGTTCCAGTCACTGAGTGCACTTGGCTTTGAATCAGTGATAAGCCATCATCACATTATTATCCATGTTACATGTGGGAGAAATTAAGTCGTAATTCCAACTTGGAACAAAGAACGTGCTGTAAAGTTTCTGGCCGTTATTCAATTTCTTTTATTCCCAGGCTCGTTGCCACTCAGGTGTGTGATATTTACTTCGATGAGCTGGAATAAGCATCTCCTTTTTGGCACAAACATAGTTTGCTGAAGTCTAAGATGGTTACAGTAAAGGCACAGCTGCATTCAGGAGTAGTTTTTGATTCTGACTGGTTATATGTATATATTTTTTTTTATCTTATTACAACCTCTTGGCCTTTTTAGTGTCACAATTTTTTTTTCCTGAATGCTGTAGCATTTTCAATCAGACTAAACAGTTTTTACAAAGTCTTTTGAAGAACCTCAGTTAAATGGAAAATGTATCTTTCACCTCACTAAAGGAGGACATGTACATCTGTTGTTGTTTGTCAAATACCTCAGAAGATGTTAACATATTTGAAACTGTACTTGCAGGTTGGCTTACAGTGAAAAAACCCGTGGAAGGAGGCTTTCACCTTATCTGAGTTTGACATTCAAGCTCCCTTAAGCTGTCAGTCCTCCTACATACTTGCAACATTTACTTTGTTTTATTCAGAGGTTGTTTTTTTTTTTTTTTTTTTTATCAGCGCAATCATAACACAAGCTCTTTAGCATTTCTTAACACCTTATGTATGTTTGAATTCCTCGTTAATTCCGTGATTCAGTTATTACATGCCATGCACTGAGAACTTGCAGCATTGAGGTTTATTGTGCAACAACTGTTGTATTAGAATGTATGGTATTTTGGGTCTAAAAGTGACAAACTCAATCTCTTCACAGGCAAAGTCTTTTAATGGAAGGCTTCAGCTGTCCTGTCATTTTGAATACACACTTCAGTCAGAAAGTCTACTCGGTTGCCAAATCAGCCAACATGTCCTTTCCAAGAGTACGGCATTCTGCAGGGAGGTGCATGCCGTATTATTTGGGTAAAATATTTGGACTACTAGATGAATGTTGGACCACAGAAGAGAGCAAACAGGTGTGTATGATTATTACTGTACTAGAATCTGGGGCTTTCTGTTCAACTGTCAGTTCGAATCAGAATGAATTTGCTGCTGTAACTCGAAGGTCATTTTGAGCATTAAACATGAATAGTTTTGCAGTTTTAACTCCCTTTCTGACACTGAGACAGAACAGTTTAATTTATCCAAAAGATCAGCAGATAAGCACTTAATGACAGCACCAAAATGCTGCGTGCATAGTGGTTTGGCTGCAAGCCATGAGGTGCAGCTTGGGTTTAGATTCTTTGCAGAACTAAATTTCAGAACACTCATGCCAGAGTTCTCTGACTTTATATTTGATCAAATCACAGGTGCTGCTTTGCAGACAGCGGTTTTTGCCACAGGGTTTATTGTGATGATTTGACATTAATCATGCAAAAAGAACAATAGATATAATCGGGGAATATCTGATTTGCAGCACTCTATGTTTTTTCTTCCAGCATCAGCTCCAACAGCATTGTAGATTATAAATTTGCATGTGCATTTGTGAGCCTTATGTGCAAATAAAAGTAAATCACTAAATTACTGTGGAGTTTGTATTTCTAAGTATTTCTAATTTATTTCTAATTTATACATCTGCCAGCAGCCACCAACTTAAAGCAGATTTGTCCTACTATTTGTAATAGTCTCATCTGACTTCATTAATCTTCTAATCTTTGATTACCATTGTTAAGAACTCGCGTGTGTTTTCCCTTACAGGCCGCTGCCTCTGATGCACTGTGCGGTTTTGGAGAATCGGGTGTTTTGACGAGATCCTGTCTCTCTCTCCTGGAAGCTATTGAGGGTCTTGGCCAGGCTGGAATCGTGGAGCGGGATGTGGAAGTGGTTGTTCAGAGGGTTTATTCAATCCCTATGGCTAACTGCTCTCCTGCGTCCATCAAACATGGAGTAACCCTTCGGTCTTCTACACATCCAACTCCTTGCAGAGAAGGGCAAAACCAGGTACATTTGGACCGGCCCATAATTGGTGGCCCCGGAGGGGCCTTGCTTTATCACTTGATGCCAAAAATACCTGGAAAAAGATAACTTTTTTTTTTCTTTTCATCTTTGTATGCTCTCGTCACACTATATACATTTTTAATTTGGTCAAAATTGCATGCTGTTGTCCTTAGTCTTGCATGCTTCTTCTTGGTGGCATGATGTGTCTCAGTGGTCGAGCTATTGTTCACAGAGCAGGCCCCACAGAGTGCTCACACTGTCTCCAGCCATATGGCATTGCTTGACAAAGGACACAAACATTTCTAATTGAATCCAGCCCCCCTGTGAGTGGTCCCGGCCAATTCTCAGAGAAGACAGCATGATGTTTTCAGAATTTAGAGCAGCAGCAAATCAAAGTTGAATTCGTGCCCACTCATATTCCATTGGATGGACCAGATTTTGAGGATTTGCAGCATTTTTAACTTATATTTCAAAGAAAACTCCATGCATACTTAAAAGAAATTTAAAAATGAAACAACTCTCTTTTATTGCAAAAGCAGTTCAAGTGTAAAATGGAGTTGGATCCCACTTCTGTTACCTGAATATCAGTGCTCATTAATGTGTGTTTTGGGCTCGGGTGGCGTATCAAATTTTGACTCTCATCAAGTACAGAAAATGACTGCTCGTGCAGTGCTGGGAATTTCATGATTCTCCTTGTAGTGACTTTACAACTCAGTGTTTCTGAAGCCAGTGACAAATAGAAGAAGCTGCTTGTTGTTTTATACTTATTCTGATTTTAGCCTTTTTGCCTTTGTTAGCTTTATGAAATTGAGCATGTTCATGAGTTTGATGCTACTTTAGTAAGCCTTTATGCAAAGCACTTTCAAGGTAAGTCATTTTTGCCAATATTATGCCCTGTTATGTGTTTGTATGAATCTGAGGTGGAAAGGCAGAACACACCTCTGTTCCACCTTGGGAGGTAGTAATAGAGGCAAAACAGAGGAAAGATGAGCTCTGTTCACAGAATGTACAGCTCTCATCAGTGACACTTCTGTCACTCAAATAACTCTACACGCTGCGTATAATTGCATGCCGATGTGGTACTGTGCTGCCACCTGTTTGTTCTGTGTGATTCTCCAAAGGAGAGCAGTGGCAGGTTGAATAAGAAAGGCTTTATTGCACCATCATGATGAGACTGCTGTGTGTGAAGGACTTATGTTCCCCTAGAATTGTACCATGGGGGAGAGTTGGCCTTGACATGAAGTTAGTGGTATAAGCAGTGTTTTCCCTAACTTAACAAATGAAGGTCAAGTTAATTAATTATTGAATTTTATTTTCTATATAGCACCAGATCGCAACAGAAGTCATTTATGGTTACCTTTCAATTAGAACAGGTCTGTACCTGTTTCTTGTATTAAACAAACTCAAATAGCCCTTATTATATTTATCTTATATCTGCCCTACTGGGTGTATTTACACACACACAGACACATGTGCACATTCACTAATGTGTGCATACACACAGGTGTGCACAGTCCCACCAGTGGACAGTGAGTGCACGTCAGAAAATATGCCACTTCAACCACCTGAAAAGCAGACAAAAATATCTGCGTATTTTTTAACGAGGAAGTGTGGTGAAGATGGTAACACTCACTCTCCTGCTGAAAACAAAGGCGTATGAGGAAATTCAGCTATGAATATCCTGCTGCAGATTGATCCCATGTCTTTCCTAAATTCTATTATTCTGTTCTCATTTACTTGACCAAATTTTGTTATTTAATTCACTAATTTATGCATTTTTGTTTATTGATTGATACAGGCAAAGGTATTACATGGAATTTTTCAAACTGAAGTAATTTGGAGTGCTTTAACAAGGCAAAGTAAAGTGTCAGAACATTAAAAACATTAGAAGCAGAACTAATATTCATTAAGACAAAAGGAAACTAGATTGAAAGCAATAGTAAATAAAAACAATAATAAAATAGATGAAACAGATCTGAAGGAAGAACGTGCGGTCAGTTACAGTGTAGTAAAAGGTGCAGCAGAAAACACTGGAAAAAAGGCAGAGCTTTCACTGTAGATTTAAAAGTAACTATAGTTTGGGCACATTTAATATCAGAAGGAGAGTAGACAAATGTATTTTCATTATCAGCTTTGCATTTATTATTCATATTGTCAGACTGGTGATTTTCCAGCAAAACAAATCTATTAAAGCTGACGTTAAAACTAGTAAAACTGTTGACAAATCCTAATGTCCTCATGGTGCTTCCATTCAGGCTTTTTTTTCTTTCAAGGTTTGTTCTCAAGTTGGGAGATTTTATAGGCAGGAAAGGCCACCCTGCCATAGTGAACTTCGTTTAGCTTCTCAGTTTCATTACCATGGTGGACTGGTGTTGTCTAAAGTCTGTTTATCACCCTTCTTTTGTTGTTTACCTACATTTGTGAACAAGACCCTTAGATACTAAAATCCATGAAAAAAGTATCTGAAGATTTATTGCATTCTTTGAAAAGAGATTCTTTGTAAAATCTCTGTATTGATCTCAAAACTCAACATTGTTTTTTTTTTTTTTTTTGCATGAGCGATCAGCTGAATGTTTGGAGTGAATATTTTTCCTCCCTTAAAGGTGGGGTAGGTGTTGTTTGAAAAACGGTTCCAGCAATCCAACTCAAGTGAGATTTTGAAAATATACACTCTCTCCCTCCTCCCAAAGGCTCCGCCTCCTCCTCTTCAGCTCACCCCTCGAAACCACGCCTTCACATGATTCACGACTACATGAACCATAGGGACGGAGGGAGGGGTGGGTGGGAGTGCATTGATATTTGATGGACGTATTATGCAGCCAATCAAAATAGTGATCATCACTATTTTGATTGGTCAGAGTTTTTCTCTGATTATACCCTCTAGACCGGACCAAAACGTTTAGTTTTTTTTTTGCAAACATTTTATTTCAGTGGGTGCAATGGGAATGTGAAAAGGTTTTCAGGCAATATTGTAAGAAGTGTTGCAAAAAAACAACACCTACCCCACCTTTAATCCCTTCCTGACATTATACTTTGGTGTTTTGTTTATGAAGGTAGTGATTTAGCAAAATAAGATGGCTCACCTTTCCAGCACTTTTCATTTAGGAAAATGTTGCGTGAAGTTTGTTCCTATGAATGCAGTGCAATTCTCATCAAGGTCTATTCAAAGTCAGGATGCTTAAAGAATAATAATGTGGTGGTTTTTGGCAAACAAAAAAACAAATTGCATAAATTCTTTTTTTTAAATGTTCATGCTTTTTGCAACCAGATAGTTGATATGTGGTGCTGCTGTTTGCTAATGACACAGATGAGAGCAGAGCCAACCAGTGCAATAAAATTGTTGCCTGTAATTCCAAAACATTAAAGTTTAAGAGATTATTACACTCTGTGTAGCTGGTAAAATTTGTGTTTGCAAGTCATGGGGATTTGTCATGGCATTTATTTTGGATTGTTATACCATAATATTTTTGTGTAACTAACCGACACTATTAATTTAACATATTTAAGTATAAATAAGTAAGCTTTCCGTATTAAGTAAGCTTCCCATATTATAGCAGTTGCGTGGAGGTTTATGCGTATGATCTTGATGTACTTAATGAATAAGTAAAATTGCCTTTTGAAATAAGTCCAAAAACATTTGACCTTCAGTTTCCAGGCCCTCCCCTGCATGTTGTTTTTGTCCTTTACTAAGTAATAAAAGAAAAATATTGGTTTCTCTGAAAGGAAAAAAAAGGAGACCCAATGGCACTGTGGTGAAGGGAGGCGAGCTCTGGTCAGCTGACAAACTAACTGACTAAACCAGCCGCGGTTGTAATATGACTCTCTTGCCATGCTGCTTCTGTGACTGGTAAACAAACGCCGCCTTCTGACCGGAAACACTCCTGCCCTTCCCTTTGTTTCTCTCCAACTCATCCAGATTCAACTAGCTCTATTTGTAGTAAAAAGAGGTGGGGCAGATCTTAGGAGGCACTCGTGAGCCTGTACGTTCACAATATCTCAACCACACTGTCGCATTCTGTCACAATAAGTAGATATTGTCCACAGTGAACGTTTTAGAAGTGTCATTTCTTTCTCCACATTTTTCTACAGTTACATTCTTCTATCTATAGTAAGAGAAAAAGCTTGTAGCATTTATGTCTTGCATTTTAGGATCTTCTTCAATTTTTTGCATAGAAATGAGATTTTTGTTGTGTTGTTTAGAGCTCATTGCCAGGATGTGGGTCTGTATGGTAGTTTACTTTGCAGCCCAGTGGCCCCATTCTGTATAAAGACAAGGACACTTTGTACCTCTCATGTTCAGTCCCCACTCTCTATGACTCACTCTCTGGGTCAGCATGCTTATTTGATCCTTTTGTTGTTTAGCCTCTGTGTTAACACAAAGGAGCCAGGCCAATACGATATTTATGTGTGAAGATGTTAAGTTCCCGTAAATTCGGAAAAGAATAAACAAGAACATTAACTATTTGCAGGAAGTGATGAGAGGCTAGTAGTTTTTTTTTTCCCTCGGTTTAGAAGGAACACAATGTGCTGCAGGGATCCTGTTACAACCGTGTTTATCACTCTGCCTGCACTGATTGGTGGACAGCACTTAAGAAGGAATCCCTCCTTTCTGCCCCCCACCAATGAGACCCTCTGCTGTATTCTTGATGTGCGCCTCGCTTACTTGGTGTGTTGCCGAGTAATGTGCATGTGCGCCTGCTTGCATGCGCTCACAGTGTGACTGTCTGTGTTAAAGAGCCTGTGTGTGTGTGTGTTTGCAAAAAGTTCAGTGTATCATACTTCCTGGAAGAAAACCTGAGTTACTGAGAATTCTGTGATGGCGCACAATAATAAATCCCTGAAAGCAGCCAGCGACTGTGAGCGGCTGGTGGCAGAGGAGTTTGGGAGAGAACAGTCAGTTTTTCAGGAAGTGGGACTGTGAATATTTCAGGGAGGGACTGAGTAGGGAAACGGTTGCTTATGTCAAGCTGGTACATGACAAGTCTTATCACCCCCCTGCTTTTTTTTTTTTCTTGCTGTCAGGAGTCCTATCAGATGTCATGCTGCTGGTTTTCAAGTTATAACATGCTCCATAAAGAGTAAAAGTGTATTGGTTTTCCCACCAAAGAAGACTTTAGCAGCTGTATTCATATTTTGATCGATTTATTGATTAAATCTGTTGCACAAGATTGGTAAAACAATGGAAACAGCATATTGAATAATTTTATTATTTAATATTAAACTGCTCTACTATGTTGAGAAATAAAGTCATACAAGTTTTGGACAGTGGCTTGGAAAAAGTAGAATCCATTTCTCAAGCAGAACCTGTTCCAGCTCTTTCAGAAATGATGGTGGGGTAACCACTTTCTTACATGCTGCTCCAAAACACACCAGATGTTCAATTATGTTAAGATCTGGTTATTATGGGGGCCAGTCCCAAGTGTTCCATATCAATACTAAGTTCTTTGTGCCAATTTTGAGCAATTCTAGCCATGTGTATCTGTTCACCATCATCCTGACAGATGGCACAGCCGCTGAAAAATAGTTAGTCCCCTAAAATGGACAAATACTCTTTAAAGTTACCTTATCTTTGCTGGTATTATCGGACCATAAAAATCCCACAATATACCTGCACAAACTATAACATACCATAATAGTACAATTCAAGCATACTTTCAAGATCAAAGGCTTCTTTGGGCATTCTCCTTTATTAAATTTATCATGAACAAGGAAAAAACATGAAGGACTGAATGGTGGATGGTTTGTCATAAAAGACCGGTCTGTTGTCCGCTTCATGTATTCCTTGCAACATTTCATGCATTGGTGAGCTTTGATGGTTGAAAAAAAAAAAGCAAAATCTTCCAATAGCAGCATTGTATCCAGCTGCATTGTTTTGGTTGATATTGAGTTTGAAAGATTCTGGTTTTGGCTTTGCAGTTGATTTTGTAGCCACAGTTTTGTGAGTTGTGTTTGGAGTTAGATTTTCTTTCCTTTTGTTGTGCAAACAGTTGTCATACACAGTTCTTTCGAAAGACTTTACGTCTTTTTTAAAATGTCTTTCTAATGTCTTTAGTTTCCTGTTGTAAATTCTCAGTTCCCAGTGGCACTGTCTATAAGGATCATTTAAGAATATGTGATAATATTGTTCTCTGTGTTAATGTTTGTTTTATTGCTTTCTATCATGTGAGTGTAGTATTCCTGGTGTTTTTCTACATTTTCTTTTATGAGAGTAGCATCTTATTGTCTGTAATTCTCATGAAAATGATTAGCTCTCTATTACTGGCAAGTTGTGGCTTGCCAGTAATGCGTAATCTTTAATTTATTTATTAGTACAGTCATCATGGAGAATGTGAGACTGATAGTTAAAACGAATAAGCTTAGGGCACTGATGAGGACGCTACTGGGAATCCAAAATTATGTATTTCACAGTTGTGGCACGAATCCATTCAGGACTTTCCAACTCTTTATATAGATTTCTGAAAATATGGTCAAAGAGAGAATCCAGACAGAGCAGTAAGAATAAAGGTGGTGGGATTACAGTTTCTGTCAACAGCAGATGTTGAATTTCTGGACATTCCACTTTAAAAGAATGTCTTTGTTACCTGAATATTAAACTGTTAAGTTTCAATTTTCTGACAGTTTTTCAACTTGTTTTATCTTTGTTATACTTTATTCATTTTTTTCAAAATAATTTATTCTTCAAATGCATAATTTCCCTTTGGAGAGTAATAAAGTATTATTTAGTTGAGTTAAAGGTAGGGTAGGAGATCTCTGAAAAAACGGTTCCAGCAATCCAACTCAAGTGAGATTTTGAAAATATACACTCCCTACCTCCTCCCAAAGGCTCCGCCTCCTCCTCTTCAGCCCACCCCTCGAAACCACGCCTTCACACGATTGGTTCTCAACAGCATTGATATTTTTTTGTAAAACCCATATCAACTAGCTACTGCGTATTGTCAAGGTTGGATGATAATAGTACTTACGGCTCTGAGTCAGAAGGTGACTCCATACGAATGGTAGACACTGGGGGAGGGGAGGGGGGGTTTGAAGGCACCATGCTTCATAGGAGTAGAACTATGTGCCATGCCAGCGTCATAACTGAAAAAAAAATCAATAAGCAGCATTTATCGGTTTGTGCATGAAGTTTATAGTTAACAAAAGGTATAGCATTCAACGATATTGGGAAAGCTACCGTCAAGGATAATAACAGCCTACCTAACGCTGTCACACATAGCACTGTAGCCTAGTTGACAGAGTTGGTAGCTCAGCGAAACATGCTGGAATATGTTCGTCATGTCACTCGATGGACAATAATTTTGTCATCATCTTTCATTTTCTCTCACTGACTGGGTGAATAGGCCTACAATACCCGTAACCGATCAGTATGTTAGGATATTATATAATCAGAACAGCATCATCTTACCTATCCAGTAGAAACTGGGCCACATTGGCATCATTCTGGAGCCCCTTTTCATTTTTTAGCTGGCGCCAGCGCTGGAAAGCCGTACCGATAACCACTCTTGTTCTGTTTTGTTCTTCGGTTAGCTTCCGCATGGCTGTTGCTTTTTCAACAACAGTTTTCCCTTTGATTTTGTTGCCGGTTGACGCCTTCTTCTCTGCCATTGTTGCAACGAAATGATCTGTGTGAGCTAACTTGATTTCTGGCTTTCAAATAGCAACGCTGTGTCTGCTCACCTGATTGCCAGAGCTGAGGGAGGTCCTCGAGTAATGAAACTGTGGGGGGGGGAGTGGATTGATATTTGATGGATGTATTAGGCAGCCAATAAATGTAAAGATGATCAGTACATGGATTGGTCAGAGTTTTTCTCTAATTACACCCTCTAGACCTGACCAAAACATTTCATTTTTTTTTGCAAACATTCTATTTCAGTGGGTGCAATGGGAATGTGAAAAGGTTTTCAGGCTAATATTGTAAAAATATTGCATTTTTCCCCCTAAACACCAGTATTGTGTTTCAGTTATTGCCAAAGGACGGTGAATGTATGTTACCACAGGCAGCCTCCTAGAGGAAAACCATTGCAATCAGCGCTCTGCTTTTTGTATGACAGCTCTGATTGTTAATGGTTAAAAGAAAAAACAATTAATTTTCTTTTTGGAGGGAACTAATGTTGTCACTATCTCTGTTTTTCAGGTTGAAATTGTCACCCTGATAATTAGAAAAATAGTGGAAAAGCAATTATGGTTGCATTGCCCTGTGCTGAGTTGTATTCATATACGTAAAATGGAAAATGATGGCAATATAAACAAAAAAATGCAGCCTCGGGGATCACAAGTTAGTGTCCTTTTGAGCGGGTCCCAAACCCGGATACATACAGAGGGTTGTGTTAGGAAGGGCATCCGACGTAAAGTCTATGCCAAACTAACCATGCAAATTACAAGATATATGAAACCCAGAACAGATCGGTCAAGGCCCAGATTAATAACAATCACCATCGGTGCTGTTGACCTACAGGGCGCCAATGGAAATTGGGATACTGTTGGTCAAAGACGGAGAGGAGGAAGGCGTATCTGTAGGCAGAGAGAAAAGAGGAAAAGCAAGACACTAGGGCTGAGAGTAGAGACTTTGAATGTTGGGACTATGACAGGAAAAGCTAGAGAGTTGGTTGACATGATGGCGAGCAGGAAGGTGGATATTCTGTGTGTACAGGAGACCAGGGGGAAAGGTAGCAAAGCTAAAGAGCACTCTGAGGAGCTGATGAATGAGGAAAATGAAAAAGTACAAAGAGTAGAAGAGGTGACTGTTGTGGACCAGGGGGTGGCAAAGGTTAGTAAGCCTGATGAGGAAAGAAAGAGGAAGAAGAGAGGTAAGATGGTTAGTCCTGATGATATACCTGTAGAGGTATTAAAGTGTCTTGGAGAGGTCCCAGTAGAGCTTTTGACAAGGACATTTATCAAGATTTTAGAGAGTGAGAGGACGTCTGAAGAATGGAGGAGAAGTTTCCTGGTGCTGATTTTTAAGAACAAAGGAGACATTTAGAGTTGTGGCAACTACAGAGGAATAAAGTTGATGAGCCACACAATGAAGTTATGGAAAGTAGTGGAAGCGAGACCAAGGACAGAAATGAGCATCTGTGAACAGCAGTATGGTTTCACGTTATCAGTGCACCGTCGACCCATGTCCTACTATATTTGTCTGTTTCTTGTATGTTTCTTGGACGATGTACTGGAATGTAATTTCATTGTGCTGGAACGCTCGCTCAATGGCAATAAAGGAATGTTGAATCTTGAATCTTATTTTACCCAGTAATAATTGCTTTGAGGATGCTGATAGAGAAGTACAGAGAAGGCCAGAGGGAGCTGCATTGTATCTTTGTAGACCTTGAGAAAACATATGACAGGGTGCCAAGGGAGGAGCTATGGTTTTGTATGAGGAAGTCTGGAGAGGCAGAGAAGTATGTTAGAGTGGTGCAGGACATGTATGAGAGCTGTTAGACAATGGTGAGGTGTGCTGTAGGTGTGACAGAGAAGTTCAGGGTGGAGGTGGGACTGCATCAAGGATTGGCTCTGAGCCCCTTCTTGTTTGCTATAGTGATGGACAGACTGACTGATGAGGTTAAACAGGAATGTTGGTGGACTATGATGTTTGCAGATGACATTGTGATCTGAAGTGAGAGCAGGGAGCAGGTGGAGGAAGAGCTAGAGGTGGAGGTATGCCCTGAAGAGGAGAGGAATGAAGATTAGCCACAGCAAGACACAATATGCATGTGAATGAGAGGAACCGAAGTGGAACGGTGAAACTACAGGGACCAGAGATAAAGAAGGTGGAGGATTTAAAGTACTAAGGGTCAACAGTTCAGAGCAACGAAGAGTATGGAAAAGAGATGAAGAACCGTGTGCAAGCAGGTTGGACTGGGTAGAGAAAAGTGTCAGGTGTGATGAGTGATAAGAGTTTCAGCATGAATGAAAGGAAAGGTATACAAGATGGTGGTGAGACCTGTGATGTCGTATGGTTTAGAGACTGTATCACTGAGAGAAAGACAAGAGGCAGAGTCGGAGGGAGCAGAGGTTAAAATGTTGAGGTTCTATTTGGGAGTGACGAGGATGGACAAGATCAGGAATGAGAATATCAGAGGGACAGCACATGTTAGATGTTTTGGGGATAAAATCACAGAGGCCAGGCTGAGATGGTTTGGATATGTATAGAGGAGGGATGGTGAATATATTGGTCGAAGGATGATGAGGTTGGAACTGCCAGGCATGAGGCCTTGAGGAAGCCCAAAGAGGAGATTTTGGATGTCGTTAAAGAGGACATGAAGTTAGTTGGTGTATTAGAAAAGGGTGCAGAGGATAGAGATTCGCCGTGGTGACCCCTGAAGGGAAAAGCCGAAAGGAAAAGAAGAAGAAGAGGTGATATAAACAGAGAAAACCTGTGTGCTTGAGCAGTTCACCCAGACACTGAATGTTGCTGAACACATGCTTTTTTTTTTTCTCAATATAAGATTTGTCAGCTGTATAGTTTCATGTGTTGACATTAGTTGGAGTGCTTATTTTATGAAGCACTCCTTAGAATCCTTGCCAAAGCTTTTGTGCCAGAAAAAAAAGAATAATGCTGTGGACATAAGCCTTTAATCAATTAAGGCCATATTTGTTAATAACCTACAGCTGTTTATGACATAGTTAATTATAGATCTGGATTCCAGCTGCAGTAATTGATTCGTGTGTGATGTGAAAAAATGTGAAAACAGTTTTATTTCAGTAATTAGAATTTCTTGTAGGCATGTATTTGTGTGACTGGATAAATTTGCCTATCGTGTCACTGGCTGATTCTTTCAGTATTTAAATGCCAATCAGTAAAAGTGGGTGTAGGTCACTTTACCTGGTCTACACTTCCAGAGAACATTATTTTTTTGTCTTTATTTTATATGTCAAATATAACTTGCTGTACATGTCTGATATGGGATTGTGAATTATGTAAACAACTGAGAATAATCGTTGTTCAAACACTGGCTTACACCACTAAAGGCCATATCAGGAGTGTTATTTAGATACCTATTTACAGATTTCTCAAGATAAATAGAGACAGAGCCCATGTTTAGCAACAGAAAACATTAATAGATCCAGTTGAGCGGTTAGAAACAACCTCAAAACTTTCCCAATGTCTGGGATGTGCGCATGCATGCTCTTGCATGGTGGACAGTCCTCCTCCCTCGTTCCTGTTTTTTTTCCTCCTCCTCCTCCTCTTCTTTCTTGGCCGTTGCTTGTCTAACCAGGGGATATGAACTCCACTGTTTACTCTCAGGGCTTGTACAGGGCTGTGTCTGGACTTGACTTACTGAGATACTGGAGTCTATAAGAGTTGAGGCGCGTTGCTTGCTGAGAGCTGCAGAGTGCAGGACCGTTCACAGCCTCACAACTTTGTGGGCCAAAGGGCTTTTCTGTCAGCGGCAGTTTGTCAAACCCGTCACTGCAATAAACACAAATGTCAGGATTGTGTGTCGCCGCAAGCAACATTGTTTCTTTTGTTTCTGTATGAAAAAAATTATTTTTATTGAAACATAATCTGATTCTGTAAAACAGTGATACACAATTTTCAATGAAAATATTTGGTTTGAACCATTCTTTACCAAGTTTGTTTTATGTATATTAAGGTACTGCCTATGAAACTCAACCAATTCAGCTCCTGAAAAAAAAAACGAGCTGAGTTAGCTCAATTACTGCAACATTGCAACATGTTTGTTTACACCAATTTACACCAAAAAATATATTCAATTTTTTTGCTGTTTTGTTTTTCCTCTTCTCCCAGGTTGTGTGTGCTTGTCCAGGACAGCTATGGGACATTCAGTGTGGTCCAGCTCCAGTCCCTGCCCTGCAGCGATGAGCTCCGCTTGTACTGCCAGATGTGGCAGGGAAAGAACTGTGTCCTGAGGGGCATTAGAGTGGTGAAGCGGGTCACTCGCGAGAGGTGAGACTCACACTCTCCTCCGTACCCATCCTTTCAAGTCTTTGTCAAGTCACCTTAATCCTTAATCCTGTTATGTCTTTATATACATCCGTCATCCAGGTCTTTATGTCAGACATGTTTGTAGTCCCGTTAGTTTACAGGTCTCATCTGGCTTGATGGATAGGTGTAGCTGAATATCATGCAGAGCAATGAAAGTTCTTGTCATGCTGCCTGATAATAGTATGTAATGTGGCGGTATGTTTAGAGTGAAAAGTAATGGCCCAAATACAGAACCCTGAGGAACACCATGATCAGCTCTGGTGAAGGAGAAGCACTCCCTCTTCACATGAAGAAAACTATTATCTGACTTAAACCAAGCTAATGTGGTTTCTTTAATGCCGATAACACATTCAAGCCCCTGTAAAAGAACAGTGGTGATCCACAGTATGAAATGCAGCACAGAGATCTAACAGAACCAGTATAAACACCAGTTCACTGTTTGAGGCCATGAGGAGATTTTTGGTGACTTTCACGAGTACTGTGTCTGTGCTATAATGTGATCTGAATCTTGACTGAAACTTGTCTATGTAAATGGTTGATTTGTTAATTTTTGGGGATGAGGTCTAAGAGACATGGTTAATGGTTTAGAAAAACACATTCTTTTCCAACTCGCACCAGGTTTTGGTGTGTTTTTGGCCACTGAGCTCCTTCGCTAAACCAATACAATTTCCTGGAGGTACCAGTGACATTTAATGGCAGCTGATTGGCAAAGATCAAACAATTTTCCTTTTACCAAGTAAAATATTGACCATGTTATTTATTCTCGTGCCCCAGTGTCTCCACAGATGATAGATGTTATTCATACTAATTTCAGTACCGCTGCTTATTTATTATCAGGATATTTTAACCAATTACAACAAAAACAATGGTTCTTTAAATGATCAGCTACTCAAATAACATTCATTCAAATAACACAGATAATACTGATGACCAATAAGTCTGGATGACCAATTTTGTTTTTTTAAAGTTATATCCCAGATCTGGTTGAAAAATGTTCATGTTGTATTTGTTTTAATTCATTCAACTGTAATGTTGGGCTTCATACATTTGTGATATGGCAGGAGGTGGCATCTGCTGGGATTTTGATGCTGGCAGCATTGAAACCTGTCTCTCAAAAATAATTTTTAAAAATGCATAGTCATTATTAATATTAGTATCATTACTAATTATTATTTAGTGAAACATATTTCTGATTTAATCTATTCATTCGTCAACCAAACCACATCACTGCCAACAGTTTACATAGAAATGAAAAGCTGAATTGTGTGGCTGTGACTACCTCTCTTTTGTATGTAGGTGAACACAACTGAATGGGGCGTGGTCTTGAGTATACTTGAACCCTTTTCACAAATTTGCACTCTGTATTTGAGATTTAGAGTAACTTTTCATCTAGTGTGCAATAAAAGACACACATCTAAAATTTTATGACCATTTCTTTTCTACCATAGAGCAAAATAGTTGTATTTATATTCGGTTATCTACATCTTTTATAAATGAAGCTCACTTTACACAAGGAAATTCCTCTACCATCAGTAAACTTTTAACAGTGGACTATCATTTTTTATCTAAGTTTATCGAGTCCACACCCTCATGCTGTGAAGCCTTTCTCATCCCTGTTACTACGTCCTGAAAACCCCTCAGGAAACTACTTCAGCTCAACACTGGTTCACCATCGTCCGTCATCCCAAAAACGTTTTGTGACTTTGTGATTGGATTGGATAGTTTCTCCAGGAATGTAGACAGACACACAAGTCAAAGCACCCCGAGTGGCAGAGGCTTACACGTCAACCTCACAGCAGTGGTTGTGAGTGATGGACAGGATTGGAAGAAAAAGATCCTGGATGAGCACAGTTTCAACATTCTGACAACATTTGAGTCTCATTTTTGTGCCATATTATTGTGGAGATATGAAAAAAACACCAAGGGTACATATTTTCTGCTACTTTTGAGGATATCTAGGTGCTGTCCTAGATGGCGCTGTCCTAGCCATCTAGGACAGCACCCTTGGGTAAATGCCTTTGATAGACAGGTCCTGAAAAAAAATTAAAAAGTGCTGTTAAGTAGCCTCTTAGCCTTAAACCATCACAGACATACAGTTTCATGTTAGTGTTTCCCCACAATGCAAAGCACTGAATGCCCTTTTCAAACATAAACTCTGACATTTACAACACAATGAGAACTTAATGTTTGCAGCTCCCATGAACCTGATTATGCTGTCCTGCCAGCAGTGCAACTATGTTTACATGTAAATTGATACTGAGATGCATGCTCTGTGTTCCTCGTGAGTTTCCATATTCAAGTTCCCAGATTAGCAGCAGTTAGGAGAACTGACATGAGAACATGCAGAGATCGGCTGGGGGTATGTTTACATCTTTGGTATTTTCAATGCCACTGCTGCCTGCAATTTCTCTGGAGGTTGCCTGTGGTTGGACTGTGATGGATTGGCTATCTTTGGTGCGTTCACATGGGGTATCTTATTAGCTCCAGTGGAAAAACACATGGTTGTTTGTCTTAAACCAGATACACATTAAAGTTTTTTGAGATTTGATTTCTCTTTGCATGGCTTTAGAAATCCACACTGTTATTGTCTCTCAGAATTAGAAGTGAAGTCCAACCTAGGCTGGAACTAAGTTGATTTATAGTCCTTGGCTTACATTGAAATATTCAATGAAAAGGTGTGAAAAGGTTGCGCTTGCTTCACTCCACACATCCAACGTGAAGAACAGATTGACCAAGCTTAAAGTACTCTAAAACCCTTCTTACACTGGTCACAAACCAGACTAACACCCTCTAACATCTGGTTTTTAGTTGCATAGGGGTTTTAATCATCATCAAATAATTCTGCACTAGTTATGGGCATTTATCGGCTTTGGCTCCAATCAACACAACACTTCAGTGCAATGAAGCTGCTGCATTAAGGGCTTCAAGAGTGAATCTCTTTGCAGAAAACTCACATTCAACAATTGTAATGTCTCTCGTGGAGGCACTGAACCTAATGGCAACAACTCTACAATAGAAAGAGATGAGATTAATCAGTTTTCATCTTTCTACAAAACCGTTTGCTGTTTATTCTTGGCCCTTCTCTGTGGGCTGATGTCCACAGGACTATAAAGAATAATTTAGCCCAATTATCTCTGAAAGTCATGCTTGTTGTCCAAACACAGCCTACAAGAAACGATGTAATGCAACCCCCCCCCCACAGTGTTAAGCATATAGGCTTGTCCTCTGGGAGGAATAACCCTGAGAGCACTGAGGGTAAACATGGTACTGACAATGGGAAAGAATTTCATTGGCTCTTTCAAACGGGAGTACTCATGTTTAAAAAAAAAAAAAACTTTTTAAACATGCCACTTTTGGTGTTAAAACCTACAAAATTAATCTCACTGTGTCAGACTCGGCCAAGATATTATCCAACCTAAATCCCTGTAAGGGGGTCTACCATTTGGCATTTCAATTCTTGTGTGGATTTTTTTAAAGCAAACCTTATTGTGGTATTTAATTTGCTTTAGAGCTGGTTTTTGTTGGTGTGGGAAGGATTACAGTCTCCACATCTAATGCTCAGGATGAACGTGAGTTTCCCTAAATGTTGAAATACTTCTTAACAGTACCTGCATCAGTCTTTGGGAGGTGTGAGCTTTCAAAGTTGTCACTTTTTCACATGTTAATGTTGTGTTGTTCCTTTATTGTACCTTGATTGTCTCCTTGAAGTCACACATTTCTGAATGTGTGGTAGCTTAATCAACATTAAAAGTTGTACTTGTAAGGACTGATTAACAATTCTGTTCTCAACAAGAAGAATATAATAAATGATGCTCTGAACTGCTCCTGAGAGCACTTAAGCCAAATGCATTTAAAGAGAAACTATACAAAGTTAGAACTATACAAACAGATTGAAATCACAGCATGCTGAAAGAACCGTGTTAGCTTTAAGTTACTCATCTGTGAGCAGATCTCGCTCAACTTGACTGGTCTGCAGAACCAGTTCCACACAAAGGAACACTGTGATTAGAGGCTGAGTAACAGGTTGTTAACCACTGAGTGAGATGACAGCTACCCTATAGATGAATAGGTAGCAGTGACTTGAACAAAATTATGTTTTTCTTCAAAGAGAGATGGTGAATCAGAATGGACTTACTACATGATGTTTTTCCCCGCACAATTTTGTTTTTGTTAATCCTTACATTTAAGATCAGTTTGACGTCAATGAAACATCATATAAGCACAAGTACAATCTTGTAGCAGTGTTGTGACAGGGCTCCAGACAAAGTTTTTTTTTTTTTTCTGCAAGGAAGTAATGCCAGTGCTCCCAACTGACAAAACACAGCTTAAATCAGCTTTACTACCAGACTTTCATATTTCTTTCCCACCCTGAAGAATGACTTGAATAATAATAATAAAAAATGATTTATTACTAAAGGGACAGTTTATGGGAATTCAAAAACTAAAAAGAAAAATGTTACAATGTGAAACAGTCCTTTCACAAGGGGAAAAAAATCATTGCGTTAAACTAAATTTCTGTTTCTTAGCATCAATATATCACACAAATCTCTTTCAAATAAAACAGCTCTGAAAATACACTAAGGTTAAATAAAAAAGAAAATGTGTTTAAGCCAATAGAGCAAGTGCTGGAAGACCTGCTGAAGAGAATATCTTCTTTGTTTTTGGCTGGAAACACCGGAATGACCAGAATGACCTCAATATTACATACAAACAAACAAAAAAAAAACCATTCTTGCACATGCAAGAAGGGACTCGTCTATGGCCAACTGGAGTTTAAGCCTAAAGTACATATGTCATTCAGAATATGTGGCAAAATAATTGTTTTTTTTTTCCACAGTTAAAATTGATTTTCTTTTCTCTGGCAGCCAGAATTGATGACAAAATTGAAATTTGGTTAATTGTAAATCCCTAATGTTTTGTTACTAGGGCTGAGCAACAATTCAAATTTTTAATCGTGATTAATCGCATGATTTCCCTGATTAATCACAATCACACTGTATAGGCTAAATCAAATAAAGAATTTAAAAGTATTGTAAAGGTCACTTTTATTTAAATGTTCTGCTGCCACATGAACTAAAGTGCCATAACATTTGTTGTTCAAACACTTTTAACATCGACACTTGTCAGTAACACATATTTAGTGTAAATCTCATCTTAAAAATGTAAAATAAAATAAAGCTTATTGCCACTGCCAGGGCATCAATGTCATCCTGTTTTTTATGAAAAATAAAAAAGTCTATTAACAAAATCCTGAGCCACAATCATAACATTAAAACAGGCAATTTCTAAGGTAACAGCAGAAACTTTTAACGGAGAGTTCAACTTGGCAGTTGTTACAAATAACCTTGTTTCTGTCAAGTCTGCTGTCTGGGAGAACTTTAAAATGAAAATGTCCATGTAAAAGTTCTGTAACTTTACTGCTCTCCATGTCTGTTTTAGCTTTCCCGCACATTTTTCCATCAATTCTATTCCGGTTCCGCAGCAGCTAGTAACAGACTTTTCAAAACAAAAGCATGTGAGCAACATCTGTTAACGCGCAATAAAATAAATGTCGGCGTTAATAAATTAATGAGTTAATGCGATAATAACGCGTTATTTTGCCCAGTCCTATTTGTTAGTCCCATTTTAGTCATTTAGACCCATTTAGGTTATCTGGAGTACCAGCCTTCACAACTCTATATCGGACAACTACATCAACTGAATTTTATTGTTGTTTATAGCTTTACATTAAATATACAACATCATTTTTTATGACAATAAACAAATCAGAGTTTCATGCTGGACGAAATAGTTCTTTTTATCATCATAAATGTGGGGCTCGTGTATTACAGGAGGGTCTGAGAGTCTTTCGAGGAAAAAAAAAAAAGTCCTGTAATGCAAAGTGAGAGTGACGATAGTGCTTCCTACGCAGAGATAGGAAGGTGGCAGCCTTCACACAATTCTTCACTCTCGTACTTGTTTTTTTAAAGCCTGTTACTTTTGCACTACCATGATATTATAAACTGTTTCAGTCTCTCAAGTCGTGCTTGTAAAACTATTTCTGTGTTTATCTACTCTGCCAGCCCCAGCATGCTCTCTGTTGAATAGTAGGTGAGGCAAAAACAACCCGTCTTTACATATTTACGTTTCAGTGGAAGTGAAAATGACTGTAAAAGCTCTTGATGTCCTAACCAAAGCCCCTCATTCAAGAGTTTCTCCTTTTTTCACCCTTCTTCAGTGCCCCTCCTCACTCACTTTTTTTTTCCCTTTTTTCGTGTGTGTCTCACTTGCAGGCACTCGAGGCTTTTCAGCTTGATGGACAGCTTGTGGCCCCCAGCAGTGCCTCTAAAAGATCATGGAAACTCACTGAGTTTGCCCAGTGTAAGTTCTCTATATATTGAAACAAGTGCATCCCTCTCAGCAGATCCTTTGTTCACATTTAGTTTTTGTTAAATACACCGTGAATGTCATTGTTGTTCATCTGAAAAATGTAACTGTCTGTTTTTAAGACTTATCAAGGACCAGATGTTTTTTTTTTTTTTTTTTTTTTTAATATCCGGAAAAAAAGAGGTTTACTTGGAATTGTGTTTTCCACAGAACAGTAATTAAGGATCAAATGCATTATTAGATCCTTAGTCTTGAGTCAGCTAAAAGCTTACATGTTCACTTTCACATATTCGTGTTTTTAAATGCAGCTCTTTCAAATTTGGCCCTTTCTCCGTTGCACTACCATGAAAATGGGATGTTAACGCTCTAATTAAGTATTTGCATACCTCGAGCTTGAGTAAAATAAAGAAACCAAATATGCAAATACGGTTAAAAATGATGTAAACACCTCCACAGGGAATCTGCAGTGTCAGCAGATTTTGCATAAAACTGTGTTTCCTGCTGACGGAGCACATATGTTCATGTCTCATGGAATGTAACATTGAACTCAATATTTATTTTCCCTTCCAAGTCCTCAGTGCTGTGCGTCAATTTTTGGTGTCTGAGCACCTTCTGGGCAAAGCGTATATTCAAGAAATGTCTCGCGCACAGAAAATAAAAAGAAGCAAGAGCAATCCTTACGAAGTGCTGCATCTCTGCAGAGAAATAGACTTACACTCTTATCTTTAGACATAACTTTGTGAGATTCATGTGATAAAGGTCTGTTTTGTTTGTTTGTTTTTTTGTCCGTTTTTTATATTTATTATCCCTTTCATCATATTGGCTTGAGTTCATTTTATTCATGTGATTGAGAAATATTATTTTAGCCAAATTATCAAACTTCTCTTGGCATTTTGTTTCACTTGAGTCAAACAGTTTTGTTTTGATCCAGAGATGAGAGGGCACGTTTGGCTAGCAAACAGTGACAGCTGGCAGCCGCATTCATGCTGATGTTTTTCTGAAGAATTGGTGTCATTTTAGAATCTGGGCAATTTATTTCTGTTAATCAAGTTTGTTCAGCTGTTTTAATCAGATTCATGCATGTAGTGATTTGTCGGGAAAAGGAATAAATTAACATGCCCACTCAATCTCACCTACTGAGCTCTGCTTGCTCGAATGTTTCACCACTCTTCAGAAACATCCGTTCATGAGCACGAAGCCAGGCTTCCTGTGACAATAATCAAATCTCAAATGAGGATGGTGATTCAGAAGTCAGAGTAATATTAGTTTTGCTTTTAAGCACTGTGAATTTCTAATATTAGCCCTGTTTAATTAATTCTTTCATGTTGTTTTACAGGAACCTGACAAGTCATCATTAGGGCTGCAATGATGAACGACATAATTTGCATAACTGAGGGCCGCACCAAAATAATCGTCTTTTTTGATGAGTTGTAAAGATATTAAGAGACTAGTCAACTACTAAAATAGTTGTTAATTGCAGCCCTTCTCAACATACGCAAATAGCCAAAACACGCTTGAACATGGAATATCCCAGAACTCATTTGAAAATGCAAGTGCGATAATTACTAAAAAACATTCATTCCAAAAAGTTGAACACAGCTGGTTCGAAGTACATATTTTCTTTTTTGTCATTTAGATTTCATGTGTGGAACTGTTGTGGCCAATGTAAATGATGAAGATGATGAGTGAATTTAGGAATGCAGATGTTTTCTTGGATATGCAAAAGTTATAGGTGTCTTATGTTTCCAGGGGAGCCGACCTCCAGGTCCAGCTCCGAGTTTCTGCTACCTGCTTTCAGGTCAGCAGACCTCGGTTGAGTCCATCGCAGGGCAGAATGTATCCCTGCTCTACCTTCACCCCACAAACCAAACATTACGAGACATAATGCAGGTGGACACTTTCTTACAGACGCGCACACACACACACAATTTGGAGAGATATCTTATCTTTAGCAAGTTAATTTCAAACCTTTTTTTCTCTTCTTCAGGGTGAGATGAAAACCTGCCGTTGCAGTTTTGTTGCCATGGTTTTATATAAAAGAATGCAGGTATTTCTGTCTTGAGTCTTATACCTAAAAAGCCCTGATTGAATCTGTTTTTAGTGATAAAGGAGAGTAAATATTAGGTTTCTGGGGATCCTCATTCATCTTGTTGAGATCATTTGAACTAACAAACTGATAAGCCTGAGCCCTGACGCAGGGAGCAGGGTTCCTATCACTCTGCGGATGACAATCTGTGTGAGGCCCTGGTCGTTCTTCATCATTGATTAGTGAAACCTTTAAACTTTGACCAAGCAGAGATAGCAGCTCAGATCAAAGTAGTGGACTTTGCCACACACTCACACCACTTTTAAATTATTGCACTCGTAAAGCAGCATTGTGTGCAGCTTCTTGAATGAGTAATCTTGTCAAAGCTGCGGTTTGGACACAAGTAACAATTTCCACCGGATTTCTGCTTTGTAAGCTTTTATTGTTTGATATTTCCTTTATATGTTCTCTTTCTAGGCCACTTAGTTTGTAAGTCATTCTCAGTGTATGCTTTCTCCTGTCTCAGAGCACTGATGTAGGCCAGGGTGAGGTGTGGTTGATGTTGACAGACCCCAGTCTTCAGGAGGAGCAGCTCGAGAGGCCATGCAGGCGAACAGTGGCTGTGTGTGTAAACACTTCCTGTGTGCTCACTTCCTCCGTCCTCGAAGCACTAAACTCCCCTGCCGCCTGTCGCATGTCGTTCAGAGATGCCATCAAAGAACATGGTAGAAGTTTGTGTTACAATTAAAGCTTTATCTGTGTTCCACCTCACAGAATATGTAAACGAGTGAGTTTCACAGTAGAGGAAGGTAAAAGATCCATTTAGATGTGTTAGAATTATTGTCAGTAAGTAGTGGCTGTGCAGTAAAGTTTGCTCTGTTACTAATGTTTGTTTGCATTATTAAACTTCTGCATGAAGAAACCTTTTTTTCTTTTTTTTCTGCTGTACTGGTTGAGGTGGAGTTTATGCGTTACATAATCTCAGGGACTTAAGTCTAGTCGTTTCCACTCAAGGAACTGAGCTCCACCAAAGGCTTGCAGGGTAAAGCGCTTGTGAGATGATTAATCTGCTAGTAAGGAGGGAAAAAAATAGGCTTCTAATATTGATTCTTTTAGTAAAAAAAAAAAATCAACATTGTTACACAACAAATGCCTGTGTTGGATCAAAAAGGCTAGAAAGAAACTCTAAGAATCTTAAAAAATCTAAGAATCTTGTGGTATTCACATAACGTGTCACTTTATCACTTTGCTTTAAATGCATTTCCTTTAAAGTTTTCTCTGATGTGTTTTTTTAATTGTTTTTAATGCTGGATGTATCTAGATAATTGTTTGAATTTGTAAACCATGCCAGTGGTTTCGGGGAGGAAATGGCTTTAGGTGAGACTGGCAGTTTGTAGACAATATGAAACCATCAACAAAAGTAAATTAAAAGTATATTTCCCAGAATGGTTAGTGTGGCTTTGTGGCTCCAACTCTTGCATTTATTTTTAACTTGAGCCTCAGTGAATAAAAAAAGAAAAGAAAAAAAAAAACAAGAAAAAAAACAGGGGTCCCACTAACCTTATGCCTAACCGCCATGACAAAAATGTGAAGAAGAAGCGTGAAAGTGTTTTAAACTCCTAATCTGACTTTATCACTGCCACATCGTTGTGAGCATGATGGCTTTGCCTTTTTAAGTAGCTTTTTTGGAATGGTCACAGCAGGTTAAAGTCGCATTAAAAGAGAAGTTACAGGCTCATGCATGTAAACAAACTGCCCTGCACGGACACATTTTCCAGTGATTAGAGTGGCTGCCTGTCTTATAGAGAGAGCTCTAATGCAGTTTGTAAAATGGCCATTCCAGGTGGCTAATTTCTATTTATTTTTCATGTGAGCGGATAACAAATTTGAAACTTTTTTTTTTTTTGGAAAGCTTTAGGGAACTGATCATACTCTCCTGAAATACAGGCTCTTGTGCAACTTCTCATTTCTCCAAATCTCTGCGATAGAGGAAACTTAACATGACCCAGAGAGCTTCAAATGCCACATTGAGAGGAAAAAGAAAAACGTGTTGAAAACAACTAGTTGTCATTTAGTAATGGAGTCATTGTTAGTAATGGAGTGTAGTCCGTGAAATATTAATTGATGATTAATTAATTTCAGAAAACATACAGTATACTGATAAAATAAGTATTAAACCTGTAATCTACTGAAGCCTTATACTACTCCAGAGAGAACTGTGCTAAATCTGATTATATGATGTCTCTTGAGTCAAGTAGTTCTATTGTTATACTGACACTTTTGTTAGAGGGTTTGACTACTTCCTTCATCAGTGCATAATAACCAAGTTTCCGGTTTGAGGATGATTGCTCATGCATATTTCCTTTGTAGTATAATTTCATTTGAAATATTTCACGATCTAGGTGTCCTACTCTGTGTGGAGCAGACTGTTATCGAGGTGCGCTCTGTTGAGCCTCAGGGACCAGTCCAGTCCACGACCAGGCCAGACGCCCCCTCACAGTCTCTTACTGAGCCCCAGGTGAAGACCCTGCCCTGGCCTGTGAGACTAGATCCGCTGAGTCTGGAGACCACACCCAACTCCCTCTGCACTCTCACAGGTCTGTCGCTCCTTTACACCCAGTTCTGTGGTTTTTTTCATGAGACTGTTCTCCTCAAATTCTTGCAGAGTAGGCAGAATGTTTTTATTTCTCAGGGGAAGAAAAAGAAACCACTTGCTTTTTTTTGTTGTTGTTTTTTTTCTCTCTTTTTTTTTTAATACATATGAATATATACTAAAACTTTCAAATACAGAAAGACACTTTGATGTTGCTTCAAGGCACTGTGCTCTGCTATTTGTTTTTTAGTTTGTGTCATCAAGCTGTCATTGTTTGGGACAATATGAAATAAATATACAAGAAATATTGTTGGAACTATGTCCATTCCCATGCCACTTTACAGTAAAATGATTATGTCTGCTTCCATGAGGGTTTCTAATGTGGGTGGATGTCCCACTGATTTACAGTTTCAAGGCACATTTTCATTTTTATTCAATCTTTTTTTCTTTCTTTTTTTTTTTTATTATTACCAAAAGGATTTTTTTTTTTTTTTTTGTCATATTGAAGCCTTTCAGTGTATTGCTTCAATAAGTCATGATTTCCACCAACTGCAAAGGGTCAAAGACTGATAAACCTTTCAGTTTCAAAATTGAGTGCTGATTTAAAACATGAATTAACTAATTTGATACGAGCTTGTTGTGGAGCTTTGTTTTTTCTAAGTATGTAAATGTGGAGTAGAAACCTTTAGCAGATAATAATCTGCATCTGCTGACTTCACGTCACATTTGAGGCCAAAGATTAAGCTGTGAGCCCTGTTGGCTCTGGCCGCTCTGGCTGAACATGTTTGGTCAGCTGGCTGAATGAAAATAAAACAAGCTCTTTTGCACTTGTGCACAAATTGCACCTTCAGGAAATTAGCAAGAGAAAAAAGAGTCAAACTACTTATTATCAAGTTTAAATTCAGTATCTTGTTTTAAGTCTCATGTTTGCATTTATAGGGAAGCAACTGCGGTTTTCAAATGAAATCAGGTTTGAGGGGTTAGTACATCTCTGTTGCATTTATCACAGCAATCTCTGATAAATATGAAAGGGATGCATTTATCTCTTGACACTTAGAAGCACGCACACTTTGAAACTGACGTGTTGATCATTTATCGCTGTTTCTTCCTGTTTCTCCGTGATAATAATATAGCTAAAAATATTGAAAAAAACTAGACCTGTAAAACAGTACAATGTGCATGTGGGATTCTTAAAAGTTAGAAATTTACGTTGTTATTGATTTTCGTCAATTTATTTTCTCTGCAGGGGTGATAACTGGTGTGGATGAGAGCACAGCATATTCTTGGCCTGCCTGCAGTCTTTGTGGAAGTGACAACTTAGAGTCGTCAGATGAAATGCTGTAAGTCTCGGTAATTTATCAAATAAAGTGTCTTGTGAATAACTCATTCCTTCATGTTTCGTGTGTATTGTGTTGTTTTCCCACAGTCAACGGTTCCACTGCGTTTCCTGCAAATCATTGGTGGACAAGCCAGAAACAAAGTTTCAACTGGAAGTGTTCATGAGTTTTTCCTCATTAAGTAGCTGCACAGTGAAGGTTAAGGTGAGATAATTACAGGTTATACACTGTTGGAGTTTTAAGAATTCTAATTTTTTTTTTTAGGGCTATTAAGTTTTACTGTGGGTTTAGAAGAGTAGTTAAATATTCTGAGAAATATAGATAAGAGGATGAACACCATTAATTCATCTACAAGAAAAAAATAAGCAAGAGGTAGCAACCAGTTAGTTTAGCTTGGCACAAAGAAAGGAAGGTAGCCTTCAGACAACATGACTTTCATCAGCAGATTGTTCTGCTGTTCAGGCTACATGACTTGCTGTCTTATAATGGGAGACATGAAGGAGCTCACACACCACACAATCTGATAAGTACTTGGTCACCCAACAACTCTATCTGGTCTCCAAACTAAGTTTCATCAACAAAACACACACTGAAAATAAGAAAACTATACATGAAACAGGAATGATTTGTGTTGAAAATTAACTTTGGAAAGAAAAGGATGGTGCACGTTGGCTGCATCTTTGTTGTCATCTCTTTTTTTAAAACATTATACAGAATCCCCTTTTTTCCCTCACTTTTTTGTAATTTCTTTTGGGGGCGGGGATACAAAGAAAACAGTAAGAGCTTTGCTGGCTTGTGTGTCTCACTGGTTGTTGCTCTGAGTCGCCAACAGCTCCAGGTATTTTGCATGTCAGAGATCTGTCTGCACTCAGAAATGGCTTGGTGATGGTCTTAGCAAGCGTCTTTAATACATCTTTGAGTATCTCACTTTAAGTGCTGACTGGTGAGCGCCATTTTTTTTTCCAGTTTGCCTCTGATCAAGAGCTTTTGTCCGCGGAGCTCAAATAGCAAATTGTGCTTAATATCCTACTAAAGTGAAGATGGCTTTACTCTGAATTTTGACTGGTACAAAAGTGAGTGCTTAAATACATTTAATACTCGCTTAGCTGTGGAACTTTTTGTAAGCCTGAACTTTTTCTTTAGGCAGAAAAGAGAAGGCATTTAAGGAAAATGTTTTAATGAATAATAGCACTAAAAGTGTTGCAGGGTTATTTAAAACTGTTTTACAAACTAGTATCTATAGAGGGTTCATGAATGAAGATCCTGAGTCTGCTCTTTAAATGAGACTTGTAAAGATATATCTCATACTGCACAATAAACGCTTTAGGTAATGCTGCATGAAGTCATTTTATTACAGAAAACATGGCGTGGCTGTAATCAGAAATCTAAGTGAGCCAAACTGATAAACTTATCACTGTCCTTATCAGCTTATTCACATTTTAACCCCTTCCAGCTGTTGCTCATCAGAGAGCACGGTCTGTCAAAGCTGCATTTGTTTTTCATTGCCAACACCAAGGTGATAATTAAAAGAACATTAGTGTCTCAGCTTCTTTTAATCTCACCAACAGCTGCAGCAGAAGACGATCATGTCCATCCTGAACGCCGCAGCGTTGGAGAGCAATGAGGTAGGTTTTCTTATCAAAGTGTTATATAAGTCTGCACATAACTGCCGGGTGTATTAATCTCCTTCCACTATCGTTCTGGAAGTATCTGTACATGTTACTGTGATAAAGTCACTCTTTATGTTAAACAAAATTCCTTGCTGGTCACTGATACTGTTTGCTGCCAGGAACTGTGACATAATGCTCCACCCTGCCTTGTATTTAGTGATTATGTTTGTGTTTAAGTTTTGCAGTGTTTATATTGGTTTGTATTAACTTCTTACATAACCCACAGGTGGTGGAATTATTTTTAATCAATCAAATGCATTGTAGTTTGAGAGTTGGCATGAATGTGTGCAGGATAAGTCTAATCACTAGAATTACTAGTGACTAGTGTGAACAGTGCAAAGGTCAGGGTTTAAATGCATTCAGACACGTCATTAGACTAAAACATAGTTTTTGCTGGTGGAAGCAGTGAAATAAATAGTCTTCACTACAGATGGTTTGGAAGCTAAATTATTAGAAAAAAGTCATAAAGTATGAAGTTGTGTCTTTAATGTGTGAAGTGTTTGTTTTTTTTTAATCTTCTTTGATGAATCTCCCATTTCAGTTCCAAGGATATGATGTGGAGAGTGTCCTAGGAAAAGAGGTGGGACCCATTGCCGTTTACGTCCGAGTCGTCTCCAGGAAGCCTGCACTCTGGATTGGCCTGGAAGAGATCTGCCTCTGAGGCTGCTCACATCTGCCCCGAGGCTTCAGCTGGCTCCAAGGATCTATGCACTGGGCCTTGGTCAGAGCCAGTTTATCCTCTTCTCCCCCTCTGAAGGCCTCCTTGACAGCTTGAGGCTGTGCTGAAGAGAGTGGGCTGCAAGAAGACAAGGTCTTGTTTGTGTTAATGATAAGTGATCCTGTGCACCAGGATCTGACAGCCCAAGGGTAGTGCAGTGGCATGCAGCATGTCAAATGAGCACACGTGGTTGATTTATGTGAGCTCAGAGCAGGACTTTCTGATTTTTTTTTTAAAGCCCTTTTTCACCTCATCTCCCTCTGTATTTAAGATTAGACACTATGTCAATAAAAAGTTTATTTTTGCTGACTTTGCTTTCTATTTCCTGTTGTACTTTTTGTGTGAAGCTGTTTCCTCAACGTAAATGATGTGCAAAGATTACTCACAGAACAAACAATTCTGCACTTTTTCAGTGACTTTATTACAGAACCATACAAACTATATAAAAGATCATGCTCTGGCTTTTATACAAAGTTTGGAATTATAAAACATGTACCATTATCAGGTATAACATCATGTAAATGCAGTGGTAAAATAATTTAATAGAAGAAAAAAAAAATCCACAAAAATATGGCAGGAAAAAAAAACATTTTCTAGTGCCATTATGGTAAGCTTAAAATACATCTGGTACAGATGGTAAAAAAAGTGTATGTTGAGGTATGTCTCTTGTTCAGTTCAAAGAAAATGTAATCTGTCACCGACTCTCTACACTAGAGGAGCCAGCAAAGGAAGAGTTGGGCATCTGCTTGAAGAAATCTCTGAGTCCAGTGAGCTCTCTGGTGAGCTGCTCGATGGTTTTGTGCAGCTTGTCGTTTTCAGCGCTCAGTTCAATCAGCTTCTGCTGCATCTCCATGTTGCGCCTCTTTGCTTTGTCCCTGCTTTTCCTCACGGCGATGTTATTCCTCTCTCGCCTCTGTCGGTACTCCACGCTGTACCGGTCGACCGACTTCTTCCCCTTTTCCCTGCCGACCTTCCTCGGGGAGGACTTGGCGGAGCTGACGGCGGAGACGGGCTCCGGCGTGGTCGGGGGGGTGGGCTGTCCCGTGGGGAGGCTGACGGACGTCTGGGCGCAGGTCTCGATCTGGGACGGCAGGGACGAGGACATGTCGCTGTCGCTCCAGTCGGGCTCCTGCTTGATGGGCGCACTGAACGCCCCCTTTTCCAGCTTGGGGTCCAGCTTCCTCTCCGCCGCGTATGTGGCCGTCAGCTGCTGGATGCCGCCCGGCAGCGCGGAGCTCTGCATGTTGTAGAAATCCGCCTTCTCCTGCTTCACGGAGTTGAACAGGTCCAGGAAGAGTTCGTCGTTGCACAGCTCCAGGTTCGGCACGGACGTCATCGACTCGATGTATTGGCTGAAGTCGATGGCGCTTTCGTCGTCGTACATGGCAGGGGTGGTGGTGCTCATCTCGGCCATGGTGATGTCCTCGCCCGCACCATCGGTCCTGCTGGCCGCCTTGCAGACCCCCTGCTGCGGGCCCCCCAGCTTGGTGCTCTCGTAGAAGTTAGCAGGCTCCATCGCCCAGCTCATGTTGCATTGTGGAGACACGCAGTAGGAGTCCTGGCTGTATATGTCACACATGAACCCTGGTGTTTTGTCCACGTGGTTTGAAGAAGAAATAAACTTTTTTTTAAAAAACCAACAAAAATCCAGGTGTGACAACTTTATTGCGCGGTAACTTCGGAGTTGTCCCCTTTCCGCGCAGTTAGCTTTTTCCTCTTATTAAAGTCTAACTCCGTTTCTGACCCTGGTCTCTGCCTGTCAGTGGGCTGTCACGCGTTACACTGAGGCTTGTCACTTTTCTGAAGCAGCGCTAGTTTCGCGGAGTGTTTTGTATCGTTTCCCGCTGACGTCACCTGTACCGCCCTCTCACGAGCCAGTCAATTCGAAATGGAGGTCACGTGGTGTCCGTTAATTTCCCATTTGAGGAGGCAAGGGCGTGTTGCTCATGCCACCCACTTTTTACTATGATTGTATGAATGGTTCGGAGTTGTTTACATACTGCAGGCTGTGCTCAGGATTAATCTGGCACAAAAGATACAAACGTCTGACTCACAAGGCGATGAAGGGAGTTTTCAGGGCATATAATGGGAAAGTAAATGACCACTTTACAAAATATTCAACTTAAAGTCCATTTTTAAGATGTTAGTATTGGCAGCAAAAAGTAGCAAAAGAAAAGTAGCCAATCCATGACAAAGCTCCTACAGGTGTCACGTTAGTTAATGTTTTTAGTGATCCACTTAGTAAACTATATTTGCTTCTCAAGTTGGAAATAGTTGTTTTTTGTTTTTTAAGCATTATTTTTTGAACAGTTTTAATATGGATAATCAACGTTCGTTTCTTTTTTTGTGCTAAATTTAAGCATTTATCTAATATAAAGGCACAACAAATGCCTAAATACGACACACTTGTAGACGATATTGGTTACACTACAGCAGCTAAATAAATAATATAACAAAGCTTAAACATCTAATCTTAAATATTTTGTCTATGCTCCAATAACTCCATTTGCAGGTTTTAAAGCAAAGGTAGCTGAAATAATTAATAGTGAGAAATGACGTGTTTTTGATCATATATTTTATTACCAGTGGTGTCTTTAAGAGGAACCCTTAAATCGCACATGTGCTGACACTTCTCGGAAATGTTTCCCATGTTTTCCTCTGAGGAAGTGTGTAGTACTTTTCCTCTCTGGTGATCACTTTTAACACGAAACTGCACCACCTGCTGGTCAGAGTTGTGACTGCAGGACATTTTTGAAGGGTAGTGGTTTAAGAAGTGAAATGTCTGCTATGATATTTAAACATATATATATATGTATATATCTATATATATATATATATATATATATATATATATATATATATATATATATATATATATATATATATATATATATATATATTATATATATATATATATATATATATATATATATTTTTTTTTTTTTTTTTTTTTTTTTAACGTTTAAGTTCCTCAGACAAAAGCATGGCTATTTGGTCTCCTGAAAAAAAATGCCCGTACCCCTCACCTTGAGACATCTGGTGGCTCTGTTTTACTGCTTCTTTCACCTTTCAGGAGAGGGATGCTTTTCTGGTTAGGAATCACATGTCTCTTCTGAAGCGACATCACAAATCCCAAAAATAAAAAAAAAGTCAGTCTGAGTCACTGTCTTATCTATTGATTAATCATTTCCTCCCTAAAGTCTTCTTCAAAGATAACAATACCCCCTTCTGTGGCTGAAACATATGATTAGTATGGAAATGGTGTCATGTTTATGCTGTGGTCTTCACTGTCACGATATTTCACAATTTTGAACACTTATGATCTTTTCAAAGGTGTGCCCTATGATTTGTCCAGTGACAGCTTGGGGAGGCCGTGACCCATGAACCTGAACAGGATGAAGCAGATGTAGAACAAATGAATAGATGAACACACATGGGTGACTTTGAAACAGCCTGTTAGACAAAAGGTCTGCACCAGTATCATCAACAAACCAAATGAGGTAATATGTTATGAAAGAATGGTGCTCCAAACTGACAAATTTATACTGCCTGCAGCTGCAGACAAATTCATGAAAAATAATTAACCCTGAAATCAACTGCAAGACTGGATTAGATAAAAATTTTTAATCTGCACATCTGCGTGAGGTAAATTTGCAAAGCAGCTCAGCTGGCCTGTTTTTTATTATTGCTGTTTTTTATATTAGATTAGAAAAGATAGAATTTTATTAATTCCCTTGGGAGGTCTCCCTCAGGGAAATTGTGGTTTCAGCAGCTTCAGCACCCACAGTACAGTAAAAGAAAGCAAAATCACAATTTTGAAATATAGATTAAGATACACAATAAATATATCAATAAGGTAGAGTAAAAATATTATAAAAATAGAATAAAATAGTATAGTAGTAAAAATAGTATTAAAATAGTATTGCACACACCAGAGAAAAATAGAAATAAAACAACAACAATTGCACAAAAAAACATTTACATTATCCGTTGTATGCACTACTGACAAGAACAGGCGGTTTTGTGCTGGATTTTAAGTTGGATTTCCCATACATGTACATACGTTTATTAAAACATGGAGTAAAGTAAGTCAAGTACGCTATATGTAAAGAGAATTCAGAGTTAATAATATTTATTTATTTGATTGTCTGTTTTTAATCGTAATAAGGCTTTATATATATAGTTTGATTACAATTAAATTGATTGGGAATTTCACAATTTATGTATTGTATGAAAAACACAGAGAGAGAGAAAGTTGCTCTGTTGGGCCAGACCAAATTTGCTGAGGGTATCAATGTGCACGTCATGTTACGTAAGACACCCATATTGTTTTAAAATATCAAATATGAACAGTGTCAATACTTGTTAAAATGATTTTCAATAGTCGATTAATTGTTTGAGGCAGTTTGTTATGTTTGATTGAAGTCCCAAGACTAGACTTTGAACACACATCCCCTCTGAAGTTAAGGAGTCGGCCGGAAACAGTAGAACGGTCCTCGCCTTTCATTGGCCGAAAGTTACCCGCGAAAATCAACGTCACCCACAGTTTCGCGCCAGATCTGCAACACTCGGACCTGCTCGGAAGAAGAGGTAAGAGAGTAAATAACTGCTGAAGTTGTCTGTCATTAAAGATGGGTAAGCGATTGTGGTTTGATCACAGTGTGAGCAGACAGGATAGTTCGCCAGTTCTACTCTAACGTGTTTTGTTACTTTTTACTTTGAAATCAGCTGAAATACCTAAAGTAAGAGACGCCTTTGTCTCGCTTGCAGTCACATGTCAAATGGTGGCCACGGTATTTTGAAAATGATCGACTTCTTTTGTCAAAGTGGTATTAAAACTATAGAAATGGCAGACAATAATCCAAAAGACGTTTGCTTACCTGTGCGTAAGTGTGATATCTTTGGAGTTGACATATAGTCTTGTAAAGCAGTGTTTTTTTTTCTTTATTTTTTTTTTTTTCCCCGACTTTGAGCCATTTTCTCGGACGCTTGGTTGAGAAAAAAGACAGTAACTCGAGCGATCAGAGTGAGCAAAGAAACGTCTGCTCTGGACAAGTTAAGCATCTAATTGAAAAACTGTTATTCTTTTATATTGTAGGGTTACTGAAGCACACAGCTTGCTATCATGTAATGATAGAAAACTGCAGGTTCACAAAAGATTTAAGTCATAGTCTTTTCAATTTTGGAACCTGATGTCAATGCCAGTTGTCAAAGCATGCAATATATATATATATATATATATATATATATATATTTATATATATTTTCTGCTAGACTGATCATAGTAGCCATATGAACGTAAATCTTATTAAAAGAACTAATTTAACATGTTAATGTACAAAAAGATATCTTATTATTTTCTTTCAGTGTTTCTACAATATCCCTCTAATCCACTTTTAATTGACAGATATCCCAGTAAAGATGTCTTCTCCTGCTTCAACTCCTGGTGGCCGCAAGCGCGGAAGAAACACCAACCCACCTACGCGTATGTTCTATTAATTTAGTTCTCTTTGTCTTTTCAATGAAAATGCCCTTTGATTGTATCTTGGGGTGGATGAGTCACATTTCAATTAGCTTCATGTCCCTTCACCTCAGCGAGAAGTGAGGATCCCACCTCACCTCCCTCTCAGAGGCGCCGAGGCCAGGATTCGTCCACCGGGGACCTGATGCCAATGCCAACCTCGCCAGGCACGGACCTCCTCAGTCCTGCAGCAGCGCAGGACACTTCTCTGTTCTCCAGCCCACGACCATCAGGTAGTTCAACACTTAAGTTACTGTGGCCTCACAGAAGGGAAATGAATTGTTAGTTGTAATAATCTTTCCAATGCGACTTCTCTAGTCCCACCAAATGAAGTGGACATGAGTTCCCCTCTGATGTATGGGACCCCCAGCTCCAGGGTTGAAGGGACGCCACGCAGTGGAGTGCGTGGCACGCCAGCCAGACAGCGCCCTGATCTGGGCTCAGTAAGGAAGGCCCCCCAAGTTGATCTTCATTCTGAGCCGGTCAGTGGGGCAGTCAACCGTGTTGTGCTGGTCACTTTTTTACGTGAAACCATAAAATGACATTTATCGGTTCACTGTCTTCTCTCAGCCAAGCACTGATGGCGCAGTAGCCAGTGAGACGAACGCTGGTCAAAGACTGGTGATCTGGGGTACAGATGTCAACGTCGGGACCTGCAAGGAGAAGTTTCAGGTGTGAAACCGGTCATAATGCCAGCTCTCTTATGTGTCCTTTCTTAGTCAAAGTTAAAAGTTAACACTGTCATGCTTTGTGTTCCTGTGCTTCTAGAGGTTTCTGCAGAGGTTCATTGATCCAACCTCTACTGAAGATGAAAACGCTGGTCTGGACCTGAATGAGCCTTTGTATACATGCAGAAACTGGAGGAGGTGGTGTATTCATTTTATTATGTTATTAATGACCACTAATGACGTTTTAGCCTGACTGATTTGGTAAATTACGGCTGTTGAGATTAGCTGCAGGTTAAAGTTTATCCAGATTTTAGACACTAATGTGAAAAGTCATGTGACTTTTCTCAAAACCTATTGCTGTGTTATTAGCACCTGTAGTTTTGCATTCAGAAGGTTACCTTGATCTCAACTGCTGTCTCTTATAAAAAAACAACAACATATCAACCACTAGATCTCTCTTTTACTATGTTTTTGCTTATCTTATGTGAATTGTATTTGAATTGAAGAACTAAAAGAAAAATATGTATTTATAGGGCATTGTTTACCAGGACCAATACACAGTGTGGAAATAGATGCGCTGTTATGACCTCAGCTTGTAGGGCTGCAACATAAAATGGACACTAAAGACATGAATTGATAAAGTAAAAGGTTTACAGGTGCAGTCGGTGAAGAAATTAGATCGATACCCATGCACCGCTGAGGCAAAGCCAGCAAAAATGCAGAAGGGCGTAAGACACGCACACAGACACCTGCATCCCAAGTTAGAAATAGTTGTCAACGATGCCTTGATGAAACACACATGCAGCTCCATCAGAGCCAGAGGTAATTTCCAGCAGGACTTGTGGCTGAGGGAGACGGGATTCATAGAGGATGCTGGGATGCCTTTTCATTGTCTTTCCAGTCTGTTAATTTTAAAGTGCCCTTAAAATTATGGTGGATGTCATTAATAATAATTGAAGGACATGTGGAAACTGTGGGTTTAAACTTAAAACCTCCCAGTTTTAGGTAAAATTGTATTAATGCACAACTAATGTGCTTAAGACCTGAGGGAGCAAACTGGCCCCCACTTATTGACGAGTGTGTGATGTGTTAGTATTTTCAGATGCTGATATTGCAGAGCATTGTATTCCATCTTGACCGTATTTATATATTTTTCTTCTTCATGTCTCAGATCAGCGTTGTTGGGGATCCTGTCCTTAATGTGAACTGTCGACATGTGCAGTCATTTGATGCAGAACTGTACAGGCAGCTCGTCTGCTACCCACAGGTGAAGTATTTTAGTCTGTAATGTATCATTTTCCTGAATCGAGTTCAATACCTAATTTCGATTGAGTGTAGATTTAGTCACAAAAGCATATTTTGATCACATAAATGATCAGTTATTCATCTTTTAGGTCTACATGTACTCTAATGTCATTCAGAAATGAATAAAACAATATTCCAAACTGTTCACATGACTGGCAAAAAACCTAAATTCTGGAGCTGCGGGTTATGGCCTCTCACAATTGGAAAAGTGAATTATGAACGGCACAGTTAAAGAGCAGAAGTGTCCAACCCTATCTCAAGGAGGATACAAAAGAATATCTCAATTAATACCTTTTTAAATCAAGAGTTCCTATTTAATGTCTACTATTTGCTAGTTTGATGCTATATTGTTGCTCATACAATGAGTTAATTTGTGTTCTTTGCAGGAAGTCATCCCAACCTTTGACATGGCAGTCAATGAGCTGTTCTTCGAACGTTTCCCTGATTCAATCCTCGAGTATCAGATCCAAGTGCGTCCCTACAACGCCCTAAAAACCAGAAACATGAGGAGCTTGAACCCAGAAGGTGCGTGTGTGTTCATTAATCCAGGCCATGTTGCCAGATGAATGCAGGTTCAACAGATTCCACGCCATATTTAGTGTGGGATTTCTGTGAACACTGAACTATGTGCTTCAGGCTAATGATTCCTAATGTATTGCCTCAACAGACATTGATCAGCTGATCACCATTAGCGGCATGGTGATCCGCACTTCACAGCTCATCCCGGAGATGCAGGAAGCTTTCTTCCAGTGCCAGGTGTGCGCCTTCACCACCCGCGTGGAGGTGGATCGCGGCCGCATCGCTGAGCCAGGCGTGTGTCGCCACTGCAACACCACCCACAGCATGGCACTCGTTCACAATCGCTCAGCCTTCTCAGACAAGCAGATGGTGAGAGTTCAATGGGGCAGATTGCTTGTCATCCGCTGCGCCGGATCTCAGAAAGTGTTAGGCGGTGATTAGGGATGTGTTGTTTCTGAGGTCACGACACGTCTTCATTTACTTGTCTTTCTTTGCAACAGATCAAAATACAAGAGTCTCCCGAAGATATGCCAGCTGGACAGACGCCTCACACGACTATTGTCTATGCTCATAATGATCTTGTCGATAAAGTTCAGCCAGGAGACAGAATAAATATCACCGGTAAGATCGGAGAAACCTTTCTTCTCATACAGAACCAACCCATATCTTATAGATTAAAAGATCTCTACTTTTAATATTGGATAACTAATATGTGCAAAAGTGATGAGATTACGTAATTTGATTCACATAAGAATCATTTTTATTTCATACAAAATGCAGTACAGCTTGACAAAACAGCTGTATTTTCATACAAGGTTTTTCCTTTGGAACAGTTGCTTTAGGGCATGTCTCTTTGGGTTTCTGCATCATTTGCATTGTTGAGAAACCAGTAGAATTGCTATTGAAGTTAGCTTTCACTTTCACTGGGTGAAGTCGAATCAATGTGGAACAGGAGGAACTCTAATCAGTTTTGTCTTTGATGAACGGGATGTGGCTCGATGCGCGTAGACGAGGGTTCACGTCATCCATCATCAGTCAGAGACGGGGAAAGAAGTTGAACAAGTCAAATGTCCAGCTGCTGACCAACACACCATTGCACCATGTTAACAAGCATCCACTCAATTCTTAACAGGCTGAAAAAAAATTACTTTGACCTTTTTCATCCCATAAAATCTACACCCATAGAACAGTTGTTATTAATGCAGACAAAAAAATGTGTCGTTTCTACAGAGAATGCCAACCGTCAGCCATACAGAGGCAAAAACTGAAATAGTTTTGGTTTTGAAATATTTAATTGCTTAAGAACAGTGGCTATCCATGCCAGAGTTATTGTAGATGCTGCAGGGTTAAAGTAAGTAGGGCCGTCACACCGATATTTAAGAATTATACCTCAGAAGAACAAGACATGATTAGGTGTACATCTTTTAATGAGCAGACTCCTGTCCAGCTCTTACATTCATGTGATTACAACCCTTGGGGTAAACTCATAATCTCTCATGAATCCAACCGGCAGGTGGCGCTTCCCGGCGCTCTGCTCCGAATCTCTGTCTGTAGGACATGAGTCGTATTGAGAACAGAGTAAGCCGGCAAAAAACCAAACCACGGTGCTTTCCACATTCTGTGGGACTCTGGTTTTAGGCTTTAAAAGTGACAGGTGATGACTTAAATGCAGATATTTGTCTCCTTTTGTCTCCGCTGGTGGAAGTGGGCTCGCCTGTATGTGCAGGTGCATCGTGGGGGAACTCAACAATCCTCTGCTCTCTGTATTGTGCATGGTGAACGCACCACCGTGGAGAGACAGAAATGACATACTATTGTGTAAAATAAGAAAAATAACACAAGGCTATTTGGTTTGATTAATAAAAGAACAAGGTATTGGTATACCTGTTTTGTAGGAAAGGTAACTTTAAGTGACTTCTGACGCTAAATAGAAAATACAATGAGGTACCATGTCATTGACAGTTACAAACACATTTTATAGATTGTGAGCTTTTATATAAATGTGCCAAATGTTTAATAAAAATTAAGGCAAGTTCCCTCTTTAGCAGGACACTTTCTCAGGGGGACGGAGTTAACTTCCAATCTAACTGTTCTTGCAGGGATCTACAGAGCAGTCCCCATGCGTGTCAATCCACGCCAAAGCAACGTCAAGTCCGTATACAAGACCCACATAGATGCCATCCATTTCCGCAAGACAGACGAAAAACGCCTGCATGGTTTGGACGAGGAAGCTGAGCAGAAGCTCTTCACTGAAGACCGCGTGCAGACTCTGAAGGAGCTGGCAGCCAAGCCAGACGTGTACGATCGCCTCTCCTCTGCCCTCGCTACCGAGTATATACGAACATGAGGACATTAAAAAGGTGGGTGAGAGAATGTGTGTGGAAGCCAAAATCTTGGTGTCGACCTGGATCCACACACGTTAACAACAGGGAACACTCATCTCAACAGCACAGACTCACTGATTTTTTTTTAATGATGTTTCAGTAACATTCTGCTTATTCTATAATATACACAGTTTTAGATCCCAAATGGCACCAACATGTATTAGTGAGTTTTGAGCATTCATATTTATATATATGGTTGAGAAATAAAGTGATGGAGTGCATTCCCAGGTAAAAATGAAAAAAAAAAAATAAAAAAAGGACAAAGGTGAGACTATGATAAGGGAATAAGGTACTGACTGAATTTAAATTGAGATGACAGAGTTGTACAATAGTGACGACAGCATGATAATTGCATATCTTTAGATGTAAAATGTCCTAATAGTTTAACAAGGAGAATGTGATTCAATGCTTAGTTGACTCATGCTAAGTCAATGCTGATATTCTACTCCTGAAATAGTTAACAACGCCCATCATTTCATCTCATTGAGGAGGAAAGAGCAAATCAGTGGAGTAAACTGTTGTGCAGTTAGGACACGTGGGTAGACATTACTGTTTATGATGTGTTTTTATACTCTTCCTGAGCATTTGTTCCCCTCCACCTTGTTCCAGGGTATCCTCCTGCAGCTGTTCGGTGGCACTCGAAAGGACTTCAGTCAGACCGGCCGTGGAAACTTCCGCGCAGAAGTGAACATCCTCCTCTGTGGCGACCCCGGCACCAGTAAATCTCAGCTGCTGCAGTACGTCTACAACCTGGTGCCCCGCGGCCAGTACACGTCAGGAAAGGGCTCCAGCGCCGTGGGTCTGACGGCCTACGTTATGAAGGACCCCGAGACCAGGCAGCTGGTCCTGCAAACTGGAGCACTGGTGCTCAGCGACAATGGCATCTGTTGCATTGACGAATTTGATAAGATGAGTGACAACACACGTTCTGTGCTGCATGAGGTTATGGAGCAGCAGACCCTCTCCATTGCCAAGGTACGTTTAACAGATTTTTAAACATGTTTGGACTCATTTGGAAAATAACATTGAAAACAGAAGTGTCTTTGGTGTAATTGCAAAAAGAAGTTAAACAATTGTTTCTTTTTTTGACCCCTTGTCTGAAGGCTGGAATCATTTGTCAGCTGAATGCCCGTACTGCTGTACTGGCAGCTGCAAATCCTGTTGAATCTCAGTGGAACCCCAAAAAGACCACGATTGAGAACATCCAGCTTCCTCACACACTTCCTGTCCAGGTGAAGAGAAGCAGCCACAGTCACAAAAAAGCTCAATTTGATCCAATATGTTGCACTGTCCCCTTTATCCTGTTTTGTTTTATTTTTTATTGTTGTGTTTTTTCGCTTATTGTCAATGGCATGCATGTGTATAAGACATTGTTTGGCTTTTTAATGCAAAAATAGTCAGCGTTTGATGTGACTGAAATGCCCAACCGTAGTCCATGTTCACAGCATCATGCTGTGATGAAACTGTCCCTTAAACATTGCATATGTTGCTCCATCAGGTTCGACCTCATCTTCCTCATGCTGGATCCCCAGGATGAAGCTTATGACCGAAGACTGGCCCACCACCTGGTATCCCTGTACTACCAAAGTGAGGAGCAGATAGAGGAAGAGTTCCTTGACATGGCCATTTTAAAGGATTACATCGCATACGCAAGGACATACATCAGTCCAAGACTGAGTGAAGAAGCTAGCCAAGCTCTCATAGAGGTTTGGTTACCCTCTGAATTGTTTCCTAAATGTTTCCAACTAGCTTTGGCTAAAAACCCACTTTGTGTTTTGTCTTGTCCCCCTCCATTTAAAGCATTAACATGGTCTCTGTCCCTTTTGAATGTATTTAAACGTGTCCTCTTTTACCCTCAGGCTTATGTTGACATGAGGAAGATTGGCAGTGGTCGCGGGATGGTGTCTGCCTACCCCAGACAGCTGGAGTCGCTGATCCGCTTGGCAGAGGCTCACGCCAAGGTGCGCTTCTCGGAGAAGGTGGAGACCATCGATGTGGAGGAGGCTAAGCGGCTGCACAGAGAGGCCCTCAAGCAGTCGGCCACTGACCCCAGGACAGGATTTGTCGACATCTCTATTCTGACCACAGGTATGAACTAGAGAGCCCCACGTTCTTCTAGAGGAAGTCATGGGATGTGAGATATTAAGGTGACATTTCTCCAGCAGTGCTGGAATTATAAGGGACTAGCATGAAATGGTAAACCCTTCCACGGTAGTTCAGTGCTTGCATTAAAAGCCTTAAAGCACGACTACAACACTAAGACTTTTACTATATATCTTGAGAGTTACATAGAAAATTGAAATATCCTTTTAGTCCTGAATACCTTTAAGTGATGATATTCTGAAAATCCATATGACATTTGGTAGGATGATTTCCAGGATATTATTGCAGTTTCCAGGTTTTTTTTTTATATATATATATAAACGCTAATCCAAAAATGACAAAATCTGATTGATCACTGAAGATCTTTTATCACCATGACTCCCATTTTAATGTATTATCTATCTGATTGCAGGTATGAGTGCCACAGCCCGCAAACGCAAGGAGGAAATTGCACAGGCGCTAAAGAAGCTGATCCAGGCCAAAGGAAAGATGCCAGCAATGAAGTACCAGCAGCTTCTTGATGACCTCAGAGGACAGTCTGAAACTGTAAGTGTTGTTTGTGAGTCGTTCCATGTTAAGTCATCAGTCCACAAAAACCGAAATTGTTTTTATTTTCAAGTTTTAAGATGCAGCAGTGCAAGCACTCAGTGGTATGCTTGAAGCTCATGGTTTAACAATATAAGAGCTCTTTCCATTGTAGTCATGATGTGTAAGCAGTGTGCATGCATGTTCACAAAAGAAAATGGTTTGATATGTTGAATTTAGTGCACTTTATGTCTCACTTCCTGCAATGACTTCTTCTTTTGTCACTGTTGGTAGGCAATCACTAAGGAGCTGTTCGATGAGGCGCTAAGAGCCTTGGCTGACGAGGACTTCTTGACGGTTACTGGAAAGACAGTTCGTCTGCTTGCTTGAGGAACAAATTTGAAACTATGTACATTCCTAATTTGTCAGTCTTTTTTTTTTCTCCTTCAGGCTGTGGAAAATTTTTGTATAAAGTTTTTTTTTTGTGAGGATGTTATGCTTGGGTGTAGAGACATGGTTGAGAATTACTTAACAGCTCAGCTTATTCCAATAATTGCAGTAGCTCAGTGTCCTTCTGCAATTCAAAGAAAATATTGGAAAGGAGTCTGCAACACAAACAAAAAAATGCATCACAGTGGCAATGAATAGAGATAATATTTTGAAGTAGTTCTTTTCTTCCCTGTTTTGGAGTGACACTGTGCTCTTGTGTTTTTCTTGTGCATTGATTGTCTTTTGTATTAAGTCCCTGTTGACTACTTATTATTGTGACAGATGGGTTGCTGCGGTGTAGCTTGCATAAACTGCATGTTAATAGAGAATAAATAAATGTTGCTTATTGGAATGGTATGGAAAGTGTCTTTCTTGCTCCCTAGTGGTGTTTCCTGACTTGAGTAATATAGCGTCTATTATAAATGTAAGAGAGAAGGGGGGAAAAAAAACAGTCAATGCATGTTGAAGCATGAACTTTGTGGTAAGTTTCCAAACTACTTGGGTGTCAGGAAACTTCATGGGTTCATTTTGAAAGAGTTGTACCTGGAGGAAACCATGCCATATGAAATAATTCGATTTCTCAAGCCTCAAACATTACGTTATGTTAAAAATAAAAAAAATAACAAAAAAAATTAAAGCTTCATTTAGAAGAGCTCAAGCCAGTCAGCTGACAACTTTTTTTTGTGTGTGCTGAGCTTAATAGCCCAATATTTTGGGCATTAAATTTATATTTTCATATGTATGTCTGTGTATATGTATGTGTGTGTGTGTGTGTGTGTGTGTGTGTGTAGGTATGTAGATAGATTCATTTAATATATGTTTATATATTCATTTTTAGGAAGAAGAGCCTGTCAGGCCATCAGTTTCTCTTAACTGATAAAACGAGAACATACAGTGGTTCCAAAAAGGTTTAAATTAAATTTAGCATTTTAGTAAAGATCTATACATTTTTGTTAACCACTTTTTGTTTCGTTAACTTAAAGTGTGCCTTAATCCAGTTTTTAAGGCCATACCATTTGTCAGGACTGCGATCAGGCTCGCAGTCCTGACAAAGTGCACGTGTGAGGTGCGCGGATCCGCTCGGTCTTGTGCGCTGTGACGTCACACCCCTGTCTGCTTCTGGACTCAGCTGAAGAAGATGGCGGCCTCCTCAGGTTTGTGTGTTTTCAGACTGACATCTACATTCATGTAAAATGTGGGTAAAGGTCGGGGCCATGCTGTTATATCAAGCAGCTAACGCGGGGATTTGCTCATCTCAGACGATATTAAAATTAGTTGTACCTGGGGAGCCTCGTGAACGGCTGCCCTCGCTACAGCGCTCATCCATACGGGAGCCGTCTATCTCGTGGAGCTAAGCTAGCTAAAGCGAGGCCAGTGAATAGCGTGAGTTTGCTAGAACTGTCTGGGGTGTTAAGGGAGGAAAGGGCGTCCGTGACACTGGTACGGAGTAGCTGTGTCTAAAAGGAAAATCTGTAGGCAATACAAAGCGCGTGTATGTATTTATTACTGGGGGATTATTGAAAACCTGAGACCATACTGGCTGCTCGTGCTAACTTTGCGACTAGAATATTCCAGCACCGCGCGGCAGTGAATGTCCAACCCATTTGTATCCGGTTTGCTTGTTACTTTATGCGAATAACATAAAATTGTATAAATGGCGTACGTTTCTATTTTGTTAGATTTGATTGGTATTAAATGCGAAATCTTAACAATAATATCCATTATGCGAAAAGCGCTAATTTCCTTGGCGTGGGACACTGCAACAAAAAACATTGACGGAAATGTTTTTGTGCAGGGGCTAGACCTGCTCTCGTGAGCAATTCGCTTTATAGCGCCACTATCGCGTCTTAAATGGTATCTGAATGATTTAGTTTAAGGTGAACATTAAGGAAAGAGCGACGTGTTTTTGCACGTGTTTTTGCCGTTATGGGGCGGGGAAGGAGAATTTAAAAGCGTTGCTGAAATGCTTCAGCTTCGGTAGAGAGCACGCTTTGTTTCAGCAGATAGTCGGACCCCACATCCACTTCAGTCCTCAAACGTGAAGCGTGGTTTTAAAAATGACAAATAATCGTTTAGAATTCAATAATGAAAAGTGTAAAGGTTTTCTAACGACGATTAAGAAGCTTTTATTTTGCCCCAGTCAAAACACGATGCTTATCACAGCAACATGCAAAGTGGTGAAACTAGGAAGTAACTTGTTAATCGAAACTACCTCAGGAGAAGTTGGCGCGACCCGTTGAGTCAGTTTTAAGTTTCTGCTGTGACTATAATTATAGGTTTGGTAATGTGGTGAAGATGGAGCTGCTAAGAGTTGAGTGAATTATTAGTTTGGCCCATAAATCAAAGTTCATTACCCCGACTTCCCAAAATTTTGGATCTTATGTGGTGGTGCAGTGGAATATAATGGTAACACACGGTACATCTGGAATTTAAATTGACAAATATTTCAAACGCTTGTTCCTGGGTGTGCAAATTTCAGAGACTGGAAGAGAACGGGCGAGACACAAACAAAAGAAGTAAATATGAATAAAATTGTAAAGTACTATGTATGAACATAAATGGCAAAATGGGAGTGGTTTTTGACTGTTTTTTTTTTTTTTATGGGATCATGAAGAATAGTTGTAATCTTTGTATCACCCTCACATCATATGAATTATATCAGTAAGTTTCATTTAGGTATTGATTTCTATTTAATGTGTTTATTGAAGAGTTGTGACCAACTGAAAAGTATTTTAAATGGCCTCGGTAGCCGGAGTACATTTTCTTCATGACGTGAAATGATCTTGAGAATTTATAGGTTATATATATATGTGGTTTTAAAAAAAAAAAAAATCACATACTAGTTGCTGAAATAGTCTGCTGACTTGGTGATAAACATGAATCACTCATGACTCTCAACAGAAGTGAGGAAAAACTACAGGAACAGATGCACTGACTGTAGCACATCTGCCAACAGCATTTTAAAGGCAATAATTAATTATTTCATCTGCAAAAGAAATTGAAATCACAATGATATTCAGGCCATCCAACTGCATTGTAAAAGAAGAGCGGTGACTCAGTACATTTATTGGACTCATTTAGTTATTTAATAACATTTAGTGAAGCTGAATATCTGACACAAATGACGTGTGTAGCTCCTTGGAAGTAATGCAGATGTGTCAACCATGTAATCCATCAATATGCAGCAATCTGTATTCATATTTTCCATCTTAAATTCATTACTGATAAAGATTTTAGCTTACAGGAAAATATCAAAGTGATATTTTGAAAGGATTCAATTACTTTGTTTGCTATGTTTTGAAAACACTGTTTAATGTGATTTTTTTTCTGCAACTTGTGTGTGTGTGTGTGTGAGAGAGAGAGAGAGACTTTAGTGATGGTTATAAATTATGTGCCAGTAATCTTAACATTTTTTTAACGGAAGGTGTCAGTATTGCTAATGGAAATGTTAGTCAGGTATGATACCAATATGTTAAATGTCTTCTAAGAACTTTTCCCACTAGCTGAACCCTGAATTTAATAGTTTTTAATTATTTTATTGTCTTGCCTGACAAGACATAAAATGGTCATAAGATCAGTGAGTCTTGCTCTGAATCACGTTTAAAAATTCACAGTATAGGTCCATGCGCCGTAAATCTCATGACTGTTTTCAAACACTTGTCAAGATTGGAGGGTTTCATTAAGCTTCATGTTAAGCAGCATCGGATATCTTAAGCGAATGACTTGTGAATAAGAGATCAAATTTGATGCAGTTCCACAGTTGGCAGAGCAGATATGCTGCATACTATGATCTTGTGCAGCAGTTTTTCAAAGTGCTTCCTTGGGTCACTCCTTTTGCCACGTTTAAATCTTCTAAGCTCAAATATAGGCCTGTCATAATTAATACTTTATTGTGTGGTTGTACTCATTTGATTATCGTTTGATCATGTTTGCACAATTGTCACAATTTCCTTTATTTGTTTGTTTGAAAACAACTGAGTGAAATAGACAAAAAATATATATTTTCACATTGTTTTCCATCATTAAAGAGTTATTGGGCCTGATGATAAATTGATGACCTTTTAGTTGATGTGAATTATGAAATTAATGGGGTTATTTTAGTTTTAGTTGTTTTTTTTAATGAAGAAACATTACTTATTTGTATGACATCTAATCATCTGCTAACATTTCATAACATTGCCAGCCCCTGTCTCATACATGCATTTCCTTTCTGACCAAAAGGAAGAAGAAAAGAAATGCCCAGTCTTTATGCACAGCTGAATCTCACACAGTGACGAAGCTCCTGCACAAGGTTCCCCATTTTTGGTAGAATTGGAAAAAGTGGTTAAATGAAGACATGGTTCCCCTGAACTTGCAAACATTTGAGTTGCAAATACATATGAATAAATTGGTTTCATCAAGAACATTAAAAACCACCTGCTATATTAAGCAGGAAGTTTGTGTGGTTCTGATAAAACTTGAATCCATTGGGGTATAAACATGAATTTTTTTGGGGTGTCCTGTCAAAAGCAATCACAACAAACTGTCCTTTCCCCTTCAGAAAATGTCTGTCTCAATTAGTATTTAGGATCATTCATACAGCCATCATTCAAGCAATTATTTTTTATCATAGCATGCTTCATGCAAAGGAATGTTGAAAAACTTAGTTTTAAACCTTTAAAGGAGTGTTTGCAGATAAAGCACCATTCTGCAGGCAGGGTGCTGGAGATATCAAAGAAGCTTATACTTGGTGCCCTTGATAAGCAGTTAGTTAAGTATTACATCTGCTTCTCACTTTTTCAGTTATGTCACACTATTTCAGGGGATAAGGTCAGAAGGCTTTGGTGTTGAAGCTTTGTATTTCCCTTCATGGCACTGTTCTTCACAAATGACATTTTTTTTCTGCACATCTTACACTTTGAAACCCAATAATCATAGAGGTTACCTGAGTACTGTAGGAACATGATCTGTAAGGGGGCAGCACTCACACTCATCTGAGGCTTTGCAGACCCACGCCTTTCTGGTCATCTTCATGCTAGTGGCCTCCTCCAGTTATCCTATAATACAGGCAGAGTTGACAGGATCACCACTTGTGTAGCTGTCAGTGCTGATCATTTCCCTGTGGAAAAGACAGGAACAGCACATGTGAGGTTCAGCACATCAATATTCTTTCCTGTTTTGTCCTTTTCCTCATGATGAATCAGTGCCTTCCATCTTCTCTGCACAGAGATCTTTTGGCCATTTTACTCATGTCAGCCATGAAGGGATTGATGTGAAGGTTTTGTGCTTTGGATCGGTGTGATTTGCACTCTGCAGCTTCACAGTAGTACACCATAGTTGTTTGATGGTAGAAAATGATGTAAGGTGTATGTCGTTATTTTGGCTTGTTGCTTTCTTTCTGGAAGTGGTTATGCAAAAGGGTCCAGATATAACATGTTACTGCCACCTATTGGACATAAATAGTGGAGATTTTTTGATAACATTTTTTCGCTCTCGATACGGATTCCGATTTTTGAGCTGTGGGTATCAGCCGATACAGACTACCGATCAGAGTATGATATTAAAAAATATTGCACCATGCCTGACTGTAATATAATTCTCATTGTTGTAAAACATAAATAAATATAGTAAATCCAAGCCATTTACAAATACGTTTATTTCCAAATAGAACAGTATAAAACAGGATTGCAAAAGTAAAAAGTATTTCTTTTTGCTGGTAGTGTAATGGAAGAAACCAGTCAATAACTCATTAAATATAAATTACTTGGTATTGGCTGGTGCCTGGACTCCCAATACCAATACCAGGCATTTTTGGCAGTATAGGAGCAATTTTGGATACTGACATCGGAACAACACTAATAAATAGCAGCATTTTTTCAGTATTTGAGCAGCCTCCATTGCAGCACCGTTTTTCAGTTTTACAGACTAGTGCCTTCCTCTGTGGCTTAATGGTAATTTGGAAACACAGTGAGAGGAGAGAGGCGGATAATTTTAATGCAGCATAAACTTCATTGGAATAAAGATATTTCCTCATTGTAGATGTAAAGTTTTTTGGCACTATATTGCCAAAAGTATAAGCTCACCTGCCTTGACTCGCATATGAGCTTTAGTTCATCCCATTTCTAATCAATATGACGTGAGTCCACCCTTTGCAGCCAGAACAGCTTCAGCTCTTCTGGGAAGGCTGTCCACAAGGTTTAGGAGTGTGTTTATGGGGATTTTTGACCATTCTTCTAGAAGAGCGTTTGTGAGATCACACACTGATGTTGGCTGAGAAGGTCTGGCTCTCAGTCTCTGCTCTAATTCATCCCAAAGGTGTCTATCAGGTTGAGGTCAGAACTCTGTGCAGACCAGTCAAGTTCATCCACACCAGACTCTACCATCCATGTCTTTTTGGACCTTGCTTTGTGCACTGGTGCACAGTCATGTTGGAAGAGGAAGGGGCCAGCTCCAAACTGTTCCCACAAAGTTGGAAGCATGGAATTGTCCAAAATGTCTTGGTATGCTGAAGCATTCAGAGTTCCTTTCACTGGAACTAAGGGGCCAAGCCCAGCTGCTGAAAAACAACCCCACACCATAATCTCCCCTCCACCTAACTTTACACTTGACACAATGCAGTCAGACAAGTACCGTTCTCCTGGCAACCGCCAAACCCAGACTCATCCATCAGATTACCAGATAGAGAAGCGTGATTTGTCACTCCAGAGAAAGCGCCTTTTAATTCACTGGATTCTCCTGAGAGCGACCCATTCTTTCACAAATGTTTGTATAAACAGTCTGCATGCCTAGGTGCTTAATTTTATACACCTGTGGCCATCGAAGTGATTGGAACACCTGATTCTAATAATCTGTATATCTAATATATATATATATATATATATATATATATATATATATATATATATATATATATATATATATATATATATATATATATATATATATTAGGGCTGGGCGATATGGCCTAAAAAAAAAATCTCCGATTTTTTCAGAAAAAATCCCGATTCACGATTTAAATCGATTTTTTTCACCCCCTACCTAAAATCAATTTGTAGATGACAAAGAAATTGTTCAAAACAAGTTTAAGTTTTATTTTGTTTAAATTTTACCTTCTGGACTTTCAGTTACATAAACAAGCCACAAAAAAAGAGATGGCAAGCCCTGCCTGCCATTGTGAACAGTGACAATGTAACTTTTCAGTAATCTAGTTTCGAAATGACACAAAAAATAAGTAAAACATAGTATTGTAAGACCCTTTTTTGAGGTTGACAAAGTAAAGTGCAAACAAAACTCTCAGTTACCTGAACATGTTTTGCATAATAAGGAGGTGTTTGTGTAAACAAAAAGTATTTGGGCACTATTTTGATTCCCTGAATCATGTTAACTTAACTTAAACATCTGCATCAAATAAAATTAAAAATTTAATTTTAGGCTTCCATTGTAATTTACGAGGCAAGGCAACGTCAGAAAAATATTTGCGGCCTGGTAGCACGTACCTGGGATCCAAAACTTTGAGCAGGTGAATAAACCCTGGCTTTTCCACGGTGTATATGGGCACCATATCTCTTGCAATATACATCACGACTGCATCCGTGACAGCTTTCCACCGGGCTCCTTTCTTATCATTCTCATCATCTTGCAATCGCTTGTTCAGGGTAGTGGATGGCCTGAAACTGTACCGAATCCGTACCGAAACCGTGACACACAAACCGCGGGACGGACCGTACCGTGAGCCACCTGTACCGTTGCACCCCTAATATGTATGTTTGTGTGTGTGTGTGTGTGTGTGTGTGTGTGTGTGTGTGTGTGTGTGTATATATATATATCCATATCCATTAATTTCATCCATTTCCATCCATTAATTTGAATCAGGCAAACTGACACAGGGAAACGTATAAGACATGCAGGACAGGAGCCCTTGAGGGCTGGAGTTTGACACCCCTGATTTAGGCCGTATTTTTTTTATTTAAGATACATAAAGCATTAGGCTGAAGTTGCAATTTAAATTTCATGTTGAAGTTTTTGTTAGTCGATTAACTTTTTCAACTATTGTTGGGCCACACTGTGATTGCTAGATGAAACACAGGAATTTCTTCCTTGCACGCTCTTTACCATAAAAACTGAGAATTTCATGTTATGAGATGTTATGTATTATTGTCAAACCAAGGTCACCTGCTGAAATAGATTTTTGTAGCGACAGTTACAGGCAGTGGTCATTCTGATGTCACCACTGAAATGACATTTGAAATTGGAAGTCACACTGCAGATGCCATCCTTAGAAATTGCCACAGAGTTGAACTCACCCTCCGCTGAGTTAAAATCCAATCTCAGCTTGTGCAGATGAATATTACAGTTCAATGGAGAGCATTTGCAGTGTGGAACAAGTCTAGTCAGTGAAAGATATAGGGTGTTTATGTTTTTATTTTTATTTTTTTACCCATTTTGTGGCTCAAGTGACCTTTTGTTATTGAAAATCGAGAGGATAGTGGGGGAAAAAGAAGGGGAAGAAACGCAGCAAAGGGTCACAGGCTGGGAGCCAAACCTGCAACCACTGCAGGACGATAGTCCTCTGTATACGGGCTGCCACTCTACCAACTGAGGTAGCTGCCCCCATTTTTTTTTTTTTAAAGTTACGTTAGGGACCATCATGTGTAATTAAATAATAAACTTATTTATATATCTCAGAGCTTAGACAGCAAACCTTACCATTCTATATTTTTTTTTAACTGCATAGACAAAATGCTTTACACACTCTGACTCAGCTTTGACTCTCAGACTTAAGAAAGAAACTGCTGTGTTTTCATCATTACACAAGAAAAGTACTCGGAGACCGCAGACCTCCGCTAAATGCAACAATTATCGAAAATTTGAAAGTGATGCAGAATCCAGGATTTCTTCAAGATCACACCCAAAATGAAACCAGTTCTTCCTTTTCAGATTTCTGACAACTCTTGAAAATTTCATCAAATCCTTCCATAATCCTTCCAGACAGAGAAATGCCAGCAAAAACATAACCTCCTTGGCGGAGATAATTATTGAAATACATTAGACAAATGTGTCATAACTAGATCAAAGTAAAAAAAAGACAAGACCAAGACTTGGTGCTCATATAATTTTTTAAAAGATCTGTCTTGAGAAAGGGGGGTCATTCTATCAATGGAGTTGTATTATATTTGGGTCAGTCCTGTAATTTAACTTTCTGTCATGCCCTCCACGTGCCTTTCCATAATGGAACAAAGACATGATAGCTGTTTATCACAGCTCACACATGCAACTCTGCACTAGCAGGCAGGCTGTGGAAGATTTGGGCAAAAGATGGCAGACTTGGCTGGTTACTCCAAGCCCTTGGTAGCAACACCATGGTCACAAGGACCCCTACAAAGCAGCTAGATGCTGTCTGGCGACACTGCTTTTTTACTCCCTCCCTCACTTTGTTTCCTTTGTTGCTGTTTGTATCTTCTTCTTTAGTGAGGTACATGCACTTCTTGGAGTGCAGTACAAAAACCCATTGACATTCCCCTCTGAGCAGTAAATGCAATGCTTCAGCATATGTCTGGATGATGAATCCATTTTATTGATTAACTCGAATTAAGTTTATGGCAATGTTAAATATGTAAATCTTTTTAATCTGCATAATTATGGTATGACACCGCCCCCACTTCCACGAGCTTCTGCACTTCTGTAACGTCCCACCCCAAGAGTTCTCCTCAGACGCAGACAAAACAACAATATGGCAGCGTGAGCTGTTAAAAGTAAATAGTGCTCCAAAAACAGACGCAGTTTCTTCTGGTTCGTGTTTGTAAAGTCCAGTGTTGTGCAAAGCGCTATCAGCTGTAAAGTTTGTCTGTTGTCACTGACAGCTAAAAGCAGCAGCGTGGCTAATTTATTCCATTATATTAAATGGAGGCAATCGGCCGAGTGGGAGAATTGTGCGTCATGCTAACCGCTCTCTGCTTGTAAAGCTTGTCTACAGTCTGTGGTAACAAAAAGTAGCACCACAGCCAATTTATTCCAGCATCTTAGATGAACGGGGAAAGTGTGGCACTCGCTGTGAGACAAAGGCACCCCGGAAACATGCAGACAACACAAGCACCATTGTTTACCAGCAGTATCCAATATCATAAGAAGATGATATGTTAGAAAGTTATTACGGATACAGTGGCACTTCACATTACTAAAAATGAAAAATATTTCACATCACTAAGAATACAGTGCCCAATAACATTCTAAACCCTGTGTTCATCCATACACTCTGAATAAAATCAACTCTTGATACGATACCTCTGTATTATTTATTTAGATTGTACTTTTATCCCAGTAGTGAAAGTTATCTTTTGTAAATAAATTTATACTTAAACAGTTATTTGAAGAATTCAATGTATCATGTAGCTTTCTTTTCCTTTTTTTTTTTTTTTAAGAGAAAATGCATTAAAAGTGAAAATTGGATGTGATATTAAAAAAAAAGTCATTTTATTTTTAGGTCATAGGGCTGTGAGGTTTAGTTGGTTAAAAGATCTGTGAGCCAATGGTTTTTGCCAGTGTTTTTTTCCCCCAATTTTTGATTCTGCAATGTTGAGTCTGGATGCCTGAAGGCAGGTTTCTCTGCACTTCTCTGCACACAGAGTTGAGATCTGAATCAATAAAGGCGTTAACATAAACTACTGGAAGCAGTGGAGCTGAGAGAAAAGTTATGAAATGAAAAGAATAGACTATTAAAATGGGAACATTTAAATGCTTATGGTGTCAATGGGTAATTGTGTTATAGTGTTATTTATTAACACTATAGTGCTTATAGTGTTAATGGGGTTCCTTTTCTGATAGTGTTTTGACCAGCGGAGGAGACCTTGCTGGCTGATGGCCCACTGCTGGTTTAAATGAATTTTTGATGATTGTATAGATTTCAGACAGTATGGCAGCTCCATGGAACAGGGTGTTCAGAAATACCAGAATCTGGATGCAGAGAAAGCAGCTGCAAACATGTAGAACCTCTTAAATCTGTATGTATTTTGTGTTGGTTACCACAGGAGTTAAAGTCCCACGCAATTTTCGCTTGTTGGAAGAGCTTGAAGAGGGCCAGAAGGGCGAAGGTGACGGCACAGTCAGTTGGGGCCTTGAGGATGATGAGGACATGACTCTAACACGGTGGACAGGCATGATCATCGGACCAGCAAGAGTAAGCGGAGGAGACCCTGCTTCTTGATAGCTGTTTCAATACTGAATAAATATGCTGCCTACTCCTGTGTGTGTGAAAGTGTGAATTCACTCCCAACCAATGTAAGCTTATTTTTCTTTTTGATTTTTTTCAGACCAATTACGAGAACAGGATATACAGTCTGAAAGTGGAATGTGGACCTAGATACCCAGAGACAGCACCGACTGTTAGATTTGTTACTAAAATTAGCATGAATGGGATAAATAATTCCAATGGAACGGTAAGTTTAATCACAAATCTGACAAGGTTATGTATGAGTGTCTAGAGATTGTTTTGCAGTTTTGCTACGCTTGAATGCGAATGGTGTAATAACTCACTGTCAGTGGTCTTGTCACAGTGATTTAGTGTTTTTTCTTTTCTCTTTTCTGTCTCACAGGTGGATTCACGTAGCATACCAATATTAGCAAAATGGCAGAATTCTTATAGCATTAAAATTGTTCTTCAAGAGTTAAGGCGCCTAATGATGTCCAAAGAAAATATGAAGCTTCCACAACCACCAGAAGGACAAACCTACAGCACTTAATCGTATTGGATTTTTTTTTTTCGACCCTCTGTCTTAAACCTTACTCTTAGAAATATTGTGTAAAATCATCAAGAGGCTCACTTCGCACATCAACAGTATCGTCTACAAGAGCAAGATTGGACTTTATTACATAGCTCATTGAAAAGAAAAAAAAATCTCTGCAATTAAGCACTGAATAGATAGTTACGACTACAAGACCACAGTTATTTGCCTTTAATAAAGTTAGTTTGACAATGACTTTTATTTTTGACCTGTTCCAGCTTGAGTAGGCTTGAAGAGGGAAGCATGATGCCACATGGGTTGTATCAGAGTCCCAATAGTTTTATGTTCAAATGAGTAATCACTGAAGTCAACAGCAAGACGGTTGTCTAAAGGCATGTTCTGTAACTAATATCTAGTCAAAGAGAAGCCACTTTTTGAATTGTTAGTAAAAGTTAGCAGGTTTATCAAAATATCATGCAGATTGCTGAATATTGAGCTGTGGCTATAGTCTAAAAGTAGTGTCACAAGGTAAGATTTTTTTTAAATAAATATATATATATATATATATCTCTGATATATATCTGTATTTGACACGATACCAATGTTTCTGTTCTGCAGCTCTTTGACATGTAACAGACGTTGAAGCCTGTTCTGTTCTGAAACCCTTGCATTTAACTTCTCGTGAAAATGGCAGGTGTATGAACTTGTGATTTTCTGAAATTAAAATCACTGTCTGCGAAAAAAAAAAATCATTTGAAATTTTTTGACTCCCCAGCTCTACTTGCAGTTACCAGTTGATCCACAAGAGGGCCTTAGCTCACAAGTTGACCTTTCATTCCAGCAGGATTCAGGATTCATGCATTATGTTTAATGGGGCGTGTAGGAAATAGATTGACACTTCTATGTAATATTTGGTTGCAGATATTCATTGTGGCAGTGAGAAGAAAGAGGTTGAGTTCTTTCTGAGAATGTGACCCTTGCTTTCACAAATTTGACTGTTTACCTTAACCACACTGGCATTTAAAGGGGAGTTTTTCAATTTTATTCTTCTAAAATTAATCCTTTTTTTGTGTGTGTGTGTGTATGTATGTATGTGTGTGTGGGTGTGTGTATGTGTGTGTGTGTGTATATATATATATATATATATATATATATATATAATATAGATATATAGATATATATATATATATATATATATATATATATATATATAATATAAATTTAACTTAACCTTTGATCTTAAATATTAAGTTCTAAACTATATAAATGTTTTTTTAAAAATTGGCAGGACAACATTCTTGTTCAAACAATGGGGTTTCATAGTTTCTTGTTATCTAGAAAAGATTAATAGTTAAGTTGGGAGGCTTTCTGGTGATCCACATACCCATGATTCGCTGGCACCAGGCTCAGCTCATTTTAGAAGGATTAATATTTGATGGCCTTAAGAACAAAAATGATCTATCAAATCATCCAGTCGACACGTAATTTCACCATAGGTTTAACTAGAACCCCACAGTAATATAGATTGAAAAGTAAAAATGACCAAACAAAGCAAAATACTCAGTATAGTTTGGTTAACTTTGGGTCATGGTGAGCACAAGTTTGTGTGCCAGACTAGCAGATTTGCAAGCTCTCTGCATTGATGAGAAAAATGTCTTTTTTTTTTTCTTTAAACTTTAGTCAAATAGTGTATTTGCATTTTCAATTAAATTCAAAAATAGTTAATCCCTGAAGGGAAATTGATTGTTACATAAGTTGTCATGACTTAAGTCTCTTCAAAGATTCTTTATAGATGGTTACTGCTGTAGGCAGGAAGATCTGCAGTGTTCTGTGTTGCAGTGGATGTGAAGAAGCCTCCAAAGACACTGCTGCTGAAGTACTGTGATGTGTAGAGGATGCTCAGGGTTGTCCATAACGTTTTTCATTTTATGAAGTATCCCCCCTTTGGACAATCTGCTCCAGAACAGAGCCAGCTTTCTTTATTAGTTTTAGTTTCTTTAAGTTACTGGCTCTGTTGCTGCTGTCCCAACAGATGACTGCAGATGAGACTGGGCTCTCCACAACAGACTTATAGAAGATATGCAATATCTCGCTGCAAACACAGGATGACCTACGTTTCCTCAAGAAGTAAATTCTGTTTTGTCATTTATTGTAGACAACATCAGTGGTGCACCTGTTGTCCAGGTGAAGATTGAAGTATTTATACTTCTCCATCACCTCCACTTCTTTTCCCTTGATGGAAATACTGACTTATTCTTTAAGATGAGATGATTGCTCCCACACCATGCCACTCAGCGGTCCATCAGTTCTCTGTACTCCATCTCTTGTCCATCAATGATGCACCCCACACTGATTTAATTCAATCTTGAGCCTGCTGACTTGCACAAAGACTTGTAGGAACGTTTCCTGAGCATTTTGAAATTATACATATACACCAGAACAAGTGAAAAAGCCAAATCTATACGAGAAAAAAAGCATGCTTGAATTATCAGTTGTAGTTTTGGCATGTCAAGTTTTTTTTTATTGCTTTATTTTCAAGATACATTTGCATTGTGACCTTTTAATGTGTATTTTAGTTTTACCCATCATCTGAATCACTACCCATGTTTTAGTCACTGAAGTCCTTTCCGCTAGAGGGCGCTCCAACCTCATGTTTGTCCTGGCTGGCCCCTCAAACGTGTCTTCTGTTTGGAGGACATGACTTGTCAGGAAAGGCAGCACTGCTGTGACGCTTGCAGGCTCCATTTGTGCATGCTGTCATTATTCTTTACAGAAGTGATGTGCTTTGCAACTTGCTGTGGGGGAGCTAAATCCTTACTGTTTGTGGGCTGCTGTGCACAGGCTCTTGGCTGGTGCCCTCGCACTGTATGAAGTATATGGGGTTGTCAAGCTTGAGCACATTGACAGACAACTTGCGTTTATATTCTGAAACCATGGGATCTCTAAAAACGGGCAGCATTTTCTATTTTGATATGCGTGTGGTCATCTGGGTGTGAGATGAGTCAGTGTTTGCTGCGGAGGATGACCTCGCTTTTCCTCGAGATTTGACTTTCTGCATGTGACAGTTAGTATATGGGAACAGCTATATTCTCCTTGCTTGTCGTTTTGTTTCCCCCAGTCCCCCATGAAAGTCATGAATACAAAATCAGAAGTGGCTTTGTTTTGCAGCTGGTTCACTCGAGCTTACGCATACCTATTTATCCTATTTGTGTGTGCGTGTGTGTGTATAAAATATATTAATATATGTGTGTATGTGCATATATGTATATGTCACACAGGCTTATCCCTTTATTCAGCACGTATTTGCAGAGTGAACCTTTGCTCAGTATTCATTTGAATGAAAGGCGGAAATCACTACTTAACCTCAAGGCCTGTCGAGCAAATCTGAATTTCAAACTCAGGCACCTGTACAAAAACACCAGCTGACGCCACAATGGAAGCTCACTGAGCTTATTACTGTTTTACTACTGATTCTGTTTTTGGTTTCTTTGGTTTTCTTTTAAGATGTCATTCCAGTTTTTTTTTTTTTTTTTAATGGCTTATAGTCCTCTGAGTTGGAAGGGACAGAAGACAGAGTCAGAGAGAACTGTTCAGTGATCTAAGATGGGAAGGAATTTACTGGGGGGAGACATGTCTCGGCTGCTGGCAGAACGCTGGAACCAGGCCCCCGCTCTTAGAGCTCTCACCTTTTGCCCTAAGAGGCCAAAAGGTCGCATCTTGTGTCTCTTGATACTGTAAAAAGCTTTGTCTTCTTTATGGCCACTGAAGGGAGACTGTCTCTCTCTTTCTGGGAAACCCCATTTGTTCTCCTTCTCCAAGTCCTTGTCATGACTGACATTTGGATACCAACAGAAAAAAAAGCTCATGATCTGTGGCTTCAGGGTCCAAATAGAACCAAATGACACAAGATTGTTTTTAAAGGTCTGGATAACCACATGACTTGGTGACAAACATCCATACATTAATTTCCTATACTTGCTTCAGGGTCAGAGGGGAGGTGGGGTACACTCTGGACAGTTTGCCAGTTCTTCACAGGGAAAATACCCATATCACTGAGAAAATCAAACATTCATAAAAGCACTTAAAAAGATCCACATGACAGTATACTAGGAGTTCTAGCAGATGTTTGTTTTAAAAACATGACATTTTTTTCGTAAAAAAAATTACTGTAGTATATAAAATTCATTTTTAAAATGGGTTGTAACCATGTCAGTATTGATTCCTAGAAGTGCTTTAATGTTATTTAGGAGCTCTAAAGGACTGGAGTTAGGCTGTTAACATGAAATGTTGCTTGGTTGTAGCCGCATCAATATCATGGAAACATCTCCTATTGTGGTGTTAATCCATGTGACAATAATATGATTTATTCTAAATAAGCAGCAATATCAGCATTGTTGACTGCAAGTTGTTTTGGGGTCTTTTTTTTTTTTGCACTGCACACACACACATACACACACACACACATACACACACACATACACACACACATACATATTGCCAAAAGTATTAGCTCACCTGCCTTGACTCATATATGAGCTTTAGTTTATCCCATTCCTAATCAATATAACGTGGGTCCACCCTTTGCAGCCAGAACAGCTTCAACTCTTCTGGGAAGGCTGTCCACAACGTTTAGGAGTGTCTTCAGGGGGATTTTTGATCATTCTTCCAGAAGAACATTTGTGAGATCAAACACTAATGTTGTCTGAGAAGGTCTGGCTCTCCGTCTCTGCTCTAATTCATCCCAAAGGTGTTCTATCAGGTTGAGGTCAGGACTCTGTGCAGGCCAGTCAAGTTCATCCACACCAGACTCTACCATCCATGTCTTTATGGACCTTGCTTTGTGCACTGGTGCACAGTCATGTTGGAAGAGGAAGGGACCAGCTTCAAACTGTTCCCACAAAGTTGGGAGCATGGAATTGTCCAAAATGTCTTGGTCTGCTGAAGCATTCAGAGTTCCTTTCACTGGAACTAAGGGGCCAAGCCCAGCTCCTGAAAAACAACCCCACACCATAATCCCCCCTCCACCAAACTTTACACTTGGCACAATGCAGTCAGACAAGTACCGTTCTCCTGGAAACCACCAAACCCAGACTCTTCCATCAGATTACCAGATGGAGAAGTGTGATTCTTCACTCCAGAGAAAGTTCCTCCACTGCTCTAGAGTCCAGTGGTGGCTGCTTTACACCACTGCATCTGACGCTTTGCATTGCACTTGGTGATGTATGGCTTGGATGCAGCTGCTCCATCCATGGAAACCCATTCATGAAGCTCTCTGCACTGTTGTTGAGCTAATCTGAAGGCCACATGAAGTTTGGAGGTCTGTAGTGATTGACTCTGCAGAAAGTTGACAAACTCTTGGCACTATGAGGTTCAGCATCTCCTGACCCCGCTCCCTCAGTTTACATGTCCTACCACTTCATGGCTGAGTTGCTGTCATTTCCAAACACTTTCATTTCCTTATAATACAGCTGACAGTTGACTGTGGAATATTTAGAAGTGAGGAAATTTCACAACTGGATTTGTTGCACAGGTGTCATCCTATCACAGTTCTACGCTGGAATTCACTGAGCTCCTGAGAGCGACCCATTCTTTCACAGATGTTTCTAGAAACAGTCTGCATGTCTAGGTGCTTAAATTTATACACCTGTGGCCATGGAAGTGACTGGAACACCTGATTCTAATAATTTGGATGAGTGAGCAAATACTTTTGCCAATATAGTGTTTGATTCTATGTATGTATGTGTGTATGTATATATATATATATATAATATATATATATATATATATATATACATATATATACATACACCCAATGTGTATGTGTGTGGGTTTTTTTTTACAACTTTTTATAATAACAGACTGTCCATTTTGTGGTTCCTTGTGTAATTTTTTTTTTTTTTTTAAGAAACTACAAATGTCTTAGCATTTTTGTTGTCTCTTAATGAATACAAATCTAACTTTTTTCTCACTTTTGGTTTCCACTTGATACCTGAGGAAAGATGTCTGTGTTTAGCTTCTAAATGCTCCTTTGCGAACAACAACTACCTGTTTACTTTCTTCGTTTGCTGGGCCGGGCAGGTTGAGCTCAGGGCAGCTTTTTGATTAAAAGTCTGTTTTTTGATTATAAGCCTGCTATAGCTAAAAACATAAAAATGGGCTGTGAAACCAAAACAATGAGCTTAAGAGACTTTTGGAGCTGAGTAGTGCTCTTTCCACAGTATGTGGTGTTATTTGATCCAGCGCTCTAATAAAAATGTGGATCAGGAAAAGGTGGGAATGAATTTTAACCCAGGCTCTTGTCAAACAGCATCTTTAGTTTTTAAAAAAAAAAACCACCAACAAATAGATAAATAAAAAATCTTGCTGAGATTAGCTTTTGGCCACAATATTGTGCAAAATTTAAATTTCACTGAAAGTAAAGAATGAGACTTTGGGAAAAAGACAACAAAAAACATTGTTTGCTTTTGTTAATCAAACACATAGTTCTGGGCTTAGAGAAGATTTCTTTAGCTGCATTAAATGTTGAAATTACAGTGAGATGAATACACGCCTCTACACCCGCTGCAAGAAAAGATGCAAATTGGAACAACATGTCTGTTCCGCTGCTGTTCTGGGTTATTGACATGCAGTTCACACAACCGTCCACATTCACTTGCCATACTCGCTGAAAGTCGAGAAACTGTAAGATGTGCATGGTGACGGTCTGGAGCTATAGCAAAGCTTTCATTTGAAGCTAATGACATGATTTGATGTATGAGTGTATGGTTTCTGGAACATGAATTTAGTCGGACAACCTCATCTCAGGTCAGAGTGACACAGAACAGGGCTTCTTACAAAATGTTGCAAAAAGCGGGAGGGGAAAAAAGAAGGCCCAAGTCGTCTGTGTACTCACTGCATTCCAGGTTATTTATACAGAGAGAGAGAAAAAAAACTGTGTAGACTCCATGTCTCTGCTTGGTGAGAACTATTAAATTACTTCTGGATGTTTTTAATTACTTCACATAAATGTTGGAACACAACACTTCTCCAGTGTTTGGAAGAGGAGGAGGAGGGGGGGGGGTCGATAATGTTTCACATGTTTAGGGAAGCACTGGCTTGCACTTAATCATGGTGGTCCCTGTGTGATTCTGATGGTGGAAATGTGGCTTTGTGAGAGAAAAGTGAGCATTCCTTCTGCTGGCGCAAGGGAGAGGAAATGGGTAATAAAACCAGGGGGAAAAAAATCCTCGGCGGCGTGCTGGAGCCAGTGATTCTGGGATCCACTTAATTGCTCTTAAATGAAAAAGATTTTTTGGCTTCCCATTGGCTGTGTTTAAAGAAAAGTCAAGTCAAATCCCACATGTATACCAGCCAAGTAGTGACTTCTCATCCAGCAGTATGAGCACTAATCCCTCTCTTTCTGTGGTGCCATCGGTAATATTATTATTAATATTGAGAAAGCTGCTGCAGTCGGCAGACGCCAGAGGAGGCAGAAATTCAGCTCTTTTGCTCATTTACTGAGGCCAGAGAAATCACTAGGGAAAGAGAATATCAATACTAGTTTGTTAAATGTTTTATCTCGGAGCTTTATAAGCCTTCTTACTGACAAATATTATAACAAATAACTGAGTTTGCTTTGGAATTATTGATGACAATACTTATTTTTTTCATATCCATTTGCAAGGACTGTACTATAACCAGAATGTGAAATAACTTGCTTTATAGCTGCTGATATCAGCATTGAAGAAAGTATTCATGTTGGCAACAGAATACATGCAAAATATCAGAAATAACGTAAATGTTAAGCACTAGAATAGCATCAGTAACTGAGGTACTACTTTACTATGTACTAATACTAATATTAACGTCTGCATAAGCTGTTGAATAAATGTGGTGTAGTTGAAATGCTGTAACATCATTTTAGTACTTTGTTTTACTTTTTAGCTCTTATATTATATTTTCTCTTCCAATATTTTCAAGGGCTCAGATCTCCTGCTGAATACAGCTTTTTTACATACTTCACGTCTTCCCCATGTTTCCCATCGTTGGCCATTTTTGTTTCCTAGTGAGAAGTGCGGGTGTGAAGACGCCACTCACAGAGCCATTAAGGCCTGAAGTGCCACGCTAAGCTGTCATGTCGTGTCAGCTGCTCCTTTTGTACTCATTAATTGTTAAGAGGAGTGTGTCACATCCTGTCAAGCTGACTGCTGGTGTCCCTCTGGTCACCCCTCAATGCCCGGTGCCCGTCGACGCTATTGTGGCAGCGCCGGCCGCAGAAGAGAGGAGATGTGGCCCTGCAGGATGTGAGACAATACTGGGAAGGAAGAGGAGGGAATCCCGGAGCTGTGTGCAGAAGCCCGGTCAGCCGAGTGTCTCTGAAAGCACTCCCATGTGACACCCCCCCAACCCCCTCCCCAGAGGATAGAGTTTGTCATACTACACATTTTTTTTTAGCTATGCTACTTTATAGGTTTTGTTTCTTCATTCAAGAAGTGATGCCTTCATTTGGCTATGCAAGCCTTATTTAAGCCACCTGTTGTTTATAAGCTGTATATTTAAGTTGTTAATGAATGGATAATTACACACTATAGTGTAGTCAAGGAGATATAAGGCCATTTGGTCCATGGAACTGACACTCAAAAGTGGGTCAACAATTATTAGAATACATTTTTTTTTCAATAGCAGATATTTGTTAGATTCATGAAGAGTGTAAAGTAAAGAGAGTGCTGCACAAACATTACTGAGTGGTCAGGTTATGACAAGTCAACATGATCACCTAAAAACAATGGGGTAATTTCATTAGAAAAAGAAATTCTTCATCCATCCATTTTTTGCACGAGCACCATCCTGTTCAAAGTCACGGGGGACTCTGGCCTCTTGTCATCGGGCACGAGGAGTAGGATACACCCCGACAGGTTTTCAGTCTGTCACAGGGCCACAAACAAGACAACCATGCACGTGCACAGCCACTCCTATGATCAGTATAGAATCACGACCTAAAACCTGTTGGAGGAAGCTGGAGTAACAGGAGAAAACCCAGACAGACGCAGAGAGTACCCAGCTGGCTTTTGAACTGGGAACCTTCTTCCTGTGAGGTGACACTGATAAATGTCACACCACTGCGCAGTTAAACCAACTTCTCTTTTTCACCAAATCTATGGAAATCTAAAACTTATATTGCCAATGAATCCTAGTATTATCATCTCGAGTCAGATGATCTCATTTTTTTGGATTTAAAAAAAGAAAAACCTCGCTGAACCCAGACCTGAAAAACCGGAACAACCTCAGATCATGACACTGCCCCCATAGGCTGCCATGATGGGTGCATCACTTCGTCCATGGCTCTCCTTCCCCAAGAATCCAGAAGAGAATAAATCCGGATTCTTCAGGCCACGTGACCTTCATTAGAGGGACCTTTATGTTCCCTAGCGAATCAAAGTCTGTTTTTTTTTTTAAATAATGTCACAGATAAATTGTATTCTTAAGACTACACAGCTATTTAGTCCCAATACCTTGAGTTCTCTTTGTGCAGATGGAAATGCTTTGACTATTAAACATTTCCATGAGTTTGGCTGTTTATTTTCTTTGATTAAACTTCACCAAACATTTATATGATCTTTGATCACCACGATTCAAGATATTTTTCCAACCACATGTCTTCGAGGATGATTGTTCACAATCACTCTCCCGGGTTTTATAAGTGCATTCAGCAGTGTTTAACCCAATTGCAGTTTCGGCAAACTCCTTTGTTGTTTTGTTTGCTCGATATTGACAAATACTTTGTTTCAGATGGGTCAAATGAACATCTTTTCCATGACCACAGTGGTTTGGTGAAAAGGATGAGAGGCTACTCACAGTTTGGGTTAAATAACTGCAGTCTACCAACAATGGATGCTTCTCAGGAGTCAAATTCAAATGTTGACAATTGTGTGATTTATACATTATAAATTATGATAAATCACAAATTAATCACAGCTATTCTGTGTTTACTTCAATTATCTTCCGAGCTATATCCCTAAAATATATAATGTACACATCTTCCTGATGTCAAGAAGCTGTGACTGTATTGTTTGTTGGTTTGTTGGCTTTCTGCTCTTTCAGTTGAATACAGTCTGTCACGTGATGTGAGACCCAACGCAATCTGTCTTGTATTGGCTGGAAGTTCCAAAAGTGCAATGACACAGTTTTGGGTTAAATGCTATCAACAGCAGCCTTCCATTACACACATATTCTAATGTTGTTTACACTAGTTTGCACTGGCCCCCATTTGATCTGTATGTTCATGTGTACTAAACGGATCAAAAGACAAACAGCAAAACAGAGGACACAGCCATTTTAGATGTGGCCTGAATCTCTCAATGGATGATCCAGAGTGGCTGGATGTGGTGATGCAAACATTCACAATGTTTGCAGCTGACTTCTTGTGTAGAGAATATGCAGCCATCTATCAAGTAAGAGGTCCAGAAGACCAGCAAGTGCACCAGTGTCTGAGCACAGCAGCAGATAGTATGGAGGACATGGATCACACTTTATTTGCAAGGTATTTATACATAATAGGCCCCGTTATCCTCTGCAGACGGATAACTGGGAGCACCAGGGACTAATAGTTATTCTTATTTTAGCACCTATGTGGAGGACAGCGCTCCACAGCTGTGTAGTAAATGGGCATATACTGAATGAGGTATGAGCAGTCACAATAAATCAACAGATACACGGAGACTGACATCTTTATCATCAGTCTATCTATCTCACGTCTTTGAAAAGTTTATGCTGCCTTGGCAAATCTCAACTTGTCATAAAAAGACATCAGAAAATGACCACTTTGCCTGGAAAATGTTGTAAGACTTCTTCATGTTCTTGACAGGTGTCGTGTCGGGTTCATACACGGTCCTTCCAGTAAGCTTTACCTAACAGAGATACCAATTTGTAGTAGATATTGAGGATTTTCTCTTTGTCTTGTGTCTGCTTGCATTTACAGTTAGGCGTTACATTATGCTGTAGAGCCTTTATTTATTGTTCATAGGCAGTTTATAATTAAAAATAAATGCATAGGTTGCTTGTTAGACTTCACCTGGTGGTAGTTAGAAGTCAAAACTTGTTACTCTGGGAAAATAAAATGTAATCATTAGGAGAAATATCATGTAATTTCATAGTGAACTGGTATGTTTATATTAAAGCAAAGTATTTCTTCAACATTCTCATGGTTCCACATGCAGTTTCACCACATACACCACTGCTTCGGGGTACTGGCAGCAACCATGTCTGTTTGACTCGAAGCAGGCTGCTAGAACGCCCATGATTCGCTATTACGGACCACTCCACAGAAAACAGTGCTAAAGCAGTGATACACTTCATGGCACGGATGGAGATTTAATGAAGAAAAATCTGTGGCGTTGGGATGCGGTCGCAGTTTTCTCCTGCTGAGTGGCTGAAATGCAGACCAACCTTTTAAGGTTCTGCCTCTGGCCACTTGAAAACGTGTCTCTCAACCACAAAAGATGATGCACTGGGTTGCAATACAGACAAGCGGGGGAGCAAAAAAGATGTCCAAATATTTCCATGGCTCCTGTGGCCTCCTGCTTGCATAGTCCTGGCATGAGCTCATTGGTGTGCGGCTAGTTTGTGCTCCCTCAGCACTGTTCTTTCCCAGTCTGTAAGTATCAATGTCGACACTAACTAGGCATTGACAAAGTCTTCTGTGCTCCCTTTCCCACCACCCTCTAAACTGTGGCTTCTTTTGGTATTGAGGGTACAGCATTTCATAATGGCAGATTATATCGCTGTGTTACCTAATGCTGAGCAGTGCAGGTCAAGCGCTCAGGTTTGGCTTATTATCTGGAACACTTTGCTCACTACAGTGGTCATCTCGAGTCACCAGTCTGGATGATGGATACATACATCATCACTTGTTGTTAAGTGTGCATTCTGTGGTCTGCAATGTCTTTTTAAGTGAGCACACCATAAAGAACTTATTTTTTTCTTTCTTGTTTAGTGGTTATTTTTTTTTCAGGGTCAGGTCCAAATTGAAAAAAAAATGTCCACAAAATATGAGAGGACCCTGCTTTTGGAGGGCCATTCTTTTCAACTGCATCTCAAAAGAACTGCTCTCTTGTGGTATTCAACCAAAGAATAAATTGACATGAAATGTATTCCTGATAATACAAACTCTGAGAACAGAGGAGCCAGAAATAACTCTCCCAGGCAAGATGTGAAAGAGATTAAGGCTGAACCGACGAAATAAGTGAGTGGAGGCGGGAGGTAGGAAAATGAGATGGGGGTAGGAGGCAAAAGAGGCAAGAGGAGGTGAAGAGATGGTGTCTGCAAGGCTAAGTATATGTGTGTGTCGTGGGTGAAGTGGGGAGGCAAGTCGAAAAGCGAGAACTTACCCGAAAGGGGGGTGGCTCTGTGAAAAGGAACTCATAAAAGTCACATTTGTTGGTGATGCATGAGGAAGTGAAGCCAGCTTTGGCACATGTGTCTGTGGTGCTAAATTAACTGTTAACACAAATAATCAAAGTGCAGGGCCCATTGAGCACTGGCGCCAGTGAAATGAGGGGGAGAGGCTGGCTCACTTCTATGAGAGAAATTGCAGCAGACTAGCGGCAAGTTAGCAGGTGGAGGTCTACCAGGGGCTTTCACAGGATGGAAGTGCTTACAAAACAGACCGACCAGCCTGCTGACAGAGGAAAGCACCGCCGCACTCCTGCTTTCCAGCTATTGTGTGGAAGTGTGCTTCTCTTTTTAGATGTTTCTTTGTAAAGCCTGATGTCTCAGAGTACCAGAGGACATGGCACCAGCAATTACCTCCATGACAACCTGATGGTAATTAAAGTGTCGCTATCCTGACCTTGAGAATAATTCTTTTCCCCAAACAACTGACTTCCACTCTTGACCAGGAAACATTGGTGTCCTTTCACATATTGAACATCAGCTAGTGCTCCATTCTCTACACCAGCACCATTTTGATCAAGGTCATGGGCAGCTAGAGCCTATGCCAGTTGTCATTGGCTGAAATAAATGATACAACCCAGACAGGTTACCAATCTGTCACAAATCAAATGGATCAAAGATGAAAAGGACCATCCAGACTATGATCAGCAACAAGTCCAAAAGCCAAAGATCTCTGATAGCTAGAGCCTGAAACGAGAACTAGCTTAGTTCTGCTGGGACCCACTGAGCACCAGCTGTCTAACTCCCAAACACATGTATTGCAGTCGAGCCTATTGATGTCAGCTCACGGGTCACTGAATGATTGACTGCGAGTTCCAGCATACTTCCACTCAGAAAGGTCCTGAAATGATCTGCCTACTTCAGCCAAGCCGTGCTCGGAGGCGCTGTGGAGCTGCCGGTGGACATCCACAGCAGGACATCATCCTGTGTCAAATGTCGTTCTGGTGGCAGCTTCTTAGTTAAGCTTCACCCTCAGATCTTTCTAGGTCAACAGAACATATTCTCTTTAAAATATAACCATGCTCTGTTAGATTGTTTTTTTTTTTTTTTTTTTTAGCCTAGTGGTCGCTCAATGAATTGCAGTTTTTGTTACTGGATTGCTTCAACCTGGGAGTGGTGATGTTGGCGCTTGGTTGTAGCCTTGGCAAAAGTTACTCATCCCTCTATGAGTCCAGCATTAATGCTGGAGGGCAAATTTTAGAGCGTCATTTGTTCTGTGACAAGGATGCCAGAGATTCCTCAGAATTTTCCAACAGGACAATGTAAAGCCAAATTATAAGTATTCCACAGACAGACTGTGGACGTAGACTGAGTGGCTTGTGTGGAGTCCTGACCTGTGCCCAACAGAGAATATGTGGAGAGTTTTGAAAGGAAAAATGTGATGATCCCAACCTCATTATGTTTTACACCTTAAGCATTATGTGTTTGAAGAAAGAATGGGATAAATAAATAAATGAAGCTCTAGCTATGCTAAATGCCAGAACATCAGACTTCTAAGTTAAGTGAGAATGAATAGAAAAATTACAAATATATAAATGCTTAAACTATTTCCGCTGTTCTTGGTATATGCTGCAGCAATAAACAAATTTGACAGGCAAAATATAAGATACTTTTGCTTCATGCAAACTGCTACAAAGTAAAAGTTTTATCTTTTTTCCTACATTTTCCATCCAATTCCAGTGTTTTCTGATTTAGGGTTGTAGTTTATGTACAGTGTCTATCATAAATCAATAGCAAAATATCAGAGAAGAAACAATGAATTTTCTTAAATGGGAGATTTAAAGAAAAATATCACAGTTAGTTTTTCACAATGATCACTTCTAATAATTGATCATCAGCTGTGGAAAAATTAAGAAAACTGATATCATTGTTTTTTCACAGTGCATAATTTTACCACTAACTAAGGATTGAACTGTGTTAAAAAGTAAATAGATCAAGATGGTATTCTTCTTTTTGATGTGTTTTTGCAAGATTAAGTAAACAAGCTGCATTTGAATTTATGATCAAGCGAGCAATCTTCATCCTTACGAGAGCATTTCAGCTCAACTTCTTCTCTCGCCAAAAAGAGTCGTGAGGGGAAAATAAATACAACAATTTGGAAAAAGTAATACCCTTCAGCTTTGTGACATCAGCACAAAAGAAGCATGGCCCCTGATGCTCTCCACTTCCCATGCAGCCCACAACTGGGCTGTAGACTGAGGTTGCCTGGCGCCACAGCCATCATGTGTGTCAGTCATCTGCAAAACTCACTGTTTTCCTTAGAGGATGAGCTAAGCTCCTCCTTTAGCCCTAATGATTTATTTTAGACTCCAGCGTCCTGAGACCCCCTTTCTTGAAATCCCAGTTTATCTTGACCATGTTGTTTCAATATGAACCAATCAGCTTAGCCTCCAGTGGAATGTCCCCAGAGATTTGCCTTGGTTTCCCAATAGGCCTATTCATTTTGAGGACACAAGTTTAACATCTGGTTTGTATTAACTCTCCTTTAGTTCTCATCTTGGGTTCAGTCACACAGCAAGGACAGGAGAGCAATCACTCCTTTACACAGTTACATTTAAAGAAATGATTCGCTACCTTATAAATAAAGCTGATAATGAGATAAGAAAAAAAAATAAAAATAGTTAAACTTTTGCCAAAGAAGAGTCATACTAAGTGGACATGCCAGATGTTTCTTTCTTTCTTTCTTTTTTTCTTTCCTTTTTTTTTCCAAAAAAAAAGAAAAATTGAAGCACATGGGAAGTTGTCTGCGGAGACTGTTTAGAACTCTGCAAAAAACCTAAACTCAAAAATATTTGACACGGGACTGGATTAACCATCTACCATCATCCATCACAAGAAAACCTCAACCAGTCACATCAACAAAGACTTACCACTGGAGCCAGTTGGTAAAATTAGAGCAAAAACATATTTTCAGTTGAAAATTGTGGACTTTTTGGAGATGAGTCTCTGCCTGACATAGAAATGCAGTTGTGAGGCAGTAATTCTAGCCAAGGACAATGTGAGTGGGTTCCACTTTTATGCCAACTTTAGCTCTTAACCATCTCTTAACAGATGTTGCTGAGCGGAAGATTAAAACACAGTTTTTCATTACAAGATGCCAAACTGTGCGAGCCTTACATCTGTACATTTCTCTTCTTTTGCGAACATTTTAAATGTATAAAATAAAAGGTAGCAGCAGGCTTAAAATCAGTTGAACTGATGGGGGAATGAGTGGGGCCTGGAAGTGCAGGCGATGCACCAGGACACCCTGGTGGAGTGGGCCGTGGTGGTCCGGAGTACAGTGGGAGTGCTTGAGAACAGGAGTAAGAAACCAATCTCGGAGATAAGGCTTCAACAGGTACAAACACAAGGGAAGGCATGGATGACATGTATTGAATGGACCCACAGATGAACTCATTATAATGCCAATTTAACGAAAAAAAAAAAAACAAAAAACAAAACACAGACTAAGGTATTTACAGGTCCCAATGCTGTGTACAAGCCATGAGCAGACTTTACATCACTTTGACTTACTTATTAAAGGTATCCCTTGAAGCTATGTAGTTCCCTTGGGAACCTTCAATATCAGTTCCCAGGGAAAATTATTGCCTAAAGTCGATGTAAAAGCCCTTCTGAAACCAGCTGAACTGAATATCATACTGTATGAATATCATTCTTAGCTGGATAAAGCTAAACAAGCTATCGCAAGTGTTTCTGCTAATCCAACTAAATTACTGTAGCTTGATGATCACAGCAAGCACACGAGAGTGGAATGAATGAATGAATGAATGGATGCTTTATTTCGGTTTAAAAACAAAAATAAAATCATGTTTTTACAAAATAATTTATCAGATAGCAACCGAAAAAGGAGTAGGCTGAAGCCCCAGGCTTATTTTTGCCTATCCTATACCATCAGAGGATTAACTGAATAATTCACAATAAAACATCAGTACTAGTACATCATTACAAAACAGATGATAACTTAAACAGAAAAATTGAATTCAAATCATTAAAATGAAATCAAATAATCAAATTTCATTATAACTTTTGATAATATTAGATTTGATAATATTAGATAATATTAGATTTTAAAGTCTTCTTGAAGACTAACATCAGTTTACAGTTACACATCAGCTAATTTTATTTTTACACCTCAACTGACTGACCCTGTTTGGTGTATTAGGTTACATTTGGGCAAAAATAATAAGTTAACTAGCTATCCTACAGACATGAAAGTGATTTCATTATGCTCATCATTTTTGGCAAAGAAAGGGAACAACATATTCCTATAAAACTATTGTCACAGCTTGAGATCCCTCATCCTCATGTAACTGCAAGAGTCTCATTACAGTTCAGGCCTGGTTCGAGCACATGTTGTTGGTTGACTTCCAAATGTGTGAAAATTAGGCTTTTTGCCACAGCAGAGTACTGTGCAGATAAATCTCCACGATACCAGACAAGAACACCTTAATAGTCCAGTAATTGGCCTCCAAGCTCCAAGTGTGTCCAGATGTACCGTTGTGGGAGGTTTGTCCTCCATGAGAGCACACACTGATCCAGCAGGTGCATGACTCAGGTAAAAGCTCAGCTGCTGACAAGACTCCACAGTCGCTTCCCTTTTCCTCCCCACGATGAGCATGTCCTTTCCCCCTCTCCCTGCCTCTTTCTCCCTGTCTCATCTCGACCGCCCTGCAGTACCGTGTGTAGAGGTGCTGTCAATACGGCTGCCAAATGAAGAGCTAAGAGGAGAAGCAGGCAGAGGGCTAAAAGTCTCTTATCTGCTTGTTGCTGAAGTTTTCTTTAAATATATTGGTTTGAAGCACTCTCTCAATTAGGCAGTGCACAGAAAAATGTCGTCCTCTGGCTTCAATGTTAAAACATGCTCGCTATCAGCCTTATCACATGAGCAGGAAAAAAGCCTCGTCCTCTCAACTGTGTCTCTGTCAGATGTAGTTCCTGTTTAACCTAACAGAGCCTTTAAATGTGAATTATAAGTTTGTTATCCGTTGTTTTTATTTCCCAAATTGCTTTCTTGGTATTCTTGAAACAACCCAGACATATTATTAATGTTTGCTTCATTAGTTTTTTATGTTACTGTAATGCCTGCCTGTAGTCGCAGAAAAAAACTAAACAAATCAATTCTTCCACTGCTTGACAGATAATATCAACATATCCATCCTATTTGTTTTAAACCACATCACTCTTGTAGATGACTGACTGAAATTCATATGCTTGATGTGGCTAACTGTTTGTCACCACTAAATGATTTCTTATTCATGACACTGAGACTGTATGACTGAGCTTTTAAAGGTAATTAATTTCTCATTTTTCCCACGTGTTGTCAAGAGGAAGACTCAGGTGAACTCTAGTTGTCACTGACCAATGCAACGCTACACTGGCCAAGTGATTTGTTTAAATTGATTTATTATCTTTGAATATTTGCCTGCCTCATCTTGTGTTTATTCGCGCATATGCTCTACATCATCTTATTTTCTGCAGTTATTATTTTAGAAAGTGGCAGGAATGTTGTTTATTTTCACAAACGGCATTACAGGACAAGATTATACACTGACACATTATACACTAATGGACTGCATTTAATACAGATATTAAACTATGTACAACCCCAGTTCCAAAAAAGTTGGGATGCTGTGTAAAATATAAATCAAAACAGAATGTAATGGTTTGCAAATGTCATAAACCCATGTTTTATTCCCAGTTGAACATAAAGAACATATCAGATGTTGAAACCGAGACATTTTACCATTTCCTGGAAAATATTAGCTGATTTTTACTTTGATGGCAGTAACACATCTCAAAAATGTTGGAACAGAGACAACAAAAGGCTGGAAAAGTAATCGCTGCAAATCAAAAACAATGGAGGAGCGTTTGAAAACTAGTATCTGTGACAGAATCTGTGACAAACTGTGTCTAAAAATTGTGGAATAATTTGAGAAATATGTTCCTCAATGTAAAATTGTAGACTTTAAAGCTTGCACTATCTATATTATGTAATATAATCAAAAGATTCAGAGAATCAGGAGGAGTGTCTGTGTGCAAGGGACAAGACTAAACGTCCAAACTAGTGCAGACGAAAGAGGGAGGGACCATCCAGCTTCTTATCAGCGGACAGTTCAACATTCTGCATCTCTGATGGTATGGAGTTGCACCCGTGTCTATGGTGTGGACAGCTTCCACATCTGGAAATGCACCATCGATGCTGAAGAGTACGCAGAGGTTTTAGAGCAACAATAGCTCTCATCTAGACGTCTCTTTCAGAGAAGACCTTGGTATTTCAGCAAGACAATGCAAAGCTACATCCTGCATCCATCACAACAGCTTCACAGGAGAAGAGTCCAGGTGCTGAGCTGACCTGCCTGCAGTCCAGACCTTTCATCCAACAGAAAACATCTGGTGCATCATAAAATGAAAAATGAAAAATCCAGCAACAAAGGCCCAGGACAGTTGAGCAGCTATAATCCCTTATCAGACCAGAGTCTGATGTGTTGCTGCCATCTAAGTCTAAATGAGCAGATTTTTTTCCATAAAATTGTAAAATCCGACATGTTCTTTGTACTCTATAGTGAATAAAATATGGTTTTATGAGATTTTCAGATATCTGCATTGTGTTTTTATTAATGTCTTACACAGTGTCTCAACTTTTTTGGAATTGGTTTTGTTCAACATTCACAAAGTCTCTTTCTTTTTTGATAAATATAATAATCTGTGTCTTGACTTCCTACGTATTGTTCCCTTCAGTGTATGAGCATGGACGTGACGGCCACTAATTCACTGCCAGTAAGATTGTGTCAGACCTTATATGAAATCCTGGCCATACTCAGACTATGGCGTCTCTCTGAAGCCCAAACATTTCAACCTCTGACCTTTGGGGAGGTTTGGTTTACAGCCAGAGTTAACAATGCTGATAGCGTGCTGAGAACCTGCCCATTTGATCTAGGGGAGAGCATGCTCGGGACTGTTTTACAACCAGTGTCAGTTATAATCCCGCAGATAGCTATGCACATATTTTGCTCCCCACTTCCATGAATCTGTACTGACATCTAACTTGAGAAAACATCAGTTGCACATCAACAGCAGAGCATGACATTTCAAAATCTTTCAAGAAATTACAGATAAAATACACATTCAGTGGTATGTCCAGGTCTCAGAGTCACACTTATTAAGCACTGTAGGTATGAACACTTGATAAACAGATGAGAGATCATTTATAAACATAACAAGCTACATTCTGTGGTACAGTCTGACCATTAAGAAAACCATGACTTACTGCTGGTCAGCTTCCAGTGATCAACCAGGGGTATAGGAGAAGGGGGGCAGGGGTCTTTAATCTGTTCAGCTGAATCTGCTTTGAGCCCGTGGTATCGACATCGCCCACAATTTTAAAATCACCTGCCTAAATATGTGTAGATCCCTCTTGTGCGGCCAAAACAGTCAGTCCTCACCAGTTGAGGCCTGGACTCCACAAGTCCTCTAAAGGTGTTCGTTGGTATCAGTCACCAAGCCATCCGTTTTAGATCCTTTAAGTCCACGCAGTTACGAGGTATAGCCTCCATCTATTGGACATGTTTTCTCAGCCTGTCACACAGATGCTTGATTGGATTGAGATCTGGGGAATTTGGAGTTCAAGCCAACTTGACATCTTTGCCATGTTCCTCAAAACATTCCTGGGTAATTTTTTTCTTCTCTTTTTCAGTGTGGCAGGTGGGACATTTCTGTCATAGCCAATTTTAATTCATATTTTCTACTTTTGGGCCACAGTAGCTCTTCCGTGAGACTTGACCTCACATGCATCCGTTATCCCCGGCCGCTCAGAACTTTGTTGTGGGTTCGCAGGTTGGCATTTCCTGGACTACTTTTACTAAGTCGAAACCTCTCATAAACTTACTTAGAGATGCTCTGACCCAATATTCAATATTTTGGCTCATCCATTTGGCCTCTGGTTTGAGGCAGACTTTGTCCACCCAGTTTTATGGAAAAACCCCATTATGTGTGTGACACAGAATAAATACTCTTAAAAAAATTGTTATTCTTTATCTTATTTGATTTTTTTTTGGAGAAAATGATTAGCGAGATGTAAAGTAAATGCAACAGTAAAACTATACAAAGCCACCAGCATGATCTTGTGTGCAAAAGTTATAAGAATACCAATAACTTCCGCACTGAAGTCAGTCATTCAACTCAAGTCCGCCTTTTTTTTTTGTTTTGCTACAGCTTTGCTATATTCCCTTCGAAGGTAAAACGATTGCAGCATGATGTGAAATTAGATGGAGATAAAGACATCATCATTGTCTGACCAGATTTGGTGTAGTGTGGAAGCACACCGAGGGCTTTACCCCTGATAGTAACAAAATATCAAAAGTTGAGTTGTGAAAACACATTTGTATTTTGATGACACATTTCCTGTAATGTATCACTTTAGCTGCTTTACCAGCGCTGTATACCAGTAAGTTGTATTTTTCTTTGCAGCAGCACAAATCACTGGAAAGAGCACCTCGAGCTGGTTGAGTGCTCCATAAGTGTAAGTATAAAGGTGTATGGTGCTCTGCTGAAGTCACAGTTTCTGTCTCTTTAACTAATGGGTTCAGCATAACGGCAGATGCAGCCAGAGTTCAGTTTCTTTATGAAACTTAAGTTTCTACAAGCTGTAGTGACTGTAGATGTCACAAGGTAAAGAAGTGACAATATTGCCACTTATAAAAATAAGTGTCAAAATAATTGTGCTATAACAGGCTCTTTAGTGATAATAACAACAGTAATGGAGAAGTTAACATTCTGTCTTATTCTGTGCAATTAGAAAGTGAGTTTCTCGAGGTCAGCGGCAGTTCCAAGAACTTAAAAATAGTTTGAAAAATGATACAAGTTTCTATCCAATTTTCAATGTAATGTTTTCCCCAAATTCAAGAAAATATGTAAACTTAAATGAAAGCTAGGAGAGTGGTCAGTGGTTCACTGTGGTTTATCAGCCAACTGCAGTGCTGATGATTTCATCCCACATCCTCTTCACATGCTGCAGTGTCTGTGGGAGAGGCACTGATCACTAAATTGCATTAAAAAGCCTAAATATCTTTCTTTTTTTTTTTTTTTTTTTGTAAAATTGGGGCATTTCTTTTGCACAATTTAGTTCAAGTTAAAAGTGGCTACTTAAATGTAAACCATGTCACTCCTGCCAAGGCAGATGCCCTGTTTTGTAGTTTTAATAAATTCAATCTTGATCTGCACAAATTTTTTCTGGGTCCAATTCAGTCTTGTTCCAGTTCTCCACTAAGTTATAAGAAATTTGCTGTGGTGGTTTTTGCATACTTTTGCAGACTCAAGCACAATACAAAAAAATTAAAAATAAAGACATGGTGGTATCGTAGGGCTCTCCGCTTTGGGAAGGAATTCCTTTTGAATTTTTATTCTTATATAAATATTAGGACTTTTAGGCCAGAGAGCTGATTTTCCAGCTGGAATGCAGATTGAACAACTACAAAAAAACAGGGTGCAACAGGATGACATAACCTCAAACCTTTGATGAGATAACCTTTGAAAAAAGTTATGAAAATGGGGCCTTTGTAGTTGTTTTTAATGCATTAAATCGAGGAATATATGGTCTCCTTTTTGCACTACGCAGTTTGTATTTGCTGTAGATTCTTCGGCACAAGTACCATGCCTCTAGATACTGTATATTTGCTAATCCTGCATTTTCAAAATGGCATTTAGGGATCTTTGATTTTACTTAAAAGTGAAAAAACGTGGCAGAAAATTGTCTTTGACATCACGTAAATTATGTATATTATGCAGCTAAAAGTATAAATTGAAGCTTTTACTTTTCTGTTTGTGAATGAGTTATAAGGTTTAGTCACCTTTGGAAGGGCTTGCATGTGCATGGTTTTAATTTGGGACAATGTAGCTTTGTTTTTCCTACCTCTAGTCTTTATGCTTGCCCAATCACCACCTTATTTACTGAACATAGAATCATTAAAATAATTTTCTCACATAAAATAAGCACGCTTTTCAACAGACTTTCCCTCAAATGGTAAAGCAGGGCATTTGCAAAACAAGCTGAATAATGACCTGTTTTGGAACTCATCAAGCACATCTTTATTTTCACACACGCACACACGTCAGCGCGCGTACACACATGTGCACACACACACACTCACACAGAGTCAACCCCCACCCCCCCAAAACAAAAAAACATTAAAAAAAAAAAAAAAACAAACATAAAATAACACTCAGAGAGCCTGGATGGAGACAAATGGACAAAAACATGAATTATCATGCCCCATAACACGCTCAAACTCTAACTGAATTTTTATGCAGATGCAACAGGACTATTGGTGAAACATTATATGTGTTTGACTACAGACAGTACCTGAGACAAAATATAGCAGTGAATTAAAGGCAGAACACCAAACGACCAACTGTTTTAGCTTTTTATCAAGGCTGTTTTATGTAAAAGTATTGGTATGTTCAGGATAAAAAAAAAAAACCATTGGAATCACTATGATTTAAAATGTGTTGTGCTGCAGCTTTAACAAACATTTTAGAATCCCATAATGTATCCCCAGAGTGGCACAGCTCCGCAAAGTACCAAATAAATCCATCATAGATAACCACTGTCGCGTCTGGTCTCTAGATTTGGTTCTGAGTGGTTCGTATCTGTGCTCTGTCATAATCATTAGAAAAATATGCTTTTGTGTGAATTATGCCGTAATGCCTGAAATGAAATGACCAAGATAAGTTGATGAGATATTCAGAGGCAGCATTGCATAATGTCTTTGATTCTGACTTCTGCTGACGCCTATCGAAACAATCTATGCAACAAATCTCATGGAACACCATGAAGGAAAAAATAATGGAGCCTTTTTGATCAAACAAAACTTTGTGAAAATGAACCTAATAAGCTCTAAGTGTCCATTAAAAGGGCTCCACATTAACTACCTCATCCCAGACTCTTTTACTACACATTTATTTCCCAATTAGCAGTAATCCTATGAATGGCTGGCTGAGGATCTTGCCTCCCTCTCTGGAATAAACCACAATTAGACACATTGTGCTGAATTAGAATTGTTGAGCCTAAAGTCGCACTCCTGTGAGGGCCACTGTTTTATTTGTCACCTGGGAGCCCTGTTCTGAGGCCGGGTCACAGCTCCACACAGCAGGGACCCTGTAAATCGCCTGTTGCTGCCGCCTGGGCTGACCTGCAACAGGGCTGCCATTCAACCATCTTGTGAGGAATGTCTCCTGCTCAAAAGGAGGGGGGAGTTGAACGGAAGATGTGGTTTAAAGGGAACAGACAGATGAACCGTGTGTGGACAGTGTTTCCTTTGAAAAGCCATTGAAAGAATCCTTTCACAGAGTCTGTGTCAGCTGATTACAAGCCCTTTGACTCTTTTCTCTGAAGTTGAATGTGCTGCAACACTTCAACCTCTGACACTGCTGGATGATATTCTATTGTCTCCATTTTTACCATACTGTTGCAGTGAAGAAAAAAAAAACACATATTTTGCCCCATTGATATTTGGATTTATTGAGTTCTCACAACAACGTTTTAAAAAGCAGGTTGCATTTCTTCCAAATTGCTCATTTACATGCACATAGTCAATAGTTCCAGTCTAGTCTTGCTGTTTAATCAGTTTTAATCACCAGCCATATCTATTTTTCAGTCTCTTTCTTAAGATACAAAGAAAAAAATACAGTGATAATAGTGGAGGCAGACCAAATAAATAATACTCTGATTTGTGACCATTTTTTGAATAAGCAATATTGTGGCCACAGAAAAACCCATATTGATCAACCTCTAGATGATATGTAGAAAAAAAATAAAACCACACAATGTTCAAAACAAAATTACTCTACAGGCAAAAATAAATATTTATTGTGATTTCAGAACCAAGGGGAGATCTAACAGTTTTTAACATCTGTCCCATACAGATGTTTGTAATGATATTAGTTAGGGTTTTATTCTACTTAGCCTTAAGAGAGCCAGCTTTCTGTATTTTCTCTTTGTTTCTTAAAGGGGCTGAAAAATAAATATTAATACCATTAAAACTTTGACAAAAGAAGTCAAGGAGGACCTAAGACTTTTTGCAGATATTTTGCACTTAGAACTACCACTATCAATGAAACATGCAGAAAAAAAAAAACACTTTTAACATCAGCACTTGTCAGTAACACATATTTAGTGTAAATCTCATCTTAAAAAAATGTAAAATAAAATAAAGCTTTACCAATCGGTGTATCAATCAAAAATTAAAAAAATTAAAAAGTGACATTTTATTACATTTTTTGTTTTTTAATCTAAAACAAAAAAATGAAAAAATGCCTTTAAAAATATATATTTCAATTTTAGACTTGGATCAAAAATATGAAATGAAAAAACGGGCCACAGCACTGAATTTGTTTTAAAATCGAGGACTAGACTTTCTGTTGTCATTACACATCTGTGCCACTAGATGGAGCCGCACTGAAGTAACCAGTAAGAGAACAGCAGGACAGTGAACACATGGAGCAGATCTGACGTAACATGGAGGAATGAAGCGAAAGTTTTGTTGTAGTCCAGAATTTCTTTTTTTTCAGACAGAATTGTTAATATTGCTACCCAAGTTGCGGCCCAAACTGTAAAGTTCACTGATTTTTAACGTTCTCCATGTCTGTTTTAGCTTTTACGCATGTTTTCCTGCCAATTGTTTTCTGGTTCCGCAGCAGCCAGAAACAGACTTTTCAAAACAAAAGCATGTGGGCAACATGCGTTAACGCGCGATGAAATAAATGTCGGCATTAATAAATTAATGAGTTAACGCGATAATAACGCATTAACTTGCCCAGCCCTATGAATAACACATGTAATGGACTACAATGGACTGATGACCTGTCCAGGGCAGAGCCCTGCCCTTCGGGGTTCCAGCAGACTCTTCTGACCCTCACTAGGAAGAAGCCGAATATAGATGATGGATGGATAGGATGATGGGTTAATGAATAACTGATTATTTTAATAAACAATAAAATAATCACCAGATAATTCCACATGTTCTACATATTTCATAGGTGTGAGTGCACTGGCAAGCTGCCCAGGTCGTGATGTCCAAGACCCCAGATCCATAGATTTGTGACCATGTCACAAATAGCCATGGGATTCTGTTGGGAAAGTCTCTGAGATCACTTTTGTGTCATTCAGAACTGATTGCAGAACAATTTTCTGTTCAAATCTGGACTGCCCCTAAAATGTAAAGAGATAATTAAATTCAGTTTTGCTGATCTGCAAATGCAGCTCATACTGGTCTGATGAAAATTATAGGGCAGTCTGGTTACCTTTTTCATTTGGTCTGGAGGTATATTTTTTCCATGCTGATGTGCATACTTTAACCTCTTCCTAGATTATTCAAGTGATGCTTAAGCTCTCCTGTTTTCTTTTTTCAAGGCCATGTTTCATAATGTCTTAGTTGTCAAATTAATGAAGTTGTCTGAGAAACATTACGATGACACCTTATTAACCCTTGGGGGGAATTATTGTTGTGTTATTTCTAAAAACTCCTTCACCAGGAGCCAGAGCAGTAAGGGAAAAAAAAGAAAAAAAGAAAACAATCTGAGGTGATTAAAAAGGCCAGACAAGATTTCTGGCTGAAGATGGAAAAATGGCAAGAAACACTCAGACTAACTCTGCAGCCAAAAGCACCGGGACTTGTGCGTCATCAAATTACCATGAATGTTGCCAGTCTCAATTGCAGGGTAACATAATGAGTGTGCTTTGCTGTAATAACAAATAATTGCAATTCTAATGGCATGCTGTACTTGTCTTCAGCTCTGTATAGTTGCATCATACCTCCTGCTGTTTTTTTGTTTTGTATTTTTTTCCTTCATTTGATTTATCAGTAACTTTGCAGGATATTGAGACTATGACTCTATATGTGAAACAGTAAGGGCCGCAAAAAATGTCAATAACTGCATGAGCCTGTGATTACATTTTTCACTGTGCCGAACCACTGTCATCAGCCCATTCTCAATTATTGAAGTATAACTGATGGGGGAAATAGGGGGGAAAACTTCAGAAAGAGTTTCTTAGTCAGTTGATGCTCGCCTCTAGCAAACTGTGACAGTGAATTGCCCATGACTGGATCACAATTAGCTGCAGCCACAGGGGGCAAGTCTTAACAATGCGGTACTTTTCCTCTTGTGGTTCAGTTTTATGGCCATCCAAGCACATGATTTCACCTCTTTTTTGCGTTTATACGCCACATAGCGGGTAAAGATGATGTGATGTGAAACATGAAGACAGTCATAAATGACACAATATGCATAATATTTGGTATTCATGTTTGTTATGATATCATTTGTGTAACTTTGACAACGATATAATAAATCGTTTCCATCACAGTCAGGTGTGACTCAGAGATACTGCAACCTGCCATACCCAGCTAGAAGTGTAATGAAATGGCATGCTCGGGTACTGTGCCAGCGTGTGGTTGAACTTGTGTGTGTTACCGGATGGAAGCAGTGCATTCACAGTCAAGAGTTGAAAGGGCGAGGGAGGTGGTGGCAGGAGGGCGGCGTGGGGCAGTCAAGGATAGACCTCCAGTGTTTGTGAAGGGAGGGAGGCTGGCCAGCTCGGGTTCTTGGGGGACTTCGGGTCTCGTGGGCTGGCTGTAAAGGGGGGCAGTGGTTGTGGTGGTGGTGGCGGGCAGGAAGGTTTTCTAACCTAGAGACTGTAACTCATTGTAGCCTGACTCCACTGGCTTGGGTGGCAAAGATCATGAAGTCCTGGACATTCATCAACCTGCCGAGGAGGGCCGACTGACTGGAGCCAGGGCCTGTTTTCTTCCCCCTTCTTCTCCCTCTCGCCATGTCAGTGGGATTCAGTGCGACTTTGCCGAGGCAGCCGCCCTGAGGAGACAGACCTGGGTCAGTGCAAATAATCAGGCCTCTGACGCCTGGTCTTGTTACTGGGCGGAGGAGGTGGGGGGTGTGGGGGGGGCTGAGGGTGGGGGATCCCAAAGGAAACCCGGGGAGTCGGTCTGTCTTTCAAAAAGGAAAAGGTCATGATGTGGGCATTCCTCCAGAGATATAACAGGGAGATATATATATATATATATATATATATATATATATATATATATATATATACACATAGGGTCAGTCTATGCATCGTGAATTTGCCAAAATGTAGTGCATATTATGCAGCACACAAATCCACAGTATGCGAGAAGTACCCGTATGGTATGTTACTTCTGGGTAAGTTTCGAATGTCCAGCTGAAAAACAAAGGAAGTACATTTAACAGTGTCGTCGCCGCTGCTAAAAGGAACGATACCCTCATGTTTTGAAGTATGTGCAGGAAACGGACAGCAGTCTCTGGCCAGACGACCTAAAGCTTTGAGGAGAAGAATACAGTGTTAACAGGTCTGACATTGGCAGCTTGTCCATTCACAGCTTTAAAAGGCACCAAGCATGATGTTCAAAGGAATGCTTTTCATTTGGACATTTTTTTCATAACTCAAACCACGTTTGTTTGCTTTTTTTTTTTTTTTTTTGAAAAACTTTGATCACATAGGTGGGTCAGTGTAACCATCAGTTTCACAGGAAAAATGTACCGTACAGAAACTGTGGCTGTTTCTGCATCTCCATCAATTTACAGTTCTTCTAGAATATGGGCAGCAAAAAAACAAAACAAAACAAAAAACAGAAAGTAGTGTTCCTGTGCAAAATAGTCTATAGATTACATTTTCTGACAGTTTCATGAACTACCAAGACACTCTTTTGACAAGATAAAAGCAACTGGCAACCGCTAAAAAGACAATAAAACTAGACTAATATGCATGATTCTCTTGGGACCCTTTAAATGCAATTACAGCAAGATTTTCAATAATCTGAAGTAACTTTGCCAGGAGAAAGCACCTTTCATGCTGAATGCAACATGCGCATAGCTTGCTGCTGGGTGCGGTATAAAGCAAACTGCCGCTGTTTTCAAAACTGCACACATACAGCTGTTGGTTGGTGGGAAGCCTCTGATTTATATGCTGTTGCCAGCAACAGCGTTGCATCTTTCCTGTACTAACCCGAGCCCTGCTGGAGAAAACAAAATAGAGGCTTTCCCACTATCAAGCCAGGCCCAACTGAGGTTTTTACACACTCATCACCCCTGGCTACAATTCACACACAGAAAAATAATTCCTGTTCCCACTTTCTGGCTGATAGCCCCGCCGCGCTGCCTCTTTGATCCACCCATAATGTTGCATCTTGTTGGAAATGTCACAGTGCTCATTTGGTGGAATATCCATATTGTCTAGTTTAGAAGTGGTGGAAAAAAACAACAACTTTTGGGTGAACAAACTGAGCTGAATCACTGAAACCATCTGTTCACTTCACAGTTCAAATGAGCTGAGTTGTGAACAAGGCAACAAGCAGAGACTGCACGTGGCTGAACAAACGTGGTTATTTTCCTGCAAACAAGTGACTGGTAAATCAGTATCTCAAAGCTCACAGCTGACCGGACGGTTACACTTACAAAGTCACAAAGACAATTGAGCACCTTCAAGTGTCCTTTTGTTTTTAACACAAAATTAAAATGGACTAGTTCCTAATGCAAGGAAGTGACGAGTTTGATGGCTGCAGCTGCATCAGGATCAGTGATCCATTCAGTGAATGTACGAAAATAAAATACAACTGAACACACTGATGGCTAGCGACGAATGAGTCTCGAGTGAAAATAAGTGGCTTAAGTTGCCAGAATCAGCCTCAACAAGTCCAAGAGTAATGCCAAGCAGAGGCCAGTTAAAACGACTGCAAAATGATTTTAAACCAGCTTCACATCTCCAATATTCAGCAAGTAACTAATATAATGTCAAGAGTTTTCAGAGGATTTCGAAACGCTTGTCATAGAGACAGCACAGGTGAGAGTGGAGAATCAGGAGCCAAATCACAACCATCATTTTTCACCTCAGTGAGTCTGATAAGCAGACAGAGCTCAGATGAAGTACTGAATCGTTTGGTGAACAAATCTGTTTAATTAACTGATTGAAGGTATTCAGTAAACTGAAAGGAACCCATCACTGGGCACAAGCAGCACGCAATGAGGGAGCGAGTAAACACTAAGAGATTATGCAAAAGGTAACTTCATTTAATCTAAATCTGAATATGTCATGTCTGTGACAAATGTTAATGACAGTTGTTCAGCAAAGGAAGCCTATCAAAAGCATCGTTAATGAGGAGAGCCACACTTGAGCCAGCTGGAGAGATACTGAACTGTAAAAACCCTCCTCCTAACTTGCGGCTCAGAAAAATTAGTCCAGAAACTGGGGACCGGGGCAGCCTGGATTGGCTCTGTTTAGAACTGGAAGTGATAATGTGAAAGCAACTGGTCTGGCTCGGTCTCAGTACGCTTGGCTTTGGCTCGATAACAGGAAACTGACTAAGGAGAGGTAGCGCAGAAAAAAAGGCTGTGAGAACTTGAAAGCCCCTGAGTCCAGGCAACATTTTGGCTAATTCAGGCTTAAGAAGGAGATCCTTTTCACAGTGACCAGTTCAATGCCTCAGTGCAATTAGAAAACTGTGACTTACAATTCAGGGAATTCAGACACAACATTTTATGTTGTGCATGGATCGGATTGGTCTGCAGGTATTCATGGGAACACTCACTTTGACTTGACCCCAGGCTGTTGAGGTTTTCTGTGTTCAGTTCTGTCGTTGTGCAGCAGAACAAAGCTGTCAGGTCACAGACAAAAATTGGCTCAGTTCAACATGTATAAATGCTCAATCCATCTTGTTATCAGTGTTATCATATTTTAGTGCATCTGAAATATAACTCTGTCAGCAAAGTCAAGAACGACACAAAATGAAAAAACATAGAAAAGCACATAAACAGATTCATTTTTGCAATAAAGATTTACAATGAGTTTGTTATCTGTAGCTTTCTCATACCGCACACTGGCTGGCCTTGAGTGACATCAGATGGGAGGAAACCACATCGAATGTGGAGCTAAAACATTAGTCTGGACATGAGGTTTCACTCTGCAAGTCATCAGCAGACCTTCCTATGACTAGGTCCCACTGATAATGGCGCTGAGTCAGGGTCTGAGCTCCGAGCATGGGAAAATTTAAAGGGAGGAATGTGTGGGGGAAATTCTGTCTGCCTTGATGACACTCCAGAGTCTGCTCTGTGTCCTTTATGAAAAGAGCTTCATCTAGTCTTCGACTCAAGCCTCATGTGTTTACATTTACTCAATGATGTCCCACTGTTGCCAGCAATCTCCACTTTCTGTATTTATACTTTAGCCGAAATGCTTCTGTCTACTCCCACTCACCAGAGCTGACTACTTGTAACCCGAAGTAAGTCTGTGAAATCTCTCTGCAAATTCTGTTTCATTCAGGCCTTGTTGAAAGGTCTTATTTCTTGTTTTATGATCATGTATTATTTTATCTACTTGGAGCTGGAAGATTTGATTTAAAGCAGGTTGACCTGCTTCCATACTCATGTCTCCATTTTCAGCAGCGGATGAATTTCCCTGCAAAAGTCATCAATTATTCTCATGTCGGCGTCATTCTTTTCTGCTCATTTAACATCCCGTTACTGAGCCAAATGAGCTCCTTATCCCTTTGGATGAGAACATGGAGGCATTTGCTGCATTTTTTCTTGTTAAAGGTCTCTGTCACTCGCTATTCGTCACTTTCAGTTTAGAGTTCTCACTTCTAAATATCCTCTCCTGCCCCCCCCCCTTTTTTTTTTCTCCTCTGCAACATCAAACCCCCTCTTCTCAACAGCCTCCACCTCCCCCCAGGGCCTCATGGGAGCTCAGCAGTACAAATTTCCGTTTATACCAGTGGCCAGGGCTGACGACACCGCAGCGCTCTACCCCACAGATTGACGAGCCCTCTGATGCCGATTTACTGTACATGGCAGCCACTCTGGAGCCGCTGCACATCTGGAGTGGAGTACGCTTACTGAAAACAGGGGCCAACCTTGGCCCAAACAAGTGTAGCTGAGCAACACCGATGAAAGGCACAACCCCCCCCAACATGCACACACAAAATCTCCTCTTCCTCCTCTTCCAAGTGCAGATCTCTCAAGCTATTACAAGGACCTTGGAAATACTGGATTCTGTAAACATAAACTTGAGTGAAGCATTAGGAGACATGCTGGAGCTAGTGATGTGATTGTGGTGGGAATGTCTTCACCAGAACTGCTGAGATCTCCTCTTTGAAAGTGTGGCTGCACATGTGTGTGTGTGTGTGTGTGTGTTTGTATGCGTGCGTTTGGGCACGTTGCAACGAGAACACCGAATCCTTAAAAGAAGGAACTTTCCATTTCGACAAAATCTGCCACGCGATCACTTCAAAAAACTGACAGCTTTTAATGCGAAAGACATGATTTTACATTGATCACATGTGACAGGTTTATTTTCTTTACACTTCCCGGAGACGTTTTATTTGGCATTTAGACATGACAAGAAACACAAATGTAAAAAAAAAATAATGAGTGAACGTGCAAATATGAATAATTGGACGCCTCGCAGATTCAAACTGCAGATTTCACAAACTGTCATGGCATCCAATAACAACACAGGAAAGCTGTCAGCTTCCTGGAGAAACCTCAACTTTCGTAATCTCTTATTTTGCAACTTACAGCTGATGTTGTTCCCCATAAGAACAAAAGTTTCATAAATCTGGGACCAAGCCAGGTGGGGAAAGAAGACACTTTAAACGGTCGCAAATCACCGAACACAAGCCTGCAATTGACATATTTTTGATTAAACAGTTGTCTCTGATACTAAAAGTGATTAAATCGTCAAGTTCAGAGATCAAAAGTAATAGATTACTACTTTTTAAAGTCTTAGAAACAGTCTCTGTTTAGCTCTCAGACTGTGCTCTACACCCTGCCAGTATAACCCTCAGATCTGCTTGTTACCGAGCTCAAACCACAGAGACGGCGTCTCCTGCTCACCATGTTGAAAGTGTGTTACCATGTGTTCGAGAGTGTCAGTGCGTCTGTGCGCGTGTGCACGAGGTAAAAAGTGTCAAGGAATTCATTGTCTGTTCTCCACCTGTTATTATTCTGGTCCCAATCAACCTGCTAGCCAGTCTGGAGCCAGTGGCCATCTGGAAACACTGCTCTGTTTATAAACTTGGCAAGGATCAGCACTCTGGGGCTCTGACCTCCCACACAAATCTGGAAACAATTAGAGCAAGACAGCCTGGCTGATTACTGCGAAAGGGCCCAGCGTGGATCCCACTGATGGCTGTGGGGACGCCAGGCCCTTGTTAGGGAAAATGCAAACTCAGTACTACACCGAAACCCTCGCACCATCATCACACGCATGCACACACACATTCATGTTTACCGATACAGTATTATTTAGCTTTTCATCTGGAAGCCTCTATTTATGTATTTCTGACTTTTTTTCCCCCCTCAAAGACAGAAGAACACACAAAACCACCCACGTTCATAAACAAACACTATTTATTGATCTTTTTGTATTGTTCACAGAGGGATTTGTACCTCATTTTTATTTAAGGAAACAAACTACCATAACCTCCGTGCACATGTTGACTCAAGCTCATGAAAACTGCCGGTCTAAAAAAAACGTAGAGAACTAAAAGGTAAAATGAAAAGAAATAAATATTTTTTTGTATGATAATGTCTGCATGTCTTTTCAGATAGCATTTAATCTTTTCTCAGGCTGACTTTTAGACAAACGAATGGTGAGGCTTTTACAAAAAAAAAGAAGGAAGATTTACTTTGCAAAGCAGCAGGGAGTGTAGCAGGGGTCACTTTAGTTCATGGTGTTATTGACTTCTTGTGCCAACATCACTTGGATCCTTTCAGCTCAAGACTGTCTGGATGTGCAATGTTGCAACTCCTAACCTAAAAATAAACATAAGGCCAAATCTGAACATTTGATTAAAGCCTAATTAAACCAACTAAAGTCATTAGCATTAATTTGCAGTGTCATTTATGAACATTAAAGTGCACAAAATGCCCAAACCAATCTTCCTGAAAAACAGTAATTCCTAATTAAGGCTGTGAAAATTTGTAATTTTACTGTGATGCAGGGTCAATATTGGCAAAATGCCTCAAATTATTAATTAAAAGTGCAGGTTTTTCCTGTTAGAAAGGTCTTGTTCATTCCTCATTCTGTATTCAGATTAACACAAGAGCCCCCAAAGCTTGATTGTGCTGGACATGATTATAAATATACAGCTTGCATTAATCACTGGCAAATATCAAAACAATACATCAAGCAATGAAAAGTTACATGATTCACATTTTGTTGATGTGGGACCTGTCCAGCGGTAATTTGTCGTAGTTGTTATTAATCAAATGCTTTTAGCTATTTAGAGAATGATCACAAATGAGGAAAGCTTCATATTCAGTCTGGTCTGAGGCATTGCTGACCTCTCTTGCTATGTAGCGCAAATAATTATTAAGATAATGAATCAAGATGATAATAATGATGGTGAATAATTGTTCCGCCCATTTCTCTTTCATTTCCTCCCCTTGTTCTCCCTCTTTTTCATTCTCTTTCACAGTTTTGGTATTTTACAGGGATTTATGGTGTTCTGTCGCTCAGAGCATGTGAGTAAACCAGGAGGGGCTGCTTTTAATAAGCAAAGCATATAGGAAATGGGCCCTAAGCCCAATAGAACATTTCCAGCTGGAAGTCCAGCCTTGTGCTTAGCAGGAGCACAGCTCAGTTATAGTTTAACAAGGAAGGAGATGGAGATTGAGTGCAGATACCACATTACATGCTACTTTCCCATTTCTGTTTCATTACCTGTGCTGTTGGCTGAGCTGTACTCCCAGCAGAGGAGGAAGTAATCAGGTGGAGAAATACTTTGTACAAGCAAATTGTATTTCATGAGTCATATATATGTATATATATATATATATATATATACAGTCATGGAAAAAAATTATTAGACCATCCATTTTTTCTTCACTTTCTTGTTCATTTTAATACCTGGTACCACTAAACGTCATCATGTGACTAAAACAGACAGAAAAGAAAACACTGAATGCATAAAAGCAGTGTTTTTGGCAGTACAACGCCATAGCTATTGATGTAAAAACGTAAGTGATTTAGGTTATAATTAAAAAAACCATGGAAAATGGTAAGATATCAGCTCTTAAATAAAACTCTTATGAGCAATCTTTGTGGTTATCGTTATGTTTGTCCAAACAAATGTACCTTTAGTTGTACCAGGCATTAAAATGAACAAGAAACTGAAGAAAACAGGGGTGGTCCTATAATTTTTTCCATGACTGTATATATGTATATATGTATATATACTGTATAGAAGCATAGTAAGTATAGAAAGTATAGAAAAGAGGAGGGAGATAGGACAGAGACGATGGAGGGCAGAGAAGGGCAACTCCTAGCAACTCTACACTAGACAAAATGTATAAATAATTATTATCCATTAACTTTAGCGCTAAGAATTCCAGCACTTCTATTCTGACTGGTTCATTGTAAGTACATGAACTACAGGGATGACTATATAAACAGATGTAGGTAGCAACACAGAGATGAGATGGTAAGAGGACTAGATCGACGGTCAGCATGTTAGTCGGTGCCCCAAAGACATCTTCTCACACAGGTGGAGGTAAACGCTGGGATGGAACTGCAAGTCAGTATGTAACTCGGGAAACTCTGGCCGGAAAAGATACAGAAAGAAAAAGAGGAAAAAAAATTATATATACATATATATAAAACAGAAAAATTGCTTTTAATACTAATAGAAATAATAGATGGGATGATTTAAATGGAGGAAGAGGAGGAAAAGAGCATTCACGGACGCCTGAGATGTGGTAAAAGGCAGCAGCATAATACTTTCTTTGGGTGGTAGCAAGCCAAAAAGATTTACAAATGCAGAGACACATTGCACTCACTGAGAAAACCAAATGGGGAGCCTCTCATAATTAAACCCCTGTATGTCGTAGAACAGAGATTCAGCTGCAGGAGCTTCTTCAAACTATTACAACATGACTAGAAATGTTAACCATATTCACACTTAAAGAATTTTTGTAATTGTCAATGTAATGTAAATGAGTATGTATTTAATGCAGACATATGACACAAAAAGTAACTATTAACTAATTAATTTTTTTTTTTTTGGTAGTATTAGTAATTAAACTGGTCTCACTTCCATCTATATATAGAGTATGTCTCAGTCATTTTTGTCTCTCATGATGATGAGTTAAAGACTAACGTGTTTGGGCCAGACCGTTACAGTAATATGGAGTTGAAATATTTTTCTTAAAACAGCACATTTTTGTCAGATGTCAGCGTTTTGACATGTTTAACTATTTAGATAAACTACTGTCAAATACTGCAGAAACAGTACCACAAATAGATGTGACTTGTCTCAGCTTAAAGCTCAAAGAAAAAAAGCTCAGATTTCACAGGCAGTTTTAAAAAAAATGTCAAGTGACTTATGAATCACTGTCACTTCCAGAATGTGACAAGAATTCAGACGTAACAGCTGAGTGAATCATTGCACTTCTGCAATATTCATTGCCTAAAGCCTTTGAAATGCAACAGATTCATCATGTTGAATATATCTGCAGTTCGCTGTGTGATTATCTATATTTCCTAACTTAGTCTCACATGTCATTTAAAATGAAATGGCATGCGACTGCTTGGGAAATGAAAACTTCCGTAACAGAAGCTGTCACGGTGGGTCACATGTACTGTACAATAAGCTGCTCACAACGTCTACACATTGACCCTTCTTCTTTTTTGGACAGGACAAATGTGGAACAGAGAAAGAGTGAAAACAGGATCCTGATCTGGCAGCGTTTGGTGCCTGGAGCTGGTATTTTTGACGTAGCAGAGGAAGAGCAAGGGCAGTGTCCTTCCTGGTTCTCCGCAGCTTCCTGTGCAAACGGGAATCTGATTCAGAGCCACTTGCTGCATTCACTCCCAATGCCATTGTTTCACTGGCCATTGATCTTTGCTTCCACTGACAGGCTGCCCCTCCTGACCAGGGCTGTGAAATATCTGAGCGAGCATCAATATTTACAGGTTCAAAAGCTAAGCATTATTGCTGTGTATATTTTATTCCAAATTGGGATTTTAAGGGAAACCTGTCAGTCTTTGACAGATATAACACTTTTCTTGCAGTCATTTTTTCACTTAATGTGGTTGTCTAGACATTCTGTCAGGTGCAGTTTGGGCGGATATATGCTGGGAAAGTCATGGCGTGGTAGATTCTTCACCTCAAAAAGGAACTTAGCATTTCCCTTTCAATTGTGCAGGCCTGGCAGGCTGCCAGCCTGACAAGAATACCCGCCAGTCCTAAAAATACTTTCTTCAATGCCAAAAATGAAGCCAAACCTCCATTAATTCCAAAATCAATAATCATTTATGCTGAGAGCATCTGTGCGGGGCTGTTCCCAGACGTGACTTCTGTGTCGATGCCTGCTAAACTCTTGATGTGATAGCGGTCCCTTCTCATTCCTGAAGAGAGCAAGTCTGTGGGATGTTGTTAAGTGTTGCGTATGAAACTTTCTTATAAAGACAAAAAAATCCTTAAAGTGGGAGATTTACAGCCAAATATTTTTAAATATTTTTGACAAAAATCTGGATCAATGAAAAAAGGACAAATGAGGGAGAAGAGAGTGGAGTCCAAGGGGCAGATGGGGTCAACAGTCCTTCAATGGAAACTGGATCTATAAAAATACATGTAGATAATTGACTGAATGGTGATACAACCATAAATATAAGTTGTTGTTTTAGCTGACTCCAAATTATTTTTCAGTTTTGCTGCATCACATTGAATGCACCAAGCAGACTTTGAGGTGCAACGCTGGGAACACTGAGTTGATTCATCTTGGGTGGTGGAGATTCTCATGAGGGGTTGTCACAGCAGGCCGTTGTGTTCCACACATTGATTTGGGATAGCTTTTGATATTGAATGCCCCCCCTGACACATTGATCCTGGGACCCTTCAATTGGAGGGCAACCAACTCTGCCCACTACCCCCCCGCCTCATGAAAGAAGAAAATCCATGCTATGACAGGATCAATTTGATCAAGCTTTTAAAATTATTGCTCATGGCCCTGAGAGTCATATTGATGTGAGGGGCTGGTCAGGTAATAATAAAACAAATGTGAGGTGAATAAAATGTCAGGCTACATTGTTTGTTGAGCTTTGTCGTGCGACATCAGAAGCTGAACTGTTATAGGAATATACTTTTAGGGTTTCAGGTATTACTCAGGTGTAGGACCTGGATACCTCCTCTGCTTTTAACTAATCCTCCACCTCTCCATCACTAACAACCGTGTGGTTGATTGCTCGTGGCACTCAGCAGGTCTTGCTCCCTACGTTTTCAACCATTTTCCAGGCAGTTGCAGTTACATGTGCGAAACGCTGCCAGGTTTCACATGAAATGTCATCAGCGAACTGCCACGCTCATCAGTTTCACGCAGAGTTGCTAAATACATCACAGCTACGGCTGCAGTGAGATTGCTCTTAATTAAAATCCTTGTTTTTGTCAGGTAAAAGCTACTTCTGCAGAAACTTGATAATTTTTTTCCTCACATCAATATCACCTTTTCTCATTATTGTGCTACTTTGATCTTCCAAAGACACACAAGCGTTAGTGTGCGCATAACAAGTGCACATGAGGATGAATGAACACACCTGTCTTTTTAGATCCAGGTGTTCCCTGCAGGTGATGTTGCACTGCAGCTCTGCTCCAGTTGGTGGCAACAGGCCCTCATTTCATCAGGTGCAACATCCACCCCGCGCTTTCCTGCACTGCAGGTCTCACTGAGTCACAACAGAGGACTTGTTTGTTGGCTACGGGCAATATGATAAACATCTCTTCCTCAAAGGCCTACCATAAATGATTAAAATGTTAATGACTCTGTTGCACATAGGGATCAGGCATTTTACTCACCTCAAACAGTTTCTCACGGAGCTCTGAAAATAGACCCAGAAGAAAGTCACTCTAATCAGTTTAATTTATTTATTTGACCACTGATTGGTGAATTAATGGAAGAACCTCATTGCTGCATTTCTCTGTACCCTCTGATCAGTGATGGTTAGTGCTGATATCGTTGTTCCATTAAATTGCTAAACTTACTGCCTTTCATCAACAGAACAGACCCATTGTTGAGGCCTCAGTACAAAACCATTGTGCTTAGACTGTTTTCACACCCATCCATAAAGATCACCTGTTTTTTTTTTTTTTTATTTCCAACAAAATCTAAAGTTTGAAGGAAAGTCTAACATCCTCCTGGAAATGCTCCACTCAGATGGTTTGCGTCATTCAAATTAGACAAGCTGCAACAGTTTCATCTGACATGTAGCATCCAAGATTTTCAACAGGATTTATTTTTCTAATTCATGCATTAAACACTGGTTGATCTGAAGATGCATTTATTCCACAGAGCCCCATCCAGAGCAGCACCTTCTGACTCTCTCTAGTACATGGAGGACACTAATTTTGGCCTGGATGGAGTGGGGTGCAGGGGCTGCATGTACAAACATTATTAAGATAACCAGTGACAATATTTAAATACTGTGGCAAATAGTAGTGAGACTTCAGGAATGGAAGAGTGACCCGAATATGTCATGAAGTGCAACATTTGAGCAAATGTGTTTCATACTGAAATATCTGAGTATTCTGTTCATTTGATTAATTTAAATAATGCACTGAAAATGTGAAATATTGAAAAGTGACATATTTTTAAGGTATGCTGAGATTTTTTTCTTCTTAATTAAATATAAGATCATGGGGGGGCAAAAGAAGAAAAAAACTAAGACGTAAAAAGCAACCTAAATTGAACAACTAAATAACATGATTAATATCTACTTAACAGGAACAGGCACAATGTTGTGAAAAATATTGAAATGAACCAGGGGGATGAGAAACATTTCTTGGGAAGGGTGAAGGCCAAAAATGCTCCAGAATGGCAGTGAAGAGGAGAGATAAAAGGGCTGTGAGAAAGGCACACGAGAAAGAAGCACCAGAGAAGCCAAAGGCTCTTGTTATCAAGTCAGTCAAAAGGATTCATCGCAGCAGGCTGAGCCGAGCTCACACAGCTGATTGGAAATGTACTCTGTCATGTCCAGTGAAATCCTGTAGGTGGAGTGGATCCTCCTTCCTGTGTTTTCCCACCATGCATGAAAACGTGGTCATCTGTCCGCCATCAAAAACACAGTGATCTGTGGTCATCCACCCTCCTCCTCACGGTCCGGGAATATTGAGTGCCACACAGTCACACTAAATCTGTTTGATTTATGTTTCAATTAGAGGCAGAGGGAAAAGGTTAGATGTTGGGAGTGGGTACTATTATTATTGGGAACATTTTCTGTTTGATTATGTTGGATGGGAGTTCAGGGAAGTTCCTCTCGTAGCTCAAGCTCTCCCTGGACAGCTGGAGTCAGGCTAGAAAAAAGAGCATAGTTAAAAGACAGGGAATAAATATTAGAACTGTGAGGAATAACTGAGAACCGTTAAACTCTGCTGTGAATGCTTACGGGAATGAATAGCTAAGCTCAGATCTGAGATGGATACCAGTCTCATTCTGTGCTCTTTTGATATTTTTTAATTTTTAAAAAATGTTATATAGAGCCAGATGGTGGTGGACCGTGTGGAGGAGGCAGGTGTTTCCGATTTGATTGGCAGGCAGTGATCTGTGCAGCTCTATTGTAGCATCATTGAGCCACTGAATAAATCCATATTTTTACAGCATACCAGAATTGAAATATATCGACTTATGTACCATATTATTAATTTTGTAGCTTTTGCTATATACACATTTATGTGAACAAATATGAGTCAAATGCAGGTCACGAGGGGGCAACATGTATGCTTGATCTGCTGGCTTTTTAATTTACTGTACAAATGCGAAAAACATATTGATCCCCTCTTATAATGTCGAGCAAGACAGGAAATGAATGTTTATGCCCAGCAAGATTAAACAATCACTTTAAAGCATCGATAAACCTTTGACAGAATGCACACCCTTAAATTAGCAGGTGAAACTCATTTTCCATTTCCACTCTTCAAAAAAAATGGACAACCACAACACATTATCCTTGTTTGGGAAATCAATCTCACCTTTGTTCGTAAGCTATGATCTCCAAACACCAGCTCTGAAGCTATTTACTAAAACAGCAGTGGATCCTGGCTGCATGTTATAGCTTGCAATATATGCCTCACAGCTCGCAGCCCAGGAATGCAGGGCTTTTCTGCTTGCTTGGGGTGGTGCTGTCGGTCCCACTGTCAGTCTATCATTATGCCAGGATTGACAAAAACACACACAGTCATACAAGCAGGCACATGCACACATAAACATGAGTACACAAATGCTTGAAGCTATTGCCTTGAGCACTTCCTCCTTCCAGATTTAGCCCAGTCCAAATGCTAAAAAATTGTTGTAAATTTATGTTAAGGAATAATGGGAAACAACATTCAAAAAGCTCTGCAATGGTTTTGAGCTGATATAAATTATGGATGACGACTGATGTTGTGCCAACAGTCATCTTTTGTATTTTTCAGACCACACCATCAAAACGTTTGCTATGCCACAAACACACACACACACACACACACTTTCACAACGACGCATTGGGATGATGATCACACCTTTTGTCTGCATGTCAGTAGCGCCGATGATCAATAAGACTATGAGATTAAAAGGAGAGGGCGAGCGGATTTGTGTTGCAATTCAGAAGGTATTCCAATCAATTTGAGGGGAGAAAGTCTGCTAAAAAAAATGTTCCCTATTACACCCTTGCCTTGAAATAAAGCTGATGCTTCTTAGAAGCCTCAAAGAAGAGAGAAATGAAAAGAAAAAAAAAAGAAAAACAAAGACTTCTCTCCAGGCATCTATAAGCAGTTTAACCTGCCTCTCCCAAAAATATTTTTTTAGGCATAAAAAACAAAAGAAACAAAAAAAACAAAAATTACCAAAATCAATTTGTGGACATTTATTAAAAAAAAAAAAAAATCCCAAAAAACAACCTGAGTCTATATATCTGTTGTATATCTACATAAAGTATAAGCATGATTCTGCAGTGACTTGATTGCTTTGACAGATGCAGAAAACGGCTGCAGGCATTAAGCTGACAGGTCTCCTTCCCTGAGGGATAATCCACCTTACAGGTCACTGTCATCAGAAACCTCAGGAGCCAGCCTGTGTCATCTCTCCTCCTTGTGGATTATCTCCATAAACTGGGCGACCAGCAGACTGGGCGACCACAGTTACGTGGTCATCAGATTTATTCAGAGTCCTAGCAATAACACACATTTTGATCGAAAAAATAAATGTCTATGTTTCTTATTAGCAAATACAATCAAAGCTCCAAATAAGTTGGGATACTGTGTAAAATGTAAAGAAAAGCAGAATGCAATGATTTGCAAATCTCATAAACCCATATTTTATTCCCAATAGAACACAAAAAACCATATCAGATGTTGAAACCTGATATATTCTTTATGTTCTGCTGGGAATATTAAAATGGGTTTATGAGATTTGCAAACCTTCATTCGGTTTTTATTTATGTTTTATACAGGGTCCCAACTTTTTCTGGAATTGGGGTTGTATATTTGTTTAAAAGAGGTTTTTCTGTGTCATTCGTCCCTGGATGAGTGGGTCTAATATCAAGATGTGAATCTTTACAGGCCTCATCCCTCCTGTCTATTACAATTCAACTCTGCATCTCAATTCCCCGTCATAGAAGCTTAAATTATTGTATATCTTATATATTTAAATTGCTTAGATCAATATATTTCTTTTTCATTTAGTGCTTTCAAAAATGAGACGTCTTTAATACAAAAATGTGCATATATTCAGTCGTAGGGATCCACTGCATCTCAGTGGCCCAGTATTATATATTTGTTATAAATGAGTAAGTAACAACAAATGTCCTCTAGACTACACTGTGGCTCCAAGGTCTTCACCAGCTGGCAAAATCCAGGGATTTGTAGATCCTTAACGATGCATACTGTGTTGTATATTCAGTATACAGTATGACATTTTGAAAATGACCACAGATTTGGTGATGCATTTCCTCCAACTCAGAGCTGGAGGGCAAAGGTGACGGTGCTTCTTCAGATCTTGGCTAATTAGTTGAGCTGGCTTTGTTTCATGAGGTTTCAGGGTTTAGGTCAGCGTGAAAACAGCTAGTGTGCTTTCCTAGTTGTGGTTCCCAGTTTGCTTGGCATACCAAGACTAAAGTGAAATGACCAGGAGGGTAACTATAACAGCCAAAAAAGAGGTTGTTGATTATTAGGGATTATAGCCGTTTGCAAAGAGCAAAAATTCAGGCCTGAATCTCATTTTGGAATAATCTCTGCCGTTACCAATCTGTTTTAAGATGCAAAGCTCTGATGCGGTGATGCCGTGTAATGAGATTTTTATTGTAACTGCTATTGTCTGTTGTAATGACACACACAACATGAATGCCTGCATTAGAATATTCATACGCACACAGTTCTTCCTTTTTATGAATCCTGGACATTTGTAAACTAGGACAAGCAATTACTTCCTTGCAAATGTCTAGCCATCTGTCCGGTTCTCAGTATATTTTATCACAAGTTGATTGACATAATCAGTATGGCCCTGACTACCAATGTATTCGGTATAAGCCGCTGTTCTCATCTGAGGTAACTGGTGTTCATGTATTGTGGAGCAGACTGGGGGGGCTGTTAAATGTGGCCAATTGTAAAGTAGTTGTTTTCATCATCATTTTTACTCATTGAGTCCCAGTGAAACTAAGATTAGCTGCTGATATTGTCCTATAAGGGGAGCAGAAATACACCAGCAGTCAAAAAAAAAATCTAATTATTCAGAATAACTGTTGGCTGACACGCTCTACAAGTCTATATTACAAGTACAAGTATTAAAGCTCCTAACTATGAGCTCATGTTTTATATTTGAGTTTTCTTTTTCAGTTGAATTTAGGCAACAAGCATTTACAAACAACAAAAGTGCACGTTTCTGTGAAACGTTTATTACAATGCCGTTTCTGCTGACCACAGTTTTGCTCCCTGGATGCGTGTCCATCAAGTAATGTTTGGAAACGGAAAACCTGTCCATTGAGTAGTGGCATAAAACAGTTTATTATTTGACATCAGCTCGTAATGTACAGTGTATATTTGATCTTGTTAAAGATCTCTGTTGTCCTTTTTTATGCTTCCTCATCATTGGTTAGAGATATGAAGTGCACTCGTGGGATTATTTATTGTTGAACCTCTAGTCTTGCTCATATTTAATGACTTGTTTTGCTTAAATCTTTAGCATATTATGACATGTTAATTACAGCATTTAAGTTCCCATTCCTGTCCTCAGCCTGGCCTCATTTAGCGTCCTTGGATCAGACCAGGAGAGGAAAATTAGCCTTTGGCTGCCTTACACTTGTTATTTACTTTCCTTAATTATTGAAGCTGTACAAAGGTTTTTTTTTTTTTTTCATGTTAAAATATAATTTCAATTTAATTTGAATAAATATTGGATAATTTCTAGGAAATGTTGTATAAGTCTTAGAGTCCCTACTCTTGGTAAAAACCAACAAAGTTAGTTTTTGGCTCCTGTTGCTGGCAGAGGTGACCAAACGACTCAAGACAGAAGAAAAAAAGAGAGCGACCAAGGAAGAGACCAAACAAGCGTCGCTTTTACAACTCTATAAAAGCAACTTAACCTTCATGCATAGAGGCGGACCCTCTGAACTGACAAATGAAGACATTTCCCTGCACTACTTTAATACATTTGCAATTAGAAATAGTGATGAACAGTCAATTGTATCATAAGTATTTCTATTAAAACTGATTCCATTATAGGGCCTTGTGACATATTTAGAACATATTTATCACTGAATTGTCTTGTGTTTGATTAGTCTGATGTAAATAAACTGACTTAGGTTGACAAACAATTCCTCTTCTTTTGGATTTGTCATTCAGTTTATTTCACAATTTGAAGAAGAAATGCATTTGTTTTGTTAGGAAACCAGTAAAGTATTTTGCGAGCTATGAACTTTTAACCTCTGCCTTTGGGCTCTTCACAGAGGAACTTCCTGTTGTTTTCTTAGATTCAGGGATTGAAAACACTGAATGGTTTGGAAAAGCTTTCTTTTTCTATTAGCCCTGGGCTGTGATTAGATCGTTGAAGGGAAAATAAAGCTACTGTTCAGATAAGAGATATTTTAACTCTCTTCTCAAAACTTAACACACAGGTATGTTTAATAGAAATCGAAACTGATTTCATACTTTATGGATAACTGCTTTCTGCAGTTCCAGGGGATTTTTGACAGCATACAAAATGCATGGCATGTCTATTTCTGTCTAGGAAAGTGTGAGAGATTTTACGTAGTTAAACAAATTCCCATTTAGCGGGGTCATTTTCAGTTTAAACTCCTCTATTTGTCTAGGTATATTTCCCAGAAGTGAGATGCTCGAGTCCACCAAGCAACTACACGTCCCTGGAGATTGAGTGACATCCCCTGCTTTTAAGAGGATTTTATTTTTTGACGCCAGGGAGATGGACCATGGCGCTAATCTATTCTGACACTGCCTAGGTGGTGGATCTGCTATTCGTTCAGGCAAGACAAACAGAGGTGGGAAGGAAGATCATTTTGCTTACTCTGCCCTCATTGTCAAAAAGCCTCCACTCCTTCAGGTGTCCACGCGGGTAATTGCAGCAAAACTTTGTCCTTTTTAGATCCATATCATTATACTTGCTTTGCTTGTCATCCAAAAGTAATAAAAAATTGTAATAGCTGTGTGTAGTGTGCATTCACCCTTAAATTCTCCGCTGATAAAAATGCTCCAAGAGAAGGCTTAAAGAGGAGCTTAAAGAAGTGTTTTTAAATTCCTGCAAGTCCATGTTGGTGGGCATTGACGTGATCTGTGATTTTCTAAACCAGCATGAGGGCAGAAAACTTGTCATATTATCATGCTCTGCTGTGTTCCCCCCCCTTTTACAGCACAGGCTGAAACAGGCACTGAATTTTAAATATCTTAGCTCAGATCAATCTGCAAACGTTCTGATATGGAATTTTGATAAGTTCTGGTTAAACACCACTTCAGAAGGGAAGCTCACACTCTCTCTGTAGTATGTCAGAAATAAGTTTTTGCGGTACATCCCTGTGACCCCCCCATCCTCCCAAAAAAAAAAAAAAAAAAAAAAAAGATTGTCTTGGGCCTTCCATTCCCACTCCTACAGGAAAATGCTTTGAGCACAGTCTGCCATATGGTGAGTCACGTCTCCTCTTGAAGAGTCGTCTTTGTGCTGTATTTTCACACACTGAACCTTTCATTTGCATTTTTCTCTCACTCCTGTTCATTTGTGCAAGTGATTACTGTTCCACCGTCATGACAGGAATCCCACCTGACATGGCCAGACTTGCAAGGTTACATTTGTTTGTAATTTGCTGTACTGTGGAGGCACAGGTGCTTAAACACAGTAGGTGCAGCGTTTTAATCAATCCTCGCATGCGGCAGCGGAGTGATAAATACAGTGAGGGTTCAGTGAAGACATGCCATCCCATTTCTGTGGAACATGTGAAGGGTCTGCTGGAAAGTCTTTTTATGTACCCCTCTAAACTCCACCACAAAGATTATTCTGCTCCTATAAATGCTAACATTTTAAATTTTAAATGACAAATGCTGAACACTCTGGATGATATAAGTGTATATTTAAATCTGTTAATGCTTTTAGTGTCTTTTAGGGAGGGAAATAAAAAAAGACAATCCCTGGCATCTGTAATTGCTGTTATGATGTATTATCTTCCACATTAGCCTCCATGACAATCTTCCCAACAATCCTATAATTTTATGTTAAAGCCCTGGGATTTTCCAGTTCCTCCGTCCTCCTTAGAAGTGCAAGTCATAGTATACAGATCTGGTTGGCTTTTCAGAGGAGGGTGGTGACTGAGTCCTCTAACTTGTCCCGACAACTCGATAGGTTTGGTACTTCTCAAAAGAAACACCTCCACAGCGTCACGTCTTCTACCTGCACCTGCCACAGGCAAGTGCTTCTTCCTTACAAAGGCATAACTTAATGCTGGAGCAGGTCCTAGCCTGCATCCACCCCTCCTGCATCCTCTTACTCAGTCCTGTCTTGTCATTCTCGCTTTACTGTCAGACCACAGGCAGGGCAAGAAAAGGTGGCTACTTGACCTTATTCAGTCTTTTCCTTTGCCACGACTTTCATAAGGGAACGTAACTTCTGCTCTTACAGAAGTGTCGGATTATTTACAGCATTTGGAGTCTCTGCTTGAGAATCGGGAGACCTCCCGCCAGCGCATGTGCTGCCTCACAGAAAGAATATTTCTGATAATGCTGTTTATAAGCTGCTCAAAAGCTGCCCTCTACATTATCATATCCAGTTTGTTTTCTGTGCCGGTCTTGTATGCTCTCTCATAGGGAGGGGATAGCCAAGTTTTACTAAAAGCGTCTTTCAGGAATGGCATGGTATTCCTCCCCACTGATTTCAGATGCCCATTATTCAAACCACTGCAAAATGAAAGCACTCTGGAAAAAGTTAATCAGAGCAACATAAGTCAAAACACGATCCTTCTGTGCTGATGATGACTCCCTGGTGCATGCCCAAACAGATATTATTTTGAATTCTTTCTCCTTCATCTCTATCTTCCTCCACATCTGCTGCCTATTACATCATCCAAACGCTTCGGTTCCTGTTCGCTACCTCTTCTGAATGGCTGATCATCCTCCGCTGGCAGCCCAACATCTCCATGATGCCCTGAGTTTGTAATACTTAGAGGTGTAGTTTATTTCTGATTGGGTGATGGGGAGTTAATAACTTCAAGAAGAAACAGTGTGGATTCCAGGAAAAGATCATAATTCTGCTTCTGGGGATGAAATTAAATTCATCACAAGAAAGCACTTTGAGTGTAGTACAGGAGTGGAAATGGCAAACAAATTAACAGGAACAATTTACCTTTGTAAGAGTTATAATCCGCAGATCTATGATCTTCATAAGTCAAGTTAGATCACAAAGACTTTGGTAGCCTTCACAATATACTGTACAGTGTGTTATTTTCAGTCTGAAACAGGCAAAGACTATAATTCTCTCTGTAAACTCTTGCACTACCAGTAACTTCACGTGTAATACATGATACCACTGGAATATCAAATTATCTTCCAAATAATTGAAATGTCAGTGTTTTACAATGTATTGAAAACACGGGGCTCTCAGTGCTTTTGTTAATCATTTATAGGATTTGATGCAGTTTTAATGTTTTTGGAAGCCCTCGTCTATACCAGGGTGAAAGACACAACTTTCATATGATGTCTATTGCTTCATGGGTATATATTTGTTGTTACATGGAGACCTGGAGCTTATTACATTTATTATTACATTTCTTAAAGCAACACAGAGTTAAAACAAACGTTAGATCTAATATTACATGGGGTAGACTGTAAACCTTTGTTAGGAACCAGGAAATTTGTTAGGAAATGACATTAACTGAAGCAATCTTGAGTGACAACAAAATATGAATTTGCAGGAAAATGGCAATTAATGTTAGCACTTTGGCCAATCGACCTACGTCAAAATAATTTGCTATTTAAGCTTGTGACAAGACTCAAAAAGGTCATTCCACTTAAGTGATGGTGTGGATGGGTCCATACAGACAAAGCAAAGTAATTCTGTATGCTTACAAAAAAATGTATAAAAAGGATTGTTTGTGTATAGTGTGTATAGTGTGTAACTCAAGAATATAGATAAGAGAGGATGTTCCTGTCAAATAAAGGCTGCAGTCTGTGGGGCTGAATTGGATTTATTATGAGGAATCCATGTTATTCTGTCTAGCCCTTACCACTACAGTCTTGCTGCAGCCAATTTCCAGACCGAACAAAGTCAGATCGGCCGAGTCAGATGCTGAATTAATGTTTATGTAGCAAAAATTCCTCTTTAAAATGACAGTTATGTTTAAAAAAAAAAGGAAAAAAGTCTAATTTTTTTTAAATATATTTTTTAGTCCAGAGTCCCACCTCACAAATAGATGGGATAATAGGTCAATAACATGACTGTATAAAAAAATATAGCTGTTCTTTTTTATTTTTTGCTGTGCTTTGTTTTTTCTTTTCTTTTTTTTTTTTTAAAGTAATTTGTCATAGTTTTTTTCCCCTGCCTTGCCTTAAAATTACTCAAACTCCTCCACAACACCTTATACCTCTGAGAGCGCAGAGAAAAAAGGGCAAGTACACCTGCGGCTGCTGACAAGTGTATCACTGTCTGCGTGCTCCGTCCTGACTTGTCAGGCCGTCTCACCTGGAATGTGCCGATGAGACAATCAGGTGCAACAGGCGCGTGGCGGCTTGCTGCTGGGAGAGATAACCTGCTCTGGGACAGGGGGCAAAAGACCTGCAAAGGCTTCCCAACTGGAGCTGACACCTCTCCAAAAGCCTTGAGACATGCCAGTAAAGTGATGGCCGCTTGGCATGTTGGAGAGAGCAGTAGGTGATTTCTAAACAGCTCTTCTCCAGGAGTAAAGTCTGTGGATTCATCGTTGCGTAGGCTTGTTTGACTATTCCAGCATGACTCACTCAGAGGGTGGAGTGCTGTGAGACTTTGTTTAGCCTGAGGGGGAGAAAATTTCATTTCTATCAAGAAAAGGTCACGAGAAATGTTCCAGCTTCACAGGAAATGCATCAACACACATAATTGGATAACCTATCAGTTTTGGGGCACCGTGATTGGAGTGACACTATTTGCCTGTGATATTTGGTCAGCCAGATCAAAAAGTGAATTGGAAATGCTGAAAGCTTGCACATGGTTTTCTGTTGTTTTAGCGTTCATATTTTATTAGCATGTAGTTGCCAAACAACTTGAGCTTAGATATACCGTCAAAAGAGCTGATGAGCTTTAGATACCAGTATTGTATTATACGTGTGTCCGGCATCTAATTATCTGACCACTTCATGAAGAATAACACTTACATTGCTATTATCATTGGCCGGTTCATGCGAAAGTTTTGGAAGGTGATGCAAATGGTCAAATGACTGTGATGCCTATTATTTTTCAGAGAGTTTGGAAGTTTTCCCTCCAATCAGTTATCCAACCACAGTTAAATTCCTTAAATCTTTGATTGCACTGTTATTATGTGCTCCTTTTTTTATGTGATACCTTTTGACCCCTCATTTCCTGCAAATGCAGATTAATACTTTGATAACAACAGGTTTGTATTTATTATCATGTGGCATTTTTGTAAAACGGCATCCCCCCCTCCACACACACACACACACACACTAAAGGGAATATTATTTACCACTGAAATCCGAGCAAGACGTTTTGAGGGGAAAACGACCCCTCTCACGTGTGCATTTTTCCAGCGAGTGTGTGTTTTTGTTGTCTAGGTTTTCCTTGGTGGCAGTGAACAAAGCGTTCTACTGTGGAGTCGTTTCAGCAATCGCAGACACAGTGTCTGTACAGGGAGTTCCTGTCCCTGGCCCAAACCCACAGACCAACAGCAAAGAAGGACAAGGTCAACCATTGCCTCTGCTTTCTCTTGGCATCATTGCAGAGGAGCTTTACCTCACGCTCAACTTGTATTTCTCCAGGCCTCATGTCAGTGGGTTTATTTAGCAGAGAGAGATCTAAAATATAGCAAACCCTAAAATGTCTTTTCACAGCCGCAGTTTATAGAATCCAATTCAGCTGTTGTGCTATGTAATTGTTTTTTTGTTTTATTAACGTGGGTTTTATTAATTAAATGAAAAGCCGAGAAGAGGAGAAAACATAAAGATCAACATCAGTCCAAACTTGCAATCTACACGAGAATTATGAACCAGCTCCTTTTATTCGAAAGAAAGAAAACACTTGTGACGCTTGTGTTAAATCTGTATTTGAATTATGTTTCCAAAGCCGGCTGCTGTCCTTGTTGTTTGTACACATACTTTTGTACGAATCACAAAATGAAATGGATCAGGTTAATTTGGAAACATTTGAGGTGGTGAAAGTTTATAATAAGTTTACAAGTTTACAATATTACTTTTACATTGCACCGTTAAATCGCAGTATCAGTTCATTTTATTTTATCTACACTCAAACAATGAGTTTGGAGAGTTGTTAACCATATCTCAACAACAACAGAGTACAAAAAGATCAGACAATAGAATCACACCTGATGGGGAGAGAAAAAGCAATCAGGGGATCAATTGTGGGTGTGTTTACATGGGACAATGTAATCCAATGCAATGCAAGCACCTCATTTGGAATGAAAAATGAAACTCGATTGAAAATTCAATTACAGCAAAACAATGCAGTGTAATGTACACATGTCACGAAGAGTAAATCCGTCAGTGGGTCATATGCATACAGCAGATTGGATGAGGTAACATCGCATGTAAATGATCAGTCAGAATAAAGTCAACCAGAATGACATAATAATGTGCATGTAAACTGAGCCTAAATAATGTAACTTCTTTGGAGCACATTCAGGAGGTGCCATCAGTCCTTTAAATGGGGTCTCTCTTCAGTTCTCAAGGGCAGCGTATCATACTATAAAGTAGGCCAGTGATTTAGTGATGGCTTCATCCTGATGAGCACTACCTCTGTCTCCTTTTCTTTTTATTAATTCATTAATTCATTAATTCATTAATTCATTCATTCATTTATTCATTCATTCATTCATTCATTCATTCAACTGGCCTAAGTCCCTGCTTTCCCTCTCACTTGGTGCTGTCAAATAACTAACCAGTGGACAGAAAAGAGAGTCAAATCTAATGCTATTGAAACTCAGCTTTAACAACAAAGATTTTCATTTCCATTTCTTTTCTACAACGGGATCTCTCTAGCGTAACAAAATCTGCAGGATGATGAATGCTTAGGACCAGGTTAGTGGTATCACTTTTATTCACTGATAACTTGCTACCGGCTCTCCCTGCAGACACCCAACTCTACTTTCTTTCTTTTTTTATGGAATCCAAAAACCTCCCCTACACCCAAAGTCATTTTTATTTCTTTGGTGGGTAGAGTCTTCCTCTTTACTGTTATCTCCAGCCAAGACAGGTCTCCAGCCCATAACAGGGCCAATAATAATGTGGTATAAATATTTAACTTTCTTCATATTAAGGCTATATTGCAACAGCCACACCAGAGGTCAGATTATGTTTTCTTCAGTGTCACCTTTGCTCCCTGGTTTACCTTAAATTAGCCTCACCTATGAGTAGCATTAGTTTCATCACCTGTCTCCAAGTACAAATAATGAAACCTATTGCATATCTTTAATCTGTTTAATAAATAGTGGGAAAAAAGCCTTCATGATGAGCATTAAGATAGGTATTATCTTTTCTAGCTAAAACAAATCAGCTTGGTCTCTTTCTGTGAACACAGTCTACAAATTCTGCAATATACAGGCAGAGGAAAATAAAAGGTTAAAGACACAACAGGGTTTTGTCCACTGCCCTAGTTATCAGGGGGTTGGGTAACCCTTCTTTCTAAAAAGGACACATTTTCTGCACTTTAGCAGAAGTCACAAATATTCAACACAGCTGTTCATTTTTCACTACAATTGATGTATATCTCAACCCCTTGGAACTTCTTGTTTTCTCTTTCCTTTCCACGAACTGTTAATTTTTAGTTTCAGTTCCTGTTTGGTTAGGGTCATTCGTTACTTTTTGGTTACGTTCAACCAGTGACATTTCCTGATTAGTGTTGGTTTAAATTAGAAGCACTTTGTGACACTGTGATACTGAGAACAGGCTGTCTAAACCATAATATTATTTAACCTAACAGATCAGTTCTGTCACCTAAACAGCTTATATGGTACTTTTCCTCTATCACAGACACACTCACACATGAGTAAACTGATCTAAAAATCTGACCGAATTTTATCTTATGTGTGTTTATGCCATACACAATCCATACAGAAGACTAATGACGCTGACTGATTTTCTAACTCTAGCAACATGTTTTGTAGGTCGGTGGGACGTGTTTAGGTCCAACACATAAGCTTTCTCAAGAAGGCAATTCACATAAGGTCAATATGAAACCTGTGGACAGTCCCATGTTGGGCCCATTTTTCAGTACATTTGTAATTCACATGAGCTCTACATGCATGTTTTGACAGGGTAGTAATCAGACAGAGAAGTGGAATCAATCCTCTCATCTAATGCTGGTCAAAAACAAAAACAAACAAACAAACAAACAAAACAACCCAAAAAGCATATTTTATAGTAGGTTGAAATACAGCTGAGATAGACAAATGTCAGAAAATGTTACCTAACAAAACTGTTGAATTATTAATCATAAAAGGTATTAAAGAAATCTAAAGTACAACACTAAAGCATCTCTCCTGGCAATAGATGCTCAGTAGATGACAAAAGACAAAAACAACAATGTAATATCTTCAAAAACCCGTAAATGTTCTTGGCTTTAAAAATAGAAAGCATTCCTTGAACTTTAAACCATTTCCAGTTGGCGACCATTCTGCATGCACTCTGTTTCAGCGAAATCGTTTCTCAGCAAATCATAAAGAATCTGTGGCTGACAGGTGCGGCGAGAAGAAAAAAATAAATCAAATAATGTTTTACAGAGAAGCCGCATGTAATATTAGTGGCCTCAAGGTAAGGTTGGTGAGTCTGTTTCCAAAATTTTTTACAGTTCACATCATTTTAACTCTATGCTTGGGTGACCAAAGATTACGAGACAATTATCAGAGGCAGGAATTCGAGCCTGTGCTGCAGCACCTGATAAGAGAAGCTCCTCAGCTGTGGAAGATAAAAGCAGAGACCCTCAGCAATCAAATCACCACAAAAACTAAATCTGATTGCCGTAGACTTTGCAGATCCTCCCTAATCTGTATGTACTTGCTTTGAAAATGCTTTCACTGACACATTAACTCTTCTACGTGAGATATGCAATTATGGTTTGTCCAGAAATTCCCAGTTTTATTGTTAAAATAAGTATTTTATTTATTAGAAGTGCTTGACTTACATTCTCCCCCCCCCCCCCCCCCCCCCCCCCCCCCCAATGCTTCAGGGCTGTTCAAACCAGGCAGACATCCTCCCCCCCAGAAATGTAAACATAACAACCAAAATTGATTATGGCAAGGTATGATAAAGACTGACAAAATAAATATCCTTATTGTGTATGGTCTCTGGACCATATGTGCAACCAGGAAAAACATAGTTCGTAACATGTTCATCTCCAATACATTTAAATGCACACATGACTATAAAATACACCTCACAGGATATTACACATAATGTAAGGCTTATTTTCCAATGTACTGCTGTGACAAAGCGGTTACACATCCTCTCTGACAACTGCGCTGGGGGTATAGCTGGCCTTTTGCAATGCACCAGTCTCCAGTGTCACTTCAGTTCCAGATTACAGAGTCAGTGCACCGGATCTGGGAGTTTTCCATCCACAAGGCCTCAGCTCCATTATGTGGAATCCGACCTCTGACCTCATTCTAACACTGACATCATCAACATGTTTGAAGTTAGGGAAACAAGATTGTAAAACATGAACTGTGACAAAACCAGCATCATGGATTGCAGCATTTACTAACTAACTGGACTAGTTTTTTTTCTTTTCTTATAAAACATCCTATCAAACAGATGGGCTGATGGGAGGGAAGTTTTACTATCATATCACTGTTGAGCTTATATCGTTAGTGTTTTTTGGAATATTGTATATTGCTCTAGCTTGTTTTAAAGGTCCAGCTGCTAAAATGTTAACCATCCATTCAGAACTTATTCTCAGTATGTGGACTGATGACCTTCATAATTCAACTCTAAATACTGCAAATGGTGGATGTGTTGTATCAATCAATTAATCAATCAAAGGAAAATGCAGCACAAATGCTTTACAAGGGAAACAATTAAAAGACTATTTCTGTGATAACTTGTTTGATTTTTCATCACCATCAAAATCCCATAATTCAAACAAAATCAGAAAATGTTGAATGGATGTGGTCTTGCTCCTACACTGTTATCCAAAATCTCTTCAAAACGCTTCACTATTCCTCCATCAGCATGAACATCGGAGATGTTTCTTTTTCATCTCACATACTCTCCAAACCTGCACCACAACCAAAAACTGAACCTGTATTAATCAGGGCTCAAAATAGTCCACAATATATAAGCTTTTGCCTCTTATTTTTGCAGTGTTTGGTAAGATCTACACTGTACACGTGTTTCAGGAAATCTCCCAGCTTGTATAACTCGCTTGCATACTTCAGATTTAGCTCTTTACTGTAGCAGGACAAAACTAGACGTCATTCTGCCTTCAGCAACGTGACTCCATAGACACAGAGTGAAGAGGAGGTGTCCTTGACTAGTTCGCCTGCAGTTCAGATCTGTCTCACATTGAGAACTCATGGAAAGAAGAATCAGACAACTACCACAGACTATTGAGGAGCTGAAGTTTTGTATCTAACAGATGCAAAACCTGTTGTGCAGATTGCCTTTCCAAAACTGTACCAATTAGCATATTCAATCCCCAAACAATTACAAAATGTAATTAAAAGGAAGGTCTATCTTACACATGGGTGAAAAATCATTCTCTCACAGCCTTTTTTTTGAGTGCGTTGTTGCTATTAAATTCCAGATTTGTTAATATCTTCCGAAACGCAATGAAGTTGGTCAGTGAAGTAAACTTATTTTTTAATTGTGTTGTCGATTAAAGGTTCAAACAAATCAACTAGCTGCACATTTATTTTAAGCCTGTGTTGCATTTTAGAAAACTTCCCAACTTTTCTGGAAATTCAGTTTATACTCCCAGATGCACTCCGTTGCTTTACAAGTCTTTGATGAGACATCCTCTTAGAATAAAAGGAGCAACAGGGCGACGCTCCATGATAACAAAACAGTTATATGGTATTGCTTCCTTTATCAAATCATGTCCATGCAAGTATACCCCCTCCTTAGGAGCTCTGTTGTCTACGCCACATCCGAGTGAGTAATAGCAGCGCCAGACACTGATGTACTCGGGACTACTTCTCTACACATACCCCACTGTGTCATCACGGTCAGGGCCACTTTGGTGAGCCGTAATTACCTCAGGCTGACACACACAACAAGGGAGATGCCTTCAAGTAAACACAGTCCAGATTTTGGCCCAGCTCACTTCAAAGCTGCCATATACTGATAACCAAGCAAACCCTGGAGAGTCCCTCTGTTCCCTCCCACAGAGAGGGTGGCCGGGGCTTGCAGGGGGCCGATAGCGGCAGTGATGTGAGAGGGAGAGGAGGTGTGAAGAGGCTTTTGACATTACAACACCTGCTGCGTCTTCAAGTACCAGGCAGCTCCTTGCCATTTGTCTCGACTGACCGGTTAGCTCATTCTAGAGGATTAGAGCTTTGTTTTGGGGGGGTGAACCAAGAAGTATGTTGATGGGGTAGGGTGGTGTTGAGGGAGATGGGGCGGGGGGATGTTTTTGTGATCGGACACACCTTCTTTCATGCCAGTGGAACATTCCAGCTGTCTTAGGCAACTAGCACTCCTGTTGTTGGATGATGATGCGTCTGCCCCTGCAGGCCCCTGATTCATATTCAGTTCCATGCTCAGTGACATGTCTCATATTGATGCTATCATCAGTGATTTCAAATCAGTTGTTCTCTCTGTGTTTGTTCAGTGACGTGAGCCTACATCAGTTCACAACTTGAACATTATTCAGTTTATCTCCTAATTCAATCCAAATGCTCCTTCTTTTAAAGGGACACCTTATCCCACATCATTCAGTGTCTTGTCTGTCTCTTATCAGCTGTGGTTTTCTCTGTGGCTCATGACACAGCTGGATCAAGTCTTCTGTGATCAGTCTGCTGGAATGAAAGCATACAGACCAGACTATCTCAGAAAATACTCAAAGACTGTGGTGAAGGCAGAGGAATGCACCAGTGACAGAGGATATTTATGGCAAAGAAGACTGTGACTACTAGCTTGGAAAGACAAACAATCTGTTTCTTGGAGGAGGATTGTAATATTGATTAACTGTTTATAAGACTCATAATTACAAAATATCACTCCATATAAATATTCATCTGCCTGCTGGGTTATGTTTGAAATCTTGGAGTGCAGAAATGTTTCCAACTTGAAAATTACAAAAGCAAATCTTGTTTGACATACCGGTAAATAAAAAGTCTCAGAAGAGTTCTCACTTCATAGTTTTGCTGTTCCAAAAACTCTTGTGTCTTCTCTGCTTCTGTAATCACAGAAATCAGGATTTCACCACAAAGACTATTCATACTGGACTATTTTTCTCTGCTCTTTCGGTTACCATGCAAATAATTTTATGTGTTGCATATCAGCATGTGCTGCCATACTCCTTTAATCAAATTGTTTCCAATAATCTACTGTGAAGGTAGCAGAGAAGTATTGGTACCTTTTCAAAATCTAAGTTTAAAATCCTGTCATGCGATTCTACTAAAATATCAGATGATATACGCTGTTCTGGCAGATAAAATGCAGCTGTAAAGAATGGCCATCAACTGAATGATTTATTGGGTGATAAACCTTTTGCAGCTTTGGCTCTGGTTCAAACTGTACAGAGCCTTAGTTTCTTTGCTCATTAGCTAATTACAGACACAAAAGACCAGATTAATCACTCAACTGGAAAGTGAAAGAGTTCAGCAACGAATGCCATATTTTATTGCAGACAGAATGAAGCCAATAATAAAATATCTGCACAAGTTCAAATTATGTAAATAGGTCTACAGTTATGAGAGTGCTTGCAGACCTTAACACCCTTAACCTTGTACCTGTTTAACAGGGAACATGGCCCTAAGGGATTAATGAGTTGAAACTATGGAAGAGATTAAAACAAACAAACAAACAACTCCTTAAGTGGGGTAAATCAGTGCTGGGTGGTAAAAGATGTTGGTTTTTCCCAGTAAGCTGTGTCTAAAATATTGAACGAAGTACAAGCAAATCTGGATGGTCACAAAAGAGAAACATACAGGTAAATCAGGCAAGACATCAAAGCACCAGGACAGAAAACTGAAAGACTTTAGGCCTTGAATATAGAAAAAAAACACAACAAAAGCAATGGAAAACAAACTGGTTGGCACAGGAGTTAATGTTTTTGACAGAGATTTAAGTTGCTGGGGGAGGCAAATGAGATTTACATATAGAAACACCAAAATTAAACCACCCTTAAGACTTAAACTGGAGAAAACAAGCTTACAGTCGGCTCAGTAGGAGCAGTAATGTACTGTGGATAATTGAATCAAAGTGATTGCCAGTGATGTATCAGAAATCTTTAGTTTACTGTAGGTCATAAGGTTATAAAGATAACAACCAAGATGAAAAATACTAATACACTTCTACAGTCGCTGCCGATTTTGGATTGCATGTCAGGTTAAAATGTTGAGAGGTCAAAATTACGAGGTTCTCTTTGGGGGTGACGGGATGGACAGGATCAGGAATGAGAACAACAGAGGGACAGCACATGTTAGTTTTAGAGAGAAAGTCGGAAGAGGCCAGGCTGAGATGGTTTGGACATGTACAGAGGAGGGATAGTGAATGTATTGGTGGAAGGCAGGAGGCTTGGAGGAAGACCTGAGAGGAGATTTATGGATGTAGTGAAAGAGGACATGAAGTTTGTTGGCATGAGAGAAGAGGATGCAGAGGTTAGGGTTAGAATCCTGAGGAGTTCAGGTTGGCACACATATCTATGTTTTTTCACCAAACGATGCCATATACAGGTTACATGCTGATTGATTTAAAGTTAGCTTGAGCAAAGAACCAAGAATGGCACACCAAGATAACCAATGGTAGCCAGCCCCTGACACTGTTCCACATCCTCCTGAGACTACTACTAAGTTGCAACAAAGGCCTATATAACATGTACATTGAGATAGGGTGTGATTTTACAAAGCACCAGTGCAGAGCAGTTGCAGAGCCAGAAAGAGCCATCCAGACTGTTATCAGGAATAACTCCAAAGCCAAGGGTCTGAGATATCATGGGTTGTAATCTGTGCCCTTGACTAGGTACACTACTGATAACAGCATCAACATGCACATATATACACACATATATAATGATGCATGGAACGCCCTTTGCTCGGCCCACTAATGCTGATGCCAGCCAGCTGTAACAGTGAATTTAAATGCAGAGATATTAGTCATTAAGAAATGAAATGTAGATAGTGGACATTGATAAATATTTTAGTCATAAACGTAATACTTGACATGAAACAGTAATAGTTCTGTTACTGTGGCAACTGCTCTTTCAGTCTCATCTCTAGGATGCTTTCCTTACCTGACTCCTCTTCTCTCTTGCTTTGCCTCGACAGTTAATCCACCTCCTTTTATTTCTCTATCTTCTCTGCATCTTACTCCTCCTTCTCTGCAAGCCCCCGAAAAAAGCAGAATCTAATGAGCTGTGGCCCCCATGAATTAATGAGATTTTTCAACATTATTTGATTAAGCTCCTTAGTAAGGTAAAATCATTATGGAATCCAGAGCAGTGAATTTGACTGAAACAGAAGCTGCCTTGGCAAGTTTCTGTCCACCTCCTCGCACAATGTCTCTTGCTCTCATTTTCCTCTGTTCAGTCGAGCGTAAAGGAAACTTAAAAATCAACAAAAGTAAACTAAAACGTAACACTTGCATGTCCATGCCAGAATATTAAAGAGACGCTGCTGCAGCTTTTAATGACATAGTGAATACATTACCTTGTGTACCGTACAAGTTACGCAGGCAGGCAAGGGGAAGCAATAGAATCAACAATAACCATCCATCTCTGAACTTAGCTTGTAGCCTAGTTACTTACTTACTTTAGTCAGTGTGCTTTGTCTTCTTACCTCCATCAAGGATGCTCTATCACACATTGCATCTGAACCGCCTCTCTCTGCCACACTCCTGATACCTGTTTCAAGCTGTGGATGTACATGGACTTGCACACTGCTGTATTATGAGTTAAACACTCCCACCGTTGTGTTAACAATGTATACACTGCCACACACGAGACTGCACAGGGCTGAAACAGCTGTTTCAGCTTGTATTTTGAATTAAACTGCATATTGTAAAAATAATAATAATAAAAAAAATGCTGATGGACTGGTGACCTGTCCAGTAGGGGTGTAAAAATCTATCGATACACATCGATAGATCGATTTAATAATGAATGATCCAATATCATCGATTCAGAAATGTAAACATTGATCTCATATTAAAATGGGTAATAATTTGTAAAACAAGCCTTTACTTTGAAATTCCTCCTGGCACTCCTCTTTCCGCCATGGAAAGTTGCCACGAAAGTACCAGCAAAGAGATAATCTCTCCCAGAGGAAATAAATGAGCTGTCTGGAAATATTTTGGATTTTGGAGAAAAGACAGGTCAACCGACAAGTCGCAAGCTGTGTGTAATCAATGCCTTTTAGAGCTAAAATATTCAGGTAACGACCACAAACCTTGCTATGCACCTTAAGCAAAAACATGACATTGACCCCCATGCTAGCTGTGGTTACAAACAGATACATCATCAGCAGTCATAACCAGCTTCTTCCCACAAAAACTAAACCACAACTCAAAAAGAGCAACAGACATTACTGCTGCAATTTCATATTTCATATGCAAAGACATGAGGCCTTACAGTGTTGCAGAGAACAAAGGTTTTCGTGAGCTGCTATTCCTTCCCATCCAGACCACACTTAAGTGAGACTTGTATACCACGTTTGTACGGGAAAGTTAAAGATGAAGTTAAAAGCGAATTAGCAAATGCAGAGCGCGTTGCTATAACAACAGACGGGTGGACATCGTGTAAAATAGAAGCATATGTGACTGTTACGTGTCATTTTATCAACAATGCATGGGAAATGAAGAATTACATACATTATATATTATAAATTAATATAAAATACTATATATAATATATACTATACATAATCAATTATAATATACATTATCTATATATATAGGATGTTTGTTTGTTTGTTTCTGTATGTTTTTCTTGGACGATGTACTGGAAATGTAACTTCACTGTGTTGGGACGCTGACTCAGTGACAATAAAGGCATTCTGTATTCTGTATTCTGTATACAGGATGATATTTTATATATATTTATATTTTATTCATAAATGATAAAAGAATTAAATAAATAGACTTTGTGTTAAAGGTTTTTCACTTTACTTTTAAATATTGTGAAAGTTTAAAACCTCCCCATATCTGACAGTGGTACGTCATTGTCAGTTTTTGTTGAAAAAAACGTTTTTCATATAATCTTCGGTTGACCTCAGATATAAAAATTTCAAATTATATATTATTGTGATTGTGTAGCAGTATGTGATATCTGATATCAATCGCTGGCTCCTGATTTCAGTCGTATCTAAATCCTTTTTTGAATATCATTAAATATCGAATCGTTGTCCAGAGAATCAATATAATATCGTATCATGATGAAACTTGTGATTTACACCCCTACTGTCCAGGGTGTACCGCGTGAGAATAAGTGCAAGAATAAGTGGTTATAGATGATGGATGGATGGATGGGTGGATGGATGGATGGGTGGATGGGTGGATGAATGGATGGATGGTTCGGTGGATGGATGGATGGATGGATGGATGGATGGATGGATGGATGGATGGATGGATGGATGGATGGATGGATGGATGGATCCTGACTACTACTATTGAATGTGAAGCAGCGAGGATGGGAATCAGCACCTCCAAATCAGTTTCTCAGTCAGAAAAGGGCAGAATGTCGCCTTCAGGTTTAGTATGAGGTGTTGCCTCAAGTGAAGGAGTTTAAGTGTCTCTGATCTTGTTCACGAGTGGGAGAATGGAGTAGGAAATTGTCAGCAGACCAGTACAGTTGTGTGAGAGGGAGCAGAGCAGAGCAGAGACTCTTTGTTTGCCAGACAGTTGTTCCGACTCTCACCTATGGTCATGAACTGTAGGTAAAGGGGGTCTGAGTCTCTGTGCTGCTGCCCTCCACAACCTGAATTCGGATAAGCAGAAGTGTTAATGGTTTGATGGATGGATGGTTACTATTGTTTCAAACTGTTCCATACTGAAAAGTTATAACATCTCAAATATGAGATTTCATGAGGTAATGGGAGATCGACACTGGGGCATGTGCCCCAGACGAAAAAGGGTGGGCCAAAACCTGTGCTTCAATATTATAATTCTTTAGGAACATTCATTCATTTTTCAAGAAGATAATGATAAACCAAACTCTGCAAGGCATGGCCGTAGACAAAGAGGGTATGTGAAGTGGACTGGCCTGACTGCACTCCTGACCTGTTTTCAGAGCATTAACGTGGCATCCTCAAAGCCAGACCATCTTTAACATTTAGTTTGAAAAATGGAAATATTACAACGTCTAAAACCATGACACTCCTAACCTTTTTTGGAACGTGTTTCAGGCCTCCAGCGCTAAAATGGATATAAATTAACAAATTAAATGAAGCTGATGGGACCACAGTTGAACTGTCTTGGCTTCCTACTGTCTGTACTGAAATAAAAGTGAAAATAAATGGAATTTAGTGTCTTGACTAAGAACACTTTGAAATTTGAAAGGGGTGATTATCAAACCTGCAGGCTTTCATTTATGTATGACTACTCTACTATTAAAGACATGGCTACCCTTTCACATCAAAATGAGAAAAAACTGTGAGAGTGACAGGATATGAGGTCACAATGTGATTAACAAAGACATTACTAAAACATTACTAAAAAGGGGACACTTTTCTCCCCTCTCTTTCTTTAAATATCATCAGTTACTAACTAGATTGTTTCAGCTGGTAAATGTCACCAGAATATTAGATCAGCTGGCAGTGGAGGAAAGAAAGAATAAAAGTTTATGTGAAGTTTCAAAGTTACTGAAAATGACTGGCATCACCTGTGTTCATTCTTTACTTTTCACTTCTGTCTTATGTTATTACATTGTGTAGTTCTGTAGTTTTTATTATTTTATTAAACTTGTCCAAAACAGACAAAATTCTTGGAAAAAATGAAAAAGGGTGCTTCAAAGTGTTCACCATGTTAAAACAAATTATTGTAATATTTGATGTAAAGTCTTAACTGCGAGACTACTGTGTTATGTCACGTTAAATGTATCCTTTTATGTCGTACAGCAGTGATTATGCAGCAGTAAAAATACAGGTTATCTACGCTTCTTTTTTTTTTTTCTTCTGCTAAGATTCTTGCTGAGTACATGAGTCCTACCCATCTCCCGGGAAGCTTCTCTGGAGGCAGACGTCCTGTTGAGGCTTGTCAGCAGAGTACAATACCCGGAGTCTGAATAACGTGGCCGGGAGCTAGTTTATTCAAGCACCTTTTGTTTGTGCTCCTTGGTCCCCTTTTCCCTCCACTGATGATCAGATAACATGCAGGAAAAAAAAAAAAACCCAAACCATCTTCTGAGAAGACGTAGCTGCCAGTGATTCTTTGTCACCATGGATACCACATAGACAGTGTTCATACTGCATCATATTTTGGGGCTAAAAGATCTTCTTGAGAAAAGTCCCACCAAAGTACAGGAAGGGCCTTTAGTTTCCGTTTTACCCATGAGTTAGAAGAGGTCATGCAGCCATGGGTATGCTCCTTTATGTTATTACCTTAGACTCAACCGGCATGTTTTAGTAATAAGATCAGTTTAAGTTTTAGCATATTATGTTTTTACTTTAAAGGAATAGTGTGAAATTTTGGGCAGGAGATGAGAGGATTGACAGTACTCGTATTTCTTCTCAAGAGTGCCTCTTGTGCATAATGAAATCAGCAAAGGTGTAGAGTTACAGGCAAGCTAAACTGTTGCAGGGCATGAAGGAACTGCTTCCTGAAAATAAAGTCTAAATGCATAAAGCTGATGAATTGTTTTTGTAGAGATTAAATTGATGTCAGAGAAGGGGCAGTCAGCCACCATTAAAGCCCCTTTTAGAGATGCAACGCTTTTTACTCTGAATGACACTGAGCGTGTCTATGATGTCTGAATGAACCCCCCTGGTGGTTTTTCCATTGCTGTTTTCAACAGCAGCTATACAGGATGGGACCGAGTATCATATGAATATCTTATTTAGCATGCTACAAGTCTGAACAGATAAGAATGCACAGTTGAAGTCACTTCAAACTTAGAGTTAAAGTTGCTATAACAGAAAGCTGCTATAACTTTCTGTTGCTGTAACAACCACCCTGCATCAACCTGTTGCAACATTAATGTCTGAAAATAACTTTAGCCTAGCCTCATAATCCTGGAAATGGGGAACATAACTAGCTTGGCTATATTTTTTCTTTTTTTAGCTGTCTGCAAGATCCTCTAAAGCTCACTTTAGTTCTCGTTATTATTTGTCTGCTGATCTGTATGAAAGGAGGACAAAAACATCTGTTTTAGAAAAGCTGTTTTCCAGAATCCTCCCCTATTCACTAAAGAGTGCATTACACCAATAGTGTGTGTGCCATTCTGCAATGTTATCCAAATATGTAGTGGGAATTATTGGACTTTGTTTTGTACTCTTGAGGCACCTCAGAATCCGCCATAAACGGCGACTGGGGAACTGATGTTCACTGCATCAACCAGCAGCAGTCTGTTATATTTTATCTTTGTGGTGGCAATGATGCAAGAGTACTTGAAAAAAAAAAACAAAAACAAAACAAGTGTTAGAAAGTGAATTTTGCTGATGAGCTCACTTCACATCACATTCTCCTATTTCATGAGAAGGGAATAGTGCAGCACTGGCTCTAGTGAGCAGAGCTGATTTCAGACAGTGCAGGGCTACTTCTTGGTTGGGAGCAGTGACTTCCTGCAGTCTTGTTATTTCTGTGAGGTTGCCAGGCAACAAGTTCAGGGTTCAGCACAGGACATCATTGCACCCAACCTAGAAATAGTCCTGGACATTTCCAGGTGAGCTTTGTAGGTGTTGGTATTTAGATTTTGTCATATTTGGACAGAATCTGGATCAATCAGGTTAACTCCTCCGCTGTCTCATTTGTCATCCGCAGCTGGTTGCTTTGCTGTAATGTACTTCACTGCCCTGCTCTCAAAGAACGTGAATGGCTATGAATATGAAGAGTTTATTTTTCCAGATTAAAAAAAATCTAACTTTAACATCTCATAAATTGGATTTTCGGACATTCAAAAACCCCTCTCCTCCACTTACAGCTCCAACAACATAAATGAATGGTATGGAGCTTCCTTAGTTCCTCTCTGCTGAGACCATCTCTGTTATGTTTTGCTGTTTTGTTGAAGCTGTACATGCTGTTGCTGTGGAGAGAAAAACCACTTAGATACGCCTGTTGGCCAGACAGCTTTTCCCAGCCCTGATTCATCATAATTAGGTCACTGGCTCAGTCTGTCGGCCTCTTAGGAACCATCTCAACCTCGTGCTCTTATATCCACCACTGCTACATACCACCATATCATATCACCGCAGAGATGATCACTGATCAGAATAATATTAAATAAAACTATATTCTACTTTTCTACTAAAAATTCTGTTTTGTCTCATGAATACACTTCAAACTCATTCATTGTTTGATATCCCCCCTGTGGGACTGGTATGGATTTGGAGAATGAGATCAATTCAGCATAATAACTTCTACCTCAGATCACCTCATCAGTTGGCTTCATGAAAAGTACACCACGACATTTTCTGTATTAATCAAGTGAAAAAAAAATTACATTGGCATGCACCATGCTTCTTCGGGTAAACATGGGCAAGATATTAATTTGAATAAATCATTCAGGACACAGCTGCTCAATTAAATCCTTTTTGCAATTTATCTGTTGAAATCTTTCTGATTTTTTTCCTCCTCCTTATTCAGATGTGAATGAATGCAGCAAAAGTTTGAACTAGTGACTGTGATGCTGCTCTGGGCAGAATTAAGTATAAAACAGTGTAATTGCATTGAAAAGTGGAGATCTACATATGCTTTTGCTGCCAAGCTTTACCACTTCAGAAGCTGAATGGAGTTACCTAAAAGGTCTCAAGGGACACATACAGCCACGCTCACATGTACTTCAAAATCGAAATAAACATTCACAAGCTTTGTGACAACTGATGCTTACTGTTTCGCAAGTCACAAAGAAATAGGAGCAATAAAGCAGGGAGAATAAATTTACAAGATGCACCTAACACTCATCCATATTCATCACATCCACAGCTTCAGTGTGCGTTGACAGATGCCAATGTCACACAGACAATAGAAAACCTATGATTTGGCACAACAAGGCGTGTGTCAGTCTGCCTGACCGTGACGACATCCAATACGGCTGCCTTAGCATATGACCAAAACTAGCCACTACCAGTCTGAGTCATCCTGTTCCACTTTCTCTGGCACAATGAAACATCAGGTTATCTTTTCATTCAAACAGGTCTTCACCTCGCCTTTCCCGTGCTGATTGGGATCCAGACGCAATTTGACCTGAGCTCATTGAGATTCTCCTCTTAAATGTCATGGTTTAAGGTTTTTTTTTTTCCACACATACACCCAGATTGATATATGTATATATATATTTAACCTTGTTATATTTCATTTCTGTTATCTTTGATTTTCCCACCTGCATTCGATCAGTTTAACAGATAGCACATCTGTGTTCGCTCGATGAGTGCGCTCCCATGTTTTGATTTTCCTTTAGCAGATTATTTTGGTAATCTTGTGAGCGTCTTGTGCCCGATTTCCTTATTTTTGAGAAACCCATTCACCCATCCTTGTAACACCTCTGTGTTTTCCATGCAGCAACTGTCACTGCCATGACAAACACAAAATTTAAGACATCTTTGAAGTCACTCTTTGGTGGTCAACAGTGGTGTAAATGCACTTGTAGTTCACTTCCTGAAAAACTTTGCAAATCAGACGGCACATCTGATGCAATTTTCCACTCCACAAATTTTGCGTCCTGAAAGGGAAACTCTGATAAATACAAATGTACCAAGGCTGGATGCAGAGATCACCGTGTCCACACTTTTCAGGCACTAACTCACAACTGTGTCTGGATGGTAGAAACTGAGTTATTTTTAGAGCCAAATCAGAATTTCTGATTTCTCTTCATATTTCCCTTCATATATGAATTAAATATCAATCAATTTTTAAGAGCCAGTGCTGAAAATTAAACCTTCTTCTAGCTGAACAAAATTAAAAACCTTGACATCATACACCATATTTATGATGAAGCAGAACAGGCAACACACAAATATAGTCAGGTTCTTGAGTAAGAATAAAGAAAGTGTTTTTTTTTTCCTTCTTTTTTTTCTTTTCTACTGAATTATCTTGAAGGTATCTTTTTTTCTGTTTGTCATTCCACCAGATGACATGCCAAGAAGTTTTGAAAGGCATACTTTCCCCACCGACAATACAACATCATCTTTTGAAGTTTTTGTTGTGGACTGCTTTTATATTTTCATAGGCTGAAGAGTATGTTTCGTCTTTCATCAAAATCAGTTTGACGACAATTAAAGCCACACAGCAGGATACATGCTCTTGTGACCATGACATTACAAGTTAATGAACCTTCTGCAAACATCCCTTAATAAATCAGGGGACTATCATGGTTTAAAATAAACGCTACATAAAATATTATTTATGAAACATTATTCCCTCAAAGTTATATAACTCAGGAGAAAACATGAAATATACAAGCAGTTGAACTGGTACTCCAGAGATTATGTTCACTACATGAAAAAAACTTGAGTTTTCATCTGTGAAACTTAAGTTTAAATTTGAATGTTGAAAGGTAACTATAAGAAGTAGTAGGTAATGCCACCCAGGACTTAAGGCGTTAAAATTTAAATTGGATGATCAGTGGTGTCAAAGGCAGCTCTTAGGTCTAAAAGGATTAAACATGAGCAATTTGCTGTACCCGCTTCTCAAAGAATGTCATCATCATTATTCAAATTAAAAGCAGACTGTCCCCACTCAGTGTGCCAGAGTGTTCTCATCCAGCCAGAATTCTCCTGAGCCACTTTGTGAAACTGACAACATTCAAGGCACTGTCAGAATAGTATTTTATACATCTGGTAGCTGAACCGCAGTAGCACTAAAATACAGTGGAAGAGGACATACGTGTCTGGATAGTGTCTGTTTGTGTTGGATGTGAAGGAGAGGGACTCATCTTTAGAGAGCTGCATGATGATGGAGTCACCAGCTCAGTAAAGTGGAATCTGCGTGACTACCCTTTCATGGTTCCAACATAAAACACCACAGGTTTTCTTGCATATTTTTAGATTGTTTACCAGCTGCTCATAAAAAAAAAAAAACATCATCAAATCAAAAGTAGTGTGAATCATAAGATGCTGGATGACAGAGCAGTTCTAAAGCTATTTACACAAGTTTCACACTTTAACCTGTTCACATTTACCCACTTTTATTAAAAACGTTAAAAGCCTGCAAGCAATTTTCTAGAGAGGATTCTTGCTGTAAACATATGAACGTGCCACCACAGATGAGTTATATATATATATATATATATATATATATATATATATATATATATATATATATATATATAAAACACTAATGTCCAGTGTTAGATCAAACTTAGATGCTTATTTTGTTTGCAGTAGATGACCTAATTATACTATCCTTTGCAATGACATCTAGAAAGAACATACTTATGATTTTAGCTGAGCATCACTATATTATTTAACATTCCAAGGTTTGAAGAGAAACCAGTTTGACTTGGGTCTATTCAGAGAAAAACATCACACTGACATGAATAAGATGACAACCCACACTCTTGTATCCTCTCAAGAGAATAATACTGCGTGTGTCTTAATGGCTTCTTCCAAGAAAACACTTGCTAAACTTGAACTTTAAGACATTATTCTGGGACAAGTAGCTTATAAATATATAACAGTTAACCTCATGTGCATTTAACATTATAAAGTAATACAATATTGTGGAGTTTTTTTTTTTTTTTTTTTTTGCCACTGCGTTATATTTTCAAACGTTCTTTATGCATTTATACACAAGATGCTTCACAGGTGAAGGTGAAGCATCTTGTTCCATGAAAATGCAGAATGCAGTTAAAACATATTGGAGTCTGACTCAGACATCTGTTTTACCAAATAAAAAAGATTATTGTGCTGTAAAACTGCTGAGTAAGTGGGTTCTAAAAGCCACCGTGGCGTTAGAAGTCTAAAACAGAGAGCTAAGTGAAAACTAACTTGTGGGATAGCTGACGGTAATCTTAGCTAGAGCTAAATTTACCTGTCGATCTTTCCCTTTAAATACTACTAATTTACAAATGAACAGAATTTTTTTTTATTATTAATAGTATTATTATTGTTGTTATTATTAGTAGTAGGGGAAGTAGTCATATTCAGTGTCAGTGATTTGAAAATATTTTTTAACTCTTTGTATTCAGCTTAAATTTTAAAAGGAATATTTAAATATTGTAACCTTATGATCATTTAAAAGGGTACGTCTCAGCTCAGTAAATCATCTGTGGACACAAAGGACCATGTTGTTCACAGAGATTTGAGGTCATGGGGCTTTAGTGAACTGAGCATTAGGAAGGAAATACAATCAAGTCAATATGATCACAGGATCCCTCAACAGCTGACCAACGCTCAACCAGAAAGCAACAAAAAAAGACCAAAAAACTATTGATTAAGACAACACAACCGTGGCTGTCTCTGCAGGACTCCTCAGTGCTCTGAAGAACAGTCCAAAGAAAATAAGTTCTGATCTATATGAAGGTCAGCCTCTATCTCTCAGTACATGACTGTAGCTTGAAACTCATCAAAGTGGTGGACACGTCCTTGTTTCATACGGCTGAGATGCTGTTTCTTTAAACACCACTTTTTTTTTTTGATTTACATCAACTCTTCTATTTTAACCCAACAAATACACAAGACTAGAGGACACTGTAGAGCTTCAAAAGAATTCAGTGTCCCTGGTGTTTCAATTACGCTCGCTTGAGCTGCATGAATCCGGTACAACACAATCAGAGGCAAGCAGTGCTGTCTGAAGAATACGCACTTCCAGCTAAAAAGTTGAATAAAATAAAAATAAACGGACCATTCTAAGTAACAAAGCAGCCACTTGACGAAGGCAACAGAAATATATAGGAATTGTCTTTAACAAGATTTTGGGCTCTAAATAAACTGCCAAACTTTCCTCCAGGCGGTTGGAGTAAATGGGAATAAACAATCATCTCCTTTCTGATGTGGTGGGGTTAGAGAGACGAGCTGGGGATCACTTCCTGGCTGAGACTGAGAGACCTCAGAGAACGCCCTTAATTTTATTTGTTCCACTTGATGGTCATAAAGGAATCATACTCCCTGATTCACCATAAAGTCAGCAGGTTTCAGAGAGTCATGCCCTGGTTTGTATTCAGCATGCTGCTCTTTGAGACAGAATCTTTATGTCGCCCCGGGCACATAAATATGCACACTGAGGAGGTTATTTTACATGTGATATAGTGTATGTGATAAAATAAATGGTTTTGTTAATTCAGCCTTTAATGATCGTAAGAAATCAAAACAATGGGTGGCGGGCAGATACTTACAGACAGATGAAGGAGAGCCCCATTTATAATTCATTTAAACAAGAGCTGCGAGGATTAGTTCACAGATTAATGGCTACTGATTTTTGTGATATGTGGTCAATGTTAGACAGTTTTAAGGCAAAAACGATTTTCTGGTCACAGCTTGTTAAACGCGACAGTTTGAACCATTTCAGTACATCACATCTGTTTTTCTTATCTGAAAACTTGCAACAAGAGGAAATATGTAATAAATTGATTAATTGTGAAATTGTTTACCCTAATTAGCAGTAAATTAACGCTGAAATCCACTCAATTATCTATGCTAAACTTCAAGTCGTATTTAGAGCCATGGCGAGGCATTAAAACCTATCCCAGATGTCAACAGGTGAAAGGCAAGAGTACACGCAGATCACCAGTCCACTGTGGGGCCATGCCAGGATTTGAACCAGGAATCTTGACATTTCAGGGTCAAAAGTCTTTACAAAGTTAAAAGAGTGGAAACTAGATTCAAACAAAGTGGATTTTTCCTCCCAACAGATTATGATAAAAAAAACTCAAGCCTCAAATATCTTCAGCAAAGTTTTTCTTTGGGAATCAAACTTAGTGTCCTTACCCTGCTCCAGCACACAGATTCCCCTGTTTTCTAATCTAACTGCAAAAACAAAAAGGCATCTACTTTACCTGCATGTGGTCCATAAAGACTTTAACACAACAGTGCTACTATTAACAGCCTCCAGCACGGCAAATATTTGATGTCACATTCTTTAACACATCCTCTAATGGCCGTATGCTTTCAAACAAATGAGTCCCTGCTTCTTTTCCTCCGTGTCCACCCCACTGATATCACCACAGCTTTATCAAATATCCACGCTGAAGGGGGGGGGGAAACCTTTAACATGTTGTTGTTATCTGGGAAATTGTTTTTAAAGGAAAATATTCCAAGATTATGAAGCTGGTTGGCATCATACATTCATATTTTTCTCCCTCTCTGTCACCAATATGATTACATGCTGCAAATCCAAGGGAAGATATCAGATTCTTCTCAGAAGAGGAGTGAAGACAGAGAGTGTTTGTGAGAGTTTTGAGTGCCCTCTGGATGGCACTTTACTTTTATGATCTGAATAATAGAGCCTGCTGCTTGTGCCATTTCCACATTAAGCTGTGGCTGTGGTTTTTACAGTATCTGTAGACCTGTAACTATGGTTTGTCTGCTCGCAGCTGCACCTGCTTTTCAGCAAGGTTGGAGAGCCCTAGAGCCACCTGGGCCAATCCGCAACATGGCAGGCGAGCACCTGGAATAGTTTGATGATGACTCAGAGAACGAAGGATATACCTACAGGGTAGCTCAGCGCCTCGCAACTGAAAAAAGAGGTGTCTATTGTGAGATCACGTCTTTTAGGTCAGCTGTTTTTTTGGCATTAGGGCAGCACACTCTCTGGGGGTTTATTAGAAAGAGTTCAGCTCTGATACTATCCCTCAAGGAATTGCACTTTTTGTGGTCTAATCTCTTGCTGCTGGAAGACAGCACATGGTATAAGACAACAAAACGTACCTCGAGGGAGTCTATTTAATCCTCCATGGCAAGCACCCAGAATTCAACAAAGTTGTCAAAGCAAATGCAAATTTGATCTTTTTCTGAAAGTACGTTTAAAATCTAGATATCTTATCGCCACGGCACCCCACAGTGGCTGCTGTGATTGAGCAAAAGGATTTTGAAAAACAGCAAATTTGCATTCGTTTATCTTCATCTACTTTGAAGGCATGTGCTTCAAAATTAGGATGGCTTTTTCTAAGTACTACGCCTTCGCACTTAAACTCAAAACACACTCGGGCAAAGACAGAGTCATTGGCCCTTAAAAGGTATAGCAAGTGAGTGAAGATCAATATAGCCAGGATGTGTTAAATTTCAAGATTGTTTGATGTCTGGACAGGTTCACAGGGAGCAGGTTCAGGCCTGACACAGTGCTGAGTCACCTCTCTTCTTATTTTTACATCTCCATAACACGAGATGGTGCAAGCTGGATTAAATATCATTTACTTTTGCGCATGTTATTTTCTTTGACGCGTGTGACACCAGTGAGCTGTTCTGAAAGAGCTGCTCATACACCCAAGCTGCAGAGAGCCTCGGAGATGAAAAGCAACTTGGAGGATGCCAAAAAGAATTATACAAAATGTCATTTATTTATTTTCTTTTAAAAAAAGTGTCATGAAAATATGGAAATATTAAAAAAAAAAATCATTCAGCATCACAGTTTTCACTGTTAATATACAATCATCTCAGTCACACTTACATTCAATATATAAAAATATAAAAGGAACCTGTTGCTGAAAAATACATAATATTGCAGAATAAAACTGAGGCACTTGTTTTGCTATTTGAGTGCTGGCAAACTGTTTCTAAAGTGTGCAAAGGTTTTAATCGTTTCTCACTAAATCTAAGTTTGCACTTGTTCCCTATGTAATAATGGCTTCAGTATTCCAATGGTTATAATTGTCCTGCCAATCCTAATGCACCATTTGGCTAAGAAAATAAAAAAAAAAAAAAAAATAAAACAGGAGAGGGCTGCATAACAGTCCTTTAGAGACATTGGTACAGACATTGAAGATAACACCATGATGGCCTATAAAACTTTCTAGACATGCAGAAAAGTGCATGAATAGCACAGGTAGTACATGGTTTGACAAAACTTGACAGCGATTGCAATCACAGGAATACTGATTTAAACAAAAAGCATGCGAGCACTGAGCTATTTCTCACTTGCAAATGAAATGGACCGGTAGCAGGAAAAGTCTATATCTTTGTGAGCAAACCCCATCAGCATGATTCCCTGACACTTTTCCTGGGCTTGGAAAAATAAAGAAGGTACAGAGGGGGTTCTCTCTGGTATTGGAAACGTATCCCAGTTCAGTGTGCTACACAACAGCCAGATTCCTCATGCTTGTGCAGAAGAGACATCCTGGAGAAGGTTTTGGAGCAGTTCTTGCATTGGTATTTTTTCACATCCGAATGGGTCTGTAGGTGAGCCCTGAGATTGGACCTGTCTGCAAACGCCCTGTTGCAGTGAGGGCAGGAGAAAGGCTTCTCACCTGTAAAACATAAAAAAAAAGACAGAGGAAAGAAGATTTTATCAGCAACTGCACACAGATATATATTTATATCACAATGTGAAATCACAGAGGCATCATGCCCATTACATTTGGATTGATTTACAGCCACAGCATCAAAGACAGACACTCTGCTGACCTGACAAAAAGCAGTAAATCTACACGAAATACAACTTTTTTTTTGTTCAGTCTCACCACCAAACAGTATTAAGTTGTTTAACCAGGTTCACTGTTGCTGTCAAAACCAGTAAATCACACACCATGTTGTATCTGTGCTTGCAAAATCAAAGCAGCTCCCTCACGCAACAGGCCCCACTCTTAATACTCAGTCCACTCACCCGTGTGCGTCCTGATGTGTCCTTGGAGCAGCCACGGTCTGGAGAAAGCTTTCCCGCATATTTTACAAACACAAGGCAAGGTGTGAGTCCTGATATGCATTTTGAGAGCTCCCAGGCTCACATACTCCTTCTCGCAGTATTTACAACTGAAGGATTTCCTCGTTTGGGCGTCGCAGTGCAGCTGTTTGTGCTTGAGCAGTCCAGAGTACGTGGAGTAGGATTTGCTGCACAAACTACATTGAAACTTCTCCGCCTCCACTCCGTGAGGGTCTGTCAACTTGGGCAGCATCTGCTCATCCTCATCACTCCTCGGGCTTTCCGAGCCGCTGTGGTCTTTGGAGGAGGTGTCGGAGAGCGAGGAGGGGTATCCGGAGATGGGGGAGAGATCACTGGGCAGCGGGGACAGTGGCAGGTTGCTGGTAGTCCACACCGTGATGGGGCTGTACGCTGCCGGGCTCAGGATCTCCGGCTGGGGGATGACAGACAGGGGGAGGCCCTTGTACAAGTGCGGAGTGATGAACACTGAAAGAGAGGAAAACAAAAAGTTATCACATGTCGGGTGTCACAGCTGGAGTGAGGAGCGCGGACATTCTGGGTTGTCCGGAGAGTTTTACAAAAGTCAGCTTGTGCAAAGTAAAAGAAAAAAAAAAAAAAAAGTCGGAACAGAAACACAGCTTGTACTTCATAAAGTTACTCAGCAACTTCGTCTCAAAAACGTTACCTGTCGGGCTTTCCAGCTCACTATAATTTGGCTTCTTTGCGGAGTTTATGTGTTTCTTGACGAGAAAAGAGCGTGGCATCTTGGAAACTTTCAGTCAACTTATTCCCCCCTCAGTAAATAATCGATGAGCCTTAGTTTAGTGCGTAAAAAAAAAAGAAACGAGTATCCTTGTTGTTTAAGTCCAGTGGAGCGTCATGGTGCGTCGCTGCGCTCTTGGAAACTGCAGAGCTTAGCTGTAAAGAGCTGTAAATACTCCCTATCAGGTACATGGGAGGAGCCATCCGCTTCGATTTACATGGCAGCTCAGCCCAATTAAATCTCAGTTGTACTACTGAGCTTTAAAAACTTCGCTCGTAGCCTATCGGAGCGCGCGGGCTCCAACTGGGCAGGGAAATGCCTATACTGCCATTTATTCCAGTAAGACAGGTGCTTTTTGCAAGACTTGTGTTTCAGGGATGCAAGTGTGCAATCAGTTGGCACTTCATGTGAAATATGAGCAGCAGCAGCAGCAGCAGCAGCGCACCAAAGAGCGAGGCTTTTTAAAAATTAATGCAACTAAAGAAAGATCGTGAACCGCTGAGGTGCCAGGAGAGGAAAGAGGCTACAGGGTGAAATAGACGGATTACTTAAAATGCCATCTCTAATGCAATCACCACCATGAGGGTGTCACTGATGACTGCTGTGTTAAGGGAATTCTGGCAACATGGATATCTGGTATGATGGCATGTTTGAAATAAAGACCGTATCTGCCAATAACAGCTCTCATAATGGGAAAGAAATAACTGGGGCGTTTTTACAACCGTCATATTTACATGGTACCTTTATATATTCAGGGCTATTAAACAGAAATAAATGCATGGTTCATGAGAACCAACTATCGACCAAACTTCATGGTCACATCCACACTACCATTCAGTGGCTATAGGCCAAATACAGTTATGTGTGTGGAGGAAACCACAAGTTTCCTTGCCAATAATACAATCAGGCATTACTCTTTGAAATGTAAATTTAAGTGTAGTCCCTCTCAAGGTCAGCTTGATAATCAAATTTATCCCTGCTGTGGCTGAAATGGACAGGGAGAGGCAAACTTAGCAGTGTACGCCCCCTTGTGTTGGAGTCAGTTCTTCTGAGAGAGAGGTACGAGTTGAACATCTGAAGGAACAAGACAGAAAAAAAAAGAAACACACAAAGGCAAAGGCTTAGCTATATGGTGATATTGAAAAGCAGCTCCTGGAGCATTTTTGATTGGCTGGGTCAGCAGATATGAAAAGCTCCTTATGTCTGGGGCAAGCCTTAAGTTAATTGTGAGCTGCTTATCTTATCTAGAAAACATAATTGCAGATCATGAATAGTTTTTCTTTGTGCCTGCTTGGATTATAAAAAAAAAAAAAGGAGGGAAGGTTATCAGTGCATAATAACTCCCGGCTACTGTCGCAGATTCAGCGCTCTCTGTATGGCAAGTAGGATGGCTGAGGAAGAGTGGTGTTCGCTGGTGATCCAGCAGAAAACACTGCGCACTCTTCAGGAAAATGCTTTGAAATCAAAACCAACCAAACCATGTCCAAGACAAGCAGAGCAGACATGGCCATCAGGTGAAAAATGCCTTCTTGCAGTTTTCATGCTTCATCTCTGTTTCAAGCATTCTCGTAGATGCTCTTCTACTGTAAAAGAAGCAGTGAAAGCATGCAGCAAGGACTCACACTATATCTTGTAATTCTGCAAAGCAGAGGTTGCAGTTAACGACCTAAAAATTTAATTAACAGGGCTGCAAATTCTTGGCCCTGTCTCGTGTTGTGGCAGTACGGTGTAACACCAATAAATGTGAGCATACTTTGATTGTCTGGTCAAGCAGGGGTGAAAGAATAACATCCAGATGTTGGCTGTGTCTCTGTGTTGTCTCCTGTCCTCACTCTTTTTTTTGATACTCAAACTTGCTTTCTTGTCCATCATCCATTATCTTTCTATTCTGAAAAAAAAAAAAACATCTAAACACTAAACTTCCAATTAGTGTTATCAGTTGAATGTCCGGAATGAAAAACAGCTATCCGTCTTTGTTGTGCGTCTGCTTTTCCATCCTTAATCTTTCTTATTAAATATAATCTTGCTGATCTGCTTTGGGTTTTTTAGAAGCGGGCTTTAAAAAAAACATTTAGCCCCGTGAAAGTTTTTAATCATTGCATACAGTATAATATGTATCTGTGTATCTGTATGTGTCCAGATGTCATAGCTATTGTAGTTTATTTGCCCATCCATTTTCTACTGTTTATCTGGAATCAGGTCAAGGGGGCAACAGATTGAGTATAGATCCACAGACCTGGCTTACCTGAACCACCTGTTCTAGCTCCACCGCAGATACACTGAAGCGTTTTTTCAAGTGAGAGATATAATCCTGGCTCTGTTTCGATGCCTTCTTCCTGCGGTACATGTCTGAAATACCTGAAACACCAAAGGTGTCCTACTGGTATTCTGACCAGATGCACTAATCGCCTCAACTGGTTAATTTTCATGAACCTTTTAAACTCCTTTTTAGAATCTGATTGATGAATCACGGCTTAAAAAAAAAAGATTTTTGGCCCGGACATTAAAAACTCAAAGGGGCACAGTTTCTTTAATCTAAATGGCCATTTTTATTTAGTTGATACCAATTTCTTACTGTGACTGTTTTCTTTTGGTTTGTTTTTCACCCATTGAACCCTCCCTCTTCCAACTAGAAAGAACACAGACGAGCACACAATCACATAAATCTCTTGTGAATTAAAGTCATCAGTCCTTTGTCTGGCTCATTCTTGTCTGTTTATGTACAACCTCAGCGCTTTCATTAAGAATTATTATAGAGAAATCTTAATTTAGATGGACCTCTCCACCTCTTTCAGCAGCAGTTATCACTGTATTTTTCTATAACCACAAGTCATTTCTGGGGTCAGATTAAATTGAGGTTTAATAAGGTCAAACAAACACTGACAAGGCCTTTGGTGAGACCAGGTATTCACCTGAGGGATATTTAAGCTCAATAACGCCGGTGTGAAGTAGCTTTAGTTTGCTAATGGATCACTGCTAAGCCATCAAGAAAGACAAGGATGGAGAGCTTCACAGTGGGAGTGTATGGTGAGGTGTGAAGTGAGCAAGCGCGTCCATTTATTATCTCCAGATCGCAGAATCGCCCTTGGCATAGTTAACCTTGAGAACAGCTGTAGGCTGAAGGATCAGCATCGAGCAGTCCACTGCTGCAGGTTTTTATCCTCACTAATCATGCCTTAATTAAGAGACTGGTGCCTCACACAGAAATATGCACATGCTTCTCCGCGCATGAATAATTGTTACTTATACAATGATGCGCCGCTTAAGCTGGTGGGCAACTCAAAACGTCAAAAGAGTTGCCTTTCCTCGTGTGGGGGAATCAGCAGGATCTTTCAGGCGGCAGGATGACAGCATGGAAAATGAGATGCACCTGGTCAGCATGCGCAGCTGCTCACGAGAAGGCCTCCAGGAGAGACTCCAAATGCTATACTGCATGTCTGAATGCATGTACAGTGTGTGTCTGCGTGGGTGTGTTCACTGAGACACTAAATGAGTCAGGAGTGTCTATCTGCATAATACTGAGAAAACTCGCACCATTTTTTTGTTTTTGCATCTTTGTGCAATTCAGCTTTGAAAGTAGTTTTAAGTCACATTTGGACTTGCCTTTGATGTGAACTTTGAAGGAGCACTTCTGTGTTTGTCTTCTGCTCATCTATTTGAAGCTAACTTTTAAACCATCATTTAAAGGAGATAAAGTATGCCCTTTTTCCAAAACGTCACACATTTTCCTGAGGTCCTCATAAAACATGTGTTAAAATACCAAATGAATATAGCTCAAAAGCCCCTGTTCCAACCACATCTTTAGGGTTTTGTTTATGACACCTACCGTGTGACTGGGTTGGCCATTCAACTATAAATAGGCACAAACGGTGCACGCTCGCACGAGGCAATCTGCACTGTGCCCAAGCATAGCTGACCCCTAAAGTATGTTTCATTAGCAGGCATGGCACAATTCCAGGACTCTGGCCCGGTTGGAAGAGGTTTACCTGGCCACGGTCCAGTTGCACATGTAGGTAAATGAGACGTGGGCTCAAGCCTAATAGAGACTAGAGCAACATGAGTGCAGGCCAGAGAGGGACTAGAGGACGAGGCTCCATCACGCCTGGGCACAGCAGGGTACAACTTGGCTAGTGTACGCGCCATTAACCATCTCATCTGGGTCTGTGATGTAACAGCACCCTGCAAATCTGAATATCTTGCTGAATTCAATTTTTTTCAGACAGGTGGCTCCAAAAGGTCGTCGTATATCTGAGTTTTTGAAGTGGTAGTCACTTCAGACACTCAAGTATAATACTCTCTAGAACAGAAAATCCCTTTTTTCCCACAGTGCTTTAATATGACATTACATTGACTTTAAATTCCTGGAGTTGTATTCCTCTTCCCCTTACTCTTTAACCTACACTTTATATAACCTCATACCCTTATATGACCTTTTTTTTTTAAAGCTTATGCTGAATTTTTAACGATTTATATGTTTCTTTAACCAAAACAGGGACGTGCACCCATTATGTGCACACCTTTGACCTCAGCCATCATATTAATGCCTCAAATTGCCTGCCATTTCACCACACAACTTCAAACTGAACAAGTGAACCCTCAAGCAGCTCTTTAAATGTTTGACAAGTTTCTCGCGACCAATATGACCCTAGTTTCCTCAAATGTCCTCAACCCCAAGGTCTAAATCTCAGATAGGTCCTCGCAGAAAGCGCGGAGGACTGCAGTGAGACGCACGAGACGGAGAAGGCGTTGTGACATGTTGGTGCCTTGTTTAACCGCTATTTCAGACGGGACAAGACCGGGAGAAAAAGTACAGCCACGTAACGTTGATGGATCCGGAGTTGTGCGGGTGCCTTGAATAAACGCAGGCGAGCGGCGCGCGCGCGTTGGGCAAAGCCGCGTGTGATTTCCAGCTGGCAGCACGATGCGCGAGAGAGACAGACGGGGGGCTGTGAAACCGGACCCTCTGCCAGGGATGTCGACGGAGAGAAACCCCTGAAACCCGCCGCTGCCCAGGAAATATGGACTGATGTGTGTTTTTCTGCTCTCTCCGCCGGTTCGGTGCTCTGCGCCTCCGCGTAGCGGACCTGGACGCCGTGTGGGCGATGCTGCCACAAGGGATACATTGTCAGATCGCGGGGATGTTGTAGCAACCGTTGCGTGAATTACAACAAGAAAAAGCCGTCACATGAAATAACGGAGCGAAATTGGATCTAACACCTGTTACAAGAAAACCAGGTAAACCCCCGGGCTCCTCTTTTCGCTTTTACATGCCTGCTGCCTCTCAATGCCGCGCATGACGGACGTAGGTAGTTAATTATTTTGTCAAACAGCCGTGAAAAAAAGCATCAACCTACTCGCAATACACTTTTTTTTTCCAGATGTTATTTGCTTTAATGTTGCGCACCAAAATTTAAGTACCAGTCACTTCTATGATCCGGGGGGTGATGAAGCACATTTGCACCCCTCTAATAGTTAGATTTTGTGTCATACATTTCGCGGAACAGTTAACTTACTATGGGCCTCACTGCAAGGAAACACCGTTTCTTTATTTTATGATTAGCAGGGATACATGAGCTTGCAAGAACCTTTGCATTGCATCAGTGCAGGTGCACAGCCTGCACTGATGCAGTGGTAGCAGTCCTCTTTTCATCCAGTGCCGTTCAGCTGCGTTGAAGTACTCTATCTGCACTGGATGCCAATCATGGCCAACATCCCTACTTGGGTGGAAAAAAAAAAAAAGAAGAAGAAGAAAGAGCCATTTTACAGCTTTTCACAAATCACTCATCAGGCCATGTGCCTGGTTTCTCGATCTTTCGCAGCTTGGAAGAAACATCAAGGCATTGTCCATCTGTGAGAGACCAGAGGAGTATTCCAGCCTGCTGCTCCTGGCCCAGTGTGCTTTATTAGCCTTGCACAAAACTCCTGATTCTTCCAGTGTTTCAGACAATTTATGATGCTTCTCTTACTACAAACCGGTGGAGTAAGATGCTGGATATTTTTCTTTATTGCATCTAGGGGTGTAAGGTGGAAGATAATCAGTACGGCTTGAGTCCAAGTCTGCTGGGATGTACAAAGCGGAGTTCACCTAAGTCATTTTTAAGGTTTGGACCCTCTGTATCCATGCGGGCCTGCTGAGATGAGATGAGCTGGTCTTTCTGCTGCAGTCGTCTGTTTCATGGTTTGAGGGTGCTTACTCTGTTTGAACATGAACTCCCTTCCTACAATGGAAAGACATATCATTGACAATTTTATGCCCAAGCACATACAACCCTTATCCTATTTTTCTGCTTATGTCCCAAAACAAATATTGGCCTGGTGTAGTGGGAGGACTACACACACACACACACACACACACACACATATATATATATATAGGGTCAGTTACAGTCAGTCACATCAAAACTGTATCCCCTGTTCCAGGGTGTCAGGTGGGGGGCAAGTTGTTTGAAACCTCTCTGTGTTGTGCACTGGATCTAAAAGCAGAGTGACACGTAAAACACAATCATGATCTAAAGCTAAAATATATCCCAGTGATTTGGAGACAGCATCTGCACTGCACAACCAAATGTTCCCCAGCACGCATCAATTAATCTGCTTTTTCTTCTGCCACTGAATCCTGCCGGGTCATTTAAGAAAATGCGGATCTGTTAAATATCTTGGAATATACAAGTAAGACTGGTTTTCTTGAGGCATAACTAGAAGCACTGAATGTACACATTGACATCAATTATGTATGTTAACACATTCAGAGTGCTGTTAGAGTCCTCCAGCAACACCCAGTAGCTTGATATGCAATCGAGCTGCTCCGAATATTCAAGGGTCACTTTTCCTCTGCTTTCATTGAAGCATAAATGCAGTTTTTTAGTGCCACATGGCTTTATTCAGTGACCTATTTTGACATCACAAATAAATGCAATTGTGAACATGCACAAAGTACTGTCAAAATGGAGCAAGTCACAATTATTTTTGGCAACATTTAAGAATAATTTTTGAATTCCTCTAAAGATTAATTATATTTTTTGGAACATGTTTTTAGCTTTTTTACTCTAGTGCAATTGAAAGGCTGGACATCTTCATTACAATGATGCCCCAGAGCTCAGCAGTGGAGAGAAAAATGTACCACACCTGACGTTTCTGTGGGGCTTTAAAAGCAAGCTTCTGAAAAAATGTACCACACCTGTTTTTTTGCCAGGGGTTTTAAAAGCATAAGCCATTCAAACTGCTCCAGATGTTGAATTCGCAGAGGAGGAGCCATATGCTTTTATTGCAGAGTGATGTATTAGCAGCACAAATGAAAGGAACAGTAGTTGTTTGTGTTAGGAAGCAGGCAGTGCAGAGGAAATGTATCAGTGGCCCATGCCACAAACTCCCTGTCATGCAACAAGAAAAACCATTAGTCTGTCTTAACGGAGACTGATGGCTAATGAAATGAAGGCACACCAAACTCTTCATGGCGGGGAGGACACGAGACACAACTCTCATTTATATGCACCTCATATACCAGCCTATCTGATTTAGAGGTTCAGGACTGCAACACAACCCAGTCACTTAAAGCTACACATACATGGGTGATGACTGCTCTGAGAAATCCAATAATGGTTAGATTATCCAGAATGATTAATGAAAGCTAAACATACAAGTGACAATATTTCAAACAGAGGATTTCTGTTGAGGGCGACTGGTGCTTCCTTCATGCTTTGCATCCAGTAAGTAGTCCAAGCCGGACGATTTTAGGTCACATTTGATTAATGTGGAGACTCTGCTTGTTTGTTAAGCACTGCTGCTCTGAAAGCACACTGGAAGCAGCTCAGCCTTGAAGGTTTACGCTGTAATCTGCATTATTGTGTTTCCATTTAATATTGCAATCCATTCAATCAGATCGTGGCCTAAAGCACCCCCGAGCAGCTTTTTACTCTCTTCACTATTTTATTTTTTATTATGATTGGAAAATGAACTTTATGAACATCATTGCTTAGTTACCATAAACAGCTGTGAAACTGTTAAAAAATTTCATGTGGTCAGTTGCCTGAAATCACTGTATCCTTAAAAGAAAATTCAGTATTTAAAACAACCAGAGGTCTATTATTAGATGGTTAGGAGTGTGAACCTTTTGCACAAATCGGTAGCTGACTTGTGCAGACCTGGGGTTGTTTTAACTTCATTAAGAAATTTCTGTTAATGAATTTGCATTTTGGACTTGGGATGAAGCCTGCTTTCTTGAAAAAAATTGAAAATTCTTTCATGCTCTCCCCATGCTTTGTGCTTTGTGTTGTTTGAGGAGAGGGGGGAAAAAAATAAAAAAAAAAAAAAAATTAAAGAATAAGATACATTTGTTGGGATCCCTAAATAAATTTAAAATAAGTAATAGCAAATAAACATGTAATAATTCCAAAGGAAACTACCAAAGATCCCTGTTTAAACACCATATAGTGTTAAATAGTTTTGCTGTCATAGAAATGTTAAATACTTCCAAGACATGCAAAAAAGAGGAGCTTAGTGTGAGAATCCTGTGAATGTTGGTGCAGCTACAGAGCTTTAGGCTGATCTGGAGCTATCTGGAGTGTTGCTTTCAGCCTGTAGCATACGCTGCACACTCAACTAAGTAAATCTCAGGGATGAAGGCCAAGAAGGATAGAATAAAGACTCACAAAGGTTAAACTGATGTCTGAAAAAACTGAAATGGATTGGCCACAGTCTCTTTGGAATAATGTTGTGCAGAAACATGAAGTCAAAGTTTTGAAGTTGCAGGGTATCAACTTGCTTGCAGGTGGCAGAAATGAATCCTATCAGAAGAACAACCAACCTGCAGTAAAAATGGTGGATGTACCATCCTGCTCTGAGGCTGCTGTGCAGCCTCTGATACTTGTCCAGTGAATGTTTCAAATGAACGATGAAATTAGGAGATTACCCAGGTATTTTAGTGAGTTTGAGGTTTGAGGTGAAAGAATTAGGTCTTTCTTCAGGACAACAGCCTGAAAAATGCATTCAATAGCACAATCGAATGGCTGAATGGATACTTTTAAACTGGACAGAACGGAGTCCTAAATCCTATTGAAAATCTTCCACAGCACAATAGGCTCCTGCAAACATTAAAGAACGTGACCAAGGTGCAATGAAAGAGTTCAGACATTACTAGCAGAAAACTCTGTAGAAGACTAAAAGGAAACAAAGGGGGAAAGGTGTCTGGGGGTCTGTTTTTATCATTTCATGTAATGAAAGTCTTGTAGCTGTTGCTGATCAATGGAACTGGATATTTTGTTACAAAATATTTAGCCAATAATAAAAATTTTCTGCTTAAAAATTTGGGATGTCAGAAATTCTGACAAGAATGAAATAAATTATTGTTACCAGTCAGCTATTATATCTCGGTATTAGTTTACGTAGGTATAAGACCAATGAAAAGTGATAACAGGAGCCTGTGATTGGAGCTTAAAGTCAGCTGAAACTGTCAGCATCATAGACTGTAGAGCTCAGTGTAAACAGTGACACTTTAGCCCAATGTTGTTAACGCTGACAACAACGTGTTCATTTACTCTAAAAGTGGCCTTTTTTGAAAAAAAATTTCATTGAAAGTGCTTCAGACTGTGATAAGCAGTTTCATTTTGTGTGTAGTTTTTCAGTGAATATGCCATCATTTGCCACTAAACATAACCCTGCAGGAATTATGCAAATGTTCCAGGAAATAAAGCAAACCCCGGAAGTTAATAAAGGTTGCTTTTAGTCCAATAAAATCTCTAGGGTTCTGATATATAAAACTCAGCTTGTATCCGTTAGAATGTAATTTGTTTTATGTAACGTAGGTAGGACTCAGAAATAATTTGCCCCAGCAGTTGAGTGAGAGTTCTGTATCTTTCTACTTTGTATTCAGTCAGCAAGCACGTTTCCTTCGCCGTGTAGCATCATTTCAATGCTGCCAGCCCTCAGCAAAATGCTGAGCTTTTTAATCCTTTCATGTACTCAAACACACAGCGTGGTGCCATTTCCAGACCCCAAAGTCTCCCCCTGTAACGAAACTCAGGCTTTATTTGTTAAAAATCCCCAAATGACTTCGTGCATGCATATATATTCAGGATCTCTTCACGCATACACAACAGAATCAAGAGAATTTATTCAATGTAGTGCAAAGACTGCATGTTCATTTGAACCTTATAAAGCCTCTTGTGTAAGATAACATGTTTGATGTGCTAAAATCTGTTGATCCACGGGTGATACATCATAGCGTCATTTGTTGAATAAAACGATATAAAAAAAAAGGATGATAATTGAGTTGGCGAATCCGTCAGCATCGAACATACAGCCGGATCAGAACTCTCTGTTGTCTATCATCAGGCGCGTGCGTTTTTCTGTTCTCTCATATCCAGAGATATAACAGTTTGTGAAATGATCTTCACTGATTTAAATTGGCACCCGCCTGATATCTGGTGGCTCCATCCTGCCAAAAAAAGTACATCATAGTCAGGAAGGTCGGAGTCGTACTGTATAAATGTGTCCATCACTAATTTACTCCTCTGTCTATCATTCATGTGCATCTGGCGTGGAGAGCACTGCTGGCTGTACCACAGGCCTCAAGTATTGACTTACAAGGTAATGAAAGGCTTATTTTTTGACAAATGTGGGGAAAGACTTGAAACCATAATGAGATACTCTTTACATCTCTTCCCAGTGATCGATCTTACTCATAATCTGAGCAAGAAGAAAGGAGAGGTAGTACCTCTCACGGCACAGAAAAACAGCCCCGGCTGAATACAAGACGTACTCTGTAAATACACAAATGTTCAAAGTGCTGCCTCTTGATATGAACATGTAAACTGCTGGAGGAACACTGAGGGCTGAGTTTGTTAATGTGTCAGGGGGAGCGAATCCCCTCACAGCACAGTTCTTTATGTTAAGCCATGTAGGATAGTTTAATAACTTGAAATTTTTATTAATGATTTATGTTCTTTTCAGCACAAAGGAAGTAGTGAAATAAATGACAATAGCAGGTTGAAACAATCGAGAAGTGTCGTTCACTTTACTGTGTACTTTATTGTCATTTCAGACGTACTAATTTTGATTGACAGGAAACTATTCTAAATTAAGAGCAAAAAGGAGACCACGCATCTTTAAACATCATTAGCTAAAGACTAGATTGATCGGCCGACAGAGGAGCTGATTAATTTGAATGATGGTCTCTGTAAGAAATGATCCGAAGGTCTAGTCAGATTATTAAGTGAAGTCGGCTCTGCTCTTTTCTTTTAGAAAATGAATCTTGCACGACTGCTTCATGTCAAGGTCGGTTTTATACAGTTGTGAGTAAAACACAGTCATAAGTGTTTAATTGATAAGGAAGCAGTGCCAATCACTAGATCAGGATGATCATACTGGCCAAAGGAAAATCTGTTTCAGTGTGTGGGATTGAGATGTGACAGGTGAAGATAAAGGTAACTGAGCTGACCGTATAATTTATTGTTCCAGCTTAGTGTGCTGTGCAAATATAGATTTTGTTCTTAATCCTATTTTATGAAATTTAACTGGAAATGTATATGTGTTAAGCTCTAAAATAGCCAAGCGTTGGTCTCATTCGTGTCTGCCAGCAAAAAAAAAAAAAAAAAAAGTTAAAAAATCCTTAATTCACGATTTACCTTATGTGTTGGGGGACAGACTATTATTAATTGTTCCTGAGAGGTGATGACTGTTGCTTGGAAATCAACCTCAGAGAGCACACTTGGTTCCAATTAGTTAAATCTGTGATTTCTGATAACAAGAGAACAAGATTTTTACTTGTAGGGAGATTATTAATTTAGGAGATAAAGGCTAGATAGAAGAAGGCATTTATCCGTAACATCAGAGGAAGCTAGCAACTCATGGCAGAAATTTCATTTCCAGCATCACCTCGTAGATCATATGGAGTTTTGCCATTGCCGCCCTGTTTCTCGTGAGCAGTACTGCTGTGGGATCCCATAATGTTTGAGTGATGTGATATTTGCAATCATCGCTCTTCAAACTGAAAAATCTCAGGCACCATATGTTCCTGACCACAGAGCACATGGACACACAGCGCAGTTAGTAAAACGCATGTCAGTATTTGAGTGGCAAAACTGCGTTTGCAGGAGCACAATGCAGGCAGCTGCTCCATCTGAAAGCACCAACATCCATTTATCATCCTGCAGAGGCCACAGCTGTCCTCGGGCCTGAGAGATGGAGATGTCATGTTTCAATCTCTGCATCATCCAGGCGATCTCGCTCTGCTTTGTATCTTTTGTGTCAAATGCAAGAGCATTATTTCAAAGAGACTGCTTGGCAAATTGGTGGGACTGAAAACGTCTTATGGCGCGACTGTAAAAAGAGTAATGCTGACTCGACGTAAATGGCACAAAAGCTTCAGACTTTTTAATCTTTGGATTCTTTCAGGGGAAAAGGAAGAGCTTGCATCTGACAGGATATCCAGGAGGGCACCCTGTAAGACAAAGTGCTCATATCAGACCTGCGAACCCATCTCTCTGCTGGCCACCTTCAGAGATTCATTTTTAGAGTAAACGATGTCAGGAACGCTCTTAGAGCCATTGCACAGAGCTGTTAGAGGAGAGTGCAGACAAAACCTGTGACTCACTTCTTCAAATTCAATAATACACACAACAAATTATTGTGAGTATTGTTGTGTCTGAATACAGAAAACAGAATTCCTAATTTTCTTTTTTTAAAGTGTGGAATGTATTAAATTGTCACAGACTGTGAATGGAACATGCTAAATCAGTTTTAAATACTGTATGTGCTCTGTTGCCAGTTCATTAACAACATCTACCTAAAGTGAATGCAGTCTAACGCATTAAATATTTAGTCCAAACTCATTGATTTTCTGTTGGAAAAACTAAAATAAGTCCCACACAGACACACACAAACACATCCATCCTTACCCTTAAACGTTTTTACTGTTACAAGATATTCAAACAAAGAAATACTCAGTTTTCTTCAAAATATTTCTTGTTAATCAATGCGTATACGTATGACATGGACATTTTTGTTTCATAATTTGATTATTTATCACACCTTTAACTCCTTCAAATTAGAGTACGCTGTTGTAGATTTTTCACACTGAAGGTTTGTTTCTGTCTTTGCATGTGTGTTGTGTCATGTTCAGATCCACTAAGGCTTATGAAAAATGTTGTGGATCTCATATTTTGGTGAGTTTACCTGAGACCCAGCAAATTCTGCTTTAGGACAGTGTGTCCTCCGTCAAATTCTCCTTTTGAGGTCCTGCATCTACTATCTGAAAAGCATTGTTCAAATCTGACATAAATGGTGAAGATGCAAGGCAGCATGGTAGTTTGCACTGGGGAGTCACAGCTAGAAGGTTCCTGGATTCAGTTTCAGCCTGGACCTTTCTGAGTGTTGTTTGCATGCCCTCCCCATGCTTACATGGGTTTTCTCCAGGTACTCCAGTTTCCTCCCAAAGTCCAGAAATATATATGTTAATGCCCATAGAAGAGATCGTTGTTTGCATCTGTGGTCCTTTGATTGACTGGTGACTTGTCCAAACCTTTACCCAAAGAGAGCTGGGATAGGCCCCAGCAGACCCCCATGAGCCCGGATAGGAAGAAACACATATAGATGGAGGGTAATGGTGCGTGGGCAAAAAGGAAATTCCTCAGAGCTACATACAGTTAAAAAAAAAGAGAGAAAGATTTGACAAATTGATTAGGCACTGAATCAATAGATATGCTTACGTCAGACCAGTCACATCCTTTCTGGAGAGGAACATCATACCACAGGGTTTGCAATGTGCTGTGGAGTTGCTTCACTTCCTCACAGGCTGGGCTGCTGGAAATTAATTCTTCATCATATCACAGACAAGGATACCTGTTTGAAAGCTGAAGTTGAACTGCAACTGTAACATTTCTCTGAATCAGCTTCAACAAGAGGAAAAAAATAGGATCATTGCATGGTTAGTGCAGATTTTAGATAGCTGATTAATCTTTATTGATGAACTACGACTGCAGCTACCTGAGTGTAAGTCGGTTTACCTCAATAAAATTTACTGTCATCATAAAGATATGCTGCTCCAGGGCAGAAAAACATTTAACTAATCACATTATGTAAACTACCATCCAAATAAAACATGAGACAATAGTGATAAAACTGTATGCATATGAGACTAAAGGCAGATAATTTACTTCAACGAATGAATAATAAAACAAATTTTACATTTATTATTAAAAAGTAACAAATGAAAGTGCCTGAGGACATTGCGTTCTGCAGAGGTAAATAGCATTTTTTTCTTATATAAAAGATATTGATATCTGAAGATAATTTGAGCCCAACATAATATATACAGTATGTGTAAGTCTGGTGTTATCTGAGAGCCTGAGCTTTGCAGAATTTTTACTGTTCTAACTCTGAATCTCATTACCAACTTCCCTCTGCAGTGCTTAACAAACACAAGTCTAACTGAAGCTACCTTTAATGTATAATCTAGAGCTGATGATTTATGCGTGAAATGTTGCCTGAAATATATAATCCTATAGAACAATCATCAAAGCAGTACTGTAACTCAACAAAAAGGTGGCATTGAGCCAACAATTCATCCTCACTAGCAGTATTTCTCAAGGGCGTGCTATTGGAACTTAATGAAGTCTATGAAAAAGTCATTCATGACTGGCATTCAAAAATCCAGGGGAACAGAAGAATATGCGTTGATTACATTTTCGCACTCATACAAATGAAGTCACAGATTTATATGAGTTAGGTGAGTTCGATAGGATCCTCCACTAGAGCCTGTAAAGCCAGATTTGCAGATTTTGAGTTTGCGTCTGACTCTCCTTTTAGTCTTTCTTCTAACAATTTCTTATTTGGAAAAATAAATCTGTGAATTGCTTCTGATTCAGGATCCCTTATACATGCAGCGGTTACACTGAAAACACTCTTGTCTGTATTGCCGGGAACTGTAGATTACATCTTTCAGTCACAGCCAGGAGCATGTAATTGACTATAATCAGTCTCACATTTTGTATTTTGTTTGTTTCAGCTCTGAAGTGTGTGTAGTATCACAATGATACCATAACCCCAGACTCCTGTTACTGCAGAGCAGCCACCTCACTCTGCTCTCCAGCATTACCTCCACTGAGAATAGCACTGATACACCTACAGCCAGCCAGCAGAAGTGACAGCGCTGCTCTCCCACGACCCAGGTCTGACAGCCATGATCTGGAGAGTCCCATTGCTACGGCTCAGATCGAGAATCAACTCACCGCTCGATGGCTGAATCTCAACACACAAAGAGCCGGGGGCCTTTCTGCTGAGGTAAGTCTGCAGAAAAGGTTCTCAAATTCAAGTGTAAGCCATTTCTCTTCGGTACTTATTTTGTCAAGTCAATTGGCAGTCACGCCCGATTAAAACCGATGCTTTATGCAGATGAAGCTTCTGCGCAATATTTCTGAAGACTGCTGTCCTTGTCAGAATGCATTCAGTGGGGTGAGATTATTTAGAAGTGTGTATCATATATTAAGTTTTTAAACACAAAAGCTTAACAGTAGTGCTGGTACTCGTATCATGGCACAGCTCTCTGGGGCTCAGTTTTCTCTTCTCTCTGATGAGCCATCAGACACTGTGACACAATTAATGTGTGAGAGACTGGATTTACTATTGAAAGATTCATTAGGATACATCAGCTTTCACCTTTACAAATGAATTATGCATTAATGCTTAATGGTCTCCAGTTCTCACCTGAAACTGCTCAATGGGGATTTTTGCTCAACTGAGTTTGGAAGAGGTGCATTTAAAAAAAAAAAAAAATCTATTTCCCTCCATTGTGCAGATTTCTGTTTGAGAAATGAAGGACTGTAACGAGTGTAGGCATCCTTCTAAGAATGCTGGTTTAACTCTGCTGTGTGGCTTTGCTGCAGCGACTTGCTTCATGTCATTAAGCATTTGCCTCCACAGTCTAACTTAATCTTGTTTTTCTCTATTGCAGAATCCCTCACTGCATAGTAGCACATGGATTTCAAGACTTCAAATGAAGAGGTTAGCAGGATCTAATCAGTGTTAAAAATTGACCGTGATTATAGAAAGTGCCCAGGCATTTTCTTGGACTGGAAAACAGTATTAAGCATCATGGTATAGGCCTGTTATGTGTAAAATCTAGAGGCTAGAACAGCAGCACAACCATGCAGTGAATCTGGGGCATGTACGTACAGTATATGCACGCCAGAACACACACCTCGATGATATTTAGCCTTTTAGTCCACTTCATGAGGTCATTTTGTCTGACAATCTGAGCAAGAAGAGAAGATGCTGTTGATTGAGCTGCAGCAATGTGTGACACTCTTCTGGCATTAAGATGCAGCTTGGGTGATCTGATCACCAGTGGACAGCTTTGCGTACGTTGGTTCATGCCTCCTATTAGAATGCATCTCTACACGGGCCTCAAGAGACCACTTGTGATCAGATCTTACTTTCTGCTCTCCGAGCTGATAAATTTGTATCACACACGAGAATCTCCAGCTCGCTGCAGAGAATAAATAGCTCTACTAATGGTTCCACAAAAGCCATAGTCACCTTCAGAAATATCTTACAGACAATATTATAGATTTAGAAATTAATTTGACACTTAAAAGATTTCCCTAAGTCATGTTAATAACTGCACTGAGACAGACATCTTAATGTGGTATGTCGTAAAGAGATGAGGGAGAAATAGCAGTAGCTAAATACATAGAATGATTGATATATTATCTTGGCGAGCCGTGTGAGAGTGCGCCTCCACTGACTAAAGACACACGAAATGAAGCTTTTATGCTCTCTGCAGTTTTCATTATAGGCAAGTCTCTGTAGAGAAGTTTAAAGAAAAGCCTGCAACACAGGAGAGCATTTAGCTCATTCAACAAAATACATTCATGGCCCGTAATACTGTACACCAACTGGCCGTCTATCTTTTTTAATGTGCAACAAGGCATTCCTCCCTCTCTCCAAAGTCATTTGTTCCACTCAATTACATTAAAATACCAATTCTGAAGACCAGAAATTTGTGTCATGGCTTTAATAATCCGAGGACTAGGATAAGACGTTACTCCCAGGACCTGAAGCGTGAATCCCAAGCTTTGTTACTGTGACGTGTTCAGGGGCTGCAAAGAGGAACTCAAACAAGCCACGAAAAGTTTCTGTGAATCAGTCTTGTGTATGTCAAGTCAGTGAAATACACGTTTTCTGGAGACTTTTAAGTTCTTGTAAAACCTCATTGCTCCTGGAGAAGACACCAATTAAGCAGGCGATCCTTCACTGTGGCCCACACTGTGGCACATCGCGTTCAAATTGCATAAAACTCTGGCAATATTTGGTTAAGACTACATCTGAATGCTGCCTGAGTGATCTCAGATCTCAATGAGTCCTCAAACGGTCCACTGTCCACTTGTGAAGGTCTGATGTGAACAAAGCCTTTTTAGCAAGTTCTGTCCATGAAGCTTACTTTCATTCTCACTCCTGGAGCCTTTTTTAGAGGACAGACTTGAGATCAGTATCCACCTCAGATGGGAAGACGTGGTCTATGTAGCTGTTTATTAAACCAGACGTTGACATGGAAAAGTTCCTTTCTCTAAGAAAAGTTTTCAACTGAGACACTTGATTTTCATGCTGGTTATGGGTAAACTTTGCAAATAGTATTTTTGTAATTATCAGTTAAAGACGAGAGGAGTTCATAGCCAGACACAAGATTTTGAATACAGCTTTGCATTTTTTTTGCCCTTGTAGCTTAAAGATAAAACTGAATGCATTTCTCCTTCACAGTAGCACTTCAGCCTTTCTCCCCACCTGAACACTCCTAAGCTGCACTTTTATCCATTTACTGCTCATTCCACACTCAGTGGAAAGGGATAGTCTTTACTTAACCCTCACTTGTATGACAAAATATGAGAGGAAATCACAAGGCAGGTGTATTTCAGTTGATTTCATTGTTTCAGAATGGGAGAAAAACAAACCTTTTACTGCCACTTTGTGTAAGAGTCCTTCCTGTTTGTCCACTTCTCCCTGGACGGTTATGATCCTCGGTTAGAATAAGAGTCATTGTTGCATGTCTTATGTAGCCACCAAAAAAAAAATCACGTGCACACTATCAGATTGAAGACAATGTTACAGAGGGAACTGCCGGCGGGAGTAACAGTGCGACATAAAATAGGATGGGAGATAAGGCTAATTATGTACAGTGCAAGAGCTACAGATGGTGGTCAAATGGTGCTCAGTCACCTGAGACGTGGCCTGTCCAGGCTAATATGCAGGGACTACTGCCCTCGTTTTGCTCAGCTAATGACTCTTGCACCGACACGCATTACTTCAAATATGTGAATTAATGCCTCCCTCGTTTCATTTGTTACGCTGTGGATGCAGGTGGAGGCTCAGCTCCTCGCACTCCTCATTATGACTGAATGATAATGTGCACCATGAACAGACTTTGATCCAAGTTTGTCGTGCAGTGTCAGAGCTGCTCTTTCTATGAATAGCAAAAATGCAGCTGACTGTCTGGTTAGCTGATGATCGTCATCGTCTGGATGACAAGGATGCTGATGACAGTGGCTTTCTTACATTAGCAGTTTCATCAGGTGAAGGTGCTTCTTTTATTCAGACCTTTTTAAGTCAAGGACAGGAGCAGCATCACAATTAGCCGGGGAGGAGGAAGGATATGCAGAATGCAAATTTATGCAGATTAGCATGTTTTAAAGGGATCATTGGAAACGCACAGTCTTCACGCTTGTTTGTTCAAATGTAGGGGTTGAGCATGATTTTCAGCTTTCATCTCATCATCATTTTCATCAACTTTACTTTTGGAAGAACTAAAATGACATAATCTGAGTTGCTTTGTGCGTATGGATATAAAGCACACAGAGAGCTCAAAATATTATCAGGCCTGACAAAAGGTGACTCGTTCTCTGAAGCCAATAGTGAATAGCTTTCCTGTGTTTTCTAATCTAAAGGTGTGTTTATTACTCAGTCTTCTGAATATGGTTATTTGCTTTGACATTGATATCAACAATTAAAGCACTTCAAAAGAAAATAACAGACACCAAAACTAATTTCAGTGTTCATCCTGCAACGAGTATTCTCAATGACATTTCATTTCATGGCCAGTTAATTTAGTCACGGAGGGGTGATGAATGATTTTATCTCTCTGACTGTTCGCAGACAAAGACTGGGATTTATTTGATGCAAGAAGGTAATGAGGAGCCATTTAATATTCGACTACACTTGGCAAAAGATATTCTGACCATTCAAGAACAAGATGTCATCTGCGTGTCAGGAGAACCTTTTTATTCAAGCGTAAGTATAAAAGTAGATATTGTTGTTACTTACATGCCACACACCACCCAACTCAGTAACATATGCAACGCTGAATAAAGCGGTATACCATGGCTGTGTTCATCTGACCTGTTAACATCGGTCCATGGACAACAGCTGTAAAATAGCCATTTTGGCTAATTCTGGCACATTTACATTCTATGTTTTTAATGTGCACTGTCCATGTCAAATAAACCATAAATGAATAAATAAATAAATAAATGGGCGATCAGTTAATTGAGTTTTTAACAGACAAATGCAGTCATCAATATTGATTGAATGGCTGGATCTTGGTGAGTTGGGTGTTAACATTTCGAACTGACTTATCATTACTTTTGACAGCTTTTCCTTCACTTTAGCAAATGTACACTTTCCCATGAAAAAGACCCATCTGAGTCCATGACCTTTCCTGAAATGGCATTATTCATTGAATAACATTTTATTGGATAAAAATCTTCAAACACAAATGGATGTTTGCATCCTCTGAAACATCGTTACTCATCACAGAAAGGGCAAAGGGAGGGCTTGTGCAAAGTCAACTTAAGCATGTCAATTGAGGACCTTTCAGCTCTGCCCACTAAGTTAAATTTTTACATTGAAATTAAATAAAACTTCCTGAGAGCCAGATAATTTGGGGAGTTTATGTTTTATTTGCTCTGGCAGAACATCTCTGGGCATCCTCCTGTTCAAACAGATTTCCTCCAGGCTGTGTGGTCAGCCGTCTACATGCCAGCAGTTTGATACGTTTGGAGTGATGTGCCTCAGCAGCATTTCATTGCACCTTTTGCTTCACATTTGTGCATATTCATAATATATGTCTATGGGTATTTGATTTCCGCTAAAGGGATTCACATTCTCAATAAAACTACTGTATTTTTTTCTTGAGTGATTTCATTTCGCGTCCCCTCACACCTGAATTACTTTTTTTAATTGACTTTTACTGGAAAAAAAAAGTTGTCTATTCATTTTCTTTTCAAACCTCTGATAAATGCTACTGTATAACTATTTCTGCCCTGAAGCAATGGTCATCATTTCTCATTTTTAGAGCACAAACTCATGAGGACTAATGCGGATTGAGTGAGTGAGCGAGTCCACAAACCACTCTCGTAAGACTTAGAGAAGTAAATATACAATATAAAACAACAAAGCATAATAATAATATTTTTCAAAACTCTGTTTAATGTCAGTCGAGGGCAAAATCTATAAATTTTTGGACAACTTTTATGCGTATGATTAATACCCACTTTAAAATCATTTGCACTTTTTGAGAAACAATTTCAAGGCATAATAATAACGTTTTATATGCTTTGTATTCATGGTGACAGTTGCATGAAAAACAGCCTCAGATTTTTGTGTACTTGGGATTTTGTAATACAGGATGACAAAGGTTTTTCCTCATCACATCCAAACTGATCAAGCAAATGATGAAAGCTTTGGGATTATAATATTTTTGAGTCTAGGAGAAGATTCAGTAATTAGTTTGTTTTAGTGACATCACTGTCATCATCGTCTGTCGAACAGAAAATTCAATCATCACAATATAACTCACTTCCTGCACACTTATACTTTTAAATACGCAACAGGAAAAAAATGAGAGTGCTTTAAAGTTCATTTTTAAGTGCATTTGTTATTTTAGTTGTAAGAAACCCAACACCAGTCTGATCACATCTCTGCTGTCGAACTGCAGGAGAGGACTGTAACGATCAGGAGGCAGACGATTGGAGGGTTTGGCCTGAGCATCAAGGTAATTTAGATCGCTACTGATTAGGCCACTCATCAAGCTTCTTTAATCTGAGTGTGAACAAGTATTATTGATCATTTTCCTTTAAAATTGCAACAGTGGCGGCAGCGATATGCTCTCATGAACTCCCTGTGATACTGTTGTAATTCATTCCCTTTTATTTTGGCTCTTTAGGGTGGAGCAGAACATAAAATCCCTGTTGTTATATCAAAGATATCAAAAGAACAAAAAGGTATAACATTTGTTAAAGTGTTCATTTGCTGATATTTCACTCCTCTAATTTGCACTTGCTAAAATGTGTTTATTGGATTTGTTTGTTTTCACAGCTGAGCTCTCTGGGCTGCTTTTTATTGGAGATGGCATCCTTCAGGTAAAAAGCCACATTAATCTTCATTCATCTCGTCCTGAAAAATAACACATCCTGTATCTTTAATAATTCATGTGCCACGTGTCCATAAAACTGTGTGGAATAATTATGCATCCCTATAGGCAAAGTTCTTTCATTTATTACATGTATTTCAGCCAATAATTAAATTAAAAAAAAAAATCCACATCTCCCACATGGCAACTGCACATGTGACTTTTATTTACACTTTTCTGGGCAGATGCCACAACGGCTATGTTTGCTTCATTAATCATTTTGAAGATAAAGCTACAGTGTTGTTATGAAGCCGGCAACATTTTTCACTGTAACTATGTTACTGTTGTTTCTAGATTAATGGAATAAATGTCAGAAGTTATCGACATGAGGAAGTGGTAAGCTCTCAGCTCATATCTCATAGCTTCTCACACTACAACAGCTTATCAGGTCTCACTGTATAACTTGTACGTATTTGACATGTAAAGAGAAATCTCCACGTTCCTCCCTTTCTATATGCAGCAGTTGTGAAATTTCTGTGATCAAAGAGCATAAAACTTTCACTACAGCTAAATTCCTTATCTTGGATTTCCACTCTTAGCTAGACACTGGCACTGCATTTCATCCCAGTGAGCAATTTGCATAGAACTTTTAAAGTTTGTACCCCCCTCCATGAAATAATTCCCGTGTTTTTACCTTCCAGGTGCAGGTTTTGAGAAACGCTGGTGAAGAAGTGACTCTCACTGTGTCTTTTTTGAAGAAGACTCCAGCCTTTTTGAAACTGCCCCTGTGTGAGGACTGTACATGTAAGAAACCTCTTGAACACTCCAGTTGTAGGTCTCAGTGAATCACTGCTACTGCAGTTTAAAATAATTAACTGAAGGTATTTTTAGCTGGTGTTATTTTCTATCTGGAACCGGTTGTCTTGGAAACAATCAACCCAAGCTACTTTGTGAAAGATTAAAAAAATTAATAAATAAAGGTGCCACTCTATTTTTTTTTCTTTTACAACTTGGTTGTCATTTTGTGCACAATGTAAAGATGATGATTTATTAAGGAGAGAGAAAAAAAAAAACATGACACAACTTCACAAAAGGTGCTAAAGGCGAAACTGAAAAAAAGTGACATTGTTCATTGTGGTGCAACTGATCTTTCTCTCATGGGAAAGCTTCGGCTCATCATCAGACATGAAAGCGTAAAATCCTTTCATATGTGTATGTAGGCCACGTTGACTGACTGGACGCCCCAGTCAGTCAACTGAATGTGAACTGGTGCGGAGCAGGAGTCAACAGTGGAGCAGGAGAAAGTAATGTGCTTCTGCTTATAAAACAGATGGTGTTGTTCTGAGTTATATATTTTTGTGCGTCTTCCTCTGCTGTACTCGTAGGCATACCCAGCGATCAGAGTAGCGGGACCTCCTCTCCTCTGTGTGATAGCGGCCTGCACTTGAACTACCATCCCAACAACACGGTACTTCTTTATTAGCCTTCTCTGTGACTGATTTTATAACCGTCCTTCTGCAACCACACATCAGCAGTCTCAGTGGCAGCGAGTTGTTTTCATGCAACTGCCGCCGCTTGCTGATAACAGCGATGCTCTATCTTTATCATTTGGGAAGGGTGAATCAGCTCTAATCTGCTGTGTGTGCTTACTCGGCCTGCTTTTGCATCTGTAACACCAGCCACTGCTCGGGCTCTTCACATGTGAATTATTTGAAATGTGCGAGACGGCAAACAGGGTTTCTCATCTTTCACACCGCTACAGGACACGTTGTCCTGCTCGTCCTGGCCCACGTCACCTGGGCTTCGCTGGGAGAAGAGATGGGTGGACCTGCGCCTTATTCCTCTGCTGCACTCGCGCCTGTCACAGTACATCCCTGGCTCCGATGTCTGCAGGTGAGCTGTGAGGCTCCATCTTGGGTCCCTTGCTGTGCTTGTCTGTCTGTGTAAGACTTCACATTATGAGAAAACTGAGATCCTTTGCATGGGCATTCAGAAATGTGCCGCACTGCCTTTTATACATTTACCTTGACCTTTATCTCTATTCAGACAGGATGACAGGCAGTCTCAACAACTTTATTTCTTTTGTTAATATTAATCTTTTTTTGCATTGTCCAGGTTTTACCACTTTGTAATGTTGCCATTCCTTCGCAGAGCATTTCAAAAGATGCTCTGACATTAAGGATGTGCAGCGATGCGGTGTTCAGGTGTTTTTTTTCTACAATTCTCCCTGCGGCAGTACAGGCCTGTTGTTGTATTTTTTTTCCTCTAAAAATTTCCAACATATTCTCCTTTGGGGACAGGTCAGGAATGCAGACCTCTTCTCCCTCCGCCATGCCTTTATAACGTGCTAAGAATGTGGTTTTGTGTTGTCTTGTTGAAAAATGCCTGGACATCCCTGGAACATATGTTGTCTCGAAGGCAACATGTGTTACTCTAAAATCTGGGTGTACTGAGTGCTGCCATCACACAAGTGTAAATGACCTTTGCCAAGGGCACTGGTACAAAAGCATACCATCACAGAGTCTGGCTTGTGGACTTGTTGCTGATAACAGTATGGATGGTTCTTTCCGTCTTTGATCTGGAGCGCACAGCAGGTCTGGAATATGATTTATCTGAGCGCAATAGGTATTTCAACTACGCGATGGTCCGTTCCAGATGCAGAGACTTTACCACTTTGTCTGGACAACATTTAGGTACAGTCGTGGAAAAAAAAAAAAAAAGTGGCATTTGTGAATATAACACCATATTGTTCAACTTGACAAACGCCTCCCACAGAAATGTCCTGCCCTTGGAGACACCATCTATTGATGAATGACAGTTCTTGATTAAGTGCCGTCTAAAAGACGGGGGATCACAGATGTCCATCTTAGGTTTGTGCCCTTCCCTTTCACACGCTGAAATTCCTCCAGATTCCTTGAATTGTTTAATCTTATTACGCACCGTTGGAGGAGAAATAGACATTTCTCTTTGAATTTAAAGGTACAGTCTTTTTTAAGGAACACTATTTTAAAACATTACAGTGATTTTCTCCCACACTTTTTGAAAAGATAGCGCTCTTCTGCTCATCTGTGGTTCACAAAGACTGAACCTTTCATGGATATTTCTTATGTATCACATCATCATTACAATCAGCTAATAACAACACCTGTTTCAAATAAAAATATTTATTTTTTTTTTCTTTCACCTCCTTACGTCTGGTATTCGCTGCACCATTCTGGGCTGCCCTGACTGTCATGAAAGAATTGTGGTGATACCTTTAGTTGTAGTTTAAAAAAAAAATCACTCCTATGTCATAAATCCTACAACTTTGTCAACTGACTAGTCCATTTCAACATGATATTACACATTAATTGCGACTTACCTCAAGTTCTCTTTGCAAAACTGGCATCCCAGGTTGACCCCTCCTCCCTAACCACGACTGGGACTACATTTCTGCTTCGTTGCTTCTTTAAAAAAAAAAAAAAATATTCGGCACACGTAAAAGCTGCTTCTAATATCTGATTCATTTTCTTGCTTTGGCTATTGTTTACTGTCAGCGCAGGCTGCGTTCATGCGTTCGTCGTAGCTCCAGATTCAGGAGGCGTCATCATCATGCTACACATGCCATTCTTGACATTGTACCCAAAGTTTAGCAGATGCAAGTTTGAGATTTAATGAACTTAATCTTACGATCTTTTCCTATGAAAACGTGCATTCCACTGATGCAAATGAGAATATGGTTGTATGTTAACAAATGAAATGAAGCTGACAAGGGAATAAAAAAGCAATATCTGGGTTGCATGCTGTATGCAAAGAAATGAAACATGTGAAGGAATGTAGGACATTTCCATACCTTCCCAACCTTTTCTGAGTTTGACTCGTATAATTTCATGTAAATCTCTGCTGTGCAGACACGTAGAGACAAATTAAACTGTGTTCTGGTGTATTGTGTATCTGCCGTGGACTTTTTCAGTTCATTAAGTCAATTACAAAGACTGGAAAATCTCAAAACAATCATTCCAGAATAATAAAAGATGCCTCACTGTTTTATGAGGCATTGTTTTCTTACCTGTTTGTCATTATTTATGATAGTTAGTCAATAGCCGGCCTCATAAACATTTATTTTTTTTTAATGAGCTTATTGTTCCACCAGAGAGTCTTTATGCACACAAAAGATGCATTGAAGAATTAAATGGTCTTCCATCCATGACCTGAATTTGATTTCTTTTCTGAGCCATGGTTATGGCTCTACATAAAAAAAGGAATTAACTGAAAAATCAGCGACTAATCAGTGTGTTATCTTGTTTGTTTGATTGTATATCAAGTCATAATTGTTCACGATAAGTTCTTTCTTTGCAGCTCTGTGTATGTACTACAGAACTGATGAACCAAGTATTATATTAATAACAATAGAAGACATTAAGCTGTTATCGTATGTATCTCCATGGTGACAGTACTGCACAGTAGATGATAGAAACAATAATCATTTGAAATGAACGTTAATAGATCTCACTTGTGGTTTGGTCTGTTTTAGCTCATTGACTAAAAATTGCATAAGGATATTGTTTATGTTTTGAGATTTATGAGCCATATTAAAATCAAGACTTGCAGTTTATGCTAAAAGAAAATGAAGGCAAACATCCCTTCCAGACTTCAACTGTGGTCTATTTCTATTGAGATAATTTTTGGTTATTATATTGCCAGTGCAGCTTGTTCTAAAAGAAGTGGATGATAAGACTTTAAGAAAAATAAAAACTTCTCTTACAACCCTAAAGCTTATACATACATGAAGGGTATAATTCCTGAACTAACTGATAACAAGAAGTTTGCTGCGGTTCTTTTAGTAGAAAATTAGTTCTGGTGTTTTGGTTTAATTGCAATTTTATGGACTCGTGGTTCTGTTTCTTAGAAAGGTTTCTGGGTTAGTTCTGCTTTGTGCTCCCTGTAGGACTTGAAGTCCTTTAGGGCTTATGTATGTTTTTAATGAACATCCTCATATTTAAAAACTCCATGTGTTTTGGAGTTTTTTTATGTTGTACTCCTAGACAAGGGTCTAAATGACCTTATCCAGGTCACCTCTCACATGTGATCATCATGCCAGTAGATTGCAAACAATTAACGTTTCTTTCTCAGATGATTAAGTCAAACCAAGATTAGAAAAAAAAAAAAAAAAAAAAAAAACAAGGTCCAAACCATGAGAAATACAGTTGCTAATTATTTACTGAGACCTGGGTAACTATTAATAAAAATTAAAAAAAAAACAACAATGTTTTAAAGGCAGGGTAAGGAATTTCTGGTTGAAGTGGCATCTTTTGATGTTTTAAAACCGAATGCTCCTTCCAGGACCTCATAGAGATAAAAACACCCCACCATGAACTCTCTGAAGTTTCTGCTTCACTTCATGAGTGCGGGCACAAACCCTCCCCTGTTGGTGACTGCCTGAAACAATATTTCTTATTGTTTTGGGGGCAGACTGTCCCACAATCTTTTTGTTTCCAGTTACGGATCCAGGGCTGTGTATGAAGACCCTTCTTTATTTTGATTTATTCATTTATTTTTTTAGATGAACTTAAGAAATGAGCAGCTCCCAGATCCTCAGGAGATACTGAATGAGACAAAAAGTGTTCAGGGGTAGAAATCATGTAGAATCCCTTTCCTGACCTTTAAGGATGCTTAAGGTTTCACATTTGTTAGCTAATCAAAATGTACATAAAAATATAGAAATTACACATTATAATGGCAATATACTGATCAAAGAAATAAAGGGAACACAAAAATAAGACATCCCAGATCTGAATGAATGAAATATTTATATTAAATACTTACGTACATTGATGAATGGGTTGACAATAAAAATCACACAAAAATTATCAATGGAAATTAAATTTAGCAACCCATGGAGGATTTCGAGTCAGACTCAAAATCAATGTGGAAAAACAAAGTATTTAATAAGAATATTTCATTCATTCAGATCTGGGACGTCTCAGTTTTGTGATCCCTTTATTTTTTTTGAACAGTATATTTTTAGTACACTTATGAAATAGAGACAAATGACTTGATAGAGATTAAAATGTTGTGTCAGGCGTAAAATCAATTTTTTTTATATTTTTCAGGAAAAATGCTTTCCAGGTCATTGCTGTGGATGGAGTTTGCAGCGGAGTTATACAGTTTCCCACAGCTGAAGACTGCTTGGACTGGCTTCAGGCAATAGCAAGCAACATTTCCAGTCTCACCAAGCACAATGTGAGTAAGAAGCAATAACAGCTTTTAGCACACTTGGTCCCCCGGGTAAACCAGAATGATTCTGGGTTAGGTGTTAATGCAACACACTTGCAATTTTGTGGATTGTCTGACGTTCCCTTCGCAAAGTCGGCACTGTTAACACATAGTCATGTGGCATCACAGCCATCCTCCAAGGTCAAAATAACAATGGTCACAGTTAACTGTACTGACCTGCTCCAGCTAACCCTGAGCAGTTACGTTTTCTGTAATTCACCATATATATTTTCTTTATAATAAATAAAAAATGCTTGTACTCATTCATTCACCCTGAATGTACTTTCTCCAGCTCTGATGGACAGCTGGTGTGGAAAAAAATGCATTTCTGGATGACTGACGAGGCTCAGCTAGCAGCATCCAGTACAAATACTGCTAACAAGCTCCATCACTGATCATGGCTCAAATCCAGTCTAGGAAAAAGGGCCTCGCTTTCACATATTAAGCATCATATTCGGGGATTATTCACTTCTGTTTCTGTGCAGCAAATGTAAACTACATTGGGGAATTAAGCCACAGACCAAAAGGATGTAAGCACACTTTCGTGTTGGTATCCTCAGGACATGAATGTGGCATGAAGCAAGCAGCAGTGAAAAAGGAAAAAAAAAAAAAGAATAGTTTTTTGTAAATCTCTTGTGTCCCTGGGAATGTGTGTGTGTGCGTGTCTGGAGGGAATAATGGAGCCCCGGTTAATTGAAGTGGACGAAGTGAGGGACGCACTAAACATAACACTGGTGATGACTCACTGCCAGAATGACCACAACAAATGAAAATGTATTTCTTGCTCTGGCCTTGGCATTTATGAAGGTGTGTGTGAGTGAGCTGCAGTAGTAAATCAGATGAATACAGGATGTGCACATTCCTGTTCAACGAACATACTGTCGTGAAACTGATAAGTCATTGGCGTGCCTTTACGTTACTCGTCTGCATTTTTTTTGCAAATGGGGGTTTTTGAGCTTTCCTGATATAATGTTGTGTAAATTCTTTCACATCATTCTGTTTTTATTCCACTGCAGTAAAACCCAGTAGCCTTTTGGGACAAATAAAATGGTTTATTGATTGATTGATTATGATGCAGTTTAGCTAGAGTCCCACAAGGACCTTAAAATAAACAGAAACCAAGAAAGTGCATTTGTTGGTTAATTTGGTTTAACATTCTTTTAATTCACTGTTGATAGCTATAACTCATAGATTAATGGAGCTAAGGTAAGAGTAGTACCATCGTTTGTGTGCAGTGAGGTGTAACCTTTTCCGGGTTTACCCTCATAGACTTTGACCATCTGTTCGCAGCTTAGATATTGAACTTTTCATTGTGAAAGAATGCTTCCATTTCTCTAAGCAGTGATGGAGAAGGAAATCCACTTGACTCTCAGCGCTCCACAGCTTCCCATAAAGGCTCACTGATGTTTTGGTCTAGTGGCCGGCAAGGCCATCTCAGGGTTCATGAAACCATTCTGAATCTGTTCAATGATGCATTTGAAGGCATCATCGGAGACATTATGAAAAGAAGTGTTTGCTCCATTGCTTGTAATGACTTCCAGCAGTCAGCTGCAGAACAGCAGATATTGTTGGCCGAGTCCTCCTGCTGTCCTGCCTCTAAACATTATTGCAAATAAAACAGATGTAAGAACTGAGTTTGATTATGACTCATTTCTTATGACTCATTACTTTCTTGCTATGGCATACTTTTCCCCACACCAGGTTGTGTTTCTTTGTGTCTTGACCTTGAATCAAAGTTGTTTCTTTATCACAGGTCTACTTTAAGTATGCAGGTGTTTCTAACAAATCGCAGAGTGGGCAGTTTCTGATGAAACTTGAGCTCAGAGGTGCTGATTCAATCCAGCGGCACACTTCAAAGCTTTTACATCGGTGGCATTTGGCAGCCCCTCTGTTAAGTGTCTGTTTCCCTTGTCAGCGAACTTTGCCTTGTGATCACTGTTGATTTTATTGAAGCAGTTTTGTCACGCCTTAGTGGGTGTTGTCATGAATTTGAAAAGAGAATATAAAGCTGTTGTGGTTCTTTTGACTGTGTCTTTTTGTAAGCTGTCAGTAATTCATCTCCATCTGGTTGCTGACATGTGCTAGGAAGTATTAAAGGCTGCAGGTTACGGGCATAAATGTCAAGAAATGAGCGAGCCAGAGGCAGGAAAGGTACATCTGACTCCAAAGACAGATTTGAACATCTTAAGTCTGTCATTTCAACCATCAAATACATAGAAATATGTATTTTTATTTGACTAATTCCACATTCACGTTTGAAACACTGACATAAAAGAAGAGATGTAAAAAGTCTCTAAATTGGAAACATTTAAACAGGCTGTCAGTTGTGGAAAGTAAACAAGTATATTCACACTAATACACTTTTGTATTTGCTCCATTTATACACGTTTGTGTTTGTACCATTTAATGCTATTTCACACTTAAAACCTACCGTATTTCAGGTATAGATATTGTTCCCTCTCATTTTCTCTTCCTCACTTCTTTTCTCATTACTTTCTTTGGTCTTTTACTCACCTGTCCCATGATGTCCAGGAGCTCTGTGCTTCATCTTACAGCCATTGTTCACCACTGACGTTGAGTGATATGCAGTTGTTGTGAGAGACAAACTAGACAGTCGTTCATAGTCACTTTGGGTGGTTTTTACAGAAAAAAGGGATAAGAGGCAGACATTTCTTCCTAAAAATAATTAAATATACCTTCAGATGAAATTGAATCTGAGACTTTCACATGGAAATACTCCTTGGAATAATTTTAAGATAAAGCATGCTGAACAAATAAAATATACAGATTTATCTAATTGTTTGATGTGTGTAATGTTCCACTGAAGAGTCACTTCCCCTCCAAACTTCCACTGTGGATTCATGGGATGTAATTATCTACCATTTCATTAAGAAATAGGGGACCTCTGGCTTAAACCTATGTATGTTTAACTACACAATGAATTATTTTACTGTCAATGTAAAGTTTGAACTAATAATTTCAAGGCAAGACAGTTTTATTTCATTCACAAAGGCTATTCAAAGTGCTTTCCATAATAATTAAAGGAAAGAAAAAAAGACAGCCATCATAAAAAAAAAAAGACCAGCATAAAACATTTTTGGAACAAAAAGCTATTGCAAGATACAGAAATTGTGATGGAGTAAAAATAAATTGCATTTAAACAAGCAAATAAAGAGTTGCAGGTTATCCTGTGGACATTTCATATCATATATAAATGAACTGACCTGCTCTAATGGTAGAAGCATAAAAATAACAAGCTGCTTTATCTCAGTTTTGTTCCTTGGTGCCCTGAATAATCCTGCCCCACATCACCTCAGGGGTCTTGATGCTTCATAAAACAGAAGTAAATCAGAGATGCGTTTAGAACCAAGACGCCTGAGTGCTTGAAACAAGGGAAGCAATTTAATTCACTTTCAGTTCAGTTCCCTTATTTGTATAGCGTCAATGCACAACAGTCGTTTCAAGACCGGTCCAATCCAATTCAGATCTTTGTCATTCATTCTCTTCATCGTGTTTGTGGTAGTTGTTTTCTTGTATTGTCTACGCCCTGATTTGTATAGTACATACATTGTTACCTTGTTATTTCCAGATTCTGTCTTTAGCAATTGAAAATAACACATTTACTGTTTGCAGGCATTTGTAATAGAGCGGGATCACTTCTGACCACTCAAGGTGCATTTGGGTAAACATAGTCCAAAAAATAATTTAATGTTATCATTCTTCTATTTAAGACCTAAGTAAAGGATTCTCATTGTTATGTATTTAAATAACCTATATGAGTTGCTTCTCCCAAGATATGTTGCCTCATTAAGGTTTAAAAAAGCACCCAAAATACTACAACATATAAACATTTAATTTAATGAGGAAAAATGATATATTGTTGTTTGAGTTCATGGATGGCTTCTTATGTCCTTCTTTCACCTCCTGTGCAATAAGTACACCTGCAACCTGGACAACCTGGACCTGAACCTTTTGGGCATACAAAAACATTTCTTACAACTGATCAAATAGGAATAAGGGCCCATGCAAATTATCATCCACATTGCCTCTTTCTTATCTGTTCACTTTTTGTGGAACAGTTGGAAACAGCTCCGTGGCTTTTTCTAGCAATGATACACAGACGAACACCGTATTTACTGCAAGAGATTGTTGTCTTTCCATCTGGACAGAATCTGCATCTTCCCTTGACAGTAAAGACTGGGAAGTGATCCACTGGATCAAAGTGGACATCAGCCACTGGTCTTTGAGTTGTTGGTCTTTGTATGCATCTGGTGGGACTGTGCACATCCTTTCTCTTCCCTTGGCTGGCCTCCCTTTCTTCTTTTCACCACGAAGTGCATCTGCAACCTCCAGCCTGAACATATTGAGCTTTTTGTGCTTTTACATACAAATTCTTTTGGAATCCTGGCAATACAGCAGCCATCCATTGTTATATATATAAACCTTTTGCCAGAAGAGACACGGGTACCAGTGGTGGGACTTTGCAGGGATGTGATACAAGGCCACCATCATGTATGGCTAGGTATCATTTAAAATCTTTCTACATCAATACCAAAACCAATACCTTGTTTTAGACACTGATGCCTGAATGAAGGGTTCGAATTCCACAGTGGCCCTTGGGGGAGCCCTACAGTACCTTGCGAACGTATTCGGCGTCCTCGTGTTAATACTTTGTAGCGCCACCTTTTGCTGGAATTACAGCTGCAAGTCTCTTGGGGTTTGTCTCCATCAGTTTTGCACATCCAGAGAATGAAATTCTTGCCCATTCTTCCTTGCAAAACAACTGCAGCTCAGTGAGGTTGGATGGAGAGCGTTTATGAACAGCAGCCTTCAGCCTCTTTCCACAGATTCTGGATTGGATTCAGGTCTGGACTTTGACTCGGCCGTTCTAACACCTGGATACGTTTATTTGTGAACCATTCCACTGTAGATTTGGCTTTATGTTTTGGATCATTGTCCTGCTTGGAAGACAAATCTCTGTCCCAGTCTCAGGTCTTCTGCAGACTCCAACAGGTTTTCTTCCAGAATGGTCCTGTATTTGGCTCCATCCATCTTCCCATCAATTTTAACCATCTTCCCTGTCCTTGCTGAAGAAAAGCAGGCCCAAACCATGATGCTGCCACCACCATGTTTGACAGTGGGGATGGTGTGTTCAGGGAGATGAGCTGTGTAGCTTTTACGCCAAACATATAGTTTTGTATTGTGGCCAAAAGGTTTGATTTTGGTTTCATCTGACCAGAGCACCTTCTTCCACATGTTTGGTGCGTCTCCCAGGTGCTTTGTGGCAAACTTTAAACCAGACTTTTGATGGATGTCTTTGAGAAATGGCTTTCTTCTTGCCACTCTTTCATAAAGGCCAGATTTGTGCAGTGTACGACTGATTGTTGTCCTCTGGACAGACTCCCCCACCTCAGCTGTAGATCTCTGCAGTTCATCCAGAATGATCATGGGCCTCTTGGCTGCATCTCAGATCAGTCTTCTCCTTGTTCCAGATGAAACTTTAGAGGGACGGTCGGGTCTTGGTAGATTTGCAGTGGTCTGATACTCCTTCCATATGATTGCTTGCACAGTGCTCCTTGAGATGTTTAAAGCTTGGGAAATCTTTTTGTATCCAAATCCAGCTTTAAACTTCTCCACAACCATATCTGGGACCTGCCTGGTGTGTTCCTTGGTCTTCATGATGCTCTCTGAGCCTTAAACAGAACCCTGAGACTATCACAGACCAGGTGCATTTATACAGAGACTTGATTACACACAGGTGGATTTTATCGATCATCATCAGTCATTTAGGACAACATTGGATCATTCAGAGATCCTCACTGAACTTCTGGAGTGAGTTTGCTGCACTGAAAGTAAAGGGGCTGAATAATATTGTACACCCCACTTTTCAGTTTTTTTTTTTTTTTTTTAAGTTTAAAATATCCAATAAATTTCATTTCACTTCACAATTGTGTCCCACTTGTTGTTGCTTCTTGACAAAAAATAAAAATTTCATATCATTATGTTTGAAGCCTGAAATGTAGAAAAAGGTTGAAAAGGTCAAGGGGGGCAAATACTTTTGCAAGGCACTGCATATTACAGTGTGCACCCCGACTTTTCAAACATTTGCAAAATGTGTGTATCACTATCCAAGTAACGCCAATAACAGGGTTACTGAGAAAAGATACACTCAGACTGCCAACTTGAGAAAGCAGATGGTGTCCTTCTCGATGCAATGACTTAATTTACTTTTATAACAAGAGAATAAAAATAACACAAAAAGTTTGGTTTCTTATTTTGTTAGTAAAACAACCCAACAAGGTTGATTTGTTCCAAAGTACATTTTGTTTTAAAATTGAAAAAGTAAACAATTGCCCGAATCCAAGGCAGCATATAAATGTAAGAAATCATTTAACAAAAGTAGAATGTCATAACATTTTCTTTTCATAATATTTATTTCATCTTGGCACAAGAATTTAGGCTATTTAGACCTTTCTGAATATTTCATCTGCTTCCAGCCTCTCAAGTATCCCAGAGAAGTCGCTTACATTTTAAACGTCACTGTCAAATATGAACTTACTACACGGGAATTCATATATAAAACACAATGACCAGTTCGAGATCAAATCTTATTCAAAAGTGAAATCTAGCTTAGATAACAAGAAAATGAGTTTGTCAGTCAAACACATTAGGGCTGCAGCCATCACGAGATAACCTGAAACAGGTACAACATCTGGGCAAAAGGCATTTCTCCATGCCTTCGGTTGTCATCAAGTTTATGTCAGAACTGCGTTAACTCAGAGGAGTTGGGCCACCAAGCCCATGGCAGATTTCTCTGCCATTTTCCAAGCCCAGTCCGCACAATCTTGACAAATGACAATACGGTATGTGTTACTATAGGCAAAACAACAGTTTGCCAAAATGAACAACCTTCTCTCTAAAACTGCATATATGCAATAAATAAATGTTACATACTAGAACAAGAGGAGGACATTTTAACACAACATGATACAACCGTGAGTGGTGAATGGACAGCTCCTTGCCCAAACCATTACGCATACGGAGTGGCCCAATACGAAACAGCACAACATTACGGAGGCACACGTTTACACTTTGCACAATTTCAGCAAACAACGCACACACAGCCAACAGCGCTATGTATGGTGCTGAAACAAGCTCAGATAGCAAGTAATTCTCAATAAAACAATACAAGCGTTTTAGTTGGGGAACACAAATCATAAAAATGCAGTCTGATAAAGCGGACTAAAGCCGGTCCAAACGCACAACTCAAGCAATTCATTCCATGATTCTTACCTTACTTCAGAAGTGACCACAGCACCCAGGGATTCTCTTTCTTGACTGTCACTGTCACTGGCTGTGTGCCGAATTTATTTCAGCACAAGCGTGGTCAGATTTGTGCATCATTTCCACATTTGTACCATAAAGTTTTTTAGGGACATTGTAGCTGGGAGCTTTCTGTAGGGCATTTTTCCTTTGCCACCACATAGGCAGACCTGAAAGACGCCACTGTTTCCTGCATTAACCGCATTTACCTCCAGGACCTTGTTTGGGAGAAAATCCTTTCCCCCACATCTCTGAAATTTTAACTGCTATTTTGTGGGCCGAACTGTCTCAGTGCTTGTACATTTTTTTCCGCAGGTTATTCTGTCTTGCTGCTGACGTCTCCATTCATCCATTCATCCATTAATCGGACAGATGTAGTCCAGATGTCCTTTTGGCAAGCAGCAGAGTTTTTGCATTCAAGCAGACTGTCCATCCAAGCTTTTTATTTTTGGTGAAGAGCCATGTATTTCTGCTTTGCCACTCACTCCATTTCTTGCTTTTCCAATTGAAAGGCAATGCACCACCAGGATCAGGCCCAGGTTCGCTGCTGGTGGTGGTGATAGCGGTTGCCAAAGCACCGCTGTCACTTTTTGCAAGACTGACTAGCTGAAGCAGTCTGTCCACTTGCTGTCAGTACTGACCATGGCTGTTGTTGTCTTTGTTTGCTTCAAATGTCCAAACTGTCCGGGACACGGCTGTTTCTGTTTAGACATTTTCAATATAATTTGAGGATAGGACAAATATCATTCCTATTCATGCGTTCGTTCAATTTCAAATACAGTATACCACCAAAAATCTCCCCCGGTCCACCCATTCGCTAGTGAGGAGTTCAGGTGCAGCTACGTAAATCTAAGAATTCTACTCCACAGACTGCCACAACAGGAACATATGGAATTGTGTTAAGTTGTGTTAGTTGAGAAAAATGTTGAAATATTGAACATTAAATAGTGAATAAACACACACAGCCATGACATGTTTATTCTTTTTCATTTCAGGAACCTCAATGTAGGGAAAATGAAATAGTGGTACCTCTACTTACGAACGTCATATGGAATTTTCGAAAAGTTACGAAAGAAATTTCAGAATACGAAAGGCAAAAATACAATACGCACTGCTACTCGCAACTCCCAGAGTTTACCGAACGTAAACATACTTGTAGCTGCTCTGCAATTGGCTATCGGCTAGCATCTTCCTGGCATCCCATTGATATTTTAGGAAAATTCCATGAAGTTTTGGAATTCGTTGAAAAGAATCACCCAGAAAAAGTGTTCAGTAGGCGGTCTATCGCTCATTATGATGATGTTTGTCTTGCACATTTTCGAAGGATTGTTAAAAGCCAACAAAAACAAACGTCCTTGGATCGGTTCTTTACAAAGCGTCAGGCAAAAACCACTGCTGAGAGAGAAAATGTGACGACGATAGCAGTTAAAAGGTAAATTAACATAATTCTTATTCTTTACTTTATTCTTTGTTTTTTATTCTGTACAACTCTCGTTTCATGTTTATTGAGCAGTAATCCAATGGTAACATGTATTTGTTACATGTTTTTTGATGGATTTTTATGATTTATACAAAAATTTATGTCCGAATTTTGGGGGGGCTTGGAACGGATTAGGGCATTTACATTGAAAACACGTCTCTACTTACGAAATTTTCAGGTTACAAACCAATGAATTTTGTAAATAGAGATACCACTGAATAGCTTAAAGTGGACAAATCTTTAGAGCTCCCACTGAATGTCTCAGAGCAGGCTTTCAGCCGAGCTCCTCTTAGCTCCCCCATAATTGGAACCATACCTGAACAATACTTCTTTCCGTTATCAACTTATTAAAATTTCAGCATACATTAAATTATTATAGATATTGATGGTGATAGGACAGGCCAATTAATCAAAACAGTCATTCAGAACATATAACATAATCTTGCCCATATCCATTATTTTAGTTGTTTGAAATATTCATTTAAATGACTTTAAATGGTTCATTTGGTGTGCATTTCCCTTCACTCTTTTAAAAGAAAATCACAAATATATGTACAGCTGTAAAGGTTGCAACCTGGACATTTGTGATACTAAAACCTTGTCCGGGATCTATGCTCATTTTTAATAATCAACATAAAATGTCAGCGGGGGGTCGGCACGCTAAAGCCCACGCTTTTGGCTGCTGCCCTAAACACATCGACCCGACTCCTGGGCAAGTAGGAACAACAAATCTTCTTTGACAGGGGCCTATTGCAGCACAAGAGCTAGCTAAAGTGACGGCTTTGTTTGTCAAGCTTTTTCACAATAGCCGCTTCTGCTTTTTTTATCCACATTGTAGTTATATCTACGCCTTCCTCGCCTGAGCAGTCATCCTCAACAGTACATCATTTTAGTCCTGTTCTTGCAGATGGCTCCCAGACTTTACAAGCCAAAGGACTCCTTCAGATGCACCATGACTGGCAGAGAGGTGAAAAAGTTGTCAAAGTAGACAACACACTTTTATGGGTTCCTGATAGCCTTGCAGTTGAACAACCACATTCGCTCCAAGCCCAACTTCATTGATACGCCAAAAGTCTGTGCCAAATGTGTTGGGAAATCAGATACCATCCCAGAAGCACCTGCTCAAACAGAAATCTTGATGGCCCAATGGTCGGATTTACTTGCAAGATATGGTGCCTTTTTTCCCCATACAAAGAGCTAGCTGAGATACCCTGTACAGAAATAGAAATGAACGTTTAAATATTAAAGTATAAAATACAGTTATGTTGCTGTAATGTACAAACAAGTGCATGATTAAATGTGATTTGGTTGTATATACTGACATGTCTTTCAGTTTGAGGCGCTAAGCTCTGACCTGTTCTGATCAAATCAGATGTCTCAGGATGCATTTTAATGCAAGGTCTGAATGACACCTTTCATAGTCTTTGATAGTTTTTTAAATTATTATTATTATTATTTTATAATATGTCATTATCATGCAGTCATTTAGTTTTGCCCATGTTTTAGAGTGGTTTAGGTTGACTGAGTGGTTGTTCTCATTTTGCCTGTCAAAGTTTGTCAAAGTGCTGAAATACAACAGGATTTCTCATTTCATTTTTGGATTTTTGCAAAGTTACCACATGCTTTTTACTTCTGGCACACTTTAAAAAAAAAAAACCTCTAGTCAGAGTTGTTCGAAAAGTATTTTTAGACATAGCTAAGGTGCATTATTTATTTGAAAAGTTTGCAGATGGATCATGAGACTCAGTGGATTTTTATTTTTTATTTTTCATTTTTTAACAGCAGCCATAAGCTCACAGTCTAAAGAACCCATTCTGACTCCGAGCAATCGTTTGGTCATTGCTCCCGTATATTCACACCCACCTCACATCCTGACAGTTATCTGTTTGTTTCATTCACAGTTTCTACACTAAAATAAAAACACTTTTTTTTTTTTTCTTCTCTGGGCTCCAACCCTGGTGACATTTCACAATAAGCTCCTGTGGCTTTTTCTCACCTCTGTAACAGGAAAGGATTGAAACTGGACGTCTTAATTTGGTGTTCAGCGTCTAAGAAAGAGTTATATTGATAGTGTAGTGTGGATTAAGGGAGAGTGATACCTGTGATCTGAGCAGAATGTTTTAATTTGAAGCCTGACTGCTCTCTCAGTAGTTTCTCTGCTTTTATTACCACACAGAGAATGGATTTTTTTTTTTAAATTGATTTTTTTTTTTAGGGAACCTTGGGTCCTTGTGGAAATGACTCTATCTATCTCATTTTGAAATTTGCATGCTTTGAATAAATGAAGCAGCTCTAACAGTCTTCCTTCAGTGGTGTGGTAAATGTGTGAGTGTGGATACTGTAGTTCATGTTTGTTTGTTCCCTACAGGTTCACCATTGTGCCTGTGAGACCCTTTGAGGTCCTACAGCAATGTTCATTTTGTCAACTGGTCTCTGTTTATTAAGAGGAGATATTTTAATGAGTTATTGATGTTGTTGTTAAATTTAACAGGTGAAGAAGATTAACCGGAATTTTCCAGTGAACCAGCAGGTAAGATGTTTTCCTCATGCAGCAGCTCAGTTCCTGCTGCTTCTTTACATCTTTGTTCTGCTTTAATAAACCTTTAGTTCTGTCGGTCTGTCAGCAGGTCTGTCAGTCAGAGAAAGAACACAGCTCTGTATTACAAGATATTACAACACACGCACATGCTTTGCATCATTTAAGACCATCCACTGAGAGATGATCAGAAAACAACTTAAGTGCTCTCAGTGATTTAACTCATTGTGTCATCTTACAGTCTCAGTGCAGAGAGTTAAACGCACCGTCAGTTTTTTTCTTTATCATTTATTTACTATGGTTTCTGTGACATACAGACAAACATATGCTAATTTTAATTCACAAGACAATTCATTTTGGAGATTGAATAGCACGAGATTCATCTGTCCAGAAACAAAAATCCTCCAAAGGTAAAAGGAAATAAACATTCGAGTCGAGCAGAAATCAGAGCGTGACTTTAATGAGTGGTGCTTGTGTGATGTCTAAAATGATATCTCACAATATGTCTAACTTTTTTTTTTCCAGTTTCTAAATCTTTTGCTTTGGGGGGAACATTTGAGGTCCTTGACATGTGCAGATTTCTCCAAACCCCCCAACTCGTTAAATAAATACATTAATAAGTACCGTACTGGCCCGAATATGGGACAACCCTGATTATGAGACGACCCCCGTTTTTGAGAATAGGATTTCTACAATAAAATATGGTCCTATATTTGGGCCAATACAGTAGTTTAAAACAAACTGATGTACATAGTTCTAAACACAAAAAACAACTATGTTCAGTTGTACTAAAATTGCTAAAATAATAGCAGTGTGTTTAAAAAAAAAAAAAAAAAAGCAAATAAAGTTCCAAAACAGCTTTTTTATTTCCATCAATGCATTGGGAAAACTGCACGCTCTATTCCAAATCAAAACATGAAGAAAGATTTATCAAATTTGTTACTGTTTATTGTTTATGTGACAGAGAGCGAAGAAAGAGGAAAAATTAGGCTGTTTAAACAATAGCAGTGTGAAGTTCAGTCCATGCAGTCTTTCATTCTGTGAAAATACAATATTCAAACTGGTGGTCCTTGTTTAAGGACGAAGGCAGCATATGCTGTACTTGCTGGTTATAGTGCAGTTGTCTGAAAATCTAAGTAAAATGGATTGATCCAGACATTGTTCAGGAGAACAGTTTACATTGATTAAAAAAAAGCTGATTGGAGAGGGGAAAAATGTGCTTTAAAACAGCAACCACAACCAGAAAATGGGAAAACTACCATTCAAATGGATGGAAGACCAGGCAGAATGGCAACGACTCAGACAATGATCAGCCAATGATCAGCCAATGATCAGCTCCAAGGTGATCAAAGAAGATTTAAAGTTACCTGTGAGTATTGGAACAATAGAAGACACCTATGTGAAGCCAAGCTATCAGCAAGAAGTCCCTGCAAAGTCCCATTGTTGAAAAAAACATGTGCTGAAGAAGTTACAGTTTGCCAAAGAACACAAAGCCTGGCCCAAAGATAAAATGGCACAACATTTTGTGAACTGATGAAAGCAAGATGGCTCTTTTGGGGTCTGGGAGCTGCAGACGAGCCCCAAACACTGAACTCAAGCCACAGTACACTGAAGACAGTGAAGCATGGTGGAGCATCCCCATTAATGGAAATGTTTCTCAAACTACCATGCCAGGCCTATTTATCACATACCAGGGATCATGGGTCAATTTGAACATGTCAAAATACTTGAACAGGTCATGCTGCCTTGTGCTGAAGAAGACATGCCTTTGAAACGGGTGTTTCAACAAGACAACAGCCCCAAACAGACCAGTAAGCCAGCAGCATCTCGGTTCCAGACCAACAAGATCAACATTATGGAGTGGTCAGACCAATACCTGGACCCTGATCCAATAGAAGACTTGTGGGGTGACATCAAAAATACTGTTTCTGTGGTAAAACCAAGAAATATAGAGGAATACGTTGTAGTCCAGTCATCCTGGGCTGGAATACCTGTTCACAGGTGCCAGAAGTTGGTGGACTCCATCCAACACAGATGTGAAGCAGTTCTCAGAAACAGTTGTTAAAGAACTAAAAACTAGTTCACTGATTCACAGGAAAACTAAACCTTCAAGCATTTCTGTTACACAGTAGATGCTTAGGTTTGTAAAGAAAACTGCAGATGCTGCTATTTTCTTGAATGGCCAAATGTTCCTCTTTTTTTTTTCACTTCCTGTAAAGCAATAACAAATTTGATGAATTTTTCCTCACATTTTGATTTGGAATAGAATGATGTGCAGCGTTCGGAAATAAAAGCCATTATAAGGTTTTTGAGCTTTGCTCACCTTTTTAAACACACTGCTATGTGGTAAATGCACTTGTCAGCTCTTACGGCTGTAAAAGCACATCTGCTAACAGATGTAACCATGATTACTGAACAATGATTTTATACGTCTCTATAGCGCATCGTATAACTAGAAATGGCAGTTACACAACAGCCCCACACATCATTATGATGAATATGAAAAAAAAAAAAAAAGCTTTTGTAAATCAATTATTTTAAGCTTTATTAAAAATGTGCCATTAACATATATAAAATGATTAAAGTTTATGATTGGATTTTAAGTAATTAATTAACAGTTCAACCACAGCTGCTGGTGCTTCACAGGAGTTGTCAAATGTACTTTAAATATGACTTGTATATTTCTGCTTTCCTTCAGCTCTACTACAATGCAGCTATTTATTATTTCTGTACATTTCTGAAAGACTAAACAGGACATGTTTTACATAGTAGCCGCTATACTTCAGAAGAATTCTGGATATTTTTAAACCTGAGTCTTTTAAGGTGCAACTGATCAGTAAAGACAAAAATATTTGGAATTGAGCTGTGTCTTGTTGCACTGCGAATGCTGCTGTATTTGCCATGAAATACAGACCACTGAGTCTGCAGAGTTTAACCAGAGTGACTACGGGCAATCAAGTCAAACTGTTCTCATCCCCAGCTTGTTGTTGTCTGTTGTTCAGAAGCCTGCTGGTTTTCAACATACTGGCTACAACAACAGCATCAATTTTAGATGTGCGGGGTTTTTTTGAGTAACAATGGCAGGGAGCTTCGCCATGGCCGCATAGAATTTTATTTTATTTAATGGATAACCGTGTTATTCTCTGAACTTTAACCTAGAAATCCGAATGTCTAACGGTAAACAAGTGCTGTTTGTGTATAATTTAGTGAAGGTAAAAAGGTTTCCAGAGAGGTTGCAGAGGGCTCTTGAGTCTTCAAGTTGCAACTGCAGATGAAATCATAAACCACTGCAACTTCTCCTTTTTTTTTTCTTTAAAAACTATTTTAAGGCTTGGCAGACCTGCTGTAAGCTCAGTGGAGGTCATTTTATGAGTTAAAGGTGTTTTGTTTATCTGGGATCAGTGCACATGAAAGCATGGCAGGATAGCTGAAAGATCAAGCACTTTTACCTTGATGCAGACAGGTACCCAGATTATTTTACATCCACATCTTAATTGCTGCTGTCCCTTTCAGACCTGAGTTATGGGACGGGGCCAGGGTTTAAAAACACCAAGATTTTCCTAGAAATATCTCTGGATCTAAAACGTTTGTGGTCACAGTCACTTATCAGTGAGGGGACTTTGTTATGCCATTAATGCACTTCATGAGCCTGTGTTTTTATGTAATGATCTCAATTTGTCAAGCTACTTAGTTGCTTCCCTGCTGGGAGTTACAGGCTAACATCACTTATTCTGCATGACACATCTAAAGCGACCACCAACTGCTGGCTGACTTTGGTTGATATTAAAAATGAACATGTGGGAGAAAGCTTCCAGCCTTCCAGCACCTCAAACATTGCAGTGATGAACACCATGTCCAGTATCCTGTGTGTTTAATCGGTCCAAAAAACCACAGTATAAAAATCAATAAGTCATCATGAAACAGGCTGATTCTTGTTTGAGACTTTTAACTTCTTGGAGTCTTTTCTGGTTGCCTGGCAACTGGTTAGAGTCAAGAAATAATCCAAGTCTCAGCACCCAGCAGCACAGCAAACTGTTGTTTTTCAAAAGCGTTTTAGGCTCATAAAGTTTGTTTAGTGCACCTTATAATCATTCAGACCTCCTTCCTGTACCATTTTGGTATTTATTTATTGATGAAGAGTTCAGTTTCTGTTTTATTAAACGGCTCCTTCTCTCCTCAGTTAATAGAGGCTATTCACAGGACTGACAAAAGACCTATTTAGTTTATTACAACCAGCCGGAAAATGTTGTCTTATTCAAATTTGTACATGAGACTGTTTGCCTTTTCAGTGTCCAGTAATCACAGGATGACACCGCAGGGCTGAAAACGATAAATCCAGTAGAACAGGAATGAATAACACAAATCACAATGACATTTCCCTGTTTTACTTACAATCAGACACTTCTTGCATGCGTTACAAGCTTTCTATCTATTCATTTTTAAAAAGGTAGATTTGTTCAAACCTTCTGATCTGATTTTTTATCCAAAATTCTCCGACATTTCTGCACCGAAAAATCTGAACAGTGTAGTCAAGTTCAGGAGTAGTTATGCTGACACATCCGAGGAAAAATGCTTTAACCATTTTTACCCTCAGTGCAAAAAGCAAAAAGCCACGTTTTTAGGAACAAAATGCTCCAGAAATCATTTATGCAAACAATAAAGTAACAGAAACAGTATGAGTATTCGAAACAATAATTTTAAGAAAATTGCCTTGAAAGATAATGCATAAAAAAATGAGAATATAGAGAAAGGGAGAATGGCTCAGTTTCCCAACGTATATGGTTATATGCATCTCCCAGAGTAGTCGTGTGCCTATCAAGGGTTAGAACTTTTAAGATGACAGTTTTACTGTAGTCTTATGTAGGATGGCATCCAAGTGAGATCACAGCAGATAAAAATAGTGAATATCAAAGCGTGCCACCCACCCAATTGTCCATATTTCTTTCTCACCACTAAGAATGTACAGTATTTCAATAACTTGAGTGTATGATATTTAAACCAATCCCTTAACTGCTTAGCGTAAACATTTGTGATATGAATGAAGAAAAATGAAAGGACGGGGGGTCTCGTGGTCTGTGGCATGACAGCCAGTATATTAATGCCATTCCCCAGCCCCTCCCCTTCATTATGAGTCTCTATGGCAACAGTGTTAAACTCATATGTTTTCAGGTGCCAAAAAGTGCGAATCACAAAGCTGTTAGTCAATGTTATGACATATCAAAGACATTGAGAGCCTTTAAAACTATATAAACCATCACGTAGCATCTCCATACTAACAAAGGTAAAAGTGTAAAGGAAAGTCTGTGAACTGTGTGCACGGAGCAAGTGTGTGCTCAGCGTTGCTGTTTACAAAACTTCCATTCATTGTTGTGACACTGGCATCAATATCAATACACATATTAATACAGTTACTGGTCTTGGTGTCGACAGCCCTTAAGTCAAGACATAAATGTGTTTTTTGTTTTTTTGTTTTTTTTTTTAAAGCTGCATTTAAGCTTTTAGAGCAGACAATATCTTCTGATAGATAGAAGCGGCAAAAGATTAATCAACAGCCACATTTCTGCTTCAGCCAACAGCTGCACAATTACAATTACAGCTCAATGGCAGATGTAACTGTCAAAGACATTTTTGTTTACCATCTGACATCTTAAATCAGTTCCTGCTGCTGTCAGGATGCCATCTATACATGGTGACATGCCAGAAAACTGGAGAGGGAAATCATTCTGTTTACTTGTGATTAGGAAATAATTAAGTAAAGAAAGCAAGTTTTGTTAGCAGAAGATAATATGATAATTCAAAACATGGCTTCTTTATATATGGGTAGAAGATTACATACAGTCTTTGACTCAACTGCAAATATAGTATATCTGAAATAAAACTACTTTTAAAATGTTTGAATGGCTTTTCAATTGATTGCATAAAGGAGAACAGTGACATCTGACTTGGCCTTATTTGCTCTTTTCACCTGTTGGTAGATAATCTACATGGGCTGGGCCGACGAGAAGGAGCAGGACTCCGTTCAGGACCGAATGTACTCACCAAAGTTCCTCGCTTTGAGGGGTTCCTCACTCTTCAAGTTCACAGCACCTCCCGTAGGCTTTCACTCAGTCTGCACTTGTGTCCCGCATCCTCTTTGAAACCATCAAACTCCCGTGTGTTGGAACTGATGTCACTCAGCTCCACAGGGGGGTTTTTATTCATTCAGTGCCATGTATTGTTAAAGGAAAAATACGTTTCCTGCTTGAAAAGAAGGAAGCAGCTCAGCTGTTATCATTTGTGCTGCATTGATCTTCTACATGATTGATGGTGATCATTTAATGTGTTTGCATTTTGCCAGACTTTTAGGTGATTACGATGAGAGGGATAAGCTGTTGATGGTGCTAGAGATGGGAAGAGATTGATAGATAACTGAAATTGCCTGCTCAGTGTGAACGTGCTGATATAAATGGAAAATGCTAATGTGAGTGGATGGTTGAACATAAGAGCCCGCGTGCACAGAAATGAAGACCAGCTTCTTTACAAATGAAGATTTACCTGTGGAAAATATTTGGCTTTCTTTAACTCTCAGATGAATTTATGTATTAATATTTAAGCAGTGATACTGTATGCTCCACTCCTCAGGCAAAAGTCAAGCTTGTTAAGCTTTTGATTTCTATAGAGCAAAACAGCAGCTCAGTAACTGCACAAAAGTTTTCTTCCCAAGGACAGCTCCTGTTCTGTCTTTCTTAATCCACAGAGACATTTTCTCAAATCAAACCTAATATTTATGTGACGTTTTCAGGTGACAACATGGGACTGGACCAGAGCAGAGAAAAGCTTTACCGTGTACGAAATAATGTGCAAGATTTTAAAGGTATGGCTGTTTTTTTTTTTTTTTTTTTTCTACTCCCAGAGCATCTAGGGAGGCATCTCTCACTCTGAATTCATTGAGAGAATATAAAGTAGCAAAGCCAATCTGGGGAATGCATGGATATGAGTCACTTATACAGTGCATTTGCATGAGTTCATCTGCAATCCCATAGAAACAAGACTGTTATTTCTTATTCTCTGCAGGTCCGAGGTCACTTTGAATTTGATAGTTAGAATTTATCTGCAGTTGATTATGTATAAACTCATCAAAGCAAGCTTAATTTAAATAGATTCGCACATGCATCTATAAAGTGTACCTTGATTTGCAATTCATTTAACCTAAAGCTAGGAGACAATCACATTAGAGTAAACTGTTGTCTCTTAATAAGTGTTAGTGATTGGTGCCAGGGAGACTTTATTCCTATTGGCAAGCTGTCAGCATGGTACCTGTTCTGTGTTATCACAGGACAATGACCTTCTGGACAAGAGGAAGCATTGCTTCAGCGTCCAGACAGAGAGCGGGGAGGACATGTTCTTCGGCGTGGAGCTGGAGTGTGAGCTGCTGATCTGGGAAAAAGCCTTTCAGATGGCCACATTCCTGGAGGTGGAGAGAATACAGGTCAGCTCCTTAACAGCTGGAGAATAAACCTGAGGATTTTCCTTTAGCTTTTATAGTTCCAGTTGCCTTCGCACAAAGACTGTTAACGCTCATGTGACATTTGTGAGGAGTTCGTATAAATATATAGCCTCTGTGCATAACATTTTCCTCTGCTGTTCTGCAGTGTAAAACATACGCTTGTATCATGGAGAGCCACCTTATGGGACTTACAATTGACTTCAACATGGGTTTCGTGTGCTTTGATGCTGCTTCAAAGGTGAGTGCAGAGCAGACCTTTGCTGTTAATACAACTAGAAAATACAACTTATACAGCACTCTAGGAGTGTGAGCACATTTGTTTGGTGGCTGGTTATCCCCCCAACACTCCCACTAAAACCTCTCATCTCTGCCGACAGTTCATTTTGGCATTTTCCCAAAAGTCTGAAAAGCATGCAGACTACTCTGCTGGTGCACATTACGCCAATGAGCAGGACACAAGCACTGCCATATTGTTGTCTCTAAGATTTTGGCGCCAATTCCTACAATAAGAAGCAACAATGTCCCCTAAGGATGATCATTATGCCGACAGCGTATTGTTTATAGAAAGAAATGCACCAAACACAATCCATAAGTAAACTGCAAGTGCAGACAAAATAAGGCGTAGGATTACTCCATAATTAAAAGCTGCTACTGGCAAATTTGAAAAACCATAATGGTTTCTGTTGGAAACAGCACAAATGTTACTCTGCTTGAGAAGTGCAGTAGTAATCTGCTGGCTCTGGACCCAGTGAGATGCTCCGATATCTGCAGCACTGTTTACATTTAGATCCAGAACGTACAGAGAAAGTGACTGTCTCTACCGACACAGTGAGGTTTGTGGTTTTCTGACAGTTCAAATTTTGAATAGGTGGACAAATTAATACATGTCTAAGGTGCTTGACTGCTGTATATGCCGTTAAATAAATTGAGATGGATGTGTAGGATACAACCAAAGTACTCAGCCTCTTCCTTCAGCGCTCAAAAGACACAAGTCTACAATAAATTACAATAGAAGTGAAGCCCACAAAGGCTTGTCCAAGCTGAACTTACTACAGCTGTCTAGACTAATAGGCAGGATGGACTTTAGAGCCTTTGAATCCATGTGGTCACGAGACTGGCACGGTGGAGGGATATATACCACTTCTCTCGCATCACTCCCTCGAATGTTCCTCCAGGGAGGCAGGATGGAAGGTCAAAGCTGGAGGACAGCCAGTCAGCAACAGGGCAACCACACAGTAGCATTTCAATTCATGATTGTCTCACATGAAGACAGAACTGCCGGCACGCAGGGAGAGAAAAGGCTGAAGAGAGATGTGGAAAGATAAAATGAGAGTTACCTGTCCAACTGAAATTTGGCCACCATGGCATCCTTCTTCAGAAAGTATCACATCAGAGATGATCTTTGCAGTGATGGAGGTTTTTGCTTGTTCACTATGAGCCTTCTGGACATAGCAGACTCTGCAGTAGTATATGACATGACACTGGGGCATCTGATGTCAGATGCAGATGCCTCATGGCAGTTTACTTTGAGCTGGAACTAATGATTATTGTCATTATCACTTTACTGATAATTATTTTCTTGATTTGGTTCTGATCAAGACCAGTCACTTGTAAAGAAAAAAGTACTTTGTTTTATTGAAGATATTTCAATAGAAATTTTACAGTGGTTGGAAGGTTTAGATTGATGTCTTATCAGATTTCTAAACTAACGTGTTGATTAAAGTACCCTCCTTGATCCTCAGAACCCTACAGTCACTGGTGTATCAGTTGTTCATGAATCCTATCTTTAAGCCCCATCCTAGTATTTTTTTAACAAAAAAAAAATCAATCACCAGGTTGATCAGTAAAAGCCCCTCAAGTGGCCTTTTCATCATCAGCACAAGTCAAAAGAAAATGTTATTCTGCTGAAATAAAACTTTATATAAATGATAAAACAACACCGACGGTGAGTCAGTGGCCTTTAACATCCTCCTATCTGCTCTGCAGAACATTAAAGCAGTTACTCCTCTAAATCAGATGCAAAAGAAACTCTTAGCAGTTTTAGCTGACCTCTTCAGTCAATGTGCAACGCTTGGACACGTTCAAATCTGAAACCACTAATGTTTCTTTTACAGATACAGCCTACCCCAGTACAGGGGCCTCGAGGGGGATAATACTAAAAATGGGGCAGAAGTGTCAGCTTTTAGTTGAAGCACTTAGAATTGCCCTGGGTATGAAATGTGCTGCCCTTCCTTGACATTATCTAAACCTAAGGTGAACTAAATGACATTTCTGGAATGCATCAGATGTTCGAAAAGAATTAATAAAAATGCTTCAGTATTTAAAGTGAATTGAATAAAAAAATAAAAGCAAGTTTTTTTTGCTTTGATTTAAACTGTTAATAACATGCAGCTATCAAATGGATTTATAATTGTTGCAAATCTAAATACTTAAGTAACAAACTCATCATTATCTTTGGCTGTAAGTTGCATAAAATGTAAATACTGTACTTACAATCACCTAAAAAGTTGCACTAACATGAGCACTGCAGGAATCAGGTATCCTCAGAGTGCCTCCTCCTCAGTCTTCCTCATCAGAAACCACCCAGGGAAAGTAGTTGTGTGATTGACATGCAGGAGATGACAGTTCCACCACCTCTAACAAGGTTAGTAAGAGTGAATTTCAAAAGGAAAGTAGGAGAGATGACACGTCTGTTACACCCCCATAATGTTTTTCGTGAATACCTGCCATGGTTTCCAAAAAAAGATTCAAGATGAAAAGTAATATCTGTGGTGTGGTAAATGCGATTTCTCACAACACAATTAGCCAAACAGTTTCTGCACAAGTATCTGCAGTGGCAGTGACAGTCAGATCAGTTCAGCGGAGCACGTAATCGATGCATATTTATGTGGAAAACATGGCTCGCTGTCCACCTGAGGAGTGTAGAAACTAACTCGTTGTGCACCTTTCGTTTGCTCACTTCAGCACTAATTGAATCACTCAAGCGCTGCTTTTTTATTTATTTATTTTTTTTTATTTATTACAATTTCCAGCTGTCAGAAACAACATATTTATGTCCTTCAACCCTCTGAAGCAGATTGATCTGATGTGTCCTGCTTCTAACCAGATTGATATGGATTTCAACATGCGTTACTCATTAAAACGTGAATGGAGAAAAAAAAAAGTCAGTAATTAAATCTTAATACATGAAGCTAGATTTGTTAGTATTTTTACTTTATCATTATCTGTCAATTCAGGCAGTGCTGTGGAGATACAAATTCTCCCAGCTAAAAGGATCATCTGATGATGGAAAAAGCAAGATCAAGTTTTTATTCCAAAATCAAGACTCCAAATCTATTGAAGCAAAGGTAAAATTCAGTTTCAGAGATGTTTTATACTGTTTGTCAAAAATATTCACAGCAACAAGGTTGTAGAAAATGAATCCTTTCTGTCTGACTTGAGTATTATTATTTTTTTCTCTTTCTTGTAGGAGTTGGAGTTCTCAAACCTCTTCGCTGTGCTTCACTGCATCCACGCTTTTTTCGCTGCCAAAGTTGCTTGCCTGGATCCAGTGTTTGTGGAGAGCCAAGGCACTGCAACGACCGCTGGGATTCCTTCACTTTCCAGTCTCTCCTGCAATTCACAGACTCCCAAACTGAAATATGCCACTTGACAGGTGCTACTTTCTATAGACCTTAAAGAGACACTGCATTTAATCATGAACGTGGCCTAACATGGTGGACAGGAGAACCGGAGGAGGACTACACTCCGGGACGCAGGATAAAAGGCCTCACTGTGAGTGCCACACCTGAAATCTGCAGATTTCTGGAATAACTTTGGACCTGATTTTGAACTGATACTTTCAATACCTTCACACAGAGACTCAGTGGACATAATATGTGCTATTCAGAAATGTTTTTAAGTGATTTTGTCTCTCTCTTAATCCTCAAACATCCACAACACATCTAGCAGAAAAATGTGGTTCCTTTCCCAAAGTAGTCGGTTTTTCTATGTAAGATCAGGAGCAAGATGCATAAAACTAAAAGTGCGTGTGTGTGTGTGTACACTTTCTGTCAGATTTAAAGAGCCATGCATGGACGTGGTTCTCGTTTTTAAATTGCAGTCGTCATGAAAATGTTCATTTGTTCATCAGGATGATTTATATCGTCACACTGAGTCATAAATGAATGTAAACTTTGCCCTAATAAGTCACTTGCACATAAAAAGAAGATTTGTACCAGAACTAAATACATCGAGATGAGAATGAAAGAAACAGTAAGGAAGAAGCACATTTTTACTGTTGAAATTGAATTGAAACACTCATCAGTGAAGTAGAGAAAAATGAAATTTGTTTTATTTGGTGATCTCTGTTCTGGAATCACAAACAGAAGAAAATACAATATAAACAACAGAGGCACAATCAGCATTATGTGTTCATAGCAAAGTAAGTAGTAATAGATGTATTATAAATTAACAGACAGAAGAGCATCAGCTCATCGAGGACATCATCAGGTGTTCAGGGGGAGGACCAGCAGCCCCTGCTTTGTGTGCAGCTGATGAACAGATGAGCCTGTTTATTGGGTTATGCAGTCGTGCATGGAGATGATCAGGAGGGATTCACAGGTGTACAGATGGAGCATGACATGCTGGCTGTTTACTTAAACAGCCTCTGGAAACCTAAAGTGGTGCATAATCCAACTATTATCTGGTACCAGAAATTACTGTTATCAAGGCCTTTCAGCACCAAGACAGCAGCCATTACACAACCACTATCCACTGCTACAATTATTTTAATCTCCACAATTAAATATGTGAAAAGAAAAGAAAAAAAAAATCACGCTTGAACTTTTATAATGAGATTGTGTTTTGCTTTATGTTGAACCCTGGTGCTTTCTTTCTGCTGGATGCACACTCTCACCACACATTCTAGTTTTATAAATATCAGCTTGAAAGAAAAGTTGCAGCCAGTATTTTTGGAGCGTGCGCATCATTTATGCATCTTGCCCCTAGAGTTAAAGCAGGAGAGATTTGAGTTTTATCCTCACTTTAGATTATACATCACTTGAAATTGCACAAGGAAAGTCTGGGTTTCTGATTGGATGGTAGGATGTACTATTAAAGCACTGTGGTTTTTTTTTTTTTATGTGTTTCTGAGGTGGAAACAATTTCTTTATTCCGTTAAATCCAGCTAACAGCTGAATGGCAACTTCAGTTTGGTCTTACAATGCAAAATCTTTGTTTTTATTTAGGCTCACTTTAATTTTTAGCAGTTTGCTCACAAAATTGGTGGATGAAATAAAAGCGTCAAATCATTCTTTATATAACATATACCTTCACAAGGTATGGATACTTTTTTCCCTCAAGCTTGTGGATAGACAGATTGTATCAAAGTGTTTTGTCTTGTTTTTTTTTTTTTTTTCATTTGCATAGATGGAGAAAGACACATTGGTTATGAGGTTCTCATGATCACATCTGCAAACTGATGAAATAATGCTAAACATGATTAGAAACCCCTTCCACGATTTTAATGGAATTTCTCCTTAAAAATGAATGATGTAAATAAGCACTGACATTCAAATGAAAGATTTATCTCCAAGGTTTAGGAATTATGATGAGTAGGGAATACCTTTTGGCATTTGTTAATTTGACGTGCACCAGAAATGACTAGGTAGATAGCTCATAACCTTGTTTTCTCTTCATCTTTTATTTTATGGACCAATTTAGAAGAATAAAATCAGCTCTGTTGTACGTGTGAATTATTTTAACCTTGTTTGACTTCACCTTGTAAATATGATATAATTGGAAAATGAGCACTTTGGAAGAAAACAGAAATATGTAGCATCCTGGCCTCCAAAGGTTTGAGATACCCCTTTAAACTTCACTCTGCTTTAAATTGTTTAGAAATGCTGCAGAGTGACAATTTAGCTATCATATTCACAAAAGCTCATGTCAATTAATGTAATTAGTAATGCTCTTACCTCTCATTTACAAAGAGGAATCCAAACAGAAGAGGCTGCTGGGTAAGTAAACACTAGAGGATAGGGAATGAAGTGGGGCCAGTGAAGAGCTTTGTACTCTGGAGTGCTGAGCTGATATGAGAGTGTGATGGAAACTGATGGCGGTGAAGTCTATGCAAAGAAAGTCTGTGTGAAGCTTTTGCGCTTTGCAACGATCTCGGTCGCAAATACCCTTATAACACAGGACCTAGAGGGCGAGGTTGGCTATATTTTTCACAGATGTTTACTTAGGAATCTGCTGTGTAATAAATCAATAAATGGGACCTTTTATATCATGGCTCAGTTGCTTTATTTCTCACAGTGTCTCCAGTTGAAACATCCAAGATACTCTTTTGACATATCATAAACGCTGCCATGCCCCCATTATGGCAGCTTTTTGGGACTCTCTCAAGTCTGAAAAATATTCCTGGAGCTGTCATCAGGGTCATCTGTGCTTTGGCTCAACACATAAAACTTTTAAAGGCATCCAATGAAAGATGCTATTTACTACTGACAACCAGGGTGTCTCTGCGTCTGCTTCCTCTCTTTATCTGCCTTTTTCAGTTCCTTAAGTGCTGTCATATGCTTTAAATTCATAAAATCTCAAGTCTGAAATGGCAGCTTTTTACATTTGAGCAAATATTCAGAAGTAATCCATCTCACTAAATGAGGGGATCTTTTTTTTTTTTTTTTTTGTCTGTTTGCTTTTCTTGACAACTGTTTCACTTAATCTACATCACTCTTGGCAGCCATTATGCTCATGACTTTAGATGCTCATATCAGGTGAGTGGGCTCATGACAAAGTGTTTCTTGTGCTGCTTTCTCAACTCTATCCTCAGAAAAAAGCATGCTTCACCAAAAGAGATTTGTTTTTTTAAAATTTTGCAACAGTCATCTGGATCCACAGCAATTTGTTTTTTCTAACCTGTGCCCTGCTTCCCCCCCCACATCTTTTTTTGAAATTCAGCTCAGCAATTTCATTTAAACCTGGATGGAAAAACAAGCCAAAATCAAAACAACAAACCCTGGCAATGATTATCAGACACACTCGGTGAATGTGACCTTTATTTTTGTGCCACACATTTTACGATGAAACAACACAATTTCAAAAAGAACTGCACACACCATGAGAAATCAATCTAAGTCTGGTAAACTGCAGCAGGACCGTTTTGGCTCTGAACAAATTCATGTAAAATAAGAGCACATAGCGGGGTTACAGCTTGTTTTTTTTTTGTTTGTTTTTTGTTTTGTCAGGTGCCATTTTTAGAGTCAGATGTCATCCACATCAAAGGTAATCATCGCAATCCCATTAACTTTGGTACGAGGTGCAACCGTGAGTCCAGGGCTGTAGCTCTCCTGCTCTCAGGACTGAATGTATACTCTAATTAGCAATTACATTTTAGGTAATTGCATATACATTGTTGCATGGCTGTAATTGCTGGTGAATTTTAATGGAAACTTGACACTCAAATTGGACTGCCATTACCGGTAATTATGAGTTTAGAGATTATTCCATTATTGCTTTCTTGCAAAGCTTCAAAGAGAATGAAAAAAAAAAGAACTTAGAGAAAATAAAAGTTATCTCCTTACACACAAAAATTACTAATAGAATAATCAGTCCTGAAATAAATGTATTTTTTCCTATTAACAAAATGAAGACCTAGTACTAATATATGTTCTCTATGTCACAGACAGCAGTGAAGTTTTGATCTACAGAGTTCCCAGTGTTGAGAGAAGAAGTACAGTACAGCAAGAGGGCGCTACAACAAATCAACTGCAAATGAAACTGTGTGCAGAATAACAATACATACTGTATAAATCACTTTTATATAGAATAGAATATCAACAACATTCAACTGAGCTTCAATACTAAATTATGCATTCAAAGTAAGATGAAGGAACTTCCAACTGTGTGACAGTAAAGGGTGAAGAAATCCTATGAGTATCAGTGATGTGCCATTTTCTTTTTTTCACTGAGGAATGCTTTTGTAAAGTTTGTTTGGATAGATACACTGTGCCTGGAAATTCACAGAAATCCTGATATGATGGGGTGTGTTGGCACTTGAAAGCCATCACTATCAGGGAAGTACTGCAAGCACACTGTATTTAAACAGGATTTGCATTACAAAGAGTCCAGTCCATGATGCAAGCCAAGAAGATGGTACCTTTTTCGTTTAGTTGTTTTGACTTGAAGACTGCAGATTAAGGTGCTTTTCCGTACACTACTATAGTTCAGGATACAAAAAGGCGTCAAAATGCAACAATTCTTATTGTGAATTGTCTTTATAAAAAAAAAAAAAAAAAAGTCATCTCAAGGCCATCTAACTGATTGATCTTCTTTAAAATACTGTTTTCACCCCCCCACCCCTTTCTTTTTTTTCCTATTAATAAAGAAACATTTCCAAACTTGATCACGTGGGACATCGTTTCCAGTGACCAACAAAAAAAAAAGTGAAGCAAAGTCAGGATCAGACTTGTACAATATACTCATGCATGTGTTCATTATTGAGTAGTATCCCTCCGTCACCGCTTTGCTTTAAACAGCTGAAAAAGTAAGCCACTGCCATGAATTTCATCACGTCAAACCTGTGATATAATATGTTTCCACAAAAGGGAGAAAATTGATGGAGAGGGCTCACATTGTATCAAGTAGCATGTAAAAAACCACATGAATGCACACAGCCTGTAGAAAATGTCACATTAAACGTTGGCCTGTAGAAAAAAAATAAAATAAAAATTAACAACCAATCTAGTTTTTTTTCCCCAGTGATGTCTTGTAACAGGAAGATATAAAACACACTGACCTTCCTATAACATAAGTGGCCCATTCATGATTATGTAAGAATATCTTTTAGTAAAAATGGGAGAATGTGGCCTCGTTTGCGTCAGTGTCATTTGTTCCTTTCAGCATCATTAAAATCACCAGACACTGTACGTTAAAGCTTCTAAAAAAGGTGCGATGAAAGTCTTGATTTGAGAATAGTCATATCTCAACAAATATTAAAAGAACTTAGTATTATTTTTATACAATTTTTATTCTGCACAATTCTGCAGAAATCCTGACATTGTGATAAAATTTGAATCTCAAAATTGGATTCTGAAACTATGTGCATTCGTTTTTACATATTTTTTTTTAAAACATACAAATCAAAGGAAAATGTCAAGAAAACTAACAATTATGACAATCCTAACATTATTATCAAATAGTATCAACTGCATGACAGCTCTTTCCAATACAGTGTTGCCATCAAGATCATGTGATAATAATGCTACATTGGTACTGAAAAGGGTGAAGAAAAGAATTTCAGCAGGCAGCGCACCCATCAAGAACCCATGAAGAGTCAAGCAGTCATTTCTCTCTGTAATACAGCAAATATGCTTTCAGGGACTCTGGCAGTGGCAAAGCCATTATTTGGTCTCTCAACATGTTCACTTGCTTGAGGATTTCAATGTCGCCAATGTCTCTTTCCTCTTCCTCCTCCACCTCCTTGTGTTCTTCCTCAGCATGTTCCTCCTCTTCACTCTCCACCATTTGGGGTATCAGCTGGTTACCAACAAACACGTAAGTGTTGACGCGTCGCCGCCGACAGCGCCTGCGTTTGCGCTTCTGGGGAACTCTTTGCACCATCCCTTTCCCCTGCGTGTCCTCGTTGGCAAGGTTTCTGAGGGTGCGGCGTATGTAGATCCGAGAAAGGTCCTGAAGGCTCCGGACAGTCACTGGGGCTGAGGACAAAGAGGGATGACAAAGTCCTTCAGGGCAATGTGCCAGAAAAAGAAAAAAGAATCCACATTGCTGCAGTATTCTTTCAACTAGGTCGCCATGAGCAAGAGGGGACACGATACAACTGTGCTTCAGTGGAAAGATAACTGGGCCTGCAAAGCAGCTGCAGGGACGGCTTCACAAGATGAAACAAATACAGCTTTGGGAATTATCTCTTCAAATCATTTTCAATGGACTGTCCGACTTCAAAATATTGCCAGTTTTACACTTCAAAATGAGCAAGGCACATTAAGATACAAAGACGAGGCAGAGCAACTTACGCAGGTGGACAGTATCGGGCCTCTCGCCATCTCCTCTGCTCTGCTGAATCCAAAGGGGCAAAGGACACAGCCAAGATGTTTTTGCTCTCCCACGTGCACTGCCCGGTCCTGGTTATCTGGGTCAGCTGCATAAACAGATAACACATGAACTCAACACTGAATAAAACAGGAATGGTGCATTACATCAGAGTATGGGCTGAGTGCCATGATAGACTCATACAAAGTAGGTTTTATTTTTTATGTCAATGTTTGCACGCTTGATGAACTGTTAACCATTAAATACATACAAATTCAGATAACAATCACACACTGTGTTGCACAGTAAAAGGTGGAGGCGTGGGTTCAAATCCCACTTCTGACACCATAGTGAAATGCAGGGGACAAAATATCATGGAGGCAGGGTGTTCTTCCGGAAAATAACAGTTAAATAGACTTTTATTGTTAACTACAAACAAATCAAATACTGCTTTTCTGCATGACAAAGAAAGAAATCCCCAGAAAAAGTGAGCCAGCCGTTCTCTCACTCTCTCATATATCTATTTATCTATCTATCTATAGTGCCCGCATTGCCAGTTTAAAGTCACCTATCAGGACAGCTCTTCAGAAAAGAAGATTGACAAGATTAATCTTAAATAACCTGTTTTCTTGATTCACTCCCATCAACAAAGCCTCATTTCATTTTCCAATCCACAATCAAACATACCACACATTTAAAATACACCAGTTATTTAAATATCTTGCAGCAATTGCCCTAATTACCTGCAATTTCATCACTCTTCCTTTGACCAATAAAATCAAAGAATCCACCTACTCCTCCAGCACATGGGAAGGACTAACGGAAATGAAGGTTTAACACGAAGTGAGGGGGTAGAAGCTTCCTCACATACTGGAACCTCCATGTGGTAAACTGGGACTGACGTGTGGGATCAAATGAACCAGTAAAATAAATAATTGATTAAACAACTCAAACATCAACTATATATTGCCGCTATATCCTAAAACTGCTTGCATAAAGAGGTCTAAAGCTTTTAAGTTTTTTCATTGGCCACAGTGTTTTAAAGATTTGTATGCCTGTGAAAAATTGTAAACCCTCATTCATGCTCATCTAGATCACCGTCTAACACACTGACATTGTGCCTGCCTGTCGAGCGCACGTAAAACGAAGAAAGAGAAGCTTTCTGACACATTGATATCTTTGACTAATCAGAGCAGTCTGGCCATGTTGGAAGAGTGGCCTAAAACTGTCAGGGCAGGACCTAAAACTAAGCTAAGAGAGACAAGATAACACGACTCTGCTGTAGTTTAGAGTATGAGGGGAAAAAAAATGTATATTTACATAACATAAATTCTTAACATTTCTTTAATCAAAAAGTCTGATTTGCTTGATTTCTATCTTCTTCAAAAGGTCAGAGTTCAGCGCTTAAGTAAAATGCCTCACAGACAGGCAAATACAGAAAGAAACAGTCTGACATGTTTTTAGGGGGAAAAAAAAAATCCAAATCCCACTGAATCATTTGCTTCTTTTGGCTTAAAGTCATTATAGATATTAATCAGGATGTTATCACAATATTTAAATAAATATTGAAAAAAGACATAAAAAAAACAAAAACAAACATGCATCACTTGGTTGGAAGGCCAGGCCCTGATCAGCGCCCACGCAAGGCTGTCTGATGATTAAAGACCCCGAAAGTCTCTGAACATGTAGCCAAGTAGTAGTGAAAGGTGTTATGTAGAACGATACTATGACACACATGAATTTTCTGAGGTGTGATGACTACAAATTGTTTTCACACCTCAAAAACCTGTTTTTTTTAATCAGTCAAATGAATTGACTAAACTAAATAAATCCATACGTTTAGGAAAAAAAAGAAGAAAAATCTCTATTTCCCAAAGTCAAAGCTGTCACCCTCTGTTGTCTTAATTTACAATAACGTAAAAATAACGTAAACGAGTCTTACTTTTGAGAACATAGGTTGCTTTATTAATTGCTAAAATTAACTGAAAATCAAATAACAGTATGATTTAACAATCATCAATATTTCCAGTATATTACTGTGTCACCAACCCCAACTGGTCAGATCATTAAAATGTCATCTGATGTCTGTTTGATACATGAGACACAGACTTTTAAAAAAATATCAGATATACAACAGCTCGGGCCATAATATGAAATTACCAGTCCACAGTGTAACAGATCTTAATGGCACTGTTTCCACGTCAGGCTATAAGATCTACACAAACCATAGCAACTTAAATACTTCCTTTTTTAGCTGGATTCATAACAGTAAATGGTCTGCATTTAGATAATGTTTGTGTTTTTAGAACTATCCAAAACGCTTTACAGTACAAGCCAGAGGTCACCCTTTCATACACATTCAAATGGTGCTTTTATTTTATTGAGAAACTTGCCCTGGTATGCTGATGTGCAGATGGGTGACGCTAGAGAAGGAACTACCTGGCCTCTGGTGCAAAAATATTCATATCAGCTGACGGAGGAGATGCCTTGAGGCCCGGTGCAAGGGTCCATTCATTAAGCATTTTAAGTGTATAGAAGACTTGAGGATATCAGAGCTTCATTCTTACATTCAAAATTTGGATAAAAAAGGAAGATAAAAAGGTTGGCTTCTTGCACTAGTGTCTGATCAGTCTTTGAATACAGTCGATCTGAATTTTCAAAAAGATCTGTGCTCTCACTCCTTGTATCGGGCGTTTCATATTTGTCCACTCTGGGGAATCATTTTTAAAGTTCTGAAGTAGATGGAGATGACAGTGTGGGCCTGGTGCTGATAAAAGGGTGCAACAAAGAAGGAAAATGACTCACATTAAAGCAGAACACACCGTATTAATCTCAGCTGTAGTGCTTTCAAGCTTAAATTGAATTTAATATTTTTCTGAGCAGTGATTAAAAGTGTGCAGGCCGTTTTTGTTCTTCCTAAGGCTTGACTTTCTTTAAAAAAAAAAAAAAAAAGAAAAAAAAGACATGGCATCTGATTGATTTATTTCAAGCATATTGTACTCCCCTGGCAGATACTAGACTTAAACTTCAAAACCTTTAAACACAATAGCTAATCTGAAAGCCAAATATTGCCTTACCTTTTTTTTTTTTTTTTTTAATTGTCCATAAATCTTTAGAATCTATCTAATTAATCTGATGAATCTGTCATAATCTTTACCCTCCTCTCTGGGTTCTGTGAAACATACCAAGATATTCTCAATAGTACGTGCTGCACAGCGCATCAATAAGCACACATCTACCATTTTAAATAAAACCCTATTTATGCAGCACTGTGTGTGCTCTGTGCACAGCTGCTGAAATCCAGGGGCAGTTGTGGCTCAGCAAAGCATGGGGAAGTTGCATAATGAGTCTTGTGGGTGGAAACTATTTTACCTTGTTTTCTTTTATATTTTGACAACTGACAGGCAATCAGGGTGTGATCATTCTGTAGCCTGATAGCCTGCTGAGCTTACCTGATCCTCTATAGGCATCACCAGTATGCCTCCAATTTTGAGCAGTACTTTCATGTAATTTTCATGGTCTTTCTGCACTCCGGCACCGCAATAAATGCGATCATATTGGTGACTGTCTGTTGAGATTTCAAGGCAATTTCCCACCACAAAGACAGGTTCACAGAACTCAAACCTGTGAAAAAACAAACAAAAAAGACATATATAATCAAAAATATTCATGGAAAACATGTTTTCCCCATCTGCCAGGCTTATTATCACATTTGTAGAGAAACGTGGAAAAGCAACTGAATGACAGTGTCACACGTGTACTGCAGCTCTGAATTTTGCTAAAACATTAGTGAAAGGTTTTATGGACTTGTAAAGGGCAGTACTTGAAAAATCTGCTTGAGCCACTTTGAGAATTAAACTGGTAATTGTTCAGAGAATCCACAGCAAACAAGTGTGCGTGTGTTGATGATGTTTTTAGTATGAAAGAAGCACCAAATCCACAATGCAAACATCTGATAGTGGGGAAAAACAAGTGGCATACACTTCAGATAAGAGTAGAAATCTCTGACTCAGGGATACTATGTGGCTTTTCTTACCAAGGTCCAAAACTGAAAACAAGACATATTTAATCTGAAAAGCAAGAAACTATAAGTTGAAGATTCATTTTTTTCATGGCACGCGTGCATCCACCCTGGTGTAGCTAGATTCATTGATTATCATGGAAGTGTAATTTTGCTATACTCTCCATGATGGTGTTCACTGGAGTTAATTTTTTTTTTAATTAATTAATTAATTTTTTTAAGTATGAAAAGTCAATGAAGTGACAGGCCACTGGGCAGCTCAATGGTTACAACAGGCAGCCCATGTACAGAGGCTACAATCCATCAGCAGCAGTTGCAGGTTCACCTCCCGGCCAGCAACTTTTTATTTTTTTCTTTTTTTGGCACTAGTGGCCTTTATTTGCCTGTGAAGGAGAGACTGGAAACAGGCCAGAGAGAGCAGGGAAGATATGCGGCAAAGGGTCATGCGGGCCGGGAGTTGAATCCGCGACCAGCCACATGAGGACTGTAGCCTCTCTACATGGGCCACCTGCCCTAACCACTGCACCACCGGGGGGCCTGAAACTCTTGGCTGCACGTCTTCCTCACACTTCCTTTCTCTCTAGATTGTTAATAAAGGCCACTACGGCCACAAAAGCCTTGAGGGAGGAAAAACAAAACAAAACAAAACACAGGAATGCAGCGACCGCTATTTTATCAAAATAATCAGAAATTAACTGTCTGGGATGTGTGGAAAGACTGCTTACATGTATGTTATGAAACAGTGTACTGTTGTGTCAAATTGCACTGATTTGGAAGTAGAAAGCCAAGTCCAGTTCAAATACTTTACCAAATGGCCTTAGACTTGTTTTGCTGGGAGTTCTTCCTTCCGAATGTACCTCCACTACACCAACTGGCTAAGATCAGTCTCTATGCTGCCTTGTAAATTAATCTACAGCCCCTCCATTAGAAAAAAAAAGCCTTTTAGCAGTAATCAACATCTAATTACACGCTGACAATACTCCATTATAAGGGTGGTTATGTTATGGGCAGTTTCTTGGCTAGAGCTGTTTGCTAGGCAGCTGCCACACTCAGGGAGTCTGTACTACGGCTCACCACCCTCAGAAAAGCAGCAAATTGTTTGTTTTATCATTTGGATTTGACAGTTGCCACATATCCCATCATGAAATATCATTTTAAAGCATGTACTCACTTATCAAAGCTGTCACTGTTTTTTATGAAGTCATCCAGTTTTTGTTTGGCATATTCAACAACATCTTTGTGGATCTCGACTCCATGGTTCACACCAAATGGCCCTTTGGAGGAAAGAAAAAAAGAAAGCAAGAAGGGAAAACCAAAACCAAATTAGGCATAAGTTTGAGTTTCCAAATGCTTCATATTGCAGCGTCACCCAGATTATTAATCAAGTAGAAGAGCCGAACATTTACTGGCTAGTGGTCCTCGAAAACAAAGCTTTGTTGCCTTAATTCGTTTTATGCACAATAAAATTAGATTCTGGGGTTTAACCCTAACAAAAACACGTTCTTCCTTTTTTTAAGATTGCTGTATCTCAAACAATTGACAACTGATGAACACAATTACTGTCGTGACAATCAGATGCTAAATTGTATGTGCACTTGTTCCAGCAAATTGGCCTATTAAGATCTGAAAAGACATCAGAGCAGATTCCCATACATGGGAAAAAGAAACTATGAAAAAAAAGAGCTAAATGAAGATTACCTATGATGAGGCCAACCATTGTGCTCAGGTAGCCAGTTCCGCTGCCCAGATTGAGGAAAGAAAGTCCTGGCTGCAGTTTGAGAGCCTCCATCACCTCAGAGTATATACACGGAGCAGACAGGTGTATGTTTCCATGCTTCCACGCCAAGTCTTTGTAGGCACTGTCCCGATAGCCATCCAGGTAGTAGTCGCCTCGATCTATGGCCCGGAAAGCCTGCTCGACTTTTTCTGTACGGATATACTGAGCCTCTTTCAGGTTATCTATGAGATCATCATTGTCCTCCCCGGCACTCACGGCTCCTCCCATGGCCAAGAAGAGAAGACACACACAGGGGCTGAACTGGTACAAAGTGTGAGGAAGTCGTCCTCACAGCGGCATGGAGATGTAAGCTGGCTGAAGGATTCTGCCAATGTGAGTTGTCAAAAGTCAGTTCAGAGGGGCATTCATGTCCAGGCAGCAAGTGACCTAAGAAAAATTACAAAAAATTTAAATTACATAATGGCAAAACGCCTGTGAGGGAATTAGGGGTCTAGTTACATCTGCAGATGGGATGCAGATTTAGTCAGAGTTCTGACAAAAGTTAGAATGTATTAATACACAACTGGGTCCGTCTTATGACGGAAAAAGATCAAGTGAGAAAACCAGCCTTACGAAGTTTCAACATTCCCTGCAGAGTTGCACATGTCATAGCAGGAAAAGCACAAGATCAGTCATTAACCTCAATGATGTCTCCATTCAATTTAGCTGCAAGGGACATTGCATAATCCATGCTGACTTGCTGGCTTTCATGAATATAACAAACCCATCCTTATTGTAATTTATTTCCTTGGCATATAGTAGTCACATTCTTTTTTATTTATTCATTCATTTCTATCTTTTCCACTGTTGATCAGAAAAGAAAAGTGATTTAAACCCTTGAGGCTTGCGAGGTTGTAGGCCCTACAATGTAGGGAATACATTTAAAGGACAATTTGAGAGAACATCATTTGCAGTAAATAATTATGACAACAACAAACAAAATAATGACAACAGCCATTAGTTACATCTCTGAGATTTGATGTTGATGTTCTATACCCCACTGTCATATCATATACCACAGTAGACTCTGGTACAAGCAGGGGGGCACATGTGGATCAATGAAATATGAAGCTGACATTAGGGCTGGGCAGTATTTAAGAAAAAACAACAACAACAACAACATGGCAAATGTAATTTCATACTAAAAGAACAATATTGTTCTTCATGGAATTTTGTTTTAGGCAACTTAGACAATTATACAAGGATTATGGATTTTAGTTGATATCAGAAAACAAAATCCTTCAAGTGGCATGCATATGCTCACTTACCATTCTGAGTAAATATTAGCTGAAGCACTCTTCCTCTTAATTGCAGCGATACCTTTTCTTTTTCCCATAGTGGTGTCAATATACTTTAGATAACCTACTCTTGTTAAAAAAAATAAACCGATATGATTGTGCACAGTGCTTTGAGAGGAAAGCCTGAGCTAATAATTCTAAACATTTTAGTACTTCCTGTTATCTCTGAGAGGAGTTTAAGGCCATATTGGGCCAGCTAGCTCAATCTTATTTTATATATAAAAATCCTAATGGTATCGTTATAATTTAACGGTGCTCCAATTAAGCTGGCAAAAAGCCAAATTACGCCTCATATCAAACTTAAGAAGCGCATATAGTTCTGATGATGTTTCTATATCTCCTTCATTATGGAGTCACTTTAGATTTTATGACTTTATATTTTGAGTCAATCAAAGTGAAATGTATTTTGACTAAATATTTTCTGTGATGAATGCAACCCAAATTCCAGAAAATATGGGACATTTTTCAATTTGAATAAAATGAAAATTAAAAAGACTTTTAAGTCAAATGAGCCAATATTTTATTCACAACAGAACATAACAAATGTTACGTCACAGGCACTACAGGTCTGCTACGGGTCTCAAAATAGTTCGGACAGGGGCATGTTTAAGAAGAAGCATCTCCTCTTTTCAAAACTGTTTAAAGACATCTGGACATCAAGGTTATGGAGTTCTGGAGTTGGAATTTAGTCCCGTTCTTGCCAGGTTAGGTTTCTAGCTGTTGAAGGGTTTGTGGTCGTCTTTGATGTAATTTTCGTTTAATGATGCGCCAAATCTTCTGAAAGGTGAAAGACCTGGACTGCAGGCAGGCCAATTCAGCACTCTGACTTTTCTCCAAAGATGAAGCCATGCTGTTGTACGAGCTGCAGTATGTGGTTCTGCATTGTCCTGCTGAAATACACAAGGCCTTCCCTGAAATAGATGTTGTCTGGACGGGAGCATATGTTGCTCTTAAACCTTTATATAGCTCCCAGCATTCATAGTTCCTTCCAAAACATGCAAGATGCCCATACCGTATGCAGTTATGCACCCCATACCATCAGAGATGCTGGCTTTTGAACGGAACGCTGATGACATGCTGGAAGGTCTCCCTCCTCTTTATCCCAGAGGAGACGGCATCCATGATTATGAACAAGAATGTCAAATTTAGACTCATCTGACCATAAAACACTTTCCCACTGTGAAACAGTTCATTTTAAATAAGTCTTGGCCCACAGGACACAACGGCACTTCTGGATCATTTCAGATATGGCTCCCTTTTTACACGATAGAGCTTTAGTTGGCAACTGGAGATGGCACAGGGGACGTTGGTTTCTGGAAGTATTCCTGGGCCCATTTAGTAATGTAATGTCATTGACACGATTATTTTGATGAGTGATGCAGTGTCATCTGAGGGCCTAAAGACCACAGGCATCGGTTTACACACAGAGATGTCTCCAGTTTCTCTGAATCTTTTGATGAGATCTGCAAAGTCTTTGGAATTTCATATTGAGGAACATTGTTTTTAAAGTATTCCATCATCTTTTCAGAAACCGTTTCACAGATTAGAGAGCCTCTGCCAATCTTAACTTCAAAGACACTGCCTCCCTAAGACATTCCTTTAATACCTAATAATATTATAGACCTGATATCAATTAACTTAATTAGTTGCTAGATGTTCTTCCACTTGAATCTTTTTGCAATTTCTTGATTTTTTTGCCACCGTTACATCTTTTTTGATACCAGTAGCAGGCATCAAATTTGAAAAAAACTCATTTAGTGTATAAAAGTGTAAAATTTCCCAGTTTAAACATTTATGTTATCCATGTTCTGTTGTGAATAAAACATTGGCTCATGTGATCCAATATGTGATCCAAAGGGTTTTTAAGTATTTTAGTTTTCATTTTATTCAAATTAGGAAAAAAAAAACTCCCAACTTCTCTGAAATTCAGGTTCTACTAAAAAGACTAAACTAAGCCAGCTGCTCCTAGATGTTCAAAGATCCACACAGAGCTTTTATGTGCTTCGCTCAGCATGGTCAAAGTGCTGCCTGGACTCACCGCTTCTCTGTGGTTTTGTACTCAAGCACAGTAACACACCCAAACAGACCATTTTATAAACCTGCACTGTTTTTCTTATTTTATCATTCATTTGTTCTGAATTACAGCATTTTTTAAATCTGTCTGTCTTCTTTTTTTTTTCTTTTTCTGTTTTTAGCCTGTGAAGTGTGTCCTAACTGTGAGGCACTTTGGTCAGACAGAAAAAAAAAAAAAAACAAACAAAAAAAAAAAACACATGTTCCACAACAGAGTCCCATTGTAAAGCAACACACAGCCTACAGTTGTGCTACTGTAATACGCAGATACTAGTATAGTAACTACAGTTGTGCTACTGTAATATACAGATACTAATATAGTAACTACAGTTGTGCCACTGTAATACGCAGATACTAGTATAGTAACTACAGTTGTGCCACTGTAATACGCAGATACTAGTATAGTAACTACAGTTGTGCCACTGTAATACGCAGATACTAGTATAGTAACTACAGTTGTGCCACTGTAATACGCAGATACTAGTATAGTAACTACAGTTGTGCCACTGTAATACGCAGATACTAGTATAGTAACTACAGTTGTGCCACTGTAATACGCAGATACTAGTATAGTAACTACAGTTGTGCCACTGTAATATGCAGATACTAGTATAGTAACTACAGTTGTGCCACTGTAATACGCAGATACTAGTATAGTAACTACAGTTGTGCCACTGTAATACGCAGATACTAGTATAGTAACTACAGTTGTGCCACTGTAATATGCAGATACTAGTATAGTAACTACAGTTGTGCCACTGTAATACGCAGATACTAGTATAGTAACTACAGTTGTGCTACTGTAATACGCAGATACTAGTACAGTAACTACAGTTGTGCTACTGTAATGTGCAGATACTAGTACAGTAACTACAGTTGTGCTACTGTAATGTGCAGATACTAGTACAGTAACTACAGTTGTGCTACTGTAATGTGCAGATACTAGTACAGTAACTACAGTTGTGCTACTGTAATACGCAAATACTAGTACAGTAACTACAGTTGTGCTACTGTAATACGCAAATACTAGTACAGTAACTACAGTTGTGCTACTGTAATACGCAGATACTAGTACAGTAACTACAGTTGTGCCACTGTAATACGCAGATACTAGTATAGTAACTACAGTTGTGCTACTGTAATACGCAGATACTAGTATAGTAACTACAGTTGTGCTACTGTAATACGCAGATACTAGTATAGTAACTACAGTTGCGCTACTGTAATACGCAGATACTAGTATAGTAACTACAGTTGTGCTACTGTAATACGCAGATACTAGTATAGTAACTACAGTTGTGCTACTGTAATACGCAGATACTAGTATAGTAACTACAGTTGCGCTACTGTAATACGCAGATACTAGTATAGTAACTACAGTTGTGCTACTGTAATATGCAGATACTAGTACAGTAACTACAGTTGTGCCACTGTAATACACAGATACTAGCATAGTAACTACAGTTGTGCCACTGTAATACGCAGATAGTAACTACAGTTGCGCTACTGTAATATGCAGATACTAGTAATAGTAACTACAGTTGCGCTACTGTAATATGCAGATACTAGTAGAGTAACTACAGTTGTGCTGCTGTAATATGCAGATACTAGTAGAGTAACTACAGTTGTGCTGCTGTAATATGCAGATACTAGTACAGTAACAGCAAAGCTTCTTTGATGCCATTAAGTATACCTTAACCAGTTTGGCAGAAACCATACTGGCATATATTCACTGTGAAGAGAGCTATTGTGAGTTGTTAAATCAGTGCTGAGTTTTAGTTTTAAACGCTGGTTTCCAGATGGAGTTTATCAAAAAAAAAAAAAAAAATCAATACTCAATCAACTTTTTAATAGATTAAATGTTGCAAAGCCAGAACAAGCTTTTTCCCATTTTCTCTACACCATCAGCTGGCAATCTTATTATAAATGTGAAAAGCAAGTTAATAACCAATTTGCTTTAACTTTCCAATTCCAATGTGCAGAATACATACATATATTAAAAAAAAAAAACAAATCTAACCATGGATCTTCCAAAGAATAAAAAGTCCTTTTTTTTAAATTGAATGTCAGCACTTATCAATTTTTTCCTTTTTTTTCATTTAAGCACAATATGATTTTTTTTTTTTTGATAATTTCAAATTTGATTTGATGTTGGAAATAACGTCACTGGTAGTCATGGGGAACTGTATTTATTATCCAATAGTTCATTATAAACTAAAACTTTTTATCAGTTATGGGGAAAATTACACAGATGCTGACAGGAAAAATATTTCACAGAAGTGAATGGATATAGCTTGAATGTAGTCTAGGAAGGCAAGTTTTGAATTCTTTCTCTGCTTCCTCAGCATCTCCATATCTGACTCAGCTAATAAAGATTAAATTCAGAGGTGACTTTGGAGTGGGAGGCATGGTAAGGTAATTTTCCACAGGCTCTTTCTCACAGGCAAAAAGAATCATTGATTCTCTCACCATCACTGGACATACAGCAGAGCATTTTTCATCCGCTTTTTTTTCCCTCTCTGCAGGCTTTGGAAGAAAATCCAGGAAAATGGGTCATGAGAGGTATTCGAGTAAATTGCTTTTGGGCACCGCTGTAGTCTTACCAGTAATAATCCACAGTCTTGAAACAGGCATCATTAACAACCTTTTCCATTACCACAAATCAAGGGAGATAAGGGCATCTGTTGCTACAGTAAAGTTAGTTCTAAACATAAGAGTCTCTTTTTGAACAAAACTCAGCTCATACAAAACACACAATGGCCCCTGCTGTGTATGGGAAAGTATATCAACATCATCTGAGGGCATGAATGGCTGTTGTAACCTGGTTAGGAACGCCTCACTGAACCACAGAATGACAAAACATGTAACAGATCCTCCTGCAACCCAAGAGCAGTCCTAGTGCTGTAACCAAATACCAAAGGCCTGTCCAGGCAGCACACCCAGACGTGCGGTGCTGAATAACACTGTGTGAACTAAACTGCTCATATTATCGATCATACATAGTGTAAACTAAGAAAGTTTGCAGAAATGTTATGTCAGTTTTGCTTATATATATCTGCATTTTAATACCACATTCTTTTGTACAGACAAACTTATCAGAAGGATGTAATTTAATCTTGTAATAAATCTACAGACACGGGCCCCACTCTTTCCATCTACAGACTCGGGTGATCCCTAATTTATACGGTGAACTACATTAACCATGAAGAAGCCACCCTTCGTGGCCATGTACAAAGAAGCAATGGTGCTTATACTTATATATATACACTTATATATATATAAGTATATATATATATATATATATATATATATATATATATATATATATATATATATATATATATATATATATATATATATATATATATATATATATACTTATACAGGATTATTAGCACTGTCATAAAGGTGATAATTTAATAAAACCTTTGAGCACTAAGGTAATAGTGACTGTGTCTTACTAAATATGACTACATGGGTGGGTCTGATATTCTGCTCCTAATCAAATGTATAAATGGAACAAACAGTCCAGGTAAAGCCAAAACTTCAACTCTACACTCAGAAACAGATATTTTTTTTTAATTATTAAAAAATAAAGAGAAACCAAAGTTTGTAAAACAAATATTTAACTCAATGTAAATGTATGAAATTGCTTATGTAGAAGTGTACTCAAAACAGTGGCTAAAAACTAAATTTGCGTTAACTTATACAAATTCTGCCTGTGACTGCATTCCTTCAGTCCAGTGTGTAAATATTTTGTCCTTTTTTTGCTGCAAGTAAAAATAAGCATTGATGGGGATAGATTCAGCTGCAACTTTTTTAATGTATTTTCAATTAAACATGTGTAGATTTGTTCCAAAAAAAAAAAGCAAATATCATTGAAATCCTTAGGTAGTAAATAAATTAGAAACAAAAATGTTTGTTTAAAAAAAAAAAAACACCTGCAGCCTGTTCTATAATTTAACACAGCAGATCTATGATTAATACTGTTATTGATACTGTATTTGTGGTTCTACAGAGAGTAGAACTGGTCTGTTTTTCAATTATTTCCTTTTAGAATAAGACACTCAATCAAATGTGAATTATCTAAATACAATTAAATATGAAAGATTAATCAAACTGCTAAAGCAGATCAAAGTGATCCCCCCCCCCCCCCTTCTTTTAAATCACTTTCTACTGCGGCATTATACTGCAGTTGTAGTTTAAACTTCCTGAGGACCCACTAACAGTGTGCTCCAGTGTCAGATGGAGGACAATTAAATTACATATAATCTACCATGACATTCTACTGGGCATCAAGTTTATGTTTTAACAGGGCAGTCTGTCAGTTATGATTACTCAATGACTTCAGGTCACTTTTGAACATTTTAAAAGAAACTCAAAGGGGAATTAGAGAAAAACCCATTTGGTAATTACAGCAGTAAAAGTGTTTGAAATGTGTAAATGGTAACATTATATTGCCCACCACAATGACCTTTGCTTTAGCACCATCTTCACACTATATTTTAATACTAACCAGTGGATAGACCCTGCTAAAGTGGACATTAATAATGCACTTTCTAAAGCTATTGGTAAGAACCTTACGACGAACTCAAAATTAATTAAAAGACATTTTATATCTCTCATCGTTTGCGCAACTTTGACTACATAACAACATGTGTTTGTTGTACTGAGTGAACAAGTGTGAAACTACTTTTGGAAATTTAAAAGCTACTCAAAGTTAGGCAAGTTTTACTCCTAATGTCTTTGTGAACTCACAAAGGCGTGTCACTGAGTTTTCAGGTGAGTGTGATATTTTTGGTCAAAGAAAATATTTTATATTAAATAAAATGTGCCTTTAACTTGCAATTTCTTATGACTGACAAAATGCATTGAATGTTTGGTTGCATTTCTATCTGACCACAATTTAACAGATCCTGATGTGTTTGAAACACAGAGACCAAACAAGGTTGTCAACACAACCACCATCAGGTCACTAAAGAAACTTCCAAGACAGAGATAGACTGCTTAGAAACTGACATAGATTGCGATTAAAGTCATGCTGGGTGGCACAACAAAAATGTACAATTACGCAATTTGCCACAAGAGTGTGGTATCTTTGGGTTTTTGATTCTTTAACACAATGGTAACACTTGTATAACTTTCTAAAAGGACTTTGTTCTATTGAAAAGGTAAACAAAATAAAAGAAACACCTTTTAAACAGACACTACTAAAGTTCCTGTTTATCTCAGGGATGTTGTTCACATCATAGAGGCGTTTCTATTTTCTGGCCTCTCAGTTTTCTACGCAGTGGCGTGCACAGATGTTCTTAACTTGCCATAATTGACACCTGATGGAGCCAATCAGCGCTCTCCGTGGTCACGTGACGCAGTTGCCACACAGATAACCGCCTGACAACCAATAAGGAGCCTTAACGCGTTCTTTGCCCTGCGTGTGACGGATGGAGCAAAACAACAACGGCGTTTTCATGAAGCGTTGTCGAGCGTTATTAATCTCGATTCTTTTGTTTATCCCACCTGTAAGAAACACACGGCGAGTTAAGCATTTTACTACAACAGCTGCAAAACACTCACGCACGCGTGCTGGGTCTGAGCACGCATCCGGTGTTTGTTCCCCACTTGTCGAGCTAAACGCAGTTGCCTACAAGCTCTCTGCAGTGCGATTAACCCCAATCTTCAGATGAAACTAGCTGAACCAGTTTGTCGAAGAAGAAATGTCGGCCCTGTGGGTTACAGTAACTGCAGAAGAACGAACAACAAACAATATCACAAGCGTCTCCACATGATATAGCCCGTATTTGCTGCAACAATAACAAAAGTCACACTTTCGCCTGCTTGTGCGAGCCTGGGCACGAATTGGTATTTAAAATTGTGTGCATTTTAAGGCGAGACGATGGTTTTTTAACTCGGGGGTTAACAGCTGGTTAATCATCGAGTATGGGGAGGGAAAAGCCATCTGAGTGGCTATGGTTAGCTTTGGTGGGCCCGTGTGCGCCATCATCAAAACAGAGGCAAAGCAGGTTAGGTAAGCTCGGCTCTTTATCCTGCACAGCCAGCAGACAAATTATACAGCAAGCTCGTTATGTCACTCCACAAAAAGCTAACTTAATTACAACGAGTCGATGAAACAAACAAGACAACTCACAGGAGAGCGGTTAGTTAAAAGGAAAACAAAAAAAAAAATACTCACAAAGTCGTGTCGCAATTACTCTTTGCAAGTGGATGCAGCGTGAAATGCGACGATCAGTGAAAACCAGCTTCACACGCGAACGGCCTCCTCATGAGCCTGATAACTAGTTCACTGAGCTAACTAGCTGGTTTATTGGACAGAAAAAGTGTAAACCGCGAGCCTATTGTAGCGGAGTGGGAGAAGAAAGAAACAGCTGAGAGCTGAGGATGTAAACACTGGTCACGTGGTTTTAAACGTCCACAGCGGAAACACTGTTGCTCCACAGCTCCCGTCTATCTATATATCTAAAGTTGTCTTTGGTAAACTAATGCATCCAACACTGATACCATTTTGAAAAAAAAAAAAGAAAGAGAAAAAAAAAAGATGAATACGGAATTAGATTTGTCCCATGAGCTAAGCTTGTTCGTGATCTTGACTTTTAGAATATAAAAATGGAAAGATCATGGGAAGCGTCCTACACCTTCTAACCTCACGCGGTTGTTTTAATGAGAGATCTAAATTTAGCCTTCATCTGATCTGCTGGTGAAGTGATGGGAATCGTCGATCACGTGATTTAATAAGGAAGCTGTCGTGGTCAGCGGCTGCATACAGGTGTGGGACATAGTATAAAAAAGATATAAAAGCACTGTATACAAAGACTGGACTGGTCAGCTTGCACGGAATGGGCTGTTAGTTGTAGTTTTTAGGCTAACTTATGGCATAGAGAAACTCTCAGGGGAATAATTTTTTATTTTTTGAGAAAACTAATAAACTAATGAGACACTTTTGAACCACTTGTATTCTGTTTATACTGCTTTATCTCAAGTTGTCAAAGGGTTAGAGATTTGAAGATATTTACACAGATCTGTGCGACTGACTGTTTGTCAGTATGTGCTGCTAGAAGCCAATGCCAAATAATTTAGATATACTAACTATACGCACACGTAGCCTTCAAGACATACTGAGCCTCATTTGGCATGACAGGAAGTGGGTTTCTAGTGCACAGAGTCAACTAACTTGATATTTCCTGTGTTGTTTCTTCCAGTACAAACTGAATTTAGAATTCTACTGTGATTAACAGCATTTGTTTCAATGACACTTAACCTTATAAAAAGGCAGGTCAAACATACTCCCTGGCCTAAAACGCCACTACCTGTACCAACTAAGCACATATATAAGAGGCTTCCTTTGGAAAAGTACTGCAGAGATTGATATCTCTGAGCTATCCTATCTGATGGTGTGTGTAGCTTGTTGTTCTTTAAACAATTAACAAGACGCACCCTGCGGTCATGAAGAAGACAGATGATTGGCCTACAACAAGCAAAAGGGGAAAAAAAAGGAGATTGCTGAAAGTGCTTAAGTGATTTCTGTCTAATGCATGATTGAAACCTATAAGGAACCACCATTTTCAAAGAAGAAATATGGTCTTAAATGATTGTGATAACAATAAACGTGTTTCGATTTATCAAGTCGTATTTTCATCATGTGCAGCTTACAACTTGACTGATCTGGCATTTTCTATGAACTGTTTATATACATCAATGTCATCTTTCACCTCTCTGCCACCTGGAGTAGGTTTTACATTAGTGGGCTACCAGTGGGCCTGCCAGTGCCTTTCATGGCTGCAGCCACCCACTGGTGTGTGAATGTGCGTGTGAATGGGTGAATGAGAGGCCAGTGTAAAGCCCTTTGGGGGCACCATGATTGTGTCTAGAAAGCGCTATATAAGTGCTGCCCATTTACCATTTAGATGCCCTTCCTGATGTAGCCTACACCATTTATCTGGGCTTGGGACCAGTGAGAACGCTGGCTTGGTGGAAGATGACCTGATTTCTACGATGCATAAAGTTCATGATATCTCAAGTTTTCAAGATTACTTATATTTCTTTTCCTCTTTTAACATTTACAAAAACAAAATGAAATGATAATCATAATAATAAAATCTAAGGCAGTGGTTTTGACATTCTTAGGCTGTCTTGTGTTCCTTAGTTTGTTCTTCATGGAGTAGTCCATTGTAGATTTTGTGGTGTGAATACCGTGTAATGTAAAAGCAATCCTATCATCTTAGATTTTTTTTTATTACATTATTTGCATACAGAATTTACTGGTGTTTAATCAATCTATTCACCCCTCTACTTGTAAAATCATTCCTGTATCCCTGGCTGCAGGCCAAGCCTAAATCATAATAAATTTCATTTCATTTCATGAAATTCTGCAACCTATTTATTTTTTCTCCAAATGTGCATTTGTTCATTAAATTTTAAAAAAGCTTCCCTTTATCCTCATCAATGCACAGAACCTGTTTCCATAATGCATTACAAAGTGACCCAGATGTACTTTACAATCTTCTTATCGACCTTACCTGATTTATGGATGTTAAGTTGCTTAGGGGAGCCCATGGCTGCTTAATGTCACCTGGCCTTTTCTCACCGAAGCTGTGAACAAGTTTTTATCCCAGCAAGATAATTAAACTTTTGTTAAAATTCGAGTGAATGCTTCTTGGTGCTCTAAAACTAAAAAGTAAGAGCTCACTAATATTGTTGCAAAAAATGTGTCTTTTTTTCCTTAACTCTTTGCTTTTGAAGATCAATTCATCCTTTTTTCATTGAGTCATTCACAGCGAGAAATTCTTTGCTCAAACCTTTGTATTCCATGTTTTCTCTAACACTACTGTAGGAGTGTGATGAAAGATATCCTGGGTATTTTTTAATTATTGTTGTAAAAATACTACTACTACAACAAACAATCAAAAAGATTAAACATTACTTGAGGAGTGGGGGATAATGCCGTCACGTTTTGTCTCTATGGCAATAAAACAAACTACATTAAGTTATATACCAGTAAAAAAAAAAAAAAAACAGAGACAAACAACCATGCACACTCATGTTCATTCCTACGGCCAATTTAGAATCACAAATCAACAAAAGTTGCATGATTTTGGACTGCGGGAGGAAGCCGGAGCACTTAGAGAAAACCCATGCAGATGCAGGAAGAACATGGAAACTCCAGAGAAACAAACTGTGTTCCTTCTTGCTGATGGGAGACAGCCAACAGACCAGCATGCTTCTTTATTTCGATTTATATCAAGTCAGTTTTTCAACACTTTTTCCTTTTGCTATCGCCAATGAAGTCCAAAAAAGGTACTTATTTAGACTTTAATTTGTCATGTTAGTCAGCATCTTAAGCTTAGTGGGCTTCACGCTGGTTAATTTTTAATTTAAACTCCAAACCCACTCACAGACACAAACACCAAGAACTGTCAGAATCATGAATCCAAAGGCCCGCTCCCTGCTGTCTAAAATGTAATGTGCGAGATCCACCACTAGGCGGTGCTGATGTACCGTGAAAACTGCTGCTGTCTGCTCACTGGGAAAATCGTGTTCTCAGGCTCTCATTACTTGTGACGGTGACCTCCAAAGCTTTGAGAAAACCACACAACCATTTGAAAAGTTTATTACTACCATACACAAACTGTACAACACAGCGCATATCTGTTTATTATGAAATAGTAAAAGTAAAAGGAAGATTCAATTTACAAACTACCTCAACTGAAAAAAGCATTACATTTTAATGTAAAAGAAAAAGAAAATACAGTACAATTTCATATCATACTAATATCGTTCCACAAAAAAAAAAAAAAAAAAAAAAAAAAGCATTTCACATTACAAAACATCAAATACTAATAGGGAGAAAAATAAATATTATTCACAAAACTTCCTGAGCAAACAATGTGTGGTATAGGAATTAGAAACAAGAATTATAGATAAAGGATTGTTAGGTTTAAAGAGCGTGATTCAGGTTTTAAAAGATTAAAATTCTTTAAAACATATTGAGCATTTGGATAAAATAGGGTGTCATTTTTCTGTAATTTGGCTCTTTTGCTGTTATGCTGTTTTCTTTTAAAAACATCCCAGGCTACATGTTGTTTACTTGTTTTTTTCTGAAATGAAAAAGTGTGCTGCTGAAATGAGCAAGACATTTTTAACCGTGGATTACTCTTGTGTAAAATTGAGATTTATGCATATGGTATTAAGAACAGCCACAGTCTCCCATTTCCTTCTTTTTTTAAATCGAAGTCAAGGGCAGAATGAAGAAATAACACAAAATTATTTCAGTATAAAAGTGCAACTAATGCCGGCAAGTAATTACCCATCAACTATTGTTTGTCTTTGTTTTAATAAAACATTTCCCTTTTTATTGTTTTGCAATTGAAACTGAAGTGCATGCTATCATGGCTGTTTTGGAACAACTTCAAATCTGTTCCAAGAATATTGGGAGTTTAAAATTGGTTGAGATGTTAAGGCCTGTATGCAGTTTTAGATAAAACGGGAGTCAATTTTATTTATTTTTTTATCCCTTCTCCATGTTAGCGCAAAAATTAAAATGTACACCAGACTTTCAATCTCAGTCATGATACTTTGAAAAACCTGACTCTGAGATTACAGCTACTGAAACAACAGTATTCAAACAGTCATCAGGAACGTGTCTTCCTATGAAAATAATTGTACTGTATAATAAATTCGACGACATCCATATAATACTGTCCTACCACAAAACATAGTACTTGTATATTTTTATGGATTCATGTACATTTAGGCACATACTATATGCACACTTCAAAGTGTGTGCACAGAAGGCAGTTTAATATCTATATTTTTTTTTTAAAAAAGAGACATCTTGACAAAGTGAATTTGAGATGTTTGTTGCACTCTTCTTGTGACACGCTGTGCAAAGCAGAATTTGACATTCAGCTCACCAAATGATGTTGCATCCTTGCTCAGTGTCACTTCCTGGGTGCATTCAGTTGTTACCGTTTGAGTAGAAAAAACTACAGTACATTTGCTTTGCTTTTTTTTTTTAACCTCACTTTGTCTTACCATACATTCAGTTCCAATAAACAAAGCAAAAGTAATGCTTAAAAATAGTGATGCTTAATAGTTTTGGTAAGTTTTTGCTTTAACGGGAGATCCAACCTATGATCAAATAAGAATAGTGATAATAGAGTAGGTTTACAACACTAGATGGCGAAAGTATGCCATGAAACTGGAATGTGCTTCTTTGTCATTTACAATGTGCAGAAAGTCAAACAGATTTCTCAAATATTAAGCATTTACAATTCAAGAAATAAATAAAAATTAAGAAAAAAATAAATACACTGATGAACAAATATAATAATAAATAGGAATAATATAAGAATGACATGAACACATACAGATTAAAATCAAGCAAACCATACAAAATAATTAAGTGCAAGAGGGGGTAAAAAAAAATCTCACCAGGATAAACATATCAAGTGAATGCAGAAACAGTAAAAGCATTACAAATCTGGCTGGTAATTTTCTCAGTACAGTGTGTTTACTGAGAAACGCCAAATGCATTTCCAAAAGCCTCGTCTTATACATGCAGCCAAGCCAGCACTCTTCAGTAAAATAGAGCTATCTAGTGCCATTACTCTAAGTCAAAAAAACCTCTTGGTAGCTCCAAAGCTTAAACATGGATGCCCTTAATAGCTTGTTTTATATTATCCAAGAGGGCCTTGCACTCTGGAGAGTATTCATGCTCCGAGTTGTTGTACATATCAGTTAATGTGTTCACATAGGCTTCAAAATTGTGCTCACTGATGGGTCCCTGCAACAAAAACATGTTTGACCATTAGTGAAAAAAGCACAACAGAAATGACAATTTGAAGGAAATTAGATTTCTTTCAGGACAGGTTTGACATAATGAGTTGTGGTGTAGTCTGTGGTCAAGGCTTACTGTACCATTTGAGGCAGCTGAATGTCTGTTAGACTGTTAATGAGAGCTTGGCTAAGGCGGGCAAGCTCCTTCAGAAGGCTGTCGTTGTGCTGTTCGATCATCTTGTTTTCCTCCTCAATTGTCTTCAGGTTACATTCCATTGACGAGATCTGCTTTCGGGTACAAAGCGAAAAGAAGCTCTTCAAATTTTGCGAGCCACAATCTCAAAGCTTCGTAAAATTAGATTGTCAGAGTAAGTACTTACCTGGGTTTGGAGTTGCATCATGTCGGCCTCTATTTTCATGTTGGAATCGTTCAGCTCTTTGATTTCGTGATCCAGATGTTGAATATCTTCTTTGTTTTCCACACCTGCTTGAGAGGAAATGATATTATTTATCATATTCCACCAAAAGGTACTGGTATTTTTTTAACTTTGCATACATCTAGATAGTAAAAAGTCAGAGTTGCGCACCACTGCTGGCTTTCAGTTTGATAGTCATCATCTCCTCCTCCGAGTGCTTTTTCTTGATGCTTTGTGCATTCAGCGGGCAACCTGACAAGCTGGTTGAACAGACCATAAGGGACAGTTTAAGCTGAGATAATGTCATCATACCTCCAAATTTTAGCCTCAACAGACAGATTGTGAACTGATGTCAAGGTGCTTTTGTACAGTAAGAGTGCAACATGTTGGTTATGTCGGTATTGTATCGAGAGAGAATGGAATACAGGCGACCGCACCTTCTGTGAGTGGCAAACACATTATTGGCATGTCCAAGGCCATTGCAGCCAGGCAGGGGACAATGGGGCAGTTCCTGTTTATTGGCCTTCCAGGCAAAGGGCAGCCCATTGATGGACGACTCCTTCTGTCTTTTGGCAGCAAGTGGACAACTGCCTGCACTGCGGTGGGATGTGTATTTCCCCGATATATGGCCCTGTCCGTCACATCCAATTACCGGACACCTAGCAGGGACATAGACGAAGAATTGCCGACACTGAGAAGCTGCGAATGCTACTGAAAAATGTAACTAGCTTGTATTTAACATCTTTGTGCTGTGATGGGATAAATTCACTCAACTGCAAAAACATTTTGACTAAAAAAAAAAAGAAAAAAAGCTCTTTCAATAACTAGAGTGGAAGATTTGTTAACCATTAAGTTGATTAATCTATCCAAATGCTGATTAAAAATAAAGTCGCCAAAACTACGCATGGACTCAAATGACATTAACTGTTAGTTGTTAATCCACTAAAACTTAGTTAGAATCAGCGCCCAGCTTTGTTCAGTGCATACGTTTTGAGGTGAGTGATATTTGTGCTTGAAAATTTCAGCGCAACTCATGCTGAATATCATTAAGAGTTTGTCAGTTGCATTTTCAGGCCTGTTTTCTGCAGGTCAGTAATGGAGTGACATGAATTACCGATAATTGTCATGTTTCCCCTCATGCGAAAGAATGTAATTTGGAGGTGGCAAACCTGTTCCCTTATTGATAAAGGTGAAAGGTCGCCTGAGATGATACAAATGGCACACATGTTGCCGCAAAAAGCCTGTTTCAGCATTTTGTTACTCAACATCACAGCAGCACTTAGAGGACAAAACAACACCAGTCCCATTACTTACATCTACCACAGGTAGGTAGCTTGATGCAAGGCACCCAGACAATAGAGGCATGCCATATGGCCCACTATTTACAATAATCTAGGGACATTTGCAACCCTCCCCCTTCTCTCCCTTTCTCTCTTAATGTGTATGAGATCTACTCCAGTCTAATTCCTAAGCTCATGGCCTTGCATTAGTAATTAAAAAAGAAAAAAAAAATCAGGGTCCAGATGTATATGTAAACAAAAGCTCATATATCTGACTTTGGATTTAAACTGCAAATCAATTACATTATTCCTTTTTTTTTCCAATAACACTTTCACAGACAACAGTGATTAATGCAAATGAGTGCAATTCCATTGGAAATTCAACATTTTCTTAATATACTATAATTATAAAGAAAGCACTCAGCGAAGAGTGATGAGCCAGATATTCCATTCAGAAAATAGGACCAACAAAAAACCCTGGAAAAATCCTACAAAAACATCCTGCTAATCCTTTAGAAAATAATTCACTAATGTCAGGACAGGAGAAGTATTATTTTCTTTGTTTAACTTAATGGCCTCCAGGTATAATGCACCAAAGCATGAGGCAGTTTCACTCTGTTTTATTGTTTTATTTTTAAAACTAAAAAAAAAAAAAAAGACAACGGGACGAGGACGAACAATCTCTTACTTAAGCTCCTGCTCATCTTTCTCATCCTTGTTTGGTGTGAGCTTCAAACCTCCTTTTCTGGCACGTGGACATCCTGACAAGCTGGAAATGGTTGGAAACAGAGAAATTACAAGAAGGAAGTCGACTGATGAGGTACATTCAGTATTCACAGCTAAAACTGGACAGCACGCAGGAGGCTTATAGAGCTCCAGCACGTTTAAATAATGGATAGATAGATAGATAGATAGATAGATAGATAGATAGATAGATAGATAGATAGATAGATAGATAGATAGATAGATAGATAGATAGATAGATAGATAGATAGATAGAGATTCAAATGAAACTAAAAGATACAAGAAATCAAAAAGTACAGCGTGTTTGCTGTATAAAGTGAGATTTTCACCATCTGCTCGAATGCCATGCATCTGACAAATACACTTCATGCTCAGTAGTGATGCTTTTTCTCCGTTACCTTCTGTGCGAAGCATAGTTTCCAGTCACATGTCCAGATCCATCACAACCAGGTGTTGGGCACCTGCAGGTTGAGAGACAGAGACAAACAGGTGTTTTCAATAGAAAATGCCTGCAAGCTGAGTCTAATATGCATGAAAGTAGTACAAATAGCAAAACAACTTCACGTTAAGTACATAGAAATCTTGCATAATGTGTGGCAGGAAGGAACGGGAGAAACAGAAGGGAGAGGGAAAAGGAGAGACACCGAAGATTAAGCAAGAAGAAGCTGCCTGATGCAATGTGAAAAATCGCGTAGCAACAATAACAGTTTTCCAAATACATACTTTAGTTCCTGAGAGTTGGCTGCCATCAGTGATTTGAGCGTTTTGTCAGCCAGGGGACATCCAGACACGCTGGAGAGGATAAAGAGCTAAGAGTCATTTTAATTCACTCTTTGATCACAGCTGAATTAAATAATCTTAATACAATGTCACAACGCATATTAATACAAAATTGCCTGAAAACACAATTCTCAGTCTTCCTCGTGTCAATGTATTTAAAAAGAAAAGTGTAATGTGATATGAAAACTCTATAAGCTCCGGACCGACAAGTTTTCAGATGTAACAATAAACATAATTGAACAATAAGCACCACTTCCCTTGTCTGTTTGTCTTAGAGCTGGTGTTAATGAGAGTGTAATTAATTACAGTACCTCCGATGTGATGCATAATTCCCCGTCACATGGCCGCTCCCGTCACAGCCTGGGGTTGGACAGCTGCATGGGAACACAAAGCATTTAATACGCAGATTACTCCACTTCCCGCAGACTTTGCCAAGCTTTAACTGAATCTTTCTTTTACACTGAGAACCTTTTCATGGCCATTAAAGAGAAACGTGTGTTAGTACAGTGGGAAGTTTAGTAGAGACTCATTGCTGAACGTTTGTTTTAATAAGATCTCGGAGTGTCACTGAGGAGATCTGAGGGGGTTGCTGTGCTGTGGAAACTAGAGGATCCTACTTTTCTTGTGAGGAGACCCAGCAAAGCATGCACGCTAACTACAAAAGTCAAGAGTTGTGTTAAGCTTGTACAGGACATATAGGGAGAAAACTCACTTTCAAATAGATACAAATCTTCTCCACATGAACCTGCAGACATACCAGTTACAATCATATGTAACACGACGACTTTCACTTGTGTGCTTTGACCCACTAAAATCAATCTGCTTTATGGTTTGGAGTTACACTTTTCATTATTAACACTGGCCATCTGGCAACTAAAATGGAAGATCAGATTACACTATTTGACTGAATAAAGATGCTGCTAGATGTTTCACTGATGAAACCCACATACCTCAAAAGCTCTTTCTTTGACTCTCGCAGTAGCAGCTTGGCTTTAGGGCTTAACATGCTGCCGTCTCCTTGATAGTGCTGGTCCTCCAAGGAGGCCTGATCGTAATCCTCCTGTGGCGAAAGACAAAATAACAACATGGCCTTAACTGTCCTAAATGACAAAACTCACTATTCAATGACCTAAAAGTGAATAATTAATGAAATCCCTGTGTAATACTCTTAAAACATTTGCTCGGGTTAGAGTGCAAGGCAAAGAGATTATGTGTAAGGATACTCATACTGATGTAAATCCATTTAAAGTCATACTTAATCCACAAAGTGTTTTTTTTTCTACAGATGAAATTGTGCAGTCACCAGAGTTTGTTTATGATTTAAAAAGAGGACAATGTGATAACTCTTCATTTCTACTATAGTGCCACCTGTGAAACGAAAGAAATCTTAAGAATCTAAATGAAGATTGATATAGACCCCTGGGGAAACAATGTGGAGAGCAGATTGGCACTTGCCCTGAGTAATTAAAAGCACAGATATCCAGATCTGACTTGAGCTGCTGCTTACTCTTGAAAAGGTGACCATAACTGCTCTTATAAGCACTGCAACCATGACACGTCCTTGATCTTACCAGTTAACTTATAGTAAGGATCCTCCCCGCTACAGTTTTTAGGTCTATTTCAAACACTGATTTTGACTAGTTGAACTACATTTAGAGTAAATGTGACAACCTTGACAATTTTCAGGCCCAAAGATATTACTTTTAGGCAAACAAGTAAAGAAATATATTTCTTGTATTTTTGTAAATTCTAATGAACAAAGAGAAGGCTATTACACATTATTGTCATTCCATGTCACTAATATATATATATATATATATGCTCTTACTTGGGTGAAAATAAGTCAAAAGATCTCCTTTCCAAAGCACTAGACTATGGATTAAATAAGCAAGACCAAATGCATTTTTGAAACTAAATAAAAGATTATTACAAAAAAAAAAGACAGACATAACAGTTGTGGTTCACTTTTTAATTGATTTGAAAGGTAAGTTGCAGAAAATACATTTATTTTATAGATAACAGCATTAATAAAACAAGTATTTGACTTTATTTCCTTGTAAACTTAAATTTTGGGGAAAACTTACAATAGATCTGCTATCAATACAAAGGGAATGTCATCTTTTTGTGGCATGTCAGTTGTGCATCATCCCCTAACAGTTTCAATACAGCACTTGTATTGGTGTCAGTTGCTGTTTTATCTATTTATTAATTACCTCTTTGTCCAGTAAAATGTGTGCTTTGCTGAAGTTGACAGGGACGGGGCTTTCCCAGCTGTCTCGCTCACACAGCGGCTGGTAGAAGGTGGGGCTGATGAGCACGCTCCCGCCTTTGGCTGCAGCGGACTCAGGGCCCAGATAGTGGGTCCTCTGGAAGTGACTTGCCCAGGGCTTTTCCATTCTCCTTGCACTTTTTCATACTCAGGTCTAACGTGCCGTTTTCATCCACCTCTATGTGCATGTCCTACAGAGAAAAATGTCACTTCGTCATTATCAGTCCACGCATGTAACACGCTGTAGAAAAGAATAATAGTGTTGCGAAAACGACTGTTAAAATGCTAAAACAAGCGTAAAAATAGAAAGAACTTTCTAATTACACTGACAGAAATGTAAATAAGAAAGTAAGATGCCTCATTAATATGACAGCAGTGACATGGAAAACTTGAACCCAACAACACTTCTGTGTAAATATGAAAAGTGACTTAAAATGCAGAGCAAACAAACAATGTATTTAAATAATGCATTCAGCGGTTATCTCACACCAGACAAGGTACCAAAGTAAGCCAGCATTAATTCTGCTGAAAACAAAAACAAAAAAACAAAACCAAAAAAAAAAAAAAAAAATCACTGGTGTGTAGTTTTCTTTTTTTTTTTTTCAGTGACAGCTGTGTCATCTGTTTTCTAGGACACACAACCAAGATGGCAGCTGGGGGTGGGGGCGGGGGTGGGGTGGGGAGTGGGAGGTGATGGTGATAGTGGTGGTGGTGGTGGTGTGTGTGTTTGTGTGTGTGTGTGTCTGGGGAGGGGGCACTTAGTTTTAGGTCATCATTATTACAGCAAAAATTAAAAAAGCTTAATGTGGCATAAGTTTCCATGCTGACAGATGTATTTGTCGTTTCTGTGCTGAAATGCAAGAGGATGATGACTTATGACTGTTTGGGGACATTAAAAGTTGTACCTCGTTAGGTACTGAAATCCTTTTCCTTAAATAAGAGCAATTATTCAGTCCATATGTTTCATTAAACTCCATTCATCTTATTTTTTAAATAACAAAAGGAGGCTTTTCAATTAATTAAAAAGATCATTTTCATGAACATTGGATGTGGCTGTCCACTTTAATTATCCAGCAATTTGATGATGATGTGTACCTAATGAAATTGACATCAGTGTAAAACTGAAAGATGTGCAAGACTTGTTTTTTTCTTTTTTTTTTGAGCAACAGCCAAAAAATAAACAAACAAAAAAAAAAAAAAAAAAAAAAAAAACACTGTGGATACGGTTGTGTTTATTTTTTTGTATTACTTATTAATTTATAATGCAATCTAAGCCCCCCCCCCAGTTTGTGAAATAAGCTTGTTTTCATGCTTAAAGGGCCAACTTTTTGGTTAAATCTATGCATGATTTTTCAAAGCAAAATGTACTTGTAAGTTAAAACAGCCCAACGATATAACACTCTAAATATGGCCTCCTTTTTTCAGACAGGAAAGCTGTTCTTCATTTCTGTACGTCTATCCAAGACAACTAAGCTGTAAATGAGAACAGATGATTAACTTGCTAACACTGTTTTATTCATTCAGTGGGCTGGTACCTGGTACAGGGCCACATCTCAGCTCAACAAGCTGGGAGACAAGGATCTGTGCTGTGTAGGTGTGGAAACCTTGAATCATCTACGGTACCGTGTTCACGTATGTACCCCACAGAATGTGATCAATATTAATCATGAAGTGAGTAGGGACAAAGTTAAACACAATGTCATGTTCTACATAATGACAACAAAAGAGCATTTGGATCCGGACACGTCTTTATAAAGAGTTTGGATTTTGCGTGAATTAAACTTTTGATATGTTAACTCCTCTAGCTGATTGGCTTAATCCACTCGAATGCTTTTAAAGACGATCTGGTGTAGACACACAGCCTATGTTGGATCATATAACTAAGCAAAATATCCTCTGCCATCTGCAGCGGGCAAGATGCATTTTCAGAACAGCAGTTCAAGGTTTTTACATGCCAGCTGATGTCAAAAACAAAATACAATGCCTATGTTTTACGAGAAAAAAAAAAGAAAGAAAAAGAGAGGGGTGTGTGTAGTCGTAATAGGAAAAGTAGGCTGGTTTTATTTCTTCTTTTGATGTGATTACACAAATTTTCATTTATGTCCATTAAAGCTGTATGGAGTGGAGACCTCCTTGTATTCCTGCCACCACAGTGCCGAGGTCTCTTTGCCAGATCCCATCTTTTGATGTCTCCCCTTTTTATACACAAATCACAGTTCCTTCAGAATGGCCACATTAAATACTTTTGCGAGAGGTCTAATTTGATTACCTTTGTTGAGGTTGCCAAGGGCTGACCGGCGACAGCTTCCATGTTCTTCCGGTAGCGGGTGGAGAGGTTTAGGATAGCGGCTGTCGCTGCTGTGGCCTGATGATCATCGTCTTTTTTAAACTGACTTGGCGGGCTGTGCTGACCAGAGGCGGGCAGACGGCCACCTGGAACGCCGAGGAAGCCTGGATACTGCTGAGGTGCTAAAATACAAACATTTAGTTACTAAGACACCAGGTGTTCAATCCAAACATAAAGGTGGACAGAACACAGAAAAAATCTTAGGGGAATGCTTAAATAAATATAGCGTAAAGTATAATATATGAATAAAGATTAAACTTAGCATTATTCACCATTAACCACATTTATTTTTCATGGTATCAAAATGTATGAAACTTACAGTCAGGGTAATGGGGCATTTCCTGATCTGGGCTGGTCCCTAGCAGTGACTGTTTGCCGAAGACCTGTGCATCAAAGCTGGCGTAATCAAAGCGAATTCTGCTGTACTTGTCCAAATCCTTTGTGAGGCTAGTTTGCAGAGCTGCTACCGGATGAGAGAGCCTGTAGTTCAGCTGGTTCATTTCAAACTTCTTTATCAAGCCGATGGCCCTACAAGGAAGCATATGGATGCAGATGCTTTATGTTGTGTAAAAGAATCGTGTGAGAACTTGTGAGCAAGGTGCTCCCAAAGTTAATATGAAGCAGGAAAACGCTGACATTGTGTTTAGCCATTGAGGGATGCCAGTGCTTTTGTACACATAGAGTCTGGGATCTGATGTGTGTCGCAGATCCATAGCCAGGTTGCCAGACTAATTAATATAGTAGGAGTGGGCATCCTGCCCAAGATATATCCAAAGGGAACAAAGAGTTCTGCTCTTTTATCATCTTTAATAGTGAAGAACTCACAGAACCAGCAGCCATTGATTATGTCTGCTTGGAAAGCTCAAATTAGACTGTGTTTTCAACTGGAATGAGTGAATGAAAATATTCCACACTCCCCTCAATAATAATAGTTTTCAGGACTGCTTTGTGTAACCTCAGCTGTGTGTGTACAACTTCAGTCCATCAACTGAACTATCACTATTTTGTCCACGTGTCCGCACACTGACACCAGTCAAATTTGATAACTTTATCTGCCGTTGTACCTCGGTGAGCGATCAGGTGTTTGTCTAGACTTGAGGCTCTCGTCCTGAGGCTTGGAGACTTTCACCGCAGCAGCAATGGGGCAGCCCGAGAGACTGGTTTAGGATGAAATCAAACACATTAGCCTAATACCTGCGACTCATCTACAAACGGGTTGCAGGTTTTCGAATGGCTTAATCCTGTTGACGTACCTCCGGTGGGTGCTACGGTTGCTATTGACATGGCCCCTTCCTGTGCACCCAGGTGTAGGACACTTGAGGACATTCTCGTGCATGGCCAGAACTAAGGAGATGACCAAGAGCACACGACATGAGCTTAAATGAGCAATGAAAGGAAACTTTCCAAAACAAGCAAAATGCGGTACGCTTCCCATTTTTATTCATTTACTGCTTACTTCAATAGCTGGTACATAAAGCCTATAGAAGAAAGATCAGGGCAAGACAGGGAAAAAAAAAGCAAATGGCTTTCTCATTGTGAGGAATGCTGTAATGTGGCTGTAAAGTAAATAGCTTAGTGCAAGGAGGAGCAAAACCAGACAGCTGATTATATTCTTCAAAAACAAATGCGTTGTTAAAGGTTCGCTCTGGATCCTTAGAAACTTCTTCTCTGTACATATCCTCCAATTAGTTTGCTGGAGTTGTCTATTTATTTTTGAATACTGCGTTTGCAAGCCCTTTGATTTGCAAATACTGCCTCCAGTCTAAGAGCATGTGCGTTTTTGAAAAAGTTAATTACTTTTTCTGTTCCTTTTGTAACATAACTGTTTAATGTTGAATGTTTGTTGAGTTATATTGAAATGACTTAACAATCGCCAATGCTGAAGAAAAAAAAAATTCAAACATTACAACACATTATGGGGAAAAGAAAGAGCAAAAAGAAATCCTTCAAGTCTATTTGAAAAGTTTCTTGCACATCTTTGAATTGAACTAAATATATAAGCAGGCCTTTTTTGTCTCTGGGCTCTTGCTAAGAGGATTTCAATTACTGTGGCTGATTGTAAATTGTAAAATTGGCTATTTTTTTGTGGGTATAAATCACCCACTGTGCTCTAGAGCTGTTTCTGTCACTTACTCTCAGGGGGAACTCGAACTTTGTGAGGACACCCAGACAAACTTCTGTGATGTGGGTACAGGCCCGTCACATGACCAGTGCCATCACAGCCAGGAGTTGGACACTTTACGTCCTTTTTATCTGTGCGTGGCGAATCTGCAATGAAAGATTTTACAACAAATACAATTACAGTAATGCTCCATTTGTCTTTAAATGTGGAAATGAAGAAGTGAAATCTGCATACAATGCTGTTGTTCTGCCCTGAATGTACACTGGACATATGTTGACCGACTGAAATATCATGCAAAGCCACATTCTTTTTCTCCCCAAACATGCATTTATTAATCTGTCATTTTAGTTAAGGCTGCAGTTTAACACAGAACATTCACATCTTAATGCCCATCCATCGAAAGATTACATCTAGGATTATACATTTAGCTGCAGTCATTTGAAGAATCAGAGGGAAACATGAGCCGTACTTTAGGGGGATTTAAGACTTATGGTCATGGTTAAATATCTAGTTGATTCCTATCAAAATCCAATATTCTGAGTAGCACCAATTCCATCAGAAAAAAAAATGTTCTTCTTTATTTTAGTCTGTTTATTTATTATTCCACTTGTTGCCAAAATGTTTTAGTCCTTAAGAGGATTTCCAGTGTTAGATTCCCACCCCCTGAATATGCTTCTTTTATTCCTTTCAGTTATTTCTGAGCACCAATCTTCCAAATCACAAATGGTCTATCTGACGAAGATACAGTTTCGAAGCTTGTTTTTCATTTTTCAGCATGTTTTACTTTAGAACAACACATCTTGAGTAATTTCCTTTCTACTAATACCTTTCCCTCCATTGTAGCTGAGTCTGCTCTCCATGTCCATCATCCTCCTTCTTTCATTGGTCATCTGCTCCATGAGGAAGCGGTCCATCTCTCTGTAGGCATTGTGCAGGACCTGTCTCTGCTCCGTCTGCAGGGCGATGGCCTGTTCCAACAGGCTTAGGTTCACTCTCCCTCGACTCATGTCAAGGCTTCTCTCGTGGAGGCCCAGTGCCCAGCTGTCTAATCGAGGCGGCCTCTCCACCTCTGCCTCCCCCTCGCTGTCCTCCTCTGCATGGAAGAGCCTGTATCTTAAAGCTTCTGTTTGAAAAATGCTCGCTCTGCCCATTGGACCCCCTAGTTCTGCGAGAGGCTCTTCTTTCATGTGGTTGCTCCTGCCTGAAAGGTCTTCAGAGGCTCTGGATGGACTGCAGTTGGAGCTGTTCCCCTTGGTAGACAGAGACAGAGGCTCCCACTCAGCTTCCCTCATGTCTCCATATGGACTCAGTGGCGATGTTGAACTGCTCATCCTGTCTTGACTTTGGTCCTCTTCTTCAGTATTAAGAATCTCCTCATCGTCCTCTGCCATCAGAGGTTCAGATGTGTCCAGCTCACATGGTGGAGAGCCATTTGACTTGACTTCTGACCATCCGAGGCAACTACTGGACTCTGCTGCAGCAGCATCAGGGCAGTTGTTTTTGTTTGCCATTCCACTGACTGGTTTAAAGTTTCCATCTAAAACAACAAAGCAGAACTCATTATCATGTGTGCTCAAGTCACGGCATGCTAAACTTGCTCTGTTTTTTACTCTTTAGTCACACATGGCAAGAATTGTTCGTTCTTGGTAATCTGCAAATCCTTTTAAGGTTTTAAAAACTGTGTTCCCCCTTTATGAATATCTTGACGAAAACATGTTTGTATAATATCTAGAGGATTTATAGGAATAAATGTTGCAATGAAGATAATCATAAGGTTGAAAGATTTATTTTAAAATACATATATAAACCTTCCTTTCGGTGGTTCAACATGTTATCTAGACATGTAGAGCACAATTGCTTTCCACTTTATTGTTGTCTCCATTTGAAGCAACATCGCAGTAGAACAAGACTGTGAAACATTTTTCAGTGACCTGGCACAAAACATCTTTTTTTTTTATTAGTTATGGGTTCTGGGAAGTGCAATCTGAAGCTCAACATGTTATCATCTGACAAAATTGATTTCAAAATCACATAAGTGTTATTTCCAGAAATGAGAACAGAAAAAGTGAGGAAGATTCCCGTAAACATGAATGGAGAAAATCACAAAAAAGGAGATAAAAGAGGGAAATTTCTGCTAGATGTCTCTGTGTGCGCGACACATCCTGGTTAAGGAGAAAACAGCTGTGCTCTTTAGATTTGTCACAGCAGGTAAATTTGTTTTGCAATTGGATCTAATATTACTAAAAAATACAGTTATTTAGTTTATTTTATTAGATTTTTTTTTATCTCTATAGTTTACTAAACTGTCAGTTCTGAGAACATTTAAAATGAAGATGAAAATGGGGGCTTCACAAACTTTTGAAACCTGTAATGAAAATAAAAATGATCAAGCTGTCAAATGTATTTCACTGGGACTTAAAATTAGAACAAGTGTTTTTTTTTTTTCTTGTGTGTTAAGTGTTTATTGTATTAGTCTCATCTGTGAGTGATTTATGTGGAGCCAGAAAAAAAGCAGCTGATCCAAGATTTCTGTGCATGATGTACCATTTAATGTCCATACTGAGCATGTTAAAATCCTTCTGCCTATTCTTTTTCTGTGAGTTTTTGATATATAAATGATTTCAGTTAAAATGATCTGAGTGTTGAAGATATATTGAAAGCCCATGGCCGTTTAAGAGGCGGGACCACACTGCCGAGCTATAACTATAAATATATATTATGGTTTCGTAAAAGAATTACTGCTTTGAAACTGTTGACATTTTTAAATCTTTGTCAGTATGACAAGTTATCATATGTGATACTATTACTGCATATGAATAGAAATCTGTATCCATCTTTCTTAAATTTTATAGCCATTTTAAATAATCTCTTTTCTCCAGCTTATTTAGCTAAGTGCTTTCAATAATTCAATTTGCATTGACCTCACACCCTCTGTCTTTTAGAATAAATCCTTGTCATATGCACAGAAAGCCAGAAGATTGTGGGAAGCCCCAATCTCTGATCAGTTAAAGAGAAAAAGAGGGTTAGAGTTATCCTTCAAAATGCATCTGAAACAACACTTTATTATCACCACTGATCATATTAAGTCATGGTCAGTGATTAACAATGGAAAGCTGAATCATCTGGATTTATTCAACAAAATCTCTCTTGATCCTCAAAAACCATTCAAACTTATGCTCTATTAAAGCCCTTTGGACTGTGAAGAATTTTCTTTATATATATATACTTTCAGTAAGCTGAACTTGATGACTATATCCACTTAAGTAGCCAGTCATTAGAGTTAAACCAAAAGTAGGATTCAGCAGATTGAGGAAATAGATGTGGATTGTGAGAATCTGATCACACATTGCAAATAACGATAGAGGCTATACTAGCGAGCTGTGAATTATTAATGGAAGCAATGAAATATACTTAATCCTCACCAGAGGGTTTTAAAATTGTAGGCATTATGTGGTTTGCATAAAACAATACTATTTTTGAAAATAGAGCATTTAGGCTTTGTAAAGTATGGGGGAGTTTGACATGTCCGGTTTCATATGCATTTTGCTCTATGGCATCATTATTGCGTGTCAGCATTTCCTGCTGAGGAACAAAAAAAGAAAACAAGATTTTATTTTTTTATTTTATTTTTTTACACAAAGCCTGTTGCGTGAAGATTTAAAGCCAGTTATACGTATTTACATTTATAAAGCAGGCAAACAAGGGTTTTTGTTTTTCATCCAGAAGGACTCCCGTACATTTGTCAGACTAGCACACATACACAGTGCAGCGAAAAAAAAGGGAAGAGGGGGAGGAAAAGAACTTGGATCCCTCCGGTGGTTTGTGTGTTGGAACAGGTGAACAGTTTGTACTCCAGAATAGCCATTACCAGCACTCTGCAGCAGAGCTGCAGTTGGCTGGAGTTGAACGCTCACCCAAACAAGAGGCTTATTTTTTCCCCCCTTTTTGTTAAAATGCAGATATGACCACATTTCCACTGCAGACATCCTAACTCTCATCAGTTTACTTTCACAATTTTTGTGAAGAGTTTTTTTTTTAATTCTCAGGAAAATCACAGGATCAAATAAGTAAAAAAATACAGTATTTAATTATTATCAAAAGATGAAATATGTTTTATATATATATATATATATATATATATATATATATATATAGTATATATATATATATATATATATATATATATATATATATATATATATCTATATATATATATATATATATATATATATATATATATAACGATTTTATAAAAAATGTTTTATAAAAAAAAGAGAAAGAAAAAAACCTGATGGTGTGCACTGAATTGCTTAGATAATTGTAAAGTAATATGAAGCCAGGAAAAAAAAAATAAATTCAATTTCCAATGAATCCACACAATTCAGTGAGCTACTCTCCTGGTCCATTTTAACTACACACATGTGTACTATAATGAGCTGTGGACATTATGCCTAATTATGTATTAGACTGTGTTAGAGGGCCTAACAAAAGCTTTTGAAAGGGACAATTACGTTTGTTGCTTAGTTACATCGTTAAAAATATACCAAATCAGCGCAGATTATAGTGGGCGAGAATGCACATGTACGCCACGAGCATTGTTGGCAAAATGCACAAAATTCATTTCATTAGGGGAAAAAAAGAAAATACTTTTGCCTTTGTAAAGGACCTTGCCATAATTGAAAATAAACAATTTTAAACCACTTTTTATGAAGTGTTAATACAAGCAAAACTTTGTAACATAAATAAACTGTAAAATGTCAGCAAATCAATGGAGAAAACTAATTTGTTTTTCACAATAGGCAACTTCAATAACATTCTATATAAAAGACTGAAGGAAGTTTAATTTAAATCAAAGTGAACTGGTGGGCGCCTCTATTCAGTTTTTCATTGTATGGATTCAATGGGTTTGGACTGGCTATTGTAAAAGGACAGATGAGGGGTCTGAAATCTGGCCTCATCAAGAAGGGTAAAGCCACGCCAAAAATATCATGGCAGATCAGCTGTCAAAACTTCAATTTGTGGACGTGAGACACAACTAATATGGATCCAGCAGTGTAGTCTTTCACTTCCACTGCACAATGACTGCGGCTGCTGGCTGATGGCAGAGGGAGGGAAATATGAATGCAACAGATGGGATTTTAAAATTCAGCGTCAATTGTTCATCAAAACAGACAAAACAACAGGACATCTGTTTACCTGCTGGAGTGTCAATGTTCCTCAGCTCTTCTTTGTCCTGTGGCGCTGCCAGGTCCTCGCTCTCCTCTTCACATGCCTCACTGGGGCTGTAGTGGCGGGGCTTCATCAGCAGGGACTTCCTCTTATTGACAGGGGCACCCTGCACCCCTTCCTGAGCACTCCTCTTCCTCGCCATGGACCCATATGGGCTGGACAAAAAGCAAAGCAGGGTCAGCAGAGGCCCACGGTTTCTGCTGTTAGGATTCTGACAATTCAAAACTTTTATGTTATCAAGTTAAATTCCTTTTTGTGGATTACATGTGAGGAAAATAAACAGTATTTGCGTAATAAAATTTTTACCTGTGTGTCTCAGTGATGCAGTCAGCCAACCCTGTGAAATGCAGGAACAAGAAATAAGCAATGAAAAGTTGTGTTTACATTTCCACCACAGTGGCACGGCATCTGTCAACAGATTTTTCATCAAAGATTCACAGACTCCTCACTCCTTTTGGACTATCACTAATGAAATGTTACAATTTCTAATAAATATTTGTTTTGTAGATAATGTTTTACGAATAATATAGCATGGGCCAGTACTAATCTTTAAGCACAGATTTTACAATAACACCATGTTGGAATAATCGGCAGAAGGGAGTTGAAGTGGATTCATTCAGCCAGCTCATGCTGTGCTGAAGCAAATGTAGCTCATCTTTTGACAGCATTGACAACATGATCTGAAAGGGTAAATCAATTTTCCCAGAGGTCTGCATAAATCCCATTCACAAGTTCTGCCACTATTCCCATGAAGCACAACCAATAATAACACTTTTTTATGAATTTGCCCAGATGTGGTAATAGCTCCAGTGCGAGCAGTAAGGCCTCAGAGGCCCTGAACACTTGCATAATGACATTTTCAGTTTAGAGGTTTTCAATCATACAATATATACACACTCCTTAACTAATTTGAGCCACTGTTCCCATTTAATGAAGTTATTCCCCTCTGAATAATGAAATAGCTCTGCAGTGCTCTTCAGGATGGTAAGATAATGCATAAAATTGACGGTTATAAAGTTGGATTGTTGAACTAATACACCTAACCCATGGTGTTGAGTGGAATATGTGCACGTGTGTGTGGATGCATATGTGTGGGGAGGAAAGCAAACTAGAACTGAAATCTGCACTCACCTGTGCTACCGTTACATGCTTTCAAGGTTTGCTCCTCACCTTCAGAGTCCATCTGGAAGTAAATCATTGAATGTTCAGATGAGCCAGTGAAAGGCACATTTTAACGTACTCGAGGGATTCATTTTATGGGAAATGGGAAATGGCTTCAACACTTTATAGATTATTGTTGATTTTTGGCTGGTAGACCAAGACCAGGACCACTGAGCCTTAAAAAAATAAAAAAAATCTCTTTCTGTGAGCAACATCACAAAGAGCTTTGAAAACACTTGCGTGACATGCAAACACAATGCTAGAAAAAACATTTCGAAAAAAAGTTTTGAAGGTGTGTAAAAACCAAATGACACCAAATAATGACATTTAAGTATAGACGGCAGCTCATTGTGTGTTTAGACAAAAATAGTTGCAAAAATCCATCCACTCTGGCCGGCTGTTGCTTGTGGATCCCAAATAAAACCTATTAAACATAATTATTCTAGGCTGATGGTGGCGTATAGTGGTCACAGGCCAGTGAAATCTGTGAGTCATAGGATATGCTGTTACTTTTCCCTGGTAATGGGAAACATGACTCCTCTCTCTCGTTTGCTGTTGTGATTGAAGGCACTGACCTGTCATACATTTATAATAGGGGAGCAGGTGTGGCAGTGATGGACCTTAATTTCCTTTAATAAACCTTTTATGTGCCACACTCTTAATGCCACGCTGGGCCCTCAGAGGTCCTGCTCATAATAGGTTCATTACTTTTGATTACTACAGCCTATTGAGACAAACAACTCCCAAACACTATGGATTACATTCTGTAAAAATGAATGTACCATATTAGTTTGTAACACTTTTGCTCACAGACATGCTTCAACATTTCCTACATTTGTTGGTCTGAAGGCAAAACACAGCGTACAGCCCGAGATTATAACATGGACATGAATCAAAGTTCAAATGATATTATCACTGCAGAGAAATATCACCAGTGACTCATATTACCAAAGTGTTGTTTTCTTTCTTTAGGTGACATTTTAGACGTGCCCTTCTTATGCGAATGTTTTTTTTTTTCTATTTATGTATTTTAGCTTTAAAATTGTTATAGTTTTGTAGCATGTGCTTTTTTCCCACATAATCAAGAGTATGTTTGTAAAAATAACAGAAGACTACAGTAAGTTTAATATCTATAATGAAACTGCCAGGTAAATTGCCAAAAAAATGTCTGTTTTTAGATCAATACCTGGAAAACAATTAGTTTCAAAGGGGTTAAAGCTGTCACATGTGACTGAAAGGGTCTCTTTCTGTTTTTTTCATTTGCTGTTTTTTCTATTGTTTTTTTTTTTTTTTTAAATCATTGGCTGTATACACCATTCGATCTCCCCCGAATTGTATGTTTGAGAGGTGCAGGAAAAATAAAAACCTTCCGTCTTCAAGTACTGGCTTTAAATGGCATCCCACATGCCCCTCTGCTGCATGGTCAGCAGTGATGTTGAGCTAACTCGCACTACAAGGAGCCGCAGGAAGAAACACAACAAAGAAGGGATAGAACGAGGAAGGCCTCAGTAGACATTTGTGGTTTTGTAACAGGTAACTGGTTTCATGGCAACAGCCGGGACAAACGCGATCCCGAGTATTTGCAAAAGCAGAACACACACATACAATCAGGGCCAGACAAGAACTTTTATTTGGCATTGCCTTTCAAATCTGTATTTTTTTTTTTTTTAATCATACATTTTACAGTGTTTGTGTGGCGTCGGCACATGACAGCAGAATAATAATGTTTTACCACAACCTTTCCTATTAATCATGAGCAGTACAGGCTACCACAAACACATTTAGTAAATGATTTATGTTCATCAATATTGAAAAAAAAAGGTAATTATGTGACATTTGTCTTTGAGGACAAATTCATATTTGTTTACAGACGTCACGAAATTAACACATATGTCCCTATACTGGTGAGCAATTGCACTGTACTTTATTATGGAGCTGTATAGTCAGATGACACAAAGTATAACTTAAAAAATTATACTTTTCTTTAAACTTTTCTTCCATGTGTATGTATTGCTTGATAATTCCTCACACTTCTAACTAGTTTGCAATGGGCTGCCTCCACCATGGTACTCCAAACTTCCTAAGAACATTCAAGTGTTTTAGTATTAATTTATTTACTTGTGTTACCGTTGTTTGTTAGCTACTCATTTACCGATTACACAACAAAGGATGCTGCGGGTTGTTATCCTTATTAAATTTTGTGCAAAAAAGAAAACGCTAGGATTGTCATTACATCTAAAGGTTAACACATGCAAAAAATGTGACTAAGGACGATGTTGAAGGCTGCTAACAGAGTTGCTTTACTGAGCTTAACACTTCGCATCACTGATGAGTATTATCCAGACACTGAGGTTCTCATATCTCACATATTTCATGTATATCTCTGTCATCCAGCAACTCTCTTTAACAAAGCCATTAAAAGGTTTTTTTTTTTTTGTTTTTTCTACCAACTACCTACAGCATAAGTAAAAATCCATCTCAGTCTGGTCGAAGCGGCGCTGAGTCTCCACCACTACTTATCCAAACAATGACACCTAGTCTTTTATAGATTTTTGCAGCTCAACCAAAACTTCCTTTTATGTTATGTTCAGAACTAAACTCCTGTCTTTGCCATTTTTGGGACAAGTTATTTACCTTTGTTTGTAGGTTCCCAAGCGCTCTGTAGGATAAGATGCCAGATTCCGACTCTCCACCCCAGCTGACACCTTTACACTTGTTATCTCTCAGGAAGTGATCATGTAATTCATTATCTATAAAAGAAAAGACAGAAAATAATATACTTTATATATATATATAGGAGTAAATAAATTGTAAGTATTAAAAAGTTTTTTGGAGGTTTTTTTTCTCCATTGCAGTAATTGGGTGACGAGGATGCAAATGCACAGTGATAAATGGGTGGAAAGAGCATATTAATATCTAACATGGAATAAGGAACATGATGTAAATTGAATGCTTAACAGAGATCAAATTGCTCGCTTCTAATTAATACAAAATATCCAAGAGGGAAAACAAGGATGAACACAATGAGTACATTAAGCCTCTTCACTTCACAGATCTTATTATGGAATTATTTATTTCTGTTAGCTTTGGAAAAAAAAAAAACACATCATTCTTAATTATAGCACACACAGAACGTTTCCCCAGAAAAAAAAAACAAAACTGGGGAAAAAGCAGGAGGTTGGGAGCTGGGGGAAAGGCCATGGGGGTGGGGTGGTATTCACTTAGTGTCATTAGCATATGAAAAAAGACTTAGCCTACTACTATTCGGGGCCAGTTCGTCATCTGCTGAATCATACTTATTCCTCCTCAGCACACACAGACACACACATGAACACACGCCCCAACATAAATAACGCCTCTCAGAGAGCTGTTTCACCGCGGATAGGGGAGATTTCTCTGGGGGAAATGAGGCTGCCTGATGCTGAGGGTCTATGAGATTTTCTATGTGTTAATCTGGCAGCTAACTGTCCTTGAGCCCAGCCCATTCCCCCCTAACCCCATCTGCTAGCATTCCCACCACAGAGCAGAGAATGGGGTGCGACTGGGGAAAAAGAAAAAGAGAGACCTTCCCAGTCCAGCAATCATGAATAACCATTGCATCGCACCATTATTACAGAGTCTGGATCCAAGCTGAGATGGTGGAGAGCAAATGTGTGTAAAACATGCGACGCTCCTGACATTACTCAAACCACGCTCTCACATTTTGTTGTGAGTGATGCTATTATTATGATATTCATATAATGCCTTATTAATACGCTGCAGCTGCTGTGGATATTCATCACTGACCTTGAGTCTTTGTGTCCCCCTGTTCCCAGCTTATCCGTGCACTTGGGACGCTCTCATGTAATTAACACAGACATTATTGCGATGAAGTAAAAAACTCTGTGCTGATACCTCATCTTTAAACCAATAAAGCAGGCCAGAGTAGCAAAGTAAGATTCTGGAGACCATAAAATTAATTACATTATTTACATTTCCTTTAGATAGGGGGGGTACAGGCGAGATGATAGAGGCAAATGAGATTACACAAAATAAGATTTTAAAATGTCAGTGCTGCACTCCCAACCAACCAACTGTTATGATTAGATTACTCTTTTAATATAATTACTGTCTAAGGCTGTGTGTGGAAACAATGCATACATAAAAACAGGACCCACATATTAACTGATTCCCATCCTTTTCTCTACGAGTCTTTTTCTCTTAACCTTTCTTCAACAGTATCATTTTGAATTATAGGGAACGGATGGGTGCTCTGTGCAAGGTCACTGTCTGGTGTGTACTCCCCCAACGCCCCTTCCCTCTCCTTGTTTTTGTTTCCTCCTCCAGAAGCACACTGAGTGAAGGGTTAAAACTGGAATGGATTTAATTATGGAATGAATGGAATTATAATGCGCCTGCAGCAAGTTTTCCTCCTTATTTATTAAAGCAGCTGATGGGCCAGGTTTGATGAGCCACTTCTGGCATAATTGAGTCATCACACAAAGAGGGTTCCTCGCATTCAGAGTGGTTTTATCAGCAGCAAACAGACCTGATTACTGGCAATTACACTCTGATCTAGGGAAAGGAGAAAAAAAGGGTAAATGTGCGGGGTAACTTTTGTGTTTATAGTTTACCCCGGGAATAATTTTCACATTAATTTTACATGCTAAGTGTTTTCCGTTTATGTATAATAAAAAGCAAACGGCGGGAGATAAGACCTTTTACTTTCATATTCCCTTGTAATGAAGGTCTATGGGGATATATTTAACTGATCACAATTCATATTTACTCCATAGGAGGTTTGGGGTGTGGAAAGAGGGAGCTCAACATACAACTTGTTTCGCTCAAGCCAGAAAGGGAGCCAGCAGCATCATATCTGCTTGGAAAGTGCTCACACCTATTCTGTGGAATGAACACCAGTGATTGCTTTTGCTATTTTTCATTGAGATGCAAATAGATTCATGCAGAGTAAATTAAACCTTGGTCAGAGACTGAAATCAACTTCTGTTCAGAGAGCATTTAGATAAACAACTTTTGTGTATTTATTTATTTATTCATTTAATAATTTATTTAGGACGGTGGCCGTGAACCCACCAGATATTCTGTGCCTAAATACCAGGGGGTCAAAATTGGTCTGAGAAGTCTAAATAATTTTTTTTCCCTTGAATTTCCTTGAATTTCACAATTACCAGTCACCTCCATAGAAAACTGAAAGGCAAATTGACTTCGTTTATAACAGTTTTATCTATATTTTTAAACACCAAAACAGAAGAAAAAAGAGCAGTTACTTTTTGTTCAATATAAATATCTCATTTCACTTTGATATGTGTATATATATATATATATTCCTTCAAAGAATTTTCTTTTCTTTTTTTAACAGCATCTTCAAAAAAGAGATTCTGCCAACAATTTATGAGCATTCCTCTGAGTAATAGAGGTTTCTGGATTCACACAGACACCGGGAAAATCTTGAAGTCAACTGCGATTTCAGATATAACAGCCTCACAGCTACCCTGACGGCCAAGCAAAGTGTTTGTGCCTTTTGCCAAAGAGTACTTTTATAGAGAAGCGTATTGGCATCTTATCACTTCTCCAAGACAGAGATGCTTCAATAAAGGAACACAGCTCACAGAATTCTTAACAGACAATTAGGAGCCTGGCTAGCCACTATTGCTTCAATGATTTGTTAGGGATGGCATAACTACAGGGGAAACTTGTTATTGGATGCAGTTAGCAAGAGTCCCATGAAAGAGTCAGATGGTGACACCTTTGCTGAGGTGATTTATGAATCTTGTAATCGCTTTCCAAAGTCATCCCAAAGCCTTCCCTCTAAATTGAGTTCATCTGGAGCCGGACCACACAGAGACACCAAGTCCAGATTGTTTCTTCCGACATCAAAGAGCCAATTTCTGTTTTTGACCACATTTCTGGTGCTTTTAATTCCCTTATCTTATGAAAGGAGATTAGATGATATGCTATTTTATTTGTGGATTTCAATCCAATTAAGAACACCAAAATATTGAGACACATAAAATTTGTATTCTCTTTCACTACACCATCAATCAATAGCATAATAAATGGAGCGGCACACAATCCATCCGTTGGCAAGTCTCCAGCTTGCCAAACCACTGTTGTGTTAGCCTGAATCTTTGAATTCAATCGCGTATGGGTTTTTTTTTTTTTCTTTTCTTTTTTTTTTAACCTGTCTAATTTGGGGACAGGTGTTTGGGGAAAAAGAAGTTCAATCCCTGGTGCAACAATGAGCAGAGTAATCCTACTCATTGTTCCTGCCCAAGGAGCCCCTTTCATGGAGGAGGTTGCATGAATGCTACCAGGTGGTCTGCAATTTGGAGACACGTAGTAACCGTTCCAGCTAATCCCCCCATCACAAAAGGCAGGTCTCCAGTGCTCTGGGGCTCTCTGGGGCAAAGGAAAAGTTTACCTCAAGCACACAGTGTCTGAAAGGAGTCAGGGACTTGAGCAGTGATTCCTAATCAGATTGCGCTGAAGTGAACAGCTCGCATGGCAGCTGTAGTTTTCCCAGGGTTAATTACCTTTCACTGCTCTCTCTAAATGAGTCAGCTGTTCCTGTCATTAAACAACTCCACTCTATCTCTGCTCCAGTGTCCTCCTCACACATGTGCACATGTGAACACGGCTGTGCACCCTCTCGCGCGCACACACTAACACATACATGTAAAGAGTTGGACCTTTCACTCAACACAGAATGTGCTGGCTATGGGGGATCAAATACTTTTAAAACATCAATAATCATGATATTATCATGACTTTGACTGATTCGGTGGAGAACGGGCTGTTGGAGGATGTGTACATTCATTTGCGCTACTAATTTTTAAACAGATGCAAGGCAGTAGTCCCAATACACCTCGCCTACCCTATTACAGAAGAATAATACCAATCTGTCAGGGTCTTACTCTAAACAGCCCCTTTAGTACTAATTAGATATGTATAGGAAGCAAACATGTTCTCATATGCGCACAAACAAACATGTAAACACGCGGAAACGCATACATGCACACACAAACACACGTCCAGCTCTGATATAGTTGTTTTGTCATCAATTCTGAACAGTCTGTCTGCTTACTGAGCTCAGTGGCTCAGGATGTTGGGGGAGTTTTAAGTGATTTTTGCCACTGTATGGTAAAATCCCTTGGCCACCTGGATTACAAACTCTAGTCCTTTAACTCATGCCAGTATAAATCCGTGTTAACTCGGATTTACCTCTGGCATATGAATTCTCAATCTGCGTAAGCTTTGTTTGGAATGAGACGAACATAAGTATTTCATGTGGTAACGATGCCGGTGGTGAATTCCTATTTCTGTGAAACACACGCGGGGACATAGTTCAGGACAGTATCAGTCATCAGAAGCCTGAAGCAGTGCTTTATTACAGTCAAGAGGTGAGACAGTTACAGTCATTCACATCCAGGTGGAAGTGTGCAACACTGCACTGTGAAACCCTTGTAACCATGGCTACTGATAGAAACTCAGAAATGTACACTGTGGTCCAGAGTTTAATCAGATTCCTTGCACCATGATTTTGCATTGCTTATTGTCAGATGAACATTATTTGCTCAGTTGTTCAAACACAAGTCCTGGTCTGCTACCAAAGCGATCACGATAAAATAAAATATGGCATGAGCAGCCTGGAGGATCTAAATTAAGTATTATCCAATCTCTCACACTCACACACACACACACGCACGCACACACACTTTTGTGATAGCAGAGTTAAGCCAGACTATTTTGTACTTAAAAGGTTAGCAGGGCTGTTTTGTGAGTTTGATCCATGCTTGCCAAATCAGCAGATGGTCCATGAATATGATTATATGCATCAATAATAGGAGTAATCTTTGACAAAATGTAAATTTGACTTAAGTCCAAGGTTTAATATACGCCCTGGACTTTAACCCACTTTCCAGCTTGACCGTAGAGCATGATAAGCTAATGCACTTGAATTTCATACAGCAATCTCCACTGATACTCTCCAGCACAACTCGTATGAAGATCATAAAAAAGGTAGTCCAAGGAAAGATAAAAGAAATTCACAAAGCATTCAAAATGTGCATATTTTGATTGAAACATCTTTTCACTTAGATGAGTGACAAAGCAATTCAACAATCAATACAAACTGAGCCTGTGTTCTTAACAAGATCCTCTCTTGTGCGACCATCCTATTCTCTGCTGTTTTATACATTTCGGTGTTTCTTTTAGATACCCTACACTAACAGAAACTTTAATCATGGATCAACAATAAAACTATATTAGAATAATCTTCATCACGAACATAAAAAATAAAAATAATTAAAAAAAAACAAACAACCTGCATTGTTTTGAGAATAAAAACCAAGTTATAGCTGCGATACATTACTAACATAAAGTTAGAAGCAGACAATAAGTTTTAGGAGCAATTAAGAAGTTAGAATGATTTAGTAAAAAGTGGTCATCCTCACTCTGAGTCTCATAAAACAACATCTCTGTTACTGACTTGAGCATGAATCTAATTATCTGAGTCCGAGGCACAACACATCTTTATACAGACAAACAGAATCACTTATCTGCTACATCTAAATGCTCTCATGTTAACAGTTCCGACAGCGCAGAATTGTAAGCTCGACTTACCATGGCCCTTTTAGCCTTTATTTTGCATCGGGGAGGAGACGGAGCACAAGGATATTGAGGTGGGGTACAGGGTAGTCCAGAGTCTTGTTGCTCTGACAGTGTGTGTGGTTGCGGTGTGTGTGTGTGTAGGTGTGTGTGTATGTGTGTGTGACACTGTAATATTCCCTAGAAGTATGAAGCTTTCTTTTTTTTCTTTCTAGCTTTTGTGTCATTCACTTAAAAACCAATCTCATTAGCTGCTAGGCTACAAATTATTTTCTGTGTAAATACACCACATGGTGATCCTCAAGGTAAGACCTCTGAAGGTCTTTTCAAGAGTATAAAAGACAGATTCACAACAGAAATGAGAAATACACAATTCTCATTTTTTCCTAAAAGGGCCAAAATATAATACATAATAGTCATTATGACTGATTTGAACTGAGATTTAGGATTTATTTTCCTGGTAATATACAGTGACTGCAAAAGTTTTTTATTTTTATATTTTTTAAATCCCTGTAATTGAAGTAACTTGGGGATTTACATGTGTAGAATTGACTTCGTGATAATAGTTCATATAGAAAAGAAGAATTGATGTTCACATGTGGTCCCACCAAGCTTTTTAAAAAAAATCTTAAAGAACTGTGAAAATAAATTATATGACAATAGACTAAAAGAATAAGAATAAAAAAAAACCTATTGTCTAAATGTGTAAAATTGTACGCAGATTTAGCTTCTTGACAAATCTCCCATTGCTGTGCTTGTTGGTGCAGAACCATGATTGCCAGTAAAATGTAACTATTGTAAGCACTTGAAGTCATGACAGCTGTCTATAAGCATCAGGGACATGTCTATTGGCCAACTTGACCCTTGTTAGAAAACAAAACAAATACAAAAAGAGAATACTGCAGCCTGGGACTGCCGAGCCGGGTCACTGGAGATTTTCCAGACAAACGCTGCGGAGGGGAGGGGAAGGGAGGGGAGGAAGAATAAAAAGGACAGGCTCCGAATCTCATTTTAACAGACCGCACACAATCTGGGCTCCCACAGAACTATCTCTGCCTGACCGCTTTCTATTTATCCCTTATCAGTGTTTACCAACCGCTAGTTTTCTTTCATTCACACTGTGAGGCAGTTCTCTTACTATCAGTCAACAGCTGACACCGTGGAACAGCCTCAAAGGCAAGAGGAAGGGATCAAAACTAAACCAAAGCTGTTTAAACAATACAACAGAGAAAATAAATTCATAAATCCTAATTCTTCCCAACCCACAAGGGTATAAGCAGATCCTTTATAGTTCGGCCAACAAACAGAACCACAGCCAATGAGGTACATTACAATCAAGGTAAATTCTGAAATATATTTAGAATAAAGAAAGGTGGGGGAAAAAAATCCCATGTAATTTTAATTGAGAACATTTCATAGTCTTGCCCTGTCAAGTAAATAGATGTCTTCTCTAAAAGGATTTCTCTGCTGTCTTTTATTATCTTTTTAGGAAAAATCCACCTCATTCCAGAATGATAGCATTTTTAGATCATGTTGTTGCATATGTCTCAGTTAGTACTCTACAACAACTCACAGATATGAGTGGCGTTATAACTAAAGAACTCTTGTAAAGATTATTAAAGATTTTACATTACATAAGATTTTCAAAATATCACAATGATCAACAAAAGCCCAGTTTAAGAGTATCTGGTTGGGTTAAGTGAACTTCTAAAGGACCAACCAGTAAAAAATAAAATGAAATTGTGGGTCTGTTTCATTTATATAAAGATTTGTTATCTAAAATTCCATATGCGTAATTATCATTTTTGTTTCATCAAAGGCTGGATTTGAATATGTGTTACATTACGAACATTCTGCTGAGTAACATATTGCCTTTATAATATATTTCTGACAATGGGCAGAAAAAAACTATTTTAAACATCATTGGCTACATGGAAATATGTACTAAAATATAAACTTTATTGTATTGATGGGAAAAAAAAGTTATTATTCTGACTGTTGTTTTACATTTTTTCTGTAGGACAGACAAACAGCACTGTTTTTCTGGAATACTGCTCAAAAGTTAAGTAATTAATTACATTTATCCTTTCACCAGCTGCTCAACAGCAGATGGATCATTTCTGAGATCTTTTTGAATTAAATCCACATAATTCATTTTCACGGATTAACTAACTGAAGTTTGAGTGGGGGGGGACAGGTAACACAATGTATATTAAAGTGGCATGTACACAGAGCTCTTTGTGTAGTTCTGTTATTTACAACATGAGTACACGAGTACACATGGCACTTATATTAACATTACATTAGACATAAAAAAAAAATGTCTTGCAAAAATCTTTTTTTTTTTTTTTTTTTACTTTTCAGCCCAAATGTAATAAAATACATCCAGATTAAAATTTCTGACTCGGACATTGTGTTCTGCAGCTATGCGAAGGAGTTGGTGAGTTTGTTAAAGCATTTGTTGGGTGGCAGGTACCATGGACAGTTCCATGAGGCAAACAGAGGTTACATTAATCTGTTGTATAGCAACTAACATCCCTGTGCTTTCAAGAGGAGGGTGTGGAGCAAAAAGGAATAATGCCTCTCACTTATCACTGCTACACCACACAGACCTGCCTCAGTCTGTGTTGCTTTTATTGAAAAAACAAAGTGAAGAGGTATAACTTTGCAACATTTTCTTAATATAATGTAATTACTGTATAAAAGTCACACAATTGTAAAATGTCCTCTGTGCTTCTTTTTGAGTTTATTAAGGGATGTAAGATGACTATAATAAAGTGATTTTTAAAAGAATTATTCAAAATGGGTAGAAAGGCGAGTGGTATTTCAGAATATTTTTTCAGAGTACTGAATAACATTAGAATAAATTCTCCAGACCAAAATAAAAAAAAATAATAATAATAATAATAGTGACAGATGACAGGATAAAGTCCTGGAAACATTTTCAGGTTATGAAAACACTTCACTGGAGCAGTTTTGCTATAATACCTCTGCTCAAAACAAAGAAAACAAGAAACTAAAATAAATAAATAAATAAATAAATCACTGAAAACTCTAACCCGGACCCAAGCTGTATTCTCAATTAAAATAAGAAAAGAAAAAGAGGAAAATCTTACACTTGCTCAACAAAGATCAACTTAAACATGGTTTAAAGGAGCAGATTCTGAACCATTAGTGTGCCGTAAGTTTCTAGTAAATGATGAACTTTTCCAACCAGCATCCAGCCTCCTAAATCAATAGTTGCTCTGGAGACTGTTGAGTGCTGTGACCCCTCACAATTTGTTCAAAGCTAAGTCTTGCCCACGTCTGACACAAAAGTTCACTTGCAGATTGTGTTAATATCACTCCACATTCACTATTATCATAGTTTTCAAACTTTATCTCGATTACAATGCAAATAATTGTACAAATTCAGGAGGGAATGTGTTGCTTTTCAGAAGCTGAATTTCTAAAAATCTAATGTATGCCCTTTGACTCTAACGTAAATATAACTCTTTTACAGATATTTCAGGGCCACATTACATTGAGAAGAATCATTTAGTTTTCAAACTTAGAATACAGATTACGGAAAGCCTGAACAGGATGCAGTAAAATACTTGAATGGCTGCTCAAACATGTTATTGGAACACGGAGTCAATGTTTAAGTGCATTAGGCTCAGTGGTCTTGTATGTACAGCTGTCACTGTCAAAGCCACAGGCAACCTGGCAATGCTTTGTCTCCTCACACAATACGAACATGTGTTCTTCTAAGACAAGCTTATAGTCCACACAAATTCGGTGAATCTAATCTAGGTAGACAGTATCTCGTGCTATCTGGATGATCAAAAATAGGTCATGCCTCTCAAAAAGCAGTTTGAGCCATTTAATCTCCTCTCAAACTGTCTGAAACCTGGGCAGAAGCTGCACTCGCTTTCCAGTGAAGATTTTAAGAGCACTGCTTCGTATCAGGCATGCACTGTTCATCATCATGGCACAATTTTAAAATACCCCTTGACACAGTTCAGAACAAATGCTTGTATGTTTTTTCTTTCTACATTATCATGCAAAATGGACAAAGAACAACTTTTGTAGCTGAGTATAAGTTTAAACATTTTAGCTCATGTTTTGGATTTGATAAGACAGCATCTAACAGCAAAGACTTGACAATTACATGAAACAGCGCACCGCTGATAATAAATGCTGACTAAACTGACAGTGCACAAAATAGAAAGAACTTTGACACCAACCTATTGCTGTGATCCAAAAAGTTTGATTTTCTCCCAGTCTCTTGATAGCTGAGCTGGTGCTGTGGCTTTGAAAGGTAGTCCCCAGGAATATGACATACTGTGCCTTTGACAGCCTCGAGATAAGCACCTGCGTTCGGGTCCCTTTTTACGTCACACCTCCCCATTCACAGCCCTTCAGCATGATGCACATTTGCACATCAACAGCCACCAACCCCCCTCCTCGCTCTACTCCCACATCCGCAAAACACACAAACAGGCACACAAGGAGGCAGATGCGCGCACTAGCCTCTACTCATGCGCGCGCACGCTCACACAGGCACATGCACGAACGCCACAGATTTGTGTGCGCTCACTGAGGATGCACTCTACATCCAGACAAGCATGGGCACACGTATGCACTAACAGGTGATTTATTCAACTCCTTTAGCTTTATTTGGATGTGGATCCTAAATGTACGTGGTAAAAAAATAAAGTTTCACGTCTTTTGTCGTAAGACCAGGGCATATGCCCTCCCAAGCTCCTCATACATCACTCATCATGCAAATGAGAGGGAATGTCACTCCTCAGCAGCAGATGGCCAGGGATGATAACAATGGCTCAACAGACCAGTTTCAATGTCTGCAATTTTATCGCTACAGCAACAACAAAAATAAATAATAGAAAAAAGTCTGTTAGTTTACCTGATTTTTTTTACCTGAATTTACTGTTTGTACCTGTCACACCTTTTGCACTTCTCTTGAACCATTTGGATGTAAGAAGCTTTGTCTGAGATTTTCTGTCATGAAAGTCTGGCTATTAGTAAAAGGCAGAGATCTGGAAATGATTTTTGGTGACGACGGAAAGCTGCTGCTGAACAGTTATTCAAGTAATTAGGTGTAATTCCTCCCTGTAGGCCATGTTAGCCTCCTGAGTTAGCTCATGCGTTCGACAGGCCTGGATGGAGACAGGGAAGAATAAAAGAAGAAAGGGGCCAGGAGAAATCACAAATGTACCCCCCCACCCCCAGCCAAAGTGATGTCACCCTGCGTCCTGCTGACTCCTGTTCATACAAGCCCCCATAGCAGAGAGTAAACAGTGGAAGCGTTTAGCAAACAGGGCCAGATTACAATGACAAAGGCAACCACACTTCTGGGTGGAGCCTGGGGCAAGGGGGGCAAAAAAAAAAAAAAAAAAGGGGGGGGGGGGTTGGTGTGGCTCATGATTTAAAATAAGTGATACCCATGAGGAGGACTCTCCCCCTCCCAGCCCCTCAAGATCCAAGCATAGCCCTTCCCCAGCTGATGGCAGGGGCCACCCAAACATGCATTTCTGTCGGCAAGCCCCCCACCCCTCCTCCCCTTCCCTTGGGACCAACGTGTGAACACAATATGTAACAATAATGAATTTTCAGTTTTCTTTTCTGTGATTTGTGCATTTGGTTATGCAAGGCTGGGGACTTGAGGACAGAGAATATCATTACTTAAGGTTTGGCAGTTGATCATCACCTTGTTTAATGCCTCATTTGAAAGTCTAATTTCAAACTGTCTTCAAGAGCCAATTCATGGTACAACGTGAAAGAGACATACAAAGAGAACAGACATACACCCTTTTTTTTACCCTCTTTTCACAATTTGTACCTGATAATTGTACAATCACATGAAATCAAAGAGTCATCTCTGTAAGAATCTTATCAAATAACATGTTTTTTGATTATGAATGTAGACAATCCCTGGACCATCTTGTTCTAGGGATGATTATTTTCATGTACTGGACAGGATATAAGTATTATTTGAGGGGAAAAAAACATGAGGAAATCAACTCATGTTGAGCATTCTTGACATATAAAGAGACAGCATAACATACCGAAGGCAACACAACAACACCATTACAAAATGCAACATTTTATTTTGGCCTCAACATCTGCTCAGACCTAAAAACAAAAATAAATAAATAAAAATAAATAAAACAGAGAGAGGGAGAGAACTCATTCAGAGCCGACACAACACATAAACTAGTATTTTGTCAAGCTATTTCATCAACTGAAAATGTGGGCATAACTAGATAGAGCTGATGGAGAAATGAAAGAGGAGTGGGTTGGACAAAATTACATGTCAAACAAGGGTTCACATTTAAAAAGTCCTGCTCATATTTGTAGAAAGTGTTTGATTGCATTTAGAAAGGTATTACAATGGGTCACATCTGTGTCTAAAAGCTTTTTTGCATTCTGCTGTAAATTATGTAAGCAAAGTGAAGTGTCACAGCACCCTGTTGTTTTGAGCAGCATACCTTCCTCCTGTGAAACCTACACAAATATGTTTAACTGAATTCTTCTAATGCACTGCAGGATCAAAATGTCAGTGGTGTAACTTCAACAAACCCCCTCATTCAACACCCCGCCCTGTAATTTCAACAAAGCAACACGACTAATTTCACATGGCAGCCTGTACAGCCAAACAACAATGCATATCTACTGTGCCATTGAATGTGATAGATGTGTGAAAATCCATATCAAACTGTGGTTAATTTCAGCTATAAAGCTTTAAGCTTGGTCGAAAATGACACACATGCATCTTGTTGGTGGTACTGAACCCTCATTGTGCAACCACTTGATGCCGCTTGTTTATCACATGAAGTCACATAAAAGGACTGAATTAAATTTAAAAATATATATATATTTGCATATGCAAATATGATGAAACAAACATAAGTACATGTCGATGTTGATATGGCTCCAGGATGTAGAACTATCTTTATGTTGATGTCAACAGACAGGGAATATTCTTTTGAAAAAAAACAGTACATTTTTCATGGGGATCATTATCTGCACTGCATGTCACTGTGTCTCAGTTAAAAGAAATGATTAGATTACTTCCCTGCAATCCCCTTTGGGGCAAATTGCGTGTGACCATGAGCAACCTTACAATATGTTTATTCAGTGTCCTTTGAAGACACTTCAATTACATTTAAAATGTTTTATAGACAAATATAGGTTGTTTTCTCAGTCTACTTTGAACTGATGCCACTGAAGCTACAGCTACAGTTATATCTGAGTTTGTTGCCCCAACTTATCAAAATCTAATAAACTGTCTACAGATCAAAGGTGCGTCAGATGACCAAACATTGACTTTTGAGGTGAAATAGTCAAAGTTTAAGTTTGAATCATTGAAAATACACGCTCCCTGAAATGACATAAATTAAGCAGATTAATATAGTCTCATCTCATTGTTCACCATAATACAGTAGGACTAAACGATTGTAATTGTACAAAAATGTAAAGCAGCATTCTTTATAGAGCATTCCTTGTTCTGCACTAACATGAGGAAACATGAGAGCGTCTAGTTGCTAACATCTAAGATGGACATTAACTCTTTACAGTCCAGTCTCTGGATTGCATAAAATGCATCTGCTACTGCCACGCTACACCATTGCTACAGCGCTTACTACTATTACTACTTGCTCTCTTGATTTACTGCCCTCAGATGAAAGTGTGACACTGTATGGGCTCCTATATGCTGCATGATTTCCATGGTCATATAAGATCATCTCACACTACCAACTTGCACGCTTAAATCTTGGGGACGAATGTCAAGAATGGTTTGTGTAGATTATACGATAATGAGATATTCTGAAATTGCAGGCCGCCACTGGTGTAGAGTAGCATCATGAGCATGTGCTGACGGTAAACACTCAACTGTTATCAAAACAAGAGAATGAGCTGCACCTTAGCAGCAGCCTTTTATGTGTGCTGAAAAGCATTAAAAAAAAAAAAAAACGTTAAAGGAGATGAAGATGGTCCTGGTCCTGGCTAGGAAGCAGGGGCAAGTCATATTAATTAAAACTTAATGTTACATTGCGTTGTAATTAGCTACTCAGTGGGCTAAGTCAGAGAATTTCTGACACTGTCGGATAATTATTTCAACGATCTGTGGTTTCAAGACCATAGAGGCGGCTGCTGTTGAACCTAACATGGCAGCTTATAACCTAACTATTCTTTACAACATATTATCCACGTTGCAACACAGCGTTGCACAGCTGTGTTCACCAAGCTAATATGTGTAACTGATTGCAAAATTAATGAGGATTTTTTTTAAAAATCACCGTATAACATTCACTTGAAATGAATGACTAATCTAATTTAGTTTATAAAAATACATGGACAACTGTATGTCCAAATTGTCTCTAATCCATCTATCTCAGACATTTCAGTGAAAAGCGTGAGTTATTTGTAATAACCAATATTACACTTTCCTTTTTTTTGTTGATCTTATAAGTTTTGCAACATTAAGCTGCGATGTAAAAATCGTATGTACACAGAATAGAAACTGCTTCTAATTCGAATAGTCTGGTAACTACAAAATAAATGCAGATTGAATCTGGTTATAGATCCCATACATCTTTATGACTGCAGGGTCTAAATCCAACCACAAAAGCGGTAGTGGTCACAGCTGGCTTCTTATACTCGCAATCCCCAACTGAGAGCATCTGATTGCTTACATTTAACAAATCAATGCTTGACTGGTCAGTCAATGTCTTTCTTTCATAGGCGGGGGGCTGACTTTGTTGTGTCATCTAGAGGTTAGGTGCAGATGTGATTGTCTCTGAGGGTCCCTGCCCATCTTTTTCACTCATGCAGGCATACAATGAAGTTGATATGCCTGTAAATGGTGAGACAGGAGCTGGGATGTTCAGCCAAAAACGACCATCTAAACAATGGTAACAGGTGTGTATAATGTGCGCTTTGATAATGACCTTGGTGGCCGTAATAGTGTGTCTAGACACAACTGAAAGGAGGCATTTCTGCGCGGTGCTCACCGCAAGAGCTTTAGGATCAGATATGTTTAGAGAAAATGTCTCAGGTGGTGTCTCTAACAAAATATGATTTTCTATAGCACTAGAATAATGATGGGATATCAAAGAAGTTAAAGCTACCACTCAAAGAATTTGTATGGCCTTCTGCAGAATAGGCTAAAATCATCTTGAGTATTCAGAGATATACACTTGAATAAACAGGAAAATCTCCATTAATGTGGAAGGCTTGTTTTTGATTGCGGCAGACACAAGAAGCTTTGTGACATGAGCTAAAATGCAAATGCCCTTTGAGGAAAACAAAGAAATTGATTATGAAGTAAGTTTCTCCTGCACAAGTAGCCAGCTTTGAGTGATTAATGGGGGTGGGTCATTGATTTGCTTTTGTTTAAATCTTGGTTAACTTTCTAGATACACAATTATAATTTGTTTCCAAACAATAAATCCAATCTAGCTTCAGCAAATTAAAGTTCTGTATGGCCTCTTCTCTGCCCTTTTACATTTCAAATTGGTTGTTATCAAGAGCCAATGCCTGTTGATGTCTGCTGTTTCTGTTTATATGTGGTACATTTCTGATTAGATATTGTTTTTCTCTGTATAATAAAAGGTGAGCAGTTTCTTAAGATACAAAACACTTGCTTAAAGAGAGCTGTGTGACTTGTCTTGACTTGCTACTATGACAAGACTTAATCTCACTTCAATAGCTGCATGTCATACATCAGCATTTATGATGAGCCACCTATCTACAGTATATGATAAATACTATCTTCATGTTGTCTGAAACATGCAAAACTGTTTTGTATTTGTTGACTGAGCTTCTATTGTCGATCTAAAGGTTGGTGAAACGTGTTTGAGATACTGCAGCACAATGTACTGTATATTTCTGTATATTTGCAAGTCAAATTTCACTGTTACAGACTACTTTATGGAGAGGATTTTGCAATATTTTCAGCTTTACAACTTTGAAAACTTCCACAGATCCAGACATTTATACTTTCTGATTTCTCGCATCATCTCTCCAAGATAGTGATAATACGATTTCTGTGTTTTTCGCTGTTGAGAAACAAACTGGATTATGAACAGATCACTACATAAACAGCTTTCTAAAAGGAGGCAGCTATTTTAAAAAAGGCTGAAGAAATGCAAAGAGGGATTTAAATTTTAATTTGAATTTATTCCAGCAAGTGAAAGGTTCTTTTGAGAGGGGATTTCAGCAAAGATGATGGTATTTAAAAGTGATAAACAAGCATCTAAACCTCCAGTAGAAAACAGTCCTTTTGCTTCTTCCTAGTGTAGAGGAGGAATTGGGTTTGCTATGGTCACATCCAACAAATAAGAATAAGTAATAGTTGTAATTAAAATGGAAATAAGTGAGATTCTTGGAGATATTTTAACTGATTTCTGCCATAAATTGTGAAATTAACATTTTGTCTTGACACACCTTATGATTCTGGATGCGCAGCTATATGTTACCACGTGGACACTTATATTCTCTTTTGACGTTCCATACTTGGAAGCTTGGAAAAATACTTCACACTTTTCAAATGCAGTTTAAACGGTATGTCACCACATGACATAGAAACACCGGGCAAAGTTCAAAATTAAATGCCTTAGAAAAATCTGAATTTGTGTTAATTATGGGTTGTTGTTGTTGTTGTTGTTGTGCAGTGTGAGTTAGTGTTTCTGGAAAAAAAAAATCAAGTGAATATTTAGGAGGGTGATTCACTTCAGGCAGCCTCACATCACATTTCTGTGACAAAGAATGATTAACCAAGGCTGTCATCTGTTATATTTGTAATATGTGGATTATAATACTGACGTCTGGATTTAAAGTGCATCTATTCTGCTTTGGGTGACCACTGAACTTAAGCAGAGAAACCTCTGCCACACAAGAAAGACAAAGAGTTACATCATTTTGTTGAACAGTTAATCCGATCATGGACAGTGTGTGTGTGTGCATTTGCTATCTTCGGAAAATGCCAGCAAAGGCGCTAAGTAAACCTATTTTACAAGACTCCCTCACAAGGATACAGTGCCAGTATCGGGATAAAATTTCACACAGCAGCATGGCTCAGTCACATAACCTAAGCAGGCTTAGGAAAATAGAACACAACAAAGTATTGCACTTTCTTCCTGTACGTCTGTTGCAGCATACAAAATGCTCCGATGGCTGATGTGAGTTTCAGCATGAAAGCCAAAAAGAACTAATGGCTGAATAGCACGTAGATACGCTTGTTAATGCTCTGAGTTGTTTAAAATGGTAGATTATGGAAGTGTGCACCTGGCATTCAGCAGGCTAGCCTGGCAACACTCCTCCCTTATAATTATAATGAACACACAGTAATTCAGGGTTGAGGCTGAAATACGAATGATGTCCTTTGAGACAGCTTGTTTTAATGGCTATGCAGAAGAGTTCCTAGAAGTGCAGATGGCAGATGCTGTGCCTTTGAAGCTATTTACAGACTGTACCCTATAAGGTATAGAACAACCCAAAGTGCAAGAGCCATATTGCTTTTGTGTACTCATGATTTAAACAATAGGTGGGCTAAAAATATATTTTTAAAGCTGTACTTAGAGTATCTTATCAGCAATACTGATAGTATATTACACTAACAAGAAGGGTAGTAAAAGTTGTAAAGAGAGACACTGAACAAGTAAAGATAGCATTGCATGTATTTAATCCAAATAGCCCACTGTTCTTACTTTGTCCACAAAGGGGTGCATTTTCTCAGAACCTGGGTCCTCGCATAGATGTTCATTAGATGGTGTCACAAGCCTTATTTCAGCTGTTTGTTTTTGAAGACACATTAACGTGCATTTTGCAGCATGTAAGAATAATATTCTCCAAAAAGGATGTGGACAAATATTAATAAATGTATCATATAGAGCACATAACAACACTTTCCGATGTCAGTTTATTCATCAAAAAAAAAAAAAAAAGAACTTGTCTTATAATTATACTTCTGACACAAATAATGGCAGTGATCCCGTTTAACCTGTTTGCACTGAAAATATTCAACCAGGGTATTTTTTTTCTCGTCCTTTTATGTTCACCACAGTTGATGTATCTCTATCCCTGGCACAGTCCCAAACTCATATAAAAGAGCGTGGAGCCTTTGAATCAGTCCACTGCTGTGATACAAGAGCAGGTATTGGAACAACAAAAATGCTAACTCCAAGAAAAAGTTTTGCCGCATTTAAGTCACACAGGAGCCATATTAGCATGTGAAAAGAATAAACAGAAGCTTTCTCAGTTACACACTCCACCTGGCTGCTAACCAACGTCCTTGTCAGAAGTCCACCCACCGCACTGGCTAACACTGAAAGACCTCCCGGGGACCACAGTGACCATTCACTCGGTTCTCTCTTTTTCCCATGCACCTGTGACTGTTTTTGTGTTTGCTATTTTTTGCTTTGTCTTTTTCTGGCAACACTGTATCATTGGAGACACACTTTCCCTCAAAAGGAATTCTCCTGCCCAACAATGTGGTTTGTTTGTTCACCGGATATGGCAGGCCAGAGAGTCAAATAGAAAAAGAAGAGAAAAAAAAAATCACTCCAGTAATAATTAAAACTGCCACAAGAAAAATAAGCTGGGAGACGTAGTAGTCTGACTGGACTTGAAATAAGGAAATAAGGTACTTTTACCAACTGGTTTCTTGCCGAGTGGGGGGGCTTCACAGGTGCAGTTGGAGAGGCTCTCCTCCTTACTCTCCTCGGACGGCTCATCCGGCTTCTCCATGGTCCTGGACCTTAGAGAGCTGCTTTTCCATTTTCCAAAGGACTTTGCCACAATCGCTTTGTCCGCTCCTTTCATTGTTTTCTGTAAAACACATTTACAGCATGACTTCCCAGGTTTATCCCTCTTATGAGCCATCTGCCCCCTTTTTTGGCTCTCAATAAACCTGGGCTCATCTTTCCCAAACCCAAAGTAAGAGAGAATTAGGGCATTGTGTGCATATGCATTCACTTAAGCATTCCAGAAAATTTCCTGATTGCCCTGGCATCTTTTTTAGAGAGCGCTTGGACATTGTTTTTCTCCTGACATTTTGCAATACTATGTGGAGAGAATTGAACTGACTGGAACTGTATAAAACAATACTTTGGAAAGTAGCAACACAGTAAACAGTAGACAGAAATGGAAAAACACAAACATTTTTTTTCCACATTTAATCCAACTTAAAGGAAATAAAAATAACACATTATGCCCTAATTGAGTGCTGTACAGTCCTCAAATACTATTACAAGGCCGATCAGGATTAGCAGAGGAACATACCTAGTTATCTATTTCTGAGTGCCAAGACTGCTAGCAGTGGGCAACTAAATTTCAAAAGCTGGCAAATCCAGTTGTCTCCTAAATACAGAAAGTACTTAAATCCAGAGCTAACAGAAGAAAAAGACGGATAAAGGGTGCTCTGCATATCACCGAAAAGCTTGTGCACTTTTCAGAATCACTGGCTAGGTTAAACAAATATGCTAAGTAGAGATCAAAACAATCCTTTGATCTGCAGCCTAGTTTTCAGAGGAATGGCTTGGCTGTTGTTGTAAATAACTTGTATAAATCTATATACCATTTGCCTTCAGGTAATATCAAAAGTGCCAGGGATTCACAGGCAAATACCTTGTGGTTAGGAAATAGATCAGATAAAAGCATATAAATATTTCAGCAGCACTGCACTCTGTCCTTTTCTACTTTACAGTTAAGGTTTTTAACCCCCTATGATCCTCACACTTATTTCATTCCACCACAAAGACATGATGAATCCAATATGATAACAAAAATCACTTTCTACATCTTTCTGTTTTGTAGTTTTGAAAAATGCTCCTACCTTCAGCATGCCATTCAGGTCAAACACTGTGTAAAACATTGTGCTAAACTTCATACAAAAGAGGCTTGAAGAATCAGAATGCAGAAACTATGCAACTTGCTGACTAACTTTGCCCTCTGTTTTGATCGAGCACACAAAGAAAAACGCTGTCCATTCAAAACAGACAGCATAACTCTTTTCAGAGAGGGGGGACCGTGAACAAACGAGGCCATGTCCTGAGCTGCTGTTGGTTTCCCGTCAGGCCTGCACTGTGCACGGTGAGGGCTGCAGGGACTGGGACCAGCTGACACCACACTCACAAGCAACAGAACAACTTTTGTGCACTTTATCCTCCTCTGGAGACTTTTTTTTTACCCCCCTTCTTTGCTTAAATTGGACAAGTGGACTTTTTTGATTTCAGGCTGTCTTTGCATTGGGCACCTTTGGTTGCACTTCATGAACACGTCAAATTCAACAAAGCAATATTTCTTCAAACTAGTCTAATAGCAAAGCAATGCTTTTTAAATTGCAGTATATCATTATCATAATGATGAAACACGCCACGAAGCTAGCAAGACTGTCTGAATTAGACATTTGTATTGAAAGATTTTAACACAACAAAACATATTGAGTTTGTATGATTAGCAAAGACACTGATGCTGTAAATTAAGCATAAAAAAATGAAGCTTATTTGAATTTAATACTGTGCTGGTAAACAGAAAAATCTGATACTAAGTATCTTTTACAAGTTTACTAACAATCCAACTTAGCTTGCATTAACTTCTGCAGAACATTGTAAACTCAAGAAAATGGAACACGGAAGAAAACCAAACTGAACTCAGTTTTTCTTTTCTTTTTTTTCTTTTTCTTTTCAATGTAGCTCATGTGGACAAAACAACCAAATGCGATACTCTTTAGCATCGAGCTAAATCAAGCAGATAGTTCTAACATTAATTTCTGCTTCGACTTATCACTTATGAGCGTAGCATTTTTCAAATTATATATTTTCTTTGTTTGTCTTTGCTTCAATGCAATTTATGACCATAAGGGATGCTGCACTATACTGCTACTTAACAACTGCGATGAAGCACTTCTATAATTTCACAGTAGAGTAGAATGAACACTATGTTTACTTATACATCTATACATCCTATTAGCCCATGTAGAGCTTTTTCTCTCTTTCTCTCTATTATACATACACTAACACAGCCATGGACACACAGGGGCATTGTGGGGTTCAGTGTCTTCCACAAGGACACTTGAACATTGAGAATTCAGGTATCCAATCACTGACCTTCCAGTAAATGAGTAATCTGTCCCCTAAGCCACAGCCGCCCAAAATAGATCAACAAAAGCAGTACTGATTATGTGGGAAACATACACTCATGATTATACTGTAAGTGATTTCATTTAGCTGAATTGTATTGACGGACAATAGTCTGCCCGGAGGAAATTTTTTTTTTTTTAATTTATATATATATATATTTTGTTCATCTTGTTGCCTTTACACAGTCTATTAAGCATATTGTTCATTATGTACACCGGCAACTTGAAAAACTGTGATCTTGTGCAATGTACAATAGGTTTGTGACCATTTACATAATGAAGCTTAGATATAGAGACAAACCAGATATGGCTTAAATCCTAAAGGCCACTTTTGGATGTTTGAGGATCATCACAGGAACCTCATCTAGCTCCTGAAGAGACGAGGAAAAGCAATTTTGAGAGAGAACAGCATGTACCATATTCTTGACCCGTCTGCCTCACATGCTTGCTGTATATGGAACTGAATACTGGACGTGAATTGTATCATTCTCTGTGTCAACTTGTTAGATGGCAGTTGCTGTAGTGGAGTGGTGAGAGTGGCACATATGCATTATAGGAGAAAATTGTGAAATGACAGATTCCGGGTGTGATACTGAGGGAATGACTAACTAATAGGAGGGGTGCTCCAGGCTGTTAGCTTTGAAAAGCAGTTTGCACATTACTTTATCTTGTCAATCAGATTCCTGGAATGGAAGAGGTGACTGATAACTCGAATTAATTATTTTCTTATTGCATGCATGTGTTAATTGATGTTAATTTATGTCCCTTGCAGACCCAAGCCAGAAAATCCAGAGTAAAGTGCCACCTCTGGCACACAGATCACCACACCACTCTCTTTGCATATATTTATATCAAATGAAAGACTTCTTTTAATCCTGTTGGAACAAGGACTGACTGCCAAATGTGATTTTAAATGTACTTTTAAGCTGTTTATGCTTTCCTACTGCATTTTTTTCTAAACAACTAAGCAACGTGGAGCAGTATTTATGGTTATGATGGGATTTAAAAGTTACAGATTATTTTTTAGAACAAAAAACAAACCTTCAAACGCATTCCTATTCTTGAAGAACTGATGAATAATGTAATGTCAGGTCAGCACTAAGAAGGCATGCTTCATCCAGTCTATTTCTGTATATAGTAAATTCAGTTTATGGTAATCGTGCGCACTAGTTCATCACACGAAGCAATGTTTCATTAATGAATATAACCTTCTGGCTAATTTTGATCACAGAAATAAGCAGTAGAGGCAGTTCAGTGCAATGTAAAAAATATACTTTAAACAATTTAATTAAACATCTTTAAACAATCTAACAAATTTAACTTCCCCTGAACATGGAGGATAAGAGGAAAAGCATTTCTCTGATGAGAACAGAAACAGCAAGAAGTTCTAACAAGGAAAAGCCTGCCAGGTGGCGAACTGGCTGCACCAACAGAACGCACAATCTGTCTGCTTCTCCTTCCAAACCATTGACAGCTGCCATCACCAGCCTTGCACACTCGCACTCAGTGGCTCCTCAGCTCCCTGCCCATCCCTCTTTAGTGTTTCCTGCTAACCTCAGAGACAGGGTCACCTGGCCCCATAGTTGCCCGTCTGTGGGGCCCTGCTGGCCCCCTGGAGTTCCTGTCTGCATGGGGATGCATGGCTAACAGGGGTCTAGAAAATCCTCTTTAATATGCAAACCAAGGGGCTATTCCTTTGACCTGAGACCATAGCTTTTCTAGCAGTGAAATCCAAGAATTTTTTTTTTTAGCGGCGTTCAAGGATAATTTTTGATCTGCCGGCGATTTGATACAGAGCATTATCAGAGACAAGCAGCACCGTATTCTGGCTGTCTTCACTCATGCTGAACTTTTTTGTTTAGTCCAAGTCATGTGCAGCATGATGGGTGATTATTCCATTTAACCTGTTTTTTTTTTCTTTTTTTGCTTTGTTTTGTTTGCTTGTTTGTTTGTTTGTTTTAGAATAATCACATACGGGTTTGGCAATTCTGTTAAACTGCAACAGAATTTCAGTCACAAAGTCAAATCTAAGCACAGAGATGCACAGAGACTAAAGTGAATAGTGTTCCACAAAACTAGCATTGCAACTGGGCTAAAAATAAAACCTGGCAAAGTTATTCTGATCCCTTATTGGTCCCATAGTTTGATTTCACATTTAGCATTTGCATTCCCCTCTGCATAAACATTTCATTCTTCCCCTCCTGCAGCACAATGAGACTTGAGTGACTTTGGCAGCAGATTTTGGATCGGTGCTCCTGAATCCACCAGTGTATGTTATCAGCAGGTAAACAAGCTTTCGAACAAAGCCATAATGGAACTGCAAGCAGCATAAAGAGGCTCATCTCAAAAGCTATACAGCCCATCAAAGCTGGTGTCATTTCCTCAACACTGCACTGCAGCTGGAAAATGCATGGCTGTTAGTTACAGCTTAAATCGCCCGTCTATTTTCAGACACTTCAGAACTATTTGTATTGATTATTTTCTTGTCAGTAAGAAGCCAGATTACCAAAATAAAACAACAGAATTTAATGTTACTGCATTCTTAGGTTTTTTTGTTCTGTGGTAGGAAATCAAAAACTGTGTCATGCACTAAATTAAGGGGATTTGCACTATAGGGTATTTGAATAATTATTTTCTGCTGAAAATGAAATACTTGTGTCTATATTTGGAGGGATTACTGATGCCATTGAACTTAATGTGAAAATAATTTGCCCTTTAAATATGTGGTAAAGCTATATCCTCCACTTTCTGCTCACCAGATGCAATCTTGTTAACCGCACGCCTGGATGCTTGTCACCAAACTTTCCACAAATTTGCCTGTTGGGTAAACCTACGCACTCTCTTTCCAGTGAGTGGAGAAGCCTCAAAGCTTTCCTTTCATATGCTGCATTATCTCTGTGGCGCTAATTATCCATAAAACTATGCCATCAGATGGTTCTGATTTCCAATATGAACCCAATGAATGTGTTTAAATTTTGAATTATCATATTTATGTAGATATGTGTTACTAATAGTGATTATGTTCGTCATGTGGGTAGAAAATCAACCGTCCTTATATTGCGCATTCTCATATTTCTCAGACATTTCATCACACATTTAATCTGCCCCTGTCTCAGATTTGCAACTGAACCTGCAGTCAAGGCAGAGAGGGGACAATAACGGATGAGATTATGAAGCATGTCTGTTAAAGCATGTCTGTTTGATCATCATTCTGTTTAGGTGAAGTTCTCTACTTGGTCTCTTCAGTCCCTGACAGCAGATATATAACCTAATCTCTTTCCCTAACCCTTTTCTTAGGCATGAATAGGGTGGAAATGTGATGGCATTAAGTCGATTTACTCCTTGGTTTGCAGTTTGAGCCTTAATGCCTCTTGGCTCTTCTTCAACACACTTGCTCCATTTAGATTTTGAAAATATAAATGTTATGTTAGGGCTCTCCTATTTATTTTCATTTATCCATCATTTGAAGTTCATGCATATATTTATCCAACAGATAATGCTTGTTTATTTGCAGTGCCATCCATCTAGAATAGTGTCAGCGATATTGGGAAAATCAAACAGAACTTGTGTATTATCTTCAAATACAGAAGATATCAGTAACAAAGGGCATGATCTTAGACTTAAAGACATTCTTTGTCAACATTCTATGACATCGTTTGGATATTTCACATTTACTCATCTAAATCTTAATTTAGTGCCTTCAGTGTATGTTGACACTCAAAAAGCAGCCTGTCTAATGTTTCTTTGTATTTCACCTTATTGCGTTTTAAAGCAGCTTCCATGTGGCTCCCCTGATACCAGTACTGAAGTATATTTGTGATAGATCGTCTTCTGTGCGAACAATGTGGAAAAACTGGATTAATTTTTCAAATGATAACAATAAAAAAAAAAGACAACTTTCAACTTTTGCAAGAGACTAAATTGATCATCAGTCAATGTGGAGTAGATAACCTAATTCCAGCATTAAGCAACTAACTATTCTTTAAATTAAATATTATGTTTGTGTGTTTTAAATCTGTCCATGTAAAACTGTGATAAAAGAAGACTTAGACATCTTGATTTACCAGATAACTTTTTTTTTTAATCCTTTCTGAAATCAAGTTTTTATTTCCAACAAAGAAAAAAAGGAGGTTGTTTGTTTGCCACATATATAAAATATCTGTATTATGACCCACTTTCATTTTTTTTTCTTTTTTGGCATATTCACTTCATTGACCCTGTATCTGCATTTTCGTTTCCATTTTCAAATGTGTTGTCTTTAATCACTGCACTCTGCCATGTGTAATAAGACTGTACTACTTTACTTGGTAAGTGAAAATTTAAGAAAATATAATACACAAAACATTGTAAAATGTTGTGCATACTGCTTAACATCAGCTGATTTTATAATTTATTGATAAGGACAGATAGTTAAATGTTATAGAGAAAAAAAAAAAGCCATCAAGTCAATGGCAGCTAGAATGGTGGAAGTAGCTCCAGACTACACATGGCAATGTTAAATCCCATTCAGCTTGATGGGAGTGACTCCCTGCAGCACTGAGCTCAGTGGGGGGTTGTAAACATTTACACTAAGAGCCTGTCCAGTGCACATGGTTAGTGCCTGCCAGCCACCTCGGTATCGAATGTTGTGTTGCATATTTTGTCATTCAGGCCTGTCCCGAAATTGTAGAAATCACACCATCAATTTATGAAGGAGCCGTCCAAATGTGACAACAGGCTTATGCTAAATGGAGAAAATAGAGCTAAACATTGTTAAAACACCCCTAGACCCACATGGTAGAGGGTGTTCAACGGAGAGCTGCTATGCTCCCCGCTGTGAACTGGGAAAGTGATGTTGGTGGGCTTCCTCCTCCATGAGGGCCGCATCATTCTTGGGCCCCGATTTGAAGCCTTTTTGAAGTCTGTTTCCTGCAGCAGTGTGCCAACATTTATGTTTCCACAAAAGCAAAAATGTTAAATCAAATGAGTACACTATACTGTCTATTTTACGGTGACTCCCAAATCCCCAGAAAATTTCAACGGCATCATTATACAAGCTATGTAGATAAACTGTCCAAAAAAACCTATGTACTTTCTCCTTATTATTTAAATGGTTTGGATAAAATGGATTTTCCTTGCAGTAACAAATACAGACCTTATAATTTACAAGTGGACAAGCCTCCAAATAAGATTGTCCCTTTTACTCATATAAACAGAAGCCAACTGTATAAATGTCTTAACATTAAATATTGCCAAATATTAAATAATAACGGGTTAAAAATAAAAAAATAAAAAAACTGAACAAAACATTTGAGATCAATCCTTTATTGTTTCAAAACTCTATCTTTTACATTACAGTCCTTTATTGTTACATTTGATTTTATGGGTAATATACAATGTCTTCCGATAATGAAACACAGTCACAATGTATTCCTTTCTACATATCAATATTCTATAAGTGAGAAGTCTGTGCTGATATATTTACTTAGTTCTTACAGCTCAATTAACTTCCCTTTTTCAAATCAACAAAAGCATTGTTTTTCAAAGTGCATTTCAAGGATTGCAGAGACGACTGTTTCCTTCAGTCAATCATAATGTACATGTCAGTATTGACAGTAGGTCATACTGCTTTGTGAGTAACAAACGGCATTAACTACATTTTCAACTACAACATTTATCTGGTAAGTAAATCAAAGAAAATATTTCAATATGCATGCCATGAACATTCCTTCATAAACATTTATTATAAATGTATATTTTTATTCAATGATGTTGATAATGACACATTATTTTCCACAAAAGGACAAATGCTGATAATGAAAACTAATATTTAACATCCAAATTTTGTTCAATTTTACACACAGGTCAAAGGGCATAATGCCATAGTGTACAGGGCAATGCCCTAATAATAAGGTTAATAGCATTTGGTCCACAATAACAAATCTGGGTTTAAAAGAAAACAAAAACATGATAGCAGGTGATATTTTGAACTGAAATGCAAAGTAGCATGTCAGCCCTAAATGTTTCCATTTGTAAGGTCTTTCAGTTTTAAAGTTATGAATTATGCTGTGAAGATTCTGTTCAAAAATTAAACAATATAAATATACATTTCGCATTACTTGGCTATTATACTTTTCTGTTCCATGGAACAGCTTTCACTCTGTAGAATTTGGTTCCTAAAGGAACCTTAAATCTGTTCTGGGCCTGGTGGAGAAAAGGACAGAACATAGAGAGCATAAGAAAAAAAGTTTCATCATAGTTTCATGATAACAGAAAAACAACTAACATGAAATAAGCTTAGTAACCAAGTGAAAATAAAAAAGACCCTATTAGAGCCACGTGACTATCATATTAAATTAGTTTGACTAAATATCTAATGAATGCAGGACCAAGAAATGTTTTAGAACTTTAAGTACCTTTTTTGCCTGACAATATTCCTTCTCCATCACCTTTCCAAGTACCCATGGTCGTCTTGAGGTCCCTGATGCTTAACAACAAAACAAATCACGTTACTCAATTAATTTAAAGCTTATAAATTACTCATAGCAAGAATACAGAAATCTTATTTTATTTGGAGACCTATGAAAGTAATTATTACAAATCCAGTAATTCCTGTTTTATATCTATACGAGCATTTTTTTTAAATAATTCATTTTTAAAGTAAATTGTCAAATAGATTCTAAGACTACAGCTCTCATCGTGATCTCACAAGGTTTGAGTGAAGCTGACCTGGTTTGAGGTCCAGTGCAGTAAGAGACTCCGAGTGGAGGAAATAGAGGGTGGGGCCAACTGTGAAAAGCACGTAGTTGTCATGCCTTTCATCCAGTATGATGAGAACCAAATCGCCAACCTGGAAACTGAAACACAAAAAAAAGATGGACAGAGAAACAAAGAGATGAGCCACTGAGTTTCCAAAGTGCAAACAACACATTATTGGTAATTATATAATAATGTGTATAATTATACTGAGTATAATTATGGTCATTTTCAACTGATAAATAAATTGCTAAAAATCATAATAGCAGGGATACGGTAAGGCCCGTGTGTTGTTTTATCATTCGCTTACTCTCTGATGGCGATTTTGTCTGAATGCCGTGACGACACAGATGACATGCTTTGAGACATCTGCAAAGAAATGGTTTCAGCCAAAATTATTCCTGTTAAAAAAAATAATCATGACAACAAACGACTACCAGGACAGAGTCAAAACACAGGTTAGTTTGGCAATTAGTATTACTCCTTTAAAACCTACTGACAACAATACACTTAAATCTCACCAAAGCTGTACTGTCTTTGTAAATATTGTTTATGTACCACTGGAATTGATTTTAAAAAGGTCACACAAGTGTATTAAAAATATATCTTTTATATATATGTATTATTATATATTTGGCTTCTATATTATTTATCACTTTGTAATAGCATACTGTCCAAAAACTTTTTTTTTCCCCTGAGCATTTGCATCTTATGTCTGTATTTTATTCTTTAATGCTACTGCCACCTAGTGGAAAAGCTATTACATAGCCAGTAGTGACAATAACTGACTGACCAGTCTTTGACTGAGACGCTTGTTCTCTTCTTCCTTCATGTGTAAAGTCTGCAACATAAATTAGATGGATTGAACAGATAGACACAGAGGAAGGGGGGGGGGGGGGGGGAATATACTGTGTGGTCAAATACAAGAAATAGATAGCAATGCAGATATTTACCCTCTCGAGTAACATTATCCGTTGTTTCTCCTCTGACATCATATTGTCACTTAAAAAAAAGAGAGAAAAAACATCAACTGTGTGCAATACATAGAATGAAAAATTAAAATAAAACTAAAATAAAGAGAATGTTTTGGAGCTACTTGAAAGCTTTCTATACCAAACTTACAATCCCTGTGAGCCTGACTCCTTCCACTATCAAATTCCATCCAGTTCTGGTTAGTTACACAAAAGGCTCTTCAAATCCTCCAGTAATGCACAGGGCACTTTTTACGGCTGGCACTTTTGATGGCTGGCAATAATTTTGGAAAAATTTGTACCGAGTATAAATGTAGTCTTCTACAGGCCTGCACTGCTGTTGACATATTCAAGATCAACATGCTGAGAAAATTAAATCCAGGCATCACAGAAATAGAACTGCACAAAAATGAAGAGAACTGTTCGTGCCAGAGAATGTTTCAGGGACTCCAAGTCTCTCACTGCTCATGAGAGCATATCCTTTCATAGGAATATTTCAAGCCTAACTTCAAGTGAAACTAATATCTAAGCAATTCAGATTCCACAGCTGGCCACTTGTAACTCACACACACACAATAACAGTTGTGTTGTCAGAATGACTTCTGTCAAAAAAAAAACAACTCCTTTCTCTAACATCAAGGATCTGTGGTTTCTACAAATGCTCTTCCAAACAAGCTTCCTACAAATACCTTCAATTTGTCAGTCATGGTTTAAAGTGTTGAGAGTAGTGTGAAGTGTCTTAATCAGACAGAAATAAAACATGGAAATGTGTTGCCTTAGTCTAATTTTTTCCACATAGCTTGATGTCACATGGATGTTAGTAAAGAATACTAAATGGAGTAGAGTTTGATCACAGTGACTGGGACACAGCCTGTGTTGGGAGGTAATGTATTACTAATAACACATTACAGTTGTTTTCAAGTAACTCATAGCGTAACTAATTACTAACAGATTTTCAGTAATAATATTCCTGTTACTACAAAGATAAATAATTCACTACAGCACTAATTTTATAAGTTCTGTATGAAGATTGCTGAAGAGTTCTAACGTGCTGCAAAATGTACAGACATGAAGAGCACCAACTAACAACTTTACTTGAAAAATGAAGATAGAAGGGGTTTTATTTACTGGTTGGAAGTTTGCCCACTGTTTTGACTTTTTTTTTTCCAAGAAGAAAGATGACAGCCACGTTATTGTCAAACGTAAATTATATAAAGATAAGACGGTTCACAGCGCTAAGTGTATACAGCTGCTGATATCTGGATGATACAATTTTTCTCTGCCTGGTGGTTTATTAGATTAATGGGTCAGGTTTGTGTCGTGAGAAAGCTGTTCTCATGGCGTGCAAGAGCATCAGATGAAAACGAACTTATGATGTTGTCGCGGGGATCCAACAGATCTGTTTAATTTTTAAAAAGCACATCAGCTACGCCAAGACGCACAACTGGTAACAACTGGATCTTATGCAGGTAAAATCGTGGGTTTAGGGAGGTGGAAGACTGCGTTCTGTTAACTGTTTTTAGTCCCTCACCGGTGTATTCAACAGCAAAACCAAAATGCTCCCACACCAGTGATTAAAAAAAGTTTTCTCCCAACTTCTCAGCTACCGCTGGCCATGCTTGCTTGTTTTTTGTTTTTTCTTTTTTTGCGTCTATGAGCTGCAGCCAATCAGCCTATCAAAGTGTGATAGGCTGGTCACTGTGAGTGAGCGGAGGCGAGTGCGCATTGACATGCAGTGTTGCCTGTTGCCTAAAAGGCACGCACACAAACTTTAAATAAAATGTGTATTGTTCTCCCCGTGACCCTTCAGAGGATGAAAAGGGTATGGATGGGAATGGATGGATGGTGTATTGTTTTTATTTGGGAGATGCTTACTGGACGGTCACCATACTGGCTTCAACTGCTGGATCAACATGTTCATCACCTAACATGGCTGCCACTGAGGTCAGTCTGTCAGTGTCAGTCAGGGTCTCAGCAACAGGCAGAGCTCTGGCTGCTGCTGCTGCAGCTTCTGTGACCTCTTGTGGTGAAGACATTGTGGTAAAGAAGGCAGAGGAGACCATTGCAGTGCTGCGCAGACGATTAAGCTCTTCTTCCAAGTGTTTCTTTTCCTGCATCATACTAGCCCGGTCCTCAGACAGCTTCTCTATCAATGCTGTAATGAGTTTTAAGAAAGGAAAATAAATAAATAAATACACACACACGCGCACACACAGTGACACAAACCAATATACACTACATCATGAAAACTTTAAAGTCTTTTCTTACAATACTGGTACAATAATGTCACCTTGCCCACCCCCTGATAATAATTGTATATCTTCACAAACCAATACAGAACTTGCCTTTGTCCTTTTCCTGTTGTTGAGTAACTTTCCGCAACTTCTCTGTGAGTTCACTGATGATCTGCTCCTTCTTCAACTTTTCTCGGGTTAGAACAGTGTTGAAATTTGTCTAGACACAGACATATATTAGTATATTAAAAACTTGAATTTGTAAATTTAAGGACAACAATCATTAGTTTCTTAGACACATCATTTAAATCTAAGCACATTTAATTTCAGAATTTCATTGGGTGCCTCAGAATTATTAGTTTCTAAAGATGCAGCTTACCCTGCAGACAAGGAGGTTAAAGCTGCTAATGTTGAAAAAAACTGAACAAAACAAAACATTAAAATTAAATTAAGGAAGTGGCCAACCTGGCCCTATGTGGGAAAAAAGTAATAACTGGTTGTGCCACCCTGAGCAGCAACAACTCCAAGATAAAAAACAATGAGTTACAGAGCAAGATAACTGGCAATGAGCCTTTCACATCGCTGTGGAGGAGTTTTGGCCCACTCTTCTTTACAGAATTGCTTTGATTCAGCCACAATGGAGGGTGTTCAAACATGAACAGCCTGTTTAAGGTCATGTCACAGTATCTCAATTAGATTCAAGTCCGTACTTTGACTAGGCCACTTGTTTTCCTTTGTTTTGTATTTATTCCATCCTTTTTTTTTTGTTGGAGGCACAGAGTTGAACTTGCTGGTGTGCTTCAGATCATTGTCTTTCTGCCTAACTCAAGTGTGCTTGACCCTAAGGTCATAAACTGATGGCCAGCAATTCTTCAGGATTTTCTGGTAAACAGCAGAATTCATGGTTCCTTCAATCACAGCAAGACATCCAGGTCTTGAAGCAGCCCCAGATCATCCCCTTACAACCATCATGTTTCACTGTTGGTATGATCTTTTTCTGAAATGCTGTTAGTTTTACACCAGATGTGAAAAATTCCACTTTTTTCTCATCAGTCCACAAAATATTATCCCAAAGGTCTTGGGGATCATTAAGATGTTTTTTTGGCAAATATGAGGATGGGCCTTTGTGCACTTTTTGGTCAGAAATGGTTGTTGCCTTGGAACTCTCTCAGGCATGGCATTTTTGTTTGGTCTCTTTCTTATTGCTGAGTCATGAAGACTGACCTTAACTGAAGCAAGTGAGGCCTGCGGTGCTTTAGATGTTGTTTCATAACATAAATATGTGCCATGTATAACTGCATTACAATACAGACCAGCACTAAATTAAGTGTTAAAAAGGCAGTGCTTCATTTCTCACCACATTTGCAAGTCACCATTTTACTAGGTATAGTATAAAACTGATATTCTTTTAATGCAACAAAATAGGTATCACTATTCATCAACATCCCAAGCACAATGCTTTTAAAGCCACTTTACAGCCTTAACACAAACCTGCTGTTCTGCAATTAATGATGTCTTGAGGTTTTGTATCTCTTCATTCTTCTTCCTCTCCAGGAGTTCTAACTGGGTCTGCAAAGAGGCTTTCTGCTGCTGCAAGCGCTCTTGTAACGCTGAATCTAAAGACATAGGGGCTCCAACATCTGCCCAACCTCCAGCATGCAGTGACAGCCCTTCATCACTGAATAAAAAACATTTAAAAAATTAATAAAAAATAAGACACCGTTGAGTTAAATTATAAACAGCAAGTTAAAACGTTAGAGTGCAAACATATATGTTGCAACATGTATGATTTGACAGACCTAAAAACATTTTTTTTCTTAATCAACAGCACTATAGACTGTTTATTAATCTGATGTTTGAAATTTTGAACAATGGCTTACAAAATTTGTGGAATCTACAGTCTGCTTTTATAAGTTGAAAAACAAAGAGTCATAACCGGTTAAAATTTGTCACTGAAATCAAACATTTACCTTTTTGATGATTGTTTCTCATGAAGCTCATTCTCAAGTTGTTGAATTCTGTCTAAAAGTCTCTTCTCAATCTCTTCCTTTTGCTGCTCTAACTCTTTAAAGGCATCTGGTGGTGCAACGTTTGAGGCCTCTTCTTCCCCCAAATCTTTCTGAGTTACATGTCTTTCCTGATCTAGTTTTTTCAGGAGCTGGTCATTTTCTGACTGCAAACTGTCAATAGCAGTCCTCAAGCTCTGTTCAAGTTCTTGGAAACTCCCTAACTGCTTTTCTTTTTCTTCACCCAGAGCAGCCACTTGTTGATATAACTCCTCCTTAAGTTTCTCCTGCTGCTCAGTATGGCTCCTTTTGACATCCTGGAGTTCTTGTTGCAGGGCAGACAGTTTGCTGTGCAACAGAATCGTCTCCTCTTCATGCCTGTCCACGAGCTCTGAAATGCAGTGGTCCTTCTCAATCCTCATGAGAGTTCTCAGTTCTGCTAGGTCCACTTCATACTCCTCATTCTTTATTTGAAGTTGTTTTCTGAGGTCTGCCAGCTCTTCTCCAAGGACTTTGGTCTCAGCTTCAACCTGGGTTCTCACAGCCTCTGCTTGCTGCATCTTAGCCTCCTCAAACAAGATCCTTACCTCTTCTGTCTCTGACTCTTTAAGAGCTAGCTCCACCTCAAGTTTGCAGCGGAGCTCTGAAAGTTCAGTAAGCCGAGCGTCCAAGTCCTTGATTTGAATGTCCTTCTCTCTAACAGCAGCGACATGGTGATTTTCAGCCTCAATTAACTTGGAACTATTTTCAGCAGCAAGATGTTCCAGGGCTTCCTGGTTTTTCTTAATCAAGACCTCTTGTTCCATCCTGTGCTCCTGCTTCATTCTATCCTCCAATTCCTTTAAATGGCACTGACTAACAGCTTCCAACTCTTGACGGATCTTTTGTTGACTGCGTTCAATCTCAAAGTGCAGGTGTTCAAGCTGGGTTGTCAAAGAGTCTTTCGTACTTGTGAGCATCTTCATCTCCTCGGACTGATGACTTAAATCCTGCTCAAGGGTTTTGATCTTTTCATTTTGATTACTCTCTTTTTGAACCCATCGCTCTCTCTCATTCTCAAATTGAGTAAGTTCTTTCTCCTTGCGTTCCATGAGCCCCTCCAGCTCTAGCATTGCACGCTGGACATCTCTTACAATATTCTTGTTTACTTGATTTTCCTCTGTTAGTGTGTGAACTTGTTTCTCGAACTCTTGCCGAACAGTTAGAAGCTCACCAAGATGTTGCTCCTTTAACTCCATTTCATGAGTCTGGCAAATCCCATCCACAGTACTATGCACTTCTGTGGTCATATTACACAAAGCCAGGCCAAAATCCTGTAGTTCTTTCAATATTATACTTCTTAGGTGATAAAGATCATCCTTTACACTCCTTATGTTGGAATGAGATTCCTCTGCAGCGAATTGGTACTTCTCAATAGCTTCTTTTAGTTCACTGATCCTTGAATTTTCTCTCTCTAGTGTTGTGGTATCCTGCATTCGCTTGTTGTCAATAGCATTAATGACTGAGGAGTACAGTGACTCAACCATCATTTCCGGACTAGTTGGGTCACTGATGGGATTAGGAGAGGTTAAGTTTTCTTCAATTACAAACTCATTGACAGCTGACATGAAGTCTGATTCAGGGCTCTCTGCTAGAGAATCCAAGTCAAGGGATCCCTGCTGCATAACTGGATGGCCAATGGTTTCAAAGTCAAATGTTTGTGCATCAATGCTGTCTGGAGATAAATCTTCTAAAGGAGCAGGGATGGGTACATGTAGAGGCTGGCAGCTGGGTCCCTGAAGGCTAAGAGAAGGAGGTGTCTTGGAGGACATAGGTGTGGCGGTCCCAAGCATGCTTTCAGACTGGGGGGTCAATCCAAGTGATTTCTGAGCACTCTGACTACAAGAGACCTAGAAAGATATGAAAATGCACAGCATTTAAAGGTAAAACTATACTTCTTGAAATAATCATTGGAATTGAGCCAAATTAACTAAATAAATGTTAAATCTTTACAGAAACGTAAACAGACAACAAACAGAAGAAAGTTGACTTGACAAAGTTGCCATGAGGTGTCATTTGACAACAGGTTAAATGTTGTTAAGTCACTTTCCTTTCAAGCTATAACTTCAAAGCAGCATTAGATATAATAAAAGGAGATAAATAAAGAGGTCATTACCCTCTGTTCACTTAGTAGGTCAGTAATAGTTTGAGACATCTCATCAACACTCTGTGCAGCCTGGACCAACTGATGAAGCGTCTCTACATGGTGATTTAAGGGCTCAAAATCACACATGGTGGGGACCCTGGAGAAAAAAATTAACAGGCTTACAAAAAAGAAAGATGAAAGCCATAGTATGATATTTTCTTTGTTCAACTAGACTTCTTAAACTTGGCAATAAGGAGAGATTAGGTTTGATTTCATGTCAGTTTTCACACATGATCAGATTACAAAATAAAACAAAAACAAAAAAAAAAATGTGTTTTTGTTGGTTACAAATTTTATGTAAAAAATATGTTTATATCTACAGCGGTTTCAGTAACTGAGAGGAGTGACTCACAAAAGGAAAGGCTGCACCTCGACAGGACAACATGATTTCAAGTACTGCAGGTCATCAACTGAGATGTCTGGAAGTTCATCATCAAACTTTCTGGGCCTTCGTGTCTAAGAGCAAAACGCAGCAGAGAAAGCGGAACCCCTAAAATTATTTCCATATACTGATGTACATGTAACAGGACATTCATTTGAACACTGCACTTCAAACTTACACAAAAGGATGTTGGAGGCCATGACTCAAGTCCTCTAAACAACCGATTCCGTAGGAAAGACTTTCCTGGATAGAAAAAGCAAGATAAATGGGTCAAAACCACAATCGTGATTTGAACTGATGTGTTACTTCAAAGACACATTTTCATTGGACAATGACAACTCAAATGCCATCAGCTGAGTTAAAAAAAAAAAAAAAACACACTTACTAAAGAGTTTCCCAAAGGATTCCCTTTTGAACTTCTCTGCCTCGTACAATCGTTTCCCATCCTTCACAAGTGCATTGGCCCACTGTCAAGAATAAAAAATATTTTGGCATAAAATCACAACACAAAGTAACAATCATGATCCTCTAATGCTTGCTTTCAGGATCTGGCAGTACCCCAAAGAATCTTTAACTGTATTTAAATTTGAAAGTGTAAAAAAGAAAAAAGTTCAAAGACACGGACTGTTTCAGACACCTTTTTTTTTTTTTTTTTTTAGGAAAGTAGAATTGGTGATGCACGTTTACCAATAGTGCTTGTTAGCTGTATTTTTGTCTTCAATTAAAGGTTGAAAAACGATGTAAGATATGAAAAGATTTCCCTAACAAAGAAAAGGCCTTTAGCTGGTGAGAGGATATGATGGTTTTAAGCTTATGCCCATGACCAGTGACTGGCAGATAAATATTTGATATAACAATTATATTTTATATACATTAGTGTGGAATAACTGCAAGATAGCTCATAAGTTTCAGCATAAATAGTGATGTCAGAGCCACATACCCTAACATCCTACTGGCATAAAAGTTCTTCAGTGTGTATTTAGTAGCAAAACATCCACAACTAAACAAAACTGTACACATAATTTATATACAAGCCAAACTGCAGCACAACAGAATGTTTTGCCTGGCAGATGAAGTACCATGCACCTATTTCACAGATTGAAGCTTCACATAATAGTTCCTCATAAACAAAATGTTGATAAAACAATCTCCACTCCCGTAGGCACAATAGTAACTTAGACAATGAGTTACAAAGTAATTTTGATTATTACAAGCTATTCTCTGACTGGACAAAATCACACCAAAGCACCACGTGTGAAAAAAAAAAAATATATATATATATATATATACATATAAATAACTTAAATAAGCAAAGAAAGAAGTTATAAGAATAAATGTGTATGCTGGCAAATACAACTGTGAGACCAAAATAAAATATAAAGAGAAAAATACATCCAGCTAAGATCCAAAACATATTGGTGCCGTAGTGCATCATATAAGGCATGTCAAGTGTCACCCTGCAGCCCCACCGGTACAAACAGATTGAGAGATTATGAGCTGTGGGGACTTCTGTTTTTAACTGATAAGTTAAGAAATAGATTCATTTTGTGTACTCTAAACTATGATATTCTGTCTTAAAAGGAGAATAACCTTTATAGGTTGGAGGCTATACCTTACCACTTCATAATCAAGATCTTAAACAATATTCTCACTCCTACATTTTATTCCTTACAAGCAAACATAAGATGCAGATGCCAATTCACATCAGCAGGTGGCACAGTGGCACAGTTGTATCATTTAGTGGGTTAGTGGGTGTTTATTTATTTATTTTGTTATGATGCATCCCACATTGAGACAGATTGTTTTGTAAATATAAATATGAAAACTGGATTCACTTAATTGTCTAACAGTTGTTTTTACAAGGGAAATCAAGTATCAGGACAAATATATAAACAAAATTAGCTCACAAGTGTCCAACAATGGGATTTAGTACTAACCTCTCTGTAATGGCGCATAAACATTTTTCTTCTTACAACTTCCACAACTGCCAAGCAGTACATCTGGGGAACGGTACTGAGGGCCTCAACAACCCTCACTCTTTCTAGCAACTCTGTCAGCAGTCTGAGAAGAGCCTGAAGCTTCTCTGCATCCTGATCTGCATGGAGCATCACGTAGCAGCACCATCTGAAAAGATAACCACCAACATGTTTTCAAAAACCATAACCCTACATTAAATAGAAATCACTACAATTAATAGTCATGAAACAACAGCATGGGTAGAAAAAATGTCAGAAGAAAAAAATGTTATATTTTACTTAAGTCTGACTTGAAGGTTATTTGCCAGTTCTTGTTTGGCAGTGGTGCACTTCTTTTTAATATCTAGCAGCTTCCTGTGGTTGTTCAGCATGATCATCAGCTGGTTGGTGTGACTCAGACACAAGTCCGGTAGGACAGATGTATCCTTCAGGTTTTCAGCCCGCTTCTGATTGGCCAAAAATCCCTTCAGACAAATCATGAAAGCAAAATTAATTCAAAAAGTCACTGGAGAAAACATTTTAAAGGTGTTTATCTCTATATACCTGAGCAAGTTCTTTCTGCTCATTCACCAACTTCTTACAGCTTGCAATCATTTGGTCTAGAGCATACAACCTGTCTTCAAGTCCTTTGATGGCTTTCATGTTTTGATTATCTAGCTTTGCAATTGTGTCACGACAATCTGTCAGAAAGGGCTGAATGATCCTTGGATCAAGCTGAAAGACACAAAATGTCGATGAAGCCACACTCCTCCCACCAAAAATTATGACTAAATCAGCAGAAGCCTGCTTTGAAAAGTCAATAGGTCAATGGCTCACCCTATTGATGGAGTCAAAGCATTTCCTCACAACCGATTCTACATCATTAGGTCTGTCTTGTACGTTGATCCAATCTAAAAGGGTAACATTGAATGAGGACAGGTTGGCAGCCTCTGGAGTGTCATCATCTAATAATGCAGCTCTCAGCCCTCCACTGTCAGTCATTTCATTTGTTTCCTGATCTCCATCTTGCTCGGACGTAGCAGTCCCTGAGGCAGACAAGGAAGCAGATGACTTGGAGGGCCTCTGTGGTTGAGTTGTGCAGAGCACAGAGTCGGTGGATTTTTCTTCTTCTGTTTCATCTGAATCCTTGTCTGGGGTTGAACTGGACTTTTCTATGCTTTCTCTGTAACTGTGTCTTGTCAAACATTCCAGCAGAGGTATCCTGGCCATAACAGAGACAGCTGTTCCTAACCTGCAAGCATGGAAAAAAAAAAGAAAACTTAAGACTCGATGTTCGATCACCAAAAATATTACTTGCAATTCCTCATCGTCATTTTAAAGCTCTTTAAAAAACATGAGATTCTGATTGAATAATAATAGTTATGTCAGCTAATGCACTATGCAGACATTATAAACACAGACATTTTCTTTTTGTTCAAATGTCATGTATAAAAGTCACCAAAATTCAATATTTCACATACGGTAATTCAAATGGTACTTACTTTGAAAGTTTAACCTTAATTTCCTCCAAGTCCTGTTGATAATTTGTATACGCTGTGTTGAATTTCACGAGCAACTTCTGATATGACAGAGTGCAGTCATCCAGATTGGCCATGATAGCAGCCCAGCCTTGATGCTGGAGATGTTCATCATGAACCAAACGTTCACAAAAAGAGCAAAGTTTGTTGGCAACTTCAAACATTTCCTGAAGACATAAAAAAATATGTTAGAACAAGATGGCAGGCATTTACCAAAATATTTGAGCAAATTGCAAGCTTTGTGTCTCTCTGAGTTCCTGTGTATATCATTAAGGTAAATCTATTAGAAGATATACAATATAGTACTTGTGAAAGCACAAAAGCAAGAATCATTTTGGGTCCAGTAAATTAGAACTAGCAATTTGTATGAGTTTACACCATTTCTTCTTCTTCCTGAAGTCAAACTACTATGAGGAAGTTCCACTGCAGTGCCCTGTTTGCATGTTTCTGTATCTACAATTGTATTACATGCTTCTCTGTGGACGAAGCAACACATATTGGAGGTTCATGCCAGTAAAATTGGCTAGCAGAAATTATGTTATAGCCAAGATCTGGTCCTCTTTCACCCTGGCAGTTCAAGCTAAAAACAGCAAGATTCTGGCCACAAGACATCCTCTGGTACATCTCCAATTAACTAATATGTGTATAAAAACATGCACATTATATGAAGCATTTGAAAAAAATTTCCTAGCCATCATTAAAAAGGATAAAAGAAGACTAGAAAATTTCGGAGAAATTTTGAGGCGTGGCCCATTAAGCCGCCAATGAAGCCGCCCGTCAGCCGACCCAGAGTGGCCTGCAGAGTCCTGACCAAAACCTGATAGAAGACTTCTGGAATGTTGACCTTCTGGGCCAACATCAGTGTGTGACCTCAGAAATGCACTTGTGGAAGAATGTTGAAAAATCTCCAATAAACACACTTCCTAGAAGTGTTGAAGCTGTTCATGCTGCAAAGGGTGGAGCCACATCATATTGATTAGGAATGGGATGAACTAAAGCTCATATGTGAGTCAAGGCTGTGATTATTATTTATTATTTAAACGTAAATTGAATCAATAGAATGGAGAAGGATCAGCCAATGAGCGTGCAGGTCAACCACTGGTCCCGCCCAGTGGCAAAATATCATTATTTTGTAAAAGCTCATTCTTATGAAAAATGAAGGCATTATGTAAAAGGTAATTCCTAGATAAAAAAGCAATTTCTGAAATAAACTATTATGCAAACAAAGATTAAATAATAATAAAAATATATTTCATAATAATTAAAATTTTTTCATAATAATGGGAAATATTTCTTAATAATAAACATGTATTTCATAATAATGGATACGTATTTCATATAAATAAAACGCCTGTATTTCATAATAATAGACTCATTTATTCATTGAATTATGACACAAACGGGGCTCCATAGATTCTGCCAAATCTCATTCTATGGGACCAAATTTCGCAATTTTGGGGGATTTTCGGGAAATAAATATGCCGAATAGCAATAGTCTGGCCCTAATGCAATGTGAGTCAAGGCAGGTGTCCAAATACTTTTGGCGACATCGTGTATGTTTTCATGTTTTCAAGCAATGAAGCCTGCCGCAAAGCCACGGAACCTGTGCGCTGAGCAGAGCGCTGAGCTTCGCTGTGCGACGGAAATCAGTTTCTGCCATAAATCAACTTGTTGTGTAAAACACCGGGACAAAACAACCCAGCTCAGATCGCCCAGGAGACGTGATCTGGCTGGTTTTTTTTAATTCGAGACCTGATCGGTCCGTTTGAAGTGAGAAAGCTCTGAGCTTCGCCGTGCGGACGACGCTGAAGTTGGCTTCCGATTCGCCAACCTCCTATTCAGCAGGCTCCACATCAAAAACCACGATACCTAGGCATCTCAAATCTGGACTGGATTATCTTAAAGAGGCTAAACATTTATTATAACACAGTTTTTGATCTGTGAAACGTGGTTTTTGATGTGGACCAGGTCTAATGTGATCTACATACTGAAAAAACAGTGAAATGTGCCTTTATTGCATTTTCACAAATAGAAAAAAAGTTTCACAGATCACAAACTGTGTCTGAATGAACGTTTAGCCTCTTTAGGATAATCCAGTCCAGATCTGAGATGTCTGGGTATAGTGGTTTTTGATGATGATCAGATCTAATGTGATCTTTATGCTGAAAAAAACGGCGAAGTCCGTCTTTATTACATTTTCACAAATCGAATAATGGTTTCACAGATCAGACACTGTGTTATAATAATTCTTCAGGGTCTATAGATTAATTTAGTCGAGATTTGAGAAGTCTGGGTATAGTGGTTTTTGATGTGGAACAGATCTAATGTGGTCTTAATGCAAAAAAAAAAAAAACGGCGAAGTCCGTCTTTATTACATTTTCACAAATCGAATAATGGTTTCACAGATCAGACACTGTGTTATAATGATTCTCCAGAGTCTGTAGATTAATCCAGTCCAGATTTGAGAAGTCTAAGTATAGTAGTTTTTGACCTGGAGCCTGCTGAATAGGAGGTTGGCGAATCGGAGGCTGACGAATCGGAAGCCAACTTCAGCGTGCTGCCGTGCGGAGCGCTGAGCTTCGCTGTGCGACAGAAATCAGTTTCTGGCATAAATCAACTTCTTGTGCAAAACACCGGGACAAAACAAGCCAGCTCAGATCGCCCAGGAGACGTGTTCTGGCTGGCTTTAATTCCAAACCTGATCGGTCCGTTGGCTGGATTTATTTCGAGACCTGATCGGTCCGCTGTAGTCGTGCTCACAGCTCTGAGCTGTGCTGCTGTGTCACGTGACCAAAGAGGGCTGGTGTTTAAAGTTCCCATTCATTGTCTATGGGATTAAATTTCGGTGTTTTTCGCGATTCTCGCGAAAACCGTTCGATGGAATGCCACCAAAAGTCATAGCACACCGATCCCGATCGAGCCGGTCGTTTTGATGTATTTTTTATTGGGCTTTTCTCAAAACTGCGGGCCGTGAAAGCCGTCAAAATTCTGGGAGAAACAGAAGAACTAAATATAAGAAGAAGTAACGAGAATAAATATGTCGAATAGTAATAGTCGGGCTCCAATGCTTTGCATTGGGCCACGCCTAATAATTACCAGAGCAAGTTGTGTTCGCGAGGCAACAGTGTGAAAGACAGCTGGCATCAGAAGCGACTCTTCCACTTTGACCTGAATCTCACTTTCAATTGAAAATGTTGTTTTGGGAATTGTGGGATCCCGGTCAGACAATATCATCTCTTTGTTGAATAGAAATATAGGGTTGGTTTCCTAAAGATAAACAGAGTAACACCAGAGTAATGAGAACGTCATTCATACATGCTGTGTATATTCAAAGAAAAAAAAGAAGCAACCAATAAATTGTATGCACTTACAGTGCCAGCACTGTAGCTGCAGACACGTCTGTCTGCAGCCATACATTCCCCTCCATTGACAACGAGGACTTGATGCTGAATTGCAATCTTGTATTTGGCTTGGATGGCATGCTTAAGCTCCAGTACACTGAGACAAAAGACAATAATTTACATCACAATAAGCAAGATGTTCTGACTACTATTTTTTAATAATATTGGTCAAATGCCAGTTTCTTACGTTTGGACAGCAAGGTCAGTGTCAAATGTCAATGTGCTGCCATTGTTGACCTGGAACACATACAACTTCATGATGAATCTCCCAGAGCTCTTCGAACGTGCCTATCTTGTTCATTTAGTCACACAACGCCACCCTGCAAGGGGGGACAAAATACACACAAACACTTGTTAGTTAATAGGCAAGTACTTTTTCGCAATCGCAAAAGTGTAACAGCGCCCCCAACCCTGAGGCTAACTCCTCCAAACTAATCCTAAATAATACTAAAGGTAGACAAGAGGTACAAAAGGGAGGGAGGAAAAGGGAAAATAATGTGTGGTGTTGTTACTCAGTGCAACAGAGAAAACATAATCACAAACAATCACCCTGAAGAAATCCTTAAAGTGAAGATATACTGATTAATCAATTGGATTAAAAACAATCAGGCTGACAATTTGCCATTCTGAAATAGTTGGCAACAGTTCCTGATTATTTCACAATGATGAACAAAAAAAAATAGATATACACACACATCTCTCACGCAGCCAGGATAAATGCTGCGTGACATTATTTAGTTTGTTATTGTTTATAAAGTACATATGGACACTAATGTATGACTTCTTTATAATGCACTGCAGACAAAGAATAGAACAGGTCTCTTGAAGCAAATACACCATATTGGCATAATAGCTATATATTCAATTAAAAATATTTTATTAATGTACATGTTAATTAAACCATAAATTTAACAATCTAAGTTTAGCTATTTGTTACACATGTTCATGAAACAAATTGTATTTTATAAGATGAAAAAGCAGCAAGAACATGGCTGTGGCATTACTTATGGCAACAAGCTAACCAGCTCAACTCAATAATCACTGATCATGGTTTCATACTCAAGGACGAGGAGGATGACGAAGTAAGCCCCTCTATTCTGATTAAAGGTTCTCAACAATCTTTTTTCAATATAGAAAAGTCCAAACAGTTCATTCTATCAGTGTTAGTTTTACAAAGTTCATAATGATAATAATAAAAAAAAAAAAAAGCTGGCCCCGCAATTTTAAACATCCATTTCTATACAGCTGATCAGAAAATTGCTACAATAACCCCAATGTTAACGTATTTCATTACAGTGTAATAATACAATCCAATTTACAGTGAAACAAAACAAAACAAAAAAAAGTATATCTAAGTGGCATGAGTAGTAAATCCTGATTAAGTTTGGGTGAGATGGACTACTGCTACTACTCAAGTACATCGCTAATGAAATAACAACACTGATGCAATATGAGCTACAATTATTGAAGGAATGAAGGTGGCATCCCGGTATTTTAACCAAATTTTCATTTTGATCAAAATCAGTAACGTCAACAAAAGGACCATGTTTTCCCCAATAAATTTTAAATTGCAAAGCCTGCGCTATTTCCTGTTCACTTAAGTTGTAGCTGAGTCACGGTGACAATAGGTTAGACTAGTGACTACTATCGAGTCTTAGTTATCCAAGTGGACACCTAAAATGTTGGTCTTGATAAAGACAAACTTTCAAAACTGCCTAAAGTATAGTTCATTATGGCTGACATTTATGTAGGGAGGGAACTGAGGAAACTTGGCTACTAGAGCGCCAAATTAAGATCTGAAATACAATATGTATTGCGTGTAAAGATATTGTGACAACATAAAACACCTTCCTTACCAGGAACAAAGGTTATGAAAGGTTAGTTGAATTGCCGTAAATATCGTAAACCGTGTGTACGTCTGCGGGCCTCTCATATTGCAGTGTTACTCCGGTACGAATGTTTACATGGTTCGGGACACTCACTTGTTTTTATTAACATGGAGGCCTCTGGTTAGTTACGACTGGGGTGCCTAAAAGTGGGCACCAGCAGCTGCTAACATGCTAGCCAGTCAATAATGATCCGCTCCGTCTGCGCTAACTGCTTATTAGCCAACACATACAGGACTGTGTTATCTCACGTCGATGAATCTGTCAAATGTGCCAAGTCTGCCCTCAATACTGAACGTCACTTGGTTATATCTATATCAATATAACTACTGGATCCCACACATAAATAACGGACTAAACGATGTATTTTGTCTTACCTCGCATCTCCCTATTCTTGGTCTTCGCCTCGGCGAGTTGGCTAGCTACCAAGCTAGCACGGAAGCTAGCTAGCTAACCCGTTTAAGGTTGGCATACATAGAGTTAGCTTAGCGAGCCGCTTAGCTACGGTGAGCCAGACTAAACGAAATAATTACTGACAACCATTATTAGTTGTCCAAATGAAACATGTTCCTGTTAGTTTCTATCTGGCATGCTCCAGCTATGATTAGGTAACACACGGACTGTACCAGCAGTTGTTTATCTGAAGCAGCTAACTGCTAACATCCTCTCAGTAGCCTGCCTGTTTTGTTGTTGTCATCTGCTGGTGTCTGTGCAGTCCGAGAGCGACGACCAACTGACAGTCAAGAAAACTATCTGGGGGCATGCAAAGCCAACTTTATGTTTGTTTGGGATTTTTAAAATACGATTTATAGTGATTTTATGTATCTTTCTTTCTTTTTTTTCCTTTTTTGTCACTATGCTACACTTAGATAAAAACTACATTAGTTAAGGACATTTATTTTTTTAATATGTCATTAAGGATTTTTTTTTTGTTTGTTTTTTTATGGTCTTTTGTTTGTTTTTTGCTATTTTGTTAACATCAATATTATAATAACTTTTGTACTATGCAATTTGTACAAAATGCAGTTTCCCCATTGTGGGAGGAATAACTGTTCTTCTTGTCTTACGAATTAATTAAGTTCATGGATCTTAAAAAAATATAGTTTTCTGTTCTTGTTTCATGTGTGTCAAACTGCTGTATTTTTATTTGCTTGTAAAACATTACCCTGTCTTTGCCATATGCATTTGTGAATATGTCATTTGTCAGATGTACACACACACACAGAGTACCGAATATTGTAGTATATTGTAGTATAGTATTGGCCCGAATATAGGACAACTCTGATTATAAGACGACCCCTATTTTTCAAATATCATTTTGGGAAAATAAAAATATGATGAAGGCAATAAGGTTATTCATAACACATTTTTTTATTGTACAATTACTATATAGAGAGGACTCCCACAGAGATAATATTCTGCTGTATTGTTAAACATTTTAGTGATTTCATCTTTTTTAGGAAGTATGGTACCATACTTGCGTGTCAGATTTCCATGTTATTTTTAAAAATGTGTTCTCTTCAAATCTGAAAATATGACTCTGAATAAGCTACAACCATATAGTTTAATAACTGCATAACTATTGAAGTCGAATTTTATTCAAGAACAACATAAATAATTGAGTCTGTAAAAAACTAATTTTGGACTTCTGCGTGATTACCTAGGTGACCGCCTCCATTCTTACTGGTTACCTAGATGCGGGCTTCATCTAGTGGAGCAGATGTGTAATTACAATGGAAAAGTTTAGGCTTCAATTATAAGACGCCCCCCATTTTTGAGAATATGATTTCTAGGATAAAATATCGCCCTATATTCGGGCCAACACGGTGTATATATATATGTATATATATATGTATATATGTGTATGTATATATATATGTATATATATATGTATATATGTGTATGTGTATATATATGTATATATATGTATATATGTGTATATATATATATATATATATATATATATATATATATATATATATATATATATATATATATATATATATATATATATATATATCTGCGATGGACTGGCGACCTGTCCAGGGTGGACCCCTGCCTTTCGCCCATAGACGGCTGGGATAGGCTCCAGCAGATCCCCGTGACCCTTCAAGAATGAAACGGGTATAGAAAATGGATGGATGGATATATATATATATATATATATATATATATATATATATATATATATATATATATATATATATATATATATATATATATATATATATATATATATATATATATATATATATATTAGGGATGGTACTCTGTAAAATACAGTACGGTTCGGTACGACCTCTATGGGACAATACGCTCTTATGTAACCCGTTACCACGGTACATATGTTCTAATAATTTTGCCTTGGACTTGATTGTTATACGGGCATGCGTGTGTGCCTTTGGCAGCAGGATCGCCTCCGCTCACTCAGTGACCAACCTATCACACTTTGGCCGGCTGGCTGCAGCTCATAGACGCGGGAAATGAAGGAAAACAAGCAGGCATGGCCAGTGGTAGCGAAGTCTAGAGAAAGCTGTTCCAAGAAGCACCAGGTTTATTTAAATTACCGGTGTGGGATCATTTTGGTTTTCCTACTGAATACACCAACGATGGAGTGGAAACAGTTATCAAAAACGTAACAGTCTGTAAACACTGCTTGGGACATGTCCCATACTCAAACGGAAACATGAGAAATATGGGCAAGCATCTCCAGCGTTACCATCATGATATTACCTTTTATCAACAGGATTTACTGGTATAATAATGCATTTTGGACTAAATACTTTACTGGATTGGATCGACTGGACCTTTGTGAATGTAACCAGACCATTTTTGTGGGAATATTTTTGAATGGATGACTTCTATATGGCTTCATTGGTAAGTTGCGTCAATTTTGTAACTGTTTGTTTGTGGTGTGACACAGGCGTTGATTGTAGCTGCTGTTATGATTATACCCTGAAATGGTTTCCATCGCGTGATTGAATCACAAGAATCTTAGCTTTCCAAAGATATGTCGCATGACTACCTCACGTAACATATGAGCTGTGTAAATTACGGTTAAGTTTTGGAAATTACGGAAATTACGGACTGACGGCCGTCGGAATGGTAATGGGTTAATGCACAAAACACATATCGATACCGTACCAAATCCGTACCGAAACTGTGACACCGTGGTACGGACCGTACTGTGAGCCACCTGTACTGTTGCACCCCTTTTATATATATATATATATATATCAGAACTGCCTTCATGTTTCATGATTGCAGCGAGGCAGTTATAATTGAAGTCTTCTTTGGGTGTACTCCATAAATACATTTGTCCAGAACAAGAAAAATATGTGAAGGATTCAGATTTGCAATTAGATCTAGTTCTTTAATTTTTTGACGTAATGTGTTTTCATGTTTTACAGCATCAATGACTGCAGTTATCCTGCCATCCTGATTTGTAATTCTAAGAACTAGTGTTTCCTTGTTTTTGGTATCCAAGCCCGATATTAGACACAGTTACTCTCCAAACATTTAACAATTCAGCAGTTTTTCTGACAATGGCCCCAGCCAATGACACTTTACCAATTTGTATAGTCTCAGAAAGTTCATACATTTTTATGCATATTCATGAGTAAAACAAAGTACATTCTCCTTCAAATCTTAGGTTTTGCATATCAAGATGAAATAAAATACACTTTGATTTTAGAGAAGATATTGTTTTTGTCCATTGATAAGGATGATATAGCTATTTCTAAGAGAGTCTGTAATTCTACAGTGAGAAAGACTATTCACACATGGATAACATTCAAGACTGCTGCCAATCTTCTAAAAAGTGGATGACTCAACAAATGTACCCCAGGGTCAAACCATTCAACACACGCAGAAATTGCAAATGTGGCTGGTGTATGGCTTTGCTATTGCAACTGGTCACACAATAAGTCCAAGAGCTAGATCACAGATTAACAGGCTTCAGTTTGATGATAAATGTTAACGTTCATTACAGCACAATTAGAAAAGACTAAAAGGTTGTTGAGGCAAAAACTCGGATGTGGGAGGAGTTTGGTGAGACCATCGGCACCAAGAAGATTCTGACAAACCGTCAGACAGCTCAAGCAGGAAAACAGTGCTTCTCCAACACTGTGTATAGTAAGGTTGGGGTGCTGTTGACCTCGACTAGAGATGTTTTCAGGCAATGGAATTAATACTTTGAGGATCTTCTCAATCTCACCAACATGCCTTCCACACAGGTACTCCTGGAGTATGGGGAACTGGGCCCATTGTTGTCCAATCCCTGTACAAACGGATTCATTTTCAGTAAGCGTTCGACTCTGTCAGAGCTGCCCTTTGGCACCAATTATGTTTCATAACATTTATGGACAGAATTTCTAGGCACGGCCAAAGAGCAGAGGGGTTCCAGTTTGGTGGTCTCAGGATTTCATCTCTGCTTTTTGCAGATGATGTGCTCCTATTGGCACCATCGGGTGGGGATCTTCAGCTCTCACTGGAGCGGTTTGCAGATGAGTGTGAAGCAGCAGGGATGAGAATCAGCACCTCCAAATCTGAGACCATGGTTCTCAGTCAGAAAAAGGTTGAATGCCTTCTCTGGGTTGGGAGTGAGGTTCTGCCTCAGGTGGAGGAGTTTAAGTATATCGGAGTTTTGATCACAAGTGATGGGAGAAAGGAGTGGGATTGGTGCAGTATCTGCTGTGGTGCGAACTCTGTACCAGTAAGAGCTGAGCCAAAAGGTAAGGATCTCTGTTTACCGGTCAGTCTTTGGTCCTACCCTCACCTATGGTCACAAACTGTGGGTAGTGACTGAAAGAATGAGATCACGGATACAAGGGTGAGAAGTTCAGTCATCCGGGAGAGGCTCAGAATAGAGTCACTGCTCCTCCACATCGAGAGGAGCCAGTTGAGGTGGTTCAGGCATCTGGTCAGGATGCCTACTGGATGCCTCCCTGGAGAAGTGTCTTGGGCATGTCCAACTGGGAGAAGGCCACAAAGCAGACCCAGGACACGCTGGAGAGACTGCATCTCGGCTGCCTTTGGTGTTCTCTCAAAGGAGCTGGATGAAGCGGCTGGGGAGAGGGAGGACTGGGCTTCTCTGCTTATGCTGCTGCCCCTGCAACCAGACGGATGAGCGTGAGTTAAAAAATAATTTAAACTTAAAAAAATAAAAGAACCACAAGTCATGGGCACATTGGAGCCTGTGAGCAGACCTCAAACACCTCTTGATCCAAACTATCCCATTGTCAAAAATGGGGCCATCTGTAAAATGCTAAAGCTTAGCTAAAATTAGATCATGCAATACGACTATGATCCCAACCACACCAGCGACTTTACAACAGGGTTATTAAAAAATGGAAAAAATCAAGGTGTTGCAATACTACAGTTAAAGTCTAGACCTTAATCTGGTGGAAGTGTTGTGACAGGGCCTTAAGAGAGTGCATACATAAACCTCAATAAAATGAAGAAACATTGAAAAGAAGAGTGAGCGGAATTTCCTATACAATCATATGAGATTTGTACTATGTATAAACTAACTATTCCATTAGTTTTCCACACACTGTTTCTACATTTTGGCTTAGCTTTTGTTAAAAAAAAAAAAGGTAACAGTGTAATATACCATTTGTTGTTGCTTCATCTAAAATTCTAATAATCTCATTTTAAGATCTTTTAAGGACTTGAATGATATTTCAAAACCATGTCCTCATTGGAAAACCTCAAAATTAAAAGAGGCTGTACTTTCTTTTTCATATGACTGGATCTTTGTAAAAAAAGAATTTTAACATAATTTACTTTAACCTCTTAGGCCTTACAGATCCAGTATAGAGTGCAAAAGAGTACTACTGCTCATGACACCTCACTGCACCTCAAGGTTTGTGGTGTTAATGAAATGGAAAATTATGATAAGGTACAGAGATGAGTGCACTATTGCAACTTAAGTCTTATCCCCTAGAGGGCATTGTATCACAAGGAATCATTTTAATTCAAACATCAGTTTGCAAGGCAGAACACCATGCATTGCAGAGGTTAAAAATCCTCAGAACAGCATGGCTTTTAGTGTATCCACACTGAGCATTTTTGAAGTACATTAAACACAATGACTTTACAGTGTCCACACTCTGTAATCCTGACCTGCAATATAGCAGTGTAAATCAGTTCTATAACCATGTAGTTGTGTTGTTAAAAATGTATATAAAATGTGACAAAAATAGACTTTCATATGGGTAGGTATGACATAACGCTCACATATTCAACTTGTATAATTAAGAAATGAAATAACTAGGTATTGGCATTACCACAAGTGAAAAACTTTTATTCCACAGAAACAATTTATGGATAAATGTGTATTTCGTTGGTTTCTTAAGGTAATAAACAGACTAAGATGAGAATGATGTGTCATTTTTTTATACTGTTGATGTCTGACAGCCTTAAAGTATTATGAATTCACTGCCAATGATTCTGTGGTTCAGTGTTCCTCAGTTCTGGTTCTGGTTTGAATCAGCAGTACTGGAGCAGAGAAACATCTAAAACATGGAGAGCAGTGGCCCCGGAGGACCAGATTTACAGAATCCTGCTCCAATGTGTTCAGGTTCAGACTCTGGGTCAATTTAGGACTCCTACTGATTTTTCCTGAAGCCATACTTGTCTTAAAGTCTTGAAGCTTTACCATACCCTGAGATTATTAATATTGGGGGAAAAAAACAGTTTTCCCTCAAGAAAAGCCATGTTCTATATTTTTCTGCTGAATTTGCCTTTACCTCTATCCTGACTACAACCCAGAATCTACAGAAAGCAAAAAACCTTGTGTGTGTGTGGCGAGAGAGAGAGAGAGAGAGAGAGAGAGAGAGAGAGAGAGAGAGAAAGCTGTGGCTTTTATATATACCTGTTCACTTTGTATATGTCAGTCAAGTTCATATTTTTATTCATTATTCTTCATGCTTCATATACATTCATTCTGCAAACACTTTTTTTTTCTTAGTGCAGGGGTAATTTAAGGCAGGTGATATTAACTATCCTTTGACATAAAAGCCGCATACAAAAGGCAGAGTCTTCATTGAACAGGATGGGAAGATGTCCAATTTATCATCAAAAAATGTGAAAAAAATCGTTTAGATGTTTGAAAGTATTAATCAAAGAAAGGTTGGAAAAGATGTCCATATTTCTCTCTAAAGTCATTATATCCTTGAATGATTCAGAGAATCTGTAAAAATGTCATTGTGTGCAGAACAAGGACACAAGTCTAAGATGAATACCTGTGATGTCTAATTCTTCAGACAACACTGCATCAAGAACCATCATTCATCAAAAGCTGATACAACTGTGCTGGCAATACATTACTTTGGGATACCCACAATATGGATTTTCATTCGCAAACTGAAAACTTCACTGTGTAAAAAAAAAAAGAAGCCAGCCTTATGATAACCTTGTCTAAAGGGAAGTGCTGGTATGTCTGGGCTTGGAGGCATCTGTAATGGAAGATCACATTCTGGAAATAAGTACTGTTGTCAGACAAATCAGGATTCATGATCTTTTTTGGAAGAAATGGGAGCTGCACGTGCCAGTCCAGACCGAAGATAAAAAGGACTATCCAGACTGTTATCAGAAACGACTCTAAAAGCCAGGCTCTGTGATGGTATGGTGCTCTTGTCACCACTGTGCCATTATATGAATCAATACCCCATGATTCAATAGCTGGTAGAGGAACCTCGAGGGGCAATCAAGTAAAAATATTCATTTTCTGTGTGATCTATCACTCCCCAATGATAGACTGATAATCATGCAGATCATATACATTCTTCTATACACCGTCTATTTGGTTCCTTTGAGGTTTTGGGGCAATTAGGCTGAGGTCTACTGGATCACCACAACACCTTGGTTCTTTTCATTGTACTGTTGCATGACTAGTTTACCTTTAGTACGAGGATCAGTACTCTAAATCCCATCTCAAAAATCTCAAACTCTTCTAATGAAGTCAGCAAAAGGCAAAGTTAAACTGGTTGTGCATTTTGTTTTAATCATTTTAGAACTAGTAGCGCTTATTTGCAGTACAGAGAAAGTGGGGAAGTCATGCAGCAAAGGGTTGTAGGCTGGGAGTTGAACCTGTGATTGCTGCAGGAGGAGTGCAGCTTTTATAAATAGGTTGCCTGCTTAAACTACAGAGTAGTCCAAGATGATTGTGTTTTTGACAAAAAAAAAATTACACGTGGTACTCTTCTTAATGTGATATGAGTAAAAGAGGATATATAACAGAACACATAGTTATGTAAAAAAAGAAAGAGAATCTGTGCTCAGTTAAATACAATCTCAGATGAACAACAACACTTTAGATATTATACAGTGCCATTATAAGCATATGTAGTTTATAAAAGAAATATATACTCCATAATTCAACAGCTGGTAGAAGCACCTTCAGCAGCAATAAGTTGAAATACTCATTTTCTGTGTGATGCTGAGTCTCCAGTAAGTAACTGATAATCATGTGGATCACATATAGCCCTGTACTGGGTTTTGGAATTTTTGCCCATTCTTCTTTGCAGCACTGGTTTGGTTTCTTTGAGGCTTTGGGCCAGTTAGGCTGAGGTCTTGACTTTTGACTGAGTCATTGCAACACCTTGGTTCTCATCTTTTTTTTATCTATGCCATTGTAAATTTGCCTGTGTACTTAGGATCATTGTGCTATTGCATGACTCATTTATCTTTATGACAGAGGGCTTCACGTTTGACTGGAGAATACCTTGATATCCAGAAGAGGGACCTTGGTTCAAACTAATAAGTGAACAGTAAATCTGGTCACACTAACCTTAGCTTCATTATTTTAAAATTCAATTTACGGATTTATTTAGCTGCAATAAGTGCTAAAATTATATATCATGTTATAATTTCCATAAAAAAATTTTCAGAACCAAGTTTTCTGGGTTCTTATTCCTTTCAAAATGTCAGGTTTGGGTCAGAACCAGAATGCAGGAGGAAGGAGTGTTCAATGGAAGTTCTTTAATATTGCAAAACAGGAACAAAAACTCAACTGAAGTGAATCCACAAAGTAGAGAGTGAAGAGACAGCAGGGCAGGAACACAAGGAAGAAAACGGAGACAGGATCACAGGAAGGTATACAGACATACCAGCATCCAAGAATGGGAACTGACAAGACTTAAATAAACCCAGGAACAAACGACACACAGGTGCAAACAATCAAGGGGAATGAACAAGGGGAAGTAGAACAGACTCAACAGGGGAATGACAAACTTTCAAAGTAACACAGGAAGTAAAGGTATCAAGAACAGAACAGAAGGAATGTAAGAAAAGCAGACCAAACAAAGAAAACCCTGAAAAACACAAAACCCAAGACCACAGAATCAACCCCAAACCATGACACAAGAGAGTCTCAATAAGATATCAGAGAATATTCTTTAGAAGAGATCTTTACACCAGAAGAGGCTTGCCATCATTTTCAAGACAACCAATCAATAACTACTACTACTACTACTACTACTACTAATAATAATAATAATAATAAAAGCAAAAGGATTAACCTCTCAGATGGTTGTTGTTTCATTATTATTATTATTTGCAAAGGGTGAGAAACATTTACAATGACAATATTTCGGTTTTAGAACTGGAAACATAATTTAGTTTCACACCGGAGGAAGCTGTTACCGGCTTTCCACAAATTGTATTGGTAAATCCGGAAATCATCTTTAATCTCGTTTTTCTGCAGTGACCCACAGGAAAGTTAAGCTAAAGTCAACATAATGTTGATTTACCTTTGTGAAACTATGAGGTAATGTTTGGCTTTCACTGCCAAAATGATTCTTGAAATCACCAGCTGAAAAATAAAGGTCAAATAGGGGTTAAGGAAGCATAACTCATTAATTTTATTTACTTTTTTATTTTTATTTTTTTATTGAAAGACATGTTTCTAGGTCTTCATATTTAAACTTCACTGCATATTTATTATTACTTTTAATTTTCTTAATGTGTTTTCCCTATGTGCTACTACATCACTGTTTTCCATTACTTTAATGGCAAACAGCAGACAGGTAACTATTTAAAGAAATGAGAAAACCTCAATGAGTGAGCCAAGAACTGCAACAGACAAACACTTCTACACAGGTGCACTCCAGAGAGCAGTTAAACAATTAATATCCAATTGTGCTCTGTGTTGTGTCTACAAATGCTCAATAAACCCAGCTGATTCTGATTTGTATGAAGATGCCAGGAGAAGAAGAGCTAATTAACTCCAAAAAGATAGTTCAGTTTTGGTATATTTCCTGGTGGAATGTTTTGTGTGTGTGTGTGCTCTTATAAAGTTGAAATATTACATTTCTTTTTTTGTACTTGGCTATAAAGATGATTGTTCTTTATTGTTCTTTGGAGTCTATTTCTCAGCAGCTCATGTGCAGCATATAGGCTATATGGCATGGGCTATCATATAAACAACAATGACAAAATTTTAATTTGTTGTATATGGAATATTGCTAGAAAATGTTTTTTGTGCGGGTCATCTGTGATTAATCCATAAATATGCAATCATATTAGTTACTCCATCCTGTCCTAAGTAAAATAATGGAATCTCAGCTCTTTATGAATGGGTTTTTCTGTGACACCTTATATCTAAGGGCTTTTGGCCACAAGGACTCATTAATGTTGAGGACATTTAAAAAGGAGGCTTTGCAATTGATCTTCATATCTACATGTAAACAAAATTTGATTAATCATCTTGCGGGTTTCAAATGATAATAATTCTAGTATTCATGAAATTTTCCATTGCATAGGGATGTTCTCATACTCTCCTACAAATGTGCAGTTGCACTTGTGCAGTTCTTGAAAATTTTCTAAATTCTTTGATTAATAACAGAAAAATTAGACTAAAAAAAAATCCTAGAAAGTTTAAACAGGGTAGATGCACACCATGGATAGAAACTTACATCCAGCAGGTCAACATCTGGGATGCAGACATGCTCCTAAACATATCCATAATTACACCATCTGTTGCTGGCAAGTATTGCAAAAGCTGCTGCTTCACTTCTGCTGGTATATTTAAAGTCTCTTTCTTACTTATATTGTCCAAAACCATATTGACAGGCGGTGGAAGTCTGGAAAATACTCCTACTGCCAGATTTTGAAAAATATATTACTCCAGCTGTTTCCCTATCAGCAGGACAAGCTTCTCCATTTTACTTGGGAGGTTAAAATCCCTTCGTTCTTGCTCTCCATGTCTCCTCTGTCTCCTCCTTTACTACATCATTAATCTCTCCTTTTCAACTTTGAGGATTTACTCTGGTCACTAGTTAGTTTTTGCAAAGCTCTCACATGTAAATAACTTAATATCATGGTAACTCATTCAATTCAACTTTATTTCTATAGCATCAGGAAAAAAAAAAAATCCCCTTTAAGAAGCCAGAAACCTCCAGCAGGACCTGGCTCACAAGGGGAACTTTCCTGCTGAAGGCCAGCTGGGTAAAGAAAAAAAAGAACGAGGGAGATAGGACAGAGAGGATGGAGGACAGAAAGAGGAGGGGCACAAATATATTGGCAGTATTATATAGGACAGAATATATTAGAACTAAGAATTCAATGTACCTATATAATGACTGATACATCGTTAGCACATGCGCTACAGAGATGACTACTTAAACAGGTATAGGCAGCAAAAAACTACAGGAACAATGAAACCTGCTACATTTATAAGGTACTCCTAATTAACTCTGGATACAGCTGAATGGTGCAGAGGAAAGGTGGAGAAAGAAGAGGGGTGAGGAAATTGAACCATTTTTTTTAATCCTCAAAGCAACACACAGCTTTTAAAGCTCGCATGCAACAGCCATTATTCTCCACTCAGTCACATTTAACCTGTAACACCACAAATGTGACTTCTTTTTTTTTTGACACCTGCAGAATTTACGAAAATGATGAAAAATTCTTTACTTCAAATAAAATTTTGTTAAAAGAGCTGTTTCTGAGAATATCATGAAACCTTATTCCATTTTTTTAAAAGCAAATGGTACTTTTGACATACCTAAAGTTGAAAATGCGTCAAATTTGACCCAAACACAATATAAAGGTATAAAGTCTTATGTTTTTACTGGCTGGCAGTAGTCCATGAGAAGCAGCAGGGAAATGTCAAGACTGCACCTCTTCGTCCTGGCCTCGACCCTGGATTGTCAGGGGGAATGTCTCATCATGAAAAATATTAGAAAGTGCCAGAACGAGCAGCAGAAATCCATGAAGTGGAACAGTACCCAAACCAGGATGGAAAGGGTTTTTAAAAAATTATCATTTTAACAGAAAAAAAAACTTTGTACAAAATCTCAAAATGATAGGAAAAAGGAAAGATACAAAAAAAAGACACAATTTGACCAAAATGTACAGTTTGGAATTAAAATCTTTTACAATGGAGTGTTCTGCTGGGAAAACCTGGAATTCACCTGAACATTATTTTGGCATTTGCCACCTACTGTACGTACAAAAAAAAAAAAAAAAAAGAAAAAAAATGCAGACTTAGTACACCCCCAACATGGCAACATAATTCCACTACAGTAACCACCTCCCCCAGTAAGTCAGGAGTGGGCCTCTAAACGTGTTTATTTTGAAACCATTCAAAGAACACAACAAAAAGTGTTTGTTTCGGTCTCCAAACTCAAGTTTCCAATCCGATGGGATCTGATAGCATCTGTGGGAGGAAATCTTAGTCCACTGAGACCTTATCCCACAACCCACAGGGCCCAAAAAATGATTGCTTGGATTTTGGTACTACACACTACAGGACTCCCTCAGAGAGGTGGAAAAGAGATGGAGTACAGAGAAATGGTGGACTGCTTCGTGCCGTGATGTGGGAACAATCGTCTCATCTTGAATGTGAACCAGGTAAAAGAGATGATTGTAGATTTTAGGAGGACAAGAAATAAATCTAACTGAATTTCTATTTTTGGAGAATAATTAAAAGTAAGGGAGGAGTACCGATATCTTAGTGTTCAACTGGACAACAGACTGGACTGCAGATGCAACACTAATGCCGTCTACAAGAAGGGACAGAGGGGACTTTACTTCTTTAGGAAGCTTTGACTCTCTGGATGGATGGATGGATGGATGGACAAGCCTGAGCATCCTCTTTACAGCACAATGATTCAACAACCGTGTGTCTTAAGCCAGAGGCTTCTTCAGATCCACTGCAACCCAAACTACCAGCTAACCACCTATAATTGCTCTTCGAAGAAAATTGAATAACACTTATAAACTACTAACAACTTGGATGAAAAAAGGCAAGACCAGAATGGCAAAATCATATGTACATATGCACAAATTAGACCTTACTGCATAATGTAGAAAGTTCGTAAAAATCCTGGATATCTATTATGTTTGTTTGAATGTGCTGTTATATACAAGCAAAGGATATAACTGCATTATCATTGTCAAATGTAAATTGAACATTAATAAATGAAAGAGAAAAAATTCTTACATAACATCAAACAGTCATTGTTGCAAGACAGTCATTGTTGAGAGACATAGTTTGAAGGGAGAAATTCTTAGTTTGGTCAACAGATGGCGCAAGAGGGCTGACGACGACACATATAGACTGCAACTCTAGTAAAATGAAGTCTGTATGCAGTCCTCACATTGTTACAATGTATTATGGACGGTGTTTCCAGAAAACACTAAGTGCTATCCTTTTTTCAAAAGCACGTCTGTTCTGTTAAGGGACTTCGAGAATTTTGTGAGGTCCCTCTCATCACGAAGCAGAATGTGAAGGGCCAACTGCGAAGCAACTTGCTTACTTGCAACAACATCATTCATTATGGAAATCATAAATAATTCTCATAATCTCCAAAGCAGCGGGCTCATCTTGCAACCGAATCCATAAATGTTCAGACATGTTGCTAATGTTCTAAAGAACAAAAGGTTATATCATATTGTAATTGTTCTGTAAGGTGCATAATCATCTGTGTAGTCACAACACGTTTTTGTTACATAATAAATTAACTGAAGGTAATTACATAAACATAGCCACCCATTTAGCTTTGAATGAGGAACAATGAGAATATGCATTATTTATATATTTAGAATATGAAGCAGAAATACAGATGAAAAATTCCTGAATTATCTACTTTTAATGAAATTAAATGAATATAAATCTAAAATCTGAAGAACTACATTTTATATGTGAAAATGTGATAGAAAAGTGCTTATCGCACTGAGTATTAATAAATTAGGAAAGAGCTACAAATCTGCAGGATTTACAAAAAGCGGAGAGTAAACACTTTAAATGAGTCTTGTATTTGATTAGATTTGATAAAAACTTTTTTTTGTCATTGCACATGTTATAGAATATTACATATAGTTAGCATCTAACCAGAAGTGCATTTGTAGTAGTGAAAAAATTTACATATACACTGGGTGGATATGATTTATATCGAGCATCAACATTTCAAAATTTCCAGCTTTAAAAAAAGATAATTTGTTCGCCCTGATACTATCACAATGTTCTCATATTGACACAAAGGCCCATATTTTCTTTGCAGTGTTGACTAGCCCTTATCAGCGGTGACTGACAGGCACAGTCATGGCCTTCAGCAGCTGTTGTTGTAATGTGCATTCAAACCAGCAGGTGACTCTGGCTCTTCCTGTTACTGAAAGATCAAGTAGAGGCCACTTCTGCTGAGGTCCTTAAAAGCAGAGCCCAGACATGGCCATTTGATTAAGTATGGCTGTTTTAGAGAAGGACTCATCAATGTAGGATTTAATCTGCTTCATGGTGGTGCTTTATATTGTCAACAGCCAGTTTTGAACACTTCATTGCTGCTGTTTTTGATTGTCTAATGTAAAATGGGAGCAATTTTTATTGTCTAGAATATTGGACCACAGTGCCTAACAGGAGATATGCAGTTCTTTATACAACGATGTTGCTGTTATGTCTAAAACAGAGCGTTGTTAAAGTTATACGAGAGGCCATTAGTGTCTAGTTAATGAGAATATGTGCAAAAACTGTCTGTAAAATCCATATTGTGGACAACTAAGTGCGCTTGTACAAGAATGTATGCTTTTGACAAATTAAGCTGAAAAAGATCCTATTATACATTAATATTGTCTTTTTTTTTTTATATATTTTTTTTTTTTTTTAAATTATTTGTTGCATAATTGCCAGGTTGGTTATTATGATGATGTGCACGTTGCGATTTTCTCCCTCCACCGAATCCAATCACACCCTCCCCCATCTCAAGTACAATTACGTGATGTGTGACGTTTCAGCATGTGGAGGAGGGCTCTGGGCAGGGACCACTTGGACCAAAGAGGACTAAACACTATTCCGCTTCAACGCAGAGACAACGAATTGAAGACAGTGGACCGGGGCGCCTCGCTGAAGCCAAGCCCATTGTCTCCTTCAGACAGAGGAACTGAGGAAGGCGGCTTTGACCCAAACAGCGGTGTGGGAGGAGTGTCCAAGTGGTAGGCATTGCGGGTTTGTAAGACACAGATAAAAAAAAAAAAAAAGGGCCCTGGACTCATCTGTCCAATAACGGAAAATGAATCACAGTCAAGTTTTACAAATATGAACTGCGTTTTGTTGCAACTGGGGACCAACTACTGACGCCTTTGCGCCGATCTTTTTTTTTTTTTTTTTTTTTTCCCAGACCATCTAATCGCGCGGACTTCTTTTGTTCGCATCGCTTGAATCCCAAATTTCCAGTCTGGCCATCAGTGCTGCGTTGTAAAAAAAAAAAAAAAAAAAAAAGAGTTCGCCTCTCCACAAAAAAAATACAAGCATGAATTTCCAGCCGAACGTCCCGGTGTCCGGTATGTCTCAGCAGTCTCAGCCGGCCATGCCCACCCCGGGCACGGTCCCGGCGCCCGTCCCGGTCCCGGTGCCCCAGTCCATCCCGTCGCAGTTCGGATCCGGATCGTCCGCGAGCTCGGGGGCTGGTCAGTTCGGTTCGGGGACTGTTTCGGGCCAAGCCTCGCAATCCGGCTCGGCCGGTTCGCAGTTTGTTCTGTCCAACTCGGCGGCCATCAGGGCAGAGATCCACCGGTTCGAGTCCGTCCACCCGAACATCTACGCGATCTACGACCTGATCGAGCGCATCGATGACCTGGCCCTGCAGAACCAGATCAGAGAGCACGTGATCTCCATTGAAGGTGAGTAGATTTGATTCATAAGGCTTTTTCCATTGTCGCTATTCATTCATTGTAGGTTAGGGGAGAGGGAGCGATGTATAGGCTATCTGACCTTTTTCTTTCTTTATTTTTTTTAGGATGGGGGGGTTGGGGGGTCCTCATTTCCTCCCTTTCCCCCCTTTTATGCACACTTGGTAACACTGTCGTAGGCACAGCCCAGTGTCAACAATCACACTTGGAGATTGGGGGGCGTAGCCGATCTGATAGTCCTGTTTCTGGACTGAGCTGCACCTATGCACTGCAGTGTTAACACATGCACGAGCAAGAGACTGCCTCTGTAACTCTCATTAGCCGAGAAAAAGAGGGGAAACAAAGCTCTAAGAGAGTACTGTTTTCTGTTTAATGCTGAGCACCACAGTCTGTTATTTTTTTTGTTGTTTTGTTTTTATTTTTTGAAATAGACACTGCCAGATGTGGAAGCCTGGGTTCCATTAAAGTAATGAGTGGCCCAAACAGTACCATGTAGGGAGACCAACACTCACAACCAGGCAGGCGGCAGGAGAGTAGAGATTTTGATGGATGATTGCAGGAGGCCTAATGGACATAATTGGGTTTGTTATTAAAGATGGCACTGGAAGTGCATGCACAAGGAAGTATGGCAGTGGCTGCAAACCAGACCTCCCAGCAGCACTTAACTGAATGATGCGCAGCAAGATGTAGATATTCTGAAGTGAGGTAGTGGTTTCCCATGCGTTTCAGCCTGAGACTAGTCCGGCTCTATCTAATCAGTGGCTGTATGAGCATCCTCTCAATACGAGGCTTCTGAAGAGCTTTGTAGCAACCCTGATGCATGAAGCATTTTTCTATTTATAACATGATCTATGGCAGCATTTTGTATCTGGATACCTTTGGATTCAAGTTGCAGTTTATGTTGAAATCGGCAGTCAGTGAAACACACCAACATGTGCTGTTTTATTGTATTTCTAGAAAGACTGTTGTGTATTAGGGAAAAATTTTGGCTTGTTTATGGAGGAAGTGTGAGAGGATAAAATGAGAATGTGTGTTTGTATTGGAGAAACAATTCAACTGGTTCGACGTATGAACAACCACAAAATCAGATGCTTTACTTAGAGATTTTGAGAGCATGTCAGTGGCTGAAGCACCGATATACAGATTAATGTTAAATATGTGCTACCCCATTTAGAAGACTAGGCATGTTTTCCTAGAATTACCACCGTTTTGATAGTATTTACTCAGAAAAGGCTGCTATGTGCAACTAGCAGATGCGTCAGGATTTCTCATGTTATCCAACAAGGACAGTTTTTGTCTAGTTTGCTTTTCCTTGTAGTCATTATTAAACATTGAACTTGTGGGACTTTCTCATTAACCCTTTTGAGAAACAGATGATTTTCTCTTTGTGCTCCTTCAAGATGATTGCATAATTTTCTCAATAGAGACATATCTTTATTCTGTGATAGGACAACACTGGAGCCTTTTGTGAGCTTTCTCTCAGATGTGCCTTTTAAAAACACAAAGGTCATAGCTCTTGTAACTCAGTTTAGCTGATATAAATATTTTGTTTCTTCTCCCTCAAAAATGAGCAAACACTGAACCCAAAGGAAAACTAAAAAGGGTAGCGTTATTCCCCTGTAGGGTATTGTGAATTTAGAAAGCCTTCGTGGGGTGATTTTGTGGTGCAGAACATCACTTTTACTGTTGATTTGTTCTCCCTTAAGCATGTGTGTTTTCTTCAGCTGGAGAATTTCTGCTTCTCCCTTAATCCCCTCAAACAATCCTTGGAAGAGGAGTTTGGGTTTGCGATTTTAAGTTTGAAGACTGTATTTTAACATTTAAATACCACATGGATCCAGTGAATTAAGGGTGAGTCATCTTTCAGGGACAGTTGTGGCCTTTTCATGTTCTCAGTGTGACATTTTTTGTTTTGGACTTTTTAAAAAATTCATTATACATAAGAAAGAAAAAGGAATTGAAATGTGCTTGTGTTTTTGCTGTTTGATTCTGACAGGATGCTTACTGCTGATGTATGAGACTAGAATTCTCATGTTTTTACTCAGAGTGAAAATCTAAAATCGTATCAGAAGACAGGGTTATATTCAGTGGACCTTAAAGTTGCTCTTTTGTGCAGAAAGCATGAAGGTGAATTGCTATATTCAGGCATCCGTTATATGTCATCCTCCTGGTGAAATGTGTCTGAAGTCTCAATGAAATTTCAATGCTTTTTCATCATGTTACTTAAATTGCATTTTCCATATTAACCGTGACTTCAAGCGGCTTTGAAAAGGTGCCACAGCGGACCTTGAGTGACTTGTCTTCACCTGCACTGTGGAACTGCAGATTTGTTCCTCTTCAATCTTGCATCATTGCAGAGTCCGTTGCTTAGAAACCAGTTCGTGCATTTAGCAGGAGAAAGAGTGAATAGAAACGACACCTCTTACAAAAAAATCCTCTAATACTAAGGTCTTCCTGTTGTGTTGTTGATTAATGAGACCTTTCCTTCACATGGTGGTGACATACAGTCATGCTCTTTTTACCTCACATTGTGCTATTTGCAGAGACTGATATTCTGGGTGCTGATTCGTTTCTGTGAAGCATTTCGTTTTGAATTTGCAAATCCCATAAGCAGAAATAATGAGTTGTTTTTGCCCCTCTGACATATGTTATAAAAGCATGAAATTCACTAGGAGCTGTGAGAAGGACTTGACCTAGAAATCTTCAAGCAATGTGCTACAACCAAAGTGTAGGAGTGGTAGACATACAGTTCAAGTCTTTACCTTAAAGCATATGTTACACAGTAAATACAGCTTTGATTAAATATGATTGGATAACCACATTGGGGTCTCTTATATTTAATATGTGGGGTCACATATTAAATGGTGTATGTTTTATTTTCAGGAGAGATCCAAAGAAGGATTTTAATTTTTTTTTTTTTAAGCTGCATTTTGACACATGGTCCATCCACCAGGGAGGGTCACAAGATAATGTAGAAATGCAGCACATAACTAATTTGGAGTAATCAAATTACCAAAGAGCAACAGGCCATCAAAATGGCAGAGTGAAGAATTTGCATATTGCATCTTCAGTGCAATCCAGTACCAAAGAGAACCTAAATGTTTACAAATGTTATAGGTTATTGAAATGCTATTGTGCTGAATTGAATAATGCTGTCCAATTTAGTGAAATAACTTTTATACCTTATTTTACTGTACAGATTATAATTTGATTGAAGTGGTTGGCGTTTCATTGGACTCGACTACTTTCTCTCAAAAGCGCCCTTCGGTGATTTCCTTGTTGCTAATTGGTGTTATGTAAGGAAGCCAAAATGAAGTGAGCACAGAGCTGCTGATTTATTTTAATTATATTGAACTGTTGGTGGATTTTTGCACCATGCGTTATCATCCATTTAAATGAACTCTGATGTAATGTAAAATATATTCAAGTTTTCATGGAAACATAACTTAAACTTGATAGCCAAACCTCTGTCTTGATATTTCAGCGGCAGTTATGAATGTTTTAACGCCGGCCAGACCTCCTGCCAGCTGTCTGGAAGGAGGTTGCAGAGGTCGAGGTGTCTAAGCAACTGTGGATTGCATCACAGCAATGATCAGATGATGGCAGACTAATCTCTCCATCAGTGTGCTGCTGAGTCATGTGTTGTTACAGAACAAAAAAAAAAAAAAAAAGATGGCCAACGCTGCAGAATATGGACTTGTGTATGAGTGGATGCATATATTAGGATGAATTGTATTTTAGTAAAAGCCACACTTCTTTTGAACTTAAGGGTTGCAGTTAGTTTAGGCATCTGTGCCAGTTCATAACAAACAAATATCCAGAAATAACAATGGATACTCTGACAGCAGAATAATGTTATTTTATTTAGAGGACAAATCAATTCAAAACCAGAAGTTGAGTTTTATGACTCAAGTGTAGCTCAGCAGTTTTCCAAACTTTAAACCTTTCACTAAAGTTGAACATTAGAGTTGAAATGGGATTTTACTGAAAGAAATAAATGTGTGGGGATGAAATCACAAAGATGTGGAGACTGTTACAGAGGCGGTTTGATTTCAGGCGTATTATACGGTATTAATTTCAGTGTGAGGAGAGTTCCATTGACAGGACTGTGCCCTGGGAATAGAACCTTTTGTTCCTCTTACAATGGAGATGTTATTTTAATTTAATGTTGTCATAGTTGGTTTTCTGCACATTCTTTGCGGTTTTTGAAAGTATGTAAGTAGCTTTTTGAAGATATAGAATATAAGTCAAATAATGCTTGTATTTCAAAGGTTAAGAAAAGCACAGATCAGGGAAAGATGCAGTGTTAAGCCTTGAACTGTGTCTGACTTTTTTTTTATCCTCAAGGTGGTACTTCACTTTCTGAGTTGCAGGTTGTGATTGAAGGACACTGACCTGTGTGTGCTTTCATAGGATTTCCTTCAGCCCCGCTTTATGCCGTTTTATTGTTGTACTCCTATCCTGCATCTTGAGCAATAACAGTATTTCAGAAAGCTGCAAAAGCTCACACTGACATTCATGTTTCCAAGTGACAAACAAAAGCAGTTGCTGAAATCCACTGTTTAAGAGGGGTGCTTGGGATTTCAAGAAAGGACTAATAAGCTTCTACAGTGGGGCATTGTGTGTTGGAATCGCAATAGTGATGACACAGAGAGATACAAAAAGCACACAGACTGAAGCCTCAGAGCTCTCTGTTGGCATTGTGTTGCACCTAAGGAGCTCCCTGGTACACACTGCATCTCATTTGCAAAGGAGAGCGTGAGCACGAGTGCTAATCTGCTAATCGCAAGCGCAGAATGACAATAATACATATTTTCATTGTTCCTAAAGCAGGATTCATTTTCTCAGGTTACTGAGATGTAAAACGTACAATATCTTCCCTAGTCATTAATGAATCCTGTAAATACACGCCGGCTTTGCAGAGGAGTTGTGTACGTGGCTGTCTGGTTTAAATTTGATTTGATGAACTGGGCTGGAGGCCATCTGTGTCAGGACAATGCTCATGCTACTTCTGGCAAGTCACAATGTGCTCATTATATTTCAAAACTATATCTGTGAACATTGATTTGAAAGAGTTAGAAACGTAAGTCAACACCAGCAGCTGTGTCTATAATGCGGTGTATCAGTGTAAATTGCTGTTCGGGTGGAATGCCGGCGTTTATGGAGTAACTCAGTCAGTATTTGCTTGTTGTAGAGCTCGTGCCTAAATAAAGCCTGATGTAAATACATCTGTTAAGCATGGAATAGACCCAGCTATGGAGCAATCTTTTCTTTTTTTCCTTTTCTCCCTTGAGTCACATAAACTGCACAAATGGGACAGTACACATGAGAAAATCCTCATCTTCAGAATTTAATTATTCAGTTGGAATGACAAATCTTTTATGTCCAAGCCACAAGAGCTGCGTGTGCATTTGTGTGTTTGCAGTACATGTACTTTGATCCCTACATATCAAGTGGTTGACCAACCCAGTCAAATGGTAATTTTAAATAAAGCTACTAACATTTTCCAAAAAAAAAAAAATGGCAGACTGCAGTGGAAATATTCATTATAGTCTGCCAGTTCAGCATGAAATGAGAAATCTTATTTCAAAAGAAATAGTTTTTGTTTTCTGTCTTGGTGAGATTGAAGAGATTTTCTTTTTTTTATAGCATTAAGCTCAAGTCTTAGACTTCTTTCTGTGTTTTTTGGATGATCATGACTTTCCATCAGTGTAGTTAGCAACTTCGTATAAGTAAAGACGCCGTTGAGCTGTGAAGCAGACTCTGCTCCATGTCCTGCAGACAGTGCTGTGAGCTTTCTAAACACTCTTACAGGGGGCTGCTGGAGAGTCGCCTAACAAACACTGACCCTGAACTCTGAGTTGATGCTCCCTAAGATGGAAACACACAGGTTTTTTCTTCCAAAACATCACGATCAGGAATCAGTCTTGGAACTCCCAATAGTATGATTCACCACAGTAACAGGAGAAAGACACGCAGCGCCTCCATTTTGATCTACTCAACCGTGCGATATTAACAAGTGATGTGTACGTTTTAAATATTTTTGTTCATCTATAACCTGACAAGGACAAAATGCTGCTGGCAGCAACTGAAGGTGTAATATATACGGATCAAACTGATAATACATAGTGATGATAAAGCTGCAGTTGAAAGGATGGCTCAGTTCAAATTGATCATAAATTTCAAACAACTGTTTTGCATTTAAAATATTGTTCAGCAGAATATATTAACTGTGTGTTTTGAATATTTCAATGTGAATTCTGTCGAGACAGATTAAGATTTTATTCAGCACATTAAAAAATAAACTCTTTATCTACTTGAATATATTATTCAGAATCTTGGGGTCGGTGCAGCTGGTCAAAGCATGACAAATGATATTGATCTAATGGATCTTCAACTGAAGCTTCAGCTGAACGGTGATTGATGTGGTAACGTTCAGTAAACGCTCGCCCGTAGGGGAACTGATTCAAACGCGTCAAAGCCCAGCGTTGGCCTCAGTGAAACCACAGTGGTATAAAGTCGGATATATTGCACACTTTTATCCTGGAGAGAAAATGAATTTACCTGACGCTGGTAACATATCAGTCATAGTTGTTGTATTAAACTCCATGGAGAAAGTCAGGCAAATATCACACCAAGATCTCAGTGTAAGGTAAACTTATATTTCTTAAATGTATCTTGATATGTTTTGCATGTAAGGTAGAAGGTTTGGTGGCTGGAGTAAAGTCAGAGAGAAACTCAACGTTTGGAGGAAAACCTGAAAAGTTCACTGAATACTATTCATGGTAACTGATTCACGGAGCTTTCTGAAAAAGACCGTGTGATGACAACACGTTCAGAATACTTCAGCCAATTTTCTTAGTTTTATTGAGGAAAAGAATAAGCTTTCATATTGGACATGTACGTCGGTCAGTATCAGCTTTTAATACAGTTTAACAGCTTTTACAGTGGACTTCAGTGTCTATCTGAGGCCCATCGTTTCCTTAAATTCACGTAAAGGTATATTGGTGTTGCAAAAAAGGAAATTAACTCAAGGATCACACATCTCATAGATTATACACTTGCTGAATGTGTGTAGGATGTCAGTGAATTAAGAGTACATGTAGGTTGAAAGAGCTCCTTTGCTTCATCTCCTGTCTCTCAGCTCTGTCGAGTTTTCATTCTGGCCCGTGTATGTGATGTAACATCCGAGTCAAAAGCCCTCATGTCAGCCACACAAGTGGGAGTCAAGTGATCTTGTTCTCATTTGCTATTCACCTGAAGATATAATCACATATCCTATCACATATCTTATCTTATCTTATCTTGGGGGGAGTGGGGCGACAGCCCTGTAAGTGTATGCCACATGTTTACTCTCCAGAGGGGTATAGCAGCAGACTTTTTCCCTGACAGATGTTCACCAGATAATTGGGTTTGCGCATCTCCCTCTCAAGAGTCTCTGTTTTTGTTCTGTTTTTCACGCTTTCATGTACAGCTTCCGACTGCTCATTACAATCCCATTGAAATTCATTTCAGCGCCACGCCCGACTCTTGACCGCAGGTCAGCAGAGATGAGCTGAGCTGGTGGGCTGTAAACAGGGCCGTCGTCTGAGGGCCTGGGAGGTCTGCGAGGTCAGGGTGCTGTTTCTGTGTCCACCCTGATGTCCTCTCTCTGCTGCTGCACCACAGCATTGGCTTATTGAATGTGACACTATCCTCCACAGCAGAATGTCCTCTATTGTGCCACCGAACAAAGGCTCCCTCTCTCTCTCTCTCTCTCTCTCTCTCTCCCTCTCTCTCCTCTCTCTCTCTCTCTCTCTCGCCCTCCTGTTGATGGATAGCTTTTCTTTCTTTCTTTCTTTCTTTCTTTTTTTTTTTTTTTTTTTTTTTTTAATATTCTGAACTTGAAAGGGGCGGGGAAAGCCTGTCAGGAAACTTTAGAGTATACTCATCTCTCAGGGGCAGAAAGCAGAGGACTGTTCCTCCTGTATAATATTCTGAACATGGCTAGTTGTAATTGAATGTTTTGTTAAAGGAAAAGCAATTGAAATTCTGTGCTGAGTTCATTTCTGTTCAAAATTAAGCAGCTCTATTAGATTATGATAAAAGAAAGCTCAGTTTCTAAGGATGTAGGGTGATGTAATATGGTTGATGTTTTTCTTGCTGCAGGGTTACTGTATAATTATAAAGATGTGACTTTCTTTCTCTTTTTCCAGAAATGGAAATGACAGACTCCAATTAAGTACAGTGCATCGCTTTATACTTAATTTAGTAAGTTAAGTATTTTCATTCCAAGGGATTTGAATGATAATTTAACAAATTATCTTTGTTCATTCAGAGAAGAACAACTGTTTGTGTTTCATCTTAACTGTCAGATTGTTATTATTATTATTATTATTATTATTATTTTTACTGTGGTACAGCAATCTAATAATCCTTTTAATTTTTAGTAAAGCCAAACCCTCCCCAAAATAACTCTAATATAAACTTGGGCTTCATGAATGTAGCAGTTTACTGTTTTGTAATGACCGATTACTATCTCAGAATGTCGATCAATGTAGCTCTGGTATTAACCTAATTTAATAAAGCAGATAAAATAATCTGGATCCTGCATCTAATGTTGATATATGCTGTGACATTTGAAAAGGATTTGCCTTGTGACATGATCTTGATTTGCCTTAAAGCTGAGGTAGTAGTCCATTAAATCTCCCATAGGCTCTTCTTTTTTCAGTTTGTGCATCAGCCATGTCCTATGGTGGAAGTGCTCGTGTTTCCTGCCAGTGGGGTAGGGTTGGAAGCAGATGGCTGCTGACAGAGGAAGGGGTTTGGAAAGCAGTGACTGAGCAACAGATGGAAACGCACATATGCCTCCAAGTCCCCTCAGCTTGCCAGCAGTCCCGTGACTAACTGTGGGAAGATTTTGGCCTCATCCAGGTTGGGGATGGATAGAGGATGATGGTGAAGAATGAAGTGTCCCTAGAATAAAATAGCTTTTCTGAGATCCTGTTTAATTGGGTATGAATCGTGGCAGGATATCAAGTTGGGCCACTGGAGCATTTTTTTTTTAAAACAAATGCACCATTTCGGCAAATGCAGATCTGTTACGCACTGATCTTCTTTCGGTTGTAATTTGCTTTAGGAAAAAGAAACTCATTTGCCTTTTCTCTTTAAACAGACTTCTTATGGGGGATTTTGTGGCCCACAGGGAGCACATTTTTCTTCACTGAAGGAAATTGCTGGATAAAGCAAGTGTGGCGTACAGTTTGTGAGGCCATGATGCTGCAGCGTATGACTCTTCCTCTATGTAATTGAGAACGTGGAGACTATTTAAAGGTGGCAAGGGCCGTGGAAATTCAATGTAATTCCCTTAATGGTTGAGGGTATGTGACAATTTTTCTGTGTCAGTCACTCTTCAAGGACAATTACTTGCTTTCCACATGAGGCTGCTGCAGGGAATCATGGAAGTTACTGTTGTCAGTGGGTCCTTTGAACAGAAGGTTGCTCCATAAGCAGCACAGTTTCTACTTCTTGAGTCTGAATGAGCGCATATCTTTTATAAAACGGACATTTTGTGAGAATAAAACCCATTCTAGTACACTTGAATCCTGGTGTGTCTTAGCAGTTAGAAAGTAGAAGTGAACATGATTTTCATGCTGCAGTGTGACATTTTGTGACAGCTTGATAGAGAAAACCTTCAGTGTATTTTCTGTATCATTTCCTCTCTGTTTATTTTCATTAAACTCAGAGGAGTTGCCAGCTTTACTTTAATGTGGTTTGTCCCCTTGTCAGCAGAGCTTGTCTAACATGTGCCAGCTCAGTCTTATCAGCCAGGTCTTACATTCCTTTTGTACATGTCATTGTCGATAATGTCCTGACATGTCCTCTAGTCTTGTGTTCAGATCGCAGTCAGGCAACATGCCAATTTTATTTTGCTTCTTATTAGTAGCAATATATATATATATATATATATATATATATATATATATATATATATATATATATATATACATACATACAAACACTGTGCACAGTTGGTTTTGATAAATTATTTCAAAAAAACCATTTGAATCTGTTCTTCTGTTCTGGAGCATCTGTTACTCAGCTTATGTCTGGATCAGCAAGGATATTTTGGTCACTTTTTTGTGAATCATCGCTAAAGTCCAAGGGGGAGTTTGTTGTGAGGAGATGTTTTATTCTGTGGGAATAACTCTAGAGGAAGTGTAAGGCGACCCCATGTTTACTGTTTATACCCCCATTTCCTGCTTTCCCCAACTGGAATAAGCTAAAGTTGTTCCACTGTTGATTCCCTCTGGCCGTGACCCAGGACTGATGTCATTTGTTGCAGTATGTGAACTGCGTGTACTACAACCCCTCTTGGAACACAATCATAGTTCCCATTTTGGTCTCGACATCTTAGGGGGTTTTCAGATTGGCTTCTGTGTGCAGGAGACAGCTCTGGGTAACAAAGATTTACAACCTCTTTTCCAGAAGTCAGAATGCTGCACTGAGCGCTAGTTCAAAAGGAATTCAGTTCTTTACTTTAATCCTACATTTACTTGAAAAAAGTGAAAACATCATGTCAGATTCAGTCTTTAGTCTTTCAGAAATAAACATGAGAATGAGCTCATTATGTGAACATAGAGCTGAATGTAAGGCTCTGCAATAAAAAAAGAAAAAAAAAAACAATTCATGGAAATGCCAAAGAAACAGAATGGCTGCAGAGTAAAATAGTCCACTTACTAAACTTGCCATTCTTTTGCCCAGACCTGTCAACTGATGAAAAAAGAGAAAAAAGTGATGAAAAATAGAACAAAAAATAATGGAAGAACAAAAGAACCGAACATCAAGTCATGGGATGATCAACACGTCAAAGCAATTTAAATGATACGTAATGCAATATCGCTCCGATCTGCTCCTGATGTCTAATTTTATCTCTGAAGAGGTCAGAACCAGAGCAGATTTGATCAAGCCATCGTTTTCCAAAGGCCTCTTCACTTGCTGCTGGCAAATCTTGTACAAGTTGGTAATTGTTCCTTCACCCTTCAGGAGACCCTGAACTGTTGGGGACAAGAAATACTAATAAAATGGAGATGTATTTCATTTCAGAATAAAACCAACTGGTCTTCTCTTATGATACAGTGGTAAGCCTGCCTCCGCTCCATCTCTTTATCAAAGGTGTTAAACAAATCTCTCTGTTTGATGAGTCATTTTCAAATAAGCATAAAGTTCAAATGATTTACAAATTATTTCATCTGTTTTTTTCCATGAAAAAATTACTTTGTTGGTGTCTTGTCAAACTCTTATTTCAACAACGGGTTGACTATTATTTGACTTCCGTGTTCCTATCTCTGGTGCTTTATTATAAAAACTGGTGTGTGAATCAAGGTGAGATTGTGCCTAAAAGAGGAATCAGTACCAGCAGTAAGACTCTGTTTAAAGACAAAAGAAATGTATAGAATAACACTGCTAGTCAGGAGTTTTTAGTTTTTGTCATGTGGTAGAGGCCAGGTGCTGCACACGTCTCTCTTTAGAGTAATACTGGGCTTCACAGTTTATTGAGCATCAATCATGGTCAAATGTATGTTTGCATGGTACCCAAAGCTGTAGGATGGAGCTCAAATAAGACATACTCCACAGAGCAGGGGGCTGGGGGGTGAAATAACAGGCTCACTGCATGAAAAAAAGGCTAAATTCATTGTTGAAAAGGGAAGCAATGGTATTTTGGCCAAAATTAGATATAAACATTTCATCAACGTTTATAATGCCAACTTGTGTAAAAACACACCTCATTTAAGCTAAAGGGAAATATCAGTTTGCTTGCGGTGAATAAAAACAAGTGCCTTAATGTATTTTGTCTTTGTAGTTCTACGTTTATAATTGCAAAGCTGTCAGCTTCTGAAAGTCAGCTAGTTTTACCTCTTTGCATGTTGAGTGTTTAATGTCTTAATTGCGTCAATGTTTTATTGCCATATGCATAAATCGTGAAAAAAATGTTTTCGGAGATTTGCCCAGTGTTGAGAAACCAGGGTCAGTGACAGAATGGCAACACATTTAACTTTAAGTACAGCCAAATTATAGCAGGCCAGAGAATGATGGGACACAAGAGGCCAAACATCGGATGGCAAAAGTGAGTAAAATCTGAAGAAGTCATTAATACGAGTAATATCCTTAAAAGCCTGCCAGTTAGGAACAGTGTTACTATGGAGATTTGGAAGAAAGAAGGTTAGTCTGCTGTAGTGATAGCTGAGCATGATTTGGTTCTCTCTCTCTTTCTCTCTTTTTTTTATGCAGTTTTTTTGATATGAGACAGTGCTATAAACTGTCTCATCCACTGGGTGAAGAGATGCTCTGCAGTGCCCATTTGAAATAAGCCGTTCAGTCTTGCTCTTGGCTGTGTCAGTGCCGCTTCACTTTGGATGATGAGATTTTGAGGAGTCTGGCGTGAAAAGTGCACTGTTCAGCAGCCTCAGCACACGAACGCTCTCTCAATTCTGCGTTTGTGTTCTGGAACGAACTACAGGCCTTGAACAAAGTACTGTACAGTTAAGAAGGGAGAATTATGACACTTGTGTTGCTAGACAGTTTATCTCACGGCCCTCTGTGCCCTTGGGCCCATTCTCTTGTAAAAATGGACCAACTGGTGTCTCAAGATGCACCTTATTGCTGTATTAAAGGATAGTGAACTATTTTTATCCATTTTGCAAGACAAAATATTCACATCCCAAGCAGTTTAGTTTATCAGCAGCACTGATTTGTTGGATTTTGCTTTATTTGTCCAAGTACTTACACACAAAATATTAGGCAAAGCACTGGATATTTCACATTTCTAATGTTAATGTTGAGCTCCCTTTGAGGACATTCACACTTCTAAATGGTGGCTTTTTGCATATTTGGCTTCAGCAGAATTCTACCAACTCATAAAAGCTATCTTTTGTTGTATCAAAATCAGGCATAAAATCTAGGTTTGGCCTAAAAAGAGTTGGCACCTCACTGCAGTCCAGGCTAATTCAAAGCAACATTCTGTCTGTTTAGAAAATAAAACAAATCTCCCTGTGGTCTTTTTATGCCAGCAGGGCCTTTAGTAAATGGGACTCTACCTTTACTGCTTTGGTGAGTGAGAGTTTGGGCACGGTGCACCAAGCAGTTCACTTTGAAAACAAATCTGTTGGCCAAAACTACCATTGTGGATAGTCAGATGTCACGTTTGGGAAGTGTCCATCTGACTGAAATCTTAGTTTTCACTGTCAGGACCGTCATATAGGTCATTTAGTATCAGCAGCCCAAAGGACCTGCCCCTGTGTCTGAAATGAGGCTTCCAGGCTGAGTGATTTGGAAGTCGACTGTATTACTTCTGCAGTGCACAAGCCCCGGTGATGAATCTCCGTTCTTGGCGGGGTGCAGTGCAGCTCTGCTGGTGCATGGGTAGGCAGTGGCTTGTGTTATGTAACCCAAGTAGGTGGCTAGAGTAGCTTTGTGTGAGAGTGTGTGTGTGTGTGTGCGTGGTGTTTTCTGGATGTGTGAATTTCCCACACACAGTTTCCTGCCTCCAAACCTAGATGGGTGTCTGTTGACTGAAACAGCCTGAGGAGATGAAAGTGATAGGAGGTTTTGGAGAAACGTCATATTGTGATTAGGTCAGGAACTGAGGTTGTCCTGCAGTAAAATCAATCAAAATTCCAGGATTATACCAACTTTTTTTTTCGTACTTTCTTCAGTATAACTTCGGAAATGGTCTAGATGAATGTCCTTATATTTCCATGACTGTTGCTTCAAATTTTTTTTGTTGTAACTGGCCCAACACAAGATGCTCTCATTTATGGTAAAGAAGGGGCCACCACTTGTCTCAATGTCCATTGCCACCAATAGCATCCAGAGCTGAACAGGCTAGGGTCTTTTTTTTTTTTTCAAGTAGCTAACTATTTCATGCATGGCTCTTTTGCATTTCTACTGAGGTCTAAGGTAGACAGTAGATTAGGTAAATTAAGTCAGCTGAAAAGTGTCGATCCTTTTAACAAGCTTCACCCATGTGTCGAAGCTCCTCAGGAGGTCACGGCAATTTGTCAAACAGCCAGTCAGATAAATGCAAAATTTGGTAATGTTACAGATTTCTGCAGGATGTGAGGGTTTTTATTATTGGTGCCTTAGAACATGACCACTGTGAAAGAATCACAGCTGAACGTTTTATTGCTCAGATTCAATTCTTTCCAGCCCTGTTTGGAGCTCCCCCCACATATTAGAAATGCAGGAGAAAATGTGACTCATTCTCTTTTAAATCCGAGATAAATATTTTATTGCTTTGATTTCACCGCTTTCCTGTCACACTTGGAGCTGTCTGTCTTCAGTCAGTCTTGAAGTTGCTCCATCGCTGCGGGTCACAGTGCGCATGACAGAAGCTGTCAGAGGTGGAAATGAATGGCTGAGTTTAAATGTTGCGTTTTCAAGCAGCAACAGCTATAGCTGTGGCACAACCCAGGGTAGTGACTGTTATGGCGGATTGTGCGCATTAAATCTACGATGATTGAGAAGGGAAAGTGAAAATAATACACTGGGAGAACTCAGCCACTCTGATATGTTAAGGACTCCAAGCCCAAACATGAAGGTTTGGGGGTGTCTTTAAAAAACTACCTCCCTGCTTGGTAGATGGTGCTTTTATAGCCTGGTTCAAAATTTCCTATTCATAGCTTTTTCTGTTTTCCTACAGTTAAAATAGAAAGGTCAGACTTAAAAGACCGTTGACCCAGGATCCAGGCCCTTCAGCCACCTGGGTTGGCGGGCCTGGGCCCTGAAGTGTGGAGCATGTTGCACACGCTCTGGTGAAAGAACAAGGAAATGTTTGTTACTGGTTGCGAACATCATCCAAGCACTCTCTCATGACTGCCAGCATTTTGCACTCTGCATGTTTTGCATGTTTCTTGTCTTTTGCACAAGTTAAACTTCAATTATAATTGACTCATGTGGCAAAACAGAATGTCTCCAGCTGTTCTGAACTTCCGTTAATCATTTCATCTCAATGGTTTCAGACTTTTTCATATAAAAAGAATTGAAAAAAAAGGCATAAATTATTGAACATAGTTTCCAACTTATGCAGACTTATTTTATTTTCGTCGAAGACTCATTGCTTTAATGTTTCCGGTCTGTGCATGACTCTCAACACCTCTAAATGACTGTGGGAGAAACTCAGCAAGTCATTATATGATGCACTGTGAATCAGCTGACATGTTGATGAGTCATTGAAAATTCTTCTTGCTGATCAGCGCTGAGCAATGCAACACCTCAGTTTGCACTGACTCAAGGACAGGTATAGCTACTGCAAAACCAAACATGGGCCACGGTTACATGATGTTTTTTAATTCAGAATTAATAATTCCGAATTAAACAATTTTCCTTCAAGTTTACATGGATATGGGGGGCGGACGTCTTTACATCTACCGGAAGAAAACAAACTTAGCAACAACTTGGTTAGCAACAACTTGGTTAGCAACAACGTTCCACTTATTTTTGACCTGGGTGGCGTCTCTATCTGCGAAACCTCCTTCATTTAACCTGGCCGCTACAACTTTGAAAAGCTCACAATTTTTATGTTTCCTGCCATCTGTTCTTTTAATTAGTTCCAGTTCCTCCAAGCTATTTATTAAATAAATTGTCTCTGCTCTTGACCACAGTTTACTGCGTGCTGCCATCTTGAAACTTTGTTTTGAAAACAAGCCCAGCACGGAATATAAGTGTCATCGCGACAGACGGGCAAGAGAACGAGCATGCGCAGAAAGACGGGAATTAATTAATTTAGGAATGAGTGTATACATGACCGCGGAATTATTTTATTCGGAATTAAAATCAGAATAAACCAGCCACTTACTTCAGAATTAAGCTTAATTCGGAATTGACATTTTCATATGGAATTAGGTGTTTACATGGTAACTTTTATTCGGATTTAACTTTAATCCTGAATTGAAGAGGAATTAAACTTCCCATGTAAACGCACTGATTGAGGGTTACGGATGATTATGAGTTATGGGACAGATGTGATTTGTGTGTGAATTTTTCTTGAAGATGGAAGATTCATTGTCATATATCCATAAATATACCTTGTATATGGATACCTTTATGGTTTAAATACTATACTGAGAAATCAAAATGTGCTTTGTCGAGATTGATATGAAACTGTTTTTTTTTGTGCCCATTATCAAACATATTCTGGAAATTCATGCTTGAAGCACAACTCCTTTTTGAATATTAAGCCTAATTCATAGGAAAATTGTTTTGATAAAGATCCTCTTTGAAGTAGTGCAAGGTTTAATATTAAGTCTAATATACCTGATTGGCACTGGATATACTTAATATGACAGTGGATGCAGGGCATTTGCCAACCACTCAGTCTCTATCAGGGCAGATGAAGTACTGGGAGGAGACTAAGAGAAATGGCTTCAAGGGAGACTGAATAAGCGAAGATTACCATGGAACATCTCTGATTTGTTGTGATGTGACAGCCATGGTTTTTGGAAGTTGTTGGAGAGGTTAAGCATTAACAAAAGGAATGCTCATTAGATTTTGGTGCAGAATCATTGCATTTGGACATTTGACTTTGGTAGAAGATGAGCTTCTTCAGTTACACCAACAAGACAAAACTAATGAGGTGGTGGGACAAGACACTTAAAATTGAAAGCTGTCATTCTTTGGATGACGCTGGTTCAATAAATGACTAATAATTGTCAAAAGCATAATCTTGAGAGGTTACTACCCACTTTGAAAGGTATTCATTGACACTTGGAGTTGAGGAGGATGTAGACTTTGAACAATAACCCAATGGTTTGTGAAATGATTGATTTTCACCTTATTAACTATTGAACTGACTGATTTTTTTTCTCCCCCCCCCCCCCCCTTTTCCTCTCTTCCACAATGTCTTGGGTCATCTTGATGCACCTACAATATCATATATCTCCAGGTAAGCCCTGCAAATGTACACACACACACGCGCACACATGTCCAGTATAAACGCATTCTAATTACATGACGATACGTTTTTTGTAGTAATGTGATGCTTTTTTTTTTTTCGTAAAAGGTTAATTTATACACACTGAGGCCAGCAATCCTGACTTATTGAGCTTTCTCTGTGATTGAGGAGCCATCTGTGGCTCTTCAAGTAGACAAAGCCCCAACTTTTACAGCACTTAAACTTGGTGTAACAATCGGGCTGCGCTTTATAGTCGGGCCTCAAGAGTGACTGCAGGTAGCCTGGTGGCCACAGGACTCAGTAAGGACTGAAAAAGCACTACCAAAATATTTGATTTTCTTGAGTTCAGAGGAGCAGAGTTTTGCTCTCCCAGTTTATACGAGACCCTTTTCTGAAGGTGCAGCCAATTTATCTGAACATGAGACTCCTAATATATTAACTTGGCAGGTTTGGCTTTTTAATCCAATGAAGAGTAGAGTGCAATTAAAGGGTGGCACAATTACCCATTTGTTTCTATGCTGAATAGATTTTCTGTCTTTCTGACATGTGCTTTGTGGAAGGAAAAAGAGCATGTAGCCCAGGGCAGTAGCAGGGCATGCAAGCAGGGCAGTACTGATTATGTATTAAGAAGCCTACAGAATGCAAGCGTGTCTGGATCTTGCAGATTTCTTGTAGCGTAGGGAATGCTCATCGTGATAGCCTCCTGGGAGGATCCCAGATGGGGATGCCATCCTTTCAGCTGGCCTACTTCCCTGCCACTCATCGCACATAGCAATTTGTACAATCTGCCTGCACCAGTTCTCTTGCTAAGCCAGCCATGTAATTATTGTGTACGTTTTGGCTTTGCTGCGGCACAAGGCGCTCATCTTACTGCATGCAGTAAGTTTCTGTATGATTTGGACACCATATCGTGAACACGTGTGGTGGACGTGTTCGGGGCGTTTGAGTGGCGCGTGAGCAGTTATGTTTGGAATCCCTCGTAGCTGCATTGAGAGGGATGACACCATGAAATGTGCTGCTAACAGTGACAGTGCTGTCTTTGCGAAATAAACGATGAACACGAATAGAGGAATGGAAAATGAAGCTCAAGTTAACACAGCTTAATGTGGGGCATGTAAAACTAGAAGCTCAGCAGAGTGATTCATAAATGTTACATGTAGTGACCTGCATAATGATACATATAATTATCATTATCATTAACACACATTATTTATATATTGCTTGACATGATGCCTATATTATTTATTCATCTATAACTGTTTTTGAATGTGGATTGAGATGGGTGCATGTTAGCATCATTTTTTTTAATCTACTTTTTCTTGGTGCAATAACGATAAAGCGTTATTCTGAAAAACGTATAATCACCACTTGATTATTAAAAAATCAGATTAAAAAGGCAAATTTGTATTGATATTTCAAGTCAGATGGTGCGTTGATTTTTTTTTTCCACATTTGAAAGGAAAATTGGTGTGGTCAATGCAATGTTTTGAATCTTATTGCAGTAAATAACTGTTTTCCATGTTAAGATACAGCAATTCAATTGTGTTTGGAAGAAAAAAAAAGAATAGTTTTGTTCAAAAGTTTCTTTACTCCCTCTTAATTCAATAGTTTAATGTATCGGGACATGAATGCCTAAAAGCTATTAAGTCATGAGGTATACTGAGCACTCTTTCTTTCTGCATTTTGTCTTAGTTTTTATTCAGTAAATAATGACATGGTGCATTATATCATGTGTGGCTCATCTGATGTTGTCCATACCTAATTTTGAGACCTGTTAGAGACCAGACGTAGAACCTTAGAGGTAAAAGAAGGCCTGCTAACTTTTGTAAACTGCCGTAGCTCTCCCTGCATTTGCTGCAATTTTAGCTGCTCTGCTTTTTGTTGAAGCAGCTGGTCCTGCTGTGTATGTTGGTGAACATGAGTCCCTGCCATGGAAATTGGAGTGTGTGAATTTCATGATTTTTCTCTAATGAATAACCTATGCTTTTTTGTCTAAAGAGCTGCTTAAAAGGCAAAGTACGTTAATGAAGATGCGGTCAAGGCTGGGGTCGAGCAGAAAGCATCACTAATGTGTTCACATTTTTTCAAATCACTCATTAAACAAGCGCACAAAAGGTTATGTTGGATAAAAGTGACTTCTCGTGGATGACTGTCACCTGCATGTTATTAAATTGTTGAAGATGCTGTATTTCATTTTTGAGGGATTACAAGGATGCTTGTTTTGAACATCAAGGCCGTATCTGCATTTATTTTCATTTCTCATTTCTAATTCCAGTTATTAATTACTGGTATTTACCAATCATTAGTCATTCAGTAATTGTAGTTTGATGTGCTTATTATTATAATTTTCTATTATGAGTGCATTCATTTGATGCCCTCCTTCTGGACATCAAAGCAAGCACCCATCAAATGATGGCTTTGTTAATATTAGCACACTGCCAGCATCAACATTAGTTTCAGCCACACATTTATCGCTGAGTATAAGTACAGTGTTCATTTTCCTTTTATTACTATTGTGAGCTTTAACAACTGCTTAAAAAAAGGCTCTCAGCAGCATTTAACCACCCACTAGCCAATCAAATAATGTAGAACTTTAACCATGTGTTCCCTTTAGGAAATCCTTTGGGTAGATGGTTGATAACTCAATAGTTTGTACAATGATTATTTAGGGGTAAAAAAAATACTGAGACTCTGCAACATCCAGATGACAGGGTTGCCAGATATGTTCATTTTTTTTGTGGAACTTGGCAATTGATAGAATTATTAATTTGCTGGTTGAGAAGAGGGATTTTCTTGTCGCTAAATTCTCGAGAACACGAGTCTCAGCTTGTTCATGAGGCTGTTTCATGATTAAATTTACAACAACAAATGTAGCAGATTCATAATAAAGGCTTTAAATCTGTAAAATGTCATGGGACCAAAACAATATACCTATGTTAATCATTAAAATGACTCTCTCTGGTACTTTCAGAAAAGCTTTGCACCAGCATAACCCCCAAAGCCTGAAATTATTTCAGAATGATGAAGACAGTGAATGGAAAAGAGAGGCTCTCCCTGAAGATGAGCAGAATTGGATGAGGTGTTTTTGATTGGTTGAATGCCTGGAGACCTGCCGATAGTCACGTGGTGTAATGGGTTTGTCCTCCAACTGTAAAGTTGGAGTGCCTTATTGAATCCAACATTCGCCACAGCCATTAAGGGAGGTCATAAGTCGATGTTCTCATCATGCCAGTACCCATTATGGTTGCATTAAAATGGAGGTCCAGACTCACGTTCTAGTAGGACTGGAGCACCACTGACTTTAAACTTGAGTCTCTGTAAATTCAGTGCTGTAATGGACCTTGTTCATAAAACCGTCCTCTGTTAAGTGGCTTGAAAAAATGAATACATTTGCTTTGTTGCTGGTCCGAATAAACAAACCACATCCATTGAGACTCAGTCAGCCAACTTTCCCTTCCCTTCAACCAAAAATACGTTTATGTTGGCCACATCTGTGAAACACAAGCACATATTTTAGGATGAAGGATGAGCAGATCTAACAGGATGCCCTTCTGGTAAATTGTCCTCCCTTAAAAAACAAAAAAACAAAAACATTCAATGTTAGACAAAACTTTCCAGAGGGAAGTGAAAACTAAGCAGTTTGTACGTGGAAATATTACATGAGTTTGCTTTATTTTATTTTTTAAGTCCCCTGTTTCTTCCAAAACATGAATTTATCATAATTACTCTGCAAATATTTAGAAAACATGGAGCATTACATGGCCACTATCATGATATGATATAATTCACTTTTAACATCCTCTAAAACAATTTCAAGGAGAACAGAAGGTATGGCGGGTGGCATATTCTGCACACTGTTATGCAACAGTCTCATTCAGTCCAACATTTTGCCACAGTTACTTTTTTTCTTCACTTTTTCTTTTACTTGTTTTCTACTTCTCAGTTTTCTGCTTTCATCAGTGATTGGCTCATTAAAAATGCATGGTTATGTTTTGAAATAAAATGTGTATTCATAAAATGATAATTATAAATATACACGGTAAGGGTTGACATCAAGTAAACATTGCCCAAGAAAAAAAAAAAGGTAAAATAAAACATTTTCCTCTGACACTGTTAAGCCTGAGACGTTGCTATCAGACACAACTGTCTTACCTTTTAGAGTTTGAAAAAAATTCACTTAGAAGCCATACTAGCTGCACCTTTGGTCTCTAATGCAAAATATAAATGTTAGTTTGCTAACACTGGCATAATGACCATACTGAAACGCCATGTTTTCCAACCAAAAACAAACAAACAAAAAAAAACTAAGCTGGTGTATTGAATAGTAAATGAAAACTAGCATTGCCTCAGTGATTAATGTACTGGTTTTAGTAACAAGTCAGATATTGAAGCTCACATTGATCTGTCTTTCTCTGTGTATTCAGGTTTTCTGATTTTGACTTTGAAGCAACCTTGTTTACATTCTGAAACCTACAGTATAATCATTATAATCACACGACATTTATAAATCTGTTTTAACACTTCAAACTCATCTCTGCAAATTAGACTCCCGCTGCATTGGATCAAAGGAGAAAATGACTTTAAGTGCACTTTTGGGAGATTTTTTTAAAGCTTTTTGTAACATTAGATGCTGTTTGTGTCGTAATTTCTTTGAAGACTTTGACAACAACACTGAGGAATGGAGGGCTTTTGCGATCTAGACGGCTCCTGACGCTCTCAGGTTTCTTTCAGTCAAGGCCCTCTTTCTCTAATTGAAGGCATGTGACAAAGGAGCATGGGCTCAGGCGGCACACATATCATTCATTGGCACTCTGTGGTGTGGTTCATAGCTTCTCCACTTGAATGGGGTTATGTAAGATCTGCAGCCTCACTTATGTAGGAGAGTCATAAATCAACAGACACGCTCAGAACAACGCCACAGCTTTTGTCTGAGTTGTTCAGAGTGCTCTTTATGTCTTCTTTTGCTTTGCTCCCAACTTCCCCCTCTCCTTTACTCTTCTTTTCTACAGAAGAAGATGAAAAATGACTGTGAAGGAAACTATATAAGACTATCTGTTTTGATGAATCATTACTATTCAGTTCCAAGACTCTGAGTCTGCATATTCTTAATGATAGCAATTTGAGTCTAAATGTTCTTTTCCGTTCCCATGTCATCACTTCTCCTCATATTTTTTTTCCTGCTATAGCATTTTGAGTCCATTTTCAGGCACTTTTTTGTTTATTTATTTAAATTTATTTGCAGGGGTTGCACTTCACTTGTCTTATTATAAGTTTTCCAAGTAAAGAAATCTCAGGTTCCTTGTGCCCTACTGTTTCCAAGCTTGTTGTCAACATCACAATGGCAGATTTTTAGCACAGGCATCTCTAGAAAGCCTTTCAAAACTTTAAGAAAATAGAAGTTGATGCAACTCTTCTCACGCTAGTTTGATTTTGCTTTCTTTTTTTTTCTGCTGTTGATTATCTCGGTGTGTCAAATTTGCTGTGATGCGCTTTAGGCTCCCTCTTGGTCTTTTCATCTTGTGTGCGTTTTGCCGCCTCTCATTCATCTTCACCACGTAATCTAGATCTCTTTCTGGTTCTCACTCAAACTAAAAAAGCTAAGTTTGGAGCTAAGTTTGGGTTAAATGTGTTTTCAAACTTGCTTTTGTTTTCAAAAAGGTTTTTTTTGAAGAAACATTATGGATGTTATTGGCAGATGAGTCAATCCATTGCTGCAGTATAAATCTTTTTCAATTGCAGGTACACAAGTTGTTCTACAAGTAATAACTTTATGCGGGGTCTCGTAGTTTATGTATGGTAGTGATTTACATCACAGCATCATCTCAAGCCACTAATAAACAGCTTAACACCTTGCTGAAGCACCAACATGGGCATCCGGTTTTCATGGCCATGGCTGGCATGTGGCTGGTGGACAATGAGAATGGAACTCAGTCACCGGATGTGCAGTCAGGAACCAGTCATCTCTCTTCCTAATCTGCCTGTTCACCCCCTGTTTACCACCATCTGGAGAGGATGCCAGAGACCGGCCTAGTGGCAGAATTAGACTCACAGGCTCGGACAACTGCCAGGCTTGAGAAGAAAATCCTGGAGGAAAAATGCCTTTTTGCAGTTCACGCTTGTCTGTCCTGCGTCCTTGCTCTGTGGTATTGGCCAGCAGCCAGAAGTGCTGACGTAGGCCGCCCTGCCTCTCAACAAGACAACATCAAGCTCATCTGGCATCCACACAAAGCTCGTAAGAGCAAAACCCCTGATTGTGGATTAGTGACTTGCTGCAGAGAAGCATCATTGCAGGGTGAATTGCGATCCTGTTACGCATTAGATCATTGCACTGCCTGCTAAATTTGCCCCTTTTATTTTTTTCGCCCCAACGTACTCAATCAAAGCATTTCAGGCTAAAATTGAGGTATAAGTGCCTCTACTGGAGAGCACTAAGCTGGAGAGAGATGTCTTTCTCCAAATAATGAGAGTATAGGCGACCTAATATTTGAGTGTAAAACTAATGATACCAATGATTCAGTGAGCTTGTGTGCATACTGTGCTGTATGAATAATGCTGTTGGTGCTTTGATAATGGAGCGTTCATCAGATACTGTCAACTTTAACCCTCTTGTCATTTGATTCAGTACAGTAGGTTGGCTAATTGGTGATGTGAGCAGAGATGGAGAGAGAAGTAATCCTCTCCATGGTTACCCATGATTACTACAATCTAATGATGGGAAAAAATTTTGTCTCTCTTCTTGAAGTTAGTAAGCCAGATGAACTTCAGGCTGTGTGGAGAAGTAAGTTTAGCTCGCTCACCACAGTGTAAGTGCCAGTACGTCTGATTGTCCTCTGTTGTGCACGTCCTTTCCTTCATAAATACCGGTCAAAGAAGCTTTTAAAACCTGGTGGCTGCTGCTTTGCTTTCACCGTTCTCTATCCCGGCAGCTCAGTGGTCTGCAGGGAGAAAAAAGAGGAAAAGACAGGAAATTATAATAGGCCATTTGTGGGGGAGAGTGCCAATGTTTGAGTGTGTTCACAAATGAGCGTCCTTGAATATGAGCCATGAGAGGAGCTCATCCCCACTGGTGAACTGCCTCTGATGGATTCCCTCCCCCTGCAGTAATATGGGTCACGATCATAAGAGACCTTCAAATGAAAACACAGATCAGTCAAGCCCAGCACGGTTCCCAATTCACCAGATTGGAGTTATTGTGTTGAAACCAGACTGTACAGTATGGGCTGTGGCCAGGACTGCTAAAATGCTGAGGTCCTTTGTGTCACCAAAATAGTCCCACCACTTGGACTTAGACTCACAGTCATTTAGCCAGTACTTAGGTCCGAACAAGCTAACTTGAATGACTTTCAAAACACCTTCCATTGTACTGAACAGAAGATGTATATTGGGCCAGATTATTTTATTATGTGCACTTAAATTTTTAGAATATAGAATATTGTTAGCATGTGAACATCCCAACCTGATGCAGGCCAAACAACAAAACTGAGGACACTTGAAGCAGTAGGCTTTGGTTGTCTGTCAAACAGACCCAAATTCATTCAGTTTTCCCGGGGGGAGAGTCAACACACAATTTAATGATAGTAAATGTCTGACTTTTGCATGACATTGGCTAATTGTAGTTGGGTAAATCCTTTGCGATCTCTACTGTCAGACCTTCTTGAATTTAATGGATTGACAACCTGCCTGATGTCAAAGAAATTCCCACGTTACAGTTCCTTTGGAATGCATCACACTGCTAAATGGAAAGCAGCGACACTGATGTGTTTTTCACAGTTGTTGGATAGAAAGTTTGATAACTGCAAAGATCAGGGGGTCAAATACTCATGTAATAATCATGGACATGGAGGCTTCCTGTAAAATGCTTAAACCAAAAATTCTGTAGGACCTGTCTTCATTGGTAGCAGTAGCAGCTGTGTTTGTCTCTACATCCACTGTTACACAGTTTTAAGATCTTCCGGACATAAGGAGTGAAGGTGATTGATCTTATGCAACATGACTGCACATTGTATTCTTTGTTTTGTGATCCCTAATTAAAAGCCGTGCTTCAGATGAAGTTTTTGTGTATATGATGGAGTAGTTATTGTTTAAATTCAAATCTTGTCAAGACTGACGAGCAGATGTTATTTATCTTAAGGGCACCCGTGTCTTAGAAATATACGAAAGCTGGAATTGTTGCATTCCTCCATAAAAAATCAATGCTGTTCTACCCTGAGGGGTAAACCTTAGTCCTGAAAATAGGCTTGCCAAACAAAAGGATGTATTTTTTTCCCCTTCACTTCATTTAATTAACTACCAAAATGTCTGAAGTCCAGGAGGAGTAAACATCCTCCCATCACATGAAAAACATAAAAATAACCCACTGATGCACAGGCTCAGAGTTTACATGTTTTTTTGTTTTTTTTTCGGTTCTGTTCAGATACTCAGCCCAAGCTATCGTAATCTAGGCCTGGCATGCATCTTGATTTGTGCATTATGTGCACGTATCGTTTTGTCATGTAGTCGTTTGTAAGAGAAACAGTATGAAGCAATATGGTCTGTCCTCCCATAATGTATCGCTGGTCTCTGACTGTGAAAGCAAGGTTTTCTCCTCTACCTCCCTCCCACTCTCCCTCTTCTTCCTTTCTCTGGCACTCTGCAAGGGTGAACGTGGGCGGCTATACAGAGCATGACAGCAGTGCTCTGTTGAATGTAGACTAGAAACGAGGAATAAAGAAATACAACACCCATGGAAACACTGAGGCAGTCCTGATAATGGTGCTTGTTTGTTGAGCTTATCGCTGCACCACCATTTTATGGTGTTTGTGTGACTTTTTAATTAGAAGTTGCAGTCTTTCAATGGTGCCGTTTTTGTCCATTAATCTCCATTTTGACAGCATCAATGATTTTCTTTATCGTGCTGTAATTTTTGTCTGCCAGGAAATTGCATCCTATAGTGCCTTCGTTTCTATCTTTGTATTTATGTAAGCATCCTTCTCCCATCATCTTTGCTCCTTTGGTGTTCTGTGCAACGAGAGGCTCGGCAACAGTGACACTGATTAGAACAGCATCAGCCTTCAGCCGTGAATGTGTGCTTGTGGTCGTGTTTTGTGGCTGTTTGTTTATGTGTTTCATGCGAGTGCGGTTGTGCGTGTCGCGCCCCCTTTGACAGCGCAGTGGCATTGATGAATCTGAACTGAACTGAATGTTACTTGCGATTCTCACACACAAAACCAAACAATGGGTATTTTTCAAATTTCATAACCTGCGTTCCTTTTCTGATGGTGAGAGGAAATAGTGCTGGTTAGTTGGAAGGCTGTGCAACAGTCAGACAGGGTGTGGAGTCAATATTGACGTGGCTGGAAGTGGTAGATGAATGACTGCAGAAATCTCTGCAGAGTGGATAATTACCTCTACCAAAGAGTTTGTGGTCGGTACGGGTTGTCTGTTTATTGTAAGGATGAATTTAAAAAAAAAAACAGATTTGCATGAAAATTGTTTACCAGAGGTGGGATGTGGTACGGTATAAAAGTGATGAGCTCATGATGTCAACCTGAATCTGGAGTAATCTGGATATCAGGTCTCCTAGTTTATTTGAATAGTTCCATGGAATATTTAATGCTTAATACTTAATTTGAAAAGGGCATTTTATGTTTGCTTATTTGTTTATTTTATTCTCCATTTCCTTTAGTGTATAGTAGTTAATGTGTATGTAAAATGCAATGGACTAGTTACCTGTCCAGGGTGTACCTCGCCTTTTTTCCCTGAAACAGCTGGAACAGGCTCTGGTAGAGGACCGTGGCCCTGAATGAGAAGAAGCCTGTATAGATAACGGTTGGGTGGAATGCAAAATGTCTGCTAAGCTACAAAAACCCTGACGTCTGTTTCAGTATTCCTTGCAGAAGGCACTGCTCCCGAACTGCCTGTAACGCCTCATTTGTAGTCTAGACTTTTTCTACTTTACGTAATGACATTACCATCTAGCACATTTTCACCATACCTGCACACAACACACAACTGCCCATTTGGAACAATCAGCAGACCAATCAGGGCTTATGAGAAGGTGGATATTTAACAGAAAATGACAAAAGGTAAAGCAGCAATCTATGAGCAAAAAAATTTGTTTTTGACATTGAGTCATAAAATACATTCCACATTCCACCAGTACTTGTGCTTAAAGAAAAAAATAAATCTAGTTCTATGATAAAAATCCACGTTGAGTGAAGGATTTTGGGAATTCAGCCAACACAGGTGAGCTTTCAAACAATTTTCCCCAAAACTAACACCTTGTAGCTTGTGGCAATGACATTGGAGGTCAAGACTGGATGCTTGGGTTGGATGGTGACTGCAGATTTCATCATAAATATGAAGATGCATAAAAAACAAATGAAATGAAAACAAATTATCTTGATTATTTTTTTAACACTTACTCGACCACACAGCAGATATCATGACTTGAGACGTGTGGCTGATCAATTTTTGTCAGTGTGCAAAACAGTTAGCAGCTGAATGTAAGTGACAGCAAGGGGTAGTCAAAAATAATCATCTTAAAAACTCATTCTTATTATTACCACACCCTGTAATGTGTACAGTGTAATGACAGATTTGTGGTAGTCGGGTTCATCTGACCACCCTGCATTTGTAATATAAATTTGCCATCTGCACCAAGCCACTAAGATCCAATGCATGAAGCCCAAAGCAAAGATGTTAAAAAAACACAAACAACATATAACATATAATCTGGTGCATTAAGATAGTTACATATAAACACATAACATGCTGCTTAATTGTAACTGTGTAGACACCTTTGTCCTGTAATCCTAATTATTTTTTAATTCCCAATGAAAGATTGTAAAATGCTGAATTTTTGGGGATAGTCTAAACATTTTCTGTAGTCAATGTTGTATTATGAACAGAGTTGAATTTCCAATTTAAACAAAGGTTACAATTATTTAATTTATTTAAATTTTAATTTAATTTAATTTAATTTATTTAAATATTTATTATTATTTATTGCTCTATTTTACTCCTAAAAACAAAATAAATAAATGAACTCTGTTGCTGTTGTACATCTGTAATTATACTGATGCATGATACCTGCATATTTAGTTGTGTTTGTTTGATAATTTCAGTCATGTACTTTGGCTGTCTGTCATTTCAGTTTCATTTTTACATATTAATCATATTAATGGAAGCAGGACAAAGTAATTGAATTTATCAATTTCATCTGTGCTATTTGGAGATGATCTCTATCTTTTTTTTTTTTTTTTTTTTGTTACTCATCATGGCCCATTTTGTGAAGACTGATGACTGACAGGTTTTTTTTTGGTTCATGTCATCAAGTGTGATACAAATCAGTGTCTGGCCAGTTTTCTGTGTCAGACTACACTTTTATCTCCGTTGTGTGGGGTTACAATGTGAGCAGCAAGTTGGCTCACAGGAAGAGACGGGCAGATGTGGAAATTAAATCATGAATGAATGGATGAGTGAAAAATCACCTGTTGTGAAAGCAAAATGCAATACAAAATTTGTCTTGACACTCAAACAGCGAGGGCTTTGAGGTTGCCTAGGCAACTGGTTGCCTGTGCGATGGATGGCCAAGTGGGCGTGGAGTCAACAGGGGTTTGTGGGCCGGTGAGAGCGGAGGCAGGCGATTGGCACACAGCACATGCTGCATGAGTGCTTAACGCTGATGATTTGGCAGCGGTGTTGACCTCACAGGGGAGTGAGGAGGGTCACGACAATGCGACACATCAGGATTCTGCACGCTATTTGTCATAAGCAACAGCTGGAAGCTGACAAAGATTTGGGGGAGGGAGGGGGGGTGTCACACTCAGACACCCTTCACCCTCCTCTGCCAATGTTTGTTTTCACATTACTATCTGGATATAGTATTGAGAAGGTGCTGGAAGCCTCATAATGCTCAGAGTAAGATCTGTTCCATATGGATGTTTATGGTGACATTAATCAGGATTCATTTCTATCAAGGTTTTAAAGGACCAGGTTCCTGTATTTTCTATTTGTGTTGTTTGTAAAAATCAATACAAACGTTATTTGGATATTATTATGACTTCAGCAACATTATATATGTGTCTTATATGCATACAAGATATGTGTATAATATATCATTCATTTTCTGGGACTATTAAAGTATTGAATTGAATTGAATATGATCTCATAGCCAACCCATAAGTTACCCGTAACCCAAGTCAACAGCAGGTAAACAGCCTAAAACCATTGCAAATTTTTGGAACTAAGAAAAATGAATTCAACATTAAAGTAGCAACTGTTCATTTCTGCATTCATTGATAAGTTAATTGGTTTGATAATGTAGACTTCTCTTATGTAAGATGTGCTCATGTTGGAAGAGATATCACTGTGCAACCTGTGTCATTTTCTGCATGAAAAATTACCATTCAGGGTAGAAAATAGTAATATAGTGCAAAGATGTTTATTAAGTATTTCATGCATCACTATTCACAAATACAACTGTCATTACATTCATTTGATCTTTTTCTGAGACAGAACAACTGTCGTTATGAGGAGGGAAACAAAAAAAATTACCTTTTTTTTTTTTTGAAAGGCAGCCAACTATTAAAGGTACTTGTGGTTTTTTTTTTTTTTTACTCAATGAAATCTCCATTGACTGTGGACTGTTTAGGGTCAAATGACAAAATAAGACCATGAGTGCCTGAAAGTGATTGTTTGATTATTATGAAAACGGCAGCAGTTTCCGTACATTAATTTTATTGTAAGAATAATATTATTCAGCTGTGAAAACCTAATTAGACCCCCTCCCCTTGTCGCATTTGATCTTTCGTGCAAATACGTTGAGCTTACGGGGACGCCAGCTGCCATCTCCTCAGTCATTCGACCATGCAGCTCACAATTGCATTGAGTAGGAAAACTCTTTAGCAGCTAATTATTCACATACATTTCAGGCTTCTGTGCAGCAGCTCTTTCCCTCAGGCATTCACCTCAGCCATTTTGTTCTTACTTTGAGTGAGAAGCCGATCAACAGTATGAGATTCCTCTGAGGATGTTGGAGTGCGTGGGCCACTACCCCACTGATGAGCTTCTTATGTAATATCTGTCTTCCAGCCTCTCAGCACACACTGACGATGGTGGATACAACCTGGCAGACTACTCATGTGTGGAAACATTGTAGAGTCTTCCCATGCTGGTGATTGAAAGATTTGAACCAAAAACTGATATTTGATGTAGAACGCTCATTTTTCTTTTTAGAAAACATGTGTTTAGACACTCACCTTGAAAATATGCATGCAAAAAATGTGTACTGCTTCGATGCAAGCAGTAAAAGAGGTCCGTAATTCCACATGTATTTATTGTCTTTGTGTATTTACATGTATTTAGCATTTTCATACAACAACAGTGACCCCCTGTGGCTGGGCTCCGCCACCACACACACATGTCAGGAGAATAAGTTTTTGACTTTTGATGTGAAACTTACTTTATTTCGACTGACAGGAACAAATCAGATGCACCATGTGAAGCAGAAGAGATGTAACAAGCAGTATCACCCATGGGCACCAGAGGATGCAGAAATAGAGGGTGTCTGTCCTGTTGTTCCCATCTCTGCACTATGTGGGCACAGCTTATATTGGGATTCGGGTGAATCACCTCGGTTTATTGTGTCGGTGCATCACTCAGTTGTCAGCTAAAGTCAGATTAGCCTTTTGTTTGGTCTTTTCTCTGAAGGCAGTGTTTTGGATATTATCTCAGGATCTGATATTCTATCTGGAGTATCCGATAAAGGCAAGTGTGCCAGAATAATTCTTTGTCACTTGACTGGCCACATTTATCAAACAGTGTGTTTTTGGTTGAGTGGACAGGAGCAGTGACCTGTATACTGCAATAGTTTTATTCCTATAAGGCCCCTTGGTAATCGGTCTTGGACTGAAGCAGCTCTGATGTGCCCTTACTTCTTCTTCTGTGTTTTGTGATGTGAATCCTCACTTGAAAAGAGGGGGGAACGAGGTGAGTAAAGAAATCAGTTTGACAGAAGTACATGAACCAAATTTTCACAACATTTATGCTCCCCCCCACTGATCTTCATCTTTGAAATATGCAACCCTTTGATTTGTTGGTATTTCTTTTATTTCTAATGCTAAAAGGTCCAAAGACCTGCAGTGATGTTACCTGTGAGTGACTAAGCATCATTGTAAGAACACTTTCCTTGATTGAGGCTGCTGTGTTGCAGAATGAGTCATTGTTGGACCTGTAGGAGACATGGAGACCCCAACAGGATTGTGAACAGACCGAACAGTCATCTAGATGCATAGAGGACAATTAGTAGTCCTTCTCCTACATATTTTTATTTTTAGTGTAGACCTCAAAACTGTCTGGAGAGTTTAATCAAGGTCAGTGCCCTGCAGCATCCTTGCAAGTGTGGCCTTGGTGTAAATTATGCATTCTCACTGGTGTTTGTTTCATACCAAATGTGCGTGTGTCATGACTTTTTTTTAGTATGTGCTTTCAAAGGAAGGTTTACTTAGCATCGAGAAAGTGAAAGCCAGCACAAATCAGACTGAATCCCGAGACAGCTGCTTATCTGTCAAGTATTTCACTGGCAAACATCTATTTACCTCGTCAGACAGTTTATACACGATAGTAATTTTCCATTGGAGTAGAAGAAAATTACCATAGAGATTGACAACATATGCAATCTGTTGTTTCTTGTAAATATTTCCTGTGTTGTTGCTTGCATTTCTCACTAACCCTGCTTGGTTTTCATTTATGGTAAATTATCACAACAAAGCCATGTAGGTGACCTCAAATTCTTTAAATATTATACTTTGTAAGACTTATTCAGACACAAATTAACATCGACCTGCTTGAGCCTGCAAGATCAGTGCTGCTTTAGTTTATGCATTAAATCAGTTCTGATTCCCTTTGATCGCTTCACTGCTGTAGCACATAAGATGAAAATGATAATAACAAAGATAATTAGTCATTTTGACGGTAACTGCCAGGATTTTTCTTTCTGTGTGTACACATTAAGTGAGTGATTATCAGATTAAAGCGATGGTATACCTGCATGAAGATGTTCAGATGGTGGTAAGATGGTGAAATTTGCCGTAGAGGGTGATTTGTACCATTAATAAAGTAAAGCAGATATATATTACTTTGTAGAAAAGGGGAATTGTTTCTCTCCTGAACTTGCAGTAGTTGATATAAAAAAAAAAAAAAACCCACACAGTCTCAATTTACTTGAAATCTAAAAAGGTTTTTTGCGACTCAAATTGTGTTTGATTCTTCTGTGCTGGCACTCAGACCGTTAGGTAGTCTACTGTGCTTTTCACTACATACTAACAAAAAGGAGGAACATCAAAGGAAATTGACTTGTTAATTATACAACCTTAGGAAAACCAGTTTTCTGCTGCCGCCTATAATCATTTCAGTGCAGCTCATTCAATTTTGATCATGTTTTCTTTCCTGTTACATCATTTCACAAACTGTCCCAAATTCCAATACTGCTTTCTCGTTGGTTGTTTTGGGCCTTAGACAGAGAAAAGAACATTATTTTCTGAAAGAAATACTAGGCAATATCATTGATTCACTTAAAGTGTCCTGTGAAACAGTCAGCGACAAAAAACTGTAATTCAAAACTGTTGTGGGCAAGAAGCAGAACTATTTTAGCTGCTGGCGATTCTTATGCTTTTTTTTCTTATCTGTTAAGGTGAGTAACCATGATAATAAAAGTCAGCAGCTGATTAAGCTTTCCAAAGCCCAAGTAATGCCTGGAATAATACCGTAAATCCACATCTGAAGAGGAGACACTGAGGATATAGAGCAAGAGAAAAGCTGAGGGGAAAGAGGAAGTTTAAAACCCAGTCTTCCCTCCATTGTCATGGAGGATGTGAGATCACAGGCAATTATGGTAAAATTGCAAAAGCAGTGTTTTGTTTTTCACAGAGACGAGGCTGCAGGTGTGTATTCTTAACTCCAACGCTTCTCTATCCAGCTGCCAAGACAATACGAACAGAAACAGAGTTGAGTGGTGAGCGGAGGAAGGAGGAAGGACTGGAGTGCTTGTTAACACACTTTAATCCTGGACATGTTGCTGTGAAGGAACATATCTGCACCCTGGATATTAAACTGTTGGCTGTACGTTTCTGTCCATGTGACAACTGGCAACTGAGTTCATCTAATAAACACAAAACCTTATTGGCCAAACACAAAATCATCATGCGTTCTTGGCAGTCTCTGAAAAGTTCAGCCAAGCCTCTCAGCTTTCCAAGAGTTTGTCAACTTTCAATATTTTTTGGACTCATATTTTCTTAGATTCTGTTGTATCCCTTTATTAATAATGTATACAAGTAGAAGTGTAATTCCTTTTTTGGGGATTGATAACGAATGATTTATTTCACTAGTAAGGAGCTGTACATCTTATCCAGGGCCTGAGAGCAGAATTAAAGCTGAGGCAGGAAAAAACACCTGCTCTGATCGCAACTGCCATACAACAGCTGGACATAACAAGGGTTGGACCGACAGACACTGCTCATCTATATTGAAAGAGACTGTTTTTGATGACTAATGTTTTAAAAGTCTGCTCTGTGCTAACTGCTATCCAGCACTTAACGTTATCCTGTTTATCAGGCTTTTCACGTGTCACTAGCGCGGTTCTTCACTAGATACAGTGGAGGTCTGGGTTGGTGCAAAAGGAAACTGATGTCAGTGTAATGTCAGCCACCCCGCAGCTGTCACAATGATGAGGCACAAAGACGACACTGCCGCTGTGCTGATCTCATTACCGGGCCAACAGCAGTTGGTTCAGACTCAATCTAGACAAAAGGCCTATCAGTCAAAAAATAACAGCAGCCTTCACGAGCCTTTACCTTCCGATCCACAAACGCTGACCTTGACTGTTTCAGCTGCCTCCATCTTAACGGAGGTAAACCAGGCAGGGAGGTTTGGGACCCTGGTTATTTTTGTTATTATTTATTTATTTATTTTTTGCACCATACGGCATCTTTTTCCACTGTCAGCCCTGAAACAGTTGAGTGCTGTAGCACCTTTCTCCAGGTTTCTCCCTCCCCAGGCCCTCACACCTGTCTCCTCCTGCCAGGAGCCCAGAAATAGTGCACTGCCGCAGCATGCTTCTCATATGGGTGGGTAACCATGTGACCTGAGAAACAATAGTACCTGTGGAGATGCCTGAGTAAAAATAGCAGAGCTGTCATCTTCTCCTGCTGATCAGGCAGTATGTGTGTGTGAGGAGGGGGGGGCGACTTCCCCTGAAATTCATTAAACTCAAGAGTGTCTGCAGTTATTTATCACACAGGATTGCGTAACACAGAATCACATTAAGAAGCCCCGTCCTTCCAAAAGGCGTGGGTGCGAAAATGATGCCGATGCATCTTGGTGGCTTTGAAGTGGCCGATATTTGTGACGGTCTTGTTAAAGAACAGGTCTCCCTTCTGCTGGGGATCCTGTTGATGCGGTGTGCAGCAGAAAGCTGGAGGATGGTGGGCTGATGGGTCTGGGTTAAGGATGAAGAGATGCAGAAGGACAGAGGGGGAAGAAAAGGACCAGAAGGGGAACACATTTCTGTGTCGTTTTTGTTACTAAGGGTTGATTTCCAGTAGCCCAAAACTAAATTCTCAGCTCATTAGGCTGCTTATATCACTTTGGAAAACACAAGGGAATGGTTCATCTGGAGTGTGTATGTGCATCTTATTTTTTTCCTTCCTTGTCTGCATTGAAAAGTCATTGCTGAAAAGTTAACTTAGACTGAGGTGCCGGAGGTTATTACTTTTCAAATCTCAATGAGGCTCCAATATTAAATAATAATGTGCACTTCACATGCTCTGCATACAAAATGCTTTCCATTAAATCCAGTTGAGAGGCCTCTTGTAAATGAAATACACTTGAGCGTATCAGTATCTCAAGTGCAGTGAATTTCACTTTTGCTCGTTAAACACCCATTTATTGCCATTTAAACCCAGTTCCAATGACGCGTTTCAGGTGAAAAAGTGTTGAAAATCGCTGTTGTTCAAAATTAGTGCAAGCCTAGCATTTGAAGTGATCTGACAGTATGATACAGATTTTACATTTCCTCACAACAAGTGGAGGGACAGTGACAGTTATTTCCACAGATGCGAGCCTCAAGGTCTCAGCTGTACTTGCAGGGCAGCTGCCTGCAAGTACAGTTCCCACTGAGGTGCAGAAGTTATTAAATATATCTTTTGATGCAGCAGACATGTGCCCCCATGAAACTGACTTCATTGCAACACTCTCAGGAGGCCGCACTCCCTCCTGTCATCTCGATATGTCAGCATTTGAGAGAATTCAGTCCCTTTTCTGGATGTCTGTCAGCCATCTTGGTGATTTCTTTCTTTTTTAATGAGGATTCTTTGTAAACAGACAAGAACATTTATTATTTTTTTAAATTACGTTGAGTATATGACCCTTGTCTCTTAATATATGAACTACTGAGAGTTTGAATTTCAGGTTTTATTCAGCTAAGAAAACATCCCTCTTGTTCTTTCTGTGAATTAAGTTGTTTTTTTTTTTATGTGAATTGGATAGACATCAGTTTTTGGGAACGTTTGAAGCGTTTGTTTTCCATTCAGGAGTTGTCAAAGCTGACAAAGCCTCTGTGTTAGACAGAGGTGCAGGAACTGTGTATTCAGCACGCTGTCATGCCCTGCGGGCAATCAGATCTTCTGATCAGCACTTTTGATCTCCTCAAATTTGAATTTGCCAGTGGAAAAGAGATGACGTTGATGAGTGAGCATATATAGCTATATTATTAATATTATTTTTGTTGCTATGCTGTCGTGTTGTGCTTTGTTCATTAAAATCTCAGCTGGTCCATTTTTCTGCTGCTGTTTTCAGACTTTAGTTGACAGCATGATGAAGTCATGCCTCTATTTATTTTTTTTCTTGGAAGATAAATTGTAGGGAATATTCAACCAATTAATCAGGTTTTCTGGTTCATCGTGACCTGCTGCTGTTCCCACATCATTCGGGACTGAAGCAAACAGTATGATGGCACGCCTCCTCCAGTGCGCCTGGCAGGGACAGGATGATCTGTCATTACGTTAAGGGCAGCTAAAAATGTCAAGGGGAGCGTGTAAAGTAACGGCTCCATTATGACGTTGACAAATAGAGCTGTTGTGAAATTTTAGCATTTAGGACATCAGCGTTTGGTTTGACCTCTCCTCTTTTTGACTTCTCCATCATTCAGTTACCACAGATGCCAACTGAGCTGGAACTAAGCCTCTGTGTCTGGCTGTCTGAGTGCATGTTCTTGTCCAGAATACTGATGGTCTTCCGTATCTGATAGAGATGGTTTACCATAAATAATTTTCAGGTTATTCAATTTCACACTAGAGCTCCACATTTGAAGCCCTTGGGAGACGTCAGAGCTGTGTAAGCTGCAATATTGGAATATCAAAAGTGATTCTTTTTGGCGAATATTTGTTGAGTCTGTCGCCATTATTGATGCACGCTCATAACCACGGTGCCTATCTTACCGAACGCCATTTAACTGGAGGTATTAGAGCGTGGATTATTACTCAAGTCTCGCTGAGATTTTCTTTAACAGATTGAAGATGAGAGATTCTCATCAGTCACAGACCTAGTTGTAAAATGAACCCAACAACAATTAAACCCACACTGAATACTGAGGACATGGTGCATCATTGCAGCCATTAATATGGAAAAACTGATCCCATAATTATTTGCAAAGCATCAGCAGGGCTGTGTAAAGATACCAGCTTTTCTTTTGCAAACAAGGGGTTCACGAACTATATTGGCTTAATAGACGCAAAATACTCAAAATACTGTTAGTTCAGCCTGCAACTGCTCTGTATTTTTCCATGTCAGTAGCTCCAATGAGGTAGAGTTGTGGGAAGCATAGTATTCTGCCTGGCTTTCATGTGAAAATGGTGTTGGGAGCTTCATAATGAAGCTCTCATCCTATTGTCTCAGCGTGCATAGGCGGCACAGGAACAGAGACAAAAGGCATAGGAAAATACATAGGAGCTTGTGCACAAAGGTGTTGCTATTTTTTCCTCTCTTTTTTTTTTTTTTGAAAGGCAAGAAAAGAAAAGTCTTGAAGGAGCGAGAAAGAAAACAACACTGGACAATAAACAATGAAACATTTATAAAAGTGCAACTGAAAGAAATGTGGCGCTCGTGTGGTTTTTAGAAAATAAAAAAACCCAAACAAAAAAGTAATTTGAAGTTATTACTTGCAGCTCACAAGCCTTGTCGGGAGGCTGAAGAAAAGTCAAAACTTAACTAAAGTTATATCACTTTACTGTGTCATAACTGCATGGCGTGTTTTTGTGGTCAGCTGATGCTGTGACTGGCAGTTCCATTTATTTTAACAACTTCAGGAATGTTGCGACAGGATGACGGTGAGATGCAGGGAGGCAGCTGAAAGCCAGATGGTGTATGACACATTACATGTTGCTCTTTGAAAAAGAATGATGTAGGTAGTTTAACTGCTCAGAGGCCACACACTACTGGTAAAGTTAGTTTATTTCTGACTTGAAGTGTTCACATTCAAACTCTCATAGAAATAATTTGTGCTTTCAGAAGTACAGTGATCCCTTATTTTTCGCGATTAATGGGGACTGGCGTAATAAGCGACTAACACGCTAACAACAACAAAATAAAAACTCCGGTTTTTCTCTGCATGGAACGGGCACTTTATTTTTGGCACTGCAGGAACTTGTAACATCACACTGGTTGTATTTTTCAGTTCCTGTTGGTTAACAGAGAATGTAAATCTATACGCGCTGGGCTGCTGTTTATGCTCACTACACTTTACATCTAACCCCGTTTTTTTCTGCCGCCCCACAAGACACACTCCATTACCCATAAGGCCACATCATTACCCATAAGGCCACCTTCTTAAAGGGGCCAGGCTGGCTCACAGCTTTTCTTCACTGTGAGAGAACGCTCCCTGTGATGTTTCCGTGATTTTTAGAATTTTTTTAAATTATGTCATATATTTCTGAGAAATCCGCGAATAACTAAAACCGTGGAACTGCGAAAACCGCGAACTGGCAAGGGATTACTGTACTCATTTTTCACTGTTTCAGTCAGTAAAAGCACAATCTTATTCTTCTGGCTTCTAGGTATTAAGACATGTGATGCTAATATCACTGCTTCTCATAGATTTCATAACACCATATCACAGCTAAATACATGAAAATGAAGGTAGATTTGTAAAACCTCACACCAGAAGTAAACGTGGGGGGTTTGCAAACTAATATGAAGAGGAGGAGGAGTACTGGAAGCCACCAGCCCACACAAATCTGCCTGTAAAACTGTGCAACTCTCTGCTGCTTCCTCCCACATTCTCTCTGTGGTCATTTTGTCGTCCTCTACAAACCAGCTTTTTGCCTCCGTGTTTCCCTGCACGCTCCCAGTGAGTGAATTTCAGATGGACCTTTTCTCCATCGGGTCATTCCATCCTACCCAGCCAAGCCAAGCCTCCCCCAGAGTTTTCTGTATCTTGAATTTCTTTATGTGACACATCAGATGGCTCGTAACACACGGTGGAGTGGTTGTAATGGTTGTATGTGGGAAATGTCAAAATGTCATCCACCCATGCACGTGTAGTGTGGTTGCGGATACAAGCAAACACACGCAAACAAACCCTCTGCTTGGCGCTTTAGTATTATACTCTGACAAATGAAACGGGAAAATTAGCAGTTGGCATCTTGGATGTCAAACATTTTAATGAGGGGGGCTTCATGCTGCTTACAGCTGAGGTTACACAGCTATTGCACACTTCGTCACTGCTTCCCTTCCATTCAATTTCTGCCTCTGTCTTTCATACACACTTGATAAATGCACACCCTCTTTCTCAAAACCCGAATTTCAGAGACACAAGCGTCTTGAATTTTTTCACAGCCTCCCACAGACGTCCTCGAACCTATCATTTTCTCTGCAGTGGAGCAACGGTGACGTATGCTCGTCGCTAGTGGAGCTGAATTTTAAAAAGCTCTACGCCCACGCTCAGTACCCCTACTGCAAGCGTAATTATCATAAACTTTCCTGGCTGTCTGTAGCCGTTCTGCATCTGTGTGTGAGTCTTCTGACTTATTGATTTACCAACATTAATTCAGCGTCGATGAACAAATGGAAAGGGGGAAGTCTGGGTTGGTAAAGTCACATTTTTTTGAAAATTGCCAGGTCGTTCTGTAATCACCTGGGTGTAGGGTAAACAAAGGCACATTTTCCCTGTGTGCGCTTTACTGTGTGCTAGATCTGGGTATGCTCAGATGTCCAATCTGTTTATAATATGCCTGTTTGATTTTTACAGAGCCACTTGGAAATGCATACTGCTGCACATTCACTAGAGAGGGGACTCATTTTCCTATTTCACTTTCCAATTTTCATGTTTCAACTATGAGAATTCCGTTTTCTCATTCAAAATATTATTTGGATTTTTCTCAGAGGTTTGCGGATAAGGGGTGGGGTGGGGTGGGGAGTCGCAGCATATTTCACATGTGCAGCACGCAGGTGAAGAACATGCAGTGAAGCCACAGTGTTTGAGTGCTGTAAAGGAAAGACTGTAAATACGGAACCGTGACCATGAAGTAAAGAAACCTTATTAATAAGGCAATACAATAGGAAGAAACTCAGTGTGGAATATTATTTCTGAATATTGCTGCATGACTTGTGATACATAAAGAAATATCTAAATATGTGGTGTTAATGACCTTTTGTTCCTAACATAGACTTCACATAGCTTATACATACACTGGGAAATAAATATTTACTGTATCCACATTGACTTGGTGTCAGTAAAAGAAATGAAGCAAATTATTATTTTTAGAAGAAAAGAAAAGATGCATTTTCTTTTATTCTTTTAAAAGCATCTCATAGAGCTCATATTTTTGAAACAAATAGATGGAAATATAAAAATAAGTTAAAGAATTTAAACTAGATAAAGAGGCAAGCAGAATGTCTCTGATTGCAGCTTTTATCTGTTCATAAACTGGTTGGCATATGTTGGTATTGCAGCATTATGAGGGAAATTTAAGTAAGGTGCTAGATCAAATTGGGACAGAGTGACAAAAAATATATATATATAAAAAAAAGAACCATCACTCTACAACGATGTACTTCAACATCACAGAGGTGTAGAAGAACATGCTCTGCACTGGCCCTTGTTCTAAGGAAATACTGTAATTTACTGTGTGCATGTCTTTGCCCACATTCTCCTAATCTCTCTCTTTCTTTTCTGTCATCAGGACCTGCACAACACCTTCCGTGCGCTCAGCCACTTGCATTTGTATCTGAGGGCGGCCATCTAGGGCAGGGAGGGCCTATCTAATTGGCCAAATATTTTATTCATGAGCCATGCATTCAGAGCATGAATTTAAGGCACTTGGAAATATAAAAGCCTACCATTTATTGCAGTTGAAGCAGAATTTTACTATATTGATGTTGCTCATATTGATATTTCATTGAAGGTGTTACATTTTGATATATTGTGCAGCTCTACTTATGAGACGCAAGCAGCTTCATCAACTGCCTTTACAAATAAATTAATGTGGTCATATGGCTCGAAAATAAATCATTTCCTCCATAAAAAAAAAAAGATAAAATGGTGAAATATCACTATTTGTGTTGAAGCATGCTTTGAATGTTACTAGCCCTTCAAGTGTATGTTATCACTGATAGCTCCCATTAATATGGTCAAAAAATCTCCTCCCTCACGTCTTATTTTATTATTATTATTATTATCCTGTCTTTGTCACCTCGTGTGGCAGTCTGTCCTGCCTGTGAGGTGAGTTGGGGGAAACTTGAATGACATGCAAAGAGACTGCTCAAAGTAGCACCCATTTCTTTGCAGCTGCAGTTCTAAAGCAGCATCACTTACATTTCTTGTGAGACACAGCAGCATCATCTCTCGTTTTGCTACAGAATTCATATATGAATCGTGTTAGATGGGCATATTGCTGTGTTTGTTGCAACTCGCGTATCGACTCTGAATTCAGCTTGCAATGTGAGATAAAACGTGTATGATGCCACTTTTATTTGTAATGGATGCCGTAAACCCTTTCTCCAAAGATACGCCTCTATGTCCACGCTTATTACTGTAGTGAGCCTCCTCTCTTTTTCTAAATTCATTTTAGGAATGAAAGATCTTTCAAGATGTTATGGTGAGTTTGATTTCTAGTACCAAATGAGAAAGATGTAGGAAAGAGGAGGTAGTAAGTGCCTAGACTTGATTGCAGTCTTCAACTTCAAGGCAAGATATCTCTGCATCCAGTAAATCAGTCCTTTAGAAAATCCTTTTGCTTACCACAGTCTGGTTGTCATAGAGACAGCTTGAGGATGAGGGAGAGGTGGGGGTCTGGTGGCACTGATGACCCTTTCAGTGTAATAACCACATGGCTTATTTGCATATAAATGTAGACAGATACTAAAAAAAACTATTACTCAACTTCTGTTGCTTTATTTATATGGCATAGTCATCATAGCAGTTAGTGTTTGATGATACACACACACACACGTGCACACACAGAGCCCATATTGTCCTTGCCTGAATAAAATCATTTCAAGTCACCAATATTACTGAGTCTGTTGGTGCCCAGACTTAGTTTCTCTCTAGTTGGCTCCATAACAGTATGAGATAATGGAATGATCATGGAAGAAAGAAAAACCCGTAGCATGTTCCAGTGAAGTAGGTAATACCGGCATGAAGAAACACGATCCAGATGATGTCCAAAAATCCCAGTTAACTTTTGGAACATTGCAGATACCTCCTTTAGTAACTTGCTCTCCCCTGAGGAGAGTGGTACACGATTTGTCCTGGACTACATTTTACTCAAACCTGAGGTTTCTCCCCGTATTTACTTTAGATTTTACTTTTAGATGTGTTGCAACATTTCCTCTTCCTTTGTTCAAAATGAAAAAAAAAAAAAAAGTACATATTTTATGCCAGCGACCAGAGAACATGGAGAAGATGTTATGATGAAAACCTGAGACAGAATCTGGGTTGATTACTTTTTCAGAGCTCATGTGTCTGATCTGTGCTGACGCCAATCACAGCTCAAGTCTCTGTCCAGTGAGGTCAGACATTTCATCACTGGAGGAGTGTTTCTGATTGGCTGAATGATTAACTCCAGTTTCTACATCCTGGCTCTTCCTCGAATATGTTACATTCACATGTTCGCACAACACTATTTTTAAAGCCTGGCATCAATACCGCTGAGAAGTCATGAACGTTTCTGTTCTCATTAAACCAAGTGAGTCAGTGTTGCAAGCTTTGGCGCTGATTCGTCATGCAGAATTCACGCAGAACATTTCCGAATTATGTCAAAGGTAAATGTATGTGGCTGTTGATAGATTAAATCTCCTATGTACGTGACGCGGGAGAAAGCCATTGTGCTGCTGTTAGGTATGTGTGAATGAGGTTAGCAACATCTTATCGAGAGAAAAAAGCTCCACAAAAGCTCCACAAAACAGTCTGATCAACACTAGTTGAACTACACGGAGTCACCTGTATTCTCTCTTTCAGCTTCCGTGTTTCAAGGAAGCAGCTATCTTCCTGAAATACATATGTGCGTAGCTGTTTTTTTCGCACTGACTCATGTTGTCATCCCGATGAGGGGTTAGTAAGCTTTACTCGTGTGGCTTGGATTCATCTTGCAATCTGCGAGACAAAACCACCATTTGTCACTCATACTGTCTGCATCTTTATATAAACACACCAGTGCAGACTGGCTCTCATTCTGTCATCTGTCCAGAAATATCTGTCCTGCGGTTTCTCGAATTATTGAGAAAATATCACACCCCCTGAAACAGCTTCAGACTCGAAGCTAATTGATGCTGCTGGTGAAACCGTACCCATTCTAGCTACTTTAACCCCAGGTGACCAGAGCATCTGCGTTCAGACCCTGCGTGGGATTTTGTGAATGCTCAATGTTACATTCATGCAAAAAATATAGAAAATTCTAAAATTCACATCTTTTCAATCACAATCCCCAACTGTTTACACACCTTAACTGATAGCATTCTAGTTGCAAAGTTGGAAAGTTAATGTTTCTAAAAGTTGGCTTCGTTGTTCCCATCCACTAATAAAAAGTGAGTAGTACTATGGGTTTGTTTGGCCGAATTAAATGAAGTATGACAGAACTGTAATAAAAACATTTGTAGTATGAGTGCTTGCTTTGTTGACGTGAGCGGTAGCCATGTTGGATTCTTTAGTCGGGGTCAGTTCCAATTCTGACATTAGATGATGTCAGAATTGGAACTCAGAAAATCTGACGCTGGAGTACAAACTGAACACAACTGTATTATAAGTTTGAGCTCATTATATGTCACTCAAGGCTTTTAGTTCAGGGCTGAGAGAGAAGGAACAGGAAAAAGTCAAAGGGAAACTATGGTGTTAAAACAACTGTACACTCCTGTTTTTCTACAATGACGCACGCAGATGAAACCAATGAGATAAATGGCCAAGACGTACGCTACAATCAGGCAGATGTGTACTCACAGATGAAGGCATGAGGGTTATTCAGGAATCTCAAAGCATGCCAAGCCAGTTTTTCTGAAAAGATTTTTTTCCCCCTCAGCTGCCGTCAAGATTCAGTTTCAACACGGAGAAGCATTTAGCTGTGGGGCAGAGGAGGACAGAGAGGCAGACAAGAGAGGCTCTGTTACCTGGTCAGCTCTTTGAAATCCCTAGATTTACCTGGCAAACAATTCCTCTGGATGGGACTAGAACAACAAAGACAACAGGATAGTGGATTAACCGTAATCCAATCAGTGTTTCTTGCTGGTAACCAACACCTGCAATACCAATTGAAGGACAAAACAACTCAAAGTAAACTACGGCATATGACCTGTCTCGGTCATATCCTCAGGCTGTCTAGTTACAAGTTTCTGCTGGCGACTGCATTCTTTTGGAAGAAGCATCGCAGTCACGGCATAATTCAAGCGGAAAGCAGATTTTTTTTTCATTGTAAACATGCTGGACAGAAGCAAGAAAGGACTAACCTGCTGGAGTTGAGAACTGAGCTGTGGGGAGATTTTCAAAGCTTAGAAAAACAAAACATGACAAAACCCAGGAGCAGTTAAAGCAATGGCTATATTTTGAGAACTTTTTGGCAAAGACCCATTTAGGGATTATAGGTTGAAGATGTTATTGTGCTTTGGGAGTCGCAGGGGAACTCGACACCACTCGATCCAGTGGAGCGAAGAGGACTGTTTGCTCCATGATGAGACCCAGTTAATTCCTAACTCCTGCTTCCAAAACACAGGTAAAAGCCGGTACGGTGACCTCTTTGTGAGACATGAGCGCTTCTTTACTGGAAAACTTTTCTCTTAAGAAATATGTCCGCATTGGTGCTTGTTATTGTTTTGTTGAAGGTGCTTTAAAGGTCCTGGAAAATTCTTAAATTTTTTAAAATCGTTTTCATTTGAACTCCTTAATTCATTACTAGGTTTACCACAATTATGCTCTCAAAGAAGGGCAACAGTCCTGATCTTGAGATGCAGTGAGACCCAAACCCCAGTTTTATTTACAGCTGCCTACCAGGTTGATATCAGTGTATCCCTAGTGAACAACTTCCTGTCCTACCAGGATTGTTCTCTTGTTGGCCACAAAGGGGCAGTGTTCCAATCCTAATCCTAACCACAGTGTAATTGCTGAAGATTTGTGCAAGTTAAATCAGTTTTTATTCAGATAGTACCTCATCCTGTATATGAGCGTCCCACGTCACTCCATTGGTTTCAGCCATTATGGTACACTGCACCTCCTTACAAAAAAAGAGGGAGCAACAGAGAGAGAACCTCAGCAGGAAATGAAAAAGGTTGCTGGTTCCTTCCGTGCCCAGGTCTTCATAAGCTGCCAGTAGATGTCAGACCTTCAGTGTGCTAATTTTCTCAACGGAGTTAACAGTCTACACAGTTAAAACGAAGCCATGTCAGGAAGTGAAGAGTGTCATTTTACATATTGTCTAATGTGCAGTTTTCTGCACAGTAACCATCAGTGCTTAAAAAAAGAATACAATTTCCGTAAATAGCTGTCAGCCAATCTTGGAATTAAGCTTAAGCTCTCCCTCTGAATGTAGGCTGCAGTGGGAGGCACTGGAAGTACGGTGTGTGGTTAGTCCATGTTACTTCAAGGTTTTGCTGCTTTCAAGGTCCTCGAGTGAGAAACATTTGGGAAGCTTTTCTTTTTTCAACCGTGAATCTATGCTAGATCCTTAAAATGAGGACACATGTATAGATAGACGACTGAATAGAATTGAATGACAAAGTCATGACATGGTCTTTTATTCTCTGTTTGTGCAGTGTCCAGTAAATATGAGAAAGAGTCACACTTTTTGTGGTCTGCCTTTGGTCAGAGGACGACAAAGTGTGCATTCATGGCTGTTTGTTGTGGATTGTAGTCTGATCGCAGCAGTGTGTAATCAGCTCAGCCTTTTCTTTTTTGCATGTTCACTTTTGTCTGTTCTCTGGGGGCTCCCACCGGCGCTGAAGCAAGCAGAAGGGCGTGTTTAATGCTCATGGGATCCACTCCTTGTTTTCCATCATTCCCGGGGGTTGGAAGGCAGCTGAAAGTTCAAACAGAGACACACTCCCTCATGCTCTGCATGGCAAGAGCTCAGAGATTAAGGGGCTTGCCTGCACCGCCAACAGCAAGGATTGCTCACAGTTTCTGACTTGCAAAAGAAGAAGGATGATTCAGTTTTTTTTTGTCTGTCACTAATATGACTTTGTGAGAACATAAGCAGTGGATAGTCTGTTTTTTGGGGGGGTATCTATTTGTCAAAGACAGACACAACTCTGCGGAAAGAATGCAACTACCATCTAAGTGCCTGTGTGAGTCTGCTGAGTAAAGGAGCCAGAGGATGCAGGTGGCAGCGAGGCTCCTCACTAACTTGTTTGAAGTTTTTTTTTCCCCATGTCAGAGGTGAAGGATTATGCCTGGCATAGGAATTTAGGCTTCAGATGAAGGACTTTATGAGCTGAGTCTCAGCTCCTGGGCAGAATGTGAGCAGTGGCTTGTGTACCATGTGTGTTTTAGTGCGTTAATGATGAAGAATGTAGAAACGTGTTTGAGTGTGGTGCGATGCTATTCCTCAGCAGTGGGTCTGGGGATGCAACCCCGAGGAGTACAGCTAGTGGCCAGCAGCAGCAGCAGCAGCAGGGGATAACTGTTTACCACGTCTCCGTTGTCCTGAAGGAAACACAGGAAGATGCTGTGGTGTCAGAGCCAAAAATGGGCCAGACTGCTCACAACCTGGTGGAGGATTACCGGCCAAAAGAAGTGCTAATGAATTTAGTACCAATGGAGAACAGCCCCAGGCTGGGCAGGGCACGGCAGGAGCTCAACAGGTGGCCCTCTCTGAGCAACAAGGGTAAAGCTGGGAGGCAGAGAGAGGAAGTAGTTTTGGAAGAGACCGAGGAGGAGGTGGAGGGAAAAATGAAGACGGACAGGTTTTGGAAACAACCCTCCAAGAACTCCGGAAACTCCGCACAACCTGACGGAGACGTGACGGCGCTAACAACTCAGACAGGTACCCAGGAGCAACATATTCAGAATTCATCATCATGCCATGCCATTGTCCATGCTGAGGAGCCTGTCCTCACGGATCATGCCACTGTTAAAGACCACAGCTCTCTGCCACGGGCCTTCTTACGAAGGCCACATCAGGATGAAGCCGTGCTCGGCAGGAGGACGATGAGCATGTATGGTGGCCCAGTGGAGCAGCATAGAGATTCTCAGCCTGAAAAAGAAAGACGGCTGCGGAGGCCGAAGAGTGTTTGCATGCTGGCAGGCTCGAACCCAGTCCTGTCGGAACCCAAGGCTCATCAACTCTTCAAAAGGACAGCCATTTCAGAAAATGACCCACAGTACAGGAGCAGGAAGGCTGAATTGAGGGCAGTGGATGGCCTTAATCCTATCTTGGTTCAACAGCCATCAGCCCCCGCAAAGTTGACCCTTCGGGGCCGCCAGAGGAGCTGGAAGCCTCGACCTGTCAGTATGACAGTACTGGAGGTAAGAAAGAGGGGCTCTGATGATGAAATTGACTGCCAAAGAAGCTGTGACCATGCAAGCCGCGATGGAGGATTTCTCAAGGGAGGTTTCCGCTGGAGACTATTTGGCAAAGCACCTGTGGATGGGGACAAGGACAAGGAAGCAGACAAAGATGCTAAATCTTCCCCAAAGTCCAGCAAATCTGACAGTTCAAAAAGTACATTGACCTCTTTGAGGCGGAGCCTTAGCCTGCGAATCAGGAGGACTCGACCCCGTGAGAAACTTAATTTAGGATCCGATGGAGAGTTAAAGGAATACTGTCAAATTAAAAGCACTGCTGATGAGACGGCAGTGCCTCCACGACCTTTCTCATACCTGACAGGAAGAATGCTCCCAACTTCCAAAGAGCAGATCGAAGATGGGGGTATGCAGTATATTCAGTATCAGAACAGGGGCAAGGTCAAGGTAATGGAAGTACCCCTTTGTCCAACAAAACTGTCTTCCAAACCAGTCCAGGAAGAACAAAGCATATGGCAGCTCATAGCCAACCGTTTCAGGAGGAAAGAGCAGCCATACAAATGTGAATCTCAGCAGCCCCAGAACAAAGACCTGTATCCCCAGACTGGAAATAATAAGTCAGAGCCGGTCTCTGTAGAGGCTCTGGCACACACAGACACCCCCAAAGGTCAAGGTAAGACCTGCCAGATTGATGAATCTGTTTCTTCTTTATAGCTCCTCATTCAGAGCACAAAAAAATTATAGTAAAAAGAAAAAAAAACCTAACTCAAACTCGGAAGTGGATTATTATTTTTTTTTTCAAAGGGGGACAGGCAAATGAAAAACATGTGGGGAAATGTGAGCTTGGGCAGGATTCAAAAATGTCTGGTTCCAGTGAGTCCCTTTGGGATTCTATTTTGGGTGCTTTATGTCTCCACTGTTTTTCATGGTTAGAAATCATGTTTATATGCAGCAGTTACTTTGCCTTACATAAGGTTTCTTTCTTTCTTTCTTTTTATTCTGGTACGCCTTGGTAATGAGTACGCAAGTACAGTAAAATGAAATCAGCAGTGACAGATAAAAACACAATATCGTGGCTTGGTTTATGATACGGCAGTGGTGTGGTGTAACACACTGTCTCTGTGCTCCGAGTCTCAATAATGTGCTCTGAGAAATGCAGCTTAAAGAAACAGAATTAAAGCAGTCGCTGTAATGAGCATGCATTTGGCAGTCTTGCGGAGCTATATTCGGAGGGCTTACATGGTATAATGATGGGGAGAGGAGAAAATGGCTTAAGCACAGTGTTTAAAGGTTAACTCTGACAGTGGATTGTGTTTGTCCAGTTGCCTAGAAGAGCTGGCAGGAAGAGGCAAATATTTGTAACGATGTGAATTAATGGCTGTGATTTGCTGAGATTTGCAGCTTGATATACATCAATCTCCAGTTTCACACCTTCTCATAGAGACCCAATTAGTTTTCTGTAGCTACATAAAAATTTCAACATCAAGTTTCCCATATCCCGTATTCGCCTCTCATGAAGCCAGTGTTTGACAGATAAGCTTTTTTTTTTTTTACATAAAGCAGTTAAAATGCCCTATGGTCGACCTTGCTCAACTCCCTTCTGTTTGTATTGTCACATGACATGTTACCACGGATACCTATTTCTTTGTGTTGGAGTGTCAACTCTTATTTGTCAGTTTATTCCACTGCAGAGTTAGTCAGTCAGGCATCGGGAATGTGGGTGTGCCGATCAACCTGAGTAAAGTTGGGTGTTCAATGCCCTGGGCGGGACTCGGCGCCTGTTTCTACCTGCCTAAGTGCTTGTTCTTAAATTAAATCCAGAAAGCTGAAGCCCAGCTCTTCAAAAAATGAACACACACCCCCACTGTGTTCATGTGTGTTGTTGTGGTTTGGGGGAAGGGAGTTTAACTGGGTGAGGAGTTTGAAGTGTCCCCACCCCCACCTGTGGATGAACAAAGCTACTCTGTGGTGGCTGCGGATCCAGGAGTGATCAGTGAACTGTGCACTGACATGGGGGCTCTCCAGGGGCGCTTGGCATGGAGGTGTGCTGGCTGCTCATGAGGCAGTGCTCCTATCTAGTCAGGCTCAAAACCTAAGGAATTGGCTTATAGATAAAACTGTGTATTAAGTGTTAGTCAAGCCCTGTTCCACATTTATTCAGAAGCACGTCGACTTGTCATTACCCTTTAGAATTGAAGAAAATTTACTGCCAGTGTGTGATCCATGCTTGCTCATCTTGAATGTGACATCAAAGTTATTCATGGGGATGCCATTCCCTTTGCCTCTTTTTTTCCTGTGTCTAATTTGATATCACTCCCTGCAAATTCCTGTCAACTGTGTTTCATGTATCAACTTTATCCTGCAGTTGGAAACTGTCTGGCTCCTCTGAAACCTGTACAGTTAAAAATTATTTTTTCAACCAGGGAAAGGTGAGGTGGCTGTATGTATCATAGGAAGTATGTGTGTGTGTATGCATGTATATATGTTCTTATTGTATGTACACATCCATATGTATGTCTATCATAAGGTGCATGCACAGGTATATGTATATGTATATTTTATAATATCTATTAACATTTATCCATTACATCCCTCCCCTCCACCGAGACACAGACTTTCACGCACCTCGTATGCACACCCTAAATATAACTAAGCACAACACTTTTCTTTTCCTATCTTTGTATTTTGTTGGTATGTATCTGTTTGTCTGGTATTTGCATGTATGTCCCTTATTGCAGCAGCACTTTCACACCCAACATTTACATTTACTGCACACTGCACACACCATAACTGGAGGAGTCACCATACTGCACACACCGCACCTTCACTGTCTTGTCTCTTTGTCTGTCCTGTCCTATCATGTTTTACTGTCAGTGATATTCCTCTCTGACAGAATCAGACAGTTAATTAGGGAAAGTGACAGTGGTAGAAATGTTAGGACATATGGACAGTATATATATATATATATATATATATATATATATATATATATATATATATATATATATATATATATATATATATATATATTATATATATATATATATATATATATATATATATATATATATATATATATATATATATCTATATATATATATATATATATATATATACAGTGGAGGAAATATGTATTTGATCCCCCGCTGATTTTGGCAGTTGTCATATTAAGAAATAAATAAACAGTCTCAGATTTTGATGGCAGCTTTGTTTTAACAGTTATAGAAAGAATATTGAAAAATAAATTGAGAAAATTACACAAAATGAAAAATAAAAATGAATTTGCAAGTCATTGAGGGAAATAAGTATTTAATCCCCGACCAACCTTGACCAGTGTTGGCTCCCACAGACCACTGGCATACTCCTAATCTCACTGAAGTAATTACCTGCATGAGAGACACCTGTTCCAAATTGTCACCTGTATAAAAAGCCATCTGCCCACAGACTCAGTAATACTCCAACCATCTCCACCATGGGCAAGACTAAAGAGTTGTCAAAAGATGTCATGTCTCCACAAGGGAATGGGCAAAGTAAGAAGCTGAATTGAAGAATCAACTGGAAGGGAACAGGTCGGCTTCACCAGTGATCGAGGGGGTGGGAAGATGAACGTGGCCATGTACCGCAAAATCTTGGGTGACAACCTCCTTGCCTCCGCAAGGACATTGAAAATGGGTCATGGATGGGTCTTCCAGCATGACAACGACCCAAAACATACAGCCAAGGAAACAAAGGAGTGTCTCCATAAGAAGCACATCAAGGTCATGGAATGGCCTAGCCAGTCTCCTGACCTTAAACCTAGTGAAAATCTATGGAGAGAGCTGAAGCTGCGAGTTTCCAAGCGCAAGCCTCAAAACCTTCAGGATTTGGAGATGATCTGCAGAAAGGAGTGGACGAAAATTACTCCTGATGTGTGTGCAAACCAAGTAAGCAACTACAAGAAACGTCTGACAGCTGTGCTTGCCAACAAGGGTTTTTGCCCCTAAGTATTAGTTTATGTTTTGCTAGGGGATCAAATACTTATTTCCCTCAATGACTTACAAATTAATTTTTATTTTTCATTTCATGTCATTTTTTTCAATTTTTATTCAATATTCTTTCTATAACTGTTAAAATAAAGCTGCAATAGAAATCTGAGACTGTTCATTTATTTCTTAGTATGACAACTGCCAAAATCAGCGGGGGATCACATACTTATTTCTTCCACTGTATGTATGCCAAATATTTATGCCACTAACCAATAATATATATGCAGGCAGTTGTTAAAATGAGTGAAATCTAGTAATCAGTGACTACAGCTTGTCTTTACGTATTTTCCAAAGCAAATTTTGCCTTGAGTACATTTAGTTGTTTGTGATTACGGTTCACTATGGGATTTGCATCCTGCTGCTCTGGAAGCAGTTTAACCAACAAGTCTGATCTGTAACAAGTTGGATCTGTAACTTTATAGACCCTTTGAGGTTTTGATTCACATTTTTTTGATCCCAGCACCTGGTTTTCTTTCAGTCCTTAATTTTATTAATAAAAATTACTTATGACATATTCCCATATTCACTTAAAAGATTGAGACAGCCAGCCTAGATTTTCTATTGCAAGCCTTCCCAAAAAGCTAATTAGCTAATCTTACTAAACGCTGTCTGAACCACGATGTCCAATTATTTTCTGGGAAGTCATCAACATCTTTCTGCAGACAACAAACAGGTTTTAAGAGCTTTAAGTAGGGCAAGCCATCCAGACCACATTAGATTGACCTTGAATAAATAAATAAAAAAAATTATATATATTTTACCTTATTCTGTTCTGATTGGGTTTGTTGCTTTGCCCCCAAAAATTCCTAAAAAGCCTTTGATGCTCTGAAAAGCATTGATGTTTTTTTGAGCTGAGCAGAAAAAAAGAGACGAAGCTTTTTCTGGGTTGTTTTCTGTGAGCATATATTTTTTGAGCTTTGTACAGAAAGGAAGATGCACAGGACCATTTTGTCAAGACACACTTTCTAAAAGAGGGAATGCTGGTTGGCAAATCACTGAAGCAGTTGGCTAGCTGAGTTCTCACTCTGTAATTTCTGACAGTGGAAAATCTTGGTTGGAAAGTAGGAGTGCAAGTTTAGACCTCAAGGTTGTCCTCTCTCATTCTGAAAACCACTTCAGACACTGTGCATGAAAAAAAAAATGCATGCATGCATGTGCATGCACACACACTCATAGCAAGCGTTGGCACAAAATTGCAGATCAGGCTGCATTTTCATTTCTTGTGAAAAGGGAATAAGATTCGGGACCACCGTGCTTCAGTGCGCTCAGAGTGAACGGTCATTTTATCTGAGCAGACATGAGCAGTGAAGTGAAAAACCCGACAAACAAGCGGGCAGCACAGTTTTCCCCCACACAGAGACAAAGACACTGGTGTCCTCGGTTGGCATCACAAATGCCGGGGCTCTGTTTCCATAGGCATTCTGGGGCACATCAGTGTGGGGACGGTCGTATTTAAAGAATGTCGTAATACAGAGCACATGGATTCAATTAGGGCTCTTGTGTTTGGCAAGGAACCCTACAAATTGTACTGTACCTCTTCTAGGTTGGCAAAAATCTGACATTTTCTCACAGTTACAGTTTCTTTGGACAGGACACCTATTATGTGATTTCCAGAAAATATATATATATGTATTTATTTTTTAAGGTTGTCAAAAGTGAATCAGTGATTAGTCCTGCCAGTTTTCTATGTCTCTGAAGTCATGTGTGGTGTTATGGTCAATAATAAGGGAGTTAGCTGTTTAAGAGATGCACTTAAGTTCCTTGTGTGATTTTTCGGTGGATTGGTCTTTTGGTGAACGTGTCCCTCTTTACAGTTGCCGGGGAAAGAGCAACTGGCCCCTTTTGTCGTTTCGGTGTAACCCTCTGATGTTTGTATTCATAGCCAGTCTGGAGACACACACGTTACAATGTGTTTCAAAATCAGATGTTTACAAAATGATGGGAAATCCTTAAATGGATCAACAGCCTCATCTGATATCATCTCCGGGAGCTCTGACCTGCACTGAGTTTCCTGCGCTTCAGCTTTCTTCGCTCATGTTCTGACATGTTGAGCCCACACCGAGAGGGCGTCACTGGAGGCATGCTCTTTAAAAACTAGTCTGGATGGTAAAAGGCCCTTCTGTTCGGGGTGCGCTCTCCTTTCCCACAACAAAAGAGACATCCAGAGTCGCATAAGGTTCAGTGGAGGTCAGAAATAAGTAAACATTTTAGCTGGGGCCAGTTGTAGGTGAAGGCATTGTTGGCTCAGGTCTGTGCTGCTGTGAGTCATTCATGCTTCTATCATATAGATTTTGGAGTGAAAACGGAAACATGTCTCAAAGCAGCACTGGTTATAACCACAGTGGTTATAAATAACAAACAGGCTTACCATAATGGCAGGGGGGGTCACCTAGTGTTGAAAACCTTCTTTCCTGGAGACTTTGCGTCTACTCTCCCACACTGGAGTTAGGAAACTTATGGGGGGGGGGTTCAGATAGTGAGAACGCCTTAATCCAAAACAGGAGGGTGGTCTTTGTTGTAATTGTTGTTATGACACGTAGTTATTTACTCTTCGTCTGTGGGAAATGTGCTCAGCTTGTGGAGTTGCCGCTCGTGTTTTTAGTTCTCTGGCTTTGTGTTGTCTTTTACGCGGGCTTTTTCCCACTGTCCTTTTTCAACGCAATATTATCTTGTCTAGGTCTCCAAATGTTACTTGAAATCCAAAACAAGTTGGATCAAGCCTGATAATAGGTGGTTTTTGAAAGGGATTAGTTGAATCTCTCTCAGAGATTGTGCTGGGTGGAAACCTTATATTTGAACAGCCCATATATTGTGTTAAACACGCTTTCACAATTCTTTCTTGGCAGCTGCCTTTTTTATATGTTGTAATTACATAAACAATACAAGAAGGAACACAGTGGTTGAGATTCAAGTTCTTTCCTGACTGGGCATTTATTGTACTTTTTAAGGATGCAACTAATTTCTTTCTAATTGTTCTCTTTATTAATTCTTTGATAAGTTGCAAGGAATGCCACAATATCTAACATTTGTTTTATCCAAACTGGCTGCTATGTCAGAAATATCATGCATTATTTTTATTACTACTACTACTATTAATAACCTATATTTTAGTGGACTAATTCTGTAATGCTAGATATGTTAACTTTACAACAAGATGAAAATAAAAAATGGAAGTTACCACTGCATCTGAGGTGAAAAGCCAATGAGGTGCTAAAGGTGCAATACCACTGATGGTCACTAGGTGCTCGCTCCAAAACATCCGCAATGCAAAACTTCTCTTTCTACCTCAGGCATCATGGTAGGACGTTTCTGGTATCACTCTCCACATCCACCGTCATATTCAAATTAGGGATGGGCATTTGGTCGAGATTTATTCGTCGATCGTCGGGAGAATTAATGATTAATAATCGATTAATCATTAACATTTTTATATTGAAAACTATCACAAATATTCTCGATATCGGCGTGACGTTTGTTTTCCCCTTTGGCCTGGTTGCTATGGCCCGCGCATGCCCAGATGTGTTCAGTGGCCCGGATGTTGTGGTCGAGAATAACGTGACATTTCCTGTTTCTTTTCTTTAAAAAAACAACGATAATAAAAGAAGAGATATCGAGGAGACTAATTATCAAGGACAATTTATATCAAGGCGCCAGTATTACAGCCTTTTTGTTTCTTAAAAAGATGCGCTTGTTGTGTGCTCGATGTGCGCTGCAGCTCTTTCTGGTCCGTGCTAACACCGAGTCAAGGCTAGGCTAGGCTAGGCTAGGCTGAGATAGAGATGAACCGCCTCCACCGTCCTTTACAAGGCTTGGATGCGCGTTGTTCAAGTGTTACATCATTGTCGTTGTCGATTAATTGTATTTGTAATTTGCATTGCAGTGATTGCAGTACACTTAGTCATTTTCTAAACGAAAATGATCCCACGCCACACTTCACCGCGACCGCTTCATGATTAGGCGAGGACCTATAGAAGCTCGCATGTCACAACTGAGGCAAGCCAGGGTAGGGTGATGGTGAAATGTTGCCCCCTGCTGCCAAATTTCTATCGGTGGCACAGTGAAATGCATCGCATTGTTTCAGGACATGCACTGATAACCTACATTCGGATTGTTTAAAAAAAAAAAAAAAAAAAAACGTTCGGTTCATCGACGAAAATTAATTTCTTCGACCAAATTCTTAATGATCAATCATCGATTAATCGATATGCCCATCCCTAATTCAAATGTGGTCACTCACCGCCTCCAAAAGGCCAAGATGACTACAGTCAAATGCCAAACGTCAGGCTTGATAAAGGCAATTCCTCTTAAGTTTTCTATTAAAAGTACAAAATTTGGTCAATATTGACATTTAATGAGGAGATATTTGCCTCTTGTCTCCTTAAGACTGGCACACTGTTTTCATCAAATAGTGGTCATGGTGCCTACATTTACCTCAGATGTTTGTAGAGGATGACAGGCCTTTAACTAAATTACTTTCTGTTTGACAAGAATAATCAATGAAGCTTCATTTTTCCTTCTTCACCTTCTTTTTATCCTGTTGAGATTGTTGCTTTACACAGTCAATACGACGTCCAGACTTCCTGGAACCCTTAATTTCTTAACAGAGTTTTTAACTGGGAAACAACTTCACCATTGTCAATATGCTTTATATCTATATGCTGCAAAGCCAGAAAAATCTGTCATGCTTAACTGGAATGCACATCAGATGTTAGGTAGTTATTCCCCTTACAGTCAGGAGTTAGGGGTCACCTTTATTGAATTGTTTTGTCTTTGAAGAGTTGGAGTAAAATAATTACAATTTTATTAAGATACAGACAAACTGATGTCACCCAATGTATTGATTCATCTTTGCAGCTCTGATGTTCTTTCTTCTCTTATCAAGCCAATCGAGTCCTTCTGGGGAGTAAAGCAAAGATAAAAATATGAAAAGAATAAGCACTTATCCTAACTGATACTTTCTTTTCTTTCAACCCCGGTGTAGCTTCGATTAAGGCATATTCACACTGGTTGATGCATGGATGTGGAAAATGAAAAACATGAGGGAAAAGAAAATAGGTGATTGGCAATGGCTGATTCTGGAAAAAAAAAATCTTAATGCTCATTGGCATTGAGTTGGTCAAACAAAAAAAAAAAAATCTTACTGCGAACCTCACACACAAACTGTAAACTACAGCAGCTGTCGTGTCAGTTCTTAATTTTTTTCTTTGTCCTTTTCTTTTTAGACTCTTTCGTCAACAGTCAGGAATGGACATTGAGCCGATCTGTTCCAGAGCTGAAAGTGGTGAGTAACTTTGGTTTCTAACAGTCCCAACTGCCAGAACCTCACAGGATTAATCTTACTGATGGATTCAGGCGTGTTATGATGTTATGCCCATGTAACACTGGTTTTGAATTTCACATTAAAAGAAAAATTTGAGAAATCAGCTTGAAGTGTCGCTGGTGCATTGTTTTTTTTTTTTTTTTTTAATAACAATAGTTGGCATGGAGATGCAGGATGACTTGCAGCAGGAAGCGAGATGAGTGACATTTCTGGGCTAAACTGGTGACACATCCCGGGTCTGATCCCACCCGCCGCTGAGGCACAGACGCACACTTTCATACGCACAAAGACATCGCACAACTACAAATGCACATCTACATCCTCATATGGTTTTGTGCCTTCCACCCATAAAGACGAGCAGCTTTGAAAAGCTTCGCTCCACCATTGTTCCTGTGGATATGATGTTTTTCCCTGTAAGGTGAATTCATTGTTGTGATTCTTTGAAAAAGGGAAAACTTCAATGAAATCAAAAGGGGGCATTCACCATCATGAGCTCAAAGACAAACTTGCTTTTTTTGGCTTCAAACACTTCAAGTATGCCTGTTTCTTTTTATGATTCTAAGGTGTTAATTGGAAGTTTCTACAGGATTTAAAAGACTGAATTAAATGTTGCTAAACAATGAATATTTCAAGTAAACCTAAGAGTTGAACCTGCATAGTCAAGCTGAAGACATCTTTGTCTCAAAAACTCTAAATTAGCTTTATATATCACAAAAACAGTAAATATAAAAATAAAAGAAACCAGGGTCGAAACATTTGTTGCATATTGATCACGGGTTTAAATGACCGTTTATTGTTGCAGATACAAATGTCCTGCTCTCCAGAATCAGCACCTCTCCTTTCACTCAGCCTTCCTGTGTGTTTGCTAAACTTCTCAGTTTTTCAGTATATTCGCCTTGAAAAGCAGCACTTCCTAGTGAGGGTGCAGATCTATTTCAGAATCCCAGTTCAGCAAGTGTTTGGTCAACAAGGATGATAATGCTAGAATTGTGTTTTTCTTTTGTGATATACATCTAAGACGCAGTTAAATCAGTTCTAACAGGAAAGGTGGCTGGCTGACACCACTGAAGCTTAGCGTTACTCATTCACAATAAACCTGTGAGGTCATGAGTGCACACGTCAGTATAAAAGATATGGAAATGCTTTTGTGTCAAAGATGTTCTTTACTTTATGTTACGGGGGGGATACATGGGGGTACTTTGAATTTCTCAGGATTCTTGTAAGGTGGAAATTGTTTAACATTTTAACAAACTAACATCTTTGTGTGATTTGTTATGTAAGACCTTTGATATTGACTTCACAACATATAGTACAAAGGGGAAAAAAAGCATAAAACACCTTCACCACAAGACCTCAGATAATGTTATGCTCCCATTCTGTGATATGATAAGGTCAAAGGTTGTGTAGTTGCCCCCTTCATCAGTGTAATAAAAACATATTTTTATATATTATATATATATATATATATATAGTATATGTCACTATCCTAGAAGAGCCTCTCCTTGTAGACTCTCCTAGGAGAAAGGTGTTTACTGCTTAATAACGCATGCGGCGGCCGTAAACCAGCAGATAAAGTCAGTTGTCTGATCAATCCCTAGCCAGGTCTAGACGTGTCCTACAACAGGACACTGAACTCCTGCCCGTTAACCGGTAATTATTGGGACGCCACTCTATCGCTTGTGATGAGCTAGTATGTCAGCGTCGTATTGTCCGCTCTATTGGCTGAGGAAGTTTTGTCAAAGTCCCAGTTGAAAATACAAGTGGAGACGCTTAATAGAAAAATCCTGGCTGAAAGGTCAGTGCAGCACATTTGTACCTGCAGCAGAGCAGATACGCATTTATGTGGTGCAGCAGAGCACATCTGCATGCAAGAATGGACTTTTTGACTGTGAGAGCAGAATAAAATCTGAGTGTGAAAAAGAGTGCTGCTCTCAAATTGAAAAAATATGCTCTTGATTAACAACAGTTACATAACAGCATAATTAACTGTTAGGATCATATTCATGTGAGAAAACCTTTGATATATCTGCTACAGTAAGGTCTAACTCCGGTATTGCTGTGGGATATTTAACTGTGTTCAAACCTTACTTTACAGCTGTCTTTTGATCATCAACGCTGCTCTGGAAAGTTGTCCCACATCAAACTGAAACATCTACAAAGAAGAGTAAAGGTTTTGTTGATGCTGCTGATGCTGCATTTTGTTTTCATGAAGCCTATATACCAGCAGGTCACAGAGCCAAACAGTTAAAACAGCAGGAACATCACTTCTGTGGCACATTCAAAGTCATTTTTTGTTGACTCACAGCTTTTACTGCGTAGAGCCTCCATCTCAACGCTGACTTAAAGCTTATTCATAACTTATCTTGTTTGGATACCTCATGATACACATAGCCTTCAGTTTTAAAGAGGTAGTTTTGGAGAGGCCTCAAAGATCTTTTCTCTTGTGCATCACACTTCCCTGTAATTAGAGCCATACCTGGCTTTAACACCCATTAATGATGTGATGAAGAAGGGGGTGATGAGGATTGAGAGGAGTGGGAGGAGACGATGTGCAATGTAGCCTTTGTTCTCCCCAGACATGCAGGCCACCCTCCGCCACGCATCGCCCCGGAGGCGCTGCAGTGAGGTCTGGTGTAGACAACAGGGAGTGGAGCAGGAGAATCATTGTAAACAAACTGCTGGATGGTAGAAAACTGTTTCAACCTTTGTGGCCAAGATCAAGAACCAAACCACGCTGTATTGACTTTTTCGTTCTTGAAAGCGTAGTTTCTTTGACCGTGCTCTGTTCTCTACACACATCCGAATGTTTTAGGTGGACTTTCCGCCCGCTGGGAAGCTCTAGGTTTTAAGTCAAGCCGTGCATGAAGTGATTCTAATTTGAGGGTTTTACTCCAGTTCTCAGTGTGTTACATATCGCTCTGTGCATGTCAAAGATCTGTAAAGTTACAAAGCCCACAGGAAAAAGGCATAATAGTTTCCCCACAGAGGAACTGCTCTTAAATGCTTTGTTTGTATGCAACGCTTTTCTCCTTTTACTTCATACAATGAAAAATATTTGCATAATGCTTTCCTAATAGATAAGTTAGGAATGTCTGCTGTTTGTGACTAATCAGGCTGCCATCTTTTCAAGGAGATTTAATAAAACAAATGAATTCAGACAGAAGAGTCAGTCCAGCAATGAGGAATATAAGAAAATGAATGCACCTTTGGGCAGTAAAGCCTGTAGTAATAATAATACAACTTAAATAAGAAAGAAATAATAAATACATATTTTGTAACTGTTCATCAAATGTGTGCATATGTACAATCATGTAGACCAATTATAGATGTGAAACACAAAGTTGACAGTTTATGTGACCATTTTGACGGTTTTATGGGTAAAACATTTTGCTTTTAATTTGCTCGCTTTTTTTCATAGGGAGAATGGTGATAGGATGATGGAAACATTACTTTCAAGATGCACTTAACATTTCTTCTTCTTTGTACTGCAGTCGCTCGTTTGTTCTTAAAGTAATTTAGCCCACAATATCAGCCTTTGGTTGATCATTTGTGACTATAATGGAAAAGCTGCTGTCAAGAATTATCATGAAAATTTTATTGGATGTAGTTTTTCTTTTTTTTTTTTTTTTTTTTTTTTAAATTGGCTTGTCAGTAAAACGGAAGCTTTTCAGATGAAATAAGCTTGCAAATTTCTGTGTCAGAAAAGGGCTTCGTTTCCAAATTGTATTTGCAATAACCACAATGTTTTTCTTTGATTTTGTAGGGCATTGTGGGAAATCTGTCCAGTGGGAAGTCTGCCTTGGTTCACCGATACTTGACAGGCACATACGTGCAGGAGGAGTCTCCTGAAGGTAAGAGTCTGCTGAAGGAGGTGAAGGTCAGGAGGAGGTGTTTTACATATTTGACAAATAAAAAAGAAGAGAGAGAGAAAAGTAAGACTCAGAATAATTCATTGTGAAATATTCTAAATAATGCAGTATGTTTATTGTTGCCCTTATAATCTCAATGCCTATAAATTATACAGTGGCAATTAAAAGTCTCAGTACACCTACTCATTCAAAGTGAATGGCATGTGTGTCCTCGTAGTTTTGTACCTCGCAACTCGTCAGTTTGCCAACCCTTTAGAGTTTTAAATATATTTACATGAATATGACTTTAAACATCCTCTTATTTACATTTAAGTTGTAAAAATAGATAAAGAGAAAGTATGTATAGTAAATGACTCAAAAGTATTATACTGATCCGATATCACAGAAGGATGAGAAAGTCTGATATTAGCAGCATATTTTATCGTCAGTTATCTGTCAGTATGATGACAAAGTGTTGCTCTTTGGTGAACTCATTGAATAAAGACCTGTCAAGAGTCTGATCTTCACATTCTTGTGGAAGTGTAACATATGAGGATATGAGATTCCTGATAGTTGCTGATGCTATCAAGCCGGAAAAAGTGTTTTAACAACAGACAAGACCAAACACGACATTTATGTTTGAATGAAAAGCACCATATTTGGAGAAACTGAAACATTCACACAGTAAAATGTTTCAGTGATGACATCACTGAAACATGGTGGTGGCTGTATCATGATTTAGGCATGTTTTGCTTAATTTAAGCCAGAATGGATTGCCTTCAGCAACAGAACAACGAATTCTGAATGAAACCAAGAATATAGGAAGCTGCCCGAACAAATGACCCTGAACAAATTAGTCAGAGAATGGTTTGAAAATGATGAAATAAATATCATGAAAATACAATAGATAAAAATGTTGGAGCTGAAGTAGCTCATGTGAAAAGAAACCCACCAGGAGCCGAAGTGAAGCTGTTCCGTTGAAGGAGAGATTAAAATTTCTCCAAGATAATGAGCTGGATCGATCAACAATTACTGAAGAAAACAATATGTTGCAATGATTGTTCGTAGAAGATAATAAACCCTTTTTTTTTTTGTTGAATAATTTTCCTCAATAGCATTTTTTTTCTTTTGCTCGCTCAAATTGCAGCTCAATCATCCTATTGTGAAATCTGGTAATAAATAATATTATACCTCTGCAGAATTGTAGAGAATTCTAAATGTCCAGTTGTTGCATTTTTATAATAAGGTTCTCTGTAAAATATTTAGAAACTAGCTTTATTCCTCTTTACTAAAACTGGTGAGATCATGACAAAACATAACCAATTCCAATAAATGATGGATGCCTGTTAAAATATGAAAGAGAAAACTAGATTTATATCAAATTTCTGGGTCTGTAAACTTCTTTCAAAACAATTGTCAAACCACAAACAGCTTTATAATCAGGAGGTCGGTCAGTCAGACTTCCTGCAGCTGAAAGCAGCACAAAGTAATTGCATTAAAAATAAATAAACTGATGTGCAATTAATTAAACAATGAAATTAAAATAAAGTTGTAAATAAAATAAATGCAATTAGACAAGGAGCTAGACTACAAGCACGATAAGAGTAAAGCATGTATCATGTATCAAGAAGTAAAATCAGCTATCATTTAGAGTTGAAAAGACAAAAAATAATTTAAACAAAACCTGTTTTTATAGTTTCCTTTCAAAAACATCAAGCGAAAGACCCGCTGCCATAACAAGAACGTTCGTAATAGGTGCATCCTTGAAATATCCACCAAACATGTTGGTAAACTCAGAGTTAACGGTTGATCTTAGAGGGGTTTTGCGGTGTTTTGCTTTAGTGTAATTATAGTGTGGAGGAGACATGAAGCGCATAATTAGTTCCTGGCATTTTGCAGCACCAAGGGACAAAAACAAAAAAAAAATCCACATAGTTTAATTAGTTCTTGAGAAATCAATGGTGGAAATGTTGGGGGGAAAAAAAGCAGAGTGGGGGTTGTTGCTCTAATCAGGGAAACATGTCGGTTCAGATAAGTCTGCGTGTCCTTTTACACAGAGGCAAGTTGCTGTGATGCAACATACCTGCCTCCTGATTAGAAGCTGCCGGGGCTCTCTGCTTCTCATGTGCTCCGGCGCTGGCTTTACTCCAGTTTGAGTATTAACATTGCAGAAGCATCGTCCAGCAAAGCAAAGGCTCTTTCTTCACTGTTTTGTTCCTGGGCTTTTGCTATGATATCTGGAAAGAAAAAGGTACTGGAGTTTGTTGCTATGGCAACACCGGATGGAGCTCCATCGGATTGTGGCTCCGTGGCAAGGTCTAAGCCTCCGTGTAAAGCAGACTATGCTTACTGCGTTTTAACCATGCCTACCAACTAACCATCTCTCTGTGCAAGGGTGTTAGTCACATGTTTTTATGCAAAGTTGAACTCAAGCAAAAATTCAAATAGCGACAGCTAATGAATTGGCTGTCATTTTGGCAAAATAGAGTCTTGAAGTCTTTCTCATTTATTCGCAGCACTGGCTTTCCTCTTGGATGCCTTGTATTGGTTCAGCTAAATAAAGACAGCAGCTTCCTGGATGATAATGTCATGGAAATTCTTTCTCTGTTTTTCACCAGAGCCATAATGTCATCACATTACTGGTTTCTGTTTGTCTTCTAATGGCTTCTGGCACAGGTACATGTATGCTGCCAGCCCCTGTACAAACTCTGTTCTCTGATACATCTTTGGCTTCCTGTGTCAGCCTGAGCCCACTGTGGAACGAAATCCTCCCCGTCTTTTTAAACAAGACTCAAGCATGCATATGCATAGTCTTTCAGTCTTTTGTCTGGAAAGCTCCAAAGCTCTGTGACTTCAGTGAAATAAATAAATAAAGAAGAAGCTGGCTGGTGTTTGATTGATCGCCCTCTGTTACACAATCAGCATCAAAGCAGGGCTTCAGAGCCATTGCAAGAAGCTGGGAGAATCCCCTATTTGCCAAGTGGGCTAAAGTGGAGTTAACAGCGTGGACGTATGGCTCAAGTAGATATCTATTGCTTGCTGACACAGGAAATCCTGTCTGCCTATTAAAAATTACAGCCCCCAGCTACTGCTTGGCCCTTCGTTCCCCTCTGTGATGTGTGATCCTTATTTCTTAATAGATCTTTTGTACGGCAAACTCTCCCGACACTATTCTCCGATCATATGCTGATCTTTTATAATTCCAAGACAAGTGAAAAAGACGTGCTTTATTTTATGTGCACATCTGCTATACTCGGCGCCATCTTTTTTGGACATATTTAATAATCACTCCAAGAGTTTTTAAGGGTTTTGAATTATTCAGTAGCGTCAAATTGCTTTCAGCGTAATTTCATATTCATAAAGCACTGCTTTCACTCCCTGGGACATCTCTAACTTTCCAACTTTCTCATTTGAATGTTTTTAATCTCCACAGGATCGCAAACCATTCAAATGATATGCAAAATGTAATTTACTGAGGTTCTCCCATTGGTCTCCTCTTTATCTGCAGCGGGCTGCGCTAGCGGCAAAGAAAATGCATTTGTATCAGAAAAGAATTGAAAAGGGCAGAGAAACTGAAGGCTATGAGAGAGCGGAGTGTTAGCTCTCATATATTATCCTGTGGATATTACATGGTCTGAAGTAAACCAGCTCAGAATAATGTATAATTCTAATTATATCTCCCAATTGTTCTTTCCCATCCTTCTATTGCCATAGTTTATAAAAGCCTCCACCAGTCTTACAGTGTCATGACATAGCAGTAAGTTAATTTGAGAAAACAAACCAAACCCATTGTAGCTCATGCTTTAAAGCAGTGGAGATTGAATGAGCAGTCTCATAATGTCTGTCAAGTGAAAGTTTGGCCTTTCCATGACTTGTGGCAGAGCAGTGATAGCAGCACGTAGCCGGTTCCCTCAGCAGCTATGCATTAGACGTGGTAAATGGCAATTTGTCGCCCACATAATTGGCTCCAGAGGGACCTGGTTTCCTGTCGGCACACGATCCCGACATCGCTACGTTCAAGAGGTCGAAACTGAGAGCTTCCACTTAAACTTGGGAATCTCCCTGAACTTTTAGAAGCCACGTTGACTTGTTTTAATATTGCATATTAATGTACTTGGCTATTACACGTTTCATTTTTGATTGATTAAAAGAAAAAAACAATAGAAAACGTATTTTAATATTATCTCAACAATGTTTCTCCCATAGGTGGACGTTTCAAGAAAGAAATTGTGGTGGATGGACAGAGCTATCTACTTCTGATCAGAGATGAAGGAGGGCCTCCAGAATTGCAGGTAGGAGCGTGCAACTGTGAAAATGTCTCTTTAGTATAAAACTTAGAGAGGCAGAAGCTGACTGCAAACTGTCACGCAGAGAGGAACTGTTTGAGACGGACCATTCCTTCCCTGCAGGGCTGCTAGGAACATTGTGACAGCACCCTGCGGTTGTTCTTCCAAAAGAAACACGTCCACGAGTAAGCCAGAGCCAAAATCATTTTGTGGTCAAAGGGACAACATTTGTTATTTGTATCCGTAATGCGAAGAGTACAAACATCGATCCTAAGTTGGCTTTTGGCAAATCTCCAGTAGAAAATATAACAACTGTATGGGAACACTTGTGTCACTTCGGAGCATCCATCAGAAGCCTATTCTTGGTTATTCTTTAACTGTAGTTTTGTGTCTTACTCAGACACAGACTGCACATAAAAAACAGATGTAGCTTCTGCGATGTCACTTAATGGTTTGTGGACTTCTCTTTTGGCGAGTCATCGTGTGTACTTTGGCCACTGCCACCTAGAATTTTCAAGATCAGAGGGGACAAGTGGGTGCCTCCTCTGGACCCGATCAGTGCCGTGTCTGTCTGAATGTATTCACAATATCGTCGAGCAAGTGGAAAGCATCATACATGTCAGCAGAAAAGGGCTTGAGGCGACAGCTGTTACTGGTACACATACTGGCTGACTCATGGATTTGCATTAACTGCTGAAGATTAACTGTTAGCTCCACATATTATTTCACTTGGTGATATTCCAGGGATTTCATGAAGGAGTGTCAGGGTTATGGCATTAATTCCTGCTGATCAGGACACGAACCAGCAGGTCCGGGAGGTTTTGAAAACCCAGAAAAAAACACAACCGTCAAATAATTTCAGAGCTCAGATTTTAATAATGAATTTAATCATACATGAAGCAAGTTGTTAAGACAGATGTTTAGACGATTAAAGTCAATTGCAGATGTAGGCAAAAAAAAAAAAAAGTATTTTCTGAATTTCATCGGGTCTCAAATTATCATTTGGGTGCATACCACCACCTACTGTACTGATTCATGTAACGTCAGGGCTTCTATGTCAAGTTCAATTAAAGATGAATAAATACCAAGGTATACCCTGCATCTGTTTAAAAACAAACAAAAAAAAGTGATGAGAGCCTTGTAGCATTCACTCCTGTTCTTACTCATCCCCCAAATCCCTCGTAATTTCCATCCCAGTCTTAACTTTTACTGAGCATCTGATGCATCTTATTCAAAATGTTTCTCTCCAACTGAAATTTATTGCTTGTCATCATATTTATCTATTTTGTATATTTTACCATGTAAAAAAAAAGTTGATTTCAACGTAGCGCACCCAAGTCTTAATCTTGAGAAAACAAAAGGCCAAATTAACTTAAGAAAAAATGAAATGCATCCTTAAACTACATTAGTAATAGGAAAGGTAACACAAAATTGAACTTTTAAAATTTAGTTGCTAAACGGGGAATAATCAGATGGGAATGGAGCTCTCTCACTTGGAGCTGACTGGAAAATCTCTGCAACAAGTCTGGAGTGAAATCTACAAACATTTCCATTCTGACTGCCACCCTGCAGGGAAACTCCAGAAGATGTCAACACTACAGCTGATGTGAGAAAACAGCTTAACTGGGACAAGGATTTGCAAAATCGCATCATGCCGCATTGAATAAGACAAACTATCAACACATTGAGGAAAAGGTTTACCAAGGCAACAGTAAAAGTGAGAGGCAGGATCATTTTCTCATGAACTTTTATACATTATATTTATATTTTTTTTCCCAAGAAGAATTGCTTTGTGCAGGTTATTAGAAAGACATTGAGATTTGAGACACCTCACCAGCATAACAGAGATAAGAATATTGTGGGGGTGGTCATAAACAAATGAGTACTAATATTGGTCTGATGATGTTGTGTTGATGTAGGCGAGATACATCAGTCTTTAGTCTAAACATTTATATTAATGGAAAAGCTAAACGTCTGTCTACTGACTCTTTCACTGTCTCCTTCATATGCTGTTATCATTATTTTCATTGCTTAAAGAAGCTGAATCATAAATCTCAAAAAGATTTAAAGTCTGATTTGAAGATATTCTAAAGTTATCATCAATTTTCAGGTGATGCTGAAGTATTAAAGCTCAAAGCTGAGTAGTACATGCAGACTTGGCTTTGAGGCTTTATTCACAACCTTTGATATTTCTGGTGAATTTACCGTTCAGCCCTTCCAGCAGCTACTCATGCCTGCCCTGGCAAAGCCTCGATTTACACTTGTACTGTGCTCAGCGAGATAAAGGAATGGAGAAGAGTTTGGCTCAGTCGTCAACTGCCTGTGTAATTAGTGGCATAATTAAAGGCCTCCATTATGTTCCCACTCGTAGTTGTGGCTCAGAGGCTTGATTTGCCATTCACTCCATGTAGAGGTCTCCACCAGTGTGGAGGCTGAATCAAGAAGAGTACAATACATGAGAATAGATAGTCACTGTCACTGTCACTGTTACTCTTAATCTAGGTTGCGCTAAACCTTTTTCCCAGAGAAGAGACTGATGATTTCCTTCCCTTTATGCATGAAACTGTGAAGTAGGAATACTAAAAAACTGATAAGAATTCAGTATTTCTATTAAACCAGTAACTAGTTTTGCACCAAGTCGATGTACTTTTCCTCAAAACCAGTTATTCATTGTATTGTGGCTGTTGCAACACTGCCCCCTCCTGGTTGAATTTGTGAAGCACAGTGAGAAAAAGGTCTGTTATCAAAAGTGATTTTAAAAACACGACTTCATGACTGGTACCACCAGTCAGTAATTTTCATATATGCATATTTTTTTCAGTATTTGGTAGATTATAAACAATCCCTCGCAGTCATGTCTTCAGTCATAAAACAACCAAAATAAAAGGACATGTCTTGTTTTCCCATAAATATTGATGTATATTACATATTTCTCCCTCTCTCCTCTACGCTTCTCTCGATTAGCAAGTAATCTATTGTGTCATATTTTCATGCATGTCAGAAACACGTTCAGATTTGATGTCTTATTTTTAAAAAGACTTCTAAAACCTTTTTTTTTAAAGATTTAGATTTCATGGAAATCTCAAGGTTTTCCACAAAAACCCTCTGTCCTTCAATCTAACTAACCTGAGGTAGTTGGAAACATGGAAGGAAAAAGAACTTACATTTGAGAACAAGCTCTGCTGATCGGATTTTTTTTTTTTTTTTAATGTATTAGTTTTTGCGTCTTTGATGCATTGATGCAATGAGAAGAAATACTTCAGGTTTGAAAGCTAAAAGCCCACAAATGTCACATTAGGCCAAAAAGAGAAGACACTGTTCCGTGTGTGGAGCAGAAAGTCGAAAGCAAAGAGTTGCTTCATCTGAATATCTCTCCGACCCGACAACAATGGGGCAGCTAACATTTCACAGTGCTTCAAAAAACTGTCTCTGCTCTGTCCTCAGTTTGCTGCCTGGGTGGATGCAGTGGTTTTCGTCTTTAGCCTGGAAGATGAGATCAGCTTTCAGACAGTCTACAATTACTTCTTGCGCCTATCCAGCTACAGAAACACAGCTGAGGTGCCCATGGTCCTCGTTGGAACACAAGGTGCTTGTCTTACCTCTGATTCACATATATATTATTTATTATTTCATCCATTGCTGAATCTTTGTGTTGCAATTGCTCGTTGCTTGTACTCTGTCATCCACTCTAATCTGAAAGTCTCCTCTTACTCTGGTCTGCTAGATGCCATCAGTGCTGCCAACCCCAGAGTGATTGATGACTCCCGGGCCAGAAAGTTGTCAAATGACCTGAAGCGCTGCACGTACTATGAGACCTGCTCCACCTATGGCCTGAATGTGGAGAGAGTCTTCCAGGATGGTGAGAGGGAACATTTGCAGAAGTGCAGATAGGTTTGACAGGAAGTATAAGATCAAATTTCAATGATGTTTTAGCGCACAGTATTCACTGTCGGCACCAAAGCCCTACTTGTGTTTACTAAGATGATCATCTTGGATGATGTTATGATTAATCAATGAGGAAACATGAATATGTGGCTGATCAAGGGACATGTGCACAGGTACATTTTAAATATGAAAGATCCAATAACTGACTGGTTTCAGGCTCGCAGATGTAACTCAAAGGGAACAGACGCAGATACAGATGCATCAGCAATCAAGTTCAGTAGCACGTCTCATGAGCTGATATAAAGCTGTAATTATAAAAGAAGAAGATAGTATAAAATGAGATCCCTGGAGATTCTCTTACAAAGGCAACTCTGAATTTTAAAAAGTAAATGAATAAATAGATAAACAAATGATCCCCTGGTGCAACCTTCAGTATTGACAGGCTGTTACTTGTGGCACACAAACTGACGCATAATCAAAATGCTGCAGGGTGGTAAGCTGGAGGAGAGGTAACAGTACAGTTTTAGATTAGTTTAGCGTAGCCAATTTCATTCAAACAACTGAACAAGCCAGTTTTCGCTATCAATCTCTGACATGACAGACTTTTCAAAGGGCTGGCTGTTGTTTTTCCAATATTAACACTTTAGTTACAGCTTCTTCTTTTTTTTATTTCCAACACCACATTCTGTATGAATAATGCAAATTATTCACAAAGACTTGTCATTTTTTGGCCCTGATCATTGTGTTTAAAGCAAAGCATTTAAATTTCACTGAGTGTATAGTGACATATATTTGTGATACCCCTGTCATATTCAGTGAAGCGCAATGTCTTCAAAAGGTTTCTGGAGGCTCTGAGCTTTTCCCAGAATTCATAACCAAAATCAAGAAGCTGTCGTTGGAAACTCGGTTCTTCAGCTCTGCCACATAATCCCCAGAGGCTGCAGGTCCTTTGAAAGTCTGTCATTCCCTGAGAAAACATCTGAATGTGTGATGCAGCATTCACTGTGCATTTTAGTGGCTGATGATGCACAAGCACACTCCTTGTGTGCTTTAATTACTACCTCACACCTAATATGAAATAATTAAGAGTGCTGGCAGTCAAGAGAAGTGAATCTGTATCACTGTTGTCTTCTCTCTGTGTTTGCTGTGCTGCAGCAGGTAGCTGGGCGTCATGGTCCCAGCTGTCTGTGCAATTTCAGATCATCTCTCTTCCCCTCGATGTTAATTCACGTCATGCAAACGCGAACATTGCCTCCCTCCTCCCCTCCCTCCTGCTCCACACAGTCGAGCGTGCTGTGAATTAAATGACGGGTTGCACCTACTGCATAGCAAAGCAGTCTGTTCACATGGTTACAACAGTCTCATTTGGCCAACATCACTCTGTAGGGCTCAGTGAAGAACAAAAAAAAAAGAAATGCAGGCATCATTTTACATTATTACTTTTCCTGGAAATAGAGCTACCTTTATTTTCCCAGGAGATATGCCATTTTTCCTTAATGGAAAACAAATGGCCCGAGGTGGTTTAACTAATGTGTGATGTGGGAGTGCACCTTTTGAAAAAGAAACAAAAAAAAGTTTTCTGTATTTTTGCTTGAAACACTTCGAAAAGACTCGAGTGAAGCCTCCTTATATCATAAATTAATGCAGATGTAGTTACACCACTGCTAACAAGAGCGACAGTGCTGAAGTGAGGTAGTAGTTGTTATTTTTACAGTCACTTATCCACTCTGAAACCTGTAAGGAAAATTGGAGAAATTGGACACAAGAACCAGAAAAAGAATCATCAACACTAATAAATTGCTTTTAATAAGCAAAAAACATTAGCTACCGGGATTCCAGAGAAATGTTTCAGTACTCAGTGTCTCCTAGAGAAAAACAATATATATATATATATATATATATATATATATATATATTGACATATTTTTAACACAGATCTTTTTCTTTCTTTCGTGGCCTCCTACTCCTCGCCCTGTTTTCCAGAAAACGTGTTCTGACTAGATGGAAAGAAGTGAAATGATTTGATATTTCCAACAATTTGATCAAAGTAGCACATAAATCATCATTTAACCAAACAAACATCTAACTCGACAGCTGGGCAAGTTACCAGCGACAATTCAGGATCCTCCTGTTTCCCTTCTACATGGAAATTTAAATACAAAAGCAACACAAATGTATCAAAAAGGGTCCAATGGCAGCGTGCATTGAAATGATGGCACTCTAACAGACAATTGTCTGGTCCAGTGTAAAAGTGCACGTTTCTACTGTTGACTCTGCTTTGCATCAGCTTTTGTTTAGCGTTTGCTAATGTTAGGTCAACAAAATAACTTAAGGCAGCAACATTATTTCCACTGTTAGAGCTTTAACAAAGCATGCTGTGACAATTGTCACTATTGTCCCTACTAAGGAAGGTGCAAACATGATTCATAGATGGATTTTTAAGAACCTTTTAGATGCCAATGCACTGCAGCTTTTCGTAGTCCAGGTGCAGAGAAGAGACGTATATGAATATTCTGTCCATAATTCCCATAATCTTCAAAAATATTTTACTTTTACTCTAAAGTTTGATGTATGCTTGAGGTAATTTTTCATGCTGTTGGGTTGAGTTTCTTTGGGAACTTGAACCAAAAATAATTGAAAACTGTAGTGAATAGATGTTATAACTTCGGTTTTCAATACAGTCACAGAGGGAGTAGATAAATATCGGACTGTCCCTTTAACTGAAATTACTGCGATGCAGAAAAGAGGTACGATAGCCAAGGAGATGGTGTGTAGGACTATTGAAGCAATGAGTCTGCACACAAATTAGCAGATCATTAAAAGTGAGAAAATGGCTGATTGTACTTGGGTTATGAAAAAGCTTGATTTAATTATGGCCTGATATGCTTCACAGTTACATCTCTAAACAAAGCTTTTTAAGAACTCAGGGCAGCAGATGAGGATATCTGAGATAATGGTGTTATTCAGTGAAAAGGGTTTTAGAATAGAGCAGTGTTGCTTACAATGTACAGAAACACACGCGCAGCGTGGTTCTGGTTTTTATGGACTCGGTATATGAATTACCAGTCAATAGTCCTTTACTGTGTGTTTGACTCCAGTTGCCCAGAAGGTTGTGGCCATGAGGAAAAAGCAGCAGCTCTCCATTGGTCCATGCAAATCCCTGCCTAACTCTCCCAGCCACTCATCGGTCCCCGCTGCTTCCATCCCCTCTGTTCATATGAACCAGGTAAGACCCTAACACATTCACGAGGGACTACACTGATTTTTATTCATCGAATTCTCTTGTCTATATGCAATTATGTAAAAAAAAAAAAAATCCAGTTTATGTAATCACTCTCATGATGATTGCTCATTTTTTAAATGTGGGAAATCATGTCCACATCTCATCATCCTAAACTGACCTGCTCTCATTCCTTGTTCTTTGCAATCCCCCTCTCCTCTCATCCTCCTTTTCCTCCTCTGCTTCTGTCGGTTCCTCTTAATCTCTCTCATTCCCCAGGCGGCCAACGGTGGGGGTGCATTCAGTGACTACTCCTCCTCTGTTCCCTCCACCCCCAGCATAAGTCAGCGGGAGATGCGCATTGAGACCATTGCTGCCTCCAACACGCCCACGCCCATCCGCAAGCAGTCAAAGCGCCGCTCCAACATTTTCACAGTAAGTATGCGACAGCTGATGCAAAGCAACACCCACTCGCACTACTAGAAGGCATGGTGCCAGGCACACTTTTTCCACCAGAGGGAGACAGGTCGCTCAAAATGCATCAAAGCCACCTCTCCTGCCTCCAATGCAGGCAAAGACAGCGTCTTGTTCACACAGCACAATGGGCAAAGGAGAAAAAGACTTTATAGATCTCATACTAGATCCCCGAAATGCTCCAAAATAAAAATTCAACCATGGAGCAAATATCAAAGATAAGCACTGTGGAAAAAACATCAACTCTCTTCATGTCCTCTTTTTTTTTTCCAAATTGGATGTAGTGAATGGATTAAGTTTGTCATCTCACCCATAACAAACTGTGCCCTCTGCGCTGTCTAAATCTTTGACCCCCCTCCATCCCCCACTCCTCTTATTTTTGCCAGATTCTTTTTTTCTTTGCAGTGACCTCCTTTTTAAGGAGAGAAGGCAGGACCAAACCGCCTCTTCTCCTGCCCCGTCAAGCTAAGCTAAAAAGCCAACCCAACCTGTGGCCTCTTTACACGCTGCTAATATTGCATGCCCGCAGCCTCCAACAGCCAAGCTTCATACATAAAATACTCAAACCGGCCTCAGATCATTCTGCAGAATCTAGATAGCTCCCCTGTCCCCACTATTCTGGCTCGTATTTGATTAAAATCACCAAAATGAAAAAACACCGGTTGTCCAACCCCTGCCTGCCTGCTCTTTACCCTATGTCCTGTCATATCTACCCTTTGCTCTAACCAGTAGCATATGTGTGCACTAACCACTCTAATTTCCTTAGCTGTGCTAAGCTTGTCTTTTACTTGTAGCTTTTGCCCTCTTTTACCCAGCCTGTACCCTCTTCCCTCCTTTCACCTCCCTTCTTTACCAGCCTTCTTCTTTGCTGCAAAGCATTTCCCAATCTTGCGTTGCCAGATCTTAGCCTCCTCAGTCCACAGAAAGCAGAGATCTTCAAATCAGTGGAAGCAGTTCTGTGGAGCACTTTACTATGCCCAGAAGAAAACCCAACATTTGTGAGGTTTTCAGCTCGCAAGCTGACTGAAGTTTAGCAATTCTTAATGGGTTTTCTTCTGTGGAACGTTGTGACCTTTATTAGGCAAAGATCAGGCTACATGAGATTTCAACCCTCTTAACTCCTCCCTGCTACATCTATCTTTGCCCACCTTCTGAAATGTCCCTTTTCCCCCCACCTGGCTTTCTTCCCTCTCACCTCTGTCCTTTGTATCTTTTTTGCCTCCAGTCCTCAGCTCTCTCTTGTCTCTTTCTAGCTAACTCCTCCAACCTCCCTATCCTTCCCCTCTCCTCTCCTTCTCCTTCTGCCTTCATCCTTTTACCCAAGCTGCTGTGGGAGCCGCAGGTTTTGTGGCCTCCGAGCAGTACAGGCTGTGTGCTAGCTCCCCTTGTTGTCTCCCTTCCCCCCCGCTAGGTAGTGACTAACCATGTCCACCAGAGAAATGAGCCTCTCCCCGTCCGTGTCATGGAGATGCCGAAGCACGCCACCTACCCGGTGTGGGTGCCAGAGTGGCAAGCCGAGCGGGAGTTTCAGCTCATGACCTTCTGAGGAGCAGCGAGCCAAGGGTGGGAGGAGGGAGGGGGAGGGAGGAGAGGAGGAGAAGGAGGACGGAAAGTTGACAGGGCGGTGTCGACATTTCTTCAGTGGCGCTTGAAGAATGCAATGGGCTCGGGAGAGGAAGACCTGCAGATTGACAAAACCTTTTTTTTTTTGCCATTAAAAAAAAAAAAAAAAAACAAAAAGAGAAGATGTTTCATCAACCTAGCTATGCCCATTTTGAAAATAAATTGACCTCTGTGTTACAAATCCTATAAGAGCACCACCTGTCACTGAGAAATCACAGGTTTACATTCATATATTGATGTAAGTAGTTTACCTTATGCTGAAAGATTCAGGCAAAGATAGATAAAGAAAGAAAATATGCCTTAACATCAGACAGGTCAAATATGAGATTGTCTTACACTCATGATCCAGTTTGACTGTGAATCAGAGATTAAAGTATGTTTCATTTATGGGACTTTGGAAACAGAGAAACATATTTTGCAATATTAATGGAGTCAATAGTGTTTGAGAGTCCAAGAAATTAGTTTTGGGTCCAGATTTTCGGCCCATCTTTAATCTGGCTCACAAAACAGCAGATGTTAGAAAAGCCTCCCTCCCTACCCCCTTCATAATAATGTATTTGGCTTTTTATTTTCTCCAAAAGTAAGCACTCTCGTTTTACATCAGCCATCAATTCATTTTTTCACTGCAATCACAAATCAGCTTCACCAACCGCTGTCATTTCAAGCTAGTTTTGACCATAACTATCACCGGCCACTAGGTGTCAGCACAGTACACATTAATCTTTCCTAGTGCTTCCATGGTCAATTACTTCAAATGATCTGTTTTGTAATCTGTCTGTCTGTGTTCTCCTGTCATGTTCACATTGTCTGTCCCTCTTTGTGTTTAAAAGCACATAGATGAATAATATGGTATTTTTTTATACTTAATTCCATTCCACTTCATTTATTCATCTAAATTCAACCCATTTATTGATGTCTACCATCCGGTGTTTCCCATTTGTTATTTCAGTCCCTTGACTTGTTGCTGGATCTCTCCACGTATGAGACAAAACATCAAACAAAACCACAGAAAATATATATATAACCATTTCATACTGTTTTTTAATATTTGCAGATTTGTGCTTCTGTTTCCAACCTTTCTTCAACAAAAAGGGCTTTCCAACTCCTTCCGAATTAGAAGAGCATGATGGTTAAAAAAAAAAAAAAAGAGTCCCCCTGCTTTGCTAATCCTGATAGAGAGGTGGTTATTGGTTGAGGAGCATGTTGCTGCTTTACCCTCAGTGCTTTACCGCATTCAGGGTAATGCATGTGGAACCCATAGGACTTTGCGCCTAATGCAGCTTAAAGTCGAGTCATTGGAGTGTTTGAGAGCACTCAGAGTAGACTGTCAAATATCACCAAGTGAGACAGACTGTAGGGACTCTTCTGGAAATGCCCCATCCACCTTTTTGCCACACCCCACCTTTCGCTCTCATTCAGGCACGCCATACAAAAAAAAAAACACGCTGTACAGTCAAGTCACTCTTGGAACTGTTATCCAGCCACCCAAAGGACACAACCTTTCCTTACATGACATCACACTGCCTTTTCCCATAAATGAGGACTCAAGGACTAGATGTGCCAAGTTGTTGTTTTTTTTTCTTTTTTTTTTTTTTTTTTTCTTTTTTTTTTCTTCTTTGTTTGATCTACTTTTATTTGAATTGTTCATGTTTTCCAGGGCATATGAAGTATTGAATTGAATGGAAAATGTGATATAAAAGTATGATCATAAATAGGTATTTTAGATGAGAGTTGCTTGGGTAATTTTATGAAGGCCTTCATAAAAAAATAGGATAGACTGTTAGGTTGTTACTGAAGGATACCAACAAATGAAACTGGGTTGCACCGACTTGTATGAATGTAGTTAAACGTAAAAAAATTGTTTTTATTTTATTTATTTTTTTGCATTTCAAGTTGTTTTTTTTTTTTTTTTTTATTTAATTCCTTTTACTCGGTTTATGTTTGGTACAGAGATTATGAACTCTTGCATAATCGCTTTTCTATCATGAACGGATTGACAAAAATATAGACTGCTGTATATCTTGTATTGTATTTTATTTACAATGCTACTCTATAAAAAGAACATACATATAAGGAATATATGAAATAATGCCTTTATTGTTCATCCAATATTTTGTGGGAACTGCAATGTTTGGCTCAATCTGTTGAATATTTTGAAGTGAATTTGTGACTTGCTTTGTATGGTGTCTGTATAGAAGCTGAACAATTCATCATAAAAAATAAAATGTTGGAAAAAAATATAAATGCCAGAGTTGGTTTACTTGAACTCAGACTCTACCTCTTATCCATTGGTGACTGGACATTTCTCATGTTCTGAGTGAGACCATACACACGTCTGTCCCTAAATGTACCTCATCTCTTTATTTGTGTTGGGGTGGGAAGGTTATGTTCAAATATTTATTTTCATTCAAGTTTTGAATGCTGTCTGACCATTTTTTACTTCCACAGGCTCTACCAGGATTTTTAATGTCAATTCATTTTTATTTCTTTTGACGCACAAACTGCTTGAATTTGCAAAATGATTTATGTTCTGCCAGGTTTTGCAGGTGAAACCTTGGAGGAAGCTGTTGCAGCAAAGCTTTCTTTAAAATAACATTTTTTTCCCCTTTCTCTCCTTTCCAACCTAACATATTTATCACTCTACAAAAACCCTTGTCAATGTGAATATTATGAAAGCACAGCTGATTCTTCACTGGGTTGCACAGCAGGTGGTCTACAGGTCCACTAAGGGCCTGCTCTGGGTCTCAAACAGAGGGAAGGATCCCCCAAAGGGTTTCAGGGTTGAGTCATGACTCAGTGTGTGGTCGTCCTTGCTCTCCTCTGTGTTGAGATGTGTCTAGTGTGGTCTTGGTTTGATCTTTTTTTTTTTTTTTTTTTTTTTTTTCTCCTTAACTTGCACGTCGGTGTTACTGCTGTTTGTTCCGCTAGTGTGCTTGTCTGTTCATTTCGAGCTTCTTTTGAAACTTTTGTTTTGCCGACGCCGAGTTTCTCCACCAATACTGCAGATGCAACAAACACAACCTCCCTCACCTCCCCGCCCTCTGACCCCCAGTCTATCTGCCTCACCCACACACGCCCCAACACAGCCAGCTTTACCCACCTCACACCCCACAGCTTTCAATCTGCCTCGTTTTAAGAGTGTCGCTTCAGTTTCTGACTGACTTTCTTGTTCTCTTGCAGTCACGGAAAGCCAGTGAACAGGCAAAGAGCGTTGACAGTAAAACAGACAGCATAGGCAGTGGAAGGGCCATACCTATCAAACAGGTGAGCAGTCACACTGATGTTTTTTAATACATTTCCCATAACGCCCCTGGTAAGTGTCATTGTTTTTTTTCTATGCTGAGGATCTAATTTTGATTTTGTTTTATAAATCTCTAATTACAGTGGCCAGACAATATAGTAAGGTGTTATTAAAACCACTAGGTGGCGACACAACATAACAAATACTGTAACACTAGCGGCAAGCGCTCAAACAGTGATAAAACATTAAATAATATACATGTCCAAGAAGGTACAGGTTTATGATAGATATTTATTACTCATGAGCACAATTAGTTTATCTTTGATGTTATAAATTGGCTAAGAATACATACTTAATTGGAGACTTGCCTTTCAGATGAGGAAAATGAAACTTGCCTTCTCTTAAAGCCGGTTTAAAATCACTACTAATAGTAACAAAGCAATCACAGCCACAGAAATTATTTAAAGTGTTATGAGATTGATTTTTTTTTTCTTTTTTTGTGTGTATCAGATGGTGTATTTCCCACATTGACTCGCACGCTAATCATTCTTGTGATTAACATTCTGTTCACACGTTTCATTCAAGGATTGCACCTTCGATATATACGGAAACTGTCTTAGGGAGATATTGTTGTGATTGCTTCTAATTACTTGTACTTAGTAATTTGGCATCAAACATCATTCATGTGTATCCATATCATCAACTTTGGCAGCCATAATTAGCTGAAAATTTTATTGGATATTAAAAAATGTATTTAGTTTTTATTTTTTTTGTTAAAAAGCTTATTTTTGAGGTGATCGTTTACTATGCACATAGTCATATGCAAGATGATACTTAACTGTTATCACATTTATTTTGGTAGAAATATAGCAGTTATTTCTCCATGAGAAATTTTTTTTTGTTTTATTTATTTTGATGTTATTAATCGTTTATTGAGATAATGTTTTTTCTTTCTTCCTTTTTTTTCATTTGTTCTCCCTTTATCACCTTTTTTTTTTTTTTACTCCTTTTCCCTTTTTGTTTTTTTTTTTTTTTTTTTTTGTACATATTTACTCATGGCAATAAATGGGGCTAGTCACATGGTAGTGAACACTGAGTCTAAGGATCATTTGTAAGGATCCAACTGTAACCCAAGGAGAAGAAGTGGATACATTGATTAGTAATCACTCGTGATTATTTGAGGGCTTTTTCAAACTGGGTCAGTATCCTTGTATTATCCTCTTTAACTTCAGTTGATAGGAGATAATGTCCTTCTTTTGCACTTGTTGAGCCAGACCTCCTCATTTCCTTCAGGAGAAAATTGTCAGGGCTTCGGTCGAGCCAAAATAATGGCAGGGTGATGCTTTCAATCCGCCTCGCTCAATCAGAAACATCCTTTTGAATGTATCACAGATGCAATATCTGTCTTATGACATGTCTGGAACTGATGGATGAAGGTACACTTCAACGACAAAACAGTGTGTGCTACTGAAAATTAAAGACACTTTTTCTTATATATGTTTTGTATAAAAATATGCAGAGCTGCTTGAAAATGGCGAAATATTCCTATAAAATGCCATACTTCTCTATCTGTTGTCATTAAATTACCTACTTTTTTTTGTTGGAAATTTGGAGTAATTTTCTGGAAACTCCAGCCGTACTGTGGGTGAGAAGGAAGTTGATTTTAACAGATTAAACAGGTTCCCCTTCTGAGTAATATTTACTTTAAACTCACCATTCTTATCTAGTACTTTAGCCCCCTCTGAAGTCCATGACCAGTTTTCGTGAGAATCATGATAACTTTTGTCAAGATAACACACAGAGTCAAGCACACACACATACACTCCACCTTTATCTACAAAGGATTTGTGTGCACGTGTGTGCAGGGGCATTTTGGCTGCAGATGTGGGCTTGTAACTAGCTGATCTCCAAGCCCGTCAAATGCACAATCAAGAAAGAGATCAAAGTATCAATGTGGGCTTAATTACCACCACCCTCTCACCCCCCATTCCTCACCCCATCAAGCCAAATTACACATTACTGCCCCCCTCCTCCTCCTCCTCCTTCCCTCCAATCTATAAAAATAGTGAGCAAGGATAACAATGCGCTCACTGCCGAGGACCCGCCAACAGCTCTTCTGCAACATTCTTACCCCATCACCACCCCCCCTTCATACACACACACACACACTCCCAACCCAACACACACACCCAAACACTCCCCCTCCCCCCCTCCCTCTCCTGGCGTGTCACAAAGGGCCGACCTATCAGTCAGCCACGGTGGCAGGATGCAGCTTTTTCCCCTGGTCATCGGACAAAAGGAGAGAAAAGACACTATCTCCTCAGAGTAGATATGACAATTGTCTGAACACAGAGAGCACTTCTGATGATAGGCTCGTTTCCTTATGTCATGCAGGCTGTAACACACTCATCTCCTTTGTGTGCTTGTGTGTCACCGTTGAGGAGAACCCACACCCACCCACACACGTTGGTTTTAACGTCAAAACATAAACACTGCAGTGCCCAATCCAGTTTAGCAAATGATACAGCCATTGCTATAAATGATCTAAAATCATATGTTGTGCTTCATGAGTGACAGATGTGAACATCCATAATGGGCAATTGTTCAAATAAAACAGAAAAAAAGTTGATTTTCTTGTAATTGTCTTTGCTCTTTATTGATCTGCATCACAACTCCGATAAATTATAAGAAGTTGCACTCTGATTGCATGTATAGATTTGTACATGCTTCAATAAGATCACGAGAGGGAACATATTTGCTTGTAAAACATGCATTTAGAAGTTGCCAGAGGCCCTTTGACTGGATCATTTACTTTGTAAGATTAGAGAGTCATTTAAAAAGTGTTTACAGTTCTTTTATTGATTAAACTGAGAAGAATCTCTCTTTGTTCAGGAACGTATTGATCTAAGGACACATTTCTTCCTGAAAAATCATCAAATGTATTGATACACAACAGCTAACCAAGGCTTTTAGATAGTAAGAATCACAAGCTGCAAATTAATTTAATTGCACAAGATTCCTTCTTTCTTTCTTCATGCAAGGATAACATTTTAACTGTAAGGTAAATCCAGCATAATGTAATAATATTACTTCTCATCTGTTTTATCAGTTGTCTTAATTGTGGTTAGAATGAACTGATGAGAGTTAAAAACTCTAAAGAGTTAAAGAGTCGGGGGTCCATACCAGTCATGTGGACCCCATAGTAGTATGGATCACAGACAAATGATCCATACTAGTCTCAAAGTTTTTTTTTTTTTTTTGTTTTTGATTTTTTTTTATTTATTTTACTCTAGTTTAAAGTTAATAAAGTATATATATATAAGATCCAGGTATATACTGTAACTAAGTAAGTTCTAATTTTGCAAAAATTCCCTCATATCACTGAAGGTTTGAGTAATCAGCTGACATTAAATAATCTTTTATTTTGTATTTCTTTTATTCAGATTTGTATCTTGACATTTTCATCTCAACGACTAATGTGATATTCCAGCCAATTCATAGTTTGTGTAGCATATTCAGCCATCCTTTGATGACCCTATACTGCCATGCTTTTTACTCAAAACCAGTTAATAGAAATGTGCTTTATTTGCAACATCTAACAACATCCAACATTGTCAACTTCGAACGTAGCTGTAAACAGACTTGTATAAAATACAAGATATGAGGCCATATTCGTCGGTCCTGGGATGCAGACCTCCTCACCCCACCGCTACCACCCTCACCCTGGATGAATCAGGGTTCGGATTAGGATGATTGTCGGCAAACAGCCTGGTGCGCAGGTCACTGAGGGTCAGCTCTTCCTGATGTGTTAATCAGGATTAAAGCCTGCAGCATAGTCCTGACTAGCAAAAACACTACCCCTTTGACCCCCCTCTTTAGCTCATGCACACGCACACATACACACACTGGGCCAGGCTGTAAAAGCACAAACATTGCCCTGGCTTAATCCCCTAATTAAGCGGGCCCCTCCTCACTATTTAACCCCAGAGAGCCTCCTGGCCCTTGCACTTAGCAGCATTTGGTCACCTCCTGCAGAGGAACTGCATTGTTTACCAGTGGATTTACTCAGCAGATAAGGAAACCGTCGGAGGCTCTAAAAGGCCCCAAAAGATAAAGCAGAATAGAATAAGACCTGAGTAGGCTTTGAAGAGGGGAGATCACACTCTCTAATTCCAGGATTGAGGGGTCTTTCAGAGTTCAGCTTGTAATGTGTATGAATGCAGGGAGGAGGTCTGGGAAATTGGATTGTCTTTCTTTCTGAATGGTCTCTGTGCCAGAGGAACTTGGATACCTTTGTAAATTCAAATGGTCACAACAGAAAAACTAACACATCATTAAACCTGTCACCATCGTGCTCTTCTAGAACAAGAAAAATCTGTGAATAAATTGCAATTTCTCCCATGTTTTCATATTTGCTTGCCTCATAATTGCCACTTTACACGATGTTTGGTTGCTTTCTGATCCACCACAGAGAAAATTCTTGAATGCAACCGCCACAACAAATCTGTAATAGCGCTAATAACACTGTTTTATGGTATTTAAGATCTATAATGGCTCATATCATCAACCATGCTGCTTTTAGGAAGAGCGTATGATCACTGTGAGCCTCTGTCTCTTACAGGGAATCCTTCTGAAGCGAAGTGGAAAATCCCTCAACAAGGAGTGGAAAAAGAAATATGTCACACTGTGCGATAATGGCGTCCTCACTTATCACCCCAGTTTACATGTGAGTTTCAACTTCTCTCTTTTCTGCCCATTTTCTTTTTCCAGTCGCAGTTACGGTTTTGTTGCACTACTGTTTGTAGTTCACTTTGCTGCTGGAGGTTTTAATGTGAGACTTTCTCAATCACTGAGCACATTCCTGTGATGTGATTTCATTTGGCATCATTGCTGTAGGGAATGAATTCCAACTGTATACGCAAAGTCTGGAGAGACTTGCTGCTGTATATAAGGTTTTTGATGACTATATTTGCTAGGCTCTAGAACTGTAAGGCTAGTATTAATAAACAGGGTGTCCTAGCGGTCATCTCTGCCCTCCCTGTGGTGTCCATCCATGATGTTGGCTAATGGAGACATGGCTGTGCTGCAGCGTTCCTGTCGCGCCCAGACACCACGCTGGCTTGTATTTATAACGGTTCTCACTGCATGGCAGCAAAGCCTGACCAGCCTCCCACATCCATCTTTGTCAGAATCCCGCTGGGCCGCTAATACCTCTTAAACACTCAGGCTGGCTGGCGGCAGACAGCTCTGGAGCCCGATGCTGCAGTCAGAGATGTCCCTCCAATTCCCCCCCCATCACTCTCTTGATTCCTCCAGTCTCGTGTTCTGGATGTTTAGATCGTTTGGACACACAATATGAACGACTCTGGCTGCATCTTGCATCTAATGAGACCGTTAAAACTTTTAAAAGCTCTCCCAGTAGTTAGACGTGAACCTTGTGTGTGGCCTTGCGGGTTTGACAGTGTGTTAGTGGTTTAATTTACAGGCAGTTATTAGCGGAGCAGTGCCGGGCTACGGTGATGTATGTAATTGACTGAACAGGCTATCTCTTGATCATTACAGCTATTACAGGTCATCTGGGCAATCTATGAGTCTTTGAATCTGTTGACTTACACAGGGAGGTGAAATAAGGCAGACAGTTACATTAGCAGTGTAACAGCTCAAGCTCATTTTGAGCAGTGGAGCAGAGATGGGGTAAGAAAGGAAAAGGAGGGAGGAAGCCAGAGACTGGAAGAGGGGAACCTTTAATTTCGCAGTCAGCCAAGCCATCCACACAATCACCTTCTGTTAATTCTATCTGCTACATCAATTAAATTGTTTGTAGAAACTAATTGAATGTGGCTTAATCACACATCTTAATAGCTTTGCATGCTTCGATTTGGCTGTTAATTCCAGCAATAAAATGAAATGAGAGCGCTCACTGGGTAATTAGCGAGGAGGCTTGGGAAAGAAATGAGTGCTTTATGACACGGTAATAAAGCAGAGGAGCCGGTGGGGGGACGGCAAAGGCCGAGCTCGCCTCTTTCTGGGTCTGTTTCTGCTGAGCCCAATGATTTTCACCTTGGCTTCCCACATTTAGGCGCTAGTCACTTTAAACCAAATCAAATGGGCAAATTGAAAGACAATGAGACAGTTTGCATTCATTAAGCCTTACATCTCGCTGTTTTGAGAAACGGTGTGGGCACAGGTAATGTATAATGGCTTTACAATCATTTTTCCACTAACACACAACCCCAGGAAAGGTCTAAGATGGGTTGTGACTAATGGGAATAAAAATTGAATAGTCCTTTAATTTGCTTTTCTTCCATAATTCCTGGATTCTTGTCGGTCCACTGTTGATCGTCAAGTACCTGAATTTAGGGAAATATTTGGACTCGTGCCATAATAGACGTCTCACTCCTGTCATGCTCTTGTTTTAATTGTCTTTAGGACTACATGCAGAATGTTCATGGGAAAGAGATTGACTTGTTGAGGACAACAGTCAAGGTACCTGGAAAGCGACCACCCAGAGCAGTGGCGACTGTGGCTCCCACTGCTAGTCCCAAAACCAACGGGTTGACCAAGGACCGAAGCACCTTGCAGCTGGGCATTGGAAACACAGGTTTGAATGCTGTTATAACTGTCATATAACTGTGCTTTGTTGGCAGTTTTTATGTTAAAGATATTTAGTACGTCCCAATTAGACTTTTATTGCAGAGACTTGAGAGAACTGAGAGAGAATCAATAGCCCCCTCACATAAGAGCTTTTTCAAATTCAAATTCAAATTCAAATATACTTTATCGATCCCCCAAGGGGGAAATTCAGGTTTCAGTACTGTCCAGTCTGGTGTACTTGAGGAGCTGCCGGCGTCCAGCGCTCCTTTTCATGTCCCGGTCCTGTGGTCCGAGTGCTAACTCCACTTAACAGCCGTTCAAATCAGTTAACAGCCGTTAAAACCAGTATATTTCCATAAAGATGAATCAAGTGAGATATCTCCAGGTCGGAGACTGATAGACTCTCACTATCTTTTCACATTTTTGGTATGTGTAGGAAACTGCCACTTTCTGGAAAGGTGAAAATTCATGATTTTCCATCTCCCAGCTTAGACAACAAGGGGTGAAAAAGGAAGGATGGATTGTGCTTCAGACAATTTCTAAGAACTTTCTGGTCTTATCTTGCATGCCCGACTTGGAAGAAAACAGCAGACACATTTATCTGCATCTATTTTTCTTCCCTTGCTTAAAGTTGAGCAGGGGAGTTACAGAAATGAGAACTTTTGAATCTCAAGCAAAAGATGAAATCACACACTACATCACGGTCCGGTTTTACAACAACTGATGGACTAGTTCAGTGGTTCTCAAACTTTTAATACTGCGTACCACCTGAGAAACTGTTCAGCTCTCTGAGCACCACCATGATGAACTAGTTTTAAAATGTAGCCATATATGTCTTCTCAATTAGCTTTAAACATAGAGATGTTTATTCCTTATTGTGGTTATTTATTGTTACCTGAATTGTAACTTTACTGAATCAGACATTTACAACTCTGTCCAAACCGATCTGCATCCGTGTCGTAAAACATCTCTGTCCACGTTGCACCACCGTAAATGCATTTCACACAGTAATGCATGGTCACTGGACCTCCATGTATAAGTCAAAACAGGATGAAAACTCTACTAGAAATTACCTTTGTTGCAAATTGCTCTCATAATGTCTTTTATTATGCAAAACAGCTCACACCAAGGACAATAAAGTCAGCGGCAATCCTTGTTGTTTACACCATCATTAAGGCGTGTCTGCGAGTTACCTTCCAGTGACGGCCATGATAGGGGTTTCGTGAATCAGGGGAGGTTATGTATGCCACAAAAGAATAAATAATGAAGCGAATTGATGCCACTTTCGAATGGTTTTGGTCAGTGTTCTTCAGTCCAGGTTCTCGGAGGCCGCTTCCCTGCGTGTTTTAGATGCTTTTCTGCTCCATAACACCAGACTCTAATGAGTGCATTTGTCTACAGACTTGTGAGACCTTAGTGCAACTAATGCTGTTAACTCATTTGACTCAGGTGAATTGGAGCAGGTTATGGTTTTTATCTTTATTTTTTTTCCAGGGGAAAGTTAAATGACGAGCAAAAGCACACAAACAAAAAAAAAAAGAGTTGTGTATATTTCACTGCCCTTGTGTGGCAGCAGAAATAAGCGTGTAGTATGCAGGAACCATTAGTTCCCTCTTCCAAGGAAGAAAATCATTAAATACATTTATTTGGGAAACTGTGCTGTAAAGTTAAGGAAGCATAACACTTCTTATTTTCACACAATTCAACTATTGGAGTCATATTTATTCTGCCAGTCGGTCCCTCCAAATGTTGTGCTCTTGAATTGGAAGTTAATACTACATCACGATGGTTGTTATTTGTGATGGAAGATTTTAAAGAACGGCGCATCAGAAGGATGGTTCTTCTTTGTGGTTCATTCATTGTCTCAAAGAAATAACAGATCACAGGTGTAATGTGTAATAGTTACTCAATTAGTCTTTTATTACTGTACTAATTTTATTCTGTCCTCCATTTGTGATTTATTATAAAAATGGCTCCCGTGAGGATAATTATCTACTTTCTGTAGGTTTCATTCAAACAATTAGCTGCCTTGTACTACATGCAGTAATGACTTAATGATCATCTGTGACAAATCTGTTAATTCTCCAGATAACTAAACAGGGATTTCAAATTATATTTAAGCATCAATCTCAATATTTGAGGAATGATATCACAAAAATGAGAATATTTTAGGGTCAGTGTGACACTGACCTCATTTTATGTATGTTGGGGGTCACGGGAACAAAATCCAGTTTAGGTGTGAGCATCATGTCAGGGTGTCTCTGCCTTCAAGTTTAAAAATAGGGTTCCTCTCCCCAGGAGCGATACCACTTGAGACTGCAGAGAGTCTGGCAGGCATGTAGAGGGGAAGCCAGTGGCAGGATTTGGGGCTAGGATTAAGAGTAATTAATACTAATTAGCGAAAAGATCCCTGGAGGCATCCGGAGTCTCGTGTCAGCTGTGAAATGGGCACAGTCTTTCCATCACCTAGGCTAGAGCTAACCAGCTGAGATTTGCTGCGGTGCCAAAGACACGTTCGTAGGGACTATTAGGACTGTCCAGGCAGGTTAGGCCAAGGTGCTGCTACTGCTGATTGGATTAATTAATCAAAAACAGAAAGATAAAAGAAGCTTACAGAGCTCATGACATGAGATTGAGGATGTTTCATCCCATAAACTGCTAACCTTGAGTGCTGGGTTAAAGAGTCATCAGGGCAAAGGAAAAGGCCATGAAAAGCAGCCCAGACAAGGTTTGAGGGAAACAGCACTAACTACGTGTTAGTTTCTCTAGATTTTAAAGTCTTTTAACCCAATTCTATGTGTTTCATAGAAAAGAATCCTAAATAACAAATTCCCAAGGTTTTCAGTCATCATCCATTTCTGCATCAGGGAACAATGTAAAGGAGATTTGCCTTAATCTCCACTTCGGAAAAGAAAGGTTACAAATCACATCAGGTCCCTCTCCGGGTGGAGGACCCTCTTGTGATTATGCGATCGGGATTTTGATTTCATTAGACATGCAATTGATGAAGGGAACAAAGGGGTAATTTTTCATTCACGGCGTCTAAATCACAAGTCTTGTCTTTGCCTTTGGTAATTCATTCATTCCTTACATCTGAAGACCTTTATAATCACTGGGAGAAGAGGGATAGCGACGGAGAGCAGGAGGGGCGGAGTGGATTGGGGAGATAAGAAGATGAAGAGGAGAGGTTGAGAAGACACCGGATAAATGTGCGAACGCATGCGCCCGCGAGTTTGCCAAGCGGCCAGGTTTAATTCTTTTGCTGGGTGCAGAGCGGAACCATTTTAAATATGATCCTCCCTGTTAACATGCGTCCTGCCGTGTCACTAGCGACAGATACACTGTATCAAAGTATTAATGGGCCCAGTCACTTCTAATCAATCCTGTGGAAAGGAGAGATGCTCACTCTCCAAGAGGAGGAGGTGGAAAAATCAGGAAAGTGTTTTAGCTCCTCTTGACTTTGTACCACAATTTGTCTCCACCACATATATTTCTGTTGAGAAATGAGACTCACTGACCAGCAGGCTCTGCCAGCGACAACATCCAACCTTTTTGCCAGCGTTGTCACACAGTGCAGCCTGTTGTAGATACAATTAAGCAACAGCTCCCAACTGTTTTATTCTGACTCCTCTACTCGCTATGGGCGAGCTAACGTACCCATTTATCCACACCATCCTTTGTGTTAAGTTGAATTCACTGTTTAGGGGTATTAATAACAGAAAAGTGGAGCGTTCTCTATCTTTATTGGTCAGCTGTAAATGCTTGCATCCTCTGGCAGTTCAAGATGGCATCATGGAGTCACAAAAAAAAAAAAACTGAAAATATAAAGGCACAAGTGTGAATACAAATGTTTTAAGTGACTTGTGATGGGTAGTAGCTGCAGCTGCAGTATGAGTGTTGGAGGGAGACATCTGGGCATTGGTCGTGATGATGGCTGTGGATTACACAGGCGCAGATGATGTGTTGCCTGGCCCACATTAGCATGAATGCTTCATTATCTCACTACATGTACATAATGGCAACAACTCCACTGAGGGGTCAGGCCTTGTCACGGCTCATCAGCCCACTGACGGCCCAGCCTAAAGAGAAATGAGAAGCAAGGCAGAGCTGCTCCCCGCTAATCCATCGCCTCCACTTAACACCCCAGCCCTGGATAGCACGCAGTAGACACTTTTGGCTTTTATCTTTTTATACACATGACAATATAGTGAGCAGTGGGGTTTTTATGTTCATTGGTGTAAAAAGGAAATGAACGAGATTTGAATATGTAACATCTTTGACAAGAAAATTGTAATGGTTGTGACATCCATAAGAAAATGTTGTAAACAAGGCACATCAAGCCTCAAACTCTCCATTGTTGGGGAAATATTACTTAAACGAGCTCACAAGGGAAAATAATAAGGTTATTAAGTCATTATTACTAATGCATAACATCCAAATGTAATGTTTTGGCTTATCTTCCTGAGAAAATATACCAGGCAACGATATTTCTTTGCAGCCATAGAGTTTCATCAAGCATTACTTGACAATTCTCAACTGCAAGCTAATCTTAACCAATGTCAGTTTAGTATGAAGTCAGATCCTCCATTTGCTTTTATCATAGTCATCGTTCTTTAAAGTGGGAAGTGCTCTGGAGTCAGGCCTGGCTGGATCTGCTGCTGTACTTCTCTTTTAATACCACAAGCTGATTATTTCTGCACTGTAATTACATTATCTTCCCCTTTATGCAGGATGGTCTCAGGGGATTAATGGATACAGCCATGTATAATTCATTAATCATTAGCATCCAATTTGACAATTAGGGATGTTTTTTGAATTTTTTTAAGTATCAGTCAGGATGCCTTGTAGTTATCTAATGTTTCTTGTGTGTTGTCCTTTTATGTTTCTGAAGGTTTCTAGAAGTCAAACTTCACACTCAAAATGTAGAGTGTGTTATTAGTCGTCAAGAAATGTTCAGTGAAAGCATCCATTTAATGATAGTTGTTGGGTGTAAATGTGGCCACGGTGCCATGATTTACAAACATTTTAAATATAGTAAAGCAGTTGGGTATTTTAGAAGAGATGTCATGTGTTTGTTTTATGTACTAGTTGTCCGTCATTTTTAAAAAAAACAAAGTTTCACATTTTCCAATTCTTCCACTCTGAGGCTCCCCCACCTCCCTCCTCCTTTTCCTCCTCCTCCTCTTCCTCCTGCTCTGATTTCAGCATGCTAATTTAGTCGGTGCTCCTCAGCGTGATTCCCTCGCTCTGTCTCCCATTCTCGCTGCGATTCTGCTCCCTCCCCTCTGGGACCCGAAGATTAATATTCCTGAGCCCAACAAGATAATTACTGATACTAATTAGACATGATTATGTGAATTTGATACACTTATTACTCTAGATAATGAGTAGGACATATTATCCTAACAAGCACCCGTGCCGCTTAGTTTACTTTACACACGAGCTACACAGTATATTTTCTGTTATCGTACTCCTCAATCAGAAACCGATGTTCTCTCGTAATTATTAAATAAAAGGCCTTGAAGTGTGATACCTGTAAGATGAGAATGCGTCGTTGAGAAAATCGGATAAATGTGCTGTTTTCCAAAACAAAGCCTGAAAGTTTAACCTTCCAGTCTGAAAGCATTTACCTTATAAGACTGAGCTGATTTTGTTGTGTAGTTAGGCTATGAAAGGGAACTTTTATAGGGGACATTTTTTTCCTTGGAATATATTCTCTTTATTTTAACATTTAGTTATCTGAGTAGTTTTATTTTTTGCAAGAAATTTGATTTTTTTTTTTTTTTTTTTTTACATTTTTTATGACCCATTGCTGTTCTCAGTTAAGTGTATTTTCCAGCCTCGGCACTTCATCTGAACCCGCTCTTGAGGCTTGAAGCATGTCAATGAGTTTGACAGTAGTTAAGATGTGCAGTAGCAACTGCTCGCGAGCAGGAGGGAAGGACCCCACATGGTGCAGCCTAGACCATGAATTAGTAAAGAGAGCCAGGCGTCCGTGGCTTGCCTGATTGGATGTTGGGGAGAGAATGCCTGCTGACGCCAGTCGAGATCGATGTGGCAGTCAGAGGGATGAGGTGAGATAATTAGCGTTCAGAGTGTATCTTGTTAATTAAGGGCTAATTAGAGGCAGAGGCAGAGGGAGAAGGGTTTTGTCTGTGTGTGCGTCTCTATGTGAGCAGAGGTTGGTTGACAGAGATACGTGCACAAATAGCAGTAGAACGCTGCTGCATGAACTACATAAAATTCCCAACTCAATTAGATCATCTGCTCATTCCAGGCTGTTTTTGGTTTGACAAAACGCAACCTTGACAGATTACATAGAGAATTCAAAGACCCGTACAGAACATACTGTAAGAAATCAGCGTGATTTTCTTGTCTTTGTCTCTGCCCCTCCAGGTGCTCCTCACTCCAACAGCAGCACGTCCCTGCAGACAGGCGGATCGGCGTTTGGCGGCAGTAAGGATGGCATGCACCAGCGCTCCTTCTCGGTGTCCAGTGCTGACCAGTGGAATGAAGCCATCAACACCAGTACAAGCAGCGGAGCCGGTAAGCATGCCGCGTTATTGCTACTGGGATGGTGGGATTCAAACAAATGGAGGGGGTGGTGTTTTAGGGCTGCCATTTTCTGGCTTTTTTTTTTTTTTTTTTTTCAGACCAGTGAAACAAGCCTCATTTTCATGATTAGGTGATCAGAACTGTGATCACTGTGACCTTTTTGGCTGCTGCTGCTGATAGAAGCAGCATGTTCAGAGGAGGGGAACAGTGAAGGTTAACTTTCTGCCATCGATGCGTCTCCACTCACTGCCTCCTTGTCACTGTACTTGAGTGAAGTAACATAATATATTCACGATGCCTGCCCCCCGCCCCTCGACCCATCCTGTCTTTACCTTCCATCTTACTCTCTGCCTCCCCCCCTTGTCTGTTTTCCTCTCTTTTCTTTCGAAGAGGAAAATGAATGCTTTTCAGGGGTACCATTCATCACCAGTTATTTCCCTCTCTTTGTGGTTGGCAGTAAAAAAGCACTTAAATGCACATCAACAGAATAACAGTCATTTCCATGCATGTTTGCACTCTGGTAGTTCTCATTAGCACGGCGGCGGCTCCCCTCCCCCCTCCCCATGGGCTCCCAGGGGCCCCGGCAGTTTAAAGAGCGCACTTTATGAGCGCTGCTGGAGTCCAACTGCACGGCCCTCGTGGTTCCGCAGACAAGCCTGTCTCTCATTTGGAGCTGCCGAACGATCAATTCTGCCTGGACGCAGGCACTTTCATCACCCCCTACCCCCGTCTCCCATCAGCAGCATGCCCAAAGCAGAATTACTTAGATTCGTGGGGTCCTCAAATAAATGAGCACAAGTGTGTTGTGTATGTGCTCATGCAACATTTTTCAGTGTGGCTGTTTGTATGTGAACTTTTTCGACAAAGCATGTTTGCATCCATATTGTAATCCGTGTAAGGAAGGGGAAATAAACGGCTTCACACTTTGTTAATGTGGTGGTAAAACTACAGAGGACAAATGAGTGTTTCTCAACACCGCACTAAGGAAATTAGGAGACTAGAATTTCCTCCATTCATATTTGTTAAACTGAAAAGCCCTTGATATTAACATAGCTCATTAACCAGCAGCCAGTCTTCAGATTGGCTAAATCAGATTCACAATTTGCTTCATTATTCTATTTTCTTCAATTATTTTCATGCTACTCTTAAGGTAACCACAAATGAGTTTGAATGAGGCAAATGAGCTGAAAACAATAGTAGAAACATGTCATATGATAGATTATGTTATAAGAAGAGAAGTGTCTCTGTAATCAGTGCATAGTCTGTGCAGACGATAATGGGCTTTTACACTGAAAGCAGCATCTTTGCATTTTGAAAACTCTGATGGAAAATCTAGTTCTTTATACCGCCTTTCAATTTCAGAATTTGAATTAAAGCGGCCGAATACATCTGTAGTATAAAGTGTGACTGTTTTATCAGAAAACATAAGCTTGATTGAAATGCAACCCTCTTATCTTCCATTTTAATGTGTCTTCAATAATCAATAGAGGGTGTTCCACAAAAAAGGGTTCTCATGTTTTGTCATTTGAATTGACTTGATCCAAGCCCAATCACTCCATTATCCTTGGTGAAGGTTGCAGGTTACAACATAAAATGTGATGCAAAAACAGCAGATTGATGATTCGCCAGAGGATGAATGCATTTTAGCCAGGTAACCATTTCCATATTATTTAAAGAATGCTCTCATTTGTAAACCTATAGAGCAAAGGCAGAAGAAAGGTAGTATCATCTCTTGAATATTGAGCGCAGCTTTTTGATTAAATCCCAGCCCAATTTTTTTTATTGCTTGCATTCATAAAGACGCCCATTTTTAATGCACTGGGAGCTTGTTTAGATCCTTCTCTCCCTAGTACACCTCAGTCTTTGAGCCTGGATTAAAGGCAACAGTCATCTGACTAATGTCATAAGATTGCTGATGATCATAACTAAAGTCATAGTCAAGGTCTGTGTAATGTCACGTTCGCATCTTGTTGGCCTGCAGAAATAACATGTGAAGTTATTCAACAGCCTCATTGTGAGATTTTTTTTTTATTTTCAAAGGAATTATTTGTGATCATTATTTTTTGTCTTTTTTGAAGCAAATCTGACTTTATTTTGAATTCATGAATATGAAGATTTGTTACGTTTTTATTATTAATGAAAGAAAAATCAACATATTTTAATTTTAAAAGTTTTGAAATTAGTGTTCAGACCACCACAACTGTGACGCTTATGTCTTTGAGACACGGTGGATCAAAAAATAATCAACAGATTAATTAAGATTAAAGTTAATGTCTCTCATGTAGAGATTCTAACCCGTTTAACATTTATCAACAATTTAGACATTAATATTAAAAAATCATATTTATTTGAAAATACATGCATTATATAATCTACTAATAATCCATTAAAAGTTTGCATTGCCATGATACACACACACACACACACATATATATATATATATGTATATAAAATACTTTACTCTTATAAGTTTGCTCATCATCAGGTAGTTAATGCATGGATAGCCTCCTCCCATGGTACTGTGTTTTATACGTCGGCCTCCTGATGTGAGGGTGATAGCATGTGGGGCGTTTGATTTCGACGCCAGGCCGTAATGAAGTTTGACATTTAGTTTGGAGAGAGCAGCAGAGCGCGATCAGGCCTTGATTAGTACGCTCTAATTGAGGATAATAAGAGGGAGGCGGTGATTGTTTCTAATTTTTGCCATTAATTGCAGCCGTTGGTTTTGATTGAGGACAGGCAGGGCTGCCATGTCAAGGGGTCTAGCGGAATCATGGCGCTCCTTACTCCGAACCTCTTGAATAACAATGAAATAATTCCCCCCTCCCCTGAACCTCCCCCCTGCTGCTCGCTCTCTCACCCTTTTTTTATTTCATTCTTATTTATTCTCAGTGTGGCACTGGTAAAGGCAGAAAGCTGTTAGCAGCGCCCTCCTTGTCTCACTCACAGCCGTCATCCTGCAGCAGGTTTAAACTGTCATTTCTGTGGTGGGAGTTTGACACGGTGTAATCACAGGTTAGGCTGCTACCTATCCTGCTGCCCAGGTGATCGTGGCTGAGTGGGAAAGACTCTCCTGATCCCCAGCGTGCCTCATTACCCAGCTTGGTCCTGATGGCCCTCATACACGCTAACAGCTAGCTAATAATGTCACAGTGATGTCTATGCTTTCTGAATTAGTTTAGTTTCAGCTTCATAATTCCCACCTTAACAATTTTAATTTAGCAGCCAGGCACATTTTATAGCTCAGAACCACTTACAGGAAACAGATTTAATATAAAACCATTAGCTCAAAGATGTTTTTATATTGCTGCTCTGTGATCTGTTTTAGTTTTTTTCTGCCTCTCTCAACATATGTAACAAACTTGCTTCTTACTTACTTAGCCTGATACAAACACGTCCGTGTTTTAGGTGCAGGGTCATTTTCCACAACATCAGGGTCAGAAATTGATAATTAGAGGTGTTTATGACACGGTTTGGGCCCCTGAGGGGCAGCCCTCCCCTTTCACCTCAAGCGACATTAAACAAATGCTGGCTGTCACACTGGAGGCAGGTTGGAGCTCACGTCTTTCACCCGCCATACGGAGTTGAGCTGGCGGGACAGACGCTGGTATGAAGAGGGAGGAGGAAGCAGAGGGTGGAAAGGAGGGGGGCACATGGAGGACCCCTATGCCCCCAGCTGTCTGAGCCAGCTAATGACTCGTCTCAGGGGGGCTGTTGTAAGAGAGCAGGGAAATTGAAACAGACGCCTCGACCGGGAACTGCTACATGTGTGGCTGCGTGCTGCCATTCAAAGCACCAGAGAGCTTAATATATGTACTCCAGCACACGGAGCTCTGTTATGTTTTTTATGTGATGGCATATCATCAATAATTGTTATCCATCAAGAATTACCTGATTATTTAATTTAATTTTATTTATTGATACACATTTTTGTAAGGATCAAATGTATTGTAATAGTTTTAATAAATTCCATTTTGTTTTCCAATGACGACATTCTTATTTGTATACCTTTGCTCTCATCAAGATAAATTCAAAGTATGGGACTGATATAATGATCTGAGTCTCAGGTGTCATCTCGTATATTTTACCCACTCTGAAACAGTGTATTCTCCGGTCCCTCTGAGCTCTACTCCCCCCATGTAAGCATCTTCAGTCCCTGCTGAGCTCATCTTACTCCTCCAAGACAGCCCCATCTCCCTAAAGGTAATGACCGAATTAGGCCTAATGTTGTACACTGGCTAATGGCACAGGGCTGCACATTATAGCATGTGCAACTGGCAACAACAACAGCAATAATCCCTGAGCCCCTTGTCCTCCTGCACTCCACCCCTGGGGCTGGGACAGTGCGCAGGGAAATGAATGGAGTTTGCCACACTACAATGAGCTTTTGATGGGAGACAATGGAGGAGGCTGCCAGCACCACACAGGGTGGTAAGAAGAGAGCAATATGGGGCCCATCTACTGGCCCTCCCTCCCTTGTTTCCCCCAGGCTCCTTAATGGCATCCAGAGGGGGAAAGAAGGGAAAGTGATGTCAAATGTCAGGAAATCAGAAAGATGGGAAGCTGACAACCCCCTCCTATCAACCCATCCCTCCTGTCCTTTTGCCCAACGGTAGCACAGGTTAATATCACATTTATAAAATCACTTACAAGAAACAAAGCCGGCTCTTAACCCCCTGTCACTCTCAGACAGTCATATAGAGCGCTTTGCCGTGGGCTAACTTAGGTAACCATTTGTTCACTGATAGCCCCATACCTGTCCTTCACATCATCTAAAGCTAGAGTTACTTTCTGAGCCATTTTCAACTCCTTCTATTGTAAACACAATATTAGTATGTGAGATGTCTGCCTTTACAACCCATGAAGCTTTAATGTCAGTCATTCTTAATATTCACTGTCATCCCCCAAGGATCCATAAATCTGTAAACAGATGCCCTTTTCTCACTTTCTGAGACACATATAACCATGTTGAAATTAAACGTTTGGCTTCATCTTCAATGAAACAATCCAGCATGTATCCTGTCCCAGTTTCTGATTCTTCCCATCTAACAAATGGTCTGGAGTTGTTTTTTTTTTTTTTTTTTTTTTTTTTTTTTTTGGGGGGGGGGGGGTTAGAAATGCTTTGCCTTTCATTAATCTTGCGTAAACTAAACATGCCTGCATCGTGTGTCTGAATAACCACGCTGATGTGTTCCCATAAAATTTTGTGAAAGGTATGACAAGGTCAGACGTGGTGACATGTACGTACCGCTTTAAACACAGCACAAGCCTGAACTGCTGCAGTCACATCAACGGCCAGATATGCACAGCAATCCAACACATTACATTATTATAATACATAACAGTGCTGTCCAAACTTTCTGTCTCCATCTCAAATACAATAATTAGCTGCAGGACCAGTTGTTTTTTGTTGTTGTTTTTTTTTTCTCCGTGCACAAATTCCCTCAAACTGTTGTGACAGTCTGAGCCAAAATGATGATGATTTGGAGATGATTTCAAAATAATTTCAGCTGCAGATGGAGTTTCTTCTCTCTGTCTCATCATTCATAGTTGCAACACTATATAAAGTAAGCCCTACTGCTTGATATTAATTTTTACAGGAAAGAGACAAGTTGAAAGAACACTGTAACTCTGGAAGGACTCCAGTCTCACATAAATATTATATATTGACAGCATCTCTCGCTCCCTCACGTACACGTGCATGTTTGAATGAAGGGGCGAGAGACACAAAAGTGGCCTGTTTTTGAATACCATCACTTTGGCAGCTTGATGAAGCCATTAATGTCACAAATCTTATGTTTGAAAAAAGCTACAGTAGACAACATGAGATTTTTCCTCTGAAACATGCTCTCACTATATTTTGCAAGTAAATACATGTAGAGTGTTGCCTTAGTTGAACACACGGGAAAGTGAATATACAGGCAACCTTTAAAAAAAAATAAGCAGAAACAAATGCCATTTGCTTGCACTCTCAGTTGCAGGACTAATAGCTCCAACCTGAGGAAGTGTCTGGGATTAACATCCAGAAATGTAGCTGTCAAGGGTCAGCATATGGAAAACAAGTAATAGCTTAATATTGAAATGCATTGTTTGCTCTGTGTTCTTTCAGCCAATGGGATGAGCGATCCTGCAAATTCCACTGTGGGCAGTGCGACAAGTCCTAAACTTGAGCCACCTCCCTCACCACATGCTAACCGCAAGAAACACAGGCGGAAAAAGAGCACAGGCATCACAAAGCCAGATGGCTTATCTGCAGGAAATGAAGGTATGGAAACAATACATTGGTAATGTTGTTCATAAATTGAAAAAAAAAAAAAAAAGTAGGCAAAGTCAAGTAGAAATTGTGCGTGTGCTTTGCTGAGCTATAAGTGGAAGTTCCTTCCTTAAAGGAACAATACAAGATGTGCAGAGTTTGAACACGCACATTTGTCTGGACTAATTGACTTAACATGTTTCAAGTGTTTTAGCAGCCTCCTTGTTGCTTTAAAATTTGCTGTACATATTGACCAAACACAAAAGGCATTTTTGGTGGACTTCAGAGGGCCACATGAGAAAATAGTAAACCGTATTATCCTGCTATCAGTGAACTGACTGAAGTCCTAATTTTGTAATGTGCTGACAACTACAGAAATGTGTCCCTTTGTTAAGCATTTTTAATTTGTATTTAATTGAGGATTTGCATCTTTTTTATTTTTTTATTTTTTGATTGAATTTAAATTCACACTTGTGAAGTGTGAAGTGTCTGTGATGTACATAAAGGTGTATAGTTTTGTATCTCCATGTGGCCCCCTGCACAGTTCGCCCTCTCAGCCCCCATTTATTTTACTGTTATATGAATAGTGAATGTGGCCCTCCTCAGCAGGGGAGTGGCAGTCGGCTCTCCACCCAATTAATAATGATTCCTCAGCCCAATGATGAATGGAGCACCCTAATTGGATAGCATTGTGAAAACACTGAGACGCATTTCAGAGGCCATAAAACTGATGTCACCAGAGCGGGATGATCAATCAACAAGATTGATATGCTGGATAACAACAACAATGGCATTGACGCCTCCTAAATGGAGCTTAGCATTTATAATCATTATACTTTTTTATCATGGTCCCTGACAGTTTCTCTTTAAAGTCTGAATGGGTCTGTTGACCACATTGTTGTACAAAGAGAACATCATCAGCATCACAGAGATAAGTAGTGTGAGGTAAGTGGGGCTCCTTTCATTGTTATAGTGGTCTGTGGTACTATTAACCTTAGTTATGGTAGTCATACTGGGCCAAGTATTTCAAATGAGATAATACTCCGGATTAGGCATCATCATTTATATTTTTACAATATATCAAGAGCTACAGCTATATATATTTACAGAAACAGCCTGCAATTCGCAGCACCCTTACATGAGTTTTATTTGACATTACTTAGCTCTTAATGTGCATCTCTTGACAGAATTACAGCCACATGAAAAGGCTTCGCTGAGTGATGGCTGGCATTATCAAACTTTCTCAGACCTCATCAATGAACATCCCATATCTGTTTACCACTGGACTTCCTAAGGAGGAAGTCTAAAAGCAATCAGCCTGTAGGAGGAAGATTCTGAATGTTTCTCACATCATAAAACACGCACATTGTTTTCTATCTATCTCGTTGTTCTCTGCAAGATTTTCTATTAGCATCAGCTTGTCTGTTCTGCTGAATGCTCTGGAATACAGACGTATCGCTTAAATATTGGATTCACCCAAGTCAAGTGTGTGAGTTGTGTGTCTCGGTAAAAGAACAGGAGAGAGAGAAGAGGGAAAGAGAGAGAGGTGAGATCCTTGAATAAATTGCTATCAGTTTATCTCATTTACGGAACAATCAGAAGCATGGAATGCAGGCTGAAATTGAATTTTAGTAGTTGTGAAGCATCATAAATCAAAACAGTGTGAGTATCTTAAGGTGAGAAATCATTTCGGTCAACATGGGACATCTGGGATGTACAAGGGTGCATAGAAAAACTGTTGCTACAATGTCATTTACAAATATGGCTCTACAATAGTTTTGCAAGCCTCTTGTGCATGGCTGCTGCAGCAGAGTAAATCTCTCCCTCTAAACCAAAAAAAGCTCATTCTAACCTTCAAATAGGCCTAAATCTACTAAGTAAAGTCTATCTTAAACTCATTTCCCTCTGGTTAAAGGTGTATTTGGATTAAATCTGTTATGTCTACTGTGCTACAATTCCAACACGAATGTGCACAAGGGACACAGCACCTAATATTCTATGCACTGTCAGAGCTCTGTGGCATAATGAACTTCTCATGTGCTTAAAGAATGATACAGGATGCATGGCGCGACAACTGACAGCACCGTAATGTGTTTCCCAGCAGCCGCCTGGCGACGCGCTCTCTCCGTGTGTCGCTCGCCATAAACCCACTGGAAAATCGATGGCCGATAAAGACTTGTGTTCAGGGGGAGCCCCATCTGATTAATGCAGACTGTCAGGGAGCATCATTAATGTATTTCTCTTTTAAAGAAAGTGTATCAAATGCTCATTGTTTTGGAGGGTTTATCTTGAGTAGAAAATGGAGGTGAAGCAATGGAAGTAAATTGTGATGAGAGGCTCCTGGTGCCTCCAGTTTTTTTTTTTTTTTTTTTTTTTTGACGGATGGTATTTATTATTGCTAAGGTCACAGAAATTAGGGAGACAACAAGACACAATGTTGGGCCTGAATACCTTTAATGTACATAGGGTGTTAAGGTCTTCAAACAAAAATATAACCAAAGTATGTTGGTTAACAATTTAATTGTGTTTCGCTTATTTTTGGGGAAAAAAAGCAACATATCTCTGTGATTAAATTTGGCAATAAAAGAGAGCTTTAGTATAAAGGGACACTCCAATTAAAATATTAATGTTTTTTAAATGTTACTTAGTATTATCAGTCTTGCACACAAAAAACTTTATTACGAGGTGATTGGTCCAATATTTTCAATATTTGCTTTTCAGCTGGGTGCATGAATTTTATTTAGAGCTGATGTTATAACTTCAGCTGCTTTGTTTCCACTGAAACAATATTGTCCTACCAGAGGCCCAGCAAAGCCTCTCTGGATGAGCTGTGCTCCCTGTCCCAGACAGCGAGACCGACTTTGACCTTCCTCCCTTCTGTCTATGCTTTGCTCTCCTGTCTATATGTTTTCACAAAAGGCCATAACTTCCAGATGTGCCGGGTAAAAGTGACACAAGACTGCAGGTTATAAAATAAAAAACAGCAAGTTATTTTTAAGCCTCAAAATCTGATTCATAACTTGGTCACATCAGAAAGGAGGTAAACTGGAGTTTTTATTTTAATTTCTTTGTCATTCATTGTCTTTATTTCTAATTCATGTTCTTATACCCATTTTAAAATTACAGCTGTAGACACTTCAGAACTTGCTATGAAAAAGTTATTTTTTTATTTTCTTATGCATCAAAGACCATTAAAGAATTTCAGCATTTATATCCATCCATCCATTTTCTATCAGTTGTTTTCTTGTCTGGGGTTTCTCCAGTCACAGGGGTGACTGTCTGAACATGAATCCTTAGACCTCCCCCTCCTCAGCCATCTCCTCCAGCTTTTCCAGGGTGTTCTCAAGCCAACCAAGAGATATAGTCTGTTTCGTGAGTCTTGGGTCTGCCCTGAGGCCTCCTCCAGGTTAGATATGCTTACACCTCAGCTTGCTCCTTTTCATGCAGAGGAGCCGACTCTACAACCTGTGATTCACACAGTGACATTGTAGCAACACTCAACAGTAGGTGCTTCTGCTAAACAGCCACACCATACCAACTTTGAATATAAAGTGCTTTCAAAGCTCTATGGTGGACCAAAGTGCTGTGCAGACTATAAACAAAAGGAACAAAAATGAAACATAGTAAAAACCAGTTAAAGTTCTTTCCAGTTGCAACCAAAGTAAGTCACATGCTTTGAAACAGTTCCATGCTCATGTACAATTTCACTGGCTAGCTTGAACTGTGTAGCTGCAATTTGATTGACTGATATTTGCATCCAAGCATGAAAAGTTAAAACTATCCCAACTTTTGATGGAAATGGTTCTGCCACCGTGGGGTCCACCGATCAGTTCAGCAGTGCTTGATGTCAGCCCATTTAAAGCGAATAAAGGGCAACACTGAAGATGCTGCTGATACTGGTGTGTGAGCGAAGGATAAACCACTCCTCGATCGCCGAGTTCCTCACTGTATCTTTAAGGGTGAGACAAAACTCCCATTGGAGTAAGCTCATTTGATCTGCTTGTGTTCACAGTCTCATTTTTTCTGTCATTATCTTCAGCTCATGACCATAAGTGAGAGCTAGAAATTAGATTTGCAGGTGCATCGACAGCAATTCTGTCTTCTCTATGACCGAGACCAGTATAGTGGTACAGAATTTGTCTCACTGAAGATCCCGCCTCAATCTGTCTATAAATCTGTCCCACTCGTGAACAAGACCACTAGACATTTAGGACAGTTTCAGACTACCCACTTTTCAGAATTGGCAGACTGCGAGGCTGTTCAGATCACACAACTCGCTGATATGTAATCAGGAGTCTTGAAGTCCTATTGCTGTTCACATTACATGATTGATTGTTGACACCTAGATGCCAGACTAGTCTCTAAAATCACATTTTGTGAACAAAACACATGGGAAATGAGTTATAACCACAAAATGCAAATTGATTACTTGACAGTGGTCCAAGGGAGGAAGAGAATGGTGTGTTTGTGTGATGATTTGTTCAGAACACAAAAAAGAAAAAGAACATGGGTAAACAAGTGAATTAATATAAACAGGTAGCAGAGATTTTCTATGCTACAGAGAGTTGAAGGTGAGTGAAAAATATTTTTAATTAAAATGTTTTTTAGTGATAAAGTGCCAACCACTGACCACTTCCGCTAACCCATCAGCAAAGTCTGCAGCTGGAAAGCCATGTAGTCTCTAACAGCCCTTTATTTGAACAGATGCGTAGTGGCAACGCACAGAGGATGGCGTTGTTGCCGTTTCTTCGTCATACCAAAAAGAGCCAATCAAATTTCTTCCTGTGTGCCACACAAATAACCTGTGTGTTTTAAATTAATTCCGCCTCCACTCACAAGTTCATTGGCTCGCTGCGTTGCCACAACTTCACTGGCTGACACATGCACTGAAGTGAGAAAAGTTGAAAATCCCCCAACTTTTGACAGAGGCAACGCTACTGACGTAACGCAGTTCAGTTTGGTGACGGGTGACATCACCCCATTCAAAGTCTGCGGAGATACATGCAGATGTAAATCTTTATCACCCTCCCATTACTTCTTGTTTTTGTACATGAAAAACCAACATTAAACAGAAGAAGGAGGACTCATGTAACTTATCAAACACCTAAAAGGCAGTCTCAAATATCCAACCATTCACACCTTGATTCATGTGACCAAAACCAAGTAAACGACTTACTGAACAAAAGATCACAGGAGGGAATGGAGGGTCATGGTCATTTACATACTCATAGTTTATAATCTCAGAACTATGCACCAGTCAGTTTGAAGTGACCGTTCCTTCCGGATGAAACATCTTCAAAAACAAAGAACGAAAAAGTCCCGTTGCCTTGATTCAAACCTTTTGAGAATTGCTGTGACTGGATGACTGAGAGTCTACACCAGCGTTCTGCATTTTAGCTGATTGCTAATTGAGTGTTTCCACACTCAGTTAGCTTTAGATTCAATTACAGAGAGCTTGTGAAAATACGTTTTATGTTTCCAGAAACTGAAATCTCCAAAGTAAACAGTACCTGTGCTAAAATTACAAATTATTGTTGTGGATTAGGCACCAGTCTGATCCACAGAAGTATCCTCTTAAGATGAGGAGTTTTCCCTTCTATGAAATAATATATAACCAAATACATCAGTAATTTTTAAATAGCATTTAACATAATAGAACTGCAACTATTTGGGTGTAATTTAAAATGCTAAATATCATTAAAACATATTCCATGGAAATTATGGATACTTCATGCTTCGTGCTTAACAGTGCTATTCGATTTTTTTTAAAGAGAAATTTGCAAAAGTTAACATTAACTGGTCAAAAACCTGCGTACATATCAAAAATTATCAGACACTCTAATGCTCATTTTACATTGAGAATCCAGTATCCTATTGTCCTGCACTTTAGTAAACTAAGGGTTAAAATCCTCTGGAGTCCAGCTGAGGATTAGGAAATGGAGGTTTAACTGCCTGTGCTAATGGTGGGTGTTTATCTCAATACTTTGTTTTGTCACTCCCAGACTCGCTCTCATTTCCGAAAGCTGTCCCTGGAGCCTCTGCTATTGTAATGGCTTAGCTTTCTGAATGCCATGGTATGAAGGAAAAGGAATAACAAGATTCTCATTTGGGCTCTATACACACTGCCCACAGATACTTGTAAAATTGGTCCTGTTTTCATTCTGCTCTGTTGTTAAATGAGCTAGCTATTAGGATAGTGATACTGGTGCTGATTTCATGTGTTTGTTCGTCATTGGAAGGTGTGCTCCTTGCTTGTTTGAGCATGTGCGTGTAGAAGTGTGCAGAAGAGTGTGTGTATATATGTGTGTCAGATAGATAGTGTGCTTTTTCTCTCTTTCTCACTGTTCTTTTCTCTCTGAGTTTGGTCGTGGTTCCCCCGGGGCCCCTGTCGCAGTAATGGCCTGCTCCTGATTGCTCTGATACAGGTTAGGAATATTGGCTTTAATGATGTGTAAAATGAGCAAGCAGTGCCTGTGACATTTACAGATGGCACCGCCTTGGCCTGTTCTTCCCAACTGCTCGTTAATTCACAGGAACGGCAAGCACTTCTTTAAGTGACTGCCTGACGCATGGATACGAGACAACACAGCGCACCCTGCACACAAAAACAATAGCTCACCCCATGTACCTCTGTACCTTCCCCTTCAACCAAGCATTCACGCAAATGGATCAAGTCCTCAAGGTGAAGAGCTGTTTGCTAGGTCCTTTCAAAGAGTTCATCACTGATACCTTTAAGAGGTTTTGACAGAGTGGAGGCTGTGTTGTAGTCTGCTGTATAGACAGCACAGCTGGGCTCAGCACCAAACCCCTGAGGTGCTAATCTGGTCCACAGATCCTCTGCGGTGCATCTGCTGCACTTGCAGAGCAAAAGAGGAATCACCATCCTCAGGTCAGCCTCTGCTTTTTCAAGTTCCACTTTGATTTTCAGGTCAGACAAATACCTTCTCTGACAGCTGTTCAAGGGTGGGGGATTTACTTAATTCCTTAATTTACATAACAATAAAATGATTCATTAAAAAAGATTTACACACACACAGACTTCGCAGCTATCACTGTAGAACATTATGATTATGACTTCTGTCAACATTGTCCAGCCTTAACTAAGCCCTAATGCCTAACCTTAAACATTACCTGTTCATGTCTAACCCTAATCTTAATTTATGCATAATTTATTGTTCTACATAAAACCAAATCTATGTCATAATCTCTAACGCAGCCTGATGTGCACCTCCCCGGGAATCTAACAATATGTCAGGTTTATGTGGATTCCATCAAATGATATTGGTCCACTTGTATTTTCTTCTTCGTATTTCCCACTACAACTTCTTCTTTGTCATTTTCAGGCCGGATAGAAAGATAGATTGCTGTAGTGTCAGTTAAAGTTACTGTTGCCCAACATTTATCAGCTCTGCCTCACATAAAACATGCTTCATTTGCTCTGTTGCTATATACGAGCTACTTAAAGAAAGTAAACAAAAGTTCAAAAAGTTCAACACTGCATGCTACAGTGCTGCAGAAGATTACCAACACCACCATCTAGCAGAGGGACACAAACAACAACGAACAAGTTTAAATATCACCCACAACGTAGTTCCAGTAGCCGTCGTTGAGCAGATGAACAACATGCGCAACTGAGAAGTTGCCAAACAGTTTTATGATCCATGTAAATGTTGGATAGAGATGCATGTCTTAATCTGTTCCTTCCTCTTTGAAGCTCTATGGCCATTACACTGTAATTTCCTTTTTATCATGCAATGTTAATTAAGGAAATTCATATTTTGCTCATACTTCACAGTTGGGTCCTCCATTTGCTTTAAATTGTATTCTTCCTTGTCCACCCACTGCCAGAGCTGTGTTAATTTATTTCTAATTGGCAAGAACTTGTTGATCAGAGGCTCGTGTAGGTGTGGTCAAGAGGTTAATGCTTATGCTAATGTGACAAGGTGCTCGCACCTCAGATAGTCATCTGCCAACTGTAACAACTGAGTGATGGGAGAAGCGCTAATGACACTTTGCAAACTCATCATTGCAGGTACCTGACATAGCAGATAGCAGCAATAGCTTTGGCACTCTGTTCAAGCTTAGATTTACTGTCTGTGAGGGAAACGCGTAAGAGATTTCCACACGGTAGATGACATTAAATAGCTCTGTCACTGCATGTAACCATACATGTGTTGCCTATGAAGTTTTTTTGCTGGACAAGGTCCTGTTTCTTCCCTGGCTTTAGTATGTTTCAGACGTGCGTTTCGATGCATGCAGAGCAGGATTTTTCCCCTGTATACTCATCAGTTTAAGAAGCCAGCCATCCGTCGCTTTTTTAATCTCCATAATGAAAGTGTTTTAATGCCTCCAATTTATTGCCTGGGCAGTCAACAGAATAATTAGCTTTGTTCAGGTTTTTAAAACGATGAGAGCACAAGCACAACAGCATTTGCAATCACAAGTTCTACTCAGGTGCATTAGATATTGTACCTGGAGGTATACTGGACAAGAAAAAATGGAATTCAATTATGTGTATCGCCGTTAATCTTTTTGTTTACTTTCTGATTTTGTGAAAATTATTTTTCACTTCTAATTTCCTCAAAGTAAACCATTTTGAGTATGTCAAATTTTTCTACTGTAGTTCTATCAGCGCTTTAAAAATGTCACACCCACATAGAGACTTTTTAGCTGCAAGACTAAATAAAGAGCCTTCCAAGTCTTTATTGATTCTCTGTGACCTGGAGTCGATTCCACAAACTAAATCAGATAATTGAAGTCGGTGTCAAGCTAATTGGATTATTGCTTTCCCCCTGAAGAGATGGCCCTCTGCTGCAGCACAGGGATTGCAACATTAGTGGCATCCACTGCACATCTGTCATTTAACAGCGTACAACTGTGTCTCGCAGCAAGGAGGTTGAATTGATTGGAAATATAAAGTGTAGTAATGTCTCTAATTGGATGATTTGTCTGGCAACCTTAAGGTCATACGGAGCTCATTTGATATCAGGCATCTTCTTTTATGTCCAGTGTTAGAGAAGTTTGCAGTACAGGTCTAATGGTGCCATGAAACATTTTCAGTTTTTCAATGCTTTGCATGACTTCTTACATTAACAGTTTGCACAATTAGAACAGAGCAGAAGAATTTCCAGCACAAAGTGGATAAAAGCTGCACAAGAAAACACATCCCTCTTGTGTCTATTTGCCTCCAGTCCTCCAAACGTGGTTTATGCAAATGAGATGACTATTTGCATAGACATAATTAGGTAATTACAAATCATTTGGCAATGAGCTGAAGCATGTACAGAGACCAGAGACACATTGTACTGTACAGAGTTAATGAATGAGCTCCTGAACTACAGAGGCATTACAGCATGTGTTGGAACATATGTTGTGTCAGATCTTTTCACTGGGAATGTCAGGTGACATTTTCATAAATCTTAGTTAAACACAAAGAATAACTGTTAAAAAAAAAAAAAAAAAGCAAAGCCAGTGATTTAAGATCTTTAAAGTCAGTTGGGAATGAAGGGTTTTTTTCATAATCTCAAGGGAAAATATAATTTAACATTGAAAGATAAAGAGAAAAATCGTTTTTGGTCAGAATTTTTAAAATCAATTTAAAAGAAATATAGAAAACTTGTGGGCTGGAGTTGTTGAGATCGTGCATTATTAAGAAGCATGAATCTGTGTACATTTGTGGATAAAAAGACTTGGAAATTTTACCTTTTGTCACTTTATAATTACTATGTTATGTATGAAACCTGATCTTTGCTGAGATGATTCCAGAGAAAATAGCGTGTCTTGCTGAAATGATATGTCAAAAAAGTAAAAAAAAAAAAAAAAAAATGTTTCATATTAAACAAAAATCCCCAAAAGATATCCAAGGTTGGTTTTGCTCACAGAGTGGCCATGGAGAAGGGCTGTGCATGCTGACGCACAATCAGAAGACCTCTCTGTCTTGTGAGATTGCCTCTAATGAAGCATATTATCCCGTGTATCTAGTCGGACTGACCATCAGAGTCCCTGCGTGGTGAAGGTAATCATGAGAGGGGGAGCACAAGCCTCTCTGTGAATGAGCTCATAACTCTTAAGTACTATAAAATAATGCTTTATGATGTTGATATGGAAAGGTTATTGGGACATCACATGGGACATCACAGACTTATTCACTAAATTAAATCACTGTTCTCATGTACATAAAACCTTTTCCTGGGCATCCTTATCTACAGGAACTGTGTCCTCCTGACAGATAAACTAATAGGAACAGGTACATTTCCATGGGATCAGAGCAGAAAGAGGCTCTTTGTCCAAAACAATACAGGAGTAGATTATTGTAAAATGTAGCATATAAACCTTAAAAAAAAAAAAACAATTTTCTACTAACATTACAGATTCTTTGTTTTAATTTGGGTGTTTGCTATAAAGATTTGCATGTTTTAATATTCACAAGTGTGTTATTGTTCCCACAGTTCATTGCTGGAGCACTGATTTTTATTTTTATTTTTTTTCTGACTGAAATGCTTTATTTTCTTCCCCTGTCTTTCAAACATCGATTCCAGCTATTAATTAGAATATGTGATGAGGTGTCAGATGGCACATTTGGTTGAGTTGGCACTCCGTATATGGAGGATATGTCCTCATGCAGCTGGCCCAGGTTTGACTCCCAGCCTGCGGCCCTTCACTGCATGTCATCCCTGTCGCTCTGCTCCTGTTACGCTACTTTAAATAAAGGCCACAAGAGCCACAAAGTCTTTAAAAGAAAAAAAAAAATCTAAAAACCATATAGTGTTTATGCATACATATATAGATTTATATATGCATGTATACCAGTGACATTGAATGCTTAACTGAAGCCTATATCTGCTGCTAACATTCATTAAGATTTCACAGCCAAAACAATGAAGACTGATTCTGTTAACTCTGAGCCCACAGAAGCTTCACTGAGCTATAAACTACAAGCATAAGTAAAACAAATCCTTCTCCTTAGGATTAAGCTCTTAATTTGTGGTTTGTTTTGTTTTTCAGAACAAGAGGATTCCTTTGAGTTCATCATTGTGTCTTTGACGGGTCAAACGTGGAACTTTGAAGCATCTACATATGAAGAGAGGGAGCTGTGGGTTCAACTAATAGAGAGCCAGATCTTTGCCAGCCTCCAGTCCTGTGAGAGCATAAAGAACAAGGTAAAACAGGCCAATGAAGATGAAGAGTATTTAAAAAAAATGGACGAAGAATTGTCATCGTCTTTCAGTTCTGCTGTTTCATTTGTATTTCTCTTTCTGCCCTTTTTTCTAACCTTTATTGCACCCCTTCCCCTTCCTCCCTCCCCCCTTACCTCACCCACTTCAAGCAGTCACATGTGGGAGGTTGTCAGACAGGTGCACCACCGTGTGGGGGGATCTCTTATTAGAACTGACAGACATCAGAGATAGAACACGGCTTGTGTCGGCATACTGAGGAGACATAACCTCATTTTCATATTCATATTTCTTCTCTGCCTCAGTCTTCTCCCAAGACTGAAGAGCCGTCTTCTCTTCCTCTCCTTACCGGTTGTCCATAATTTGAGTCGCAGCTATAATTGTTTGCCTTCCTTTACTCAACACTGAAATAATTAGTTCCTGTTGACTTATTCTTTGCCTCATTTCTCACAGTCTCGGTTAGGCAGCCAAAGCGATGCGATGGCCATTCAGTCCATACGAAATGTGAGGGGGAACAGCTTCTGTGTGGACTGTGATGCACCCAGTGAGTACACCTCTCTATTATCTACTGGTTATGTGACACAGGATGTCCTACCTGTATCAGAATCAGAATCAGAATCAGAATCCTACCTGTCCTACCTGTATTTAACATAAAGATTATAATTATAGGTGAATGTAACTCTAGCCAGAATACACAATACAATATAATTATTTTGTTGCGCCAAGGACTCAACAAGTTGTCACGCAAATATAGGTGGCTAATGAGGAAGCTCCTCTTCCAGTTCCAGTGTTAGAAGAGCCGGTACTTCAGTGTTTAAAGATTATATTTATCTCCAAAACATTATAAGAAGTGACTCTGTTTGGATTTGGGAATATTCCTCTCTCATTTGCTGCCACTGCTGATGGTTTGTAGAAGGCAGAGTACCCAAAGTGACCTAGTTAAACTTCTGTTGGATGGGCAAAACAGCACTAAGGATGGCTGCAGCTAACAAACTGAGAGACCAGTCAGTCAAAAAGTCAGTTCTGAGAGTGCAGCCCACTTTAACGGCAGTACTAATATTTCATAGCAATGAGCTAAACTGTAACACTGTGGGTGATTCCATTCATTCTGTTCAGCTTGTTTTGAAATTATCTCATAAAAATAATGTTATTTCAAATCCATGTCACATGCATATTGGAGGAAAGAAATGAAATGCAAAGTGTTCTTACATATCTATCGTACATACCGTATCATATTTTTAGATTACAGCTTGACTAAAACAAATTAAAATTGTATTTGAACATAAAATCACCTAGAGAAAAAAAAAAGATTTTCTCATCCTGTATCTTGCAGGAGGATCTCTTGTCACATTCTGTCTGAAAAGCTTCATTTTAGCTGTTTTGCAAGGCCATCTTCCTGAAAAGGTCTGCTCAGACTGATCAACTGATTGGCCATAAATGTCAGTAATGTGAGGCAGCTAATAAGCATTTACTTGAGATGCGCAAGTGTTTTTAGTGACGAAGATGATGATGGAAAATTCAGGTAGAAAAGCCTGAACTACAAACTACCACATTTGAGGGGATTCAGGAGTCATTGGTTTCTGTATCAATTCCATAGTTCATATATCCTTATCTACTAAAGATCAAAAAGTATACAAGTAGATGGGAAAAAAAATCCACACTTATGGCATTGATGAAGAAAAAAAATGTAGATGTTAAAAAAAATACATTTAAAAATGTATATCTTTATTAAACGTTGCCTTGGCAACTTGTTGAAGCGAGGCTTAAATAAGGCAGTAATGTGGAACAAAATTTGTTCAACAAAGCTGTAGAGATGATTATTTCCACCACCTCAAACTGATGGTGCTTGAGCCAGTTTTTAGCGACCACGGCATCTTAAAGCATTTTTAGGCTCAGATATGATGGATACTCTTTGTTCTTCTCCGACTAAAAAAAATCAGCCAGAGAGGTGTTCAAATCTCATGTGTATACTCCTTTCTACCATCTTGTAACCTTTTCTTTTTTTTTTTTTTTAAATCTCCTATCTCACAGACCCTGACTGGGCCAGTTTGAACTTGGGTGCCTTGATGTGCATCGAGTGCTCAGGCATCCACAGGAACCTGGGCACACACTTGTCTCGCGTGCGTTCTCTGGACCTGGACGACTGGCCGGTGGAGCTGAGCATGGTGATGACCGCAATCGGTAACGCGATGGCCAACAGCGTGTGGGAGGGCGCTCTGGAAGGATACACCAAGCCAGGGAGCGACAGCACCAGGTTAGTACACTACTGCAAATAAAGGTGCTGCTTAATGAAGCGTGTCCAGATTATAGAATGAGAAGGCAGCACTGTCTTCTCTCCATTAGCCGCCATTTATTAGCCACCCACGTCTCAGTAGTGGCAGTTCAGACCACAAAATGCTCCATAAGGAGCACCAGGGGTCCATAAATGCCAGCCTACTGAGCCAAAAATACAGTATTTTATGTCTGAGCATCAGTTCATCCTGTAGACACTGATCACAGTGTCTGACTTTGTATCTGATATCTCTACCACAGTATCCGTCGTCTCGTGTGCCTGTCGGTGCACCGCTGCGGCCTGAAAACAATAATTCATGGAAGGAGTGGCATCCGTGACATCATTTTGCACTTACCTGATAATTGCTTTGACTTGTCAAGGCTGTCACTTGACACGCAAGTGCTAATCAAGAAAAGATTTTGTAATTGAGTCCACATCTTAAACAAAGTGGTTTGTTCGGAGTCAGTCTAAGTTTAATGGCAAGAATGCGTAGCTCTTGATGATACTTCACGAAACCAATTTGTTTTTTCTTTTGTGTTCTAACAAGACATTTTTCAATTTGCATCTCTTAAATTATACTTTCCTGCTCACCTTACCCTCATCCCTTTCCTCTGAGGTACCCACTGCTGAGTGGAGGTTTTTTTTTTTTTTTTTTTAATCTCATGGTGACAGTTGAGACCTTCCATCCCCTTCTGACTAATGACCTGTTATGTGGCAGTGCAGGTAATTAAGCGCACCATGATGGTTAAACCCTGCCCTAAGAGCCAGACCCTCAGGCCCTGAGCTACCCTGTCACGTATCCATCACACCAGGCCAGGTCATCACTCTATCTGTCACAGAAAAAACTGTCTGCAGGCTCTCACTGGTGGTATTTTACTCCTATAATGTAGCTTTATAACTTTGTTAGGAAAAGTGAATACAGAGAATACTGTTCACATAGGCAGCAGATCAGTTTGTGTCCCGTTATGTTTATTTTGGACTAGATACTGCACGTTTGCAGCGGTTTGGATAATTTATGAATCTTAAATCAGATGCATTTTATTTAGACGTAATAAATCATGTCGGAGATTCTTAGAACGAAAGATGTAAAAAGACTGACAAGATTTTTCTTCCGTCCTCATGACCGAGGTCAGGTTTGCATTTATTAAGAAAAACGCACAGTGAATGTGACATAGCCTATTAATCTAGAATTAAATGTCTATAGGTTCTATGGGTTTGTACCAAAAACAGTTATAATAAGATCATTTGGCATCTGGGAAATTTGAGATGAGAATTTTTTTTATCTTAGAAATATGTTGCACCTGAAATTAGCTAATCAGCCATTTTTTCAAGAGATTTCACAAAATAGTTCACATTATTGTATTTTCTGTTAATAAAGCTATAGTGCGTCAAAGTGTCAAACTGGCTGTGCTCTTCACTTCCTGTAAATGCGACGAGAGATTTCAGGAATGGTACCAAGGAGCCTGTGAAAGCAATAAGTGTGAGATTTCTGCAGCTTTTAGAAGAAGAAAACATCTTTCTAACAAGCCAAGAATAGGACTCTTTGGAGCAGCAATTTTGTAAATGTCGACCAAAATTCACTTGACATTTTGTAGCACAACAGGCAGATAAAGGGGGGAAAAAAACGCAAATATGAAGGGTATAATAATTTAACTTGACTTTAGTTTGGACCCCTGCCACTAACCATTACGTCAGTAGTGGACACCCTCAGTGACAGATGTAACTCTGCATAGTTATATAAACTCATTTATTTTTGTTGAAGTTTAATTAAGAAAATCTATAACATCTGAAATTACATAAGGGAACAGCTTTGCCTCCCCCACAATCACATGAATGTATTGTTAATATATAGGTTACAACAGTGTCTCTCTTCTGTGCTCATCTGGAGAATTAGTTGTTCTAACCCTCTTTGATCCAGCAGTCCAGCATACATCTTTTAAATATTCGAAAGCAAATAAGCCTCACTTGACTGTTAAAATTCAAGCGGTGTTCGTGTGCGCTTTAAATCCACAAAAATCACCAGACGCAGCTGTTTGTCTGCACTTCCCCGGACCACAGTCACCGCTCTCTAAAAGCGCTGTCTCATTTATCGTTTGCTAACAAACAGCTGTTGAAAATTTTACCTCTTGAATCAATCCTCTGCTCTCCGGCCAGTCCGGACCTAAATGATGGCCTACAGTTGTTTATTGAATGGTACAGTATATGTGCTGAAGTGCTCCACAGTGGACTTGATGAAAGATTATTGATGCTGATTCCTCTCCCTGCCGCTGTCAGTCCAACGTCGCCTCGAGCAGGAAAGTTCTTCACTGTCTTAAAAATCCGATGTTATCCTGCAGCAACAGCTCCATTAGCTTTCACTGTCAAGCAATAAATCTCATTTGCAGGATAACTAATCTTTAGACCAGGAAAAAAAAAACTTTTAATTTAATATATAGCCACTGATGAGCTGCTGGTGGTTACTTGTTGGTACATTCAAAAATGTTGTCTTTTTTCTTCATTCTATGCTTTCATATGCAAGAATTTTAATTGTGTCACACTGCTGACACGAAGCAGCTTTGTGATGGCACCCAGTCAGGCAGTGTATGGCTGCTGACTCCCGCTAAACATCAGTGACACCTAATCTAAACGATTCAGTAACTACCTGAATATCAACTCTGTGTCTGATTGAATGTCTCCTGCAAGACTAGTTTTACCCCTTGCATTTTTGAGATTTAACTTAAAAGCATTCATCCACAAGATTGGTTTAGCTTATGATATTCAGGATCGTAAGAGCACAATGTATAGATTTGTCGAACGTAGATCAGCACCGCCATGAAATTACTGGCGTACATCAGAGTGATTGCAGGCGTCATGATGGGAAGGTTGTTTATATGCATTCATGTGTAGATGGGTTGATGTCACCTGATCACCTGTCTTAACACCTTTTTGAAAAAAGAAATTAAAGATTAATACATAGACGTGTTTTATCAAGTTTATGTTTCTTATTCACTTTTGCTTAAGAGGCATCGATAGAAAGACACAAACGTTCAAGTGGTCAAAAAAAATCTCCGGCTCATATTGATCTTTTTTGTTTGATGATGATGATGCAGTTCTTGTTAATATATTCATTAAAAATCCACATGATCACTTGTTTTATTGTTTTATTAGTATTATTGAGGTGAATTGATTTAATTTTAAGATAAAATAATTTGGGTAATAAGATTATCATTGCAGATATGTTATATTGTTGGCCTTTTCTATTGGCTACTGCATCTTTTGATAATACTTTATAAATGTTTAGGAATCATAGTAAGAATTAGTAAGTAGGTTGTGAAAAAGCTCTTAAGCTGCTGTTGATCCTTTTTATTTGGTAACAGTCCAGTTATTGACTTAAAAATATTGTCTCAGCACCAGTGAATCCTCAGTTTCCTTCACACATTCTAATACGTCATTAAATCTGCAGCTGTAGTGTAACAGTCCAGAATAATAATAATAATCCATCCATTATCTATGCCCGCTTATTCCTATGCAGGTTCACGGGGATCTGCTGGAGTCTATCCCAGCTCTCTTCAGGTGAAAGGCAGGGGTACACCCTGGACAGGTCTCCAGTCCATCGCATATTAATCAATTTTTTAAATAATTCAGTTTTTAGTTTCGAAACCCATTTACAGTAGGTAAGTATAGATTTTTTGCAAATGCATTTTTCACAACCTGGCAACCCCAGAGTTGCTCTTAATACCGCAATCCAATGACTAAACACTTGTTCAGAGATTAACCAAAAAAAAGGGGGGGGATAAATTATCATTTCTAACTCATCCATTAAGAATGCCTCACCATAAAGTTTTGCCAGCGCATGAAAAGCAGAGGTCACAGTTAAATCCAGGCTACAGTTAAACCAGGTCTGCTAAACTTGTGGGAGCTCTGCTTTGTGGCTGATCTCTGCAGTCAGCATATTGCAGGGGAGTTGTTTTTTTAATTAGCACCTGGAAGCCTTTGTGTTTTGCAGTTCACCTCTAATTGCTTAGCGTGTTTGTGATAGCAAACGCCGGAGAATATTTTTGACAGATACTGTGGGAGACGTCCAACAGCCAGCTTTACTCTTACCTTCCTATAGCCTGCACACACACACAGAAAAACACACACACACACATACAGACACCGGTTCTCATTTTGGGGGTAGATGTCCTGGAGCGTGGACGGATGTGGACGGCTATCCCTCACTGACGGGGGCCTCTCACTGTCACCCTCTGTAGGCTCCGTGCTGCCCTCGGCCACAGGCGGGTAATAGCTCTGATGAGAGCCCTCCACTTTGTTTCAGAAATAATTTGCCGCTCCTGCCGCCTGCAGGGGGTGCGTGGTAATAAAAATGAATCACACCGCTAACCTCTCCAAACTGGGCCCCTCTGCCTGTTTTAACCCCTTCTGCTCCGGCAGTGCCATCATCCTAACAAAATCAGTGTTGTGGCTACCCTTCACATTAGGCCCCAGAACACAGAACAAATCCTCCGTGCTACTTACAGGTTAGCAGTGCTGGAGCACCAGCTTGCTGGAGAGATCTTTAGAACGGTCCGCCTTGATGGGAGCCCTGGTGGAGGGAGAGCAATTAATTAAGACAAATGAATGATTGGGTCTTCCCGTGTCCTCTCTACTTTCTCTCTCCAAATGAAACCCACAGGTTGGTAATTAGGCCTGTGTGGGAGAAGTGGTACCTCGGTCACTACTTGCCCGCACGCCACAAGGTCTCAAGGCAAAGTGGCCATAGAGGAAGGTCTGCTCAGATATGTATTGGCCTTTTTAACCATCCAATTTACTCTCAATATTATTAGGATATCATAGTAACATTCTGACTGATAATCTGAAAAATAAAGAATCCAAGTTAGTTATATAAAATGTTGCGCTGTGTGAAGAAGGCTGCGCTCTTAAACGGGCCATGTGTAATCGTCCCCTCAGCTTTGTACGAGAGGCGAGGGTTCAGCAGGGGTTAACAGCATGAGCATTTAAGGGTGTTAGTCTTGCTGGCACACAAACACAGCCACTCCATCATGAGGAGTCTGACAACCTCATTAATGTCACAATATATTCAGCTCATCCCTCTGCTTGCCTACAGCACCCAGATGCTCTCCCACTGCCCTCTCTATTGAGCTCGACAACCTTTTGAATTCTGGTCATCTGTTCAGGCCACACTCTGGAAGACATAAAAGTGGGATCTATTTCGCGCGTAAAAATATTTGTCTTCTTTCTTTTCGGAGCTGTTGTTCTTGGAGCAGATCGAAACGGGTCTACACTGTAACCCGCCAGACCGCAGGAGGCCTTATTTAGCACTTTTGCTGTGGCGTTTACTGTGTTGCTCCTTCATTTCTCACCCTTAGCAACCTTTGATGCTTTGGGGCCCAGCTTTCTCTCCCTGTTGTGCGCACTTTTTTTTTTTTTCTTTCTCTGTCATTCCCCTCTCAGCCCCCTCTCTGTGTTTCTGCTCCTGTCCCTCTTCCTCGCTCACTGCTCTTCCCTCCCCGCAGTTTGTGGAAGTGAAGCTGCTGGCTGCATGGGAATCAGCCGCATAAAAGTCGCCCACCCCCACTGTGAAGTCTGTTCACAGTGGTGAAACCCCAAAAACCCCCACCACCACCACCACTTGCCCTTCCACCACCGTCACCATTTCTCCCCTTCAGTGCATCTGTTTGATGTATCCACAGTGAATATGGATGCTCGTGGAGGAGTAGGAGGAGCTCGAGAAGCTTTGATAGTTTAGAAGGCCTCTGTGAGTGTTTGAAAGATGGGCGAGTGGTGGGACGGACATCCTCCTCTTCCTATGGACCAATGCACCCTTATTGCAGCCAGTCAAATTGGTCATTCTGTTGCTCATCCACCACTAGCTCCACCTCCTCCGTCTCAGTTTCCCTTCCCTTCCTATAAATTCCTGTTTGCCTTTGTCTTTCAGGCTTGACTAATTATCCTTGTTTGTCCCTCTTTATTTGAATTCAGTCATGTGTTCTTGACTCCGTGGGCTGGGTTTAGGAGAATCATTCTGCCATTTGCCACTTAATTAAGTCAGGGTCAGAATCCATTGCTCAACAGAGAGCTGGAGGGACAGAGCTCTAATAGAATTATAAAAGAGGCCTTTCTCTACTGTTAGGGGTGCCTTTATCTCAGCGGGCTCTGCATAGTCAAATGAAAGGGGACACCAGCTTTAGACAGGAATCCCATTTCCACTTTAAACTCAGAGCGTTTTGATGTTTGCCCAGAATTTCACTCACATCAAAGTGTATGAAAGTTAAATTATGGTGAGATAACTGAATGATGCAGGGATCTTGTAGTAAAACATGGATTCCCTTTTTGTTGAAAGAAAGTGGTACAGGCATTTTTATTGGGAAGTTAAAGCTCCCCTCTGTCCCCTGAGCAACAGAGACATTTAGAGCAAGTATGTGCTCAGGCCTGGGTGGGGAAATTGGTGTCTGAGCTTAGAAACCCGTGTGTTTGTGTATATAGGACTACCCATCAGTTCAATTTCCTAAATATCCCCCCATGCTGAGAAAATTCACTCTCCTTTCCCCCCCTCCACCTCCTCTCCTACTCTGACCCAGTGCTTTTACATGCTAAATCTGCTGATTTTATTTTTCTTCCTCCTGTGGTGAGGAAGTGTCCTTTTCAAGGGTCTCAGTTTCCCCCCTGACTGCCTAAACCCTACCTTTGCTTGGATTGTTTTTCTTTTTCCAACAAAGACAGAGGCGGGATTACCACATCACTTCCTTTTATACTCCGTTCTTCAAGTGGCAGCAGCTGGGAAATAAAAAGAAATTTCTGCTTGTCTGCATTTTTTTTCTTTGCAAGTCAGCTGTCTAGAAAAACCTGTGAATTTGTTGAATTTAAAGCCCAGCAACAGCAGCAAATGAGGCCTTTTGCTGAAGGTCTTTAGAGCCGATTTTTTTTTTTTCTTTTTAGCGAAGGCTAAGTGTCCTCAGTGCTCCTTTCTGAGATGTTGACGTCCTCTTAATGGCTCTTCTCAGCCTTTTTGTTTCACATCTTGGTGCCAACTTTCTGCCTCATTTAGCTCATATCAATTCACTGGGCTCTACAGACTCAGCATCTCATTTTGGTCAAGTTTTCTGAAACAAACTTTGGACAACAGCTCTTACTGGTTGTTTTTGTTGTTTTTTTTTCATTCCCCACACTTAGATTTTTGTAATGTTTGCAGACTTAGCTGTAAGGATTACAGTAGGATTTACAGGTTTCAGATCATTTTAAATCCTTAAATCTTTTTTTTTTTTTTTTTTTTCAAGGGGTGCACCGGAAATAATGGTGAGGGGGGGTGGGACAGCCCCTTCCTGCTCTGTGCAATCCACTGGTTCTAAGCCCAATTGATTTGCTAACAGGCTTGTCCACACATAACAACTGAATAGGGAAGGATGGAGGTTTTACGCCACAAAACTCCAAGTAACTGCAATTGTCTGCTATTAGCACTGTATTGTTGTTCACATAATACCTTTTTTTTTTTGGTGGTCTCCATGTCTTGTAGCCAGCGATGAGACTTCCTCCTACACATCTTCTACTGACAGCATAACAAATACGTACCTACAAGCATATCAGTGCAACACCTTTGAAACCTATTTTAAGATGTGATTTCAGTTGCTTTATGAACTTGGAACAGCTGTTTTTGAAGTTAATCACTCTTTAACTGGGAGCTGATGAAGCCTTGCCCCTCTTCCATTACTTGCTTTACTCTTGTACTTAGGTCAGGTGCCAGTCTCCTTGCTGAAAATGGACTTCTCTGTGAAGTGATTCTGGCGGCTGACATATGAGTCTGAAAATGGTTGCTATCCCTCAAAGGTTGGCAGCCTTGACACCTGGCTGCTAAGGTATATATAGCAGATACAGATGAGTGACTAGTGTGAAGCTGTTTACTGTTAATTATGGCCGCTGTGTTTATATTCTACTCATTAAAGTCAAAACTGCCTTTTTATTAAATAGGCCCTCAGTGGTCATCCAGGGTGATCTGAACATTATCTATAGAAATGGGTGTTGCTCAAAATACTTAAAAATTGGCAAAGAAAGAATGCTACTACAACTAAAAATTGTGTTTGCTGCCACAAGGAAGTCAATAAAATATAAGTCATCTAATATATGCTAATATACAAATGTATGTTGACACATAGGAGCTCGTTCTTCACAAGCTGATACTAACAAATGTTTAATTCCTCTTTAATTCAGAATTAAAATGAAATCCGATTTAAAATGATTAAAAATCACCATGTAAACACCTAATACCAAATGAAAATGTCCATTCCGAATTAAACTTAATTCCGAAATAAGTGGTTGGTTTATTCTGATTTTAAATCTGAATAGAATAATTCTGCGGTCATGTATACACTCATTCTGCTTTAAATTAATTCCAGTCTTTCTGTGCATGCTCGTTCCCTTGCCCGTCTGTTGCGATGACCCTTATATTCCGCGCTGGGCTTGTTTTCGAAAGAAAATCATCGACATGATGTTGTCGTGCTGCTGCTTCAAAAATAAAATTAAAACAAATCCAAAAAGGATGCTAATAATGTAGTCCTCCATGTTGTTGCTAATCGAGTAAGTTTGTTTTCTTCCGGTAGACGTAAATACGTAAAGACGTCCACCCCCCTATCCAATCAGAACCCTTCCCAACCCCCAGACCTTAAGCGGAATTGGATAAAGCCAATCAAGCGTGTTTTCCATGTAAACCTCAATTCAGAATTACTATTTCCGTGTAAACTCAAAGGAAAATATTTTAATTCTGAATTATTTAATTCGGAATAATTAATTCAGAATTAAAAAACATCATGTAACCGTGGCCAAAGTCTCCACTTGGCATTTGTTGTTTTCGCTTTTAGTGAAGAACTGCAGAGCAATTCAAAGTGTAAATGAGCCAACTTTTTCACTTATCAAACCTAAACAATGAAAATTTAAGAAAGAGGTCAAGAGCTGTAGGACTTGCCTTCAAAGTAAAAGTCACAGGTTTTAAAGTGGTAATTTCAGGCAAAGTTAGAGTGTGAGTGCTCTGATTCATCTATTCTGCTCCGTTTAATTATCAGCTTTTGCCTCTGATTAAGTTCACTTAGTGTGGTGATGTTATGAATAATAACTTATACATATATAAACCATATAAATGTTTGTAAAGAGCCAGCCTCATAGAAAGAGAGGGACCAGTGCTGCATTTCTCTTAACTTACCAGTTATGTTCCTTTGTTCTTTGTTATACAGTGCAGAGAATAGGATTTTTAATGTGCATTGTTTAGAGTAATTAAAAATAACCGTGATGTAGGTGGGATTTTACATAATATCACACAACCAGCACTTTTTTTTTTCCTTTTTGTCTATTCATTTAGACCGATTTAGACTGGCCTCAGATGTATCACTACGCCCAACGCCAGTGCTAAGTGGAAAGCACTGCACAACTTCAACTTTAAAGACGAGCTCTCCGAACTCCCACTACTCCTTTTCCAGTTTTTTTTTTTTACATTGGTTCTGCTTTTTGGAAATTTTGGTCCAACACAACCTCTAAGATATAGCGTGATGCCACTCCCTTGTGCTGTTGTTGCAGGTTACAGGCTTGGTAGTGGTGGCTCCTGGACGTGACTGTAGCTCTGTCTTCATCGGTACCCATCAACACAACAACACTAAATAGATTTAGTAAACTTTTTTTTTAATGTTAAACTGTTGAATATGCAACTTTTAGCGAAAAGTACAGTAGTGCTGACATGTTCATTAAGATGTATTTTCCCATCCCTACCTTTGGCAAAAACCACCCACATAAACTTTGGGCTCCTGTTCCGGTCGTCTCCTGGGACAACTGCCGATGGCTTTACAGCACGATGTCACACATCAATAACAATGGGAGCTAGCTCACAGAGCTACGTTTGACATCGTGCCAGAGGCAACTAAGAGACTCAAGAAAGAAATGACAGAAGAGAAAACGACAGAGTGTTAGAACAGGAGTAAATCTCGGAGAATGTCGTAAAAGTTGACCGACCCTCCGCGGCTATGGGAGGAACCCTTCAGCTAAAAATTACAGAGGCTCCTCTGTGCCATTTTAGTAAGTAGCCGGAGATGGTTACAAAAGAAAAAAAAAACTTGACAAATCCTGTGTTACAAGTGTCTGGTAAAAATGACCATCATAGCTGTTTATTTGTGGAGTGTGTTTGAGACATGAAGAAAAAGTGACACTGTGGTTTTCCTTTATAAGCCATTCAGCACAAATCTTGAGTCAGATTTCAATGATGGTTAGCTTAAAGGCTGAGAAAGTGAAAATTTGTAACTACTCTTGCTATTTTTGTCCTTTGGATAACAAACCCTGTGTGGATGTGATGTTTCGTCGTTCATCTGAAGATTAGTTTTGGTAATGAACAGATTGCGTCAACCTTTATTTTGCTGAAATGCGACTGAATTGAGTTAGACTATCAGATCGTACACTCTGCGAAGCTTTGGCCCGTTGATAGAGCGTCCCACGAGAGCCCTGTCACTCCAGCCAGCATCGCCGCTTTAACTGATTCTTACAAACCTTCTCCTTTCTGTCACTCACCCAAATCCAAACAACAGCCTCTTTCTGCTCCCCTTATCACGTCGGCTGACAGGGTCACTGGGTCAGTACCATACTGGGCATGCTCAGTCATTCACATATTGATCTTGATTTTCTTTTTTTTTTTTCTCTTTCCGATTTGGACAGTTTGTATGTGGGAAGAGAATGAAACAGGGGGTCATGATGGAGAGCAATAGATAGAATTCTGCCAGGTGATAGAGTATGGAGCCTTCCCTCAGTCTCTTTTCTCTGGTGTGGGCTGGATGGAAGGAGCCCCACATCCCGCCGTCCCTTTCTGGCTGCCATTCAGCCCCATCGATCTGACTCAGGTCCCAGCCACCCCAAGGGAGACTGGGCCACAGAGACACACTGTTTCTTTTGTGGAGGGAATCCACCAGTTCAGACTGACAGCCGACAGTGCTGATAAAAATACATCCCCCGTCTTCCCGTATTGTCCGATGCAGACATGCAGTTCAAGATGTGTAACCTTTAGAAAGCTGGCCAGGCTCTAACCACCATGCCGGCGACCGTAATCATTAGAAACTGGAATCTTGCCCAAGGAGTCGCAACCCCTTGGCATTCTCTCATCTCTACAGCCAATCTCACTGTATTATTTCCTACTGTGATATTGAAGTCACTTTCCTGTGCTCTAATAATTTAGAAATGCCACTATACTCCAGTGAGTTTCATAGGCCAATTACTGTCATGTTTCCCTTGTGTGTCTGCAGTCGTTCTGTACATGACTTTGTCTTTAAATCATAGCCTCTAAATTATTTTTGAAAGTTCTTTAACCAAGGTGCGAAATTGCTCATAGCATGTCCACCATGTTTCACCCTGCGTGACCTGTAGCGCCCTTGTCATTTCTCTCCAGGGAGGAGAAGGAGCGTTGGATACGAGCCAAGTATGAGCAGAAGCTGTTCCTGGTGGGGCTGCCCCAGTCGGACGTTCCTCTGGGGCAGCAACTGCTTCGGGCAGTGGTTGAGGATGACCTGAGGTTGGTGGTGCTGCTGCTGGCCCACGGCACTAAGGAGGAGGTTAATGAGACCTACGGGGATGGAGATGGACGCACCGCACTGCACCTCTCATGTGCCATGGCCAACGTGGTCATCACGCAGCTGCTCATCTGGGTGAGTGGGCGCCATTGAGCTTTGAGGACCGGTCAGAGCTGGATGAGCATTTTAAATGTTGCCGTTTGTGTCTAGGCAAGTGGGTGGATCAGTTGACCCCTTTGTTAACCTTACCAGATGTGCTAGTTTCTTGTTGCAAGGATGTGATGTTGTAGCCAGGACTTTAGAATTGCTGAAGTGTACATACTGAAATGTGAAAACTGGATGTGAGGTTTTAAAACAGCTTTTCTTTCAGTTCTTTTTTTCTACTGCATGTTGCAGCTCAACAGTTTTTATACTGTATACTGGTACCTGGTAATTTTATTGTTTTTTTTGTTGTTGTTGTTGTTTTGTCACGCTTTCATGCTGGGTGTAAAGCATGACAATAAAACTCTACAGAACACTGGTAGGAATTCCAGATAGTCACATTTTAGGCACCATTTCTTGTTCTCGGGGGGTTTAGAAGTAATCTTCATAACACTGCCCAATGGTCCCAAATATGTAGGTATGGTTTATAAAGACAGGGTATGTATGTATACTTGCTAGCTTTCATGCAGGTAACCCTTAGCCCCATACTGCACATATATTGTACTGACTGAGCAACAAAATTATCCCATTTTGAGATTCGGATCTTAGCTCTCACTCACAGTATTTCGCCTTCCTTCGCTTCGTCGCTGACAACTAAGCAACTCTGTTACGAAATCTAGTGACTCGACTTCTGCCGTGACTAATGAAAGATAAATAATGATTTCAGTAGAAATGCTTATCAGTGACTAATACTTCACGTGTATTCTCAGGGTTTGATTTGCCTTTTGTCCTCCACAGTACGGTGTGGATGTAAAAAGCCGAGATGCTCGGGGCCAGACCCCGCTGTCCTGCGCTCGGCGAGCTGGAAGCCAGGAGTGCGCCGACATACTGCTTCAACACGGCTGCCCCAACGATTCCAGCAGCCTGACCTCGGTGCCCACACCCAACATGAGCCGCCGCAACCCCAACATCAACAACAACAACGCCCAGTGTGAGCTCAACCGCAGCATCAGCATCATGTAGACGATAGATAGCAACTGCAGATGAAAACACAGGAATCCACCGGTGTCTCTTCCTCGTACTTCCTCCTCTGTTTCACACTGTGTAACTCAAAATCAGCACCAATAGAGAGATATCAGGAGTGATGGACTTAAAGGCAATTTTCCAATGTGCTTCAAGTTTGGGGTTTGGACGTTGTACATTATGTTTTTTTTTTTTTTGTAATATTTGTATTCATTTTGTTAAATTTATTCTATATTGGTCTGAAATGATCATGATCAGCTTTAAGCGTTTTGTTTTTTAAGCGTCAACCAAACAAATGACTTACTTTGGCATTCGTAACCACCCTACGAAAAGCATTTCCTTAATGCTTGAACATTTCCTTTTCTGTCTTCCCCCTCTGTGATATTAACCAAGGATGGTAATGAGTGTGAGTGTGAATCTTCCTTCAAATTTTCAAGCCTAAGCATCATAACAAAGAACTATACGGAATAGTTGTACAAGTGACAAAACACTGATGTGAAGAGAAACACGATCTCTCATGATAAAAGTGGTTGTTACAGCTTTCAGAATGATGCATGTCTTCATCCCAGCTATCACACTCTTGACATGCTATTCATATACAAAGGCAAAGCAATTATAGTTAAAGAGGCCAAATGATTTAGATACTTAATTCACAGGGAAATGGATTCGGATCATCATAAAGGAGTTGATTGCAGAATTCCTGTTGGTTGAAAATTAGTCATTTCCTTTGTCACCCGTGCCACGGTTCTTCAGTGTCCAAGAATATAAAGGAATTAAGAGGCATAATGTTTATGGCCATTACGCTACGTGGCTTTGTAAGCGAACCTCTTCAATCAGAATTCATTCAGATTCAAAGGTTTGATTGAAACTGTGAAGTTCTACCATTACGATGTCTTTGTTGGAATAATTTTTTTCCGATTGACTAGATTGTGTTGATAATTGTTTGACACGCATTCACACAATTCCAGATCATCCTATTCACCTCCTGTGGCTGAAAAGTGTGAAACTGGTACTCTCAAGATCATATCCTCTATTGTTGCTGTGAAATACGTATATGGTACTGTGTGCGTGTGTGTGCATTCACAAGAGTGGAGTGCGTACTTTCAAACGTCTTTGTCAGTAACTGTGCGACGGAGAGCGCCTGGGCATTTCTGTTCATAAAGGACACTGGAGAGAAGACATAAGCCTACAGTGAAGTTTTGGGAACTTAATTGTGTTTAAATGTACAGATATCTGTAAAAAGATGTTTTTGTTCTTTTGCCTTATCCCTTATAAGAACAGTTTGACCTTACTCAGACTTTTAGAGTTGATATATAACAACCCTCTCTTTTTTCCTGAAAGCCATCCCGTCCTGAGAAACTGTCAGTCTATGTGAGAGGGGAGTTAAGAAAATTCATTTATGTGACTGAATTGACGGCAACATAAGGGATTAAATCAGCTAAGAGGTGCGTATAGGGAAGTGTAATTAGTTTTTAATATAAATATACAGTATTAAACAGATACAATAAGCCAATATCTTCGTAAGATAAGAGAGGACTTCAGGTAGTTTTTCCTAATTTTCAACTGCCATTTGTAAAATTTTAAAAGAGTTGAGTTTATGGGTTTACAAAGGTAGAATTTATGTTTACAGAGTAAGATATTACTTTGGTACCTTATCTGCACGACTTTGTTGTTTTTTACAGTTTTCCCATTTCAGAATGAATCTGTGATGACAAAAGAATATCAGCAGATCCAGAAGATGGCAATATAGAAATGAATTGGTTGACACTTTGCCATTACTGTCTTTCTGCAGCTCTCCGTTCTCAGTTTCACGATGAGCACGGCTGCATGGACCCGCCTCATAGACAACATCAACAAGAGCTGTGAGGTTAGGCCACTGGTGGCAGTAGACCTAATATTAAAAAGTCAACGTGACTTCTTGGCTTCTGTTTTCATAGTAAATCTACCTAAAAACAGCGTTCTAATCCTGACACCAGTCAGATCTTCCAGAGAAGTTGGCATCAAAGAGCAGCAAGCTCAGATTGTAGTTGTCCCTGGATGCAACTCTACTGAAATGTCATTTAGTGAAAGACTTTAAAATGCCTTCTCTCTCTTCTTTTTTTTCTTTTTCTCTCCTGAAAGACAATAACGATCCAGTGTTGCACTGCCCCCTTCAGAAACCTATCCGATGATTGATTTCTTCATCTGAGGACGTGGCCCAGAAAAAAATATAGATAATGCACAGAAGGACAATAGAGAACATACAAGAGTCTGGTTAGAAGTTACTCCTATTTAATAATTGCAGGGCTAACAGAAAATTTAAACTGTGCAGATGTTTCACACAGTAACTTTTAACCAGACTCTTATCTATTCTCTGTTTGTTCTCTTTGTGCATGTACTTCCATAACTTATCTTTGTAAAATAATATTCCTTTTCTTTTTTTTTTTTTTTGGGGGGGGGGGGTACTTTGCAGTGTAGACATTTGTTACCAAAGGTGAAACAGCAACTTTACCTGCAGGATTTTCTGAAGTTAAATCGAGTTTAATATCACCAGCAGCCCACAACTGCATTTGAAGAGCTGCATAGAGGAGTGACCTCTCTATCTCAACAGGCCCGTCATTGGTCATGGTCTCCTGTCACGTGGTAAACTTGGGAAAGCTTGGAAATGGAACCAAGAAGAGGCTCAGAACTCACTTAAATATCATATGCAGAAACTTTTATGGAATTTTTGACCACTTCTTAACTCAGCTTTAAATTTTGATCAGGTAACTGAGAGATCTTGTACCGGTATGAGATCCTGTCTCATTGCAGGCAGGTTGTGTTGAGGTTACTTTTGCATTTAAATAAACCTGATCTTAGTTTCTCTGCTGCAGAAATGCCTGTGGATAGATTTTCAAATTTCCAAGAGAGACTCTTGCTCTGCGATTAAGAGTTACAAACCTCCTATTTAACTCTGGACAAGTACGTAAATGAGTGTTTCCCAAAAGGACTGGTTGATTCTTTCAAGACCTCGAAATAGGAAAAAGCAGTCACAAATTCAACAAGATTTCTTTGTTTTGTTTTGGGTTTTTTTTTTTTTTTTTACTCGTACTGTACTGTGATACTGGCCTTATTTCTGATCGTTACTTGACCAACTTATTTCACTGAGTACATTTCATTGTCCAGTGGGATGACAGAGGAGTTAAATGTGTACAGTGATTACCTAAATCTGTATTTACATACTTTAGATGTTAGGAAGAGAAAATAAAAAAAATACACTAGATCCCTGCCTGTTTTACCCCAAACACAATATGAAGTGTACATATTAGCTTATTGCTTTTACCTGAAGACAAGCTCCTCTTAGAGAAACAAACTGAACTGGTTTCGGTCTTCTTGACCCCCAAAACCACATTTTGATATGTTGTTTTTGTTTCTCTTTTGGCATATTTTTAAGGTACTTTTGTTTGGTCTCAACATTAACCGGCCATCTTTGGTACTTGTGTATAATGATGTACATTTGACATATTTATAATGCAGTATGTAAATATATTTTTTGTTTGTTTGTTCGTTTTTTGTTAATTTTCCTATTGTGTTTCCTTTTACGTTCAGAACGTGAAACAAAACAAAAGCTCAAGAGTAACATGTTGTATGCTTGGATGCTTGGCTGACTATTGACCTAACAATAAACACTCTAATAAAACAATGTAGCCTTCCCTGGATTTGGGGAAATTGACGCATTTATCCTTGTGTACGTGTTGTTCATTCGTCCTCCATCGTGATCTTGTTGCTCCTCTGCCTGCTGAGGCCTCAGAGAAAACGCTCGGGAATTTCAAATGAAAAGTCACCACAGCCAGCGCTGCTGTTTCATGTCGTCATCCTCTGCGATTTCTTTCATCGCGCTTCTTGTCTGATACAACTCACCCAGGCCTGTGTTGAGGAACGTAATTCAACCTCTTCACTTCCTGCCTGCAGGACCCCCAACAGTTGCTGAAAGAGGATTAAGATAAAGAGTTGAGCTTAGTGTCAGGCACCACAACACTATGGGGAAAACCAAAAGATCTCAGTGTTCAGAGGAGTCAAGCCCTCACTAATCCACTTCTTATTTCCTGCTAATCTTGTCTCAATATATCTTCATCCCTTTCCTCTCTCTGTTGGCCAGCTTTGTTTACACATTATCACCTGGTTTCTCTTTAGTTTTGCCTCTTCCTGTCAGGGTGCAGGCTTAATGAGGAGGAGCCAGGGTGTCACATTTGAAAGCTCTGAAAACAAACTTCCTCGCTGAAAGATATTGGGGATCGGGTTTTCAGTGTGTGTTATCTGTGAAGATGATATAAAGGTGAAAATATTGCATATCTCTGTACAAATTACAGTTTACCACCATTTAAATCACGACATAACTGCTGTAGTTGTTTAGTGGTTGTAAATTAAATCAGGTTAATCTCACATTTATTTTTAGTCATGTATGTGGGCCCTTGACAAATTCAATTCAGTTAAGGCTACTTAGCTGTTAAATGCTTTATTATGGTCACAAGCTTATTCCGACAAGACATTATCTCGTGACTTCTGGAGCTTTGAATTCTGAGAGCAAAGCCCAAGACAGTTAAGAAGAGGGTTATAACCAAATCAAGGTGAGAAAAGATGTTACAGTGTGAGCGATCTCCGAGGGGAACTTAAAGGTCTTGCTCACAGTCAGCAAAGCCGCTTTGTAGTGATACTTACCAGCTGAGAAATATCACTACAAAAGAAAAAAATGGTCTCATAATTTATTACCAAGCCGCAGTTCTTGACAGACCCCCGGCTACTTGTGTTTGTTGTGGTGAGACTCGGGTGTGTGTGTGTTGTGACTGCTGTGTGTTTTGATATTTCATCTGGGGCCTGCTAAACGGTGTGGAGGGCTCTCTGCCGCCCACCTCTTCTCAGACAAATTGCCTCCAAGATTGCAGAGGTGGGTCTGAGGCTGATGGATGGGTATGCAAAGACCTGTCGAGACCATATTTGCAAACATTAAATCCATATTTCCATAACACATAGAAGCTGCCTAAGTATGAGCTTGTTTAGTAGGCAGTTGTCCTGGTTTAAATGTTGCATCAAGGTGGTTTATCTTGTATGTTCATGTCTGCCTGTCTTAATCAAGATATGTTCCTGTTGCTTCCATGTTTTTCTTTTTTTTTTTTCGTTCTTCACCCCTTTAACCTCTTTACAAGTAATGATTTCCTCCCGGCTTGTTCAGTATCCCCACAGACAAGAGCACGCATTTATCAATATCAGCTCCATCACCTGACCAGTACTCCCATGCTTGCACCCTGCCCTTTCTGACTTCTCTGAAATCGTATCTCCATACCTATCTCTATATCCTTTCACTAATCTGCAGATTTCTCTGCTGCTGCCCACTTTGCTGTTTCCTCGTTGGCATCTTCCTCCCCACCTCCCCTCGCTCCTCTGTCTTATATTAACGCTCTGTTCCCATCACATTCTCCTGTTCTCCCTCTCTCCTCTTTCCTCTCTCTTCCTCTCCCCTTCCCCGTTGGCTTTTGCCTGCATTTTGCTGTTAATTTGCCTGAGAATGCATTAGCTGTAATGAAGGCTGAGGGCCGAGGGAATCCTCCAGGGTTCCATTAATCATCCCCCCTCAGACAGGCAACCTTGATTACAAGTGGCAAGAAATTCATTAGAGCCGGGCCTCTGACAACTCTTATCTCCGCCACTAGATCTGACTCATTAGGCAGCCAAATTAAAGCTATGATGGCCCTGATGAAACTCATCGCTTGTTTATCTTGTGCGATTTGATGCATCTGCCCATACATCACTGTAGCCACAACTGGCCGGACCCTCCCAACAAGTCAGGTCTCCAGTCGGCTCTGCTGCCTGCACACTCACACAGCCAGCCAGTAATGAGGTCCCTCGCTTTCCCCTCGCTTTCCCCTCGCTTTCACTGCAGGTGGGGAATGAGAAAATAGTTACACATCATTCTTGGAAAAACAAAAAAAACTTCTGATGTGTCAATTTCAACTCCGTCGGAGGATATGCAGATATAAAGGCTGCGTTTATAAAACTCATTCAGGATTAACACATTTTCAGGAAACATTATTACATTAGGGGAGATGGTACAAAAAAAAAAAAAGCTTCCCAGTTACATAAACAGAGAAACTTCGAAAATAAATCAAGTCCCTACTCACAGGAGCTTAATAATGACAACCAGCATGAAGTTAGCGGCTCAGCTATGTCACTGCTCCTCTTCATCACCTCCACAGTGCAGCTCATGGGGACTGAAATAGCAGTTCGACTCTGGCACAACGTCGTGGAATTGACCACTTATATCAGTCAGCTCTTGTACCGTAATAAAACTTGCCACTGCTCCTTCATGCAATCATCACTCCTTCAATCCCCATCCAAGTGTCACAGTCTTGATGTATGAGGTGGATGTTGAAATAAACTTTACTACTCATGGGTGCCCGGGTCACGGATGGCCTGTTTATGCTGCGAGGTCAAGCTGAGATACGGTATATTTTAGGATGTGAGGCTTGAGTGAGGTGACTTCTAAGAGAAGTTCCTCCATTGTTCAGTCTCTCCATGTTGTGGCTGCGTACTTATTTAAGACGTAGCCGGTTACTTTCATAAAATATTAACACTAATCAAATATTTGAAGAATCTAGTACCGTCATCACACTTCAGCGGAAGCTGCTGCGAAAGATTAAACATGGCCTGAGGCCTGATTCCTTTTTGGAAGTGGGAAGACCAATCACTTTCTTTCCTTTGAGGTGAAGTGAAAATATTCCAACATGATACTTTTCCGAAAACAGATCCGAGGAACCGTGTAAAGCCAGGGCTCTGCAAACACAAGTTTCCAGAGAAAACATCAAGCCCTCTTTTCTTCTTCCTGTTGTAGGATGTGGCCAGATATTATTTTAGCTACAGGTTATTATCATATTTATTTTGTAGCCTCCTTCAGTTTTTTTCTTTTTTTTTTTGTATTATTCTGACTAATCATGCTATCACAGTTGTCACAGTTGCTATTCACAAATTCTTGTGTAATGTGTCACAGGAAATCTAATATTTTAGCTATAAACAACTTATTCATCTTTGTAAAAATCCTACAAATGCTGTTTTAATTCTGGCATTGAACACTTTGCAGTTTTGATATTTAAGGTTTTACTACTTAAACACTTCAACAGGTTTTAGTATTTAAAAGCAATTTCATTTGATATATATGTGTGTGTGTGGTGTGTGTGTAATTAGATGGAGGTACTGTCATTCATTATAGGGTGTTTAATGTGCTTAACCTAGTGAGGACCCTTCAGTCCATTTCAGACAACATGGCCTCCTAATGAGAAATCAATCATTACAGCTATCTAAAGTTCTGCTGTCTCTGAAAATAGCCTTAATAATAATAAATTGTAACTTCAGGAAATTAAGAGTATGCTGTCTAATTCAATGAAAATGTTCTGATGTCACAGTTCGCCACGTACTTTTCTGTGAAATCCTTTGAAGGTCTAGAAAGGTCTCAGAAATATTGTCATAAGAAAATGGAAAATAGCGATGTTTTACTTAATATGTTGAATGATTCTAGTTTTTTGCTTGAAATGCGTTATTTATGTTTACAAATTGCGGGCTTAAAAAAAAAAATTTGTTACAATCGTAAAGTATGTCTTGGACATCGGCAATTCTATTATCTAAACAATAATGATTCAACCTGAATTCCAGCTTTCATATAAAACGATTTATTAGATCAGTTATACTTTACAGTTGTCCCTTGTTTGCTCGTTATTTCCTTCACATTTATTATCATTATTATTATTATTATTACTTTTCCACAAATATCTCCCAAAGGCGCTTCTTGCACCTGCCAAACAAAAAATGTAAAACGTGTCCAGTTTACATGCAAATGTGGTCAACAAATTGTACAAAACACAAAACGAAAATCCAGAAATTCTTCAACAAATTAGGACATGCACATAAGCAACAGAAGCCCCCCCTCCCCCACATATAAATACTTAGAAAATATTTACAGTCACATCTCATAGTGTCCATTTGTACCAACTTTTACTCGTTTATATTTACATATTGACAGAACAATAAATAAAAATGACAGCGTATTGCCAAATAAAGTCTCAGTCTCACCTTTCCGACAGAATTACTGAATGCTCCGTTTTTGTGCTTCATGCGTTCAACAGTGAACAGGGATTCAGTTTGTGTTTATATTAATAATATATAGATATTTCAATGATTTCTTTTTTTCATGAGTTCATGGTCTGGTCCCCTGCTCTATTTGTTGGTGTTGACTCCTCACAGCAAACCTGTTGACGTGGACGGGGATGGGCACCACAATTTTGGGGTTTCTCACCGGCTCTCCCGAGCGGTTGTTGACGTTGCCGGCCTTGATCCGTTTCCACTTGGCCCTGCGGTTCTGGAACCAGATCTTCACCTGCACCTCGCTCAGTTTGAGCGCGTGGGCGATCTGCGAGCGTTCAGTCAGAGAGAGGTACTTTTTACAGTGGAACTCCTTTTCCAGTTCCAGCAGCTGCTCGCTGGTGAAAGCTGTCCGTCTCCTCCGGCTCTTCCCCGCGGAGCCGCCGGGCGGCAGCGCCTCCTGAGAGCCGCTTTTTAGTTTGCCCTTCTGGGACAGGGGCCCGCAGTTGTTCCCGTCCGAGAAACTCTCGTTCTCGCTGTCTGCCGAGCTGTCCTCCCGGTCGCTGCAGACGGTGTCCGCCGACTTTAGATCCAGCTTCTCGTCGTCTGAGCTGTACAGTTTGGTCTCACCTGAAATGTCATTAAAGGAAAAAAAAAAAAAAAGAAGAAGAAGAAGAAGACGCACGGTCACATTGGGGGTCAGGTAAGTGCACATGAGCGGTCCTTTGCGCAGTGCCATGTCAGTCACAGCGTTTTAGAGTAGAATACAAGCTGATAAAGGTAAGTCAAATTTAGAGTGGGCCTTTACATTTCTGCTGACTTTCTGGTGTTTATTTAAATTTTACAGCATTTAAGTATGATTCTTGGAAATTTAGAAACTGATGGTGTCCATCTTGCCTTTATCGTTTTCTACAGACCAGTTCAGACATCTGTTTAACTAAATCTTAAAGATTATGTTTTGTTTTTATTTTTTTTGACCTATCCTCTATAAAGCTGCATCCGCAAAAAATTCATATTAGCTGTAATACGCGTTGCATCATTAAAAAATGTGGAAACTGTGTGAACTGTTGCAATAAACTGAAAAGTGAAACTTTTTGCGCGTATTTTTTTTTTTTTTTTAAGTTCAGACTTACCTGATATTGTTTGGAAAGTTTCCGAGAAGTTGAGCAGCTCGGAGCTCTTGTCCCGGCTGTGGAGCTCCTCGGAGTGCGGACTTTCCTGTCTCCTCGCTCCGGGGTCCGCGGCGCTCAGACGCGGACCGGGCAGCTCTTGGGGCGGGTAGAAACTGTCCGGTGGATCTGAGAAGCTTGGCATCGTCGTGGTGAGCGCAACCATGGATGGCACCCCCTGCCCCAAACTTGCGCAAAAAGTGTTGGTGAGTCGTCCAGCGAAAGAGGCCAGCGGTGCCAGAGGAGGTATACCGGACGATAAGGGCGCGTGGGATAAAGCTTGAGGGATAACCAAGGGTCTGTAGGGCATGAACATGGGGTAGCCCGTGTAGAGCAGGTGTCCCGGTCTGGGCTGAGGGGTCCCTATCAGGGAGTCGATTGAAAACGCCGTCCCCTGGCCGCCTGGTCTCTGCATTGTCGCAGGCAAACACTCTTATTGTGGTGGAAACTTGACAGCAGATGTCCTCACCCCGGCAACGCGCAAAAAGTTTCAGTTTAAACACGGAGTCGACGGAAAGTAGTTCCTCTGGCGCGTTGTCATCCCAGCTTCTCCGGATCTCTGCGCCCTCATACGCGTCGGTCAGCCTGCCGCTTTTGTTGTGTGCCCAAGCGACACCTTTTCCCTCTTATTTGTCACACACTGAGACATAAACACGCGCTCTCTCCGTCTATCTAGCTCCCCTCTTTCTGCGACTCCTCCCTCCGCCCCTCTCCGACTCACCGTGTGCGCTCGCGGAAAGAGATGGCGAGAGCGCATTGGTTATCATCTGCAATACAAGAGGAATGAAAAGGGGGTGTTTCCCTGGGGGCTCATCCATCTTCCTCAAATTACGCTTCATTTCCTTATTCAGCCTCTGACTTTTTGGCCGTCTTGAGAGGCGGTGGTTTCCCAGTGGAGACCAAACAGACGAGTCGCACCCCCCCCCAGGCCTCCTCCCCCTTCTGCCAGGTTCACCATTGACTACGAAACGGTGTGAGAGACTGCTCCAGCCCTTCCCCTTCTATAATCGTTGACCACACCAACCCAATCAGCTATTATTAATTTTGATTGATGATAAGTAATTACTCTGGATTCAATGGACAGCGTAAAACAACGGCGGCTTTTGTTGGAATATTGGGGCCAATGGGCATCAGAGTCAAGAGGGAGGAGAGGCAGATGTTTCTCCGCTCGCCGTCCCATTCTGCGCGGTTAAAAACAATGCGTTTGGCCTCAGAAAAAGAAGAGCTGCAACAATTGTTCCCCGGAGAGAGAGAGGTAGTCCCCTCTGTGCAAAATTAGACTCAGATAAAATACGTCTTTGCGAGGTCAACTGCGGTGTGGACACAGACAAACAGTGACCAAAGTCAAATCTAAATGGATTTCCACTTTGAACTCCAGGTAACAGAATTATTAAGTCTCTTAAGGAGCATTTCTCAAAAAAGAAATAGAAAGAAAACTGTAAGAAACAAGAGACTGCAGATTTATTTGATTTATTTCTCTTTTTTAGTAATTTGCCTGTGATCAAAGATCCACGTGGGGAGAATAAAAAAAAAGGGGCTCCTTCCTTTAAGCACTGCTGTAATCGCCGATCATCTCACCTTTTAAATAGCAATGGGAACTGATGATGATTAGCCCTATTGAGTCCTGGGAGCCCAGGCTCTCCAACTGGTCGTCTGATTGCATGAGGACATAAACATATCACCACCGACTCTGATTAGCAGTGGAGGGCCAGACCAGGCTAATTCTTATAATTGCAAGTGACTTCAGAAGCACCTCTCTCTGGTCTGTTGAAGCCACACACCAAACCTTCTCCCAGTTATTCCGCTGTTACACTGATCTCCTCTCACTTTAATATACATTTTTTTTTTTTTAGTCACCAAATAAAAGTCTTACGGCCTGGATGAAATGCTTGCTCACAGTAAGGATACATCTTGACAACTACTTTTTTTTATCCAAAAGTATGGTTTATAAAAAAAAAAAAAAAGAAAGAAAATGAAATGAAATGATAAAATGTTATTATGTCATAATAGAAAATGCGTTCAAACACTGAAACACGATTTTCGGACGTGAATCAAAAATGTAACTTCCGCCATAATTTATAAACTTAAATGTCATTTTACTCTTTGTGTTTTCAAAAGTAAAATATTTTGGTAAGTTAACATTAAGGGGGGAAAAAAAACACAATACGTGGAGAAATTTCAGGAAAACAGGGAATAATGAAAGAAGAATAAGTATATTACATGGCCTAGGTGATGTACTTTATTTTATAATCAAGCCTAATTGTGAGATGAATTCCCTAATTACAATCATCTCTGAGAACAACCATTTATGTCATACTCCGTGTGGAACACATAATTATTTTGCGCATTAACATCAACTATGACAGTTACTGCGTATAAAATCAAAAGCAAGTTACCTCATTTAACAATGAAGTGCAAACTTAAAAATAAATAAAAGAAAATAAAAATGCATATCCACTATATGCTCCTTCTACTCTTGTCTTTAGCTCCCTCTTGTGGTGTAAAATCATACACATCAGCCTGCTGAAACAATGACATCCATTCAGAGTGACAGCTGCCACTCAGCGTCTAAGGTGACTGTTCCTGATAAGCTTATATGCAGCAGAATATGATTTTAATTATTTGCTGAAAAAATGTATAACCTGAATTATTTCCCTGGCATTTATGGGCCCAGTCTTGTCTTGTCTCTAATGGATATATCCTCTGTAGTCCAGGAGCAAGTAGTTCTTGATGAAGATGGGCAGATCAAGTTTTGGCACCACTTTGTACACCCTGCCCTCCAGGAAGCTCCTGAGTCTGCAGCGTGCCAAATGTTGCAAGGAGCGAGGTGTCATTTCCAAACAAAAGACGGATTCGTAGAATTCTTTGTGCTTCTGCTTGGATGAAAAAACAGATGAACACAATTTCATTTGGTGACACGTTGACATTTTCACTTTACGGCCCTTCAGTGCTTCCTTAAAACATCATAACACATCTTAAAACATTGTTCTTTTACCATTAGCTGAATGTTATCCCTCTGTAAATATCAAATATCATTACAGCAGTCAGCTACAGACATCCTTTCCCACACCTGTGACCTTTAATATCTGTCACAAAGTAGTTATTTAAATGCCTCATCTAAGCAAAGGAGGAACTTTGATTTTTAAAAGAAATTGAAGAAAACAAAATCAATAATTTAAAAAAAAAAAGCATCTGAAAGGGTTAAAACAGTAAAAAATTTTGAAGCACTTGCCTTTATCATCTCTGCAGGCACAGCCTCAACCCAGGTGTCCGTGACTTTGAGGTAACTGTAGGCGTTCAGGAGAACTTCGATGGTGCGTGGCGATTCTGAGCAGTGCTTTAAAACCTGAAAGATGCATCACAGTGCAGAGCAAAGCTATCAGGTTCCTAAAATCGTTTATGCTCACGAGCAAGCTTGTGACTCCATAAACTGAGAAATAAAGTAATTAAACACTTGTGAAATGAACAGATTGGCCTTCCCTCCAGGGGTTTAACTGGAAATTATGCAATTAGTGCTAATTAATCTCCTATTAACACTTGCCTAATTAGGAACCAGGCATTTTGTCTAGTGCACGTGGGTTCACTGATAGTTGTAGTCAGTTTCCTGCAGAGAGTGCAACACTTCATGGCGTGTCATGAAATGGTAATGATTTCAATGTGAACTTGTGAAGTCTGCAAAGAACACTTCAATGTTTTCAAGACTCCTAGTCAACGTGCCACATATGCTGCACTTCCTAATTATGCAGAAACGAGCCACCTTGATGAATAATTGGTTCATATTTTAGATGCAATATATTACTACAAACCAATCTGTACTGCATTATAGAAATTAAATACCCGTGGACACATTTTTATCTTTCTCCTAGAAAACCTTTAGTTTCCTACCGTGGGAAGAGCGCCGGGCCACACTCGAATTGAGCCATGGTTGAGAAGAGCGCGGACGATCCTCTCTGGGTGATGAGAGACCTTGAAGCACACCACCTTCAGGATGTTGTGCATGGGAGCTTCACCGCCATAGTCCATGTTGTTAACACATGCACCACGAGCTGAGCAGCAGATCTACGATATCTGGATTTACGTTCTTACAGGCCATGTGCAGAGGTGTGCGTTTGTCCTGGTCCATGCTATGGACATCTGCCCCTGCCTCCAGCAGCATCTGGCACACCTTGAAGTAACGTCCGAGGTCCTGCAGCTCCTGAGGTTGCGAACAAGCTACATTCAGGGGTGTGAGACCCTCATAGTTTTGCTTGTCCACAGCAGCTCCATAATGCAGATATAGCTCAATGTGGTCTTGGAGGCCATTCCTGGCAGCAACATGCATGGGAGTGTCTTCTTCATCCACACTGAGGCCGTTGATTGCAGCTCCGTACTGAAGGAGATATTTAGCACATCTGCCAACAATATTAAAGAATAAATTAGATCACTGGATCCCAAACATTTTTATCTGACTTATCCCAATAGTCCTATTACTGTAGATGAGCTCAAGTCATCAACACTATCTATCCTGTTCAAATTAGAAGTCATTTAACATCACTTGGATTGGCTCTTTTTGTTGCAACAGCAAACAATAGAGAAGAATAAATTCTTAATTATTGACTCATCTATGAATGAATCGCTTGATTGCTCACCTGTTTACTTGATGCATGAACTTAAAAACCTTTGAGGAAAAAAAACACCTTCCTGTTTCAAAAATTATCATTAACGAGCATTCAAATTTTTATTTTTATGCATACAAAACAACTTTTTTCAGGGTTTTCTCTGCCACATCATGAATAGCTTATGATGGCTGACATTAACTTTTTAAAGAATAGATGGAGCAATTCGCTGACTTTAAATGAGTCAAACATGCTTAAAAAGTAGAGTTAATTATAAAAATCAGGACACTAAGGTTATTTTTTAGAACTACTGCGTGGTGGTTGCCCGTATTGCCATTGTTGGTTGATTGTGACCACAGTATATGAGGAACTGGATCATGCTGACTTGCTTGATTCTGTTATACTCACTCCAGGGACTCGGGGCTTGTGCAGACATGCAAAGGCATAAGACCATCTTCTGACACAGCGTTGGCATTTGCACCATTGATCAGAAGCAGCTTGGTACACTCTGGCTGGCAGTTTTCACAGGCCTCGTGCAGGGCGGTGGTGCCACCAGGTGCCAGGTCTACATTTGCTCCACGTTGCAGCAGGAGACTCAGGCAGTCTTTGAAACCTCGACCAGCCGTGATATGAAGTGGCGTTGTCAGCTCTTGCTCATAAGTCAGTGACCATAGTCCTGCCAACAATGAGCACAATGTGGGCATGAGGTCACCTCAGACTTCTAGAACAAAGTTAGTGAGCAGCAGCCATATTTAAACAAAGAATGAGCTCAGCTAACCAGTAAAGATAGAATGTTAATGTATATCAGTTCACATGTCCCATCAAATGACATAATTCACCATGACAAAAATCAGACAGAAGAGTGACCTTTAAAACTTACTGAGGCCTCTGTAGTTAAATCTGAAGTTCTTCCATTCGTCTAAATTGCTGGTGTCATAAATTGCATTGACAAGGTAGTCGTACTCATCGTCGTCCACAATACTTAAGATTGTCAGCTCATCACCTACAAGCAGAGAATTCCAGAATTGCAGGATGCAACCCGTGGCCTTGGCCGTGCTGATCACGTCTTCACGGTAGTTCTTTGGCTTGTGCCACTTTATTTTAGGTGCCATGTAAGCCATATTCAACCTAACTAGTTGATATTAAATTTTTTTTCTTCGTTGTGTGGTTTCTTGCGAAGGGATCCCTTGTGTGGGTTGTTTGCAAAGACAGGGCTATTTCAGGGAGATGTCATGTGACATTTTTGGTTGGCCTGGTGAACCTTGCCAGTGCAGTTTTTTGGTTTATTTTTATTTTTTATTTTTAGCCAATCCACTGAACTTGACAAATTGAGTACTTTAGCATTCATAGAACTGAAATTCGACTGACATTTTTAAGAAATATTAAAGTTTCACTACTATTTGCTATTACAATCATCTGTTTTATGGATGAATAACCTTCTGCACAGAACAAACAGATGACCACTGGGGCAGAGCGTGAGGAGGACATAAAATGGTTTCTATTAATATCCCCTCATGATCTGTCTCTATAAATATTGCACTACTGTGTCTTTGAATGCCACATATGAGTGAGATACTTACATTTTGGATATCTTCACAAATACCATAAAGCTTTCAATTTTGCTTTGTCATATCAAATTCATTCCTGAATAGATTCCTAGTGAAAGCAGATTTTGTTTCTTACCTTCCCCCCTGGCGGCCCAGCGCATTTCCCCTCCCCGTGGCTCAATAACAAGGTTTGCTGTGGATCCTCGAGGAAAGAGACGCTGCACAGCCTCAAGGTCTCCTGTATACAAAGCGTTTTGAATGACCACATCTTGGCAGATAGCTGGTTGCTGGGCGATACTGGACCTCGGTGGTGCTCTGTTCATGGTCTCTTTCTTCAGCATATAGCTACTGACATGATAGGAGGCAAGCTGCTTTTTGTATTTGTACCCTCTCCAGCAGGTCCTTGTCAAGTTCAAGAGAGCGCAAGGCTGTGGATGTGAAGACAAAGCTGCCTCGGGACATGTTCACTTGCTTGCCTCTCCAAGAGAAAAGTAGTTTTGGAAATGTTCTTTAGTAAGTCCAAGAGGCCCTCTATAGACACGAGTCTCACTATTTCTGTTTTTGTTGTCACACACTCTCTGGCTGCTGTCCACTTTGTGGCCACAGGCTGTTCACAGCGTTGGTTCACAGAGTTGTTTTGATATTCAATATGAGACCCTCCCTGCAGTGTGAGAGGTAGAGCTATTTTTATGTCTCCCGTGCAGCCACTCAAACCTCTCCTTTGCCTCCAGCTAGCCATGAAGTTTTCTTTCCTTTTGCTATTTTATTTTCTTTGTCAGGCTACAGGTATCAAATGAGTTAAACAAACTCATGATGAGGAATGCTGCCTTTGTTCTCCAGGAACAGCGTGGTATATCATGTGCCTAGCTATTATTAAAACATAGCAATGGACAGATAATTCGTGCAGTTTTGCGATATGCAATCGTACAATTACCAATTTTAAATCAAGAAAAACATTTCCTACCCTAAATGTGCTGAGTGTCTGTAAAAAGTCAAGTCACTGAATCAAGAAGGGTGCTTTATCAACAGAATCAGGAATTCAAAAAGTAAAGGCCTTACTAAGTTTCACGGGCAAATTTTCCTAATATTTCTGTTAGATGAAGAGCAAATAAAAATACCCTATCTTTGAGCCCGTCAGTAGGTTGCAAAATGTATTTTTCTCCTCTGTATTTTTTTTTTCCGAAGAGCTCTAATGGATTTTATGTATCCACATGGCTCCCTGCATTAGAACATTAGGCTGAATGACTGGCAACTGCTGTGTCACTCTGCCCCACGTGTAGAACTGATGGCTGAGGGATGGCATATAATTAAGCCTCTTAAACCTACTCTTTATGCATCTGATAAACATATTCTTTGACTGATGTGCGGCTATTCTGCGGTGCCACAAATTCGGCCCATCAGACACTGAGGATTGGTTTTCATGACTGGTAAAGATGATTCAGAATGACCTTTGAGTTTTTAAATGGCTATTTAACTTGTTTTCTTATTAACATCGAAACAAATTTCCAGTATTGCCGTGCTTTAAAACACATTTTAAGGCTAGGGGAGTCCATCAAGATCCCTTAAAAGCTCTGCAGAAGGCATGGCTTGTGCCACAGGTGGAGAAATACACGATATTTCACATTTGAAAAGTGGAAGCAGAGCTGCATGTCATCTATACCTTAACGACTGTTCTAGTATGGAAATCAAGGCCATTTATTTTATGTTACAGTTTGGTAATAGATGCCACATTAAACAGAAAGCGAGTAAGAGTTTCAACTTTGAAAACACACATTACCAGAGAGAGACTAGGAATATTGTTTTTGCGGCTGGAGTACATCCTTTTAAATGATATACATAATGAGTTTATAATATGCATCTGGGCTACCTCCTCTCTACTTTGATGTCTTCCAAATGGCCCGGGTGTCATCAGCAAAACATGTAGGCACTTTCCCGCCTCATTGACTCCCAAATGTATTTTAAATATCATTCCTGGTAACGCAATTATTTAAAACGCTGAACTAAACACTTACTAATGGGGAAAAAAAGACAGCCACTTCGATAAATTCATTTCTCAAATGGTGGGCATTCATGTTTCCTTTTTCTTTTTTCTTTTTACTTTCTGTGGAGCGGAGGCAATTCTAATGACAACAAAAAAGGAGTAGCAGTAGCAACACCCCCTGCCCTCATAGCCCCCCGTGGACATTAGATTTTTGGCTTCCTCACATTACCCACCAGTAGCTATCTCTCCAAGGTTTTCTTGCAATGTGGTCAACCACCTTCCTATCCCCAGGGCGTCGAAACACTGGACATCAGCAACAGACCTGATGAGAGTGAGGCACTTCATTTATGCAATCACAGGCAATTAGTTCCCTCTGATTATGAAGCTCCTAATGCTATTTTGAGTACTGTGGCACACTGTAACAAATAAAGAGATTAAACTATAGCCCTTTCACCACTGAACAGCCATTTAATATACTGAGAACATAATGAAATGTACACAGTAATTACAGTAATATTAAATGCTAATGGGTTTGCAACTGGATCTGCTGTTAGTTTTAAGTTGCAGTCTGAGAAACTGAAGAGGCTACGCGTTTAGAGAAAGTGCTATAATAGCAGCAGAGCACTCGTTTATCAATCAGGTGTTCCTTAGTTTCTTATTTAATTGATTTAGCAATATTTTCAGATCAGAAGTCACATAATTGTGTTTGATATTTGGGCAACCCAGTTGCAGAAAATGAGTAATTAATGTACAATTAACCCATTTCAGCTCACTCAGAGGGAGCTAAAGAGACATGGGGTCTTTGGTTTGGATTCTCGAGGCAGAACTACTGAAAGGTCACCATGGAAACATAATGAAAGATTTGGAGGACACTTGATTGACTGCTAAGATTACGGGGAAATAGTTTCTGCCTTTGTGCTATTCTTCAGTTGATTCTGATTCACATCCTTTCTGTTTTATTGGTATATTGATGTAGGCAATTGCAGTCTGTTCTGCGAATTGCCATTAAAAGGCCTCTAATAAACAATCAATGCTGGTTTAGTTTTATGGCTCATATGAGTCCCCAACAGGGCTTAGACAAGGTTCTCTGCTTGCCGATCTTCCCCCAGATCCCATCACAATGCTTGAGATTTTAGTGAAGAATCTAAATTAATTTACAGAGCCCTGAATTGAACAGCAACTCCAAACTCGTCATTTGGAGACATGATTACTTTTTCTGTACTCTTTCAGCTTCTATCCCACTACCTCTAATGTAGGCTATTGTATCGGTCTTTGCAGATTCCAATTGTCTCTCACTGCACTGATCACCACACAAATAGCACTCTGTTTCATCAAGACAATTGAGAGGTTCATATTTCAACCTAATAGTCCTTTATAACTTTAACCATCTATCACAACCTCATTTCATTGCAGTTGCAGTTAATACGCGCTTCCCTGCCAAGTGGAACATTTTCTAATGATGCACTCTCACATGAAAACAAGGCAAGCCATCCCAGGCTCTGCATCACTCACTAATGCACCCATCCATAATGTGTTCATAGCAGTCTGCCTAAAGCAGACAGCGATGACTACCACTGGGCACGGGCACGAGAGGGAATATAGGGAAGGGTGAAAGCTGCAAAACCTAAATGGCAACAATAATCATGAGCAAAGTCCTGCCATCAAAGAGTGTATCACCCTCATAATAACATCTGTAGATTTCATATCATTACAAGAATACTAAGAAACCTCAGAAATGGGTGTCTCAACAAAACAGTCAGTGATTTGAGTCACACCCAACTGCACTATCACAGTAAGCCTGGTTTTGTGGGACACTGTTAAGAGCCTTCTAATAGGTGTATGTAAAGTCTGATATAAACAGCGTCCTAATTAGAGAGACCTTTCTCAGATCCTCCATTTTATGCAGATTGAGCTGGTGCAAAGCTGGTGTCATTATCCCGTAATCAAGTACTATTCAGTGGCATCTTTTAAAACTTGATTAAAATGCATAACAGAGATAGAATGTTGCATTATTGCCACTGTTAGTTCATAAATACGTCATTTTTTTAAGGACAGCTGAACAATGGCCTTCTCTGGTGTCTTTATGAACCTCATCAGGGGTGAAAGAGCTCAGTCTGAAAAGCAGAATATTGCTGTTTTTTTTTTTTTTTAAATAAACACATGTGTAACAAAAATCTTTAGCTGGGTTGCGTACAAGTAATCTTACAGATTGGATAAATGGTTCAAAGCAATTAAACCAATTTTCTCCATTTGAAAAAGAACAAACAAACATTGTAACGTTGTGTGAAGACTACAATTCAACTCTAGGAGAAAATTAGTTTTTAAAAGCTTTAGTGAACAGATATGTCTGTGCAGCAATTAAAGCAAGAAGTGGACCTTAAAATATTTTAAAATCTATACAGAGTTAGGATATTTCTGGAGCCACGTGTCAGATGAAAATGTGTGACCCACTTCTAAACCCTGTTGAAGTTGGAGGAGTCACAGATTTGTCTGTACCAGCAGAAATTGTAAGAAGTTGGGAACTTTGTTCTTAGTTTAACAATGATTTTATTTTCAAATCCTGGCCTGTAGTAGTAGCTATGGTAAGTTGATTTTTCCCATTATCATTCCCCAACCTTGATGAAGCTTGTCTAATTTTTCTGGTCCTAGCTAACCACACACACTTTGAAAATCTTTGAAAACACCAAAGCTCTTTCCAAGGTTATATTCCTGAGGTCTGGAGTCGTTTTCTCGTACATGTTCATCTGCATGCAGATTGCTGGACTGTTGGAAAGCTCAAATGACTTCTTTAACTACTGTAGCTATCTGTGTTATTTGTTTTACCTGTTTGTGATGCTGTACATCCTGAATCAACACATGTGCTGCCTTTGACAGAGACCTGTAGTACTAGTTGTTTTAAAAATTTTTTATATAAATTGGGAGAAGTGAATGTAGAAATCTGTAGAATGATGACAGAACAATTTTCATTAAAAAAAAAAATTTAACACATATACTACCTTTGATACAGGGCTGTAGGACTATTTATTTGATCATTTATACAAATTGGAAGAAATTAATGCATAAATTTGTAGAATATGAAAATTAAAACTTTTAAATTATGAAATAAATACATTTTTAATAGCTTTTTTTCTTTTGTTCTGGACAATATCACTTTTACCCCCCATTTTTTTCTGATTCTTTTCCTTTTTCTCTCATGTGCTTCCCTTTCCCCTAAGAGCCAAGAAGTTTTGGACCATAGTCATTTTCCACCCCCTAGTGCTCTGTCAGTAAATCATTCATCTTTGTAATATGTGCTTAAATCAGGAGACTGCAAAATGCAAAATGTCTGCTTGTAAACACAACCATTGCTAAGTCATTATGATTACATTTTAGGTCTTAAAATGAGTTTCTTCAGATATTTTTATGCATTTCTTCACAGTTTTGTTGCACCCCACTAAATATAACTGTGGCACCACATGAGCTGAAGTCCTCAACCAGTCTTGTATTAATAATATGACTGTTAATGGGCAATGTTTTGAGTCAGTTTTGAGTTGAGAGCATGACTAAAAAGTATTGGCATGTCCTTCTATATATTATCAGGTGTTTGCAGACCATCGTCAGATCATGTACCTGTGAGCTTTGGAAACCAAAATCCCAAAACATCTGCATTTGGACATTGGAGTTTTGTTTCAGTAATTTTCACAACTTTTAAACTGAATTGACGGTGACTTTGATGTATTAAAACAGAAGAGAAATGGATGGAAATTCATAAGCTACTTAGCAGAGTTCAACAAATATATGCTGGCAGCAACATTAATTTTTATAATAATTTTTTTCAGTTTTTTTTTTGGAGGTATCATAATTGATACACATTGTATTTTTCTTTTTAAATAGGACGAATTTTTCTCAGAATTTACAAAGTCCAGCTCTAATCACGGACTTCATGCTTCAGCGTTAATTGTTAATGTAGGTGATATATAATTTTACACAAGGGGGCAGCAGTGGGACGATTCCTGATTTATGACACTTGAAAAACCGGCTCAGATAAAAACATAACCAAAGGACGTTCGGTGAGGACCAACAGTCTTTCAACAGTTTTCACCTGATGAGAGGCTTCTTGCACCGCAGCAGGTCACTAGTCCATCACAAGACCAAACAGAAAACCCCCATGCACATTTACACTCAAGTTTTCATTTTATATTCACCAATCCACCTTTAAAAGGCCCCAGCTGGGAATTGAAAGGGGAGCTTTCAGATTTTAGATTTCACATTTACTTCCTCTTTCATTTGTGACAACTAGATCATTGATATGTTGACCTAAATCTCAAGAAATTACATTTTTTGGTTTGTTCTGGTGTCTGCAAAGGTTTGAACTCTTCTTCATATATTTGAGGCCAAACATTATAGTTCACTGATTGTAGATATTTTTTGAGCAGCTTGTACCTGATTCTTTAACAAATGGCCTAGTCATTCTCCTTTACACGAAACTGTAATGTTAGTACATACGGTACATGGAGATGGATGTTGAGTCCAGATTCCTGTTTAACAGTGCAGTAGTAGGCAAGACAAAGCAGGTTTATTTGTATGGCACATTTCATGCACAAAGGCAACTCACAGTAATTTACAAGGGCATTAAGATGAAAAGAACAGAAGGAATTTAATTAATTAGAATGTATCCTAAATAAAATTCATACTAAAACAACAAAAATAGATTTTGACAAAAAGAGAACGAAACAAAGCTTAGAATAAGTAAAACAGTGCAGTAATAGGTTTAGCATAAAATTGTATTAAACAAAGACAAAGGAAAACAGCAGAGCTTTCAATTTAACTTTAAAAGTGGCTTGAGTTTAGTCACATTTAATATCAAAAGGAAGTTTATTTCATCTGTGTGCAGCATAGTGGCTAAATGCATTTTTATCCTGTTTTGGTACAAACTCCAGGTTCTACCAGCTGACTGTCCCTTAAAGATCTCAGAGCTCTACCTGGTTGATCAACAAAGACATCAGAAATGCATTCTGGCCTCATATTATTGATTGACTTTGAAGCTAATAGCAACACTTTCAAGTCTATTATGTAGGAAACTGGTAACCAGAATAGGAATAGGAGTAATGTGCTTGGTTTTCATTCTTGTTAGAACTCTGGTACCAGCGTTGTGGATGAGCTGAAGCTGTCTAATCATTGTTTTGGGAGGACCAGACACAAGATTGTTACAGTAGTCAAGTCTGCTAGAGATAAAGGCATGGATGACCTTCTCTAAATCTTCTCTGAACGTTAGATCTCTGAACACTTGAATATTTGTTTGAGGTAATAAAAGCTCATTTCATGACCTTGATGTGGCTGCTGGAGCTTAGGCCTGGGTCCATTCAAACTACAAGTTTTCTAACCTTGGGTTTTTGTCTTGATACCTCTGGATTCAAGCTGGGCAGCAACTTTTGTTCTATTTTGGTGCCAAATCGAATTATTTCTGCCTTGTCTTGATTTAACTGAAAGAAGCATGATTGCATCAATTGCCCCTCGGGGATAAATAAAGTTGTCTGAATCTGAATCTGAAAGCTATTCACTTGCTTCAAGCACTGACAGAATTAGTCAAATGGACCAGTGTCATTTGTTGAAAGTGCCAAGTAAATCTGAGTGTCATCTCCATGGCTGTGATCAGCAATATTGTTGTAATTTATGATTTGACCAAGAGGAAGTATGTAAAGGTTGAATTACCGTGGTCCAAGAACCAACCCTTGAGGGACTCCAACGGTTATGGAGATAAACTCAGATTTATACTCACCCATTGAATGAACAAAGGTCTTGCCTTTAAGTTATGAACTGAACCACTGAGAACTGGATCTGATAACCCCACCCAGTTTTCCAATGATTTGTATGGTCCACCTTATAAAAGACTGGACTAAGATCCAGCAGCACCAGAACTGAAATTTTAGCTGAATCAGTGTTCAGAAAAATGTAGTTTCATACTTAGTGCTGTTGCAGTCCTTTGTCTTTTTCTGAAGCCCATCTAAAATCTGGCAGGCCATTTGCATTTAAGAAACTGTTCAGCTGAGTCAGTGCTGCTTTCTCAGTTTTTCCAATAAAAGGGAATATTAGAATATAATATAGATTGACCTGTAATGATTAAATACTGAAGGATCCAAGATTCATTTCTTCATGAGGGGGCTTGACAACTATAGTTTTGGGAGATCTACAAAAATGGCTGAAAAAAGGGAACTGACAGTTTCACAGGACATTTGTTTCTAAAGAAGCAAAAATAATTTAGAAGCTAGTTGATAAGGTGCCTAAACGACATGTTTCTGAATTCAGATTCTTAACCATTTCCTCCACGGTTTTAGTCATGACAAGATTAAATGTTGACAATATGACAGTGTGGCTGCAATGCTATACAGCACAGGTGTCAAACTGATTTGTGAAAGGGCTATGTGGCTGCAGGTTTTTGTTCCAACCATGCAGCAGCACAGCTGACTTGTTTTAGTCAACTATTTGTTTTCACTAAAGGGTCTTAACCAGTTCATTCAGTTGAATTAAACAAGTCAACTGTGTTTTTGCATGGTTGGAACTAAAACCTGCACCCACACGGCCCTTTCATGGATCAGTTTGACACCCCTGCTATACAGGCTCCAGTGTTTGGTGATCAATTTTGTGTTAAGTCTGATCTTTTTTTTTTTTTTTTTTTACAAAAAAACCCAAATTATTACACTTAGTCTGAGGCAGGAAATAAGGGGCTAACTGCTGGGCAGGGTTAGCTTAGAGACAAAAAGTCTTTGATATTCCTTTTGAAGAAAAAAAAAGTGTGCAGTCTGTTAATTTATACTTCCGCCACACTTAAGGATTTGTAACATGGTACAAGCTAGACATTTGCAGGAACCATCTAAACCACGTGTCGAAACACAAGGCCCATGCGACCCAAATGTGGCCCGTCACATCACTTTATGTCGGCCCTCGAGAGATTGTGCATTATTGGCTTACATATTAAACCAATATTATATGACTCAATATAAGATTACACCGCTTAAAGCGCATATTAACAATAAACTGCATCTCCCACAATGCATTTTGTCGTTTAACCCACAACGTAACAGTATCTCACTATTAACGAGACGTCAAGACGATTTTCAGAAATGATGAACTTAAGAAAAACCTCTACAAACACTAACATGTCCAAGAAAAAAAAAACTGATGCACAAGGAAGGCAGCTTCATGGACGACGGGAAAACGAATACAGTTTGTGTCTCAATGTGAAAAAACAGTATGTCTTTTGAGGCGGGTCAGTCGGCATTTTGACAGCAAACACGGAGCTAAGTATGCTAAATTTAGCTCACAAGAAAAACAAAGAACCCCTTTAAACATCACCTGTGCGAGAGCAGGTTTACAACCACAAACTCTGAGTTTAATATAATAATGACAAATATTTGAAACTTCAACACATAAAACAAACTGTTATTTAATATATTAAAGTGTAGTTTATTTGATTTATATTGCATTTTGTTACATTCATGCGGTCAGTCTGGCCCTTCGAGGGGCCACCATGATGTGGCCCTCAGTGAAAATGAGTCTGACACCCCTGATCTAAACGCTGCAGCAGACTTCAGTCTTCCAGCTCACGGTGCTGTAAAAATGTACAATTCCGCCATCTAGCGGTCATTGATTTTAATCGGTTTATGCGATGAAGAGGATCGGGACAAAAAGGGGGAGACAAAGCGGCTGTGGTATAGTTTATTCAAGTCCTGTTCCGAAATAAAACTCAAGTCAGAAATCCTGACAGTATATGTGTAGCCTTTACTTGGAGCTCGTGTATTTGGTGACGGCCTTGGTGCCCTCCGACACGGCGTGTTTCGCGAGCTCTCCGGGCAGTAGAAGCCTCACGGCGGTTTGCACCTCTCTGCTAGTGATGGTGGAGCGTTTGTTGTACTGAGCCAGCCGGGACGCTTCCGTGGCAATCCTCTCAAACAGGTCGTTCACGAAGGAGTTCATGATGCTCATGGCTCTACTGGAAATGCCCGTGTCCGGATGAACCTGCAGACAGAAAAGCTGTTTAGAAACAGTTGAAAACCGGAGCAGGACGAGCCGCCGCGCAGCGCGCGTTCTTCGCCCACCTGTTTCAAAACTTTATAGATATACATTGCGTAAGTCTCTTTTCTTTTTGCCTTTTTCTTCACTTTTTTATCGCCAGAAATCTTCCCCTTCTTTTTGGATATGTCGTTACTCATTTTGAAAGCTTCAAAATACTTTACCAAGTGGCATATACGTAATTATACCAGGATATGTGGTTTGTGTACAGCTGTTTAAGTGGGTTGCCTAATTGGCAACTAATTAGGTTCAGGTGGTTAGTTTTTGAAGAATGCTAATACTCCACCCTAAACTGCGCTCGTGAGTAATAAGAGATAATGGGTCCGTTTCAGAAGTGGTTTATGTAGAAACTGAAGAGGTCTGTGTTGAACCTGAACCCAGGGAAACTCGGACTTTTCCGTTTCACAAAGCGAGGTAACTTACTTAACCCTAACTATGGAGCCCCGTTTGGGTCATAATTCAATGAATAAATGAGTCTATTATAATGAAATACAGGCATTTATTATTATGAAATGTGTCCCATTATTATGAAATGCATGTTTATTATTATTAAATGTTTCCCATTATTATGATAATGGTTTCGTTTTTCATAAGAATGAGCTTTTACATAATAATGGTTTCGTTTTTCATAAGGATGACCTTTTAAATAATAATGGCTTTATTATACAAACGGGGCTCCATACTGAGCAAGATGGTTCTGTTGAGCCGGTTCAGAAACCGTTACAGTCTGTTACCACTGTAACTGACTCTGAACCAAAGCTGGTCCGGGGCAGGTGTGCTTCAACATACCCCAGGTTACTTTCTGTCTCCTCCCCTTCATGATGCTGAAGCTTGGAGGATTTTGGGTCAATTGATCAAATAAGGTGCATTTTGGACACGTCTAAAAGATGACACGTCGCATATGCGTCAGGAAAGTATATTGATGATCATAATAGATAGTTTAGGCCCGACTGCGGTCAGGCCAGCCTTCACTTGTTTGTGAAAGTTAAATATATTTTTTAAATTTTATTTATTTTTTTTAAGTGTGTCAGGTCTACCCTTTTTTCTGCAGTGTTACATAACTTGTCTAGATCTACATGATCCTATCCTTCTTGGGGAATTTGGGGTTATTTCATCAGCTAGGCCTCCACTCCCCATTTCTTTTGAATATTCTTATTTCTTTTATTGTAGCCTACACCCTATACATTTATACGTCTGAGTTTTTTTTCTCCCTCACTGCTCATTAGCCACAAATTTAAGAATCAAGATAACCTGATTTCAGGTAACCTGCATGATTCAGAAGTTATTAATTATTTAAAATAACTTTGTTATTACTTCCACTTCTGTGAGTAAAGTACAAATTTGCCTTAGGATTACCCAGAATGGATGTATGGACAGGACCCATATTCTCATCGAAGCTCCTTAAAATGATTATTTTTTCTCTTTGATAATGCTGGTGAAATGTAGTTAAGGTCTGTACAAACCGACCCTGTTACATTCGAGTTACCTGTCTGAAATATAGGTTACCTGTCTGAAATATAGTGCTCTGAAAAAATATGTGTCCCCTTCCTGATTTCTTATTATTTTGCATGTTTGTCACACCTTAAATGTTTCAGGATCAAACAGACTTTAATATGGGCTGCCTGGTGGTGCTGTGGTTAGGGCAGGCGGCTCATGTACAGAGGCTACAGTCCTTGTGCAGCTGGTTGTGGGTTTGACTCCTGGCCCGGATGAGCCTTTGCCGCATGTCTTCCCTGTTTCCTGTCTCTCTGTCACTGTCAAATAAAGGCCACGAGTGCCAAAAAAAACAAAAAAACAGACTTAAATATTAGACAAAGATAACGCAAGTCAACACAAAATACAATTTTTTAGTGGTGACTTTATTTATCAAGAGGAAAAAAAAACTATCCAAACCTACATGGCCCTGTGTGAAGAGGTAATTACCCCCTAAACCTAATAACTGGTTGTGTCACCCTGAGCAGCAACAACTGCAATGAAGCGTTTGCGATAACCTGGCAATCTTTCTCATTGCTGTGGAAGAATTTATGCCTACTCTTCTTGGCAGAACTGTTTCAGTTCAGCCACATTGGAGGGTTTTGAGAACAGACTTGCCTTTTTAAGGTCATGCCACAGTATTTCTATTGGATTCAAGTCTGGACTTTGACTAGGTCACTCCAAAACCTTCATTTTTTTTTAACTTTAAAGCCATTCAGAGGCTGACCTGCCGGTGTGTTTTGGATCATTGTCCTGCTGCAGAATCGAAGTGCGCTTAAGGTCACTAACTGATGGCCAGACATTCCCCTTCAGGATTTTTTTGGTAGAGAGGGAATTCATGATTTAATTCATCACAGCAAGTCGTCCAGGTTCTGATACACAGCAAAGCAGATCATCACACTACCGCCAACATCTTGTTGTTCTGATGTTCTTTTTCTGTTCTTTTACTGAAATGGGCTGTTATTCACATTTATGCTGGAAGTAATGGGACACGCGCCTTCCAAAAAAAACTTTTGTTTCATCAGTTTACAGAAAATTTTCCCAAAAGTCTTGGTTTACATCAAGATATTTTTGGGCGAAAGTGAAACGAGCTTTTATGTTCTTTTTGGTCACTGTGTTTTTTTTTTTTTTTTGCCTTGGAATGCAGTTTTTGCCAGGTCTCTTTCATATGGTTGAATCATGAACAGTAACCTTAACTGAAGCCACTGAGGCCTGCAGTTTTTTAGATGTTGTCGTGGGTTCCTTTGTGGCCTCTTGGATGAGTCCTCGCTGTGCTCTTGGGGTCATTTTTGTAGGCTGGCCATTCCTGGGAAGGTTCACCACAGTTCCATGTTTTCTCCATTTGTGGATAATGGCTCTCACTCTGGTTTGGTTAAGTGCCAAAGCTTTAGAAATGGTTTTGTAACCTTTTCCAGACTTATAGATGCCAATTACTTTGTTTCTCATTTGTTCCAAGTTCTTTGGATCGTGGCATGATGTCTTGCTTTTGGGATCTTTAGTTCTTTGTCAGATTGATTTAACATATCTGGCAATAATCAAGCCTGGGTGTAGCCAGTGAAATTAATCTCAGCTTTCCAAAAAGTGTGATTTACAACAGTTACTTCATGATTTAACTAGGGGGGTTGCTTTTACACATAGGGCCATGTAGACTTAGATTGTTTTTTTTTCCCTCCATAATAAATAAAATCCCCAATTAAAAACAACATTTTATCTAATATTTAAGTCTGATCATCTAAAAGATTTAAGTGTGACAAACATGCAAAAAAGAGAAATACATCTTTTTTTTAAACTAAATATTTAAATTACGCATTTACTTGCTCTGCAATTTCTCTCAACTGTCTCATCAACTGTCATTCCTTCACTGCTTCTGCTGTCTTCTGGAAAAAATCCACGTGAAAGTCAAGTCAACAGACTCGGAGTTGATTGAACAAAGTGTGAACTCCTGTTCCAAAACCAAAGACTCAGAGTATCTTAACTCAGAGTTTGATGAACCTCCTTTCTGAAACAAGCCCCCAAGCGTCGTTGTAAATTGTTGTTGTTATTTATGTCTCTTGTTTTTCTTAGAAACCAGGGAGTGTTTTATTTTACTGGAGTCTTATTGAAGGTTGGCTTTATCTTTAAAGGAGGGCACACCATTCTCAGCCACATTGTTGTCCACTTGAGGGCACACTTGCATTACTTTTAAAGGCTTAAAAAAAGCTTAAAGGCGGTGCCATATTAAACTCTACAATTATTCTCTTTAATTTTCCATGTAGAATAAGAGATTAATGTGCAATGAGGCTATTCTTATTAAAAATGCTTGGAATTAGGATTTAGCTTTGTATTTTTAAGCCTAACACTTGTGAGAACTGCTGCTGGTGGAGTTTGAAGAGGCTTCTGTGTGAAGGATGTGGCAGAGTGCCTGTTCTAGTTATTCTCCTGCTGTTTCACATTTCTCTAATAGTCCAAACATGTGTAAATTATTGTAGCTTAACTGGTGGCTCCAAGTTGGCTAAAGGTGTTTGTACAGCCCTTAACCAGGATAAATCCTGTAATCATTTTAAGAGATAAGGGGGTACAGTGCATAATATATATCAAGTTTCTATCACTTAATTTGAAATGTGTTTATTTAGTGTATACATTTTGTGTGTGTTTCTTTTTGACTTTAATTGAAAATAAATTCTTTCCAGATTCTGTCTATTAAAAAGTATAAATAAAATTAATGTGAGAGCACAGTGCTGGTAGCTAGTAACAGAGATTAGCTAACAATAGGTTTTTAAATTAAATTCAATCATATTTTATTAACCCCCAAAGGGAAATGAATTATTGTAGTAACTGTCATTATCTAAGTTTCTTACTTACTAAGGATCATTATACATGCTTATAGCTGTGAGCAGGAAGGATCTCCTGTAGCCGTCTGTATTGCAGCAGATGTGGAGAAGCCTCCGACTGAAGACAGTCTGTTGTTGAATGTGTTGTGAAGAGGATGCTCAGGGTTCTCCAAGATGCTTTTCATTTTATTAAATGTCCTTCTTTACAGAATTAGCTCTACAGGATCCAGCATACAGTGCTCAGAACAAAGTTTTTAACAAAATGTTTTATGCTGAACACAACAAATCTGAGTTTAGATGGTGTTGTTTTTGTGTCTGATTGTGGAAATAAGACTATTTATTTCGTAGTGGCATGTTTACATCTTCATGGTTGAAAACCAATTTTTTTGTTTTGCTTTTGTTTTTTCTTCCTGACAATTAATATAAAATACTCTGCCCCAGCACTTCTTTTTTTTTTTAGGTGTTTTCTTTTTGTTCCATGTGGGCTAAAAGTTTAACATTGAACATAATCCTCTGTGTAAGATTTTTGTTGTAATTTAATTGCATATTCAAGGTCAAAGCAGCTCTGAAACATTCAAATATCAATGGATGTGAAATCATCCTTCAGGCAATGTGACACCCTGTGACATATTTAATGCTTAGCAGAGAAAAGACCCATCCATATTAACAAATTTCAAAATTGAACATTATTTCCTTTTCTGTTTGTCTCACAAATGTGAAAAATTCAATACAGTGTTACCATACAGTTACAAAAAATTCCCAGAATCTTTGCAACTTTACTGTACAGAAGCCGACATTGAACAGTAGAATAAATTTGAATGACAAAGCACTGAAGGTCTTTTCTTGCTGCTGCCATATGCACTTAACAGCAGCCTTTCGATGCAAAGGCCATCTTTCTGTCTGCCTCTAAAGAGAAGAAATAATAAAATCTGCTGTTTTTCTTCCTGTCCTAAAACCAGAAAAATGTTGGCTGTTGTGTTTATCACAGCCTTTCACATCAACATATAACTTAAGGCTATGAAATGAGATGGTTTTGTTTGTTTTCTCCTGAACAAACCTTGGCTTGATACCTGGTGTGATTAATATCGCTGCCAAATGCAAATGTTTCTGTCTGTGAACATACACATGTTCAAGTATAGGTATGAGGTTTTTATTTAGTCCATTATTGAGAGTCTCTCAAAATGTTGATTTTTCAATGATATATGGGATAGAAAACAGCCAGCAACACCTCCAGCTGCTACCTTCTTTTCAATATGTACGGTTATCCTTTGGGATGAAACTAACACTAAAAATGTAAGACAATACACAGTGAATTAAAAAAAAAAAGTTAACATTGAGATTAGGGACACTCACATGAACTTGTACTATGTTGAAAAAAAAAAAACTGCAGACCCTGCTGCTCCTGAACATATATGTACTGTGGCTGTAATGCACTTCTGTTGCACTGATACATTAATTGTAAATTCCTTTAGCAAGTGATGTTTACAACCTCATTTCCAAAATAGGTGAGACAATGTAGGTAGAGGTAAATAGAAACCGAATGCAGTGATCTGCAAATCTCATAAGCCCATATTTTATTCCCAATAGAACATATCAGATGTATATATTGAATATATATTGAAACTGAGACATTTCATCATTTCATGGAAAATGTTAGCTCATTTTGAAATCTGGAACAGGGACAACAAAAGGCTGGAAAAGTATTTGATGAAAATCAAAAACAAATGGAGCAGCTTTTGAAAGCTAATTAGTTTAACTGGCAACAGGTTAGTAGCATTACCATGATTGCGTATAAAAGCAGTATTTCAGAGAAGCTCTGCTTCTCTGATGTAAAGATGAGCAGAGGTTCGCTAATCTGCAACAAACCGCGTCTAGCAAATTGTAAAAAAAAAATTCAGAGAATCAGGAGAAATGTCTGCACGATAGGGACAAGGCCCAAGGTTCAAACTGAATTGGTGGTGTTTTGTGTAGCATCCCCTTTTCTTTTGGGATGTGAAGAGACCAGTTGAATGTTGTCCCATTCTTGTCTGATGGAGGATTATAGCTGCTCAACAGTCCTGGGACTTTGTTGTTGGATTTTTCGTTTTATGATGCTCCAAATGTTTTATACTGGTGAAAGGTCTGGACTGCAGACAGGCCAGTTCAGCACCTGGACTCTTCGCCTGTGAAGTGATGCTGTTGTGAAAAATGTAGTATGTGGTTTAGCATCGTCTTGCTGAAACATGCTTGGCCTTCGCTGACAGAGACTTAATGGGAGCTTATATTGCTCTAAAACCTCTGTGTACCCTTCGACATTGATTCTGCCTTTCCAGATGTGTAAGTTGCCCACAGGCACTATTGCAACCCCATACCATGTGCTAACAAGCTGGATGGTCCTTCTCTTTACTGTGCAGGAGATTGTGTCCACTGGTTTCCTAAATGAATTTCAAATTTTGAATTCATTCAACCACAAACGGTTTTCTGTTTAGCTTCATATAATTTTCGGTGAGCTTTGGCCCAGAGAAGACGGTGGTGTTTCTGAATCCTGTTTACATATGGCTGCTTCTTTGCATGACGCAGCTTTAGCTTGCATTTGAGAATTGTATGGTGACTGTGTTCAGACAGTCATTTCTTGAGGTTTTCCTGAGTCCGTGCAGCGATGTCCAGTAGAGATTCATGCCTGTTTTTAAAGCTGTGCTGCTTGAGGGCCAGATGATGACACCTATTCAGTTTTAACCTTGAGCCTTGTCAGACACTTCTCCTGATTCTCTGAATCTTTGTTTCACAATTTGCTAGATGTGGTTTGTTGCAGATTGGTGAACCTCTGCTCATCTTTACATCAGAGAAGCTCTGCCTCTCTAAAATATTCCTTTTGTACTCAATCATGGCAGTGTTACTAACCTGTTGCCAGTTAAACAAATTAGCTGTCAAATGCTGCTCCATTTGTTTTTGATTTTCATCATTTACTTTTCCAGCCTTTTGTTGTCCCTGTTCCTGATTTTTTTGAGATGTGTTGCTGCTATCAAAGTCAAACTGAGCAAATATTTTCCATGAAATGGTAAAAATGTTTGTTTTAACATTTGATATGTCCTATTGGGAATAAAATAAGGGTTTTTGAGGTTTGCAAGTCTCTGCAATCAGTAACATTATTGGATGTGTTTTAAGCAGTGTCTTAACTGTTTTGGATTCGAGGTTGTAAATGAGAAGTGAGTGCAGTCTGCTATTGATTACTTTTCCACTTTGGTTTTTAGGACAAATGTCATGGTCAGCACTGGCTTCATTCATACCTCTGGCTGGAATTAATTAAAATGCAGCCTCTGCTTTTTATTTACATCTTACGTTGGTGATTTAAAGGATCAGAGCTTTTTGGATGCTCTTTTTTTTCCTTGCAAAAGCTTATAAATTAGTTTCCTCATTCAATGTACATCAATTCAGAGTTCTGCATTAGACCCACAACTTGTTAAACTTTCTTTCTGAAACAGACATTTGCTTTTTTTTTTTATCTCATAAAGATTATTTTGTTTTCTAACTTGTTACTTCCATGAAATCTTGAGTTTTCTGAAATGTTTATATTTTGTTTTGTTTAAAATCAGTGTTCTCTGTCATTGCCATTCTCTCATGTTTTTAGAAAACATGTTGTATAATTGGTTTTTTTTTTGTTTTTGCCTCAGAGTCTTTGTAATAATGGGCTGTACACTGGAGGATGACATTGGGACTGGGATCCTTCAGGACCCGATGCTTGTCTTGCCGGAGTGTATTGCAGATAATGGGCAGAAGTGGACGGTCATAAAAGAAATTTTGAAATTAAAATCTCAAAGCAAGGTAAGCTTCAAGTCTGAATATTTTTCCTTTGTCTTGAAAACATCTGTAGTAAATAGTGATAAAAGACAAATAAAGAAGTGAATAAATATCAGAATATGAAAGAATGGGTGGCAATGGTCAGAAATCGATCAAACCCAGCAGGATTAAAAAGAGAGACTTCTATTAATACATTGAGGTGCTGTGCATGTAGCCTGACAACAACAGAGCTGATGGTGTTACACGCAGTAAAGGCATATGTGAATAATAGATGAATATAGTTAGATAGTTTTTAAGAGTATATTATAGATGATGAATGAAATTGTAAACCTCAAGTTCAATTGTGTATAGCAAAGCCCATACCTCTGACATTCTGACAGCTTTGAACTGATTATTATTTTAATTGATTTCTTTACTCTTTGTTTTGCCTGAGTTTCAAACACAACTGTGTATTTCCCTTTTGAGATAAACAAAAACACATGAAATCTTTTTTTTTTCCCCTGTAGTTCAAATAATTCAGATGCCTTTATTAATGTGCTTGTGTCAGCTGCTGAACACTGCATTAAAACAGAACGCTTAAAGTCTGGGAAATTAATAAATTATCACACTTTAAGTCTAGTCTCTGCTTAACGCTGTGTTGATGGATCTCAATACGGGGTCTCCCTTTTCCAGCCCAGTGTTGCATCCTTATCACTGATACTTGAACTTCATGACATATATGCCCTTAATGGCAACTGCTTTAATGTGTACTTACCAATCTACGTACTTTGGCCATCACATAGGACTTACTGTAATTGATTTTGCCAGTGCTGCATGATATCAGTGTAGTTTGCTTCCTGATCTGTACTAATTATCACACATTACTTAATACCCAACAATATTTAAAGACAAAAGATGAAATTGCCAGCAACAATGTGTCAGTGTGTTCATGTTTACATTTTAAATCAGGTTCAATATAACATCTTCTGAAGATTTTTTTGACAGCGCACAGAGGACACACAGCAGGGGAGCAGTGAGAATCAGAGTTTTCATGAATATGTGGGATCCATCCTCACAAATCTAAACTGTAGCCATATCTCTGATCATCTGGTTCTGTCGGAGCAATAACTGACGCCAGTAAAATGTTTCTGTTGCCTCCCGTTATAAGGAATCCTGATTTTGCTTCACTTTTTCTGGTAGTGCTACAGATTATGATGTGCAGTATTACAGATGAAGCTTTGTGAGTTAATGCACAATGCATTTAAAAATAAAATTCTTCACATGTTCCCTATTGGGAACAGATCAGGACTGCAGGTAGGCCATTCCAATATCTATAACGTCTTCTTGATCAGTCGCTCCTTGGAAATGTCTGCAGATTTTAGTTTTGCAGGTATGCCTATGGAGATAGCTTCCACTATAAATACCTTGTGGTAGATGACATTAAGTTCTCACAAGAGATTCTTGTACCAAGGAGGAACCAACTGGCCGCAACCATAGTTACCTATGCAACTTCTGTTATCTTTAAGGAGCATATTATTATGCCTCTCTGCATCCTTGCTTCAATTGCAGACTGCAGAAATTGTGCAGTGTATGTTTTTTTGTTTTTCCCCTTTCTTTTCAACTTTTGGACCATTATGACTTTTCCCTGTGCCGCTTAATGATTTGTGCTCAATTCTTGTGCTGCTAAACTGGCTGTGGCTTACAGGTGCTGCAACTCTGGTCCCTGTCACACCTGTGTCTCATCAGAGGTTAATCTGGATACATTCCCAGAGCACTGTCTCCCACACTGCCAGGTAGTTCTGCCCTCCAGCAAATCCTCCAACCTCAGTGCCAGCATCTCAGCCTCATAACCACTCTCTCCATTCAAGTGCTGCCACCAGCAAAGAAAGCCACTGCAGTCTCCTTCACCTTCTCTACACAAGTCACATAGCTCTCCTCTCAACCATCATGTCTAACTTCCAGCTGAAGGCATCTGGATTCTATCGCCTGACTCTTCAAACCTGCCAATAAATCTTATATCTTGGTTTACCTATAAGTTGGAAAACATAACACCTGTTGAAAACACCTATTTGCAATAATATATATTTTTTTTAAACCTTCCACCTCTTCACAGGTACTAAATCATCCCTGTCCAAACATTCAAACTTTTTTTTGTAATGTGTGTCAGGTCTGAATTGCAAACATGGTGTATATTAAGAAATGAAATGAGATTAAGTTGCAAAAACAAAAACTCCAAAAAAAACCAAAAAAAAACAACAATATACTGAGCTTCCTACTGCCCTCAATTAAATAAAAGTTGTGGTAAATATTTATTTATTTATTTATTTATTTTGTATTTTATTTTGTATTTTTCATGTCATCCCAAAGTCTGAAATTATAATTTACATCTGTATGTAATGCCAGTGTAGTCACTGAATTTTGTCTTTAATGTTCCCGGTTTCTGTCATATAAATTTAATAACCTAGGAGCAGTGAAGCTCTTTGATCTCAGTTATTTCATTTTCTATTTACAATTGTTCTTGATTAAATAAAAGAGGCTCTAAATTGTGCCTGGTGCTCTGGCACGCTGGCCAAAACAACAGGCTCTTGTTCTCAGCCCAATTAGGTGCAAAATAAATTGCATCTGAGTGTATTGAGAATTTTGTTGCAAATTAATTAAGGTGTTTACCATACGCGTTAAGGGAAGGATCTTTACTTGGATCTTCCCCATCATCAGGATATTAAAAGTAGTGGGTGTAAAATAGCACAACTTGCAGAGTTGGATATGTTGCTCCATGGGCCTAATTCTATGATAATTTCAGCAGAATATGCATACCAAATTTTACTATTTATAAATATTTTCTAATGCTGAAAATATTCAAAAGTGACTAATAATTCACATTAACATTTTAAAAACCTACAGTCAACAAAAACGAGAAAAGGTGGTGGGCAATAAATGTCCAAGACACTCATGTGCAAATGTATGTTTTTTTTTTTTTTTTTGTGACATAATAAAAATCATCTGACTGTTATGGTTTTCAGTATTGCACAAATGCAATGTCAGATGAACAACGATTACATTTTTTTAACTGCACCATTATTAAAAGAAATTAATGCAATCATTACTTATTACCCTTTACTGCTTTACTTTAGGTTTTAAAAGTATAAGTTGCAGCCACATGCTACTCATCATTTACCCTGGATGACTTGAACATCTCAGACCCAGCAGGTCTCCCTGAGCATGTTAAATGTTCATGGTCATGACAGCAGATTCAGTAAATCTAATCAGAATGGCTTAAAAGTAAAATAAAGGTTTTGGAATGGCCTAGTCAAGGTCCAGACCGAAACCCAACTGAAATCTGTGGCAGGACCTTAAGAGAGATGCAGGCAAGTGCATGGCCAGTAAAACATAATGATCCAAAACATTGTTGTAAAGAAGAGTGGGCTAAATTTCCTTCACAGCTCTGTAAGACACTGATAAAGTCATACAGGATATGACTACTTCAAATTATTACTAAGACAAAACTACAACCTCTTGAACTTTGGGGCTACTTAGTATTGCTCAGATGATATTTTTCTTTTTGTTGTAATTTTGTTAAATGAATAATGGCACAGTGAAAAACAACTAATGTTTATCTGAAGCTGTGTTTTACTAATTCAGCTAATGCTAAGATATACTTCAATCATGTTTTTAAAAAATCATGTTTTCATTAAACAAAGAAAGCATTGAATTAAATGGTTAAATTGTTAGCACCGTGTCATCTGAACAGTCATGTTCAGATAATATGCATCAGCTGATCTCAACAGCAGGCGATTTCTCACCTTGTGCCCTGCAGTACCTTTGATATATATATTTTTTGCTTTTGCCTATCTTGGCCAGGATACTCTTGTAAAAGAAGTTTTTAATTTCAGTGTGGTTTTGCTGGTTAAATAAAGGTTAAATAAAATTTAAACTGCTTTATTATGCTTATTCTGTTGCCTCCCATGCAAGCCCATCTCCACTCAGCTCAGCTTCCCCTGTTCATATTGGGGTCTTTGTCATAGATGTCATTCTCTCTACTCCAGGGGGTCTTTGTTGCTGCCTCAGGCATTCCCCAGATCAGAAAGGGTAGTAGGAAGATCCCAAATAAAATATGGTGGAGATGGTAATTAATCGCTTTGACTATAGTGGTTCTGACTAAGCCTGAACTAATCATTAAAAGCAATACTTCAATTTCAGCTTAAAACATTACTGTCAACATTGAGGGCAGAGCCATCTTGTTTCTATAAATTTCTGAAATTGGATTCAAGTGACTCAGGCTTGGTTCTTAAATCCGATGAGACTGCACATTCTGGCTGTGAAGGATTAAAACTTAAATTAAAACTTAAACAAAATGTGTAGTCTGAGTTAAATGTGTCTTGCAGAGCTTTTGTTCCCTCTTGGTTGAGTACAAACACTTTCAGCAAAGACTTTTTACCTCTCAACTCCAGTTTAGTTTTAAGTATAGATACTTGCTTAAAATGTACATGATTTTTCATCAAACATCACACATGCTTAAAAGATGGGCAGACACTCTGAAAAATTTATTAAGTCCAAACTTGCTGTGATGGAGAAAAATAAACAAAAAACAGTTGTGATGACAAAATGTTTTTGGTGGATCTCAGTATTATTTTATGTATATATTTATTCTTAAACTGAAGTAACACATAGTTCTGACAGTAATGTGGGGCTGACAGCATGCAGCTGACAGACCAAAGCAGTTCATGAATGTTGGTGATGTTCCAGCTTTCCAGCAGTGGTGAACAGGATCTCTGCTGTAGCATCGGTACCATAGAGGGTAGTTGTTATCTAAAATGTTCCTTGGCGTCAATAGACATAGGTGATCATATAAATTAATATATTTTGCTGCTCACTGCGTTTTCTTGAAATGTAGTAAAGTGTGTTTTTCAGCCAGTGTGTTTTATTCGTACCAAGATGATTGTTTATCCTTCCATACTGCCATATCATTTAAATAACACATTTTGCTCATGAACTGTTTTGTGATCTGCTCCACCAGTATTTACAGTATTTGAAAAATATTTACCACCAGTGCAGGTCTTGGATTGAGTTTAGTTTGCTTACTATATGAATTTTTGGAAAGCTACAAATTTTGTCAGTGTTTGTTCTTCCAAGCACTCCAATGTAATGTACTCTGAATTATTATGATGCTGCAGTCACAGAGGAAAAAGCAAACGTTGTGTTTAACATAAAAAAGGGAATTTTGACAAGTTGGCTAGAATTTGATGTGTTTGAGATGTCTTGCCCACCCAACCAGAAGCTGATTACTTTTGAGCTCCAAGTTCTGGGAGGCTAAATTGTGTTCATTGTGGTTGATTCAGATCGCTAAAATTTGGATTAAATGATCTCTAAGGTTGTGCAATTGTTTTCAAAATAACAGCGTGTTTAAAAAAAGAGAGTAAAGCTCACAATCCTTTATAATAGCTTTTATTTCCACACATACAAATGCACAGGAAACACTTCACATTCTATTCCACATCAATGAAAAAATTAAGAAGAAATTATCAATATGTTATTCTTTGACAAAAAGTGGAGAAAAAAAGGAATATGAGGCTGTTCAAAAAAATTGCGGAGTGGAGTTCAATTAGTAAGATTATTCATTCTGTGAAAAAACAATTATCAAACAGGCAGCCCTTTATTTAAAGAGGAAGGCAGAAGTGTTTTACATGTTGGTTGTAGTGTGTTTCTCTGTAAATTTGAGTAAAATGAACAATGTTCAAAAGAACAGAAGAATAGCTTTGATTAAAAAGTTGATTGGAAAGGAGCAAACATATAAAGAAGTGTGGAAAATGACAAGCTGCTCAGCTAAATTGACCTCAGATGTGTTAAAATGGCAGCCAAAACCAGAATGACTGGAAGAAAACTGAAAACTACCATTTGAATGGATGGAAGAATTGCTATGCAAAGATTCAGCCAATGATCAGCTCCAGGGTGATCAAGGAAGAACTAATTACCTCTGAATACTTTAACAATTACAAAACATCTCACTGAAGTCCCACTGTTAAAAAATGGCATTTGCCATGGAAGACAATGATTGGCCTAAAGAGAAATAGTGCAACATTGTGCAGATTGATGAAAGCATTTATTTTTTTGTCGGGTTAAGGGTGCTGGAACTCTCTTTGCCACAGAAGAGATTGTCAGATGACCCGCAAACATTGTTCAAGTCACAGTACACTCTGAAAACAGTGAAGTATGGTGGTGGAAGCATAATGATATGGGAATATTTCTTATACTATAGTGGCAGGTCTGTCTATCACATACTGGAATCCTGGATCAGTTTGAATATGTCAAAATATTTGAGGAATATAAGAGGTCGTGTTGCCTTGGATCGATCGATCTATCTATCTATCTATCTATCTATCTATCTATCTATCTATCTATCTATCTATCTATCTATCTATCTATCTATCTATCTATCTATCTATCTATCTATCTATCTATCTATCTATCTATCTATCTATCTATCTGAAAACAATTTAAACATTTTTTATAATCTTTTTTATTGTATTTGTGAATAGATGCTATCAGAATACTGGCACTGCACCCTGTGACATAAGAGAGTAAACAGTAACACTTAGTAATCTTTGTCTTTGAGAAATCCACAACAGAAATCTCCAATATGGATAAATTTGTGATGGTTTTTGTCACAGGAAGCAGGAGATTAGTTCTGTAGATAAATGGCTGTTCAGCTCTATTAATTACTGTTTTGCCCAACTGTTATCTGCCAGCAGACCTGAATGTAACTTGCTGGAACTGGCTCTGTCATGTTGTTTCCAAAGTATTGTTTAATTGTAAAAAGCATTATTCAAGTCTCAGCCATCGATGAATTGTGATAGGCAGATTAAAATCCTACATTCAGACAAGGAATGACACCAGTACCTTACCATTCTCACCACTCTCTATTTTATTTTATTTTATGAATCTCATGTCAATGTAACACTATCAATAATGGTTACTGTAATGTAGAACTTGTTATTAGAACTCAGTATTGATTAGATTGACAAAAGGCTGTGGTCATATTCCTGGCAGTCCATCTATTGTTATGGTAATAGGTCATCCCTGGGTAGCCAGCAAATGATAATTTTGTTTGGTCCTTAGAGAAATTTAAAGATTTCTCCGGAGGTTGTGGTGAACTTTTAACCCCAATAAAGTCACCAGCTCCATTACTAACCAAGCTACACACCATACTTTAGGAGAGCCTATCTTTAACTTGAGTATGAAATGTTCTGGAGATTAGGTTTAGAAAACAAGAGGAGCAGTTTTTCCTGTGTTTGTATTGAATACCAAATTATTAGTCTGTAAAGCATAACAAGATTTTAATTAGGCTGCCTGAAAAAATGATTTTACTTATTTTTATTATTGTTAAAAAATAAAAATGTGGATACTTCTGGAATACCAGTTGTCTTACCTCATACATATATCTCTTATGTAACTGCAATAAACAAGCAACCTGTGGCATTGTTTGAGAGCAAACATGTTGACAACAGAAGAGCTGTCGGAGAAGATTAAAGAATAATGAAAAAGAGAAGATTTTATCCAGATTGAAGACTTCCCCTGTAAGCACAGACTCACAAGCAAAGCAGCCATTCAGCAGTGGGATGGATCCTGACTACTAAAGAGGAAGAGGGAGAGAGAGGGAGACTGAAAGAGACAGAGAGAGGGAGAGCAAGAAATGGGGGAGTGGTGGGAGAGAGAAGGAGAGAGAGAGAGAAGAGGCGAGAAAGAGAGTGAGAAGCTTCACACGGCAGAATATAAATCTGTATGTTAACAGGACTAAAGCTTGGGGGTCTTGAAGCAGCTTTAGTGCTGATGCTGGTGGGGGGTGGTCATAAAGCATCAAGAGGTGGTCTTCTTTAGTAACTGGGGATCTGTGCAAATGAGGAAGTGGAACCCGTGGAATCTGTGAACGCCGGTTGTCAAGCACAGTGGTGGGCTGGTCGGAGGTCTCTGACCCCCTCATTTTCGTTTCTTGGAAGAAAAGAGAAGAGCAAAAGAGATACAAGAGAAACGGGAAGGTGGCAGCGAGGGACCAGTGAGCCATTTCTCTTTTTATTACCTTCATTCACAAAACCGTTGCATCCCATTATCACAGCGATGTAGAGGCATTCTTTCCGATTGGAGGAGGAAGGGTCCCATTGACTGATTGAGGATTAGCCCCTCTCTCCACACGCTAGCCCTTTTCATCGCAGTCTCCCCTCTCATCTCTTGCCTCTGTTCTTATGTTTGCTGTATTTCTTATGTTTCCTCTGTTTTCTTGTCCCTTGTATTCTTGTTCCTTTTCACACGAGTCAGGAATCGGGAGGCACTGCGATTTGGTTGAAGTGGGTGTTTCTGTCATTGTGTTTGGTGCCTCCACAGAGGAGAGCTGAGCAAGGAGTGTGAGAGACAGCTTTGGAGATAATAAAACAACAGCCTGAAAGAAAGAGGGGAGGGGAGAGACCTGGGACTCTGGAAACAGCTGACAGCCAATGGCACGTGAAATGCGATGAAAAGAAAACTGTTACAGAGACTGACAACCATTTTAAGGTAGCTATTCATTGAGAACATTGCCACTACTTAGCGGAAAGAAGAGGCTGTGTACCAAACTATCACCGCTGGTTGGATTCTGCTGTTCCTGTTGCTAAGCAAAGCCTAAAGTTCTTGGGGAGACAGTGCTGAACATCACTCTACAGCCATGAAAGGAAGCTCCGAGGAAAGCATTGAAAGCGTCAAGCCCTCCAACCTGCAAGCTTTTGCCAATATATCCACCCTACATGGCATGAGTCACATATTTGCCTACGGGCACATGACATTCCGTCGATTTCTTTGGACGCTTTCATTTTTGGGTTCACTGGGCTTGCTGATGCTGGTCTGCATGGATCGAGTGTCATATTATCTTGAGTATCCTCATGTAACTAAGCTGGATGAAGTGGCAGCAACAAACCTCACCTTTCCAGCAGTTACCTTTTGTAACCTCAATGAGTTCCGCTTCTCCAAAATCACCAGAAATGACCTCTATCATGTAGGAGAGCTCCTGGCCCTCCTCAATAATAACTACCAAATAGCCAATCCTCACTTAGCTGAGCCTGAGGTTCTGGCTGCACTAAAGGACAAGGCAAACTTCCAGAACTTCAAGCCTAAACTCTTCAACATGACTGACTTCTATAACCGGACAGGGCATGACATCAGTGACATGCTACTGCAGTGCACCTTTCGAGGGGAGGATTGCTACCCTGTAAATTTCACCACGGTAAGTAGCAAGACTGTAATTTTGCACAGTGTGTCTGCTGTTCTGTTTCCTGACAGATTTGATAGTCTGTTGCTTTCTCTTATGTTCAGATGAACTTATGCCTTGATGTGAAATGTGTTATTTGTTTTAAACAGATGCCTGACTTCAGAAGCATTTGCTGCACTGAGATTGACTGGTGTTAATGTTGTGGTGGTTATTTTTAAAGCTTTGTGACTGCCTTGAAAAGCTTTTTTTTTCAGTGTTGCTTCATATTCTGCGTCTGTACCAAAGACAGGTAATGCATGAAACTTGTGATAAGAGCAAGGTTCTCAGGTGTAATGCTGTCATTACGTGCTCAGTGATCTCTGAAGACAACCTAACTTCCAGGAAAGCATTTTGTGAGATATTGTGTGTGTATCCCTACATCTTAAAGAAACACTTTATCTAAAAGGTGCTGCACTTCGGTCAGATGGTGTTAGAATATTCACACGTCTTTCTTCTATTAATCTGAAGGTTTTTAGCAGATCACAGTTTTGATATGAAATTGGTGCCACCGAAGTTTGATTACTGAGATATTCATCAGTGCTGCTCTAAGTTAGCTGTTTGGCACATTTCTTTGTTGTCACTGGAAACAAAGTAACATAACAGTTTTTTTTTCCCCCCTGTTATATTATTTTAGAGATCATTCAGAGAAGGGGCTATGATGCCAAGTTGCCACCAAGCATTCATGTTCTGCTCTAACATGTCTTGCATGTGACTGTCAAGCATACATTTTCGTTCACTATACAGCGTGAATGAAATTTCTTGAACACACAAATAAGACCTAATGTTATGGAGGTCCCCTTTGGTGGTGTCAAAAAAGCTCTTACCCATCAGGAGATTAAAAGTAGATAATGAGATTTTGGAGGGTTTCCTGTGGTGTTTGGCACTGGGGTGTTGGATGCTGATCTCTTGATCACTGTGAGCTTCAGGGTGGGACCTCCATGGACGGCCCTTGTTCTGATGCATCACCCAGAACCTTGATTGAATTGGGAAGAAGGGAATTTGGGGGCCCTGCAATTAATGCATCAGGTTCTTTTTGCATTCCTTGATACATTCCTGAGAGGCTTTACTGTTCTTGTGTTAGGTCTAATTATTTGTTTGGGTGTGGAAGCTTTCGTAAAGGTGGTCCTTGTGGTAAGTGTGCTTGACCTGCACCTGTGTTGGGGTGGGCAGGAGATGTCAAACATATATCCACTTAAATGCCATGACTCAAAGTTTCTCATCAGAACTTTCTGTAATGAAATAATTAGTGCTTTTCACTTTGACAGTCAGTGGTTTAAATTATCTGACTGACTCATTGAATGTTGTTAATGAATCATTTGATTTGCAGATTTTTAAAGACAGTGTGTAAATAATTGATGATGGACTAAACTAACTAACTATTTCATTTCAAATACCAATATGATAAAAGGCTTTTTACATGGGGTAATAATCCCTGAAGACCTGAGGCATCCCTAAACAGACATATCTTGCAAATAAGTTAGACAAAAAATGTGAAAATTTACCTTAACACAGCAAATAGTAAAGCTGTGCTTAATGAGGCTGTTTATTTATTATTAGCTTACTCTATTTGATTGACACACAAACAAACAAACAAACAAACAAAAAAAACTGGTGCCAAAGCTCTACTGGGTTAAGTTTGGATTGTCTGTTCTTTTATATTAACAAGAATAATCTGTATTCATATTAAGTGAATGAGTAAAAATGAGTAAAAATGAGTAGATATAAAGCACAGAAATATCAGCTGTTTCTATTTCACATTCACTGGTTAAGACATTTAATTTTTCTCCCTGTGTCCCTTTCCTATATTCCTATTTATACAGTGCAGATTTCATGGAGATAAACCTAATTTACCTGATTATCTGATTCTTTTCACTCACAAATATAAGAAAGATATCCCATGTAATACCTTTTATCAACTAAGAAAGAGTTCCCTTGAGGTTGTGATTTTTATTAGTAACTGGCTCTATAGTCTTTGACCAATGCTCCATTTCTGGCATGGAGAAAGATATAAATTCAATATTGCGTTTTAGTTTAATGCCTATTTAATTTGTGTCACAAATATTGCAAATTGTTAATGTCTTCATTTACATGTTTGTTTTCAAGCAGCACAAAAGTCTCTTCATGAGCAAAAATGGCATGAATGGGAGACCAGTGCTGTTGTACCTCATGGTTAAAAGCATCAAATGAGCTGCGAGAAAATGTTTATTTATGTTGTTTTGCTGTATGTCGACTTCTTGCTGTTGTTGAGGAAATATCCAGAAACATTAAATTTTACTTGGTCAAGAACTGATGATGTCAAATTCAGACAAGGTTGCTGAAATCCATTAGTCATCATTAATTAATCATTAACCATATACACCATTTACTCCAAGTGGGCAGAAATCTGTTTGAAGGACATTGAAAAGTGCTCAAATGCCATACTCAGTGAATATTTGGTCTTCTATCTCATAAAATCTCAGACATCTAATTGAAAAAAAAATGCTTGCTACTTCCTCACCAATAGAGTGACTGAGTTCATTACCTGCTTCAGTAAAGTAAATACATTCTCAGTCTTGTTTATTTGAAGAATTTTGAATCATGATAAATAATAATAATGATATGTAGATGATCTTGTTGACTATTTCTAGCAGAGTTAGTGTAGTTTTCTTACATAAATGGTCACTACTCATCAGTTCTACCTATACTCATACACAGACAATTTTCATTTATTCAAAATTTTCCTACAGACATGTTGAGAGAAAGATTTACAATGCAAAGGACTATGGGAGTGATGAGCTTTGACCTTGAATAAATGATGGGAGAATACCATTAAGTCTGGGTTATGATACAGTTGAGTAACAAAGCTTTCAAAATGTTTTGCATTATAATGGATGGCAGACCAAGGAGAGAGTGCTAATTTGTACTTCAAATGCCATTAACCACTGTAATTCCTCTTAATGATTTCATGAGGTATTGTTATCAGTTCCATGGAAATTATCTGTTCTTCGTGCTGCCAGTTTAGTGAACTTTTTACCGTTGTTTGAACTTTAAGAAAGCAACTTGAAGTTCTCAGAACATGACCATTATCTGCACATTGTAGGTTATCAAGATTGACGAAGATCAGTCCAAAATGCATGCTCGAAAAACTAGAACACTTTCCTGGAAAAATGGTAGATCTGAGGCCTTTGTGTCTTCCAATATCAGTGATGCTGATTGTCAGTTTGCTCAAAAGCAAAAGTAGAACTAGCCTCTCACTTAAAAAAAAATCTTTTACTTAACTATGGTTTGGCATTTTCATCTGTACAATCCAGTACAGTACTATCAATATCTCCATGGAGAGATCATTCAAAAATGAGCGTCATTATCTTCATTTGTGAATTATATTATACCTCTTTCTGTCTCAGACAGCTAGTCTGACTCACAGGGTTTCATCTACTGCTAAAAGCCTGCTGACTATCCACTCATTTGGAACATTATTCTCCTCCCTATTTGCTATCTCTGTGTTATAGTTTTCAGGATCAAAGAAACAACTTTCACAATTCTATGAAATGAGTTTTGAAGGAAATTTAAATCATGCAGTAAGATGTGTGTGCTTTGTTTATTTCTTGGCTAAACTATTGAAAAGGTCAACAAATGTTTACAACATGTTTCCCCCTTGACACTATTTTACCAAGGGTTATTGCTTTTTGGACTTCTTGGAGTGCAGCCAGACCTTTTTGGCATCGTGTTGTGTGAAACTACAGAACCGGTCAAAGATTTTGATATGTCAACTAGAGATGCGCGGTTGAACCGCGCACCCGCGGGCGGAGCGGATAATCCGCATATCGGGCGGATGACTCGTCAAAAAATAATACTTTAATTAAATTCGGGCGGGTTGCGGTTGAAGCACTCAAATAATAATAATAAGAAAAAATATTTTACATATTATTAAAAAGGATGGCGGGTCGGTTCGGTTTTGAAAATTGGTGAAAAAACGTTCCTGCAAATGGATAGCGGGCGGATAGAGATTTTAAGAAGCGGTTGCGGGTTAAAATATATGTCATCCGCGCATCTCTAATGTCAACCTATTCATTTTAAATTAGTAGGTGTGTCCAAATCTTTGACTGGTACTGCATATATAAAGTTGTGTTCAAAATAATAGCAGTGTGCTTAAAAAAGTGAGTAAAGCTCAAAGTCCTTATGATGGCTTTTATTTCCATACAATACCATCTAATGTATTATTGCCTTAGTGAGGTAATTCATTCTTTGAATTAACAGTTGTCAAAAAGGTTTCCCTTATTTAAGGATGAAGGCAGCAAATGTTGTATGTGCTGGTTATTGTGGATTTCTCTGAAAATCTGAGTAATAGTGCTGGGCGATATGGAAAAAAATCATATATCACGATATGGACTATTTTATATCACGATAACGATATATATCATGATATACCATAATAAAGTATGTTTTCAGTTATTCTCTGAAAAGTTTGACAAAAATTTCATTGCTTACTTTTCAACTTTATTCTGAAAGGACATTTAGCTGAACTGTCACAAACATACATTTTAGTGCAGCAAAAACAGGTAGGTACAGAGGTACAGTAGCTTTCACATTTTTTTTTAAAGTGCACAACAGTTTCTGAGAGGAAAAACACATTTTTGCACTGAAGTTCAGCTATAAAAAATAAACACAAATTATTTTTCAACTTTCTGAAATCTGTAACCTTGTAGTGCAAAGTTTGCAAACCAATATAAAGTGTCTAAAGTAAACATCAGGGTTGAAGAAAATCTGTTTAAGGCATTAACCATGAATAAAAGTGCAAACATAAAAGGCTACTTTGTAGAAGTAGATATGATTCTATCAAATTTAGCATTGCAGGTTATTTAATTACATATTTGATGTAATAATTGATAAAATTAGGTTAGAAACGAATAGAAACAATAGAAACGATAGAAGAGAAATGGCACGTTACACAGTTTTCTATCGTCCCCACGTTATGTATCGTCATATTGCCCAGCACTACTGACTAAGATGGGTTGTTATAGACAGCGTTCAAAAGAACTGCTTACTTCGATTAAAAAGTAGATTGAAGAGGGCAAAAAATTAAAAAAAATGCAGAAAATGATGCTGCTCAGGTAAAATACTTTAAAATAGCAACTAAAACAAGAAAGATCATAAACATAAAGAAAACAACTATTCGATGGGATCAAACAACAGATAAAATTTCAAAAACTCAATCAATGATCAGCTCCAGGGTGATCAAAGGTGGTCTATAGTTATCTGTGAGTAATGGAACAATTAAAAGATGCCTATGTGAATCAAAGCAATCAACGATAAGCCCCAACAAAGTCCAATGTTGAAAAAACGACATGTGCCGAAGAGGTTGCTATTTGCCAAAGAACACACTGACTGGCCCAAAGAGAAATGATGCAGAATTGTGTGCATTGATAACAGCAAAATTTTTCGTTTCTTTGTTTTTGGGTCTAGAGGACCACAGATAGAAACCCCCAAACACATTGACTGGCCCAAAGAGAAATAGCGAAACATTTTGCGGCCTGATGAAAGCAAGATTTTTCTTTTTGGTGCTAGAACTCACCTCTTTGCCACAGAAGGTTTGTCAGACAACCCTCTAACATTGTTCAAGGCACAGTTCACTGTGAAGACAGTGAAGCATGGTGACACAAGCATCATGATGTGGACGTGTTTCTCATACCATGTTGTCGGCCCTATTTATCACATTCCAGGGATTAGGGATAAGCGTGAATACATCGAATTATTTTAAAGAGGTCACGCTGCCAAAGAGGAAATGGCCTTGAAATGAGTGTTTCAACAAAACAACAGCGCCCAAAAACACCAGTAGAAGAGCAGCATCTCGGTTCCAGACCAACAACATCAACATAATGAAGTGGTCAGATCAAACCCTGGACTTTGATCCAATAGAAGGCTTGTGGAGTGACATCAAAAATGCTGTTTCTGTGGTAAAATCTGTGGGAAATACAGGAGAACTGTGGAATGTAGTCCAGTCATCCCGGGCTGGAATACCTGTTCACAGGTGCCAGAAGGTGGTCGACTCCATCCAACACAGGTGTAACGAAGCAACACTTCGTTACTGGGTGTAAATAACTGTACAGCACTTTAAATCATGGGGTTAAGCATAATTGCACTTTATTTCACACTTTGCACTTTAAACTTTGCACATAAATGTTGTTTTTGAGTGAACCACTTCATAATGCAAGTTCTTTGTTTTCCAGATCCTGTAAAAAAGAAGCATTGATGAAGTTAATGGTTTAAGATGTGTGTAAATGTGGGTGCAGGATTTTAATTTTAAAGGAAAATAAGTACTCACCTAGCTATTGTCCTCTCCAGGGGTGCGCGGGCAAATACTTCCCCAGAGACCGGGAGGCTATTTAAAGGTTCCGGGAGAGGCCATTGGATAGATGTGGGTGGGGATGAAATTGATTGTTTTTGGTTTAAGGTGTTGAAGATGGGGTACAGGAATTTTAAAATGTTTGCTAAAACTCTACTGTAGTTTGGAGTGTATGTGTGTAAATATATAGGTTTAAGATTTTAGGAATAATTTTTTGTATTGAGATGTGGAAGTACCTCTGGTTTTGAGAGTGGTTCAGGCCAATCAGGAGTAGAGGATATAAATGGGGCCAATTGGCTCATTTGGAGAGGCTGAGCTGCTCCACACTAAGAGAGTGTCTTTCCTTACCTTTTTGTAACGTGTGAAGGAATAAAATTCTTTTTGTATTTGATCCTCTTTGGGTTGCATCACTGTTTCTGGCCGCTCACCCAACAGCCATCCCCCACAACAGGTATGAATCAAATTTCAGAAACAGTGGTTAAGCAACTGAATATTAGTTCACTGATTCACAGGAAAACTAAATCTTTAAGCCTTTCTCGGTTTATACAGTAAATGCTTGAGTTTGTAATGAAAAACATTACATTACAATTACATTACAACATTACAATGAAAAAGAGACTGCTGTCTTTTTTTTTTTTTGAACATTCCTTTTTCTACACATTTTGTAAAGTAGCCTAATATTTAACACAATTTTCCTTCATATTTCAATTTGGAATAAAATTTTCGGTGTTACCAATGCATTTGTGTGTATGGAAATAAAAGCCGCTCTAAGGATTTTGAGCTTTACTCACTTTTTTTTTTTTAAAACAAGCATACTGCTATTATTTTAAATACAACTGTGTATATATAACTTTGCACTTAGAATAACTTGAATCATTTTGATTGCAAAGTGGTCACAGAAAAACATAAGAACAAGATAGAAAAAAAAAAACTGCCCTTTGGCTAATTCAGGGAGTTTTTAATTTGTTTCAATGATGTTACTTATATGGATATATTCTATAACCTTAATTCTTATGCTGAGGTTGCACTCACAGGGAGATTAATCTTTATCCATATGACTTTATTGACTTGTCTTGAAGACCTACATTTGACACTTAGTAAATGACACCTCAGTTGATGATAGACTACAGCCTGAGATCATGTGGGTGGTTATTGAAATCTGATGGTGGGAGTGTAAGTCTCTATTCTTAAGTCTTGACAGGTCATGACAAGTCCCTCTCGGCCACATTTCTGCTCATTCACACAGAGTGTAAAATCAGTATTCATCATCACATTTTGCTGAAGCTGAGTCTTTAAGATGAAAGCCATCTTTCATCTTATCATTCAGATGACAGCAGAATCCCTGGGGATAAAACACAGCTATAGCAGAGCCAACACTATGTGACTCATAGATATACAGAAAGATGAGTTAAAGTTTTTAGGCAGATGTCAACATTTGGATGCTCATTTATTTCTCTAAACTGACTGACACTAGAGTCGGGAAAGAAAATATACAAAATTGTCCTATCACATATATTTGCTATTTCCCGACCATGTTTTATAGCTAGTTGCTAACTTGTCAATCAGGGAGTGCAGAGATTGCATTGCTGTAAGCAGTGTGAAGAAACTATTGAACTGTATTGCATATCAAATGGATGGATGGATGTTACAGATCCCTTTATTTACTGTGCTTCAGCTTTGCTTTTGCATTTCCCATCCTGCTTTCATGTAAACTGGTGAAAAATCATGACAGTGGCAGTAACTATGAGGGCCTGATAAAGTCTTCACATAGGGGAGAATACTTTTGAAGATACATAATTGGCGAGTTGGACAGCAGGTTCTTCCCCAGGGGAAAAACAAAAAGCCATATGAAACAAATTACCTTCATTTTTACAACACCTGATTATTTGCTAGCTAATATAAGAATTAGCCTATCTGAATTTGAGAATCTCTTTCTTAGCGGAAATGATATGCACAGCCACCATCACACCTGGTGTAGACACCAGGTGTGATGGGAGCATCACTTCATCTGCCTCTCTTCTTACCCTGATGCTCCCATCACTCTGGAACAGGGTAAATCTTGACTCATCAGACCACATGACCTTCTTCCATTGCTCCAGAGTCCAATCTTTATGCTCTCTAGCAAATTGAAGCCTTTTTTTTCTAGTTAGCCTCACTGATCAGTGGTTTTCTTAAGGCTACACAGCTGTTCAGTCCCAATCCCTTGAGTTCCCTTCGCATTGTGCGTGTGGAAATGCTCTTACTTTCACGAATAAACACAGCCATGAATTCTGTTGTTGTTTTTTTCTATTTGATTTCACCAAATGTTGATTCAAAGATCATTCAAGATTTTTTTGAGTGCATTTCTTCCTCAAAGATGATGGCTTATCACTACCCTTCTAGTTTTTAATAATGTGTTGGGCAGTTCTTAACTCAATTTTAGTGGATTCAGAAATCTCATTTGATGGTTTTTTTTTTTTTTTTGATGCAGTCCAATTATTTAAACCCTTCTGAAACACATTAACATCTTTTCCACAACTACAGGATGTGTCTTCCAACATGGTTATTCAAGAATTAAGAACCTACTCGCTGCATTTGTTAGGGTCGAATAACTTGTTGCCAAATGAAACATAATCATCCATCTAGTAATTATCCAATAGGGAAGCTCTTACCTCTTTGCTCTGTTAAATCCAGGTGGTGACTTATTTATTTATTTATTTTCATTTTTTGCACAGGTAGTGTATTATTACAGTATTATGTCGTAGGGCTGCATGATATTAGGAAAACATGTAATATGCAATATTAGAGTTACAAACTGCGATGACAATACAGTGTTTGGTAGTGCATTGTTTATATTTCAGAAACATAGTTTTATTGAAAAAAGATTGAAACTGAACCCTGCATATGTGCTATGTTGCTTTTGCTCGCAGAGTTGTATATTTTGCTGTGATAAAATATCCATCTGCTCCAGCAGCCACAGTGAGAACCAGATGTGTGTGTGTGTGTGTTTGTGTGTGTGTGTGTGTGTGTGTGTGTGTGTGTGTGTGTGTTTTTAAGTGAGGTATGAAGGCTGACTTCTGGAACAAAGCTATCCTCAGATTTCAGCCGGCCAGAACAAGTGCGTTTTAAGTCATTAAGCAATTGGATTTTTTGGAAAAAGAGAGGAAAAAATATCCTGACTGACTGTGTTGTACCACTGGTTGCTCAGCAGTTGTCACGGTATGTGAACTTGGTGAAAGCGAGCAATGGTGTCAGGGAGAAATAAACAATGGAAAAATAATGAGATGCTCCACTGAGTAATGTTTCATAAGTTTGTGAGTTTTGACATGTTGGTAAAGGGACACAGTTGTATAAAACTCAGGAAGAGACTGGACAATATACAAAATAGAATAAATTCAGGAATAGATGGAGATTGGGAAAACGTAAGGGAGTATAGAAGTATTTGCATATTTAAAAATCATTTCCAGAACACCCTCTTCCAGTCATATAACACCAGTTCTACAGCAGCTCCATTGGCTTCCAATTAAATTCCGAATTATCTATAAAATCCTTCTTCTCACTTTCAAGGCTATCAATAACCTCGCTCCCCACTATATTGCTGAGCTCCTCCATATCAAAATACCCACCCGCACTCTCAGGTCCTCCTCCTCTATCCAACTCTCCATCCCATCTGCTCGCCTGTCCACCATGGGGTCAAGGGCCTTCAGCCGCTCAGCCCCCCGCCTCTGGAACGCACTGCCACTGGACATTCAACACTCGGACTCTGTCACTACATTCAAATCACGCCTTAAAACTCACCTTTTCAGACAAGCATATCTGCAGACTGATTTATCATTGGACTAATAATCTCACTATTACATTTTTTGTTTTGCTTTGTACTGCATTTATATTTTTTAACTATCTTGTTTTTATTAATTATTTTATGGATCTTTGTACGGTGACCTTGAGTGTCGTGAAAGGCGCCTCTAAATAAAATGTATTATTAAAAAGTGCAATGACCTTACGGTATACTACAAATAATAGCTAAGATGCAACTTTGTGTGTGTGATGTATTTGTAAGTAATCATTGAACCATTTTCAATTGAATGGATATACGTCAGTCAAAAGGAATTTATCAAAAGTAATCTTCAAAAGATGTTCACTGAAGAATTATGCTGGCAGAAAACAAATGTATTTAGTCCCTCAAGTCACCTATCAGCTTATGTGGGGATTGATTTACAGTGATGTAGTCTGACATTCAACAGCATTTACAAGCAACAGTGTGTACGCATGGCTACCTGAAAAGAAGCTGATTTTGACAGAGGAGCAGCACTGGGATCTGCAGTATCACCATTAGGCTATAGTTTTAACCTTTAATCCTTACTGCTCTTACTTTAATCATCATTTATTTACCAATCCCCTACAGCTTTCCTGTTTACATTAAAACCCCATCCATAATTTTTTAGTTAATTTTATTTCATTTTTTTGTGTCGATAAACTTTTGGGAGGACAGTGAAAATGATGAGAAAAAAAAAGATGAAACGAGCCGTACCTGTGTGTGTGCAGGGGGGGGGGATTTTAGGTACATTTTAGGCACTAACTTATTTGGCTAGTGTGGTTTGAATGAAGCATCTAAAAATTCTGAACGGGCAGTGGAGTAATATGTATATGGAGGTATAAGGCATTCAGTAAATGCACCGCTGAGCAGAGGGATTTCCTGCTTACCTACCTAAAAATAACCACATAAATCAATGTCCATCTTGTGAAGGAAAGCTGCTGCTGGTCCCATTTTCCTCTACCAGAAGGTGTTAACCAGTGTTCCATCTTTTTCCTGAAGCTGACCTTCAGTATTGCCTCCTCTCAGGGAGCATTCTGCCTTGGTGAGAAGGTTTGTCTTAGGGATGACTGCTGTTATTAAAAGTCACAAACCTTATAAAATACACAGAAGGATATAAAAATCCATCTGCAGGCTGCTTGTAAACATAAACAACGACAAAAATCAAGTGGGCAGTATACCTTACCCACCAAGACACCATTACATCACTGAGTGCAGGTAAATAACAACAATCATGGGACCTCTATGACCCAGTTTCAACCACACTCAGCAAACAATATCACTCTTTTTCAGCAGAATACTTAAAAATCAAAAAATAGATGGCAAGTATATTAAGTTTCTGATTGTCTTTGTGTTTGAAATCTCTACTTTACAAACTGAAACTTTGTGGAGCGTGCTGTCTAATTTCATTCAGATATTTATATGATGACATAAAAAAACAGATCTACACCATGTAAAAGTGCCATTTGTCACATTAATTCTTGTAAAAATGCAGGTTGCTGTTGTTTCTATTAAATATAGTTATATGTAGGCAGTTTACGTTGTGGTATACACCTTGTTTAGCTTTATAATTGAATTAAAGGGCTTCATTCAGTGTAGAGGTCGCTGCCATACATTCACATGTTACAGAGACTATCCATCAATGAACCTGAATGGTCATTCCCAGACAGTATGCCATCTCTGTTCTGTGTGTACCAGTTCTCTAGTCCATAACACTCGTGGCTTGGAGGGAGATATTTTGTGCTGGATGTGTTTAAGTATAAGCAGTGGCAAGAGAGCAGTGATTTGTGTTAAGACTAAAAACAAAATCTACCAGCACCCCTGAGAAATGTCTGATTAGGAAGAATTGTGTCTGCCTCCTACTTTTAGTTCATTTGGCACACAATAACATATGCAAATGAAAAATCTAGATCGATACGGTTTAGCATCAAAAGTTCACCATTTCTAAGATCCAGTTATGGTCTTTACGCAAGCAATTTACCGATGATTTGCATTTTGTATCAGTCTGAGAGTTAAATGCAGAACTCTAACCTGGACTCTGTCAACATAATCACTTGCAATTTCAATCAGGTCAAACTGAAGACAGTGCTGCATAATTACAGACATGTAAACTTTGCAACCAGTGGAGAGAACACTCTTGACCAGGTCTACACCAACATCAAACAGGCATATAGAGCTGTTCCCTGCCCCCACCTGGGTAACTCGTACCATTTCTCTGTTATGCTGAGCAGTTTACAGACCATAATTAACCAGGAGTAAGCAGTGAAGCAGATCAGAGCATGGCCAGAGGGTGCCACTTCGGCTCTCCAGGACTGTTTTGACTGCACAGACTGAACTGTTTTTAGGGAGGATGCTGCTATCAACCAGCATGTCAACCTAACGGAGTCTGAGTCTGAGACAGGATACATATCCAATGCATGGAAGATGTGACCATTATCAAAAGCATCATTACGAGAGCCAACAAAACCCTAGTTCACCAAAGCAGTATGTGAGCTCTTGAGAGCATGGAACACTGCTTTCAAGTCCGGGGACAAAGACGCCCTTAGATCTGCCAGGGCCAACTTGAACTGGGGCGTGAGAGCAGCCAAGTGTGTCTATGGACAGAAAATCCAATCACAATTCACAGATACAAAATACCCCAGACGTCTGTGGCAAGGGATCCAGTCAGTCACCGACCACAGGCCAACACCCCCACCGTGTGAGGACAACACAAACTTCCTCAACTCACTTAACACCATCTTCAGCTGGTTTGAGGAAAACAATACCATCACAACAACAAAAGCCTCTCCCTGCTCAGACAATGAAACACTTCCCCTGGACCCAGCTGACGTGCGGAGGACCCAGCTCAAGGTGAACCCTAGGAAAGCTGCAGGTCCTGACAACATACCTGGGAGTGTGCTTAGAGACTGTGCTGACTCACAGATTTCATTTTTATTTCATTTTATTGATTCATTCCAGACACGTCAAAACAATTTGATAAAGCATCACATTAACACTAGTATGAATCTGTATGTGAAAATAAATAAATATATAAATCAATACGTGCGTACCCATATGGAACATATAGAACCTCTTGTAAATACACACACACACACACATATATATATATATATATATATATATATATATATATATATATACACACACACAGACACACATAACAATACACATAACAGATATATCTGGTACACCATGTCTGAAAAGGGGTAGGAAAGAGTAAAAGTTATTTAATCCTACCCCTTCTCCAATATTCCATAATTACCCTTAAAATTTATCCGGTGTTGCGAAGCTTAATGCAAAGTTTAAGTGTTGTAATTTCATATCCAGATTAGACATTGACATCTAAGTTCATACTGATACTGATACACACACATTCACACTACAGTATATGCTACATACACTTCACCCTGCACATTCACACACACAGTGCATCCCGAGAGCACTGAGATACCCCCCACCCCACAGCGGAAGCCCCTCTGCTAGGGCAGGTTGGGGGCGCCCGCACAACCTGCCCCAGCAAGAGCGAACCCCGGCCATGCAGTGGAGACATCCCAGCAATGATGAAGAGCAACGGGAGGCACCCGAGCCAAACCCCCGAGCATCGCTACCGAGGGTCTGAACACCCATGCCAACTCAGTGCCCCACACAAACCCTTCAAAGGTCCACAAAGGCCCTTTGAGCCCCACCCCGCCCCACCACCAAGGGACACCAAATGTGGACTACCGAAGGAAACCAAACCCGACCAGCCACAGTGTCAGACCACAGAAGAACCAGGAAAAGCAAAGGAGATCCAGTTATCTCCCAAAGCACCATGACTTATCCACTTACACACACCCACAAAAAACAAACAAACCAAAAAAAAAAAACCAATCATAACAATATGTACAAGCGATTTACAGACACCCATTCAGGTACACCTCAGATCATCATCCCTGTACTTGTTGAAAATCATCAGTCTGAGCCTTTTCTTAAACACATGCTTGGACATTGCTTCGGTTCTTGGCTGAGTTCATGCCAAACCCCTCACACCACTGACTGAAGTGCACATTGTCTTCATGGTTGTTCGAACACTCCTGGTTCTGAAGTTAAGGTTTCCCCTGTAATCATAGCCCCCCTCTCTACCAGTAAAGAATTTCTGGATATTATCTGGTTGTTGTGTGTTTCTGGCTTTATACATCAACAGTGCTGATATATAAAGCTGTTCTCACAGCTGTGAGATAAAGATGTTCTCACAGATGTCTTCAACACTTCTCTGAGCCAAGCCACCACCATCATACCACTGTCCAAGAAATCCACAGCCACAACACTGAACGACTACAGGCCCATTCACTCACTCTCATCATGATGAAGTGCTTTGAAAGGTTGGTCAAGGCCCATATAACATCCAGGCTCCCCACTACACATGACCCATTCCAGTTTGCATACCGTCTCAAGCGCTTCACTGAAGATGCCATAGCAACAGCACTTCACCTGTGCCTGGCTCATTTGGAAAACAAAAAACACTGCTGTTCATGGATTTCAGCTCCGCCTTCAACACAGTCATCCCCCAACACCTGGTGAATAAACTCAGCACAGTAGATATCAGCTGGTTACTGGACTTTCTTACCGACAGACCACAGACAGTAAGAGTTGGTAAAATTTTTCAGAGACCACCATCATGAACACCGGGGTCCCCCAGGGATGTGTGCAGAGCCCTTTGCTGTTCACACTGATGATATGACATATTATACCAGTCACAATACGAACCATATCATTAAGTTTGCAGATGACACAACAGTGGTGGGCCTCATCAGTGACGATGAAGACTCGACATCGACTCATCAACTGGAGCGAGATCAATAACCTACAACTCTGTCCTGGGGGTGCATCCTCACCAGCAGCCTCTCAGCCTGGAACTGCAGCTGCTCTGTTGCTGACCAGAAGGCCCTGCAAAGGGCAGTGAGGAGGAGAGAAGATCACAAGATCAGCTCAACCATCTGTTCAGGACTTATACCTTACCTGCTGCTGCAAGAGAGCCATCAATATCATCAAAGCCCCCACCCTCCTACCTGTTCACCTACCATCGTACCATTCGGTATGTGCCACTGCAGCATGCAGCAGAAGACTACCAGACTCAACAACAGCCTTTTCCCGCAGGCCATCAGACTACTCAACTCACTCAAGGAACTTCCATGAGCATGATAACCTCTACACCCACAATTGAAATTCAATGTCTGCATGCTCTTTTTGTGCATAGCAAACATAAATGTCCTGGACAATGCTGCAAAAGAATATATAAGTTTACATACATATGTATCTCCTTGCTGCTTTTCTGCACTTGCACTTTACCATATTGCACCTTTTTATTACTGCATCTCAGTAATATACCTCATAATTGACCACACTTCTGGCACAGCATGAATATTCTGTAAAATGTGCATGCCCAATGCCTGTCTATATGTTGTACTTATTTTGTTGATGTCTGTATGTGATATTATGTTATATGTTGTGTGTTAAATTAATACTTGCATATTTGAAGTTTAGGGAAATGCATTTTCAATCATCTGTGTAATTACTACTGCATGGTCCAATTGATAACAAAGTTCACTTTGACTTTCATCTTATTGACTTTGACAAAGAGTCTCTATTCTTCAATTCTTTTTTCCAATGAAAATAGTGAATGCCTTAGAATGTAACTAAAATTCTTAAAAATAACATTAAACATTTTCATAATTTTGTAAACAAGACACTTTAAATAAGGACCTAGTCTAGTCTTATTGCGTACAACAGTTAAAATGTATGGTTTGTCATACATGGGAGGAAAACCCACTTCTGAATTTGTTAAACTGGTGATCTCAGAAGTTTTCATGTTTCAGTGGATTAACTGTCCATTTTGATTTTGTTCAATAGAATGCATGACTTAGGTCAGCTGAGCCTGTTGACATTTGGAATTTGTGATCCATTACCCCATGATCCTGTTACTGATGGTAGAGTGGTATCACTGAATGTTTTTCTATTTATTTTCTAGTACCGTGTATTATTGTGTTATTGTTTTTGCTTCTACAGCACTTTGGTCAACTGAGGTTATCTTAAATGTGCTATAAGAATAAACTCGGCTTGACTATTAGTGTTCCTAAGAGTCATTTCTAATGCAAACAAAGGCTAAAGTGACATAAACTGTATTTACATGTTGCAACTATTGAACAACAGATGATGGAAGATGTTGGTAATATTGGCTTTCCCAATACAAGAACTTATGTCTGTCTGTCTGTCTGTCTGTCTGTCTATCTATCTATCTATCTATCTATCTGTCTATTTGTCTATCTGTCTATCTGTCTATCTATCTATCTATCTATCTATCTATCTATCTATCTATCATTTGTATGCACATATAGTGTTTTGCATGGATGCAGGAGGAATTTTGCACCTTGTCTTTGCATGGATGTGTTTTTTTTTTTTTTTTTGCATTAATCTACGGCACAGAATGAGTCACAACAAATGAATGAGTTCCTACATAAATTGATTCTTCTCCTATATCAGAAAGTTGATTTATTCTTGACTCCCCCATCCTCCCTTCTCCCCTCCCCCCTGAGGTTGAAAACAAGCAGCTTCCTGAGTCCATAACATTTTAAGTTCATTGAACCACTAATCACAGAATAAAAATCATTACAGCTGTCATTACCTTGATTGTGACCTCTGTTGCAATATTATAAACAGGGCTGTGGTGGCTGACTCATTGATATTCATGGGCTGTTGTTGTTTATCTTCACTAAGTTTGGATTACTGTATATTCAGGTCTTGTTGTCAACATGAACAAAATAACCCTGTTCTAGTTGGTTTCGAGAAAACTAGATGTTTTCATTACACAATGTCTCACAAGAATAATTAATGCACACTGAAATAATTTTTTTTCACTTTCTGCAAATAGTAAATATTTTGTCATTATGATGTAAATGTTACACGTTTTTTTCTTCTGTGTTTTTACTTATGAGTTATCTTGGAGTCTTGGATTACTGTTCTTAATTGAATTAATCGGTGCTTCTAAAGTTTTACACCAGCTATTTTCCTTCACTGAAAGCATGTACATAGCTTTTGATATTTAATCAGTTTAATCTCAGATATGTTTTCCCTTTCATTTAAACTGTAACAATCATGGCCAATAATATTATGTTGTGAAATCCTCTGTTTTTTGATCAATGTTTAATCCAGAATATCCCTTCTCACTAGGGTTTACATTGGGTAGCATCTTTATGAAATATTATTCATGCAGCATATTGTTACATACTGCACCACAACTCACTGTTGACGATATCAGCTGACATATGTTGAGTAATACCTAGTCTTCTGAGAGTACAGTATTTGCAGAAATCCAGTCTTACTCTGCCAAGGCCAGAAATAGTGACAATGCCCAAAATAGGCTTTTCAGTCAGTTTATTTCAATGCACTGTTTCACAATGTACTTGGAGAACATGATGCATTTAAACTCACAGAGCTGTTATATGATGTAAAAGCTTGCTGTCAACGCTCGGACAGAAGGTCACACTTATGGTGTGGAAAAAAAAAACAAACAAAACTGCTCCAGCATCCTTTAGCCTTCTCTGCCTGTCTAATCAACTTAGCTGTCATATGAACTATTATGTTGTACACTGTTGCAGTTTCAAGTGCATGTCTGAACCAGTATATATGTCATACAGCCTCAGTCAAGTAAAATGGGCTTGCTCTTCTCTAAACACACATCTCACACTATAGGCTATATAAAAGGCTGGCTCAAAATTGAAACCAGCTAAAAGTGATGTCCAAATGAACTTGGCAGAAGACACTCTTCGATTTAACACATTCACAAATATACATTGTGGATCCCTTCCCCTCTCTGTAGTGTACTTGCTCACCAATAGACATGTAAACTGTAAGTAACAGTAATTACAATATTTTTGGGTGTGCATATTTTTTTTAAAAAAAGAGAAAAATAACACCATGTACTTTCAAAATCATGACAGTAATCACAAAACTGAGTTGTACTGCTCTCCTGACTGCGATGGACTGGCGACCTGTCCAGGGTGGACCCCTGCCTTTTGCCCAAATAGAGCTGGGATAGGCTCCAGCAGATCCCTGTGACCCTACATAGGATTAAGCGGGCATAGATAATGGATGGCCTGCTCTCCTGAATGGAGTTGGAAAAAAAAAAGACAACAGTTAATGTGCTATGATTAATAGCTGTTAAGAATATAAGATTACTGTGGCATTTCTAAGCCACCATTATAAGCTTGTCCATAACTGTTAGTGTGAAGTACAGTTAAAGACAAAGAACATACTTTATACTGAAACCTCAATGATTCAGTTATTCTCAATTCAATACCTGCAGCTCACTTGGCTCATTGAACTTTCCATACTGTTCTGCTGTGCTGCCCTTCTAAATAAAAATTAATAAATTAATAAAGTAAATGAGCAGAGATGCCTTCAATATGATCTACTGACCTATTATATGAACATGACACCCAAATGCTTTGGAAAGTATGCTTCCTTCAAAAGAATCTATATGGCTACACCATATGCTTTGTACTTTTAACTTTTTTTTTAATATCTTACAATGAAACAAACAAACAAACAACCAAAAAAAAAAAACACTGTTTAAGGCAGAGATGCAGCAGTTGCTCTTTTATTAGCCATTTCCAATTCCTCAGTTTTCTTAAAAGTCTTACCTATTGATTCTGGCTTTCTTTCCAGGGACTATAATCAGCTGCATACAGTAACATAATAAAATAAATAAATAAGACTCCTTGCTGTGCGCTCTGCTTGCTTTAGTAGAGCACCCTTTTCTCCCCTCACTGCCTCCTCCAGCCCTCCACCACTCCATGTGAACCTCCTCTCCTCCCCAGCCTCCCCCTCTTCTGGAGTTCACCGACCAGATGAATGAGCTGGTCACTGCTGTGACCAAACTCACACCCCTTCCTCTTCCCCACCCATCTCCTATCTTCTCATCCCTAACTTCTCCTCTGCACCCACTTTCACCTCTAGTTTTAAGTCCCCAGTCATTCAAGTCGGTCTTAATCAATAATTTTATTATGCATGAGCATAATCTCAGTTTTATGCTTTTAACTGAAACCTGGTTAGATGATAGTAACAATGCACTCCAAACTTCAACTCATTGAATGTTTCTTGAGCTAACAGGAAAGGTGGTGGTGTTGCTGCTATATTTAAAGACTCATTTCAGTGCAGTTAACATGTGGTGATTTTGATTCATTTGAATAACTGTGTTTTGTGCTGGAAGTCATTACAAAAATCTTGTTATTAACTGTCTACAGACCTTCAAGGTTCTCTGCAAGTTTTATCAACAACTTCTCTCTTGCTGTTATCACAATAAATTTTGACCATGTTGCCACTGGTGGTGATTTTAACATTCACATTGATAATCCCACAGACAAAACTGCCAGTGAAGTATGTGGTCTGTTAGAAACTTTCGATTTGTTACAGACTGTGAAAGAGGCCACACACAAACAAGGGCACACACTGGATTTGGTAATTAGTAAGGCTGTTGATATTTCTAACACTGTTGTAAAGGAAACTGGCCTTTCTGACCATTGTTTTCTTTGAAATGTCAGTTTCTCCAGTCATCCAAACTGCATCAGTTTCTGAGGAAACGGTGTGTAAATGAACAGACCGCTCACCTTTTTATGGAAGTCACGTCTGTGTCAGTGAGCCCACGGTCTGAGTCTGTTGATGTTCTTGATACTTTTGAATGTAAAACTCTTAAAAGTTTCACACCCAAAAAGGTTACAAATATTGTCTGGCAAGCAGAAAGCACCTTCACACTTTTAACATTGTTTTAAAAAAGACTAGACAATGTTTTTTTCTGATATGATCAGCAGGAGTAACAACAACAAGCAGCTGCTTTTTGCCACTGTTGAGAAACTAAGCAACCCCACCACAGTTAGCCCCTGATTTCATGTCTCAGAACAAGTCTAATGAGTTTGCATCTTTCTTTGATGTAAAAATGGAAAACATCAGAATTGCCAATGAAACATCTACACCAAGCACTGGTGTGATGGGATTGTCAACATTAAGTCCTGTCAGAGCTAAAGATAGTTAGAGATAGTTAAGAATCAACATGCTCTTTAGACACCTTACCAACCAGTCTTTTCAAAATGGCTTTTGCTTCTCTTGAATTAGACACGCTGAAAATTGTCAATACATCTCTCTTATCAGTCACTTTTCTCAAAACTGCAGTTGTCAAGCCCCCTCTGAAGAACAGAAGCTTGAATCCTTCAGTATTAAACAATTACAGGCCACTCTCTAATCTTTCCTTCATTTGAAAAATTATTGAGAAACAGCACTGATTCAGGTGAACAATTTCATAAATGCAAACTGTCTTTTAGTCAGATTTTAGTCTGGCTTCAGACAGAATCACAGCACTGATACAGCACTGATCAAGGTCTTAAATTAGATTTATTTGAATGCTTATTCAAGTAAAATATATTTTCTGGTGCTGCTGGATCTTAGCTCACTCAGCCTTTGATACTGTGGACCATATCCTTCTGGACAGACTGGAAAACTGGGTGGGGTTATCAGGTTCAGTTCTCAGTTGATTCAGATTATTTCTTCAAGGCAAGAGCTTTGTTGTTTCAATGGGCGAGTATTAATCTGATCTTATTTCCTTGACCTGTGGAGTCCTTCAAGGGTTGAATCTTGCACTGCTGTTATTCAACCTCTACATGCTTTCTCTAGGTCAGATCATACCTGACAATATTGCTGACCACAGCCATGCAGATAACACTCAGATTTACTTGGCTCTTTTACCAAATGACACTGGTCCATTAGACTAATTCTGTCAGTGCTTGGAGCAAGTTAATAGCTGGATGCAATCAAGCTTCATTTAATTGAATCAAAACAAGACAGAAGCAATTCTATTTGGTAACAAAGTGGAAAGAATAAAAGTTGCTGTTCATCTTGAATCCAGAGAGCTCAAGACAAAAGCACAGGTTAGAAATCTTAATTTTCATTGACTCAGACCTGAACTAAGACTGCTTTTTACCAGAGCAGGTTTAGAGAAGCTCATCCATGCCGTCTTCTCCATCAGACTTGACTACTGTAATGCTTTTCTGTCTGGTCTTCCCAAAAAGATGATTAGACAGCTTCAGCTCATCCAGAAAGTGGGGCAGGGAGAGAATGGTGAAGACATGCAGCAAAGGGCCACAGGCTGGAAGTTGAACCTGCAACCACTGCAGGAGGACAGTAGCCTCTGTGGATGGGCTGCCTGCTTAAACCACTGAGCTGCCCAGAGGCTCGGACACTTTTAAGTTAAACTGAAAACTCTGCTGTTTTCCCAAGCCTTCGTTTAGTCTAATTTTACTGCACTGTTTTTACTTATCTATTCTAAGCTCTGTTTTATTCCATTTCTGTCAAAATCTTTTTTTTGTGTGTGTGTGATTTTAATATACATTTTATTTTCTGTTTTTATTATTATTTTTTAAATTTTGTTTCATCTTTCTCTTACCTTAATGTCTTTGTCAAACACTTTGAGTTGCCTCTGTGTATGAAATGTGCTGTACAAATAAACTTGCCTAGTCTTTATTTTTAGCCTCTTAGCCTTTGTTAGCGACATAGAAATGGGCATATTTAGTGATGCCCTATTAAGTGCCATTACTTAACAGGTTTTATAAGTTGACATGGATAAACAACTTGTACTTACTGGACTTTCACATTAAACACATACCTTCTGGTAAGTCCAGCATCCATACATCCATCCATTATCTATGCCCATTTAATCCTCTGCAGGGTCACGGGGATCTGCTGGAGCCTATCCCAGCCCCTGGGTCGGACCAGGAACCTTGTAGCTGTGAGGCAACAGTGCCAACCACTAAGCCACTGTGCTGCCTGAGTCCAGCATCCCTTAAAATAAATATATAATATATAATCATATATGAGAGATATATAGTGCCCCTTCATCCATCCATCCATCCATCCATTATCCACGCCTGTTTAATCCTATGCAGGGTCACATGGATCTGCAGGAGCCTATCCCAGCTCTCTTCAGGGGAAAGGCAGAGGTCCACCCTGGACAGGCTGCCAGTCCATCGCAGGGCCACATGTAGACAGGCAACCATTCACACTCACAATCACTCCTACTGGCATTTTAGAACCATCAATTAACCTGACATGCATTTCTTTGGACTGTGGAAGAAAGCCGGAGTACCCGGAGGAAACCCACGTAAGCGCGAGGAGAACATGGAGACTCCACACAGAAACGCCCCATGCTGGGGTTCGAACCAGGAAGCCCTTCACTTTTATTAAAAAAAAAAAAAAAAAAAAAAAAAATTTTACCAGCCAACAAATCAATGCATCTCTGTTCCAAACAGTGTATCTTTCAGAAAAGACAGTAGTTTTTATTAAACCAAAAGTCATCTAAGAAATGCAGAGAAGGAAACAGTCAACTCTTGCACCACTGATCATGCAGCTCTGACATTGGCTTGAGACTCCTTCCTGGCTCTGGCTGATTGTTTTCATTCAGGAGCATTAGATTCTTGCAGCTCTAATAGGAGCACTTGGAGGGGTTTATTTGTTTTCCTCGCACAAATTTTATGTTTCATGTTTTACTGTTAGGGCATATTGATAGTTTCATTTAGTATGAGGAAAAGTTCATTTTAGACTATTTCTCCTATAAAGTTGAGCTGATGGCAGCTTGCCACTGGCCCCAGACCTTTCTGCTATCTATAGATATGTTTGAGTTCAATGTGCTGCTTTGAAAACAATTCTGTAATTCAATGTATGTTTAGTCTCAAATATGCACATTTTTGTCCATTCAGATGTTTAACATCACTTCCGTATCACATTCACCCTATTGCTTAATTATGCACCATGCCTGAAATCACTCACTCTTTCACATATACCTACATACAAGAGGTCTATACCGTCAGTTTGTCCCCATTACTTCCGACAAGCCATGGTCACTCTGAAGTTCACATAAAAACCAAGAAGTCGAAATCCAAAGGCTGAACTTTCAATGTCAGTTTCAAAATGTTAGTTATTTATACCATAATTTGCATTCCACTGACTCCACTATAATATAGTCTTTATCTGAAACTAAAGATTTCTTTCAGTGATCCATTATTCTCCTATTTAACTAGTTAAGTTTATGGTCTACAGCAGTGTTTCCCAAAGTGTGGACCGTGGCCCCCTGGTGGGCCTTTGCGGTACTGCAGGTGGGCCGTCAGAGGTCATTAAAGTTTAACAAATGTGTTTTAAATCCTCGATCTTTTTAAAATATGTTTTTAATTACTGTAAAATATTAACAACATGATTTAAAAACATTAAGAAGTAACAAAGCAAATCAGTTAAGTGTTATTCTACTGTCATCTTAACTTAACATGACAAGTGTCACCTTATTTGTTGACCCCTTACATTAATGTCAGAACATAGCTTCCAGTCCTGTATGTTGATCACAGTTGTGATTAAAGGCTTTGGTGGGCTGCGTAGATTTTTCACATTTCATATTGGGCCTTGGTATTCTGAAGTTTGGGAATGGCTGGTCCACAGAATGTGGGAAAAAATGTTACAATTAAAATACATTTTATTCTTATTTCACAAAGTCTAGTCAGAATTCTTGTTTTGTCATTCCAGCATTGTACACTAAAAAGTCTTTATTTTAGAGTCATATAAGGCACCAAAAAAATCTGGTTATTTTCGAATTGCATTGCTGATTACCTGGAATCTGCTCCAGCTAGTCCCTCCCACTTCAGATCCCATGGCCCTGAGTACTCCAGTTACCATTATCTTGACTGTTGCTGTCACTCTCCACATTTTCTACTTACTCTATCAATCTTTGGCATTTTTCCAACTTCTTGTGTTCCTTCTTCTTGACATCACTGTTGACTGGAATCTATCACCACTTTCTTTATTCAACCATCAGATGCTTATTAGGTTATATTTAGAAATCCCACAAGATCCTTGCTCTTTCATTCTCTACCACTCTTGGTGGTATCTCCCTTTTTGACTGTGGGACTTACAACCAGTATCGGCACTGATGTTCCTGTACAATACACCTACTTGATTATGGTGATCCATGTATGCTGTACCCACCTGGATCTTACAGTCTGCTGTTCTAGTGTTGTCATGATTTGTGCCTCAGTGCTGTCTCTCAAATTAGACTTTTCTTGCCACTTGTAGGACTTCTCAAAATCACCCACTTCTTCATCCCATTGATGCCATGCAGGTACTTCTGCTTCTTTGATGGTTCCTCCTCTTATACATACTTCACTAAGACACCGCTTGATATCTGAGATCTAAATTGTATTATGTGTAGTTGCCGCTAATGTACAAACACTTGTTTTGTAGATTTTCATTACATATGCCTGCCACAAATGGATAGAAAAACCAATAACAATTAGTCTGTGTTTCCCATTCTCTGCTTCTAATGACTAATACCATCAGCAGTCTTGTACCAATCTCCTCATGTGGATGATAAACAAATATTTCTTACCAGGTTTTGATTAGACCCAATCATGGATAATAGCACATTTTTATTAAACCTTATATCTTCAAACATTATCAACTTAAGTCGATAAAAACCCTCATATATTGGATTATGATACTGTCAGCTGAAAAGAAATCAAGCCCCTTGCTACCTTAGGCCAGTCTGTTGCTATGGCAATCATCTGTGAGGCATGGTCCTATGCTGTTATCACAAATTGCATTACTCTACATTTAGCACAATTACAGACTCATGTAACCAGCATTTCAAGTGCAGCTGCAGTCTTCCTTCAGTTAACATGAGACATGATGCAGATTTACTTCAACACACTTCTATGTTTTCAATATGTAAGGACCATCCGGAAACAGACGATGAGGGTATTGTCTCGGTTCCTCTATACTCTAAAACAGGGGTCTCAGACTGATCCGTGAAAGGCCCGTGTGGCTGCAGGTTTTTGTTCCAACCATGCAGCAGCACACCTGACTTGTTTTAGTCAATCAACTAGTTGTCCTTCACTGAAGGTCTGAACCAGTTCAATTGATTGAATGAAACAAGTCCGTTGTGTTTCTGCATGGTTGGAACGAAAACCTGCAGCCTTGCGGCCCTTTCACGGATCAGTTTGAGACCCCTGCTCTAAAAGGTCCACTTGGATCAGATTCTATACTGGTATTATAACTGTGAACACTGATGTGTGCCTTCTATACTGTACCACTTGTCTACTGCACAACCTGCAGCTATGTGTTTCTTTGCTACAATACTTATCTGCTAGTTAGGTTTTGAAGTCTTCATATGTGAAGCCACAGCTCCGTTACACAGCTACTGCAGGTCAGTTCTTGAATTTTCCAAAGCAAAGTCATAGTAACAAAGTTATTATGACTGAACTGAAAGATATAATAATTTAATTCAGAATTGCAATATTAGTTATTTATGGATTTGACTGGAAAACCTCGTTCTAGATGTATATTTTAATTGAGGACAGTCACCAGAGGTCATTGTATTGCTGCAGAGACCACTGAAATGTTGTAAATGTGCTTTCCCAGCTTGCACTTCTGCTAATGCTTATATTAACAGACAGTGTCTGTATTACACAAAGCTTATCTCTAGATTTTCAGTGTCAGGAATGATCAAATGACCAAATCTCCCATCAAGGGAGCTGGAGCGGTTACGTGGAGGACATTGACAGACTGCAGACCTACAAGAAAGTGAAACAAAATCAAAGTTGGCAGTGCTGAATTCTGGCAGTGAATTTTTATCTGTAATTGTTGTGACCTTACCTGAATTGTGTTGTTCTGATACATGTGAGGAGGAGTGGTGACTCATCTAGTTTGCATTTTCTGTAACTGTGCTTATCTCAAAGTGTCTCTGCTCCACGGCACAGTCCGTACCTTCCAGTCTCCTGTCTCTGCCTCTAAATCCGCGGATTAGCAAACCTGTCGCGCTGATGATTCACACTTTATCCACTACAATGCAACGCAAAGCTCGGAAATGTTTTGGTTAGAAAAAGGGATATTGTTTTAGCACAAAAAGTAAACACCTATCACCTGTATTCTGCTGCCTCTTTAAAAATCTGTGGGTGTCTTATGTGTTTGTTTTCAGCGGTTGTGTTATTATTAGCTCAAATTGACCCCTCCTCAGCCCCTTCAGTTCTAAATGCCTGTGGTTAAAAAGCTTTGCTTTGAAAATTCCTCTCCTAAAAGAGCAATAATTTCAGTGATTATTAGGTGCATCTGAATACAGTAATTAGTAAAATATTGAACCACTGCACTTGTAATGTTCACTTTGCATTTAATAAAAGCAGCAGGGGGATAGTTTATGAAATCTTTGTGAATCTGTTCTGCCTTTCTTGTTCCTTACATCTGCTTCTTCCCCTCTCCCTTTCATCTTCTTCTTCCCTGTTTGTCTCTACAACTGTCTTCTATCGGCAGAGAAAGTCGATGAGGAGTCTCTGTATGACAGTCACAGGGAACATTTTTTAAACGTATGTTCAAAGCAGAAATTGGTTATTGAGAAACTGCAGCTTTGGTAGGTGTTCTCGATTTCCCCCCTATGGCTGCTTTGAGATTATTTGTTCCCCGAATGTACTATCCTGATGATGATGCCACAGGTGTCAAGGTTTTTGCGTCCTTGTTTTGATGTTCACGGACTGACATCGTGTGGAACTTTTAAAGTTTGGGGCGCTAATGTTAAGCCTTTTTTTGCCAAGAAACATTAGATTCTCCATATATCCGTGTAATCGCTCATGAGATGTGTTTATCTTCAGTGGATCATGGGAAGTCACTGCAGACAAGTCAGTGTCTCACTCACTCTGCTTAGTCAGGCCAAACACACCCAGAGCAGATCGCTCTCTGCCTGCATATAAATTATAGTGGATAGCTTTTCCCATGTTATATTATCTGCCCTGCTGGTGAGCGCTGTATCAAACTCCTCACAGAGAGGTGGTACTGATTTAACCAGACTAATGACAGGACTGTCGATCTCATTTGCTCACCTCAAGCTGTGGAGGAATATCAACCATTGTGAATTTATTGGAAGCACTCCAAATACATTTTTTTTTAAACAATTGTCTGCATATATATTAATGGTTAGTGCCAAAATCAGGCAAAACCTGGATGCATATGCAGTTTAATCTTGCAACAGATGTTGCGAGATGTCAGATGTCAAAGATAGTGAGTTTGTCCTTCAACAGCACTCTTTGACACTAACATGCTTTATTAACTCCCAAAACCCTGATTTTGTCAGGGAGGACTAGAATTACTGACAGTGGAGCACAAAAGGACGGGACAGATAAAGACACGAAACAAAAGACAAAAGATGCACAGTGATGATCTGGTGTGTGTAGTTTATGTGTGTTTGTGTGCTACACCGTGGTGCATGTTGATGAATATGTGAAGATCTGTGTTGCGATAGTGTTTGTCAGCCCTTATCCACACCAGAGCTAAAGGAGTCCAGCAGTCGGACATAGAGCAGTGAGGTTGATCTTCTCAGTATCAGTCAGTTACCACAACCACAACTATAGGCTGGGTCACAGTTGGTGCTGCTGTGTTGGGCTTTTCCTCAAGGCCCAACAGGAACCACCCAGCCCAACCAACCCCTCCACCAGTTTAAAGTCCAGTCAAGGCGATGAATCCCCCCCCCCCCCCCCCCCCCCCCCCCCCCCCAAAGACAACAGAAGAGAGGAGCAGTCCAGAATCCAGCTCCAAATGAATGATTAGTGATTCATTGTCTTTGTGTTTTTGTCAGGCTTTTCTTAGAGGGAGTCCCTCGTTCTGCTGGGGGACTTCAATGCTCACGTGGGCAACGACAGTGAGACCTGGAGGGGTGTGGTTGGGAGGCAGGGCCCCCCCGATCTGAACCAGAGTGGTGTTTTGTTGTTGGACTTCTGTGCTCGTCATGGATTGTCCATAACGAACACCATGTTCAAGCATAAGAGTGTCCACATGTGCACTTGGCACCAGGACACTCTAGGCCGCAGTTCGATGATCGACTTCATAATCGTATCGTCGGACTTGCGGCCGCATGTCTTGGACACTCGGGCGAAGAGAGGGGCGGAGCTGTCAACTGATCACCACCTGGTGGTGGGTTGGCTCAGATGGTGGGGGAGGATGCCGGTCAGACCTGGCAGGCCCAAACGTGTTGTGAGGGTCTGCTGGGAACGTCTGGCAGAGTCTCCTGTCAGAAGGAGCTTTAACTCACACCTCCGGCGGAACTTCGATCATGTTCCGAGGGAGGCAGGGGACATTGAGTCCGAGTGGGCTATGTTCCGGGCCTCCATTGTTGAGGCGGCCGACCGGAGCTGTGGCCGTAAGGTCGTTGGTGCCTGTCGTGGCGGCAATCCCAGAACTCGTTGGTGGACACCAGCAGTGAGGGATGCCGTCAAGCTGAAGAAGGAGTCCTATAAGGCCTTTTTGGCATGTGGGACTCTGGAGGCAGCTGACAGGTATCGGCAGGCTAAGCGGGACGCGGCTTTGGCGGTTGCTGAGGCAAAAACTCGGACATGGGAGGAGTTTGGAGAGGCCATGGAGAACGACTTCCGAACGGCTTCGAAGAGATTCTGGTCCACCATCCGGCGTCTCAGGAGGGGGAAGCAGTGCTCCATCAACACTGTATACAGTGGGGATGGGGAGCTGTTGACCTCGACTCGGGACGTTGTGGATCGGTGGGGGGAATACTTCGAAGACCTCCTCAATCCCGCCGACACGTCTTCCAATGAGGAAGCAGAGTCTGGGGACTCAGGGGTGGACTCTCCTATCTCTGGGCTGAGGTTGCCGAGGTGGTTAAAAAGCTCCTCGGTGGCAGGGCCCCGGGTGTGGATGAGATCCGCCCGGAGTTCCTCAAGGCTCTGGATGCTGAGGGGCTGTCTTGGTTGACACGCCTCTGCAGCATCGCGTGGACGTCGGGGACAGTACCCCTGGATTGGCAGACTGGGGTGGTGGTCCCCCTCTTTAAAAAGGGGGACCGGAGGGTGTGTTCCAACTACAGGGGGATCACACTCCTCAGCCTCCCTGGGAAGGTCTATTCAGGGGTCCTGGAGAGGAGGGTCCGTCGGATAGTCGAATCTCGGATTGAGGAGGAGCAGTGTGGTTTTCGTCCCGGCCGTGGAACGGTGGACCAGCTCTACACCCTCTTCAGGGTCTTGGAGGGGGCATGGGAGTTCGCCCAACCAGTCTACATGTGTTTTGTGGATTTGGAGAAGGCGTTCGACCGTGTTCCCCGGGGATTCCGGTGGGGGGGTGCTTCGGGAGTATGGGGTGCCGGACTCCCTTATACGGGCTGTCCGGTCCCTGTACGACCGGTGCCAGAGTTTGGTCCGCATTGCCGGCAGTAAGTCGGATTCGTTTCCAGTGAGGGTTGGACTCCGCCAAGGCTGCCCTTTGTCACCGATTCTGTTCATTACTTTTATGGACAGAATTTCTAGGCGCAGTCGAGGTGTCGAGGGGATCCGGTTCGGTGGCCTCAGGATTGGGTCTCTGCTATTTGCAGATGATGTGGTTCTGTTGGCTTCATCGAGCCGTGATCTACAGCTCTCGCTGGAGCGATTCGCAGCCGGTTGTGAAGCGGCTGGGATGAGAATCAGCACCTCCAAATCCGAGACCATGGTCCTCAGCCGGAAAAGGGTGGAGTGCCCTCTCCGGGTTGGGGATGAGGTCCTTCCCCAAGTGGAGGAGTTTAAGTATCTCGGGATCTTGTTCACGAGTGAGGGAAGGATGGAGCGGGAGATCGACAGACGGATCGGTGCGGCATCTGCAGTGATGCGGGTGCTGCACCGGTCTGTTGTGGTAAAGAAGGAGCTGAGTCGGAAGGCGAAGCTCTCTATTTACTGGTCGATCTACGTTCCTACCCTCACCTATGGCCATGAGCTTTGGGTAGTGACCGAAAGAACAAGATCGCGGATACAAGCGGCTGAAATGAGCTTCCTTCGCAGGGTGGCCGGGCTCTCCCTTAGAGATAGGGTGAGAAGCTCGGTCATCCGGGAGGGGCTCAGAGTAGAACCGCTGCTCCTCCGCATCGAGAGGAGCCAGATGAGGTGGCTCGGGCATCTGGTTAGGATGCCTCCTGGGCGCCTCCCTGGTGAGGTGTTCCGGGCACGGCCCACTGGGAGGAGACCCCGGGGAAGACCCAGGACGCGCTGGAGGGACTATGTCTCTCGGCTGGCCTGGGAACGCCTTGGGATCCCCCCAGAGGAGCTGGAGGAAGTGGCCGGGGAGAGGGGGGTCTGGGCTTCCTTACTCCGGCTGATGCCCCCGCGACCCGACCTCGGATAAGCGGAAGAAGACGGTACGGTACGGTACGGTTTTCTTAGAGGCCCAAAGCAACACCTTTATTTACAATCAGGGGCTATAAGGGACAACGTATGTGTCTCAATGCAACTGTAAAGGACAAAATGTGACTCGGACTGAATCATGGATCTTGCCAAAGGCGGTTTTTTTCCAACCAAGATTTTGTACAGATAACCAAAGCATAATCACAACCTTAGTCATAATGTAATTAGCACTTATGCACCGACAACCCATGTGCAATATGGCCTTTATGGATTTAAATATAAACACATTTGCTGTATTTAGCACAATGACTTTAAAATGAACCTGCATTAGATTATATTGGTGGCTTTCAACATTTATTATATACAAAAGATTATTTTAGATCCCTCTGTGTGCCTTTCCCTCGGTAACTTGGAAGTGTTTAGTTTAGTGTAAACTTTTTGCAGATTACAAAATGCAATTAATCACAATAGGAAATGTTCACTGCAGTGAGAAACTTTTAATTGGTTGACAGCCCATGATACAGCCTACGCTGTAATCAGCCATAAAGCTTCTAGATGGTCCCAGAAAAGCTGTTAACTAAATGTTGTTCACCATGTTCAGCATTCTATAAGTGGAAATAAAACTCATACAAAGCTAATTATCTAAAGTGTATAAAAACAGAATGATGTGAGAGACTGAGAATTTCATGTAGAAAATGATGTTCTGCTTCTGTATTTCTGCTTAATTTTTGTTAAATAAAGAATGCCACAGTGTTATATGTAATATGATGTTCATCTGAGATTGTATTTACTGAATTTTAAGAGTGAGTGATATTTGATATACTTTGATATTCATAGAGCCTTTGAACTGAAAGCGAAACTACATTTCTGTGGGAGTTTGATAACATAATCACATTGTGCATTGGTCATCAGTTAACAACTAACACCTCTCAGGTGAGGCTTATTTTTGAGATTTTTGCTTTAAAGTCAGATGCCTAATTTAAAATGAGCACGAATCAACAAGCATGAAGCGTGAAAGCCAGTCCTGAAGACAGCACAGGGCTTTCTCACCGTTCCATATTGATTACCAACACTGAAACCTAACTCAATGATTCTCCATGCACAAACAGTCTAATAAATCTATCATTTCTGGACAGAATCTGATTAATTTAGTAGCAACTGCCTTGTGTTTGACTTAGGAACTTGAAAGTGCCATCAGTATGGATGGCCAAAGTGATGCGGTGCTAGTCAATTTTTCGAAAGAGAAAAGAAAAAGTTTTGCGTATCATTGAAAGGTGAACAACAAATCGGAATTGACTTATTACTTTATCTCCAACATTTAACAACTTTAGCAGTTAGAAATAGTTGGCAACATTTTGATTTTGAATATGGAGCCAGTTGTCAAACTGAATCTGTCCGTTCCTTTACATCTCTCTGAATTATCAGCAGTAGTATTGCAATATAAATTGTCTCATGGACTGTGTGGTTTACAACAGCAACATCTTATCTGCTCGATGCATTTTGTGTTGCTCTGTGTTTTAGCCTTCTAATCTAAATTGCTAGTGAAGAAGCTAATATGAGAGCTCAAGATGCAGAACAGAAGATCAGCCTTAGCTGTTTCATTATTCTAATGAACTCAGTATGGGTCTGATAATTGTCCTCATTTGACAGCACTGATGGGAAGCAGTTGGCAAGTGATAATTCACCATGAGTTTATTTTCTGTTTCAGTATGTGTTAGTACAAGCACCAGTGTAGCATGTTGTAACTGAACAGCAATTCTTATTAGCACAGTCATTGTAGATGCTGTGATTAGTTTTGTTAGAGTTGTTTTCAGCTGTTTGATCATCTTCCCATCTCTTCCACATGCATTATTAAAACAGCAAAAATGATGAAATTAGCCAAGCCAAAGACACAAAACATGTGACAAGATTAGCTAGGGGATAAGCCCACATGAAGCTTGAAACAACAGTAATGGTAATGATTCAAAATGGGGATTTTGAGGAGCTAGCACACATGGAGGAGTGAGGGGTACTTTGTGTTGGTTTAGACAGACTGCATAGTGAAGAGATTCTTAAATTAAAGAAATGGACAAGTCACTGTGGTTGTTTCTTGGAGGTAATAAAATGAGTTGCAGGAAGGTGGTGCTTTTATAGATTTCTTATACAGCCTTTTTCATTGGGATCCATCTCATTTAAGAAAACAACCCCCCCACCCCACCTCCTTAGCAGGTCTGGGCGGAGGCAGTGGTCAATTAGATTTTCTTTTACTCCTGATTTAGCCAGTTCAGCTCCATCTTCATTCGGCCTCGTCACATACTATCTTGCAAAGAGGATTTCACTCAAACTAGTGCTCTCCACCTCCTACGCCCACAGCTCACACCCATTCTCATTTAACAGACTAATTTCCTCTCACAAAGCAGAGTCAGTGTGATGAGTTTGTGAGGACCCGTTCTCTGAAGTCCCTGGCATGCAAAAGATGTTGCCTGGCATGACAGCGAGACATGACTGTGAACTCTACAGCTGGTAATGTACTGTTGTACGAGAACATTCATTCTAAGGGTATCCTATACGAAATTATTCAAAAACGATTGGCAATCAATGCTTAGTGTGATTCTCCATAGATTCATTATTAGCTGCATGTATCTTTCTTTTTCTTGTTTTTAATGTAGTGAACTTTTTTTTGTATTGTTTTGTTCAGACAAAAACCAGTGATTAGTCCAATCAGTTTTTGGGAGAGGTGTAACATCTGTAACACATTTTCAGAACCTCCTCTCCACCTGTTCATGTGACTAAGCTTTTTGAGCTGTTTATACCTTAATCAGTTGTTATCCAAATCAAAGTGTCTCCTCCCAAGGCCTTTAGATCAGCTTCTTCAGTACCTCCCAGACATAGTGAAAGTCCCACAAGCTCCAGGCATGTTCTGGCAGAAGTGAGCTTGGCTGATAGCAGCGGGTGAGAAACGGCTTTCTTGGCCAGCAGGATAACATTCCCCTCCCCTTCAGTCTCACAAAACCGCCTCCTGCCAACACTCTCCTACTGTACTGCCACCTGGTCTTGCTTTGTAAGTGTAATACCGTCAGAGACCCATCCATTAGACTGCCAGGTTTCCTTATGAAGCTGTCTCCTGCCACCAGACTTCAGCAAAGACCCTGGCACCAACCTGTATGAATAAATGAGCATCAGAGCCAAAAATGCATCTAATCTTCTTTGCTTAAGTGTGATCAAATTAAACAATTGATTAAGCAAATAATGATTTGATGACTTTTAATGCCATCCTCTCTGGCACAATGAAGGTAGTCAGCGATCGAGTGCACTGCACTTATGAAATAAAAAGGGTTGTTTTATCCTAGGTCCAGTGATTAAAATGGAAAAAAGAGCAATATGTGAAGGGAGATTTTTTTGTATTGGTATTGATATTGGTTTCTGTAACTTTATCATCCACGAGAGGCAATTTGTTTCACAGCCCACGGTGTTCCTGTTAAAATTCCACACACACACACAGAAATCAATCATTCAATCAAACAATTACATGTCACACAGTGCTGTTCAGCAGGCCAATGGTGGCTGGTACAAAAGAGTTTTTAAATCTATTTGTCCTGCATCTTGGCAGCACATATCTGCGAACTGATGGCAGCCCCTTAAACAGAGAGAGGATGAGTGCAGTCGGCTAGAATGGCCTGTGCCTTTCTAGTAGCTCTGGATCTGTACAGCAGTGAGAGTTCATTCATCTCCATGCCAGCAGTCTTACTGCACCTCCTTATGATGTATTCCATGTTAATACAATGTTTGTAGTCATGCATAGTTTCTTTCTTTCTTTCAACGAACAAAAGGAAAAGCAATCACGTCAACTACATAAAGACACAATTACACAGGGACCCACAAATTTAGTTAATCAGTTTGAGGAATTCTTTTAAAATGGAATTTTCCTCAAAAGCAGTTGCCAGAGACCACATTTAAGTTCTCAATCTTGTAGACGGAAGCTCTGACATTCAGAGCCCTTATGTTGATCTCAATGATTTAGCAAACATCAAGGACTAAGGCAAATCACAAAAACTCCCGTCTCGTCTTCCTCTTCTCCCCTCCTTACCATTTTTACCTCTTTTTTGGAAATGTGCAACTAGTGAATACTAATTATGTGTGATATTTAAACAGTCATAACATTTGCCCAAATCAAACAGTCATTGCCCAAAGGATGTTGTCTTCATCAGCAGAATGTTAAAAGTGTGCTCTTGATTAGTGTTTGCAATGTGCCTGCTGCTTTGAGTGAGAATGCAGTGCATTTGCCGTATGCTTAGAGGTGAGGAGGCTGTCAGCAGGGAGCTACCATCCTGCCAACAGTTGATGATTATTTACAATTACCACTTTTTTAAATGAGAATCTAAATTAAATCTAAATTGGCAATTGAAATTGCGTTTGAAATCAGCGAATGTCTAACTTATTAATTAAAGTTACTAATGAAATTGCCCACAGTCATGACATATTAAAGACTGATATAAAGGTGGTGTTCAGAACAATGTAGACAGTGAGAAGGAGTAGAATACAGAACTTTGACAATTTCATGATTAGTAATGATGACGATCCTTTGTTCCAAGATTAAATTCTCCACCGTAGTGTGTGTTAAATCAGTCACTGATTTATTAAATGACAGCTTTGCAGATTGGTTCTAATGGATGTTTGCCTGTGAAGAAACAAAGAAAGCAGAAAGATGGTTTTGAGCGAAAGCAGGGCTTTTATTTGAAAGAGTAACTGTCACTAACTGGATGTATGGGGACAACTCTGCTCACTCTGTAAAACTTGGCTAATGTGTTTCACGGGAAGGTACATTTACATTTATTTTGTTGAAGTATAGTTCGTGAATACCTGACTTTAAGTTGAGTCTTCTCAGTTTAAAGTCACTGTATGGCTTTGCAAAAAAAAAGTATAATACTGTGCCTCCCTGGTGGCTTTGTGGTATGTTGTCGCTTAACAAGTGAGAGGTACTTCTACTCCAACAAAATTTGAAAATTGTGTGTAATATGTGTGTGTGTGTGTGTGTGTGTGTGTATATGTATATATATATATATATATTTATATATATATATATATATATGTATGTATGTATGTATGTATGTATATATATATGTATATTTATGTGTGTGTGTGTGTGTGTGTGTATATATATATATATATATATATATATATATATATATATATATATATATATATATATATATATATATATATATATATAAATTTGTAGCACTCGTTGCCTGTATTCACAGTGTGAGAGAGAGAGATACAGGGAAATCAAGGCAGAGAGACTACAGGGCAGACATGCAGCGAAGGGTCACAGACCAGGAGTTGAACCTGCAACCCCTGCAGGAGGACTGTAACTTCTTGTACATTACCCGCCTGCCCAAAACTGCCCTAGCTGGGCAGTCCCTTCTGTGTATATTGACAATAGTTTGTGCAACATTGGTTGTAGACTTTTATGGACTTATAAGAAGATGGCAGCAACCAGAAGGAGATGCCTGTACAGTCCTTTTATAAGTATACCTTTGTTGTTGTTCGTTTTGTGTTTGTTTTTACTCTAACTCTAACTTTAATGGCAATTGTTAACTAAAGCTCTTTGTTTTTAGCACTAAAAATTTGAATGTGTGACTTGTATGCTCCAAGGTGTACCTTGTTAATCGCTGCATGACATTTGAGATAGACTCCAGCAACAGATCCCAATGACCCTGAATATGATGAAGCGGTTGGAAGGATGGATTAATGGATGGACTGTTGACTTGTATGCACAGTAGTATGCTGATGTCAGGGGTACTACTGTAGTTTCACAGCAGGAATGGTCCTGGTTTGAATCTTAATGGGGATCTCTTTACATGGAGCTTTCATTTCCCCCTGTACCTGCATGGGTTTTTACTGAGCAGTCTAGCTTTCTCCCACAGTCCAAAAAGATGGATGACAGGTTAAATGGTATTCCTGGCACTGCCCACAATCCTGAACATGATGAAGTAGGTAGAGAAAATGAGTAGATGAGTGGATGAATGGAACTTTATGCAGAACAATGCATTCCTACCATCAGACAGAAAGGACATCACTAATGCTCTTGGTTTGTAGAAAGGCTTTTATTCATATTTCTCTCCACGAGGGAGAGCATCCTCTCTGTTGCAGTGCTGGCGCCACCATCATACCAGCAATACTGCTACAACCGCTTTGAAATGAAACAGCATGTAATTTATTGTTTTTCTTTACCCAGTTAGAGTAGAAGGCAGCTCTGCTTCGCTGTGCTTCAGCTCTGGCGACAATTTGCATCATCAGAAAAATATTTTTCAAAGTAACGAAGCTTTGAAACAAGAATGTAGTATTATTGTTATCAGTACTAGTATTTGGATTTTTACAATTTTACTGAGCATTGCCTATCATTACCTTGGGTTAAATTTGCAGTGACATCTACCCCAAGAAGATTGGCAACAGTCCTGAATGTTGTTTCACTTGAATAATGTTCCTCACTGTAGAATAATGGACCCTAAATTGATAGAAAATGATTTTGTAATCCCTCCCTGATCGATTGGCCAAACCTATTGCTTCTGTAAGATCATTGCTAATGTCCATCCTTCTTGGCATTGTGTTACACCTGAACGCTATAGATCAGCAAACTGCCAAAAAGTCTGCTTTTGTGGAGGGAGTCACACTTATTGATGATCAATAAATTAAATACATTTGATGAACAGCACCTGCCTACTCCGCAAACTCTTAGTTTTTCTTAAAGCATCAAGGATGTGCTTAGGTTTTCACACAATACTTCTGCATTTTGGCTAAATTATTGTTACAAAAATTGACAAAGTATAATATGGTATAATAATCTACCAAATGTCCCCAAAACACAAAATGATGAGTCATTCTGTCTCGTCTGTCTCCCCCCAGCCCAGATTGTGTTATTGTGAAAGGGTTTACAGATTAATGTCAAGGCAGACATATGGGGGGGTGCTCAGCTAATTTCTCATGGCTCCATGCCACTGGGGATCGCCCAGCCCAGGGAGAACAAGTCTTTATTTGGGGACCACAGGATACACGCAATCCATCACAAAACCGCCATGATCATCCTTCCAGTCAGCCTCAGCTGGATCTAACCACCAAAGGCATCTTACCTTGATTAATGCAGTAGCTGGGTGTCTAATGAATGTCTTTATGTACCTCACATTTCAAACAAAACTGAATTTGAGTCTTTAGGGATGGAGGTTCTATTGTCTTTTTTTGGCTGTGCTCCATAGAAAACTCTGTTTTCACAGTTTCAAGTCATCTCCCAATATCTTTACGAAGCCCCAGTAATTCTTTTAGAAAATGATTCTATTTTTCCACTTGTGTACTTCGATCACAAGTACAACTGTGCAGTTGCTGAAATCAATGTCCAGCTCAATTCATTGCGCCCCTCCGGAGCCCAAAATTAGCCCCATAGTATTATGTAGGTATGGAAATGTCGGTGCACCTCAGTCATGGTCCCTAAACAGCGGCAAAGCTCGACAGAGAGCAACATGAATGAGCAAATAATAAGGCAGCTGCACTGAGCCTTTGTTCCTTCATAAATCACAGGCGGAGTGCAAGGAGCTGCTGAAGCTTGTTTCCCATGTCGCTCTTGCTATATTGCAGTGTGAACCTGTGCTGAATATATGTAATTGATTACACAAACCTTTCTTCAGAATGTGTATGGCAACAGGAAGAATACAAAGAAGCAAGACAAAAAAAAAATCTTTGTGGTGAGGTAAGAGTGGTAACTCTTTATGATTTCTCATAATTCACATGACCGCTCATGCACAGCTCACCCACTAACATTAGTTTTGCTGCAGTTTATGCAGTCTGCGCTCTCTCTCGTCTGGCAGTGGTGCAGTGGAGACTTTAGTGTGAGGTTGTGACGCACCCAGATGCAGCAACTGTCGTACCGGTTCTTTCAGCCTGACCCTCCTTACGGAGCATAGTGACGCTCTTTGACTCAGTGACCCGACACTCTGGAAGCTTTTTGTTTTGATTTCAGACAGGTTCCTGCACAGTTTAAATGTTGCTTTGCGAGTGAGACACATTTGTGAACAAGTTTATTTCATGGTCATTTGCTGGCTTCTTTGATTGTTGTACAACTGTGGACAGATGGCCCGATTAATATGTGGCACTGCCTGCACACATAAATTCTGGGTTGAAACCAAATGCTTGTTTTCATCTCAAGTGCTGTAATATTTCTACTTCAGTCTGCTCCATTTCCACAGATAGTGACCGTATTTAATGTTATTACAAGCACTGAATTCCCAAAGGTGAGAGTTGCATAGCGTTCAAAAATCAAAGTGCAGCTGCTGCAGTCGTTGATGGATGAGCAGAGGGATTTAGCTTCCCATAAGCCTTTTTATCAATATAAGATGTATCCGTTTAACCACAATTTCCACAGTGTCAATCACAGGCATACACTGAAGTCAAATTTTTTACAATATAGATACCTACATTGCTTTTTTTGAATTGCTACATTTTTAAGGGGTTAACACGAGATATGATGCCAGGCAAAGACTAACCAAACTCATGTTTTTTATTTATTTATTTTTTTTACTACATTTTAAGAGTTTAATAGATCTGATCCATAGCAAGACTGTTCAACTCTCTGTGTTGTGATTGTTTTTAATACATCTCTCAGGCAGGGACTGTGGATCTGTTGTTTTCGAGGGCTTGAAGACACCAGCTAACCAGTCAAGTGTGAACTCAAATACCACCAAATCTATTTGACATTCTGGTAGTTGTTTTACGAAGTAAACTGCAAATCTACGATGCAGCACTTTGTTCCCTTTCTGCTTTCTGGCAGGATACTAGACTGACAGCTTAACCTTCAATAGGATGAGCATGAGAGATTTGCTTTATGTGCACAAACATACTTTGTGCGTGTGTGTGTATGTGTGTTGTGTGTGTGTGTGTATGTATATATGTTCATAGATGCAGAAGAAGAATGAATGAACAATATGCTCAAGAGCTACACATGTGAAAATAATTTATGTTCCTTCTCAATACAAATACAGAAAATAGAGAACAAGCTCAAAGTTGTTTCATCCTGGCTGATTTACAAGTTGTAACGCATGAACACACAGTAGTGGGATAGCTTGCTGCTGCTGTCAAAAGTAGATGGATGGAGAAAGAGAGCTACAGTAAATGGGAAGAGACAAACAAAAAGGCAGAGATAGACACAACCACACATACTATATGTTCTGGATACACTGCATTCAACTCACATGCAATATACTCTGGTAAACTCTGATAACATATATGCAATATTGACATATATGATAGTGATCAGGAAGTGTTATCAGTTTTACCAGAAATAATTCATGACACTGATTGCGCAGGCTCTAGTATCTTAAAGAGGCGAGGCAGATTCATGATCAGTTTTGTTAGGCTTTGATAAGTTGATAGGCCTGTCTTCTGTGTATCTGTCTATCTATATATATGACCCCCCCCCCCCCACCACCACCACCACCAAAAAAATAAATAAATAAATCTAAAGACTGCAATGCATTCACAGGCATGCTACCCAGATGTAGGTAAGACACATTTCTTCCGATCATTTTCCCGGATGTCTTCATGATTTTGCTGCATTTATTTTCTGTCTGTGATTTGAAACTATTCACAGAATTGTTGTCTTGTGGCAGCCAATTTCATAACCACTTGTATCATCTTACTCTACCGCTCCTTTCAGGACATATCTGTCTCTTGCTTCTGTTGGCATAACTGCTGACAGTACAGCTTTACGTTTTAGTTTAGGATGTTTTGGCAAAGTCATCAGCTGCAGCCCAGCAGACCATGGACAAACAGCAGCTTTGTTGCGCTGCCACGAGGAAATTTAAAAAAGCTTGATAAGTAATAACATTTCTTATTACTTTTCTCCTCACAGCACCAGAATGACAGCTGAGGGAAATTTGACTGCAAAGATCTATTAGGCTGGTTTCATAACTGTGTGATGGGCTACATTTCTCCTGCTGACAGCTGTTAGCGTAGATTTTTGAGAAAATCTCTTGTAATGTCATTTTGAGGCTTGTTGCCTGAATCTCCTTGAGACCAAAATTTGAGCAGCTTGAGGTTTAGTTTAATTGCTTTTATTAGATAAGGTAAGGACCTTCACTCAGTTCTAGATTCAGCAGGTTTAGATAAAATCACCAGCACAACTGAGGTGTGTTTATCCTCTATCTAAATGAAGAGCTGATAAAGAAGAGTGTGGACTGACCTAAATACTAATGGATACAGGTTTAACAGGGACTGTATTCAGTAATGTTTCTGTAAATGACAGGCTATAACAGTACTATGGTAAAATATAACTACTAGAAAGTTGCTGAATATTGGTTTTGTCTTTAGGTTACTGAGAGCATAAATTAAAATGAGCCTAGAAAATACTTTTTTGAGGACATTACAGCAAGTCTGATATTTAAAATAGCTAGTGACAGAAATTCTATAGTTGGTAATAACTATTTCAGCTATCATCTGAACTCACTTGCACTCACTACACTGTTGTCGTGTTGTTTGTGCTTTCCCTCCGAACCGTTTAGCAGTGACATACGTATCTGCCAAGAGCTGCTGTAGGAGCTGCTGGAAACACTCAAGTAAACATTTGTCCTGATTAAAAACAAATGATGATTTTCAAGTTACTTTTGTACTCAAAGATACTCAGAAGCATCAATCTCATTTAGGCTTATGAGCCTTTCTGTTTCTGTTTCTATTTCCCTTGTGATGGCACAGGAATGAGAGATTGTCTTATTTGATCATGTTTCAAAGCTTGACTGGTGCAGAAAAGTGCATGTAGGGTTGTCATAATTTAGAAATGTTACTTGGCTATTGATTGTTCTACAAATGATTGTGATCAATGATCTCTTTAGTTTATTTTATTTTATTTGCCACTATTGTAATAAAATCCTGCTAATGCGTATTTAAACCTAATAAATATAATATAGAATAACTTGGATTTATTGTAAATTAATACAGGAACTTAGATGAAGAAATATGTTGTACATATGTAGCATTTCCTGGCTATCTGGGATAATAATTATGATGATTAATTAATCATCATCCTGGTTGAATGGGGCACCCCCTCCTTAAACAGAAGAAAATAAAAGCAAACAATAATTAATAAATCAGTCTCTCATCTAAAGTCATAAATTCTCACTGAAGGGATTTCCCCACTCACGAAAACCACCTTTGAGTTGTGATTTTTATTAACGCATGCAGTCATACTCAAATAAGCAATAAATGGCTAATATTCATGGAATAGTCAAATTGATTATAGGATGTTAAAAGTATAAATGCTTCACTGCAACCTGACAAAGGCTTTGTGCAGGCTCTTGGGTGAGGTGTGCAATCCGGAAACATATTATAAACAAGGATTAAGATAATCTTATGAACAGCAAGATTAAAGAAAAATGTACTTACTTGGAACATGGTAAGATCCCAGATAAAAGAAAAACAACATACACACCACAAAAAAGAAAAACAAAAGTGATAATCTGTCAGTGAGCCAAGGAGCAAAAATAACTTCAAGAGCAGAAAAATAAATTTTTTTGGATATGCTTTCAGACAAATGTTTCTCTGGAAGACAAAACTCGAAAACATGTGCTGCAGGGCTGCAGGGCTGCTCGGGGACCACCGCCCATGCTACTGATAAGGGGGTGGCTGAGAAAACAGCCTGGTGTCCACATTAATGTCTTCACCTCCTTTTCAAGAAAAAAAATCCATATCAACTATTCGAAAGACTGGCCTTTTAAGACGTCTTTCTCACGCTCACTAGAACTGGCCAATCAAAAGATAAGACATTTTATTGGTCGCATTCATGTGGATCAGTTGTCCTTATTAGAGAAATATCATAAAAGAAACTAGAAACAAAACTCACGAGCAAATGTTGGCCCTAAATTTTAGGATTAGTGTCCTTTTGTGAAATGATGAGGAAAAATGAAAACACATGGGTTTTTTTGTTATCTCTGCATCAGAAAATAGTACAGACATCAAAGTTAAATCGACTTGATCGTGAAAACAAAACGACAGTAAGCATCTTAAAACACTGGCAGACTCAATTTAGGTCACTTTGATCAAGTCTTTAACACTCAAGAGTTCAGAAATGTGTCCCAGAGGAATGCGGCTGCAGGGTTTTTATGACCTGCAGCTCTTCCTCTTTTTCAGATCATTGCTCTGGCAACCAGTGCTTAACTTAGGAAGGTCCTGGCAACAGGTCACAGGAATCGTAAATTTGTATTTCCTTGGTTCAATCAAGTCTGCTTCTCTGTTAAAGGTTATTGCAGTGCTACTCGCTAGTTCTTCAACTCCTGACCACACCTGCATCTTAAAAATGTTCCATTAAGGTCATAAAATGTCTCTTAAGTTTTCCAGCCCCCACGTTCACTGCACACTGCACATATATATCTTTTTGCCTTTTAGGCTTTCTAGACAGAATCTGTACATAACAGAGGATGGGGGTATAATGAAATGACATCATTAAAAGCATTTCAATCATTCAGTCAGTCATATCTTTACTTTCAAACATTTGGATTAATCCTGTAATTGGAACAGGGGGGTTTTAAGGTGTGAAAACAACCAAAAATTATACCTCCTATTCACTGACTGGTTCCATGTGGTTTTACTTGCTTGATTTGATTGGTTTACTTTCATACACAGATGCTTCCAATCATCTGCTGTGCATTTGTTTAAAAACGTCAGCCCTTATCCAATCAGTTTCTACAGAGGACTTACCAGATGGTACAGTAAAACAAACCATCTAACACGTCAGGTTAGTCAACTTATTCACAAATAGAAAAAAAATATAAAAATATCACATTTCTCTTTGTTTCACCCTGGGTGTTTTTGTTATTAGTGAATGACGGCAATGCATTTTGAATACGCAGATATAATCAGAATTAACTTAGGTCATCATAATTTGACAGTCTATTGATAATTATCACAGATTTGTATACAATTCTTATTGTCACTTTTACAAACTGGCACATATGTATTGTTCTGTTATATACAGTGCCTTGTGAAAGTATTCGGCCCCCTTGAACCTTTTGCCACATTTCAGGCTTCAAACATAAAGATATAAAATTTTAATATTTTGTCAAGAATCAACAACAGTGGAACACAATCGTGAAGTGGAATGAAATTTGTTGGATATTTTAAACTTTTTTAACAAATAAAAAACTGAAAAGTGGGGCGTGCAATGTTATTGGGCCCCTTTACTTTCAGTGCAGCAAACTCACTCCAGAAGTTCAGTGAGGATCTCTGAATGATCCAATGTTGCCCTAAATGACTGATGATGATCATTAAAATCCACCTGTGTATGATCAAGTCTCCATATAAATGCACCTGCTCTGTGATAGTCTCAGGGTTCTGTTTAAAGCACAGAGAGCATCATGAAGACCAAGGAACACACCAGGCAGGTCCCAGATACTGTTGTGGAGAAGTTTAAAGCCGGATGTGGATACAAAAAGATTTCCCAAGCTTTAAACATCTCAAGGAGCATTGTGCAAGCAATCGTATTGAAATGGAAGGAGTATCCGACCACTGCAAATCTACCAAAACCCGGCCGTCCCTCTAATGTTTTATCTCAAACAAGGAGAAGACTGATCAGAGATGCAGCCAAGAGGCTCATGATCACTCTGGATGAACTGCAGAGATCTACAGCTGAATTGGGAGAGTCTGTCCAGAGGACGCTTCACAAATCTGGCCTTTATGGAAGAGTGGCAAGAAGAAAGCCATTTCTCAAAGATATCCATAAAAATTCTTGTTTAAAGTTTGCCACAAACCACCTGGGAGACGCACCAAACATGTGGAAGAAGATGCTCTGGTCAGATGAAACCAAAATCAAAATTTTTTGCCACAATGCAAAACAATATAGTTTGGCGTAAAAGCAACACAGCTCATCGCCCTGAACACACCATCCCCACTGTCAAACATGGTGGTGGCAGCATCATGGTTTGGGCCTGCTTTTCTTCAGCAGGGACAGGGAAGATGGTTAAAATTGATGGAAAGATGGATGGAGCCAAATACAGGACCATTCTGGAAGAAAACCTGTTGGAGTCTGCAAAAAACCTGAGACTGGCACAGAGATTTATCTTCCAACAGGACAATGATCCAAAACATAAAGTCAAATCTACAATGGAATGGTTCACAAATAAACGTATCCAGGTGTTAGAATGGCCAAGTCAAAGTCCAGACCTGAATCCAATCCAGAATCTGTGGAAAGAGCTGAAGACTGCTGTTCACAAACGCTCTCCATCCAACCTCACTGAGCTCCAGCTGTTTTACAAGTAAGAATGGGCAAGAATTTAGTCTCTGGATATGTTAAACTGATAGAGACAAACCCCAAAGAGACTTGCAGATGTAATAGGAGCAAAAGGTGGCGCTACAAAGTTTTAACCCAAGGGGGCCAAATAATATTGCACGCCCCACTTTTCAGTTTTTTTTATTTGTTAAAAAAGTTTAAAATATCCAATAAATTTCGTTCCAATTTACGATTGCATCCCACTTGTTGTTGATTCTTGACAAAAAATTGAAATTTTTTATCTTGATGTTTGAAGCCTGAAATGTGGCAAAAGGTTGAAAAGTTCAAATGGGGGGCAAAACTTTCGCAAGGCACTATAAACCTCAAACACTGAATTAATTTCCTCTCCCATCTTAAGCCATGTAAAAACATATAAAACGTATTAGACTTCACCTAATTCCACTGAAGATGAATCAGAGGCACATATCAGAGAAATATATACATAGAAATGTTTTATTTGGTGCCCTCATTTTCTGAATAATGATCAGATGCGGATCACGGTAGTCTGTGGATGCGAAAAAGAAATGGAACTATCTCAAGGTCCTCCAACAATGTTACAGCAACCAGCATTACAAATAACTATTATAAAACAACAAATTAAATAAATATGATTTGATAAGATTTGTTACATACTCTGTGGTAAGTTACTAAATTACATGAACTAATGAACTGTGTGAGTTTGTTAATGAGGAAAAAAAGGAAAGTAGTATTAAGAAGAAATTCATGCTCTGTGAAATTAGTTGTTATAAAACATTATATTTACTCCTGCTGTGTTTTTCATTCCTGCTTTCCCCATAATCTCCACTCAGCTTTAAAGAAACGTCTGCATGGTGTGATGTATGCACAGTTGTGCTCTACATTCTTCAAAAATACAAATCTATGTGTGGGGAAAGATTTATGCAATGATTTTCTTTGTTTACAATGATTATACAAACAGTATACTCAAATATCTAAAACTGCAGTTCAGAAGGCTAAAATGTTTTCTATCCAGCTTAACCAACAAACCGGGCATTTGCAGAGGCAACGACAGCAAAGTTTTCCCACCTTTTAAATATGTCTACTTTTGAAAATGTATACTTCACTGTAGCCAATATGGTATATTCAGGATTCATTTAAAGATTAGTCCTTGTATACGACTGAAATGGCTTCCGAAGGAGGAAGACAATAGAAATTAATTAATTTTATTATTTACATTACTTCAGTTATGCTGTCCTTATGTCAGTCACCCACTGTTTCCTCTGGGCGCAGTCACTGAAGGATGACTCCTCCAGCATTATCTACACAGGAGAGGTCTTTCGTATGAGTGCAACATTTCTGCATTAATTATTTATCACTCAATTAATTACACTCTTGATAATAGTATAAAGTTTGCAGCAGAAAAGTTTCATAGTGCATAAGGTCAACTAATTCTGTTCTTGAGTACAAAAGGGCCATTAGGTAAACCCAGTGAATCAAAAGAGGAGAAATGAAGGAACTAATCTCTTTCACAGTTGTCGTGATTCTTTTCCTGTTTGGTGCATTAGATGTTGTTGAAAGGTCAAATTCAGCTGGTGTACGTTTGGGACAAGGCCTAAAAAAGGAAAAAAAAACATTTACACACAGACAGACTGACACTGACACAGAGGAGCACATTTCTATGCATGCACTTACCCACCCACTCATTTGTACACACAGAGGAGCGCACAGAAACACAACGCAGCCTCCCACACACATATGCACACAGCAGAGGAATCATACCACACACGCACAATAAAACACGTCACATTTCCAACATTTATATTAAAATTCATCCTGCATCAAAAAAGGTTTTGAACTCCTTGCTTTTCTTTCCCCTTGGCTTCATAGGAACCATGGCTGGTCATAAAAAATTGAGAGGGGACTGGTTTAGCATTCTGGCCTTTACTATTATTATCTCATTTAGTTATTTAATGTGTCAATGTGCACCTATATGTATCAAAGTTGGGTTGGGGTGGTATGCCAACTAAGCTTTGATTTTTAAAGTTGGCTCATGTTGGGCTCTGTTCCACAGGAGATGTTTCGTGTGGGAAGCATTTCAGTGAAAACAGTACCATAACAAGAATATTTTGGTGAAGTGCCATTATTTTTCAACTGGCTTTGTGAAAAGAAATTCCATGCTCGAGTACAGTGAAGACCTACACGTACGCACAGTCTGCCTCATGTCAATGAATTGTATTTAATGCTTTGATGTAGCTTACTTAACTGCCAAAAAGACAATATGCTCTAATTTGATAAGTACCACTCAAACAGTAACAGGTCCCATCAAAACAAACAAAGAAACAACAACAAAACAAAACAGAAAAAACAGGTATCTCATTCAGAATTCTTTGTGATTTTGCTGCGTGTCCTATAAGTATATGTGTTGATTGAAAGTGGGTGTAGATGAACTATAGATATCACAAACCTGTGCTTCTTGTTCAATATAGAGGGCAAGTGCTAGTTTCAAATTATGTGAAGATGATTATATGCAGCTTGACAGCAACAAGGCTGCAGGGTTTAAAAAAACATTTTCATATGTAACTTCTAAAAGGGTAGATTGGTTATGGGGTCTGCGTTCTATCCCAGCTGACATTGGACAACATGTGAGAGACTTTGGACTGTGGGAGGAAATGAAAGTACCTGGAGAGACTTATTGACTGCGGAGAAATCCCATGTTGGCCACTAATACTCAGTCCTACATCATTTGCTCTGAGGCAGTGCTAACTGTTGCGTCATCCCAACAAAATTATCAGTAGATTTTATGTTCTAACATTAACCTCCTCTTAAAGTGGAGTTTTTCCTTGCCACTGTTTGGCTTAAAGGTTTTTTTCTCTCCCTGTGGGAGTTTTTTCCCTGCCATTATCTTTGTTTAGGTTTCAATATTATATTCTTAGTTAATGATATTTGCTCAGGGGTCATGCTCTGTGTTTCTGTAAAGCGCCTAGAGACAATTGACATTGTAACAGATGCTATACAAATTAAATTGAATTATACTGAATTGAATTGAATTGAATTGAATTAAAAAGCTGAGAGCAGCATATGACTATGAAGCTTTAGCGAAGGCAACTTCTCAGGTGCAGTCTGCATAAATGCACAGAATCTTTGATTTTGCCTTGATCTTTTTTTTCAGTTTTTCATGGACAATTTTGTCCTGTGACATAAATTCTTCTAGGAGGCACTCTGTCTCTGTCTGCTTCACATCCTCTTCAAGTGCTCTTTGATGAGCTGCAGAATTCATACCTGAACACATGAGAATCAGTGAGCTACATGTTCCACCAAGGCAAAGACCCAGTCTTTGACCGCATGTTCAAAGGAAAATTTAGTTTTTATTTTCTTTTAGAGAGCCAAGGCCTTTTCCATGACAAATTTGCGCAGTACCTTCCTGACTGTGGACACACTTTGAAACAACATTTTAAGGTTGTATACAAATATTGTAGTTACATTTGCGTGATTAGAAATATCTGTGACTTGTATTCATTATGATCTCTTTCAATAGTTCCTTGCCTGATTTCTAAGTATCCACTACCAGCTTACTCAAGGCTCTATTTAGGTCCTTATCTCTCAGTATGACCCCTACACAGATTAGGGCCAAGGTTTAATATCGCTTTGCATAAACCAGGGGTGTCAAACTGATTCCTGAAAGGGCCGTGTGGCTGCCGGTTTTTGTTCCAACATTGCAGAAACACAGCTGACTTGTTTCATTCAATCAGCTGAACTGGTTAAGACCTGCACCAGCGTTGCCAGGTGTACAATAATTATCGTATTTGTACAATAATTTGGCCCTCTGTACGATGTACGATCAATAATCCAAAAAAAGGCCAAATGTACGATAATTTGACTTTTTTTTAATTATTGCCTGCCGCAACTGTTTGCCGGAGAGTGTGTGTGTTTTTTTTTTTTGTGAACCCTGAAGGCATCTGTTCCCATGTGATGTGTTTCCAGCCAATCGTGCTTTGCTGAGTGTGAGATATGAGTGTTTGTCTCAGAACAACAAGCATGATAGGTTGAATGGTCAGTTTCGCGCGCCACACGAGACGCTCACAGTCAGAACCATATGAGGAAGTCGAGTGAGCGAGATTTTAAGCAGAAGAGAAAAACCAAGGGAAAAAAATAGTCTCCAGAATCGCCTCCAGACCTCATAATTTGGCTCTTAGTTCCCACCTCTCATCTGTTTTTGGGGGACACATTAGTCTTAGGCAACTGTAAGTTGGGGCTGATGTGGTCCCGTTAACCCATTCCGTACTGACGCCACGAAGCTTTGAGTGCCTGTGGGACGCAATTTAACACTAGAGTGATTATACTTGACTATAGCACATCATTGGGCTTGTTATTTTGGTTATGGCAGATGTACGATAATTTCCCTCAAAATACGATAATTTTGAGTCTCTGGTACGATAATCCTACATTTCCCATCTGGCAATGCTGGCTCTACAGTATGTTAAAAACACGAGTTAAAACCTGCTGCTAAATGGTCTTTATTATAAGACAAAACAGGTACTTAAGGTGCAAATGTTTTTTTACCCCATTTCAATATTTCAATCCCCCCTGGATTCGGGGCGCTCCTCCAGCTCTGGGCGATTGCAGCTTTCATCTTCCTTCATGATCGTTTTAAACGTTTGATGACGCAATTGTTAGCGTGACAGAAGCAACAGCCTGTGTTGCCGTGTTTGATTGTTTTACGAAGATACATATTAGGTTCCTTTGTGGTGTATTTTAAATGGGGTTCGCTGGAAACCTGGCATGGTTTTGACCGTGTGTGAACTTTGAAAGAGCGTCGTTCACAGTTGCCCTAATGAACTCGTTCACACCCGACGCTCGTCAAGGGGAAAGAGGGTGCATTCAGTTCACGTTTGCACAAAATATGAACTAGTTCATGAACTTTCGTTCAATGAACGCATTCAGGTACAACACTGATCCTTACCCGTGTGTACAAAAAAAGCAAAACAAGACAAAAAATGAATATTTGTATGTAGAGAAAGTCATTGAGCAGAATTTTTAATATGAAAGTTGAAGATTATTTATCTGAGTAGACCTGATCTCTGCTAAAGTGCTTATATTATTTATTTGAACTAAACACAGCTAGCTGGGTTCATGCTTATATGATCTGTATTTTAGCAAAAGGAAACAAGCTGTGTCTGTGTCATTGGTCAATTACAGACTGACGATTTTCAACACGTCTGCTTGTTGGGAATGGTAATGTTCTTTGGCAGCCATTACACCCATATTGTGTGTTTTAAAGTATTAAGATACCTGGAAAAACCTCAAACCAACCCCTGTAAGTATCTTTGATTGGTTAGAAATAAATAAATAAATCACAGAATAAATGAAGACATAATGTATAGTCTTATGCTTGCTCCATTTGAATGAAGTGTTCTCAAATAATCTATATCAATATCTAATCTTATATGACATTGAGCCTGCCCCTTACATTAAACCAAAGCAAACTAGGTTAACTGAGACAGATGTTTTGAGATATTCTTACAACTGTTTGGAAGAGCTAAGATGTTTTTTTTTTTTTTTTGTTAGCAGAAAGCAGGGTGAACTCTCATCAGTGCACACAGTTGCTGCAGTGAGTGGCTGAATTTTTTAAGCTGCATTTTATCATGGTATTTTGTGCCATTTTTCCTATTTAGTTTCAGTGTTCAATGTGTCAGATACTTTCACCAGTAGATTTAAGAAGAAACCAGCTGTGTGAAGTTACAGGACAGGTACACGTCTTGTGTGTGACTGATGTTTTTCACATCCTGCCTCTTTTCCTTATCAGCCATTTGTTGCAGGGTTTTATCCACGCAAACCATTTAGGTTTATGATACTGAATCGCACCTGGAGTCCAGGTTTTGATTCTCACTCTCCCTGTTTGTTTAGTTTCGTGCTCTTCAGAGTTTCCGTTGTTGCATCAGCTTGGAGTCGGCAAGGAAGTGTACCTGCTGCTATCAGTAGGAAGTCTGAATATTTTTTCTCTACTTCTACACTCCAAATGTCCTTAAATACAAACTCACATTTGTTGATATTCCAATGCACTTTGGCACTGTCCCCGAGTTTTTTTCCCCAAGGGGCTGAGAGCTTGAGTTCCCTGTGGTGTGAAGTTTGAATGATGCAACCCATCTCTCTGCATGCGATGTGTTCACCGATGCAGTAACGATGGAGTGAGACGCCGCTGTGGAAACGGATCTAGTGAGCAGCTGTCCTATGTTTCACAGCAGCTTCATACTTGTTTCCTTTTTCAGTTTTTTTTTGAGCGATCTGTGTCCATGGAGGGTTATTATGTATAGCTAGGCTGGTCGAGACCAGGGTAACAACCAGGGTTCCTTAATTCTGGTGCTCTCTTCTTCTTCTTCCAACTGGAAATAAATTTAATCAACAGTGTGTAAGTTACCTCATTTTCATTGGTCTGTATTAAAATTTACAGGCTAATAATAATTTGGCAGTCCATATAGACAGTACTCATAAAGATGATGGACTTTATGAAGGCTAATATTTTATTGATTTCAGACATTTGTATATGTATATTTCTCTTCAATATTATTCCAGCTGTTCCAGCTGATTACAGTAAAGTCGGTGATACGAGCAAAAGTTGACTCTATGTAAAAGTTGCATTTATGTTGTGTGTTTCTTTGTGTTGTGACTGTGTTTTAAACAAAGTAGTTTGCTGAGAAGAGAGCTGCTTTGAAAAGCCCGTCACTGAGAAAGTCTGAGCCTCTGGCGTTTCTGCATGACTTCTTTTTTGAAAGATGTGTATCTCCACTGATGGTATTTGTTACTTGTGCAGACTACGCCTACTTTATTTACATTAAGTTTAATGCATCAAGAACATATAAAAGTTCAAAGACAGAATAAGTATAATGAAATGTAATTCTTAAAATATTAACATTAAATCAAGGGTCTTGGATATAAGGAGGTTTTTCAATGTCAGATACAATTTTGATAATATTTGGATTTAAACTAAGTTTCATATTAGCTTTCTTTGTAAATACAAAGAAGGTAACGGTACATTAATGTCTTGGATTTGGTTTAAACATCTGGAGTTGATAATATAATATTTCCCATATGAATAAATTAACAAAATACAACACTTCTTTATTTTCGAAGTCACATTTCTTCATAACAAACAATACATATTTTTCTGTCAATGAGATTTTCACACATTTTTAAACATCACATCAGTCCACAAGACAAAATTAAAATTTCTTCTTTGCTTTTACAAAATGTAAATTTAGAATCTAAGTTCTATTTATACTTGTTTATAAAGAATGTTTTCACTGGATAACAGTTACAATAACAATGAGGTCTCCTTCACTTTCATGACTAGTAGATGGCAGAAACCAAGACCACTTCCAAATTAATATTGTCAAAGATGTTTGTGTAAAATAAATGCAGAATGATGAAGATGATTTCAACATTTTTTTGATGTGGTGCGCTGTTTTTGTTTTTGTATTTTTGCAAGCAGCATATTGCTATGCTCCCTTGGAGGCAGAGAAAATTTCAACAAAAGCCACTAATGGCTGCGCCTTCCAAGTTGTATGTCTTGATGTCAGCTGCATGAAATGACAGTCTTAGGCATATAAAGGCATATTATTATTGTGACAAAAGTGTTTTTCCATGTTCAGAGCTTTATATTTGGGTTACCTCCATACCGCTTCATAGAAATAAAATTGCAATGTTGTCAAAGGTACCCAACTTCTGATTGATGCTACCCACAGTAAGAAGTGATCTCTGTAAGGGTTGTTGATAGAGTCTGTTGGACTACTACACATTCAATCTGACCACTAGTGTGGCGGGCAGACTCTCTGGCTTTATTAGCCTCAGACGTTTCCACTATAAGCTGTTGATCACTTTGCAAAACATAAGCAACATGCGTCCTCCCCATTTCTGAATCGGTAAATCTGTGATTGACATAGAGGTCTGCTTAAGAAAACTGTGAACCCACACATGCCAGGATTAGTTATACCTGGCTTGACTTAGCCACACCTTCGCATCCCGGATTGGCTTCGTGCAACATTATAAGCCAGGATGAACTCAATAGGATTTGTCAAGCCCCGTTTTCTGAGACATCCCAGATTTCTTAATTCTACCAACAGGCTTTAGATCCTGTTTTACTATTAAGCCATCAAAAGGAAATATTCTGTCTAAGCATCACTATGTAATCGCAACATACATTTCATATTCAGCCTGATGATGATGATGATAATGATTGTTGTAGTTTTTTTTTTAATATCTTATATCGTGAATATAAATGTTTGAATTTTGGCTATCTGCAAATGATATGTACATTTTAAATAGGTTTTCTTTGGGGATTAGTATAACTAAATCATATTGAATTATTCATAATTTTTTCTTTCATGAGAATGTTAGAGGAAACAAAATTAGTTTTTAAATCTACTTACATACATGGATTTACAAGTGGATTCGTATATTATTAAATTCTATTGATCCACAGAGCCATCTGAGAATGCGATAGCTGTTTAATAGTAATGAACATTGAACCAGCCATGTGTCCATGTGTACTGTAGGTGGGTACTGCCCAGCTGTTTCTCTGGGCCACCAGAGAATCCGCAAGCTGATGCAATGAAGTGAGAAGTCCAGAGACACCTCCACAGGGAGGGATGCCTTACTGACACCTGTCTGTAGTAGATTCATCTCCTTACCTTAAGCAGAAAAAAGGCAGTCAGTTGAAGACCAGACCTATAACGTCAGCCAGTGTATCAGTTCATGTTTACAGGAAGTTCACCTCCTCAAGGAATACAGTGTTGAAGCAAGTATGTTACAGACAAACGTTTCCTTCCTTCACTGAGCTTCTGTTGACTGAGGAGTTTATGCATTGAGATCAAACTGTTATCATTTCTACCTTTTTAGCAGTATGTGCTTATCAAATCTCTTATGACACCAGACATTCCAGAAAGGAAAGTTCAAAGGTCACTGTAAGGACATTTTAAGAATAAATGGTTTATCCAGCAAACTTTCAATAGTTGGAAAAAAATTATAGAAGAAGGTAATTTACGTAAAATAAGTCCCTACCAAACCTCACCGCAACAGTTCAGGCAGTACTCTCACAATGAACAATCTGAAGAAAAAAAAAGGTAATATTTGGTTCGAAGTGGAACTGCTGGTTTGTTATTAAATGCCTTGGCTTTGAAGGCTTTACCAATATTTGTTTGAATTTGACTATGAGCATTTCCAAACAAGCATTATGCCATTAAAGGATTATCAGCCCCAACCAGTGAGTGAAAGCTGAACAGTAACAAATAACGCTATTTGTTGTTGGAACACCTTTCTGTCTGTTTACCGTGCTGCACATCAGTATGACATTGCAAAATGCTTTTGCCACTTGCCACTTCATTCAGCTGTGGATGTTGATGTCACTGCCTGGAACAGCAGCCCCTATGTTTTCTGTCACAGTACAGTTCACATTTAGATTTTACAAATTTAAAAATGGATAATGTGTTAGCATGGTAGGTAGGTAGGTTAGGTAGGATGAAATTATTCTTAAAGCTCACAAAGTGGGTTTGAATACGATTGTGGGACAATGCAGGAGGTATGTACACTTTTATCTTTCAAGCAAAGAGTAACTGACATGTCATATCAAACTATTATAATTAAAATATACCTATTTACATACATGGAGACATCCATCCATCCATCCATTCATTATCCATACCCGTCTAGTCCTATAGAGGGTCACGGGGATCTGCTGGAGCCTATCTCAGCTCTCTTCAGGTGAAAGCCAGGAGCGACATCAAGACAGAGGGAGTAATTTACAGAAAAAACACAGAAAGTTTTAAATTTTCAAATAATTTGTATTTAATATTTCTATCTAATATTTCTTCAGAGGCTGAGAAGTAAAAGCTTTTTGTTGACAGTTTGAATTTTTTTTTTTTAAACTCTCAGGTTTTAGAAGGTTTTTTTTTTTTTTAGCTCTTAAAGGTGGGGTGGGTGTTGTTTTTTTGCAACACTTTTTACAATATTGCCTGAAAACCTTTTCACATTTCCATTGCACCCACTGAAATAAAATGTTTGCAAAAAAAACTAAACATTTTGGTCCAGTCTAGAAGGTATAATCAGAGAAAAACTCTGACCAATCAAAAAAGTGATCATCACTATTTTGATTGGCTGCCTAATACGTCCATCAAATATCACCCCTCCCTCCCTCCCTCCCTATGGTTCATGCAGTTGGTTCTCACTTGAGTTGGATTGCTGGAACCGTGTTTTCAAACAACACCTACTCCACCTTTAATGGGTTAAGTTTTTCTTTTTCAAAGGTGAAAAAAAGGTTCAAAGATTAAAAAAAGGATTTCAGTGTTGAAAATGAATGTCTCAGATTTTTTATTAATGTGGGGAAATGCTTGAACAAAATCTTTTACAATCCAAATTTGGCAGGAAACTGATGTCCTCTGCAGCACAAAGGTCTTCAGCACAGTTAGAGTTTGCAATGTACCTTCTTGCTTTTGCTTTTGCTTTTGCTACCTATTAATCTCAAAAACGTTATTTCCTGATCCTATGGAGTCCATTGCTCAACAGTGAGAACAACTAATTACAAATAGAAAACATTCATCTGCAACTCCTTCCGGTAAATTCTCTCAAGGTCAGATTACATAATGGGAAAATAAAAACAAATCCAAGACCTGCATGCCATACCATACAGGCTTCAGGTGTCCTGGTCAATACTAAAGTTCACTTCAGAAAAAGAAGAAAACTTCTCACTAAAAATAACATGGAAGTGACCTTTGAAGCAGTGTGTTTTGGGCAGAAAAGACGGGATTGAAGGTGTTTGGCCATAATACACACCATCTGGATTGTAGACTCAGATACTCAGTATAAAACAGACAATTCAACAACTGAAAAAGTTTGTTTGGAACCCTGTAACCTTAGATTATGAAAAATAATCTAAATCTGAATTGACAGATTTCCATTTTCCTGTCACAGTGCGGAGCAGAAATAAACGGGAAGCACTGATGCCTCACTTTACAGTATTATAGGTGTTTTGTTTGCTCCGAAAAAACAAGCTTTTTTTTTTTTTTTTGACTCAACAATAAACAATCAAAACCTACTTATAATTGTACTAAATGTTCAAGATCATTTTAACTTGAATGCCAAGATGTGTATTTATTTGGGCAGCACAGTCATTACCCTGGAAGGTGCATTGAGTCATCCTCCTCCACACTGTTTTTTTTTTTTTCCCTCAACATAATTTAAGACCCCTTATCAACAGACTTCAGCTCGACAACTTTAGTGACTGGTTCATACAAAGAATATGATTCAGCATTCATCAGCATCTTTTGAAGGAGCTGATGAGTCACATACTGTTGTGGTTTGTCAAATGATTTTTCTCATCTTGGCCAGCTGTAAATCTTTCCTCCAAAGTTGATTGCACACGTGTATTAAATAGGCTGAATATTGTCCGTAAAGCAAACAAAGGCTCTGTTATTTAATTGCTAACTGTGACGACTTTGAATTGCTGCCATTTTTGTGTTCAATTCAATTGGGATAAGCATACATCACCAAGACACCAACAGTGTTGTAGAAAGTATATGAGCCCTGCAACTCAGAACCCCATGTACACCTCAGAACAGCTGGCAATTAAAGATTCATTATGCGTGGTTGCACCACATCAGTGTTGATTTCTCATGGCCCTTTGCTCTTGGTCACAGTCCAGGATTGCTGAAATCTTATTGGAAAAAAAATAAGTATGCAAGTCCCATTCTCTCATTTATTTTCTGTTGGAAAATATCTTAAATGCACATGTATATAGCAGTACAAAGTTATTTTTGATTGGTCTGACTCATCCAAGTCATCTCAAAAATAATTGGACTTTCATTTTGAGATGTCCAAAAATTATTGTAATGTAAGATTTTGGTATATCTTACTTTAGAAGTTATATATATAGTTCAGACAGGTCATTCACTCACATCACAGGATGCAGGATGTTCGGTAATGACAATTTGTCAGTAAGAAACAGTTGTCTTTAAACCATCACATGAACAACAGGAGGACCTTGAGACAATTCTGCAGACGCCTACGTGTCAAAACTTAGCAACTTGATGGAGCCAGGATGATAATCAGAAGCGATGGCCCTTAACAGGACAGAATATAGAGGAAGTCACGGACTTATGAATCAGCATTATACAATAGGGCCACAAAAAGATGTTTTTATACAACAGTTATTTAAGACAAGTTATTCTTCTCTGTGGGATTTTTATTTTTGACAGAAGATTTATAAAATGACAGAAAAATAGGTTTTCAATATTTAAGATTTTTCAGCTAAATATTAATCAGTGTGTAAGGAGGAGGATAAAGTTAATAAAAACAAGGGATAAACACAGAAGTTTCATGACTGAGTTGTTCATGATTGTGACGTTACATGTTGTTAATAATTTCACTGGCGCAGTACTATAGTCATTATTAGATTTTAGATGTTATATAGCAATGCATATAGTCTACTGCAGACCTCAGATTTAAATCTTAGTCCTAATCCCGTGTGTAAATAGTACATTATTCTACATTACAACTCAAGAGATTTATGGAGCAAATCCTGAAAAATATCTTAGATTGAGAAATTTTCCTGATTGAAACATTTATTCTTCTGGAGACACAACTTAAATTTCAGCTAGGAGGAACTTTGATGAACTCTCTCTCTTTTTTCGTTTTGAAGTGAGTTAGGTTTAGTCATTTAATTATAGGAAACCTAATTAAACCATTGCTTTCCCCCCAAATACCACAAAACAAATTGATGCACCCTATTGAATTGTATTTAGTATAAAAATGTGCTTTCATTCTTTGCTGAGCCCTCAGTCACAAAGACTGAGAGAGTCAAGAAGACATGAGAAGAGCAGTCTTATAATTAGCAGCACGTCAGAAAAAGAAAAAAAGAAAAAACAAAAAACAATTTTACTGGTGGTGCTGAATAATGATAGTTTAATGACAGGAAGTTTTACACATCACTTGGTTCTGTAGGTCTCTCTCTCTCTCTCTTCATGTGTAAAAATTGCTGCAGTTTTAATGAAATGAAGAGAAGTACAGAACCTCATCTGGTGCATATTATTAAAGGAAGCTTTAGGATCATCTGGATGATTGCAAAAAATGTGCAATGTTTATTTCAGCCCCCCAAAAATGCCTTATTTTAATGCCATTTATGGATATCTTAACTTTACACTGTTGGTTAAGTGAACATTCTGGTCTTCCCAATACTAATTATTTATTGTTGTCCACTGCATGGAGCTTTTTACTCTTAGCAGAATTCACTGTGTTGTCATTAACTCGGCTCTGAGAAATACACAGACAGATTAAGTCCCACAGAGTGAAAGCAGCCAAATGGAGTGAAGGTACTTTACAAAAACCGTATAAATGCAACATACTTCAAAGCCCCATGCTATGTAGAGGTAATATTGGTGCCCTTAAAAAATCTCAGGAACATCACACCCATAAAAGAGTGTAAAAAAATAAGAGATGATAGAGTCTTTCACAGAGGCAGATGTTATGCAGGTTAAAAAATAAATAAATAAAAAAGGTCACACAATTCTATAAAACATGTTGTGTTGATAGAATTAACCAGGTAGCTGTACAAACTGATCCTTGAGACCTCAATTTAGTTATCGTAGATGATGGCACACTAAAATGTCAGGATATTCTCCTCTTTTTGTTTGGTTATATGTAGTGGTTTGAATGGATGTACAGATTAAACAATCACCTGCTGTCACTCATATGCTTCACTACAAACATAGCCAAAAAAAGTCTTTCCAAACACATATCACCTCAGTGTAAGAAACTTGTATGAATAATGACTTTTATGGGTTAATTACAACTGAAATCAGACAAGTGGCTTAGTGAAGGAATGAAAAATGCAGAACTTCAGTTCAAGAAAGATCTGGAGTGCATTGTGTCTAACCTGTCAGACTCAGTGACACTTGTTTTAACAGTCTCAACTCTTTCACATCTGCTGTGCCTCATCTAACCTGGAAAGACAAACGTTGTTCCCGGCTGATAATGACTGAACATGTTGACAAAATATAAAGTACTTAAAGGTTTAAGTTGCAAAATGCCTTTTATCTTATTTATATAGTCTAATTAGAAGTTTATCCCAAAAGCAGTTCTTTTTCCTTTTTTTACCATAAAACTCATAGTTCCCCTTTCCATGGAAAATCTGTGACACCTTTTCAAAACTACTATTAAAGTCTCTGAAATTCACCTCATCAGTCCCCTTCTCCACATTGTCGTGCATACATTAAAACCAACTTATATTTGTCTTTAGTAGCATAAAAGACTTCTGTCCCATTCCTCCAGACTGCAACAGATGGTAAAAACCCAGGTGCTAAATACCATCTGTGGCTTTCATAGAGGATTCATAACCATAGTAACAAACCTGACTTCTGCTTCCAAAGAGACCAACATGTTCAAGCTCAGGCTGAATGTTGTTCTCTGAACCCAAAATACAGTGACAAGAAATGCATGAACCCCTTGAAACAAACTGGTTTTCTACAATAAGTTACCATGACAGACAATCTGATTTCCATCTACAACTATGGTAATGAAACTATGAAACTATGATAACTATGAAAACACATTCACAGTGTTGAATTAAAAAGTAAGTGAACCCATTGTTAATTACTTTAAAATAATCTAATTTGAGCCAGTAGTTTGTACACTTGGAGCCCAGTTAAGGAAATGAGTTTGGAGATGATGTTTAGAGCTACTTTAATTGATAAGACACTTGAACATTTCAAGTTTGCTGTTCTTAAGAAGAATATGCTGATGCTAACCATGCCTCCCAAAAAGCAGATCTCTGAGTACTTGTGATCAAATTGATTTTCACAAGGATGAAACGGGATACTCCAAGTGTTAAGGCATTTATCAGTTGATATTTAGACAGTCTACAGATGGAAACAGTTTAGTACTGTGGCTACTCTTCCTAGAAGTGACTGCCCAGTTGAGATAACACCAAATGTGCTATCCAGAGTCTCAAGAAGACTCCATGACTTACAACTAAATATTTGAAGATATCCCTGGAACTAGCAAAACATCTCCTTTCAAAATGCTTAAAAGCCTGAATCAAGGCAAGTGGGCTGCTTTTTCTTTGTTCTTTAATCTTCCATCCAGAGGGCTTTGTTGTTTCTCTCACCATATGTCTATCATATCCAAGTCATTGAACAAGCAGGGTTAAATGACTTCAGACAGCCGGAGACTGACAGGCGGATCGGTCCAGCATCTGCAGTAATGCGGACTCTGTACCAGACTATTGTGGTGAAGAGGAAGTTGAGCCAAAAGGCAAGACTCTGTTTACCAGTTGATCTTTTTTCCTACCGTCACCTCAGGTCATGAACTGTGGGTAGTGACCAAAAGAATAAGATTCAAGCAGCTAAAATTGGGTTTTTTTTTGCTGGGTGGCTGGACTTTCCCTTGGGGGTAGGATGAGAAGTTCAGTCATTTGGGAGGGACTCAGAGTAGAGCCACTGCTCCTCCACAATGAAAGGAGCCAGCTGAGGTGGTGTTGGCATCTGGTTGTTACTTGGGGGGTATTCATGGTATTTCCAATAGGGAAGAGACCTGAAACAGTCCCCAGGACAGTCACTTTATCAGTCTTCTTTGTCAGTTTGTTCTGTTTCTTTAAGTTCCTGGCTCTGATGCTGCTTCCCCAACAGATGACTGCTGATAGGACTGAACTCTCCACAATATCTGATTGAAGATATGCAACATCTTGGTGGAAACACTGAAGGATCTAAGCTTCCTTAAGAAGTAAGGTCTGCTTTGTCCCTTCTTATAAACAGCATCAGTGTTGCGTCTACAGTCCAGTCTGTTGTCCAGATGAACACTGAGGTATCTATACTCCTCCACCACCTCCACCTCTTCTCCCATGATGGAAATGCTGTTTGATTTGTTCCTGGTCCTCCTCAAATCCACAATCATCTCCTTTGCCTTGTAGGGCTGAACGATTTTGGAAAATAATCTAATTGCGATTTTTTTCCTCAAAATTGCGATTGCGATTTAATATGCGATTATTTTTAAGGTCCTCTTCTCATGTATTTTTCAAACACTGTCATAATAAACAATATCAGATTTATTGAAAGTGCAGATTACAACAATAAAGCAAACAAATCTGTGGCTTTACCTCGTCAACATCTAACTTTTCACGTTTCATGAAACATGTGTAACATTTATGTAAACATGTGGACTGCACTTCTTAAACACTGTCTGAGATTGACAGGACAGTGTATAAATAAATAAATAAAATATACAGATATAGAAAAAATAAAGCTTACTGATCTCCAGTCAGTAACATCACACAGGAAAATAAAGAGGAACAAATATCTGCTCTAACCAATTGGACATTTTCAAAAAAAAACTTTTTGAACACTAATAGAAATATTATATTTACTCAGTAATAGCAGCACACAACATACTGAAGTGCAAAATGAGTATGGCACTGTTAGCCAGAAAGATTCTTCTGTATAGATCTCAGGAGCTCACAGATTTTTGCAAGGAAAAGGGGGGGGGGGGGGGGGGGGTGGAGAGGAGCTCGAGTTGTCTCGCGCGGCGGGCGGGGTGTTTGTGGCTGTGCACTGTGCCCGACAGAGAGAGAGAAGCGCGGTTCACGAGACGTACAGCAGCCAAGTAATGGCTTCAAACCTAGCGGTTTGAGTGCGCGTGAGTCTCTAAATCACCATAAAAAGTCGCTAGATTTGTCGCTAGTCGCTATTTACAAATTAAGTCGGTAGGGGGGTCTGGAAAGTCGCTAAGTTGGCAACACTGCTTGCCCTGTCTGCTCTGCTCAGCTCAGCTGGGCTCACTCGCAAGTCACGTGACGTCGCCAGATCACGTGACAAGTAATATCGCGGCCTTTGCGGTTAGAAAATCTCGTTTTATGATATCGCGAGATTATCGCAAATGCAATTAATCGTTCAGCCCTATTGCCTTGTCAGCATTTAAGATGAGATGATTGCTCCCACACCATGCCACTCAGCAGTCCACCAGATTTCTGTACTCAGTCTTTTGTCCAACACTAATACACCCCACAACTGCAGAGTGATTTGATTATTTCTGCAGATGACTGGACTCTGACTGATACTGGAAGTCTGAGATGTACAGAGTAAAGAAGAATGATGAGAGTACAGTGCCATTCAGTCTCACAAACTGTAGTCTCTTTGTCAGTGATCCAGGTGATTGTGGAGGGATCCACCCGTGTTTTTTTTGTAGTAAAGCAGGCTGGATGGTGTTGAGTGTACTGGAAAAATCAGAAAACATGATCCTCACAGTGCCCCCTGCTTTGTCCAGATGACTGTGGGTTCATTGAAGCAGGTGTATGATGGCAACCCCACGATGATGACCACATAGCTGGTCTGCACAGGCTTTCAGGACTCTGGGCCTGATGCCATCTGGATCAACAGCCTTGTTCTGATTCAGTCTCTCCAGCTGACTCTTCACCTGACAGCTAGAGACAAACATAAAAGCAGGGGGAGATGGAGGGGGCCCCAGTATTTCCTGATGTTGTTGGAGACAACTTTGGAGCAGCAAGATCCATGACTGAGGTGGAAGATGAGATTGCTGGGATGTGACAAGGAAGTTATGGGTCAAGGGAGGGTGTGAGGTCTGTTTGGCTGGGGCAGGAGAGAAGGATGCTGAGCTAGTCTCAGAACTGAACCTGTTGAAGAATGATTTCAGTTCATTAGCTCTGCCCAGACTTCCGTCTATCTGATCCTGCTTCTGCTTGAAGCCTGTGATCTTTTTCACCCCTGACTACCTCTGTTCTGCTGAAGCTTGTTCTCCAGCTTCTTCTGTACACCTCCTTGTTGTCTCTAATCTTGACTTTTTAGTTGTTTTCATACTGACCTCAATAATTCCCTCTCTCTCTCCCTGAAGGCTCTTTTTTTCTAGTTTCTTGTTGATCCAGGGTTGGTTATGGAGAAGCACCTCACTGTTCTGGTGGGGATGGTGTTGTCCACACAGAGGTTAATATAGTCAGTCACACACTTAGTCATGGTATTGATGTCATCTCCATGTGGCTCACAGAGTGCATTACAGTCTGTAGCCTCAAAAAAAGGTAAATTACATAGGATCACCTCTCATGTAGCCATCAGTGCTGATCTCTTCCTTGTCAAAATGATGGTAACATAGCTTGAAATTTCTCAAGAGGTTCAGCACATCTGCTTTTTTCCTAGTTTTGCCCTCTCATGGCGAATCAGCGCCTTCCATCTTCTTTGCGCAGAGAGATCTGTCAGCCACTTAACCCACATCATGTCAGCCATGAATTAATCCTCCAAATCAATCGTTTGGAGTGTCTGTGACTTTGATGAAAATCAGTTCACATTTTATTGCAATTTACTAGACAAAACATACTTTTTCTTTCCACTCCAAGCAGTGTTATTAGATAATGTGATGATGTAACAACAATCAAGCGACTTAGGAGACAAAAAAAGAGCAGTTTCAAAAATAACAAATGCTGAATTGTGTAAGATAATATTTTAACAAAAGGTATTATAGCAATTCTATTTCTATTTTTACTCTTAGATTTTCACTTGGTGGTCATTTTTGATGACATCTTATGTGGATGTCAAAAATGTGCCCCCTGGATGTTAGATTTGGTGGGAGTAATAGATCATTAGAGTGAGCTTTATTTATTCAGCAATTTAGTAAGTGATGGCCTTATGAGACTGCCGACTGTTTGAATCATGTAATTACACACTTGTGACCTGCTGTCTACAGTTTTATACGCAGGTCATTATGCCAATAATATTAACATAAATTAAAATATAAATTGATGACAGGATCATATGTTCATGCCTCAACAAATGCCTGGAAAAATGGAAGATATATATTAAGGCTGTCAGTCGATTACATTTTTTAATCGCGATTAATCGCAAGTTTTTCATAGTTAACTCATATCGCACATTAATTGCATTTTTTTAATGTTCTGTTTATCCATCCATCCATCATCTATACCCATTTTGTCTGATACAAGGTCACGGGGATCTGCTTTATTTATTTATTTTTTTAAGCATTTAGTTTGAAAACTAGAAGTCCACCAATGCTGCCGTACTCTTTGAGCCTTAATTCATCAGCTTCTTTGTATGTTTTGTCAGCGCTGCTGCTGGACCGCAGTAATTTGCTGACGGACCCTAAGCTCCACGGCAGCAGCGAGGTACTCAGAAGGACATTCAGCACTGTTCCTCCGAGTTTTAGTCACACTCACTGAGCTTGGAGGGTTGATGACACTTGTGAAATGTTTGGCATACTTATATCTACAAAATGATACCAACCTGGATGTAATCGGTGCCGTTTTCATGACGCTATTAAAGTTTAAAGAAAAAAAAAACAAGCGAATGTCGGATGTGAAACTAACTCAACCGCGTCCTGCGGTGGTAAATCAATTCACTGCGACAGTAAATACAAATAACCTTTTTCTTCTCAACAGACCCATATGGCAGCACCTTAAAGCTAAACTTGCCGTTCACAGGACCCTTTTCTGTCGCCATGTCTGTCCTACACGTTGACTGTAAATACACTTTACAGGAACGTGTGTGAGTTAACCTCACGTTAAAAAAAAATTATGGCGTTGACAGCCCTAATATATATATATATATATATATATATATATATATATATATATATATATATATATATATATATATTAGGGCTGTCAAAGTTAACGCGTTAACGCGTGATTAACGCAAAATAATTTTAACGCAACTAATTATTTTAACGTGCGATTAACGCGAGCCTTAGCCTGGCCGTTGATGTACAATAGTAGAGAGGAGAGTAGGTTTAATGAGCCTCGGGCCCCGCCGTAGTTGTAGTCCTGTAGTCCTCCGTAGTCCTGTCAAAACAGGAAGCCATGCACTGACGTCGACGGCCATGCCGCAGACAGACAGACATAAACAAACGTCCGTAGCTGGGATAAAAATGGATACAAAAGATACTATTTTGAATGGTAAGTTTAGCTTCAGAACCTTGCCTGATGGCTAACTCCACAAGATAAATTTTGTTTGTGTTTGCTGTCGATGTGAATTTAGTTACCACCGGAGTCCCGACTACTGAAGTATCACTTGTCGGCTAATGAGAGCGCTGATGCAGAGAGCCCCACGAAAATATTTTGTATGAAGAACATAAGAGAAAATATTGAGTATATATATATAATATATATTGGATTTGGCATTGTAGCAATAAATAAACATGAATTTGTTTTGCATAAGGCAAGCATTTGTGTACTCTCATATTAGGCAAGGCAACTTTATTTGTAGAGCACAATTCGTACACAAGGCAATTCAAAGTGCTTTACAGATGCATAAAATCACAAGAAGGCAAATAGAATCATTCCATACAAGCAAAAATTAAGAGTGCAGATAAAATCCTTCCAGTCATCATCTTCACATCTAAACAGAACTGTTTTCAGTCTGGATCTGAACATTGTCAGAGTTCAGGTCTGTCTAACATCTTCTGGAAGACTGTTCCAGATTTTAGGAGCATAAAACTGAAATGCAGCTTCACCTTGTTTAGTCCTGACTCTGGACACCAGCAGGAGACCACTACCTGAGGTTCTCAGAGTCCAGGTTGGTTCATATGGCTCTAACATGTCAGAGATGGACTTTGGGGCCATGAAGAGACTTGTACACAAGTAGACCTGTTTTAAAGTCTATTCTCTGAGTGACAGGAAGCCAGAGACCTCAAGACTGGACTAAAATGGTCATATTTCCTGGTTCTAGTCAGGACCAGTGCAGAGACCTCAGGACTGGACTAATATGGTCATAGTTCCTGGTTCTAGTCAGGACTCGTATTAATAAGAGTAATACAACTTGAAAAAGATCCGTATAAGGTAGATTTAGAACAGATAAAAATATGCGATTAATTTGCGATTAATCATGATTAACTATTGACAGTCATGCGATTAATCTGATTAATTATTTTGAGAAATTGACAGCCCTAATATATATATATATATATATATATATATATATATATTATATATATATATATATATATATATATATATACCACAAAAATCAAAATCCACGAACTGGAGCCGGAGACCCCGAGCCTAGATAGTGTGTTTAAAATATGTTTTAAAACCGCAAAAAAGTAGCGAGGCACTGCAACAAAACAAGACAAAGGCTCAACTGTGGTCTTTCTGTTACCTTCACAGCCTCTGGTCTCTGAACCATAGTAAAGAAACCACTCTTTCATTTAACCCCGTTTTCATTCTGCCATCCCACGACACACACATTACATTACCCATAAGGCCACACCATTACCCATAAGGCCACCGTCTTAAAGGGGCCAGGCTGACTCACAACATTTCTTTGCTGCGAGAGAACACGCACAACATCCTGTGATGTTTCCGCAATTTTTTCTTGATTTTTTTTTATGTTATATATTTCTGAAAAAAATCTGCGAATAACTAAAACCGCAAAACTTAAAGGTGGGATAGGTGTTCTTTGAAAAAAACAGTTCCAGCAATCCAACTGAGATTTTGAAAACATACACTCTCTCCCTCCTCCCAAAGGCTCCGCCTCCTCCTCTTCAGCCCACCCCTCGAAACCATGCCTTCACACGATTCACGACTACATGAACCGCAGGGAGGGAGGGGTGGGTGGGAATGTATTGATATTTAATGGGACGTATTAGGCAGCCAATAGATGTAAAGATGATCAATACATTGATTGGTCAGAGTTTTTCTCTGATTATACCCTCTAGACTGGACCAAAACATTTCGTTATTTTTGCAAACATTTTATTTCAGTGGGTGCAATGGGAATGTGAAAAGGTTTTCAGGCAATATTGTAAAAAGTGCTGCAAAAAAAGAACACCCACCCCACCTTTAAAGCGCGAATTGGCGAGGGATCACTGTTTGTATATATATATATATATATATATATATATATATATATATATATATATATATATATATATATATATATATATATATATATATATATATATATATATAGCAATGAAAATTGTTGTGTCAATATGCATAATATGCATCTGGAAAGATCTTTTTGTATTAGAAATGTCATGAGCAGAAGAATATTTCTCTTGGTAATTATCTTGTGCCTTGTACAAATGATGAGATAGTAGAGTGAAAATTTTGTAGCACTTCAGGTTCAAGACAGAGATCCCCAGCTCTACCTGACTGCGCCTTCAGCAAAAGATGTGTCATATCTCAGCTAAAGATGCGTCATATGATTTTCTCCATGTTCAGGTTACCTTCTGTTTACGGTAACCTGAACCTTAATTTGCTCTTATGATACATAACCTCCTCACACTTAAATTGTGCTTATTGGGGCTATCATCAAATGTTATCATTTATCCATGTCTTCTCTTTTTACAACCCCCATATTAATTCCAGCAACCATATTTTAAATAATAATATAATATATAATATAATAATAAATAATTTTACTGGCGCATCAGAATATTATGTTTCTTTTTTGAAGACAAAATCTTTTAAAAACAACAGTAGTAAATTTTCACTCTCCTGCTTCAATTCATCAACTTGCCCATGGACATATTTCTATAAATAGCTTACTGGGTTTTATAACAAAGGCTTTACACCGATGGCAGAATGTCAACACTACTTGACACGAACACATACCGCCCTTACATTTAATAAAAACCGCCTCATCACCCTTTTCCTTTTCCTTTGAAGGAAAAGGGCGATGAGGTACAGAGTATATGGAGCTTAGTCATGTACTAATACTGTTACCCTTCAATCAGAGCTAGATTCCTTAAAAAAAAAAAAAAAAGACATGTGACTCACTATATTAGCTGTTACTGCATTGCTCTCCATATTGCTCTACCAGGGCTGTTTGATGATTTGATTGGATAGCCACCAAAAAAACGGTGATGCTGCTGAGGGTGTTATGTAGGTGACAGGCAGAAAAGATTAGACAGACGTGTTGGTTTATATAATTTGATACATTTAAATGCTCAGTTGTGAACATTAAATATATCTAGCTTTTACAGGTGGATATCATATACTTTTTTTTCAGATGAAAAACTTTAATGTAAACATAATCTTTTTTTTTTTTTTTTACTTTTGCAATCACAATCTTTATAAAAGGCAGAAAATGCAAAAGGAAAAGGGAAAATGTTGGGTGCGCTGTGGCTATACTCAGTTTCCTTTAGCCGTCTCTGCAAAGACATGTTAAATAGAATGAGTGCTTTGCCTCGGGCATTTGATTATGTTGTTTCCTTGCTATTGATCTGGGGGGCAAATGAAAAGGTACCATATGAGTGGGCTGCTGCCATAGACTGTTTATTCTTCTGAATGCAGGAGGCATGAAGAAAATGCTTATTTAACTCCTATGCAATGACAGAGAACAACACATTGGAGTGGGAAAACTGTATTATGATTATCCTGTTTGGGCATAAGTGTGGATTTTTTTTCTGTCTCTGAGGAATCAATATTCTCCATAGTGTCATGTTTGAAGCTTCAGAGTATGAAAGTTAATTGTTATTCTGAGCTAATAAAATATAGTTTAGATGAACCTGATGATGAAGCAAAAAACTGCACTGTTGTCATGTTTGATCTAAATCGCTTATGTACACTGTTTGCATACACGAATCTACTTTACATTGCGACTACAGCAGAAAGTGGGACCCCAGCCTGACACTCAGTGCCCACACACATTACTGTGTGTGTAGGAGTGAGATAGGATGACGCGTTTAGGACATATAGTGCCTAACTCAAGCTCACTTGGTATTCCTATAGTATGTATTTTGAAACCCACACAGATTGGTAGTTGTCTCGCTAAGACCCACCACAACCAGTTTATAGTCTACAGAGGAGTTTCACGTTGCATGTTATGTATGAATAAATCCTCTCCTTACCTTTTGTAAGAGCTGCAACTTCAAACTAGACGGATGAAGAGGCATCTTTTTGTTTTCTATTTGATTTCTGTACCCCAGAGCTACAAGCATTCGAGCCTTCACAAATTAAAAAGCTGCAGCTCCAAAATCAAAGCCATTTCCTTCTTTCCATCAAAACATGTCTATCATTGGACTGGTATGTACTGACACAGATCTAATCATGTGCAGAACATAAATGGTGTAATCGGTGTCTGAGGACAAAGAGATCTAAAAGACATAAACAAACAATCTTTCAAGAAGGTTTGACTGATTTAGTATTCAGTCTATTTGCAGTACTGTAAACTGAGTAGCAATCTGTGCTTGTGTGTATGTTTGCGTTAGATGCTCTGGTTATACTTGAACACCATCCTAGATTTAAAATAAAATAGGTAACATTATCTCATCGTTACCTGACCTTTTCAGTTGTCTTTGAGTTCACAACGTGATCACACTGTAAGGGAAAAAATAAATGTTTAAATTATAGTTTATAAGGACTAATGGGCAACATATGGTAAGTGCTTTTCTGCCACCCACAGATTTGTCTTTAGAACATTTATTGCGAATGGACAGATTTGTTTTCTGCCTTGTGTGAAACCGGCCATGGCAGTTACAAAGTAGAGTGAGTTACAGGTGAAAAGCCAAGTCCTGCCATGAAGCCTGCCAGCACCTCACTGAGTCACTCAGACGTGCTGTAACCTCTCACATCAGTGAGCTTAAATGAGGCTGAAATTTCTCAGATGTCATAAATATATAAGCACCCCTAAGCTGCCACTTGTCTAGATACTTATTGAGTCTTTCTGCATGCGGGAGTGTTTTTTTTTTTTCTTGTTTTTTTTGCACATAGGCAGACACTTACAACAAACCACCATGATGAATGACATACAGTCAACATTGATTAGAGTTTAGCTGTGCTGTTGCATGAATATATTTTGTTTGAGTTTGCTGGCGTGAGTCATTTTTAAATAACGGCAACTTACTGTGACATCCATGAACGAGGGAAATAAAATCAAATTTAATAGAACACAGACTTCACAGGTCACCACAGAGGTCCTGATCTGGCTGCTCGCCGCTGCTGACAGGAGCATATCTAGACTATGATGAATAGATTGTTGACGCTAACTGAATGATTTGTGGCTCTGTACTCGGTCCATGATGGAGCACACATCATTTCTCTGTGTATGTGGGTTTGAGAGTGTGTATGTGTGTGCCTGTCCCATTTTGTTCAAGCATTCTTATTCTAATTTCCTAGTACAGTTATCACTCCATTTGTCTAGCAGACTTATTATGATTCAGAGGCTTTTATGTTTTAATACCCCATTGGTGTTCAATATTCTGTCCTCAGTTCTGCCATTTAATATAACAGCTTTACATATAATGTACATGAACATTATGTTATTTAAAAGGAAAATGTCTAAGTGTATTCTAGAAATATGTATAAAATGCATTTTATTTGACTCAGCCTTTTTAAATGTATAATTCTAAAAAGAACAGTCTTTAAATGAATAGATTCCCCCACACCGCTGACACGTGATCTCGAAACCTTAAGGTGAGTTCGTTATTTAATTTAGCCAAGTGCTCGCTGGCGTTTCGCTCTAAGTTGCTTCACTCCCTGCAGGACTTGAGGTTCCACGAAAGCCTTCAAAACTGGATCACAGCGCTTTATGCATGCTGTGGGACTCTGGTATATAAAACAGCCCTTAACAACTCTAGAACAGCTTACTATGCATCGTTAACAGAAGAAGACAAAAATAACCCACGTTTTCTGTGGGATGACAAAGACTCACAACTCCGTTGAGCCTTGCATTCCTGCAGCCCTTAGTAGTGATGACTTCATGAGCTTCTTCAACAATAAAATCATCAAAATTAGAGAACAAAAATTAACCTAGCCCAACCAACAGCATCTGCGGGGATTTGTACACTTTCAGTAGCTTCCTCCAGTCCTGACTTGATTCTAGACTCTTTCCTATAGACCTCTCTGAGCTGACCCCAACCATCAGTAAAGCTAAACCATGCACGTGTCTATTAAACTCTATCCCAACTCTCTCTTATTGGTACGTGAATATTAGACCAGATTAACCTAACCTGAAGATCAGGCTATGTACCGCAGGTTTTAAAAGCTGTTGTAATTAAACCTTTTAGTGAATTATGGAACAAAATTCATCCATCCATCCATTATCTATACCCGTTTAATGCTCTCACGGGGATCTGCTGGAGTCTAGCCCAGCTCACTTCGGGCGAAAGGCAGGAGTACACCCTGGAGAGGCTGCCAGTTCATCACAGGGCCACATATAGACAAACAACCACACGCTCACAATCACTCCTACGGGCAATTTAGAACCACCAATCAACCTAACATGCATGTCTTTGGACTGTGGGAGGAAGCTGGAGAACCTGGAGTAAACCCACGCAAGGACATGCAAACTCCACAGGCCCCTGCCGAAGTTTGAATCCAGGAACCTTCTTGCTGTGAGGCAACAGTGCTAACCACTAAGCCACCGTGCTGCCCGACCAAAATTCAATCTCCCATTTTCATCTAAAATTCTCAAAAATGTAGCTGCAAGCTACTTAGGTGAACACCTGCATGGAAATGATTTGTTAGAAGTTTTTCAGTCCGGGTTCAGAATACATCATAGCACAGAAGCAGCTGGTTAGACTCACTAAAGACCTTTTTGCGTTTAAATTCTGATAAAACTGAGATTATAGTTTTTCGTCCCAAACACCACAGGAACATATAAGCCTTGTAGTTTTTGTGTTATTGTGTTGTTTTCTAGGTCGCTGAAAAGCACCTACAATTTGTGTTGTAATAGATGCTATACAAATAAAGTTGAATTGAACTGAATTATGTACAAAATTACCGTATATAGAATTAATTTTAGAAGGCTTTACACAAGGTTACAGCCTCTACCAACATGCAACAGATTATTTACGAAAAGTAAGCAATTCTGCAGCATTTGTCTTCTTTTCAACTAAATCCTGACAAAAAGGAGAGAAAAAAACGCTTTTTATTAAGTTTAAGAAACCCAGTCTCCACATTCACAATGCTTCACAAAGTGTTTTGTGATCTCCCTATGCACAGGAAAAACTTCAGCTGAGCTCATCCATGAATACACTGGGAAATTCAAAGCACAGTTCACAGCCGCTGAGTATGTCCTGTTTCTGTTGATTTTTGTTTGTTTGCGGAGGTCCACAGCTTTTTTTCTGTGATGTTTGTGAGTGAAAATGGCTATAATGGCCCAAACACAGAACTTATTAGTTTGACTCAGTTTGTTTTGGATAATGTCCATTAGCCTTGTTGTTACAAACCCAGAAGTTCCCAGACATTCCCATAACGGTAGACAGTCAGCCGCCTAAGTGATACACAATAGGCAAATACAACGCTGATAACACACACAAATTATAGCTTCTGTCTTTGTGGTCAAGGTGAGTGGTTGTTGGTTTACTCCACTTCCACTGCATCGAGTGGGTGAACACTGTGTCAGTAATTGTATTTTACAGTAATGTACTCTAAACCCGCAGTAGAGCTACAGTGGTTCATTAATCTCTTTCAACCTTGATGAAGTTCATAGTGGCCAGTTTTTGCGAAATCTTGAGAGAGGTTTTCTGATTAAGCTTTATGCTGTTGTACTAGCCTGCATTACCCTGAAATGGGATCTCATAATGTTCTTATAATGTAGAGTTTGTAAATGGATTGGAGAATAATCATTACCAATGTCTCACAGGATAATATAGTCACTCAAACGTCATACACGGTCAAATATTACTACTTGCGTTAGTCGAAACTATACAGCAGTTAAGTTTCAGATTTATGAAGGCAAACTTTGTGGCTGAGCATTTATGCTAATTCTAGCCAATCTCACAATCAACCAAGTAATGTTTAGGACCAAGAAGATCCAAATTAGCATGCCTTTTCCATTCGTAATCATGTTCCACACAGCAGGGCTACTGAGCTGTCTGCCTTGCTAAACAAATGTTGCCACCTTGTGCCAGCATCTGAAAAGAGACAGGGGAAAAAAAAACAATCTTTAAAATGTTTTGCACTCTATCAGCACACTGACTGGTGTTTAATTTTGCTGTCAAAACAAAGCAGATCACTCAACTGATTGGTACAAGAAGAGTTAAATGCAGAATAATCTGCATCGTCTGTTATTTCACCTGGCATTTAGCAGCTTCAGTGTGTATTTTGCAGATATGCACAGGCAGATAGGGCCTTTTAATGTTAAAACTCTCGTTTGGAAAAAGCAGGGAGGAGGCCTTGAAAATTGTTGTACCCGGGGGGGGGGACAGTTTGTGGTGACGATGTCATTTGTGAGCTCTTTGCAGACGAACAGTGGAGATGCAGAGCTGATAGCTCTCAGGCACACAGGAGAGCTCGTTAAGGAGGCAGCTGAGAAGGATAATGGAAGATTCTCACTTTGCTGTCTGCTAAAGGGCAAAGACAGAAAAAAAATGTTCTGATGGTGGACATGCACCCAACACAGTAAACTCCTTTTTTTTTTTTTTTTTTTTTTACATCGGTAGGCCTTGATAAAATGTTAAATTGTATGAGTTGTAGAAAAGTGTGAGAATTAAGATGGAGGGAAATACTTCTACATCACTGAAATGAGTCGCCACACGAGAAAGCTAGAAAAAGCCGTTTAAAAAATGAAAAAATTGGCAGTAATAACCAAGTAAAAGTGCAGGAGGATAGGTTAGATGGTGAAGCTTATTTTTCTTAAGCAATTGCCAATTGCTGAATACTTAAAACTCTTAATTAATTTTCCAAAATTGCTGTATAGTGTAATAAATAAGATTTGGCTAAGTCTTGCTTCATTCCTTCTTGGTTAACCATCAGAAAGACTTATTTAGTTAATCCCAAGGAATAAGGGAAGGACAGCTCAGCTGGGTTTTCATATTAATGTCACAGGTTGTAGTTAAGCGAATGTAAAGTTGCAGAGTTTAATTGAATTCCCCCGTGCTTCCAGCCTGTCATTTCTCTTCCCTACAAAACAGTGTCACAGGCCAAAATTCTCCCAATCAGTAGAAAACAGCCTCTTATGCCATTTGTTCCCAAGTGGACTTCTGCCCTCAATTATTTTATCTCAGTCTGAAGTTGCTTGTCAGACGTAGAGAAAGAAGGTAATTGGTTTCAGTGTGTTGTTCACAAGCCACGTCCCTATCACAGCTCAGCTCACAGGGTGGGACAATAGGTCTGTGTAGGGGCTGTAAAGTGCTTGTTAATTCATCAAAGAACTATTAATAAACATCCTAAGATAGTTATTAATAAGTGTTCTAAGACAGTTATTATTGATAAAAGACATCTATTAACAAAATTAACAAATTCAAAAATGGGGCACCACCTTATAACCAAGAAACAAAGACTAAACGGCACAATCAGTCCCAAATTAGCTGTATGTGTGGCAGCCTGTGACCAGGTGTGGCGCTACAGAGCAACAAAGAAGGCACGAGTTGTAACAAAATCTTGGACAAGGCCTTGTGGTATGAACCATAAGATGACACACGAGGTCACATGGTGACAGAACCCCCGCGACCAAGATGGCTGCCGACCCGTGTGATAACAGTAGATTGAAGGTGTACGAGATTGCATGGTGACCCGCCACACCCAAGATGGCTCAGGAAAAAAGCAGGAGTCCTTGGATGATAATTGTAGCCTATGAGTGTGGTGTGGTTAGTAAAAGGAGGTGTAAAGAGAAGAGAAACAGGCTGGCGTGGCTTCTCACCACCAGCACCTTTAATCGCTGCTTCCCACACAGGAGTAAGAGTGTGACGCGTGCTTCAACACACTCCCCCTGGTCATTTAACCAGGAAACTGGGGTGCAGAGTGCTTTGTTGGTGAGGAAATACACCCAGTAGGGCCAGCAATTAAGGCACAAAACAATACAACAACAAAATGGTAATAATCAGTTGAAATACTGACAGATGCACACTGTGATGGACTGCTAGTCTGCTAGAGTGGGTCTGGTAAACAAAAATAGATAAAAGTAACAAAACAAATACAAAAAAAACTTAAAAAACCCAAACACAAACTTCTTACTTTTTAAGTTGCTCCAAAAGTGATCCTGCTTTCCTGGTCATCTGGAAGCATCCACAGATTGAGAATGGGTGGCTTCTCTGCACATCGGTGCACCAGCAGATCACTGTGTGTTGCAGGCGGACAAAAGGTGCAGTCACTGATTCTTGGTAATAACTGAGCTTTTACAGACACAGTTGGATGGCTGCCCCTTGACTGGTGGCCGGCCACGCTGATCTAGGCTGAAGCTGTTGTCCTTACAGCTGGTAAGGTCAGGACAGATGTTCTACCTTGGCTGGAGAGGCTCAAAGAGAGTGAGAGAGAGGAGTCACCGGTATTTATCTCAGTCACTCACATCGGCACCATCAGCGGGAACCCCTGTTGGATTTTTGGGGTCCATGCCCAATTAATGTCCGGGGACATCACCTTTACACCTTTTTGTAAAAAAGAAAAAAATACACCCTGCAAAGCCTGCTAGGGAATGTGAACGCAATCATGGTTAAATATTGATGAGGTCAGAATTGACACAAACAAAACAATAGTGGTTTGTGATGTCATCCAGCCTTAGGAGCCTAAATGTGAAAATGATGTGGATCTGGGTATAAGAATTTAGGTCTTATTTTTCTGGGTCAGTCAGGAAGTGTCTTTGTTTCTCTGTGTTTCATTGTCTCATCTTCCATTAGGCTACCTTTCTTAATTAATGCCAACTTGTTTTTCACTTGTTAGCCCATCTCTATTTCTCTACAATGGTGTATTTGTCACCCCCATAGAGACGGTGTCTTTCCTTGGATTTGTTTTTCTGTCTTCTTGACCATCATGTCCCTGCCTCCCTGGCCTGTTTTCCCAATGTGTGTTCTTCCACCCCTAATTGATTTTCTTGTGGATTTGGATTACCCCGCATCTGTAACACTTTGCTTTGGATTGTGTTTGCAGAAATAAAGGTTTTGTTTATAACTTGTCTACTTTCCCCTTGCTGTCTCATGCATTTGAGTCCTCACCAGCACCATCAACAAGTGTGCTTCAAAAGCTTCTGTAAGATGCATTACAACATCAAGATTTCCCACTTGGACTTAAGTGTTGAGTCAATTTAGAAGTTAACATTCAGTTGGAGCGCCTCGTTCTTGGAAAGAAATGTGTTTTTGTTGTCTGTATTTAACTGAATGGAATGGATTGTTCAGTTGTTTACTTTCTATTAGGGAAAGGCACAGTGAGAAACGCCTTGCAATTACAGGAGAAATAGATGCTGGCTTAAACCTGCCCAGAACAACAAGCCAAATGTCAGGGGAGGAAGTGAGTGAGTGACTGACGGCCTCAATCAGCTTATAAAGCTGAGCATCCAGCTAACACAGGTGTCTGCCATCCTTGTGATGGACATCCTGCCAGTCTCCCTGAGGTAGCAGACAGGGTAAAGCAGCAGGCAGCATTGCATGGCTATAACAACCCTTCTCAGTTGTTCCATCTTCTACTTCAGTTCAATTTTTCTGACATCTTTCACACAGCTATGAAAACAGTCAAGTTCCCTACAACAGTACATTCACTTAGGTGGAAAAACTTAAAGCCTCTATAATTAATAGCAGTAGGAGGGAGCCACAGACAAGCATGGACTTTACAAACTTTACACCCATGTGTAAATGCAGTGGGAGTAATTCTTCAGTTACAAGAAATGTGCACCTTCTTCTTTTGACTGCCATTTCTTCTCAAGTTTGTGATTTTATTCTGGAGAGCCAGGTGTGGTAGGGAGGAAATTACACTGGAGAGATGCCTAACATGTCATACAAACCAATATGTCATGATTTATAGCGAGGACTATGTTCTGTCTGTCCTTTGAATATGCAGAATATATGGACTTTCCAGAAGTACGACTTTACTGAAGTTTGCCGCCAACATGGTGGCTTGGTGGTTGACACTATTCTCTAATACAGTAGCCATATGATTTCTGGTTCAAATTTTCTATCTTACAATAGAAAAGTTTTCTTATTCAAATCCTGGCTGGGGCCTTGGTGTGTCCATGTCTTCCCTGTGCTTGTGTGGGTTTTCACTGGGTATTCCAGTTTTCTTCCTCGGCTCAAAAAACATGGACACTGTACATCAACATAAAATTGCAATTTATTTTTCAACCCCTCTATGATCATTTTTGAGTCTACGATCAAATTATTTTACACAATTGCTTGAATCATTTCCAGTCAATGAAAAGTAAGCTCGATGAAGCTAAAACAAGTGTTATATTCCTACTACCATAAACTGAAAAAAACATCCATATGGTAATTTATTCCAAAGTTTGAGGGCTGCATAGGTGCTGAGGTCTCCACCTTCCTGTATTTACTTCCTAAGTCTCAGAAAGTCAATTTGCACACTTCGTCTGGTAACAACACTGCACTTACTCGTCACAGACTGCCAGCATGAGGTTAAGTTATGAGCCTCAAAGGTTAAAATCTCATTAACCTCTACTTCACTGTGTTGTTGTGGTACTCTTAATGGATGGCTGTTATCACTCTTTTAAAATAAACCTTACTGGATAAGGACCTTTTTCATGTGCATTCTTTTTGTCATTTACAAGAAATAATAGACTTAGACTCATTGCTATATCACAACTGAGACTCATCAGATTGGCTGTACAACCTTGGACATTACAGCTAAGATTACTGAGCTATATTTAGAGACATTATTCAGACCTGGAGACAGCTCTATCTGTGATCTGTGATTTGATCAAGTGGAGGTTTGTGAAAATTCTTTGTGTTCAGTGAACTTGTGGACACTGACTGTAAAACGTGTCACTGACACTGGTCATTGACACTGTAATTTTAGTGACATCTATCAGACAGAGCATTCCCTAAGGACACAAGCTTTGGTGTACATGAGAGCAAAACTGATTTGGGAGTAAAAGTTCCAGCGAAATAATATATCACAAGTTCCACTCAGTCAGCAAGAGGGAAGAAATCATCCTCACGGTCCAAAGACTATGTGAGCTACTATATAAATAGTGCATTAAATGTCCAGTTACATTGAGTACATCATTTATTAGACATTTGTCTAATATTTATATTACGCCTAAGGCTAACGTGTCTTTGTTAGACATAAGCAGATTATAACCTAGCTTTGAATGTTTGCATATTTGCAGAACTAACGCTTTGACAGTCCCCCTGAAACTGAAAAAGTCTGAAATGAGTTTTAAATGTTTCTGAGAAGTTCATTCTTCAAATAGGTTAGGGATCTGCAGTCTGTGAGAGAAAATATGTCACTTTTAGATTTTCGTCTCCTCAGTGTTGATTGCAAACAGCCCCTTTAAATGGATGGATAGAAGAAAAGTTACCTTTTATTCCCTCTAACTGTACTTAGAGCTAATTGCTGTCTTAGAGGGACAGAAATTAATTTTGAAAGGTCTTTGAAGTACCCACAGTGAGGCTTTTCTGCCTTTTGTGCTCAGTGCAATTACTTCGGCTGCTGTATGAAGTCCTTGCTTGAGCCTGATGAATAACTATCGGCATGGAATTAGGCATTAAACCAAACTTGGGAGAGATTCTGTCATTACTGTGATGCAAAAAAGATTGTCTCCTATGAAGCTATGCTTATAGTGAAGCAAATCTATATTTTTCATCACTGCTGTGCAAAAAGCAGCTATCGTATTTCATCTCCCCTTTCCTGTTATGATAGCCTTGTGTTAAGGTCAGTACTGAAATATTGAATTTCTCCGTTTGTCGTTGCACATTCCCTGCTGGCTATAAGGGAAACCAGCTGCAGTTTATATTCACTGAGGTCCCGCATTCGGGGAGCTGCCACTTAAGATCTACTTTTATCGAGGGAAAAAATAAAGCAGGGGATAAACAGCAGCAGTTACAGTTGGCTGACCTGGGCTCAGTGATATTTTTCTTTTGCATCAGAGCAAACTGACAAGAGCCAAGTTTTTTTTTTCAGCTTTATGAAATGCAGTTTGGGGTTTAGTCCCAAAAAAAAGCTGGATTTCACATAGACTGTCATAAATGTAATGATGTTCTTGAATACTTTTGTTCATAGATGTAATTTAGACATTTACACAGTGTAACTATTTTAGTAATCAGTGTCAACGGCACTTAATGGTGCAGTGGGGAGTTAAAGCAACCCTACATCTATTATTAGATGGTATAAGGAGTGTAAAATTTCATTTAGGGACCAAAACAATTTGAACCAAAGCAGCATTGATTTACAACAGAATATGTTTGCAGGAAAATAGCAGCTCGTATTAGCACAGACGGCAATAGATCTACAATAGACCAAATTAATAATTGTTTAGCCTTTGACGAGACTGAAAAATGTCATTCAACTTATGAGATATTGGGAATAGGGTGCCTATAGACAAACCAAGGTAATTTTAACTTTGCATGTGTGCAAAGAGTTTATAAAAAGGACTGTTCTTGCATGTATTTCTGCCTGGTCAGTGCTATCTTAGCTTAAAATCATACATGTCAATTGAAGATGTTGTGCAAACTACTGTCAACAGGCTCAAAAAGAGAAGAGTTCATGGCCTCTACTTTTTACATTTACCTATTTTGTCAAAAATAGTATTAAAAACCTGATGACTGAGCTCCAGCAGGACTCTCAGTTCTCACGCATTGAGTGTGCAACTAGTACAATTTACTCTTGCACTCTCATGTCACATGTCCACTTCCTTAAGCAGTAAAAGAACTTAACAGCTGATCACATCAGACCATAAAAGGAAAGACAATAATGTAGCACAAACAGGGAAGACAGAGGATGTATTTGCACACTGGTTTATTCCCTTACTGTGCCAGCAGAGTTAGTGGAGCTGTATGCCCCAGTAACTATAAAGCTAACTTATCAGTGATGCCCAGAGCAAATTTCCCTCCAAGCTGATGACAAAAGTTGGCAGCTCTGACTCTATTCTCTCATCCAATAAGTCCCCAACCAAGTCAATGACATCACTTTTATTTTGTGCATATTTTATTAACAGTCCATGAGGCTAATTCTCTGAGATTTTAGGTGGTGAGTTAGTAACATCTTGGAATGGATGCCAGTGCGTTGCTCAGTCCCTGCATTCTAATTAGCTTATTTGCATATTTGTTCATCATTATCTCAGTAAAATTTATTGATGTGAAAAGTGCTGTTACAATAAAGATATCAGCTAAGCACTTCCAAACTCCTTCTCTCTATTTCTGATTTTGGAAACACTTGAAAGCACTTCTCTGCATGTGGCCAAATAAGTTGGGGAAGATTTTTAGTGAAGTTCCCATGACAGGAAGTGTCCTTGCAAGGGACACATGGCTCCTGTGAAGGTGGCCAAGATATTCTCTATAGAAGTACCAAGAAGTGGAAAACACTCAAGAAAACTTTCAGCTCTTTCTAAACTCACCAACATCAGTTACATATGAACTCTGTTTTAAATTAAATATTCTTGAAGATGATCAATTTCATTTGAGACAGATCTTTCACGGGATGATCTGAAATAGCCTCAAGCCTGTACTCTGCAACCACACACCTCTGTCCATGACTTGAAATGTATGCAGAAGAAGGCATTAATATTTGATGCTGTTACAAAACACATGATAGGGAGGCTGCTGCGCTGAGATAGAAGATAATGTATGCTGCAAAGTTAAAATCCCACTCCAGCAATTATTAAGCTCCCCAAAACTCATTCCATGTTCCTCATCGTTGCACATATGAATGTTTTTGCTGGAAAAAGAGAAACAAAACAAAATAAAACCGCTACTTTTGCCCCCTCTCCTTATTTCAGTGAATTGGAAACTATTTATATGCTGATCTGGACCTGTCCACATCTCTGCCTGCCAGTAGAGGACACTGGACTGGCTCTTCTCCGCCTTTTCTGCTACGTTACACAATGGCCACTTCTATTACTATTACTATTACGCAAACTTATACTTAGACTTATATATTTATAAGTCTGAAATAGTTTGGTGGAAAACCCAAGTGTTTTGGGCTCAAACTTTTGAAGAAGCTGTCAGAAAAATGAAGATGTTAGACCTGTGTTTTTTCTTGCATTTTGATGGGACCGTGTTGTATCTAAATGATATGAATTCACCTCTGTCATTGTCTAATTTACAGATTTGATTATTTGTGACATAGCCATAAATAACATCAGATATGCTGTCTTTGAAGAAAGGGAAACACACAGCAGAAGGCTCCTCCTCACTTCAACTGGCCTTTCTAAATAACCTGTAACAACAATTCCTCACAGCTGTGCAAGTTTCTCTTTTTATTGTTAACTGAAAACAAATGCAAATTAACACAGAACGCATGCATAAAGTAGATGGAACTATAAAGGATTATTCTTTCTGACCTTTTAGTTAGTGTGGTCATATAAACTGGATGAATATCTGGTATCTCTCTAATGGATTTCTTTATCGGAAGCCACTAAAAGTTTAGAAGGATGGCAGTGGCCCAATTTGGAAATTAAATGCCATGTTTTAATTTATTCACATCTTTCTGTTGTGTAAGACATAGTTTATCATGTCGTAGTACTGTCTGAATGTTTAGTTAGCTTTTTGGTAGTAGTCTCAAAATATCCCAACAATGCACTGTGAAAGGGAGAATACAACTGATGGTCCCTAACCCCAGAAAACATGTTCATAAAGCATCGCACCCGAATAAAAACTATTTTTCTCACTAATGACATGAAAAAGTGCATTAATATTTGCATGAAAATGTATGTATTATCATTGATACGATTAGAGCACAATTTTTCTTTTCTTGTGCTGATGTTCTAAACTGTTAACATCATTGACATCATTTATTTGAGAAAAAGGACACTAGTAGCATCCAAAAGCATTCTGTCATTATGATGATTAACATACATATTACAATTTACATATTTTCCTCTTTGTTAAACTCCCTAAGGAATAGTAAATGAGTGACTGATTTCAGGCGCATTGATAGTGTCAGTCTTCAGTCCACAAAAGATGTCCAATTTATCTTCTGTCAGCAGCGCAAACAAGTCTAATGGGAAAGTTGATTGTGTTATACTCTGGACATTTAATTCAATATTAGTTCAAGTATATTTGGAAAACATTACAGCATTCTCAGTGGTTCACAATATAGACAAAATATTCTGTATGTTGCAGCTCAAGCTTTGTGTCTTCTGCTGCATGCAACTAAATATAATGCAAATTGGGGATCGCCACGGGTTTACTCTGGTCACAGTGCTTTGTCAACCATCAAATAGCATAAAATCTGTCTTTAAATGGTTATTAAGAGTTCTTTATTTTTAGGTTACAGGTCAGTAACCAAATGGCAATGCTGATCCACATCTTGGATCTTCCCTTGTAAAAGTCTTGTTACAAACTGAAAAATAATTTCTTTGCTATGCGTACATTCATGTGAATATTGAATATGCTTCACGTTTCATGTTTGGTCTCTGCTTTATTCCTCTGGGATCCATCCACCAAGGCCTTCTGTTGAATCAGGTCTTACTTCCCAAATGAAACCAGATCTCTTGTATTCAAAGTGCCCTCTAACATCTCACTGAGGATTGGTTGATATCAGAGTTCATCGCTACCTCCCAGCGTCAGAAACCCAACCCATTCCCTCCCATAGGTGCAAAGGGGAAACCAGACCCAGTCTTGCGCAGCCTCTTCTGTAAATTTAGCTTGGGTGAACAGGTCTGCTACAGCCATTATTCACAGGGTCACTACTGCAGCAAAACCAGCAGACTCGCAGCTCATCTTGGAAAAAGGTTTTGGAGAAAATGGGAGCTCCAGAGGAAGAAGCACCCCGTCCACCATCAGACATCACAGTGTTTGGAGCCAACTGTACCCTCCATGGTCTAAGCCACATCTTCCTGCCTGGTGGGGTAACTATCCGACGCTTGCTTTGGGCTGCAGCATTCAGCTCCTCACTTTCCATCTTCCTCCTTCAAGTGGCCGACCGTGTGATTGAATATTACCAGTACCCCCATGTTACCATCCTGGATGAAATGGACAGCCCGGTCATGTATTTTCCAGCCATCACCCTCTGTAACTACAACAGCTTCCGAAAGTCCCAGATCACTAGGAATGACATCTTCTGGATGGCTGGGCTACTGGGTGTGGAACAAGGCGACTTTGATGATTTCATGGCCGCTGTAGGGCAACCCACAGACAATAGCAAGTTTTTCCCCAGCAAGACCTTCAATATGCTGGAGTTTGTGCAAAGGACAAGTCACAACATAGAGGAAATGCTGCTTGACTGCAAATATAGAGGCAAGGACTGCGGTCCAGAGAACTTCACAACAGTAAGTATGGACCGATGTAAATGTTTATCTTCAAGGGAAAGCAATACAAACTGAACCAGAATAGTTTTAAGAGGAAGATGAATATCAAGTTCGTTGTGAGAGAGTTAACCAGTCCTGTCTTTTTCAGATTCTGATTGCTTTGATAAATATTTATTAAAAACCCTGTGTTACAAACATTAAATTCGGAAAACAAATTATGTGTTCAATAAATAGCATAAGACCAAGATTTGAACATCACGCCTGGGGCAAGAGTGCAAGCAACTTTGAGCAGTGTAATTGTCTTTATAACACCACAGTTTAGATGTTTTATTCTGCCCACGGTTCAATGAAAAATGAGTCAGTTTATGTGTATGAACACCAGGAGACATTACAGCAGAGATTTGTTGTATGAAGTCTGGTTGTTGGAATAAAATGAGCATTGTCATGATGAAGAGTGACATCGGTTATTAGAGGAATAGACATCACTTATGTTCAAATTATGCTGTCACTTCCTAATTATTTCTTGCTTAAAAAAAGAAAACAAAATATAATGCTCTGTTTTTAAAATGATCAATGACATGTTAATAGAATAAGTAACTTTGGGTTGAAGAATAGGTATGAAGAGTGTAAAATATAGCAAGTTTCTGAGGAGTGCAAGTAGCACAATGTTTTATCTCTGTTCCTGAGAGCTGTATATCATGGGCCTCCATGCTGATGCCAGTTTGTACGTGCTGTTCGATTTTTGATTTTGGGAATTCTGATAATAGTTATTTTTTCTTAAAGGAGAGACAAGAGTTGAGTCTTTGAATGTGTCCTCAGAAATGTGTGAAATGCTGAGGTGCCATATGGTTCAACAAATCTCTGCTGACCTCATGCATCATACATTATGAAGTAAGCATATGCTGTTTTCAGATCAGCAGAGTTTTCAACACATTCTTTTCTTCGTAAATGCCCTAGGAGAACTTCAATCTTTGGAGGAGCAATTGGCACAAAATGTGCAGATCACCAACAAAATAGTTTCATTGTAATTATGAAGTTGTTGGGGTTTTTTTTGTTTTGTTTTGTTTTGAACTTTCGAAACAAGTCATTTTCTAAGTCTTTACCAAATATATGAAATTATTTCAGCAGAAATTGAACGGAACTTAATCATCCCTCAGCAGAAGGGCTTCAGACTTGCCAAATTTGAATTGCTGCTCCTGAAACAAAACAGCAGATTTTGATATGCTTGTGCTTCGCTAGGTGACCTTGACTTTTTCACATCCTCACATTTAAAGGGCAAATTTCAGATAAATTTCAGAAACTGGAGATGCACTGAGGGCCTAAGTATAGAGGGGACTAATTAAAGATTCATGGAGCTTCCTGAATTCCCTCTGCTCAACTCCCTCGGCCTGCTGATCTTAGTGTAGGAGGCTCAGAGGCAGGATGAAACTGAGATTATACCCATCATATGTATACTTCAGAAACTGCACTGGAAAGTGACTCACACGCGGACTAGACAATATCTGCCAATTAGATCTCTGCACAAGGGAATGTCTGCATCAAATAACTGAAATGCTCCTGCTGATCCTAGATTTTGATTCTAAAGCCTCCCCACCCCCCTGTAAAAGAAAAGTTTATGACATTGTTAACATAGCTATAGGATGTTTTTCTGTTACATATCACAAGCAAAATCAGTCATCAGTGATATAGATGTGGATTTCAGCTTAGACTCTGCAGAGCACCACCTATAGTTTCAGAAAAGCACATTATGTTCCACAGAGATTGAGACCATCAATCCTGACTGCTTGTTGGGTGGAGCTTCATTAATTTGCACACACTGTGAGGAACCAGCGAATTAAGAAGCTTGTGCAAACTGCAGGCAAGATTGAGAAGCTTCTTTGTGTGTTTTTCTCTTGTTGCAAAAGTGGCAGATCTGACAGTTCGTGGTTGTGATAGCACAAAATCAGAACCTGTAAGCCTTCATGTCATACCCTAATATGTAACACTAAGACAGAAGTGGATTCATTTCATTTGGAGTCATTACATTTTTTCCATCAAGTATATATAAAAGAGGACACATGTCTGCTGCCTTTATTTGTTAGGCAGCTGGACTGGAAATTTGACACAAGTACAGCCGTGTTGCTACTGCACTAATTATCAAGACTGACACTGTTTCAGCCACAGTAATCTGGGAGACACCACAAGTGTGAGTGGGTATGTCCATCAGCCAGTAAATGTATTTTTCTGATGTAATTCCTCTCTGTGCTACTCTTGTTCGCAATTTCTGTACTCAATTAGTGAGTCTCTATATACATGGGGTGGTGTTCAACAGTCGGGGCATGGCCAGAGAGCAGCCGGGAGTGTTTTGATCAACATTAGCTTCACGTTACCAGCTGAAAATGCTATGCTTAAGGGTTCAGTAAAGGCTATATTTTATTGAGGAACCATTAATCTTCTATATTGAAATGCTGTAAACTTCCAAGATGCAGGAACAGCCTTGATTGCGTATGGATTTTTTTTTTCTTTTTTGTGCTTTTGTAAGAGTGTATGTCCATTTTTGTTTACAACCTACACTTTGTGAATACATTACAACCATATTCAGTCTAGTCTTCAATTCTCAAGTTTTATTGGTCGGAACATAAAAAAAAGTTGTATTTTACTTGGATAATGAATACATTTGGGTCTAATCTGGGTTACTTTTGACACTTATGGATCAGTTATTGCACTGGCAAGTTCTACAAGTGTCCAAATGTTTATGAACTGGACCAGTTCATGAACTGGAGTTTAGACATGCCTTGTACGACCAAAATGTGGCCCAAATTTCATAAGCTAGTTTTGGCATGGGTTACTGCAAGTGTTGTGAGGCAAAGCGTGGCCCAAATGGCCCAAAAACAATAAAGACTTGGCCAACATGCAGTAGATATGTGAGCAAGTTTAGGCAGCCACACTCATCCTGAGTCAATGTTGTCAGTCAATGCCAAAATGGGGGGGGCACATTTGGGTCAAACATTATTTGCTATCTGGGATAGGGTTTGAAATTAGGTCTTGAAAAAATCAAATATCGAAAGCATATGACAATATTACACTATAATTTCTTTTCTTTCTTTATTTATTTTTAGATACTCAGTCAAAATGTATAAGTGTAAAACAAAATACATCCATACCACCTCTATGGGAATTAATGTGGTAAGTAGTGACCAGATGCTGCTAAAAATGCTCTTTATTGACTGATTTACTCATCAATAAATCAACAACACTCCTATGATTCCAAAGACGATTTTTCTTTTGTTCTCTTGCAAAAAACAAAACAAAAAAACTTGGAGCTGAAAGAGGATGTGCTTTTCTCCCTTGACTGTAGTTTTCACATAGGAGACTTGCTTAGATATTTGGTTATCAAATTAAACTCATGCATCCATCTCAATGCTTTACATGCTGTCTGTGAACTGTTGTATGATTGATTACCTCATTAATCCTGAGGAGTGCAAGTACCCCAACATTCCACAAACCATTGCTGTAGATTAAATCTGCAAAACTGTATCTAACTTAATAAATCATCTATCAGTGTCTATATGGAGAATGCATGCAGAAGTCACTGGAGTATAATTTCAATCGATCAGCAGCTCAGCACTTAAGGTGGGTTGCACAGTTGCAAAGACATTCTTGCAGATTTATCCTATTACCACAGATCTCTTGTGTTAGGACTGAACTTCCTGTCAATGTATTAGACTGTCTCAAAATCAAATAACTATGATAAATTAAATTTCTAAAAAACATCTTTTGGGCTTGTCTGTGAAGTCGGCTTATTTTTTTGGGTCTGCCAGACTGAAGCCACAAAGTGATGTTTTACTGACTTCACTGCAGTGTCATTTGGAGACTGAAATTGGCTCTGGACATCAAAGAAAATAAAAAGGTGAGTAAAGAGAGCAGAAGTCAAGTCTGAGTTTCAGACATGTTCAGAACCAATGGACCTGGCTATAGATGAAGGCAGAAAATACCATAGGAGACAGGAAAAAAACTGTCAAAAGGTATAAAGATGTGACTTGAAATGAGAGCACTAAGACAAATTAGAAAGAAATGAGAAAGGAGTTTTAAAAAAAAGAGCTTGTGCTTTGCATCGACTGATGTGGAGTCGGGCCTGAGCTCAGAACCATCACTGTGATTCAGTCTGCTTTGGAGTCTAGCCAGCCTTACGATGCACAACTGGAAGCATTAAAAGAGATGAAGGGAAGAGGTGTGTAAAGGAGCACAAAATTACAGCGCTGCCTAGAGCATGAAATGAGAACAGAGGTGTGTGTGTGTGTGTGTTGAGAGTTATGAGCTCAGGAGTGCAAATAATAAAATACACAAATCTAAGCCAGTGAATGTAGATGACAGACCAGATAACAAACACCTAACGTGTTTGCTTCATTACTCAGTGTCATTAAAACCAGTGTGGGAGTCACCGTTACTGTAACTGCCGCATTGGCAGTGTAATCAATGGCACTGAGGAGAAATACTGAAGGAGTTCATTGCAGGAACGCTGTGAGGATGGGTTTTGCTGACTTGCACATCAGGCAGTAGACACTACAAGAAGCAGACATTAAAGGTGCCAGTTGACAGAACCTCTTAAGTTAATTAGCTTGTTAGGTTGAGGCACAAGACACAGGTACTGTCCAAAACCAATAGAGCCATTATGTTATTTTAAAGATTACCGGCCTTCTGTCATTATTGCATGTCTTATAATTAGATTTAGTAGATAGTTATGGGGCAAAAAAATGACTTAGGGTTTTGTACTCTATTCCTTTTTTATATTCAGCTACCTATCAAGTTCATATATTATTATTTTTTTTCCATTAATGGTCTTTAGGATCCTATAAAAGCAGATTCCTTGCACCTTTTGTCTTTCAGGGAAGGTGACCCTCTTCTCAGCACCGCAAATGCCTCTGCACAGGGGAAGATATATTTTCAAGCATGAAGATGTAATTAGTTTTCACACAAAAAAAAACAACAAAAGAAAACAAAAAAAGGCACAAAAAAAAGATTTTGCAATTGACAGCAGTTAGACTTGACATTTTAGATTTTTCAACATATGATTTGAATTCATATCTCATGAAGGATAACACTTTTACACGGGAGCAGTTTTATGTTTTGTCCAGCTTCCCCTTTGCTTAATTCCTGTGCATGCAGGTGAAATGGATTTAGGAAAGGATATCACAAGTATGCAGCTGAGCGACTCAGACAGGAAACACGCTGAAAAAAAAAACTGCCACTAGCAAATGAATGGTAGCAGTGAAGAAATTTGAGGAATGTTTATCAATGCACGACTGCAGACTGCATACTGAAAACTTAAGTGGCAGCTCAAGTTTTGTTTCTTCCTCCCCATCCTGCTGTGAACAGAACGAGGGAGAGAGGCATCGGGTGAAGCCAGCTACCCCTGGTTTTATTGATATTGACTGTATCTGCCGTCTCCCTGGGAGGATGTACTGGACTATAGGTGTGTCAGGGATGCTCACAGTTTCTGCAGATGTTAAATAAGTAATAGCAAGCCCTTTTTTTTTCATTTATAGAAAGCATCTATTGAAGTAGCTTCAGAAATGCAGCACTTTCAAAAAGATGAATAATGCAAATTTACATTTTAAATTTGATTGTCATTAAAATTTACACTGAATGTATTCTCCTTCCGGACCTTTAAAGGTTATATTAAGATAATTATTTTTTGGCAAACTACATCCCAGTATTTTCCTCTTTTGATGAATTTTGTATGAAGTATTTCACAGCATATGCATCTCCCTGCTAAAAATCCATTTTGGGTGCAGTACTTGTGGCGCATGCATAGTGGCTGTGATGCTTTTTTTTTTTTTTTTTTTTAAAGGCACTAAGAGGTTATTTTCATTTAGAGGCAGGCCACAAGATGTCTCCCTCAGCTAAAGAAGCTGCCTGTCGACCAGACTGACAATGATTGCAAATGTATTGCCCACCCTTTCGCTCTCTTCCAGATTTACATTTGTTCAGGTCATTTTAAATCACAGCATAACCAAAATGTCAGAGCTTGTATTCCAACTCTGATTTCCTTACTGCTTCGAGCTGTGAGGATGAGTGTGAGTAAAAGTGTGATTGTGCTGATATCTGGTTACTTGCAGAAAAGAGAAACTAATAGTAGAAGAGTGGAACATTATTGATCATTATGTAGAACTGTTCAAGCCTGAAATGCAACACTATTTTTACATCAGTGTTCTTCTCTTCTCTTTTTTCTGGTCCGTTCCAGTTTCAGATGTACTCATTACATAAAACTAACAAACAGATAAAAATGGCTGGTTTCTGTCAGAACTTTTACAAAAAGGATTTTAACTATCTTGTCAGTATTTTTTATTATTTTATTTTAAAATAATTGTCTGATTTCAGCTGCCTTTCTGTTGACTGATATTCTGTGGCATGTGTCACATTAAAAAGACTCACTGTGATCGCATTACTTGTTTTTATTTTATTATGTATTTTTATCCAAAAGCTACAGGAATAAAGGAGATGAAATTACAAGCATATAATATAATATAATAGCTTCAGTAAATACAAAATCATCCATAAAATGGGGGTCCATGCTACAACACCTGGCAGCATGTTGCCATGATACTTAAGCACAGGTGAAAAGTAATCTATGGTGTCATTGTTGGCAATGATAAATCAACTCATCACTGCTGCTCTACGGGGACTGGACTCAAATGTAAGGTTTTTTTTTTCCCCAGCTTCATCTCCTGTCAGTGCTCAGTGCATTTGTGATGTGCAGGTAATTGGTGCCAGGATTTCTTCTGGTTTTGAACATTCTCACTGGCCCTTGAAGGAGTTTATCCTTTTACTCAGTCAAAACTCTGCTTCTTCTCTAATGAGACCTCAGGGGTTCATCTCAGCTTTGACATAAAAGTGGATGGTTTGTGTCATGCCCTGACAGAAAGTGAAATCAGACTCCATTTTTTAAATTGGGTAATAAATGTAAAAATATGAGACATAACCCCTTTGAAAAGCTCTTTTTTTCACCAGTTTCCACCAAGCAGTAATTAGCTGCTCTTTTGAATTTAGAAACATTTACTGCACAATGATCCATTAATTACGTGCTTGAACACAGCGACAAAGATGAGATATGTTTTTTATCCCAAAGGAAGATAACAATAAAAATCTCTAACCAGCAAGAATTCTTTCTCAGTAAGTGGGTATGTCAGTTTTATAGGTAAGAATAATCATTATAATTTGCCTAGAGTGCTTTATATTCTTGTGTGATTGCAGTATTCAGGGAGCTATTTACTGTTTTTTTTTTTTTTGTTATTAAATTAATGACTTTTGCTAAATCAGTTCGCACGAATAAAAAATAACTTATTTAGGAGGGGGGAAGGGTGCTGTACTGTGATCCCAGTGCTATAGGTTGATTTCAAATATGGATTATATTTTAGAATAGTTTGGTGATAATCAGACCCATCATATCTGATATAATCTATATATATATATATATTTCAACTCAGCATCAGAAAAGATCTCCAGCTACACTGCCGTATGCTCAACTACGGGCAGCATGGTGGCTTGGTGCTTAGCACTCATAGCAAGAAGGTTCCTGAATCAAATCCCAGCATGAATCATTGCATCTGCTGCTGAAGATAATTGCATGTTAGCTTTACTGTCAGATACACTGTGTTCTTTTATGACTACAGAGTCAGAGGAGAAATCCTGCCATTCCAGATGTCTTGCAGACATGGATGATGGACTCAAGTTGACCTTTTCCATGAGCTCAACTGAATCCACACGTTCTAGTGGATGGGTGGGTGCTCGGCATGAACCTAAGGTGTGTGCTCTAAAACGTAACTACTGTCGTGTGGACATAGTTGAAGTTTCACTTGATTGCATATGGACTGCAGTCCAGTTTAAATCATGATGCAGCATGCAGCCTTTGTCCTGTTCATTTTATGAGTAAACAATAATTTACCTAAATGCAATGACTTTAAAGTCAGTAAGTTGGAAATAAAATATAATGTGAATATATAGTAAACAAGTACAGTTCAATTGAAAGCATGTTGAGATTAATATGCCAAAGGTCAGACAACAAAATGAGTACAGCTTTTCCCACATTTAAGCACATATTACAAAATACATGTCCATGACCAGAAGTAAAACATGCTGTCAAACAGAGTACCTGCTCAGAACAGTAATGATGATTATTGTGCTTTGCTTGTGTGTAACCTCTGGAGCACAGTGTAATTAAATGGCCCGATAGTTTAAACTGCTGACGGGGGATGATTCTGAGATCACCTGCGTCATGCCTCCACTGAGCCCGAATAGGAGAAATAAGCTCAAGCAATTACTTAACTCGTTAAATGTGCCGATCATGTGTTCAAAGAAAGAGAATGGAGGAAATCCAGGCAACTGCTCAATAAGTGATGAAACCAGACAGTCAGTCATACTGCAGGTAAGATGTAACTGTGTGACATAGTACTTGACTGCATAGTATTCAGAGCTGGTATTCTTGTGTTTTGTTATTTGCATAAAAATGCACTTTAAAAAAAAAGAAAGAAATGATGCCAAAGTGATTTTTCCTGAAAAAAATAAGCAATCTTAACCAGTAGTTTAAACATTTAAACTGAAAGGAAAAGTAATGGTAGTCAGTTGTTTTGCTCCTGGAAATCTGAAGGCACACAAAGAGAAAATGTAACCAATTTTTACAAAGATAAAGCTATTTCTCTTTGACCTTTTGGTTTTTCATACAACTACAGTTTTCACCACAAACTCTTTTAGTAGTGTTTCACTTATTGTTACGTTCTCGTTGTAAATTCCTAATTCTGTTTAAAATGTAATAGACTGGGAAGTGCTTTAAAAAATAATGTTTGACATATAAAATAAGTTTTAAAGGTTAAAAAAGTAAGAAATATATGGCCATTCTTACACTGTAAAGACAGTGCTTACATGGGCAGGCTTCGAGCCATTGTCCTGAGTAAATTCTCTCAGGTTCACTCCATTATTTTTTTATACTCACTTGATTCTGTTCAGGGTCAGGGTGCTGGAGCCTGTCCTGACTGCCACCGGGCTAAAGGCCAGGTACACCCTTGATTACCCACCTGTCACAGAAACGAGAACAGACTGGGACACTTAAATTTGACCTAATAACTTTGAAAGTAATCCTCATTTAGTCACTTAGGCCTTGCTAATTTATTTATTTTATTTTTATTTTTTACAAAAAACAAATAATTAAATGAACAAAAAAAATTGTGAGATTTTTTTTTTCTCTCTCATGGCATGGGTATAATTCAAGATGATAGTCCTAAAATTCATCAATCTCAAATTATGAAATAGTGGTTCAGGAAGCATGAGAGATCAATTTTCCCTCAGACTGGCCCCCCTCAAAGTCCAGAGACGTTAACCTCACTGAGATGATCTGGAATGTGCCAGAGAAGACTTGATGCAGCAGTCACACTCTCTCCATTAAATCAGCTCTAATTTTGGATTATGGAGGTGTTTTTTTTTGAAGGTGGATCACCAAGATTTATATTATTTCTTGTTCTTCTTCTTCTGTTTTTTTTTCTTTTTTTTAATTCTTGGTTTGAGCCACAACAATAATCTTCAAAAGACAACTCTTTGAGCTGCAGCAGTTGGTTTGTGGGAGTCTTGACACTTGAATCTTAACTTGGCTATTCACCAGCCTAAAAGGAAAAAAAAAGATCACAAACTATCTCTCAAGTTACATCTTATTTAGAGCAATATTAATTAAAAAGCAAATCAAAGGCAAATGATGGCTTGGGGTGGGCTGGGGAAGATTAATGGTCCAAGAATTTGTTCCTTCCACAGCATTATTTCTAGATTTGCCAGGAGGTTGAGGTCTTTGGAGAACTTGATATCCAAGTATAGTGCATCACAAAAGCAGCAATTAAAACGCAGTGTCAAAATTGGAACCACCTGCTCTGTTCTTTTAAAGTAAAGCAATATCCTCACTTCTCACATAGAAGTTTAAGCCTTAAGGCAATGACCATGAATCCGTGAATTAAATTTTTTATAGCTCATTAATCTGATAAAATTTGGAGCTATAATATGGTCCATGCTTCTGCACACACTGAACAATATAATGCTGCCCACACTATTATATATTCAAATCAGCTTTAATTATCACTTTTTAAGAACTTCATACTTGTGAAAGCAGTTTACAAATAGCTGTAAAATAATAAACATATCAATGAAAAAAAAATTGTTCATATTAAATCAAAAAGCATTTAAAAAGACCAGTGAATTGGATATGCTCTTCCAAGGAGACGTGTTTAGTGCATGTTTGTGTTCCATATCCAAACTGGAAGCCAGTTCCACTTGACAGGATTTTTTAAAGAAATTAAGAATTTTCTGTGGCCATGGTAATGGTGAAAGGTTAGAATATATTAACACTATAAAGGTAGTGACCCTACATAATGTTGGGATGTGGAATATATCTATCTATATTCCTTAGTATTGAGGTAGGTAGGTAGACATTATTATTGATTAGTAACACTTGGCTTGCAATAGAATTTATTATTTCAAGTTTTTGTCTCATAAATTCTAGCAATGAAGAAAATACACTCACCTGACACTATATTAGGTCCACCTTGCTAGGACTGAGTTGGACCCCGTTTTGCCTTCAGAACTGCCTTAATCCTTAATACCATAGATTCAACAAGGTACTGGAAACATTCCTCAGAGAGTTTGGTCCATATTGACATGACAGCATCACTCAGTTGCTGAAGATTTGTCGGCTGCACATCCATGATGTGAATCTCCCGTTCCACCACATCCCAAAGGTGCTCTACTGAATTGAAATCTGGTGACTGTGGAGGCCATTTTAGTATAGTGAACTCATTGTCATGTTCAAGAAACCAGTCTGAGATGAGTCGCCCTTTATGACATGGTGCGTTATTCTGCTGGAAGTAGCCATCAGAAGATGGGTACACTGTGGTCATAAAGGGATGGAGATGGTCAGCAACAATACTCAGGTAGGCTGTGGTGCTGACACGATGCTCAAATTGGTACTAATGGGCCCAAAGTGTGCCAGAAACATATCCCACACACCATTACATCACCACCACCAGCCTGAACCGTTGATACTAGGCAGGATGGATCCATGCTTTCGTGTTGGTGATGCCAAATTCTGACCCTACCATCTGAATGTCACAGGAGAAATCGAGACTTCTTTGAGAAATCTTCTATTGTCCAATTTTGGTGAGCCAGTGTGAATTGTAGCCTCAGTTTCCTGTTCTTAGCTGACAGGAGTGTCACCCGGTGTGGTCTTCTGCTGCTGCAGCCCATCTGCTTCAAGGTTTCGACGTGATGTGTGTTCAGAGATGCTATTCTGCATGCCTCAGTTGTAACAAGTGGTTATGTGAGTTACAGTTTCCTTTCTATCAGCTTGAACCAGTCTGGCCATTCTCCTCTGACCTCTTTTTTTTTTTTTTTTTTTTTGTTTATTTGGATGGGACAGTGCACATTAATAAACATACAAGTATGCAAACATGCCGGATTGTAGCAGAAGTGCTAGTTTCCATCCGTAGTCCCATAACATAAAAAAAAACATTGCACAAACTTTAAAACATCACAACTACAAATCTGACGATAGACAATAGACAATGGACAATAGACATAGATAGACAATACCAAAACAAAGAGGACGCTGACAGAAAATATCAAAGCAGCTGATAATATGGCATCAACAAGGCATTTGGGCCCACAGAACCGTCGCTCACTGGATATTTTCTCTCTTTTGCACCATTCTCTGTTAACCCTAGAGATGGTTGTGGTGAAAATCCCAGTTGATCAGCAGTTTCTGAAATACTCAGACCAGCCCGTCTGGCACCAACAACCATGACACGTTCAAAGTCACTTAAATCACCTTTCTTTCCCATTCTGATGCTGGTTTGAACTGCAGCACATCATCTTGACCATGTCTACATCCCTAAATGCATTGAGTTGCTGCCATGTGATTGGCTGTGATTAGAAATTTGCTTTAACAAGTAGTTGGACAGGTGTACCTAATAAAGTGGCCGCTGAGTGTATTTTTTTATGATTCTCTGAGGTGGAAAAAGAACCCATCTTATTCATGCCTTGTAACTGAATTAATACTTCCAAAGATGTCACCAAGAAGCAAGTGTAAAGCTTGACCATGTCACTGAGTTTTCAGTGCCTTAAACTTTGACTCTCTTGCTCATTTATCTGACATTGCCAGCATCATAAAACTTTTCAGTAAAAATTTAAAAAGTATCATTTAGAGTGCAAGACGTGTTCGCTGATCTTCAACTGAGCAGAAGACAAGGTCGATTCAGCAGAAAAACTCACTTGGATCTACAGTCTTTCCAAAATCCTGACATACTAATGTGACAAGAAAAATTAAACTGGTTTTCTAGAGTAAATCGCCAACTAGAAGATCAGTAGATCAATCTCCTGGTCCCATCATGTTTCAAAGAGCACTTTTTCTGCTTCGGGAAAATTCAAAAAAAAAAGATGATTTGCCTTGTAATAATATGATATTCTATGAGGAATAAAAATGTATTATTCAATTCAAATTCAAAACAAGCCCAAATCATGATACTTCCTCCTCCACTCTTAACTGCTGTGATGTTTTGATGTTGGCAAGCTCTGCTCTTTTTCCACCATGCTACATATAGTGTTGAGAGGTCAGAGTTTTTTCTCCATTTTTGTTGTTGCTGTTGTTGTTGTTGTTTGTTTGTTATTTGGAGAGCATGGTATTCTGCCATGAACACTTGGCCTGTTCTAAGACATAAGTACAGCAGACCCATGAACCAAGATATTTCAGTTGCTTTAGTTTTTACTTAGGGGTTCTCGTTAACTTCATTGAGGGTTCTGTGATGTGCTTTGGGAGTTATCTTAGCTGGACACCCACTTCTAGGAGGACCTGTCACAGCGCTAATACTTTGAGATAACACTGCATCCTTCTTGCAGCCTTATGCAGATTGGTTGCTCTCGTTCATGTGGCTTTTTTTTTGTTGTTGTTGTTGGTTATGAGTCACATCAGCAAATGCTTCTGATGAATGCCAAATTCATAATGAGTGTTCAAGTGTAAATGTAGAATGCTTGTGTCTTTTATCAAAGTAACTCTAAACCCCACTTCCAGACTCATTTCATTAATTGGACTCCACATGTATAAACCACTGACTCCAATTAGGCACATTTTTGCATGCATGTATGCATCTATTAGACCAAATTCTCTCACTTCTGTTGAAATGAGAGTTTTATGGGTTCACTTGCTTTTTTTCACCAGTACTGTGGATTTTGTATTGGCATGGTCAATAAAAGGACACGGAAAGATAATACTTATGAAATTTTTTTATTTTTATTAAAGTACATTCTGTTTGTCTATATTTGTAACTTTGGTATGTGTTGGTTCATACTCCAGTTTTTTATTTTTTTCTGAATAATAATATACATGCTGGAACACGTTCATTCATGTCCATTATATAAGGAGCAGTAAATAAGTGAACAGCGGAATTACATTTTTGACAGGTAATCCATATAATTTTGGTTCATTTTGAACAAAAAGCCAAGTCTAACAATAGCAATTTGTGGCTTTATGGGGATTTGTAATGAGAAATATTTCTTGTCAGTGACTTCCTAGAGTTTCCCCTCAGAATCACAACACCTGCCAGCTATGCTTTATATTTACCTCATGATACCAACTCATTCTCTAGAGAGTCAATCCCTTTGTACACTATAATATTTTATTCATTGCATCTGTGCTATTGCCTCGACTATTGATTTTAGGATAAAATGTTGGACATTAAAATACAGTATGTTAACATACAGCACATTGGCTCTGACATCTCCCAGCAGTGAGATACGCAACCCATATCTCTAAGACATTTTCACCATTTACCTATATGTGAGTTGAATTCATTTATTTTAGATCAGTTCCAACAACCTGAAGTTGCAAATGTTCACACACTGATAAAACTGAATGGATTGTAGCTAAAATAATGAAAAGAAGATGAAATAAGTATGAAGCTGAGCTCCCTGCCAAGCGGATCCCGACAGTCTCACATAAATGGAGCGAAGCATTTTTAATATTAACCAGAGCTACAGCTGCATGCAGCAGGATGACAGCCCTCATTACTCAGGATTTGTGAAATTATATTTTACTGGGAGAAAAAGAGGATGTAGAGGCTGTGCTATGACAAATATTTCTGACACATTTTAAAAGGTGATATTCCTGTTTTCATTCAGCGAGCTTCACCACGCAAGCTATACGTCTGCCAATATTCATTTCAGACGTCATCTTTTTCTTCGCAGAATTTCTTTATCATAGTTATTCCTACTTTGATCAATACCAGTACCCTCCGCCTTTTTGTACCATAGGGGGTCTACTTCATCACCGGAGGAAAACAATTTCATCCACTGGCTCCACCTTATTTTCCACTCGACTGTGGAGAGAGTGTATGTGTAGGGGGGCAACAAGCTTTATTTTCCTTTCTGCAGGCTTCAAGTCAACAGGCTAAAAAGCATCTCTTCAGTCTGGTGAAAAGAGGGAGGAGTTGGGTTCTGGGCAGCAACTGCACAGAGACAGAAACGACCGAAAATCTGTAAGTATTGTCTGCCACTGGAGAGGGAGAATGAGGAGGGAAAGATCTGAGCAACAGGGGTAAGGCACTCCGGATTTTCAAAGTCATTACCTCTGGGAATTAAGCCGTCGCTTACATCGGCAATTATCACACCCATTTATGTGTTGATGAAGGACTGGAGATAGTATGCTGTAATTTTTTGTCCCTGGAGTGATTCAGCTGTTTTTGTCATAAAGGACTCATTATGTAAATCAAATTTACCTTCCTCAAGGAGCACAGTGCTTTTGTTTTCAGCCTTAACAGTGAAACTGCTGCACATCTGGACTCCAGTCGTTACCTGGAATTTTCTTCAAACCTAAAGCTGGAGATGGTTTGTGAAAGCCTTTCTGAGTAAATTGCAATCTGCTGTGGACTACTGAGAAGCTGAACTTGATAGAGAAGCACTTGCCTTGCCTTTCAATTATGGTTAAAGCATCCACGTCTGAAACAATCGCCCTAGGGCCACACAGAGGAAATGATGCCCAAGAGACCACGCTCCAGCACAAAGAGTCCAGCTCGCTTAAAAAAACATTGAAAGAGATCACAGTGGATTTCATAAGGAGGACCAAGATCCATGGTTTGAAGTTTATTTTCTCTCCGGAGAAGTCTAAACCGCAGCAAGTCATCTGGACGCTGGCCTTCTTCCTTTGCATCAGTCTCCTCTGCACTTGGTCCTGGAATCGAATCCTCTATCTAATGTCCTACCCTGCTATCACCAAGATCTACATGGTCTGGGCTCACAACATGTCCTTCCCAGCCGTTACTTTCTGCAACAAAAATATTTTCCGTGTGTCCACTCTTACAAAGGACGACTTGTATCACAGCGGCTACTGGATGGACCTCATGTATCCAAATCACACAGTGATAAACAGGAGTCTGTCCATCCTCAAAGACAGCCACAAGCCGGGTCTCCTGAGTCTGCTGGACTTTCAAAACTACACCCCACCCCCAGGTTATCACGTCAACACCACAGAGATGATGGCTCGCCTTGGACACCAGCTGGAGGACATGCTGCTGGAGTGCAGGTTCCGTGGGGAAGCCTGCACCTACAAAAACTTCACCACTGTATGTAAAGAGAGAAAGATGATGTTTGTCAGGTGTGGATATATGAGTGTTGTTTACTAACTACATCAATAATTCATCTGACAAAGCTCTTTCACAGCTAGTGGTCTCCCGGCTGTTTTAAAGTGTTGATGTGTCAGAGCTGCTGTTTTTACCTCTCAAACAAGAGATTTTCCTTATTACATGAGGCTTCCTCTAAATGTCACTCAAGAAAACAGCCTTGTCTTTTTGTCATCATGAATGTCTCTAGCCATCTTACCATTTTGCACATGTTTTATTTAGTCATATTCTGAGTTCTTGCAAAGCAATAAACCTTAGCGACATCAGTACTGAGAAAGAAAAAAATCAGAGTGTAAATAATTCAGGCACCGTATATGAGCTCAAATTAAAATTTTAGCTTATCTAATTAAACATCTGTGGGGCACGAGGAGGATGCGCTTTAGAAATTCCTTTTGAAGCATCAGAGATATTGCAGATATTAATTTTTGAGTAAGTGAAATGTGAAAGTGGATGACATTTTTGTAAACTACAGTCCCAACACTTAATAATCAGTAGCCTTATAAAGTCATAGGGTGAATAGTGGAATGATTTTAGTGATAACTATACATACGGAGTCATTGGAAATGTTGAAACTAAGGATGATACAAGTATAACGGGAACAAGTCTCAGGGAAGGCAATTAACCCATTGCTTTTACTGGTGGAAATCATATCTAAATTCCAGTCATAAAAACAAGTTAATCTGGAAACTTCAACAAGTGTGCCATATTTAATGTGAAAAGTCTTGTACATTGCAACAAATCATCTCACTGCCCATGGCAGCTTTTACTTTGTTGTTATTGTCATTTTTTTTAATTTTTTTTTTATGTGCTAATCCAAAGCCTCTGCAATATTGAGGATCAGTTGTCATGGCCAGATAGACAACCAGAGGTGCTGACATTTGGGACTTAAGCTGTGCTTATATCTGAAGCAACTCTTGATGCTTCTGGGGTGTGACAGTCTGTCGATCTCATTTTATCCAAAGTTTGGTCTAAATCCTCAAAAACAGTCACCAGTTAACATAGTTTCAAGTCACTTTTCAGACCTCATTATATAGCCAAGCTGAGAAAAAGGCATACATCTCTGTCTAACAGCAGCTGGCTGAGCTGCATGTAAGTCTGTCTGAGTCTGGACATGGAACACCGACTCTGATCTCTGGAGATCAGCTTTGCCATGCAGGTTGGGTTTTTTTTCTGTTTTTTACCAGCAGACACAACCTTTCAACACAACCTTACCACAGTGAGATGGAATTTCTGTCTTTTCCATCATTAAGCATGTTGTTTAGTGTACAAATATGAATTGTTTGAAAAATGAAAGTGGAAAGTCAACAAAAAACAAAACATTGTCTAAAGTGCATGCAGTTTTTTTTTTTTTTACATTATTGACTAAAGATTTTTTTTTTGTTACTTTTTTATGATTAACGAAAGTACTTACCATTATTAGTAACTCAAAATAATATTGCTGATTTTTATATATTCATAAATAGGGTTGCACATCATTAGGAAAACTTGCAATATGTAATATGGAAATAAAATTAAATGTATTATTTGAACTACAACAACATGGTTTATTCAAAAAAGAATTAATTAATAGAATAAAAAAAAATAAAATAAAATAAATTGCACATGTTAATAACTGTTGTATTGAAAATGAATCAACTTGGTTGCATGGAAATACAGTCTTCTAGTTATTTAAGCATTTCCTGAAGTAATGGGGGAAATTTAAGTAAATGACCAAAAATGGGAGAAAAATATTTTTTCAAATGTATTTAATTTCAGAGCGTCAATGCATTACTCTTGAGAATAAAATAAGAATACCATTTACTGCAACATTTTTTTTGTTGATGTTTTTGTGATATTGGTATCATGTATCTCATTTCAATGGCAATAGATTTTCGATATACCCTACTGATAAATAACAATAATATCTAATAACGTTCATAATTGTGAGATGTTTTTGATTGAATGAACGAGACTTTGATGATCACAAATAAGAATTTGAGCAACCTTGATAATTATTTTAAAGACATTTTTATACAAATCCAACCCACTGGAATACTTTAAGAGGCCCCTTGAACAGTGACATTGAGATATTCACTTGCTAGTAAATGTCATAGTTTCACAGGTTTATATTTGCTTACAAGACAGTTTACGGCCTTGTTGTGTTTCCATAGCTGTACATGATTGTCTTGTCATCACATTCTTCTAAGTGTTTGTTTCTTCTCAACACATCAGGTTGCTGCATGTGAAATAATCAAGAATAAATATAACCAGTGTTTTCTCAAAGTGGAAATCTTGAATTTATTGAACCTCTCAAGGTTTGCCTTTTATATATATTTTCTATATATAATGTATATTATACATTATATATATAGTATGTGGAAACCCATGAAATGGAAAAAATGTCATCTTTGAGCATATTAAAGCAAAAGATGACAATTGATATGCTGAGCAAAGTGGATGAGCTACATCAGGAACATATTTGTTGAAGGACAACCTGCTTGATTGCATCATCATTTAAGTATCCTAGTGATATACTGGCATCGATTCAGTTCTAGTATTGGCTTTTTGTTTGCGTGTCCAGAAGAGCTTTACCGCCATATGTTTCTTATTCAATGATGGCAAAGGAGTACTTTAACACTAAATCACTCGGGGGAAATTTGAAGTGAAATTGGGTAAAGATTGATAGCTGCTCCTGCTGCTGCTCCTGCTGAAGAGTGCTCATTAATTCCTGAAACCAGAATCAGGTCCCTGTTCAAAGCCCATGCCTCTTTCTTTCAAAATCATAAAGCCTCTGTAATGATTACCTGTTCTGCACAATTAAATGTTGACATGTAATACATCTCGCACAGGTACAGTGCTTAGTAGAGCCCCGGAGAGAAGTACTCACTCAAACTTTTCTTTCATTCTGTGTTCTCTTCACAGATTTACACACGTTATGGGAAATGCTACACTTTCAACTCTGGATTAGACGGCAACCCTTTGCTGACCACTTTAAAAGGTGGCACTGGAAACGGCTTGGAAATTATGTTGGATATCCAGCAGGATGAATACCTGCCTGTCTGGGGAGAGACAGGTCAGTGAAATATTAAACCCTGTTGTTACAGTTACTGTGACATCAAAACTTGCATAATCCTTTGATAGAAATATCTCCATCTGGTTGGTTTTGTTGTTACTGGAAGTCCCAGCAGTCTTTTGTCATCTCTTTAGTATGTGGATAAATCAGTTTATAGAGTAGCAGCAAAGGTAGTGTCCTTCTATGTTTAATAGCGCATTATCTTGATATGTTTCTCCAGGTCTTCCTGTGGCATTAGATCTAATAAATCGCACTCAGTGAATTATTGTTTCCCATTTATGATGGGCAACAACACCACTGGACCATGCATTCATAAAGTAAATGGCAAGCAATAAAGCTTTGGTTGTAAATCTGCTTACTATGGACCAGCACACCAACACTTTCCCTATATAACCTTCCATGTAATGCATGAGGCTTAGTAACACCCTGTTAATAAACAGCTAAGTATCACTACTTGCGGAACAATAAACACCCCAAAGAGCGGATTCACTCAGATGACCGCACTTCTTGTTATATTTTCTGGCGTGCTGTATCCACAGATGAGACCTCCTACGAAGCAGGCATCAAGGTTCAGATCCACAGCCAGGATGAGCCGCCGTTCATTGATCAGCTGGGATTTGGTGTGGCTCCTGGTTTTCAAACTTTTGTGTCATGCCAGCAGCAACTGGTATCTAATGATCGGCCTCCGAACTCAACCTCTTTTGCCTCACCTCATTCTGTGTTTGTCCCAAAACCTTTGCCAGCCAGCATCCGTTATCTGTGTCATAGAGCGTGGAGCAAAATCAGATTACAGAAAAGTGACGTTAATGTGTTATACTACCATCTGGCATTCACTGCATATAGCAAATGAAACTGAGGAATCACAACAGCCAAGGAGTACTGACAGAGCAGGGCCAGATAATGATTGGATGCAAGTGTATGAGCGTATGGTCTCTCACGGAGCCAAAAGCACTTCAGACTGCACAGCATGCAAAAATATATGGCAGATCATATTGAGTCTTCATTACTTTTAGCCTTGGGAAGGTTATGAGTAAAGCTGTTTGACTGCTGTGACAATTGTTTCTAGTGGTGCTTTGAAAGAGAATTCACACAGTGATGGGCAGTAGGCTTCAGTCATTGGTACATTGATTTTGATTAATCAGATAAAAACAACCTCAGTTTCACGTATTAGTAACAGCAGGTAAAATAAGTATTGAACATCTCACCATTTTTCTCAGTAAATGTATTTCTAAAGGTGCTATTGATATGAGTTTTTTACCAGATAATGGTAACAATATGCCATCCACACGTGTAAATAAATCAAACCGTAGATGTTCATAAATTGTACTATGAAGTGGCACAAAGACAATTTATTTTGAACACATGAAGAAAAGGAGGTGCAGCAAGGCACGTAAAGCCAAGACACCATCTGAAATTAGTCAGAAATTAGAAATCAATCCTGCTCCTTGTCATTACAAATTAATATCAGCTAGTTCAGTCCCAGATGATATGTAAAAAGGTTTCTCAATACCAAGGTGTCACACAAGAAACATCTCATGATGGGTAAAAGCAAAGAGCCATCTCAAGATCTTTGAAACCTTATTGCTGCAAAACATACTAATGTCATTGGTTACTGATGGATTTCTAAACTTCTGAATGTTCCAGTGAGCACCGCTGGGGCCTTAATCCCTAAGTGGAAAGAACATAATTCTCTATGAACTGGCCATAACCATGTAATCCTCACTAGATTTCTACCTGGGGAGTGAAAAGAATTATCAGAGGAGTTGTTCAAGTGCCAAGGACCACTTGTGGAGAGTTTCAGAAAGACCTGGAATTAGCATGGACATTTGCTTAAAAGGAAACAATAAACAATGCACTCAGCTGCATGCACGCTGATCACATTTGTTAAAAGTTTACTGCACAACATTTAAACAAACCTATGAAGTACTGGGAGAATATAGTCTGGTCTGATGAGACCAAACTATAACTCTTTAGATGCCATAACACACACCATGTTTGGAGGACAAATGGCTCTGAACATCACCCGAACAGTGAATTTTGAAGGAGCAAACACTATGGGGTGGAGCTGTTTTTCAGCATACAGTACTGGCAAATTTCATATCACTGAAGGAATAATTAATAGAAAAATCTATTGAGACATCATTGATAAAAATCTGCTGCCATTTACCAAGATGATGAAGGTGAAACAAGGGTGGACATTTCAGCAAGACAGTGACCCCAAACACACAGCCAAGGAAACTTTCACTTGGTTTTAGAGAATAAAACTAAAGCATCTTTAGAAATACGTTTACTGAGAACTTGGTGATGTGTTCAATGCTTATCTTACCCACTGTATTTGCAGCAGAGTTCAGTCAAAACCCACCACTTTTGTAGGTCTCACTATAAATATTCAACATCTGAAAACAGTCCCAGAAGACCTGTTATAAAAAGAAGCCTGGTGTACCTGCCATCACATTCTTTTATTTTATAATTCCGGCATCACTAAAAACAGGCACTTTTAGACGAGAATGATGACACACAGCTGGTTTAAACAAATATTGAACAGAACTTTCATTTAATGACAGAGTAAAAAGAGTCCTTTAGCACCAAATATCATGGTAAGCCCCAGGCAGGTTTGATGACTGTAAGAAGCACCACAACCTTTCCCGCATTGCCATCACTGAAGGATAAAATGCAATAGCTATGGTTGATCCAGAATTGATCGCAAAGCCTGCATGGAAGGTCATAACAGTAAGTTCACAGAATGAAATCCAATGAAACTCCACATTTATGCCATGTTGTAAAGAGTAAAAATTCAAATTGTGTCTCTTTTGTCTACACAACAAAAGCCCACAAAATGGGGCGGGGGCCGGGGGTCTCTATTTTCAGACAGAACTGGGGACAGTAAATGGAGATATGTCCTTTGATAAAATTGAAAATCTTCAGAAGAGAAAAGCAGCTGCAAAGGATTTTAGGTTTTGCAATGATTAAATTGGAGATCTAGTGTATTATTCTATTGTGCTACTGGCTCATTAAGATTTCTACCACATAATCAGTTCTGTGCAGCAATAGATACTTGAGCTCTACATCAAATTCATTTTTTTTTTTTGCGATTAATGAGGCCTGGTTTAAATGATTTTGCTCCTGAGGTTAATCAGCTTGGTCGCTCCGTCAGCATGAAATAAAGTATGTAAAATCTGTCTTGTTTTAGCAAAATAACATGGGATGATTGAGACACCTTTCTGATCTTATGAAACAGACATTTGGACACCACAAAAATGACAAATTTTATTTTTGGGAAGCTACTTTGAAGAAAAGAAAAGAAAATGTCATTCTCATTCTCTCTTTCTCTTTACAAACGTTGTCAACATGTATCATCATTCAAACACCTCCAAATAGCAAATAAGGTTTATCAATCACCATCGCAGACTTTCCTCCTGACAGAAAAAGAGGAAGGATCAGTCATTAATTATCATAGCACAAGCACCCACAGCAGTGACAGCTGTAAGGAACGTTTAAGACCTGAATTAATTAGACTGTCATTAAAGTCTGGCCAGTATTCATATCAGTGAGTTTCACATGGGTGAAGTGGCACTGCCCTCAGTATAAATATAGGACGTAGAATTTATGATTTCAAAATTATTCATTGAGCTTAATTTTTAATAGTAGGCATTGACTTTTGAGCCCGGGAGTGTGACAACCCACCTATCTTGCAAAGTATTCAAGAGAATGTTTGTTTAGAGGAGTCATCTATCAGTTTCTGCCTCATTACCTCACTATTACTGTTTTTTTTTTTTTTTTGCAATGATGTGGGCTGTGTTCCCTCACCCTTCACCCTAGATGAGAGCTCCTATGAGGCCGGCATAAAGGTACAGCTTCACTCTCAGTCAGAGCCTCCATTCCTCCATGAGCTGGGCTTCGGGGTCGCCCCCGGCTTTCAAACGTTCGTTTCCACCCAAGAGCAGAGGGTAGCGTATGACTGACTGGGTTTGCTGCATGCCGCAAAGAACCATATTGTCAAATTGCTGCACATTCATTAAGTACCAGACTTTCATCAGCTGGTCTCCCCCACCCTCCAAGGAATGGACCCATCCTCCCCTCCCTTTGTGTGGCTGAAGCAACAACATGCAACAGCATCTGCAGTGTGTCCTTGTTGGCATTGTCGTCTGTTTAGTACATGTGCAGTGACAAGCAGCTAATGTGTTTCAGTCCTTCAAGCCATTTTATTTCTCAGTCTGTGTCCTCATCAAAGCTCCTGTCTTTCCGTTTACCCCTTCTCTTCTATGTACAGTTCTGTAGCCTTTTTTTTTCTTTTTCATTTTGCTTTTATGTCTCAGTGCTGTAATCCAGGCAGAATGATTCATTAGGATTTATCACCCCAAGTAACTCTTGCCTCAGCCTATATATTAGCATATATTGCACAAGGCTTTTATCTCCAGTGTATGTCCAGATATGAGAGACTGTAGGTTAGAAAGTGAGTTCAATAAAAGCATAACCATGCTTGCCAGTTTAAATCCACTCCCTCAATGATTTGTGCTCAATCTATGTCACTTTCTATTGACTAAATGACCATATGACTTTTGGAGCTGGCCTGATTAGAGCTGGTGGGACTTACAGTGAGCCTTAAAGTGACAGTGGGGCAACACAATTCCTCTCTGGATCTGCCAGGATAAAGGCTTTGACACTGACTGTTGGCTCTCATTGCAGTTAGTAGTTATTGTATACACTTAAACACTCAAGCAAGCCTCTCTGGGCTTTTATACATGTAATTGGTCTATTTTGTCATGAAATGAGAAGTAGGCGTTAATTATCCTTAATGGCTGTAAACAAAATGTTTAAAGGGAACTGAAAGTCCTGTTGGTGGTTTAAGGTTATTTCATGATGAAAAAATATTAAGCTTGCATAGTATACACACATGCACACACACACACACAAACAGATGGGATGAAATGCTGGTGCTTAAAGGTCTAATAACCAAACCCTTAAAGTTGAGCAATTAAATATTCTCCAGTTACAGATTCATTTAAAATTCCCAGGGTTGTTCATAAAAGCAAGGACCTGGTCTTCACCTTTTAATGAGAGTTCTGCCTCTGACACAGAGAGCTGACTCTTAATTATTAAATTAATAGGGCTATGCAGGATGATTTTGTAATACACTCATGGGAGGAGATCACAAAATCTATATATGATGAAGTGCAGCAAAACCTCTAAACTAACTTCTTGAGAGTAGATTATCAATTGGGACTTGTCTTTTCCTAAATAAGAGACTCATCATCATAAAGTAGCATGATATCTTGTACTGTAGTCTGTTGAATTAATTCATTTGTCAATTTTAAAGATGTAAACTGTGTATTGTTCTAACTTCTGTTGTCAGGATTGTAAAATTTGTCCATTGATTGTGGTGTCCTGTCTGAAACTACATACCTTCCAGGTTCCAAGTCTGCAGCCTGTCTCTATTCCCATGATACTCTGCTTCCTCCCAGGGACTAGACCTGCATCAGTAATGTTCTGCATGATATATGCTTGCTGCTATACATGAGCAATACTGTTGTTCTGACTGAACTGCCACTTTTGTCTCAGTGTACATTATCATTTAAATGCATCTGTGTTTTTTCTTGTTTTTTTTTTCTTTTCATTTGAGATCTTTGTGTTTGGTTTTATTAGCTTGTTGTCTTCTATACTTCTGCTGCATTGGGCTTGTGTTTTGCCATTCCCTCTAATCTTGTGAATCCGGTATACTGAGGGAAAACATGTGCTGTTCACTCTTTCAGCTTCAGTACCTCCCACCGCCTTGGGGAGATTGCAAGTCTACTCCGATAGACTCTGAATTCTTCTCCACATACAGCATCACGGCATGTCGTATCGACTGTGAGACCCGGTACCTGCTGGAGAACTGCAACTGCAGGATGGTCCACATGCCAGGTATGAATTCAAGATGACCTGGCCTGTGAAAATCCTATTACTTGTGTCGATCTGTAGGAATTAAATAAGTAATGATTCTCCCTGTTATGTTATTCAATATAGGGACTTCAACAGTTTGCACACCTGAGCAGTACAAAGACTGTGCTGACCCAGCTTTAGGTGAGCCCACACACTTGGTATTCAGCATAAAACATGAGTGCAGTATTTTAGTATTAATGCTTAATATAAGAGCTGAGCAGCTGTGCCATGAGCATATCCAGGCTTTTTATTATACTATTTGCTTCACCTTGAAATAATTTGGATCTCATAGCATGCTGAAGCAAAAATGATGAAATCATTGTAAAAGAAAATCCACTATTCTACTAGTGTTATGTTACTGTGCATCACTGATTTTAAATCATTTCCACTAGTTTTCTTCTCCTCTTCCCTACAGTAATATGGTTTCAGTCATTATTTGCTTTCATGGAAAGTGAACGATGGCAGCAAATATTTTCCTGTTGTGTGCAGAGATATTTTTAGCGCAAACTGAGGGCCTCTGTATGCAGGTTTGTTTGATTCTTCATAGAGATCACAATATTTTTAAATGACTTTGATCATCCACAGACTTTTTGGTAGAGAAAGACAACGATTACTGTGTCTGTCAGACCCCCTGCAACATGACTCGCTATGGCAAGGAGCTGTCCATGGTTAAGATTCCCAGTAAGGCATCTGCTAAATATCTGGCTAAGAAATTCAACAAAACTGAGCAGTATATTGGGTAAGTATCATTTAGCATCAGTCAGCTGTGTAGATAATAGCCTCTTTTCTTCTTTCTGTTGACAGATGTATGCACTGTGGCATAGCATGACCTGAGTCTCCATCGTTCACCTTCAATGTAACAATAATGAAAGAAAGTAAATTCAGGAAAAGAGCGATATAATTTGACGTAATGTGATATCACAAGACACCAAATCCACTGGATGTGCTCTTGTCTGTCCCCTCTGCAGAGAAAATATATTGGTGTTGGACATCTTCTTTGAAGCTCTGAATTATGAGAAAATTGAGCAGAAGAAGGCCTATGAAATCGCAGGGCTTCTTGGTGAGATTCTCACATTCCCCGTCGCACATTTCACATTGTGTATTCATGCCTGGTGCTTTGAGGCTTCTTCTCTGAACTCGCGAATCAGGCTGAACACATTTTCATAATCTGATGCTCTTGCAAGGGCAGCGGGGTTGGGTTTGATGAGAAGTTGGGCCTGCATGGACACTTTTGACAATTCTATACAGATTACTCAGCAATATACTGAATTAGATGTGACAGCACTGGGAAAGGTTTCATGCACCATTGTTCAATCACTGTACCTCCCCATATCTGTTCATCTCTTTTTCTCTAGGTGACATTGGAGGTCAGATGGGGCTGTTTATTGGCGCCAGTGTTCTAACAATACTGGAAATATTTGACTACTTATATGAGGTAATGTGTGGTCTTTTCGCTGCTTGAAATATAAGCTTTTAAGCATAAACAGGATGCAGCTCAATTTCTTGACTTCATTGTCTGTCATATTTTTTTCTTCTATTGCATTATAGTAGCCCCTAAAACAACATGGTCAAAAAAAAGGGCTTAAATCAGGAATAGTGGTTAGATATAGTACCCTTATTTGTTTTTATCAATGTCACTTTCACACATGAATACTGGAGAAGCTTTAGAGATAGAATCCATAGAATGAACTTAACTAGTTCGTGTAGAAAGTGAACTTGCCCAACACTGGTTGTGGTGCAAAAATCAGTGGTAGGGTACGCTTAAGGTGCAGCTAGAAACACTTAGCTTGGTCCACAGAGGCTTGTCTCTTTCATGTACCATGAACACCAATTTCACATCTTTTTTCAAGTAAAGCTCAGCTTTGGTCCTGTACTGTTTCGTAGCTGCAGCCATCCACCCAACACGACTAGTGGTAGAAGCGAATGCTGGATCAGGGCTTGTCGTTCCAAATTGTTAGAAATATGGCTATATCACTCTACACACATGCAACTCACAGAAGGAAGTTCTCGTCTCACACGATCCAAAAGCTAACATAGGAAATCACTGTGTTTTGTTTACATCACACTGGAGCTGCAGTTGAGAATCCTTTATGATTGTTTTCATGCTTATCAATAACAATTATATTTTGACATATTTGACATATTATTGACAAATGAGTGGAAAGCAAAATGTCAGCAGCCACGAATAAGATGCAGCAACTGTTATCAGCACACGCACACTCACCAGAAATACTCCAAAGGATAAGCTGCTATGAGCACACATGAGTGCACTCGCTGATTTTCTGGACCTTTTGCAAGGCAGCTGGTCGGGTAGTCTCAGCAGAAAGTCTGGAACGAAGGCTGAGGACATTTGTATTCTTGCATAAAGTTTGTCCAGAGAATTGCAGGATTGTATTTGCGAAAATGACTTAATGAGTTCACGTTGGAGGTGAATTTATGCACGTAACTGTCAATGCAATCAAACTGGATTCACAGAATATAACTTATTTTCTTTCACTTTTACAATCACCCAAGCAAAAATTCGTTTTTGACCACTGAGGGTAAAAGCATTTAGTAAAACCCTGTTTTTTTTTTCCTATGACTGCTCGAAGCCACACTTTAAACCTGTTCAAACTGAACTGCCATGGCAATTTACCAAACTGCTTGGCCTCCTCCTCACTGCTGCTTGCAGCAGTATTTCGAAGCTAATTACCTTTGTTTTTACACCACATAAAATGAGACACAGCTCTACATTAAATACAAGCTGTGCAGCTGATGTTTAATCCTCACTGAACAGATATTTTGTGAAATGTGTTTTGGCTTTCTTGCTGAGAGAAAGATGAAAGAGTTTATTCATGTGCAGTCAATACAAAGAAGCATCTGGTTAGCTTAGTATAAAACTAGGCCCAGGTGAAAGTAAACTGGCTGTGGTTAAAACAGACACGGTCTGCCAGCTGCCTTAAATCCCATCATTAGATGATGCCAAGCAAAATTGCTTCAGAATTTAGTTGTAGCTTTGTAACTCAACATTTTGTAAAGCTGAGATTTATTTATTTATTTAACATGGTTTTCTTTATGGAGTCTGAACTAACAAGCTTCAGAGAAATTTCAGAAGAGCCTGCAGCTGGATTTTCTTGGTAGAAATGAGCATATCATAATTATCATAAACTCAGCAAGAAAGCAAATAATTGAATGTCCCCAAATACTGAATGTCAGTGACTGCAATGATTTTGATCTGTGAATCACATTTATTTGATGTGCTTGCATTTAGGTATTTAAAGATAAGGTTCTGGGTTACTTCATGCGCAAGAAACGGCCACAGCGTTGTCAGAGCGACAATCTGGTAATTTTTTGAGTCTGTCTAAATGCATTTGTTTGAATGAAATGAAAGTGATGTATGTACTAGATGAGCTCACAACAAAACAACAGAATGTCTGCTCTCACTTGGACTGCTTTTATTGAACAGCATCAGAGGGAAAGAAAAACCACACCACATTGTAATCGTTAGCTCTCATGCAGAAACATTATATTTTTCTTTAAAGCGTAAACAGACGCATCTTTTTTTCCCTGGTGCACAGTGTGAATGAATAATCACAGTAGTATAGTATGCATATACGCCACTCTTATTTGCATTTTTAGAAGGAGCATAAATTATTCTCTGTGATGACAGACGTCTGCAGAGGTTGCACACATGGATGCAAATGAAAGCACGAACTGACTGTGAAAGTGTGTTTTTCAAGTATTTTTCCATTTTTACAAGTGTTTGCTACTTACTTTAGTTTAGCCTTAGTTCATGGACATGCAGAAATAAACAGTTTGGCCTGCGTTTCACTTAACTTTTCCTCATGACTCATAAACTGTTCTTATTATCCGGGGCTATGGCCCTTAGTTAATCCAACACCAGCATGCTTTGCAGTATTTTTACTATAAACGGTAACTTCTCTCTGTCACCTTTAATCATGTAATTACATTCACTTAAAGCAGGGAAAGTTGTTATTAGACTTGAGTTTTACCCCTTGTGTCCAGCTTTTATGACAAGAACTAAAGAATGGATTTGCGTGAGTGCAGAAGAATGGCAATAAAGCAGATCTGAAGGGCGTGAAGATGTTTTTAGCATTTTATGATCAGCTTGTTTTCAGAACCATCAAACCTTGTCATCTTACTTGTTAATGGGAGGCTTCACAGCATTTTGTTAAGGTCTATGGTTTAATACACTGCACCTTGAGGCAACGACACTCATTTTAACAGGACAGTTAAGAAATTAATTATAGCAAAAATACACTTTCTTAATTTTAGCAGGTAGAACATGCAGCCAAATCAAACCTCCACGGATGGAGGTGCTGATTTTCTGCAGAAAAGCTGCAGAAATATGACCATGCATGCAATTTTTAGAAACATTGACTATTCTATTCGAAATATTCTCTGTCATACAAATTTCAAAAGACTTTTTTAATATTCAGCTCTTGCTTTCAACAAAAAGATTGTGAAGCTCCCTTAAGAGGTGGAATCACTGATGAAAGATAAAAAATGTCTTCTGCTCCGGTGTTGTTATAATGAAAAGCATCCAAGCTGATTTTTGACACATGCAGACATTTTCTTTTGTCTGTGACTTTGACATCAACCAGTTTGCATCAAGCTTTCTTTGCAGAAAGTTGGGAACACAACATTATTTCAAATTATGTTGTGTCTAATATTCAGTCAAATAAGGAAGAAGCCAGTATGTGTTTGTGTCTGCATGAGAACTGTACTCTTGCATGCTTAGTTGCCTTAGAATTCAGTGACTATAGAAGGACAGTATTGTACCATATAAAGGGAACATAAATAGATTTAGGTAGAGCAAAAAGGAGATAGATTGTACTGGTGTGTGTTTTTTTGGATTCTGGATCACTGGGAGAAGAATCATTCACTTGCAGCAGTAGACTGTGCTTTCTTTTTTTTTCAAACAGTAAAATATTTACAATATTCTGTTCCATTCATGTCATATTTTCACCTTCTTACAATAAATCATCTCCTGTACTTTGTGTTTTTCATAATAGTAATACAGTGGTATTCTATGCTTTGGCCCACCTGGTCCAAATTTCAAGTACCTAAGGGGCTAAATGAGTTTTAAAGAGTTTATGTTAAAGATTACACATTTTTCACATACTCTAGTTAAGGTTACTTTTTATTTCCTTAATAAGACAAGTATAAGGCCCAGGCGAAACGTTTGGTCATCTTGTATGGCCGCTGCTGACGACTGGATTTTCATCCAGTCCTGTAAAAGGCTTAATTTCCTTCAGGATTTTTGGTCCATCTTGGATCAACTACTTTTTTATTGTCAATTCACAGATTTTCAATTATGTTAAGGTCTTCATAGTTGACATATATTTTATTAAAAAAGACACGTGCCCTTTTTGTTTTTCTCACTGTCTAATTAACTTCTTATCAAAATTATGTATGTTTGCTAAATGCCAGAATAATGGCGAGGAGAATTTTTTTTTTTTTTTTTTTAAGAATCTTCATTTTTGGAAACATGTTATGTGGTCTGATGAAGCTAAAATTAAACTTTTTGGCCATAATGACAATTGTTAGATTCAGAGGAAAAAAGAGGGAAGCTTGCAACCCTGAGAACACCATTTCAACTGTTAAGTACGGGGGTGGCAGCATCATGCTGTGGGGGTGTTTTTGCTGCAGGAGGGACTGGTGCACTTCACAAAATAGATGACATCATGAGGGAAGAACATTATGTAAAAATACTGAAGCAACAAGACATCTGCCAGGAAATTAAAGCTTGAGTGAAAATGTGTCTTCCAAATGGACAATGACCCAAAGCACACCCCCAAATTAGTTACAAAGTGGCTTAAGGACAAGGTCAAGAATTGGTTCTCTGTTGACTTACCTGGATAAATAAAGGTTGAATAAACAAATAAATAAATACAACAAAGTCAGTGATTTGGAGGGGCCATCACAAAGTGCTGATCTCAATCCTGCTTGTAGAAAATTTGTATGCTTACCTTAAAATAGATACTTACTTACCTGGCTAAGAGGATAACATGGCAGAACTGATGGTTCTCCCAGGACGAGGCTCAGCCATTTCACAGCAGGTGTACTGACCCTTTCCAATTCTCCAAATGTGAGGATCTCGACTACATAATTTATGGTAGAGAGGAACTACGTTTGAGCCCTCCCCTGTATTTTTTTCCCTTAAATTTACCTCTAATAGAATGGTAAATAAAATAAGATAAAGTGCTTTGAATTTAAATTTGAATTTGACTTCAAATTTGAATTTGAATTTGAATTTGAATTTGAATTTGAATCGGAATTTGAATTGGAATCAGAATCGGAATCGGAATTGGAATTTGAAAGCCGTGCGCGAGCAAGGTGACCTACAAACCTGACTCAGTTCCACCAGTTCTGTCAGGAGAAATGGACCAAAATTCCAGTTTAAAGGCAATGCCACCAAATAATAAGGAAATGTATGTAAACTTCAGACTTAAGAAAACGTTCTCTGAGAAATTCTCTCATTATTCTGGTATATAACAAATAGAAATAATTTTGGCAATCCTAACTGACCTAAAACAGGAATCGTTAGAACGCCTACCCTATTTTATTTTCAGAGCTCTACCAAGTCGTGGTAGCTGCAGCTTCTTTCTTATTTTGATTAGTTTATGTTTATTTTATTTTCCTGCTTTTAGACATCACTTATTTTAATTTGAGATTGCCATGCAGCTACCCTAAAGGACCTCATGGCTGAGGTCTTAGACCTTGGTAAAAGCTTCCTGAGAGGTCCAATCTTTAGGTAAGCTTAAGCAAAAACACGTTTGGAATGCTGAAAACAGTTTTTCATCTTTTCCCATGTTTTTTTTTTTTTTTTTTTGAGCGAATGGTCCATTTTCTCATCACTAAACTATTCACATGACAGAAATTTCGACCAGGGGTGCCCAAAAATTGGCATGCCACTGTAACCATTTTTCAAGCTACTCCATTGTCATATCCCCATTTAAATTACCTGACTAGGAAGTAAATTAACTGTAACTAGACTCTGTTTTTAGTTTTTATTTCCCTCAATGATCATCAACATAGCTGGATGACAGTACCTGATTTTTGCTTCCCCTACTTTATAACAAAAAAACCCAAATTCATTTAAAAACTGAGGCGGAATCCCTTTACCACGGTATTCCCTCAGACGTTTAACCAATGACATTTACATTGTGTTTTGATTTCATTTCAGTCACCCTCACACATCTTTCTTTTCATCATGTCTATTCCAGGATTTTCCAGAGAACCCAACCAGCCCTGGTGTCACGCCTAATCATACCCCCAGGTAGCACACCCGGTTGATAATAGATGCTCCCTCCCATGCTGTCCCTCTCTTTCATTCATACCTGAGACCATCTCATACATCATTTCCTCAGTGGTTTCAAATTATTTTGTTGGAAGTCAAGAAGAGAGGGGTACTTTACCATCTCCAATGAGTATTTTAATATCTGCGACATGTCAGGAAAAGGTCAGTCGTGATGTGTGTCTGTGTTTATTGACTCAGCAGAGGACAAGAGTTGGTTGGATTCTCTAAGATTTTACTCTCATTGTACAAACCTTGCTCCTTCCACTGAATAATGATGTTTTTTTTTCCCTCATAGGTTAAAGTGCAGTGCTCCTGTGAAAAGATATTTACTCTGTTTTTACTCTACTGTACAACTTACTGAACCACATGAGATCTATTTCTTTCCCTGCAGCACAGAGGTCAATTTAGAGCCAATGCATTTGAAGCTTATGCTAGATAACATCACTAGGTGCATTACTTTGTGATGTTATTGCAGGTCTGCATGCAGTGAGCTTGCCCAAAACGCAAAAGGGGGCCTTTTTTGTGCAGGAACTGTAAGTGGGTTTATACTGTAGCTGTTTGTTGCCCACAAATTCCCAGTTACCTAATCGATTGGCACCTTTTGCACAGAGAAAAATGCAAACATGCAGTATGTGAATGTTCAAACTCCAGAAGTATTAAAATTTTATATGGTAGTGAAAAAAACAGGACTAAAATATGCTGTTTTTCTTTCTCCTCTCCCTCCTTCATTCATCTCACCCCACCATCCCCTCGTATCTCTCCTCGCTACCTGTGAAACATATGCAACGTGTCTAAACTCTGAATCCAAAAACGTATTCATTTCCACATCAATGTCTGCATATGTTTCTGTCAATCACCATTCCCAATTTAATTCAAATTCCCGTTTTTGTGTCTGTCATTTAAAAATCATCACACAATATTTTTTTTTTTTTTTTATTGATTTCTTCTCATCACATAATTTCTATGTGATGACGCACCTTCATGATCTCTCATTTTACCTGTGACTGACTGGTTTCCTCCATCACCACTATTCCCTACATCGCGCCTCCCCTAATCCGGTTGAAATCGTCTTCCCTCCTCCCCTGCCCTCTGTTTTGCAGAGCACATGTGACACCCTCCGGAGTCACTCGGACAGTCTCGGATTCACGCCGAACATGTTACCTCGTCACCCGACTCTAGGCAACTTCGAGGAGTTTGCTTGTTGACATCATACAGTAGGGGCTGGGGCCACGTCTGGAGACTAGACAGTAAACTGTGAAATCATTTGTGTATTTAACAGAAAGGGGTTGAGTTTATGCTCACATATAGTACAGTTCAACAATGCCTGAATAGAAATAGAATACTATCAACAGAAAAAAAGAGAACACTTCCAAAACAGATCTCAGGTTTAACTGCCATTTCAAGGCATCGGTGTTATCCATGTTTCATTTTGTGGGTTAGTTTTTTTTGTTTGTTGCTTTTGTTACTTTAGAGAATACAATCGGTGAAGATAAATGTGTCCAAAAAGGGGTTTCTGACCTGTGCTGAGATTCATAGTACTTCTGTGCTAGTATAGCTGTGCATCAGTCAATTAAAAAAACAAAAACAAAACAAAAAAAAGTGGATCGGTGTGTGTAGCAGCATTAATCATCAGTGTTTTGCCTCCAGCAGCTAATCAATGCTGTGTTTTGAGTGACCTTATATTACACCTGTCACTAGTTTAAACGGACAAACCTTTTTTTTAGAATATGCTGTACTTAAAGAGTTTATTGTTGTTTGAAAGAGCTAAAATGCTAAACTAGTGTTTAAAGTTGCCTTTTGCCACATTGAGGCTATGAGTTGCCTCATTAATTAGAAAACTGTGCTTTCTCTACTTAAAACCCAAGGAGGAACTTGATTGTTTGTACATATGCAAGCGTTTCATTTAGTTTCATAGGCATACAGGGACGATTCAGACTAGCATTGAATGTTTTTGTTGTCTTAAGTCATTTTTACTCTCAGTGCAATCAGAAAAAGAAAAGCCAGGAGGCAAAAAAAAAAAAAAAAAAAGTTGATTGTACTGTCATAGCTGACATCTCATTTCATTTTATTAGCATTTCCCATTTTTGGGACACGCTTCAAATGAAATGTTATCAACCCCTTAAATGGACATTATCTTCTTATATCACTTCAGATGAAATGGCCAGAAGGTGCTCCTCTTCTCTCCCTGGATGCAGGGTCATGTGTCAACATCACCTCTGATCACTGATAACCAGAGCAACCCAAACCACTCAGCCAACCTTCTGATCTTGTGTGACAAGCACAAATAAAATGGCTGTTGTCATTGTATGAGCGGTTCAATTTGAACCCAAAACATGATTATTTCTTGCCTGTTACTCTGCTTTTTTTTTTTTTAAACCTAACTAAACAGTGCCTGAAAAAGTAAAAAGTAAAATCCTAAAATTGCAAAGCATTTTTTTTCAAGATCTTACACATATGCAGATAGTTAAAGGGATCACAGACCACAACTGATTTTATTGCAAAATCAGCTTGAAGTATACCCAGATGTGGAAGAGGAGGAAGGCCCCCTTGGCCATATCAGTGGAAGTGATAGCAGCTACTTAACGGGTCGATGACATTAGAACCTGCTCACCTTCAGCTCCCTGTAAAAACATGCTCTTATGTTTCCCTTGATTTAACCTTGATTTGGTTTTAAATCAAATGCTTTGTCTTCATACATTTTTTAAAATCATGTCTTAAAAGTATTCATCAGCACAATATGTGATAGTAATCTATTCTCTAAGTACAGATAAAAGGCTCGCTGGTGACATTCCTAAACTTGACAGAAATCTGTAAATATTTGCAATCAAATGCCATTAAGAAATTCCACACTGCTCATCTGAGACGTTTGTCTTACATACAGACACACACAAACACACATACACATAAATAGTTTCTATGTGGTTAAAACTCACCTTTCTGGGGATTACAACATAAATGACAGCTGAAATTAAAAAAAAAGAATTTGCCTCAAAACATTAAAACAAGCTTTCACCTCAGCCCCATTCAGTTTGGTAGATTTATATAAGTAATGCATTGTACAATTTTACCACTGTATTCAATTATTATCATTATTATTATTACTCCAGGATATGTAATAAATCCCAAAAACAGTTTGCGATGTATAAATGATGAAGTATAATAAACTATATTTACCCATCTTACTTATGTACATAACTTTTCTTCTAATTTTTGTGTCAGTCTACTCCCTCTCTTGTTAATGTCCACACTGTGTGATTTAAGTCCTTGACTATACAGTAATGGACTTGTAGATACTATTTGCTAAATAGTCAAAGCTTTTTTATGTGAAACAGTCAAGTAAGTAGTGTTCATAACACTGTAGCTTTATTACTTTGTTGTCTGTGTATTAGATGACTGTTGATGTGAAGCACAAACCTTGGAGATCAGCCATCACTTGAAAGCCAATGACTGGACGTCTATGGTTGTGACAGCCTTTGCAGCTCTAGTTTTAAATATAACACTGTTACACATGATGTGCCCACAGCTTGAGCATGATCAGGAACAAGAGTGGAACCGGAGACAACCAAACCTTTGAAAATTTTGTCTTTCAGGAAACATAAAGGGTAAATCAGTGGTCTGTCCATAGCAATAAGTGCACTAAAATTAGATACCACTGTAATCAGACATTTAAAAAAGAAAAAAATTGGGGGTTTCCATTTTCATTTCATGGTAAATCAACAGCTGGATTGGATGGAGATGGAACAGCTGCCAACTGCATTGCTGGTGTGCAGTATGACTATTGTACAATAGCCGTCAACACCAATATAGGAAACACGGATGCCAATTCACGTTACACTATGATGCTGCTCCGCCATGGTGACTCTGATTTTGTGTCATGTTAGGCTAAAAAAGGGTCAATATTGACTTTACATTACTGCAAACTGTTAAGATACAAGTAGACTTTGTGACAATGTCCCAGATCCCTGCCTTATTACCAAATAACAGCAGAGTGTACCTGAGTTGGCAGAGACAATTACTGAACTATTTATTCTCATCAAGTAGTCCTTGACTGATATTTACTGCAAATCTTTGGCCAAATAAAAACAGTTACTTACAGCACACCTTTTCCTCACTGCATGATCAAATGGTATTCCTATTATATCTGGTCTATCAATGTTATAATAGCGATGCTATTCAATTTGTATTGTCCAAAGTGTATTTCTGGAGTCAGATGAATCAAACAGTGTTTTCCATATCCACCTGTGGCAAAATTCCTAAATCTGTATGACACAAACAATGCATCTTCTCAGTAATTTTAGTGTGGATTGCTTCAATGTAGAACAGTTTGACATAAAATAAAAATGTGCTTTTATAAACCTCATTCTAACAGGTCACATGATTTTTCTCAACAAATACATGTTCTAGCACACATCTGGAGAACTGGAGTTGTTTCATCTGGCTCTACCTACTCTGTGTATTCATTTGTAGATATGTGATTTGAACTCTGAACTGTACATTAAATAGTTAATACACACTTAAGAATGTATTCAATCATAAGTCAAACTGTGTTGGATGTTTTAAATAAATGGGTTACTGGGTAACTTGTACTTAAACTGAACACTGATCCTGAAGTAAACATTAAGCAGGGGGAGAAGATAGAATAACTAAGAAAGAATAATCATTTAGTGACTATTGGTTTCTATACCAATGCTCTGCTGCAGTGCTTTTACATACGTGGGTCCTTATTCTGTCCATGTAATGGATACAAACCAGTAAGAGATTGTTTGTTGCTGCAGTTAACCAACAATGTGCAATTAGGCATAAAAATAGGGGGAAAAAATTAACAGTACCGTTTAAACATTTGTCCAGTGTTGAATTCTTGCAGTCAGAACATTTTACACCATGGTCAAGAAGTTGTGTGATTTGCCTACTTTTTGAACCTACTTTTCTTAGGAACAGGATTGTACTAGTAAGGGCAAGGTACATTTTTAAGTAGGTTAGAATGGAGCCTATAGTTCATTCGGTGCATCTCTCTTACATACGTGCCTCTACAATCAGGTGGAGTAAATATTTCTAATTGCAGAACGAGAAACTAAACAGTACAGATGTGGGTGTATTATTTATATTATCATAGCGTTGTAACTGTTCTGGCCGATCACTGTCCATTTCTCCTTCTCCCACCCTGACCTTGTTATGAGACAGCTTTTTCAGTAGCTGGATTCAGAATATACTAGTTTAACATCTGTTCCCTGGTTTGTACAAAATTTGAAAGGACTGAATAAACAAGATGCAAATTATTTGTCAAAGAAAAGCAAACATGTATTTATGTTGACTTTACTGAATACTGAATCTTACTGGCTTATTTCTACACACATTCATAACATTTGTCCAGAGTTCTACCGGCAAAAGCAATGACACAATCCAAAGTGCAAAACCCAACCTTCATTCATATTATGACTTACAATGCTGTATAAAACAAAATGTGTATCACTGCTGTGATGACAGGGCACAACGGAATATGAAGAGCAAGCTTCTTTTTTGCTTTTTTTCTCCATTACAACTTAATACAAAGGCGCACCTCTTTCACACATTTTAAAAATCTAGAGAGAGCCAGTTATAACAGTTCTGAGTATCTACCGAAAGGAACTTCTGTATCAAGTTATGCTACATTTACAAAAGAAAAAAAAAACATACACACAATCCATCCTTATTTAATAAATACATGCATCCAGATTTTGTCTTACATCAGTAAAATGAAAATAAATCTTTTCCCTACTAAGACAGCTGCTTCTGAAAGCACTTATAATGTTGGCTTTAGATGGGGTGAGTAGCACTGTTATACTGTGGAATAAAATTACACTGCAAGCTGTTAACCATGTCAATATAACAAATTACTAAATGGAAACAGCTAATTACAGGCTGTTAGTGAATTAACATTTTTTTCTGCACTTTCTAAAAATTACAAAAGAATTTCATTATTTAAAAAGAAAAAGTAATCCGTTAACTAATGGTCCAATAGTCATTAATATATGTATGTGCATATAATGGCCCATTTATTGATAACTGGCTCTAATCCTGACAGTCAAGTGTTCATGAATAAATGACAAAGGATTTCAAATAAAACTATCAGTGACAAAGTGCACAAAAGACAAAAAAAAAAAAGGGGGGGGCTCAAAAGTCTGAGAAAATGATAAATTAGCTTACAATCTTATAACGGGCAGTGGGATAAAGTTGGTCTCTGAAACAAGAGGAATAGTAAAAGTGTGTGGTCCAAATGATCGTCTGTGGTTTGACCATCCATACTACATTATTTCCGGGGAACGGGTTTGTAATTTGATAGCAGCGATAGCAGGTGAAACAAGGACATCATTCAGATCTGCAGCTAGTCTAACATCAAAAGTGACAAGAAGTTCGTGCTCAGAGAAAAATGTAATTCAATTCTGCTTTTTCTGAAATTCTTGTTTCCCCGTGATCTATACCAAATGGTATTTTTACATGCAGGACTTAAATTCACAACTTTTTTTTTAAAAAAGAGTAAGGATTTATTTTTCAACCTTTTTTTTCCATTTCCAACTGGCAGACTTAGTAAATTGGTGTAACTCTAGAATAAACAGCAATTCTGAAGCATTAGCTGGCCTAGGAATCTGTGGATAACAAAATATTTCTGAATATTTGCTTATCACATCTTTGTTAATATACCATCACATTTTTTCCAAACCTTCAAATGTAAACATTTAGTTTAAGATCAAAAATCTTAAGTGTCAAAACAGAAGAAAGTGTAAGGAATTAATATGTTATCCACCCAATAAGATGACCACAGAACTAAAACAGCATGTGGCTTTTGCTCAGTAACTTTACATGTACATTTAATTTAAAGTATAGTTATCGTACGACTTGGACATTTAACTGGTGTTTGTCTCAGTTTACAACCATGGGCAGAGAATCAATTTTTTTGACCCAAGTATGTCTGACTCAGCTACAATAGGTGACAATATACTCCTTTTCTGGTTGACTTATTACATAACAACAAATTGGTATGAGCAAATTGGTACCATGTTGACTGCACATACTTAAAGCCTCTAGATTTAGTTGGACCAGCACTATTACAACACAGTTTGTTTTTTCCTAATCCCATGTAAACGTGCATTTTGGAGCAAATAAGCTGCATGTAAAAAAAAAAAAAAAAAAAGAAAGAAAGAAAGAAAAAAGCACTTCCTTGCATGAAAAAAAGAATTAGCTGAATACAACAACCGCCCACATTAGTGCTAATTAACTGGGAGGTGTGTATGTACCAATTCAAACAGGCTTTTGATTTAGAAAAAGAAAAAAAAAAAAAACAAAAACATGAAAGAGCCACTGGGCTTTGTTCAACACAGAGGCACAACAGAATGAACTGCAGGGGAGTGTTTAAAACCCAGCGAGGGATTTGCCTTGTTGGGATCCGTCCTGATGACCCAACGGGTTGAAGGATGATTGATTCTTGCGACTGCGGCTCAGTGAGAGGCAATGTAGCATTTAGGGTGGGCAGAAATCAGCAAAGTAAGGATGCTGCAAGGCCTCTTCTGCAGAGATCCTCTGGACAGGATTACATTTCAACAGGTTCTGGATTGGACGAAAGGAAGTATTTTAATGAGGGAACAGCAACGACTATATATGAAACTGTAAGTCAGCAACAACTTTGTATCAGTTTGCTGAAATAACTAAAAAAAAAAAAACATAAGCAACATAAAATAAAATATGAATTAAGAAAGTGCCTTGATTACTGACAACATGAATGCATAAATCATAAGAAAGGCATCAATCATAACAGACCTCCAAAAATAAAGCCCCCACCCCAAAAAAATAAAATAAAAATTAACTAAAAGATGGGCAACTTCAATGTACCTGGAGTAGATCCCTTCCTGTGCTGCTTAGTTTGGGAACCACATTCACCAGGGAGGTGGTGGCTGGATACATGGGATATGGCTGGTAGAAGAAAAACATTTCAGCAGTTGTTCTTTTAGAGCAGGGCTGTCAAACTCCAGTCCTCGAGGGCTGCTGTTCAGCATGTCTTGGATATTTTCCTGCTTCAGCACACCTGATTTAAGTGAATGGATCACCACCAGCTTGTCCATCCAGGTCTGCACAGGTCTGTTAGCAACCCATTCATTTGAACCAGGTGTGCTGAAGCAGGGAAACATCTAAGATATGCAGGACAGCGGCCCTTAAGGACTGAGTTTGACAGCCCTGTATTGGAGAATTATTCAAACTGTACTATGTTTTTAACAAAGAAATGAAATTTTACCTTGTAATCAGGAAGTTTCGTCATGGTCTGCCACTGTTCCTCAGTTGGTGTACCCAACAATGTACCACGTGGTTACAGAAAAATGTTTGAAGCACGGTAAGAACTCAAGTATTTTTAAATAATGGAGAAAAGCGTACTTTTTCATGTCAGTACATGCACAACTTGAGTCAGCCAGAAAGGATATCTGAAGATTCTTTTTAACTGATCATCCACATCGTTGCCAGGGAACAAAGGCCGTCCGGCGTTTGCCAGCTCTGGAAGAGGACACAATATCAAAAATGAAATAGGACAATATTTACACTTTTCCTCCCCCTGAACAACAGTTAAGCCTCTGACCAAGCCTTTCAGGACTGCAGTCGCTCATGACATCTGGGGGAGAAGAAGCACTGCCCCCAGCTGGCAAACAGACTACCCTTTATAGCATAGAGCCACATTCAAATTCCAAATGAGCCTCTGTGTTGCCATTTGCCATTGTTGTTTTCTTGTTAAAGCCCTCTCTTGCTATCTAAATGTATTTTTTTTTTTTAAATAATTATTGTTAACTAACCTTTACCTAAATTACAATACATCTATAAAGACATAAAAAGCATTCATAACTTCATTTGTGGGGAAAAACAACAACAACATACAAACCTGCAAATATGCACCCAGCTGACCACATATCAATAGAGGTAGAATAAAGTTTAGCACCAAACAGCACATCTGGAGGTCGGTACCATAATGTCACCACCTGCACAGAAATGACAAGGAAGGACAACAATTACAATTACCCAAACAAAACAAGCATAAACAAACCACTTCCATGTAATGCGGCTTCTCTGAGGTGGGTGTCATTTGGCAGTGAGAGACAGGTTTCTGCAGCACAGTCACTGTTATCAACAGGAAAATGGTTCCTGCGTCTGGTTTCCAGGAAAACCTCTTTGCATTTCAATAAACCGCTGCTTTGTTGGTATTTTACATAGATTTTTTTCTGTCTTATGTAACACTGCTGACTGAAAATGCAAAGCTACAGTCGGAAAATAAAACATAATGCAATTACAGAACAGTTATATTATCTACCGAATGTGTGGGCTGACTGGAAGTGGCTGTGTTCAGCTTCAACAACTCCAACATCCCTCTCACGTGTTATCATTAAAGACACCAGAATTTAGTCTCTGAGACTAATTCACTTGTCATACCTGGAAAAAGCTAACAAATTTTTAAAGAGAAAAACAGACTGGAAAAAGGCAAAGCCCGTGATTTGACAAAACAGATGTATTCAAAACCCTGAGCTGGTCTCTTCAGAATCACACAATCAAACAGCATGCATCTCTTACATATATCATAATCTAGAAGCTTATTGCTGTAGGCAGGAAGGATCTCCTGTAGGCATCTGACTAAAGACACTGTTACTGAATCACCGTGTTGTGTAGACGATGCTCAGTTCATTATGTTTTTCATTTTATGACGTATCCTCCTTTGCACCATCAGCTCCATAACAGTAACCAGAACAGAGTCCAGGTTCTGATGCTGTTTCCCCAACAGATGACTGCATGAACTTAGCACTGAAGTAAATATTGTAAAATAACAGTCTGATAACAAGAGCACATTTTATTATACTCTTTTAGTGTAGATAACTTAGTTAGCTCAACTTTACAAAAAAAATAAATAATCCCCAATTCAATTTGTATATGGACACTAAATGGAGCATGACTTGGATGGACCAGTCTCGCTGGATATGGAATCGATTGAAACAATGAGTCGCCACGGTGCTAAAGGCAAAGAGCTGATTTAAAATTGACAGAGTGAGTTGTTCTGGAGTGGGTGAAAAATTCTGTCCACCTATTACCCATCAAAATTTAAAATGACTGATCTGTTTGCAACACACGCTATGTTTCAAAAATCAACCACTTCCAGGATGCACAAGTTTGTTTTTTGTTTTTTTTCACTCTCGCACTCTCTTTCTAACAGAAAGAAACAGTGTTAAGACAGCAGTCTCTCTCTTCACACTTCAGGAATCTTGGCTGGACTTTATTTGGCAGAGATTAATTGACAAATGACAATTAATGCCATTCAAGTGGGAAAATTCCAATACCTTAACTTCACTCTCTTTGTTTAATGTCTGCTTCAAACACTGCATACAATATGAAGTTTATTCCCATGATGTGAAATAGCTGTAAATCATTCTTTTTTTTTTCCCCCCACCAAGATAATGTTGAGAGTCTCGGGGGTGATAAATCTACTGAAATGAAATGACCTTTAAAAATGGCCTCATTTCAAAATCTCAGTGCCTCAAACCCGATTACCCTGTGGTTTTCTGCCTTGCTGCATTTTCACATCAATGGTGTGAGCCTGGGTCAACCCCCTCTACCCCCAAGAGGCTGGCTCATGGGCCCTTAAGTCAACCAGCCAGAACCACTAAATCTATCTGAGTTTTAGCTGTCAGATTTCTGTTAATGTCAGCAGTAACATATGTCAAATCTGCTGTAAGCCTGTTCTATTCTGTCATTAAAACAACAGATCACCTTTGAGATACAGAGAAGAACAAACTAGGGGTATATGGTCGTTAGTCTGTTTTCATTTTAAAATGCTGTTTTAAAACAAAATGCTCCCTCCCCCAATACCCTACTAATAATGTAAGTACAGACTCACTTTTATATTTAGTTATGAATTTTTAAATCAGGGTTTGGTCCTCATTTTACTTATTTGATATGGTTTTGTTTCAAAAATGAGTTTCAGCACCATCTTACGACTATTTACACTGGATTATTAGGCTCCAATGAGTCTAATAATACCATTAGTTATCAAGAAATTTAAAATCTCCCATTAGTAGTCAAAAAATCTCAAGAGCTTCTCTAATATAGTTTCTTTTGATACATACAGGACACCAAGAAATGTGCTGTTTCACATTGTTCATACATATTTTATTGGAAGTGATCAGTTATTCATACTTGCTGTGTTAATTATGTACAACATACCTCTGCTGAGTAACACCTCACTGGAATGCCAAAGGCTCGAGCCAACCCAAAGTCAGCAAGCTTCAGTTCTCCATTCTACAGACAGAGAAACATGTTATTATGGGTCCTTTGTTTGTTAATGTTATCAAACTTATCCAGCTACAATCCTCTATCAGAATAAGAAGTATGTTATTACAACCAAATTTTGTTAGTTTGCTTAAAAAGCCACACAGCCAGTTCCCTTCACACTTCTTTTTTTGAGTAGTGGAAGCTGACAAATTAATCAACAAATTGTAATAAGAGGACGACTGAGGAAAATGAGATCAAGAAAAAAAAAAGACTCCCGCAGACATTGAATTGTGGGATCAGTCACATAACTGTGATGTCAGACAGCTGAAATGTGACCTGTCAGTTCATACTGAAGTTGCATTGGGAAACATCAGATTAATATCTGATTTAGTACTACATATGAAAGTAGCCGAGGTCTTAAGTGGATTAAATAAACAGATGAATAAATATCATGTCATTTGAGCTGTTTAGACAGTTGTCAAGAAAATCAGATACAGGCAAAAAAAAATAAAAATCTGATTTGGGTCACTTTTACCTGCAGTGTGAATGTAGCCTTAATAGTCTCTGCATTTCTCATAGCTTCAGCATTATGAAAATAGAACTCAGTCTGAGCAAAACAGCATGGTCATACAGGAACAACTGTTTACCAGATCCAAAGTCCAAAGACACCTGCACACTCACCCTGTTGATGAGCAGATTCTGTGGCTTCAGGTCGCGATGGAGAACATTTCGGCTGTGACAGAAAGCAAGGCCTTTCAACAGCTGGTACATGAATGACTGCAGATAAAACCCAAGAATAAGCAAGCAGTTAATATTTAAGCAGTCAAACCATGTAACCAACCTGACAATCAGTATGTTAAAAACAATGCTGTCTGACAACTGAAATATAAATATATTATGCTTTCTTCCTTCTATCTCACCTTCACAGTTTCTGGATCTAGATCCCCATTGCAGCTGTCAAAATACTTCTTCAAGTCCTGCAGCCAATTAGAGACATTAGCCTTACAATGTACCTTTTAACAGGACGCCTCGGCAGAACGAATAACTTACCTGATCACAGTATTCAAAAACCAAGGTTAACTTCTTGTCACTGTGCAACACATCATGTAGCCTGGGGAAGACAGAACATCCTTGTGTGATTATTTGTTGACATCAGGGTTAAAAGCAAACTGACATCTGGCTAACAAGAGGCACACTGACGTTCATTCACACACACACACACACAAAAAAGAAAAAACTAAAACTAAATCTCAATGAATGAGACACTGACCTGACAATATTTTTATGCTTTAGTTCCTTCAGAAGACATATTTCTCTCAAGGCTGAACTTGGCACCCCCTGAAACAAATGTAGTCCATTCTGGTTTAGCACTAGCCTGCTAGCTGGTCGATAGCACACATTATAACTGTCAACATAGCATACAAACCTCGTCGTCGTCGTCCAACCTGACTCTTTTCAAAGCCACGATTTCGTGGGTTTCCCTGTTTTTCGCCTTGAAAACAGTCCCATACGTACCTAGAGACAAGACGAGGTTGAGTTTGACCAGCCAACAATCCGGATGATTGCCATAGCATCGCTAGCTAGCTACCCGCCCACTGCTAGTTGCGGTTTATACTGTTAGGTCCCCAGATAAAAATCTCGTCACAAACCCAACCTGTAGAAAAAAATGTCAAAGCTGTACAGCTGTCATGCATTTGATTAACGGGGGAATTTGATAACAGAGGCACAAAGCTTACACACGAGCTTACGTTCGCAACTCCTGCATCAATTAGGATGCTATTACTAGCATTAGCTTGAGATAGTTAGTATTAACTTTATATTTACATATTAAAAAAAATAGATTAAATGAAACTCACCCTCTCCAATTTTTTCAAGCTTTTCATATTTTTGCATGTTTGGCTAATGAAGCCAGTCTTAATCAAGCCAGCAAACCAATAAGTGAAAAATCCCGAACCAGAGTCAAAGCGACAGCTCAAATCTGTTCTCAGCAAAGAAGCTCGTCTCTGTTCGCCACCTACAGGCTGACTGATGAACTGCAACTTCTCTGAAAGCAACGAGTAAACAGTACGTACACGATTTTATCTTTCTAACACTGGGTAATCAGTCAACCAATATTGAAAGGTTTTTTGGAAATGTTCTTCTGCTCTAAAAGATTATTATTACCAACAAAAAAATAAAAAAATGTAGAACAGTGCCTCATGGTGACATTTTTTTGTGAAACAATGAAATTATAAATACTGAAACACAAGTGTCGCAAGCAACTTGTCACTTCAATCTGGTTATAGTAGAAATTTTTAGGCCTAATCTGGGATACTTTTATGGACTTATCTCAGTTACATACTGTACATACTGGCAAGTGACATGGTATAAAAGGTCATGAGCTGGGCCAGAGTTGGGTGGAAGCTGGTTAAAGAATGTGTCGTTTGGCCCAGATGTCGCTTTAAATGTTCCCAATATTTTTCTAATGAATTATGCAGGTGCACATACAGGTAGATTCTAGTAGACTCCACAAAAATGTGTGATTTTTACAAAAAAAAAAAAGTGCTGTTCTGCAAAAGTCACAATTTTACAACAAAAAGTTTTGATTTTTTTTTAGTCACAAAAAAATCCCAATTTTGTAAAATTATTATTTTTATAATCAATCAGTCAAACTTTATTTATATAGTTTATTCATATAGCACTTTATATAGCACTATATATAGTGCTATATATATAGTGCTATATATAGCACTATATATAATGCTATATAAATACTGTGAACAAAATCAAGATTTAATGTCAAAAAGTAATTGATTTGATTGCTAAATTTGAGATTTCATGACAGAAAATCCACTTTTTTGATACAACATATGCAATATTTCGAACTTACAATAAGAACGTGTTATTTTAGGACATAAAGTCATAATTTTTCCAACAGTCACAATTTATTTATTTTTTTATTAATTGACAAAAAGCCACAATTTTGAAGTATGTGATTTTTATGGAAAAATTTTTGTGATTGTATGACAGAAACATTACAATCTAGAAAAAAAGCCACAATTTTGAAGTTTGTGATTTTTATGGAAAATGATGATGACATGAATGATGACAGAAACATTACAATCAAAAACATTTTGCTATGGCCTAAGGATCCAGAGAAAAGGCTAACAGATGTCTGGTGGATGTGTACCTGAGTTTAGGAAGCTCAGGTAGCTCAGAAAGCTCATGGGCAGCTGCAGACATGGGTTATGTGTGGTCCAGACATCCTTTGTTTTCTTTAACTTCCAGTAAATTAAATCATGTGAGATATTTAGAGGGACAAATCACAATTTTGGAGCTCTTATCAACGCGTAAATGTTTGAAATGTGATCTCTGCTACATTGCTGGAGCTTGTTAGTGGCTAAAATGTTAGAACACTCCAGTATAATTTCAACATTTAGCTGAATTTTTAAGAGCTTGTTAAATTATCCACTGCATCAAATTGTCATGCTAAAATGAACTTGTAACAAAGGTTGTCAAATAAACTGTCGGGGATTTAGTGGAGATAGTAGAGTATTTCCCTCTGAAATGTGGTGGAGAGGAAATATAAAGTAACATAAAATAAAACTGCTCAAGTGCATTTGCCAAAAAAAAACCTGATAAGTAAATATACTTGTGAATTACCATCACTCTGTTACACTTTCTTTTGCTGTGGTAATGCAAACCATGCATTTCCCTCACATTATATGATCATTTCAAATCAAATCTTAAACTGCAAATGGATCCTTGGAAGCTGTCTGACTACATGTTGATGTGTTAAATATATTTCCCGCAAGGCCTAATTCATCTGTTTAACAGTGTAAATCCCATTTCAAAGTGTAAAAAAATCACATCTCTTCATTTGTTCCATCCATCTGACAACCCTATAATCTAGTTAATTAATATTGATGAGAAATAAAGACCAAAGTACAAGACTGTGTATCAACACAGACTTCATCAGCACACAAAAGATGGAAAAAAGTAAAGGCATATCAAAATGTGGTATTAAAGTATTTCTAAAACAAAGAGTCAAAATACTTGAGATGAAATTTTGCATACTGAGATAAACGGTAAATTAAACCTGCTTTAAAATGCTTAATAGCTTTCACCTTAATAAGAAATACAGGGATGATGTTTAAACAAAAAATATATATTATATTAAAAGAATAATAGCAATACTGTGTATTTTGATCCATACAAAGGATAAATGAATTGTCCCATCAAAACTGAGTTTAATCAGTTTGT